>OZ024719.1:29881120-32666086 GCA_964016875.1 Fallopia convolvulus
CCCTCACGGGCTATTACAACCCTCCTTTCGAAAAGACTCACACTTAGAAAGCCTAGATTTTTGGACTTTCCACTCCTCTTAACCACTTTTCACCCAAAGTTATCTGCACAATCATCACCCTTATTTTTCACATTTTTAGGGCTCAAAGTTCTAACAACCGTGGCAGCCTTGATCCTTATGATAATATCAAACTTGACCAAAAATAAATAGATATATTCAATGTAGTTAGTGGTGGAGGCTTGATTCCAAAGTTCTAAATGGTGATGCCATCTCGAAAGATAATATTGGTGTTGTTGGTGGTGGAGGCTTGATACACAATGAAATGGGTTCTTTTGTTAGAGGATTTACTTTCCTTTGTGGAGATTGCACAACTTTGACTACTAAGTAGTAGTCCTTCCTTGTATCATGGTCTTGATTTTGCAATGAGCACGGGAATGGCCAAGCTACTTATGGAGTCGGATTCTTTGTATGCTATCTCTCGTTAAGCTCATAGGGCCACTTGACACACCCAGATATCCCCATTGAGCAAGTGACGACGCCTCATTAGAAGCAATGTTTCGGAAGTTGGTATCCACTAGGTTAGACATGAACCTAACAAAGGTGCTGATGCAAATTGCAAATTATAGTCTTATTGTGAATTTGCAATTTCTTGCCTTGGATGAATTTTATTAGTTTAGGCAGTTCATCTAAATACTTGTGTGAGAATTTATGTATTAAGCTTTGATAAACTTCTTTAAACTCAATTGAAGTTGCGACGAACAAACCCTAAGCTAATGCAATTCAATCATAATTTCTTTCAACATTTGGGAAGAGAAGGTACTTGTCTTCGCCTACTTCTCCACCTTTGACTTCTCTTTTCCTCTCTCTTTGCAAGTTGACTCTACCACCCTCTTGATTGTCGGCGGAGGTGTGTTGATGATGTTAGTTGTTCCTTGGACATTTTAGTGTCTTCATGAACTCTTGGTTTTTTTGCCCATTTTGCCACCCTGGCACGTTCTAGTCGAGGAGTTTTTGGGACGTACATAGTTTGCACATGTTTGCATAGTCTTATGGGGTTTTTAAGACGGTAGGGGGTTGTTGGATCTGAATGATCCGTCTTTTGCCTTGTATTTTGTGCCTAAACCCTTTGTTTGATTAAAGAGATTTTGTACAATTGCTCTCTTTATATGTTTACCATATTTCAAAAAAAAAATCATAATTTATTTCAACCAAAGCCCAATCAAACCAAAACTCTAACTCAATCGAAATCCAAAATAACTAGATTGAATGTAACCCCCATATAACCCGAGTTATCCATCTAGTGGAATACCCTATCCGACCCGAACCAAAAACTACCCAAATTCCCATCATACCATAGTTTACCCGGATCTGAAGCGACCCAAAACCCAAATGACCCATTAGACCTACATATCTCATTTGAATTTGCGAAATCATCGATCTAACTCGGACATCTCTCAGCCTAACAAATCAAGACAGGAACTTTGATCGACACTAGTGTCCAGAAACAGACAAATAGGTTATAATCTCTGTTTGATACCAAGAAAACTGAAACACAACAACAAATGCAAAACACGTGAATTGGTGTTACACTGTACATTGCGTGAGGGAGCCAAAAAAAACTATTCCACAAGATCTTTTGAGGTATAAAACTGATGCTCTCTAACTTGCCTACTTGCAAAATATACACCCACTAAATCTTCGGTTAGAGCCCTAAACCATGAATCAAATGTACAGCTCCAGAACATGGTAACATTCTGAATCAGCAGTCCTTTTCAACGGAACAATTCAGGGAATCACTCCCTTTTGAGGTATAAAACGATGAATGACATTATATGGTATCGAAACAGCGGAATGAAACTGGAGGAAATGGTAATCAAAAGTATTTAGGCCCTGTTTGGTTGCAATTCATAGAAACGTAAACGGAATGGAAATGAATGTAGTCCATTTAAGTGTCATGATACATTGACAAAAAAAAAATCAACTTGTTTTGCACAAACTCTTATCCATTGTAAAAAGGGGCATGTTCCACCTTAATCATTTTTCCATCATGGGGGTGGCTAACAAAATGGTGGAATCACTCCCTTCTATTTCACTTTTACATTGGACAAGTTGTTGAATGATTTTTTTTATATAAATGTATTATGATATTAAAAATGGTCTAAATTTATTTCGTTTCCGTTTACGATTATGTTTCCATATGTCACAACAAACCAAACGGGGCCTTAGAGTTGAAGTCTTTCATAACCTTGTTCACATTGGATAGAACCATATCTATATTAGATGTACGGGATAAGATGCGAAGCAATGACCCAAGGTAAAATATTACATCAGGCATAACAAATTCAAAATTATTTGAATATAGCTCAAGGGAGACAAAAAAGTAAAAACCTACTATGTTCCATGGATAAAATTAGATCAAACAAATTAATTGGAAATTTATCAAGATCAGAATACTACAAGATGAGTCAATACCTGTGGTGATGACAGGAGAATTATATTTCTGAAGTATTCCAAAGTGTTGTGCTGAAAATTTAAACCATTCAACAAAAAATCAAGAAAAGATTAAAACAGGAGCAACAACATACAGACAAACATCAAGTAAATTTTAAACATCATAGGTCAAGGTGACAAATAGTTATTAGTGAAAGTTGAGGACACAAATATCAGTACATAAAATCACAATGCAGTCATCAATGAACAAATTAATTTTTGCACTAAAGTACAACTCCCAGCTTGTACATTATGTTTCACGTACAAGTGTAGGAAAGAATCATTTTTACCTGGCACAATTTGTAAAAGAAAGTATTATATAGATCTGGATCATCAGTGAAAGTAAGTTGGTGAATGCACTGTGTATTCTTGAACTTTTTCAACAGCCATAATCCAGAATTGAATAAAGAGTTTGAACTATACAGATATCCCAAATGCGGCCCAGATACAGATACATAGGTATGCAGGAATCTGAGGTACGGCTCCATAATGCTCTCTGCAATACTAAAACTCTAAATTAGTAGTAAATTGTGAGCTTATGGAAGGATGTTTTAAGTACCCTGTTCATACCAGCCAATGCAGTTCTGATTATGACATTTCCAATAGAATGCCCCACAAAACTGAGCTTTATACTTCTTAAGCTTGCAGATCGTGATACCTTGTCCATTTTCTTTTTAAGGAAAGATATAACTTCTTGTGCCAACCGTAACCCCATTTCCCTCAAGTCCCCAGAAGTTTTATCTTCATTGACCTCTGACATAAGACATTCCGCCTTTGGATCTATCAAAAGCCACTGGTTACGAACAAGTCGTAAGTCGAGATGATGTCCCTAATTACAAGAAAAATTAAAGGTAATTGAGTGCTTCTTACGAAAGAGTCAAGAATTGACAATGCGCCAGATAACATTGTTTGTTATACATGCAGAAGCTAAAGCTATTAAAAGAAAAGAAAGCCGCCAAATCACTATAGTAACAAAAAGCTTTGATATATAATCATGCAATAAGTATTAGGATAGAGGAACATGCATTAAGGATTGAAGTAATAATGTGCTGTTGATTAGGAAACTACTTTAAAAAGATAAAAAAATAGAAAGCAGAAAATTGAGAACAAGGTTTAGTGGTATATATACCAACCTCTATAGCTTTTACCAAAACTGTGATGAGGGTGCTAATGCTATTAATTAATCAAAGATCTACAAGCTTTTGCAAGAAAGCACATATGGTTCTTCCAATAGCTATGCTGGATCCCAAATCCTCCTGCTAGATTATTTATTTATTACACAGTATAGTAACTTCTCAGCATGTCCATGCGCTAGCAACCACAAAATAGATAAGAACTGAGGAATCTTTTAAAAGAGCATCAAGTTCCGACTTTTTTGCAAGAGTAGAAAACTAGCCTTTTCATTCAGGTCTCTTTCAGAAAACTAATTTTGTCTGACAAAAGCTTAAGAGATATTGTAACTTAAAAGTGAGGTCCTAGCAAGATAGGGTCAGACCAAATATGGTCTAAGTTTAAGAGGTTCATTTTTATGTAATAATAGAAATGTTCATTGGTAATCAAAGAAGATATAATGAAGACAAATTATCCTCCAGCAAAGAAGAAAATAAAAAGGAAAGATACGAATCAAATAAGAGAAAATGTTGCAGCTCCTACAAGGCCCTCTAATCAAAATTTAAAAGCGCAAGGATAGGAGGTAAAATTAACCAACTATTCACATAAGAACTCCAAAAGAACCACTTTCATGAAGAACACGACATAATTTAAGGTTAGTCAACTCCAAAATGCTGCCAAAAAGCATATGTTTGGCAATAGAAACATGGGACACAGCTGGATCTAACATCCAAATAAATCACAAACTGCTGACCAAAATTATGCTACACACAAACAAACGAACAAGCAATTACTATGCTTATTACTTCCTAGACACATTCAACAAGCATCATTAGTAATACTTTTCTTCATCATCAAAGGATATCTTATTTACTTTTCCTAGTTACTTTGGGCTAGTCAAGTACTATAAATAGAGACAAACATTTTGCAAGAGTTTCATTTCATTCTAACATCATTCCACCCTATAGCCAAAACCCCAACATGTAGCCCCTATTCCACCACTGATTCATCACCTTTCCACCCTACAGCCCTACAGAGTACCATTGCCAACATCCCTTAAACCCCACACAAATCCTAGACGAAAGCTTCCACCATGATGGGTCCAATAAGAAGAGGCACTGCGAAAATAAGGGAGCGGCAGAAGCAGAGTTTCCCATGGATAGAGACCTGGCCAGAGTTGGATTCTCCACATTAGAAGAGGAAAGAAATTCCGAAAGATCTGACGGTGGAGTGTGCTAGAGATAATGAGGAAGTTGCATTAATCTTTATCAATTACTTGTAATATTATGTAATAATGACCAAAATCTTTCCTAGGGTACCACTACAAAGCAGTCCCCTCCTCTTTTAGAAACTTCTAATTTCATGCAATTATAGCAAGTGATTAATAAAGAGTAGTGCAACTTTCTCGTTAAGTTTAAATCAACTCCATCTGACAGACCTAAAATTTTCAATTTTTTTTTGATGAATCTTCTGGAATTTTCTTTCCTTGCCTAGTGTAGGTGATTCACCTCTTCATTTCCATGGCTGGGTTTCGATCCTTAGCAACTCTTCATTACTGCCATGCCCATCTTCCAGTATTGCCACTTCTGATTGAACACATTATTAATTATAAATCACAGTACCAGAGAACTGTCAAACCAAATGCCTAAGCCAATGCAGGAAAGGAGTTCAAAAGCCAGGGGAATAGTACTAAAGCAGCTAATGAGAAAAGTCACAGCCGTAAAATCTAGTAGCAGGAAAGCAAAATGGGATGAACCAAAGCCCATTACTTGTTTAAGAAAAAATGCACTTGGTTGTTAGTTATAGTCATTTAGGTTCAAGCCCTACAGAGAGAAATATTCACAAAACAAACCTACAGAGAATCTTGAGATAATATGCTTTTAACCTTCTAGAATGCACTTTTTAAACCATACAAATAACATTAAAATATAGAACGACATCACGAATCTACAGGTTTCACGCATTCAGGACACCTTTCGCTTTCATAGTCATACAAGTTAAATCAAACACTTCCAATGGTGAAGCATTCTTTGGCAAGTTCAGCATGAGATACCAGTGTGTAGTAAAGTACATCCTACAGAAATTGAGAATGAAATCTTTCGAGATTCAAGTCTTTGACATTTTGTACAATCGGCATTTTACTATTTAGTGCAAAAAAAAACTTTATATTTCTTTGACGATAAACAGATATGGCGACCATATAAAGAAAAAGGATCCGTAGTCCATAGAACCTGGGATGTAGTGATTTTAGTGAAAGGCCAACGTCAACCAAGGTAGGATATTTTTCAGATTCAATAAGTTGACAAGGGCTTTAAATTTAATAAGGAAAAAATCAACCAGAAAAAAGAGTTTGACCCACTCAACCAGACAAAGTGTTACCTGAAATCCATGCACAAAGACCACAATTTTTAATATGCAGCCCCTAGATTGATGCTCAGCATCAGAAAACTTGTCTACGGACTTCAGTTCACTATGTAAGTTGGTCGAAATTTTCTGCTCGGATTTATGGAAGTATGAATCACCACTGCTAGAACACATTGGCGCATTCAATACACGCTCAACAATTACAATAGGCACATGTGAAGGATCTGCAAATATCTGCATATCTTGAATTGAACGGCTATTGATCTGCATCCAAAAGAGCTGTGAACTTCCCAAAGGTTTAGACAAAAAAAATCATAAACAGAGACAAACTCACTCTCATTTGTGTCACGCTCCGTCTATGAAGCTCAGCACGTGTTGCTGCAGTTTGGGAAGGCTGTAAAATTAATCTTAGATTAGGAGTGAGTGCCAGCAAAGTATCTTTTTAAAACTGTAGGAAAGTAAACTATATGCCAAGATTGAACATATATACAAATTACATAATCAGTTAGCCTCCGCAGAACTGACACTTCCCCATGTCTCCCATGACTCAATCCATCATCATCTCTGCTGCGAATATAGTGATGGGGCATCTCCACCTTAGAATACACCATCCATATTGACCATTCAACTCTACGATCATTAGTCCATGCCCCATGCAGGTATTCTAATATCCTTATTCTATTAGACCTGAAACCAAGCACATGAGCACTTTGTGGATAGCACATTCGACATGCAAACACACTAGCATACAATATTGCATTAAGAAGGATATCTAACACCACACATTATATGAATGAAGAAGTTAAGACTATATTTTGACTTTTCTGTTGTTTAAATAGGGAAAAAAGGCACACTCAACTTATTGATTAATTTGCATGGCAATGATCAGTGAACAAACCTGTGGAAGTTTAAGAACACATTCCACAAATAGTGAATTTGGTCTCCTACCAAATGAGCAGAATGCGCCAGCATGTCCTTGGATAATGAATTGAGTAACAATTTGCTATGGAATTCAACAGAAGGACCTGTTTTCTATTCAATGACATAGTATTTCAATGTTTTAATCCAACAAATCCTTATCAATTAAGCACTCGCATAAAAGAGTTGAAGATAAATGTGGCAAAATGTGAACCTCTATATTATCTTGTGACTCGAAAGAATCACGCTTGGATGAATCAGAATTGTTGGAAGACAAATGTGGTGCCAATGGGGAACCAAATAACTTTGTATCATCTATTTGAGAGATAATCTCAGTCAAATCAATGCTTTGATTGATTGCTTTGCTAATCCTTTCTATATCCTCCAGAAGAATGTCACGAGCAGTTACTAATCCTTTCACAAGCATGACATCCTCTGAACTAACAACAGCTGTTTCACTGGATCCCTGACCAACAATTCAGTTATTGTAAACGACCATCAACTTTTGCAGGAAATCAAAATAAACCAAAAATTGCTCAATATGATTTATACTACAAGGTTGAATCATGTGACCAGGCCATTATAAAAAAAATATATAAAGACATAACTAAAGTGAATGAGCCAAAATCATCAATCCCGCTCAACATTGTCTTTAATAACTTCCAGGAACAAATCAAGTAATAAATTCAAAGCAGCTAATGTCTATACCTAGTACACACCAAACATCGTCAACAGCAACATAACAACATCTACCCAGGTGGAACCCGGTATGTACGGGATCTGGGTGGTCGAGATGTACACACCAAACATCGTCATTAAAGCATTTTACAGGTTCTTTTTTTCTTCAAATACTAACACAAACATAACCTATATATCCAATGCTTTAATCTTCTAAGGGAAAATAATATCGTCTAGTATATTTTGAAGGCAGTTGTATATATAAATGAAAACAAATGGAAAAAAAGTTGTTGCTTGTTTTTGCAACTCTTAAACGCAAGGTGATTCTGTAGACAACTTTCGGGCAATTTTGCTCCTCACTCCAGCCATGATTGTGCCTTTGAGATGGACATAACCCCCATATCAATTTTGGTGTATTTTAACTAAATTCAACTATTATTGTTACATAGCTAAATTTCAGTTTTTCTTGGGTCTTTCGAGCACATCCTCTTGACATGTTCAGGCTAGGGTGCTCCCATCTTGATCCCTAGATCCTGCTCAAGCGGGACTTTACTGGGCGATGATGATGACTCCAGCAATGATTGTGACATGAGGAATGAGCGAACTCTCTCCTAGAATTCAAGGAAATTCAGCTACCCCCAATTCAAATCGCATTGCATCAAAATTCATTAAGAGAGAGTTCGATACGTGATTATTGGCTTTGATCACTCTCAACCAATATCTCATCTTTGCTCTAGGTCTTGTCTTTAGGTAAGCTTCGTCTTTCTATTGAATCAAGCTTTAGTTCACTGTATCACCCTTGAAACCACTTGAATTTCGTAGCTTAGGTCACGAAGTTCTCAACAGAAACCACTTTACAGTTTCGACCCTTAGTTCAGCCGACAACACACAAACTATTGTCTACAAAGAGAACACAAAAATAAAAAAAGTACACCTACTCCTTGACTAAAGTGAACCAACTAGAAAATAAAAGAGTAAAACTTAGTCAGCTCAACTCCTTATTGAGCCCAAATATTTTCTTTTAACTCAAACAAAAAAATTCTTCTACCACAAAACAGAAAAAAAAGTGAAAGATCTAGGCAATCACCTAGAAGGCTAGTAATCTTGTATAGTAAATAGAAAATTGATATCTTATCATCATGAAGCAGGGATAGCATGTTCATGAATGGAAGGAAGTATATGAACTTTTTTGACAATAACAAACAGCTTGAGAATAGAGTAACATCAGATATTAGAAGAAATCAAAGATATATAAGACACATACATTAATTGAGCCATCCGAAGTTGCACCAGCCTCCTTGCTGTTATTGTTTGAAATATAATAATGTCAACTTTAGGTACTAAATGTTAATATTATACGCTAATCAAGCTTCAAAAGATAGCTGAAGTTGTAGTTTACCTTGATTCCTTACGAATGTTTGTGTACACAATAGACTTCAATAGAGTGATGTGCACACTTATATCCAAGAGAACAGCATGAAAAGCATCAAAATGCACAGGGCAATATGAATGAAGACCTAGAAGAGCTTTAGGAGGAATTCTAAATTCATGAGTTGCAGTAGCAGATGCATCCATAAACCCCAGTAACTCAGATCTGCTAAAAGGAGTGCCGCAAATTCATCATGAGATTTCAGTATAATCACATGAGTCTAGGAATCAAGTAGGCAAAGATTAACTAACCCTTTTTGGAGAAATGGTGCATACATCAGTTCAAATTTCAGAATAACAGCTGACCTTGATGGAACCTAAATGTTAAAAGAAATTTGAAGTCATCACATCCTAGTGCGCCATTGCCAAAAAAAAATTATTAAATTGTATCAAGTATGGAAAGTTTCTTTAAGCACAAACACCCAACGCTTCCAGTCTTTAAACACAATTCATGATAATATCCTACTAAATATACACCATCAGTCCAAGAAGAGGAGGAAGAGTAGAAATTCCATTATATACATGCACATATATACACTATCAGTATTATATAAATGGCATAAATGATTTAAGGATACAAGAGGAGGAGAAATCCCATTGTTAGTTCTAATGAAACTAGTTAATGATGCCTACATGAAAATGTTTATCATATTAGTGTTTACAGTTTACTCACTGTGAAATAATGGCATATCGCCTACAAATAGAAACCCCAAACCCTGTGGCATCGAAACAAAACATTCATCAGAATTTTACACTGAAGCTCAAAATTGGAGAAAGTGGTCCACGGAGTCTCAGCCACCTTTACCATACTGTTTTAATCAGCTTGAAGCAGCAGTGAAATAGATTACACCAAAGAAGTACAATAGGGTAATGTTATATCATCATCATCATCATTAAACCTAGTGAGGCTCGGCTACAGCGGAATCTAGAGGTCAAGATGGGGGTACCCCTGCCCAAGGGAAAGGGAATACGCCCGATAGACCCAAAAAAAACTGAAATTCAGCTATGTGACAATAATAACTGAATTTAGTTAGAATGCACCAAAACTGATATAGGGACTAAATCCATCTTCAAAGGCAGTGTATAAAAAAGCCAATGAGCATGCGGATGCACCCCAACAATAGGGTAATGTTATATGACTCCACAATTTCACGCAATTAGCCTATCATGTTTACTTCTTCCACTTTTAATGCCATTCACCCACAGGCCAAAACTCAAAAATAAATGAGGTTGGTGCAGAATAATGATTATAGCCACAATCCTGCCACAAACACTATGGAGTAGAAATCATAGCATATAGCATAATAGATTAAAGGTGACAGGGAGAGAGATATTACCACATGTTTAGCCATAGAAAGGTTGAAAGCAATCATGACAGATAAGAGAACATCTTGTCTTGCATATTTTATCTTAAAAGGTTGAGTCGAGAAACTATTATCTGAGTCATCAATTCTCCAAACTCCATAAGTACCTTCATCCAAATTAGGACCTGTGGCATAGAATATACTACTCGTCTCAAATTATTTGTCATTTCAACCTTACTCACACATTAAGGAAATCTTAATCACTACAACAATTAAGGTAGGACTAAAATTAACCAATTGCAAATTGGAATAAATGAAATAATTAATAAAAGAGGAAAGCATGAGGTTCAACCTGGAAAGTTTAACCAACTACAAATTGAAATAATTATTCATTTAATTGTTATAAGAGCAAAATATATTAAGGGTTGATATGGAAATTTAACCATCGTTATTGTATTGGTGAAAAGAAAAAAAAATCTCTAATACAACAAATTATATGAGATGGAGGGAGTATTACTATATAAAATTAATACAAGGTCATACAGTAAACTACAACACCAAAGCATCCTAATATAGTACACCATATCAACATATCAATTAAATTTTAAAAGTAGACAAATCTTGTTGTATGCAAATAAGATATCATAATGAACAGGCATAACATTTCATAAATGTACCAAACAGTGATCAGCGAAACAGATGAGAAAGAAGACCAATTTCACAATAACAAAGATGGTAAGTGCTTACACTGCCAAAAAAATATGGGAGGGTTATTTCATGATTAACAAAAACTAGGCATGTCATAAATAACAACAAAAACTAAAATTCTTGGTGCAGTACGCAACATAGGACTTGCTGAAAGGGAAAACAATCCTAAGAATGCCATAGAAATGAATGGATAATAATATATTTAAGGGAAAAACAAACCCGTCCCTTTTATTTCTTCCCGACCCTGCCCTGAAAGGGAAAACAATCCAAAGAATGCCATAGAAATGAACGGATAATAATAAATTTAAGGGAAAAAACAAACCCATCCCTTTTATTTCTTCCTGGTCGACCCCCACCCCCAACTGCCCTTTCCCCCCTCTAAGCCCCCACTCAAATACCATTATAACTTAACCGCAAATTACACCAAAAGCTTTTCCTTTTCCACATCTAAAAACAAGATCGCCTGAGAAAGAGTTGAGATCAAGACTATCCAACCAGATGTTTTAATTCAATACAACGGAAAAATAATGCACCGACCATTAAAAAAGAAAAAAGTGGTAGGAATGGAGGGCAAGGACAAATTTGAGAGAGATTATTCTTCCTGAAGTTGCACCCATCATTTTTTCAAATAGGGAAGCGTCAAGGAAAGGAGATTAATCACAATGGAACGAGGACGAGGGGCAAGAAATTTTAAGGGAGAATAATTGAGGTCGAGCATACAGGGGCAGGTCTTTGAAGTTCAATAGGGAACTTCAAGGGAGAAAGAAAGAGGGGCTCTATTCCTTTTTGTTTTTCCATTTTATTTTCTAACAACTAGTGTTGTGTCATGTATCACACAATCACACTGCAATATTAGTTTGTCTTATTAGTTACAACTTACACTTACAACTAACTTAGCCATGGTATGTACCATAAAGGCATACAATATGTTTAGTATGAATCATTGGAGGCACTTAGCACTAATAAACACCAACCCAGTGTTAACCCGCCTCGGGCGGGGTCGGGGGGGGGGGGGGGGGGGTCGGGGGGGGGCGCAAGATGCACGTAGCACTAATAAGAAAAAGTTTTAAGAATTGAAAACGAGAGAACAAAAAGTAGAATCTAAATGCTATCCAGTCCTCAACTCTATGATATATGACCTTTGTTGCATTTGACAAGAAAATCAAGCTACTTTTTTTGTTTGTGAACGTCAAACTCTTTTACTCACATGAAAATATATTTAAAATAACTTGCTTGATGAAACCTTATTTTTAAGCAGCTTATTTTCTTGAGACTAAATTTTTAATGGCAAAATTTAGCCAAGAAATAAACGCAACAACCACAGGTAAAGACACAATCACCAAAATGTAATCATACAACAGTATTTAAGCCACTACATGATTGAACATTTAGAAAATGAGAATATATTTTGGCACAAAATGAAAGCATTAAGGCGTGTTAGGCCATCATCACAGGTGCTAGTACCTTCATATTGGACAACCCTTGATGGAGTTCCCACTGAAGCATGGTCATTATCTTCCCATCTCATGGTAACTTTAATCTGATACCATCTACACCAGAAATATTATGTCATAGCAACAAAACGATTATACTATATATTAATTCCTTTAAAAAAAACTTAATGCAAAAACAATTGCAAACTTTGATGAACTTCAAAATACAAAATTATTAAGAACTTACCCCTGCTGGAAAAGGTCAAGATTATGAAATCTATGGATGTAGATGGAAATTTCCTGTACAGTATTCAACATAGCACTTTCAGCAGGTCTTTGCTCTGCATCTACCAATCTCTTCAAAGACAGATTTTTCTGATTCAAAGCAATTGACCAGCTCAGGTGCGGAAGCATAACAAACTTCCAGGTGAGAAGCTACCCAAAAACACATTTCACCCTCGATAACCAATCAAGACCAAACATCTGAACGGTAAAGTCAACTGCAGATGGATGTAACCTTGCATTTACAAATGGAAGACTAAAACTAAATCAGAAGCACAAAGACAAAGGTTACCTTATTCCATGATAGGTGATATGATTAACCAATTCATCCAGCAATGCATGTTGATAAGACAAAAGTTCACAGAAAAATGAAAAGCTTCAATAACAAATAGCTGAGTGCACTCGTTGTCTTCGAAAGCCTAGATTTCCCGATAACAAAGACCACTAATAAGGCTCTCTGACTGCAACTAGAATAATTATACCGCAATCCTGCATAAGTTCAGAGTAAGTAATTGAGTAATAGGACAATTAAGTTTGCAAAATTACAAACTTTTAAATAGAGACACGGAAAAGTCACAGGATGATTCAAAAGCTGATGACCAAACTATGAGCACACACACACAGATATCAAGCCTAAAGATAACAGCACAATGATGATCAGGAATTGCACTTAACAACTAAGCGAAATACAAAACATTAATATTAAAACAGATGAAGTATAGCTTACAAGCTTTTCCCCTTCATATTTCAGATTTGTAACAAAAGAACGTACAACCCGGCCCTAAAACATAACGTTTTCCAAAAGCGAGGATATATTTCTCTAGCAAGAGAGACCGTAATATTGCAAATATAGCAATGTTCTAAAAGAAAATGAGTCCCAGAAAAGAATATTCAATACTCAACCAAGGTCATGCACAACCACTCTTTACTAATAACTTCAAAAGACTCCCTGTAAAAATTGTTACCAAACAAGGTTGAAAAGGCATTATTTTCATTG
Organism: Fallopia convolvulus; assembly: GCA_964016875.1. Taxonomy (NCBI): domain Eukaryota; kingdom Viridiplantae; phylum Streptophyta; class Magnoliopsida; order Caryophyllales; family Polygonaceae; genus Fallopia; species Fallopia convolvulus. Next base: position 29,894,833 of record OZ024719.1, read on the forward strand.
CAATGATAAAACATATCATAATTGTTTAAGTAAATAGCCATCTTAGCTCCCCAGACCCTGCCTGAGGTGGGTCCACATTGGGATGTCGTTGTTGTTGTAAATAGCCATATTGACCTCCTAATTAGCAACAAACTATTAATATTGACTCTAATATAAAAATTAAAAAAAAAAAACACAAATGAGGGGCAAATTTTCACCTTACATGGAAGCATTAGTAATCCTTACTTCGAAAGGAAATTAGGTAAAAGGAGGTTAGATGAATTTCTATTGATGTTTACAAGGGAAACAGAAAAGGAGCCAAATGTTACCCAATACCACGTAAGGAAATTGTAGAAAGCTTGAACCAAAACGTTGCATAAATGAAATATAGCAAGCAGACCGACCCGTTGTATTCTGAAGACAACCAAAACAAAATTCCTTTTCAATTAAGACAACCAAAACAAAATTCCTACACAATTAACTCAGATTCGCCAGAAACACAAGATCTACTCAGAATACGGAACAGTAGGCAATTTGTATTCTGAAGCCCCTGAAAAATCCAGAGTATATCTACAAATTTACCCGAACTGGTTCAAGGAGCAGAAAGAAGTCCAAATATTGTAATTTATACAATAAAACCCTAGAAAATAGTGATCAGCATTAATGTCCGACACCAAATCGCCGAAACAACATATTATGAAAAGCTCACCAGTAAATCAAATTCATTACCAAAATCTTATGAAGTTGAGGTAGACTTGCAACGGCAACTGACGGAGGAAGAGGAAATCGACACTGGGGATGCTGGACAGGCACGGAAACGATGCAGCGTTGAACAAGCAGGTCGTGCTGCAGGAGTGAGCGGCTGGCTGTTCAGCGAGATGTGGAGGTTAGTTTCAGTCTCTCAGATCGTATTTCCAAAACCACGGTAATACAAGGAAAGGAAAGAGGGAAGAGACTTCCCTACTTCTGTTTTTCTGATTTTTCTCCTCTTTTTCCTTTTTGCTTTTTTTTTATAGCGTATTCTGGTACCTTATACGGGTTTTCTTAAATAAAATATTAATAATAAAATATTTTTAAATATATTTATCATCCGAGAAAAATAATCATGTAAATGCTTATATATAAATTTTGAACAAATATTTAAAATCAATAAACTATAAAAGTTGTTTATTTAAAACAATAATATTTTATTCGTATTAGAAATTAAATTAATATCCAAAATATGATTATTTATTTATTTATGAAAATAGATTAGTAATAAGATAAAAACCGATTCTATATAAAAATAAAATAAATAGTCTAGAATTTGTATGATAGCATAAAAAATCAAACATGGATAAGAATTTAGCATATCCAAAAATAAAAGAATCAAATATTATATTCTTTATATTTTATTACTTTTCATGTATGTAAATTTAGTGATTATCAAATATTTCAATATATCTATTAAATATTTTATTATTTATTTTTTATTAATTTTAAACATTATAAATATTTATCATTAATTTTTTTATAAAATAAAATCACTATATATATATAAATAAATTCGTCAAAAGATTTATGATAAAAGATTGATATTTATTTTAAAATATCTTATCTTTAATTTTAAATACTTGTATAAGGAAGGTTTCAAAAGATATTGTTATATTGAATAGATATTTGTTTTGATGTTAGAGATAAATTTAAATAGTTAAAAAGAATTTGATAGAAAGAAGGTATAATAATAGAAATAAAATTAATTTTTTAAATCTAGGTGGGGCCAGAATCGTTCTGGTGACTTAAAAAGGGACAACTTTAATATATAGTTATAGATAGGGGAGGGTAATTTCTAAGGCCGAGTATCCGTTCAAAATCAAACCGAACTGAGCTGAAAATCGAAATTTGATTTTTGATGAATCGAATATTGAATTGAATTTTTTTGGTTTAGTTTGATTCAGTTTAGATCTTAGTCGGTTTGATCCTCTTTAAAACCGAATTAACCAAACATAATACAAAACCGAATTAAATGAACCGATCCCAAAAAGTTGAACCAAACCTTTAAGATACCGAACTTAACCTTAAAAAAAATAAATCGAACGTGTTATACACTTCCTATTTTAATATTGAGGTTTTTATCGGAAACCACCTGTATGATAGGCCAGGCCATATTAGAGATAACCACCCGTTTAATAACAATTTACCGTAAACCACCCATTTAACCAATTCCGTTAAAAATTAACCACCCTTGGCTCATCTTTCGTTAGTAATACGTTAAAGCATGTGTGAGTTTAAATTTTTTTTTTCTTTTCTTACTTAAATCTTTTACAATTTAAGGGAGCAGGTCATGCTGGAACAAATTGGGGGAATGAATTTGACGGAAGAAGACAACAAACAGGTCACGGGGATATAAAGCTTCACTGGAACTCCGACCGCCTAACTTCATCGGAATTAATGGCGGATTGGGCACCAAAAAACCTTTGGAAGCGATCAGTTTGTTCAGATCTTAAGATTTTGAAGTGAGATCTCGTAGTTCAGATCTTGTTCTCTCTCTCTCTCTCTCTCTCTCTCTCTCTCTCTCTCTCTCCTATTCTCCTCCCCTCCCATGGGATCCAATCGCACCGGCAAGAAGAAGAAGCGCTTATCGAAAATTTTCGGCCAAATGATCTCAATCGACACCGACTCGCTCTAGATCTGATAACAACCCTTTTCTTGCTATTCCATCGGATCTGATCCGCGAAAACAACTCCTCAAATCCCATGAAGGCGCCGCCACCCCTGTCTCGAAGCTCTCGCTTGTGACGACGATCGATTCAGGAGAAGCCCCTCCACCCACCATCTCTTCTTCTGCTCAACCATCAGATTTGAGTTTTGAGAATAATCCTTTGCACCTTGAGCCTGCAAACCCACCCCATCCCCTCTCTATGCCTGCCTAGCAACCTTGAGCCTGCAAACCCACCCCTTCGTCATCGGAGATCCGTTGTCGGAATTGAAGCCAAGGAATTAGGAGAAGCGGTACGATTGAAGATGGAGGCGATGAGGGCGAGTGACAATGGTGTAGTAGCAAATTTGATTTTAGGTTTTCCTTGTTTAGGAATTTTGCTTTGATTTTGAATTAAATAAAATAAATTAAGGATTTTAGTTTAATTTTAGAATTAAATAAAAACAAAAATATTGCATCTAACGACTTGTTAACGAAAGTTTCAGGCGGGTGGTTGATTGTTAATGGAGATGGGTATAAGGGTGGTTTACGGTAATTTGTTATTGGTCGGGTGGTTATCTCTAATATGGTGTATCATACGGGTGATTTTCGACAAAAACCTCTTTAATATTTGCAGTTTTTGCACACATACTGTGTACAATAGAGTCTACAACATCAATAGATTTACCTAACATAAATCATAAAAAATACCTAACCTACTAACCTTCAAATTAAACTATAAAAATGTTCCATACAAAAACAAGTGTTCAAAAGTTCAACACTTAGCAGTTTAGTCAACAACTCTGCAAGAAAGATTCACCTACAAAACTACAATTATAATAAATAGTCTTTTCACATTCAAGAAAGGTTCCATACAAAAGAGCCATCAAAATGTTCACTAAAAAAAAAAAAAAAAAGCCTAAAATGTAAAGAACATGCAGCAAAACAATTCCATCAGCTCACTTCAACTAGCAGCACCGACTTGGCCAACAACAGCAACAATTCTATAAAGAGAAATTCCGATTGGTACCCTCGAGTTTTTGGCTTTTCCGAGTGGTGCCCAGAAAAAAAAACTTATTCTGGGCTTTTGCAAAAGTCCAATTGGTGCCCTTACTTGTAAATTTTCGTTAGTTTATAACTAAATTAGTATGTGTTCTAATGAAAAAATACATTTCTTGTATTTAATTAAATTAAAACAAAATGTTAGTTTAATAATAGTTAAAATAAATCATATAAAATATTAAATTAAAAATGTTTTATATATATTTGACTAGTAGATTGTATGTTGTATAATTTAAAATTTTTAAGTTTAAAAAATGTTAGAATATTTACTTTAAAATAAATATAATACATAATTAAAATTTGTCATGTAGCTTTTATGTAATAATTTTGAATTTTTTTTACAAAAACTAATAGAACTTTCATTATGGTACTCTAGAGTTACATTAAAATGTTAATTTCCATGAATTTTTCAGAAATTGTCAAAATTACTATATAAATTCTACATGGAAAATGTTAATCTTGCAATATATTTATTTTAATATAAATATTATAATATTTTTTGAATTATACAACATAAAATCTACTTGATAAATATATATAATATAAAATTTATTTTCATATGATTTATTTTCATTGTTATTAAATTAAAATTGTGTTTTAATTTAATTAAATACAAAAATATTTTTTTACATTAGAAAACATACTAATTTAGCTATAAATTAACGAAAATTTACAAGTAAGGGAACCGGCCGGACTTTTGCAAAAGTTCAAGGGTGCCACTTGGAATAATTTTTTTTGAGGACACCACTCGGAAAAGCCAAAAACTAGAGGGTACCAACCGAAATTTCCCTTCTATAACATAAAGCAACTTAAGCAAGTTAATCAACAACCATTATGTCAAACTATCAATACTTATGCATTAAATAATTCAAAGCAAGATCAAAAGTTAAAACAAAGAAAGAAAGAAAGAACAATAAAAAAAAGTATAAACCTTTGATTAATAACTAGCTTCATGAAACTTAAAAAATCGAACGGAACCTTAAAAAATCGAATTAAACCTTAAAAAACTAAACCGAACGTGTTATACACTTTTGGTTTTAATATTTGCAGTTTTTGCACACCTAACACCTGTTGTGATGTGACTATGCTCGAGGTGTCACAACATGAGCATGAGCAAGACGGCCAACCATGGGCACATGTGAAGAAGGAGCAAGGCGCGGGCAAGGATTGCCAAGCGTGCCCGCGTGATGCCGACCCAACCCACGCAATTCCTGCAGTGCGCCAGTGCCCAAGTCCCTACGTTGTGATACGGAATTGATGAGCTCGCGCACTTCGTTTCGGTTTGTTTTCCAAGTCCCGATCTTGTCAGCTTTAATCCTCTTCTTCTTTTACTTGCAAGATTTGAACTTTGGTTGAGAAGACTCAAACTTTAAGGTTCTCAATCACTTCCTTGGATTGCAAAGCAACATGGTTTGTAAATTGATTGCTTAAAGGACAAGTAACAACTCAATTGAATGTGTTTGAAGCTTGAATTGTGTTTGAGAATTGAATTGGATAAATGGCACAAGAGAATCTCAAAGTTGTATGGTGTTTGGTGTTGGACGAATTTCAAGAGAAAGCAAGAGAGATAATTAGGTTGAAGGTCCTTGGAATAAGAAACAAGGTTTCTATTTTAAAGATTTAATTCAACATGTCTTGAAAATAAAGATTACAAGGGTTTAAATAGACATAGATAACCAACTATCCTATGCTATTCTTAAAAGATATTGTTTCCTAAAATAAAAATTACCTTATTTAAAAGATATTATTGCAAGACAACTAGTTACTTATGCTCCAAGTAAGATCCATATTACTTTTCAAATTTGTCCCAGTAATTGTGCATGGTCCAAATTTATAAAATAATATGTTTCTTAATTTGAAAAACCATAAGCCCACATAATATGGCACATAACACATGGTCCATATATGTAGAAATTCCTATTAAAAATAAAAGCATATATTAGGAAATACTATAAATAGTAAGTCTAGGATAGGCATGCAAACAACTCTTGCATGCGGGTGTGTCCAAGTCAAGCTTGAACATGGTGAATAGAAGTGACCCATCTTGGCTCCTTAGGCTCGTCCACCATAGCCGGAATACGAGCTAGAAGAACCCTTGTAGCTTTCTTCAACTTCTTGGCTCGGTCTCTAGTGATTGGTCCATCAAAGGGAATATGAGCCAAGTCCTCGATGTCTTGTGGAGTCATGGGTGCTTGTGGTGCATCACGTTGGTGCCATATCTTGATGCTCGGTTGGTGTGTTTGAGTTGGAGAAGACCACTTTATGTTTGTTTGTGATATTAATGTGATTTATAAGGGTATTTTTATTGAAATTCAGAAACCTCAGCTGATTGGGAGTTAGGCTTCCATGCTAGGTTATAAGGCTATGGATGTCCCTTTGTGATTAGACAAGTTTTGAAGACAACATTTCAAAGCCTTATCTCCCCTTTGAAAACGTGTTTTAGCTTTGTTTTTGAATCAAAATTCAGATTGTGGTTCCTTGGATTGTGAGTTATATTTATCCAAATCCAAAGGTAGATCGTGGTGAGTCATATCCTCGATTGATCTTCCTAGTTCAAGTATATCAAAAATACATCATATCATTTGCCCTACTTGTTCATATCCAACCCTCATCCATCAACTTCCATTACTTCCATCCTCACAATTTCGTCCACGACATCCTCCAAAACCATTCTCAAAATCTCCCTCAAGATCGTCTCCATTTGGTTTCAAGATCATCCATCAAGATTGCTTGGATTGTGTGGATTGTCTTGCACCAAAATCCACAATAAGATCCTCATCACACTGTTTATAATAGAATCTACAATATCACCTGATTCACCTAACATAAATCATAAAAAAATACTTAACCTCCTAACCTTCAAATTAAACCATAAAAAAGCCATAAAAATGTTCTGTATAAAAACAAGTGTTCAGAAATTCAACACTTAGCAATTTAGCCAACGACTCTGTAAGAAAGATTCACCTACAAGTTTGCATTTGTAATAAATAGTCTTTTCATATGCAAGAAAGGTTCCATACAAAAGAAACATTAAAATGTTTAGCAAAAATATAAAAAAGAGCCTAAATGTAAAGAACATGCAACATAACACATCCATCAACTCACTTCAGCTAGCAACACCTTCTTGGCCAACAATTCGAACAATTCTATAAAATAAAACGACTTAAACAAGTTAAGCAACAAATAATTTAAAGCAAGATCAAAAGTTAAAAACAAACAAAGAAAAAAATAACAATAAAAACTATAAACATTTTATAAATAACCAACTCCAAGAACCTTAAAAATCTTGACCAAAGCTTAAAAAGTGAACCGAACCTTAAAAACTGAACCCAGCCCTACAAAAATTGCACCGAACCTTAAAGAAACCGAACAAAACCTTTAAAAAACTAAATTGAACGTGTTATAAACTTCCTATTTTAATATTTGCAATTTTTACACACCTCAATTTGACATTCAACTTCTCCTCCTAGGACCTTTTAGCTTCCCTCATTGATAAATCAATTTGTCTGCATTCAATTAGCTTATCGCTCTCATTCCCTCTTCAATAATCATCATTCTAGTTAAGAGCTCCCGTGTTGATTATGTGTCTAATTCATTGTTGTACCATTTTCATTAATTGTGTTAGCACTAATGGAGCTCTAATTGACGAGTCTATTTTCTTGTCAAGGCTTTGCATAAACTCTCTTTTAAATACATTCTCGGTCAATTTTCAGCTTTTTACCTTGAAACAGCGTAGTTTCTGGCCTAAACATAATCCTATTTTCAAGAAAGGAATTTCATTTTTAAAATTATTAATGCGAAATTTATAAACCTTGATCCAAGAATATGGTTTACTCAATTACGATCTTCAACTTAGTAACATTGTAGTTTGAAAAGCATGCTACACCTCTTAGTATACAATTGATATGGAATACAAATCTTGACATCATTTAGTTCCTAAATACTATGTTATTTAATAATCACAATTATCCAACTAATTTGACATTATCGTGTTCATAGTGTTAATGTATGTGTTGAAATCATATGAAAAGCTTGCTTAGGGTGTGTAAGTGAGGAGAAGGATGTATTTTTTTAATAGGTAAGAATTCGGCAGACTAGGTTAGCCTAGTGCATCCTTGCGGATGAAGGTCAGGACCCCTCCATGGTTTGAAATTTGATTGATACTACAATCGTGATGTAGCTTTGCAATCAAATCAGCCACATAATTGCTTTCTCGAGGGATATGTTTGGTAATGACCACCTCGAAAAACTGCAACATCATCAAAATGTCTGCTATTAGCATGTCAATTGTCCAGGGACTAGATTGACTGCCCTTGAGCGCATTGGTCACAATTAGACTATCGCCCTCAATCTCTATGTGTCGAAGATTCCTTCTACGCGCTTCTTGTATCGTCTGAACTAGTCCCATTGCTTCTGCTTGTTCCAATGTCCAGTAGTCATTTTTCACTGCGTTAATACTTATATTATTTCCAAATAGGTCTCTTATGATAGAAAAGGATGTGTTGTTGAATTAAGGTAGATGGAGTGATAAAATTATAAAAATAAAAAATATTAAAAATTAAGATTTCATATTTATTTAAAATTTATACGCTTTTTAGAACATCATTTGTTTGAAGTACATAAAGTAAGATTTTTAATAAATTAAAAAACAAAATAAAATTTATTTACCATTTTGCCATTCCTTCCACTTTTTCTTTTTTTAATCTCAACCCTTCATCTTTTGGATTTAATGACTCTCCTTTCCCCTCACTTTACACCCTAAGAATGCTCTCCACTTTAAATCTGCTCAAACATATAATGGGAAAATGTTTTGTGAGAATGGGTGGCAGGGCAGGTCATGGGTCGGGTTATGGGTGGGTGGAACACTTCCACCACCCGTCCCGAGAAATAAATTGTATCACCCGACCCACCCGTCACCCGCAAAACCTTTCATCCATATCCGACTCAACCGTCACCCGCGCGGGTGAGTCGGGTGACTCGTCACCCGCGAATTCTAAAATTACAATAAAAATTTCAAAATCAATATAAAAAAAATTTAATGCAACAATATGCTTACTGAAGTGATCCATAAATTTCTATATCTTTCATTTGCTTAAGTTCCAACAATAATTCCCAACTTCCTTTCGTTGAAACAAGTTCCTAGGTCATTCAGACCCCTTAGCAAAAATGTTTACATTATCGTAATGGCATTCCATTAGGGATTCAGCCTTTAAGGTCCTTATAGTTTTTAATATTTTAAAAAAATCCAATTTAAAAAAAGCCCCAAGTCCCAAACATTCTTTTAGGAAAAAACTAAACCTAATTTTAATTTATGATAAATTTTTACGGGTGAACCGGGTGGTGGGTGATGGGTCTGGTTAAACGGGTGTAAAATTTCACCCATATTTGACCCGTCACCCATTTCACCCGTCACCCGACCCACCCGTCATCCACTTTATTACGGTTTTTCACCCGTATAATAGGGTCGGGTGAAGCGGGTTGGTCGGTCACCCACAGATAATGTCCAGCCCTAATGGGTGCCCACTTTGCAAAATAGGAATGAATCTCGTCCGTTCCTAATTATTCGTATATTGTTCAAAACATCCGTTTATGAGGACGCGTGCATCTTGCGGATCGGTTTCGCCTTGGATGTGCATCAAAACTAACTATATGTGCATCAAAATTTGGTGCTTTTCCATCGAGTTTTTGATGCACATTGTACATCGATTTTAAACCTTTTTTTAATTTTTTTTAACCTTATTTATGTGTATGAATACAATAGTTAGCTAGTTTTTGATGCAAATATTGTTAGTTTTGATGCACATGCAAAATAAAATGCACTTTTTGGTTATTTTGATGCATATATGATTATTTTTTATGCATATGCATAAATTAGACACACTTTTGTGCATCAGTTTTGCCTTTTATGTGCATCAAAACTAGCTATATGATGTATATTGTGCATCGATTTCAAACTTTTTTTATGCACATTATTCCAACTGTGATGCACATTCATTCGGTTTTGATGCACACATAAACAAGATACACTTTTTAGTTATTTTTATGCACATAAGGTTCGTTTTGATGCACAAGCACATATCCACGCACAAACAAGATATACTTTTTAGTTGTTTTGATGTACACGAATGATTTTGATGCACATAGGAAAATTAGTTTTGATGCACAAACATATATTTATGTACACAATGTTGATGCACATTCGGACATTTTTTAATGCACATACAATCAGTTTGATGCATACAATCAATTTTGATGCATACACAAACAAGATATATTTTAGTTGTTTTGATGCACATATAGATGCTTTTGATGCACATGGGATAATTAGTTTTGATGCACATACGACTAATTTTGATGCACAAACATATATTTTTGCATACAATTTTGATGCACATTCGGTCATATTTATGCAAATACAACCAGTTTTGATGCATAAAGAAACAATTTTGATGCAAACACAAACAAGATATACTTTTTAGTTGTTTTGATGCACACAAGAATGCTTTTGATGCACAATGACAATTAATTTCCATGTACATATGACTAATTTTGATAAACAAACATATCTTTATGCACACATTATTAATGCACATTCAGCCATTTTTTATGCATATAAAATCAATTTTGATTCACAAAGAAACAATTTTGATGCACAAAAACCCAGTTTTGATGGACATCCCGCACACACCCTTGTATTTGTTTTTCGAAAAAATGCGAATAACTCGCCAAAAATCCGTTTGTGCCATTTTTTCCCATTTTAAGTGAAACGATCAAAACTCTTGATTTCTTTTCATTCAATGACTAATGTTTATTACAAAACTGCTGAGGAACCAAACCCCACTGATGAGGATCAACTCATTGCTGAGATACTGAATTCCCCCTTGAACTCCCCTTTGTGCCAGGACGATGAAGAGATTGAAGACCCTCTTGATATGACTAATGATTTCCTGATGGGGGATGAGGAGGAGCTGGAGGAGGAGTACTCCTAGGAGGAGATTGATGCTTTCATTTGACACTTAGCCGACTTTACCCCTGCCTCCTGATGACTCCCAATCTCTCCAATCTTACAAATCCCTCACCACAACCAGCTCTATGCTTCTAAAATTGGAAAATATGGAAGTTAGGCAAGAACAACAATCCAACTATGAGTCTAGCAAGCGCAAGGGGAGTCTAGGGACCCTTGATGGAATCACATCGGGTCTGAAGGGGGTGAACCCAAGAAACACAAGAGGAATGAATGATTAAGAAGAAGTATTATATATTTTGCTTTATAAGGCTATATGCAGGCCTCTACTTGTTTTCTTATTGCTATGAATGAGATGCTAGAAGTAGTAGTAAGTAAAGAAACACTTTTGGGGGTTTTCTTTTTAAGTTTGCTAGGTTGATTAAGGAGAAGAAGTATGTAGGTGTGATGAGCACACCACCTTTTGTTTTTGCTATGATGGGGTTAAGGGTCAAGTTGCTAAAACTAGGTGGTTTCCTCATGACTTGGTCTAAAGTCAGTTTGTATGTAAAATATTATGAATATAATCTTTATGCTATTAAGACTAATCCAAGTGACAAAACCTCTCAACAAATACATTTTCTCATTTATAAAAGTGATGTGTGGCTTATTAATTGTTATTATCTATGTTTCAATTTAATAGGGAAAACATTAACATGGAGATGGTTGGCAATGTACTTTGTACATGGAATTATATGGACTGTCATTTCAAAGAAGTATGAGTTGTTGAAGAGGAATACTAAAATTCAGTCATGGAGTAAACTGTTTACTGGTATGGATAACAAGATAACTATAAAATATACCAATCTAACTCAAGGAGCAAAAACTAATTTAACAACCAGAATAAATATAGAGATTGGAGTACAATATGAGTTCATGATTCTAAATTTAAGGGCTGATGGAAATATTCAAATTCTGTGTTTATCTATATATTATTTCTTGATTATCATTAAGGAATACTTAGGCAATGATACCACTGAAAGTGATACATGGTTAGTTCTGATTGTCAAAGAAACAAGCCATATTGGAGGAAAACATGAGGAAAACTAGAATCTCCCGTGGTTGATTGGAACCCTACTTTCAGCCGACTCAAAAGGTAGCACAAATTTTGCTATTGAAAGTTACTTTTGTAAGGATAATAGTAATAATAGGTGCACTTCTAATATTTGGTTTAGGCCGGAAATAGTTGAATGCAACAAAAACAGAAAAAGTATTAGGAATTATAGGAAATTTGTTAGTGAAAACAGAAATAAAAAAATTACCAAGTAGCTACAAATTTCAAGATTTTGTGCAAAGAATGAAGATCCTAATTATAGAAAACATGGATGTTGAACTGGAAAATTTGACAAAGTATCTCAAATATGGCTTAATGCATGGGCTTTAAAACCATATTGGTATCATAGGCCCAAAATGATGATCATAAGGGCCCAAAATTTGAAGGCCGGAAATTGAGTGCAATGAAATTGTACTAAATAAATTTTAATTGAAAAATAGGTTAATGGAGAGAGGTTACAAAACTGCACGTGCTCACCTCCTAAAGAGAGACAGAATAGTAGAGAAAAGGTAGCATGGTGTTCTTTTAGTCCTCCTCCTCTTCCCCTTTTCAAAGTATTCATGATTGATAATTCTAATCCCGCTCGTGAGGATCTAGTTAGAGCCTCACATATGGGCTTGGATTTGGTATCATTTCATGGAAATTCTTTGGGAATCCCTTTTATAAAGTTGGAACTAGTTAGTTCCTAAATTTCTCCCTCTTGAGTAGTCACTCGGGATTGCAACAAAAAAATTCTCACATGTGCGTAGTTACGTACTTGTGTACAATTTGCCAAACCCACATGTGCGTAGTTACGTACTTGTGTGCAACTCCTTGTGAAAGGGGTGTGTTTGGACATTGTAACTAGTTAGTTCCTAAATTCGGATCTTGAGTAGTCACTCAGGATTTCAACCAAAAATTCCCACATATGTGTAGTTACGTACTTGTGTGCAACTCCTTTTAAAAGAGGTGTGATTGGAACTAGTTAGTTCCTAAAATTCTCTTGAGTAGTCACTCAGGAATTTAACAAAAAGAATTCGTACATGTGCGTAGTTATGTGCTTGTAGGGTTCAATAAATTAGTAGTATTAATTAAGACTCAAGGGATTAATTAATCTCACAATCATGCAAGGATTAAAATTAATGCAACACTCTGTTAAAGTTTTGTACAATTTTAATGGAGTTTTCAAAAGACAAAAAAATTATCCAGTCGGTTCGATGTCGAAATTTTGACAAGGACAATGCGTATAGACCAAATTTCTATGTAAAAAAAAGTGGTAATTGAAAGTCACCAAAAATGAAATCTTTGCATCATAAATGCATCGTTACAAAAATATAAAGAAAATAAAATGGAGCATGAAGGAAGTTGATGGTTCTGCAATTTACAAATGGGAGAGAACATGTATCATGGTTGGTGTCCACGTGTAAAAAGGGTCCAAATCAAAAGATTAATTTATGGGTGATTTGACCATCTCATTTCAAGTTAATTAACATAAAAGTGAATATATATAGTATATGAGATATTAGATTATGAGGCCTACCTCTGGAGAGAGTGAAATTACTCCATTGATGCTTCAAAACCCTCTAGACGAGCCCTAATTAATTAAGCCTAATGAAACTGGCCCAAAAGATATCATGGCCTCTCGCAAATTATAATATTTGACCCAATAAAATTATTCTTAATCAAATCATGATCAATATAAAAGTAGACTATTTAATGCACAAAGTTTGGTCTAAAAATATTATTGATTATATTCAATTTGAGTCAACAAATTAAATCATTCTTCTATAGAACTACGTAAAGACTTGATGCCTCAAAACGGTTACGTAGGTAACTCGACATCAGGTTTTAATCGAGTACAGTCGCCAAATCCCGAAGTTCAAATCAAAGATAAAAATATCCTTTTTTTACTAGAACTACGTAACGACTTGATGCTTATAAAGGCCACGTAGGTAACTCGATATCAAATTTAACATATATCGAGCTCAGTCGCAAATTCCAAATTAAATCATCAAAGTGATAGAGAAGACTCAAATATTCAAGCTCAAAGCATAATTAATTAATTATGCATGCATAGCCCATCTTCTCAAATTTATTTTGTGGCTAATATAAATTTAGGATCATTTAAAGCACAGAGCTTGATCTAAAAAATCTCATTAGTCATAATTAATTTAGGTTATAAAATTAAAAGTTCTATTTAAGAACTACGTACGATTTGATCCCTTTTAAAAAAGGTACGTATGAAACTCGATAAAAAGCAAATCAAATGCTCATCGAGTTCAATCACAACTCCAAATCAAACTAAAATTTCCAAATCCAAAATCGCACTAACAAATTTTGCACGCCAAATGCGAAGGACTAGATCACCCTTCCTAGAAGGTGGGTCTATTGTCTTTTGCGTCATGCAAATGATTGTTGGAGTGGTCTAAGCAACCCTCCCTAGAAGGTGGGTTTAGATTTGTTCCTCTGATGCATGAAAAATTACAGACACCAAAATCAAACACAAAAAAAAAACACCCTAAACTACGTAAGGCTTGATTCTCTTTAAAGAGATACGTAGGCAACCCGTCAAAACTTGGGTGCAACCCAAATTCCAAAACAAACCAAATTCTTTGTGAGTGTATGACTTTTAATCAAAAGGGTAAAAAGAAAGAGTCGAACTCAAACTTTAAGAAATTCAAATAAAATATGTTTAGCGAATATTTTCACATTTTTGTTCACATATTTTTGGCACGTCCAGTAGGACCTTTTCTTCTTTTTCATCTTTAAGTTATACATTTACTAACTCTTAGTCGTGTTTTGATTGCAAGAAAATGATATCAAGAGCGATCGTGAATTTCAATGAGCTTCCAACAACTTTTGTTGTGCAAGGAGACAAATGGATGCGCAAGAGGTCCTTCAAAGTCGTCTTCGACATCACGAGGGGCACGATTTGTGCTCAAATCTCAATCAACAACTCCTTTGGGGTACTGCAATCCTTAACGGAGAAGACTGCTACTGAGTGGATTCCAAAACCCCCTATTAAGCTTTCAAGCCATGGGGGTAAGAAGTCCAAGACCTATCAAGTTGGTTACACAAATGGCAACAAGGCCAATTACCAACTCAATGGCACGAAGCCCAATTTTCATCAAGCTAGTTCCACTAGCACTCCAAGTGTTGGTGACAAAAAGCCCTTCATCGGAGTTCCTAATGCACCTACCATCCAAGTCATAAGGACCAATGGTGGGATTGTCACAACTTCCACTCAAACTTCCATCAATGCCAAAAAGGTGAACAAATCAAAGAAAGGGTGTGGAAGTAAGAATGGTTCGAGTTGTCGAAGGACAGGGGCATTCAACAAGCTTGCTCCTTCTCCAGCCTTGGATCTTGCTAAGGAGACTCTTTGGAAAGCCACTAGAGATCTCATCT
This sequence comes from Fallopia convolvulus, assembly GCA_964016875.1. Taxonomy (NCBI): domain Eukaryota; kingdom Viridiplantae; phylum Streptophyta; class Magnoliopsida; order Caryophyllales; family Polygonaceae; genus Fallopia; species Fallopia convolvulus. Next base: position 29,909,994 of record OZ024719.1, read on the forward strand.
CACCAAAGAAGTCAACGAGTGTTACTCAAGTCAACACTCCAAGACAAATTTACATAGGTTCCATTCCGATCAATATTGGGGGAGTTGAACAAGTCAACACAATCTCTTCTTTGGAGGAGGTTCAACCAAGGGCCTTAAAGGTCAAAACAACTAATCCTTCAAGATCTAACAACGATCGAGAGGCTCAACAAGCTAGCCAAGTTGCTCGGGTTTATTTAAAACCAAGAGGTTCATCAATGTCGACATCTCAAATGACCGAACCTCAAACATGTACGAACCAAGTGACACAACAAAGCGCTAGAGCAACGTCATTTGTTGACATGGTTTCAAAGCCACCAACTCCGACCACTCCTATGTTGAAGACTCAAGGGGTGATAAAAGAAATTCCAAGTTTTCCATCACATGGAGATTGTAACACCCCCTTTCTACCCTGGAGGTATTACCGCCAGTAACCCGATTAAGACTAAACCGAAGCTACCCAAGGCTTTAAACTGACTGAACAAACTAAAACAAGGTAAATAAAACCATTCAAAACCTAGCAACATTAATTTAAAACTTTACAGTGGAAAAGAGAATAAAAGGTCTTATACAAGCCTTAACTTAAAAAGAATTAGTAAATAAATAGAACAACCTTCTATTTAAACAAAATCTTCATCCAGTCTTCATTAAGTTCTTATTTCTGAAACTCAGCTTCACTTTGAAGTAGTTCAACCATGATCTTCACTCAAGTATAGCCATTGGAAACCTTTCTTCAACTTCTGGAGCTTCAAACATTTGAATCTACCTCTTGAATCAACTTCCAAGAAGAACCTGATGTGTCGTAAACCAACGGTGGACACCAGCCAACCAAATAAAAGAAAAGAAGATGGACGAGTAAGTCTAATGAAAGACTAGCAAGCGGAGAAACTAACTTGGTTCTTATGGTTGTAACTAAACATATTGGCATCCAAAATCCGAATAGACTCGGATTATGATCCAACAGTTAGCAGTCTTATAGAAAATAAGAAGGAGACTCGCATAGTCAAGAGAGAGAACACCACCGCTTGTGGTTTCTTTTAAGAAGCTTAAACAATTGTTGGGAACTCATATTCATCACATAACATTTTGAAAAGCCTCCAACGACTATTCAGATTCACTTAATCAAAGTTTGATTAAGAATCATTCATAACCGGGAGCAAGAATGGCTTTCCGACTAGACGAACCATTCAGATATATTAATGTGCCTAACGCACTTATCTTATATTACTTTCAAAACTTTTCACAACCAAGTTGGTGGCTTTTAATCGGCTCGAACTACCGCCGAAATACTCTGGTATTGTAGAGATCCTCGGAGTATTTCATCCATGGTCATCTACCCTGTACCGAGATCACATGACTTAAGCTATCCTTGATCCCTCATTTTTGCATATGGTGAGGTAGAGATCCCAGAGGCCTATTACCAGGTCATCTACACTACACCGTGCCGAACCTGCACTTAGCTAGAGTGCGCAACAAACCCCTTGCCCAAAAACAAGGGAAGAGTCATGACTCACCATTAGGATTAGGCCCCTCCCAATGCAATATTTTTTTAAAGAGAGGATATGGAACCACGTTCCCCTCCCTGAAACTACCTTAATTCAATAACAATGTCTCAGCGTGAGACAACATCCAAGGTCACCCATAACGGACCTAAATCCAGTTCTACCGCAAAACTGAATAAACAACATGGTCATTATTTCTAACAAATATAACAACCTATCATATTTTATTAAGCATACAAGTTGTTCCCAACACAAATATTAAATGGGATTCAATTCCTCATTTAATAACAATAACGCAGGAGAGAATCGTCCACTTGCCTTATAAGGCGTGCTCGACGTCCTTAGCAATTCCAACAGTAATCTGTATCATCTTTCTGAAAAATATAACAAAAGGATTTCTCAGCAACGAGCTCACAGAAACACCTCTTAGTTGTATTCTCAACTCCTACAACTTTCTAATCGATAAACGATCTAATTTCCGAATATCGATATATAGTAAATTCTTAATTATCATGCTTCAAGGAGCCATCTTGGCGGAATTATAACTAATTATCCGCTTCACTTTTGAAACAATTTTCTAAATAAAAATTGTTCATTAGCATCAGTTCTTAAAGACTACCAATCTCGGATCAAACGGATTAACAACAAATCCCGAGAAATTATCCGAAGTCCTTTACCTGCCAATCGGTATCCGAAACTTGTATTCGCTATAACTGAAGATCCGGACGTCCGTTTCACGAGTGGTTCGAACCTGTATAACCGTATCAACTTCAAGATTATAAAAACCATAAATTTAATTTGCAAAGCGGCACCGACAGGCCCTTACGGTGGCTCCGCAACCAAACCGCTAATTAATTTCGATTGTATATACCTTCACTCGAGCCCATGGCTCGTGTGGGTCGATCATGGCTCGATCCCCGAGCCCGAGGGTGGCTGGGAGTTGCCCGACAGCGGCTCCCATGGTGGTTGGTGGTCGGAGGAGCTAGCGATCACCGGCGACGTCGCGCGGCGAGGCTAGAAGAGATCGGCGGTGAAGATGTCTTTCTCCCCCGAGTACGTCGTCGTTCCGTCCTCTCACTGGCTGGTTCATCTCCCACTTGCAGCAGAAAAGCTCTCATGGAGATGAAGAAGAAGATAGGAGGTGGAAGGTGGAGGTGGAAGACGCCGACGATGAAAGCTAGTACGTACGTCGTTTCGTCCGAGACTCTCTCGTTTTCAAACCAACAAAATAGACTTTCACGAGGCTGAATAGATATGCCCCAATCTCAAACAATTCCATTCTTATCTCACTCGTTTCTTTCATAATTAAGACATGAAAGGATAAGTTTTAACTCGGAACGGGACTCGCGTTAAAGCGGTAAAATTATGTACCTCGGGTGGAAAAACTTACTAAACGAAAAACGTCCCGTAAATTATGTAGACCAATAAAATCAATTTTCCATGATTTTATCTTGCTACCTTCAATTTTTAAGGCTTCCGTTTCGTATTTTAAATCCTTTCCGGTACATAATTAAAAAGACGGCTTATCCAATAAATATTCTTTTTCCACCGAAAAATCCTAGAATTCACACCGATCCATAAAATCATTTCTTTTTGATTTTAGGATATCACTAACAATTTTCTAGGATTTAATCTCCAACAAAATATTGGATTAAGCGTTAAAACGGACCAAAAAGGTTAAAAGGATATCCGAGAAAAATTCAAAAAAATATCCTCAAAAACCGCAGTTATTACAGATATTGTCATCTCTTTTCCAAGAGGAAGAATTTCCACCTTTATCTTGGAAGGGAAGTGAAACAAAATTTAGCTTCCTAGATGAAACAAAAAAAGCATCAGTGTTCGTGACTGGTGTATCAACTATTGAAGAGCAATTTCAAGAGTTGCAAAAGAAGCTTGCTGAAGAAGATGCTCAAATAGCCTCACTCATGGCCCGAGTCAACAATCAAGAAAATGAAAGAAGATGAGAGCGAGCGAGACCAAATAATGAAGGGCCAAGTAATAGCTCAAACATCACTCCCCAAGAAATCAAGGAGATGATTGCTCAAGGGTTTCGAGAATATCAAGCATCACAAAATCCACCTATGCTTGGGTATTGAAAACCATATATATCCAGCATATTATGATGCAGTTCCATTTCCCGCGGGCTATCAAAGACCAAAGCTCGATAAGTTTGATGGCATTCATGGCTCGCCACATGAGCATCTTGCTCATTTTTACTCAGCATGTGGTGAAACCGCCTTAAGTGATGTCTTGTTGATAAGACAATTTGTCCAATCATTAAAAGGATCAGCCTTCACTTGGTACACTCAACTCCAATCAGGGTCGATCCAAACATGGGACGAGTTACAAAAGGAATTCTGAGCTCAATTTGTGAGCTCAAAAACAAAGGTCTTCATAATGGACCTTGCAAACACCTTTCAAGGGCAAAATGAACCCGCAAACGATTTCATCACTAGGTGGCGAAGTTTAAGACTCCAATGCCATGAAAACTTAAGTGAAAAAGCATGCGTTCAATTGTGTACCAGCAACTTGCTTCCAGAGTTAGGAGTGCATGTTGGTAGCGTCGAGCCTCATTCTTTTAATGATTTGGTGTCTAAGGCATGCAACGTTGAAAAACAACTTGCTCGACAAAACCAAGGATTTAATTATCCTGAAGCAAGTAAAGTTGAAAAAGATGATGATGATGATGATGATGATGATGATGATGATGATGAGTCACAAGATCAAGAGGAGTCTATAATGACTTTCATCAAACCAAATGATAAACCCTCTATCGAGAGTAGCTCCAAGGCTCAAGATAAGGGGAAAGTCAGAGTTTTCTAAAAGACTTACTCTTCAAGAAAGAAAACAAAAGAAGTATCCTTTTGATGACGATGATGTCGAAGGGATATTTGAAGAGTTGATGACCGCCAACATATTGGCACTTCCAAAGCCAAAAAGGCCAAATGATGTTGACAAGAAGGATGATCCAAATTATTGTCTTTACCATCGACTCATAAGTCATCCAATTAAGGATTGTTACATCTTCAAAGATGTAATAGATGAGATGATTAAAAAAGGAGAGATTGAAATTGAGGGGGTAACATGAAAGACTCCATTAGTTACATCAAACACCATTTCCGTGGTAGATGTTTCCGAGGCCCTCCCCATAGTCCAAGAATCTCTTCAAATATGTGATTTGTTAGTTCCTAAAAGGTTTCTCAAGGATGACTCAACAAATGATGATTCAAAAGTCGCTCAATGTTGTACGATCTCGTCAATCTACATTTGTGAAGAAAACCAATCAAATGTTGACGAGACTCTTGCCAAGAACTTACAACTTTCCCAAGAAGGAGGAGTTTTAACCGGGAGTGACAAAGAGTCAATGACAATGAAGTCAAATGACCTAAACACAGTCTCAAAGGATAAAGAAGCAACGCCTCGAGTGTCGGTGTTTCAAAGGCTCAAAACGAGTTCAACAAGTGAAATGTCTAAGCCTTCCGTGTTTGAGAAGCTTGACATAAAATCAAGAAGCCAAGAATTCAGACCTTCTGTGTTTGAAAGGCTCGGAAAACCATGTAAACAAAAGAACAAGGCAATCCGAGTCAAGAACAACAAAAAGTGGAAGTTCAAGAACGAGAGATTAAAAGCTCTAGTTCGCAAGTTTAAAGATGACATGAACTCCTAAGTTGGAGAAATGAGAGTGATGCCCATCCTAAGAAAAAGAACATCTTAGATTTGACAGGGGGTATCGCCATTAAACTCGTGTCTATGCAAAAAAAAAAAGGTTCAACACTTTGTCTTTAAGCTCGAAAGCCTCAAAGTGTTGGATTAATAAAAAAACTAAAGATGGATCTTCAGGAACTACGTCAAGACTTGATCCCAAAAAGGGTACATAGGAAGTTCGATATCAAATTCAAAAATATCGGATTTCTCAGCAACGAGCTCACAAAAACACCTCTTAGTTGTATTCTCAACTCCTACAACTTTCTAATCGATAAACGATCTAATTTCCGAATATCGATATATAGTAAATCCTTAATTATCATGCTTCAAGGAGCCATCTTGGCGGAATTATAACTAATTATCCGCTTCACTTTTGAAACAATTTTCTAAATAAAAATTGTTCATTAGCATCATTTCTTAAAGAGTACCAAATCTCGGATCAAACGGATTAACAACAAAACCCCGAGTAATTATCCGAAGTCCTTTACCTGCCAATCGGTATCCGAAACTTGTATTCGCTATAACTGAAGATCCGGACGTTCGTTTCACGAGAGGTTCGAACCTGTAGAACCGTATCAACGTCAAGATTATAAAAACCATAAATTTAATTAGCAAAGCGGCACCGAAAGGCCCTTACGGTGGCTCCACAACCAAACCGCTAATTAATTTCGATCGTATATACCTTCACTCGAGCCCATGGCTCGTGTGGCTCGATCATGGCTCGATCCCCGAGCCCGAGGGTGGCTGGGCGTTGCCCGACAGCGGATTCCATGGTTGTTGGTGGTCGGAGGAGCTAGCGATCGCCGGCGACGTCGCGCGGCGAGGCTAGAAGAGACCGGCGGTGAAGATGTCTTTCTCCCCCGAGTACGTCGTCGTTTCGTCCTCTCACTGGCTGGTTCAGCTCCCACTTGCAGCAGAAAAGCTCTCATGGAGATGAAGAAGATAGGAGGTGGAAGGTGGAGGTGGAAGACGCCGACGGTGAAAGCTAGTACGTACGTCGTTCCGTCCGAGACTCTCTCGTTTTCAAACCAACAAAATAGACTTTCACGAGGCTGAATAGATATGCCCCAATCTCAAACAATTCCATTCTTATCTCACTCGTTTCTTTCATAATTAAGACATGAAAGGATAAGTTTTAACTCGGAACGGGACTCGCGTTAAAGTGGTAAAATTATGTACCTCGGGTGGAAAAACTTACTCAACGAAAAACGTCCCGTAAATTATGTAGACCAATAAAATTAATTTTCTATGATTTTATCTTGCTACCTTCAGTTTTTAAGGCTTCCGTTTCGTATTTTAAATCCTTTCCGGTACATAATTAAAAAGACGGCTTATCCAATAAATATTCTTTTTCCATCGAAAAATCCTAGATTCACACCGATCCATAAAATCATTTCTTTTTGATTTTAGGATATCACCAACAATTTTCTAGGATTTAATCTCGAACAAAATATTGGATTAAGCGTTAAAACGGACCAAAAAGGTTAAAAGGATATCCGAGAAAAATTCAAAAAATATCCTCAAAAACCGCAGTTATTACATTAGTACCCCCTTTAAAAATGGTTTCGTCCTCGAAACCAAGTAGAACTCAGATCACAAAGAAGGATAGCATAAGCACATATATACCACCACTACAAACCTATACAGAAGTCTGTAGTACCCCCTTAAAAAACATGCTGCTACTTCTGCACAAAGCATAAAACCACCATTGCTTAGTTACCAAACTCCTTCTTTACAATGTTCATTAACTTTGGAAAATGACTCAGCATTTCCCATCTAACTTCTCAAGTTTTTTTTTCTTCACCTCCATTTTTAGACTAAAGTAGCCTAACCAAAAGTATCTTTCCAGTATGTCAAAAGATCCAACAAAGCGAGCATTTACGTTGTCTCGCTTTCCCCAGCGGAATACACCTTTCAAGGTGAAAACTAGAACAAAAGCGTCGTTCTTTACAATAACTCAACATGCTCTCGCTTTAAAACAACACACGACTGTTGTCGCCTTTGAGCAGTTAGCACCCTTGATCGTGTTAGTGCGATATCAATTGTTGTTTCTCTTGGCAAAGTCTGGCCCATGAAGAACCTTGTCAGTGTTGTCATTCCAACAAATTGACAACCAACACTTCTGGCCTTATAAAGCCTCAAAAAGAATTAACGTGAAGTCACTCAAACTCAAAATTCTTGTATGTGATGTCACTCAAACTCAAGCTACCATTCCAACTCGTGCGGAATCCAGAATACGCTAAAAATCAATTCACTCCATAAAGCTTGATGTTACTTCTTTCAAAACTTGGAATGAACCATCCATCTCAATCAGAGATAATAGTCTCTGGAGTTTTTATGAAGATGAAAACTTCATGCATGAACACCTCAGCTAACTTCTATACTCTTTAATTCATCTTAAATGCATTAAAAAGAACACTCTAGATGAGTTTCTTAACAATCTTCGTATTGCATCCTTCTTTCATTAAGTCTTGAATGACTAATGACAAGAATCCATTGTAACATCTTCCCACTTTCATTCTGAAACAGGAAGAAACTATATCATTTCATTTGGTCTTCTATGCTCAATCAGGACTTCCAGACAAACTAAACATATCAAACAAACTCGGTGACATTTCGCTTCATGTCAATCCATTAAAAGTTTTATCTTAAATCCTTATACATTTACTTGTTCCAAGATGAACTAATTAAGCAAATAATTATGCTTCCTTTGAATTAAGCTTTCGAAGCTCATCAACAATAGACACACATGAACAGTGTTGAAACCATTCAATCCATGGTCTTAAATAACAAATCCCGGTGTCTTACCTTCTCGATCTTCTCCATTGATCATAAATAATATTACTTTCCCATGCTACTTTTCCTTGATCTGGTCAACAGATTTTGAATAACATCTTAGGGGATTCACACAACCTTGTTTTCATCCAAACTAAACCTTTAGTCCTTCTCAAACTATTTTCTTTACAAGGATTACTTAAAATCCTTACTCAAATTCCTTATTGAGATAAAATCTCAATATTACTTTAACCAAGAATATGAGATTTATCCAACACATGACAAGATAATAACCTATCTTGTCAATCTTTTTACATACTTTTCTCAACAAAACTCAGCTTGGGCATACTGACATTCAAAAGTAGTTATCTTACTCAACCACTTCAAACTAAACTCTTATGCACTACTATACCAACATACTGGACAAAAATGCCTTCAGTCTAATAATTTCCAACAAAATTGTCTCCATTGACAATTTTCAGTCTTTTTCATTAAAGAACTGTTTAGACTTCACTTAACATTCTGACTTGTTGAGCAACCTAACTCTTAGGATTAAAAACATATCCTCACGTGTCCACTCTCTATATCAACCAACTTATCAGGCTGAGATTGAAAATCGATACTAATTTACACATCCAAACTCCAGACCCATTGGAGTTCTGCTTAAAGTCCTCACTTGTCTATCTTATCTCAAAGAGATTTAAGTTTTCAAGACAACCTGAAAACAAATACAACTAATGGAGAAATTACTAGTACATCCTTTATTCCAAAGAAAGGATTACTACAATATCATTCCTTAGAAAGGGTTCCATCCCAGGAGTCCATATCAACTTACTTTCAAAGACAATCCCGCTAGAAAGGCAATGACTTCTTAGGTCTTGACATCAACCAAGATGAACTACTAGCAAACTGCTTAGAGAATTTCAATAATCATTAACTGAAAACAATCCCAAACTTTTAGAGAAGTACGAAGTTACTCCATGCTCTTCAGAAACCAACACAGATTTGTAAAGAATCTTACCAAATTTCTATACTTATAATCGAACTATTTTAGGAAGCTTGACCATACTCCTTAAATGGTATAGAATACCAAGGATATACTAACTCAAATGAGTTGTACAAGATACTAGATATAGTAAGTGCTATAATGCAAAAGAAAGCTTGCATCTTCTCATATCAACCAACTATACTTGCAAAACTCATATAATTACAAAACTTATATGATTGTCAAATCATACTAGAAACTATTCTTTAAAACCCAAGGAATTATGTGATCTTATTCCACCATGTGATTAGTATGGGGAGATAAAATCAACACAACCCTTTACTGCATTCTCATAGGAATAAGACATGTAATCTTGCCTTACCATGTGATCAAGATGGAAGACAAATCACATTCTTACTCACCACCATGAAAACCGTAGAAAATTTATTCATGAAACTTTTATAACAAACTACCATTACTTTTAGAAATTCATACTTGAATTCTATCAAGTCCAATGAATTTTCTCAAAAGAGAAAATCATGAAACGATCTCAAATATCCTTAAATCATAACAGCTTGACAGGAACTCGACACAGGTTACTAACATACTTGCTTTCTCTCTTGAAGAATTGTGCGCGTCAAGCCAATGCATCACATAAAATTGTTGACCTTATCTTAATGATGCTACTAACACTTTGTTCTAATTCTGTGATGACACTTGCACATTAGCTGGCCTTACCAACTTGGCAAAAGTTTTGAATCAAAACCGGGTCTCAAAGGAGCTAAGATGCTCCAACTCACTTCTGAGCCTCACATTTCCCTTCGAATGTGGCACTTCATTTCCTTCTCAAGGTAGAACCCGATGACATACCTTGACTTTTCTTAATTAGACATACTGCTAGACTCTTCTATAATCCATAACATTAAGTAATCTCTGCCTGATTTAACTTAGTCCTAGCCCAACTTAACTTCACATGTTCAATAAAAGAGTTGATCACTCCAATCCACTTACTTGCAAACCTTAGGGAAAATGTGATTCCAACATCTTCATACTCATAACAAAGATTCTTCTTCGATCATTCTCAACTTGTATGCCTCCTTGACATACTACTTTAAAGTTATGCAAATATGATCCATGCCAAAAATTTAATACTTGAGTTCATTCATTCACAAAACAACGAGCCTTCTGCAAGTGAATCTTCATATAAATTCCGATATCCAAGAGTGAACTATCAAACTCTTTTGACGGTTTTAAGGACTTTCCATCCTCTTACAACTTAATCCTCTCAATATAAAAAATGAACTTTCAACTTTGCATCTAGTTCAAAACATCCAATTCTTATATCTCTCTACATATAAGGAAATTCCTTTAATTCCCAATCTCTTTTAGCAAAAGAATGCACATGACCAAACAAGGTATTCTTAAACCTATCCCAATTCAACATTGGTGAACAAACTAAACTTCTCCATCAGTCTGGTCTTCTTATTTAACCATAAGGAGAAGACATATACTCTTTTTATTAGCTCAAGTTCAAACCACATTGCAAAGGAAGAGCTTATGGTTAGGAGACTTGCCGACAATTTAACAGTCTCACCAGTTCCACCTTAGGCTTTGGATTTGACTGTTATAAAATTTTCAAAACCCAAACACAAATGGAATTATCCTTTTAGCGATAGAGTCTAAGCTTTATTGACCATAATATTGAGTGATTGATATTTTTCTCCCAACTGTTTAAAATATCAAAGACAAATATGCTAAGATCATTCCTTGGTTGATCTTCTCAAAACTGAACTTTTTTATTCCCATCCTTGAAGAAACATAAGCCAATCCCATTGGCAATTTAGAACATCTTACTACTGATTCCATTACTAGTCCATTATAGACCTCGAGTCTTTTTACATTATCCCGAGTTGGGTATCATCCAACGAAACTCCAATAACGTTGTCACATAGGTTAATCATCTGGATATCAACAACTCCTGTAATCAATTAACACTTATACTAAGTAGTTAATTCAACATAATTACATCATCGATGAACTTCTTCTTGTTCAATCCTTTTTGACCAATCAACCTGATTCACAACAACCTTGATGATTAACCACTTGTTCACAACTTAAACTGAATCAACATTCTTCCTTCCTTTCTTACTATAATCATAAGAAATTCCCATTCCATTTAGGATTCTCAATCCTCTTAACTCAAAGGATAACAACATATATGAACATCCGAGTTCGAATACTCTCATATTCAAAATTGAACTGCATCTTCCAATAGTTTAACAATTCAATTGATCCAATACTTAAGCACTTCAAAGCTCTTTAACTTCCAACTGAGCAAAGAAAAGTACAGATTATCCATGATTCTATACTATAGAGTCACAAATACAGCTGTTGAAGAAAGTTTCCAAAGACAATCCTTTTCTTTTCAGGATTCTTTTACATCCCTTCATGATCCATACTGATCTTTTTAGAATCACTCAAGACTCATAAGATTTTCCAAATCTCAACGTTGAGAAGTAAAGGTTCCAACTCCAAACTTCTATTGATACTCGAATTTCAAAATTCAGAAATTTCTATAAGAATATACTCATGAAAACTCTTAATCTTATAACTTCAAGACAACACTTGAACTTTCACATATCTTTGAGTCATGAACTTTTTAACAGAAATTCTTAATTTGAAATCTTCCATCATACGAGCTTAAAATAGGAAACCTTCAAACTAGGAAATTTTTATGAAGTACAATACTTAACTTCAAAATCTCATGAGAAGTTTCCTAATATGGAAAAAAAACGACGAGGGTACACCCAATTCAGACTCTCAAGAGAGAATAGGAATTCATTGAGAACTTGGTCTAGAACCGATTCAACTTCAGGAATCATCACCTAATCTTACTTTGGATCCTTCTCGGAATCCATTCCCATTTCCAGGGAATCAAATGTCCACTATTGGACAAAACTTATTACCTCATATTGTCCAATTCCCTTTCCTCTTTCTATCTTTTTCACGAGTCTGACCTTCAATCTTAACCACTTTTCGTAAATGGTTCTAAGACAACACCAATATAGAATTCTCCATAATTCTATATGGAAGAATGAAAGTCTTAAGCAAGACATAGGAACTTTTAGCTCTGATACCACTTCTGTAACACCCCCTTTCTACCCTAGAGGTATTACCTTCAGTAACCCGATTAAGACTAAACCGAAGCTACCCAAGGATTTAAACTGACTGAACAAACTAAAACAAGGTAAATAAAACCATTCAAAACCTAGCAACATTAATTTAAAACCTTACAGCGGAAAAGAGAATAAAAGGTCTTATACAAGCCTTAACTTAAAAAGAATTAGTAAATAAATAGAATAACCTTCTATTTAAACAAAATCTTCATCCAGTCTTCATTAAGTTCTTATTTCTGAAACTCATCTTTACTTTGAAGTAGTTCAACCATGATCTTCACTCAAGTATAGCCATTGGAAACCTTTCTTCAACTTCTGGAGCTTCAAACATTTGAATCTGCCTCTTGAATCAACTTCCAAGAAGAACCTGATGTGTCGTAAACCAACGGTGGACACCAGCCAACCAAATAAAAGAAAAGAAGATGGACGAGTAAGTCTAATGAAAGACTAGCAAGCGGAGAAACTAACTTGGTTCTTATGGTTGTAACTAAACATATTGGCATCCAAAATCCGAATAGACTCGGATTATGATCCAACAGTTAGCAGTCTTATAGAAAATAAGAAGGAGACTCGCATAGTCAAGAGAGAGAACACCACCGCTTGTAGTTTCTTTTAAGAAGCTTAAACAATTGTTGGGAACTCATATTCATCACATAACATTTTGAAAAGCCTCCAACGACTATTCAGATTCACTTAATCAAAGTTTGATTAAGAATCATTCATAACCGGGAGCAAGAATGGCTTTCCGACTGGACGAACCATTCAGATATATTAATGTGCCTAACGCACTTATCTTATATTACTTTCAAAACTTTTCACAACCTAGTTGGTGGCTTTTAATCGGCTCGAACTACCGCCGAAATACTCTGGTATTGTAGAGATCCTCGGAGTATTTCATCCATGGTCATCTACCCTGTACCGAGATCACATGACTTAAGCTATCCTTGATCCCTCATTTTTGCATATGGTGAGGTAGAGATCCCAGAGGCCTATTACCAGGTCATCTACACTACACCGTGCCGAACCTGCACTTAGCTAGAGTGTACAACAAGCCCCTTGCCCAAAAACAAGGGAAGAGTCATGACTCACCATTAGGATTAGGCCCCTCCCAATGCAATATTGTTTTAAAGAGAGGATATGGAACCACGTTCCCCTCCCTGAAACTACCTTAATTCAATAACAATGTCTCAGCGTGAGACAACATCCAAGGTCACCCATAACAGACCTAAATCCAGTTCTACCGCAAAACTGAATAAACAACATGGTCATTATTTCTAACAAATATAACAACCTATCATATTTTATTAAGCATACAAGTTGTTCCCAACACAAATATTAAATGGGATTCAATTCCTCATTTAATAACAATAACGCAAGAGAGAATCGTCCACTTGCCTTATAAGGCGTGCTCGACGTCCTTAGCAATTCCAACAGTAATCTGTATCATCCTTCTGACAAATATAACAAAAGGATTTCTCAGCAACGAGCTCACAAAAACACCTCTTAGTTGTATTCTCAACTCCTACAACTTTCTAATCGATAAACGATCTAATTTCCGAATATCGATATATAGTAAATCCTTAATTATCATGCTTCAAGGAGCCATCTTGGCGGAATTATAACTAATTATCCGCTTCACTTTTGAAACAATTTTCTAAATAAAAATTGTTCATTAGCATCATTTCTTAAAGAGTACCAAATCTCGGATCAAACGGATTAACAACAAAACCCCGAGTAATTATCCGAAGTCCTTTACCTGCCAATCGATATCCGAAACTTGTATTCGCTATAACTGAAGATCCGGACGTCCGTTTCACGAGTGGTTCGAACCTGTATAACCGTATCAACTTCAAGATTATAAAAACCATAAATTTAATTTGCAAAGCGGCACCGAAAGACCCTTACGGTGGCTCCGCAACCAAACCGCTAATTAATTTCGATTGTATATACCTTCACTCGAGCCCATGGCTCGTGTGGGTCGATCATGGCTCGATCCCCGAGCCCGAGGGTGGCTGGGAGTTGCCCGACAGCGGCTCCCATGGTGGTTGGTGGTCGGAGGAGCTAGCGATCACCGGCGACGTCGCGCGGCGAGGCTAGAAGAGATCGGCGGTGAAGATGTCTTTCTCCCCCCGAGTACGTCGTCGTTCCGTCCTCTCACTGGCTGGTTCATCTCCCACTTGCAGCAGAAAAGCTCTCATGGAGATGAAGAAGAAGATAGGAGGTGGAAGGTGGAGGTGGAAGACGCCGGCGATGAAAGCTAGTACGTACGTCGTTCCGTCCGAGACTCTCTCGTTTTCAAACCAACAAAATAGACTTTCACGAGGCTGAATAGATATGCCCCAATCTCAAACAATTCCATTCTTATCTCACTCGTTTCTTTCATAATTAAGACATGAAAGGATAAGTTTTAACTCGGAACGGGACTCGCGTTAAAGCGGTAAAATTATGTACCTCGGGTGGAAAAACTTACTAAACGAAAAACGTCCCGTAAATTATGTAGACCAATAAAATCAATTTTCCATGATTTTATCTTGCTACCTTCAATTTTTAAGGCTTCCGTTTCGTATTTTAAATCCTTTCCGGTACATAATTAAAAAGACGGCTTATCCAATAAATATTCTTTTTCCACCGAAAAATCCTAGAATTCACACCGATCCATAAAATCATTTCTTTTTGATTTTAGGATATCACTAACAATTTTCTAGGATTTAATCTCCAACAAAATATTGGATTAAGCGTTAAAACGGACCAAAAAGGTTAAAAGGATATCCGAGAAAAATTCAAAAAAATATCCTCAAAAACCGCAGTTATTACAGATATTGTCATCTCTTTTCCAAGAGGAAGAATTTCCACCTTTATCTTGGAAGGGAAGTGAAACAAAATTTAGCTTCCTAGATGAAACAAAAAAAGCATCAGTGTTCGTGACTGGTGTATCAACTATTGAAGAGCAATTTCAAGAGTTGCAAAAGAAGCTTGCTGAAGAAGATGCTCAAATAGCCTCACTCATGGCCCGAGTCAACAATCAAGAAAATGAAAGAAGATGAGAGCGAGCGAGACCAAATAATGAAGGGCCAAGTAATAGCTCAAACATCACTCCCCAAGAAATCAAGGAGATGATTGCTCAAGGGTTTCGAGAATATCAAGCATCACAAAATCCACCTATGCTTGGGTATTGAAAACCATATATATCCAGCATATTATGATGCAGTTCCATTTCCCGCGGGCTATCAAAGACCAAAGCTCGATAAGTTTGATGGCATTCATGGCTCGCCACATGAGCATCTTGCTCATTTTTACTCAGCATGTGGTGAAACCGCCTTAAGTGATGTCTTGTTGATAAGACAATTTGTCCAATCATTAAAAGGATCAGCCTTCACTTGGTACACTCAACTCCAATCAGGGTCGATCCAAACATGGGACGAGTTACAAAAGGAATTCTGAGCTCAATTTGTGAGCTCAAAAACAAAGGTCTTCATAATGGACCTTGCAAACACCTTTCAAGGGCAAAATGAACCCGCAAACGATTTCATCACTAGGTGGCGAAGTTTAAGACTCCAATGCCATGAAAACTTAAGTGAAAAAGCATGCGTTCAATTGTGTACCAGCAACTTGCTTCCAGAGTTAGGGGTGCATGTTGGTAGCGTCGAGCCTCATTCTTTTAATGATTTGGTGTCTAAGGCATGCAACGTTGAAAAACAACTTGCTCGACAAAACCAAGGATTTAATTATCCTGAAGCAAGTAAAGTTGAAAAAGATGATGATGATGATGATGATGATGATGATGATGATGATGAGTCACAAGATCAAGAGGAGTCTATAATGACTTTCATCAAACCAAATGATAAACCCTCTATCGAGAGTAGCTCCAAGGCTCAAGATAAGGGGAAAGTCAGAGTTTTCTAAAAGACTTACTCTTCAAGAAAGAAAACAAAAGAAGTATCCTTTTGATGACGATGATGTCGAAGGGATATTTGAAGAGTTGATGACCGCCAACATATTGGCACTTCCAAAGCCAAAAAGGCCAAATGATGTTGACAAGAAGGATGATCCAAATTATTGTCTTTACCATCGACTCATAAGTCATCCAATTAAGGATTGTTACATCTTCAAAGATGTAATAGATGAGATGATTAAAAAAGGAGAGATTGAAATTGAGGGGGTAACATGAAAGACTCCATTAGTTACATCAAACACCATTTCCGTGGTAGATGTTTCCGAGGCCCTCCCCATAGTCCAAGAATCTCTTCAAATATGTGACTTGTTAGTTCCTAAAAGGTTTCTCAAGGATGACTCAACAAATGATGATTCAAAAGTCGCTCAATGTTGTACGATCTCGTCAATCTACATTTGTGAAGAAAACCAATCAAATGTTGACGAGACTCTTGCCAAGAACTTACAACTTTCCCAAGAAGGAGGAGTTTTAACCGGGAGTGACAAAGAGTCAATGACAATGAAGTCAAATGACCTAAACACAGTCTCAAAGGATAAAGAAGCAACGCCTCGAGTGTCGGTGTTTCAAAGGCTCAAAACGAGTTCAACAAGTGAAATGTCTAAGCCTTCCGTGTTTGAGAAGCTTGACATAAAATCAAGAAGCCAAGAATTCAGACCTTCTGTGTTTGAAAGGCTCGGAAAACCATGTAAACAAAAGAACAAGGCAATCCGAGTCAAGAACAACAAAAAGTGGAAGTTCAAGAACGAGAGATTAAAAGCTCTAGTTCGCAAGTTTAAAGATGACATGAACTCCTAAGTTGGAGAAATGAGAGTGATGCCCATCCTAAGAAAAAGAACATCTTAGATTTGACAGGGGGTATCGCCATTAAACTCGTGTCTATGCAAAAAAAAAAAGGTTCAACACTTTGTCTTTAAGCTCGAAAGCCTCAAAGTGTTGGATTAATAAAAAAACTAAAGATGGATCTTCAGGAACTACGTCAAGACTTGATCCCAAAAAGGGTACATAGGAAGTTCGATATCAAATTCAAAAATATCGGATTCAGTCGCAAACCAAAAAAAAATTGAAAATTGAAAAAAACCTTTGCGCAAATGATAGTCGAAGTAATCTGAGCAACCCTTCCTAGAAGATGGGTTCAAGTTGCCTCGGTGATGCGCATAAAAAGGTTAAAAAAAGAAGCATGCACATCATAGTTGGGCTAATCTAGACAACCCTTCCTAGAAGGTGGTTTTAGATCTCATCCTCTAATGCATGTAAAAAAACCATAAAATCAAATTGGTTCACAAAGAACTACGAACGGCTTGATCTATCACAAAGGGGGTACGTAGGCAATCTAGTTAATCAAAATGCTAGATGCAGCCACAACAACAAACAAAACAACTTCTTTCAAAAAAAAAGTAAATCAGAAATGATAATTCTCCATCTCTCGTAGTCGCTTGATCATTATCTCGACTACACAAAGAGAAAATCAAATGTGGTCCGAAGATAAGAACCTAGCTATGCTAATTGTTGGGAAAAAAGCCTAGTGCTAAATTAAAAGAGAAAAGAAAAGATACATCTTCAAAAGATGTTCTCAAAGAGACAAACAAAAGAAAGGTTTCAGGTTAAATTTAATAGACCTCAATCACCTAGCTTAAATCCGATGATTGATCCAAGTCTTCCCAACCCAAAAATATTCCTCCCAAAGAAACATCTACAAATCTCCTCAAAGTTCCAGAAACCAAGTTTTCTTCTCTCCAAAGTTTCAAACTATATAAAAAAAATCCTTTCAACTCCTATTATAGATCAAAGGAGAAAAACACATTGACCTATATATCATTTTCGTATATGGTCATTCGAAACATCAAATTTTGAAAAAGCCGCTAAATCTCGTGGCGTAAATTGGTATGGGTACATGATACAAATTCATCCTTTATGAAGGAAGCCAAAATTTCAAACTTTGTAGCACGAAGCTCTAAAAAAAATCCTTGTTCACCAAGAACGTTCTTATATCCTTGTATCCAAATTGACCCAAAGTCCTATATCCAAATCGGCATGAAACTTCAAGTTCAAAGCCAAACCAAACAAAAAAAAAAACATTCCAAATTCTCCTATGCCCGTACCGCCATACCATTTCAATGGTCACAAACAAAAAAACCTTCACATGGATCATGCTCCCCGTGTGATAAAATTTCAAAGGGAACGATATTATATGTTCCTTTCTTCTTCGGACCAAAAGTCAAATTAAATGTTCTCTTCAAAGGACAGGCTTAAAAGGCAAAAAAATGTCGAACTTTGAACGTGTTTACGTTTTCACACGCACAAAGTTTGGGGGGTAACTGTTGAACTGGAAAATTTGAAAAAGTATCTCAAACATGGCTTAATGCATGGGCTTTAAAACCATATTGGTATCATAGGCCCAAAATGATGATCATAAGGGCTCAAAATTTGAAGGCCGGAAATTGAGTACAATAAAATTGTACCAAATAAATTTTAATTGAAAAATAGGTTAATGGAGAGAGGTTACAAAACTGCACGTGCTCACCTCCTAAAATCAAGTAGTGAGTGAGATCAATAAAAAGAAGAAGAAATAAATAAACTCAATGGACCGGTTAGGTGGCTTAACTCCCCACTTTCCACACTACATTTAAAAAGTTTTTCTCTTAAAGTGGAATATATTAAATAGTGGGAAGTTGTAACCTCCTACTAGTTTTCCTTATAAAAAGAAAATTACATGTTAAAATCACTTCCTGGATTCTGCCGACCACAAAACAAGCTAAGAAGGAGTTACAAAAGAAATTCAAAGCCAAAAATAGCCAACACCTTCTTTTCTTTGTCGACCCCCATTGCAGAATTAAACTCCCTTTCCAAATCAAGCAAAAAAAAAAAAAGAGAGAGAGTAGTAGAGAAAAGGTAGCGTGGTGTTCTTTTATTCCTCCTCCTCTTTCCCTTTTCAAAGTATTCATGATTAATAATTCTAATCCCGCTCGTGAGGATCTAGTTAGAGCCTTACATATGGGCGTGGATTTGGTATCATTTCATTAAATTTTTTTTGGATTCCCTTTGATAAAGTTGGAACTAGATAGTTCCTAAATTTCGCCCTCTTGAGTAGTCACTCAGGATTGCAACAAAAAAATTCTCACATGTGCGTAGTTACGTACTTGTGAACAATTTGCCAAACCCACATGTGCGTAGTTACGTACTTGTGTGCAACTCCTTGTGAAAAGGGTGTGTTTGGACATTGGAACTAGTTAGTTCCTAAATTCGGATCTTGAGTAGTCACTCAGGATTTCAACCAAAAATTCCCACATGCGCGTAGTTACCTACTTGTGTGCAACTCCTTTTAAAAGGGGTGTGATTGGAACTAGTTAGTTCATAAAATTCTCTTGAGTAGTCACTTAGGATTTTAACAAAAAGAATTCGTACATGTGTGTAGTTACGTGCTTGTAGGGTTCAATAAATTGGTAGTCTTTATTAAGACTCAAGGGATTAATTAATCTCACAATCATGCAAGGATTAAAATTAAGGGGTTACTCTACCAAATTTTATGCATCACTCTGTTAAAGTTTTGTACAATTTTAATGGAGTTTTCAAAAGACAAAAAAAATATCCAGTCGGTTCGATGTCGAAATTCGACAAGGACAATGCGTAGAGACCAAATTTCTACGTAAAAAAAGTGGTAATTGAAAGTCACCAAAAATGAAATCTCTGCATCATAAATGCATCTTCAAAAAAAGTATAAAGAAAATAAAATGGAGCATGAAGGAAGTTGATGGCTCTCCAATTTGCAAATGGGAGAGCATATGTATCATGGTTGGTGTCCACGTGTAAAAAGGGTCCAAATCAAAAGATTAATTTATGGGTGATTTGACCATCTCAACTCAAGTTAATTAACATAAAAGTGAAAATATATAGTATATGAGATATGAGATTATGAGTCCTACCTCTGGAGAGAGTGAAATTACTCCATTGATGCTTCGTAACCCTCTAGATGAGCCCTAATTAATTAAGCCTAATGAAACTGGCCCAACAGATATCATGGCCTCTCGCAAATTATAAAATTTGACCCACTAAAATTATTCTTAATCAAATCATGATCAATATAAAAATAGACTATTTAATGCACAAAGCTTAGTCTAAAAATATTATTAATTATATTCAATTTGGATCAACAAATTAAATCATTCTTCTACAGAACTACATAAAGACTTGATGCCTAAAAAAGGCTACGTAGGTAACTCGACATCAAATTTTAATCGAGTACAGTCGCCAAATCCCGAAGTTCAAATCAAAGATAAAAATATCCTTTTTTTTTACTAGAACTACGTAAAGACTTGATGCTTATAAAAGGCTACGTAGGTAACTGGATATCAAATTTAACATATATCGAGCTCAGTCGCAAATCCCAAATTAAATCAGCAAAGTGGTAGAGAAGTCTCAAATATTCAAGCTCAAAGCATAATTAATTAATTATGCATGCATAGCCCATCTTCTCAAATTTATTTTGTGGCTAATATAAAATTAGGATCATTTAAAGCACAAAGCTTGATCTAAAAAATCTCATTAGTCATAATTAATTTGGGTTATAAAATTAAAAGTTCTTTTTAAGAACTAAGTACGATTTGATCCCTTTTAAAAAGAGTACGTAGGAAACTCGATAAAAAGCAAATCAAATGCTCATCGAGTTCAATTACAACTCCAAATCAAACTAAAAGTTCCAAATCCAAAATCGCACTAACAAATTGTGCACGCCAAATGCAAAGGACTAGATCACCCTTCCTAGAAGGCGGGTCTAGTGTCTTTTGCGTCATGCAAATGATAGTTGGAGTGGTCTAGGCAACCCTTCCTAGAAGGTGGGTTTTGATTTGTTCCTTTGATGCATGAAAAATTACACGCACCAAAATCAAACACAAAAAACAAAACACTCTGAACTACGTAAGGCTTGATTCTCTTTAAAGAGATATGTAGGCAACTCGTCAAAACTCGGGTACAACCCAAATTCCAAAACAAACCAAATTCTTTGTGAGTGTTTGACTTTTAATCAAAAGCGTAAAAAGATAGGGTGGAACTCAAACTTTAAGAAATTCAAATAAAATATGTTTAGCAAATATTTTCACATTTTGGTTCAACAATGGCAACATAGGAAAGACTAAAGCTTGCTTAAGTATTCACATTGATACATATTACTTATGGCTTGTTTTGGCTGACAGAAATGCAGGGCTGAATGAAGGAAAAAAGAATGGTAACTGGAAGCTCATTGTTTGGAAGAGGTCCCTCCTTTCTTCTGATTCATCAGGTATCATAGGTTATGGCATAGAAGTTTTTTGCCTTAAGGAAAATAGAATTGATAGAGGCCTTTGGTCTGGTAGGGTTGCTGAATGCACTGTTTGTGTTTGGATTACACTAGAAATAATGGGAGAGAACAACAATAAGGCAATTAGAAACAATAGAGATTGTACAAGGAAAAACAGAAAGCAAGAGAGATTTCTACAGGTAAAAAGATTAAGACATCAGGTCTTATAAAGATGGTGCTAAGAGAAAATCCTGGAACATAAGAAAGAATAAGATATTGGATAATAAAAACAAGAAAAGGAATACTTCTAAATGCATTAAAAATGCAATGGTAAACACAACGATAATTCTTGACTTAATAGCCTACCATAAAGGAAAAAGCAAGATTAAAAGGGGAAACAAAAAAAGACAATGGAATCAGGATAAATATCAATATAGCAATAGGAGGAAAGCCAAAAAAAAATATGATGCTTAAACATAATATCAACATACATATAAGGAAGACTAAGAGAACAAACACTTTGATTGTAAGAAAGGAGAATATGATTAATACACAGAAGATCAAACTAAACAATTTGGAGTGGAGAGTGATGATAAAGAGAAAACCCTTTAAAAAGAAGGAAAGAAGATGGAATGGAACTCAGCACAATAAGAAGAACAACTTGCAACCTGAGTCCAGAAAAAGAAGTAACTACTACTCCTTCGAGGGAATGGAAGAACTAGGATTACATAAACTGAACAAACCATGGCATGCCATTATAAAAGTTCAAGTGGTAGAGATGAAAAATGGGTAGAAGAGAAGCAACTGGATGTAAAATTAAGAAAGATATCTTTGTATGTAAACTATGAATGTAAGATCATATTGGTTGGCCAACATTATCCTTTGAAAGGAAAAATAAGAAATACAAGAAACAGGTTGATAAGTTATTTGTTTATGTGATTATCGAATCATGTTGGGATTGTTTTGAGTATCACAACCTATCAAAGAATAAGTTGTAATGAAAGTAAGCCTTTGGAACTGTAGAGGTATAGGACGTAAGTCGTTCTGGCCAGAAATAGATTCTTTCTGTAAAATAGAGGGTATTCAAATTATGGCTTTAGTAGAAACTAAAACAGACCAAACTCCGTCTGACCAAGTATGGAGACGGGTATGGTTTGTTAATATTGTATGATCTCCGGCTAATGGTAGAGCAGGGGACATCTGTGTTCTTTGGAAGGAACATCAATTTATCAATGAACGAGTTGAGCTAATCATCCAAGAACCTCGTTATGTGGCTCTAAAGCATAAGAACCTTGTAACAAAATATATACTAGTAATCTTCTTTGTATATACTCCCCCCAAGAAAAGGATAAGGATAATTTTTGGAGCCAACTAACTCAGACTATACATCAAACTCATCTCCCGACTATTATTATGGGAGATCTCAATGAAATCTTAAACCCTAGTGAAAAGAAAGGTGGTGCCCAACCTGACCCAAACAGATTTGAAAGATTGCAGAATTTCAAGGATAGGTGTAATCTCGACATTCCGGTAATTGGAAGCATCTTTACTTGGAGGAAAAACAAAACAGAGGTTAACAATACTTATGAATAATTGGATCGAACACTAGTTTGCTCACAAATACTCCAATGGTTCCATGACATAGCAACGGAAAACTATGCGTTCTCTTCATCAGATCATAGTAAAATAGTGATTGATTTAAATAATGGAACAATTAACAAAGCACAACCTTTTAAATTTGAAAACATGTGGATGAAGAGGAAAGATTTCAGAAATATAGTTAAACAAGCTTGGCGACTTTCGGTTGATGGATCCAACATGTTCAAGTTGGTCAAGAAAACACAATTACTAAAAGCACATGCGAAGCAATGGAACAAAAGAACGTTTAGAAACACTTTCGAGCAAATAAAGTCAATTGAAAAAGAACTAATAGAATTACAATAATAAATTCTTCTTTCTCCAGAGGATAACATCATCAAAAAACAACTAAGACTAATCAACAAAAAAGAAAGCATACTCAACTTTCATAAAAACATACTGGCGACAACGAGCAAAGACAAAACATATAAAACTTACAGACTCTAATACAGGATATTTCCATAAATTTGCGAGTGGTAGAAGAAATAGGAAAGTAATCAGGGAGATTACATCGGCAGAAGGAACTCAAATCATAGGAGAAGAAAGTATTAGAGAGGAAATAAGGAAGGAATTCAAAGCTAGATATAAAAAAGAACAAACTAACCATGAAACATTTAGGCAATATTCAAACTTTATTACGAAAGAGATAACGGATGAAGACAATATGGAACTAACTAAACCAGTGACAAATGAAGAAATAAGAAACGCTTTAATGCAAATTAACTCTGAAAAATCCCCGGGTCCCGATGGTAGTATTTCACCGGGATTCTATAAAAAATACTGGGACATTATCGGGCCAAGTGTTATCAAAGCAGTCAAGAGTTTTTTTCATTCAGGCAAAATCCTTACACAAATCAACCACACCTTTATTACATTGATACCAAAAAGAGAGAACGCAACTACCACTAACCATTACCAACCAATTAACTTATGTACAACTATCTATAAACTGATTGCCAAAGTTATTACAGAAAGACTTAAAAAGGTGATGCAAAAACTGACTCATCCTCTTCAGGGTGCTTTTGTAGCTAAAAGATCAATCCATGATAATGTGCTAATTGCCCACAAAATTTTCCATTCTTTCAAAAATAAGAAAGGAAAAGATGGGTGGGTGGCAATAAAATTAGACATGGAAAATTCCTATGACAGATTAGACTCGGATTTTACATTCCAAATTTTAAATAAATTCGGATTAGATAATAAAATGATAAGATCGATTAAAGAATGTGTAAAAACGGTCTCGTTTTTAGTCCTAGTTAATAATAGCCCCACTAACCTATTCTTCCTTGAAAGTGGGTTGAGGCAAGGAGACCCTCTTTCTCCATTCCTTTTTATCCTAGCTACCAAAATCTTGGTTAGAAAGCTCCAAAAGACGAGCAACATAGACAAGAATACAATTGGATTTCCACTAACCCGCTTATGAACTAAAATCCCGTTTCTATCCTTTGCAGACGACATTATCATTTTCTCCTGAGCCAATCATGAAGCCTGTCTCAAAACAAAAAAGATCATTGAAGAATATTGTGCTATTTCAGGACAAAGAGTAAACTACCATAAATCATCTTTCCAAACATCACGAAATGTGGATAATTCACAAAAGAACAAAATCCAACAAACCCTTAGAATTTCTGGAATGATTGATTTGGAATCATATCTTGGATGCCCAATCATTAATGGAAGAGTTAATCGAGCTACCTTTCAAGACACAATAAGGAAAACTAGAACACAACTAGCTAAATAGAAAGCTAACTCTCTATCTCAAGAAGGGCGAGCGGTTCTTATAAGAGCCAATTTGGCTACGAAACCTAATTACACTATGCAAAGCTTCATGCTACCCTCAAATGTACACAAGGAATTGGACCAAATCAACAGAACATTCTTTTGGAATAAAGATATTAATCATAAACCTCTTATTGGGTAGGACAAAATCTGTAAACCCAAGATGTATGGAGGACTAGGATTAGAAAGACTGAACATGTAAACCAAGCAATGCAAATGAAGTTGTTGTGGAAATTACTAGCTGAACCAGATAACATATGGGTCAAGCTAATGAATGAGAAACACCTCAAAGGCACATCAATCCTTTCCTATAAAAAACAGACAAACAAATCCTGGCAATGGTTAAAACTAATGAATCTCAAGGAAGAATTCTTTAAAGGACTTATTTGGCAAGTTGGTGATGGACGGACTATAAGATTTTGGAAGAACAAATGGCTCTTCTCAGAGTCCCTAGATAAATATGCATTAAATGCAGATTCTATGAACGATTCTACCCTTGTTGAAGAATTTATTACTAATGACAGGAAATGGAGGCAAGATGTTCTAAGACACATTCTTCCAAGCCAGATTGTAAATCAGATTGTTGAAATACCAATACCAGAAAACTGGATTCAAGATCGACTATATTGGGCCCCTAGCAAAAATGAATGGTTCTCGACGACGTCTGCAATAGAACTGATTTCGGGAGTGCACCAGCAAACCCCACACTTGAATAATTGGTTATGGAAATGAGACATATATCCTAAAGTTATTTTTTTTTATGGAAAGTTGTTCAAAGTGAGCTCCCTACGAAAGCAAGACTACATGAGAAAGGGGTTGCTACCCCTCCAAGATGTCTAATGTGCAACTGTACAAATGAGGACATAGGACACTTGCTAATAGAATGCCCACACACGAAGAAATTAGTAAAGCAAATCAACTCTAAAACAAAAGCTATTATCAAGAATTGGGATACAAGAAATAAATCTGTTGGAGCAACCCTAAACGATTTAATCAAAGTAATGGATAAAAATGATTTCATAGAACTGGCGGTTTGCTGGTGGTGTGTTTGGCATCAAAGAAACAAGCTAGTTTTCCAACAAACTCCCAATGACTTCATTCTAAACTTCGAACAATACATAAAAAAATCAAATTGTTGAATGGGATAAGTCAAAAAAATGGATAGAAGATGAAGAAAAACAAGAACAACAAACAAGAATTACACAAGTGAAAAGGAAAAGAAAAAGGGAGACATAGAGTAAACCACCAAATAACCATATGAAATTAAATTTTGATGGCTCTAAACTCAGTTCTAGTCTAGCAACCTCAGGATTTGTAATCAGAAATCATAAAGCAGAAGTGGTAAGTTTAGGAGTCAAAAAGCAAGGATCTATTTCGGTCTTAAAAGCAGAAGCACTTGCACTTAGGGAAGGAATTAAGGAAGCACGAAGATTAGGTATAGAAAATCTTGAAATTGAAGACGATAATCTCATTGATTAATAATATAGGATGCCATGGGAGATAACATATATTTTGATATCCTTACAACAGTTCGTATCCGTCTCAGTCCGTCATGTGGGGAGGGGTTGCAACGCTGTGGCCGACAAAATCTCCAAGTTGGGCCACAACATCCCTACCAGACTCTTGTTGGTTAACCTAGAGTTGTTAGCTCTCATCCGGAAAGATGTCCTAAGACGCCCCCCGTAGGGGGTCTCCTAATCCTTACCTTTTCAAAAAAAAAAATGACTAATATTTATTCGCGGTTTTGCACCCGTACGCCCATTTAGCACCCAACCGTAGCCGCATATAATTGTGAGATATATTTTATGAAAAGTGATTTATAATCTCGTCTATTAATATTTATAGACTAATATGTCGCTTATAATCTTGTTTTCCTCTTTAGGTAGAAAGAGTGGTTACAACAACATGAAATCCCATAGAGTTGACAAACGAGTTGCACAAAGTTGAAAAAGGTAAAAGGCCGGTCTGGATCAGAATAACATATGTGGCATATGTTGATAGTAATAAACTTGTTAGAAAGCTTAGAGAAGTTATGTGCATCATGAATTTGGTTAGAGCATATGTTGTGGCACTTGTGTAATTAGAGGGAAAAGGTAGGGGCTAGTAGAAGAGGAGTAGGTAGGAAACGTGAAAAGTATACTTGATATGAGGAAGCTAACAACATATGATGCACACAATGTCAACCAATTAAGGACTTGTGGGCCCACAGGAGGAATCTCAATAACGTTCCCCTCTTTATTTTTTTTCCTTGTCTGATTTCTTTTCAGCTCTATCTATCTCCTCTATACCTTGAGCATCTACAAAGCTTAGGATTTGTTCTACTTGTTCTCGATCTCTTCTTGTCCGAACTTAATTACAAAATGTAAAGGGTTCTTGTATTGGATCTTGTGTTATGTATGTATGTATGTATGTGTTTGATGAGCAAATTAGCTTTATAGATATAGATATGATGGATGAAATAATTAAGTGTCGTAGTGTTAATTAATTTGTAAGTGCAAAATGGAGAAAGCAGCAGTGTTTTGATCGATGACCTT
This sequence comes from Fallopia convolvulus, assembly GCA_964016875.1. Taxonomy (NCBI): domain Eukaryota; kingdom Viridiplantae; phylum Streptophyta; class Magnoliopsida; order Caryophyllales; family Polygonaceae; genus Fallopia; species Fallopia convolvulus. The sequence continues at coordinate 29,937,327 of OZ024719.1, forward strand.
TTGAAGTTTTCCTTTATGTAATTAATCCTGATATATTGTTTTTTGCAGAAGAATGAAGCCGGAAAACGGAGAAAGAAAAGCAAATTATGCAGCAAATGATGATGATGATGATGATGATCCTGGATTAGCCTATCTTCTTGATGAGACGAGGCAGCAGCCGCAAGTACACCTTAAGTCGACGTCGACGTCGACGTGGTTGGATTTGGATAGTTGCAACATAAACCTTGTCAACCTCGTGAGTTGCTCGCGATCGGCGGTCTCCTCTCCCTCCAACAACAACATTCCCCCACTCTTGTTCAACAATCCAAACTCAGCAGCAGCTGGGTTCGAGCCCTTGCAGCTCCACCTCAACCTCACGCCTCAGCAGCAGCAGCAGCCGCCTCTCTACGGCGTCGGCTATGGCTATGGCTATGCCTATGGTGGTCGACAGCCCAACAACTTTGTGACCGAGCGTCACCGCCGCCAGACTTTTAACGACAAGTTTCAACACCTCAGGAGTTTATTGCCCAACCCCAACAAGGTACGCACCCACCCTAATGTTAAATCCCCTGAAGGTGCGTACGTGTACGTGTACGTGTACGTTACGTGCTGGATGGATGGATGGATGGATGGATGGATGGATCGAGATTAATATGTAGATGAGTAATTAATTATTTAACTACTGTATTAATTAATTGGCGCGCAGAATGACAGAGCATCCATCGTTGGGGATGCAATCGACTACATAAAGGAGCTAGTAAGGACAGTGAAGGAGCTCAATCTTCTGGTTGACAAGAAGAGATGCTTGAGGCAGCAGCGGCTCAAGCCCACGACAACCACAGCAGCGGAGGAGGACGACAACGGCACCTGCTGCATCACGGAGATCAAGTCCGAGCAGGTGGACCAGTCAACGTCTCTTTCTCTGAGAAGCTCATGGCTCCAGAGGAAGTGCAAGGACACTGACATCGATGTGCGCATCGTAGACGAAGACGTCACCATCAAGCTTGTCCAGCGGAAGAAGATCATCAACTTGCTGCTTTTCGTTTCCAGGACTCTCGACCAGCTTCGCCTCCAGCTCCACCATGTCACTGGGGGCCATGTTGGTGATTACTACACCTTCCTCTTCAACACCAAGGTACCTACCAACCTACACGTACGTGGCTTAATCATTTGTTCTCTAACATCAATTCGATTACATATAATATATATACAAATATGGATGATCTTGCAGATCTCTGAGGGCTCATCCGTGTATGCTGGTGCAATTGCCAACAAACTAATTGAGGTTGTCGACAGACAATACGCTGCGTGCGCTTCAATGAATTGAACAAGCAAGCTGGGGATTACTATATTCTACACAAAACACTAGCAGCTTGCTACTGTCATCATGATCTATATTGAACTCATCTCTTAATTAAGCTTCTATAGTTGTATTTAGAACTCCGTTATAATATATGTAAAACGAGGTTCTTTTGGGCGTGGAAATTTTAAGAACTCAATAGAGACAAGTGTTGTCTCCGGTACTATCTAGTGTCGATGCTGCTTTGCAGGTTATATACTACTTCCTCTGTCCCTTAAAATTTGTCCAAATGAACCAAAATCTCATATTTTTTTTTAGAAATCATCACACTACTCACTACTCCCTCTGTGATGATTTTTCAAAAATTAGACTTTTAGTACATTAAGGTGGTACATCAAATACGTCTTTCGTATAGCTTCCCTTTGGTTGGTAGGTCATTTTTAGTTATTTTCCATACTAAGTTTTTCAGCTTAGGACATATCAAGATTTCAAATTTTAATTATCCAAAATCAACAATAAATGAAACACACCGCGCCCCCCCCCCCCCCCCCCCCCCCCCCCCCCCCCACAACAAGATTTGGAAACAATTATACCTCGTAACAAATGGTATCAAAGTTTACGGATTTATGGAGCCAGTTTACCAAAGTTTTTGTTCTGGATTCATAATGTGGGCAATAGAACTTAACATGAAATTGAAATTATGAATAGGAAAGTTGCAATCAAAACCCATCGCCTATAACTTCATTTGGCCAAAGCCTCCTTTGAAAGAGCCATAGAGAGGCTGGGCTCTTCGGAAGGCAAAGATATCATCGATGAGAACCGAGTGGGACCCATCCAGGCTACTCTTATCTGCTTCACAGTAGGATGAATGTAAGGACCCATAAACCCACACACTCAGCGTCTTCTTCTGTCGGGCGCCAACTTTGATATACTTGTCAAAAAGGTCTATCAAATCTTGTTTTGTTACCTCCTTTAACGCAGCAACCTGCCTTGGCAAAAATAGCAACATCTGGTTATTTACAGCATATAAATTTATACCTTCTAGGGTAGAGATATATGTACCTCGGCTTCTTTTCTATCAAATTTCAAGGTTCCATCCACAATCTCTTGCCAGAAGAATCTACATTCTTCTCTCAAATTTTTATGCTTCTCCAGCTTCATATCAATCAGCGAATTCACATTGTTCTACAGCACAACATAAAAAAAACAAGAGGAATGAATGACTGGAACATCAATGATGCAAACTTCATTTTCATGTACCATGTGTACCATGTCAATATTCCTTTCTTCAATAAAACATGTAAATGGCAATGGCGGTCCATATAAAAGAAGATTCAAGATATAGATTCATTTTGTTTAGGGATACGTTTAGAGTTTCTATCAATCATCTGTAATGTGCTTTCAGTTTCCCTGTACTGCTCTGAAAAATAGAGAGGATATGAAGCAAAAACCAATTTCAGGTGAATATCAATTAATGCCGTTAGCTAACCTTAAATTCATCTTCAGTCATGTCATGAATTTTAGACTCGTACATCTTTAGAAAAGCTTCAACTCTTTGATCAATTTGCCCTGGACCCTGTCAAGTCCAACAGTAAGTCCTAGTTATGATTCTGTACACACAGCCTCTATTCAGTCACAGGTTGTGAAACAGTGGAACACTCTTACGTACCTTCACAGTTGATTGGATTATGAATTGTACCCCACGGATGCCAGCATAATTCCTGCAAGAGGCCCATTGTTACAAGACCAATATAGCAGATGACATGTCATTTAATAATCTTCAAGTCACCTCTTTATCAGAGTCGTTATGTATCCTAGTTGCTCAACTGATCGCAGCTGATGAAATGTTGCTTGCTTTGCTAAAACTGCAAAAAGCTCAAGCTTCACATTTTCCAGGAAATTGTCTCTGTGAACCTATGTTCATGAAACCCAAATTTCATGTCACTACTTTTCACATTTATCAATACATTCTCAAAAGGTTAAGAGAAACATGCTAGCAAAGAATTACACTTTCTCCAGTTACATATACTAAGGATAGGAAAACTAAGGTGATGCAATTAAACCCCCTAAAATATAGAAGAGGAGATAGCCTTCGAAATCTACTTTAACAGTCTAACAGAAGAATTTTAAGTAAACATTGCAAAACTGTCTAGCTGGTCTGCTACTGGAACGTGCAGGTCGTGGTTGGGTTATTAACCTTTAATCATGTGTCAAGGTGTCCTTCTTTATTTACTTTCACCCCTTTAGTATAGAAGAAGAACTTGTTTAAATGAAACACAAGGTTGAATGGTTTCTTTAAGCAATTACATCAGATATATGACTAATAAAATCATTAAAAATATAGGAAACAATATAAAATGAGCAAGGATTATATTTACAACAATCCAACAATGTAACAACATGATTATAACCAATAATACACATACAGATCCATAGATAGTCCAGAAAATCATAAAAATGATTGCTAATATAATTAAGTACTACAATCTTCATGTCGTAGCATTTGGTTCTTGGATGGGATCAAAATCCTTTGGGTTTACGTTCTATGTCCAAGGCATAGGGGTTTTGGGTTAGGTAATCTGAATAGTAGTGTCTAGACATCATTCTTAAAATTACCTGAATATAACGAACAAGAGCAGAATTTTCATCATTGGGATTCAGTCCATTTGCAGAATAGAAGTGACTTTTTCCCTTTTCAAGTTTGACAACTCTATTCGTAAGATGCAGGGATGGAAAGAGAGGTTGACAAATAGGATGGGTTCCCTTGTATAACACATTTTCGATCTGATCAATCATTGACTCTGCCTCACTGGTCTCAACATTACCTGAAATAAAATTAAAATGAGAATAAGACAGAAGGATTAAGACCCATGTCTGAGGAGGAATAGGTGATAGATTGAGAAAGAACCAGCTATATAACACTCCAGAAAGGCCCTCGAGAGCATCAAGGGGACAAATTTAGAAAGGTCATCAACGTCCAGATGGGGCAGAACTTCAAGTTGCTCCATCCAAGGCCAAGTTCTATCTTCCACGATTAGTGAGCAGTAGTACATAGCTTGCTCGTATGGCTGTTGAAATTTGCAATTCTCGTACTCCTTTGTTATAGCTTCCTGAAAGTAGAAAACACTGGTTAAAACTTCTTGCTCTTTTCTTATTTTTGTTTCTCAATATCATCTGCAGTCTTCCGAAAATCACAATGATCAACAGAATAAACCAAGATAAATGCAACTGGAAAGAAAGAAGCTCGTTCATTAACTCGAAACGAGTTGAAGATTACAAGGTTAGAATGTATACTGTAAGAAGATTCATAAATTATGTATAAAATTTGAAAAAAAAGAAGTAAGAAACTAATTAATTTTTATATATTACAAGAAGAATCAATTAATTTAAAATGACCATCACATAAGATTCTAATGAAACAGACAGATAAATTAGAACACTGGAAATTAAATAGGTAATACCCGCACAGCAGTATTTAGTGACTGAGAGGAAACAAATGTACTCATATTCTTTGCTAAAATTTGCAAAAATAGGTTATTTACCTTTATAATGGAGAACCTGTCTGGTTTCACAGTAAATTTAGCGATTTTCTCAATCACTGTTTCTAGCAGAACTTTTAGCTTGTCATTATAACCAAATAATGTCACCTGTGAGTACATAATAATTAGCATAATGGCAAATTAACTTCAGAAAGAAAGCAATGGAAAATCTATTTTTTCTAGTAAGCTACTAGAAAAACAGCAGACAGAATAGTGCAGCCTCCCTAGAACAAGGAAATATGAATCTATAAAGGTTGATATCGATGAGTACCAAGACAATTAAAAGCTGGAGATATATTTTAAGAAAATATGAAAATTAATTCACCTCAAAACCAGTGTCTGCATGGGTAACTGCGTAAAAAAGACCAGCAACCTGTGCATAGTAAGCTGGAAAAAAAAATATTAAAGAGAGTTAGTTTGAGTTCTTCTACATGAAGCATCAAAGAGTTCATGAAAGGACATCAATATCAAAGAAAGTAAAACAAGAAGCCTCATACATGACCTGTGTCAAACTTCAAACCGATAGTTCACTCTGTTTTGGTGATACAGATTGATGGGGAATAAGAGCACAAAAAGAAAAAGGTAGAAGAAGAAAAATAATACAAAAATATTAAGAGATGATTCTCTCCTTGTCTGTAAAAAGGAAAAAGACCTTTCCATCCAAAACTCTTCGCATTAACCTCCTTTGTTGTAAGAATATACAAGCAAGAGAGAAGTGAATGTTATTCTCTTTCTGGTCCTTCTCTTTCCTCCACATATTGAATTAAGATAACACCCAAGCCAAAGGCAAAATACTTTTATTAATAGAAATAAGACATTATAGCATACCATATTCATTCAAATAATCCATCAACAGTCTAGTGAAGATGTCAGTTAAAACTTCTGATTCTGGAGAGCTGCTAGTGCATGGGCAGTTGAAATTAACTTTCACATAAGCCTTGGGGGTGAAGAACACCATATCAGGCTTGTACCACAGCCTTGAATATGGTGACTTCCTTAGTAAAGTGGGATATGTAACCTATTTTTGCATTTAACAACACAAATTAATAGTCTTTCAGGTAATGACAAAATACAAAGAACACCACAAGTACATGCTTTCCAAAAAATTTATACCTCCTTGTTTAACTGCTTAATTGAGAGATCAGTTGGAATGAACACATTGTCTGAAGGTAGATGCAAATTCTCATCTGGAACAGAATTCATCCATTCCTGCGTAATAATATAAACAACAATCAATTACCACCTTATGAGTAGTGCTAACATTGTAAACTTAGCACAATTGATACCACTAATCATAAAAGAGGGCAAAAACCTGAATCGCTGAGCTCGGTACATGCTCAATTGCATATGCAGTTCCGTACCATGGCTCGACCAAGTTAGTTTTTCCTTCAAAGTTCTTGGATTCCCAAAATATCCTGCACAGCTAAGGCTTTCTATGTGAAGCTAAACCAAACTTGATTCTATTAGGTTCATCAAGGCAACAACAGTGGGACATGTAATAGAGATAAATATATAGTACTACGTCATGTTTTCATCATGTAATATTTTCTGACCCTTCAAATTGCAAGGCATGGCAATCCATGTTCCTGGACCATGGCTTCAGATCAAATCGATCCATGTTGTATGTACAACATGAAAACCACAATTGACAAACCATTTCCCAGAAATAAATAAAGTTGTTTCTCATGTATATATACAAAATACTCTCTTGAAAACTACATTAACAATAAAGTAAGGCAGAAATAGATAACAAATATTTACTTTAGTGTGGAGGAAGGGGCTGTAATGAGTTTCATTTACTGCAAGGTATACCCTCAATTCCTCAGTACATCAAAGATCATACCTGACAGTGTTTGGAGAGAGTTCATCAAGTATCTTTTGAATGATGGAAGGGTTGAACGTAGAAGGCAAAGATGATCTGGACAACCAATCTTTTGATGGATATAACTGAAAAACATAAATGTACACAATCCCTCAGAGGCCATTGAATTAGTGGCATCCTAGTATTATATTTTATTATTGTTTTTGATAAAAACTAGTGTTATATTAAGAAAAGGCTTCCACAACTGCTCCAGTAGGAGATACCAGGAGTGTATTCAGCACTCTTTGATCACGCATTGTGAAGTGAGCTCTATAGATCAAGAGCTAGCAGATGGTCAAAATACAAGGGTAAAGTTTGAAGCTCTTGCACACACATGGATAAACCAAGCAGAGAGTCCAGCAGAGTAAGGGTGTAGTGTCAAAAAAGTTTGGACTTCATATTAAAGGTGGAGAATATGAGGGACAATTCGGCCACAAATCCGAAAGAGTCAGAATGTGCAAGTCAATACAAAGTCCAACCATAGCTGGACCAAGGATCTGAATAACGGACCATCCATTGGGCTCTCAAAGTCATCCATGATATTCAAATGTTGGCTCCATTAAGCTGGTTCTAGACAAGAGCTTTCAATTTTAAACTTATGTAGATGATTGATTAGATATGTAATTGTTGTATGTTTCTGTTCGCACTGGGCTAGATTAGAATAATGCCAACCACAAACCCTTGATTGTTCTCATGATCTCTAGATCTCTTAATCTTCTTTAGTTTTAGTCTTTTCGTGTGATGTTATTCACATGGTGCTCGGACATAAAAAGAGCTGAAATTTGTGCTTCCACGTTCCACCCAAGTGTGTTGTGATGTAGATCGGTTCCCTTTGTGATGCTCAGCTGTTTGTCTCATGGATCTCACAAGATGTATGTACTTACATATGAATGGCTTTCTTGTAGGCAATAAGTAAACTTGCAAATTTTCACCGTTCCAAACTCTACGTGAAAGATCGGCCCCCATTGGTTATTCACAGTCATTAGAGTATAAATGCCTTGAGGTATAGCTCTGACTCTCTCAATGTTTTTATGATTATGTCTTGAACTACTGTTTCACTAATGACTACCTAATAGATAATGAAGATAGAAAGAAAAATATGTTGCTTCATTTGAATAGTTACCTCTCTTAAATATTTTGATAAACCATTTACTTGATTTATTGCTCCCTTAATCAAACCTTAATGTTTTGGAAAAATACCCAGACAGGATCCTACAGCATACTTAAGAAGTCAGCTAAGCAAATCTGGTTGTGATCTTACCATTTCAATCAGTGAAGCCCTGTGTTTTCACTCAAGATCACTAAGGGAAAAACAATATCCAGACTCCAAATATAATGCTTCAGATAATGGTTCTCTAAACTTTTATTCAAGGTTGAGGCAGAACTTACCTGCATATTCGATGAAATATTAACAACATAATCAATTGGAGGAATTTTGTCCTGATAATGGAATGCAGTTTCACAAACCGCTGCAAGCTGCATCACAAAAAATAAATGAATGAAGATCTCACACATTGTCACAAAATTGCTAAGATGAACAAAAATCCATAATCCCTGAAACAGATCGATGTCTGGATTTCTCTACCTGTAACACATTAAGGATTCATTTTGAAAAACGTTTTTTGGGTATGCATAACATACCTCTTTAAATATCCATTCATGCACACCAGACTGCTGCAATAGAGATATAAATTTGAAAAGCAGTCCAACAACATCTTGCATGTGCTCTGCAAGAAACAGGGAAACCAGGTTCAAGGAATCGTAACTTAATTATTAAGTAATGATGACAGCTAGATCAAGTTGCAATTTGCAAATACTCTTTTATGTTCTTGAATTTGTCAAGTATGAGGCGCATCCTCATGCTCATTGGCTTTTATACATTGCCTTTGAGATGGATTTAGTCCCTATATCCATTTTGGTGCATTCTAACTAAATTCAGCTATTATTGTCACATAGCTGAATTTCAGTTTTTCTTGGGTCTATCGGGCGTACCCCCTTTCCCTTGGGCAGGGTTACCCCCATCTTGACCCCTCAGATTCCGCTGTAGCGGAGCCTCATTGGCAGTGTTTAAAAAGGCGTTGCCTAGGCGCGCCTGGGTCATGCCAGCGCCTGCATCAGGCAGGGCGAGGCCACCTGCATAAGGCGGCCCCTAGGCGTCTCAGGCGCACTAAGGCAGCCAGGCGAGCCTAGGCGACAGGCAATGCGCCTGATCCTGATTTGCTTGAAAAATAATGTTGACGATATAAAAAAAGGATAGAATCTCAACAAATCAACTATATATCTTATCAATATATATTAATATCTTTTTATTTTCCCAAATTGAAGTTATTGTGATATTTTTTTATATGCAATTATCTATTTTCAAAGATCGCAGTATCCTTTCTTTTCAAAAAAAAAAATCTCAATATCCTTTTATCTAACTATATAATCATACGTGTATCTTTTTCTCCTTACACAACCCCTCCCCTCTATCTTTTTCCATTGTTCAATACTTCATTTATTGTCTGGCTGTTGGACGTTTGAGACTTGGAGCTCCTGCTGCTGCAATACATAGGGGATATTGATCTTGACCTTCATTTAGAACTTTAAATTTAATAAAAACTTGGGGTTTTTTCTTTAAAAATATGTTTTTATATCTTACTTGACATTATTTTGTTTATATTTATTATTTACCGAAAATTTATGTATAAGGCGAGCGCCTTCGCCTCTAAGGCGCGCCTAGGCGATCTGGATGGTCCATCGCCTAGGGTGTCGCCTTGCCTTTTTAAACACTGCTCATTGGGTCAATGATGATGATGATGATTACATTTAAAAAGTGAAGCCCTCATATATAAACATAATGACCAAAAGTTTCCATGGATATAATTGTTACCATGTCCTGAATCGGTCAGTTCAATCACTACTTTGAAGAAAGAGAAGTCAATACTCCACTCAGCTTCACCTGCAGACAAACTTGTTGCCCACCCTGCCATTATACAATCGACTTGATATGAAATTGTGTAGAAGTAAGGATACATATATATTAGAACATGTATTTGTAATAAAAAAATCAGAAGAATATAAAACATAAAAAAACTACATGATATCGTGATAATCAAATGGAAAAGGGTAGGCATAGTGCATCTCCATCACAAAAACAGTTGATCTACAATTAGGAAATACTTAATTGATTAACAACAAGATGTGGTAAACAAAAACGAGTTTCAGAGGGGGGGGTGGGGGGTCCTTAGGATTATTCCCTAATTTATACAAATTCCCTTACTTATGTTACCTACATGTTAGTATAATAGCTCCACTCTCACACTGTTTTCCATTTTAGCACAAGACCTCTAACCTCTAGAATAATCTGCATAACGCCCCTTATATTCAATCTGCCAATTTGTATCTTAACAGAGACTCCATGAGTAGACTATTTCAACAACAGAGCACCATTTTGTATCTTAACAGAGACTCTATGAGTAGACTATTTCAACAACAAAGCATGTAAAGAATTTGAAAGATCATCGATAAGAAAAACCATATGGTGGGTTTAATGTTTTCTGAATTTTAGTAGGGGGGGGGGGGGGGGGGGGGGGGGGGGGCATGGAAGGAACGTGATAAGCCCACCTAACATTTTCAAGACGTAAAACAGAGATCCTTCTGCTTCATGGCCAATTAGGTGACCAAGATACCTGCATGGTCCATCCTTGTAGTAATAAATGCTGGGAGTTATCGGCCATGCAACTGTCAATTTGTGACCTTGTTTAACAGGAACAGTTTTGACAAGGATCTGCAATAAATGCAGTAAGATTGACAAAACACTATATATCTATAACTTTGATTAGAACACACTTTAAAACATTGTGAAACATTTATCAGAACAGAACTCCCAACATCATTTTATGGGATTCAGCCGTATGGAAATGGAACAATGGTCAGTGTTGCAAAAACCTGAAGATGCTCCAATGAACAAGGTTGGCCATTAAAACAAAGTGGGCTTCTATCTTTATTTTGGATGTCTTGAAACTTCTCCTGTGTCAGTTGCCCAATTTTATCAATGGTATCTGTCATTATACATAAAAAGAATAGAATATTGATCACATACAAGAACTATCTTCCCTTAAACCTAAAAAAAGCAGTAAGATTAGTGATAGACCTTTGGCATAAACTACAAGATGCATTCGGTTAGCTGAATAATATTCATTGTAGAATTTAAGTAATTCTTCTCTTGTATCGATCCCCTTCTCTTTTGGTCGAACCTCCAAAGTCTCCCAGCTTCCTGGTATGAGAACATATATAAAACTTTTAATATGAAAGAACATTCAGGAAAACATCTAAATATTGATCCCATCTATTTGATTGAAATTTATAAATTATCACACAAATTTTTAGCACATAACTTTTCAATTTATAACGGGGCTCATCCTCATGCTCATTGGCTTTTATACAGTGCCTTTGAGATGGATTTAGCCCCTATATCAATTTTGGTGCATTCTAACTAAATTCAGTTATTATTGTCATATAGCTGAATTTCAGTTTTCCTTGGGTCTATCGGGTGCATCCTCCATGTCCGGTTATGGGTGCCCCCATTTTGACCACCCAGATCCCGCTTGACCAGAACTATACTGGGTGATGATGATGATGATGAACTTTTCAATTTAGAGAAAATGGAATATTATATAACTAAAGTAATCAATTAGTCTTATACATAATTTAACTTATATTTCACCAAGAAAATGCTCCTAATTTCTTAAAGTATATAACATAATCACGATAAAGCTCTGAGAACTATCACATCTTTTTTTCAAAGAACAATCATATCTATTGGCAAATTACGAAAAGTAATATTCTTGCTAAGAACAACATTTGATTCCACAGAAATTTTAGTCATTACATATACCTGTGCTGAACTTGTGAAATGGATGACTTCCAGAACTCAAATGTTTGTGAAGCTGCATATAGTTGCAAATTTAAACAATTGTTAACATTAAAGCCCTAGTTTCACCCTAAAGGGAACAACCTGAATTTGTATCAAAAGAAAGCACAAGAAGAACTTGGAAAAGCCACTCCATTAGTCAATTTTAAGTGTAGCTGAATACATAACATTCTCCACGGAAGGAGGTATACCTTGAAAGCTATACCGAGGAAAGTATTTTCCCTTGAATATCATTATCCAAAAAAGAAAATATCTTCGACAAAAAATTGGAAAGATTTATAACATTTTCTGACAAACTGTTTTCAATCCAACCAAAATTAGCATGGTCCAGGTAATCACATATTTTCCGTTACCATTTAAAAAAAATAAAAGCAATATGAATATAGAACACCAAGCCCTTGCCAAATGAAGCAGATGCACAATCCATCATGAACTACACCTGCATCATTCGCCAACCATCAGACAGCAAATTCTTTTGATGTTCTGCATATGAAAAAGATACAATCAGCAACAACTCAGAAACTGTTCACATACTACAGCTCCATAGAGAACATTAAATCATACCAGAATCCACAGCTTTAATTTCCCTTGTGGTAGCATCAGGTGACATAAGTGGTTTTATGAAAAATTGTGCAAATCTGGAACAAAATTGGAGCTAAGATATAGCCTTTAAAATCACTTAATAGAATAGATAACTGTTACAAAGGGAGAATACAACATACCGATCTAATGCCTCCTCAAAAGAATCAGTGTTTACATCAAAGTAATAGTTAGTCTTCTCAGATGACGTAAAAGCATTAGTCTTACCCCCATGCTGTGCATCAGAAAGAGGTTGCAAATTCATAAGTATAGTTAATGTAGAAGACCATGTAGTTTCACTTAAGCAGAATGGAAGAAAAGATATAAAGTGCTAAATCCAGCTTTACAGCCGAAAGGCACCTCAGCTATGAACTTGGAGTAACTGTCCTCCAATGGATACTTTTCACTTGCATAAAACAGCATGTGCTCTGTAAAACACAGAAAATAATGTACCAAGAGGTGATCATGTGTCAGATGTAAAGGCAAATGGTGAAAAAATAATCCACTAGCGAGAGCAAGAAGATTTTTCATTTTAAATATGGAATTCAAGTCAGGACTTGCCACCAAACAGCGTGCTAATTATCTACAATAAATATTTACGTCCTAATGCAAAGACAGAGCATTTAAAGTAGATAGTTGTAGAAATGGATAAATGCAACATATGACTGGTGTCTAATGCTGCATCAGGAGCTAAAATTAGTGAGCTCAGGCAAACGATTCGGGATCCATATTATAACTCCAACCCCAATATGACAAAAATATCAATCGGAAATCAAAATTGGACATAATGCCTACGCTTCATTTTTCCGCATTTCCTTACCTTATTCGAAAGATCTTTTGCCAAATTAAATCTGAGAAACAAAGAAATTCTAAAGAGAATCACCGAGAAAGTGAGCGAGTCCTTCCAAGCCGTCAGGATCGCTGAACGAACCAACATCAACGCACATCGAAGCCGCACACTATCGATCAAATCAACAAACAATCGAAAATCAACAAAAATGTCTATTCAACCAAGAATAAAAACGTTCGAAGGGACCGAACCTTATCAGTATCAGGATCGCTGATAAGAAGAACTTCGAGACTATTGGAGAGTGCGATCCTCTTGTAGTCCCTCTTGTCATTGCGAGGCTTCACTATGTCGCAAACCTCATCCTTTTGAACTGCCATTTCAAATTCAATTATGTGAAATTGGGAGAAAAGGAAACCCTCTTCTTGAAGATGGGCGAAGCAGCGACCCTGCGCGTTTTATTTCTGCAAGTCCGGGCTACGTTGCTAATTGCTAGTGCTTTTTGAAAGAAAAATAAATACACTGAGGCAAAAAAATTTGAAAAGTAAAAAACGATTTCTTGACCAAGACTTCTAGAATATAAGTGTGTTCTAATTTTGAAAAAAAAATTTAAAATTTACAAGTGTGTTCTAATTTATAAATCTATCATCACTATAACCTAAAGTGGAGGTTAAAAGAATTATTAAACGACACATGTCGCTTTAATAATTTTTTTAACATCATTATCATCATTGGGTCAATGATGATGATGATTTTTTTTTTGATTAGGTAAAAATTCGGTATATCGGACATGCCCGATAACCGAGAAGCCGTGAAAATGGCAGCCAGTACAACCGGCTAGATAAGCCTGAAAACAACTACAACAAACACGTAGAGTAAGTACAACTAACGCAAAATTGGAACTAGAATTAAAAGAGTAACAGAGAAGTGAGGGGCTAGAGAAACAAACGCCTCTAGCAATCGGGTCATAACGGACAAATCATGATGAAAGATGGACCGCTGGCGTTGCCTCCACCGAAATGAAGGGTCTTCAACAGCCACAAAACGTCCAGCGATCACGCCAATCACATGCAAACCATACTCTATTCCAGAACCAATCCTTGAAGTCATACATACTATACTCGGGTCAACCTGAAACAAACCAGCAAACGTAAAACCAAACACACCAAAAAAGTCTAGAAAAAAGGCTAGCAAGATGGCCAAGCCCCAAGCCCAAGACAAAAACCAACATGAGCCCAAAACACACAAGCTCACATGTAAGCCCAAAAGAGAACTAAAAGCCACGTACAAACAACAATTACCAAAGAAAACCTAAGGTGCACAATTAACCACGTCACTAGACAATAAAGACCAGTACTTCGCACAAAACAGTGTCGACAACTCCAACAAGATATGGGCAAAGGTAGTCGGCCGGAAAACACACATGAGAACTAGTCGGCGTTCACAAGCAAAAACAGAGTCATTTACCTTCAATTTGAAACCGAATTTCTACGTCTATCAAGTTGTTCTACAAGATGAAGCGATTATATAAAAAAGATGCCCAGCAAAAACAGGTCACATTTTCTAAGTTTTCCAAAAAGATTTGTTAAAATTTGATCGATGTTGAGCAAGTGCAAGGTTTGGCAATAGAAAGTCCAACCAGTTTGTCTGCTTACCCCAAACCAATAGTTCCTTTACATCCAACAAATTTCTCATAAAGAAGATGACAAGTTCAAAGTGGACATATCCAAACCACCCAACCCAACTTTCTCAGCTATACAGTTCTCTCCAATTTGGAATTTTCTCTCTCTTTTAGAGAGAGAGTTTCTCTACATTCACATACATTGATCAATGATGATGATGATGATTACATTTAAAAAGTGAAGCCCTCATATATAAACATAATGACCAAAAGTTTCCATGGATATAATTGTTACCATATCTTGAATCGGTCAGTTCAATCACTACTTTGAAGAAAGAGAAGTCAAAATTATCATTGCTTATGGCAATTTTAATATGGTAATATTCAATATAGGTGCTGAGTAATTTTCTAAAGTTTGTTCTTGTAAGTGTCCTTTGAGATTTGAGAATGAGTTTTGTTTGGACAGTTAAGTTTGAGCACTAGAGTCATCATATTCTGTAATCAGAATTGGCACTAATTAGTGGAGTCATCCACTACCTAGGTCGCTCTAGTGACTTGGTCTTTAGAACAAATTGAAATTTTATTTGCAGCTTATTATGAATTGGATTCACATAGCAACCAGTTAGGGGAATTAAATTTGGTTGAATTGATATTGATAGTTCTATCACCATTGCTCTGAAATTGAAATTGATATTGATATTTCTGTCCAAGGTATGAATTAGCTGAATTTTCAAGTTTAGTTTGATTTATGAATCAAATTCACTACAAATTCAATCGTCCTTTAACATGATATAAGATTTATGGTGGATTCGAATTTGATACCTAACTATGCTTAAATGATAATATGAGAGGAAATGCATCATCATCATCATCATCATCATCATTGACCCAGTTTAGCTCCGCTACAGCGGAATCTGGGGGTCAAGATGGGGGTACCCCTGCCCAAGGAAAGGGGGTACGCCCGAAAAGACCCAAGAAAAACTGAAATTCAGCTATGTGACAATAATAACTGAATTTAGTTAGAATGCACCAAATTGATATAGGGACTAAATCCATCTCAAAGGCACTGTATAAAAGCCAATGAGCATGAGGATGAGCCCCAAGTTTTTGTTGTGCTCTTGCTAGCATAACTTTGGAATCCGAAGGTTGATATGCATTTAAAAAAATAAGTGTAGACCGATTAATCGTTCTGGTCCTGTTTTTGTTGTGCTCTTGCTAGCATATCTTTGGAATCCGAAAGTTGATATGGCTTTGGATGCTTTTAGCCGAGCTGGTAATTATAGGTTTAAGTTATCAACTTGATCTTGTAATCCCCTGCTGAGTGTCTTAAAACAAATATATGCCAAGATGTCTTATTCTCACTATCCTCACACATCACACACAAATTGAATTGGTCTCTTTGAATTTAATAATATATGAGCTGGTGATTATAGCTTTGTCTTAATTGACTGAACTTCTTTTGTGATTTGAGATGCATGATGCAATTATTTAATCTTACTCATGCCCAAAGATTCTTTTTTATTACACTTGAAATTTACTTGTGAGGTGTACGCTATTAATGTCACTGGCAGCCCAGAATGAGATTGATGTGGGTCATCTAGTCCATGAGATTGTTAAAATTTACTTATTTCGCCTTTCACTGATATTTCATTTAATTTTTAAAAATAAAAACTGTCATTGCCCACATTCACTTTCTAGTCTCTGCTATACTGTTTGTATTGATAATATATATCACAACATTTCCATTGAAGGATTAGACCACTACAACACAACACCTAGACTTATTAATGCTCTTTGATAAATGTTAACACTATTTTTTGTTGATGACATGTTTATATTTAGTGATTATAAGTGATGATTTTTTTATAACTTGTTTTTTTAGTGATGATAATTGCTTTTTATGTGGTGATGACAACTATTTTTATATAATGATGACATTTGATGATAACTATTTTTTGTGACGATGATAAAAACGAAAAAACTTTAAGTGATGATAGTTTTGATAACACTTGATGATTATTATTTGTCTTCAAGACCCTTTGATGACAAAAAAAATAATGTCATTAAGGTCCTTTGATGGCACTTATTTGTCATCAAGGTCTTTTGATGACAAATACATCAATCAAACCGTCATCAATTAGTGATGACATTTGATAACAGTTGAATCGTCTACTTGATGACAATTGATGACATATGAATTGTCATCATATAATGATGACATTTGAATTGTCATCAAATAATGATGACAATTGATGACAATCATCGTCATCAAGTAGTGATGACATTGATGACACATATTTGATGACACTAAAAAAAGTGTATATGATGGCACATGTTTGATGATAACTTTGATTTTTATGTGTGATGACTAGGGGTGGGCAACGATCCAAAACCGGACCGGACCGGGATTGAGATTCCTATCGGAATGCTACTCGGTAGTGGACCTCAAATGGGTCCACTTAAGCTAGTCTGATAACAAATTCACATTATTGATCTTTCAACAAAGGCACGACGAGAAAATAAGAAAACATCCAATTTCAATTTTAATAAAATATAAGTTGGATCTTTACATATTTTCTCGTCGTGCCTTTGTTGCAAGATCCATAATGTGAATTTTTTGTCAAACTAACTTAAGTCCACTACCAAGTAGCATTCCGATATGAAAAATTGGGGTGTTACAATTTGTCATCAAAAATTTGTGATGACGAGAAAAAAAATTGTGATGACAATGGAAAAAATGTGCTGACGGTTATGAAAGTGATGATAGCGACGATTGTGATGACGGTCAACACTGTTCAACGGTCGGTCAACTGCTGGTCAACGGGCGAGCCAACTCGGTCAACAACCGAGTAAACTCGGTGGGGGTGGAGGATGGTTTCTTTTTTGCTATTTACCTAATTTTTGCATTTGCTTGACAAATACCTAATTATGTAATTTTTTTTGCTATTTTACTTAATTGAGCCTTACAATTATTTTGTTTTATTTTTATATAGGTTTGTTACAAACTAATAACTAAATCTTAGATTCATTCTAATCTCATTCTACTTTGATTAGTTATATATATTATTGATTAATTATATATTCAAATCTCATATTATAATGAAAAAAAATATAACTTAGAATTAACTTTTGTTTGACATTATATGTATAGATTTTAAATTTAAACAAATGTGTACAAATTTAAAAATTACTAAACTAATTTATTTTCTTTTAGTAAGGAAAAAAAGAAAATATTGTTTCTTATATTAAAATAATGCGTAAATTTAATTCATATTGACATAAAAAAATTAATTTATTTATTTTTTAAATAAATAATTTATATTTGAATGAACTTGTACAAGGTTGGGTACTTACTTATGCTAGTGGATGACTAAATTTTTTTATTTTTGTTTATTTTTCTATTTTCTCTTGTTTTTGCTAAAAAAACGACATTTAATTTATGTACATTACGTACACATATTTTACAAGTGTGTTCACATATTAGTACTATTTGTTCATGTTTTATGGTCATATGTTCATATTCGATTAAATCATTATAGAGACCTTAAACGGCTTATAAAATTTGACCAAAAAAATAAAAAAAAATTCGCTTGTTTTTGCCAATAACAGACATTTGACATTTTACATTCTGTTCACATATTATATACACATGTTCACATTATTACATGCGTTGTTCACCTATTACCACATTTTAACTTTAGAAAATTTAGTATACGTTCACATACTCCCTCCATCCCCAAGAGATTGTCTTGTATTCTTTTTCGGGTGTTCCGAAAATTTTGTCCACCTTTTCAACTTTCATTTTATATCAATTTTTTCTTACAATATTACCCTTATTCTATCTCATCTTTTATCCCCATTATCTAACAAAAAAATCTACCCCTTTAAACACCCTTTTAGTCTTTTCCATTCTTTTTCTTTTTCTTCTTATTTTTACCCATCACAATCACACTCTCTCTCCTCTCCTTATTGGCTACTTTTTCCTATCTATCAATTTCTTAATAAATGTGAAATTTGTCCTTTAGGACAATCTCTTGGGGACGGAGGTAGTATAATATAGGTACATTCACATATTAGTATTGCATGTTCACGTTTTATGGTCTTATGTTCATACTCACTTTATATCATTCCACATACGTAAAAAGACTTAAAAAAATAAAGAAAAGAAATAAAAAAAATTTAAACATTATTTTTTATTTTTTATTTATTTTTTTACTTTATTTTTTAAATTTTTTAAACGAATGACCTAGATTCATTTCTTGTGTTTTAATCAGATAGTCCAGATTCATTTCTAGTTTTCATGATAAACCCCATTTTCATTTGATTCAATCTCATAATTTGCATTAGATTAATAAAAAACACTTCTTTCTAACAAAAAAACTTTTTAGTAAATAAATATTACTTTTTTACCTTACAATAGGTAAAAATTATCTTCACATATGCAATGATCTGTAACACCCAGACTTAACGTCGGGACATTACTAGGTAGTTTGACCCTAACGGGTCCTACCTGAACTGGTTGACAACTAGAATACCCGGACCTTGCAACTCGGGCACGACAAGAAAACTATTTTAAAACATCCAACTATCGTTCAACAAACCACATTTTTAGTAATGTCATGCATGAATCCCAAATGTCTAGTCAAATCACATTCAACACCAGAAATATGCTAAAGTCAACAACATAGTGAAATATCCAAAACAACTAACAAGACTAAACTGAACTCCCAACCCACTCAGTGACCTAATGACACGTGTCAACGATCCGTTGCAGCATCTGTCCTAGGTTCCAACACGGGACCTGTGTGAGTACCTTGAACTGAAAAATAAAATCCCCGAGGGGTCAGCTACTATCCTAGGCAAGCTAGATAACACACGGCAACATTAAGACGTTTGAAAACAACAATTATTTAACAACATAACTTTTAACAATTGAATTGAACAGATTTATGATGTCCAAAACAGTAAAATAAGAAGTGGGCCCGGGATACCAAGAGCAAGTGGGCCCGGAGGGATTCCCAAGGGCAATTCAGGGACCTACATCCATATGCTTCATTTATATAAACAAAACTCAAATCCCCGGGACGAGGTCTCCCAAATCTCCGGGACGAGGTCTCGACCTCGTCACCGACTCTACTAACACACCCGCCCACCAAGACCAATCACAAGCGGCCTCATTCCCAAACCAATCACAAGCGACCTCATCCCCGAACCAATCACAAGCGACCTCGTCCCCGAACCAATCAAAAACCCCTATTCCGGGCGTCCCACATCGGACCTTGGCCTAAACTCGGCTCCCCAATTCTCTATAAATAGAGGAGAACCTCGTAGGAGGAAGGGGTCGAAAAACCACTTGAACTCAAGAACTCTCTTGCTTGTTGAAGATCGACGTGATAGAAACATCGTCAAAAGACCTCGCTACAGACAAGAGAAGTCCACAAAAAGACTCCAAGTCATACAAAGACCTCGCCCACACTAAAGACCTCGCTACAAAATCTCACAAAGCTCTCTACACCACGTACCCAAATCTACGTCGCCCTAGAGTCAACCTCGCAACATTTAGGTTTGATCTCGGAACCTCGTAGGAGGTCTAGGTGTAATTCTCAAAGTTGTTCATCAACCTCGTAGGTTTGTAACCTCGTTATTTGGGAGAAAATCATAAATAAAGGAGCAAGTGTTTGCACTCAAATATAATAATCTTGTTCCTTGTCTCGTAGCGTAACCGTTATTTCGGGTTTCATCACTGGCGCCGTCTATGACACAGTCCCATCCTCGTTGAGGAAGAAGTCAAAAACAACTATAACGAGGTCTATGACACAGTCCCATCTTCGTTGGTAAAAATTCTCTTGAACGGTGAAAACAAAACCAGGCGGCGGACTCGCAGAAGCTCTCCTAGGCATGAAAGGGCGATGTCCAGGCCGCGAAAGGCTAGCACTTGACCGTTTCTTTTCCAGGTGCTAGCCTTTCGCGGCCTGGACGTCGCCCTTTCATGCCTAGGAGAGCTTCTGCGAGTCCGCCGCCTGGTTTTGTTTTCACCGTTCAAGAGAATTTTTACTAGGAGGTCTCCGAGTCCGTAGGGAGTGTAGAGCCTAGTGACTCCCAGAACCCGAGTTCTCCTTCATTGGTTTTCAGCGAACCTTCTTCTAGCGACTCCTCTGCTTCGATCAACCCACTCTTCCCTCGTCTTCGTGTTTACTCCGGCGTTGAAATGGCTTCCTCTTCTTCTCCCGATGTGATCGTCGCCGAGGTTGAAGCACGGTTGGATGCGGCAATTGCCTCAACCTCTGCCTCCTACGTGCCCCCGAGCTTTCCCGAGGCCTATATTATTGACGCCGTGTACGGCGTCCCGGCTGTTCTTGAAGAGCGAATCCCTATGAGCATGAGCACCCCCGAGGCTTATCTGTCCGAGGGAATAGCCACCGACCTCAAGTTGGAAGACCTCGCGAAGATAGCCAAGGACTTCCCCTGGCCTGAGGGAGTCGAGCTGGCACTCCCCGAGGAGGAGGGGCGGCCCTTGGCGTCTTATGAGAGGTATGCGGTCGTGCACCTCTTCAGCCTCCAAGCTGGCTTCAGGCTACCTTTGGCCCAGCACATCGTGGATTACCTGTGGACTATGGGTGTCTGTCCCGCCCAGCTGTTTCCGAATGCCTGGCGGCTGCTGTGTGCCTACACGATTCGAAGTCGCGAACTCATGGACGAACCTAATTTCAATCATTTGTCGGCGTTGGTTTTAGCGAGGAGGGAACCTCGATGTTCCCTCATCAATCTCAGCACGCCGAACGTCAAGATCACCACGACCCAATCGAACGTCGGGACGTGGAAACCTAAGTGGTTTTTGGTTCGGGATGTCAGCGGGAGATATCTCAATTTTCCTGTGGCACCGGTTACCTTTGAGAGGTGTGTGTGCCCGTACAAGGTCGCCGAGTTTCAGGCACTCAAGGCTCGATACGCCACAGCGTACCAGGCGCCATATGAGATATACCTTTCTCAGGACCGGCTTGAGCGGGCCGGGCTGAGCCTCAGTCTCCCTCCCTGTGAGGGTGGAGAGGGTATTTTATTCTCTTTCTGATTGCTCTTCTTTTCTTTGTAAGGTTACGCGGTTATAAACCTTGTTATAGTTGTTTTTGACTTCTTCCTAACTTGCTTATTATGCTTTTTCTCTTGACAGTGGATCTTCTGCACGCTCTCACCTCAAAGTCGAAGGGGAAACAACCCCTGACTTCTAGTTCCAAGGCCCCAGCTCCCCGGGCTCCAAAGGGGATAAGCATCAATGAGCCGAGCACGCAGGCGAGGCCGAGCACAACGCAGCCTAAACCCGTACCTCCGTTGACGACCTCGACTGGGGGGAAGGCTTCCGGGGGGGTTCCGCCCAAGGGGAGCGTCGCGAAGGCGTCCTAATGGGACATCGCAGGGCCACTCAAAGGGGGAAAGAAACCCGAGGTGGCTTTGCCGCCAGGGGAAACGCCGAGGACGTCGTCCCATTCTTCCCGAGGAACCGGCGACAAAGCCGGCCATAAGAGGAAAAACGCGGGGTCCCCCCCTAGGGAGAGGAAAAAGAAACCTCGGGCGGACGACCAGCAGCCAGGTACGTCCGTGGGGGACATCATCCCCGCCTTTAACTACGAGGGGCGAGCCATCGAGGTTGCTGGTCCCCATCCTGCCAAGTTTCACTGCCCGGGTCCGGTCAGGGGGGCCCCGTTGGAATGGGCTAGGGGGGAATGGAAGGAGGAGGTTGCGTGGGCCAACAACCTTACAGACGCGGCGCTTGACGACGAGTCCGCCCGATACTCGACCATGGTAAGCTTCTTTTATTTTCATGCGTTTTACTCTTGTTTCCCTATTATTTCTTTTCTCATGTTTTTGCAAATCTGTAGCACAACTTTTTTGAAAAGTACAATCGAAGCCGCATCATCCTCGCCCACGCAAGAATAGACAAACTTGAGGCATCGCTTCGAGCCCGGGGCGAGGAATGCGAGAGGCGGGCCAAGGAACTGGCCAAGGTCACGAAGCGTTCCGAGATTGCGGAGGCCGAGGCCAAAAAGCGGGTTGAGGTTGCGGAGGCTTCAACAAGGGACGAGGACCGAGCGGCGGCGGTGGCGAAGGAGGGGGAGAAGCAGGCGAGGGATGAAGCCGAGGCCTTGCGGAGTGAGGTAGAGGAGCTTCGGGGTAAGCTCTCCGCCGAGGATAAGTTCTTTAAGGAGAAGGAGGCAGAGGTTTTGAGGTCCGAGGAGGAGATCAGGCGCCTTGAAGGGCGTATCGTCGAGCTCAACGAGGAGGTCGAGCCTGCGGATCCCAAGTATGTGGACTCGGAAGAGTACAAGGCGGTGTTGGTGGAGAGCGTGAGGAAGATGTTCCACCAGGTCGTCCGTATGGGCGTCAAACAGGCGCTGGCCAAGTACGGGCACCTCGATCCCCAGATTGACGTGATAGAAACATCGTCAAAAGACCTCGCTACAGACAAGAGAATTCCACAAAAAGACTCCAAGTCATACAAAGACCTCGCCCACACTAAAGACCTCGCTACAAAATCTCACTTGTGCTTAAAATGTGTTTTCATACGAGGCTTTACTTGAAGATTATGTTTCGGTCTTGCATACATTGTTATTGCTTGAGGACAAGCAAGTTTAAGTATGGGGTATTTTGATGTCTCTCTATTTGGTGGTGTTTTCATATGTGATTTCCTTTGTAAATATGTTTCTTTTTCCCCTTTTCTTGTGCGTTTTGTTCCTTTTTAGCCTAGTTCCCGTATTTCTATGAGATTCGGAGACTACGCACCTTTTATGTGTTTTGTAGGTAAATTGGCATGAATCAAGGATCGATTTGAAGGAGGGTCGAGACATGGGGCAAAGGCCGAGCTAAAGCGGGAAAGAGAGAAGCAAGCCATGAAGAAGAACAAGAGAAGCCAACTAAGAAGAAGGTGGAACGAGGTCAGGACCGAGTTGCAACCACATCGGGCCCGACTTTGAAGTCTCCAACCTCGGACCGAGATGCACAGTAACTCGGGCCCGAGGTCCTCCGTGTCGGTCCGAGTCGGTCACCGAACTACTTGGGCTCCAAGGCACGAATTTGTGGACTTCCACTTTTGCCCTTCATCTAATCTATAAAAGGCTCTCTTGTCTTCTAAGAAAGGGTTCCCACACACACAAAAAGAAGGGAACCAAGGGGATACTTGGAGAGCAAGGAGGAAGGAGAGGAGAAGGAAGGGAGAGAGAATCGGCCAAGGGAGGAAGTCTTGATAGGTTTTGTTGGTAGATTTGCTTTGATTTGCTTTGTTCTTGTGGATTTGAAAACCCTTGATTTGGATTTGTGGATTGCTTTGGATTTGAATGAAACTTTGCTTTGTTTTGAGATTGATTATGATGATTGCTTTCCCTTTTGATTTGATTGCTTTCTTTGCTTGTCTCATGGAGTAGATCTCCTTGATCTTGGGTTATGGGGGAAAACCCTAGCTAGGTTTAGGCTAGAAACCCCAATTCCATAGCCTTGAGTGTTTGATCTAAGGAACCCACTCTACATAGAGCTACAATTCCTTGCGAAAGTTGGGAATCAAGGCTTGAGATTGGCAAAGTAGCGAAAGTGAACATGTGTCAATCTCAAGACCTTGCTTCGAAGGGGATTTCCCCATGGATCGAGGTGTAGATGTGGTTGGAACGAGGGCGAAAGCACTCGATCCTAGTCCGATCATCACTCATTGCCTGAATTGGGATGGAAAAGCCTTAATCTACTAGGGAAGGAACCCAAAAGCCCAAGATCTACTTTTAAAATCTTTGAGTTCGACATCCCCAGCTACCTCGGGCCCGACTTACCCAGTGTCGGTCCCGACTTCCTCTTGTCGTCAACCTCGGGCCCGACGTGACCTCAGTGTCGGTCCCGACTGTTTTCTTTGTTTTCCTTTGTTTTATGCTCTCCTTTCTAGCTTCCTAGTATCTAGGCACATCGATCGAGTAGACTTCCCGAGTGTTCGACACCCACCACGTACTACAACGGGGTCGGGTTATAAATTGTATCTCTTGACCCTCGCATCCGAGAGCGATCAAAAGATTGGCGCCGTTGCCGGGGAAGTCTAAGTGCATTGAGTGCCGATTTGGTGAGTTTCTTGTGTTTTGGTAGTGATTTGGGTGAGGGAATAGCCCAAACCCTTTGTTTGTTTTTGATTTGTTTTGGTTTGTGTTTTTATTTCATAGGTGTATGCTAGCTCGTTCCTCCCGAGGAACACTTGAGCTTGAGTTTGTGAGTGATCCGAAAAGTATTCTCAAGGAAGCTCGAAGAAGGAAAAGGATGGCGAATCAAGCTCTCCATGTTGATGAGGAGTTGGCTCAACTTAGGGCCGAAATGGCTAGATTGCAACTTGAGAGGGACAATCAAGAGGAGATGGCAAGAAGAGAACGGGAGCAACGGATGAGAGCCGAGGCTCAACTCAACGCTCTACCCCGGAATGCACGCCAATACATGCATCCGGAGTTGAGGGTACCCGAGCCGGCTATTGTGCTTCCCGAGGTTGCCAAGAATTTTGAGATCAAGACGCAATTCATCTCCCTCATCAAGCGTGATCAATTCGAGGGCCGTCCACATGAGTGTCCCATAGAGCACGTCAAACGCTTTGTGGACATGTGTGAGACGATCTCTACCGATGAGGAGACATTGGAGTATGTGCTTCTAAAGGCGTTCAAATGGTCACTTGGGGGCAACGCCGCACATTGGCTCGAGAGCCAAGCTCCTAGGTCAATCACAACTTGGAAGACACTCTATGATGCTTTCTTGATGAAGTTCTTCCTGCCCTCAAAGACAACCGAGTTAAGAAGGAAGATTGCAAGCTTTCAACAAGGTCCGAATGAGCCCCTCTTCGAAACATGGGACCGTTTCAAGGAGATGTTGCGCCAATGTCCTACTCATGGCCAACAACCATATGTGCTTCAAGACATCTTTTTCCAAGGCATCAATCCGGTAACGAAGGACAAGCTCAATCTCCACACCGATTGTGGGTTCATAGACTTGACACCGGATCAAGCTTGGGAGCTACTTGACAAGCTATCCGATTATGAGGCCATGTATGGGGTGAGTCAAGCTAGCAAGGAGGTGAAAGTTCAAGGTGAAGGTGCAAGGAAGTTATATGATCCAAAGGGAGAAGACATTGATAGGGATGTGAAGCTCCAATTCCTTGAAGGTGAAGTGAGCAAGCTTAAGAGGCAAGTCCACTACTACAAGCAAAATGCTAGAGCTTGTGAGTAGTGTGGATCCTTTGCACTTGCTACACAAGTTTGTCCGAATGAGAGCCAAGTGCGCTTGGCCGAGCGAATTGAGGAGGCAAACTATGTTCGAGGAAATTTCGGTGGAAGAGGCAATTTCAACAATGGTGGCAATGGCCGGTGGAACAACGGTCAATCTCAAGGCTACAACAACAACTTCAACCAAAACGAGCCAAGGGCGCCACCACCACCATATAGACCACCGGGATTCAATGAGTTACAAACATTTGCTCAAGAGATGAGAGATGGGTTCAAGGAGATGAGGACCCAATTCAATGAGTTTGGTGCATGGAGGAGGCAAGTCGACAATCAATTTGCTCAAATTGCGACTCAAGCCCCAAGAGAGAATGGAAGACTTCCGGGCCGACCCGAGGAGAATCCTCGAGCTCAAAACAATCAAAATGAAGTCCGGGCAATTGGATTGAGAAGTGGCCGAAACCTACCCGAGCCACACGTGCCTAAGAAGAATGAAGAGAGTCGGACCAACTTACCCAGCAAGTCGGGTCCGAAGTTCCCCGAAGTCGACCCAACAAGAAGACCGACTCCTTCACCACGGACCGAGGTCGAGAGCAACTCGGGACCGACGTACACAGACCTCGATCCAACCCCTCTGTCCAGGATCGAGATTCCCAACATCGGGCCCGACATGGTGCCCAAGTCGGTCCAACCAGGAAGTGTTGCAAATGAAGTAGGGAAGTCCAAAGAAGTTGATCCAAGCAAGATTCAAGGTGCAACAATTCTTCCATATCCCTCGAAGAAGCCAAAAGATGTTGTTGAGAACAAGTTCAAGAGGTTTCTCAAACTCTTGCAAGGCTTGAACATCTCTATCCCGTTCACCGACGCATTGAGTGAGATGCCATCTTATGCCAAGTTTTTAAAGGAGATTTTGAGCAACAAGAGGTCCATAGTGGAAATGCAAGATGAAGTCAAGACCTTGGAGTTACCACAAAAGCTAGGAGATCCCGGTCGTTTTGCTATAACCATTGGTGTGGGGTCTCAAAATTTCCAAGCCTTGTGTGATCTTGGAGCAAGCACGAGCATCATTCCTTACACCATATGGAAATCCACATCTATGGGTCTCATAGCTCCGGTCAACATGAGGTTAACGATAGCGGATGAGTCGTCCATCGAACCGATTGGTATCGTCGAGGATTATCCCGTTTGCATTGAAGGCCACTATGTCCCAATCGACTTTGTTGTAGTGGACATGATAGAAGTGTCGGGTGAACCGATTATACTAGGGAGACCTTTCCTTGCTACGGTTGGGGCAATCATTGATGTAAAAAAGGGCCACTTGTCTCTTGACATTGGAGGAAGAGAGATTGAGTTTTTCTTTAGGCCAACTTCAAAAGGGACCGTACATAAGGAAGCTAAGATGATCCAAGTTCCTCTTGGATTGCAATGGGAAGCCGTTTCTAAGAAGTCAAGGCCAAGGGAGCTTAGGTTGAAAGCCACCCCACCACCTAGAGAAATTGAGATAGAGCACCAAGGTCTAGCCCTCAATATGATTGAGCATGAACAATTGGAGGAAAGGATGTCTTATTTGGAGGTGTTCAAGGCCGAGAAAGAGGAAGTTCAAGCACCACCGGAACCATCTCAAGAACTCAAGGAGCTTCCAAAAGATTTGAGGTACGCATTTCTTGGTCCCAACTCTTCCTTACCCGTAATCATAAATGCCAACTTGAATGATGAGGAGGAGTCTAAGTTGTTGGAGGTTCTAAGAAAACATAGAGGAGCTTTAGGATATTCACTAGAGGAACTAAAGGGAATCTCTCCCTCAATTTGCATGCATAGGATTTATATGGAGGATAACCATAAACCCACTATTGAACCCTAAAGAAGATTAAATCCTAACATGAAAGAAGTGGTAAAGAGTGAAATACTTAGGATGTTGGATGCGGGAATTATCTTCCCAATTTCCGATAGCAAGTATGTGAGTCCCGTGCATGTAGTTCCTAAGAAAGGAGGTCTCACCGTTGTGCAAAATGAAAAGGGAGAAATGATACCTATGAGAACCACAACAAAATGGCGTATGTGTATTGATTACCGTAAGCTTAATAGTGGCACTCGCAAAGACCATTTTCCTCTTCCTTTCATAGACCAAGTCCTAGAAAGATTAGCACAACATGAATATTTTTGCTACCTTGACGGGTATAGCGGGTTTTGGCAAATCCCTATTCATCCCGATGATCAAGAGAAGACGACATTCACATGTCCTTATGGGACTTTTGCCTATAGATGCATGCCTTTTGGTTTATGTAATGCGCCGACAACATTTCAAAGATGCATGATGTCTATCTTCTCCGATATAGTTGAGGATATAGTAGAAGTGTTTATGGATGATTTCTCCGTCTATGGTTCCTCATTTGATGTTTGCTTAGCTAACTTAGACAAGGTTTTGACTAGATGTGAGGAGACTAGTTTGGTGCTTAATTGGGAAAAATGTCACTTCATGGTGAAGGAGGGCATAGTGCTAGGACACCTAGTTTCAAGTAGGGGGATAGAGGTAGATAAAGCTAAGGTTGAAATAATTGAAAAACTACCTCCTCCCTCTTGTGTTCGTGATGTTAGGAGTTTCTTAGGGCATGCAGGATTTTATAGACGGTTCATCAAGGATTTTTCTAAAATTGCAAAACCATTGTCTAACCTCTTGATGAAGGATGTGCCCTTTGTATTATCCGAGGATTGCATGAGTTCTTTTTGTAGGTTGAGAGATGCCTTGATCTCGGCTCCAATAATGGCGGCACCCGATTGGAATCTTCCATTCGATGTGATGTGTGATGCTAGTGATTTCGCCGTAGGGGCCGTCCTTGGGCAAAGGAAGGATGGAAAGTTGCATGCCATCTACTACGCAAGCAAAACTTTGGATGAAACTCAGTGCAATTACACAACAACGGAGAAAGAGTTTCTTGCGATAGTGTTTGCATTTGAGAAATTCCGTTCATATCTCGTAGGATCAAAGGTGGTAGTCTTCACGGACCATGCGGCAATCAAATACCTCATGAAGAAGAAAGATGCAAAGCCGAGGCTTCTAAGATGGATGCTCCTTCTCCAAGAGTTTGACCATGAGATCAAGGACAAAACTGGTGCGGAAAATGTGGTAGCGGATCATCTATCCCGTTTGCCCATCGAGTACATGTTGGAGATGGAGGATGGTTTGATTATAGATGATTCAAGAGCAGATGAAGGTCTCATGAGCGGAAAGGAGGAAAGGAAGGGTGGATCGACGAAACGAGTAAGTCGGGCCCGAGGTTCAGAACATCGGACCGAAGGCAAGGCAAGTACGAGTGAGTCGGGACCGAGGACTTCAACATCGGGCCCGAGTGACCTGTGTGTCTGCGAAGCTGGACCGGCGTCCAACCATGTCGGGCCCGGTACACTTCAATGTCGGTCCGTGGAAGAAAGCAAGTTTCCTAGCTCGATTTCCATCCCTTCTCGTTCTCAATTGATTGCTTCTTTCTCTCCCACTGGCCTTCTTTCTATTAGTGCCGTAAGACGAGGGGTCTCCCCTTGGTTTGCGGATTTTGCTAACTTTTCCGTAGGGGGAGTGATCCCACCAAATTTGTCTTATCAAGCTAGGAAGAAATTCTTACATGATGCTAGACAATACTTTTGGGATGATCCATATCTCTACAAGGAAGGGCGTGATCAAATCTATAGACGGTGTGTGTCAAGTGAAGAGGTTGAGAGCATAATTCACCATTGCCACTCCTTGCCTACAGGGGGTCACGCCAAGAGTTCCAAAACCACCTCAAAAATTCTTCAATGTGGTTATTATTGGCCAACCATGTTCAAGGATGTGCACGATTATGTGAGGAAGTGTGAGGAGTGCCAAAGAGAGGGGAACCTATCAAGGAGGAATGAGACTCCTCAAACTGGCATTCTAGAAGTTGAGTTATTTGATGTATGGGGTATTGACTTCATGGGACCATTTCCCACATCAGGACCTTACAAGTACATCTTGGTAGCCGTAGATTATGTCTCAAAATGGGTGGAGGCCATACCAACAAGAACCAATGATGCTAAGGTGGTGATGAAGTTTTTGAAAGGCAACATTTTTGCAAGGTTTGGTGTGCGTAGGGTTCTCATAAGTGATGGCGGACCTCATTTCATTGAGAGGTGCTTCGAAAATGTATTGATTAAGTATGGGGTGTCTCATCGAGTGACTACTCCTTATCATCCTCAAACAAGCGGGCAAGTCGAGGTGTCAAATCGTCAAATCAAGGCTATCTTGGAGAAGACCGTATCTTGATCAAGGAAAGATTGGGCCTCTAAGCTCGATGATGCACTTTGGGCTTATAGAACCGCCTTCAAGACACCTTTGGGAACTACACCCTTCAATCTAGTTTATGGCAAGGCATGTCATCTTCCGGTAGAGCTTGAGCACAAGGCGAAATGGGCACTCAAGGAGATGAATTGGGATATCAACTTGGCCGGTGAGAAAAGGTTTCTAGAACTTCATGAGTTGGGGGAATTAAGGTTGAAGGCCTATGAGAACTCCAAGCTATACAAGGAGAAGACCAAGAAGTGGCATGATAGGAAGTTAATTCCAAAGACCTATCAAACCGATGACAAGGTTCTCCTTTTCAATTCAAGGCTTAAACTTTTCCCCGGGAAGTTAAGGACTAGGTGGAGCGGACCATTTGTGGTCCACCGTATCTATGCTCATGGTGCGGTGGACTTGGTTGATGAACAAGGACATACTTTCAAAGTGAATGGTCATCGAGTGAAGAAGTTCTATGACAAGCACGGTCCAAACGAAGAAGTTAGAGCCTCATGGGCTCTCGTCCTTGCCGATTGATCCTATACATGCCATTGAAGAATAAGAAATTGTGAGCTTTTCATACTCTTCTCTCTTGCTTTTAAGTTTTTATTTCCTTGTTTGATGGGGACATCAAAATTTTAAGTATGGGGTGGGGGTAAGTGTGTTCATGATTTCACTTGTTTATGTTTGTTTATTATTTTGAGGATATTTAGTTTGTGTTTCTAGTTTGTATTTGGGATGTTTGCTTATTGGTTAGTGGTTTGAGGAAAGACATGGATGATTAATTTGGTCTTGAATGGATGAGTTTTTGGTTTTAGAGAAATTTTTGCAAAAAATCCATAAAAATTTGAAAAATTGTGTTGAAAACAACAAAAAGATTTTGTGTTTTGTAGGTTTTGGACTAGAAATTCCCATCTTAGATTGCCAAAATAAAAGCTAATGATGATGAGAGCATGTAAATTCCTTTGCATATTTTTGGATAGTTTAGCCTCTAAAAATGATGTTACTTTTGATGTGATCATGATATCTTGCTTGTTTTATTGAACATGTGAGTTCTAGGATGAGTTCTTATGCAACTAAGTATGAGTGACCCTTGTGAGATTGATTTTTGGCCATTTTAGGGATTCTTGTTCATATTTGCATATCCCTCATGTTTCTTGTGTGATTAGCTCATTCATGCTTAGTAAAACTTGCTATTGCGGTGTTTATCTATTTTCCAAGACCGTCATGAGAATTGTCCTAGCATGGTCACATTGATTTTGAACTTTATTCTTCTAGTCACATAAATGTTCCATATCCTACCATGAAGATAATCCTTTGTTTGTAGCCCCGTTCTAGCCTAAGCCTTTATTTGAAACTCCTCAAAAATATTATTCCTAGCCTTATATGACTTGACCCTTATGGGATTGGACTTTAGAAGAGAGGTTTGGATTGTATTTGAAGGGTTGAGATTCTCTTGGGTTTAAGGGCAAAGAATGGTGTTATGAATCATGTGGGTAGTGCATCTTTGTTGTACAATAAAATGAAAAAAAAGAAAGAAAAAGAAAGAAAGAAAATGTTGGAAATGTAAAGTGGAATAAAGCA
This sequence comes from Fallopia convolvulus, assembly GCA_964016875.1. Taxonomy (NCBI): domain Eukaryota; kingdom Viridiplantae; phylum Streptophyta; class Magnoliopsida; order Caryophyllales; family Polygonaceae; genus Fallopia; species Fallopia convolvulus. Next base: position 29,969,002 of record OZ024719.1, read on the forward strand.
AAGAGCTTAAGTGAAGAAAATGGTCCGACCGAGTTACAAGCAACATCGGGCCCGATGTCATAAGAAAGTCGGTCCAAATGTAGAAAGTGTTGAAAATCCAACAAAAAGCATAAGAGCAAAGATGAAGTGGAATGTTAAGTGAAATTTTGGGTTGAAAGGAAAATGTTAAGTCTTTTGGGTGGGTGTGAAAGTAATGGTGGAATTTGGTGAGGTTGGTGAGAGTTTAGGTTGTTCAATCCCCATTGTAAGCACCACAAGGCCAAATAAATTCCCACCTTGAAAAATACCAAAAGCCCCATTACAACCCGGCCGAATGGAACCTCTTTGAGGACCTCCATTGAGCCAAGTTCGAAATTCTTTGTGTACTTTGCATTAGGCATCTCTAGGTGGAGGAATTGGTGATATTAGCTTCAATAGTAAAGTCCTTACTTGCATGATTTTTGAGCTTGAGTGTTCATTGCTAAACCCAAACACATGATGAGTGATACACATTCACATATCCCTAAAGTGAGGCTTAGTTGCATTGACTTTATTCCTTGGAACACTTAATCACATGTGATGATGTAATCTTGTTTGAATATCGATCACTTGTGCTTAAAATGTGTTTTCAAACGAGGCTTTACTTGAAGATTATGTTTCGGTCTTGCATACATTGTTATTGCTTGAGGACATGCAAGTTTAAGTATGGGGTATTTTGATGTCTCTCTATTTGGTGGTGTTTTCATATGTGATTTCCTTTGTAAATATGTTTCTTTTTCCCCTTTTCTTGTGCTTTTGTTCCTTTTTAGCCTAGTTCCCGTATTTCTATGAGATTCGGAGACTACGCACCTTTTATGTGTTTTGTAGGTAAATTGGCATGAATCAAGGATCGATTTGAAGGAGGGTCGAGACATGGGGCAAAGGCCGAGCTAAAGCGGGAAAGAGAGAAGCAAGCCATGAAGAAGAACAAGAGAAGCCAACTAAGAAGAAGGTGGAACGAGGTCAGGACCGAGTTGCAACCACATCGGGCCCGACTTTGAAGTCTCCAACCTCGGACCGAGATGCACAGTAACTCGGGCCCGAGGTCCTCCGTGTCGGTCCGAGTCGGTCACCGAACTACTTGGGCTCCAAGGCACGAATTTGTGGACTTCCACTTTTGCCCTTCATCTAATCTATAAAAGGCTCTCTTGTCTTCTAAGAAAGGGTTCCCACACACACAAAAAGAAGGGAACCAAGGGGATACTTGGAGAGCAAGGAGGAAGGAGAGGAGAAGGAAGGGAGAGAGAATCGGCCAAGGGAGGAAGTCTTGATAGGTTTTGTTGGTAGATTTGCTTTGATTTGCTTTGTTCTTGTGGATTTGAAAACCCTTGATTTGGATTTGTGGATTGCTTTGGATTTGAATGAAACTTTGCTTTGTTTTGAGATTGATTATGATGATTGCTTTCCCTTTTGATTTGATTGCTTTCTTTGCTTGTCTCATGGAGTAGATCTCCTTGATCTTGGGTTATGGGGGAAAACCCTAGCTAGGTTTAGGCTAGAAACCCCAATTCCATAGCCTTGAGTGTTTGATCTAAGGAACCCACTCTACATAGAGCTACAATTCCTTGCGAAAGTTGGGAATCAAGGCTTGAGATTGGCAAAGTAGCGAAAGTGAACATGTGTCAATCTCAAGACCTTGCTTCGAAGGGGATTTCCCCATGGATCGAGGTGTAGATGTGGTTGGAACGAGGGCGAAAGCACTCGATCCTAGTCCGATCATCACTCATTGCCTGAATTGGGGTGGAAAAGCCTTAATCTACTAGGGAAGGAACCCAAAAGCCCAAGATCTACTTTTAAAATCTTTGAGTTCGACATCCCCAGCTACCTCGGGCCCGACTTACCCAGTGTCGGTCCCGACTTCCTCTTGTCGTCAACCTCGGGCCCGACGTGACCTCAGTGTCGGTCCCGACTGTTTTCTTTGTTTTCCTTTGTTTTATGCTCTCCTTTCTAGCTTCCTAGTATCTAGGCACATCGATCGAGTAGACTTCCCGAGTGTTCGACACCCACCACGTACTACAACGGGGTCGGGTTATAAATTGTATCTCTTGACCCTCGCATCCGAGAGCGATCATGTAACCTCGTTATTTGGGAGAAAATCATAAATAAAGGAGCAAGTGTTTGAACTCAAATATAATAATCTTGTTCCTTGTCTCGTAGCATAGCCGTTATTTCGCGTTTCATCAAGAACAGAATAGGTCAACACACATTTCCACAACCTAGAGAATATGTGAAAGGAAAGGCAATGAGACATACCATAATCAAACTAACAAGCACAAAAGTAAAGCATATATAATAATAACCAACACTTCGACATTCAACAATTAAAGGAGATACAACGAAACAAACAATTCATCAAGCGTAGCGAGAATTCACAAGGTCGAAAAACCAACTAAGTAATCACACACACGCACACAACAAAACCATTCGCAATCCTATTAGGAAATGCCATTCTCCCTTCAACCACCGCATTCCCATCTACGGCGCTAACTCACTTGTGCCCGAGTGTAGAGGCAGGCCCTCCCACTTTCCATATACGTCATTCTTCCAACCCCTAGTCAAGCCTCCACTGGAGCACTTGCCAAAAACAAGCAATCAAATTTTTATTTTTAAAGGGGCCCGACCGACACACGACCATGGCTAGACGCCTCTTCGCCACCGACAATCGTCGCACATGATCATGCCGGTTACGCTGCCAGCACAGAGAAAGCAATTCTATATCTTTCACGAGAAAAACGTTTACAATAGAAAGCACGCCACCTCATACAATAAAACATTTCACAAGGAAAATATACATTCGGGACTAGTTCCCAAAACCAATCTCACAATCACGACATGGAATCTAACAAGACTAGAATAGAGCCGAGCAAGTCGAGAACGATTTACCTGGAAAGCGATCCTCGAACGACGTAAGTAATGCGGTGATACTAAAGACCTACGAATCATAACGTTCACAGTTAACCGACTAACCGCGATAAGAACTTTCGATTCTAGGCAAGCACAACTATAGTGGCTTCGAAGTACGAGCCACCATACTTTCATGGTATTCAAACAAAAGGCTTGACTTGACTATACTATTATTAAACAAAGTTCAGACTAACATCAATATTTATCAACTAGTATCTCTTATCTAGGCCCAAAGCGACTCAAGGAAAAGGAGGCCAAGGCAAAACAAGATCGAGGTCCGAGTTCACATATTATAACATTAGGTTCCAAAACTCGCACTCAAAGTCAAACCAACCAAGCGAGTTCCATCAAGCAATCAAAGACCAAGACTAACACATACCCTACTCGAAAACCTTAATACTACTCGCATTCCAAAAAGAATTAAACCACACAAGCTCGAATTTCGTTCACAAGCACATAACCAACAATATCTCACTCAATTTCAACACCCGGGTCGAATTACAACATTCACAACATATCAATAAGAAGACCTAAACTAGTAATCTAATGGAGTACATAAAAATCACAACAGGCTCACATCACAACAACATGTATATGTAAAAATGCAAGCAAGCACTAAAGGAGTCCATTGATCAAACACGATCAGGACTCGAATTGACTCCACTCAAAACACTATTACAAGGTGACTTCAAAAGCAACAAATCCAAGACTCGGTTTTAAGGTCCGATTAACAAAAGGAAAGTTTCCCGACCTTGCAAAGATCAGGTTTGCACCAACTCGAGCAAGACGGGGATGGGGCTTTCGATCTGTGTTGCTTTGCCTCGGGAACTGAACTGATCTGCTCGATGGTCTTGACCTCGAACTATGGGTTGCCTTGATTTCTTCGGCAGTGAATGAAGGAGCCAATTGTCGGAGGTGGTTCAGCACGCAATGGCTCTACGTCTTCGATTGGCTTCGAGCTCGACTACGAAGGACCAGATCTGATTATGGTGCAAGTCAAGTCAATAGGGAACAAGAGGGGGGATGGAGAGGCCGGGACCAAAAGGCGGACGGAACTTACCGGCGAGAACTCGCAGCGGCGAAGTCGAGGAGGCGACGGAAAGGACCTGCGATTGTGTTCCGGTGACTGCGTGTAGAATAGGAAAAGGGCTCCACCTCGCCTAAAGGTGGAAAGAATGGAGGTATCAGGCACCATTAGAGGCAAAGAGAAAGGAAGAACGAAAAGGATAGGGGAAGAACCAAGCCGAAACCCTTACTGGCGGTGAACAAGGCGACGCACAACACTTGTTCGGGCTAGCGCTTCCGACGGCGCTCTCAGAGGCGAGCCAAGGCGTGACGGAAGAAGAAGGCGGTTGCAAGAGTGGTTCGAACAGAACGACGATGGTTCGAGTTCCTCACTGTCTCAACTCCACCGGCGCGCGAGGACGGCGATGCGCAAGGAAGGAGAAGGACGATGGTGAGGACGACGGTGATGGTTCTCGAGCTTCCTTGCTGGCTATGGAGTGTGAAGTTCAGGTCCCCCTTTCTCTGTTGATGGGCGGCACAACCAGAAAAGAACGAGAGAGAGATAGGGCAAAAGAAGGGTAAGGAGAGGAGTAGGAATAAGCTTGGGCTTCTCTTTTTTTTTTGGTTTGGGTCTCTTAATCTTCCAAACAAGTGCTGGGCTTTTGGCCCAAAAGACAAAGGGAGGATAAGATTGTAGTAACAAGGAGACATTTGAAACAAAGGAGTTATTTATCGGATTTTCTCGGAACTCGAGTGTTACATTTATACCCCCTTAAGAAAGTTTCGTCTCGAAACTTCCGTAGCTAGAAGTGGAAGCCCACGTGGATTCCCGAGGTTTCACAACCTCTCCCACTTAATGAGGTTCGTCCTCGAACCCCCAATTTATTACTAACAGATTAACATAACATGGGAAGCAAAACATATATCAAGATATAATAATCATAAAGAACGACAACCAATCCATACTCATGTCAAAACACAAACAAGCAACATCCAACACACCTAGTAACACTACATCATAACAACCGTCACACCTACTCTCGAGCGACCTCTAAACTCTACTCTCAAAGGCCTCTAGTAAACCCGAGTACAGTTCGGGGTAGTTCTCTCTCATCCTATCCTCGGTTTCCCAAGTGGCCTCCTCAACACCTCGTCAAGACCACTGAATCAACACCAACGGAATCTCCTTGTTCCACAGCTTCTTAGAACGCTTGTCAAGAATCGCTATCGGCTGCTCTCTGATAGTATGATCGGGCTCAACCTCCAACTCTTCATAGTTGAGCCTGTGGCTGGGATCCGGAACATACTGTCTCAATTGTGACACATGAAAGACAGGGTGAACTCCATCCAAGGCGGGCGGTAGCGCTACTTTGTAAGCTACCTCACCAACTCTCTCTAGTATCTCAAACGGCCCAATGTAGCGGGGACTCAACTTTCCCTTAACTCCAAATCTTCTCACATCACGAGTAGGCGACACTCTCAACCAGACGTGTGCCCCTATCTCAAACTCTAGTGGTCGACGTCGCTTGTCTGCATAGGATTTCTGGCGGCTCTATGCAACTAGCATATGCTCTCGTATCAAGGCCACCTTCCCAATCGTCTCCTCTATCATTTGCGACCTCTCTCCTACAACATCTGACCGGTCATCCCAACAAAAAGGTGTCCTACACTTTCGGCCATACAAGGCCTCATACGGAGCCATCTGAATCAAGGAGTGCCAACTGTTGTTGTAGGCAAACTCTACCAATGCTAGGTGATCCGACCAATGCCCTACCCAATCAAGAACACAAGACCTTAGCATGTCCTCTAGAGTCTGGATTGTCCTCTCGGACTGGCCATCTAACTACGGGTGGTAAGCAGTCGTGAAGTGTAATCTCGTCCCAAGTGCCTCATGCACTTGTTGCCAAAATCTAGAAGTGAAACGCCCATCACGATCTGACACAATCGTCTTCGGCACACCATGCAGTCTAACTATCTGATTTACGAACACTTCTACCAGTTTGTTAATTTTCCAAGTCTCCTTAATAGGTAAGAAGCGAGCAGTCTTGGTCAACCTATCCACTACAACCCAGATGGCATCATGTCCCTTGCTGATTCGTAACCCCGTGACAAAATCCATGGAAATATTCTCCCACTTCCACTCTGGAATAGTTAGGGGTTGGAGCATACCACCCGACCTCTGGTGCTCGATCTTCACCTGTTGACAAACCTGACACTTAGCCACGAATCTTGCTACATCTGGCTTCATGCCATCCCACCAGTAGTATTGTCGTAAATCTTTGTACATCTTACTCGCTCCAGGGTGAATCGAGTAAGGTGTAGCATGGGCTTCTTGCAAAATCTTCTGTCTCAACTCTTCATCTCGAGGCACACAAATTTGGCCGCGCAAACTCAAGATACCATCCGCTCTCTCTGTAAAATCAGGTGATTCTCCACGACTCAACTTTTGTTTCAGATCTTGAATCATTGGGCACCTTTCCTGTTTCATCCTCACTTCTTCAAGCAGCGTCGGTTGACACTCCATAATACTCAGTCTACCCTGGTAACGCTGAATCTGTACCACGATTTCGTACCTCATCAACTCTATTTGTAGCTCGGGCTAAGCAGTTAAACGAGCTAAAATACATTCTTGAGAGGTCTTCCTACTAAGTGCATTGGCGACTACATTCGCTTTCCCTGGGTGGTAAAGGATTTCCAAATCATAGTCCTTTAGCAATTCAAGCCATCTTCGTTGTCTCATGTTCAGTTCTCTTTGAGTAAAGATGTACTTGAGACTCTTATGATCTGTCATCACCTTGCAGGTACTACCATACAAGTAATGACGCCAAATCTTCATAGCATGCACCACCGCTGCCAATTCCAAGTCATGAGTAGGGTAATTCTGCTCATTTGGCTTCAACTGTCTTGAAGCATACGCAATCACCCTATCCCTCTGCATCAACACACATCCCAAGCCTACCTTGGAAGCGTCACTGTAGATCACAAAGTCTTCATTTCTTTGAGGGAGAGCAAGTATAGGAGCTGAAGTCAACCTCCTTTTCAGCTCTTCGAAGCTTCTCTAGCATGCCTCATTCCACTCAAAACGAGTGGTCTTCTTTAACAAATTCGTAAGCGGTTGGGTTATACGGGAGAACCCTTCTACGAACCTCCGGTAGTACCCTGCTAGACCTAGGAAACTCTGCACCTCCTTCACATTTCTTGGGGGTTCCCACTCTTTTACAACCTTGCTTTTCACAAGGTCTACCATTACTCCCTTAGCAGACACTACATGTCCCAGAAAAGTGACTTCCGGTAGCCAGAACTCACACTTAAATAGCTTAGCAAACAGCTGATGTTGCCTCAACACTTTCAGCACCTGCCTAAGGTGTTCTGCGTGCTCCTCTTCATTACGGGAATAAATCAAGATATCATCAATGAATACCACCACAAATTTGTCCAAGAAATCTATAAACACTCGGTTCATCAACTCCATGAACACTGCGGGTGCATTGGTTAATCCGAACGACATCACCACAAACTCGTAATGCCCATATCTAGTCCGGAAAGCCGTCTTTGGGATGTATTCCTCTCGAATTCTTAGTTGATGATATCCTGACCTCAGATCCACCTTAGAAAACACCGTAGCCCCTTGTAACTGATCCAACAGATCATCAATGCGGGGTAGTGGGTACTTATTCTTGATGGTGACTCGGTTCAACTCCCGATAATCAATACACAAGCGAAGTGAACCGTCTTTCTTCTTTACAAACAAAACTGGAGCTCCCCAGGGTGACACGCTCGGACGTACATACCCTTTCTCCAACAACTCTTCCAATTGTGCCTTCAATTCCTGCATTTCCGTCGGAGCCATGCGATATGGAGCCCTCGAGATCGGTATTGTTCCTGGCTCAAGTTCAATGCTGAAATCAACCTCTCTTTGAGGTGGCAAGCCCGGTAGATCGTCTGGAAAGACATCCTTAAACTCACAGACTACCGGTATACTCTGAATAGGTGGTCCTTCCTTATCCCCTTGTAAGACATAGCACCAATATCCTACACACCCCGCATTAAGCAGCTTAGCGGCTTTTACCATACTAATCACCAGTCTCAGCCAAACTTGCTCTAATTCCTGACTCACTTGTACAGTCCCGTCATTTGCGGACACCGTGACTATGCCCTTATGTATATCTAACACTGCTCTATAACGCCTCATCCAATCCATTCCTAAAATCACATCATCATCTAGGGACAACTGCATTACTATAAAATCTGCATACCAGTCTCTTCCTCCTATTCTGATAGGACACTGCAGAATCTCTCTATTCCCACTCACCCTACTACCATCGGGTAGGCCCACTACAAAAGATTCCCCTTCTGTGCAAGTCAACCCTAGTCTAGCCACGCAAGCAGAGGACACAAAAGAGTGTGTGGCACCCGTGTCAAAAAGAATATGAACAGGTTTAGATTGAATCCAAAACGTACCTGTATCAGTCGGCGCATGTAAGGCATCAGCTCCCCTCATCTCGAACACTCGAGGTTGGTTGATTCTCTAGGCGTTGGCTCCTGTACCTCGGCCTCTGTTCTGGCCTGATGCTTGCTGAGTCTGTTGTGGCGGACGACGAGCTCCCTGATTCACAGTCCCTGGCGAAGATCCTTGAGAGGGTACACCGACCTTGCAATACTGTCGCATATGGCCAGGCTTCCACAGTTGAAGCAGTTCCGAACTGGCTTTGGACATTGACTTTTGAGGTGATCAGTGCCTCCACAATTGAAGCATTCTTTCTGTCCCTTAGAATACTAACCCTGCTAAAACTGGTCTTGACGGCCTTGTGACTGAGCTCTGGACCGGTTTTGCTGAAATGAACCCGGTCAACTATCCCTCCTTGAATCTGAAGGCCTAGACAGCTTCTGTCCCTTGTTCGCACTCGCATGTATCTCCAACTGACTTGGTCGGGGCGTGGCCATAGCATAAGCCAAAACAGACTCTTGAACATCTCTCAAAGTAGTGAGTCGAAGACCAGAAACATAAGCACGCAGATGCGGTTGCAACCTCTTCAAAAAGGTTGCGATCTTCAAATCTTCTGTGGGAGCGACATTTGGCACAACTGTTAACTCCTTATGGAACTTCAGAATGGTTTCCTCCACCGTGATGTTCTCGGGTCCAGCATCTCGAAAAGCAGCCTCACGAGCCGACCTAACCACTGGAGGACAGTAAAAATCTCTAATCCTCTTTCGAAATTCTTCAAAGGTCACATCTGTCTGACCTTCTCTGCTCATGTCCCACCAATCAAAAGCATCTCCCTGCAGCAGACTGTACCAGAGACATCTTCCTCTCTTCTGGCGCTTGAATAGAGTCCAAAGCAGATGCCACTCTCCTCAACCACTGCTCCACATTCGTATCCTTAGCCCCAGTAAAGTTTGGCACCCCGGTCTTCTTGAACTCCGCGAGCCACTTGTCAGGTTGGGGCTCGCGACACTGTCTTGGTAAATCTACCACACGATCAACTACTTCTGGTCTCTGTACTTCTGGTAGCCCTCCTGATTGAGCAGCTCCAACTGTATTCTGGCCTAGTGCTCTCATCTCAGTCCTTTGAAGCCCAGCCACAACATTCTGATCGAAAGCAACACCTGTACCCAGCAGATTCTGTAGCAATCCTACAAGTGTAGCTTGAAGTGCAGGATCCATATTTGGTGACAACCCAGCAGGCGGTGCATTGACTCCAACGTGGGCCATATTAGCTGGGGGACCTCCTCCAACAACAGACACACTAGCATCTGGATTAATCCCAGCAGCCACATCACCACTCTCAGTAACTTCTTCTTGGAGGTGACCATTTTGATGCTCTTCTGGTTCAGCAGCTACGGGAGTCTCTCCTCTACCACGACCCCTTCCATGGCCTCTACCACGTCCTCTACTACTAGTAGCAGCAACTCTGACTCTAGTTTGTGGAGCCATCTATAACAGAAAGTCTCACAGTCAAAACTTTAAACTCTGACTAAAAGTAAAGGATTTACTGACAATTCTACGTGAGGTCCTTCGGCGGATGGCAGCGGAGTCACGTCGTTTCATCTAATCCTATATGCAGCATGACTACCCCATTTAAAACTTTTTGGAAAATACCGGATGGTTTCAGTTTTTAGTTGGACCTCGTGTACACGTATTGCTCGATTCCATGTGCCCTGTTGCCAACCTGGCTCTGATACCAATCTGTAACACCTCGACTTAACGTCGGGACATTACTAGGTAGTTTGACCCTAACAGGTCCTACCTGAACTGGTTGACAACTAGAATACCTGGACCTTGCAACTCGGGCACGACAAGAAAACTATTTTAAAACATCCAAGTGTCGTTCAACAAACCACATTTTTAATAATGTCATGCATGAATCCCAAATGTCTAGTCAAATCACATTCAACAACAGAAATATACTAAAGTCAACAGCATAATGAAATATCCAAAACAGCTAACAAGACTAAACTGAACTCCCAACCCACTCAGTGACCTAATGACACGCATCAACAATCCGCTGCAACATCTGTCCTAGGCTCCAACACGGGACCTGTGTGAGTACCTGGAATTGAAAAATAAAATCCCCGAGGGGTCAGCTACTATCCTAGGCAAGCTACATAACACACGGCAATAGTAAGACGTTTGAAAAACAACAATTATTCAACAACATAACTTTTAACAATTGAATTGAACAGAACAGAATAGGTCAACACACATTTCCACAACCTAGAGAATATGTGAAAGGAAAGGCAATGAGACATACAATAATCAAACTAACAAGCACAAAAGTAAAGCATTTATAATAATAACCAACACTTCGGCATTCAACAATTAAAGGAGATACAACGAAACAAACAATTCATCAAGCGTAGTGAGAATTCATAAGGTCGAAAAACCAACTAAGTAATCACACACACGCACACAACAAAACCATTCACAATCCTATTAGGAAATGCCATTCTCCCTTCCACCACCGCATTCCCATCTACGGCGCTAACTCACCTGTGCCCGAGTGTAGAGGCAGGCCCTCCCACTTTCCATATACGTCATTCTTCCAACCCCTAGTCAAGCCTCCACTGGAGCACTTGCCAAAAACAAGCAATCAAATTTTTATTTTTAAAGGGGCCCGGCCGACACACGACCATGGCTAGACGCCTCTTCGCCACCGACAGTCGTCGCACATGATCGTGCCGGTTACGCTGCCAGCACAGAGAAAGCAATACTATATCTTTCACGAGAAAAACGTTTACAATAGAAAGCACGCCACCTCATACAATAAAACATTTCACAAGGAAAATATACATTCGGGACTAGTTCCCAAAACCAATCTCACAATCACGGCATGGAATCTAACAAGACTAGAATAGAACCGAGCAAGTCGAGAACGATTTACCTGGAAAGCGATCCTCGAACGACGTAAGTAATGCGGTGATACTAAAGACCTACGAATCATAACGTTCACAGTTAACCGACTAACCGCGATAAGAACTTTCGATTCTAGGCAAGCACAACAATAGTGGCTTCGAAGTACGAGCCACCATACTTTCATGGTATTCAAACAAACGGCTTGACTTGACTATACTATTATTAAACAAAGTTCAGACTAACATCAATATTTATCAACTAGTATCTCTTATCTAGGCCTAAAGCGACTCAAGGAAAAGGAGGCCAAGGCAAAACAAGATCGAGGTCCGAGTTCACATATTATAACATTAGGTTCCAAAACTCGCACTCAAAGTCAAACCAACCAAGCGAGTTCCATCAAGCAATCAAAGACCGAGACTAAAACATACCCTACTCGAAAACCTTAATACTACTCGCATTCCAAAAAGAATCAAACCACACAAGCTCGAATTTTGTTCACAAGCACATAACCAACAATATCTCACTCAATTTCAACACCCGAGTCGAATTACAACATTCACAACATATCAATAAGAAGAGCTAAACTAGTAATCTAATGGAGTACATAAAAATCACAACAGGCTCACATCACAACAACATGTATATGTAAAAATGCAAGCAAACACTAAAGGAGTCCATTGATCAAACACGATCGAGACTCGAATTGACTCCACTCAAAACACTATTACAAGGTGACTTCAAAAGCAACAAATCCAAGACTTTTAAGGTCCGATTAACAAAAGGAAAGTTTCCCGACCTTGCGAAGATCAGGTTTGCACCAGCTCGAGCAAGACGGGGATGGGGCTTTCGATCTGGGTTGCTTTGCCTCGGGAACTAGACTGATCTGTTCGATGGTCTTGACCTCGAACTATGGGTTGCCTTGATTTCTTCGGCAGTGAATGAAGGAGCCAACTGTCGGAGGTGGTTCAACACGCAATGGCTCTACGTCTTCGATTGGCTTCGAGCTCGACTACGAAGGACCAGATCTGATTATGGTGCAAGTCAAGTCAGTGGGGAACAAGAGGGGGGATGGAGAGGTTGGGACCAAAAGGCGGACGAAACTTACCGGCGAGAACTCGCAGCGGCGAAGTCGAGGAGGCGACGGAAAGGACCTGCGACTGTGTTCTGGTGACTGCGTGTAGAATAGGAAAAGGGCTCCACCTCGCCTAAAGGTGGAAGGAATCGAGCCATCAGGCGCCATTAGAGGAAAAGAGAAAGGAAGAGCGAAAAGGAGAGGGGAAGAACCAAGCCGAAACCCTTACCGACGGTGAATAGGCGACGCGCAACACTTGTTCGGGCTAGCGCTTCCGACGGCGCTCTCAGTGGCGAGCCAAGGCATGAAGGAAGAAGAAGGCGATTGCAAGAGTGGTTCGAACAGAATGACGATGGTTCGAGCTCCTTGCTGTCTCAACTCCACCAGCGCGCGAGGACGGCGACGCGCAAGGAAGGCGAAGGACGATGGTGAGGACGATGTTGATGGTTCTCGAGCTTCCTTGCTGACTATGGAGTGCCAAGTTCAGGTCCCCCTTTCTCTGTTGATGGGCGGCACAACCAGAAAAGAACGAGAGAGAGAGAGAGAGAGAGAGATAGGGCAAAAGAAGGGTAAGGAGAGGAGTAGGAATAAGCTTAGGCTTCTCTTTTTTTTTTGGTTCGCGTCTCTCTTCCAAACAAGTGTTGGGCTTTTGGCCCAAAAGACAAAGGGAGGATAAGATTGTAGTAACAAGGAGACATTTGAAACAAAGGAGTTATTTATCGGATTTTCTCGAAACTCGAGTGTTACATTTATACCCCCTTAAGAAAGTTTCGTCCCGAAACTTCCGTAGCTAGAAGTGGGAGCCCACGTGGATTCTCGAGGTTTCACAACTTTGAGAGGTTATAGTCCCGATATTACATTTAGTATATTTTAATTAAAGTTAGCTATTAGTTTCATATACCCGAATTTCAATTTTCATTGGCTCTATCGAATGCATTCTCTTGACATGTTTAGAGGATGTGGGTGCCCCAATCTTGACTTCCCAAGACGATAATGATGATGATGATATTTTGAGACAAAAAAATAATATATTTTACTAAAAAGCATTTTCAGCAAGTTAACAGGACATCGATCGCCTAAAACATCTAAGAACATCGTGATCTTATAAACCTTCCAAACATTGACAAACACATGCAGGATAAAAATAAAAGGGACACAAATGTTTGAGTTAAGTTATGGATGGTAATACAGAGGGAATTCTTCAATCCTAGTGAGGAATCCCCATCATGGAGTGGGGATGAGAATGTAAATAGGGATAGAGAATGAGATGAGGCGAACAAAATAAATCATCACGCGAGGATGAGGACAAGGTTGGGGATAGTAGTCCCTCCCTGCCCAAATACCCACCCCACCCCGCCTTGAAGGGTAATCCCCTCGGCCATTGGGATTCTCGATAGGGAATATTAATGTGTAATTTTTAACATTATTTGTATGATTGTTAACAAGATTAAAGTTTTTAACTTTATTTTATTATTTTATTTTAGGAATTAAGCTTTATATTTTTGCTAGTTTTAATTTGAATATACTTTAAATACATAAATCTTATCCATTAGCAGGAATGTGTGTAGAAAGGAGAGTGGAGATCCAACATATCCTTGTGATACGTGAGGTGCATAAACACGAAGATATCTTGGGGTGCCCACTATGATTGGAAGATAAAAATTTTTTTTATCTTGGTCAGCAGAAGGAGAGAGTTCTTGGTAGATTGGGTGTTGGAAAGAAAGGACGTTGTGTAGGGCTGAGAAGGAAGTGTTGATAATTAAGGTTGTTTCTCTTGCGATTCCCACTCATACCATGACTCAACTGCTTTCTTCTTCCCTAAGGCCTTTGTAAGGAGATTAATCCAATGTTGTGAATTCCTATGGAGTGATGGGGAGTAGGGCTCGTATGACCCATTGGCTTAGTTGAAAACGAGTGTGTCTCCCTAAGGATAGAGGTGGAGTTAGTTTTTATGACTTGGAATGTTTTAATCTTGATTTATTATCCAAATAAGGTTGGTCAATTCTTCAAGACCCGTCATCCCTTTTAGCACGTATGCTTAAAGCAAAATATTTCCCTAATTGTTGTTTTTAGAGGCGATGTTAGGGCATAATCTAAGTTATTCTTAGAGGAGCATTTTAAGAGGGAGGGAGTTATTGCATGGGAAGCTGTTATGGAGCATTGGTAATGGTAGTTCAGTGAATGTGTAGAATGAAAAAGGATCCCTCGTCCGACTAGTTTTAAGGTTATCTCCAAGCCAAATGGTGTAGTTGAAAATTTGAGGGTCCTTGATCTCATCGACTGGTCAACTAACAGATGAAGGGAAGGGTTTGTCAAAGAACGTTTTCTTCCATGCGATGCGGATGTGATCTTTAGTTTGAAGTTTGTGGATAAAGCTTTTGTCGGTAAGTGGGTTTAAACGTTTTATTTTACTTTTAAAACTATGTTAAACGCTTTATTTTACTTTTAAAACTAAGTGGGTTTCATTCTAAGTGTAATAACCCAAAAATTTTCAAACTTTTAATAAAATGAGTTTAAACGTTTTATTTTACTTTTAAAACTATGTTAAAAAAATTATTTTCTAAAATAAAGTTGTGTAAAATGTATTGAGAAAAAAAAACTTTTTAAATCAATTCTATGATCTAAAAGAATATTTTGTTTAAATATAGATCTCATTTTTTTTGGTGCAAGATTTTCAAAACTAAATTTTGGATTTTTTTCTTAACATATTTTGAATCCATAAAATCTAGGATTTTACCCAATTCATATGAATTGTTCAAGCTTGGAGGCTGAATAAAATGCCTCTTTCATCTCTTCCCATAGCCACGGGTCAATAGTACCAAGGGAAATATAGAATAACCAATATATCCTCGGTTGTATCCCTCAGAGAGAAAGGAAACACCCTCAACTTAATTTGATCTTCAATCACCTGCTTTGGCTTCATGCTTGTGGAAACAATAATAAACTCAAAAAGATGTTTGTTTGGATCTTCAACACCAAGCCCATCAAATTGGGGTAAAAGATGGATCAATCCGTACTTAAGCTCAAAATTCATTCCATCACCAAGCTCAAGAAACTACACCACCGATGTTTGTTGTTCAAAATTCGGCATAGTCAACTACCTTAGTGTTGGTTCAACCATTGTCTCAATCTCAATAGATCCTTGTCGAATGGTACGTAGTTCACCAAAGAACTCGCGAGCTTCACGCCTCAACCTAGAAAAAGTCCTTTCAATTTCTAAATTAAAAAAGAAAAGGAGATGAGTTAGAAGTGTGGACCGTAAGCTAGGCCCATACAAAAGTTGATTAAAATATTAAAACATAGAAATAACAAAAGATTCCCCGGCAGCGGTGCCAAAATTTTATAGGCTGTTAGTCGTCATGCTTTATCAAAAATAAATTCCTATTAATAAACTGAGTATATCTAGTAAGTCGGGGTCGAACCCAAAAAAATCTTGTACCTCGAAGTTAATAATTTTATAATAGAATCTCACAACTTACTTAATCCAAAAGCTTTAATTAATGAATGAAACAATGGAGTTTTAGTTCTCCATAACCATATCAAATCTCTCTAGGGTTCTTCTAAAACTTGGAATATAAGAATGTTGATAATAAAACTCTAAAAAGGTCTTTCAAATCATTAAACACTAAATATAATAAAACAAATAAAATAAAATAAACTCGGAATACTTCTCACTCTTGGAATCCAGCACAACCGCGATTGCGGTACAAGTAACCGCAATTGCAGTTTGATTGTGTTGACTTCTTTGAGTCGGCTACAACAACGATCCCGACGGTGTAAACCGCGGTGACGAGCTTTAAATAGTGACCTCTCTGCAATGTCACCGCGGGCATGGCAGTGGAAACCGCGGTCTATTCCTTTCTAGCTTCTGGTCTTTTAAGGAATAACCATCGCAGTCATGGTATCACACCCGCAGGGGGACATATATAGTAGTGGGTTTGGTTCCAGTGACGAGCTTTAAAAGGCTCAATCTTCATCACTTGTTCATCAAAATTCAATCTCATAATAAACAATATAAAATATTCTAGAACTCTCCTAAAAATTTACTAAAAAGTCCTAGTTACACTATAGAAACTACAATGTATCAATATTTAGTGTTTATGTCCCTACTAATATTTTGATGATATGCGCGCTAAATTGCTGAAGTGAAACAAGCTCGTCTTTGGCAATATTCACTTAAAAATTAGAAATTGTTTTGTCAATTGGGAAACATTAGGATGTGTCCAGTTTTAACGTGAACGTTGGGGCATCTTGAAGGGTTTAAAAAGAACCCCACAATTGTAGACCGATATTTTAAAAGAATTGAGATTTAGAAAGAAAACCTTAAGTGCCTATCGAGGTTTAGAAAGTATGTGCCTACCGAGGTTTAGAAAGAACTTCACAAGTTGATTGAGATTTAAAAAGAACCTCGCTAAACTTGTCGAGAGTATTGAAGGAACCCACTTGATTGTACTGTGGTTGAATGACTCGTCGATAACCTAAATTTTCGAAGCAAAAATCACATAACATATAAACTGAGGGTGTGTTTGTCAAGATGAATTAACTAATAAATAAACCCTAATTAGTTAAAAAAATATATAAATTATGTTTGTCTCTTGAAAATAAAATAGTGACTAATTAATAAATTAGTTAAAATGATAAACTAAAAAATCTAGCTTATTTGCTACTTTATTTGGTTAAGAAAAAGAAAAAATAAAAAATCAACCAAAAAAAGATGAGATAATGGGTAGTGGGTAGGAGATATTATGTAGTCGGATGGATAAGATTTTTTGAAAGGACGATGGATGAGATTTTGAAAAGCTAACATGATTGTCAGTCAACTCAAAAACTAGTTTATTTCAAGAAACACCGTTTATTAATTTAACTAGTTTCTTATCTCCATTTTTTTATCTAGTTTATTAATTTTAATTAGTTTTTAACTTTAACTATTTGTTTAGCTATATGACGAACACAACCTAACTACAAACAATCTCCCTACATTGAATTTATTCTACTTTTTTAGTCAAAAATGATTTAAACACAAGTAATTTTACAAACTTTTGGCAAACTTCAAAAAACCAACACAAAATTCTCCTAATAGAGAGGGAAGAGAGGAGAGAGTGTTTGATTATTGCTAAGGGACTTTGTTTGCAATTTCAATAAATTTGTGTTTTGTTATTATTTTTACTAGATTGTTTATTGTTTAGATTTAAACAAATTTCAGTCATTTAATTTGAGGCTTTGAATCAGTAGCAAATGTGTGTAGCTACGAATTGGTATGTCGATAAATCACAAGGTAAGTTTCTTTTGGTAATCAAGGGGGACATATATAGTAGTGGGTTTGGTTCCAGTGGAACCGAACAGGAAAAAACCGACGATTCCAGAATCGGTAAATAGCCGTTAAAACCGTGATCGCGGTGTGAAAAACCGCGGTCGCGACTTTGCATTTATTACATTCTATCAAAGACAGAATGTAAAATCGCGATCGCGGTTGACTAGCCGTTGGAACCGCAGTCGTTGTTTTTTTTAACTGCAATCGCGGTTGCTTTTTGCAACAGATATTTTTGCAACGGTCACATAGGTTACAACGACTATTTTCCTCCTAATTCTTATCCATTTTTACCCCAATAAACACCATATTCCATCTTCAATTCACACCAACCTCATTCTCTCGTATCTCTCTCAACTACTCTCATTCATAATCTCATAATCCTACAAGCTTTTAAGTTGGAAGTCTCTTCTTAAATTTCTTAGATACTCTCTTATCTCTATCCACTACTCTCCCTCCTAATAATCTTCAAAAATGAAAAACCAAGGCCAAAGATATGTTGATTTATTGACCGAGCAAGTCTTTGGTGGTGTTGGAGGTTCGTAAGAAAGTCAAATTCATCCTAATCGCTATCAACCACCTTATCCTCCTATGCCTATGTCGACACAATTCCCCCCTTATGCTCCTATTTATAACCAAGGAGTTGAGGCCGGCCAATGAGGAGGGAGATAAGGAGGACAATGAGGAGGGGGCATCTACGACCAACTAAAGCTCAAAGGAATTCAAATCCGACATTTTCACAAAGCACTTTGTTGGGAAAAAATGTGAAAATATTCTCTAAACATATTTTATTTGATTTTTCAAAATTGAGTTCGACCCTTTCTTTTTACCCTTTTGATTAAAAGCCATACAAGTACAAAGGATTTGGTTTGTTTTATGATTTGGGCTGCAACCGGATTTTAACGGGTTGCCTACGTATCTCTTTAAAGAGAATCAAGCCTTACGTAGTTCAGAGTGTTTTTGTTTTTTATTTGTGTGTGAGATTTTTCATGCATCATAGGAATGAATTTAGACCCACCTTCTAAGAAGGGTTGCCTAGACCACTCCAACTATCATTTGCATGACGCGAATAGTACTAAATCCACCTTCTAGGAAGGGTGATATAGTCAGTCGCATTTGGCGTGCACAATTTGTTAGTGCGATTTTGGATTTGGAAGTTTTAGTTTGATTTGGTGTTGTGATTGAACTCGATTAGAAAAATTTGTCTTTTATCGAGTTTCCTACGTACCCTTTTAAAAGGGATAAAATCACACGTAGTTCTTAAGAAGGTATTTTTAATTTCATAACCCAAATTAATCATGACCAATGAGATTTTTAGACCAAGCTTTGTGCTTTAAATGATCATAACTTTATATTAGTCACAAAATAATTTTGCGGCTATAGGTCATGCATACAAAATTAATTATGCTTTGAGCTTGACCCTTTTGAGTCTTTTCGATCACTTTAGGGATTTAATTTAAGATTTGCGATTGAGCCCGATATATGTTAAATTTGATATCGAGTTACCTACGTAGCCGTTTTTTAAACGTCAAGTCTTTACGTAATTCTAAAGAAGAGATTTTTTATTTGTTGACCCAAATTTAATTATGACCAATAATAATTTTGGACTAAGCTTTATGCATCCACTTTTATATTAGTTGTATGTTTTATTGGGCCAAATTCACACCTTGGGAACTTGGGATCATTTCAACATTTAAAGTAGAATAATGTGTACATTTGCTTCACACAATTTCTACTTTACTCCCACTTTTGAACGTACATAATTACCTAATTATATTTTGGGCCTAAACTTATCATGGGCATCAAGTGATTAATTTAGTTCAACATATGAGGTTATATAAGACCCAAATTAAATTAAATAATATCCAATTTTTGTAAACCCCACGTTGGCTTTATGTGGAGAAATTCAGAAATTACAAACATTTAGCCTTTTTTTTTAACACAAGAGAAAGTTGAGATTGAAACCCACCCATGAGGCCATGCAAAGATCACACGTTGCTTTTTTATATAGCTTTCAAATTATGAAATTTCATGAGTGTCTTCGCTTTGATTAATGAACTACCCAAGTTCTCTGATTTTTAAAACCAATTAGTTTGCATGGTAGTTTTGATTAATTAATCAAAGAAAATTGTCTTTTCTTTTTGTGTTCATAATCTGATTTTGCAAATAACCACTATTGTAGTTTGTGTTATATAACACTGAATCAATGATTGAGGCTAGTGGGATTAAAATCCAGCAGAGTTTCCTCTTATATTTGACTAATTTGTCCGTTTGCTACTAGACGTTTTTTCCCGTCTTTTTTTTTTCATTCTGCATAAAATTTGGCAGAATAATCCCATGAAAAATCGGTTTTTTAGAGATCCACTTGAATCTCAATTCTCGACATTCAAAGATCCGCTTGAATCTCGGATATGTCCATAGGAAGTATTTCGAAGCAAAGAAAAATCAGGGAGGATCCCCTTGAATCCTTTGCCCCCGATTTAAAATGGTAAGAAAAACTTGAACAATTTAGCCATAAAAAATCAAGGAGGATCCACTTGAATCCTTTGTCCTCGATTTAAAATGACATGATGAAAGTCTGAATAATTTAGCCATCAAAAATCAGGAAGGATTCCCTTGAATCCTTTTCCTCTGATTTAAGATGACATAAAAAACATTCGAACAGGGTTTCCGTCTTCTACCTTGCTCTACGTTTCATACTTTACGTTTTTGCTCTCGGTATTTGCTTGATTTTCTCTCCTGCGTTTTTTTGGTTTGTAGATGCCTTTTTCAAAGAGGAGAAAGAGAGGTCAGGATGGAGAATTTGTACCGGCCTCTGCTTCTATAATTTTACCCACCCACCCCTTTTATTGTGGAAGATGAGTAAGTTACTTAATTAACTGTCCACTATGTCCGATAACCCTTTTTAATGTTTTTTTCATCATTTTTTTTATTTTGCTTTTGAAGTTACAAGTGGGTAACTTCCCAACAAAAACCCACGAGGGAGCATTCAGCCACTCAACTCTCTTTTAACTTTATTATTATTTTTTTTTTTTAATTTTAGTTTTTGTTGGTTCCACCTTCTTGGATCCATTATAGTAAGTTGGGATTTGGGAGTAAGAATTGGGCCTGTATATATAGTGGGCTAAAAATGAAGACAACGGTTTTTGAACCGTTGTCGTATCCAACGTTGTCTATGTGAAGACAGCGGTTAATTATTAGACAACGGTTCTCCTAGACAACGGTTGTATACATTGTCTAAGATTTTATTAACCATTGTCTATTCAACATAAAATATATTCTCTTAAATTTAAATATAATGTTAACCATTGTCTTTGTTGCTTAAAACCGTTGTCTTTGTGTCGTAATGTCATTGTCAATGTATGTTTAGACCACGATTGTGGTTATTGTCTAAAGTTTTATATAACCATTGTCTTATGTTCCCAATAGATAATATTTAAAATTTTGATATGATTTTAACCGTTGTCATTGTGTCGTAAAATCGTTATGGTATAGACGCGAGACAATTGCAACCGTTGTCTTGACTATAGTCATAGCCGTTGTCTATGTTGTTTTAAAATAATGTGTTTAAAATAACATAGACAATGGTTTGATTTTCATTGTCTATGTTTATGTTTAAAATAAACACATATTAGATATGAAAAGACACTCCAGCAGTCCAAATAACACTATTTTCATACTAAACAATACCTCAACAATATAAATATTCGAATGAAATCATCCATAATTAATATATACGAGTTCAATCTTGCACGAAATCAGCACAATTAATTCATCATAATTAATATATAGAGTTCAATTATGCATACTTTTTTTTGAGGAAAAAATTCGATAGACCGGACAAACCCGGAGTACTTAGAGGCCATCAGAAGACGGTAGTCGAAACTGACTAGATGAGTCACACCAAAGAGCCTTACGAGAAAGCAGATAAACCACCAAGCAACACACTACATGCAAGACTAGGGAGCACAAGCAAACATCGTGAATCTATGGGTATGCTTGACATGATGAGTATGACATTTTCGCAAGTTATATACCAAGGCATATAGTACCGCCGGATAGTAAGATAAGATCCAAATGATCAACTCTAATCGTAACCATAAGTCGAACCAAAGCAAACACCCACAAACTCGAATTAAAAGAACCGTCCAAGCCACAAACCAACCAAAAAGAACAAATTAAAAACAAAGACCACCAAAGGCCACGTAGAACACAAGGAGCCCAAAGAAAACATAAAGAGGACAAGCCATACCCTAGATGCCAAGAACAATCAGTATAAAATTCAGTAGAAATTAGGATTAGACAGCAAAAAATCTTCAAATAGGAAAGAATAGCAAAACTACATTCACACCAAAATTCTCTTTGCCATGTCTATATAAAACCGTTACTTAATTTTTCTTTGTCGTTGAATAACCCATTGAAATTCACATCAAACTCAATTAATTAATCTAATTGCCTCCCTCAGTTATATTGTGCCTAGTTAATTAAAAAGAAAAATAAACTCATAGTTTTTGTGCAAACTAAATAGAAAGTTGAGTGGTTGAATGCATTTTGTATAAGCAATCAATTAGCAGACTTGTGACTAGTCAAAAAGTAACTAGCTAGTTAGCCTTGACAACTTTTAAATGCTTAGAAAATATGGGTTTTTTCATATCATACACTACATATTGTGCACCAATTAATCGCTTCACTGTTTTATACCAGGAAAAACAAACACACTTACACCACAAATCATGAACTGCTGATATATACACATCCAAACTCACCAAAGATATAAAACGGTTCCTTAATTTCTCTTTGCCTTTTGATAACACATAGAAATTCACATCAAATTAAATTAATTAATCTAATTGCTTCCCTCAGTTACATTACCAATTGTAACCTATAATTTCTCCCAAAAAAGAAATATGCTAGACCCTTGATTTCCCCCCAAAAGGCAATATTGTTTCAGTCCTAAACTACCAAAACATAAATTTCACCCAAAATTCAACACTTCAATGGAAACAAAGACAGTCGACAATCAAAAATCAAGCCTTTAAGTCGTAGGTACCTAAACGAAGTCGTCAACCAGTCCGAAAAGAGCCACTAGTGTGTGTGATTGTACATGGGCTGAATCCCTAATCAGCACAAAATATCAAATAGTGAATTTTGCCCAAAATTGAACACATCCAAAATGGAATCCAAGACAATCGGAATCAAAAATCAAGTCTTGAAGGTGTTGATTGATACCTTAAAGAAGTAGCCAACTACTCATTAATTGGAAGAGAAAGGAGGATTGAGGAAGATGGGGATTCAAAACTGCTTATGCTAAACTTCGATAAAAACGGTACTATATTGATGGGTTTGGGAATAATAATGGCTCTTATCCTTAAAAAAGAAGGTTTAGGGTTTTGTACCTGCTAACTAAAGATATACGGAGTACTAATTTTTTTTGAGAGAAATACGGATCGATGTACTAATTAAATCTTCACCAAAAAAATATACTAATTAATTAATTTAATATATATAGTACTCGTATCTCCCTTGACAACCTAAGTATTTACAGTACCATTTTTAGAAAAAATAATTTTAGTGATCTTTGATTCTAGTTTAAATTGATTCTGGTTGATCTGGATGGCATATTTGCGTGAAGAACAACAGTTATGCGTATCCAATATTTGATTCCGGTTGTTTAAAGTGGGATTAAAATAAGTGGTTATTAAAAAATGTTTAAATTGAACACATTTTTTAAATAGATCCAATATTTACATAGGATTAGTATTTATATAGAAAATGATTATTTATGTGGTTATTAAAAAAAGTTAAATTGATATGATTTCTAACATATTAGACAACGGTTCATTTAAAACCGTTGACCGTCTAAATAATAATACTCTATAGATCACGGTTATTAATAATCGTTGTCTATGACATGTATTATAGACAATGGTTATGCAAACAACCGTTGTCCGCGTTTAAATGCTTCTAAATACAACATATTTTTAAAACCGTTGTTTATTTTGTGATCATAGACAATGGATATTAAAAATAACCGTTGTCCGCGTTCCACTCTACTCAATTTCATACCATAGACAACATGCGTTCCACTCTACTCAAATTCATACCATAGACAACATATTTTTTAATCTCATTTGTGTACTAGTGAATGTATTGGATACAAGACCGATATGTTGTAAAGTACAACTATTGTACCTCGAAGTACAATTGGAGGCACAATGGAGGTTATGACACTTTTAACAAGCATTTGAAGGCAAAACACAAGGACAAATTGGGCTTGTTGCAAGGACAAACACAAATTTTAGGGTTATTAGCTTGTTCTTCCTCTCAACCTCCTCAGTTGTATAGTTATAATCATGAACATAGTATTTATGCTTTGTCCGAAGCTATTTGTGTTGATCATTTGACATTTCAATTTGCAGAAAGTGTGGGTCTAAATGATTTGGTCACTAACCATTTGCAACCCACTTATAAACTACCTACTAGAAAAATAATTAGGAAAAATATGCTTAAAGCATATAAGATTTGTAAACACGATTTGTCTCAGTTTTTTCCTCAAAATGAGATTCGTGTTTCTATATGTAGTGATATTTAGAGTGATAGCATTCAAACTCATTCATACATGGACATTACATGTCATTATGCTGATGATTATTTTTAATTACAAAAACAAGTTTTGGCTTTTCGGGAATTTAATGGAGGTGCATACTGCTTTAAATATTTATAACATTGTACTTACTATGTTAGAAGAGTACATATTACTTCATAAAGTTTTCACTATTTCATTGATAATGAAATGACACCCGCTTCTATTAGTGAATTGATTCAAGTTTGTCAACCAGTTTTTTGGAAACAAATATTTTCATGTATGATGTGTTTGTCATATTTTATATATGTTTTCAAGATGGTTTAAAAGGTTTAATGTCATATCTTGCACCTATTAAATATGTTGTTAACTATATTTGGCTAAAAAAGAAGACCACAATGGAGTGGAAGAAGTTTTGTAATGATAACGATGTTAACACAATACTTTTTTCAAAGAGGTCGGTCATCGTTGAAACTCCACTTATAAATTACTTCATCAATGTTTACATTAGAAACTATTTTAGCTTCCTTTTCCTCTCAACATGTTCTGGGTTCGCAAGCAATTGAACCTTTTTGGGACCAATGGGATCAATGTGATGAGATCGTGGAAAATTTAAAGGTTTTTAATGATGCAACTTATACTTTTAGTCAAACATATAACCAAGTGCTCAAATGTTTATTTTTGAAGCTTTTAATGTGGCGGATGCCTTTAAGGAAGGACTTTCATGGCCTGACTTTGTTGATGCCATTTTATTCATGAAGATGAAGTGATTGATATATTATAAAACTAATCTCAATATTTATCTTGTTGCTTGCGTTTTTTTATCCTAGATGTAATATACAAGGCTTGCAAGCCTTAGAAGAAGAACATTATGATAGAAATTTTAATGTTGATATTATTATGGAACGTATTAGATCTCATGTTGATGATTTGTATAACGTTTATAGCACGAGCGGTGAGGCGTCTTCTTCGCCTCAATTACCCTCCTCCTCCTCCTCATTTCTTCGTTTTTTTTACTATCTGTTGGGTTTCGTTTATTCTAAAATCTTACAAAAAGACCGAGATACACCAGCTCACATACGAAGTTTGATACTTATCTAACCACTACCTTTGAGTTTGTTGAAGAATTTGATATTTTAGATTGGTGGAAGCAACACAAGAGGACATATCCTACAGTATCAAAGATCTCCGCTCAAGTACTAGTCGTTCCCGCCTCAATGGTAGTGGTGGAGCAAACGTTTAGCCAAGGTGGCGATATCCTAGACGGTAGGAAATCAAGATTGGCGCCCGATGCATCGGAAGCTCAAGTTTGTGTCAGCGATTGGAAGAGGGCAGATCTTAGAGCACAATCGATGAACTATACAAAGTCATCGGATGATGTACTTGTAACACCTCTATTTTGCAACACTGGTATTACTGCCAGTGACCTCGGATTTTCCGTCCAAAGTCACCCAAGGCTTTAAATAATTTAATTAAATGTAATTAAAGATGAAATTGACTAAAAGATGAATTTTATTCATTGATAAGAACAATCGTTCATTACATAGAGAGTCGTTTTACAAATGATGTAGCAGCGGAAAGTAAAGCCCATTTAAAAAGGGTTGAAAAGACGTACGTAAAAATACATGTAATATTAAATAGAGATAAAAATATTAGTACATGCCCCTTTTTTTGTACTTTCCATAAAAAGGAATTTCTAGTCAAATTTATATAATATGCTTTCCATAAATATGATGTAATGATAAATAATCTTATTATCTTAAAAATAATTTCCTCCATATATCTTTAGTTTATAAGATAGAAACATGTCTTAGAAAAAATATCTTATAACTAAGAGTGTATAAATTATTTAATTATAACTTAGACCATACTATTATCTTCTTTATACTCTATATCTTTTTATGCAAGATAACTTTTAACAAACTAGCATACTTAACAACTTATTACATTAATTATATAAATAAAATATTATTATCATAACTACCATCATTATTAAATAAATCTTATGTCTATAATATTATAAGTATCAAAGATCTCCGCTCAAGTACTAGTCGTTCCCGCCTCAGCGGTAGTGGTGGAGCAAACGTTTAGCCAAGGTGGCGACATCCTAGACGGTAGGAAATCAAGATTGGCGCCCGATGCATCGGAAGCTCAAGTTTGTGTTAGCGATTGGAAGAGGGCAGATCTTAGAGCACAATCGATGAACTATACGAAGTCATCGGATGATGTACTTGTAACACCCCTATTTTGCAGCACTAGTATTACTGTCAGTGACCTCAGATTTTCCGTCCAAAGTCACCCAAGGCTTTAAATAATTTAATTATATGTAATTAAAGATGAAATTGACTAAAAGCGGAATTTTATTCATTGATAAGAACATTCGTTCATTACATAGAGAGTCGTCTTACAAATGATGTAGCAGCGGAAAGTAAAACCCATTTAAAAAGGGTTGAAAAGACGTACCTAAACATACATGTAATATTAAATAGAGATAAAAATATTAGTAGATGCCCCTTTTTTTGTAATTTCCATAAAAAGGAATTTCTAGTCAAATTTATATAATATGATTTCCATAAATATGATGTAATGATAAAATAATCTTATTATCTTAAAAATAATTTCCTCCGTATATCTTTAGTTTATAAGATAGAAACACGTCTTAGAAAAATATCTTATAACTAAGAGTGTATAAATTATTTAATTTTAACTTAGACCATACTATTATCTTCTTTATACTCTATATCTTTTTATGCAAGATAACTTTCAACAAACTAGCATACTTAACAACTTATTACATTAATTACATAAATAAAATATTATTATCATAACTACCATCATTATTAAATAAATCTTATGTCTATAATATTATAATATTTTTTAAATCCACTATACTTAGAGGTATAACATATTATATATCCCTTTTCTTTTCACAAAACTTATATATCCTTCTTATAAGATAGCCTTTAACAATTATGTGCTCCATATTTTATAACAATGATAATTTATATAAAAGTAGTTTTAACATAAGTATTATTTTTATTTATTAACAAAACATATCTAGGGATTTATTTAATTATTAAGCACATAAACAAGGTAGAAACTTTATCTAGTTACCTATTTTGTTTTTACCTTAACCAACTAACAAGATCTTGTGGGATTTTTAATAAGTTAATTTATTCTAGTAAAAATCAGCATAAGATAAATAATTTATAAGCACAAATTAATTAAATTAAAAGGGGAATTAAATTAATTAAAATTGGACCTTTCTCTACTGATTTGTACGTAAAGTACAACAGAGGAAGAGGGGAGGAGGGCGGCACCCAGGGCAGACCGGCGGCGGGCTGGTGGTGGCTCGACTGGGCAGTGGCAGCGCACAGGCGGACCAGGGGTGGCTCGGAGTGTAACACCCCGACTTCCGACGGGGCGCTACTAAGAAATAGACCTTACTAGGTACTATTAAGTAGGTTGACAATTACACCTTAGGATCTTGCAACACAGGCACGACGAGAAAACAAAATAAAAATATCCAACCTTTCTTTTTATAAAACAATATAGAAAACGTATTTATGCATGAATTCCCGAAAACCTGAATATAAGTATTTCCAAATCCGACGAATTACCACCACTACTAAAATCATCCAATGAAACAAGAAGACAAGTCGCTTTGCTTATGAGAAGGTTAAGCAAGATGTGAAAATTGTCTCAACCAGGTCGAAGGCCAAAGCAAATACCGATTCTAACGTAATAGTAAAAACAACATCCTAGAAATCATAAATAAACTAATGTCAAAACCCATCCCACTATGACACGCGCTCTTTACAGCTCCGGCCCGCCATCTAACCTCGGTTCCTGCACGGCTCCCTGGTTCATACCTGGAACTGAAAAATATTCCCCGAAGGGTCAGCGTCTAATCTATCGAGTTAGAAAGAATACGGAAATTGTAGTATGTGTTGAAATCATTTCTAGAGTCAGCATACAAATCCACAATCGCAATCATACTCTAAAGGCCAATACCTAAATTAGTTATAATCAGTCACACATAGCCAAATACGCATTTACAATCACAATCCCATAACTATGCAATTCCTCCTTTTCCAAAATCCGATTTTCCAGGCGCTCATCACCGCGCCGAGTGCAGAGGCAAGTCGGTCCCAAAAACCCGTCCTATAATAACGGTACGCAATCTAACAGGATAGAGAAGAACCGAGCAAGTCGAAACATGACTTACCTCAACTGAAGAATCTTTTGACAATGACGGAAAATTAAGAGCTTGAGAAAAAGTGAATCCCTAAAAAAATATTAACGTATAAGACTAGATTAGATACGATCCACCACACTAAATAGCCCTTAAACTAACACTTCTATTTTTACGGACCCCGCTAAATTAATATAACTTTATGTTTTTCTACTATACATAACTTACTAATTAGCTACTTAATTTTAAGCGGTCCGATCCCCCACATGCTTATAAACGTATCAACATAAACTTTTATTCACACTCTTAATAAATTTTAATGTTAATTTAGTATAGCCTCCGTTAAAAAGTTGAACTAGCTACTACCAATCTACTACAAAGCTTCGATTAACATAAGAAAAATTTGGAATCACAATTTACTAGCCCAATATATGCTCTCAGCCCAATCCTGAACCAAGCCCAAAATTGGCAAGCCTCATCCCTACTGTCTAGCCCGACTCCTTCTACCCATTCAATCAGTTTGACTAAACAAAAGACTTGACCAAATTCCTTGCGGGTCCCCCTACCTTCTTCAACCTAACTTCCGAATCCCCAACCTCTTTCTCTTCCCCGATGAATCAATAGCAGCGCCTCAATTCACCCCCCGCCTATTTTGACTCACCGCCCGTCCTATTTCGACTCACCGCCCGTCCTATTTCCGCCGATACACATCCATAGATCGGCATGCGTCCGATCGAAGATCCCTCCGACGGCGACCCGCGAACCGCATCTCTGCCCATGTTGTCATTCCAACCCGCAACTGACGATAATGACAGAGGCGAAGAGGAGCATCTCCCGCCGTGCTTCTCGATAACTTCGACCCCGTTCCTACCGGCGACCCTCACCCGGTTCTATCGTCATCCCCTCGTTACTGATTTCCGGTTACTCCGACCCTCCCCTAAACTAGTGCCCGCCCACGACAACAGTAGCAAAGAAAACAGAGGAAAGGAGACCTCACCGGCGATCGTCTTGACTGTGGCCAACGCATGCACACGTCGATAGGCGTTGGTGATCGGCACAACTCGACTCTCTCTCGGGCCTTCAACGCAGGGCAGAAGAACACTAGTTATGTCATTCTAATCGTCTTCCGGATTTGAGAAGGATTTGGCTAATTATAATAAGACTAATGATAAATCTAATAGATAGATTTTTCTCCTAGGCTGAAGAAATCGTTTAGATACAATTTTCGGTTTTAATTTGATAAGGATAGGTTTTAATTAGATAGAATTTGTATTAGATATAGTTATTCTAATTAATTATCCTATAGATAAACTAATTATTAATAATTATTCTAATTAGTTATCATATAGATAAACTAATTATTAACTAGGAGTTCAAACAAATTATTAAATCGGTTTTAACTAATAATGACTCTTTTCCGAGGGTTGCTTGCGGATCAAGAACTTAATTGCTTGTAAGCGAAGGAAACCCGTTCTCCGACTTACGAGACCTAAAACGAATACGGATATTACATACTACCCCCCTTAAGGAAGTTTCGTCCTGAAACTTTATAGAAATGAAACTATATATATCGAGATTTCACAAACCCTCTCCCCTAAAAGAGGGTTCGTCCCGAACCAGAATTCATCGATAATGATAACCATAACCAGTACCAGTCATCCAAAACATGCAGCACGTCAATCAAAAATTAAACACTCAAACAAGCAAGTCAAGCAAACAAGAATAACGAAGCAAACATCGTTTCTGAAGGCAACACACTAATTACTAACCTTCCCCTCAAACGCCTCTACTAAACCCGGGTAGATCTCTTGGAAATTCTCACTCATTCTGGACTCAGTCTCCCAAGTGGCCTCCTCAACTCCCCGTCGAGACCACTGAATCAACACCAGCGGAATCTCCTTGTTCCGCAGTTTCTTCATTCGTCGATCTAAAATCTTCAGCGGTTGTTCCCGAAAAGTGTGATCTGGTTCTACCACTAACTCCTCATAATTCAGTCGATGACTAGGATCCGGAACGTACTGTCACAGCTGGGAAACATGGAATACATGGTGCACTCCTTCCAAGGCAGGCGACAATGCTAGCCTGTAAGCCACCTCGCCTACTCTCTCCAGATTCTCGAACGGACCGATATATCGGGGACTTAGCTTTCCTTTCACCCCGAATCTCCTCACCCCGCGGGTAGGCGATACTCTCAACCAGATGTGGGCTCCTACCTCAAACTCCAACGGCCTACGCCTCTTGTCTGCATAGGACTTCTGGCGACTCTGAGCAGCTAACATTCTCTCTCTGATTAAGGCCACTTTCCCGATCGTCTCCTCAATCATCTGTGGCCTCTCACCTACTACATCCGAGGGATCATCCCATCACAGCGGTGTCCTACACTTCCGACCATATAAGGCCTCATAAGGAGCCATCTGAATCGACGAATGACAGCTGTTATTATAGGCAAACTCCACCAAAGCCAAGTGATCCGACCATTGACCTCCCCAGTCTAATACGCAGGACCTCAGCATGTCCTCTAGAGTCTGAATCGTCCTTTCCGTCTGACCGTCTGACTGCGGATGATAAGCAGTCATGAAATGTAATCTCGTCCACAATGCCTCATGCACCTACTACCAATATCTGGAAGTAAAACGCCCATCTCGGTCCGACACAATCGTCTTAGGCACTTCGTGCAGTCTAACTATCTGATTAATAAATACCTCCACTAATTTTCTCACTTTACATGTCTCCCTGATAGGCAAAAAGAGAGCAGTCTTCGTCAGTCTATCCACCACTACCCAAATGGCATCATGGCCTTTGTTGAGTCTCAAACCTGTGACGAAATCCATGGATATGTCCTCCCACTTCCATTCCAGAATAGGAAGCGACTGAAGCATTCCTCCAGGTCTCTGGTGCTCGATCTTTACCTGCTGGCAGACTTGACACTTAGCAACAAATCTCGCTACATCCGGCTTCATGCCATCCCACCAATAAAATTGTTTCAGATCCTAGTACATCTTACTCGCCCCGGGGTGGATTGAGTAAGGTGTAGCATGGGCCTCTTGCAGAATCTTCTGCCTCAACTCTGCATCTCGAGGTACACAAATCTGACCGCGTAAGCACAAAATACCATCTGCTCTCTCCGCAAAGTCGGTTGCCTCTCCACGGCTCAATCTCTACCTCAGATCCTGAATCATCGGGCAATTCTCCTGCTTCTGTCTCACTTCTTCAAGTAAGGACGGCCGACATTCTAGGGCCCATAGACTGCCCTGGTAACGCTGAATCTGTACCTCAATACCGTACTTCATCAGCTCCCTCTATAACTCTGGCTGAACTGTCAAATGAGCCAACATACGCTCCTGAGGCGTCTTCCTGCTAAGGGCATCGGCGACCACATTCGCTTTCCCTGGGTGGTAAAGAATCTCAAGGTCATAATCTTTCAGTAACTCGAGCCACCTCCTCTGTCGCATATTCAACTCCCTCTGAGTGAAGATGTACTTGAGGCTCTTATGATCTGTCATCACTTTGCAGGTACTCCCATACAAGTAATGACGCCAAATCTTCAGAGCATGTACCACAGCTACCAACTCCAAATCATGAGTAGGGTAATTCTGCTCGTTCGGCTTCAACTGTTTGGAGGCATAAGCAATCACTCTATCCCTCTGCATCAGCACACAACCCAAGCCTACCTTGGATGCATCACTGTAAATCACAAAATCCTCATTCCCCTAAGGAAGAGTATAGGAGCCGAAGTTAACCTTCTCTTCAGCTCATCAAAACTCCGCTGACAAGCTTCGTTCCACTCGAAACAAGTAGTCTTCTTAAGCAAGTTGGTAAGTGGTTGGGCTATCCAGGAAAACCCTTCCGTAAACCTTCTTTAATACCCTTCCAATCCTAGAAAGCTCCGCACCTCCTTCACATTCTTCGGAGGCTCCCATGCCTTTACAACTTCAATCTTTGCCGGATCCACCATAACTCCTTGGGCATATACCACATGCCCTAAAAAGGTAACTTCAGGCAGCTAGAAATCACACTTAGACAACTTAGCAAACAACCGATGGTGTCTTAGTACTCCCAACACTAGCCTGAGATGCTCGGCGTGCTCCTCCTTACTCCGAGAGTATATCAGAATATCGTCGATGAACACTACTACAAATCTGTCCAAGTAGTCTATAAACACCCGGTTCATCAACTCCATAAATACAACAGGTGCATTCTTCAGTCCGAACGGCATCACTACAAACTCATAATATCCATATCTCGTTCGGAAAGCGTCTTAGGTATATCCTCTTCCCGAATCCTCAGCTGGTGATATCCTGACCTCAATCCACTTTGGAGAACACAGTAGCCCCCTGTAGCTGATCCAGCAAATCATCAATACGTGGCAGCGGGTACTTGTTCTTGATGGTAACTCGATTCAACTCCCGATAATCGATACACAGACGGAGAGAACCATCCTTCTTCTTCACAAACAGAACTGGAGCTCCCCATGGCCACGCACTCGGTCGTACGTACCACTTCTCCAACAACTCCTCCAATTGTGCTTTCAGCTCCTACATCTCCATCGGGGCCATGCGATATGGGGCTCTCGAAATCGGCCTCGTCCCAGGCTCCAACTCAATATCCTACACATCCATCAAACTCGCACACTACTGGTATATCCTGAATGTGCGGTCCCTCCTTGTCCCCTTGTAGGACATAACACCAATATCCTACACATCCATCACTGAGCAGCTTGGCGGCCTTTACCATACTAATCACCGATCCGGGTCCCTCCTGCTCTAACTCCTGACACACATGTCTGGTCCCATCATCTGCGGTCACTGTAACTGTACCCTTGTGTGCATCCAAAACTGCTTGGTAACGTATCATCCAGTCCATCCCCAAAATCACATCATCATCTGGCGACAGCTGCATTACTTTAAAATTCGCATACCAATCCCTATTCCCTATTCTAATAGGGCACTGTAAAATCTCCTTATTCCCTCTCACTGTACTACTGTCAGGCAGTCCCACAACAAAAGACACCCCCTCAATACAAGTCAGTCCTAGTCTAGCCACGCAAGCAGTAGACATAAAAGAATGGGTAGCACCCGTATCGAACAGTATATGATCAGGTCTAGACTGAATCCAAATCGTACCTGTAGCAGTCGACGCGTGTAGGACATCAACCTCCTCATCTCAAACACTCGGGGCTGATTACCCCCGGTAGTGCTGACTCTTGCGCCGCGTCCTCTGCCCTGGCTCGGTGCCTGCTGAAACTGCTGAGGCTGACGACGAGGCATCTGGTTCACCGTTCCCGGTGAAGATCCTTGTGAAGGTGCTCCAACAGTACAGTACTGTTGTAAATGGCCAGGCTTCCCACAACTGAAGCAACTCCTGACTGGCTTCGGACACTGACTCCTCAAATGAGCAGTGCTTCCACAGTTGAAGCACTCTCTCAGCCCTCCCGTGGACTGACTCTGACGATGCTGATCCTGACGACCCTGTGACTGAAATCCTGATCGCTGCGGCTAAGAAGAGCTGGGACGACTATCTCTCCTATGCGTTGCCGGGGCAGACAACTTCTGCCTCTTGCTCCCAGTGGTATGCACCTCTAGCTGACTCTGTCGGGTCGTGGCCATAGCATAAGCCAAAGCAGACTGTTGAACGTCTGCCAATGTCGCGAGTCGGAGACCAGACACATAAGCACATAAATGCGGCTGCAACCTTTTTAGAACGGTCGCAATCTTCAACTCCTCAGTAGGGGCAACATTTGGCACCGCTGCCAACTCTTGCTGAAACTTCAGAATAGTCTCAAATACTGTGATATTTTCGGGTCCAGCATCCCGAAAAGCAGCCTCCCGAGCCACCCTCACCACCGGAGGACAATACTGATCTCGAATCCGCCTCTCAAACTCCTCGAAAGTCACCTCATTCCGGTGGTCCCTACACAACTCCCACTAGTCAAAAGCACTCTCCTATAGCAGACTCTATACTAAGGATATCTTCCGCTCCTCCGGTGCCTTAATGGAGTCCAACGCAGATTTCACCCTCCTCAACCACTGCTCTACGTCAGAACCCTGAGCTCCAACAAAGTTCGGCACTCCTGTCTTCCTAAACTCCGCGAGCCACTTGTTAGGCTGAGGCTCTTGATACTGTCTCCTCGGTTCGACCACATGATCAGCTATCACTGGTCCTCGCGAATCTGGCATTGATCCTAGCTGGGCAGCCAAAACAGAATCTGGTCCTGGTGCCCTCCTCTCAGCTCCTTGTTGCCCCGCAACTGCGTTCAGATTCGGTGCAGCTCCCGCACCCATCAAAGTCTGCAATAACAACTGGATCGCAGCATTCACCTCTGGGGCCAGTCCTGCGGGTGGCACTCCTCCTCCCACTTGATCCCCGTTTGCCGGGAGACCTCCTCCAACGACAGATGCACTGTCCTCTTGACGAACAGCAGCAGCCACATCCTGACTCTCAGCAACCTCCTCCTGGTAGGTATCATGTTATACCTCTGGCTCAGCTACTACAGGGGCTTCTCCTCGACCCTTCCACGACCCCGACCTCGGCCTCTACCGCAACCTCTTCCGCGACCTCTTCCATTGGCTTCAACAACTCTTGCTCTGGTTGGTGGGGCCATCTATAACAAAAAGTCCCACGATCAAAATTCAAACATCCTATTTACTAACGGTATTCTTACTACTCTACGTGAGGTCCTTCGGCTGATGGGGCGGAGTCGCAATGTGTCACCTACCCCCTATATGCAACATGCCTACCCAAATTAAAACATTTTGAAAACACCGGCCGGTTTTGGTTTTAAGTTGGACCTCGCGTACTCTTTGTTGGTCAGTCCCATGTGCCCTGTTGTCAACCTGGCTCTGATACCAATTTGTAACACCCCGACTTCCGACGGGGCGCTACTAAGAAATAGACCTTACTAGGTACTATTAAGTAGGTTGACAACTACACCTTTGGATCTTGCAACGCAAGCACGACGAGAAAACAAAATAAAAATATCCAACCTTTCTTTTTATAAAACAATATAGAAAACGTATTTATGCATGAATTCCCGAAAACCTGAATATAAGTATTTCCAAATCCGACGAATTACCACCACTACTAAAATCATCCAATGAAACAAGAAGAGAAGTAATAATAATACCGATTCTAACGTAATAGTAAAAACAACATCCTAGAAATCATAAATAAACTAATGTCAAAACCCATCTCACTATGACACGCGCTCTTTACCGCTCCGACGCGCCATCTAACCTCGGTTCCTGCACGGCTCCCTGGTTCATACCTGGAACTGAAAAATATTCCCCGAAGGGTCAGCGTCTAATCTATCGAGTTAGAAAGAATACGGAAATTGTAGCATGTTTTGAAATCATTTCTAGAGTCAGCATACAAATCCACAATCGCAATCATACTCTAAAGGCCAATACCTAAATTAGTTATAATCAGTCACACATAGCCAAATACACATTTACAATCACAATCCCATAACTATGCAATTCCTCGTTTTCCAAAATCCGACTTTCCAGGCGCTCATCACCGAGCCGAGTGCAGAGGCAGGCCTTCTCACTCCACTTCACAATCTCCCTTCTAGCCCCGGCTAAGCCTCCACTGGAGCACTTGCCAAAAACACACAAATAATAATTTTTCATTTTGAAGGGGCACGATTTTCCCTGTCACACGGGTCATACAAAGCCAACTCTTCCTCCACGCCAGCTATGATGGGCCGTGTCGGAACGGTACGAACACAGAGAAAATGTTCCAAAAATATTCTTTCGATAAAATACATTCAAAACCATTTACGTACACAACCACTCAAGGAGTTCAAAACAATTTAAAAGGTATTCGGGACTAGTTCCCAAAACCCGTCCTACAATAACGGTACGCAATCTAACAGGATAGAGAAGAACCGAGCAAGTCAAAAAACGACTTACCTCAACTGAAGAATCTTTTGACAATGACGGAAAATTAAGAGCTTGAGCAAAAGTGAATCCCTAAAAAAATATTAACGTATAAGACTAGATTAGATACGATCCACCACACTAAATAGCCCTTAAACCAACACTTCTATTTTTACGGACCTCGCTAAATTAATATAACTTTATGTTTTTCTACTATACATAACTTACTAATTAGCTACTTAATTTTAAGTGGTTCGATCCCCCACATGCTTATAAACGTATCAACATAAACTTTTATTCACACTCTTAATAAATTTTAATGTTTATTTATTATAGCCTCCGTTAAAAAGTTGAACTAGCTACTACCTATCTACTACAAAGCTTCGATTAACATAAGAAAAATTTAGAATCACAATTTACTAGCCCAATATATGCTCTCAGCCCAATCCAAAACCAAGCCCAAAATTGGCAAGCCTCGGCCCTACTGTCTAGCCCAACTCCTTCTACCCATTCAATCGGTTTGACTAAACAAAAGACTTGACCAAATTCCTTGCGGGTCCCCCCTACCTTCTTCAACCTAACTTCCGAATCCCCAGCCTCATTCTCTTCCCCGATGAATCAGTAGCAGTGCCTTAGTTCACCCCCCGCCTATTTTGACTCACCGCCCGTCCTATTTCGACTCACCGCCCGTCCTATTTACGCCGATACACATCCATAGATCGGCATGCGTCCGATCGAAGATCCCTCCGACGACGACCCCGCGAACCGCGTCTCCGCCCCTGCTGTCATTCCAACCCGCAACCGGCGGTAATGACAGAGGCGAAGAGGAGCATCTCCCGCCGTGCTTCTCGATAACTTCAACCCCGTTCCTACCGGCGACCCTCACCCGGTTCTATCGTCATCCCCTCCTTACTGATTTCCGGTTACTCCGACCCTCTCCTAAACTAGTGCCCTCCCACGACAACAGTAGCAAAGAAAACAGAGGAAAGGAGACCTCACCGGCGATTGTCTTGACAATGGCGAACGCAGGCACACGTCGATAGGCGTTGGTGATCGGCACGACTCGACTCTCTCTCGGGCCTTCAACGCAGGGCAGAAGAACACTGGTTGTTTCGTTCTAATCGGCTTCCGGATGTGAGAAGGATTTGGATAATTATAAGAAGACTAATGATAAATCTAATAGATAGATTTTTCTCCTAGGCTGAAGAAATCGTTTAGATACGATTTTCGGTTTTAATTTGATAAGGATAGGTTTTAATTAGATAGAATGTGTATTAGATATAGTTATTCTAATTAATTATCCTATAGATAAACTAATTATTAATAATTATTCTAATTAGTTATCATATAGATAAACTAATTATTAACTAGGAGTTCAAACAAATTATTAAATCGGTTTTAACTAATAATGACTCTTTTCCGAGGGTTGCTTGCGGATCAAGAACTTAATTGCTTGTAAGCGAAGGAAACCCATTCTCCGACTTAGGAGACCTAAAACGAATACGGATATTACACGGAGGTGGCTCAGTGGTGACCCGGGGTGGTTCAGTGAAGCTTGGAGGGATTTTAATGTAGTTTTGTGGGGAAATTTTAGCAATTAGAAGGAGTTTGTGTGGCTGATTTTTGGAGGATTCAACTAGAACAAATTGCTAGAAAAGAAAAGAGAATGGATGTGTGAAATTTGTGAGGAAATCAGCCCCTTTATATAGGCAACAGAGGGCAAGCCAGTGATCCATGACTATTGAAATTGACCATAGAGGGAGAAGGGGATTGTTCTCCATTGGTGAGAAGTGTGTTTGTTTGGGTGATGACTCTTGATGATGTACTATGGAGGGTCTTGCAAGCAAAGGTGAAGGGGGAGGAGATGCTATGGCCATGCATTGAAACTACGTCAAATCAATCAGACAAAGTCTGATGTGGTTTGGAAAAGAAGAAGATTAAGATAGTATAAAATTAAAAGGGTGGGTTTAAGCATTTATGAGTTACAATAGCCTAGCGGTTTATGTGTGTGTGCGTGTGAGAGAAGATGCAAGAGGTCTCGGATTCGAGTCCCGACTCTTGACTCCTTTTTACTTAAATTGCATTTGTACTTAGCTTTTTGCTTGTTACACTTTTTTTACTAGTTGGGAGCCTCGTGCTTCGCACGAGGTGTATATGTCAATTCAAAACTTGAGGCACTATGATTAACATAGTAATTCAAGAAATATCAGAATAAGTATGGACAAAGAGGCTCAGTAAATAAATGTTAGAAGCTTGATAAAACCAGAGGAAAGAAGAAGCACCAGAATGCATCGAAGGGGTTGTTTGGTAAAAGATATAGTCAAGTAGAGGAGGATGACACCTGCAAAGAGGCATATGAATGTACAAACCAGTAAAGGACATCGTACATCCATAGAACCAGCAAGAGAACCTAACCGCAAAAGCACAAGACACTAAACAGAAGCTGACTCAGACCCTGCAAGTATCTGGAAAGGGAGATGGTACACCAGAACAACTAAAAAAGCTATACAGAGGTAGAACAAAAGCGTTCCTGACTGCCACAAAACGTAACAAACGAAGGATGCATAAATAACAGAGGAAAAAAGAAAATGCAACCGGCACAGGTTAAACACCACAAGAAAGTTTATGCCAATAATAGTATGCTCTCGTTCATGTGATCAGGGTAGGAGAATGAAAACAACCACATAATTTCAGCAAGTTCCGGAAGCTGCATAGCGGATATTTAATGGCAGAAATGGTGACCCTCGTTCAACCAAGTAAAGAAAAAAATAAATAACCAGATGCTCTTCGCGACAACAAGCCACCACAAAGAGCTTAGTGGGATACTAGGATCTAAAAGGACAAAGGAAAAAGGAGCTCAATTGCAAAGCAAGAATGAGAAGAAATAAATGTAGACCATTGAACACCATATTTGAACATAAAAAATAAAGTCAAATGTCAAAAAAGTCAGGAATTCATATTGTACTATGTAATTTTGGATAAGGGGTGATGCATATGTCCATTTTATTGTACCTATCAGTGTGAACAATAATGAGAATGAATTAGACATATGTTAACACAATTAGAGAGATATAAACATAATTCGTGTCCAAAAACGTGAATTCAAGAACATCACTAAGTATGAATGCCCATCAGAAAACACTAATCGGTAATGAAACCATGAACCCCAAGCCCATCACAAATGAAAAAAAATAGTATAGTCGTCAGCTGAACATTCCTACCTTACAAAGCCTATGACAAAGGAGTATCAAGCCATCAATGTTCCATGTGAAAGTTGCAGTCTACCAAGAAAAACAATGGGTGTAAATTATGCATATGGAAAACACATATGAGCACTTGCACAGAGAAAGTGTCTGAGCTCACCATTGTTACGAGCGTAGATGCTGACAAAAGAGATCGAGATCGGAATCCGAACCGGCGGTTTCTGTCCTTCAATGTTTCTGAATTTCTATGCTGGCTTTTGGAAATTAATTGCCAATGGAAGCCAACAGAGAATGAAAATTTTCTTTTCTTTATCAAGTCTTCCTCCGAGTTTGCAAGTCCTTCCTTGAGAATCTATATACTATTACTAAAGTCGAATAACTCAATCCTACATGTCAATCATTTAACTATGCCAAATAAGCAAATTAGTTCTTACATTTACTTTTGCCCATCTAAATATTCAAATATTACTTAATTCTACCGCATTATAATTTTCAATACTATTTAATTAGGTCACTTTATGATACGTGATCGTCTCGGATTACTCCTCAGAATCCTCGTATTTGACCACACAGGATCCCGATCTTGCCAGTAAACTCGATTCACGCCTGAAATTGCTAACAAATTAATTGTCTTGTAGAACAAGTAACAAAGGTTCGAACTTGATGAATTACGAAACTGGTTTGAATCACTTTAATTGAATCAAAAGGAATAGTTCAAATGGATTGGCTCTAACGCTAAATCCAATTGATGAACTAGAACATCTTTAACAATCACTTCTAGAACTAATCAATTGATCAATTTGAATGAACAAACTGAATTGGAACACAAGAACAAGAGAGAGAATTCGGTTGCTATGATGATGATGATCTCGAGAATGCAAGTATAACACACACGTCACTTTTTGAGCCCAAGGACTAGATAAACCTTTCTTAGGGTTTATCTAATCTCAAGCTGATTTTTATTGAATGAAAATGCAAAGTATAAATAGAGAATACAAAAGCTATGACTTGGGGAGCAAGGAGTAGAGTTGGCCGGCCCTAGGAGAGAGAAATTGGCCTCCTTGTCTTGCTTCCTAAGATATAATAAAATATCTAATTAAATCTATTTAGATTCCCTTAAATAAAATAAATCATGGTTGATTTATTTATTTAAGGAAACAACCTAACAAACTAAAAATATCTCTAACAAACTAAAAATATCTCTAACAACCAGGAGAGAGAAGATCAATCAACTAACATAAGCCTATTGCCTGATTTCTCTACATTATTAAAAATAGAAAACACGTCTATAATTAATATAATAAAGATATTTTCTTAATTTAGAATGGTTAAGTCAAAGGGTTGACTTTGACCCATATACCAATTCATCTCACCCGGTCACTTACTAAATTCAGCCCTAAAGTGCGACAAATTAACACATGTTTCTAAATAAAGAAATGATGATTTTCGGCCCTCATATAATTAATCCATGGAATCCGGGCTCAATTGATGTCGAATGCACGAGACCCACTTCGCCTTGCTAGGCTCTTCAATAACCGCTGCCAATCGAACCAAGATCGTTGTTGTGCCTTGAGCAATCTTCTTAGCTCGACTTCTTGTAATTGGTCCGTCAGAAGGCACTCGAATCAACTCATCGACGTCGGTTGGAGACGTGGCAGGCTTCACTACATCATTCTCCTCCACTTGAGCTCGAATCGTCTCTGATTCGACGTCGGAATCAAAATCTGGCACATAAAGAGATAGATCAGCCACATTAAATGTCGGATGGACATTATACTCACCAGGCAAGTCGACATGGTAAGCATTAGGGCCGATTCTCTTGAGAATTCTGAATGGTCCATCTCCTCGCTGATCTAACTTGTTCTTCCTTTGATTTGGGAACCTCACCTTCCTAAAATGCACCCAAACGAGATCTCCTTCTTCAAAGATGACCTGTTTTCGACCCTTATCAGCATGGGCCTTATACTTCAAGGATTTTCGCTCCAAATGCATCTTAGTCCTCTCATGCAGCTTCTTCACAAACTCAGCCCTCTTGTTAGCTTCAAAGCTCTCTTTTCCCTTGTATGGCTGAGGCGTCATGTCCACTGGTGTCCTCGGATTCAGCCCATAAACAACCTCAAAAGGGGTCATTTTTGTGGCTGAATGGATTGACTTGTTATAAGCAAACTCCAGAAAAGGCAAAACATCTTTCCAACGTTTGAGGTTAGCTTTAAGCATAGCTCTAAGTAAAACCCCTAACGTTCTATTAGTAACTTCAGTTTGCCCATCAGTTTGTGGGTGACATGAGGTAGAAAACAACAATTTAGTTCCCAATTTAGACCATAGACTCTTCCAAAAATAACTCAAAAATTTAGCATCACGATTTGAAACAATAGAACCAGGAATGCCATGCAATCTAACAATTTCCCTAAAAACCAAATCAGCAATTTGCACAGCATCATCAGTCGTGTGACATGGAATAAAGTGAGCCATTTTGGAAAATCTATCTACCACTACAAAGATTGAATCTCTACCCTTCCTAGTTCTAGGCAATCCAACAATGAATTCCATAGAAATTTCCTCCCAAGGTGAGCTAGGAATAGGCAAAGGCTGGTACAAACCATGGGGGTGAAGTCTAGACTTAGCTTTAGCACAAACAACACAACTCTTGACAAATCTCAGCACATAATTACTCATTTTAGGCCAATACTAGTGTTCTTTTAAACCTTCTAAAGTCTTTTCTAAACCCCTATGTCCTCTTGATTCATGAACCTCTTTAGTTAGAAGCCTACGTATACTAGATGAAGGAATGCATAATTTTCCAGCTTTAAACAAGTATCCATCATCAATAAAGTAGGTATCTATTTCACCCCTAGACATGCAATTCTTATAGATTTCAGCAAAGTGAGGATCATTAGCATATAATTCTCTAATCATTGCAAATCCAAGGATCTTAACATCACATTGGTTCAAGAGAACGTACCTCCGAGAAAGGGCGTCAGCTACCACATTCTCCTTGCCTTTCTTATGTTTTACAACATAAGGAAAGGTCTCCATAAATTCAACCCATCTTGCATGTCGCCTGCTGAGTCTGGATTGGCCTTTCAAATACTTCAAGGCCTCATGATCAGAATGGATTACAAACTCTTTAGGCCACAAATAATGAGACCAAGTTTTCAAAACTCTAATTAAAGCATACAACTCTTTATCATAAGTAGGATAATTCAACTCAGCCCCACTAAGCTTTTCACTAAAGTAAGAAATGGGTTTCTTGTCTTGCAAGAGCACGCCTCCTATGCCATGGCCATAAGCGTCCACCTCTATCTCAAAAGCTTTGGAGAAGTCAGGGAGTTGGAGCACCGGGGCGTGGCATAACTTGTCCTTCAAAGTGTTGAAGGCGTTCTCTTGTTGCTCTCTCCATTTAAAGGCTGTATCCTTCTTTGTAAGCTCGTGGAGAGGGGTTGCAATTGTGCTAAAATCACGCACAAATCTTCTATAGAAGCCAGCCAAAACCGAGAAATGATCTGACCATTGTTGGTGTGGTCGGCTGGGGCCATTCTTTGATTGCCTTGATCTTGTCTTCATCTACCTTCAATCCACCTTTAGACACAACAAAACCAAGAAAAATGGTAGACTCCGAGCAAAAAGAACACTTTTTCAAGTTAACATAAAGCTTTTCTAACCTTAAAGTGTCCAAAACAGCCCTAAGATGATCTACATGTTCATGCATGGTTTTGCTATAGATTAAGATATCATCAAAGTAGACTACAACAAATTTGCCTAAGTATCTTCTTAAAACATGGTTCATAAGCCTCATAAAAGTACTAGGTGCATTAGTTAATCCAAAATGCATTACTAACCATTCATATAAGCCATACTTAGTTTTAAAAGCAGTTTTTCATTCATCCCCTTCCCTCATCCTAATTGGATGGTACCCACTTCTTAAAATCAATTTTAGAAAAGAAATTAGCACCATGCAATTCATCAAGCATATAATCTAATCTAGGAATGGGATGACGGTACTTAACTGTTATTTGGTTGATTGATCTACAATCAACACACATTCTCCATGTGCCATCCTTCTTTGGCACCAAAATCACCGAAACCGCGCATGGGCTGAGAGATTCACGCACATAGCCTTTGTCCATGAGATCTTGCACTTGTCTTTGAAGCTCAGCGGTCTCCTCTGGACTTGCTCTATAGGCTGCACGGTTTGGTAAAGAAGCGTCGGGCACCAAATCGATTTGATGCTCAATGCCTCTAATTGGTGGAAGGCCTTGTGGCAACTCTTCAGGCATCACATCTTCAAACTCATGTAATAGATCCTGTAGACACTTTGGAAGATGTGAAATATCTTGACTAATAATAAGTATCTCTTTCCTCATAAGAAGTAAACAATAAGAGTTAGGGAAAGAAATACTAGACTGAGTCACAAGAGAGCGCTTTTCTACACTGCCTTTTAAGCCGAATTTTGGCTCTTTCTGTAGGCGTTCTTTTTCCAGATTTGTAGCTCTCTGAGTCTATGAATTGCTCCCAAAATTTGAGCCAAAACGCTCGAGTGGGTTGGGAGATAGCCCCGTTTTCGTCCCAGATGCACTGCTGGAAGTGTTGCTCGGCACTTTGGACGTTTTAGGGACATTCTCTCGGCGTTTTTCGTCCCAAACAGTAGCTCCAACTGTGCTTGATGTTGTCCCAAAATTTGAGCCAGAACACTCGGGTGGAGACTGGGACACGCTGCTTGGCTTTGTCGACGCGTCGGGCGCCGAACGTCGGGCCGCAACTTTGGCCGTTGAATCAGCCTCTTCCTTCTCTTCCTTGGCACGCCTAAGTGCCCTAGATTGATCTCGACGTACTTGATCTTGTAAAACTTGTTGGGGAGACAAGGGTAGAAGAGAAACTCTCCTCCCATCATAGTTAAAGGAATAGGTGTTTAACATGCCATCATAAATCACTCTCCTATCAAATAACCATGGTCTTCCTAACAAGATATGAGTGCATTCCATGTTTACTACATCACACATAATGTCATCAACATAAGTACCAA
The DNA here is from genome assembly GCA_964016875.1 of Fallopia convolvulus. Taxonomy (NCBI): domain Eukaryota; kingdom Viridiplantae; phylum Streptophyta; class Magnoliopsida; order Caryophyllales; family Polygonaceae; genus Fallopia; species Fallopia convolvulus. Next base: position 30,013,544 of record OZ024719.1, read on the forward strand.
TAGCAACACGGACTAAACACTGATGGGTGACAAGATTAGGACCTTCTGAATCATTAATTCCATTGAGACCATTACTAGTAGCCCTAAGTTGGGTTTTTAATTGCAAGTGATCAACTACCTTAGCATTAATAATGTTACAGCAGCTACCACTATCAATTATCATGCATAACACTTGATTCTTTACTGTGCACCTAGTATGAAAAATGTTTTCCCTTTGATCTAGCCTAGGTGTTTCTTGTAAAGTAAGAGTACGCATTGTTACCAAAGTTAGAGGTTGTTCGGTGCAATCTGGTTCAATGGCCTCCACGTCCTCCTCTTCTTGTCCATTGATGTCCTCCTCCACTTGATTTGGAGGTATATCTTCATCACTCACATATCCTCCATTGGTGGTGAGTAGCACTTGTTTCTGATTTGGACAATCCTTGGCATAATGACCTCTTCCTTGACATTTATAGCACACTAAATCACGTGCCCTTGGCTGGTTTGGAGGTCCATTGTTGGGACGCCTTTGGCCTTGAAAACCTGTTGTTTTAGGTGAGCTAGAAGCTCCCTTTTGCTGCAAAGAAGGGTTAGAAGAATAAGAATTGGAATTAGCACTAGAATTAGGAACATACCTTTTTGGAGCATTCCAAGCTTCCTTCTTCTTCCTATTTTGCTGCTCATAGAGTAATTGGGCTGAATGTACTAAGGTATTGAGATCCTTGATTTGTTGAATCTCCAATGTGTCTTCAATGCTTTGATTCAGTCCAGCCATGAATTGGGTCCTTAGAGACCGTTGGGAATGATGAATTCCTGCTTTAAAACTCATATCCTCTAGCTCATTGAAGTACTCGGTTGGAGACTTGGTGCCTTGTTTGCAAGTTACAACTTTCAATCTCATGTGCTCGGTATGCTCTTCAGGCACATATTTCTTTCTCATTACAAACTTCAGCTGGCCCCAAGTTTCAATTGGTGCTAAGGCCTTTCTAATTCGATCCTCCTTCATTCTAAACCACCAATTTCTAGCGGTCCCAATAAAGTGGATAACAACAACAACAACTTTTTCCCATTCTTCATAACCCATGTGATCTAGAATGAAATTTGTAGCTTGTTCCCACTCTAGATACTTCTCCGGATTAAGCTCTCCATTGAATGGCTCTATCTTGATCTTTATATCACGTTTCTCAATCTGATTTACAGCTTGGTTAACGGTGTTGTTGTTGTTCGGCCTTTGTACTCCATAAGCTGGTGGGATATCCTCTACAACCTCAGCTTGGTTATAGAAATCATCTAAGGGAGGATGCCATGGGCGCCTTTCTTCCCCGGGATAGCCATACGTCACATCATCAAAATAATTGTTGTATTGTTGATATTGTTGATGAGTGGCTTGAGGATACCAGTTTTGTGGCTGATTATAGAATTGTTGATGAGTAACCGGTGGAGTCCTCGACCCGATGCCTCGTCCTCTACCTCGGCCTGTTATGGGGGAGTAGTGAGTCGGGGGATCATTATCTTTGTTGTAGCTAGCAAGCACATCATGCTCTTCATCAACTAGTTGTTGCTTGCCTTTGTCGCTACCTGAGGCCTGATTTGGGTCACTAGTAAGATCGACTGCAGGGGGGCTCTTACGACTTGCTTGAGATGATTCAATCAACGTTGCAAGTTGCTCCTCTAAACGCTTCATTTGTGGAGCCAATGCAGCCGTGGCCAGTTCTACAGCTCGAGCCTGGCCATCTCGTACACCATCACTAATGGACAACCTAATGAAGTCGATTGCCTCCTTAGTGAGGTTCAATTTAGTGGGGTTAGGCTCTAATGGAATCACCGTTGTTCCTGAAACAAGCAAGAAAGTAGAGAGAGTAGTGTGTTCTAAAGCAAATCACAACAAGCAATACCACACCTTGATCAAGCCAAAACTTGCCTCAAAGCAATCCAATCAACTCAATTCAGTTTTTTGGGTTGGATTGAGGGAGTAAATGGGTAGATATAGTATAGGTATGGTATATTAATGATTAATAAAGGAAATATGCAGCTTAAGCAGATGGCAAGTATGCAACAAGACAAGCAATGCAAATAATCCCTCTATGAGCTCTAAAACATATGCAATCTCTCAATTGACTCTATGCAAGTTAAGAAAGCCAAATTTCAGCATGCAAGGACAAAAAATATGGTGGGCTAAGTGACTTTTATTTCTTCACTCTTTTCTTCAAAGTGATTTCTACTTAGCTATTTTTTTAAGCAAGCAGTCACTAGGGTTGAAAGTGGCTTAAAACTAGCTGGGGTAGATCACTTTTCTTTTATGTTTTTTTTTGACTTTATGCACAATTTACTCTTGTGCTAGAATTGATCAACAAGCAAAGTAATGCAATAGTTGAATGCAAGGGCAAAACGAAACTAATCTGATTTTTTTTTGTTTTAAACTAAGTGATTTTTGCTACCAATGAAACCAACTAGAAGCCAAATTAACAAAAGAAGAAGGGGTAGGTCGAATTTGATGGGATGCAATAGCAAAAATCAGCAAATACTAACAAGCAATATGAATCTCTATTAATCATGCAACATGCAATAAAAACTCATAAAAATTGTAGGAAGACAATTGCTAATCTATATTGCAACACAACTCAACCAATAAACATACACAAATCCCATAAAAATCTCCTAATTGGGTAATTGCTTGAGGGGCAAGTAACAATCAAGGGAAGTTAGGGTTTGGTGAGAGCTCGGCTGAGGTTAGGGTTAGGGTGTGGGGTTCGACTTCTAGGGTTTAATGCAGGTGGGTGAGGGTTTCGGTTTTAGGGTTTACCGAAATTAGGGTTAGGGTTTACGAGAATTAGGGTTAGGGTTACTCACAATTTAGGGTTATGGTTCGAGAGTGGTGGGGTGCGATCTAGGGTTTAGGGTTGTCCGAATTGGCTAGGGTTTGTGGGGGTGGGTTCGGACAGGGCTGGGGGGGGGGGTGCAGCGCCCTAGAGCGACACCAGTTTGGGGTGGTGGTGGTAGTTCGTGGTGGTAGGGTGGCGGAAATATGGTGGTGGTGGTGAAAAATTCAATCTTTGGTCTCAAAAATTCAAACTTTAGGTAAAGGTGGGATTTTTGGGATCAAAAACTGAATCAAATCAATTAGAAAGAAAATTGAGGAAAGAAAATTTTACTTGGCGAGACGCTGGATTATGATACCACTTGATACATGATCGCCTCGGATTACTCCTCAAAAACCTCGTATTTGACCACACAGGATCCCGATCTTGCCAGTAAACTCGATTCATGCCTGAAATTGCTAACAAATTAATTGTCTTGTAGAACAAGTAACAAAGGTTCAAACTTGATGAATTACGAAACTGGTTTGAATCACTTTAATTGAATCAAAAGGAATAGTTCAATTGGATTGGCTCTAACACTAAATCCAATTGATGAACTAGAATGATCTTTAACAATCACTTCTAGAACTAATCAATTGATCAATTTGAATGAACAAACTGAATTGGAACACAAGAACAAGAGAGAGAATTCGGTTGATATGATGATGATGATCTCGAGATTGCAAGTATAACACACACATCACTTTTTGAGCCCAAGGACTAGATAAACCTTTCTTAGGGTTTATCTAATCTCAAGCTGATTTTTATTGAATGAAAATGTAAAGTATAAATAGAGAATACAAAAACTATGACTTGGGGAGCAAGGAATAGAGGTGGTCGGCCCTAGGAGAGAGAAATTGGCCTCCTTGTCTTGCTTCCCAAGATATAATAAAATATCTAATTAAATCTATCTAGATTCCCTTAAATAAAATAAATCGTGGTTGATTTATTTATTTAAGGAAACAACATAACAAACTCAAAATATCTCTAACAAACTAAAAATATCTCTAACAACCAGGAGAGAGAAGATCAACCAACTAACATAAGCCTATTGGTTGATTTTTCTACATTATTAAAAATAGAAAACACGCCTATAATTAATATAATAAAGATATTTTCTTAATTTAGAATGGTTAAGTCAAAGGGTTGACTTTGACCCATATACCAATTCATCTCACCCGGTCACTTACTAAATTCAGCTCTAAAGTGAGACAAATTAATACATGTTTCTAAATAAAGAAATGATGATTTTCGGCCTTCATATAATTAATCCATGGAATCCGGGCTCAATTGATGTCGAATGCACGAGACCCACTTCGCCTTGCTAGGCTCTTCAATAACCGCTGCCAATCGAACCAAGATCGCTGTTGTGCCTTGAGCAATCTTCTTAGCTCGACTTCTTGTAATTGGTCCGTCAGAAGGCACTCGAATCAACTCATCGACGTCGGTTGGAGACATGACAGGCTTCACTGCATCACTTTACTTATTGTTGATTTATCATATTATACTTACCTTTTCTAATCGGAGTATCTACAAAAATATATTTTTATAAAATGTATTAATTCTTTAGGATCAATGTATATAAAATCATTACTATATCTTTCTTAATTAGCTTACATCTATGTAACTTTTTAAGATCAATCAATATTTTAATTTTTATTTTAAAATAAATTTAGATTAAACAATTATATAAAAGGATTAAATTTATTGTATTCTCTTCTATGCAAATATATCCCAAAAATTTAATGGTTACTTTTTCTTCTTATTTAATAATTATATATATTTCCTCAACGAGTAGTTCAATTTGTATTTTTAAATATTTATTTAGATCAATTTATATGAAATAATTTCATAAAACAATATCTAACATGCACGTAACTTTGTAAGATTATATATTAAATAACTGTATTTTGGGATCAATTTATATTATAAAATTACAAAAAATAATTTTTGAATTGTTTATGTAAAAATGATTGTTTCTATTTAAAATATAAGTGTACATCCTACAATTTCAAGATTATTTTTCTTCTCATTCACTAAATAAATATCCCAAATGTGAGAAATAATAATATAATTTTCTAATATATTATTTAAGTAGTACAAATGATGACGACAAAATTTTAAAAGATTCAATAACATGTTTCATGTAGAATAGTATAGCAGAGTATATAGATTTATCACTGTATCATGAAGTTTTATTAATCATCATTTTCTCAGATGCGTAGAAATTTCAACATGTTTTATCATATAGAATTTTTTTCAATGATGTCATCATGTAGAAATTTTTTATATAAAAAAATTCCGTTAAAATTTTTATAATACAAATTATGCAAATATTTTCTTATAAGTTAATAAAAGTATACTATAATTATAGTCGAATCCGTCTATCCTATTTGTCATCACCTTAACTAGGCCACAAACCACATTTGAGCCTGAACTATACTGCAATGTATCGTCGAATGAACTACTTACACCTTCTAAGTGTTCAATTGAAAGTTCATCCTATATGCTGATAATGGAGACAAATTTACAAAAGATCAACTTTTCACTTTCAGTTTCAAAAAACTTTGAAGCACGATGAGAAAAATTAAGTTGTTTGCATATCTGATGCAAATCACTACAATATTACAATATGAACTTTCTTTCTCAAACATTATTTCAAACATATTTTTCTTATTTTAGTGTTATAGTTATTTCAAACATATTTTCTTATTTGTTATTTTATTTAGTATTTGGACGTTAAATTATATGAAGTTATTAACATTTATATTTTATTTATTGGTAAATAATTATTAATATTCACTTAAAATAAGTACTTATTTACAATAAGTATATCAAACAACTATTAAAAAATCTCGTGCAAGGCACGCGTAAATCAACTAGTCTTGCCTAACTAAAAAGACAAACCAGGTATATGATTACACTACATTGAAGGAGACAATTCAACAAAATTTGAAGATACTACATCGCACCTTCTTCCATGAGGCTCTAGTGCTAGAAAGGAGCTCAATTGCAAACTCCCAGGCCTATATATCAACAAAGGCACAATTTGTCAAGAGTTTTAAAACTAAAAATTATGTTATTAAAAAATGCAAGGACCGGAGAAAATTGATAGACAAGTGAAAACCAATCTAGCAAGAATCTACTATGAATGGTCTATTGACCCCTCTTCAAGTAAGCAAGTTGAGAGATGCACAATATGCTTTCCTTTGTGGAATCAAGTAATGTTTATGAAGAATGTGGTGCAGAAATCATCTTGTACACTTCTACTGCCATTAGGTAGGCAACAAAATCCTGAAAAAAACTGCCAAAAATTGTAATTGCATTTTCATATCAGTAGAGTCTGAGGTTAAGATAATGTTATTTCTTAAAGAAAATGGTACAATTGAATTAATCAAGAGGTCTCTAAAGAAATTTGAAATTGCCGAAAACACTATTAAAACCCTCTAAAGAATATGAAAAGAAATATGAGAGATATTGCATCCTATAGATTGGCCACTCCACAGAAATAAAGCAAATGATAATCAGAGCTTCTGCATGAATAAAGTTTTCCATTCCCAAGATGATTAACTAAGCTCGAAACATCCATTCAAGGATACATTTAGTTCATGAGCATGCGATATTAACAATGTAAATCACAACATTACATCAGAGATCAGACAAGCCCAACTATTTATATTGAAAAATGGGTCAAACTAAAATTTGCCACTAAAAAAATGTAAATGAAGCTAGTCCAATGATATGTGAAAAATAAATGAAAACCACATCCATGTCCAAACCCTATCCTGCGAAATCACGACCGAAGAAGAAGCCTAACCTAGTGAAGACGGATTGCAAAGTCGATTGCTTCCTCCTCCACCAACTCGTCACTGCCGCCACCTCTGACCCCTCGTCGTCGGCCACCTTCTCCAATTGCCCATAAAAGAATTCGAAATAAGAGTGGCAAAATGAGACCCTAATCTGCAATTGGACAAGAAAGTGAACTCAAATTCTCTAATTACGGAGAGCATCAAAGTTAATAGGAGCTAAACCCTATTTAAGGAGAGCATCAAAATTAATAGAAGTCAAACGACATCTCTCCTTAGGGGAACACACAAAGCACTTGGAAGTAATAATCCAAACCTAAATACGAAATCCACCTTGGCCTCTGATGTAATAAACCTAAACCATCTGGTGTCTCCTCTAGCGCCTCTTTTCCTTAATCTGCGATGAAGAAAATACAGGCAAAATCAAGCAAATTCAAAACCATAAATCATGAATTGCATCAATTCAAATCCAAAAATTCAAAATTGCACTCAACATTTCGTTCCTCCTAATTCCTCTCCATGTGCGGTCCAACCCGTCTAATCAGCAATGAAACGATGAAGCTCCACCACAAAGAAGACCATAAAAAAGAAGAAGAGGAAAATTTAGAGGAGAAAGGAGGAGAAGGAGAAGCTCCATGTACTGTAGGCCTTTCTGAGCACGAAGAAGAGAGAGGAAATAAGGCGTACAGTGGAAGGGTGATAAAGAAAGTAGGGACGCACGAGGATAGAATGAAGCGTAAGAGAGAAGATGTGCACGGTTGCCCAAGGGAAATTTTAGCTACAGTAAAATTATAAGGATTTTAAGCTGTTTACGGGCTTTTTTTTATAATAGTAAGTATTTAATAAAACTCAAAATTAATAAAGCATTATTTTTATTTAAATGCTTTTATTTTCTCATAATCCTTTATAATATATTCTTGAATTTATTTATTGAAATTATTCAAATTCTCTTGTTATAGAGAAAAAGGATTATAAATCATATTATAATGGTTTTAGAACCTTGCAATATTGCGGATATTACATTTATAATATTTTATAATTTATTAAGACACTTATAAAAATAATTAACCTCTCTTTTTAAGAGAAAATATTTAAATAGGCATCCGACTTGCATAATATATTTAAATAAATTCTTAATTGTCATTGTAGTAACCTTTCATAATATAATATGAAATTATAAAGTTTAATAAATTCTCTATTTTAGAGAAAAAAATTATTGGGATAATTACCCATTTTATTTTGTTTAGAATTTAGCGGATATTACAGTACTAGACGATGACGACACAAGTCGCCTCTTCACCTGATCGTCTAAGGTAAGTAGCCAAGTGGGGTTCCGTATCGAAGGTAAGAGAACTGCACGGACATTGATTCTTGTATGACCCCGAGAGGATACGTAGGCAAATTAATATCAAGTTCAAGCCCTTCTTTTCCCAAATCTTCTCTTTTCAAAGGGTGAATTCGGAACCAACGAAACGGCTTTTTTTTTTTTTTTGAAAAAATAGTCGTTGGAACCAGTAACCACGATCGCGGTTTTTGAACAGCAGTTGCGGTTTCGTATCCTTGAAAAAAACCGCGGTTTGGTATTCTATCTAAAAACAGAATGTCTTACACTCTTACTTGTGCAAAGAACGAACGAAGTGTTGGAACCGCAGTAGCGGGTTTTCACTTTCAACAACTATTTTTTTTAAAGGGCCGGACTGAACTGGTAAAAACTGAAACGGAAGCAGGGAGGTCGATAGCAGTTCGCAATCCTTGAAATGCACACGTTGTGCAACATAGAATTAGTATATATATATATATATGTATCAGTTAATACAAAATTAAGCAAAGTTTATAAATATATATAAAAAGAGCCCTATAAAGTATAAACAAGGAGGTCAATATATATACATTTTTCTTCTCTGGCTCTTTATACACTAGTTGATTAAACCACTATTGGATGCCCAGGATTGAATCTAGAAAGACTAATCTGAATATATTGGATGAAATAAACTTAGTGATTTAGTTTTGAGACATTAGCTAAAAATCTTATTGGTTAATTGCGTAGGAAATCATGAACAAGTAGTAGCTCTGAGGAAGTTATCATAGGGGCTGGAGGTTGGCAGTTTATATCCATCAGGTTGATACTGATACTCAATTGCACAGAGCATGGGCAATGAGCTGCATCCAGTAGACGACGGAGCCTGGATCGAATCAGTAGAGCATGATCCGGGTCAACAAATGGTGAAGTGAAATCAAATGAAACACTTGATTGAGCATACCTTTGATGGCACAAAAGGGTTGGAGTTTTGTGGAAGGGAGTTGATTACACTGTGTTGTCGAGTAGCCATCAGATGTGTCATCTTCTCCTGCTTGACACTCAAAAGTGCTTCACACTGACTGGCCAAGTCCTTGTATGAAACATTGGGAGCAGTTGACACTGAATTTCTTACAACTTGGTTGTCCGTGTTTAGAACCTAAGCACAACAACACAAGTGAAATTCAGATTCATTCCCAGAAGCTCTCAAGAAATTTCAATTCACATGCACAAGAATGAATGTTAAAACATACTAATTCTAATAGTTGATCTACACTTAAGAGTTTAGGCATTTCTGCAGTTAATTGCTTCTCTAGCTTTGTGTGAGTAGGTGGATCCAACAAACAATTTTCTTCACCTACCGCAGGGAGAAGAGGGGCCTGTGCAATGAAATTGAAAACGACATTGCCTTTGTATATTCTTTCATGTGTAGAGATAGTATATATAATATATGGTTTGGTTCAAGTGATTACCTCATCGTCAGATTTGCTCTTTTCAGCATCGTATTGAAGATGTTCACTTGGATTCAATTGGGTTCCAAGAGGAACATCATCGGGCAAAAATTCACTCAGCAACTGCTCGGTCACCGTACCCAATTCAGACTGCACACAGACACAGAGAGCTAGACAAGTAATTAATTAATAATGAATAATCAAGTAAAGAAAAAAGAAATTTTGTTGCACTTACGCTTGGTATGCTTTCTAGACTCTTTACAATCATTGGAACCAAGGCTTCTCTACTATGCTCACCAGCGACATCAATCTCTGAGAGATACCTTGTAGCAGAAGCATCGTCTTCCTTGGATCCAAACCTGATAGCTGTGCTGTCTGTCTTACTAGTACTAGTAGTGACAGCTTGTAATTTCGTATCACCGACCAAACACAGAAATGGATCAACCTGAAGCACCAACCAACACTAATTAAAATGACAACTGTAAGTGATCAAAAGAGACGAGTCTCGACGGCATACCATTCTGCTTTTACTCTCAAGTGCTGCCTTGGCACGGGCAACAAGAGGAATTAGATTGTATGCCTTTGAAGCAAAAATCAGCATTGCAGTCGCCAAAGTGTAGAGTGATCTACTACGAGACGGAGACAGCGATGATGATCCTAGACAAACAACTTCATAATTATTATTATTATTCACTTGTAACAACAAAATTAAGTAATCGATCAAACCAAGGGCTCAAATAGCATACCTCCTGAAACAGAAAGGCTTCTCAAGGAAAATGCTAGCTGAAAACTTCGAACCAGTACCTCAACACTTGAATGCTGCAGGAAAAATACATGATCAGAAACAAATAATTGGGAAAATAAAGTAACTAATAATAATGGTAGTGACAATAACTAAGCAGATTTACAAACTTCAATTACCAAAGCATGCAATTGAGCTTTGTAAAAAAATAAAACTCTGCTCATTCATCAATACAGACTCCCAATCCAATAATCACTATAACATGGGCTAAAGGAGGATCTTATCATCCTTTTATCTCACTATGTGCCCCCCCGCCCCCCCCCACCCCCCCCCCCCCCACCCCCCCCCCGGCTACTGTTATTCATTTTTGTTTTTATTTTCCTCATACAAGTTAACATATATTTGTGTTCTTTGTTGCTAATAGATAATTACTTTAGAAGACACACGACTTCTAAGATTCCGGAATTTTGTGATCAAATTCACAATCAAAACTATACTACCACTCACATGCTTCCTTAATAAAGCTAAGACTGAATTGGTTAGTAGATTACCTTTGCTCGAGAAAAAAATATCACAAGACTGTATGTATGTGCAATTGCTTCATAATTTTCAGGCGTATTTTGTGCAGAAATGGATTGTGCCCATATTGAAGATAGGAGAAGATTTATCTGCCTCTTACTCAGTTTCAGAACACGTCCTTCCTATTCTTCATCACAACGAACATTATTTGGTGTGAAGTTGTTGTACCTAATGATTTATAAGAAGCTCTAGACTGGTAACAAAACCAGTAGAACATGCTCTCGAGTTGACATTAGTTTATTCAAGCAACACACTCTTAAAAGTTACCTGTTTAGGTGATGGAACATTTTCTTTTGACGCAGAAAGCCTTACGCTTTGTTTTCGGCTATAAGATGACTTCAATCTGTTGAGCAAGCTATCGCTTCTAACACTGGGGCTGCTCTCTTGAATGACATTATCTCTGGTTGTTGCACTTGTCTTAAATTTCTCAAAAAGTGCAGCAGATGAAGAGAAAACAGAGACTGTCCTTGAAAGTGTTCTAGGGAGTTCTTTTTGGGGATCACTGGAGTTAGAATGAGTACGAGGAGCGACTTGAGTTGGCACTAGAACAACAGAAAAGATGCGATGAGCTCCAACTCGAGTTTCATGGTCTTGGTGAACCATGGCTGGGAGCAATTGATAAAACAAAGCCTCAGGAAATGCCTAGAAAGAAGAAAGGAAATTTAGGGGCATGGATAGTAAGTAGTGTATAAAGAGAAGACTTCATTAAAAAAATATGTATAAATATATTGCCTTGTGCTGATATGAATAATTGGGCAATGATGCAACTATTTGTGCAGTGCGATATACAGCTTGGGTTGTGGTTCTTGCTATGACAGTGATACTGGTAATATTTTCCAGCATCACAGCCATAATGTCAAGGATTGGACCTGCATCTCCCACCTATTTAATTTGAAAGAGAAAAGTCCAGATTTTTAAATAATGGAAAGTTTGTATACACCAAGAGGCAAGAACTGAACAAGCTAGTAGGACACCTTAATTGATAGTTGGACAAGGCATTCGTCCACACACTCCTTGAACCTCTTGTTCCATGTAATCATGTCATTCCCAAGGTCTGCATCATCAAGGCCCAAGTGTATGCCTTTCCTCAAATGCCTCATAACGGCGCTTACTGCACCGAGTATGGCAACAGAAGCTTGGACTTTAGCCTGCTGGGCTATGTAGGTGGCGATCTCGAGAATGTCCAGTTGCATGTCAGGCTTTTTTAGAACATTTTTGTGATCAAGATGCTTGACCAATATAGAGAGCAGAACGTGCGTAGTGTCCCCTAGTTATGGGATTTTTTATTTTATTTTTTATCAATGAGCAAAAGACATACAAGCTTTCGACCAAAAAAAAAGGCAAGACATAGAAGCTAGCTAGGGGGATGAGAGGATTAATGAAAGGGTGTTGTACCAGATATGTCCATCACTGATTGCATGTCCTTTAGAACTAGAAAAGCAAGCCCATCTTTAATAGACCATAGACTTCCGGTATCAAAATAGCGGAACAAACACTCAAAAACACGCCTAATGGTTGTTGCTTCCTTCCCTAGCATGGCCATATTATGCAGGCAGACTCTGGACCAGAAACCAGGATCCCTGGCGTCTTCCCTGTACCAAAAAGATAAAGAATATAACTAACCGGCCATATCCAGGTATGACTGCATTGCACAAGGGATTTTTTTTACTGTGTCACATTCAGTTCTCCTTTCTCATTTACAATCTTTGACCACAAAGGAATCTTGACCGCAACTTCATTTGCAATGGCTTCTTGGACGTGATCATTATCATCCTCCTCCTTTTTAGGGGCTGTATAGCTTTCTAATACAACTGATACAACCTGTTTATGCGATAAAAGACATATTAAGGCAACAATAGCCAAGTCTAAAATATAACTACATAACGTACTCTATAGTTGGCATGTCATCAGTTTCCAATTTCTACTTGTTGGCTACTATACTTACACTATCAAACTCATCTGAAATATGAGAATGTTGACCCATCATCCAAACCTACACCAAAAACAATATATATTTGTACATTATTCTTAAATCACATTTTCAAAAAAAATTGTATTCTGGTCTACTTATATTCCATGTGTAGATTTGAACTCTCACTTGCTGTTCATTTACAGATTAAGATGAGTTAAGCAGGTTTAAGTAATCACCATTGCAGATAGAGCTTGCAGCCCAGCTGCACGAAGATAAATACCTCTCTCTCCTTCCCCTTCTTCACGAGTCAGCTCATACAGCTTTGGAATAAAGACTTCCAAGTTAAACATGTAAGTACCATCCAACTGTAGATACAGAATCCCAAATATTAGTTCAAAGTATGCCGGCCCTTAGAGTATATGATAATAAGAAGAAGAAAAAATAGTTGAGCATGCTTGCGAGGCCAACCTGATTAATAACAAAATCAAAAAGAGTCTGACATCCTACAATCCGAATTTCATCATGCCTAGTCTGATCCAACAGAGTTTGAATAATGCATAGCAAACTGCTAGCAAATAGAGGCCTATTAAAAAGCAACGGACGTCAGATAAAGAAGAAAACTTGAGTTGGACATGATAAAGTGCAAGTTAGATTATGCTATATGAAAGTAGTTTGTCAGAGATTGTGGACCTGGGTCATGAAAAGTTTATCCTTACTCATCAAAGGAGAATGGAAAAAAAACCAAGCTACTTCACCACCATTCATCTATTTGATAAAGATGCATGAAACGTTGGTCAAGGAAGAACTTACCATCAATTCTACTTGTCTTTTTAGAGTTGGACAAATATATTAAAAAAATTTAAATTGGACAAAAATGCCCTTAAATAAATGTTTACTTTGTAGATTGGAAATGAAATGAAACAAATTTAGTTCACTTTTTCATTAAAGTGGAAAAAGTTGTGTTCAAAATATATAAAATGACAAGTTTTTATGAACAAAATTTTAGGTCTAATAAGACAAATAGACTTATACAAAAGGGATATAATTCATATGCAGAGTTACAAAAACTTAATATCAAAATTTAATAATACTTAATGATTCTACAATGAAATGAAAAATAGTTGGAACTAGTTGAATTCTCGTACAATGCGCGAGTTTTATTTAAAATATTTTCCTAAATAAATAATTATTAAATTTGCTTGATTAAATAATTAGTTTAATTTTTAAAATTTGAAATGCCTAGATTTTAGTAGTACTATCCAAAAAGATAGTGGGACCCAAATAATTAATAAAAATAATAATTCAAAATTACCCATAAAAATGACGCATAGGCAAATTAAAAGTAAGGTTGACATGTGGCCAAATGACATTTCTCTAGTATATAGATAGATGGATAGATAGATTAGCATAACTAAGAGCCCCATATTAATTTTAGTGACTTCACATCTGAAAAAATATCTAGTAAACCGAAACAAAAATTTCTAATTCAGAAAATATAACACAAGACATGCAAACAGATAAACTTAATACATGACTTGAAGGCAATTAGAAAAAAGAAACTCACATCTGCTCCTTGCAAGAAACCAATAGTTTCCTGTATATAGACATAACAATTTTGGCTGCATTAAAGTTCTCTATCCTTAATTCCTTGTAACATCTTTGCTCAAGGTTTTCTGAAATCTGGGGGAATGAACGAAATATTTCAGATGAAAGACGTGTCTTTAAATCAATAAAGGCACATAGTAAAACATTTAAGTGGCACTAAACCATTAAGGCACAAAACACAACTAAAAAAAAAAAAAAAAGAAAGTGAAAATGCAAAATGCCAGAAGAATAAAGGTATTTTTCCACCATTAGTAGTTCTTAATAGCTTCACTAATAAATTCAGAACATCTCTCCAGCAGGCCTCAACCATTACTCAAAAGTGTTGGTGATTTTAGAATCATCGACACTCGAGAAGTGAAAGTATTTTAGTGTGACCGGGGTTCATATCAACATATATAATAGAAATCGACTTTACTATAATGCGGAGGTCATGGACTACGACTTCTGTGAAGTTTAAAACTTCTGTGAGGTCTACTACTTCTATGAGGTTTGGGACTTTTCTAAAATCTGTGACCTAAAGTGGCGTGTCTAGGGTTCAACAACCGCCAGTTGACTTAAACAAAAACGTGTTTGAACTAAAACGCTTATGTAACAACTGGTTGGAGGTTATATAAAATGAATGAAGCCTTCCATGGGCTCTGACAACTAGTGGTAACTGTTTCATAAATTTCACGAAGTCTGCAACCTAGAAAACTACCTATAACCACTTGTGATGTTCAAAGGCCTATTTGGGCATATGTGTCAAAGGTTGAGCAATTGCACTCTCTAAAAGACATTCTCAACAGAAGCATCAACCCACAGACAAATCTCTAAGGTTTTGTCCTAATTTGGGACCCACGACAAGGGCGAGAGGGCTTGTCTTATCTCAAAGAGAATTTCACGGTAACCCTTGGGCTATATAGGGGTGAAATGTCGTTTTAGGAAAGATTCGATGCGATTCAAGATTATATCAAGTTCTATGTACGTTCATTGATCAAGATCCCTATTGTGTTGTTGAAGTCCGTGACTTCCTTGAAGTTCCCAACTTTGAAGAGTTCTTGAAGTCAAGAGCACACCCCTTCCCAATAGTCTAAAACTATATTTGCACATCAATGTCATTCATTAATGAGATGACCTCGAAGTTTCAAAAGGTGGAGAAGTTTGAAGGCGTGGACTTTCGAAGATGGAAGAAGAAGATCCACTTCTTGTTCAACACCTTAAAGGTGGTGTATGTCCTCTCTACTCCCATGCTTGAATTTGGAGACAACGATCCTATTGAGGTGTAAGGTGCATATCCAAGAGTGAGAATGATGACTATATCTATCGTGGCCACATCTTTAATGATATGTGTGACTCACTCTTTGATGTTTATCAACATGTGGAGTATGTCAAAGAACTTTGGGACTCTCTTGAGTCCAAGTGCATGGTCAAGGATGCATCAAGTGTTAAATTTCTTGTTAGTAACTTTAATGACTACAAGATGGTTGATGCTATACTAGTGATGGAGTAGTTTTCTTCATGTCTTAAGGTGGTTCTCGCAACATAAATTGAAGATGAATGAAGCCATCACAATGTCAAGTGTTATTGACAAGTTACTACCATCATGAAAAGACTTTAAGCATGTTCTTAAGCACAAGAAGGAAGAAATTTCTCTTGTGGAAATTGGAAGCCATATGTATATTGACGAAGGTTTTTGAGCGCAAGATAAGGGAAAGGAGTTGGAGACTCAAAATTCTTCCACTGTCAACATGGTGGAGTAAGGTTCTTGTCATGGGAACAAGAATAAAGGCAAGAGGAGGCCTTTGGATAGCAACACAAAAGTTGGTTCCAACATGAAGCACACTCCTAAGGGAGATAGGGGTTGGAATTGCAAAAAATCTGGACATTTCTGAAAGGTTTGTCATCTTAGAAAGGATAAGAAGGGAAATTCTCCCAATCACCCTGCTCAAGGAGTCACGAACTCTGGGTAGTAAATATCATCAAGGTAAGAAGTTTGGAAACCGTTTTGATTTTGTGACATTTGCAAGTTTGGATTTTGTCCATAACATTTTTAGACATTTTTTGTGCATGATGATGAGGTTGGTTGGTAGATAGACTATGGGGCTACCACTCACGTGAGTAGAGACCGATCAATGTTCGCAACTTTTGTTCCTATGGATAATGGACGAGTCTGGAATGGGAAATGAGTCAACGACCCCTATACAAGGCAAGGACCAAGTAGAGTGGAAGTTTTCATCCAGGAAGACAAAGTTCTTAGTTCTGTTTACATGTCTGAAACTTTGCATATGTCTAGAACCTCTCAAAGGTAAGAAACCTCACAAGATTCTACACCTTTGAAAGCTTTTGATTCTTCTCTTTTGCATGCTCGTTTGGTCATGTTCATTATAAATGCATGCTTGATATGTCTAAAGATGGTTTGATTTTTGTTTTTGACATGAATGTTGAGAGGTGTAGAGCTTGCATGCACTAAGATATCTAGACAACCTTTTCTTGATATTCATATAGTTTGCAACTTGATAGATTTTGTTCATAGTTACTTGTATGATTTTCATGCTACTACCTCCTTGGGGAATAAGAAAATATGTGGTTACTTTCATTGATGATTATTCTCGTTATTGATATGTATATCTTTTGCATGCTAATGATGAAACTTTGGATAAGTTTAGAACTTACAAGTCTTAAGAGGAACTTTAAGTGTCTATGAATATCAAGAAGTTGCGCACAAACAAAGGTGGTGAGTATATGGACCCCGGATACTTCCAATCCATGGGAATTATCCATGATATTATTTACCCCTACACATTACAACAAAACAGTGTGTCGGAGAGGAAAAATCGAGTTCTAAAGGAGATGGTTAATTCCATGCGCTTCTACTAGGGTTTCAATAATGGATTTTAGGGTAAAGCCATTACGGATTGTTACTTACTAAATCGAGTATCAAACAAAGGTGGCGAGTATATATAGGGTAGTCATGAGACTTCCTAAACCTAAGCAAAAGACCTTGGGTGACAGAATTGTTGAATCCATCTTTCTTTGGTATACCAAGCACTCTAAGGCGTATAGGTTCTATGTTATTGAACATAACCCATTTATTTCGGTTAATACCATTATAGAGTCTAGAGATGCTATCTTTGATGAGAAGAGATTTTCATCAATGCCTATAACAAAATATTTGGCTCTGTGTTCTACTAAGAACATTGAGTCGATCAATAACCTGTTGGAAGTGACGAACCCGATGAGGGTCCCGGACTTGCTGGAGGTCACAGACCCCCAAAGGGAACCAAGAACATGAGCTTAGGAGTAAAAGAATGAAAATTCTACATCTTTTGGACCTAATACATGTAATGTTATAGTGTTTTCCAAGGACGTTTGATGAGGCCATGAGGTCTTAAGAGATATCCTATTGGAAGGAAGCTATAAATGATGGGATGGACTCTATTATGAGAAACCGCACTTGGGTGCTGGATGATCTTCCCTCAAGTTGTAACTCTTTAGGAAGCAAGTGGATCTTCAATAAGAACATAAAAGTGAATGGTACCATTGATAAGTTTAAAGCCCGTTTGGTTGTCCAAGGGTTTAGACAAAAGTTTGGGACTGACTATTTTGATAGTTATGCACCAATTGCTAGAATATCCACCATTAGGTTGTTGATAGCCTTTGAGGTGATTCACAACTTGGTTATACACCAGATGGAAGTTAAAACACTGTTTTTGAATGGGGATCTAGAAGCAAAAGTTTACATAAAACAACATGAAGGGTTTGTAATGCCCAATCAAGAAGAACAAGGTATGAAAATTGGTGAAGTCCTTATATGGCTGGAATAAGCACCGAAATAGTGGCATCAAAATTTTGATGACATTGTGTTGTCCAATGATTTCAGACATAATTAAGTGAACAAGTATGTATATAGCAATTTCGATGACTTTAGAAATAGAGTTAGCATTTGTCTACATGTTGATGACATGTTGATCTTTGGTACAAACCAAAGACAAGTAGCCTTAAAAAGGAATTTTGGTCATCATAATTCTCCATTAAAGACAGGGGAGGTTGACGTCATCCTTTGATTCAAGATTAAACTAGTTATACTCGTCGTGGCATTCACAACTATATGGATTTAATGCTCAATTTATTTATTGAGTAGAATTTTAATAAAGTATAAAAAATAAAAACAACTTATTTATTAAAAAATGTATAAAATTTTACTATTATTGCCATGTGAAACGGAGGTAAAATCATTAAGGTGAGTCCACTATTATTTTGATGGTTTAATAATAATTTATTTATGGAAAAATATAAACAAAAATTATTTTATTAGAAAAATTTGATTTTAAAAATATTTTACAAGAAATAGATAAAAAGGTAAAAACAATATAAATTCTTATAACTTTTTATCAACTTTAAAGTTATTTAAAATAAAAACTAAAAAGATGAAAAATATGAATTTTTTTAAAGATAAAACATCTTCTATATTTACAATAATAAGTCAAAAAGGAAATTATAGAAAAGATAAGGTAATTTTTTTAATCAAAATTCAATTTAGGCAAGTAATTATCCAAATATTGAAAATTCTATTTTTTAATCAAAATTTGATTTAAGATAAATATTTTACATAATTAAAGAAAAAGATAAAATAATTTTTATTATTTTTAAATAAAATTATAATTTCATTTTTTTACATGAATAGAAAGAAATTTAATTGAAAAAACTAAATTAATATGAATAAAATTAATTTTTTAAATATAAGGTGGCGCTAGAATTAATGTGGTGTCTCGAAAAGATACAACTTTAATATATAGTTATAGATTTTGCCAAAAAATTGACAAATCCAAATCTTATAGAATATTTCACATGGATATAAATAATAATTTTCTGATATGTGGGATCTACACTTATTTTTAACCAATAAAAATACCCAATTACATTTCAACCAATCAAATTGGTTTTAAAAAAAGGGGTGGTGTTGTCCAATCTAAAAGTGACATGCATGTGTTATTTAATAATTTTTGTAACCTCCGCTTTAGTATATAGTAATGATGGGAAAAGCGTGGCCTAGTGCTAATACAATCTCATTACATCGAGAAAGTGTTGAAGAAATTCAATTGTGATGGTTGTGCCCTAGTTAGCAGTTCATATGATCCAAGTTTGAAGTTGTTACCTAATAAAGGCAAATATTGCTTTTACAGTCGGGAAACTCAACTTCTATACTAACAACCTTAGTGTGTTCCATTGGCAAGCAGTCCGAAGGTTGTTACGATACCTTAAGGGGAATCAAAGTTTGGTCTACGTCGTTATGTTGGATCACCCTTGGTGTTAGAGGGGTACTCAGATGCGAATTGGATAACCAACAAAGAGGATCAATCGTCAACGAGTGGTTGGGTATTTCTACTTAGTGAAGGTGTCATTCAATGGGATTTCAAGAAACAAACATGCATAATGAGTTCAACAATGGAATTTGAGTTTGTGGCACTAGCCGTAGCTGATATGGAGGCCTAATGGTTTCGTGACTTGGTTTATGAGAGTCCATTGTGGGAAGACCTATTTTGCCCAATCTATTATGGTAGCACTACAACTTTGGTTAAGGCATATATCTATTTATACAATTGAAAATCCGTCACTTAGCGTGATGCATAGTGTAGTAAGAGAGCTCATTAGACACAGGGTGATTCCAATGGATTTGTTAGGCCACACCAAAATTTTGACCACTTGACGAAGGATTAAGCTAAGGACTTGGTCTCCATTTCAGTAAAGGGGATGTGTTTAAGACTTGGATAAGTTTCTAGTGGTGGGATATTCAACATATTCAATGTGGAAAGCCTACAACTAGAAGTTGTGAGCACAACATAAATTCCCCAAATGTGTGCTTTGTACTACAAGTTGGAGGTTGATGTTGTAGACATCTTAATAGATATTTTGAAAAAGTGCAGTTATAGGTGCACAACTTAAATGGTTGGCTTATGGGAATGTTAAGTTTCTGGCCGCTTCATGAAGTTTCCAGTTGGCTTCACATTAATGGAGTCAAGTAGACCTTAAAGTTGTAAAGAAACTTGTGTGTGTGTGTGTGTGTGTGTGTGTGTGTGTGTTATCTTGAGGCATCCAAAATAAGTTGATTGGTTCAATCCTTGGGACATCATGATTCATGTAATTACACTAAGTGAAAATTCAATTGTTGTGACAGTTTTCGATTATGCATGAGTTTGAGAATAATGCTTGTTCTATTTTGTGGATTAAGGATTACACTAAAATGGGGGAGGATTGTTAGTGATTTTAGTTTCATCGACACTTGAGAAGCCCTCAATGCATTTTGGTGTGATTGAGGTTCACATCGACACAATGGGAATCGACTTCACTATAACGCGGACTTGGGTGTGCGAAGTGCACATTTGTGTAAGTTTATCTAGGTTCCAAAGGCTAAACTGTCAGTTAAAGTTTGTTACATGTTAGAGAACAAAGTTCTCTAAGAGTTTAGGAACTCTAAGGAGTCGTGGACTCAAAGTCTACGACTTCTATGAGGTTTGGGACTTTTGTGAGGTTGATGACTTTTGTGGTCTGTGACATGAAGTGATGTCTCTGGGGGTAACTTCTTAGTAACTTCCAATTGACTTAACATGTTTGAACTATTCAAACCGTGCATGTAAAGGTTATTTAAAAGTTATATTATATGAATGAAGATGCCAATGGATGTGGAGAGCTAGTGGACAACTACTGGTAACCGGTTGGTAACTGACATGAAGTATACAACCGATAAAGCTACCTATAACCTCTTGTGACATCCAAAGGCTTATTTGAGGATTTGTGTTGAAGGTTGAGCATTAATCCACATACAAATCTCTAATGGTTTGTCCTAGTTCGTGGCCCACAACAAGGATAAGTGGACTTGTCTTATCTCAAAGCAAATTTCATAATAACCCTTGGGCTATATATGGGTGAAATATCGTTTTTAGTAGGCTTCCATACGAGTCAAGCTTATAACAAGTTCTATGTACATTCATTGATTAAGACCCTTGTTGTGTTGTTAAAGTTCGTGACTTCCTTGAAGTTTCTAACTTTGAAGAGTTCCTGAACTCAAGAACATGTCGCTTCGCCAACAAGAAAGACCCCATAATTATTTCTATTTTATACATAGCATTTATATATTAAATTTGTTATTCCAAACATTATTCTAAAGAATATTTCAAGTTCCTTGGGGCATCTTCTATAACACCCTAATGACATTATTGATTATCAATATATTGCCAAGGAAGAAGGCACACAAATGAAAATAAGAAGTAAAGCATCAAGACCATGTTGACAAAAAATATGTACCTTTGGTATACGTAATGGATTTTTTACAGCATATTCACATAGCTTCCCTATCATCCGTTCATTTGGTCCTTCATCCTATCATAATAAAGATGTCTTTTTATAATAAATAAATAAGAGTAAATTCAACTCACTACAATAAGTTCATAACTTCAATACTTCACTAAACCCTCGCATAAGTACTCATGATATATATATATATGTGTGTGTGTGTGTGTGCGCGTGCGCGTGCGCGTATATAATGATATTTTTCATGAGGATATCATTTCAATTATTGGTCCATTTTTATGTTGTAACTAGTAAAGATTTTTGCATGAACCCTTATGAAATAGAAACATCAAAAGAAAAAAGAAAAAAGAAAAGGATTTTGCAATCTCCTGACTAGATGATGGAACTTTAAGTAATTTAGGGACTACAGAAAGCAGAAAAATTATCAACTATAGAGTGTTTTGCTGTCTAGAGTTTAGACATAAAGCTTTTTCTATATATTGTTCATAAAACAAACTAACATATAAATATATGGATCAAGGACACATTATAGAATATAGCTAACATATTCCATAGTAAAAACAAGTCCATATAGGAGATTATATGGCCAAATGCCTATTCAAAATATTGAAAAAAAAATTTGAAAGTACCATATAACTGAACTATTCCTTAATAAAAATATGAACACAATACAAGGAGACACCGACAAGGTAGTGCAATTATATACATGGAGATTATACCATTGTAAATTTTGAAGTATTATCATTATTCAAAAAGAACATTCTATCATGTGACATCCGACCATAAAATTCTCAATATTTCCCATCTGACATGTCTTTCAACATCATCGTCATCATCATCATCTCCATCATCATCATCATGGCCCCCAGTATATTCCCGCACAAGTAGGAATTACGGGGTCAAGAGTGCCAAATGTCTTTCAATAACGTTTCAACAACATCACATGTCTTTCAACAACGTTTAAACAATATGACTAAATGTCTTTCAAGAGCATTTCAACAAAAAGGCTAATGTTCAAACTTAACATGATTTATTCTAGCAAAACATTCGTGTTGTACATATAGGCTTAATAGGAAAAAGAATGCAATGATGAGAATTCTAACCTGGGATTTAGGGAAAATATCAGCAATAAGTTTCTTGTACCTCTTGACAGGTTGCCTGGACCTAGTTTGCAAGCCGGGACAAAAGCAGCAAAAGGTATCACATGCTTGGACCATTTTTTATATTACTTAAAAATGTTGCAACCAAAACCCCTTAATCTCTATCTATCTACTTAAATATTTATCGCATTTCTTTGCCTAAAATTTTGGATTTTTTTATTTTGTTTTTGTTTTTGCTGGGATGAATTAAAGATCCTAATATTCATCAAAACATCTTGATTTCGGGAAAAAAGAAAAGGAAAGCCCTTAAACTCAAATGAGGAGGATGACCATTTCGTTCTAGGACCAGCCTACAAAAAAAAACAAAAAAAAAACAAATCAAGATGAGAACACCCAAAAAACAATCAAATTGTGCATCAATTTCAAATTGAAGAGGATTGAGCAACCAATGAAATGATCGCTACAATGCGTAGGATTTAATGATTTTTGTTTTAATTTTAAACAATTAATACAAAACAAACATAGGCAAATAAAATTTTGGAGCCAAGGAGTTGTAAATACCTCAAGATAGATGCTTTCCAAAAAAGATGGAAATCCGTCATAAAGTATGCAAAATTTTTCCAAGATTCAGGCATTAATCCTCGCCATGAAATTAAAGAACATCTAGCTTACCCCCATCCGCTTTTTTCGTCATGTCTCCCTCCCCCCTCTCGCTCTTCCCTTCACCTATTTCTCTCCTTTCACAGAAAACACACACACACATACACACACTTACACACACCCACTCTCTCTCTCTCTCTCCTCTATATTTTTTTATTTTGTAAAAATAATGCTTCTAAAGTTCTTCCTCCATGCCCCTTCCATCCAGTTCGTGCTAAGGAGGCAGGGAGAATTGTACTTCTGCCAACGATCCTTTCTAATTTGGGAGAAATATGGATAACCAACCATTAAACATAGTAATTTTATAAAATCACCATTTTATTAAAAATCAATATATATAATAAAATTTGGCCATTTTTTAACTATAAGAACGAAAATGTTAACGAGGTTCGCATAGCGGAGATTGCTAGTATCTTGTAGGTGAGTAAGTAAGGAGGGTGGAAAGAGAAGACCCTTTCTAGGACAAGAAGGAGGTGTTGATTAAGTCCATTGTATAAGCAATCACGACATACACTATGTTGTAGTTTGCCTTTCCTAGAGTTTATGAATTAAGATTATAAAATTATTTATTAACTTTCAGAGTGGTGAATGGATGGGAAAAGGAAGGTGCATTGACTTAATTGGAAGAAACTTTGTTTGCCAAAAGATAAAGGGAGCCTTGACTTTAGGGATATGGAGAATATTAACTTGGCTTTCCTTACTAGACAAGGTTAGAGATTGATTCAAGAGCATGCTTCTTTGCTTTCCAGATTGGTTAAGGTGCGATATTTTCCTAACACAAGCTTCTTGGAGGTGCATGTGGGTCATTGCCCAAGCTATTCTTGGTGTAGCATTTTAGAGGGGTGAGAGGCTTTAGAAAAGGGTATGGTGTGGCATGTGGGTAATGAGACTTCAATTAATACTTGAATTGACGCAAGGATCCCTCACCCATGTAGGATTAAGGCGATCGCGGGGCCTCAGGTGCGAGAGTTTAAGAGAGGTGATGTAGACATTATTGATGAGGTTTAGTCGGTTTTCCAGCCGTTTGATGTTGATTTGATTTTATCAATCAGTTGTGTATAGAAATGGCAATGGGGTGGGGATTCCCCATTACCCGTGGGGATTGCCCGTTAAGGGTACGAGGATGGGAATTTTTAGTGGGGATGGGGGCGGGGATGGGGGAAAAGTAAATACCCGCTAGAGCATGGGCATGGGGACGGGGATAGGTGTCCCCGCCCCACCATCCGACCCGAATCCGACTCTATTGAGGAATTCCCGCTGGGGGTCCCATTGGAGAACCCCGTGGGGAATCCCCACAAGGTGAAAATCAAACGGGGATGGGAAGTCCCCGCTAGAGATTATAAATGGGGAAATCAAGCGGATATGGAAAATCCCCGACGGGGATTATAAATGGGGAAATCAAGTGGAGATGGGGAATCCCCGCCGGGGATTATAAATAGGGAAATCAAGCGGAGATGGGGAATCCCCGACGGGGATTATAAATGGGTAAATCAAGTGGGGATGGGAATACCCGACGGGGACGAGGACCCAACGAGGATGGGAATGAGAATAAATTTTATTACCCGATGGGTAATGGGATGGGTATTGATGTGACCCCCGCCATGGATGCTAGCCAGGAGGACGACGCCTTCACACTTCGCTCGGATGGCCCCATCACTCGTGCCAGGACTCGAGCAATCCAAGCCGCGACACAATCTCTTGTGGCGCGCCTTTCCGCAGGCCACGGTGCGTCCCTCGCTGCGCCGACGCACACGGCCTTGTGCGTCCTCGGCGTCGAGGAACCTCAACTCGGACCGATCATGACAACCTCCAACCCCTTGCCACCATCGGACCCGAGCCTTGCATCGTGCCTTGGATCGTAACTTGAGGTTCTCGCGACCCTCCCGCAAGCGCCCTCGCCAGCGTCCAGTGCCGCGCCGTGACCTCGCCAGCGTCGCGCCAAGCATGTCGCGACACTTCGAGCACGGTCACGGACGACATATCTATTTTTAGTAGTTTTTTGCATACTTTCCATTATAGAACATTGCTATTACTAGTTTTATGCTTTTAGGAAGTCAATAATGGGCCTTGTGCCGAACACTTTTGGACCCGCGCCGTTGGGCCTCTAGCCTGCGTGCTAGCCCTCGGCGCGCGCCCCATCCTTAGGGTTTTTACTAGGTTATTTTTGCCGCCTCTCTATATAAAGGGGCTTAGACTTGTTATTTCGAGCAGCGCACACTTGGGATTAATATAGTAGAGGTTTTGCTCCTAATTTCTCCCTCGTGCCATTGCGCCACCACATTCTATCATACAAAGCTCTCGATTTTCCCTTTGTTTTCAATTGTTTGTGTCAAAGTTCGAATCAATCAAGCCTTCTGCCGCACTCTTTGAGACCCACTACTCAAACATCGCACCGATCCGTAGCATCCCATACGAGGGACGCATCAACTGGCATCAAAGCCAAGGTTTGAGTAAGTCTCGATCAACCCTTTTCGTTCACTCTCACACGCATTCCGCCACTCGAAACCCTAGAATTCATCCTCCACTTTACATAACCGCCATCTGGGGTCCCAAATTTTTTTCTTGCTTTCGTATATTGATTATAAAAAAAAATTCAGCCTTGCCCTACTCGTAAGATCTATTGATTTTGGTGAAAATTACTCATTGTCTTGCTAGTTGCATGCACATTAGGTTTTGTTTTGCCAATTTCTACTTGACTCTTGCGTGTTGCTTTGTTGAATTGCTTGTTCTTTGTTTGCTCTAGAGGAGAAATCCTAGAGTCTTTGCAAAAAAAAAAAGTGTTCGACTATCATAACCAAAATAAAGTAAGGTAGTCGATCCAATCAAAAAAAAAAAAAATCTTGTCTTGGACGATCGCAAACCAAAATAAGGTAAGATCGATTCATTTGTGGTTCATAAATTGGCACCATTAATCGCATATCACAACTTGTGGTTTTCGTTTTTGACTTGCCGTTTTGTGTCTTGCGTTGCGAACTTTGTTGTTTTCGTAGCCTTGTTGATAGATCGAGATCGAGTGACCTTAGCCTAGCGAATCCTTGTTCGTGTGGTTTGAACGAAAGGGTCGGCTTGACTTAAGCGAACTGTAACTCGTGCTTTTTGCTTGTAAACTTCTTACTGCTACGATGACTGGTGTGACAATAGGTACAAACTCGGATTCGGAAGACAAAGCTACATCAACGAGGAGACAGCCCTTTTCGAGTCCTAGAGCGAATCGGGGACAACGCCTACAAGATAGACCTCCCAGACAAGTATTCGGTGCATTCCACTTTTAATGTCGCCGAACTCTCCCCCTATATTGAGCCTGCTCATGAGGAAACGGGGACGTTTCCCAACCAAGTGGGGGAGGGTAATGCGACCCCCGCCATGGATGCTAGCCAAGAGGACGACACCTTTACACTTCGCTCGGATGGCCCCATCACTCGTGCCAGGACTCGAGCAATCCAAGCCGCGACACAATCTCTTGTGGCGCGCCTTTCCACAGGCCACGGTGCGTCCCTCACCGCGCCGACGCACACGGCCTTGTGTGTCCTCGACGTCGAGGAACCTCAACTCGGACCGATCATGACAACCTCCAACCCCTTGCTACCATCGGACCCGAGCCTTGCACCGTGCCTTGGATCGCAACTTGAGGTTCTCGCGACCCTCCCGCAAGCGCCCTCGCCAGCGTCCTCTCCAGCGTTCGCGCCAGAGTCCAGTGCCGCGCCGTGACCTTGGCAGCGCCGCGCCAAGCATGTCGCGACACTTCGAGCACGGTCACGGACGACATATCTATTTTTTAGTATTTTTTTGCATACTTTCCATTATAGAACATTGCTATTACTAGTTTTATGCTTTTAGGAAGTCAATAATGGGCCTTGCGCCGAACACTTTTGGACCCGCGCCGTTGGGCCTCTAGCCTGCGTGCTAGCCCTCGGCGCGCGCCGCACCCTTAGGGTTTTTACTAGGTTATTTCTGCCGCCTCTCTATATAAAGGGGCTTAGACTTGTTATTTCGAGCAGCGCACACTTGGGATTAATATAGTAGAGGTTTTGCTCCTATTTCTCCCTCGTGCCATTGCGCCATCGCATTCTATCATACAAAGCTCTCGATTTTCCCTTTGTTTTCAATTGTTCGTGTCAAAGTTCGAATCAATCAAGCCTTCCGCCGCACTCTTTGAGACCCACTACTCAAACCTCGCACCGATCCGTAGCATCCCATACGAGGGATGCATCAGGTATGGGGAGCATATATCTAAATGGGTATGGGTATGGGGAGGGTATCCCCCCCCCCCCCCCCCCCCCCCCCGTGAACCCGCCCTATTGCCATCCCTAGGTGTGTAGTGAATCAACACCGAATGAACTCAGTTGGTTTTATGCTAAGAATGGTATTTTTCGGTCCTTATTGTCCTATTAGTCAATCATATGCTACTTATGGGTGGATTTATGGAGCAAAGGTGGATGGTCGTCCCCTTTTCTTTACAAGGAACTGAAAAATAGTAATGGGGTAGCGGTGATTCCAACCGATCTTCCCACTTTGTCAATATTTCTAGATATATGATTAACTTAGAATAAATGTTAAATTATTGTGTTGTACCGTCGATAAATGGATGAGACTAGGTGTAGAAGGTCATGAATTCAAGTTTCTATATTTGCACTTTTGGTATTTTTTCTTGATGGCCCTAATTTTGTATACTCCTACAAATGGCCTTAATATTTTTAACAGATGAGCCTAATTTTCTAAAACATGACTTGATTGAATAGTTCTAAAATAACACATAAATTAAGTAAATTCACATTAGATTTTTTAATATTAGTTAAATTGAATTTGTTTATACTCTAAGTATTTGTTTGAATAATTTTTTTTAATACTTTCTAGTTCGATTGAAATTTTTTTATACTATCGTTTAGTCAAATTATGTTTTAACAATTTTGTTCATGGATTGTAATTTGCAAAAGAATAATATGGTCAAATTGAAAAAATGCATTTTTGTCATTGTTAATGAAATCAAATAAACTTGTTTATACTGAACTGTTTTCAAAAGGTGTATGGAGAAATTTATTATTAATTTATCAATTTCAAGTATGAATCTTCGATTATCCTTATTGAATCTCATACTATTTAAAGAAATTTTCGGACCCTTCCTTCCAAAATTCTCTGGCTCTGCCACTGATGCTACCACTAATAAGTTTTGAGATTGATAGTGGGCAAACTACTTTTGATGTCTTGCCTTTTCATAGTCTATGGAAGATGATTTGGAAGATTAGAATGGTGCTCCAAATTAAATTCTTTCATTGGAGTGTGTTTCGTGAAGTTATTCCGGTCAATGAAAGCTTCATAGAAGATGCATTGTCACATATCCTTGTGATCAGTGCAGGAGTATTGAGTCTTGTTTTCATGCTTTTTTTAGTGTCGTTAGGCTTAATGATTAGGAAAATTGTTCCGGCTCTTGCACAATGCGATTTTGTCCTATCGTTGGTGGAAGATGCGCTTCCAATTAGAGTTTTGGTATCTTTCGATGTGGGAGAGATTTGTTGGATCTTCGAAGTGTCGATTGTCGATTGGTGGAGCTAGTGTTAGGTCTGCAATGTGTTGTCTCGCCGTTGGTGAAAGATACGGTTCCAATCGGAGTTTCGATATCTTCTAATGTGGGAGAGGTTTGTGAGATTTTCGAAGTGCCGACCGTTGATTTTTGGATTGTAAGCATTGCGTCATCATCAATTGTTATCACTGATTATGATCCCTGTAGATTGCGATCTCCCCCGTCGTTTATTCAACGTGTTGCTTAGGAATAATAGTCGGACGCCATGTAGGATGAGGGCACTAATTGCACTTGGGCTTCGTAGGTGCTATTGACTCGCCTTAAGTCTTGAAGCTTTTAATTGATTATGTGCATTGTTAATACACTGGTGAAGCTGCCTTGTCTAGTCAAGCGTATGAGTGGATAGGGAGCATTCGGTACTTGTATGTTTTTGTAGGGTGTGTGGTTTTTAATAAGTATCATCCTCTTATTACCTTGAACTCTTAGTTTGCAAACGTTATGCTCCATTGTTCTCTCCCTTTGCTTCGATCACTTTCTTGTCGTTTAGCGCTAAAAATATTCGCGCTCCATCACAACCACATGACTTGATGTTTCCGCTTACAAGAACCTTGAGCAAACATATGATGTCCGAGCTTATTTGCCTTGGATCTCCCCTGACTTAGGCTTTATGGTTCTGGGTTAGTCATTGAATAGGTTGGTTGTTTGGGCTGACATTGCTTACTGGGCCTTGTATTTTGTGTGTTGGCCCAACAAGGAAGCTTATAAAAAGGAGTTATCTGTTGTCTTCCCCATTATTGTTCCTTTGCTCGTTGTCTTCTTGAACCGTGCCGCTTCAAATTTGCCCTACATGCCTTCTCATTTTTTGATGGTTCTCACCTTCATCCTACCGCTTTAGGAGTCCTTGAATCTCTTCTCTTTGAGCAAACAAGTAAACTTTTCTTTTCCTCGCCTTTGTTTATTGTGTTTTCCCTAATTTTCCTCTATGGCGTTCTGACTTCTCGCTACCTTGAGGGTGGGAAGCGGCTTTTGTTGGTCGTCGTTAGGATCTTGTGCGTTAAGCTTCACTTGTAATAACCCTCACTATTTAGTATAGGGTGCATTTGTACTTTCTCGTATCTTATCTTCTTTTCAGGTTCGAGGACGAAACTCTTTTTAAGTGGGTACTATTGTAATAATCCTCTTTTCTAGAAGGGTAATTATGTAACTACCCTTAGTTATTTAATAAAATATATATGGCATTATTAAAAATTATAATGGTTTTATTTTATTAAATAAAAATTTAGCAAATAACTTTTTCTAAGTTGTTTGGATAAATGTACCTTATGTAAAATGTCCAATTAATCTTACCCAATATATTAAAAATAAAAATAATGGAATATTCTAGGAGCATATTGTACATAAATTATTTTTGAATAAAAATAATTCTAAAACAATATCTTATTGGATAAAATGTGATATTTTCTTTGAATTTATAAATTCAATAGAGATTATTTTATGAATTTTAAAAGGAAGTATTTATAAATAATTTAGTATATTTCAAAAGAGATCCAAAAAAAAAGATTTTTGAATAATTTGATCCAAAAAAATAATGGAATGATTAATTTATTATTTAATATATTCATTCATAACTTAGGAATGAATATTAATTCTGGGTAGTTTGTTTTTTTTATTTATTTCATCTTCTTGCTTAGAACAACCCTAGCAACCAAAATCAAGTCCAAACTCAAAGAAGATGTTCCGACGGTTTGACCCTCTCTCGAAATCAGATCCAAAATCAGAGAAGATATTTCGGCCGTCCTCGCTCTCTCTGGTTCTGACCTCTCCCGAGTCCGTCGTTCTGTCCCTGATTATCTTCCTCGTCAAAGTCAGATTCTTCTCTAGCGACATATCTTCTCATGCATTTTCCAGATCTCCAGATCTTAGATTTCGAATTCTTCTCTGCGTATATTCTAGATTTCGGAATTCTTCATTGTCGGCATGTATTCTCCGTCTAAGAATCCAGATTTCTTCTCCGTCAAAGTCGATAATTGTAGTTTGCTATCCAGATCCAAAAAAGATATAAAAAGGAAAAAACAAATATAAAAGGCAGATAAAAAAATAAAAAGAAAATTTTAATGTTTTTATTTGTAAAAAATAAATGAGAAAAATAAGTAGGAAAAAAGAAATAGAAAAGTCAAATAGAAAAAAATAAATATTTTATGCTTTTATTTGTAAGAAAATAAATGAAATAGAAAAGGAAAAGGAACAAATTATAAAAAAAATTCATGTCAGCAAATCCAAATAACCTCACTCGCTGAAGTCTCACTTGATGTTCACTCGTTTTGCCACATCAGAATTTTGTATTTAAATAATAAAAATATGTATAGTGTAATGACCTATTTAAAACCAAAAAATGGGGTCGTAAAAAATGACGTAAGTTCGAGAAGCTCCTCTCACAAGCTTCTTCAATTCCGCTAGCTGATTGGAAAAAAAAACTCCCGCTAATGTTTGCCGAACGGAGCCTCAGTCAAAATGGATCTATTTTATACAAGTTCAAGATGAAAAACCATAACAAAATCCATAATCGTTGAGCTCGGGATTGATATCAATCTACACAATCTATCTCAAAAAACTCAAAAATAGGTTGAGCTTCCAATTAACCGAAAAAAAGAAGAAAATTACACAAGACAAGAACCCAAATCACAAAAATAAAGAGACATATAAGGATACAAATTAGTTTCAGTTGAGACTTTCTTGAGAAACAAAGAGAAAAAGGCTCTTATCAAAAACAATTTCCGCCTCCTCATATCATTCATAATCACAAGTTTCATATTCTCCTCAACTAGAAGAACCAAGATCGGAATTAGAATCAGAATTTAAAAGAGAAGACTCATTCCCCTTTTTGAGAACCTTCATTACCCAATTCCTATTTTACCCCTCAAATTGCTCCAAATTACCCCCACCATTCCCTTGCTTGCTGTTTCTCTCCTTCACCTCAACTGAAACAACATCGTCTACAACAAACCCCTTTATACCCACCTCTTATTTAGCCCACGGAAACAGAGATATGAACGGGTGCTTGAACGAAAACCTCGACAAAGTTGTTCTCATAGCGCCAGGACCGTTCCCCGACGAGCCGCTGCCCGCCACCGACACCGCCATCGGCATCCTGCGAAGAATTGGGATGGGGTCGGACACGCATCCATATTGATGTAGGCTCGCACAAAGGCCGGCGATCTCACTTGCTATGGCTATGTCTATGGAGATTGAAGGTGTCCGAAAATACAAACACGAAAGTGAAAAGGAAAGGAGGTATAACAAAGGAGAAAATATTCATTAATTTGTTTTATTTTAATCATAAAATTTAGACCACGGGAGTGGGCATGGATCAGAGGATCATGTCGCAAGGATCTGTATACAAATTTAAAATTTTTGCCCGTAACTAAGAACAGAAGGCCATGGCATCTGTTGTCGTTCACTTGGAGACGCTAGTGTCATTTGAACCACAACTACTTGTGGTGAAGATTCATTTCCATCATGTGGTCCCACCAGAGTCTCAATTGACGAGCAGCCATTAATGATTACCTAGCCGGCTAGCCTCCTTTGTCTGCGATAATCGCCGGAATGGAAGTCTTGAACCCTAGTTCCGATCTCGGCCGACGATCTCTTTCCCTGCTCACCAATGGAGACTGGAGTGTCCATCTGTTGCGTGTATCTTCGCGCCATCTCCGTTCTTCCCTCTGTAAACGCAATATCACAGGTGTGAGCTGGAGGCACAGAGCACACTTTTCGCGGGATGCGGTACGTTCTCGCGTGATGAACAAAATTTTTGTTCCTGATCACTGTTTTAAAGGAATGGGTGAAGTGATTGGCAAAGCTGTTTTTAATTTTGCCGTCGGAGCTGCCGCCTTGTTGTCGGTGTATTGTGGCGATTCTCCTTCCGTTCTCGCCGAGTCCCTCACTGTTGCTTTCCCGGTCTCTCGTACTAGCGAGGTTGCACTTTCTCCTTTTCTAAACTATTAGTCTCTGCCTTCTACTTTCTATAATTTTGATTTGATGTTTCAAGCAATAGTTCGATCTGTTATGTGCTGTATGTACCGTATTCTAGGTTTTAAGGTATTCAAGTTTTGGTATCTTCGAACTCAAAACATGAGGTGGACAAGTGACGAGCTGATAGGAAATTGAATGTCTGTAGATGGCAACATTGTATTGATATTTCAGTATTTAAGTCCTACTTTGGACAAGTAATATTTCCATTAAGTTCTTTAATCCTGATTGATTACTATGCACAGTACCTTTGTATATGGTGATTTGAGATGTTTGGAATTGCTTGCTCATTTTCTATAATTTGGATTTCAATACTGTAGTGGCACCTTCCATTTAATAATTGCCTATATATAGCAATTCTTATCCGAAGGAAATTATTTACCGATGATTGAATTCAAGAGACAATGTGATCCTCTGGAAATATTCTTCTCCTACTATTCGGTTAGCACATACCTTGGTAGATGACCTATGAATTATAAAGACGTTATCACACACTAGTGAAATGGTCGTCTTTATATGTTACATTATTTTTTGGCAATGGTAGGTGAACAACGTACAAAGAACTCTAATAGAGGCTTGGAGTTTAATTAGAGAATCATTTGTTGATCCAACCTTTAATCACCAAGGTATTTAAAACTCCATCCATGGGTTCTTTTCTTACTTTCAATGCAAGAACGATGAATATGAAATCTCATGTCACTTTACAAGAAACACTTTGATTTTTTTTTTCCCTTTAGACTGGGATCTGAAGCTACAACAGACGATGGTGGAGATGTTCCCATTAAAGTCAGCTGATGCAGCTTATGGCAAGATTAAAGCAATGCTGGCTAGCTTAGAAGATCCCTTCACAAGAATTATTAGCCCAAAGGTATTTGTTGTTTTGGCAAAAAATTGCATATATCTTCCATTGAAGTAATCCATTCTTGTTGACATATTAAATTTGATTAGACTACCATCAAGATGGGAGTAAAATTCTAAATCAGGACAATAATAACTTGAAAATATGACACTGTTTCAAAAAAATTCAATCTTCAATTTAATTGTCATAAATCAGCCAATTATTTTACGGTATTAATTTTTATAACGTGGCCTAAATAATTTGCAATTGATCAGGATACATGATCTGATAAACTTTTTTTTGTTGAAAAGGACTACCAAAGTTTTCGAATCGGAAGTGATGGGAATTTGCAAGGAGTTGGTCTCTTTATCAATGTTGATCCTGCTACAGGGCATTTGGCAAGCATATTCATCTATATGACGCCTTATAATTTCCACCATAAGCATTTGGATTTCGAGTAAGCTGTATATGTCAGAATACAGTGTAAAATTTCTGCTTTTTGAGCGTGGCACTGTTTTCAGATAATGTTCATAGAAGGCTAACCTGATGTTATAATTTCCCCAAGAAAGTTCCACTTTTTCAGTTGGTTGTTTTGCATAGTCTACTCATTTAGCTATATCCTAACATAGTGAAAAACTAACCTCTAACCGTATTGTACTAATATAACAATTATAATTTTGAAGGTTGTTTTGTCATGTGTGGAAAATAGCCCAGCTGCTCGAGCTGGCATGCATGAAGGAGATGAGTTACTTGAAATCAATGGTATAGAAATATACAAAACCTTCACCATTGAATTTATTTACATATCCTCTCTTCCCCTTCTAAAAATTAGCAACTCTTTTTTTTCTTGTAAAATTTCTTCTCCACCTATGGTCAGTCGTTTATATGCATTTTGTTGAAGACTTTAAGTCACTTTCTCACTGTGACTCTATCTTGACACAATTTCTAACTAGTTCTGCAGTGAAAAAAAAGTGCATTTTACTCACCACTGTGCTCTTTATGAACAATCTTTGCAGTGGAAACATATCTTGCATTCATACATACTCTTCATCTCTGAGATTTTAAAACAACCTTGTAAATAGTGATTGTTGAACATCTTAATTTCTATCAGAGAAATTGTTTAACTAATGTATGAAACTTGAAATCTGGAATTGACAGCAGACAAACTTGATGGCATTGATAGCGAGACAGCAGCACAAAAGCTTCGAGGACGTGCTGGAACAAGTGTTAGAGTCAAAATCCAAAATGTAATATTATTTGTATGCTTTTTTTTTCTCTAGTTTAAATATCCTCTCTCTTCTAGAAGATGAGTTCTGTTTGTCATCATGCACAAGTACTCCCTAGCTCATGCAGCTCTTTTATTGCCTTGCAGTATAACTGAAACTTCCATTATCTGCAAGAAGTGTTGTGAGAATCTGAATAATAATACGTTCTAACAAGTCATCTTTTTAGATGAGGATAATTTTTCCCTTAACTGATTATAAATAGAGGCTAGATATGATAAAATAATTAACTGTATACTATCGCCTTATTTTGGCAAGATTGGAAATAAGAAACTTCAGTTCCGTTGTCTTTTTTCATAATTCTTATCAGGGCAGTGGATGCAAATCAACTGCAGCAGGTGGATTCTCAATTTTCATTTTTTTAATTGGGTGATCCTCCTTCCATAAGTTTTTCTGCGACTGATATAGAGCTTTTGGGTGCAGGGTACAATTGGTGAAAGCATGCCTAGGTTTCGAGAGGTATGGTTTTCATTTTATTTATGAGAGGGAGCTCGGTTTGCCATCTTGTTTTTAAGTACACTAGTTTTCTGTAGTTTTATTTGCCATCTTGTTTTTAAGTGCACTAGTTTTCTGTAGTTTTATTCTTGCTTCTACAGCTGCTAGTTTTACTCCACAGCTTTGGTCATCACAAGTTGTGTTGTTGAAAATGACACCTTTATTTTGCTTTGCAAAAAGGTAAACCTTCCTCGGGAGTTCATCAAATTTTCTCCTATATCCAGTGCCATCATTCCACATGTAAACCCGGAAGGCCATTTGTCTAGGATGGGATATGTGAGGCTAGCTGCATTTTCTCAGGTGGCTGTTTGTGTTAATCTCCAGAGTAAATTTATTTTGTAATATTGATGTTTTCACCAATATATAAGTATCTTTGACCGTATAAATTATTCATTGGCTCTTGCTTTAAAACCATTGAAATGTATTTGACAGACAGCTGCGTCAGACATGGAAAAGATAATCCATCTGCTGGAAGATCAGGGGGTTCACTCGTACATATTGGATTTGAGAAACAATCCGGTAAAGTCATGGTTTCTTTGGATACAAGTCCTAATTATTGAAAGCAGTCTCAGCTCTTAACGCTTGCATATTTCAATCAAATATAACAGGGAGGCTTGGTTAGAGCATGTGCTATGAAGGGGATTGGTAATCCCCTCTTCCTTTTTTTACCCATTTTTTATTCAAAATGAGGATCCTCTTGGATGTGGGTTGGAAGAGAGGATCTTCTCTTGAGAGAGGAATGGGGTGAATTCCTCTATGGGTAGAGGAATGTGCACATTGGCTTTTGTGCATTCCTCTCCATATTCACCCAATTAAAATTTGACATGTGTCTCTTATAATCAACTACATTCATTTATTTTCATTACAATTTAGCATTAACAAATTACAAATAAAAATATTTTAAAGATGATATTTTAAAAAAAAAAAAAAATAAATAATAATTCTTGCAATTTTTTTGTCTATAAATTGAACCTAATATTGCATATCTTTTTCATCTATCAACTACAATCATTTATTTTCATTACAATTAAGCATTAATAAATTACAAACAATAATATTAAAAATATGACATTTTTTAAAAAAAAATTCCTACAACTTTTTTTGTCTATAAATTGAACCTAATATTGCATACATTTTTCATCTCATCCTATCTTACTATCTTCCTCCCTCATCATCCCATGGATAATCATGATCCAACTAACCCAAACTTGCAAAATAATTCAAATTCCCAATATACTACACCCTTTTTTGGCATCGGATTCGGATTGTGATTAAATTCTTATGACAATAATGTTGTTATTTATGCTTAATGTTTTCATTTTACATCTTATTTTATGTTGTTGTTTGTATTATCTTAATGTAATCAAGATTTAATTATTAGTAGTAATCAATTTATATTGTCATAAGTAATATTTTTTTTATTGAATGTTAAATTAATTTATTAATTAATTAAAATCACAAGGAGTGAATAAATCATAAATTGATAATATAAGTATGTGATAAACTATATGTATAAAAAATTGGAAGAGAGGATAAGTAATGATTCTCATTGTTGTGGGTGAATATAGAGAAAGAGAAAGAGAAAGAGAAGAGGAAATAGGGAGGTAAAATATAGGATAGGTGAGGTGTCAAAAGGAGGTGAGGAGAGAGAAAGTGAAGAGAGGATTAGAAATCCCCTCCATAGCACATGCTCTTAAAGCTGGGCTTGATGTTGCTCAAATGTGGCTTGATGGAGATGAGATTCTTGTGAATACAATTGATAGGGATGGAAATATGTTTCCTATCAACACAGTAAACGGGCATGCTATAACACATGATCCCCTTGTTGTACTTGTAAGTTCCTAACTGACCAAACTCTTTAGTTAAAATAAATTACAGAAATCATAATATAATTGCTCAAGTCATTGATATATATATTTAAAAACTTGTACTTGGATTAAGAATTTACAAAACACCTGTTGGAACTTGGAAGAGGGTGACTTACTGACTTGTGTTAGCTCTGTTTGTTTCACTCAAAACTTGAAAATGGCCATGCTATCCTGGATTAGGTGAATGAGGGAAGTGCCAGCGCAAGTGAAATTTTGGCCGGGGCACTTCATGATAATGGCCGTGCTGTCCTTGTTGGAAACCGAACCTTTGGCAAGGGGAAGATACAGGTACTCTCTCCAGTTATGTTATTTGACCAGTAATTACATTACATGAGATTTTGTTTCGAGAACTCGTACTAGGTAGTAGGTACTTTCTCCAGTTATGGCCATGCTTACATGAATGTGTTCGTACAATTGCTGGTGCAGAGTGTGACTGAGTTGCATGATGGTTCAGCTCTATTTGTAACAGTGGCAAAGTACTTGTCGCCATCACTACATGAAATCGACAAAGTTGGTATAACACCCGATGTCAAGTGCACCACCGAGATGCTTAATGGGCCAAAAGATTCTGCAGAGAAGAATACACATGAGAATGAGAGTGGATCTGCGTTAGAGGCTGATTCATGTATCATGGTAGCGGAGCATGAGTTGGACATTCAAGAGTCTAGAGGAACTGCCTCTTGAGTCTTGAACAGTCTAGCTTCCACATAGTACATTTGGGCATGTGCAGTTTATAATCTCTGTATTCATGAAAGTCAATATTGTATGTAATACGTAAAACGAAATCAAGTCACCTCATTATGCATGTACATATTGTAAGTATTAATACATATTTCTTGACTGATAGGCTGTTGTCAAGTATAGGAGAGAAATTTTGGGAAAAATATTTCCCTTTGATTTACATCCCTAGATACAAGGTGTAGTATAGCTTAGAGTTTAAGCTCGGGTTACAAGATAATTACATTATCCTAGCATAGGTACCCGTACCCTTTGGTTTAATATAAATAATTTATTTTTTATTTGAATATGAACAAAATTATTGAAACTTAATGTTTTATTTTCTCCTTCATTAAAAGGAAATGAATTAGTTAAACTTTTTTAAATTTGTATATATATGTTTAAATTATTGAAACTTAATGTTTTATTTTCCATTTCACCAAGACCTTTGTTGCAACTCTACCATGACTATTTATCATCCTTCTATCTAAGATCAACTCTGGTGTCTTGGTAGATGTATCAACTATAATGGATAGTAATGATTTTGAAGTAACTACAGCTCCCACATGCTTCTTCAATTGGGAAACACGAAATATTGGGTGGATTCTAGATGAAGAAGGAAGATTCATTTTGTAAGCAACCTTCCCACATTTATCATCAACTAAATATGGCCCATAATATTTTGGAGCTAACTTTTGGTTTCCACTACTCACCACACTATGCTACTTATATGGTTGAAGCTTAACATACACAAAGTCACCAATCTCAAAGGATCTCTCACTTGTATGTTTATGAGCCCATTGCTCCATTCTTTTCCGAGCTCTCATAAGATGAAACTTAAGCACCTGTATCATATGTTCACGCTCTTGCAGACTTCTTGCAACCATATCTACTTTTGACTCTCTAGGCAAGTAACACAAGTGAACTGGTGGAGACTGACCATATACAATCTTATAAGGAGTGAGATGGGTAGAGGTGTGGTATGTTGTGTTATATGGTCAGACTGTGGTTGATAAGCACAACATCATAGACCCAGTGCAGTTCCGCTTGAGCGGAATCTGGGGGGTCAAGATGGAGGCACCCTTGGCTTGACACAGAGGAGGTGCG
This sequence comes from Fallopia convolvulus, assembly GCA_964016875.1. NCBI lineage: Eukaryota > Viridiplantae > Streptophyta > Magnoliopsida > Caryophyllales > Polygonaceae > Fallopia > Fallopia convolvulus. Next base: position 30,052,672 of record OZ024719.1, read on the forward strand.
CTCGGAAAGACCCAAGGAAAACTAAAATTCAGCTACGTGACAATGATAACTGAATCTAGTTAGAATCCATCAAAATTGATATAGGGATTATAACCATCTCAAAGGCATTGTATAAAATCTAATGAGCATGAGGACGAGCCCCAAATTGAGAGAAACTCCTTGCAAAGTGAAGAAGTCAATCCAGAGTTCACTAACAAACCTAACATCCCTACCATTGACAATTGACTTAGGAAATCCATGTTGTTTGAAGATATTATCCAGAAAAGCTTGAGCTAATGAAGTTGATGTATAAGAGTGTGTCAAAGTAACAAAGTGTGCAACCTTACTCAATCTATCAACTACCACCAAAATCACTCACTTCCTAATTGACAAGTCAACTTATCTATGAAATCCATAGATATATCACCCCGACACACCCTCTTGCTAGCCTGGTACTCCGGTGCCAAGGCTTTTTATGTAGAGACTGGAGCGTCCGGTTTCGACACACTTTCAGGGAAGCGAACCGCGTGGAGGACGATTTAGCTAACTACGCTCATTCTCTTCCCCTTGGTCTTCATTGTTTTGAGGAACCCTTGCTGTGACACCCTTATACCATATGACATATACTTAGTAAAAACTTATTTCACATATAAACATATAATTTACATATAATAACTATCCACGTAAACATATAACAAAACTAACAACCATATAAGGTTGTATACACACACACACACAAAATTCTATGTCGTTACTTCTTAAACTAATACGTCTATTACTCTAACTTTATTACAACACAAAAGTCTAAGATGCAAAATGAGGAGGAGAAGGTTGCTTAGAGCTTCAGCCGACCGACCTGTATGAATGTGATCTCTAAAAGGACACACATTAATAAAAACTAGTTGAACCTGAAAAATTGTTTTGCGATTTATGTGAGTCGCATACTCAATGAATATAAACCATCATCAATTATTTCAAACAAAGTCAAACATTTAGTCCATGTACATATACATACATATTATATATATATATCATATATGAATTTACTATGCAGGTGCAAATGCTGATGTATCCGATTTATTATTCTGTGAACTATTCAAGCCTGAATCTGCCCCGGGTTTTCATTACCGACTCTTTTCCATTACAAACTTTTCCTCTTTTTTTTCCATATACCAATTTTTTTTCTTTTCCATTACTGACTTTTAGGCATCTTAGGCCTCATTTGCTCATATATCATCTCTTAGGCATCTTAGGCCTCATGTACGACCCGTAGGTCTCTTTTGTATACAAATTCAGGGCAAGACAGTCACAAGTCCTTTTAATCTCATTGCAATATGCTATGCAATCAAGTGCATCATGTAACCATTTATCATATGCCATCTGTTAACATACTTTCTGTGCAAACCACTCTGGAAATTTCAAAGCTATCACATATATCCATATAACTCATATAATCCGTATAGCACATATATTCATATAGCTCATATAGCACAAATATCATATATATATAGCTCATATAGCACATAAATCACATATATACATATAACACATGTAGCACATATAACACATAGGTTTTAATCTCCGATTTATACACACATATATCCATATAGCATATATATTCATATAACTCATATAACACATATACCCATATAGCGCATATAGCACATAGGGTTGAATCTCCGATATAGCACATAGGGTTAAAACAATTACTATATCTCTCCTCCTTGTTCTTGACCACGATCTATGATTGGTGCTCCTATATGTAACCCAATGCAAATTAGGATATTTATTCTTATAGACTCTAATCCTAAATGCAATAAAATGCCAGTATGCCTTATAACTTTTTGTGCATAATTCCAAATCCTTTTAAACTTCACAATAAAAAACTATATATATAGAAGAACATTTTTCTAGTTCAAACCTTTATGAAAAACTTGATCAAAAGTCCCCATAATATCCTTACAAGGCAATAGCCTAAAATTACTATGAAATCTTTTACCAAATATAAATCCGATATCGAAAACATCCCCTGAGAAATATAAATCGACTAATTTTCAAATCAAAATCAACTGTAGATCTAGATCTGAAAAAATTAGAAAAATATAAATAAACTATTAACTAATTAAAACTTACCAAATCACGCTTATACTTCAGGATTAAAACCAGATAGAAAAGATCTTGGATCAAAACCAACAAAAACAACAAGATCAAAGTCTTATTTTCTCTCCTCTCCTCTCGCCCTTTTCTTCTCTGTAATTTTTTTCTGTTTGATTTTCATCTCGTACACAAATGAACGTGTATGATATATATATATATATATATATATATATATATATATATATATATATATATATATAACATAAAGACATAAGAAAACAAATTTCAATTTCCAACACATTAGACATAGAAGACCAAATTCAAATTCCTACACATAAAGTGATAAGAAGCAAACTCAAACTTGATTTTAAAGTACGCAGAAACAAAGTCATGCAATTCGGAAAATTTGGATAGATTTTTGCAAAAATTACAATTTGCACCATCAAATCTTCTTTATTACAAACTTTACCCTAAAATAATTATTAATTAATTTTTAGTTAAAAGCTTTTTAAAAATATAAAAACTTAATTAGAAAATAAATACTACTTTTAAAAATTCACTATATATCATTCCAATATGACATGCATATGCTACTAATATTATATGAATGCAAAATGATGTATGCACTTTGGTCGGGGATGTTACAATCCTCTCCCTCTATAAGAATTTTGTCCTCAAAATTCGCTCTCTCTTCATATGATGCAGTATGATAGGGAATCAATTACCATTAAACAAATGTGGATATGACTTTCTCATCTTATCCTCGGTTTCCCAAGTCGTTTCCTCTATACCATGATTTTTCCAAATTACTTTTAACAATCGGAATTTCCCTACCCTATTCCGCAACTGTTTGATTCTGAAATCAACTATCATAACTGGTTCCTCTATGTAACTTAGACTCTCTGAAATCTATAATTCTGAATCCTTTAACACATGTGATGAATCAGATCGATACCGTCATAACATACTAACATGGAAAACATTATGAATCTGAGCCAATTTTGAAGGTAATGCTAATCTGTATGCCAATGGTCCCACCTTCTCTATGATGTCATATGGCCCAATATATCGAGGACTTAGTTTCCCTTTGTTACCAAATCTCATGAAACCTTTCCATGGACAAACTCGCAAGAATACTTTATCTCCAACCTGATATTCCATTTCCTTGCGATGCTGATCAAAATAGCACTTTTGTCTGTCTTGTGCTGCCTTCATTTTGTTCTTTACAATATCAATCTTATCAACTGTGTCTTGTATAATCTCAGGCCCTTCTAATATTTCTGCACCCTCTTTATCCCAATATAAAGGACTTCTGCATTTTCTTCCATACAATGCCTCATATGGTGCCATCCCAATGCTGCTGTGAAATTGATTATTATAAGCAAATTCCATCAGTGGAATATACCTATCCCATGAACCCTGAAACTCAATAACACAAGCACGAAGCATTTCTTCTAATGTCTGTATAGTCCTCTTTGACTGTCCATCTATCTGAGGATGATAAGATGTACTGAAATGCAATTTGGTCCCCATAACTGTTTGAAAACTTTCCCAAAATCGAGAAGTAAATCTAGGATCTCTATATGATACAATGGACACTGGTATTCCATGAAGTCGAACAATTTCTTTCATGTATATCTCTACCAATTGATCCAATGAACAACCCCATAGTATAGGCAAGAAATGTGTTGACTTAGTCAATCTATCAATAATTACCCAAATAGCATCATTTCCTTTTTGTGTTCGGGGTAGTCCCATAACAAAATCCATCGTAATCCGCTCCCATTTCCAAACCGGAATAGATAAAGGTTTCAACATACCTGTAGGTGCTTGGTGTTCCGCTTTGACTTGTTGACAAGTCGGACATTTAGAAACAAATTCAGCAACTTCCTTCTTCATCCTTGGCCACCAATAATGTTGTCTTAACGTATGATACATCTTTGTTGTGCCAGGATGCATAGCATATGGTGCATTATGTGCCTCATCTAAAATTTCTCGTCTTAGATCATCAACATCATGTAGACATAATCTGGCGCCAAACATCAATGTGTCGTCCTCAATAACAAATGGCGTATCTTTACCTTGTTCAACCCGATCTATAATTTCTGCCAACTTTTCATCTCTTACTTGTGCATCTTTAATTTTCTGTCTCAGTACTGGTCGAATCTCCAAAGTAGCAATCAGTATTCCATCAGTGTCAAACTGTAGTCTAGCATTTAGACCTCTCAAAGCAATAAAATTTGACAATGAAGTCATGTGCATATTGGCCATCATACTACTGGACTTTCGACTCAAAGCATCTGCTACAACATTGGCCTTTCCCGGATGATACTCGATTGTGCAATCATAATCTTTCAATATTTCCATCCAGCGCCTCTTCCGCATGTTCAACTCCTTTTGGCTCATCAAATATTTCAAACTCTTATGATCTATAAAGATTTGGAATGTTTCTCCGTATAGATAATGTCGCCAAATCTTTAGGACAAAAACTACTGCTGCCAGTTCTTAATCATGTATAGGATAAGAAACTTCATGTGGTCGTAACTGTCGTGATGCATAAGCAATTACTTTTCCATTCAACATCAAAACACAACCAAGACCCTGATATGAAACATCAGTGTAAACAACAAATCCTCCTGTACTTGTAGGAATTGCAGTATTGGTGTTGTAGTCAAACAGTGCTTTAACTCATCAAAGCTCTGTTGGCACGCAGAATTCCAATGAAATGGAGCATTGTTCCTCAACAATTTAGTGAGTGGTACCGCTATAATAGAGAATCCTTCAACATATCGTCTGTAATATCCAGCCATCCCAAGAAAACTACGAACTTCTGTAACTGTTGTTGGTGCTTTCCAGTTTACCACTGCTTCAACCTTCTTAGGATCAACCTCTATACCTTTTCCAGGTACTATATGTCCTAAAAATATCACATGATCCAACCAAAATTCACACTTACTCAATTTAGCATACAACTATTTTTCCCTCAAGACTTGTAGCCCGATACACAAATGATCAGCATGCTCCTCTGTACTTCGTGAATACACCAATATATCATCAATAAAGATAATCACAAATCTATCCAGAAAATGTTGAAATACCTTATTCATCAAAGCCATAAATGCTACTGGTGCATTAGTCAAACCAAATGGCATTACCAGAAACTCATAATGCCCGTATCGGGTCCTGAATGCTGTCTTGGAAATGTCATCTTTAGCTATCTCTAATTGATGATATCCTGACCGAACATCTATCTTTGAAAATAACTTTGCACCTTGAAGTTGATCAAACAAATCATCTATCCTTGGCAATGGATACTTGTTCTTCACTGTTACCTGATTCAACTTTCTGTAGTCTATACACAGTCGTAAGGTACCGTCTTTCTTTTTAACAAATAGAATTGGTGCACCCCAAGGTGATATACTAGCTCTAATGAATCCTTTGTCTAACAACTCCTGTAACTGCTTCTTCAGTTCTTGTAACTCTAGTGGAGCCATGCGATATGGAGGAATAGAAATAGGTGCAGTACCTGGCATTCATTCCACAGTAAACTCTATCTCTCTATTAGGTGGCAATCTAGGAAGATCCTTTGGAAACACATCAGGAAAATCTTTAAAAACTGGAATATCTCCAACCTCATTACATTTAACTGTACGAGCTATAACATGGGCTAGATATGCCTCACATCCCCCTCTGATCATGCGAAAAGCCATTGTTGCAGATATTAGGCAAGTGGGTACCATTTGTCTATCACCATAGAAAATCACTCTAGATTTCCCAAGCGATTCTATCACTACTTCCTTGGTATAACAATCTACTTTAGCATGATGTCTTGACAACCAGTCCATGCCCAAGATAACATCAAACTCATACAAGAATAGCAAGATCAGATCAGCTGGTAACTCTACTGTATCCACTCGTATTATACTATCTCGATATAATGTATGTACCTTTACCATTTCTCCCAAGGGAGTCTGTACTCCTAAACTGTGATCTAAGGGTTCAGGTTTCTTATGCACTTGAGATGCTATAGCAGATGATATGAATGAATGAGTAGATCCTAAATCTATTAATGCATGTATCTCAAGATCATGTAAATAAAGTTTACCAGTGATAACCTCAAGTGCTCTGGATGCTTCTTGTTGTGACATAACAAAAACTCGAGCTTGACCCTATGGTCGAGATTCATGTGTTTGTGGTCATCCTCTACTAGCAGTGTTATTCATGGTCTGACCTCTTCCACGACCTCTACCAAAACTCCATACCGGTACTTCTGATTGAACATTTTGTACAATTGTTTCAGATACTGCTCTTCCAATATTCGATCTATTGAATCTAGCTGGACAGTCTTTATAAAAGTGCCCTTATTGTCCACAATGATAACATGCTCCAGTACGTACTCGACATTCTCCGGCATGAGATCGACCACAATAAGTACACATAGGTCGTGTCTGTACCATCATACCGGATCCTCTGTCATTACTAAGACCAAAAGTAAAGGTATGTCCACCTCTTTGACTATTTGAGCCACATCTACCAAATGTTGGTGTTGGAGAAGAAAAACTTTGACGCTTAGATGGCCTTCCACTTGACTCACCCATATGAACTGATGATTCTCTCTTTTGCTTTTGGAAGAATGTCTGTCTTTCCTTTAACAATGTCTCTGCTGTAATTGCTGCACTACGCAAATTTGTAAAGGTAAGAAGATCCCATGGTGTAATCTTACTCCGGATATTATAGGACAATCCATCCTCAAAACGCCTGCATCTATCTCTCTCTGTTGCCACATTAGCAGGTGCATAATGCGATAGTTTGGTAAATTTAACTTCATACTCAGCCACAAACATATTTCCTTGCTTAAGAGATAAAAACTCATTCTGCTTTGTATCTCGACATACCTCTGGCTATACTTATCTTTGAAAACAGTGAGAAAATCTTCCCATGTAAGAACTGGACATTGTATTGTAGCATGTGAAACAGTTTCCCACCAATCAAAAGCATCCCCATGTAGAAGTGATACTGAGAAATCAAACCTTTCCTCTTCTGTGCATCTCATCATGCCAAATACTCTCTCTGTTCTCTTAAGCCATGTCTCAGCCTCTGCAAGATCTATAGTCCCATAGAAATCAACTGCTCCTAACTTACGATGCTCCTTAAAATTCCCTCCTCTAGACCTCATACTTGGTCCCTGTACTTCCTATTCTATTGGTCCATGTGTATGAGGTATATGCTCATGTGGTGCTGTATGAGATGCTCCTATAGACTGATGTAGCACGGCTGAACCTTCTCTCCTTGGTGCATCATGCTCAAGCAATTCCATGTTCCTATTCAATTAAATGCAACTCTAATGTCAATTACATATGCTCATGAATGCAGAATGCCCCTAAAGAATCATATCCCTGCTCTGATACCAAAAACTAGTTGTGAGACCCTTATACTTTATGACATATACTTAGTAAAAACTTATTTCACATATAAACATATAATATACATATAACAACTATGCACGTAAACATATAACAAAACTAACAACCATATAAGGTTGTATACACACACACACACGAAATTCTATGTCGTTACTTCTTATACTAATACGTCTGTTACTCCAACTTTATTACAACACAAAAGTCTAAGATGCAAAATGAGGAGGAGAAGGTTGCTTAGAGCTTCAGCCGACCGACCTGTATGAATGTGACCTCTAAAAGGACATACGTCAGTAAAAACTAGGTGAACCTGAAAAATTGTTTTGCGATTTACGTGAGTCGCATACTCAGTGAATATAAACCATCATCAATTATTTCACACAAAGTCAAACATTTAGTTCATGTACATATACATACATATTATATATATCATATATGAATTTACTATGCAGGTGCAAATGCTGATGTATCCAATTTATTATTCTGTGAACTATTCAAGCCTGAATCTGCCCCGGGTTTCCATTACCGACTCTTTTCCATTACCAACTTTTCCTTTTTTTTCCATATACAAACTTTTTTTTCTTTTCCATTACCGACTTTTAGGCATCTTAGGCCTCATTTGCTCATATATCATCTCTTAGGCATCTTAGGCCTCATGTACGACCCATAGGTCTGTTTTGTACACAAATTGAGGGCAAGAGAGTCACATGTCCTTTTAATCTCATTGCAATATGCTATGAAATCAAGTGCATCATGTAACCATATATCATATGCCATCTATTAACATACTTTCTGTGCAAACCACTCTGGAAATTTCAGAGCTATCACATATATCCATGTAACTCATATAATCCGTATAACACATATATTCATATAGCTCATATAGCACATATATCATATATAGATCATATAGCTCATATAACACATATATCACATATATACATATAACACATATAGCACATATAACAAATAGGGTTTAATCTCCGATTTAGACTCACATATATCCATATAGCACATATATTCATATAACTCATATAACACATATACCCATATAGCGCATATAGCACATAGGGTTGAATCTCCGGTATATACTCACCTGTTTAGAACAATTACTATATCTCTCCCCCTTGTTCTTGACCACAATCTATGATTGGTGCTCCTATATGTAACCCAATGCAAATTAGGCTATTTATTCTTATAGACTCTAATCCTAAATGCAATAAAATGCCACAATGCCTTATAATTTTTTGTGCATAATTTCAAATCCTTTAAAACTTCACAATAATAAACTATATGTATAGAACAACATTTTTCTAGTTCAAACCTTAATGAAAAACTTGATCAAAAGTCCCCATAATATCCTTACAAGGCAATAGCCTAAAATTACTCTGAAATCTGTTACCAAATATAAATCCGATATCGAAAACATCCTCTGAGAAATATAAATCGACTAATTTTCAAATCAAAATCTACTGTAGATCTAGATCTGGAAAAATTAGAAAAATCTAAATAAACCATTAACTAATTAAAACTTACCAAATCATGCCTATACTTCAGGATTAAAACCCGATAGAAGAGATCTTGGATCAAAACCAACAAAAATAACAGGATCAAAGTCTTATTTTCTCTCCTCTCCTCTCGCCCTTTTCTTCTGTGTAATTTTTTTCTGTTTGTTGTTCATCTCGTACACAAATGAACGTGTATGATATATATATATATAGATATAGATAACATAAAGACATAAAAAAACAAATTTCAATTTCCAACACATTAAGACATAGAATACCAAATTAAAATTCCAACACATAAAGTGATAAGAAGCAAACTCAAACTTTATTTTAAAGTACGCAGAAACAAAGTCATACAATTCGGCAAGTTTGGATAGATTTTTGCAAAAATTACAATTTGCACCCTCAAATCTCCTTTATTACAAACTTTACCCTGAAATAATTATTAATTAACTTTTAGTTATAAACTTTTTAAAATATAAAAACCTAATTAGAAAATAAATATTACTTTTAAAAATTCACTATATATCATTCCAATATGCCATGCATATGCTACTAATATTATATGAATGCAAAATGACGTATGCACTTTGGTTGGGGATGTTACACTCGCCGGGTATTGTACTTTGATTATGGACGATGTGAGGGGATTGGCTACCCCGAGGCTTGTTCCTCCTTAGCCTTTCGTTTAATGAATTTCTTTTTTGACAAAAAATAGATATATTAGTCCATACATGCTCAAGAATTGGTAAAGTTTAAGCATACCTGGATAAGTTGATGTGTGATATTTATTTCTCTCGCACACTACACAGCTGCGAATGAATTATTGTATCTTTAGTCACGCCTTTTCAATAGAACAAACTCTTGACATGATGCATAATAACATCTCTTCTTGAATGCCCACCTGTAGTAGAATTATGCAACCAGTTGAGTATCTGTTTTTTCAATGCCACATCATCACCCATAACCAATTTACCCTTTCTTCTTAAATTGATTGTGAAGCCAAGTCTGATCCTTCTTTGCTTTTGGATTAACCTCTAACTCTTCCACTAATGTCTTCAGTTTGTCATCAATTTCATAACAAGCTTGAATTTGCTGAAGCAAATCTGATTCCATAATACTTATCCCCATATTCAACACCTTTGACTTCTCTAATCTTGATAATGCATCAACCATAAGATTTTTTGTCCCCTGTTTGTACTGAATTTCATACTCAAATTCCAATAACTTGGGTAACCATTGTTGTTGGATTGGTGTGTTCAACCTCTGCTCCAACAACTTAACCATTGTTGTTGGATTGGTGTGTTCAACATCTGCTCCAAAAGATACTTAAGACTTCTCTAATCTATCTCGATTATAAAATGATCATTAAGCAAATAATGCCTCCACTTCTATATAACAAACACCACATCAAGTAGCTCTTTTTCATATATTGACAACTGCATCTGTCTGCCCTTTAGATGCCTACTGATATATGTTAAAGGATGGTTGTCTTGCATTAGCACATCTCTAATAGCTTACCCACAAACATCTGTTTCTACTATAAATTGTTTATTTAAATCTAGTAAAGCCAAAACTAGAGCAGAAGTCAAAGCTTATTTTATTTTTTCAAATGCCACTAAAGCCTCCTTATTCCCATCAATCCCTCTTTTTATAAAAAGCAATGTCAAGGGACAAGCAATCATCCCATAATTTCTTATAAACTGCCTATAACAACTAACTAACCCAAGGAACCCTCTTAATTACTTAATATTTTTAGGGATAGGCCAATTAGCAACAAATTGAACCTTGCTTGGATTTGTTGCAATCCTTCAGAGGATATATAATGACCCAAAAATTCTTTCTACCTTCCCTCTAAAAGCACATTAACTCCTCTTTGCATATAAGCAATTTTTCCTTATCAATTGGAACAAGAAAAGATTGTGAATTTGAATAGAGATAAAGCTTGAAACAAAAGTTGAAAACTTTAGATCGTGATAAGTAGATAAAAGTGAATTGATTTACGAAAGTTTCTTAATTCGCTTCTCTTATTCAACGAAAATTGATTTCTTATGTGAAAGGCATGATCTTTAGTATTCATATGACTTAATATGCATGACTATGCTGTGGTCAACTCTAAAACCTAGATCTTTCTCGCATTCTTTAAAACCCTCGTTCCCAGTTACCTTCGTTACCGACCCCTTCAGGATCGGTACCAAGCTTTACTGTGCGATCTCGGTTGCTTGTTCTCGTTCCATTGTTGCTTTTGTTTGCTTGTTTTTCGTGTTTTAGCCTAGTAATTAGACATAGACTTCCTATCCTGTGGACGAACCTAACATCGCTATACTCAGCGGGGTCTTGATTTATAAATTTATTTGTTTGTCAAGAAACCCTTACAATAAATTGGTGCCGTTGTCGGGGAGGCGATAGTGTTGTGTTTAGGCTTTTTCATTTTCAGTTTTTTTCTACAACTGTCATGGGTTTTCGATCTTGTTGGCTCTCTCGGTCGCACCTCCTCAGCTTTAAGCCAGGGGTGCCCCCATCTTGACCCCCAGATACTCCCTTCAGGGGTACTGAACTGGGTCAATGTTGTTGTTGTTTCATTGTTTTCTCAGTTTATGCAAGCGGGAAAGCGGATGCTTGATTTCGATAATCCTTTATTTGATTCCAAGCCTAAATGAACTTTTCATCGCAAACAACGCGAGAACCATGCAATGGAAACTGCTGAAGAACTCGCTTAATACATGGCCAACCTCCACGTGCAGATGTAGCGGCTACAACAGGCTAGAGACGCTGAAGCTGTTGCGGCTCAGCGTGAACGAGAAACTGCTTCCCGTTTACAAGAGCAATTGAATGCCATTCCTAGGAACGTCAAGCAATACATGCACCCGGAACTGAGGGTACCAAAATCGGCAATCGTGCTTCCAGATATCAACCATACCTTTGAGATCAATTCTCACTTTATATCCTTGATTAAACGTGCTCAATTTGAAGAGAAAACAACTGAATGCCCAATGGAACATATCAAGAATTTTACTAATTTATGTGACACTATAGTTGTTGACGATGTGTCTCTTGAATATGTTATTTTGAAATCCTTTAAGTAGTCTCTTGCAGGAAAGGCTCTGAGTTGGTTATAAAGCCTACATCCTAAGTCGATAACGACGTGGAGAGCTTTGCACGATTTATTCATGATAAAGTTCTTCCCACCGGCCAAGACCACGGAGCTTAGGAAGCGCATCACTTCTTACCACCAGCTGCCTAACGAGACGTTTGTCGAGACGTGGGAGAGATTCAAGGAGCTTTTGCGACAATGCCCCACCCATGGGCAACCACCATTTGTGGTCCAAGAGATCTTCTTCCAAGGGATCAACACTTCAATGAAAGACCGCATTAATCTGCACACTGATTGTGGTTTCATAGAGATGAATCCCGACGAAGCATGGGCGCTGGTAGACAAGTTAACCAATTATGACGCGATGTATTGAACGCATCAAGCCCAGCCGCCCCAAAGGATGTTGTACAATCCGAACACTGATGTTGACCCTCATGTGAAGTTCGAGTTTATGCATGATGAGATTAACCATCTCAAGAAGCAGGTAAGTTTCTTTAAAGCCTCTCAATCTTGTCAAGAATGTGGATCTCAAGCCCATAGTACATCTGCTTGCACTAACGTTGAGGAGGTAAGAGCCACTGAGAGGTATTCGAAAACCAATTATATGAGAGGTCAATATAGAAACCAAACTAATAATTATGTAGATAGGAACAACAACAACCCCTCTTGGGGTAACTATGGTCAAGGGCAAGGAAACACACTTCCCACACAAGAAAGAAGGCCCGCACCTTACAAACCTTTGGGTTATCAAGAGCCCCCATCTTGGGTACAAGACATGTATACAAGCATAGTTAGGAAAACTAGAAACATGGAAGAAAAGCGTAAATTCCCAACTTGGCAACCTTGCTGCACAGATTCCAAGACCTCAAAGGAAATTATCGGGCCGTCCCGATGAAAACCCTAGAGGCCAAATTGCAGCCATACACCCGAGGAGCGGAAAGAAATTGCCTGATCGCACTGAAACCAAAGAATCAGAGCACAACGGTAAAGCAGACGGTCCAATCAACATCGGTAATGACCCTCCCAAGCCAGGTAAGTCCTCTCTACCGACCCCCTCTCAGTTACGAGGTCCCTACTGGACCCCTAGGGTCGGTACCGACCCTTCTTCTGCGTCGATCGACCCTCTTGTCGAGTCAGTAGAGCCACGACTTGGGCCCGCTTTGGCTCTAAGTTTGGCAAAGACTCTTCCTTTCCCTTCTAAAAAGTCCAAGGACTCCACAAAAGGAAAGTTTAGGCGTTTTGTTAAGGTTCTTCAGTGCTTACATATTACTATTCCATTCGCTGAGGCCCTAAACAAAATGCTTGCCTACACTAAATTCTTGAAAGAGATCTTATCCAAGTAGAGATCGATATCTGAACTAACTGACGAATTCCGTTCTTTGAAGCTCCCCGAAAAGCTAGGAGATCCAGGTAAGTTTGATATTACCATTGGTATTGGAGCTCATCGTTTCAAAGCTTTGTGTGATCTAGGTGTCAGGACAAGTCTTCTGCCACTATCCATTTGGTCCAAGACCAATATGGGACCATTGGAACCTGTGAACATGAATCTATACATGTCAAATGGATCATGTGTAAAGGCAACTAGAGTCGTCGATGATTGTCCTAAACAAGTGGGCAAGTTCTTTATCCCTAATGACTTCATTGTTATGGAGATCCCAAAAGACCCAGTGGTTCCTATCATTCTTGGGAGGCCATTCTTACCCACCGTTGTAGCAAAAATTGATGTTAGGAGGGGACTCCTAACTTTTGATATTGGGGACGAGGTGATTGAATTCCGCTTCAATTATTCCATTGACGATACCGCTGCTGCATAGATTAAGATGCTCCATACTCACACGAAGCCCGACAATGTTGAGCCGGTCAATGACTCCCATATAGAAGAGCACCTCATGCTGAACGAGGTTGCAGAGGATGTCACCGAGGTGTCTACCGATCCTCCAAGGTCGGTAATAACCCCTTATCTGAGGAAGGAAGATGATAACAAGTTCATTACCGAGTTTGACGTGCTCGTTATCGAGGTTCCCCCTGACCAAGTGGGGTCAGTAACGACCCACACCACTTCGGTAATGACCCTCTCTCTGAGAGGCCTCGGTGAGTTTGCCTGCTCTGATTTGATACATTCTGGTCATGACCCCTTCTTTCATCCTTTTTCTACATCCCATCCTACTATACATGCTATAAAAGGGTCGAAGCCCCCTTGACTGGCGGATTTTATTAACCCTATTGTAGGAGTTCCATGCGTACTTAAGGACGATAGAGGACCACATTTCATGATGAGGGGCTTCGACTCTTCTTTGGATAAGTATGGGGTTTTTCATGATCTCGACAAGGCCGGAAGAGAGCCGCCCTAGTCAAGCAAGGTAAGTTCGTCGGGCTAACGAGGTTAAATTTAGCGCTTACGGGACGCAATGCGCTTTTAGTTTTTTGTTTCTTAAATCTTTTCGCTAGCTTTCTTTTGACTTGTTTCTAGGATTAGATTAAGGTAGTTGGAATGGAATTGTTTTGATAAGTGATACATGCATAATTGGGCAAAAGTCGAGCAAACGAAGGGAAATCGCAACAGGAACCGAGGTCGTTACCCTAAAAAACAAATGGTAGGCACAAGCAGATCTAGCAAGAGGTCCAAGAGACAGGCTACGCGACAAATGGACGACGTTCAACTAAGGACTGATGAGGAGATCAACATGTTCGGGATCTTGCTTGACTGGACTTTCAAGACGAGATGATTTTTCCGAGCTGAGGGGGAACAGTTGGGGATTTATGAGGACATTAGAGACGAGGTCAACTACATTGGCTCCGCACACATACTGAGCGCCACCGACCCTCACCACCCCGCTCTCACAGCTGAGTTCGTTGCCACGCTCCGGATTGACATTGATGATCCTGATTCTGAGGGAGATGTTAGGTTCTAGCTTGGGAACCAGCGCTCTGCATTCACCTTGGAGGAGTTCAATGACCTCCTTGGTTTCCCTAACCCCGAGGTTGACTACAGGCTGTCCAACTTCAAGATTCATGAGACTTGGGTTATTTGACGGGCCAACCTCAGTGCCCTCAACATACGCTCCCTGGAAAGGATATTGCCAACCCCTTGTTCCGCATCATTTTGAGGATCTTAGGTAGTACCATCTTTGCCAAGAAGGAGTTATCTAGGCCCACAAGGAAATAGCTGACATGTCTACGATGCATGCTATTCCAGGATCCTGCTCCCATGAACATGGGGTACGAGTGGCTCAAGTATGTTATAGACTACATGGGGAAGACAAAGGAGATGTGGGTCGGTGGCATGATAGCCCGCATTTCTCATGCGCTGGAGGTTGATCTATCACTCTACACAGCTAGAGAACCTCAATTGATCGACACCAATTATTTGGTGCAGACCTCAATCTTAAGGAGGAGGGGTGATGTTTTTGAGGCAAAATACAACAACAAGATTGTGACTTTGACCGAGAAGAATGTGGAGCTCTTGTACCTTCCCAACTGGTATGAGATGTGGTCCCCTGTACCCTTCCCTCTCGCATCCTGGTACCCAAGAGATGAGGAGATTCACGAACCGGCCGCTGCTGAGGAGCACGTTACCGAGCCCTACGGGGTCGGTAACAACGCATACACCTACATTGAGCAAGTCGGTATCGACGCCTATGGGGTCGGTAACGACCTATATTCATACCCATCCCAACACGAAACTTAGGGTTATGGGGTCGGTAACGACCCTTATTCTGAGGACCTCCCCACATATCACGTTCGCTATCTGGGAAATGCTAGCTCGAGTTTTGAGGCCCCGCCCCATGGGTTGATGACATGGTCTAGAGGATGGATAGGCTCCAGTTCGGCCAGTAGAGGATCTACGATAGGATGAGCCAGTTTCAGGATTATTATGAGGCATAACAGAGGATGGACGACGCACGCTGGAGGACAAACGACTCTCGGTGGCAGACAAGTGATGAGCATTGGCAGTCGACCGCGGAGTTCATGGAGTCCATGGAGCGGTAGTTTCCACCTCAGTGACCATCTCTCTCTCTCTCTCTCTCTCTCTCTCTCTTCAAGATTGTTTCAAGGATGCTTCAAAAATGTCTCTGTGAGTTTGTTTTCTTTTCCCTATCTTCTTTTTTACTTTACTGTGTTTCTTACAGTGGGGACACTGTTAGGGTTTAAGTATGGGGTAGGGACGGGAAAGAAAACTCATGTTGTGTTTGTGTGTTTTTCATGCTCTTTAAGATGTTTTTATGTGTTTTTGATGTGATGTTAGTTTAAGTATTTTTAGATGTTTTTCTTTAAAAAAATAAAAGATTTTAGGACGGATGAAAGCTCACATAGAAGTTCTAGGATAATGATGACTAGCTTGATCATGTAATTCCTTTGACATGCATGTTTAGATAGTTTAGCCCAAGTTTACCATGAAATTGTTTTTATGTCGAATTTTTTCCTTGTGATGAATTAAGCACATATGACTTTAGGTAGGAGTTAATTGCAATCCAACAAAAATTTACCTAGTGAGCTTATTTTAGCCTTGATTTTCTTGTGTGATTTACTCTCCTTATGCATATTATCTCTTGATATTGTCATGGTTATCTATTTCTTGAAGCTTTTATAAGATATTCGTTCATTACTTGTGAAATTAAATGATGGAGAACTTACATTCATTAGCCATGTTATTCCTTATCTACCCTATCATTATCCTCTTCTTTGAAGCCAATGTTTTTTGAGCCTTTAAGCCTATTTTTAGCTCCACAAAAATATTCCCTAACAGATGTTAGCTTGACCCTATCCGGGGATTTGGACTTAGTGTTGGTTGTGATGATTTTTGTCAAGTAAGATGTGAATTGGTTCAAATGGAGAAAATTGGGATGGATATTTTATAAATCTCGCAGTTTATTATGTAAAAGGATTTTTGACTCTTTATAAGCACCATGCATTTACTTTTTGAAAAAATTCAGAAAAAAAAAACAAAGAAAAAAGTTGAAAAAGCAACGAAAAAGAAAAAAAAGTTGTAGTGAATAAAGTGTGCAATGAGCCTAATTTCCTAAGTGATTATTATGTGAGAAATATGTTGGGATAATATGGGGAATGAAAGAGATGAAGTGTTCCTAAAATAAGTGAGTTTGGTTATTTTGTGAAAAGTTTGTGTGAGTTGTGTTGTAAATTTACGAGTCTTGATTCCCAGATTTTAGCACCACATAGCCAAATTAACTCCACGCCTTATTGTCATTACCAAGCTCCATATAACCCGACCGAATGGAGTCTTCTATGAAGTCTTCCATTGAGCCTAAGTTCTCTTGATAATTTTGCATGTTTTGACATCTTTGGTAGAGAGATTGATGATATAAGTCACAATATCTATGAGTTTTTGCATATTGGATTAAGTTGAGAGTTGTCATTCAAAGCATAAACACATGTGAATTGAGTGAAACACGTTTATCCTTATGAGGTTGGATTGTGATTGCTTTTGCTTTATAGTTGTTCATATATGTGTCATGACGTTTAAGTCACTTGTCTATTTTAACTTGTGCTTGAAAATTCTTTTTGATGAGGGCTAATACTTGATGGATATGCTGTTGGTTTTGATTATTGTTTAGTCATTGCTTGAGGACAAGCAAGTCTAAGTATGGGGCATTTTGATGTCCGCGTTTTTAGCTTTGTTTTATAGTGTCTTTATAGGTTTTTGAGTCGTGTTCTAGATAGGTTTTGTATGTGTTTTGTGTCATTTGCTTTAGTTTTCATATTTTTTGCAAAGTATGGAAGCTACGCAAATTTCAGTGTTTTCTTGTAGTTTTTTGGAGCGGATTTTAGAGCATTCAAGATCGTCATGCGGGTGGGAGCGAGGCTAGGATAGAAGATTGAAGTGGTGGTGGAAGATTCAAAATGAAACAAGGAGTACAAGAGAATAATAATCCCGGAAATGGCTCGTTATCGACACATGAGGGTTGGTACCGAGATTTACACGAAGACAGAACCGAAGAAAATCAAGAAAGAAGTCCTACCGAGCCTGACGGGGGTCGTTACCGAGGTGCCCCCGTGTCGGTAGGCAACGCCGACTCAAATTTCTAATGTGTTTATTCCGATATCTTTTTAGAAGGATAGTTTTATATCTTTAAGGAAACTTCTCTAGATAGATTTTTTAGTATTTAAGAGCATCTCCAACAGTTTTCCCATATTATTGTAATGTGTGTATTTAGGGAATTTGGTGCATGTTTTTGCTCCAACAATTTTCCATCACATTCCCATATTAGAGAAGGATGAGATAAAGGGAGGCATCTTCCCTACATTTGGGGATTTCTCCAAAAATATTTAGGGAATGTTTTAATTACATACGCTATCATGGCAACTTTCAATTGGTCATATTATATTTTATAAAATTTTGATAAATATTTATATACATAATAAATATGGGATTCTCTATATTAGGGAAATTATTGGAGTTGAAGTAAAATTATTTTGAAGAATATGGCATTTGGTTTTCTATTACAGTGAAAATTATAGGGAATTTGTTGGGCATGCTCTAAGCAAGGGTTGGACCTTGTTTTTAGAGATATCTATCACGCACGTTTTGAAGAATTGAAGAGACGATTTTAGGAAGCATCTTGAGATGCAAGGAAGATTTGTGGGAGATTTCTTTGTGTTCTTGCTTGAGTTTCAAGACATTGAGATTGTGAATTCTAGTAAGTTTTTCTTTAGTTTAATTCAAAGACATGTTTACTTCATTTAATATTGTTGTTTGTTCTTCAATGATGAGTGAGTAGTTTTCTTATTCTAGGGTTGGGGTAAAAACCCAACATAGTTGTGCATGTTTATAGTATGAATGTATGTATTGATTGACTTTAATCTTGTTTCTACTTGTTTGTGCATAAACGTTGATGAAAGTTTAAGTAATTTCATGTTCATGATTTGATCGAAAGAAAAGATTGTGAATTTGAATAGGGATAAAGTTTTAAACGAAAGCTGAAAACTTTAGATCGTGATAAGTAGATAAAAGTGAATTGATTTACGAAAGATTTTTAATTCGCTTCTCTTATTCAACGAAAATTGATTTCTTATGTGAAAGGCGTGATCTTTATTATTCATATGACTTAATATGCATGACTATGTTGTGGTAAACCCTAAATCCTAGATTTTTCTCGCATTGTTTAAAACCCTCGTTCCCAGTTACCCACGTTACCGACCCCTTCAGGATCAGAATTGTGTTTTACAGTGCGATCTCGGTTGCTTGTTCTCGTTTCGTTGTTGCTTCTGTTTGCTTGTTTTTCGTGTTTTAGCCTAGTAATTAGACATAGACTTCCTCTCCCATACGTGGACAAGCCTGACTTCGCTGTACTCAGCGGGGTCTTGATTTATAAATTTAGTCATCAAAAAAAATTAGCACAAACTTCCTCAAAATCTCTATGAATACTGAATTCATCAAATTTTAGAAGGTGGTTGGAGTATTTGTCAAGCCAAAAGGCATGACTACATATTCATAATGCTCGTTGTAATAACCATGATATTATTTTGATTTGTTCTTCCCTTCTATATCTTAATAAATGATAATTTATTTTCTCAAAGGAATAAGAAAAGTTAAATAATAGATTTTAAAAATTATCATGTCATTTTGGACCTTACCCACATAAGTCATGGTTATAATTAAGTTTGATGAACAAGGAATAATCATTTATTTTTCGTTTTAATATGATAACGGAATTTAAAATTATCATTCTAGCATAAACCATTAATAAATTTTAAATAAGATTTTATGCTTCAAGAAAATAAATGCTATTTTATTTTAAAGATATTTTAGAATGTACAACGCTTCTTACATCCTTAAAATATTATATGTCAAGGAGTAATTTTTTATAAATAAAATTATGTTTTATTTATTTGATGAAACTAAGGTGGAATAATAAGTATTTAAAATATTTTAATTTGGGGGAGTAATATTCCTATAAGAGGCATATAAACCATCTTTGTGAAGAAATAAGAAAATTTATATCATTTTGGTATTTTTGAAAATCTTTTAACACAAGGAAAAGCATTTTTTATCACAAGCGAAAACAAGAAGGATTAAAGTTGTAATTAACCCCAAAAGTCGTGCCCCACACCCCTTTCTTCTTCTACCTCTCTTTCCTTTCATGTTCTTCCTTCCATATCTTGTTCAAATTCAAATTGTGATGAAAATAGGACACGATTGTGGCTTATGTAAAAAGGAAAAGTTTAGCTCTCGAATTGCTTGCGCCTGCAACCAAGAATCGCTTTAAAAAGAGGCTTAATTTTCCTGAATTTCTCCCACGTCAATCGAAAACCCTAGAATACGTCTCTCTTATTCAATTGTTGATTTCTTCCAATCCTTGAATCCAAACCTGAAATTGAAATTTATATCCGAAAACCTCCCGAAAATCCCTTCAAAAAACCCCCTAAACCCATTAATTTTCTCTTGTCACAACCTTCCCAAAACTCCAAATGAAAGACTGACCCCTTCTTAGCGAAATAGGGGTATTAGTGATGAAGTATCTTATCGTTGATGTGGTGCAAGGTAATCCGAGGAAGACCCGAGCAAAATCTTCAAGAGATGGTGGAACTCGGTGGTTGCATTGCTTCTGGAATAACAAGGGTAGATATCCCTCCTCTGAACTCGGAGTTGGGTGATTCCTAATCCCAGAGAATATCTGAGTCTACTTTAATATCTCAAAATGTTACAACCATACGATGAGTGGTTCAAAAGTTATGACATGTTTACTGAGGTGTTGCAGAATCCACAAGGATGGGCTTTCGACCTGTGTTGATGGATTTTTTGAAAGGGATTATGGATCCGAGTTTGATGGAGGATGAGATGGAGATTTTAATGATGAAAGGTGATGGAAATTGATGGTTGAGGCCGGATATGAATGAGCCTTTGAAAGAATGCGACTCACCTCTCGAAAACACGAACTAGAAGGAATCAACCCATGATATGACTCACCTAGATCAAACCTTTGATCTTGGATTGATGTGACTCACAACCAAGGAGTATAAACTAAAAATTTAAAGGGAAAAAAAGGAAAAATGTGCTTTTAAGAGGAGACAAAAGATTGGGATGTGTTCATCAATTCTTGTCTATGAAACTAAGGGAGGCGTCAATCCCTTTTTAAGCAAAACCTAACATGACGCCTTATGCAAAAGCACCCAAAGTTTTCTAAAGTTAAAAAAAAGATCCCAATAAATAACATAAAATAGCCCAAACCACACAAAGTGGCCTGCAAGAGTACAAAGGCACCAACAAAAGTTCATGTCGCCGTGTGGGCGCGCTTGATAAGCCTTACCCGCGCCTTGCTTCTTCTTCACATGTGCCCATGGTTGGAGTTCTTGCTCATACTCATGTTGTGACACCCAGAGCATAATCAAATCATCCTCCCTCCCTTAAAAAAGGATTCGTCATCGAATCCGAGTGCACTGCCAAGTGAAAATATGAAATGTACACAAAACGATACATAGAAGAAGGTGACGATCATAAACAAGTAAAATCATAGGAAAACCTTGTGAAAATTTCCAAGAACATGTTCTTTCAACTTGAGCCTAAAGATATGCTTAAGTGTAGAACACGAAATACATATAATACACTTAAACACACAAGAAGGACACATCACAACCCTTTTCCTAGTTTTCAAAAATTGTGAAAAGAGCAAAAATGCACACATGAAGACCTAGTTCTAGATGAAGTAACTAGATGGAACATATGCTCAACCTCACACCCATGATCCTTAAATAGGAATGCTTCCTCACAATGAAATGTAAAATGGGAGCATGAAGATCTAGTATGATGCAAAGAAGAAGAAAAAGCAGGGTTAAGAGATACTCCCCTAGAGCAACTTGACATGGTGTCTTCTTTCTCTTCTTTCTTGATGGGATTCTCCTCATGACTTAGGAAGGGCAAACTGGAGGGCACCATAGGGAAAACATCCATCCATGGGCTAGCCAAAGAATGGATGGAGCTATGAGTAATGGTAGGGCAAAGCTTGATTGTAGGAGATGATTCCACAACTTCCTCCTCTTCTTGCAATATGTGCAACATTTCCATTGGAAACTTGATGGTGATGAGTTTTTTCAATTAATGGAAGGAAGTCTCTCTTTTTGGTAGTTTTGTGTCACCCATCGCTCCTTGTTGACATCTTTCCTCTAACCTTTGAATTCGAAGCTCTAAAGCTTCGACTCTAGAAGTCACAGGCTGCATTGCTTCTCGGATAGATTGGTTGACGGATTATTGTAATGTCACCATCAAAGCCTCTAAAGATGCCTGAGTAAGAGGTGGGATGGAGTCTTGACGATCATCCTTTTCTTGACCTTCATTGGACATGTTTACAAGTACTAAACAAACAATATTATTCCAACAAATCACAAGCAATTCCAAACCACAAGTTCTTCCTAAATCAACCAAGAAAGAGCAATGGAATGCAAGTGCAAGGTCAAGCCAAGGAGTTAGGTATGGATTGGCCAAGAACGATCCAAATGCACAAAAAAGCACCCAAACTCAACAAGGACTTAAAGGAATTAAGAAGCTACTAGGTGATGTGACTATTCTCAGGATGTCACAACATGAACATGATCAAGAAGTCCAACCATGCATGGGCACATGTGAAGCGTTGGAGCCTCTTGGTAGTCACCACGCCGACGCCATGAACTTTCCTTGGTGCCTTTGTTCTCTTGAAGGCCACTTTATGTGGTTTGGGATATTTTATGTAATTGCTTGGTATATTTTGTTAACTTTAGAAACCTTTGGGTGCTTTTGCATTAGGCTTCATGTTAGGTTTTGCTTAAAAAAGGATTGGCGTCTCCCTTAGTTTCTTAGACAAGGTTGAAACCAAAACATGCCAACCCTTGTCTCTTTGATCTAGAATTCAATTTTCCTTTAAAAATTCAGTTTAGATCCATTGGATTGTGAGTCAAATCAATCCAAGACTGCAGGTTTGATCTAGGTGAGTCATATCCTAGTTCAATCCTTCTAGTTTGTGGTTTTGAGAGGTGAGTCATATCCTTTCGAAGGGTCGTTCATATCCAGCCCTAAATATATAATTCCATCGTCCATTTCACCAAAGAAAATCTTCCATGATCAACTACCAAAAAACGCCACCAAGAAGATCCATTTCCGCCACCATCTTTTGAAGATCTTGTTCCATCTCGGTGGTTCCTGCAGCCTTTAATTGAAAGAGCCATAATATTTGAACCACTCATCATATGGATCTCAAATTTTGAGGGCCTAAAGAAGACTCGTAGATATAACTTTAGGCTTTGGAATCACCCAATTCCGAGTTTGGATGAGGGAGATCCTCCCTTGTGAAGCCAAAATAGAAGTTCCTCCATCAAGATTGCTCGAGTCAACCACAGATTACCTTGCACCAAAATAAAAAAGAAGATCTTAATCATGTGGTATTAGAGCCATGCAAGGTACTCCTTCTTTAGACCTTTGATTGAGCAATCTAGGGTTGCAAGTGCTCGTTGAGCCACCCTTGCGCCTCTACCTTGCCGAGTTGTGTTGTCTTTACATAGATTGTGTGTTGTGCCCTTATCTGAAATTTTCAGCCTCCATTTCTTTCTTGAGGTTGAAGAAGAGTCCTTGAAAGGTATTTTTCCATCATACCAACCTGCCACCCTTTGAATTCACAAACAACCCTTCATTTTTCCCACATTAAACTATCCTTGTCTTGCATTTGTTGTGGAGAAATTTTCGGTTGCTAAAGCTTATTTTCAGCCACGACCCTATTTATTCTTCAAGAACATGCATTTCAATTGCTTTTGACGTGTATTGGCTTGGATTAGGATACGGGAAATGCATCGTTTCATCTTCAACTTGAAAAGACATTGATTTGCCTAGTAATTGTTTGTGATTCGTAGTTGTTTGTTGATTAAAAAAATTAAGAACCTTGAGCCATAAAAAAAGAAAAATTTGGACTTGAAAAGATAGAGAATCGAGGCTAGAAAAACTCGAACCTAGTGAAAGTGAAAGAGAGGTCGGGCATAGAAGAAGTCGGACCTCGTGAGAAAAAGAATTTGAGCTTGGCTTGTTTTTGCTTGAATTGATGTTTGGATGAGTTGATGCTTAGTACCTTCTTGGTCCTATAAGCCCTTTACATTAGTCTTTTGCTTGTCCTTGAGTTTGTTTTGTGTCTTTCCTAGCCATCCCTAAGTCCTTTCTTGACCATGCACTTGCATTCCATTTCTCTTTCTTGGTTAATTTAGGAGGACTTGTGGTTTGGCATTACTGGTGAAATTGTGGGATAATCTTGTTTGTTTAATACTTGTAATCATGTCAGATGCAGGAAAAGATTGGGATGATCGTCGAGACTCCAACCCACCTCTTACTCAGGCATCTTTAGAGGCTTTGATGGTGACATTCCAATAATCCATCAATACCATCACCTCCATTCTCTGAATTCCTTCCTACATCAACCATCAAAGCCTCCCTCAAAAGCTCCTTTGTAGGCCAACCTCCATTTGGATCTAAATTCGGCCATCAAACTCATTTCGGGTCGCGTTGTGGAACTCTCTGTGACCCCTTAGTAAAATCATCGTAACTTTCAAATCCCTAAACCAACAACTCTCAAATCCCTAAACCAAAAACTCTCAAATTTTTAGTACACAAACTAGACTGCCATATCTAACCCTTGCAGTTGGAATCACTCAAATCAGAGCTCGGACCAGGGATAACAAGCCAGTGGAATACATGACACTTTTCAAGGTTTTTTCGGTTGATTCCTTGGAAGTCTTGGGGGGTTGCTTTGCACCAGTTCAACGACAAGATCATTCATCATGTGGTATCAACCGTCAACCACATGATGGTGGAACTCGGTGGTTGAACTTCGTCTGGAATAACAAGGGTAGAACAAGGTAGGATCTTTTCGTTGAATCGGTGCAAGGAAATCCAAGGAAGACCCGAGCAAAATTTTCAAGAGATTGTTGAACTCGGTGTTCAAATTTGTCTGGAATAACAAGGATATATCTCCATCATCCGAACTCGGAATTTTGTGATTCTAAATCCCAGAGTTATATATATGAGTTTACTTTAATCCCTCAAAATTTTAGATCCATATAATGAGTGGTTCGAAAGTTATGACTGGTTTATTGAGGTGTTGCAGAATCCACCGCGATGGGTTTTCGACTTGTGTTGATGGAGTTTTTAAAGGGGATTATGGATCCAAGATTGATGGAGGATGAGATGGAGATTTTGAGGATGAAAGTTGATGGAAATTGATGGTTGAGGCTGGATATGGAGGAATCTTCAAGAAGATTTGACTTACCTCTCGAAAACACAAACTAGGAGGCTCGGGCTAAGATGTGATTCACCTCTATTGAATCTCCAGGCTGGGATCGATATGACTCAGGAATCCAAATATCTAAACTGAGAAATGAGAGACAAATTCAAGGAAATTTCAATTCAAAAGACAGGAGACAAGTGTTTGAGAGTTTCCATGTCAATCTTGTCTAAGGAGGCAAGATGGGCATCCACAAGGTTATCAACCTAGCCAACAAGGATGCCTCCCACAAGAAAACCACACTTGAAAATGTGAAAAAAATATCCTAAGATAAAATTACATAAAAAGTCCCAAACTTAAGCTAAACACACATACGGCTCATGGCGTCCATAGTGAAACCAACAAGAGACTCCAAACCTCACAACTATCTTTGGCCAGCGCTCCAAGGTTCATTAGGCCTCTCTTGAGCTCCTCTTGCAATGCTCATGCTCTACACAGGTGATTCGACCCAAAAATTGTGAAGCGCCGGTCTTGGAACTTTGCATCGTGCCGGGATCATCAAGGAGGGGCTCTCGGTGCTTGGTCGAGTCTTGACACCTTCCATGGGTGTTCTTGGTGTAACCTTATTTGAGGAATGAAAGGGCCTCCCAAAATATGATCCGAAGGAACTTGATAAGTACACGACGGACTTGGCTTCAAAGTCCCATTCGGCACGGCGCTCGGCGCGTCATGTCAACGCGCCAGCACATCCATGGCATGCTCATGATGTGGTAGAACACATCATCCTCCCTCCCTTGAAAAGGGTTCATCCATGAACCCAGCTGACCTACAAAACAAGTCAAGACAAAAACATCCATTCCAAGTACAACATTATATGACAAAATGCAAGCACAAGCTATGCCACTTTTCTTTTTAATTCTATTTGTATGGTATATGACAAAGCTATTCAAGGTATGAGAATACTTCAGCCAAGATGTCAAATCATGAGATAAAATTAAGGAACAAGTGTTACTTCCCCAAATGGCATGGGAAATTTCCTTCAGTTTGGCGAGTAGAATAGTTTTGGAAGTGCTACGCTACCTCCAATGGCCAAAGTCCAAGACACTTAAAGCACTAAAGGTCTCCCGCTCGGGTTTGTCCCTCTAGCTTGGGGCGTTGGGGAGCATCCTTCTTGGGCTGTGGAGTGGACTCCTCACGCCTTATTTCGGGCTTCATTGGTGGGCTAGAGGCTAGTGTGGTCGAAGGTGTGGACCACGGTTTCGAGTTGGAGCTTGGTTGGCGTCGTTGAGGGATGTTCTTGTAAAGGTGGTTAGTGTAGTGTAACACTCCCTCAATGTTGGTTCCCCTAGCAAAGGGCTGCATACTCACAAGGCTTTTAAGGTCAGAATTCAAACCATTAATAAATTTAGAGATCTCATACACTTCGGGAAATTGAACCTCGGAACGAAACATGAGTGTGCACAACTTGTTGTAGCACTCTTCAGGAGACCGATTTCCTTGGCGTAATTGCTCCAACTTAGCACGTGTCATCTCCTCATAATCTTGAGGTACAACCTCTCCTCAAGTACTTCTTTGAGGGCATGCCATGTTCGAATGGGAAGCTCGCCCATACGATGCCTAGTCGCCTTGTGTTGCACCCACCAATTGTAAGTAAGGTTGGTGAAGTGAATGGTGGCAATGGCGACTCACCTCTCATCATAGCCATAGTAGTCGAAGATGGACTTCGTCTTGGCCATCCAATCAAGGCATGAATCAGCTTCTAGAGTGCCGGAGAAGGCTTGGATTGTAAGCTTGATGTCGTGGTGTTGCTCTCTCCCTTGTTGGCACTCCTCATGGTAGGCGGACTGATGTCGCCAATGGGCGGGCTGTGGGATCGGGCCTTCTTGCCAAGGGGTGGGCTGCGGGGGTGCACCTTGTGCCGACATCATGGCACCATGACCAACCAAGCGTCCTGGCATTAAGTGGGCCGTGCCCGAGGGGCCGGACGATGGCACGAGCATGTAGCCATAAGGATGATTGCCATATCGCTTATTGCCTACATTGTTAGTGGATCTAGGCAACGTAATATTATTAGGATAAGTAGCAAAAGGAACAATAACGTCATGACTTACTCCAGTAGATGACCCATGAGGTGGAATGAAGGGTGGCTCCGAATAAGTCCCTTGGGACACGTGGAAAATGTGAAGTGGAGCCCTTTTCCAAATGATTGGCGCGGCTCGTGGCATGGAGGAACTCGTGGTGGACTCCCTCCAAGGTCAATGGATTGCCACGATTAACACTTAGGCCAAATGGTGATTGGGCCCTCTCTTCGGATCTTTGCATTCGAAGCTCCAAATCTTCAAGTCTTGAAGTCACATGATGAATGAAATCACAAATGGATTGGTTGACGGATTGTATCAAAGCCTCTAAAGATGCATGAGTAAGAGGTGGGTTGGAATCTTGACTGTTAGTGACCTTAAGGGGGTCCAACGGGTCGTTGCACATCACTCACTCAACGTCAACCATGACACCCGTCCCATGGTGCAAAGGAGGAGAAAAATGAACCACGAGCGGGCAAAGGCCGCCAATGTCGAAGTTCATAAGTTACTGGCCGCAAAATGTATATGCGAGGTCTAGTTCCCATGATGGTTGTCCAATGTCGTGCTGGTAAAAAAGGCCAATAGTAGGTGGCATATGTGTGTGGATTTCAAAGCTCTCAACAAAGTGTGCCATAAGTAGTCACAAGTTCGGTTTCGAAACCGACGGTTCCATGGTTCTGGAACCATTGAACTGGAATCGAGATTCGTTAACCTCTAGTTCCCCGGTTTGGTTCCTGGTTCAATTCCAGTTTCATTTTTTTCTGATTCCGAATCGGTTACGAGGCCAATTTCGGTTTCAGGAGTATTTTAAAAAAAATAAAAAATTAAGTTAAAAATATTCATTTTTAGATTAAGTAAAATTAGTGTATCCAAACTCTATATTTTAACTACATCCTACATCAAAACTAAACCAAAATTTTAACTTTAACCAAAAAAGCTTAAAATAATAAAATTTAACTTTAATTTCTAAGAAAAAACTACAAATTGCATGTTCCCCGATTCCAACAAACTTGGAACCATGACCGGAATTGGTTGACCCCGATTCTAGTTCCAAAACCGGCGATTTCCGGTTCGGTTCCTTGGTTCCCTTGGAACCAAACCCATGTCTACTAAAGACAACAACTCTCTGATTTCCATTGACGAGCTAGTGGAATCCACTATCGGCCACGTGGTCCTCAACTTCCTAGATGCCTATTCGGCGTACAACTAGGTCACCATGAACCCTCGAGTTGAGGAGGACACTATCTTTATCACCCAATGAGGGACTTTCTACTATATGGCGATGCCCTTCGATTTAAAGAACATGGGGCCACCTTCTTGAGGCTTGTGGACTGAATCTTTAAAGGTTTATTTTGGGGGAATGTGTTAGATTATGTGGAGGACATAGTCATCCGAAGAAAAACCATGGAGGGGAATTTGATATATCTGGCCGAGGTATTTGGTACGCTTTGACGGTACCAGTTGAGCCTTAATATTGAGAAACGAATCTTTGGCCTTTCCTTTGGAATGTTCCTGGGATTTATGATCAGTGTGGGGGGAATAGATTTGAACCCGAAGGAGATCGAGTCGATCAAGGGGATGTAGTCGCCCCGATCCCGCAAAGAGGTGAAACGCCTCAAAAGCGTGTTGAATTTTCTACGGATGTTATTCTCCCACTAAGAGGACCATGCACTCCCTTTCTTCATGGTGCTCAAGAAAAATGAGAAGTTCGCTTGGGACGAAGAATTGAAATGTTTTTTCTTGGAGGTGAAAGAGTTCTTGTCCAAGTTTTCCACTTTGTTGCCTCCCATCATGGGGGAAGACCTACAATTGTACGTAACAATGAACCAATACACAATCACCGTGGTACTCACAAGGGATTCCATGTTCTTAGCAATATATTTCATCAGTCTCGTGCTCCAGCCAATGGAGCAGCGGTATTCCCGGATAAGAAGATGGCATTGGGAGTAGTCACTATTAATTATGCTCGGGTTAAGGACGTATTTCTGGACTCATCCGGTTCAAGTTCTCTCGGACCTCCCACTTCAAAATATTCCTCATCAGCCCGTGCTTTTGGGGTGGATAACAAAGTGGGTAGTCGAGTCGTTAGAGTTTGACATCAGCTACCTCCCAAGGACTGCAATGAAGGGTCAGGCTCTGGCTGATTTCATGGTGGAGGTCACTTTCACAAAGTATGATAAGAGTCTGAAGAAGTGGAAGAGTTTTGTGGATGGCTCTCGCTGCAAAGCGGGCGGTGGAGCCGAGGTCATTTTGGCCAGGGTCGGATGTCGGATGCATATAACTAGATGAAGATGGCAAAAGTTACAAGGGTCGAAAACCATCTCTAGCTCAAGACTTTCTTGTAAACAGAGATTCGATGTGTTGAACATTCGAAAAGACTACCCTACCTTTGAAGCAAAGCCAATAAAAGAGTTACAAGTCGCCCAAAGAGAGGAACATCTTCGTGAGAGTGTAATCTACTCGTATAATCGAAAACAAGTCACGAATAATTTTTTTGAAACATATTTTAAGGATGTAGGCTATTTAGCACGTCAAATAAAGAGAAGAGTGAAATCTTTGTTTGAAAATTTGTTAAATAATATAAAATCTTGATATTAGCGGTCTTTTATTTCTAGTTTCAATAGATATGTGTGTACATGAGTTAGAGAGAAGCTAAACAACCGCCATAGTCTTCTTTAAATTTTCTTTCTTTCTTGTTCCAATCTATCTCTCGACTCTCCTTGCAACTACTCACTGGCCACCACCCCTCTGTTCCACCTTTATGTTTCTCGTCGCTCGAGATACTCATACGATTTGCTAGCAAGGTTGATTTTCTTAGCCCGATGCCTAGCTTGATCGTCGTCGATCGTTGCTATCGATGAGCGATTTCTATCCCTAGGCTTTGTAACAACACCCCATCACGTAATCTGGGTTGTTACCTGGTTGTTGACAACACCTAGGTCTAACAAAACTAGCCTGATAACAAACTCACTAATATTGGAGCTTGCAAAAAATGTATAACAAGAAAAACCAAGAAAAACATCCAACTTTTCTCTATACAAATCTTATAAACAATATAAATGCAACAACCTACTAGAGCTAAAGACAACATAATATCTACCAACATCAAATCAATGAGATTATTAACAACAATATCCTTACAACTAGGGATTCAAACCCTCCATTCCCACTAAGACACGTCACATCGAGATTGAGCATCATTCTCCCAAAAGTGATATCTTGGAACATTTCCCGTACGAAGTTGTTTACCTAAAACATGGTTAGTGGAGCACATTATTAAACTGATAGCTTACATTTAGGTATAGCTTAGGATGCATATTTATGTTTATATTGCATGGTTTTAACTTAGTTTAGTCTAGTTCTTAGGTTTTTAGGTTTTCTAGGAAATTCGGGTTTTGCGCTTGTTTTGCTCGGTTTTGCAGATCTTTAGGTAAATAAGCATGGACGAGACAGAGCTTAGCGGACTATGGTGGACATGGATGAATACTGAAGAAGTTCAAGTGATGTTTGGAAGAGATAAGGCCCAAGAGCTTGTGTGAAAAGAACGCTTAAATTCAGGCTATGCATTGGCGTCTTGTTTTGAAACCTCTATCTTGCAATACTTGGTTTGGGAGCTATAGTGGTCGGAAGAAGCTGAATTTGGTATTACTGGAAAGCTAACTCGAAGGGCTACAATTCATATTTACCGAGTCCAAATTCCAACTCGAAGGGGGTCAAAACAGCCTCTGAAGTGTCGTCTGAATGCTGACCTGAAAAGTGCCACGGGATGGGAAGGCAGACTGCGCGGCTGTGCCACCCTAGGGAGAGACTGCGCCATCATTTTCTCCGCGGATGAGTTGGGCCGTGAAGTTGGGCTTCAATATGAGCTTTTATGATATATTTTCTGACGTGTTTTATTGTATTTCGGGATAGTTGGGTCTTTGGATATCTTGTGGGGTATTTAAACCTTGTTTTTAGTTTTCTCCCTGATCATAACCTAGAACATAATTTGGAGGCTAGGGTTTTCTCTCTTTCAAGGAGCAACCTTTGAACCTTTCTAAGTTTTTCTTAATTTAATTATGCATTGCTAAACTCCCTTGTGTTTGACTAGTTATTGAAATCATAGATTGCATTATATCGTAAGGTTTGATTGATTCTCAACAACTTGAATAAGTTTTATTCCCTGTGCTTAATTGAATCAGAATTATTCTAGGATTTTGTTAGATTGATCACCTAATATAATTTATAGGTTAATTTACAACTAATCTGATTAAGTCCCGTTTCGGATTGATTAGATAAAGTAGCAACTGTAATTGTTTGGACCCGTTCGGGCTATTCAGTTGTAGAAGGGAATAAACCACCGATAACTTGATTAGTTGTTTGCGTCGAGTATTTGTTTCTATCGATACTTTGAACTTAAAGTTGTCGTTTAGTTGAATCTAGACGTTGTTCTAGGCTGTTTGATGATTAGGGTTGTTTAGACTATTAACTCTTTCAACTAAATATAAAGTTTTGGATAATAATCCACAATAGATTATTCAAGTGAATTGAGAATCAAGAGAATCAATGATCAATAAGCATATTTATGATGGATGTAACTAGTGGAACATATTTCTCTCATATATTTATAATCATATTTGCATTCATACTTTAGATTGAATTTGCATATTAGTTTAGATAAATCATTCAAAAAAAACCCTTTAGTTCTATTACTTGGCACGCAAGTAAATCACATTTACACGAGTCTTTGTGGGATCGACCCCTTACTTACCATTCTACTAATTTTGGTTAAGTTAGGTTCTTTGATAGGTAAAACGACTGAAAAATACCTCATCACTAACAATCATAGTAAGGGCCAAACAAGCAAATCAAACGTATATAACATAGCTTATATTATTAAAATAAGACAAGCGATTATTCATATTTACATAAACATTATGCATACAAGTATCACACCCTATAGTTATCTCAACTTGCGTATCACATTCTAAAGTCAACATTCATTTCAACAACAACTCATAAGCACAAAGTTAATCAATATAATGCAACATATATCACAAAAGTCAACAACAACTTCTCCATAACCCAATCCATAATCATAATCCAATTGAGGCAACCTCAACCTTCCTTAAAACATGGCACACGGTCAGTGTACGTGCATGCTCTTCATGTGCTTATTTTCTTTCTCATCACCCTTCTTTCCCCGACAAAGCCTCTACCAGAGCACTTGCCAAAATATTTTATCAATTTTAGAAGGTGGTCGCTTCACGCTGCATAACTATGCCCAAGGGTCTCTTAACCATCTACATGCCCATTCCAATAATCATACGCATAGAAACCAAGTTTCACACAATCAAAAATCATTTGAAAACTATTTCCATAGCTTTTTGCATATAATAATAAATAATATGGAATAATATTCCAAAATAAGGTTTTACACATTCAATCTACTAGCTCAACACATAACATGATTGCAACTAATTCTAGAAGACTTACCTCAAGTGAAGGTTCCTAATGATATTAAAACGAACTCGATCAAGCTAGTTAGCTAGGAATAAGAATAATACTCGTAAGAAACAATGGTCTAAATGATTCGAGTTAATGTTCTAGGAAAAGGACTTAACTCGACTACCCTCTAGTTGACCCGATACCAAGTATATAACTTATCTTGATTTTAACTATATCATCCTATCCAAATGAACTCTCAAATCCAACGCCAAATCAGGGTTAAAAAATGCTCCACAAAATCTTCTCGAAGATGATGGTGAGTTAAATCAACGTGGTGTGTCTTAGGATGAAATCAAATAATGTTTTGTAGGACTAAAGGTTCTTGGTGACTATGTTATTTTGGCAAGTTAGATGTTTGTAAGTACTAGGTCGATTTGAGAGGATCAGGTGTTTGGTTTGTGTTGTTGATGTCTAGTGCATACATGGTTTTATTGTTATTTTTCATAATATATGAGTTTGATGTTTTCCTATTTTCTTGTCTTGCATTTGTTGGAACGTCCTACGTTGTGAAATTGTTGTCAAGTTAGCGTGAGTGAACCCATGTGAGGTTTACAACCAAGTTACATTCTGGTATTTAATATTGGGGGTGTTACAACATGTTTGAAGGAAAAAAAAAATCAAAACTAAAACCAAAACCGGACGGCAAAGAAAATTAAATAAAATGGAAACAAACACAAAATGACACCTTCAAAGTTAATGGATAACACAACTTTGAGGGGGATACAACATTTTAATGCATAACCATAAATCACTAAGGGCAAACTATTTCGATAAGGAATGGGAAATCCAACAAACAATCAAATTTTATGGAGGTGATCCTTGCTCTCAAGAATGGGATTCGTGAGGCTGCAAGGTTTGGTGTCTTAAGCTTGGATATTACAGGCGGCAACCTCATGCTTATAAAGTCATTAATGGCACGAAGAGTTTGACATGAAAGATTGAAATGAACATACGAACAATTTATTAACCTATGCTAATTTTAACATTATCATATCTCCTATATCTTTAGAGAGATTAACACCATTGCAAAGTTTATTACTAAAATTTACCTTAGCGACCTTTTCTAAACCCAGCAACCAGTCCATATCTTTTTTATCTCCTTCACAAGAATGTGCTAGTGTAACCTCTCTCGAGATGATGTACCCTCCATATAATACATCTTTGTTAAAAAAAATAAACACAAGAAAATTTGAAAAGGTTGAGCTCGACTTTGATATTGCAAGAAATAGCTCAAAAAACCCCACCTTTAGCTACATCATCTGTGACCACTATGCCAGGCTAGTTGCGGTGGTACGGGATGACGTAAAAATAGTTAGTGTTGATGATGGAAGCTCTTGCTCTCAAGAATTATATTCAAGGGAAGCTCCGCGATCATTTTTCTCAACATGAGATTGAAGGGGACAATTTTTTCCTTGTAAACATTATGCGTGACATTTGGAGCTATCGATGGGAGATTGAGATTATTTTACTAATATTGTGATGAAACTTCGCAAATTATAGAGTTGGCAGATCTCCCATTTCCTTAGAGAAGTTACCAAGGTGACAAACTATATTGCAAAACAAGCATTAGGGGTCTCAAACATGACCCGACCCGAAAAATGAGCCCGACCCTCCCGACTCTGAACCCGACCCGACACCCGAAAAAATAAAAAAAGAGTAAACCCGAAACTGGTTTGACCAGAACCAATTTGACGTGAATTGGCAAAAAGATCTAACCCGAGATAAATCCGAAATTGATTATATCCAAACGGACTAGCCTGATTCAACCTGATATCAGATGCTACCCGACCCGAAATCATCCGAAAAGCCGAAGATACACTACCCGAGAGCATCTGAAAATCTCAAGTTGTCCGACCCGAAATCATTCGAAAGTTACGTTATGTTTTAAACTATTAATAATAGTTATTATTTATTATAATTGTGTTTTTTAATCAATTGTTACATTAAATATTTAAACCATAGAGTAATTAAACTACAAAAATAATCATTCGATATTTGGTCTAAATCGAAATTAGGCTAGCCCGAAATCCGTGCAAGCTCGAAACCTAATCACCCAAAATTTGACAAACCCGGAACCCGGCTCACCCGTAATCCGTCTAAATCCGAAATCTGATTAAACATAACCCGATGTATCCGAAATCTAGTTGGACTGAAAACCGAATAACCCAACCAAAATTGACTTGAAAACCTGACTTTACCTGATTGATTTAGCACTAACCTGAAATGTTCCAACCCAATTTGACCCGATTATTAAAATATCCGAATTTGAGCCGAATCCAAATTACCCAAAACCGAAATGACCCGATTCGAACCCAACCCACCCAACCAACCTACTTATGCGGATCAAAAAAGAGAGAAAAGGCCGGGCCATCATGAATCGCATAATTAAGCAGCCGCCTTCTTTTGGGCAAAGGTCTGCTGACCTTGTCGGTCTCTCTCACCAACCCAGTGGGGGTGCTATTAATGGAAAGACGAGATTACTAGTCGAATAATACTTGTCAATCCCAATTCCCAATCCAATCCAATCCGCCGCCATTGCCACCGGCCGGCCCACCACGCCTTCGCTCTTCTTCCATCCCAAAATCAGTAGTAAGCTCCTAAGCTCTGCGTCTGCCTCTGAAATTAATTCTCTCATTTTTATTCCCAAAACGAACCGAATCTATCCCATATTTTTTAGATTCGCTTTTGGAGGAATATCTAAGCCCCGAATTCAATATTCTCTCTCACTCAATCCTCGTCGTCAATCTCCCCTTCCCTTCCCTTCCCTTCCCTTCCCTTCGACAGCGGCGGCAACTCAGGCTTTTTTAGTTTTTAGTTTCCCGATGCGAGTCTTAGTCGTTGACCCAGGTCAACGCTTGATCTAGGGCCTCTAGGCTGTGTTGTTGGGTTGGGGCGATGGACCCGTACACAGAGGACCCCTTCCCCGAGCAATCTCCGCCGTCCAATTCGGGGCTCTTGCGATTCCGCTCTGCTCCCAGCTCCCTCCTCTCCAGCTTCAAAGCCCACGATTTCATCCAATCTGCCGCCGTCGATTCTTCATCCAAGGGTTTCGCCCCAAATCCTCAGAATCCATCAATTAGGGTTGCTGCTCCAAATTCAACCGCCATGGACCAGTCAACGCTGGGGAATCTGCGCGTTGACCGCTCCAATCTTACCAGGCAGAGTAGCTCCCCTGCAGGTTTCTTCTCACATCTCAATACCCAGGAGCATGGTAATTTTCCTTCCTTCTTTATCCTCTTCTAAGAATCTTTACTTAAGCCCTGAGAGAAGATCGATTTTTGCTATTTTTGCTATTATTTATTAGTGAGTGAGTGACCTTACTTTATGCCATACGGGTGGAGTTTCCTTTTTTATACAATCGCATTTCGATACAACATTGATGTCTGTCCAGTTTCAGAAAGTTGGTATTTAGTCTATCTAGTCTCTAGTCTAGTCTAGTCTAGCCTAGCCTAGCCTAGCCTGCTGATGTTGCTGCTTGACAAAATCTGTGGCAGGCTATGGCATGATTGGTGGTGGTGGTGGTGGTATAGAGAGCCTCAGATTCAGTAGTTGCTCTTCTTCCTCTTCTTCTGCTAATGGACAAGGACAATTGAACACGCACTTGAGCAGGCTGAAAGCTCAGATTGACTTAGGAGGACCTGGACAATCTACTTCAATTGGTCATTTGCCCAGAATCCCTGAGATTGCACCCGAATCCACCAACGACAGCGGCTCTGAAGAAGATGTACGCAGCTTTCACAACCATGGCTTCTCATTTAACAACTCCTGGAGTGGCAACACTTGTCAGGTACCGAATTTTTCCTACCTACTGAAAAACTATTCTTGTCAATGTTCTAATATAGTTATACTGTGTTGGCAGACACATGTTCTGTCACACCATCTGAGTCTGCCCAAGACTTCAGCTGAGATGGCAGCTGTTGAAAAGCTGCTCAACTTTCAAGATGCAGTTCCCTGCAAGATCCGAGCCAAGAGGGGCTGCGCAACTCATCCTCGAAGCATTGCTGAAAGGGTATGCTTGAAACAAACATTGCTTTTGTTGGTTAATTAGGCGAGTTTTCGGCTTGCAACTTGACAAGAATTGCTGGCCTTAAATTCTTCAGGTAAGGAGAACCCGCATTAGCGATAAAATGAAGAAATTGCAAGAGCTTGTTCCCAACATGGACAAGGTAAAACTTCATTCATTCCCTTTTTAGATTGGCCATTTTGAGCTTCCAAATCCCTCAAGTTTTTGTCTTCTCTCGTCTGGCGCAGCAAGTGAACACATCAGAGATGTTGGATTTAGCAGTTGACTACATCAAGGATCTACAGAAACAGTACAAGGTCTGTCTGTGCTTGCAACTGATTACATGATTCCACGTGCTTCACACAAATTTAAACGCCTGTGCTTGAAAATTCCCTTCTCTCTCTCCTCATGCAGATGCTGAGCGATAATCGAGCGAGGTGCAAATGTCTACCGAGCCTCCTAATGAACCCTCCACCTGAATGAATCTTTTGACAAGCAAAGCGACCCAATTCGGCTATAGAATCATTTGATTAGGAACATGTTTTAGGATACATGAGTTTTTATGTGCAAAACTTGAATCTCTTGATCAATCAAATTCGAGGAAATAAAAGAGACACGAAAAATGTGTTGTAGTTACTATGATACACATACACTTTGTTACTTGTTCTGAGGAGATGTAAATTGTTACGGTGTTTGATTCCATTCTTGCTGTTAATGGAAGCAATGTCAAACCGATTGATTGCGAAAGATGGAAATAGAATCTTCAAGGAAGAAACATGAATCCTCCAAGACATCCGTTTCTTTCTCTCCTCCAATATTTCTTCTCATGGATTCCTTTCCCTTGATGCCGCCCCCGACCTTCCGGATGGCATTGTGTATATAAATAAATCCCCCAAATTTCCGACCAACTTTGCTAGCAAGGGTAATAATCTGATTCAACCTAACCTATATGCGGCTTCTATGAAGATGATTCTCTAGATGATCCAAGACTAGAAAGATCCATCCAAGTCCGTCTTCAAGTCCATTCAGGTTGGTGTCCAAATTACTCTACTTTTATTCCTTTTCTGGTTAGCAAAATTTTATCCACCTATTCTAGTATTCTGTCTTTTGTTTTCCCCTCCTGTCTAGCAAATGGGTCTTAAATCCGATAAATTTTTATAGGTAAAGTTAGAAAAAAAATCTACTCCATATATAGTTTTTTGATAAAATCTTAATTTGTATAGATTTAGATTATTGTGTGCTCTCTCCATACAACAACCACAACAACAATATCTACCCAACCGAAGTGTGAGGTATCTGGGGGTCAAAATGTACATACCCTTGCCTTGAATAGAAGTCGGAAGGATATTTCCGGCTGACCCAAAAACTGAAGGGGGGTAGGGGGTAAAAAACAAGCAAGTCAAACTAATAACCAACGAGCGAGAAAATAACTGAAACTCCTACCGCTCTGCCCTCTCCATATGAATCTATAATATTTTATTTTAATTTAATTGCATATTTTACTATAGGTTTTACTAAATATAAAATCTGTATAAAACTCCAACGAAAATGGACCCAAAATGCTACAACGCCGCATATGTATGTATGTATGTTTGTTTGTATGAATAATTGTATGTAGACTCGTTTCTAACAACAGACAGATACCTAACATTTGACTAATTGATCACTTTAACACCTTCCTTTTGAAAATGTTCAATTGAACCCCTAAACTACACATATTGTGACCTATTAAACACGGTGATGCCTTGAGTAATTGCATTCTCATCTGTAAATTGTAATAAGTATTTATATATTGAGTGTTTAATATGTAGGTTTAGGAAACTTTATATATATTAACATGGCGATGGAGCCAGTCGATACAGTGCTGCTCCACGGGACGCTTCGAGCAACCATCTATGACATTGATAAAATACACTCCTCTGCCCTATTAAATTCTAAGGTATTACATCTCCACCCTTTTTATTTCTGGTCGTTTATCAATATGCCATAAGTAAGACATTAGTTTAGACAGGTTTTCAATTTTTTTATTTTTTTTTTGGTCGAAGTTTTCAATTTTTTTTTTTGTAATACAAGACAAACATTGGATTATCGCAACAATTCTATTGAAAGGAGCATCTTGAATGCTTTGAATTATTTTTGAGGGATGGAGAAGTTTCTTCTAATTAAAAAAGTCTGGAAACATTAATTCATTATAATGAAAATTCAGGACATGTGAAATAGTAGATATTAGGCAGATTTATGACGGATTTTTCTCAAACTAAACTAATATCAAAATAATTCTACTTAATTTTTATTTTTTAGCTTTTATTGAAAGAAGTCCAACAAGATACATGACCAAAGAAAGTACAACAATGATGAAGAGATTTAGGTGGGATTTTAGTTTATCCTGTTTTAGAAGGAGCAAGAGCTAATTTCAAACCTATATATATAACGTAGTAGTACATAGGATGATGCAGATCGAAGATAAGTTGAAATTGAATTAGAGAAAAATCCCAAAAGAATCCTCTTTTCAATCTCTTATTCCAATAGTATACCCTCATCTATTTTGTTTTCCAAAAATATATCTTTATATTTTTAAGTACTAAAATATCCTTTACTTAATAAATAGAAAAGTAGATTAATTCTAGTATAATTAGCAGAACGGTTTTACGTAGAACACCGAGAAACTCGGAAGTTTACACAGCCGGAGACCAATTAAAAATTATACTTTCATCATCCAAATAAATTTTAATATTTTTAATTGGAGGGATTCAATGATTCATGGTGATATCTTTATTTTCCTCTAGTTGCACCGATGATTTAGGAAGGAATAAAAAAAATAAGGGTTGAGATTTTAGTTTGTTATAAATTAGGATTTGGTTAGATATGAAGTAGTTTAAACGATTGATGACTGAATTAATTATGATTGATATTTAAGTTAATTGCATATATAACGACTAATGATTGAATTTGTATACTAAAACTGCATAAATTAGTGTAATGCAGTGCATAAATTTAATGTAGCCTACATAAATTAACCTACAAAAAAATTAATATATAAAAAATAAAACATACACAAATTTAATGTAACAAAACCCTAATTTTAAAACATAAATTTATGTAACATTATAAATTTATGTAATAAAAACCTAAATATTTTATGTAATAAAAGTCTACATAAAAATTATACTAATAAACTTTATGTAATTGAGTTTAATGTAACAAAATTTTACGTAGATAAATTTAATGTAACAAAATTATGTAACATAAACTAGTTAAACTTAATGTAACAAAAAAGCTAATAAATTAATGTAACAATATTATACCAACATATTTAATGTAACAATTTTAATGTAATAAAAGCTAAATTTATGTAACAAAATAACCCTACATAAAATTATATTGATAAATTTTAATGTAATAAAAGCTAAATTTATGTAACAAAATAACCCTACATAAAATTATATTGATAAATTTATGTAAAAACCCCTAATAAATTTAATGTAATAATAAAACATACATAAATTTAATGTAGAAAAACTCTAATTTAAAACATAAATTTATGTAGCAATTATAAATTAATGTAATAAAAGCCTACATAAAAGCTGAATTTATGGAACAAAATAAACCTAAATAAAATTACACTAATAAATTTTATGTGGAAAACCCTAATAAATTTAATGGAACAACACTACCTAATAATTTTTTTGTGAAAAAAACACTTAAGAATCCCTTGAAAATCTGGTAAAAAGTTAAATTATTACTTTTGGTGTAAAAGATTAAATTAATCTTTTTTGTGTAAAACTTAATGTAATAGGGTTACATTAGTCCGTTTTTGTGTAAAAGGTTAGTAGTGGAAAAATTACATAAAGAGGGTATACTATTAGAATAAATTAGTAAAATCTGGTTACTCCCGTCTGACATGATTTGTTGAATTTTGTATGTGTGGGTGGAAATCTTATTACTTTGGATTTGGAAGAGCGGTACTCTTGTACAAAAAGTAGGCCGCACGATATTGTTCCAGATGAAAAGGCTTTGTATATGTGACACTCAAGTAAGTGCTCAACTTTCTTCGATCATTTCGTCAAATAATTAGGATGACGACTACAAATTAAATCTACACCTTAATTTCGTCAAATTAAGGTGAAAAAAGCAGGGTCCCCATTTTTTTTTCTTTTTTAGCAGTTGCTTAACTAAAAACTATACTTTATTTTTTGGAAAAATTACTCAAAATAATACGAACTTTTAAATTGACCAAAAATAATACCAATTTTCATTGTATTAACAAAAACTAGTACAAAGATATTTTCGGTGGAGTTTCGGCAAAACTAATGACGTGTCTATCAAAATTTGTTGACTAACATTAAAAAATATTCATAGATAAGATTTTGACGTGATTATTACTCACTATCATCATATAAATTACCATTTCGCATATAAATAGTATTGATTTACATTATATAAATTATCATTTCACCTTGTGGCCTCAACAAAAGTTGGTATTATTAATGACTAGCCAACATATTTCTATGGTCACATCACATATTTTTCCAAAATTTGCACAAAAAAAACCGCTATGCTATTTTTAGTTAATACAATGAAAGTTAGTATTATTTTTAGTTAATACGATAAAAGTTGATATTATTTTTAGTCAAATTAAAAGTTCGTATTATTTTGGATAAATAGGCAAAAGTTGGTATTATTTTGAGTAATTTTTCCTTATTTTT
This sequence comes from Fallopia convolvulus, assembly GCA_964016875.1. Classification (NCBI taxonomy): domain Eukaryota; kingdom Viridiplantae; phylum Streptophyta; class Magnoliopsida; order Caryophyllales; family Polygonaceae; genus Fallopia; species Fallopia convolvulus. The sequence goes on from OZ024719.1 coordinate 30,094,234, forward strand.
TTTTATTAATAATATTTGTAATTTGATATATTTTACTATACTTTTTCCGTTATTATCCTTGCTATTTAAATTATTAAATTTATATAAATATATAATAGAAGAGAAAAAATCTTCACAATATTAATATAGGTATTAAATCAAATCTTATAGCTTCTTAATTTAGAGAAGAATTCTATTTTCTTATATATAAGAGCAAGTCGACCTCCATACAATTACAAACAACTATGACCATTACCCACGAAGCTACCATTTGTCAAAACTTAACCTAAGCCAATTCATTTAATTTGTGAGATAATTGATACACATAGTGAATGGTGCAGTTTGCAGGGAATAGGCTTTATGCAACAGTGGACGTAGACCAAGTTAGACTTGGACGAACAAGGACGGTTAGGAACCCCATCCACCCAAATTGGTCTGAGCACTTCACCCTCTACACCGCGCACAATGCTAGCTTCATTGTCTTCACAGTGAAAGACGACAACCCAATCGGTGCCACCCTCATTGGTCGAGCTAGGATCCCTGTCCGCGACATTTTGCAGGGTCGACAAGTAACTAGGCTAATAGAGATGGTCGATGAAAAATGGCATCCTATAGGGTCCAGGATCCATGTTTCCTTGCAGTTCTTCAATGTCGCCCAAGATGAGACTTGGTCTCAGGTAACTAGCACATTGATTTTATTTGCACAAAATCTATATTATTTTAACCTCCACTTTAGTATATAGTAATGATGGTGTCGATATATAATTAAGATGACAATTGGTTAATTGTGGATCGATAACTCTATTGATATATGGTTTCCTATAGGGCATTAACATACCACGTTTGGACCTCGTCCCTCGCACTTTCTTCAAGCAAAGGCAAGGATGTAAGGTCACCTTATACCACGATGCTCACGTGGATGACAATTTCGCATTGAGCTTTGAGCGATGGACTCGCATGCCCTATCAACCCCACAGGTGTTGGATGGACATCTATGACGCACTCTACGATGCCAAGCACTTGATCTACATTGCTGGATGGTCAGTATCCCACAACCTTTACTTGGTTAGAGATCCCCAGAGCCCAAATCCGATTACTCGTACACTAGGGGATCTTTTGAAAGCGAAAGCTGATGAGAATGTGAGGGTTTTGATCCTAGTTTGGGATGATAGAACTTCGAACGAAGTGTTAAAGAAGGACGGCCTAATGGCTACCCATGATGAAGAAACATTTGAATTCTTTAGGAACTCGAAGGTGAATTGTGTCAAGTGCCCGAGAAGCTCGGAGCGTGCTCAAAGTATAATTCAAGGGTACGCGATTGATGCCATGTTCACGCACCACCAAAAGACGATATCGGTGGATGTGGAGGTCCCTAGGAGTCGAAAGAGGACTATTGTTAGCTTTGTTGGAGGGATCGACCTATGTGATGGGAGATATGATACGCAAGAGCATCCATTATTCAGGTGTGTGTGTGTATATGAAACATGCATGTGAATTAGTTCTAACATAGGATTAATTAACATGACATGCATCTTTAATTGGAAATTGGATCAGAACACTAGATACAATGCATAAGAAGGACTTCCACCAACCAAACTTCCAGTGGGCGTCGGTGGAAAAAGGCGGCCCAAGGGAGCCATGGCACGACATCCATTGTCGAATAGAGGGCCCGGGGGCATGGGACGTGCTGTACAACTTCGAGCAGCGATGGGCGCAACAGGTGAAGCGCGCGCCTGCTGGGAGTGGGGGCAACAAGCTAGGAATCCTCACAATGCAAGAACTCGACGCAATCGACCCATCCCCCTTGGATCCAGAGGCCGAGCCCAATGACCCTCAATCTTGGAACGTCCAAATCTTTCGGTCCATAGACAGCGGGGCTGCCTTCGGCTACGCCAAGGTGGATCCCGACCGAGCTGCCGCTGCTGGGCTTATAAACGAGAAGGACAACCTCGTGGAACGTAGCATCCAAGATGCTTATATTTGTGCTATTCGACGAGCCAAGAACTTCATCTACATTGAGAACCAATATTTTCTTGGGAGCTCTTTCGCTTGGAACCCTAAAGGTATCTTAGCTTGATGCATATACGTGCATATGATATGATAAGATATATATATATATATATATATATATATATATATATATACATACGTCTGCCACATACACTCAGGGACAGACATAGAATTTAATATTAGGGTGGGGTAATTGTCACTAAAAATTTTTAGATGGACTAAATTACCTTAATTTAACTAATTCAACACTAAATTTATCTTTTTTTTAAAAAAAAAAATTTATTATTAAATTTACCCTATTTTTTATTTTTTTATGGTGGGCTGGCGCCTACCCAGCCTGCCCTTCGGTCCCTCCCTACACCTACACCATAACTAATTGCATGTGACAGATGAGATCAACTTAGATGACGTGGGGGCATTGCACCTCATTCCCAAAGAGTTGTCGCTGAAGATTGTAAGCCACATCAAGGCAGAAAAGAGGTTCTCAGTGTACGTGGTGGTTCCGATGTGGCCAGAGGGCCCGCCCGGGAGCGAAGCAGTGCAGGCGATCTTGGATTGGCAGCGGAGGACGATGGAGATGATGTACACGGACATCGCTAAAGCAATCTGGGAGAAGAACCTCAACGCACACCCGTCCGATTACTTGTCCTTCTTCTGCCTTGGCAACAAGGAACCGCGGGAGGCAGGAGAGTTTGATCCTCCTCAAAAGCCACCCCAAGACTCCGACTATGCTTGTGCACAACAGTCGCGTCGTTTTATGATATATGTTCACGCAAAGACCATGATTGGTACGTGTCGATATACCAGTATGTGAAACTTCATGGGCCACGTGCATACGTAAGCCTAGTACACAAGCCCAGTGGGTTTCCAACCTAAAACCAATTGGTAATAGGATGAGTAACTCAATGATATTTATACTGGCTTATTTCTCTTTAGTTTTCCGATGTGGGATGAGTATTTCAATAATATGTTTTTATCTTATTAATGTCGATATATCAGTGGATGACGAATACATAATCGTGGGATCGGCAAATATAAACCAAAGATCAATGGACGGCGAGAGGGACACAGAGATTGCAATGGGCGCATACCAACCCAACCACTTGATGACATCGGAGTCGCCAAGCGAGGGAGAAGTTTACAGGTTCCGAATGGCGCTTTGGTATGAGCACTTGCGATATTTCCACCCGTTGTTTATGAGGCCTGACACGCTGGCATGCATGCAAGAAGTCAACAAACAGGCTATGCAAAACTGGGTCTTGTATTTGGATGACCATTACAACGACGACTTGCCTGGCCATCTCATGCCTTACCCAATCAAATTTGAGATTGGTGAAAATCAAGAATGGGGTATTGTTAAGGCCGCTATTTCAGCCTTCCCTGATACTAAAGCTAAGGTTGTTGGGGAGAAAGCAAAGTTTCTTCCACCAATCCTCACTACATAGCCTACGTATTATATGTACAATCACCCATGAACTGGCCAGTCCTAATAACTCAGTCTAATATCTTTTATTACTTCAAATATATATAAGATTTCTACATTTACCGACCCATTGCACTAAAACCAATTGTACGTACAATCTAAGTTGTAGGATTTACATGTGTTAGTAACCAAACAAGAAAATTAACTACGTAAAAACAGTTCCTTGGATAATGAAAATAAAGTAAAACACCAATATAAAGATGCAGTTTCTTATAGAGGAGCACAAATTCAACCAGCTACTTGAATGGATAAACCTCTACTTTCTTAGAGGATTTTGAATGGTATACTTGTGTTATTGATAGTTTCTTCGTTACAAATTCTAGACACGAACTTCTCTGTTTTCCAAAACCTACGTGAGTTACTAGTCACACCAGTGGCGGATCCAGAAACTTTTGGAGGGGGGGGGGCAGATTTCGTATAATCTCAGAGTAGTAAAACTTTTACCTTTTTACAAACTTTAGATATTAAAATAGCATACAACAGTAACACTAAAAATAGCTTAATATAAAAATGAAAAAAAGAACGGAGATACAAATCAAAATATATTTGACTCTTTGTTACGAGATAACCTATAACTTTTGTAAAAGATTCAATATAACTTCATTTTTAAAAGTTAAAAACACCTCATTCTCTATAAATTCTACCAAATTATTTTTCAACCATTCATCTTTGTCAATTTTAAATTCTCAATATCAATCTCATTTTAAAATTTAGACATCATCAATTAAAAACTAATTTTGTAGAAAATATTTCAATTTCAAAAGAATTAAAAATTAGATCTCAATCACAGTCCTTCACTATACTCTCACCTCAACTTATATAAATTGTAATTAATACACAATTATAATAAAAATTGTTTATAAATTAGAATGATGGGGGCCTACATTTGTAAACTAATGGACCTAATTTTTGGGTTTTTGAAGGCATCATAGATTAGAACTTTTAATCGTTTTCTCAGTGAGTTTTAAATTGATGGCCCCAATTTTGGAATTTAAAAAATAAAATAAAACAATGGTTAATTGAGGGATTGGAGCTGAGTCATTTTGAGATTACATCAGGAATAGTGGTCAAATTTTCATTTATCTAGGGTTCGAATTGGTTTTGGGCCCTGTGATAAATTGCGTTTGGGCCTTAGAGTTTAAAAAAAAATAAAAGAAATTTGCTGGCAAATGAAATGAAACGAGGTCGTTTCATCCATCTTCTCCAGTACTTATTTTAGATCTGCAAAGATAGCCAACGGCGCCCGAGTGCCGACCAGACTCCGACCGAGAGCCGCCTCCTGCAACTCACCACACCGTCCCTCAGGCCTCAGTCCCTCCCGCCCTGACCTGCCCCTCCACCAATCTGCTCCACCTCCAGCTCCCCTTACATCCCTACTACAATTTCCGGCGACGGGGGGCAGCTGCCCGCCCATGCCCCCCCTAAATCGGCCACTAAGTCACACTACTACCTTGTCTTCTAGCCTAGAACTCTTAAACCATTTCAACTAACACAAGAATTCCAAACACGGCCACTAACTTTGTTGTAGTGCCTTTGCTTCAAGCTTCGTTCTATAAAAACAAAAACTCTCAATCTCTATTGCTCTTGAACTCTCCGATTTTCACTATCTCAAGAAGTGTATCTAACCCTTAGAAAACTTTGGGGTTTATAAGACTTTATGGATATATTCTTCTATCTTTGCCAAATTAAGATATAGTTTTCATTCACAAGACAAGATCTATCCTAACATACGGTCTTTCCGAAAATAACTCTAATTATCTATCTAATATCATGTTCTCACTCGATCATAAGAATAGATAACTTAATCTCCAATCTTCCATTCTTTGTTTAAATCCTTTTGTCTTTAGTTGAATATTTCTTTTAGATGCTTATTACTTTCTTTAATTATTTAACAGGAAACACCGACTTGAACAAAGTTCCTTATGAATAACATTATAATTCCTCTTTGTTCCACTACAAACTCTGTTTTGCTTCTCAATTTTTGTACGTGACTTAGTTCTTGAAGTTCTTTAGACAAATAAAATCACATAACTCATAGTGATTTGTCAACATTAAAACAAGGTAAGGAACAAATATGAACATTGTTTTAACATTTTTCCTCTTTTTGATGATGACAAACCTAACCAAAATTGAAATTAGAATCTCACAAATTACTTGAATCCAAAAGCTTCAAAAATGAATGAAAATAGGGTTTTAGTTCTCATAAGGTTTTCTAACTTGAATAAAGATAGGAATAACAATGCATAATATCAACTGAAACTATACTCTAAAGGGTCATTTAAACTAAGAAAACATGAGATATAAAAGATAGAAAAGAAATCAAATAAAGATAAGATCGGAAATAATCTTTGAATGTGTGATCCAGTAGAACTGTGGTAGCGGTTTTGGAACAACGATCGCGGTTTTTCAGAAGACAAAATTTTGATGCTACTTTTGGAAGCTCTTTTAGCCCCTTAGAGTGGAAATTTGGACTCGGTGTAAAAACATGAATTGTATCTCTTCGAGATATCTTTCCAATAATACCTAATTCAGATTCTTTTAACCAACGTAGCTCCTGAATAAAGCATCGCAAGAAAGAGGTGTCGAAACAATAACTCCAAATCAACACTTCAAGTCTAGTCTTGTCTTCAATCATCCTTATAAGTGTTGATTTTTTCCATTAAGCTCTTGAGTTTGACTTTCACAACATACTTACGATAACATCCTAAAACACTAATAAATTATGCTAAAAAGTCCTAGTTACATTGTACAAACTATAGTGTATCAAATTCCCCCATACTTAGACCTTGTTCGTCCTCAAGTAAGCTCAAAATAAAATGTAACAAGCAAATATATCAAAGGTCTATAGACAGTAAAGGAAAGATGTTCTAAAACTCAAAAGCAATCAAAATAAGCTCACAACTTGAGCCTATGTAAGAATGAAAATGATAAAATAAAATCCTAGCACAATCTATCACTCAAAATATCATAGATGAAAAACCCATCCCTCCCCAAGCAAGAATGAATCCTAATTACTAGCTCTTGTTTTCACTCATTTTGATTATTCGCCCTTTCGGGTTTTCACCTAACCACTCTATTCATTTTTTTTATGTGCCCACCAAGCTCACTTTTACTCTTCTAGTCTCTTATTACCCCAGCCTAATGCTGGTTTGGGACCCTAAATTTTTTTTTTCTGAATCATCCTTTCGGGTTTTTAGCTCAACACATGATTTGATGTCTTTTTTGAATTTCCTTTTTGTATTTTTTTTAATTAAACAACTAAATGGAAAAACAATTATGCATATAAAACGTCAATGAGTATCCCTCCCCTATACTTAAATTTTTCATTGTCCTCAGTGAAATAAAGACAACAAAGTAAAGTAAAGAGAAATGAAATCAAAAGAGTCACTAAGATGGTCCTCATCTTAGTGGTGTGTAGTGCAGATATCTAGGCCACATAGCCTTGAAGAACTCCTCATGTATCTCCTTGGTACGCTGGATCGTCTCAACATAAAGGGATATATCCTTCTTATCTCGAACATAATCGGCCATGGTCCTCTATGATATGTCATACTCGGCCTCAACTCCTCATGAGATTTCTATGACAGTCATTGTTGTGAAAAACGTCATCATGTCTCAAAGAGAGACCCTCCATCTATGAGAACATCTAACCTTGTTAGGAAGGATCGTAGAACCACCAATAGCTCCATAAGAAGTAGAGGTACATACACCACCATCATTGTACTAAGGTTGATTGGGATTCCCATATCGACAAGTTAGATTGTCCTTCCCATATCGAAGAGCTAAATTTCCTTCCACCTTGGATTGTAAGTGTTAGAGTATGGATCGTAGCGAGGTCTAGGAGGTCCATAACCTCCTACAACATTAACCTCAGCCTAAGAATCTTGGAGTTGAGGACAAGCATCTGTAGGGTGGAGTGTATCAGCACAATTTCCACAAGATTTTAGTTGACGAGGGGCTCCTTGCAACATGAACCTCTTCATCATATCTTTCAATTCTACCACAACAGAATGTAAGGCAGAAGATGAGGAAGCAATACCATTAACACCACGAGAATCTAACTTCTTGCTAAATTGCCTTGAGCTCTCAGAAAGTTTAGAAAATAGCTCAAAAGCTGTAGTCAGTGTTTTGTTCAAAATGCTACTACCAAAAACTGCATTCACCATCCAACTTTCATCATCAAGTAAACCCCATACAGATATAATGTACCAAGTCTTGATCCAAATATCTATGATAGGGGAAACTAGAACATAACTTCTTGAAGCGTTCATAAAAGTCATACAGGCCCTCGCCGGCCTATTGTTCAATATTGTTCAAGCTCTTCTTAAGGTTGTTCTTCTAGGTAGGTGGAAAGTATTTTTCAAGGAATGCTACCTTGATCTTGTCCCAAGTGTCTATATAGCCTGGAGCCAGATAATAGAACCAATCATTGGATGTATACTTCAAGGAGAAAGGAAACTCACTCATCTTGATTTGATCCTCAATCACATTTTTGGGCTTCATGATTGTGTAGACCTGATGGAACTCAAAGAGATATTTACTAGGGTCTTCTCCACTAAGCCCATGGAATTGAGGTAAAATGTGGATCAGCCTAGATTTTGTTGAGAGGGTTTTACTGACAATAAATAACTTTGTAGTCAAGACCCCGCTGAGTATAGGGAGGTCAGGATCGTCCACGGGAAGCAAGGTTGTTTAATTGCCGAACTACGAAAACAAGAAAACAAAGCAAAACAAAGCAAAACAAGGCCACAACAGCCCTCGGTACCGACCTTTTCAAGGTCGGTAACGACGCTGGGTTTCTAATAAAACAGAGCAAACAAGACAAATCAAGTGCGTGCTCGATACCGACCTGTGTACCTCGGTAACGAGTCTATTCGTGAGCAAAAACGAAGGAAATTCAAATGATAAAAAGATCTAGGATAAGGGTTACCACGACATAATCATGCATACGAACTAATGTAAAGGATAATTATCATGCCTTAAAGATGAATCTATCAACTTTTGCTGACCTAATAAAGCAAATCAATCAATTTTCATAAATCAATTCACTTTCTACTTAGTTTGAATCCAAAGCTCAAAAATTTCGTTATCGAACAATATCAACATTCAAGCTTAAAACTTTCTCTTTCGATCAAGCGATAAACTCAAATTATATCGACTCTCGTCTAAGTATAAGCATAAACAAGGAGATAAAAGGATAAAAGGCATTCAAAACATCAACACATTCATTCAATCATGCATAACTATGTCGGGTTTCAACCCCGATCCTAGAAAAAGTAAACTACTCACACATGATGACAAAACAAACAACTAAATTGAAACAAAACATGGAAGAGGAGATCTGGATTTAGGTCCGTTGTGGGCTGCCTCGATTTTTTCGGGAGGGGTTCGATTGTTAAAACCAGAATTCTGCCTCGATTTTGACCTAAATTACCTTAAACTTCAAATTTAGTTTGTGGGCTCATTTATTAACCGAAATTGGTGATTCAAGTTACTATATTTCGAGGAAGAGGAGATCTATAATATCCCTCATCGATTCAGACAAAACATTTAAAGAAACCAGCTAAAATCCACCAAATCAGATCGTGGTACTGATTTTCCAGTTTTTTCAAAGATTGGTGACGAGTCATTTTCTTGGGCTTCGATCTCCGTCTTCAAGCAACTATTACGGAGACATTTGCCAACCGTTGGAAGGTGGAAATGTGGTATTCAGACTGTCGCAAGTCCCGTCGCCATCCCACCACCGGTTTCTCCGCCAGGAGTCGGTGAACAGGCGTTCCCGAGCATCATTGTTGTTGATTTCTTTGCCTAAAAATTCAGCTTCGGGGAGTAATTTTCATCTACTTTGTTCTCCGTCTTCCATCAACAACTTAAACATCCTTTGCCAATAGTAGAAAGAGGGAAACTAGGACTTGAACTGTCGCTTGAATCACCCCAAATGGATATCAAACGAAGTCGATAGACATCGATGAAGTTGGTTCGTTGCTCACTGATTTTTCGGACCTTTATATGGATTTAAGTGAAAAGAAAAGGGAAAGAAAGAAGGAAAAGGGGTGTATGGTCCCAGGTTTGCCTCGGTATGTGTGCAATGAATTCCGATGGACCGCCTTGTTTCACATGCCTCGTTTTGCGTGCCACCTCGATTTGCGTGCAAGCAAATCCTAGAAGCATGTTGTTAGGTAATTTCCGTCGTTCGAGCTTGAATTATATTACAGAATGATTTTTTGATAAGATTATTCAAAGTTGGACTTCCGTACTAAATCTCATAAAGCGTGATTTATCAAATCTTTAATTGGTTAAGTTACAAAGCCGAAATAAGTCAAGCAAGTACTTGACAAATTATTGTAAGAACATAATAATTTGCATTAGTTAATCTTGAAACAGAAATAAATTAATTATAATTTATTTCTCTATTCTTTTCTGGTACATCCCCAGCTCGAGTCTTGGATGCACGCCGTTCAAAATGGAACTAATCGCCTTAAGAAAATATATCTCGTATAAGGCATGTGGACGACTCTCTCTTGCATTAATATTATTAAATGAGGAATTGAATCCCATTTAATATTTGTGTTGGGAACAACTTGTGTGCATAATAAAATATGATAGGTTGTTATATTTGTTAGAAATAATGACCATGTTGTTTATTCAGTTTCGCGCTAGAACTGGATTTAGGTTCGTTGTGTATGACCTTGTATGTTGTCTCATGCTGATACATTGTTGTGAAGTAAGTTAGTTTCAAGGGTAGGAGCCGAGTCTCCGATGACCTCTTCATAACCCAGTCTATATTGGGAGGTTTAGTTCGCTATCATATCCCAATATTCAAGTCATGACTCATGCCTCGCTCAACATTGGAGGAGGTGTTTATGCACTCCAGCTAAGTGCAATTGGTACTAGGTGTTGGTCAATGATCATGGATGAAATAATCCTTCTCATCTTGACGTCACCATGTACATGTGGATTCTCGGTAGTTTAGGCTGATTAAAAGTTACCAACATGTTTGTGAAATGTGTTGAAAGTAATATAAGATAAGTGCATTAGGCACATTAATGTACCGGGATGGTTAGTCTATTCGATAACCATTCTTGCTCCCGATTATGAATGATTCATAATCAAACTTTGATTAAGTCAATCTGATTAGTCGATGGAGGCTTTTCAAAATGTTATATGATTAATATAAGTTCCCAACAATTGTTCATGTTTCGTAAAAGAACCACAAACTGTGGTGTCATATCTCTTGAATATGCATGCCTCATTCTTATCCTCCATGGGATTGCTAACTATTGGATCATCGACTGGTTGTTATTCGGATTATAATGCCAATAAGTATAGTCATTACCATAGGAACCAATCAATTTCTCCACTTGCTTAGTCTTTCATTAGACTAACTCGACCACTTTATTCAATTGCATGGTCGGCTGGTGTCCACCGTCTGTAGACGACACATCAGGTATTTCTTGGAAGTTGATTTGAGAAGTGGATCAAAAAGTTGAAGAAAAGTTTCCAAAATTTGTGTTTGAGTGAAGTTTATGGTTGGGCCACTAGGCCCACTACAAAGCTAATGTTGTTATAAGACCATCTGTATTTATTCCGTTGTAACGTTTTCTTAAACTTTGTAAAGTTGGAGTTATCAAATAATAAGGATTAAGTTCTTTTACAACATTTTGTGGTCTTCCACTTTCATACTTCTGTTTTAAATGAATCCAGCTTTCATATTTTTAGTTGGTTCAATCAGATTAAAGCCTTGGGTAGCTTCGGTTTTGGTGTTACTGGCGGTAATACCTCCAGGGTAGGAAGGAAGTGTTACAAAACTCCTAGTAGGTGATCTATTTAGGACATATGTCGATGTTTGAACTGCTTCTCCCCATAAACAGATGGCACATCTTTGCTTTTTAACATACTTCTGGCAGACTCAACTATGGTTTGATTTCTACGTTCCACAACTCCATTTTGATGTGGAGAATATGGAGTTGTAAGATTCCCCTCCTCTATCAGTCCTAAGAACTTTAATCTTCATCTCTTTCTCAACTTCTACTTTCTTTTTAAATTTGATAAACTGATTCAGGGCTTCACCTTTACTCCTTAACATCATAATCCACATGAACCTTGAGAAATCATCAACAACAAGAAGAAAGTACCTATTTCCTCCAAGTGTTGTTGGTTGAATTGGACCACACAGGTCTGCATGTATCAACTCTAGAGGTTGTTTGGCTCTGAAATTTGATGAGTAAGGAAATGAGGTTCTATGTTGCTTCCCCACTGAGGAACCCATCACACAATTGATTTACATGATCAATATATGGCAACCCTTTCACCATTTTTTATGAGCAAGTTTCTTAGAGCATAAAAACTGAGATGACTATACCTTGTATGCCACAACCAAGTAATATCACCCAGATTTGTTAACAAACACTCTTGTCTAGATACTTTGAGATGAAGAATATATATCTTATTAGTTTGTCTTTTGACTCTTGCAATTAATCTTCCTCCATTCGAGTAAATGCACATGAATCTATCTCTTATGACAGATCTATTACCATTCAAATCCATTTACCAATGCTTATGATATTCGTATTTGACTTTGGAATAAAACAAACATTGGTCAAAGGAATGTGTTCACCAGAGGCACTGGAGAAAAAAATTGTACCTTTTCCTGAGATCTCAACAGAAGAGCTGTCTCCAAATTTAATCTTCCCTCCAAAACGTCTATCAAGTGATGCAAATAGATTCTCATCCCCTGTCATATGATTACTTGCACTCGAGTCTAAATACCATCAATTGAAGCCATTCATTTGATCTTTATCCGTGAATTTTGGCACCAACAGACTTCTATGTACCATATCCTCATCTTTAACCATCAACAAGTAATGTTATTCATCTTCTCCTTTCATCATGAAGTTCATCTTTTCATCTCTGTCTTTAGCATCACATTCTGATTTGACGTGCCCCATATTTCCATAAGCAAAACACTTTATTTTACTCTTGTCAAACCGTTTCTTGTTTCTTTTCACTCCCTCATCAATCTGAACTTTACCATTTCCTTTATAGTTCTAATTCTTATCATTTTTGAAGGATTTTTCTTTTGTTTTCTTCTTATCTTTAGCCTTCCACTCAGCACGAGTAAGAAGTGATGTTTCAAGACCTTTTTCACTAAAATCTTGTGACCTTTCTTCATGGGCTTTTAAGGATCCAACAATTTCATCAAAGGATTTGGTTTTGAGATTGATCACAAAATTCTTCCATAGTTGTGGTTATTTGGATAAACTTGGAAGAAGTGGATCTTAGCAACTTTTTCACCACAGTTTCCTCATCTATCTTATGCACAAAACTTCTCAATTTACTAACATTCACATTTAATTTAGTAGTAAATTCATCCACAGACTCATGTTCCTTCATCCTAAGACTCTCATATTCTCTTAAAAGAGTTTGGATCCTTACCTCTTTAATTCTCTCAGCCCCTTCATTCATAGTCTTGGTCACATCTCACGCCTCTGTAGCAGTCTTCTTTGCACCCAATTGAAGAAGTACATCCTCTCCTATTGCCTGGTATATTGCCGCTAAAGCCAGTTTATCCTTCTTTGCATCTACAGAGGGTGTTCCTTCTACTGCCTCCCATATTCCTTGTCAGTTAGGAAGACCTCCATCTTTATTGCCCACACGACAAAATTGCATTTGGATAACATCGGATATTGGAATGTGATTATCTTCTCTCCATGAGTTCTAAGACCACCAGTCTGGATTCTAGTGGAGTTCACAGTTTCTTCTTCTTGACTTCCTATCGACATGATTTCCTTCTTTTTTTTTTCGCTCGACCAATTGAAGAAGTATCAATCTCACATATGACAAACACAAGTCGATTTTAAGAGGAATTTGAGAACACACACACGATCTTTTCTGAAACAATACATTTGCCATTTGTTGTATTGTGATATTGTATTAACAAGAAACTGTCTAACCAACAGTCTAATATGACACACGACATACATACTTATACTAGAGGCAAGTAACTGTCATTCACTAACAAAACTTCCTATAATGACAACTGTACAACTACCTCCTTAACCACCATATAACTAACTTCTGAAATGGCGCCTAGACATTTAACATAACTGCCTTGACTTAAAACAGTCTTACAACAAGACACTATACACAAGGGCGACCCTAAGCAGGTGCAAGTTGTGCACCCGCACAGGGCCCCAAAATTAGAAGGCCCAAATTTTTTTTTTGGCCCATTAGCCATATAAGATGTATATTTATTTTTAAAAAGATATATCCTTCTAATAAAATAAAAAAGGGATTTTCCTTTTGGTATCCCAAGTTATAGACTTTTTCTTTTGGTATCCTAAAAAAAAACTTATTCCACTTAATAACCTCATAGTTTGTATAAAGTTTTAAGTGTAGCCTAATTATTATAAAAAACACACAAACTTGTGTCCAATTACTCTAAATTCCGTCCAATTTTATGTTAAAAAAATAAATTTAAAATCAAATAAAAATGAAACTAAAAGGACTGGCAAGGGGTCGACGAAGACGGTTGAGGAAGAAGCAGGCACGGAATTAGGGGTGGGCTGGGGTTTGCTACAGCCCACCCCAAATTTTTAGAAACATAATATAGCTTTTTAAAGCCCATATTTGTTAGTTGTTCAGTCTAGTTCAGTGGAGTAGGAGTGCATGCATATTTTTGATAGTTCGCTGTGTTCAGGGTTCGATCCCGGTGAGTGTTGCTGACTTCTTTTATTTGCTTTCACCATATCTAAATGATGGGCCACTGTATTATTTTTCCATTCTATTTTTTTTTTCTTGTTTCCTTTTAATTCTAACCACTTGTAAGTTTATCCCTTTTTTGCAATACTAGAGAAATTACTTATTTTATTTTTGTATACCTAAGTTTTGAAATTCGATTATATTGTTATTGTTATAAGTTTGTAATTCATATTATTATTGTTATTATTGTTTCTATGATAATTTTATTTTCAATATCATTAAAACTTTTTTAAGTTTGTTTGAGATTTTTCAAGAATGTTGGTGCTTAGAATAATTGATTTATACACATATATTCATGTTTAAGTTTAAAATTTTATCATAATGGCCTAATTTTAATTTTAAAATTTAACCTCCAAAAATATTGGAATTTGCCTGAGTAGAATGCGTGTGTTGTGTCTAAAGATTTAATCCTAGTTCGATTCCCACCTACATGCGTTGATTTATTATATCGATTTTAGGACATAGGTTAAGCTTTTCAAAATGACAAGATTTTATAAATTAACATTTATTTAGGATTAAATAGATTATATAAAAAGGTTTACTTTCATAATAGGATTTTAGTTCCCTTTATTAGTATACTTAATATATGCCCTTAGGCATAGGCTAGAAAAACCGTTATTATATTAAGTGCATATGTTATAAAAACTGTTATTATATTAGGTAAATCCAGCCCACCCAGATTTCAAATCCTGGTTCCGTCCCTGGAAAGAAGCCTTTGGAAGTCCGAATCCATCTTTGAATTAGGTTGCATTCTGAACAAGGAATGAACTAAAATCCCAAATTGAATTTCGGATCTGAACAAGATTGGCGAAGCCCAACTTGAAGTCCGAATACGAGCGCAAAGGAATGACCTCTCAATTGACCGAAGGCAAGTCCTACAAAATCAGTCTGGTGAAGAAGGAAGAGCTCGTCGTTACAAGAATCAACAATGAATGCTTGAATATAATTCCTATCATGCATTTCATTCTTCGTCTCAATTGGTGTAACTAGCTATATGAATGCTTGAATTCGGGCTAATCTAATTGCAGGAAATAGCTCAGGTATAGACATGGGTGCACGTGAAAGACAACAAACAAGCACTCTACATATTTGGAGAGATCCATACATTGTTTAGTATTTTGGATCTACGGTCCAATCAATCATATGATACAGCAATGTAGAGAGCTCAAACAACATCAACATCAAACCAAGAAAGTGACATTGAATGATTTGACAACTTATTTCCAAATCAGGAGCCGCCTCTTGCAATGTTACTCCAAAATAGAATGATTCTCAGAATCCTTAAGCTGAATCATGTTGGCTCAAACTAACAAGTGACTGAATGTTGGAGAGCCTGGAAAGTGAGTATGGGTATTCTTCCTGTAAGAAGCAGAACACCAAATGCATATACATCTGTCTTTGTGTTTTTAGTCCCTGCTTGCCCTTGCTCTGGTGCAATGTACATAACATTGCTTATTGCTATCTCAGAGGCCTGTTTTTGGAGGTATTAGGCTAATTACATGAACCGAATGGCACTTGCAAGATTAAATCATCTGTGACCAGTCTTTTAAGAAGCTCTTACCTTATGTATGACACTGTTGCTTGTGAGAGGCCTTAATCCAGTAATTCCACAATCGCATAACCGTGGGCATTCAGATATGATTGCAGTGTGCATATAGCTGGAATTCATAATGTAAACATATTATTTTCTCAATAATTCATGCAGTGGAGGACTTTCAATTGAAAATCTATCTTAAGCACATACTCCAAAGCCTGAGCAATGCCAAATGCTATCTGCAGCCGGAGTCCCCATGAGAGCGGCATAAAGTATTCACAATGTACGTAGAGCATCATCTAGAGCCAGATTTCTCACATACTCGTATAAAAGGAAATGACAACCACGCTCTATGCAAAATCCAGTGAGTCGAACTATGTTGGGATGCCTTAAATGTGATGCAACACGAATAGCGTCCAGAAATTGTTCTTCCTCAATCCTCGTGGAGAGATAATGATATGGTGTTTACATTCTTTACAGCAAATGCCTGCAAGGACAAGGGTATGATGAGTTTGATCAATCACCTTAAACTACTTTCTAACAACTTTATTTTCAAGGTAAATCCAAGTGCATACTTGGCTATTCAGGAACTCTCCTCTATAAACTGAACCAAGCGATCCTTCACCGAGAATGAAGTTTTGCACTTGGTGGCATTTTGCATTTTCTGGAGAAACTTCTTCGAGATGCTTTTCCCATTACCTACCAATAAAGTTGTTCCTCCAAGACCTAGGACCTTCTTTTGTGCTTGAGCATCTTCAGAGGAGGGTATTTTTGAATGGCACTTGACTCTACTTTTGGGTAGCTGGAAATGTTCTGCCTTACTGTAACATTATCCAAAGGAAATTTCCAAGGTGGATAGTTGGCTTCTGTGTGAAAATTGTTTCCTCCGATCCTGCGAAGGAAATGCGTACAAGTCGGTAGATAGGATAGAGTTTATAAACTATGCAAAATTAATTTCCTCTTCATACTATAAGTTTGGAATGGTTTGAGAGTGTTCAGGGATGATGCCACTGAAATGATTATCTTGTAAAACGGAATGAGAGCCCTAAAACAAACCAAGTATCTATATGGAGCATACAATTCTCTCAGATTTGGGAGGTCAGTGAATACATTGCCAATTGGTCCAGATAACATATTGTGGCTCAGATTCCTGTAGCAAGGATAGTTATAATTACAATAAATCAAGTCAGCAAAATGTGGATTATGAAAAATGACACTCACAAGTGCCTTTGGCTCTTCAAGGAAGTCAGGGAGAGCGGAATGCTGAGTAAAAATTTGTTAGATAACAAATTTCTGCACTCACAACAGTCAAAAAGAGTATTATCTATATATAGTCCGGTTCAGGTGCGAAATAAGAAAGAACAAGAGCCGGTGATGAAGAAAAATCAAAGACGCTGATCATTTCACTTAAAAAGGGGAAAAAACGGCACGGGCGAATTATTGGCTAATTATTCGCGTATTTTTGAAGAAAAAAACGGAAATAGGACGCGCCCCCAGATTGTTCATCGATATTGTGGGTTTGTTCATCAATAATATGGATTTCTTCATCAACACTATGATTTTGTTCATCAAAACTATGATTCTGTGCAATAAATAAACTATTGCTTGTGCATAAAAAATATATTGTTTGTACATAAAAAATGAACAAATGTGTATCAAACTTGCATGCAATATGTTCATCAGCATTGTGATTTTGTTCATAAAAAGAAAAATATTTGTTCGTTGGTTTTGGCATATTTGTTCATCGGTTTGTGCATATTTGTTCATTAGTAACATCAATTTGTTCATTGGTCTATGCATATTTGTTCATTGCCTTTTTCATATAATTGTTCATTGCTAGATGCATATTTGTTCACTATAACCTCAATTTGTTCATTGTTATATACATATTTGTTCATTAATAACATCAATTTGTTCATAGCTAAATAAGGCACAAGCACTTCTCTTCGATTTGTTGCTATCTCGTTCTCTTAACATACACCATATTATTGCAAAGTCAGATTCTTTATCTGTTATCCTTTACATTCAAGTTTCTAAATCAAACTTATCTTATTTTGGTACTATATTTTGGTTATATCAATGGACAAATAGCAGTATATCCATGAACAAATAGGGTATATCAATGAACAAATAATGGACAAACAAGGTTATATCAATGAACAAAAAAGGTTAAATCAATGAACAAATAAGGGTATATTCATGAACAAAATGGGTATATCAATGAACAAATAATGGACAAACAAAAGTTATATCAATGCACAAAAAAGGTTATGGCAATGAACAAATAAGAGTATATCCATGAACAAATAGAGTATATCAATGAACAAACAAGGTTATATCAATGAACAAATATGAGTATATCAATGAACAAATTTGGATATATATATATATATATATATATATATATATATATATATATATATATATATCAATGAACAAACAAGCTATATCAATGAACAAATAGAGGTATATCGATGAACAAATCGCTATTTCTGATGAACAAATTGGGCGCGTCTCATAAAAATGTATTTTCGAAAAATGCGTGAATAATACGGGAAAAATTTCGTGAATAATGTATTTTATTGAAAAATATGGGAATAATACGGGAAAAATTCGCCTGTGACGTATTTTATTTTTATTAATGAATGTTTAATCAGTGACGTTGATTTTTTTGGAAGGAACGAGCGAAATTTAATCTCAATTCTCACATGGGCGCCCATTCGCACGCAACTCTTCCCTATATATACTAGCAATAAGGTCGCGCGCTGCGCGGCGATTATAAGACGGAGCTTAACAGTCACTAAGAAGTTACTAAGAAGTGTAGAGATATGGAAATGACATTTCCGTAAATTTATTTAAAGAGGCATGGTTTTTTTGGAAAAGGAATATGGAAATGGCATTTCCGTAAATTTATTTAAAGGGACATGGTTTTTTTGGAAAAGAAATATGGAAATGGCATTTCCGTAAATTTATTTAAAGAATCATATTTTTTTTGGGAATAATTTACTTGATTTCACGCCATCCAATGTTTAAAACCTTGTTTTATTACTTATACGAGATTTCTTCACAACTAAGAAACAAACTTATCCAAGCTTGGTTACAAGCGAAATAACTTGGACACGTTTTTTGAGACATGTCAAAATTACCCAATATCACTTAAGTCGGGCACGCTTTTCCAAGAAAAAATATTTTTTACGAGCTCGCTTACAAGCGAAGTAACTTTGACACATTTTTCGAGACATGTCAAAATTATCCATTTACATCCAAATATCACTTAAGACGGGCACACTTTTCCAAAGAAATATATTTTTTTTACGGTCTCCCTGAGGTTACTTAAAAGCTAAGAAAGACTAACACGAACTTTGAGGAACGTTAAAATAACAAAATTATTCTTGAGAAATAATGAATTAATTACAGCCACACGATAGTAAATCAAGTGGCCGAAATAAATCGGATTATTACAACCACACGATAGTGCAAAACAAATTTTATAAAATTGGATGGGCATGATCAAAAGTTACATACACTTTTATAATAAAATAGAAGAATAGATATAGGCTGATGATTTGCGCACACGAGAAAATTGGTAAGCGCACACAGATATCCGCGCAACGCCATTTCGCGCGAAATGGCGTTGCGCGAAAAGGGCAATTCCGGAATATCAAGAAAGGGTTTGGGGAGCGTGGAGGAACGGAAAAGGCCGCGCAACGACGATGCGCGCGAAACGGTGTTGCGCGCGCAACACCGTTTCGTGCATGCGCGCATCGGTGTTGCGCGCAATCCAACGGTAAAAAAAAGTACCGTTGGACTAGCGCGAGGCTTCGTTGCGCGGATCTCAACGGTAAAAAAAAACGGTCGAATTGTCCCCTATAAATACCCATTTCGATTCCACATTATAGTTGGAGTATACCTTCATTCCACATCATTGCTTAAAAATGTCGTCAGGAGAAGAAGATACGTCATCGAGCGATTATTATCCTGAGGAGGAAGATTCATCGTCAATCGATAGTTTCATAGCAGAGGATGAGGAAGCTGTATCCGGAGAAGAATACGGAACCGACTCCGATGCATCAAGCGAGCCAGAAGAGGTATTTTTCAAAGAACCCATAATATTATGTCATTTACGAATGTAGTATATTGAAAGTTAGGATAGTGTAATTTTTAATATTTTGTTTTTACATTTTGAAATCATAGGTTGTCGGAATAGATTTTTCTATTGCTTTCCACTACGATGGGTTGTGGAGTGATCGAAGAGAAATGCTTGATTGGGCTAGACAAATTGCAATTTCGAAGAATTTTGTACTAGTCATAAAAACCTCAAATCCAAATAGGGTCATACTCACTTGTGACCTAGCCGGTAGATATAGATGTGGCAAGAGGGTGTTGCCCGGACTGGAAAATAGGAGCATTTATAAGCCACTTACCGATACACCGACTAAGAAGTGTGGATGTCCGTTTGAATTGAATGGGGTCCGCCTCAAGGGAAAAAATGAATGGATCTTAACGGTAAAGTGTGGACAACACAATCATCGCCTCCCCACTAGTTTGTTAGCTCATCCATATGCGGGCCGATTGACAGCTGAGCAGAAGGAGTTTGTGAAAGAGAAGTTCCTATATCTAGCCACCCCGAAGATGATACTTGAAGAGTTGAGGTCAAGGTATCCGGGAAATGTGACCTCAATTAGACAAATCTACAATATGAGGGATAAGTTACTTCTTGAGGATTGCAGAGAATTGACGGTGACACAATGGTCTCTAAAGTTCTTGAAAGACCGAGAATACATTGTCCGTCCAAGACGAGTAAGGGGTTCTAATGTTATGAATGCCTTGTTTTTTGTGCACCCCACAAGTCTGCGCATGCTGAAGAAGTTTCCCTATGTCGTTATTATGGACTCCACATACAAGACCAATAGGTATGTTATTTTAATATGTAATCGACTTGATTAGTATATTTCCAGTATAAATGCTTAAAACAACTTGTTGTGCTAGGTACGACATGCCTTTATTGGAGATGGTTGGTTTCACTTGCACCGGATATACATTCAGCATCGGGTTTGCATTTATTTCAAACGAAGATGTCGCTAGTTATAGGTGGTGTTAACTCAATTGAAAGGCGTGTACGACGAGCTTGGAGTCCAGGTCAATACAATCATGACAGATCGCGAGCAGGCTCTAATCAAGGCGATAAGTCAAGTTTTCGGGGACGGAGTCCAACATTTGTTGTGTTGGGTGCACATCAGACACAAAATTATTGCGTACGGCCTAAAGGTGTTTGCGAACGCTGAAAAACCACATGAGTTGTCACGCGGGTTTGCAAACGCTTGTTGGGCGCTCTTTTCGTCCACCACAGAGGCGACATTTGAAGAACGGTACGTAGAATTGAAGAGAAGATGGCGACCGACGCTTATTGCATACGTGGAGAAGGTGTGGCTTAATCCATTCAAGAAGAACATAGTTCGTGCTTGGACGGATCATACACTCCACTTTCAGACGAGAACCACCAATAGGTAATTTCATTTTTAGCATTTGAATTCAGTTTGAATATAGAAAGTGTATATGTTCAATACTCAAACTTTGACATGTGTTTTTCAGGGTCGAAGGGATGCACGCTGTGCTGAAAAAGATATTGGATTCATCTCGAGGAGGCTTCAACACCTTGATACTAAGGATTCACATCCAGATGCAATCTCAAACCAACGCTTTGAGGACAACCTTTGAGAGAACCAGAATACAGAAACCAACAAAATACAGACTACTGGCGAATAAGTTCAAAGCGTTGTTTCGTCCTATACGCGAACACGTTTCAAGGCAATGCCTAGGTAAGTTGTTAGACATGTATTATGATATAGCAATTGAGTTGACGCAGGGTACACTCGATATGGAGTGCCACGACTACTTTTGGAGGGAATGTCACGGTCTTCCATGCAAGCATCGAGTTGCAAACGCTATCATAACTAAAGTACCCATCAATCTGGAGGAGATACATCCTTTTTGGAAACAGATCGAATGGGATGATCTTAGCGATGACAACGATCTTGCCCTTGCATGCGTACCCTTGACCATTCAAGACCCCACGTGGGACGAAATGGTGGCAAAGCGAAATAGCGGTCAGATGCATAGAGACCAATATTTGCAGATCACATCAGCGTTCAAAGATTCAGAGCATCCTGAAGACTCAAACCTTATTGAGCCGAAACCATACGAGACGCCAGACGCCAGGTGGAGGAGGGATGGTCTGTATGCGACTAAACTGGCGCAACGCCCTCTCTGGATGGTACGCCTCCTGTACCCTATTAAGTACCAGGACGCCCCTGTAGCAAGACACCCGGTACGCGACATCAAAATCCAGCTCGTTGCCCCACGGCGTCCAATGAATCTGCAAAGCGGAATACAAATCATCAATCGTCGGACTTAAACTAAAGAATGTACGTCACGTTGATTTCGAAGTCTAACCTCCTCTGCACGGATCGTGTCTAGAAGCCGCCGCAGCGCATCCAGCCTAGCCGCGTCTCGGCTGGGGGCCCGCTCACCAGTCTGTCGTGCGGCTGCACGAGGGTCAACTAGCGTCTCCAAAGCCAACTCAATCCGACCCTGGGTGTGCTCGAAATAACTCATGATCCATGTCTGAAACAATACTTATAAGATATTGAATCCAACCAAAATCGAAGAATGAAATATTGAGGCCGAAGCACGTACCCTCATAATAAGAGCGCAACCCGAGCATCCCCTAGCATCGGCGCGCGACGTCATGCCGAGCTCACGATACACCCCCGCCACTAAACCCGCCCCCCAAGCATATCGACCAGTCCTCTCGTGGTCGAATAGGAATCCCAATATCCACGTCTTGATCTTGTTCCCGGACTTGTCGACGAATAACATCATCCCGAGAAAGTACCATAAAAACACAGTGGCAATGGTCGCGGGGGATGCGGCTCGCCTGCCCTCAAACATGTCCAACAGAATAGCTGCGATGGCCGCACTCGGGGCACGTGTCTTCCACGCGTGTGCTGTCTGTGGATCGAGGTCGAGCAAATCTCCTAAACGAGCCTCGAGCTCCAACGGATCCATCTGGGGTACCAGAGCGTCTCCATCTATAGGCACCCCGAAAATGCGGTGCATGTCATGGAGGGTGATCGTAATCTCGCCCCACGGGAAGTGGAAGGTGTTGGTCTCTGGATACCAACGCTCCCGAAATGCAGAGATGAGAATGTGGTCCGTGGCGCCAAACTCCAGACCGATCAACCCGGTCAGACCGCTCCGCTGTGCGAGGCCCCACCAAGAATCGGGGCCTCCAACCCTAAACCGTCGAAACGACCGTAAAGGAGCCAAGTTCCTAGACCACACTCTAGTGACATGCAGATACTAAAAAGAGGAAAACAAGCGTGAGTTAGAAAAACTAAACATTGCTTTCGAAATTAATTAAGTACTCGCACTTTGGAAAAGTTTACGTACGTCACGGTCGAGCCAAATCCTGCGAGCCACGTGTGTGGAATACGTCGTCAACAGGCTGCCATCACTAGGACCTCCCGGTTCGCCCTCCGCAACGGGAGGGTCCTTAGGAGCGGCCCCTGCTGCTGGTGCAGGGGGTGCCGGGGGTCCCTCCGCAGCGGGGGGAGGGGCAAACCCAGCTGGAACGTGAGGAGGGATGGGTGCTGCTGGAACGGGAGGAGGTATGTGGGATGCTGAAACGGGAGGAGGGGGAGACGGAAATGTGGATGTAAGCGGAGGAGCTGAGGGTCCCGCCACGAATGTAGTAGGATCGGTCGAAGAAGTAGGTGGAGGATTGGAAAAGACCGGTGGCGGTGGCGGGACATGGGTCGTGGTGGGAGGTGAAATAGAGATGGTGGCCTCGGATATGTGGTAATCGTCAACCGACAAATCCTCCGCTGTACCCACGGGAGCATCAACCTGTATGTCCTGCTCCGTGAAGGGCATGTCGTCCCCTGCGACGTCATCTGGCAAGTCGTCCTGCAGGAGCTCCTCTGTAAAATCCACCTCCACCTCGACGGAGGGGTCTACATCTATCTCCGGTCCACGCGTCAACTCCGGATCAGTAGCTATCCGCTGCTGCTCGGTAGGCGGCACTCTGGCCAGTAATGCATGTGCAATCTCGGCGCACGTGAGCTTGGGCGTCTCCTTTTTCCTCCTCTTATCGAGGAGGACGGCGCTCAAGCTAGTGTGTACGTCCTTTAGGCGACAAGTTTAAATTAAATTAGTAAGTTTTCTATTAATTTTTTTCTTTTTATTTATGTAAAATTAGAAATTCGCCCTATGAATATGAATTCAACTAATGAATTCGTCGTTTCTGTCGAAATTCAAAATCCGAACCAAAAACTCATTTATCATTACTAATTTTATTTCAGTTTTCATTACGTTTGTAATGAAAAATGAATAAAACAATAATTCAAACTCTAAATGTAACTGTAATTATTTTTTTAAGGCAAGATCAATTCAACCTACGACTATGAATTCATATTAATTACAAGTTCATAACTAATAATTCAAAATCTAAATATAACTCTAATTAAGACAAATAAATTAATTAAAACAACTAATAACAACAACAAAAACTAAATATAAATAAGAATTTGAATAGTAAACATTAAATATCTTACTAATTATGCGAAATTGATTTACGCTACTCAATATATATTCAAATTGATTAGGGTCAATTATATAAACGAAATTTAATACCTAAAATTCAATACAAAATTGTTTTACAAAATATAAATAATATAAAATTTCGTAATGAATTTCAAACGTACCTCGGCCGTAAATGTCGCTCGAGTGCGAATCTGACTACGAATCGGGGCGCCGTGAACGGTGGTGGCGACGGGCTCGGTAGGGGCGGCCGGATCTTCGGTCCCATGGGTCGGACTGGTCGGTTCAAGGGCGGGGCCGGTCGGATCTGGGCTCCCATGGCTCGGGCCAGTCGGTACAAGAGCGGGGGCGGCCGGATCTGGGCTCCCATGGCTCGGGCCAGTCCGTACAAGAGCGGGGGCTGGTTCAACGGGTTCCGACGTCGCGGGGGTGGGTTGCGACGCCGATGGTGGTCCGACCGAAGCCGGCGAACGGTGTGGATCGGGGGTTTGGTTCATTTTTTTCTGCTCGAGATCTGGTTTCGCGCGAGACGGTGTTTCGCAGGTGGGTGAGGACGGAGGTAGAAGACGACAATGGCGGATCGCGTCTCCTTTTAACCCTAAAGACCCGCGCAGGCCCGTTTCGTGCACCCTGATGCGCGCATGCCCGTTTCGCTTGGCCCGATGTTGACGGCGGTCCGCGTTTGCCCTTAACCCTAGTTGTCCGCGCAACTCCGTTTCGAGCGGCCCAATAGGTGCGCGCAAGCCCATTTCGTTGGGCCCAACATCATTTTCCGAATCCCATTTTCCATTTTCCGCTTGACGGATTTGTCCTTGCGCGCAACGCCATTGCGCGCGCAATGGCGTTGCGCGCATGTCTGTGTGCGCTTTTAAAAAAAATCTGTGCGTATGTAGCCCGCGCAGATATATATGTTTTGATTCAAGTAAGGATTAATCTCAACCATTAGATTTACCTCCTCGCTATATATTGGACAGTCAAGATTTTTTTATTTTTTATTTTTTATATTTCATTTTTCATTTTTTATTTTTCATTTTATTTTTTATTTTTTATTTTTTATTTTATTTTATTTTATTTTATTTTTTATTTTTTATTTTTTATTTTTTATTTTTTATTTTTTATTTTTTATTTTTTATTTTTTATTTTTTATTTTTTTATTTTTTATTTTTTATTTTTTATTTTTTATTTTTTATTTTTTATTTTTTATTTTTTATTTTTTATTTTTTATTTTTATTTTTTATTTTTTAATATTTTTTCTTTGTTTAAAAATACTAAATATGCTAGTTCAATTTTAATATACTACGAGTTCATTTTTATACACTAGGAGTTCAATTTTCTATATTGTATGAGTTCAATTTTTATATTCTACGAGTTCATTTTTTTTATCAATGATAAGTTAAATTTTTATGTGCTTTGATTTCATTTCTTAAATAATTCGATTTTTGCATAAATAAATAATATTTAAAAAATAAATGATTTTTTTCAATTTTTTTTATTTTTTATTTGATTTTTTTACATTTTTAAAATTATTTTCTTATTAAAAAAAAGCTTTCAAATGTTAAATATCAATGTTCAATTTTTATATACTACTAGTTCATTTTTATACACTAGAAGTTTAATTTTTTATGTTAGAAGTTCAATTTTCTATATTGTACGAGTTCAATTTTTATATTTTACGAGTTCATTTTTTTTTATCTATGATAAGTTCAATTTTTATGTGCTTTGTGTTCATTTTTTCACATAATTCGATTTTATCATAACTAAAAAGAATTGATTTTTTCTCAATTTTTTCTCAATTTTTAATTTTTTCTTACTCTTTTTAAATTATGTTCTTTTTAAAAAAATCTTTAAAAATGTTAAATATGACAATTCAATTTTTATATAGTACGAGTTCATTTTTATACACTAGAAGTTCAATTTTTTTATGCTAGGAGTTCAATTTTCTATATTGTATGAGTTCAATTTTCATATTCTATGAGTTCATTTTTTATCTATGATAAGTTCAATTTTTATGTGATTTGTGTTCATTTTTTTTTATAAAATTTGATTTTCATAAAACAAAAAAAAATTAAAAAAAAATTGAAATAAATAAAAAAAATTAAAAATCTTGACCATTCAATGCATAGTAAAGGAGTAAATCCAATAATTGAGATTAGTCCTCATTTTAAGCCTAGTTCTTACCACAAGAGTGGACCTCATCGGAACCATGCCCTAATATATATATAACTCAAAATCACGAATACAAAACTGTTTACACGTTCACGTTGTAAGAACTCTTTTTACTTGAACTTAAATATATATATATATATATATATATATAAAATCACAGAATTTATGCTTTTACATATGGGAGGCATTTGGTGGTAGGCCAACAGGAATTTCGCCTGACATGTTGTTCTCACTAATATCCCTGATGAAAAGACGGCGAAAAAACAAGTTAAGGCAAGATGTCAACTGGTATATGCTATCTTAGAATTGAAGGCACATTCTTCATGTTGGGACGGTGTTGGGACCTCTGGTTCTAAACAACGGATCAACGATGTAATTCTCTTAAGTTTTGATAATGACAAACACCATAGGGAACTAATGTGGTTTGTTCAAGTATTTCTAAGGAACACATGTACAACCAAGAACTCCTACGAATGACCAAAAGCCACTGCAGGCCACAATGAAGAGTTTCCATCAAGGGAACTCCGAAGAAGTCAGTTCCCATGACATGGGAACTCACATGTGAGGACAACGACCGTTCAACGCAGATCGTGGGATTTTGTCTCAGACAGCCCGAGGGAACAGTCTGAGGATCAGACTGTCACGCTTCATCCAACGGTCCGATTGATCCAAGAAGTTGACCTAGTTCAAACCAAAGTCACATGTGAAGAAAGTACAACTTGGGCATCAAGCAAAGGGCATTTTGGACACAAATGAAAGATGCGACTGCCCAAGCTCAATGGACTATAAAGCCAAATGAATAGTACTCGGTCTGAGTACTTCTCCCAGAACTTACAAACACCCACATCAGAGAAAAGAAAGAAAAGGAAAAGAAGTCCCCGCCGGCAAGTGTGTGATCTCCACGACGGTGAAGCTGAAGTTCCCAGGAGCATGGGAACTGAGAAGTCAGCGTAAGGTTTGAGTTACTTGTGTTTTACTGTTGTGAGCTTAGGAACTCAGTTGAGAGGATTTACTAGTGTTGCTAGAGTTAGGAAGAACTTGTAGGAACAGAGAAGTGTAAATCCGGTTGTGTAACTAAGGAACAAAGCAATCAATATAAGTAAGTCATTCAAAATCCTCCAAGCGGAGGTAGAGGTTTACCCATACAACTAGTTGGTTGTAGTGGGGTTCCTCTATAAAGGAACTGTGCCTTTTACTGTCTTTATTACTTGCGATTATTTACTTCCGCTGCCTTGGGAACAGCTTAATTGCCAGTTCCCAAGCTCACTGCTAACCAATTACGATCCAACAATTGGTATCAGAGCTTGCGCTCTAGATTTGTGTTAGCATCGCAAGTATCAAAATGGCTCAGGAACTTACTCAGGTGGGGAACAATACCAGTAAGCCGCCAAGGCTTATTACATGAAGATTTGAATGCTGGCAACACGACATGAAGGATTGGATGCGTGGCCAAGACTACCAAGCCTGGTGTGTCATCGAGAGGGGGAACTTCGAAATCGATCCAGCTATTGTCAACAACCTCTCAAAGTGGGGTCCCAACGAGTACAAGTGCATGGAGGCAAACTACAAAGCCAAATAGTACCTAAAGAGGTCCATGTGTGTACAAGATTGTGACAGGGTTGCAAACCTTGACACAGCTAAGGAAATGTGGGAAGCCATCCAACAAATGCACGTTGGGAACTCAGATCTCAGAGAAGATCTTCAGATGAATGCAAAAAGGGAGTTCTACAACTTCCAAATGGAAATGGGAGAGTCCGTCGATAGCTACCAATCCCGGTTTGAAGGACTTTGCACTAAGATGGAAGGATTGGGGATCACAAAAGAAGAAATCACCCACAAAATGAAGGTCCAACAACTCTTCAATGGATTGACTGGAGAATGGGCAAACGAGAGAACGATGTTCAAGGAAAACCCAGAAAATCGAACACTTATGCTCCATCAAGTGTTTGGAAAGCTAGTGGGACATGAGAAGAGGAAGATCGATGATAAGGAACAAACTCAAGCTCATCGAGGGATCGCACTCAAGATCGAAAAGATGCTCAAATCAACCCAAGAACAACATGAAGACTCCGAAGAAGAAGAGGATGAAGAGCTAGTTCTTGTAACAAAGGCTCTTCGAAATTTCTACAAAGGAAAGTCTCAACGGAACAGTGGGAACTGGGGAAAGGGACAGAGTTCCCAAAGAAAGCCCACAGAGAAGGATCTCTCAGAAGTGACTTGCTACAAATGCAACAGGAAAGGACATTTTGCGAAGGAATGCCCACAAGGAACTGATGGCAGGAAGCAAGGAAAGAAGGCCTACATCGCTACCTGGAGCGATGATGAAGACGAAGATCCTGAGTCATGGGCACTCCCAGACATGTGTGGCATGGCCATAGGAGAAACCACTGGGGAACAACCCAGTGAGGTAACCACTGAAATTGTTCTTGATTCCTTGAGTAACTATGAAAAACCTGAGTTGTTGAAAATTCTTTCAAGTCTTGTCAAAGATAACATAAAACTGCAAAACAAGTTGGAAAAACAGGAACACATAAATTCTCAATTAGTTGGTCTTGAGCCCTGTCCCAACTGCATATCCCTTCTAGAAAAACTCAAGTCCCATGTATCTCACATCGTAGATCTAGAAAGAGAAATCAAAGCTCTAGAGAAAGATGAAAACACCCTCTTGCAAAACCTGAGTAAGACTCCCGAACATCTTGAAGCCTCTAGTTCCCAAATTAAGTTTGTCCCAGCCAGACATGGCATAGGATACAAAGGTGAGTGCTCCAAGAACGGAAAGTCACCCCTGAGCGAACATGAGATCCATGAGTGTAGGGTCTTAGAACTCCAGTGCGAGAAACAGAAAAATGCTCATCTCGAGGAGAAAATCAGGGTCCTAGAGAGTGGAAACAATGGTGAGAAAGACTACTATACTGGGAACTCTGGACATAGAATCTATGTCAAAATTGCTAAGGGAAATGGGTCTCGGGTGTACAACAAAGAAACCATGGATAGGAACCGTATCCAGAGACCACACCCAAAATACTACTTGGGAGAATACTACAAGACATGTTGGCACTGTGGTGCTCATGGGCACTACAAGGATGCATGTCCCAAGAAGAGAGCCCAAACCCCTAGAAGCCATGAGTTCCCAAACAGACAAAAACGTCATGCTCATCACCAAAGGAACTCCAACTCTCAAAATTCCAAAGACATCAACATTTCTGACTATATCTTGAATGAAAATGTTTTCCCTTGCAAGGGACCTAGCAAGAGTCATCTTGCCTGGGTCTCAAAACACTAACTTTTCCTTGTAGGTGACAGTGAGAGGGAACAGTACATGGTTCATAGATAGTGGATGCTCGAACCATATGACAGGAAACAAGGATATCCTCATCTCACTCCACACTCATGCCGAAGGAGGCCACGTCTCATTTGGCAACAAGAACAAGGGAGAAGTTATTGGAAAAGGAGAAGTGTTGCTCAATAGATCTATTAAAGTTAGCAACGTAAATCTGGTAAAGGATTTGGGATACAATCTGCTGAGTGTCTCCCAGATGTGTGATCAAGGGAACAACATCGTCACTTTTGACTCAGATGAATGTCTCGTCATCAACAAGAAGACCAACAAAGTAATTCTGAGAGGAAGAAGATACAACAATGTGCATGTGGTGGACACCAACTTTGAACCACCAATGAAGTTGTGCCTTGCGAGTTCCCAAGATGACACGGAACTCTGGCATCGAAGATTGGGACATGCTGGTGTAAATCAAATCCTGAAGCTTTATCTACAGGATCTGGTCATTGGTCTTCCACGGATCAATCTCGAAGGAGTCAAAATGTGTGAAGCATGTGTTCGAGGGAAACAGACCAGGACCTCCTTCAAACCCAAGAAGGTGGTAAACACAACCAGGTCCCTGTAGTTAATTCACATGGATCTCTGTGGTCCCATGAGAACAGCTAGCTACGGTGGAAAAAGGTACATGTATGTTTTAATTGATGATTTTTCAAGATTCACCTGGGTTATTTTCTTGAAGGCAAAATCACAAGCGTTTGAAGAATTTGAGCCCTTCATCAAAAGAACAGAAGTAAGCTTGGGGCTGAAACTGAAAGCAATCAGATCTGATCACGGAACTGAGTTTCGAAACTCGGAGTTCCTAAACTTTTGTGAGCAAAATGGGATCTCTCACAACTTTTCAGCTCCTCGCACTCCTCAGCAAAATGGAGTGGTCGAGAGAAAGAACAGAACTCTGGAGGACATGGCTAGAACCATGATGATTGAAAGTGGAGTTCCTGAGTACTTCTGGACTGAAGCCATCTCCACAGCTACATACATCCTGAATCGAGCCATGACAAGGCCCCTGATCAATAAGACTTCCTATGAGCTCATCAAAGGGAGAAAACCAAACATCTCACACTTGAGAACATTCGGTTGCACATGCTTTGTTCACAACAACGGCAAAGACAATCTTGGCAAATTCGACCCCAGAAGCGACGAAGGGATCTTCCTGGGATACTCATCACAAAGCAAGGCTTACAGGGTCTACAATAAAAGAACCAAGAAGATAGAGGAAAGCATTCATGTCGTCTTCAACGAAAAGTCTGTAAAGATGGGAACCGAGACCCAAGGGAAGGGAACTCTATTCAAGCTAGTCAGACATGAAGACGATGATGATGACGAGGATGAGCCAAGGAAAAGGGATGAAGACTATCCAAGTGCAAGCAATATCCCACAACCAGGGAACAACGACGAAGGTCCAACCCTCACTGATCAAACCTCCCTCGAGGCTCCTTCCTCAGAAGAACTACAAGACACCTCCAACTCTCTCAAGGTCCCCTCTTCAGGGAACAACTCTGCTGTCCCCCAAGACAATACCCTGCCAGAATCAAGTATTCATGGGGAACAAAGAGGGAACCTGCCAGAAATCTCTGAAGAAACATCAAATGAAGAAGCTGAAGATGAGAGTTCCCATGACAAAGAAACACCAACTGAGGATGATACACATGCAAAGGAACTCACTCATAGAAGAACCTTTCAACAAAGGAAGGACCACCCCCTTGAGAACATCATCTCCCCTCTTGATAAAGGTGTGCAAACTCGTTCCTCTCTCAATAATTTTTGTGCTTTTAACGCGTTTGTTTCGATGGTGGAACCCAAAAATATCAAAGAAGCATTAAAGGACCCAGATTGGATTCAAGCCATGCAACAAGAACTCCACCAATTCGAGAAGAACAAAGTCTGGAAGCTAGTTCCTAGGCCCAAAAACAAGAACATCATAGGAACTCGATGGGTCTTTAGGAACAAGCTCGATGATATTGGGGCTGTAGCAAGGAACAAGGCTAGGTTGGTGGCAAAAGGATACAGGCAAGAGGAAGGAATTGACTACGATGAGACCTTCGCGCCGGTTGCCAGGATCGAGGCCATCAGACTCCTAATCGCCTATGCCGCTCACAAGGGATTCAAGCTTTATCAAATGGATGTGAAAACAGCCTTCCTCAATGGACATCTCAAGGAAGAAGTGTATGTAGCCCAACCTCCAGGATTCGAAGATGAGAAACTACCCAACCATGTCTATTTCCTGGAGAGGGCTCTTTACGGACTCAAACAAGCTCCCCGAGCGTGGTATGACAAGTTTGCTCAATTCCTCTTGTCCCATGGGTACCTTCATGGTTCCATAGACAAGACTTTGTTTTTAAAGAAAGACTCTAAAGACATTTTGATTGTGCAAGTATATGTTGATGACATTGTGTTTGGAGCAACTAACGAAACTCTTGTAGAGAAGTTTAAGGACCTCATGAGCAGTGAGTTTGAAATGAGTCTCATTGGGGAACTCACGTTCTTCCTGGGACTTCAAATATCCCAAACCAAGGAGGGAACAAAGATTCATCAACAGAAATACATCAAGGAAATGCTTGTGAAGTATGGGATGGAACATTCAAAGCCCATTGACACTCCCATCTCACCAAATTCAAGGCTCAATGCGGATGAAACAGGTATCAGTGTGGACCAAAGGAACTATCGAGGTATGATCGGGTCCCTTCTCTACTTAACAGCTAGTAAACCTGATATCATGTTCTGAATATGTCTTTGTGCTCATTTTCAAGCTAACCCTAAGGAATCACACCTGAAAGAGGTGAAGAGAATTTTCAGGTATCTCAAAGGGAACGATAACTTGTGCCTTTGGTATCCAAGGAACAGTTCCCTTGAGCTCATTGCATACACAGATGCAGATTTTGCAGGGCACTTGGTTGACAGAAAGAGCACATCAGGAATGGCCCAGTTCCTAGGGTCATGCTTAGTCTCGTGGGGATCTAAAAAGCAAAACTCAGTGGCACTCTCCATAGATGAAGCCGAATATGTGGCTGCCGCATCATGCTGTTCCCAGGTTCTATGGCTTAAGTCACAACTCCAGGATTACGGTATGTCTTTTGGCCCAGTTCCCATACTCTGTGATAACACTAGTGCCATAAACATTTCCAAAAATCATGTGCATCATTCTAGAACTAAGCATATTGATATAAGGCATCACTTTCTACGTGACAATGTTGAAAATGGGAACATCTCGATGGAACACTGTAGAACTGAAGAGCAAATTGCGGACATTCTTACCAAAGCTTTAGACAGACGTCCCTACCAGCGTTTTCGAATGCTTCTAGGGATGATAACTCTAAACTAAACAAGTCCCTGTTTGTCTCTCTCTCAATGCCTGACTAGTTTATATAAGATTGCATGATAGGGAACTTGGATTTATTGCTTTCACTATGCCATGATTACTAGTCTAGAGAAAAATGTGTACAAAGGAACTCTATTTCTTTTGGCCCAAAATGATCAACCAGAGTTCCCTTTATCCCTCATTACAAGCCACCATGACGGTTGATCATATGACCCACCCTAAGCTAGGGACAAGACAAATGCTTCTCATGAGCCAAAATATTTCCTTTATCGAGTTGCAAATTGTCTGGTTCCCTTTGAATTCCCTAGCCCCACAAAAAGATGAGTGTGAAGTTCCCTTAACCACTTCACTCTCCCTGACCTTGATAAGATCATGGGAACTGATGCATCTACAAAGGGAACGCTGACTAATCTGCAAAGAAAAACCGTCACTTGGGAAGCGAACTTTTGTGTCAGAGGCTCTGAAGCGTTAAAGGCCAAGTATTCAAAATTTGAAAAGGACTTCCCAAGAGATTGTGACGCGTGTCCAGAGGCGTGCTTGAGAAGTTGAAACGGCGCCCCACGTTCATTAGGCAACGGTTATCGAGGTTATTCCACTTCCCTTTCTACCCTTCACCTCCTCTCTCCTTTAAAACCCCTCTTTGCCATTTTTGGGCCCTTTATTCCATCTTACATCTCTGTCAATCGTCTTCCCCAAATCTCTTTCACTCTTTTTTCAAGAAACCTCCAAAACCTCCCAATCTCTTACAAAAATGGCCCCTCAACACACCTTCGCCCAGATCAAAGCGTGGGTACATGCCAATCCTCGCATCCTCTTCGTCTCTCAACTAAAAGAGATCGAGCAAGAATCGGACCCAACGATGAAGGATGTTCTTATCCAAGGGCTATACAATCAAGTAAGCCCCTTCTTGCCCCCTCCTCCTCCTCAGGCCGACGAAACCGTCTCCTGGACCTCTTCCTCCTCCGAATCTCTTCCTCTCCCTCCTCCAAACACCAACACCTCCTCTGGAGTCATCATCGTTGATAACTTCGGAGACGCTCACCCCTCAATCAATGAAAAACCCCACAAATCCAAACACCGCCATTCATCCAAACGCCGTCACTCATCAAAAGACCCCTCAAAACCCAAAAAATCCAAACACTCCCACGACCCCTCAAAATACAAAAAGCGTAAACACTCTGCGGCCTCTGAATTCTCGGATCCCGGAAAGAAGGATTTCTTCAAGTTTGAGGAATACCTGAACTGCTCCAAGGAGAGTTCATGTGCTCCGAATCCTCCTTTCCCTTTCCCTTCCGACGATGGGACCTCCGAACCACAGAGTCTACTCCCCTCTTCCTCCTCCATCCCTCCTCTTCAAATCGAGGGACCTTCCAAACCTCCTCCCACAAAACGACCAACTCCTCCTCCGCCACCTTCTCCAGTTCCCGCCACGATGGGAACTCCACCTCCCCAACCTTCTTCACTTTCCCCCATTCCCATCATTACGGGATCTCCACCTCCATCTTCACCTCACAAAACTCCTTCTCCTCCCTCTTCACCCAAACACATCTCCACCTCTCTCACTTCTACTTCGGGGATCTCTACTCCCCAAGTCCCCAGATCCCTTCCTCCCCCTTCCACACAACTCTCCACACCTCTTCCTTCTTCTCCTCTTCCCTCTTCCACCACATCCCCCACCACCACCAAACTCCCCTCTCCCTCACCATCCAAAAGTGTCGTCGCTCTTACCTCAGACGACGACGATCTTCCTCTCTCTGTGGTCATCGGCAAAATAACCAAGGACCCTCCTCCTATCATCATGGGAACTCTGGAGGAGGAAGCCCAACTCAAGGCCATTGAGGAAGAACTCAACAGGGGCCCCTCTGAGCACACAGTCTCCCAAGGGACAAAGTCCCCAGAAAAGGTGGCTCCTGTAGAGCCCATGGAGCGAAGGGACCTCGCACCAGCCGGAGGTGCTGAGGCGTCAACGAGTCATCCTGCAGATGACGTGGAGGGCTCAAGTTCGATCTCCTCTGAGGAATAAGGGACCTCTCAAGATGAGGTCGAAGAAGAAGAAGAAGCTCAAGCTTCTAAGGAGCCAACACGGATCCCAACACCTGGACACCAAATGGTGGTGTCCACGAGTTCCCAACCGCCAAGGGATCACGTGCTAATGATTGAAGCGGCTGCACCCCCTCGGCAGAAAGGACCTCGCACGGTCTCTAGGGGCAACACATCTAAAAGCACTTCAAGGAAGGGGAAGGGGACCTCTTCCACCAAGCATCATGTCGATGAGCGCAGGAAGCTTCTTCCTCCCCTCATTGTTTCAGAAGAAGTGCTGACTGAAAATGGTCTAGGGGAACTGTGGGACCTGATCAAGGCCCAGGACTGGGAGAGACTCTACCAAGAGACTGTGAGCGTAGATCCCTCACAAGTGCGTCGATTCTACAACAACTTCACTATCACCAACGACGGCACTCAGGGAACTCTCTCCCACGAAGACGACGAGTTCATTTTTACAACGTCGACAATCCGCCTTCAACTCCAGGTCCTTGGTCAAGGGATTAGCGAGGTGCCCAACAAGCTCTGGGGCGACTTCAACAGCGTCGAGGTGTGCAACACAATCTTCGAGGGTCGGGTTCCCTCTAAAGTCCTCTGGACGCATCACCTATCCTTGGTTGCCAAGCTCGCTCAACAATTCATTATCAACGTGGTGATTCCGCGCCAAGAGAAGCGCTTGGTCGTCAACATCCCAGATGCCATCATTCTCTACCACTTCCTCCTCAAGAAGCCCATAAATCTTCCCAGAATAATCCTTGGGCACATGGAGAAGTGCATGGCTTCCAAGTCCCACTCCCTTCCCTACTCCGGACTGATCAAGAAGCTCCTACAAAAAGAGGGTCTCTACGACGCCTCTAAAGACGAAATCGAGCTTGGAAGGGAACTCGACATTACAGTTGCCAAGAAGATGAGGCATTCAGAGCCTGTAGAGGAGGCGGCTCCACTAGACTCTGGTACACAAGAGGGGAACTCTCCAGTGTTGCTCCGCATTGCCAACACCCTCGACCAGATTGCTAGGGACAAAGCAGCGTTGGCCAGAGGACAAGAAAAGCTTACACAAGTCCTTACGCGCCTCTGTGACGCCCTGTTCCCTCAGAACCCATGATCTCTCCTTTTTTGTTCCCTTAATCCAAAAATGACCACAAATTGTACTTGGGTTCCCATTGTACATATTATCTTAAGTAATGAAATGGTCTTTATTTTGATTGCGTGTTCCCTTCCTTCCTATTGCTTTGCTTGTTTTCGATGATGTCAAAAGGGGGAAAGACAAAACATGCGAGATGAGTTAAAAGTTTAAGTTATCACAGACCACACATAAGCTAAGGGGGAACAATTGCATAAAAAGCTTAATACGAACTATGTGTCTCACCAGAAGTGGCTCCCTAAATCTAAGTGTTTCACTAAAAAGGTGACTTCCCAAAATCATACGTAGGAACTCATCAGCATATCATTCATTGAAATACTTGCATTTTTGTGATGGGTTTGTCATCATCAAAAAGGGGGAAATTGTTGGGACGGTTTTGGGACCTCTGGTTCTAAACAACGGATCAACGATGTAATTCTCTTAAGTTTTGATAATGACAAACACCATAGGGAACTAATGTGGTTTGTTCAAGTATTTCTAAGGAACACAGGTACAACCAAGAACTCCTACGAATGACCAAAAGCCACTGCAGGCCACAATGAAGAGTTTCCATCAAGGGAACTCTGAAGAGGAAAGTTCCCATGAAGTGGGAACTCCCAGAAACAATCAAGGGAACTCTGAAGAAGTCAGTTCCCATGACATGGGAACTCACATGTGAGGACAACGACTGTTCAGCGCAGATCGCGGGATTCTGTCTCAGACAGCCCGAGGGAACAGTCTGAGGATCAGACTGTCACGCTTCATCCAACGGTCCGATTGATCCAAGAAGTTGACCTAGTTCAAACCAAAGTCACATGTGAAGAAAGTACAACTTGGGCATCAAGCAAAGGGCATTTTGGACACAAATGAAAGATGCGACTGTCCAAGCTCAATGGACTACAAAGCCAAATGAATAGTACTCGGTCTGAGTACTTCTCCCAGAACTTACAAACACCCACATCAAAGAAGAGAAAGAAAAGGAAGAGAAGTCCCCGCCGGCGAGTGTGTGATCTCGACGACGGTGAAGCTGAAGTTCCCAGGAACAAGGGAACTGAGAAGTCAACGTAAGGTTTGAGTTACTTGTGTTTTGCTGTTGTGAGCTTAGGAACTCAGTTGAGAGGATTTACTAGTGTTCCTAGAGTTAGGAAGAACTTGTACGAACAGAGAAGTGTAAATCCGGCTGTGTAACTAAGGAACAAAGCAATCAATATAAGTAAGTCATTCAAAATCCTCCAAGCGGAGGTAGAGGTTTACCCATACAACTAGTTGGTTGTAGTGGGGTTGCTCTATAAAGGAACTGTGCCTTTTACTGTCTTTATTACTTGCGATTATTTACTTCCGCTGCCTTGGGAACAGCTTAATTGCCAGTTCCCAAGCTCACTGCTAACCGATTAAAATCCAACACTTCACATAAGAACACTGTGGCATGGACATGCACAACTGCTTACAAAAGCTTCAAATGATGGAGATTTGATAGTTGACCACCAAGACAACCACCATGAGCTAGCCCATGAAGGACACTGCATCAATTGGGGGACATTTATTACTAGAACACGAGCACTTTGAGAAAAATCAAACGACGAAGAAGAATGCAAATACATGTTTAGAACAGATGAATTATAACAAGAAATGCATGTCCACGGCTCCCCGCACGAATCACCGTTTTCCACTTTACATCCCACGAGTTGAGATGAAAAGTTCAAGGCCTTGTATAAATCTTGTAGTGCCATGACTGCATTTGATCAATTTAGCAACTCAGCTTGTTACACTCAAGAACATATGAATAAAAGTTGGTTCGATGTGCTAAAATCAAA
The DNA here is from genome assembly GCA_964016875.1 of Fallopia convolvulus. Classification (NCBI taxonomy): domain Eukaryota; kingdom Viridiplantae; phylum Streptophyta; class Magnoliopsida; order Caryophyllales; family Polygonaceae; genus Fallopia; species Fallopia convolvulus. The sequence continues at coordinate 30,132,398 of OZ024719.1, forward strand.
CAAAGTAAACCAAGGACTATATGATAATCTTGTTAACACTTGAATGCTCCAAGTCAATTTTCTTTCTTCTTTCCCAAGATATCTTCAAGAAAACAAGTTCTCTCTTGTCCACTTTAATTATGTGGACATAAATTGGTGTACAAGACATGACTTGAAAATTTTTTCTATGAAATTAAGTTGAATTCAAGAATTAAAAAAAAAAGAAGAAAAAGAAGAAGGAAGAAAATGCTGCTTGCGATCGATGTCCTTTGATGAAGAATAAAATCGAAAATTGTAGATCTCGACTTGATTATATATGTCAAAAGGAAAAGCAAGAAAGAGATCAAAGTAGGACATCTCCGAGTATCTATGGAACGAGCACGAACATCGAGGGAGAGAAAGAAGAAGAGCGGGGAGAAAGAGAAAATGGACCTTCAAGTGGATCAGTTGCACCATCACAGCGAAAGCAAACAAGCACGAAGAAGACGATGATCTCAACGAACGATGCCACAAAACTTCCATTCTTTCGAGGACGAGTTTATTCTCCATACACTTGTTGGTTATGCGACAACAGATGAAGTCAGAAATTCAATTTCGATTTCTAAGAATTTGTCTCCTTTGGAGCTCTGATCAGAGAATCATGTAACACTCGGGATTTTTGAGAAACCAGATAATTAACTCCTCCATTCCAATCTGCCTCATTTTTATCACAAGTGGACTCCCCTTTTGCCTTTTGGGCCAAAAAGCCCAAAAGCTTGTTTTGGAGACCAAACCCGAACCGTTCTTTTTCCTCATCTCCTTGCCATTCATTTGCCTACCTCTTCTTCTTCTGTCTTTGCGTTGGAGCGCTGCTTGAAGGACCCGAATAGTAGCCACCACCATTCTCACCATTTGAACATCGTCGCTCTTCATCGTCGACCGTCGCCTCATCGTCGTCCCTCGTCCTTTTCGCCGCCCTCTCTTGCGCGTCAAGGTTTTCGAGACAGCAAGAGGCTCCTCCGCTCGAGGGCATCCTTGAACACCAGAGGACTCGCCGCGAGCCATCGCTTCGTCCTCGTTCCGACGTCCTTTTATTCCTTCAACGGATCATGTTCGTAGTGCCGAGCTCGCTGCAAATCGAAGTGGTCGTCCGACGCCGTTCTCTCGCGTCATTGCAGATCCGCTCGGCTAGACACAAGACAAAGGCGGAGATTAAGACCCATCGAGCGAGCATCTTCGTCTACCGCCGTCGACCCCTTAGTGTCTCCGTCTACCGCCATTCGAACATGGATTCGCAGGACTGAGGTTGATTCGTTCCCAGTGCGCACCCCTTTTCACAAGCCGTCCACCCATCCGCAAATTCACAAACCGAGTTGTCCGACCCGCTATCAAGAAGATCGAGCCTCGTGCCTAGTGGTTCGATCCTGTCTTGAAAACTCGATTGCTCCTTTGATTGCTCACTTTGCTGAACTGTTGCCTTGTAACCTAGCAGATGGTGAATTGTATCTCAATGTGACGATGGTTGTTCTTTGATTTTGCCTTGCATTAGTTTTGAGTGCTGCTGTAATGTTGTTGGTGACTATCTTTTATTTTTTTTATATATATATATTAAATGTTGAGTGGATGACATTACCTTGGATTGTACAAGTTATTGTAATGTTGCTGGCGAATGATATTTCCATTGTGTTCTTAACATTTATAAATTTTGTGTGTGGGCCTACGTTTGAATTGTATTGAGCAATCAATCGGGTTTGTGATATCCTTCCTTGTTGGGAAGTTATGCATGTATGTTGTCTAGGCACTAAGTTGGGGATTAGCGTTTTCACTTTGGGACTAGGACTTTTATTTTGTTTGGCCTTGAGCTTGTATGTTTCGTGTGACTTAAGCTAAGTAGAAAAATCTTAGGTAATTGTGCGAAGCCATTTGAAGTTGATTCTTGAGTTTGGTACGTTTAATTTTAGTTAAAATAGTAGAATCAATTCAAACACGCTTGTTTTGGATACCATAGTTTTATGGGTGTGCACACTTGGTGAGGCCCTTATAGTTGTGCTTGCCTAGAATCGATAGTCAATACTCACGGGTAGCCGGTTAACCGTGTATGTTATGATTCTTAGGTCTTTAGTATCGACGCGTTCCTTACTTCCTTCGAAGATCGCCTTCCAGGTAAGTCGTTCTGGACTTGCTCGACTTTATTCTAGTCTTGTTAGATTTCATGCCGTGATTGTGAGATTGGTTTTGGGAGTTAGTCCCAAACGTATGTTTTCCATGTGAAATGTTTTCATGCATGATGTGATGCGCTTTCCATTTCAAACGTTTTTCTCGTAAAGAAATAGTATCGCTTTATCTGTACTGGCAGCGTAACTGGCACGATCATGTGCGACGATTGTCGGTGGCGAAGAGGCGTCTAGCCATGGTCGTGTATCAGTCGGGCCCCTTTAAAAATAAAAATTGATTGCTTGTTTTTGGCAAGTGCTCCAGTGGAGGCTTGACCAGGGGTTGGAAGGATGACGTATATGGAAAGTGGGAGGGTTTGCCTCTGCACTCGGGCCCAGGGAGTTAGCACCGTAGATGGGAATGCGATGGTGGAAGGGAGAATGGCATTTCCCAATAGGATTGTGAATGGTTTTGTTGTGTGCGTGCGTTTGATTACTTAGTCGGATTTCAACCTTGTGAATTCTTGCCACGCTTAATGAATGTTTATTCGTTGTATCTCCCTTTAATTGTTGAAGGTCGAAGTGTTGGTTATTATTATAAATGCTTTACTTTTGTGCTTGTTAGTTTGATTATGGTATGTCTCATTGCCTTTCCTTTCACATATGCTCTAGGTTGTGGAAATGTGTGTTGGCCTATTCTGTTCTGTTCAATTCACTTGTTAAAAGTTATGTTGTTGAATAATTGTTGTTTTTCAAACGTCTTACTATTTCCGTATGTTATCTAGCTTGCCTAGGGTAGTAGCTGACCCCTCGGGGACTTTATTTTTCAGTTCCAAGTACTCATACAGGTCCCGTGTTGGTGCCTAGGTCAGATGCTGCAGCGGATCGTTGACGTGTGTCACTAGGTCACTGAATGGGTTGGGAGTTCGGTTTAGTCTTGCTAGCTGTTTTGGATATATTAATCTGTTGTTGACTTTAGTAGATTTCTGGTATTGAATGTGATTTGGATAGACATTTGGGATTCACGCATGACATTATTAAAAATGTGGTTTGTTGAATGATAATTGGATGTTTTAAAATAATTTTCTTGTCGTGCCCGAGTTGCAAGGTCCAGGTATTCTAGTTGTCAACCAGTTCAGGTAGGACCCGTTAGGGTCAAACTACCTAGTAATGTCCCGATGTTAAGTCGGGGTGTTACAGATTGGTACCAGAGTCAGGTTGGCAACAGGGCACATGGAATCGAGCAATACGTGTATACGAGGTCCAACTAAAAACTAAAACCGGTCGGTGTTTTCCAAAAAGTTTTTAAATGGGGTAGTCATGCTACATATAGGATTAGATGACACGACATGACTCCACTGCCATCCGCTGAAGGACCGCGCGTAGAATTGTTAGTAAATCCTTCACTTTTAGTCAGAATTTAAAGTTTTGACTGTGAAACTTTCTGTTATAGATGGCTCCGCAAACTAGAGTCAGAGTTGTTGCTGCTAGTGGTAGAGGCCGTGGTAGAGGTCGTGGAAGGGGTCGTGGTAGAGGAGAGACCCCTGTAGCTGTTGAGCCAGAAGAGCATCAGAATGGTCACCCCAAGAAGAAGTTACTGAGAGTGGTGATGGGACTGCTAGGATTCATAAAGATGCTAGTGTGTCTGTTGTTGGAGGAGGGCCCCTAGCTAATGTGGCCCACGTTGGAGTTAATGCACCGCCTGCTGGATTGTCACCAGATATGGACCCTGCACTTCGAGCTACACTTGTAGGATTGCTACAGAATCTGTTGGGTACAGGTGCTGGTTTCGATCAGAATGCGACGGCTAGGCTTCAAAGGACTGAGATGAGAGCACCAGGCCAGAATACAGTTGGAGCTGCTCAATTAGGAGGGCTACTAGAAGTACAGAGACCAGAAGTGGCTGATCATGGGGTAGAGTTACCAAGACAGTTTCGCGAGCCCCAACATGACAAGTGGCTCGCGGAGTTCAGGAAGACCGGGGTGCCAAACTTTACTGGGGCTAAGGATACGAATGTGGAGCAGTGGTTAAGGAGAGTGGCATTTGCTTTAGACTCTATTCAAGCGCCAAAGGAGAGGAAAATGTCTCTGGTACAGAGTTTGCTGCATGGAGATGCTTTTGATTGTTGGGACATGAGCAGAGAAGGTCAGACAGATGTGACTTTTGAAGAATTCCGAAAGAGGATTAGAGATTTTTACTGTCCTCCATTGATTAGGTCGGCTCGTGAGGCTGCTTTTCGGGATGCTAGACCCGAGAACATCACGGTGGAGGAAACCATTCTGAAGTTCCATAAGGAGTTGACAGTTGTGCCAAATCCCGCTCCTACAGAAGAATTGAAGATCGCAACCTTCCTGAAGAGGTTGCAACCGCATCTGCGTGCTTATGTTTCTGGTCTTCGACTCACTACTTTGAGAGATGTTCAAGAGTCCGTTTTGGCTTATGCTATGGCCACGCCCCGACCAGGCCAGTTGGAGATACATGCTGGTGCGAACAAGAGACAGAAGTTGTCTGGCCCTTCAGATTTGAGGAGGGATAGTCGACCGGGTTCATTTCAGCAGAACCGGTCCGAATCTCAGTCACATGGCCGTCAAGACCAGTTTCAACAAGGTCAATATTCTAGGGGACAGAAAGAATGCTTCAATTGTTGAGGCACTGACCACCGCAGAAGTCAGTGCCCGAAGCCAGTTCGAGATTGCTACAACAGTGGGGAGCCTGGCCATATGCGACAGTATTACAAGGTCGTTGTACCCTCTCAAGGATCTTCGCCAGGGACTGTGAATCAGGGAGCTCGTCGTCCACCACAACAGACTCAGCAAGCATCAGGCCAGAACAGAGGCCGAGGTACAAGAGCCAACGCCCAGAGAATCAACCAACCTCGAGTGTTCGAGATGAGGAGAGCTGATGCCTTGCATGCGCCGACTGCTACAGGTACGTTTTGGATTCAATCTAAACCTGTTCACATTCTTTTTGACACGGGTGCCACACACTCTTTTGTGTCCTCTGCTTGCGTGGCTAGACTAGGGTTTACTTGTATAGGAGGAGAATGTTTTGTAGTAGGCCTACCCGATGGTAGTAAGGTGAGTGGTAATAGAGAGATTCTACAATGTCCTGTCATAATAGGAGGTAGAGGCTGGTATGCAGATTTTATAGTAATGCAGTTGTCCCCAGACGATGACGTGATTTTGGGAATGGATTGGATGAGGTGTTATAAAGCAGTGTTAGATATACATAAGGGCACAGTCACTTTGTTCGCAGATGACAGGACTGTACAAGTGAGTCAGGAGTTGGAGCAAGTTGGGCCGAGATCGGTGATTAGTATGGTAAAATCCGCAAAGTTGCTTAATGGAGGATGTGTAGGGTATTGGTGTTATGTCCTACAAGGGACAAGGAAGGGCCACACATTCAAGATATACCGGTAGTCTGTGAGTTTAAGGATGTCTTTCCAGACGATCTACCATGCTTGCCACCTCAAAGAGAGGTTGATTTCAGCATTGACCTTGAGCCAGGACCAATTCCGATCTCGAGGGCTCCATACCGCATGGCTCCGACGGAAATGCAGGAATTGAAGGCACAATTAGAAGAGTTGTTGGAGAAAGGGTATGTACGTCCGAGCGTGTCACCCTAGGGAGCTCCAGTTTTGTTTGTAAAGAAGAAAGACGGTTCACTTCGCTTGCGTATTGATTATCGGGAGTTGAACCAAGTCACCATCAAGAACACGTATCCACTACCTCGCATTGATGACCTGTTGGATCAGTTACAAGGGGCTACGGTGTTTTCCAAGGTGGATCTGAGGTCGGGATATCATCAACGAAGGATTCGAGAGGAAGACATTTCAAAGACGGCTTTCCGGACTAGATATGGGCATTATGAGTTTGTGGTGATGCCGTTCGGATTAACCAATGCACCCGCAGTGTTCATGGAGTTGATGAACCGAGTGTTTATAGATTTCTTGGACAAATTTGTGGTGGTATTTATTGATGATATCTTGATTTATTCCCGTAATAAAGATGAGCACGCAGAACACCTTAGGCAGGTGTTGAAAGTGTTGAGTCAACATCAGTTGTTTGCCAAACTATCCAAGTGTGAGTTCTGGTTATCGGAAGTCACCTTTCTGGGACATGTGGTGCCTGCGAAGGGAGTAATGGTAGACCCTGTGAAAATCAAGGCTGTAAAAGAGTGGGAACCCCCAAGAAATGTGAAGGAGGTGCGGAGTTTCCTAGGTTTAGCGGGGTACTACCAGAGATTTGTAGAAGGATTCTCCCGTATAGCCCAACCACTAACGAATTTGTTAAAGAAGACCACTCGTTTCGAGTGGAATGAGGCATGCCAGAGAAGCTTCAAAGAGCTGAAGAGGAGGTTGACTTCAGCTCCTATACTTGCTCTCCCCCAAGGAAATGAGGACTTTGTGATCTACAGTGATGCCTCCAAGGTAGGCTTAGGATGTGTGTTGATGCAGAGGGATAGAGTGATTGAGCATGCTTCAAGACAGTTGAAGGCGAATGAGCAGAATTACCCTACTCATGACTTGGAGTTGGCAGCGGTTGTGCATGCTCTGAAGATTTGGCGCCATTACTTATATGGTAGTACCTGCAAGGTGATGACAGATCATAAAAGTCTCAAGTACATCTTTACTCAGAGAGAACTGAACATGAGACAACGGAGATGGCTTGAGTTGCTGAAGGACTATGACTTGGAGATCCTTTATCATCCAGGAAAAGCGAATGTAGTTGCCGATGCACTTAGTAGGAAGACCTCTCAAGAATGTATGTTGGCTCATTTAACGGCTCAACCCGAGCTACAAAGAGAGCTGATAAGGTATGGAATCGAGGTGCAGATTCAGCGTTACCAAGGTAGATTGAGTATTATGGAGTGTCAACCGACTTTGCTTGAAGAAGTGAGAAGGAAACAAGAAGTGTGTCCAATGATTCAGGAGTTGAAGCAGAAATAAGCCGTAGTGAGGCACTTGATTTTGTAGATAGAGTAGATGGTATCTTGAGTTTGCGCGGCCGGATCTGTGTGCCTCGAGATGAAGAGTTGAGACAGAAGATTTTGCAAGAAGCCCACGCTACACCTTACTCGGTTCACCCTGAAGCGAGTAAGATGTACGACAATACTACTGGTGGGATGGCATGAAGCCAGATTTAGCAAGATTCGTGGCTAAGTGTCAGGTTTGTCAACATGTGAAGATTGAGCACCAAAGGCCGGGTGGTATGCTCCAACCCCTACTTATTCCAGAGTGGAAGTGGGAGGATATTTCCATGGATTTTGTCACAGGGTTACGAATCAGCAAGGGACATGATGCCATCTGGGTTATAGTGGATAGGTTGACCAAGACTGCTCGCTTCTTGCCTATTAAGGAGACTTGGAAAATTTACAAACTAGTAGAAGTGTTCGTAAATCAGATAGTTAGACTGCATGGTATACCCAAGACGATTGTATCAGATCGTGATGGGCGTTTCACTTCCAGATTCTGGCAACAAGTGCATGAGGCACTTGGGACGAGATTGCACTTCACGACTACATATCACCCGCAGTCAGATGGCCAGTTTGAGAGGACAATTCAGACTCTAGAAGACATGCTGAGGTCCTGCGTTCTTGACTGGGGAGGTCACTGGTCAGATCATCTAGCATTGGTGGAGTTTGCCTACAAAAAAAGTTGGCACTCCTCGATTCAGATGGCTCCATATGAGGCCTTGTATGGCCGAAAGTGTAGGACACCCTTGTGTTGGGATGAGCCGTCAGATGTTGTAGGAGAGAGGCCACAAATGATAGAGGAAACAATTGCGAAAGTGGCCTTGATCCGGGAGCTATGCTAGCTGCGCAAAGCCGCCAGAAATCCTATGCAGACAAGCGACGTCGACCACTAGAGTTTGAGATAGGGGCACACGTCTGGTTAAGAGTGTCTCCTACTCGTGGTGTGAGAAGATTTGGAATGAAGGGGAAGTTGAGTCCCCGCTACGTTGGGCCGTTTGAGATACTGGAGAGAGTTGGCGAGGTAGCTTACAGACTAGCGCTACCGCCCGCCTTGGATGGAGTTCACCCTGTCTTTCATGTGTCACAGCTGAGACAGTATGTTCCGGATCCCAGCCACAGGCTCCACTATGAAGAGTTGGATGTTGAGCCCGATCATACTTTTAGAGAGCAGCCGATAACGATTCTTGACAAGCGTTCTAAGAAGCTGCGGAACAAGGATATTCCGTTGGTGTTGATTCAATGTTCTCGACGAGGTGTCGAGGAGGGCACTTGGGAGACTGAGGATAGGATGAGAGATAACTACCCCGAACTGTACTCGGGTTTACTAGAGGCCTTAGAGAGTAGAGTTTAGAGGTCGCTCGGGAGTAGGTGTGACAGTTGTTATGACTTAGTGTTGCTAAGTGTTTTGGATGTTGCTTGTTTGTGTTTTGAAATGAGCATGGATTGGTTGTCGTTATTGTTTTATGATTATATCATCTTGATATATATTTTGTTTTCCCATGTTATGCTTGAGTTCTTGTGAGTGATTTGGGGTTCGAGGACGAACCTCTTTAAGGGGGAGAGGTTGTGAGACCTCGACTTCGAGAATCCATGTGGGCTTCCACTTATAACAACGGAAGTTTCGGGACGAAACTTTATAAAGGAGGGTATAAATGTAACACTCGGGATTTTCGAGAAACCCGATTCAGTTTCGATTTCTAAGAATTTGTCTCCTTTGGAGCTCTGATCAGAGAATCATGTAACACTCGGGATTTTCGAGAAACCAGATACTTAACTCCTCCATTCCAATCTACCTCATTTTTATCACAAGTGGACTCCCCTTTTGCCTTTTGGGCCAAAAAGCCCAAAAGCTTATTTTGGAGACCAAACCCGAACCGTTCTTTTTCCTCATCTCCTTGCCATTCATTTGCCCTACCTCTTCTTCTTCTGTCTTTGCGTTGGAGCACCGCTTGAAGGACCCGAATAGTAGCCACCACCGTTCTCACCATTTGAACACCGTCGCTCTTCATTGTCGACCGTCGCCTCACCGTCGTCCCTCGTCCTCTTCGCCGCCCTCTCTTGCGCGACAGGCTTTTCGAGAATGGCATTTCCCAATAGGATTGTGAATGGTTTTGTTGTGCGCGTGCGTGTGATTACTTAGTCGGATTTCAACCTTGTGAATTCTTGCCACGCTTAATGAATTGTTTATTCGTTGTATCTCCCTTTAATTGTTGAATGTCGAAGTGTTGGTTATTATTATAAATGCTTTACTTTTGTGCTTGTTAGTTTGATTATGGTATGTCTCATTGCCTTTCCTTTCACATATGCTCTAGGTTGTGGAAATGTGTGTTGGCCTATTCTGTTCTGTTCAATTCACTTGTTAAAAGTTATGTTGTTGAATAATTGTTGTTTTTCAAACGTCTTACTATTTCCGTTTGTTATCTAGCTTGCCTAGGGTATTAGCTGACCCCTCGGGGACTTTATTTTTCAGTTCCAGGTACTCACACAGGTCCCGTGTTGGAGCCTAGGTCAGATGCTGCAGCGGATCGTTGACGTGTGTCACTAGGTCACTGAATGGGTTGGGAGTTCGGTTTAGTCTTGCTAGCTGTTTTGGATATTTTAATCTGTTGTTGACTTTAGTAGATTTCTAGTATTGAATGTGATTTGGATAGACATTTGGGATTCACGCATGACATTATTAAAAATGTGGTTTGTTGAATGACAGTTGGATGTTTTAAAATAATTTTCTTGTCGTGCCCGAGTTGCAAGGTCCAGGTATTCTAGTTGTCAACCAGTTCAGGTAGGACCCGTTAGGGTCAAACTACCTAGTAATGTCCCGATGTTATGTCGGGGTGTTACAAATCAGATGGCATGAATCGGAAAAAATACTCACACAAGCTCTGACAATCAGGTTTATAGGAGACCTGAATTTAGACTTTGGCAGAATTTGCCGTCGAAGATTAGATTCTATTTTCCTTTTTAGAGAGAGAGAGAGAGAGAGAGAGAGAGCGAAAAATATCGGGATTTCAAGGCGCAATGTCTATTTGAATGGATGCACAACACATGTCCGAATATTTCTGTGTTTTTTGCTGGAGGATATTGGCCTATATATCTCAAATTAAACCCCTAATTACGAATTAGTCATCCCAAAGGTTTTTATCTTCTTCCCACTAGCCTTCTCTCTTCCGCTTTGATATCTCTGCCTCTCCTTCTCTCTTCCAATGGCCTCCCAATCGAAGATTGCGAGCTCGATTCCACTCCGAGAGAAGGGAGATGCTCGATCAGACCTACTACGAGCTCGGCAAATCAATTGTCGATCTCCACGCAACCGAATCATCATTCCCCAAATCGTACAACAACCTCAAGACGCTCTTGAGCGCCGCCATGACGAACGAGAGCACCTGCATCAACAGATTCGTGGATCTGGTTCTTGTAATGAGTTTGAAGCAAATATCTCTTTGGTCAAAACGAATGAAAGAGATAAGCTTGATGTCTTGGAGTTTTTTGGTGGCTGAAATTGGCTTCTTTCATGGATTAATGAAAAAATTATCTTTGAGTCTTTTTGTAATTAGTTTAAATAGTTCATTAATTTCAGTCTTTTTTGATAAGGTTGACAACATACCAATATTCATGCAATAATTTAAAATCGTCAATAAGGTATTTGTTGACAATAATTGCTAGTTGTTGACAGTTTTTTTTGTTGGTTGATAGTTGTTGTTTTTTTGTCAAGAAGACATTTTTTGTCAACAAGGAATTAGTTGATAATTTTTTGTCAACAAAGATCTTTTTATGTGTTGACGTTTTATTGACAATAATTGTTTATTGACGTTGACAATAATTGTTGATGATTGTTGGCAATTGTTGACAATTGTTGCCAATAATTGTTACTTGACGTTGACATTAGTTGTTTCTTGACGTGATAATAGTCGTCCTCAGAAATTGTTGACGGTTGTTGACAATAATCGTTTGTTGACGTTGACAATAATCGTTCGTTTATGGTTGTTGACAATAATTTTTTGTCAACAAGATGCTTTTGTTGACTATTTTTTTTTTCAAAAACTTTGTTGACAAAAAGTGTCAAAAAAATTTTGCAAACTAGGTTTACTCGATTTTTTTGTCGACGAGTCATTTTTGTTGACAATTTTTTGTTGTTAACAAGACATTTGTTAACAATTTTTTATCGTCAAGATGACATTTGCTGACAATTTGTTTTGTGAACAAATCATTTGTTGCCAATTTTTTGTTAACAAAACATTTTTTGTCAACATTTTCTTGTCAACAAGACATTTGTTGACAATTTGTCAACAAGATATTTTTTGACAATTCTTTCTATCAACAACGCATTTGTTAATAATCTTTTTTGTCAACAAGTCTTTTTTATCAACGAAGCATTTGTTGACAAGTTTTTTTAAGTCCACAAGGCATTTTTTTTATGTTTTTTTGTCAACAATGCATTTGTTGACAAAAATTTTGTCAACATTTTTCTTTGATGATACTTAACGATATTTTTTTGTCATAAAAAAAGTGTTATCAAGACTTTTTGATGACAAATTTTGCTTTTAATAGCACTCGATGATACTTTTGTTGTCATCAAATGTGTCATCAATGTTTTTTATGACACTTTTTTACTATCAACACTTTTTTGTCATCAATTAATAAATAATATAAGATACATTGGACATCACAAAATCAAGCTTAAGAAGCAAATGTATAGCTATATAGTATACGTGTAGAAACAAATAAAATAAAATTGGGGCAACCACAACCTGCATGCTAAGGCCATCTCCAACAACTTCTCTAAAATTTTCTTTAAAATGAAGAATCAACTACCATATTCTCTAAAAAAATTTCAACTCAACTCCAACAAATTCTCTATTTTGATGAATTGCATTTAATACTTACTTTTACCATATAAAATAAATGATAAAACTTATAGGGAATGTGATGGAGAATTCCCTATATTTAGAGAAGATGGGATAATTTTTGGAGTTTCACTCCATTATAGAGAATGTAATGAAGAATCTGTTGAGGCAATTTTCTAGATCAAATTCTCCAAAACCACACTTCCCCATAATATGGGGAAGCTGTTGGAGATGGTCTAACATTCAAGTAATATTTAAATTAAAAATAATAATTGTAGAAGCAAAGGCATGTAATGTGCTGCACATTAGTAGACACGGGGACGCGGCAGTGTGTTTAGCGCGATGGCATGGGTTAACGCGCGCCTATGTTATTAGCCCTTTCTTTCTGGTTAATTATCAAAATCCCCCTTTTTTCGGCCCATGTTATGCACCCCTCTATAAAATCCCCATAAAATTAGTTTGCAACATCTAATTCATTAGGAATTATAAAACTAGTCCAAATATACTTTTTCTTTCTTTTCACATTCTCTATTGTTACAACCCTAATTCAAATCTAAATTTCTTAATATCGTTATTTCTTAACAAATATCGAGTGAAAATGAAATAAATTTTGAAGACGAGTTACGTAGTCGAGATTCCATGGTAGGTTCACCATTCATATAAGCATTTTTTTCTATTTTCGTAATTGTATGTGCACGTGCGCCGATTGCGTACAAATGCACATAATTAACACGTGTGCAAAAAAGCCTTGCACGCAAAAAACTTGTACGCATAAACATATAGCACGTAAAGCTTTTGTGTGCAAAGAAGTAGTGCACGTGAGATTATTGTGTGGATATTATAAATGCACACCAAATTGTTGCATGCAATATTTGTATTCCCCTAAATAATTTGTGTGCATCAGCAAACTGCACACACGTTTAGCTAACAAAATTTGTAAATACCTTTCTAAAGGGTTGCCTTACCGCATTTATGGGAGAGGAGGCATAGGCGCACCCCCTAGGGTCGGCCAAATGCTTATGCCACAAGCAAGTCGATTACTTGCACCCCATGCAAGTCAAGATTTCTATCATTTTGCAGATAGAATCATTGCTCTTCAATCCACTTAAAATACGTTATTTTAACAATAAAAGAAGCATAATAAATTATGAATAGCTCACCTTTATGAGTCCGGTTCAGGTGCGAATAGGCGCTCATGTGCGAAATAAGAAAGAACAAGAGCCATTGGATCAAGAAAAATCAAAGGCGCTGATCATTTCACTTAAAAAGAGGAAAAACGGCACGGGCGAATTTTTGGCGAATTATTCGCGTATTTTTGAAAAAAAAAAGAAATAGGACACGCGCCCAGATTGTTCATCGAAAATGTAGATTTGTTCATCAGTATTGTGGATTTGTTCATCAATACTACGGATTTGTTCATCAACAATGTGGATTGGTTCATGAACACTTTGACATATTTGTTCATTGGTTTTGACATATTTGTTCATCGGTTTGTGCATATTTGTTCATTAGTAACATCAATTTGTTCATTAGTTTATGCATATTTGTTCATTGATACATGCATATTTTTTATTGTTATATTCATATTTGTTCATTGGTTTTGACATATTTATTCATCGGTTTGTGCATATTTGTTCATTGGTTTATGCATATTTGTTCATTGCCTTTACATATAATTGTTCATTGCTAGATGCATGTTTGTTCATTAGTAACCTCTTAGCATACACCATATTATTACAAAGTCAGATTCTTTATCTATTATTCTTTGTATTCAAGTTTCTATATCAAACTTATCTTGTATAGGCACTACATTGAGCACTTCATTCGTATTGACAAGTTAGCCTTAAAGCACCTACATTTGTATTATCTTTTTCATTCAAGATAGCGTTAAAAGCACAAAATAAATACAAAAAATGAACAAATACATAGTCCTAAATGTACAAGTTGATGATATTAATAGTCCTAAATGTACAAATTGATGGTATTGACACATAAACATAAGTATAATCTATTCACAAATAGGATATATCAATTAAAAAATAAGGTTATATCAATGTACAAGTAGAAGTATATCAATGAACAAATATGGGTATATCAATGAACAAATAATGGTTTATCAATGAACAAACAAGGTTATATCAATGAACAAATAGTAGTATATCAATGAACAAATATTGGTATGTCGAAACTAATTATATGTGCATAAAAAACTATATAATATTGTATTCATACACATAAATAAGGTTAAAAAATAAAATTAAAAATTAAAAAAGTTCAAAATCGATGAACATTGTTATCAAAAACTTGATGCACAAATAGTTAGTATTGATGAACAATTGGTCAATATGATGAACAAATCGCCAGTTTTGATGAACAAATTGGGCGTGTCTCATAAAAACGTATTTTCTAAAAATTAGGGAATAATACGGGTAAAATTCGTCCGTGCCGTATTTTTCAAAAAAATACGTGAAAAATACGGAAAAAAAATTGCCTGTGCCGTATTTTATTTTTTTAATGAATGTTTAATTAGGGACGTTGATTTTTTGGAAGGAACGAACGAGATTTATTCTCAATTCTCACCTGGGTGCCCATTCCCACGGAACTCTTCCCCCACCTTTATCTAAAATAATAAATGTCCTAAAATAATAACATGTTAATAATGAGAAATTGGACAAAATTTTTAATTACAAAAAATATCCACGCACATTATACTTAGCCAACACTCGTGCATGACCAATATAAAGACAAGCGTCCACACATATCATTATAATTATCATTACTATTATAATAGAGTGTCTAATTTTTTATAATCAAAATAGTGTTATAAAAGCGTGTCTAACTTTTATAAAGAATAGTGAATTTCCATAAAAATCAGACTTTCCTCATATATTTACCAAAGTACCATTCTTATCTACCAATCTCCATAAAGAACATATCAAGGTTTGGTTTGTGCTTTGTGCCTTTGACTTGACTTTCCTTCTCTTGTTGCTCTTCTTTGTTTCCATTTCTCCCATTTTCAAATTGGGGTTTCAAAATTTTTTCCATTTCAGTTTGTGTGATTTCTAATCAGATTTTGCTTTCAATATGGGTTGTTGGTTTGTTGTTTTTTTAGAGTTGGAAAAAATTAGGCCGATCAAAGTCAGCCTATCACATCCATTCGGATGAGGACATGGAGTCCTGAGTGTGTCTGAATTTGATTTGCATTACAAGAATGACGTAGTCCCGCAATCAAATCAGCAACCATATTACAGTCACGAGGTATATGTGTAAATTTAACGACCTCAAACGACTGTAGTAATGCAAGTGTATCTGAGATTAGCATTTCATTTTGCCATGGACATGATCTATTTCCTTGCAAAGCTTGTATAACAATTATACTGTCTCCTTCTATCTGGATCTTAAGCAAATTCCTTTTCTTGGCTTCACAAACTGCCTCATACATGCCTATTGCTTCTGCTTGAACTGCACTCCAGTGTTCGCTTGCAAAGGTGTTAATCGAAATATTTCTCCCATCATGGTCCCGAATAATATATCCTGCAGTTGCCAGTCCATTTCGTTGTTTAGATCCGTCAAAGTTTAGTTTTACAAATCCATGCTCCGGTCTATGCCACTACTTAGCTTTCTTTTTACCAATCCTCTTTGATGCCATATTAGTTTGGTCATTATCACTTTCTTGTACTATATTCCAAATCATTATTTGTAATTTTATAAATTCTTCTATAGTTCTAGCTGATCCATCCAAAGGCTGGTTAAAAACTGTTTGATTTCTATAGTACCATATACTCCACCATGC
The DNA here is from genome assembly GCA_964016875.1 of Fallopia convolvulus. Classification (NCBI taxonomy): domain Eukaryota; kingdom Viridiplantae; phylum Streptophyta; class Magnoliopsida; order Caryophyllales; family Polygonaceae; genus Fallopia; species Fallopia convolvulus. Next base: position 30,148,118 of record OZ024719.1, read on the forward strand.
TATAACTAATTCATTAAATTTATGCGAGTTCATTTGGTTTTTTAAATTTTTGAAGATTTCTGATATGCTTTGGTCAATACCAAACACATTGGTCATAGTTTGTACAAAAACATTATCAATTTTATTCAAAGCTTGTATCGTAAAATGACATTCCATTAGAATGTGCTGACCTGTTTCATTTGAACTGGAGCATAATGGGCATTCTGGAGTTACCGCCGTGTGACGTTATATTAATATATCTTTAGTCGGTAATCCTCCTACACATATCTTCCACAAAAACAACTTACATTTTTGGCTTATGTCTAGCTTCCATAACCAATCAAATTCAATATGTCTTATTTGTTGATCATTTGCTACAAAAGCAGTCGCCGAATGTGTAGAAATTCAACCATTTTTGCTTGGAAACCAGTATAATCTATCTTTGATTTGACTTTTCGGTATTAATGTGGACTTGATTCTTTCTACCCATTCCGGTGGTAAAATTCGATATAACTCTTGTTCCTTCCATCGACCATCATTGTCGATAAATTGTGATACTTTGGCATTAATATTTATATTTATTGGCATAGAGCAAATATCTACAAGTGCTTGATTAGTAACCCACTGGTCTTTCACAAATCTCACCGTCTCTCCATCCCCTATTTTCCAAATTAATCCTTTTTGAAATTCCGGTTTTAATTTCATCAACTTATTCCACTGCCATGATACATTGCGAGCAGGTGTGTATTCTAGTAGATTCTCATTCTTTAAATATTTTTCTGAGACAATACTAACCCATATGTTATATGGTTCAACTAAAATTTTCCACAATAATTTCATCTGCAATGCTTTGTTCACATGGATCGCTTTTCTAAGTCCAAGGCCCCCTTTGGTCTTTGAATGACATATCTTGTCCCAACCTAATAGAGGGACATACCCATTCGGCTTATTCCAGAAAAATTCCCTATTTACCGCCTCTAACTTATGTAATACTCCTGTTGGTAGGGCTGTCCAACGGGTCGACCCGACCCGACCCGTAACCCGTATTACGGGTTACAGGTCAACCCGTTGACCCGTAAAAAAAATTGTTTGACCCGTGACCCGACCCGTAACCCGTTTTACGGGTTACGGGTTTACGGGTCGGGTCACGGGTCAACCCGTTTGACCCGTGAATAACTTAAAGACAACATAATAATAAAAAAACTAATACTCTAGCCATTTAAAAGTCAAAAAAGATTGTTTGTAATATTTGCTCGGAAAGGGAGATTGATCTGGAGGAATTTGCAGTATACAATATGATCCTATGCTCTTAATTTCATGCAAACATGTCTCTCGAATAGAGACGATGACTCGCGATGGGGGCTGTTGGCGACGGCTCGCGACTGCTATCTAGTCGTTCTTTGACTTCTTTCCGATGGGGGCTCCTGAGTCCTGGCGATGTGTAGGGGGCGATGGCCTGAGAATGAGAATGAGAAAGGATGGCGAATGGTGACTGGAGAATGGCGATGTATAGGCGCCGGCGGAGTCGACTGTGATCTGTGGAGACGAGAGAGATGAGAATGAGAACAGTCAGACAGAGAAAGAAAGGAGGCGGAGTTCAATCGGGAATGGATACGGGAGTCTTCATACCCTAAAATTAGGGTTTGGCCCTTTTGGGCTTTTGGCCCACTTATGAATTATAAAGGTATAAACTATAAATACATATATATATATATATATTAAATATTATGGGTCGACCCGTAACCCGACGGGTCGACCCGTAACTGACCCGTAACCCGTAATTAAAAACAAAATTCAACCCGTAACCCGACCGGTAACCCGTAATATGAAAAAACCTTGACCCGTAACCCGTAAATTTACGGGTGGGTCGGGTCGGGTTACAGGTCAACCGACCCGTTGGACAGCCCTACCTGTTGGTAACATAAAATTCTACATTGTATAAGACGGTTTCGTGGCCAAAACCGATTTAATTAGCGTTGTTCGTCCTGCCTGAGATAGAGAATTTGCTTTCCATCTGGAAAGTTGTTTTTCTACCGATCTGATGACTGGTTCAAATGTAGTTCTTGTGACCCTTGAGTTTATTATGGGGCAGCCCAAATATTTTTCTAAAGACTTAGTATACGGTATACCCATTTCTTCTTGCAGATGTCTTCTTGTCGATACCATCACACCTTTTGTAGTTTCGAAAGCTGATTTATGAAAATTAATCTTTTATCCTGAAATATCACAATATTCCTCTAAAATATTCTTAATATTTCGGAATGCCACCTTAGTTGACGGGCTGAAAATAATTATATCATCAGCAAAAGATAAGAAGGGAATCCTTGTTCCTCCTTGAGTCATCTGAAATCCAACATTTTTAGGGTGATTCGTGCTTTCATTCTGTAATCTACGAGCTAATATTTCAGCACCTAATATAAATAATAACGGAGATAGTGGGTCTCCCTGCCGTAAACCTCTCTCTGTGTAGAATATTTCGGTTGGTTCATTTTTAACTAGTACAGAAAACGAAACCGTAGTTACATATTGCATTATCCAATTTACAAATTTCGAATGGAACCCATATGCGTGTAATGTTCGTTGCAAAAATTCCCAGTCAACCCGATCATATGTTTTTTCCATATCTAATTTAACAGCTGCCCAACCTGTCTTTCCTTTTCGTTGTCGAAATGTGTGGAATATTTCATGGGCTATAAGAACATTATCTTGTATGGCTCGATTCGTAACAAAAGCTCCCTGAAGAGGGTGAATTACATTTGGTAAAATCTTCTTTAGTCTTTCAGCTAAAATTTTGGCAATTATCTTATATATAGTGGAGCACAAACTAATCGGTCTGTACTGATTGATCGCCGTCGGATTGTAACACTTTGGAATTAAGGATATAAATGTATGGTTGCCTTTAATATAAAGCCTGATGTAAAAAATGCCTTAACTGCTTTAATGACTGACACACCTATAAAATTCCATTATTTATGATAAAACTCTGCAATCATTCCATCGGGACCTGGTGATTTATTCTTTCCAAGATTAAAGACTGCATTCCGAATTTCTGAATTTGTTATCTCCTTTATAAGTTCCATATTTTCTCTTTTTGTGATTTCGCTTCTAATCAAGTTTAAATGATTTTCCAACTTTCTAGAATTAATTTGTTGTTTCTTGAACCTATTACTAAATTCTTGTCTTATTCATTGCCTGACATTGTCCTCCCGTATCAACAGCATTCCATCATTTGCTCGAATAGATTTAATACGTGTATGATTCCGTTGTCCTGTTGCACATCTATGAAAATATGCACTATTCGAATCGGTATATTTTATGTGCTTTACCTTCGCTCTTTGTGCCCAATATATTTTCTGAAACTGTATTAATTGTTCTTTCTTTTTAATTAACCTGGATTATCGTAAGCATCCATTTTTTCCTGTGATATATGTTGGGTTGCTCTGTAGTTGAATCAATTGTATATCAATCTCCTCTAGTTGTCTAAAAATATTTCCAAACGTATACTTGTTCCAAATTTTAATTTTTGACTTAAGTAATCTGGTCTTTTGGATTAATTTGAACATATGAGATCCCGAGCAATTATGTCTCCATGCTTGTCTTACTAAATTTCCAAAATCTTGTCTCTGCATCCAAATTTTCTCAAATTTAAACGGTCTTCCCTTATATTTATGGGATCCATTTAGATCAATTGAGATTGGGCAATGATCGGAGAATGAAAATGCGTGATTCATTGTAGTCAAATCTGGGTACCATTGTGTTATATTATACGATACCATTACTCTATCCAGTTTTTCATATGTATTATCATTTTCCGTGTTTCGTTTTCTCCATGTAAATTTGTTTCTTGTTGATTTAACATCTGTCAAATCGCATTGTTGTACAAATTCTTTTAACTAGTTAAATATTGATGGACAAGGAACCGCGCCTCCATATTTATCTAAGGAATCTAAAATATCATTAAAGTCACCCATTATAATACATGGTAAAGATGAATTAACTATATACTGCTTTAGTTTTTCCCAAAATGCATTCTTTTCATTCTCTCGCGGTGGGGCGTATATGAAAATGATCACGATATCATATTTCTGGCATGGATGCGTATACAAAAAAGCAATGAATCTGTCGTGTTGGTCTATTAATCTGAATGTTTCATTATTTTGTAACTAATATTCTTTCCATACAATGCAAATTCCTCCTTTTCGACCATGTGCCGGTGACATTACCATATTATCAAATCCTGCTTTTCACCAATCTGTTTCTTGTGGCATTTGCTCCGTTTTAGTTTCTATTATTACCAGTACTTTGATATGATTAATTTTGGTAAAAGTTTCAATATGTGTCCAAAAAATTTTCCTACACATTCCACGCACGTTCCAGGTTGCTACTTTCATAATACATTTTGATTAGTTAGTAGGGATCATCTCCCACGGTCTATGTTGCTTTGAATTTGGTCATTATTTCTTTGTATTCGTGATTGACCAACATTTCCTGAAGTGTTCAAGTAAGTCATATGGCTGAATTTTAGAAGGAATAGTTTATTATTACTTAGAATATTACGACGACATATTGATAACATCATCCAAATTATGTATTTAGTTCTAATATTCTGGTCAATCCCATTATTATGCAAGCAATGACAAGCCCAATATAACAGACCAAGCCCGCACATGTAACTGCCGATTATTATAACATAATCGCGATTGCGATCTATTTGCTTAGTCGAATTCTGTTGATCATTCCAGTTATCAAATATCTTTAAACCAGTGAGATCTTTTATATCCTTATTTCGTGCATATATCACAAGATTACATAATCAACTACACAACTGAAACATAACAACATAACATTTTAACACACACAACATCCATTGAACCATATATTTACATATCCCCATCGTTGACATTACAAACCCTTCATTCAAACAAACTCCAGGCTTCATGCCTTCAGCAAAATGAAATGAAACATTAGTACTGCAACTAGAAACACACATTAGATTATATTTTCTAGCTATCTTAACCAAAATGATCCCTAGTTTCAAGACCAAGTGTCGACAACCTTGCGTACTTGAACTTATACTAGTCCTTATTCTAGCTAAACACACCAACAAAATAAGCCTAGATAAGGCCCACTTCGGCCAAAAACTAAGGATCTTGAAGCACTTACGAGTCATGGGTTCTCCTTGCGAGGCCTCTTCAAACCCGAAGAAGCCGTATCATCATCACCATCTTCTCCTTTGCGCTTTCCAGAGTCCGTCATGGACTGGTCTTCTTTTTGCACCTTCATGTTCCCCAACCTTTGTATCATGGAGGACCTAGAGTGTGTACTCTTGAACGAGTTGTCGGTTTCATCATCAACCTGAATAACTTGGGATTCTTGAGCCCTCATATCATGGCAGCTTTGGACAATATCTTGAAGAAGATATCCAGTTCCTTCATGGATAGTTCCCAATTAATGGTAGATCACCACAGAAATCAAACAAAGTCTGATCTATCCCGGTCATTTCTGCAGCAACCACTGGAAACCTTGAAGCTTCACTAACCATCATCATCTTTTTTGGGTCCCTTGAAAGAGAAGGCACCACTGCATCTGATTCAGCAGGCTCCTGTTCCTTCCCATTTCCTTTCGATTCGTCCATTGCATCAACCCCCATATCAAGAGGCTTTTTCCCCTCAAATTGCTCAACATCTATAATCTTTATTCCTTTTCCAGCCCTTTGAAAGTTGTTCACCTGCACCTTCTTTTTCTTCCTTTGGACCTCCGTAACTCTCTTCCCTTTTCTGTCTTCAACTCTTTGCCATCCTTGATCAGTCGCAACCATGTCCTCCTTTTTCTGTTCCTTTGCTTCCTTCTCAGTTCCAAACTTTCCCTGATTCATCTCAATTGTAACCTTACAATTCCTCTCCATCACATTCCTCAATGGACACTCAGTAAAAACATGACTCTGAGCAGTAAATGGTGTAATACGTATCGTTTTTATAATAGTGATTTTGTTGAATGTTGATAGGTTGTCATTTTCCCCTTCATATATACCGAGTAGACTTGTCAATCGGGTCGGGTCGGACGAGTTCGGTCATTTCGGGTTCGGTTTTGTTATGGGTCACGGGTCAATCGAATCGGGTTGTAGCGGGTTTTCAGTCGGGTCAGGTTGACCAGCGAGTCTAAAATATCCTTTTTTTTATGATTATTAAAATCTGTTTTTAATTAAATAATAATATTTAATTATAATATCTTGTTTTCATTTATTTTAATAATAAAATATATTATAATTTTAAAAATTAAATTAAATTTTTTTATAAATATACTGAATCGGTCAACCCAACGGGTTTCAAGTTCTATCGGGTTCGGTTGATTTCGGGTTTCGGGTTCAAATTTTCGGGTCTTGACCCTAAAACTATCGGGCGTTTCGGGTCGGGTTGACGGGTTCGGTCAGCTTTTGACAACTCTAATACCGAGAGATACATATTCAATACTTACTACCTACAAAAATTGAACAATTTATGACATTTTCATGCCTTACAAAGTAGATGTATCTTTAACATTTATTTTTACAACAAATTTAAGAAATTTATGCCATGATGAATGTGAGGTTTATTAGGACTTCTTAAAACCTAAAAATAAAAAGTAAATTGTTCTTATGTCAGAAAAATCAAAAAAAATTAAAGAAATTGTGTCAGTATGAATTTTCTATAGAAGAAACCTAATCTGACAAAATTTCTTTTACATATGGGTCCCATTTATCTTAATTCACCATAGAATAATTTTAACTTATAAAAATAAAATGAAGTGGATTTTATTAATTTGCAAATAGATAGAATGAAGATATTTTGGATTTCACTAATGTGGAAGTTTAAATTTTTCGCTTATGTGGAAGAAAGAGAATGTTCAAAAAATGAAGTAAGAAATTTGGGTTAAACTTCACTATTGAAAACGTTCTTAGTTTATTTCCCGTGTGAAAAGTGGTCTGCTATTTCTTCCTAAAATTAATCAAATACTAGCGTAAGTGATGCGACCCTAGGGTCACAATGGGCGGATCTAGGCTCGAAACGTTCGGATCTTCTCCAACAAATAGTAACCGGATAGATTTGAGGCCGAAGCCTAGACTTTGAGATGAGAGGTGAAGTGAAAGGATTGAGAAGGGGGCTTAGTTTGACGTAGGCCAGGAGAATATGGGGTCGGGAAAAGAATAGGGTGACGCCCGGGCCAAAGGGGAGGAGAAACTCGACTCAATGCTCTGGCTTAATTCATTTTGGACGTAATTAATAAGAGGGGGTGTGGCCCCTTTATATAGAGGAGGCCACACAAAACCCTAGTTCTCAATGGGGTGGATTAGGGTTAGCAACATGCTAGGCCCAAGTTCCAAGCCCATAATACTGATAATAGTAACTGCTAAAAATAGAAAGTTGCAATCTAACCCTAATGGCCTAATGGGCCTTATGATAGTTTAATGGGCCGGTCTCTTAAGCATAAGAGAACACACGCCCAAAATAGTAAAGACGGAATGTAAATGACGGAAATAGAAATAATAATATAAATAATACATAAATGATACTAAGTCCTAATCCAAGGGGGTCTCCAAGGTCTAGGAGGTCTCGGGTCTGTCTGAGTAGGGTCCGATCTAGGGCAGAGTCGCATCATTCTCCCCGCTTAGCTTCGAAGCATCCTCGCTTCGACTTGTGTCGGAAAAGGGAAGAAGGCGACAATCTCAACAACGCCTTGCCATCGACATGTGTAGTCTCGAGTAAATATGGTGTCGACACAGGGGCAGGAGCGAGCTTGGGCTCGATGTCAGCGTCGGAATCAGGGAGGACCTCGGGAAGAACCTCGGCAGGATCCTCGGAAAGGACCTCGGGAAGAACCTCGGTAGGATCCTCGCAAAGGGCCTCGGTAAGGAACTCGGGAGGGGCCTCGGTAGAGACTTCGTCCGGCGCTGGGCTCGACTCGTGTCTCGGCACGTCGCTAGGGACCTCGCTAAGGATGGGCACCGACGTCGCTGGACTCGACGCGTGCGAAGGCACGTGGGGTGCCGACCACGGTTGAGCCTCTTGGTTGGCGTCGGCGAGAAGGTGCTCGAGCTCCGCGATCCGTGCGATCCAAGGAGGAGTCGGAGTGTCGGCGCTAGGGGCTGGTGATGCGCGGGCTAGGGGAGGCCTTTGTGCCTCCGCGGTGCGGTTTCGGGGTCGCCGAGGTGGCGGAATCAAGTCCCGCTCATCGTATCGGGTACGCGTGCGTCGAGGCGGCGGACTCCAATCCCGCTCTTCGTATTGGGGTTTCGGACGCCGAGGTGGCGGACTCCAATCCCGTTCAACGTATGATCGACGTCGGGGTTTTGGAATTTCGCCGTAATAGCGGGCCCGATTCTCCGGGAGTCTATAAGGTGGGATCCAATCCGGATCGTCCCTCGGAAGCGGCCTATAGGGACGAGTGTGGACTCGTCAAGGAGGCCAATCCCAAGAATCCGAATCGTCCCATGCTACCGAGCAAGTCCAAGACATGGCTCGGGCTTCTCGTTTTTTTGTTTGTTTTTTTTGTTTTTTTTTTGTTTTTTACAATATTACGAGATCTTCCACAAACCGAAAGATCCAGTTAAAAACGGAAATAATAAAATCTATCCTAAAATTAACTAGAAGATCTTTTATAATTAAGATCTTTATCAAAAATGAATAAATAAAAGCTATCCTAAAATTAACTAGAAGATCTTTTATAATTAAGATCTTTATCAAAAATTAACTAGGGTTTCCGGATTCGGCGCGGGGCTGGCACGTTGATGGCGCACTGCTGGTGTGGCGCTTCAGCGTCGGGACTGCGCCAAGACTCGGGTCTGGCACGCTGTTGTTGCTGCGCCGAGACTGTGCCGGGACTCGGATCCTGGCACGCTGCTGCTGCGCCGGGGCTGTGCCGGGACTCGGATCCTGGCACGCTGCTGCTGCGCCGGAGCTGTGCCGGGACTCGGATCCTGGCACGTTGCTGCTGCCTGGGCGCCGGACTCGCGCGTCTGGTTGGTATTTCGGCCTTTTGGAATGGCAAACGACGTCCGTTTTGGGCGAATTTTATATGCCCGGACTCGTATTGAAAAGACCTACAGTAATATGGAAAACAAATGCAGAAAAAAGAATTTTTTTTTCGAAATCTGGACAGAAGTCGAACGTGTTTTTTTTTTGTGAAAACGGAGAAGGAACCGTTCGAACCGCCTAAGCTCTGATACCACTTGATGTGACCCTCGCTCGGCAAGGGGCGGATCTAGGTTCGAAATGTCCGGATCTTCTCCGACTAGCGTAACCGGATAAAAACGAGACCACAAAAGTGGACTCGCGGCCTCTAGTGCTCGTCGGAACGAGGGTGGGGCGAGGGAAAGGACTAGAATGTCGGTCGTTAGACTCGACAAAGTAACCGGGGTGACGTCGGGCCAAGGCTAGGAGGATTCACACTCGATTATAACTTTGGCTTAATTCATATTGACGTAAATAATACAAGGGGGAGTGGCTCCTTTATATAGAGGATGCCACACGAAACCCTAGAAGCTAGTTGGGAGTGGACTATGGTTAGCAACATGCTAGGCCCAACATCCAAGCCCAAAATACTACTAATAGTAACTACTATAAAAGGAAAGGTGCAACAAACCCTAATGGGCCTAATTCTACCATAATGGGCCGGCTTCTTAAGCATAAGAGAGCACACGCCTAAAATAGTAAAGACGTAATGTAAATGACGGAAATAGAATTAATAATATAAATAATACATAAATAAACTAAGTCCTAATCCAAGGGGATCTCCAAGGTCTAGGCCGTCTCGGGTCCATTGGAGCTGGATCCGTGCTAGGGCAGAGTCGCATCACTGCACCAGTAGCTCCAATTGTACTCAATGAGGGTACAGTGGTAGCTTTACGCACTCTTTTACAACAACTAGTACAAGAAGCCATCCCTGCTACGGTAGCTAACCCAGCAAACATCGAAGTTCAAGAGGAAATACAAGAAGGAGCCCCAGCAGCAAAGGTCATTCCCGAGAAGAAAAAGGAAGTTAGCTTCGTTGAGGGAATCAAAACTTTTAACGCGATGAAGCCCGACTCATACGATGGGACAGGCCACCCATTAGGAATCTAATACTGGTTCTCCCATGTCGAGAGACTGCTAAGGAACGTGCACTGCTCGGAAGCAGAAAAAGTGCACATGGCTGCTCTAAAGCTGAAAGACGAAGTCGTTGAATGGTGGGAAAGCTCTCGTCTGTCCACTCGTCCCGATTTGAGATAGGCTATGTTCAAGGATAAAATGATGCATCGATTCTTCTCTGAATCCATGAAGGATGAAAAGTTGGACGAACTCAACTCCTCGAAGATCCATGGGTTGAGTGTGCTAGAATGCGTCAAAAAGTTCAATCATATCCTTTAGTACGCCAAGGAAGAAATCACCACTGAGCAACAGAAGATCAAACGCTTCCACCGTTGAATGAGCGACACCATCAAACCATGGATGGTGAATCGCTCCTTCAAGACTTTGGAGGAGTATGTGGATGCTGCCCATATGATGGAAACGACTCTCAAAGACCCCGAGCACAGAAAGTATGGCGGAGAAAGTGGCCTAAGAAAGCTACTTCTTCAAGCCATAGTCACACTTGGACAACTTGGCATAAAGCTGGTTGTGCCTTAGAATCTATAGCACAATTCGAATCTATAGACGAATCAAAGAGATGTTTTCATACTCTTCGATTTTGGTGCTTCACATTCTTTCATATCCGAGAAGTGTGTAGAATTCTTATAAATAGATAACCTAGAAGAGTGTGAACCGTTTGTTGTGAACCTTCCAAACGGAGAAAGGATCATAGGGGCAAAACAATTAGGTAGTTTTCCTTTAAGAATTCAAGGAGGAATCTTCAACTCCAACTTGATATCCATTCCAATGGATCCCTATGACATCATTCTCAGAAGAGATTGGTTGTCTCGTCATGGAGCGATAATCGATTTCTACACCAGAACCGTAACCATCAACTCAGGAGGGAAGCATATATGTAAATTCAAGGGAAAACGAGAAGAATAAAAAGGAAAGGTGATCAACGCCATGAAGGCCGGGAAGCTACTCCGACAAGGCTGTGTTGGGTATCTTTGCTACCTCGAACCGACAGAGAAAAAGGTCGTGGATATTCAAGAGATTCCTGTAGCCAGAGAATTTTCCGACGTCTTTCCAGAAGAGCTCCCCGGATTACCTCCTCGACGAGAAGTCAAATTTTCAATAAGCCTCGAGCAAAGAACCGCGCCAATCTCCAAGGCACCCTACAGGATGGCCCCACTAGAGATGAAAGAACTCAAGAGTCAGCTCGAAGAGCTGCTTGAGAAGGGTTTCATCCGACCGAGCGCTTCGCCTTGGGGAGAGCTTGTACTCTTTGTAAAGAAGAAGGATGGGACTTTCCGCTTATGCATCGACTACAGAGAGTTGAATAAAGTCACCATCAAGAACAAATATCCGCTACCAAGGATTGGCGATCTCCTAGATCAACTTCGAGGTGCCAAGGTGTTCTCCAAGATCGATCTGAGATCAGGTTATCATCAACTTCGGATCCGCGAGGAGGACATACCGAAAACAACTTTCCGCACCCGCTATGGCCACTACGAGTTTGTAGTGATGCCATTTGGTTTGACCAATGCACCTACGGTATTCATGGACCTGATGCACCGATGCTTCCATGAATACCTCGACAGGTTTGTCATCGTCTTCATCGATAACATCCTAATCTACTCCGGAGATCAAGCTGAGCATGAAGAACATCTCCGAACTGTGCTACAGATTCTAAGGCACAACCAGCTTTATGCCAAGTTGTCCAAGTGTGACTATGGCTTGAAGAAGTGGCTTTCTTAGGCCACGTCATCAACCAAGACGGAGTAATGGTAGACCCAAAGAAAATTGAAGCAGTCTCAGAATGGAAGCAACCAAAGAATGTAAAAGAAATTCGCAACTTCCTAGGACTTGCAGGGTACTACCGAAGGTTCGTCGAAGGGTTCTCAAAGATCGCCCTACCCATGACAAAGCTACTCCGGAAAACCCACAAGAAGTTTGTGTGGGACGAAAAATGTGAAGAAAGCTCCCAAGAATTCAAGAAGTGTCTCACAAATGTACCAGTGCTGACTCTGCCCGATGGACACGAAGATTATGTGGTCTACAGTGATGCCTCAAAGGAAGGCTTGGGATGCGTGCTAATGCAGAAGGGGAAATTAATCGCCTATGCATCCCGACAACTCAAGGTCTACGAAGTGAACTATCCGACGCACGATCTTGAACTAGCAGCATTAGTGTTTGCCTTAAAGATTTGGGGACATTACTTGTACGGGGTAAAATGTCAAATTTTCACCGACAACAAGAGTCTAAAGTACGTGTTCACTCAGAAGGAACTGAACATGAGACAAAGAAGATGGCTTGAACTACTGAAAGACTACGACATCGAGTTGCTCTATCACCCGGGCAAAGCTAACGTCGTGGCCGACGCTCTGAGTCGTAAGACACAACAAGAGGGATTAATCACAATGCTAATATTTCAGCCAAAGCTCCAACAAGAACTGATCAAGAAGGCATTGAGGTTTGGTTTGGAAGACAACAAGGTTGCTTAAACACCTTAGAAATACAATCCGACTTGTTAGCTAAAATTAGAGAGAAGCAAACTAATGACATCATGCTGATCAGGATCAGCGGCGAAGTACAACAAGGCAAGGCACCTAGATTCATCATACAGGAATCGGATTTGTGTGCCAGCAGTGGACGAGCTTCGAAATATCATCTTGAAAGAAGCCCACGCATCTGCCTATTCCGTACACCCAAGAGTAAGTAAGATGTACAAGGATGTACGAACAAACTTCTGGTGGCCAAACATGAAACAAGAAGTCGCAGAGTTCATATCCAAGTGTTTAGTTTGTCAAAAAGTAAAAATCGAGCACAAAAGACCTGGAGGAAAATTGCAATCCCTTCCCATGTCGGAATGGAAATGGGAGGATATCGCAATGGACTTTGTGACCGACCTGCCCAGGACTCAAAAGCAGAAGGATTCCATTTGGTTTATCGTGGATCGGCTCACCAAGAGCGCTCACTTCATCCCCATCCAAAAGAAGTGGGACGCTCCAAAGTTAGCAACAGTTTTCATTAAGGAAATAGTCCGCCTCCATGGAACTCCAAACACGATCATCTCTGATCGAGATAGTAAATTCATGGCCTCCTTCTGGAAAGGATTACATAAGGCCATGGGAACCGAAAAGAAGTTTAGCACCGCATTCCATCCTCAAACTGATGGCCAGTCTGAAAGAACCATTCACACTCTTGAGGACATGCTTCGAGCCTGAGTGCTAGACTACACAACGAGTTGGGATGACAACTTGAATCTTATAGAATTCACATACAAACACAGCTGGCACTCCACCATCAAGATGGCTCCCTTCGAGGCCTTGTACGGCCGGAAATGTCGTTCTCCGATTTGTTGGGACGACAATGCTGACAAAATACTTCTCGGGCCGGAGCTAGTGGAAAGGACTGCCTCAGAAGTTGCTCTCATCCGTCAAAAAATGCTGACTGCCCAAAGTCGACAAAAATCATATGCAGACCTGAAGCGGCGAGACATCGAGTTCATAGTAGGATATAAGCTCTTCATCAAAGTATCATCCTCGAAAGGTGTTTTTCGCTTCGGGAAGTGAGGCAAGCTTAACCCTCGATATGTAGGACCCTTTGAGATCCTAGAAAGAGTCGGCAACCTAGATTATCGAGTTGCCTTACCACCTTCTGCTCATCCCGTTCAAAATATCTTCCACGTGTGACTCCTAAGGAAATACGTGCCCGACGAATCCCACGTGATCAACTTCGATGATGTGGAAATCCAGTCGGACGACACCTATGAGGAGAGACCACTTAAAATAGTGGAGCACCGAGTTAAGCAGCTACGCAACAAAGAAGTACCTCTAGTACGAGTACTTTGGTCCAAAGATGGCAATGAATGTACAAATTGGGAAAGCTGGGAAACCAAGCAAGATATGCAGAGACATTTTCCCCAGTTAATGTCGTCGTAAGTACTGTTAGTATTATCCTTTAAGGGGGTACTAGACCCCGTAGTGTCCTCACAAGTGTAAGTTATGTAGCTCTCGTTCTCTTCCATCTCGGTATTGCCTTACTTTTTCCTAGTTTCGGGGACAAAACTAATTTTAAGGGGGTACTATTGTAATATCCACAATATTCCAAGGTTTTAAAACCAATATAATATAATTTTATAATCTTTTCTCTTATAAAGGAGAATTCTTAAATATATTTTTATAACCCTTTTCTCTTTAAAAAGAGATCCTTAAGTAAATTAATAAAATAAAATTCAAGAATGCATTATAAGGGTTATGAAGAGATAAAAACATTTAAACAAAAATAATGCATTATAAATTTCGGTTGTTATTAAATAAAAAGGGGTACATTACGCCATTAATAGTACAATAAAAATTCAGTAAAAAGGATGCAAGAGTCGGGACTCGAACCCGAGACCTCTTGCAACCCCTCTCACATGCCCCTTCCTACAATCAGCTAAGCCATTGTAACATTGTATTCAATTACCCAACTCTTTTAATTTTATATTCACCCTATCTTCTTCTTCCCAAAAGAGACATCAGACTTATGTTTGATTTGATTTGACGTTGAATAGAATTCCACCATTGCATGCCCATGGAGTCTCCTCCTTCCTTTCTTCTTTGCTTGCAAGACTCCCTTGTTGCATCATTTTTCATCACCCCCAACAAGCACACATCTCACCAATAGAGTCCAATCATCCCCTTCTCCATTGGTTGATGGCCATACCCATGGATCACCAACCTTGCAATGATTGTCTATTTAAAGGATGAATCCTTCCATCAAATTCACACACACTCTCCCTTCTCCCTTCTAAACACTCTTGCTTCTCAAATTTGTCAAAAATCCAGATTCAAATTAGGTTTTCCTTGGCTGAAAATTCTTGAAAAAAACCCAATTAAACCCATCCCAAGTCCACCCAAGTCACCACCACCCCTAGGCTAGACCACCGACGGACCACCACCAGCCCGCCGGAGCCTCGCCGCACGCCGCCATGCCCCCCGCCGTCCTTGCTGGTGTGCGCCGCCCCCTTCCTGGCTTCTCCCCTGTGTGATTTCTCCATCGTTCTTTAAACAGAAAACAATAGAAGGGGTAAAATCTTATCTATTTTATTTTAGTTAATTTAATTAAATCATGTTATTATTTATTAAAAGAGTGTCCCATTATAAGAATGTTTTTTTACATAGAATAGATTCTTATCAAAAATATTGTGTTAGTAAAAATAAATAAAATCACATAAAGGGTTTATCATATTAAGATAAGAATTTTTATTACATATTAATTTTATTATAAGCATAAATCTCAAGACATGATTTATAAAAGAAAAAAAGGTAAAAAAGAATATTTTATACATATATATAATCTATGGTTATAAAATATGGGACTTTTGTTTATTAGAAAGCACCTTATAAAGAGGACTATAATAGAAATACTATATGATGATATATCTCCAAGTATGGAAATTTAAAAAGAAAAATATTATAATACTATGGTCCATGTGTAGTTAATAATAAGGAAGTTATGATAATAATATTATTTTATATTATTAATAATGAGATGCCTTGAATAAAAAGATATTCAAAATATAAAAAGATAATCTAGCTTGATCTAAGTTATCATCCAAGCAAAGTATATGTTTTAATTATAAAATAATATTTTAAGACATGATTTCATATCATAAATTAATAATGTGTGAGGGATATTATTTAAATAAAATAATAAGATTATTTTTATCATCACTCCATGATTATGGAAAGCATACTATATAAGCTTGACTAGGATTTTCTATTTTTGGAAGGTACTAGAAAAAGACACCTACTAATATTTTTATCTCTAGTAAAATATTACATGTCTTAGTTAAAGAATATAATGAGAATATATTATATTAGGATCTTATTATAAAAAGATATTGCTAATGAAAAGATAAAGATATAATAATAAAAAGAATACAAAGATATTTAATCATAAGGGTATTTTGGACTTACCACTCTATAAGAATAATTTATAAGAAAATAATATTTTTTATAAATATGAAAAAGTATATCTTATGATGTTATGAGTCCGGTTCAGGTGCGAAATAAGAAAGAATAGGAGCTGTTGGATCAAGAAATATCAAAGGCGTTGATCATTTCACTTAAAAAGAGGAAAAAACGGCACGGGCGAATTATTGGCGAATTATTCGCGTATTTTTGAAAAAACAGAAATAGTACACACGCCCAGATTGTTCATCAGTATTGTGGATTTGTTCATCAAAACTGTGATTTTGTGCATAAATAAATTATTGCTTGTGCATCAAAAATCTACTATTTGTACATAAAAAATGAACAAATGTGTATCAAAATTACATGCAATATGTTCATCAACATTGTGATTTTGTTCATAAAAAACAAAAATATTTATTCTTTGGTTTTGGCATATTTGTTCATCGGTTTGTGCATATTTGTTCACTGGTTTATGCATATTTGTTCATTGCCTTTTTTATTTAATTGTTCATTACTAGATGCATATTTGTTCACTAGTAACCTCAATTTGTTCATTGCTATATGTATATTTGTTCATTAATAACATTAATTTGTTCATAGCTAAATAAGGCACAAGTACTCCTCTTCGATTTGTTGTTATCTCGTTCTCTTAGCATACACCATATTATTCCAAAGTCAAATTCTTTATCTATTATCTTTTGCATTCAAGTTTCTACATCAAACTTATCTTATTTTGGTACTATATTGAGCATTTCATTCGTATTGACAACTTAGCCTTAAAGCACTTCATTCGTATTATACTTTGAATTTAAGATAGCCTTAAAGCACAAAATAAATGCAAAAAATGCAAAAATAGATAGTCCTAAATGTACAGATTTATAGCATTGACACATAAAACATAAGTTTATTTCAATTCACAAATAAGGGTATAATAATGAACAAATAAGGTTATATCAATGAACAAATAAGGATATATCCATGAACAAATAGGGTATATCAATGAACAAATACGAGTATATCAATGAACAAATAAGGGTATATCAAAACTAATTATATGTGCATAAAAAACTACATTATATTGTATTCCTACACATAAATAAGGTTAAAAAATAAAATTAAAAATTAAAAAAGTTCGAAATCGATGAACAATGTTTTCAAAAACTCAATGCAGAATTAGTTAGTATTGATGAACAATTGGTGAATATTGATGAACAAATCGCTATTTCTGATGAACAAACTGCGCGCGTCTCATAAAAACGTATTTTTCGAAAATTTCGTGAATAATATGGGAAAAATTCATTCCGTGTCGTATTTTATTGAAAAATACGCAAATAATACGTGAAAAATTCGCCCGTGCCGTATTTTTTTTTAATGAATGTTTAATCAGGGGCGTTGATTTTTTGGGATGAACGAGCGAGATTCATTCTTATTTCTCACACAGGTGCCCATTCGCACGGGACTCTTTTTCTGATGTTATAAGGATATTTTCTTACTTAGCTTTATGGATAGAATAAAGAATAAATAAAAAGAAAGGAATATTCTAGTAAATCAAATAAAGTTATTTCTTGAATTTCAAGAATAATAATATATTATTTTAAAATAAGGACTTTTATAAGGAATGAAAGGATATTACAAAAGTTAAAATAATAATAATAAGGAATATTATTATTTTATTTATCATCCAACTAAATTATTAGCATAATTTAGTACGTTAATCTCTTATGAAGAATAAAAGAGATGGTTAAAAAACTTTAGAAGAATTAGATAAATTCTTAATAAAGTCATTTGTATACCTCGTGTCTTTAGGTCGAACATTCGTTCCGTAAGAAGGACATCATTTTCCGCTCGATCGTTAATACCAAATCCTACAAGCTAAGGCAAGTGGAATTTCCCCTTGTAGCCTATATATTCATTACGTGAAATTTCTAAATGTTGGGAACAACTTGTTTGCAAGTAATAAACGAACCTAGGGATATCGATTGTTAGATATAATGACCCCACTGCTATCGTTATTCCACTATTTAATATTTGATAGGACTATTATGCTAGCTTTGTTGTGACCTTGATTGTTTACGGTCTCGTTAAGAGAACGGTTTCGAACGAACTAGTGAGGGGCGCGAGACTAACCCGACGCCTCTATATAACTTACTAAGTCGTATGCCTCTGCGCTTAAAGTACGACTTTCAGGGTCATGATCCATGTCTGCTCCGATTGCAAGGAGGGATGAGTAGCACTCTAGCTAAGTGTCGGAAACTGAGTTTTCCCTTAAGTGGTCCGGGCCATGCAAGCCCCCCACACTCTGTAAAAATCATTAACGTAATCGATATTTTCATCACTATACAAGATAAGTGCCCAATGCACATTTAAAAGACATCAAAACCGGACCGATCTCAACTGATCGATCCGGCTCTCGGTTCGCTCAGGGCGCGAGAGGTTTTCAACTTATATGAATTAATAACATTCCCAACGTCCTTTCTACTCTAAAAGAAGTCTACAATCTAGTATCTCTTCTCTCGATTAATGAGCTATCTCAGCTTGCGATACGCTCTTCTTCGTTACGATAAACCCCACATAAAATTCTAACTTCAAAACACATACGATCATATCTCCCTCGTATATTAAAAATTACCAAATTACCTTAGGAAAGTTCTGTTCCCGCATGCTTAGTCTCTTAAACTAATTCTTCTTTTCCGCATGTTTGCCTGACATATTCTCGCCCCCCCCCCCCCCCTCGCGCGAATTATGTCAGAACCTAGGAACCCAAATAAAGTGTAGGTGTAGGCGAAGGAAGGGCAAGAATCTTCAAGATGTATTCTTTGTACCATTGTGATTTATTTCTGTTTATGTCCCAAGAACAAGTTTTTATGCGTTTCATTATCGAACATCATTTTGTTAAAGCAATGTAAGAAGGTTTGTACGAACAAAGTCTCTTTCGAGAGCACCCATTTATACTATGAATTATGTTAATTTCCGCATTTTAAGTGTTCAATATCATTCTAAAAGCCTTGGGTGACTTTGGACGGTAAAATCCGAGGTCACTGGCGGTAATACCCAATGTTGTAAAATAGGGGTGTTACAGACCTTGAAATAAGCAGCGGAATAATCAAACAGGAAAGGTATTACCAAATTGTAAATGACAAGCGATGTATAGTGGAAAATCTTCGTAAAACAACTAGTTTACTTAGAGAAAAATCACTCCCTTCCAAGCTTCGCACTTGGTCAGATTTCAAGAGTCCTTAGACTCGCTCTATTGATTTCTTAAGTGATACAAAGCTCTCACGTGAACAAGTTGAATCCCACAATCTTGAACCACGCTCTATCTTTTTCCTAACACTCTCAATCTCACGCTATGCCTAAGAACACTCGACTACACCACTTGTACGAATCTGACGCACAAGTCTTCTTCCCTACTCGTACGAATCCCACGCATGAGTCTTCTTCAACCTAGAACTCTCTCTTTTTCTTTTTCTCAAGATATACAAATTATACACGAAAGTCCTTACTTCTAACCTAAAACAATGCAGTATTTAAGCTAGAATAAGGTGTGATTTCGTGTGATAGTGTTTCCTATTCGGTTAAGGAAATAACATCCCACGCAATCTTACAAGATCTTTCCTAAAATAACATGTTTGCACATAAAAAAATATCTCAATGGAATCATATCATTTTCTTCTGATTTTAGCACTCTTTTGTGATGATATTCTCCATAAATAAACACCCCAGCTGTCCTACAAACAATCGCACACGATCTGTGCGTTCCTTCCATAAATAGTTTTCTCACCAGTTGGTCATGTTAGTGACTTTGCCATGACTTTGCCAAGTCGCCGTCTTCACTTGCAAACTTGAAGTCACTGACTCCCTTGGAACCATCAAAACACAACTTTTCAACAATAGTTTCTTGCCAGTTATCCTTTGTCACTAACCTCTTCATAAGAACTTCATGTCGTTGACTCTCCATGCAACTTCTGTGTCACTGACCTTTGGAACCATCAAAACCAGATCTTCTAATAAAGGTCCCACCGAGATAGTCATCGTCTAATGATAAGTACAATTTTTTTTAAGTTTAACTATTTTATTTTTAGAATTGTTTTTTATTAATAATAATTACTTGTAGGAACGAGAAAAAGGGAGGGAAATAACGCCTCTTGAGTTGCACATCGAGACGCATACACGGGGCTCAAACCGAGAGTTTATCGACCAACGTTCAGCCGATATCGCTCTAAGTAATTTATGTAGTTTCAATTAATACTTTAATTCTTTAAATTTCGTTCTCAAGATAGATTAGTTTTTATATCATTATTTATTTCATAGGCGCGGTCCCGAGAGATTCTTGCACAGAGGTCCTCTCAGTCTTGGACCCCACCATCTTTTTCAAATGAGTGTCACGTTTTTAGAGGCGGCTGGTGGGGTCGGACCGGGGGAGCTGTTCCCGGTCTTGGGCGCGACGCATCAGACTACTACGACCCCGAAGTGCTGTTAGGGCCCTGCAGACACCCTCCTAGAATGGCGGAGAAGCAGCAAGAGAATGCCTCCCCGCATGCACAGGTGACGGAACTCCGACAGAGCCAAGAAGCGACACAAGCGAGCATCACGAGCAACAACGACCGATTGAGCTTCTACAGAAGTTCATGGAGGACATGCGCAACAAGCAAACAGAGGAATCCTAGTCGTATCAGCCACCTCCCCCCGATGGTGCCGCCTAGACGAATTAGCAAGTTTAGTACTAGTGTTTTAATGCTTGTAACATTTTTTAAGTATTGTGAAACTTTTTCTAAATATTATTATTATAAGATTTTATATTTGTGTATTAGTATTTTTAAATACAATTATACTAATGTTTTAGTAAAACTTTATCTGGCGGTGGCCGCCGCTACGGGGCAGTGGACGCCGCCAATTGTTGAATTCCGGCTTTAGCTACGACAAATGGCAGCGGTTGCCGCTTAAATGGCAGCGATCGCTATCTTTTAGCGATCGCGTGAACGTTAAATCTGGGTGTGATTTAGCGTCCACGTGGACGCTAATTATTGACCACGTGGACGCTAAATTCTACCCGGATTTAGTGTCATGGATAGGATTTAGCGTCCATGTGGTCGCGAAAATATATGGTCGCTAATATTAGCGACCACGTGGTCGCTAATACTTTTTGCAGTCGGACTTTTGGCGAGCACTTTTAGCGACCACTATATGGTCGCTAAATCCACAGTTTTTTGTAGTGATTTGATGGTCCTGATCTTGATAAGTGATCTTTGAAGTTGAATTCATAAATTCACACTCTTGTAAATTAGTTTTGGAGATAACTAAACTGAATATAATACATACAAAATCAAATTTGAGAACTAACACGAATTGCTTATCTAGAACATGGAAACTGAAAGCACACAAGAGAGTTTTGAAGACCGAAATTGAGGTTTCACTTAGCCAAATTTAAATCTCAATTAATATGATGTTTTGATTAGTAAAAGTGTTTGAGTAGATCGAAATTGTATTTTTTGTGATGAGGAAAAGAATTAGATTTACCAGACATGACTAGTAGATCGAGAGATCAAAATTAACTTAAAGGTACCTAAATAATTTCTTTTTAAAACAAAAAAATTGATGTTATCCCTTTTTGTCTTAATTAACGAGAGTGTACGTCACTTTTTTTAGTCATCTTGCTACGCAAGCGTATTTAACAAGGGTGGCGTCATGGTTATCACGTCATACTAGTACATCGAAATTGACTCAAAACATACATACCTCAATTGAGATGTGTCTGTTATATTGCAATTGTTATACGAACGATTAAATTGCATCAAGATTATTTAGCTTATGTACCAATTGCAGCTTCATTGTTTATTTATTTTTTAGATGAGGAATATAAATTAATTTACGTTGATCGAATAGATTATATAAATTTAAAGAAAAGGGGGTAAACGGTGTGAAACAACTATAAAATTTTATAATGATATTTTATTGATAAATACCGTGAACTGTGTAAAAAAAATATAAACGTATATCTTCTCAAAGAAAATGTACTAACCACCTAAAAAAAGCATTAGTTTCTTATGTTGGTAAGTTGCAATTTTTTTTGTGACTCGTTTAATTTCCTTGATATTATTTGATGTAAATCAGGATATTATATTAGATCATGTTAATTTCTTAGTTTTTTAGATGGAAAAAAGTATATATGAAAATTAAAGCTCAGAGATGGAATCAGGAGTCGTAATTAATGAATTGAGAAACTGAGCAGGCTGGGAATGTAAAGCAGATGATGAGGCGGATAGAGAGGGAGAATATGAAGATTATGAAGTCGTTGGCGGAGTTGTTTTGGATAAGTACGAGGCCATGAATCATCAGTTGATTGAGCTGGACAAGAAGGTTAAAAGCAGGCCGAAGACGGAGGATGATGACGACGAGGAGCTTAGTAACCACGGAAAGAAGCGGAAAGGGTCGACGAATTTGATCGAGTAACCATGGAAATGGACACAGCGAGGAAGGGAGGGCTCGGTTGATCAACTACACAAGTTGTGCCTTCATTTTAACATGATGAATAATAAAGTACACAAGTTTTGCCTTGAATTTTCCATCTCTTTTCCTTATTTTCTTGAATTATTTCTGCATGTTTCGGCTGGTGGGTGATCTGTAAGTAGTTCATACAATGCACTCACTACATACAAAGAGGCATACGAAACACGTCTGATTAACGTGGACTATGTAAGTCCAAAAGTGGAAACTACTATAAAAGAAAGAATAAGACCGGGAAAATTTATAAAAAAGGACAAAGTCCATAACAACAAACTGAATTTGTGTGACATTATTTTAATGATTTGTTTGCGAAAGGGATATGGTAAAGGCATTTTTATAAATTTATTTAAAGGGGCATGTTTTTTGGAAAAGGAATATGAAAATGGCATTGTCGTAAATTTCTTTAAAGGGGCATGGTTTTTTTGGAAAAGTATATGAAAATGACATTTTCGTAATTTTTTTTGAAGGAGCATGGTTTTTTTGGGAAAGGAATATGAAAATGACATTTATGTAAATTTATTTAAATGGTCATGGTTTTTTGGAAAAGGATATGAAAATAGTATTTCCGTAAATTTATTTAAAGGGCATGGTTTTTTTGGATTTACACTATTTTTTGACAAATTTATGATAGAAAGGGATATGGAAATGACATTTGCGTAAATTTATTTAAAGGGGCATAGTTTTTTTTGGAAAAGGAATATGAAAATGACATTTGCGTAAATTTATTTAAAGGGGCATGGTTTTTCTAGAACTAAGAAGTGTACTGTTTCTGGAAGAGTATTTGTTTGCATATGATGGAAAGGGATATGAAAAATGGTATTTTCGTAAATTTATTTAAAGGGGCATGTTTTTTGGAAAAGGAATATGAAAATGGCATTTACGTAAATTTATTTAAAGGGGCATGGTTTAAAAGGGGCATGGTTTTTTTGGTTTTACTAAGGACATCTTCCGCTCTATACTAAGGACATCTTCTGCTCCTCCGGTGCCTTAATGGAATCCAACGCAGATTTCACCCTCCTCAACCAGTGCTCTACGTCAGAACCCTAAGCTCCAGCAAAGTTCGGTACTCCAGTCTTCCTAAACTCCGCGAGCCACTTGTCAGGCTGAGGCTCACGATACTGTCTCCTCGGTTCGACCACATGATCAGCTATCACTGGTCCTCTCGAATCTGGCATTGCTCCTAGCTGGGCAGCCAAAATAGAATCTGGTCCTGGTGCCCTACTTTCAGCTCCTTGTTGCCCGCAACTGTGTTCAGATTCGGTACAGCTCCCGCACCCATCAAAGTCTGCAATAACAGCTGGATCGCAGCATTCACCTTTGGGGCCAATCCTGCTGGTGGTACTCCTCCTCCCACTTGAGCCCCGTTTGCTGGGAGAGCTCCTCCAGCGACAGATGCATTGTCCTCTTGATGAACAACAACAGCCACATCCTGACTCTAAGGAACCTCCTCCTGGTGGGTATCATGTTGTACCTCTGGCTCAGCAGCTACAGGGGCCTCTCCTCTATCCCTGCCACGACCTCTACCTCGGCCTCTACCGCGGCCTCTTCCGCGGCCTCTTCTGTTGGCTTCAGCAGCGCTAGCTCTGGTTGGTGGGGCCATCTATAATAGAAAGTCCCACAGTCAAAACTTAAACATTCTATTTATCAACCTAATTCTTACTATTCTGCGTGAGGTCCTTCGGCTGATTGGGAGGAGTCGCGACGTGTCACCTACCCCCCTATATGCAACATGTCTACCCCAGTAAAACATTTTGAAAACACCGGCCGGATTTGGTTTTAAGTTGGACCTCGGGTACACTCATTGGTCAGTTCCATGTGCCCTATTGTCAACCTTGCTCTGATACCAATTTGTAACACCCCGACTTCCGACGAGGCGCTACCAGGAAATAGACCTAACAAGGTACTATTAATTAGGTTGACAACTACACTGTAGGACCTTACAACGCGGGCACGACGAGAAAAATATAATAAAACATCCAACCTTTTATTTAATAAAAGTTAGAAAACGTAATCATGCATGAATCCCCGAAAATCATAAATATGCAAATACGACACAACGCTTACTGAAACTGAACTAAACAACCAAAATAATAAATAAAACATACTGCTAATCTCATCTTATCAATACTAAAATCAACAACCTAACTATCATAAATGAACTAGTGTAAAACCAATCCCACTATGACACGCGCTCTTTACCGCTCCGGCCTGCCATCTGACCTCGGTTCCTGCACGGCTCCCTGGTTCATACCAGGAACTGAAAAATATTCCCCGAAGGGTCAGCATCTAATCTACCAAGCTAGAGAGAATACGGAAATTGTAGAACGCTTTGAAATCATTTATCTAAAGTCAGCATAACTATCCACAATCGCAATCATAACTCTAAAGGCCAATACCTAAATTAGTTATATCAGTCACACAAGGCCACATACGCGTTCACATTCATAATCTCATACAATGCAATTCCTCCTTTTTCCACAATCCGACTTTCAAGGCGCTCATCACTGTGCCGAGTGCAGAGGCAGGCCCTCTCACTCCACTTCACAATCTCCCTTCTAACCCCTGGCTAAGCCACCACTGGAGCACTTGCCAAAAACACACAGATAATAATTTTTGTTTTGAAGGGGCAAGATTTCCTAGTCACACGGGTCAACGTAGCCAACTCTTCCTCAACACCAGCTACGATGGGCCGTGTCGGAAACGGTACCAACACAAAGAAAACGTCCTAAAAATATCCTTCCGATAAAACACGTTCAAATCATTTTACACACACAACAATACAAGAAGTTCAAAACAGTTTATAAAGGCATTCAGGACTAGTTCCCAAAACCCGCCCTACAATATCGATACGCAATCTAACAAGGTAGAAAAGAACCGAGCAAGTCGAAAAACGACTTACCTTGAAATAAAGGATTCTTTGGCGTGGACAAAACTAAGATCTCAAGCGAAAGCAGTTCCCTAAACATAAAAACGAACACACTTAATTACAACCAGCCCACTCCTGTTACTGTAACGGATCTCCACTTAATAATTTATACCCTAGCGATTTATCTACTCCACTTATTACTAATCAACATAATTATATTAATACTCACACACTAGTAATTTTATTCGTACCCCTATATATTTTACCAAGATTATTGTACTTAATTTGCTAATACATCAGCCTATTACAAGAACTCTTAATCCCACCATTGGCCCAACCCATACCACCGAAAATGGCCCAACTCTAGCCCGTCTCCATTACAATTTAAATTGGTGGTCAACATAAACTCCCATTGACCAGTCCACGCGGGGCCCATCCCCTTCCTTCCTCCTGGAGCGGAGACGCCATTGCCGCCCCTGGTCTCTGGTTCACGCCCCCGCCTCCATCTTCTTTGACTTTTCAACCGGATACATACTAAGGCCCACACCCATCCCCTTAACTCTACACCTGGGGCCTACACCCCTCGTCTTCAACCTAGCGAACCCGAAGGACGCCCTTGCCGCTGATTCCCTTCCTCGTCCGCCTTGCTGTTGAACATTGTCGGCGGCAACCCAGGACGACGAACGCGAGCAGTCCTCGCCGTCCGTTCGCGTCCAATCCCGACCCACTTCAACGTTTCCCCTTAACGGTCCCTACAATCCCCGCCAAGAACGGCGGCCTCGCCCAACCCCCTCCCCCCCTCGCCCGACTCGATCCAATCTATCGGCGAGAGTAACCGTTGGGCCCAACCTCCTACTGAATGATTACCAAAAAGCTCCCGATCCTACTCCCGCCACCCCCCTAACCAACACTAAAGAAAAAAAAAACAGAGGTACACAAAGCGAAATTACTTACCGTAGTGTCGATCGAAACGTCGAGGCGGTGGATGACCAAACAAGAGCTTGAATTGGCGATCCAAACGAAATAGCGATCGGTGGTTAGCTACCGACCGGACGGGACGGATTTCGTTCTCGGCAACGAGAGCTTGAACAAATTTTTGCCCAGAGAAATGATTGGGAAGGCTTGAACCTAATTGTCGTTTGGGAAAAACTCGAACCTAATTGTATGCGTGTATATATAGTTATGTTTCTAGCAGTTTAGATTATCCTAATTAGATAGATTCTATCTTATCTCATTTAAATGATAGATAATTAAGTATTATCCGATGGCTATGATAAAACATACCACCCACCAGTAATTGATAGGTGTGGTTGATTTCTCATTTTAACTATTCGGTACTAAATAAGATAAAGTATGCTTTTCTCGAGAATGAGTTTCTCGGCCCATAATTTAGCTAGAGAGAAAGAAAGAATATATATATATATATCTTAGATATAATTTACATAGGAAAACCAAGGATATAGATCGCTGGTTATCACACGGATTACTAATTAATTGGTTTTACGGGTTTACTTGTGGATTAAGAAACTCACATGCTTGTACGCGAAGGGAACCCGTTTTCTGACTTACAAGACCTAAAACGAATACGGATATTACATAGGGTAGGATTAGGGTTGGCACAAGTACTACTAGGGCTCGCCTAGAGCATCCACTAAGGATGAGAACTGGTTACATTAAAATCACGCATCTTTTTAATATATTCAAATATATGTATGAATAAGTCATTGTATCTTCATCACATGTTTTGGGTAAGAAACAAATGTCATCAAATTAAGTCGCCTCATATTTACCACATGTCGTTCCCACATTAATCCACCTAATTTTTGTCACATATCACGGGTAATAGATAAGGAAACCACATTAAGTCGCCTCATTTTTGCCATGTGTTGTTGTCATGTTAATTCACCTCATTTTTTTGTCATATGTATCTAGTTAAGAAATAAGGTCACCACATTACGTCCTCTCATTTTTCCTATCGCTCCTACTTAAGCTACCTCATTTAAAATATTGGATCTTACGTTAATTATAAAATTGATAAAAAAAATTAATTACTTTAATTAAATAAAATTCTCATTCAAATCTTTTATCAAATTTTGTTAAAAGTTGGTTAATCATCATATTAAATTTGTAGGTCATACTTAATTCATTTTTGTATTTAATATTGGTATAGTATACATATAAGGACATTTTATTTTGTATATTTAGTCTATTAATATGACTCTACAATGAATCAATATGCAAAATGATACATTTTCAATATAAAATTCAAGTAAAACTGTAACAAGATCCGCCACTTACTGATGCGACTCTGCCCTAGCTCGGACCCTACTCAGACAGACCCGAGACGTCCTAGACCTTGGAGACCCCCTTGGATTAGGACTTAGTATCATTTATGTATTATTTATATTATTATTTCTATTTCCGTCATTTACATTCCGTCTTTACTATTTTGGGCGTGTGTTCTCTTATGCTTAAGAGACCGGCCCATTAAGCTATCATAAGGCCTATTAGGCCATTAGGGTTAGATTTCAACTTTCTATTTTTAGCAGTTACTATTATTAGTATTATGGGCTTGGATGTTGGGCCTAGCATGTTGCTAACCCTAATCCACCCCATTGAGAACTAGGGTTTTGTGTGGCCTCCTCTATATAAAGGAGCCACACACCCTCTTATTAATTACGTCCAAAATGAATTAAGCCAGAGCATTGAGTCGAGTTTCTCCTCCCCTTTGGCCCGGGCGTCACCCTATTCTTTTCTCGACCCCATATTCTCCTAGCCTACGTCAAACTAGGCACCCTTCTCAATCCTTTCACTTCACCTCTCATCTCAAAGTCTAGGCTTCAGCCTCAAATCTATCCGGTTACTATTTGTTGGAGAAGATCCGAACGTTTCGAGCCTAGATCCGCCCATTGTGACCCTAGGGTCGCATCAATTAGTATCAGAGCGTCAGGCGATTCGAACGGTCCCTTCTCCGTCTCTTGAAAAAACATCCTAGACCTACTCGACTCTTTCAATTGATTTTGATAAAATTGCATCTTTGTCTTGCTAGTTGCATGCTCTTAGTTGCTTTGTTTACCGATTTCTTGCCCTGATCGTCGAGCATCTCTACAAAAAAAAACCTAATCCTACTCGACTCTTTCAATTGATTTTGGTGAAATTGTATCTTTGCTTGCTAGTTGCATGTTCATAGCTGCCTTGTTTACCAATTTCTTACCCTTGAATCAGTCGAGCATATCTTTTGGTCGACTTCTACCCACATTTCGACCACAAAACAAAAAAAATCGTTTGAACTTCCGATCGTGCACCTCTTTTGTGGAGACCCGATTGCACCAATACAACTATTGCCTTTGTTTTGGTTCAATTGTGATCTCCTTTCCTAAATAAAACCACTTGAATTTGTGTCTGCATGTAAAATTTCGATTTTGAATTGCAGAAGATTTATTTCTTTTGGTTAAGATCCACGATAACCTTAAATATATATCTTTGGTGCGATTTGGTGAGATTAAAAAAAAAGAGTCGATCCATATTTAAAAAAAGAAGAAGATTCGGCATAAAAAAAAGCAGCAGCGATCGTCTTTATTTTTTTTTTCATTTATTTATTATGATTTTATAAAGATCTTAACTATATAAAAGATCTTGTTATTTATTTTATTTTTAGGATAGTTTATTATTTCCGTTTAACGGGATCTTTCGGATTGTGGAAGATCTCGTAATATTGTAAAAAAAAACAAAAAAAACGAAGGGGCCGAGCCATGCCTTGTCCGACCCACGTCGAAGCGAGTACGCTTCGAATCTAAGCGGGGCAGAATGATGTGACTCTGCCCTAGCTCGGATCCAGCTCCAATGGACCCGAGACGGCCTAGACCTTGGAGATCCCCTTGGATTAGGACTTAGTCTATTTATGTATTATTTATATTATTAATTCTATTTCCGTCATTTACATTCCGTTTTTACTATTTTAGGCGTGTGCTCTCTTATGCTTAAGAAGCCGTCCCATTATGGTAGAACTAGTTTTACCCGTCGTACCATGTACGACTATGATTCGGTAGTTTATAGACATTATAAATAGAATATTAATAAATTAAAATATAATATAAATTTTAATATAAATAATTTATTGCTCGTAGAATGTATATTTTTAATCAAATATTATATTCTTCATATTTTATTACTTTTCATGTACTTAAATTTAGAGATTATCAAATATTTCAATATATCTATTAAATATTTTATTATCTATTTTTATTAATTTTAAACATTATAAATATTTATTATTAATTTATTTTATAAAATAAAATCACTATATATCTATAAATAAATCCATCAAAAGATATATGCTAAAATATTGATATTTATTTTAAAATATTCAAAATATTTTATCTTCAATTTTAAATATTTGTATAAGGAAGCTTTCAAAAGATATTGTTATATTGAATAGATATTTATTTGATGTTAGAGATAGATTTAAATAGTTAAAAAAGAATTTAATAGAAAGAAGTTATAATAATAGAAATAAAAATTAATTTTTTAAATTTGAGGTTGAGGCCAAAATCGTTCTGGTGGCTCGAGAATGTGCAACTTTAATATATAGTTATAGATAAATAAAAAAAAATAAAAAAATTGAAAGAAGTGATTGGTTTTTAAAGTTCCATAGCGCAAATTTTATAGATAATTTATTTTTTTTCTATAATGTATTAGCGTAGATATAAATAGAAATTTATATCGATAATTTTTTTTTCAATAATCCGATAAAAATATTTTAGCATAATTTTAAGATACAATATATAATATTGTTTATGGGTATCAATAAACATATACATTATCTATTTTTATAACATCTAAA
Source organism: Fallopia convolvulus (assembly GCA_964016875.1). Classification (NCBI taxonomy): domain Eukaryota; kingdom Viridiplantae; phylum Streptophyta; class Magnoliopsida; order Caryophyllales; family Polygonaceae; genus Fallopia; species Fallopia convolvulus. Next base: position 30,178,358 of record OZ024719.1, read on the forward strand.
ATCTTACCCTAAAAAAACTTCAATCCTTATAAATGCATTTTTTTAGTAGTGTTTATTGTTTTTTTAAATATGTCTATATTAACTTTTTTATTTTTAATATGATATGTAATATATGAAACAAACTACGCATATAATATGGTATCTATTCATTATCTATTTTATGAAGGGGTTAAGATAAAGATTTCTAGAATTATTATTTAGTTTTTTATGTTGAAAAAAATTTGTCAATTATTTTATTCAGGTTTTGCCACGTGGCGTAAATTTTTACACAGACTTGGTTTCCGCTTTATAATGTATTAGGGTAGATTAGGCCCATTAGGGTTTGTTGCACCTTTCCTTTTATAGTAGTTACTATTAGTAGTATTTTGGGCTTAAATGTTGGGCCTAACATGTTGCTAACCCTAGTCCACTCCCAACTAGCTTCTAGGGTTTCGTGTGGCATCCTCTATATAAAGGAGCCACTCCCCCTTGTATTATTTACGTCAATATGAATTAAGCCAAAGTTATAGTCGAGTTTGAATCCTCCTAGCCTTGGCCCGACGTCACCCCGATTACTTTGTCGAGTCTAACGACCGACGTTCTAGTCCTTTCCCTCGCCCCACCCTCGTTCCGACGAGCACTAGAGGCCGCGAGTCCACTTTTGTGGTCTCGTATTTATCCGGTTACCCTTTTCGGAGAAGATCCGGACGTTTCGAACCTAGATCCGCCCCTTGCCGAGCGAGGGTCACATCATGCAGGGGGAGGGTTAACTCGAGGCCCACCTCTGACCTCGGACTTGCTTTCATCATGGCCTTCCCCAGCGGCGCTGGGGTTGGCACGGCGACTGTTGGCGCTTGTGTTGACCATCTAAAGGTTTTAAGTTGGTTTCATTTGTTAATTCAATAATATAAGTAAGAATTAACGCGCAAGTTTTCAGAGAAGAAAGAGAAATTTTATTAGAACTTGTTCATAAGAGCGATAACAAGGCTTTATAACATAACTCTATACATTAAGGATGGAAAAGAAAAAGCTAAGCCGAATCGACTTCCTAGAGACAAAACGAAGTCGAGAGAAGTGGTCTAAGCTCACTTCTTGGGAATGGAAAAGTACAAGCTAAGGAAATCTAAATGTCGTAGGTATACTTGTCGAGGAATCCTTCCTCGAAGAGAGTCTCATCGATGATCCCGGTATCGTTGTTGAGAAGGAGATTGGCTTTCTCAATCTGCCTGCTACGACGGTTCTCCCAGGCTTGGAGCTCGGCACTGCAGATCCTATGCTAGATCCTCTCCTCTTTCTCCCTTGGTGACTCGTTGACCCACTCTTCCTTGTGACCTTGCAGCAGGCCAAAGTTCACCCGACGGGTCCCGAAGAGCATGACACCCGGGGTGGTGGAGCGTTCACCAAAGGCTGGCGAGCCCGACTGTTAGAGGATTCTCTAAACATCCAGTCAGAGAGCCCCTCCATTTGACACTCTATGGGCGCTTGGCTCGCCCTCTCATATAGTGTCGGCCGGCCAGTGGGTCCCTATGGTCAAGTTCCAGGGAACCTCTCCTCCGAGCGGTCATGGTTGAGGGATCCGAGATGAAGTCGTTGTAGAAGTACGTCGTCCTCATGACACCAGAAGTCGGTCAATGGCATGAGCCCTTTGGCTTGGGTGCTCGTGGAGGTGAGACGACCTCCACTCTCGGGATCATGGGAGGCAGTGGTGCTTGTGGAGGTGGGACAAACTCCATCCTCGGGATCAAAGGAGGTGTTGGAGCTACTGGGTCGATGACTTCTCCATCGGAGGCATCCTCTTCGGAAACCTCGAACTCTGCGAACTCCTGGTCGTTCTGGTGCCAAGCATCCCATTCAGCCTGGGCATCCCACTCCAGCTCGAAGTCGTTTCCTTCCTCTTCACCTTCCTCAAAGTTGAGGTCGGGAAGTATCCCTTCCTCCTCAGGTTGGTACTCAGGTACCATCTCCTCATCTTCATCAGTCGGGTAATCTTCAGGCTCGTATACCGACGCCATTTCCTCATCGCCGGACGAATATCCCTCGGGTTCGTACACCAGGGACGGGGGTGGTGCCATAGGTGCTGGGTAGTCTTGCGGTGCATTGTTGAGTACGAGATCCTCCTTGGGATCTTCTTCTGGGTCCTCTTCAAGGTTTTCTTCAGGATCCTCTTCGAGATCCTCTTCCACCATATCCATCGGCAATGCCTCTTCGGGCTCATAGAAAGGGTCGTCCTATGCGTTGTTATAAGGGAAGAACGGATTTGGAGCCTGAATGGCTTGAAGAGCCTCTTCGATTTGGTTCCTAAGATGGGTGGTTTGCCATGTCTCTACCATGATCTGAGGAGAGGAAGGAAAGGAGGCGTTAATACAGAACATCCTTAGATTCTATAAGGTGAAGACATATTGAAGGAAGTTAAGGAATTATTTATAAAGCTTACATATAAAATGTTTATATTAAGACTTTTCATTTTCTTGGCCATATTAAGGAGTCTAGGATTTTCTTTTTGAACATGTTACTTAAGAAGGGATTTCCTATTTTACTAACAAGTTTTCTAATGTGAAAGTTAAGTTTACAAGAAAGTTCTAACGAAAATGTTTTGAGTTTAAAAGTTGAAACACTTATACTACTTAAGTCTTTTAAAAGCTAAAAAGGAAGTTTATGAAGATAGTAGTTCTAGAACTAAGTACTTAGTATTATAGTTTCAAATTAGAGAGATATTCGTAGCTATGAAGTTAGAACGTTGACATTTTTTAGTTTCTTTAAAGGATATAGAAGGAAATTTTCTATAAATGGAAGTTCCGGGTAGCGGAAGGAAAAACTTAGGTTTTAAAAGTTTTTGGTTTTCGAAAATTTTCAGTTTTAAAAGTTTTCGGTTTTAAAAACAAAACGTTCGGCTCTGATACCATAAATATAACACCCCTATTTTAAAACATTGGGTATTACCTCCAGTGACCTCAGATTTTACCGTCCAAAGTCACCCAAGGCTTTTAGAATGATATTGAACACTTAAAATGCGGAAATTAACATAATTCATAATATAAAAGGGTGGAGACTTTAATCGTACAAACCTTCTTACATTGCTTTAATAAAATGATGTTCGATAATGAAACGCATAAAAACTTGTTCTTGGAACATAAACAGAAATAAATCAAAATGGTACGAAGAATACATCTTAAAGATTCTTGCCCTTCCTTCGCCTTCGCCTACACCTTGTTTGGGTTCCTAGGTTCTAACATAATTCGCGGGGGGGGGGGGGGGGGGGGGATATGCCAGCCAAACATGCGGAAAAGAAGAATTAGTCTAAGAGACTAAGCAAGCGGGAACGGAACTTCATTAGGGTAATTTGGTAATTTTTAATATACGAGGGACATATGATCGTATGTGTTTTGAAGTATAGAATTTTATGTGGGGTTTATCGTAACGAAGAGAGTGTATCTCAAGCGGAGATAGCTCGTTAATCGAGAGAAGAGCTACTAGATTGTAGACTTCTTTTAGAGAAGAAAGGACGTTGGGAACATTATTAATTCATACAAGTTGAAAACCTGTCGCACCCTGAGCGGACCGAGAGCCGGATCGATCATTTGAGATCGGTCTGGTTTTGATGTCTTTTAAATGTGCAATGGGCACTTATCTTGTATAGTGATGAAAACATCGATTACGTTAATGATTTTTACAAAGTGTGGGGGGCTTGCATGGCCCAGACCACTTAAGGGAAAACTCAGTTTCCGACACTTAGCTAGAGTGCCACTCATCCCTCCTTGCAATCGAAGAAGACATGGATCATGACCCTGAAAGTCGTACTTTAAGCACAGAGGCATACGACTTAGTAAGTTATATAGAGGCGTTGGGTTAGTCCCGCGCCCCTCACTAGTTCGTTCGAAACCGTTCTCTTAACGAGACCGTAAACAATCAAGGCCACAACAAAGCTAGCATAATAGTCCTATCAAATATTTAATAGCGGAATAACGATAACAGTGGGGTCATTATATCTAACAATCGATATCACTAGGTTCGTTTATTACTAGCAAACAAGTTGTTCCCAACATCGAGAAATTTCACGGAATGAATATATAGGCTACAAGGGGAAATTCCACTTGTCTTAGCTTGTAGGATTCGGTATTAACGATCGAGCGGAAAATGATGTCCTTCTAACGGAACAGATGTTTGACCTAAAGACACGAGGTATACAGATGACTTTATTAAGAATTACTCAAATTCTTCTAAAGTTTTTTAACCATCTCTTTTATTCTTCTTAACAGATTAACGTACTAAATTATGCTAATAAATTAGTTGGATGATAAATAAAATAATAATATTCCTTATTTTATTTAAACTTTTGTAATATCCTTTCATTCCTTATAAAAGTCCTTATTTTAAACTTATATATTATTATTCTTAAAATTCAAGAAATAACTTTATTTGATTTACTAGAAGATTGCTTTCTTTTTATTTATTATTGATTCTATCCATAAAGCTAAGTAAGAAAATATCTTTATAACATCATAAGACATACTTTTTCATATTTATAAGAAATATTATTTTCTTATAAATTATTCCTATAGAGTGGTAAGTCCAAAATACCCTTATGATTAAATATCTTTTTATTCTTTTCATTATTATATCTTTATCCTTTCATTAGCAATATCTTTTTAGAAAAGATTTAGTGGAAACGCACAAATAAATAGCCTAATTAGGCGCTTGTAATCCAAACACAATTTCTTTGCTATTTGTTAATTATAAAAGACTTTTTTTTTCTCTCAGATTCTTTCTCCCGGGATTCCGTAATTCCGTCATTCTCTCTGCCTCCGTGGTTCCTTCCTTCGTTCCTAGGTTTTTCGAGATTTGATTTATCGAGAGATCGGATTTTGGAGATTCGGTTGGAGGAGCTCGATATTGAAGTCGATTGGCTTTACCGATTGAAGCAGCTCCATCTTCAATGCATCATGGTACCAATTTCGAATCGATTTCACGTCTTATTGTGTTTTGAATCAATCGAATCGGAAAACTAATTGTTCGTTTCGGTTTTGCTTTTCTCGATTGATCGGAGATTTTCGCCGATTTGATCCCGAAGAAAGAAGGAAATGCAGAAGAGGAGTAAGGAATCGCCATTGCTGTCTCAGGTAATTATTCCTATTTGTGTTCTCAGCTCCAATTGATCGGGGAATTCTGGATGGATGAAGCAATTCAATTGTTGTGGTGATGAAGCTATTGGATCGGTAAGATGAGGCCATTGAAGCAATTAGGTCTTTTCGTCACCTCTGCTCATCGGAAGAACAAGATGCTCTTGATAAAATCTTAATTAAACTCTTCAAGGTATATGCTTATCCAGCTCTGCTTTCTCTCATTTCCTTTCTCTTACCGTTGAACTGAAATGTGGTTTTGATTGTGTGTTTCTGGTTTTTCATGCACTATTTTCCGCAAAATTGCATACAAGGAGTTAATACCATAATCGATTTTAATAAATTTGGTTAATGACAGCTTTTCAGACGAACCAATTTGGCTAGAAAAGAAGCATTAGACAATTTGTAGCTAACCTGTAATGTTGTTTGGCTCACTGCAGATGAAGCTGGTCACATTTTTGTGAGAGATCGGTTTTAGGCAGGGCATCAGTTGAGATTCGTACGTGTATATTAAAGAGACAGATAGAGGTATGTGTACAGGCCTACAGGGGTCTAGCTCGTCTGTTCTTTGATGTCACTTATATTTTCCCCACTCATGATCATCATGTGGGGTTTTTTCTTTAAATGACCCCCCCTGTAGTTTAGTTTAGTGCATCATATATTAATTTAATCTTTGTTGTTTTCAATGTTTTTTGATTGAGGGGAAATCTCTTTGAGATGCTAATTGCATTTCCAAGTAATAAAATTGGCCATTCTTGGTCTTTTGTGTTTCATAGTGATTGAAGTGGCATCTTGGAAAAGTATGAAATCAAGTAGTATATGATAGTGAATTTTGATGAAAATATTGGATATTGGTTTTGAATTTTCTGTATATTTAGAACCGATCAATTTATGAAGAAAGTTCAACAAGGTGCTTGTTAGAATGGGGATGAGAGTTACGTTTTTTTGGTCTTTTCCCGTTGGACTGGCCTGTAAAGCATTGTGCTTGGAATATTGTGATCAATTTCTCTCTTCGGGTTTTGCTTGGAAATTGGTACATGACCGAATAACAATAGTACAAAAGTGATCAATTTGCACATTAGTATAAACAACTTCCTAAAAAGCTTTATATTATCTTAGAACATGATGAATTCAATTAGCGGATGATCATTGAATGGTATTGTCCCAAGTGGTCTGTTACTTGCTTAGAGTAAATTGTTGATGTGCTTGATAAAGGCTCCATTTCACAACTTTGAGCCTTTTGCTGGTTGTGCAACGCTCTGGGAGGATGGAAGAACAAATTGAAGTTCTCGAAGAAAAGCTGAAACAGGTTGAAGAAGAAGCATCGATTGGTGGGAGGAGAACGAAAATGGTCAGATCCCAAGGGAAGAACATTCACATTACAGTTGAACAAAAATACTCAAGGTATATAAACTGCTGGTTTGCCTTGTTTCCATTGAACGAACTCATGATAGATTTGTTCTTATTGTATTTTGGTGTTTACAGGCTGTTGGGTAACTTAGTTTGGGCACACTTACAGCTGAATAATTTCAAAGTAGCTTAAGAGTACTACAGATAAAAAAAAAACAAGTGCAACACTTGCACGGAGAGTTCCTTGAAATGAGTCTGACCCGAATACTTTTTTTCTTTATTTGTTGTGTAGAAAAGGGTTGTCAATCGAGCTTGACAGGAACAAGCAATGTAATCTGGAAATTTGTTTGATGCACATGAACAAAATCAAAGAAGCAAAACTTTTTGCTTCAGTCCATAAAGGCCTTAGCTGGAACTCAACAGCTGGATGAGTCCTAGGCTAAGTCGTATGAACGTGCACATGAGCTATTGAATCAAATAGAGTCAAGCAGAGGCTTACTTCCATTTATGAAGGGTAAGGAGAATCACAGTGATCAACAAAAAGGACTTTGACTGCCAAAGCCAACTGGATTACATTGATAATATGTATAAAATTGGTTGATGTATTCGAAATGTGGAATCATTGTTAGCTAAGCAATAAGCTGAATAAGACCACATTTTTGTTTATTAGTTCCCTTGGCCTACTACATGAATGATCGAAATAATTATGGATATATAGTCATATAAGTGTTGATAGTATAAGAGCAAGCACAATGAACAAATGTGTAAGTGATAATGAAGAAAGGCAAAATATGGCTTTGATAATGCCTATTTATAAGAGATCTACTTTAGAGTTATATTCATTCAGTTTCTAGTTTTTATTACTGCATTTATCTCTCTAGTGAATGTTTGAAATTATTTCTGCATTTATCTCTCTAGTGAATGCTTGAAATTCTATTGGAGTGCTCATCAGCACAAGAAAAGGTGATGGTGATGATAATGAGCAAGTGATGAGTTTTATGATGATGATAAAGAGCAAGTGATGAGTTTTTATTTGTTTTTTATGCGGTGATGACAACTATTTTTATGTGGTGATAAGATTTGATGACAACTATTTTTGCGGTGATGATAAAAACAAACAAGCTTTAAGTGATGACAGTTTGATGACACTTGATGACAGTTATTTCTCATCAAGGCCCTTCATGACAAAACAATCAATGTCATCAAGATCCTTTGATGACACTTGTTTGTCATCAAGGCCCTTTTGATGACAAACAAATAAATCAAACCGTCATCAAATGTCGATGACAATTGATGAAAATCGAAGTGTCATCAAATAACGATGACAATTGAAGACAATCGAACCGTCATCAAGTAGCGATGACATTTGTGATGACAATCGAACCGTCATCAAGAGATGACATTTCTGATGATAGTTGATGAGAATCAAACCATCATCAATTAGTGATGACAGTCTTGAAAAAGTGATGACAGTTTATTAAAAACATTGTACGTGATGACACATATTTGATGACACTTTGAATAATAATACTAAAAATATCATCACTAAAACGTGATGATATTTGATGACACTAAAAAATTAAACGTGATAAATATTTGATGACAACTTTGTTTTTTTATTTGTGATGACAATTTTTTTTTATGCGGTGATGACAACTATTTTTATGTGGTGATGAGATTTGATGACAATTATTTTTTGTGATGACGATAAAAACGAACAAACTTTGAGTGATGACACTTTATGACGGTTGTTTGTCTTCAAGACCATTGTCATCAAGGCCCTTTTGATGACAAATTAATTAAACCGTCATCAAGTAGTGATGATAATTGATGACAATCGAACCGTCATCAAATAGCGATGACATTTATGATGATAGTTGATGACAATCAAAACTTCATCAAGTAGTGATGGCAGTGATGATAGTGATGACACATATTTGATGACACTTAAGTGATGATAGTTTGATGACACTTGTTTGTCATCAAGGCCCTTTTGATGACAAATTAATCGAACCGTCATCAAGTAGAGATGATAGTTGATGACAATCATCATCAAGTAACGATGACAAGTGATGACAGTTCGAACCATGTGATGACGGTTGTTTTTATATGGTTGAATGCCTTTGATGATACTTTTTGTCATCAAAAAGTTATCATCAAGACATTTTGATGACATTTTTTGCCTTTTATTACACTTTTTGTCATCAAAAAATTTTGATGACGGTGAAATAAATTGCGATGATGGGGGATGACGATTTTTTTATGTGGTTGAATGCCTTTAATGATACTTTTTTGTCATAAAAAAATGTCATCAAGACATTTTGATGACACTTTTTTACCTTTCATTACACTTTTTATCACCAAAAATTGTGATGACAAAGAAATAAATTGTGATGACAATGAAAAAATTGTGATGACGGTTTTGAAAATGATGATAGTGATGATTGTGATGATGGTCAACGCCGGTCAACGGTCGGTCAATGACTGGTCAACGGGCGAGTCAATTCGGTCAACGGGCGAGTCAACTCGGTCAAAGGGCGAGTCAACTCGGTCAACGGGCGAGTCAACCCGGTCAACGACCGAGTCAACTCGGTGGGAGTGGGGTGGGGGTGGGTGATGGGGGGTTTTGCTATTTACCTAATTTTAACACACTCCTTAATATCCACCTAATTAGTCTTTTTTTTCTATTATTTAAATCATCTTATCTTTTTATAATAAGATCTTAGTATAATATATTTTCATTATATTATTTAACTAAGACATGTAATATTTTACTAGAGATAAAAATAATAGTAGGTGTCTTTTTCTAGTAACTTCCAAAAATAGAAAATCCTAGTCAAGCTTATATAGTATGCTTTCCATAATAATGGTGTGATGATAAAAATAATCTTATTATTTTATTTAAATAATATCCCTCACACATTATTAATTTTATGATATGAAATCATGTCTTAGAATATTATTTTATAATTAAACATATACTTTGCTTGATTGATAACTTAGATCAAGCTAGATTATCCTTTTATATTTTGCATATCTTTTTATGCAAGGTATCTCATTATTAATAATATAAAACAATATTATTATCATAACTTCCTTATTATTAACTACACATTGACCATAGTATTATACCATTTTTCTTTTTAATTTTCCATACTTGGAGATATAACATCATATGTATAAAATATTCTTTATACCTTTTTTTATTTTATAAATCATGTCTTGAGATTTATGCTTAAAATAAAATTAATATGCAATAAAAATTCTTATCTTAATATGATAAACCCTTTATGTGATTTTATTTATTTCTACTAACACAATATTTTTGATAAGAATCTATCCTATGTAAAAAAAACATTCTTATAATGGCAAACTCTTTTAATAAATAATAACATGATTTAATTAAATCAACTAAAATAAAATAGATAAGATTTTACCCCTTCTATTGTTTTTTGTTTACAGAACGATGGAGAAATCACACAGGGGAGAAGCCAGGAAGGGGGCGGCGAATACCAGCAAGGACGACGAGGGGCACGACGGTGCGTGGCGAGGCTCCGGCGGGCTGGTGGTGGTCCGTCGGTGGTCCGACCAAGGGGTGGTGGTGACTTGGGTGGACTTGGGATGGGTTTAATTGGGTTTTTGTAAAGAATTTTTAGCCAAGGAAAACCTTATTTGAATCTGGATTTTTGACAAATTTGAGAAGCAAGAGTGTTTAGAAGGGAGAAGAGAGTTGTGTGTGTGATTTTGATGGAAGGATTCAGCCTTTAAATAGTCAAACATTGCAAGGTGGGTGTTGAAGGGTTTCTTAAACAAATAAATTTATATTCAAGACCTTGCTGAGTATAGCGGAGTCAGGTTCGTCTACGGGAATGAGATTAGGGCCAAAGATTAGTTGAAAAACTAAGAAAAGCAAAACAAACACACAAGGGGCACAAACACACAAAGACTCGAGCACGACTCTAGATGGGTCGAGATCGATGCAAATTGGCTAGACTTAATCATAAATAAAAAGCAATCCTAGGGCTAGGGCTACCACAACAACAACCATACATGCTTTCAACAAGAATTCACAACCATCATGCAATTATGATCATAGAAAAGTCAACTGTCGCAAACAATTCAAGTTATTCGATCAACTGTCGCAAATTAAACGACTTTCTATCTATCCTTCAACCTAGGAATATCAACTTTCGCAAATAATCCTATTATATATAATCAAGCAATCAACTTTACACTTTTGCTTTTAGGTTAATTGCAAGATATTGCCTCAACTTTCGCAAAGGATTTTAGCACAAGATAGATATATATGATCTTTTAAGCATATAAGTCATGAATTCAAGTTTGGACATGCATGATCGCGTTGGGTTTTCACCCAACCCCAGAATCTAGGAAGACTATTCACTCATTGAGAAGAAAGAAGAATACATCATCATATAATAAAACCGAAAATTCAAATTAAAAACAAAGAGGTCTTACAAATTTCTCCAACTTCCTCCAAGTCTTCCTCTTAATCTCCAAATAACCTCCAAACAAAAGCTAGAAAAAGAGAGAGTTCAACTAGAAGGTCTAGCCCCCTTTTATAGAGAAAAAGGATCCCTAATTACACTAGGAAACAATATAAAACTACTTCCTAAAATAAAAGATGGAATATCTCTTAAAAGATCTCGGAATAAGGGAATAGTCGGCGCCATTCATGACCCAAAGTGGGTCGTGCACGACCCCCCTGGGGTCGGTACTGAAGCTTGGCTTTTGGGATGGGTCGATCTTGGCATGTGTAGGCTCGTGCACGACCTTGTTGGGTCGTTCTTGGCTTGCTTTGGCTCGTGCACGAGCTCCTTTGGCTTGATTCTACTCTCTTTCCGGCCTCCTTCCTTAACTTCTCCTCATAGCTCGTCCACCTCTTCATATGGTACTCCAAATTCTTCGGTTACTCTCCAAAATACCTACAAAAGACACAAAATACGCGTAGTTTCCGAATCTCAAGGAAATACGAAAACTAAAGCAAAAAGACTCAAAGACATAAGACTTAAGCACAAAAACCAACTAAATCAAACCTATCTAGACACTAAAAACCTACCTAAAAAAAAACAGATATCAGTTGGTAATCCATGGCTATGGCCATCAACCAATGGAGAAGGGGATGATTGGACTCTATTGGTGAGATGTGTGCTTGTTGGAGGTGATGAAAGATGATGCAACAAGGGGAGTCCTGCAAGCAAAGGGAAAGGAAAGGGGAGACTCCATGGGCATGCAATGGTGGAATTCTATTCAACGTCAAATCAAATTAGATATAAGTCTGATGTCTCTTTTGGGAAGAAGGAGATAGGGTGAATATAAAATTAAAAGAGTTGGGTAATTGAATAGAAAGTTACAATGGCTTAGCGGATTGTGGGAAGGGGCTTGTGAGAGGGCTTGCAAGAGGTCTCGGGTTCGAGTCCCGACTCTTGCATCCTTTTTACTGAATTTTTATTTTACTATTAATGGCTTAATGTTAATAACATCCTAAATTTATAATACATTATTTTTATTTAAATGCTTTTATCTCTTCATAACCCTTATAATGCATTCTTGAATTTTATTTAATTAATTTACTTAAGGATCTCTTTTTAAAGAGAAAAGGGTTATAAAAATATATTTAAGAATTCTCCGTTATAAGAGAAAAGATTATAAAATTATATTATACTGGTTTTAAAACCTTGGAATATTGTGGATATTACAAGGTCACTAACTTTACCAAAGTCGGTGACATCTATTGTTACTCAAAGTCGACGACTTCGCAGGAGTCGCCGACTCGTTTAAGTACTAACGATCCTACAATTGGTATCAGAGCGAAGGCTCTAGATTTTGTTTTCAGTACTTTTCTTACAGGAAAATGTCTTCAACCAACACTGCAATCAACGACTCTTTTTGGAAGCCTCCAATCCTCAAAGTTGGAGATTACGATTGGTGGGTTGAACAAATGAAGACTCACATCTGCTCTCTAGATGATCAGTTGTGGAAGGTGATCTAGATTGGCCCAGAAACCATTTTGGAAAAAAATGGAAAGACGGAAAAAAATCACGGCTGAGTATGATGATGTTGACTTCAAGAAGCTTGAGAAGAATGCTAGGTCAAAGAAGGTACTTCATCATGCTCTCACGGACGGTGACCTCAAAAAGGTTATCAGATACAAGACTACTAAGGATATCTGGGATGCTCTCAAAAGGCTTCATCAAGGCAATGAGGATGTGAAGAAAGATAGGATCATATGTCTCGAAATTGAGTATGAGAATATTTTTCAAGGAAAAGGTGAATCTCTCTGGGACTACCACTCGAGATTCCAAACTCTTGTCAACCAACTGGAATTTTTGGGAGAGAAGCTTCCTCAATGGAAGCAAAGCAACAAGCTGATCTCGGGATTGAACAAAAGTTGGGACACCATTTCTGCGTCTCTTCTTACTCAGAGGGAAACCAAGTCGCTGACTTTGGAAGATCTTTTTGGGCAACTCACCATGTATGGAGGCATTCAACAAAGAAGAGAAGAACGTCATGACTCGGAGAAAGTCATTAATATTTCTCTCAAAGTCGAAAGGGCTTTCGACTTAGCTCAAGGACACGATGACACTGAAGGAGTAGATGAGGATATTGCTCTCATCTCAAAGGCCATGAAGAGGTTATGGAATCATAACAAGGCTCCCGTCGAAGCTTCTGAATCAAGCAAGGATAGTAATGACAACGAGGAAGTGATTTTCTATCAATGTCAAGCTAAAGGACATTTTGCTAAGAAATGTCCTAGAAGAAGAACTAGAGAAGTTGGCAAAGGAATGATGACGACTTGGGATATGTATGATGATGACGACGAGGTGTCACCGACAAGAGGAGACTGTTCTGTGGCCATTGATGAAAAGTCATCCCAAGAGGTAAATGAATTTGAACTCTTTTCTCTTCTTGCTAAAAAGTCTAGGAAACAGTTAGTTGCTATCATCGAAAAGCTTGGAACTCAGGCTACTGAGTTAAGAGAAAAAGTGGACGAAAATGAAGAAACCATTTCCAACCTCTTCGATGATAATAAACTCTGGTCTAGCAAAGCTATTGAACTTGAAAAGATTTCCTTTCCTAAGTCAGCTACTTGTGAGTCATGCACTGATTTCAATTCTCAGGTCACTGACTTGCGAAAACAAGTCAATGACCTAGAAAAGCAAGTCACTTACTTAGAAGGGGAAAGACTTATGCTTAAGCTTGGAAATTCTAAGTTGTCCAATGAGTTAGAAAATCTTAAAGTTGAGGATGAGACTAAAAGAAAGAAATGATTGGATGAGTTTGTTGCTGAAAAGGCTCAAGAGGTCAGAAATGACTATAAAAAGAAGTTTGTCAAGGAGGTAGACAGATCTGGAATTGGCTTTGTTCGTGCACGCAATACTCAGGGTACCTAGGCTTCTCCCCTTGTGTCTAAAGGTAAAACCCCTATGTGTAGTGACAATGCAAGTTGTTCTACACATGTGGTGGCTAAGCCTGACAAAGGGAAGCAACAGTGGTATCCCGATCAAAAGGTGCACAACATATGGCAAAAACAAGTCCAGAACTCGGCTTTGTGACAAATTGATTTTCAATCTTGCATCAACAACAAACCCATCTATCCGAGCTATAGCAAGTATGTGGCCCTGAAGTCTCATAGAACATGTTGGTACTGCGAGTAAGCTGGTTATTACTAATATGATTGTCACAAAAAGGACAGGGATGAGAAAAATGCCAGGTCACGGACTCTGGATGATAGTCGTGACAAACCTGTTTTCGCTGACTGTCCTCCAGGATCTGTTTATGCTAGTTGCAATAAGTGTTGTCCTAGAAACTACTTTGTTGCCAAACCCAGAGGAGTTAAACAACTCTGGGTTCGTAAGAACTAATTCTTTCAATGCAGCTTGAAGTGGGTGACAAGGAGCCCTGGTTTATTGATAGAGCGTGCTCAACTCATATATCGGGGAACCCCAGGGATTTCGTCTCACTTCAAGAGTACAAAGGAGGTAAGATTACCTTTGGCAACAATAATAAAGGTGGTATTTCAGGTATTGGTCAGGTAAGATTTTCTGGAAAACTGACTATAGATAATGTGTACTTGTTTGAAGATCTTGGTGTCAAGTTATTAAGTGTTTCTCAGATGTTTGCTTATAGAAAAAATCAAGTTGTTTTTGATAAACAAGGTTGTCGGGTGATAGAAAGTGACTCGGGGAAAATCCTTCCGAAAGGGGTGTGTGAAAACAATCTCTATAAAGTGGACCCTTGCTTTGAACCAGAGGAAAAACTGTGTCTTAGAACAATTACAGATGTCGCAGACCTCTAGCATAAAAGATTTGGCCATGCGAGTTTTCAACTCATCTACAAACTTGATAAGCAAGATCTACTCAGAGGATTGAACAAAATTGATCCAAACAAGTATGAAGTTTGTGAGACATGTGTAAGAGGTAAGCAAGTTAAGTCATCCTTCAAATCCAAGAAGGAGGTAAGTACCACCAGAGACCCTTAAAGCTTATTCATATTGATTTATGTGGTCCCATGCGAGTCCAAAGTCGTGGAGGAAATAGATATATCTTTGTCATTGTTGATGATTTTTCACAGTATACGTGGACTATTTTTTTGTCATCTAAAGATCGGGTCATTGAATAATTTGAAGCATGGGTGAAGGTTGTTGAGAAAAAGCTTGGAGTTGCTCTTGTGTTTGTCAGGTCAAATCATGGAACGGAATTTGACAACTCTGAGTTTCTGGTTTTCTGCAAGAAAAATGGCATAAGTCACAACTTCTCAACGCCAAGAACTCCTCAACAAAATGGTGTGGTTGAGAGGAAGAATCGTGCCTTGGAGACCATGTCGCGGACCATGCTTATTTGAAGTGGTCTTCCAAGAAACTTTGGGGTGAATCCATTAATGCATCTTGCTATGTGATGAATCGAGCCATGCTTCTTCCACTTCTTGGAAAAACTCCTTATGAATTACTTAGAGGAGTTAAGCCCAGTGTCACTCACTTACGGACTTTTGGATCCAAGTGCTATGTTCAGAACAATGGCAAGGACAGTCTGGGAAAATTCGATCCAGGGAGTGATGTTGGCACTTTTGTAGGTTACTCCCCTCATTGCAAAGAATACAAAGTGGTGGCACTTTTGTAGGTTACTCCCCTCATAGCAAAGCCTACAAAGTGTTCAACAAGAGGACGAGGAAGATTGAAGAAAGTGTTCATGTTTTGTTTGATGAGAACACTATGGGAGGCTCAATGATTGAGGATCTTGATCATGGAGATCAAGTGTACAATCTGGTTCAAGATGATCCACTTCTAGTTGCTACAATAGAAAAAGAATCAGTAGTCAATTACAATACTGGTGTCACTGACTCAGACAGAACAGGGGGAAGTAATCAAGATCAAAGATCAAGTGACAGTGAGTCAGATGATGAGAAAACACCTGAGAGAGGCTCAAGTCCAGAAGACTCCGAAGAAGACTCAGAGAGAATACCTCAGACACAAGTCGGTGACTTGACAGATCCATAGGTGAAGAATTACCAACAGAAAAGTGCTCATCCTGTCACTAACATCCTCACTGATTTCTCAAAGCGTGTGCACACCAGATCTTCTCTGAACAATTTCTTTGCTTTCGGTGCTTTCATCTCATTGTTGGAGCCTAAAAATGTTGAATAAGCATTGAAAGATTAGGATTGGGTTAGTGCCATGCAAGAAGAGCTTTATCAGTTTGAGAGAAATAAAGTTTGGCACTTGGTCCCAAGGCCAAAGGGAAGAGTTGTGATTGAAACAAGTTGGGTGTTCAGGAATAAGCTGGATGATGCAGGAAACGTGGTCAGAAACAAAGCAAGGTTGGTAGTTAAGGGATACAATTGGCAGGAGGGCATTGACTATGATGAGACGTTTGCTCCAATGGCTCGTCTTGAGGCTATTTAGTTACTCATTGCCTATTCTGCTCATCATGGGTTCAAACTACAACAAATGGACGTCAAAACTGCATTTTGAATGGATATCTGAAGGAGGAAGTGTATGTTGAACAAACTCCGGGTTTTGAGGATGTCGCCCACCCGGATCATGTCTATAAACTGGACAAAGCTCTTTATGGATTAAAGCAAGCCCCGCGTGCTTGGTATGATCGTTTGTCTCAGTTCTTGATTCAACATGGATATGTTCGAGGAGAGGTTGACAAGACCCTGTTCTTGTTGAAAGAAGGAAGTCACACACTGGTTGTTCAAGTCTATGTCGATGACATCATATTTGGTTCAATAGATGATAAGTTAATCAAGAAGTTCGCTGACCTCATGTCTAGTGAGTTTGAAATGAGTATGGTTGGTGAGATCAAGTTCTTTTTAGGACTTCAAGTTGTGCAAGATGAGGATGGGACACGAGTTCATCAACAAAAGTATCTCAGAGAATGTGTTAAAAAGTTTGGTCTCGAAAATGCTAAACCTTTTGATACTCCCATGTCGCCGACTACCTCACTTGGAAAAGATGACAAGGATCCAGAAGTCAATGCTACTATGTACATGGGTATGATTGGATCATTGCTCTATCTTACTGCGAGTAGACCCGATATTGTTTTGGAGTTTGCCTTTGTGCTAGATTTCAGGCTGATCCAAGAGAGTCCCACTTGAAAGGTGTTAAGAGAATCATTCTGTATCTTGACGGGACTGACAATCTGTGTTTATGGTATCCAAGATGATTCGTTTTTGAACTTGTCGGCTACACAAACGCAGATTTTACAAGGAATCGTGTTGATAGAAAAAGCACATTCGGGATGGCTCAATTTCTTGGGCCTTGCCTTGTATCATGGGGATCTAGAAAGCAAAATTTTGTTGCCCTATAAACAGCGGAAGCTGAATACATTGTTGCTGCGGCGTGTTGCTCTCAACTCTTATGGATCAATAAACAAGTCAATGACTATGGTGTGAAGTGTGGGTCACTGCTCATACTATGTGACAACACTAGCGCAATCAACATCTCAAAGAATCCAGTGCAACATTCAAAGACAAAGCATATCGAGATAAGGCACCACTTTCTTCGAGATTGTGTTGAAAAAGGCAAGGTCACTATGGAATTCCTTAGAACAAGTGATCAAAGAGCAGACATCTTTGCAAAGGCCTTAAATCGTAAACCCTTTGAACAACTCCACATGGAATTAGGTATGATATCTCTTCAATGATCTATTTCCCTACATTAATTCCCTCGATGATTGGATAGAATTTATTGCTTTGCATATGTTTTGATGTCACGCTTTTATGGTATAAATCTTTGCATTTTTTGTAGACATCATGTTTAGGAAACCCCATGCATTTGACTTGTCGGTGACTTCTACTACATTCAGTATGTGTTCAACCTTATTGATCTCTTTGTTTTAAGCCCAAAAGAATCAACCTGATGATCCTAACCCTCATTACAAGCCAAAATGATGGTTGATTCTAATTCTTGTCCCTGAGCTATCATGTTTGAGAGTCTCTATGAGCCCACTTTTGAATTTCCTTTTAAAACGGAGACTTATCATCATGATCGACAAATCCTCATATATAATGCTTCATACTTGGTTTACTTTGGAACTCCATGTGCAAGCTCCACGCCAAATAAGTTCTCTCAGAGAAAGTCATGGATTGTGCAAAAGTCATTGACAGATATGTTGCGATGAGAAAACAGGTTTTTGGTTTGGTAGTCACCGACATGAGCAGGGTCAGCGACTATGAAAATTGGTGTGTGAATCACATCAGAATATTAAGATGATCAGTTTGTTTTTGGAAAGAAATTTTTCTGAGCATTGCTTGATTTGATTGAAGTGATACTTTCCAATTAAGAGAGAACAAGTTCTTTCCTAACCCTACCTCCTCCCTCATCCAAAAGCTTCATGATCTGTTGAGAGGGTTTTACTGACAAAAAATAAATTTGTAGTCAAGACCCCGCTAAGTATAGGGAGGTCAGGATCATCCACGGGACGCGAGGTTGTTTGATTACCCAACTACAAAAACAAGAAAGTAAGGCAAAACAAAGCAAAATAAGGCTATGACAGCCCTCAATATCGATCTTGTCAAGGTCGTTAACGATGCTAGGTTTCTACTAAAACACGCAAACAAAACAAAGAAACTACAGGCTCGGTACTGACTTGTGTATCTCGGTAACGAGTCTGTACGTGAGTGAAAGCGAATAAAATTCAAATGATCAAAACAACTAGGATAAGGGTTACCACGACATAATCATGCATACGAACTAGTGTGAAGGATAATTATCATGCCTCAAAGATAAATCTATCAACTTTCGTTAACCTAATCAAGCAAATCAAATAATTTTCATAAATCAATTCACTTTCTACGTATCTTGAATCCAAAGCTCGAAACTTTCGTTACCGAACAATATCAACATTCAAATTTACAACTTTCTCTTTCGATCAAGCGATACACTCAAATTACTTCGACTTTCGTCTAAGTATAAGCATAAACAAGTAGATAAAAGCATAAAAGGTAATCAAACATTCAACACAAACATTCAATCATGCATAATTATGTCGGGTTGCAACCCCAATCCTAGAAAAGTAAACTACTCACTCATGATTACAATCAAACAAACATCTATATTGAAAGAAAACATTGAATTAAAAGCTTACTTGAAAATATAAAAATCTTGTCTTACAACCAACCACGTTCATGTTCAAACTCAAGACAATGAAGAACAAGAACAAAGAAGCACGATCTCGATCCAACTCTCTCTCTCGATCGCGTCCTCCCTCTTCCAAAACTCGTGAACCTCCTTAAACTAGGCTAGAACAAGGGTATTTATACTAAAAGAAACTATCTAACAAAGATCCTAGAAGATAAAAACTTTCCTAACTAAAAAGATTACATGATAAAAGATAGATTTTCTCAAAGTCGCCGCCGCCTACCGACACAGTTCACCTCGGTAACGACCCGCACAGGGTTGGTAGACTCTTGCTAAATTCCCCCAATAAAACTCTAATGCACAGCTCGGTACCAACCTTCACAGGTCGGTAACGAGCTTTCTGTTTTGGGTTTTTGTACACTTTTCACAGCTTCTCTTGGACTTCAACGGATCTTCAAGGCATATCTTTTCTTCTCTTTCCTCTATGCACTCCACCATAAACCGGCCACTTGGCTCCAACTTGCTCGAAAAATGCTCCTTTCCGCTTCAATAACCTACAAAAAGACACAAAACGGAGTAGCTTCCATACTTTTCAGAAAATATGTAAACTTATCCAAAAACACACAAAAGTAACACTAAAACTAAACTTAACAACCTAAGAAAAACACCTAAAAACATACTAAAAACACGAACATTAAAATACCCCATACTTAAGCTTGATTGTACTCAAGCAATCACTAAACATTAACCAAAACCAAACATCATGTTTATCAAGCAATAGCCTTCACCTAAAAAGCAATTTCAAAACATAGCAAAAATAGCAAATGACTATTAACGTCATCACACATATATAAGTACTAATAGACATAAGCAACTACAATCCAACCTCACTAAGGATAAATGTGTTTCACTCAACTCTCATGTGTTTGGGCTATAAATTTAATCTCTCAACTCAATCATATGCAAAAACTCATAGATATTGGAACTTATATCACCAAACTCTCCACCAAAGATTTGTCAAAACAAGAAAAAATCATCAAGAGAACTTAGGTTCAATGAAAAACTTCATAGAAGCTTCCATTCGGCCAGATTGTAATGGGGGTTGGTAAAGACAATAAGGCGTGTGGAAATATTTTGGTCATGTGGTGCTAATAATATCCAGGAATCAAAGACTCCTAAACACTCACACATCTCACCAAAAATCTCAAAAAAAAAACATACCAAACTCACTCAAACATTAAAGAACTCTCTTCACTCACCATTTTAATCCTAGAAAGCCTCATAAAACATAAAGAATCTCTGGTTTAAACTTTAAACACTCTGCACATCTTCATTATTCCTTCTTTCTTTCTTTCTTTCTTTTCTGCAGTTTTCTTTTCTCGCCCTGCCTCGGTATCGATCTGAGAGGGTCGGTAACGAGCTGCACTTTTCTCCCTTCTCGTTTCGATTTTTCTCTCTTCTTAAGACCATCAGTACCGAGCCTGCATAGGCTGGTATTGATCCATTATTCCTTTTCTCCCTTTTGTGCACACTTTTTAACCAAGAGATCTTTTTACATAATAAAAACAACAGACTTCCAATCTACCCCACCAAAACCGTAATTTTGAACCAAAACATTACTTTTTTGCACTCTACAAAAACAATTCCTCTCCAACTAAGTCCTAATCCCCAAATAGGGTCAAGCTTATCTCGGCTAGGGAATATTTTGTGGAGCAACAAATAAAAAGGCTAAAGATCAAATTGGTTGTCAAAAAGAAGGATCATGTAAGGGTGGATAGGGATTCATAGGGCTTATGAAAAATAAGTTCTCTATCATATGACTTTCACAAGTAATGAACTAAAAATCTTATTCATGTCTTGAGAAATAGATAATCATCACAATTCCAAGAGATAATATGCATAAAGAGAGCAAATCACACATGAAAAATCATGGCTAAAATTAAAGCTCACAAGGTCATATTTTGTTGGATTGCAACTACTAATGGTAACAGTTATACATGCTCCATTTTATCAAATGCTATTTCTCTGTAAAAATAATGTCATCATAAGACTCAGGCTATACCATCAAAAACATGCTGAAAGGAAATTACATGGTCATGCAAGCAATCAACTATCATAGAACCAAAAGACAGGGTACTCATCTATTCTAAAAAACTTTTTTAAATTTTCAAAATATTTTTTTGTGGTTTTTTTAAAACAAAGACAACTAAAACAAACTTTAACAAACAACTGAAAAAACAAAACAAACAAGCAAGTTTTCTTTTCCCTCCCTATCCCATACTTAAAATTACAGTGTCCCCACTGTAATAAAGCAAATCAAAAGAAAAGAATATGGAAAAGAAAGAAACCCACAAGATAACCAATGAAGCAGAAGAAAACATCCTTGAAAGCTGAATCATCTCCGTGGTTGACTCGGCTAAAGTCGTCGTGCCAAGATCAAAAATAAATAACCTTATTCTACTAACTAGTATAGTAAGCAAGCAAGGGGTCAAACTCAAGAGAATCGGGATTCTGAATAATCAACAGGAAACAAGACAAGTATTTTTGGAAGTTTAAGCAAGCAGACAAACAAGCAAATAATATTTGGGATTAAATCAATGGAAGGAAAGCAGATTTTATTCAACCAATTCCACCTTTTTAATCATTCGATCATCAATTCATCCACTTTTCTATTAATTCCCAGGTTAATTCCAATCCTTATAAAAGATTTCCGCTTGTCCACAGTCCAAGCGAAAAGATGATATGAACAAGAACGCTTAATTCAAATCATGCAAAGTATTAAGGATAGAAGGATATCAAATCATGCAATCAAGCTACGAGTCGCATGCATAAAATAACAATCAAACACTCTTTCTCAATTGTAGTCCACGGTCCTAGAAAAGAGTTGTTTCAAGGATAAATAAGATTGCACAGACAACAATCAAACCTAATCCAAACATTAGATCTAAGTCAATCATACAAGTTGATTAGGCTTATCAAATCAAACATAGATCATATAAATAAAAACAAGAATTTTGATATCAACCAAGGGATAGAAAAGTTACCAGAATCTCACGAATTACATAAAAAGGGTTCCTTGATCAAACAAACTCCAAAGGAAATTAGTTCTTCATAATAAAACTAAAACCTAGAATAATCTCTGAAAGTATGCTAGAATGTCTCACTAAAAATACGAAACTAAACTTAAATAGTCGAAATAAATCCGAAACCTAAAAGATATAAATAATATAAAAAGATAGAATAGTGGAGACGAAGGCGGCGCTGGAAAACCACGATCTGCGAGCGCGGATTATCTCAATCTCCTTGTCCGCGGATCCTTGTCCAACCGCGAGCGCGGTTTCAAGTCGCGGGCGCGGTTCCTGCTTTTGACAAAATTCTGGCGTCAACTTTGGAGGTGGTTTTGACCCACTTAAAGTTGGAATTTGAACTCTCCGTAAAAACATGAATTGTAGCTCTTCGAGTTATCTTTTCAACGATACCAAATTCAGCTTCATTCGATCGCCGTAGCTCCCAAACGGTGCGTCACAAGAAAATGGCATCAAAACAACTCCAAATCAACACTTGTCTTCAAAACTCTTGCAATTCTTCAAATCGTGTCTTCGGTCTTCATATGACAATTATGCTCAAAACTAACCTAAACACACTCAAATCATACCTAAAATACAAGAGTTAACCTATACTAAATAGAGCATATCAAATTCTCCCATACTTAAACCTTACTAGTCCTCGAGTAAGCTCAAAATAAATCTAACAAGAAATCCTATCAAGGTTTACAGCATAGTACAAGGGAAGACAAAAATCACTCACCTCACCAACCCGAACCCAAAATAGAGAAATAGTGAGCAAAGACATGAAAGCTCAAACACACACCTCACCATAATACAAATAATATAACACTCAAGCTCTAAAAAGTGTAGAGCAACCTAGGATCTACCCAACATCTAAAGTGTAATCCCCAGACCCCCAAAGTAGAATATGATCCTAAACACTCTGATTTTACCACTCATTCTACTTAGGCGCCCTTTCGGGGTTTCACCTGATCACTCTTTTCATTTTTCTTAGGTGTGCTCACAAATACTCACATCTCTCATAAACTTCTTATTACCCCAGCCTAATGCTGGTCTGGGTTACCTGCATATTACCTGAGCTGCCCTTTCGGGTTTTCAACTCATCTTAGGATTTTTATATGCCTTTTTCTGAATTTTTTTATGGCTTTTTTATTATATTTTTTATTTTTTAAACATTTTCTCTATACAAAACATGAAACAAAAATCCCATAAAAATAACACAAAAATAAATTGAAAAGCAACTATCTATGATAAGCGTAGCGAGTACTTCCTCCCCCGTACTTAAATCCTTCATTGTCCTCAATGAAGTAAAGATAAAGGAAGTAAGCATAGAAGAGGAAAATCAGAAGACTCACATACGAAAGAAGAGAGGAATGAACTCCCGGAATTATAAGCACCAACCTCAGGAACGAACTGATCTGTCTGGGGACGAACCGCGAGGGCCATCTTCACAACTCAGCAACCAAATCCACACCATAGGACGTCTCCAATGAGAATGAACTGGAATCCTCAAAATAATAAAAACCATGACGACGGTAGCACCCCTCATACTTGAACAATTCCAAGGAACTAGACATGGAAAGATATAGAAAAATGGATTGGTGGATGAAGGTAGAATATGGAAGAACACTCTTTTTTTTTCTCTCTTCTACTTATTATTATTATTTTTAATTTATCTCAGTGGTTTCACTCGAAAGCCTTTTATTTCAGGGGTTTCACCTGAAAACCTTTTATTTCAGGGGTTTCACCTGAAAACCTTTTAATTAAGGGGTTTCACCTAAAAACCTTTTATTATTTCATTTTATTTATTTATATTTTTTAAAAAAATTTTTTTCAAGAAAAAACGGAAATCAATTTCGTCAAGGCAGATTCGCGAGCGCGGATCGGGGCCGCGAGTGCGGGTCGAGCCGCGGGCTCGGTTCCTCGCCTCGACTGGTGCTGTCTTTGAGATGAAAATATTATACCTGCAAGTTAGCCGGACAAAACCAAAACAAAACTAAAACTAAAACTAAACTAAAAAGATAAAAAGAAAAGAAAAGAAAAACTTACCTCGGGTTGCCTCCCAAGCAGCGCCTTTGTTTAACGTCGATGGCTCGACGTTAACCTATTATCTCAAGACTTGGACATCC
This sequence comes from Fallopia convolvulus, assembly GCA_964016875.1. Lineage (NCBI taxonomy): Eukaryota > Viridiplantae > Streptophyta > Magnoliopsida > Caryophyllales > Polygonaceae > Fallopia > Fallopia convolvulus. The sequence goes on from OZ024719.1 coordinate 30,202,602, forward strand.
TCAAAGCCCTAAGAAGTCTATCAAAAACCTGCGAACAACTGTCATGCAGGCAAATATAGCACAATGATAACTTGAAACCGAATAATATACCTTTCAAACACTATTTCAGTTTATCAAACCCACTAGAACAATCATTGTTAGATTGTTTAGGACAGAACCAGTTTAGAGGATGAGGTAGTTTTTCAAAATATAAATCAAGAGTAATGATTTTCATGTTAACACTACCACCCTTAAAATTTGAGACACCACTAGGTAAACTATCATGCTCAAGACCTTTTGCAGAAATATCAGGCAAACAGATATCAATAGAGAGTAAGGAAGAAGAGGGAAGGATATAGGGATCATGATCGATCATAACAAAGGATTCCATGGGAGGAGACATAGACATCTCCTCAGGTGGAATGGAAATCTCCATATCATCATCTAGCTCCTTTTTCGAGTCATCAAGCTCGTTGTCATTACTCCAGGAGTCATCAAACTAAAGGAAATATTCCTCCTCCGTCATCTCATGACTATGATCATCCATCTCTTCATCCAATAAAGGGTCTTTGAATGCCTCTAAAAAGGATGGAACTGGCTCTTTAAGGGGATCTGTTGGTTGATTTCGAGAATTTCCGTCTTTATGGCCAACTCCTCCTCTAGTTTTCTTTGTTCAACAATTTGGTTCTCCAATTTCTGCATCTCGATCTCTCTGGCTCGGAGCATACAAAAGAAATTCCATCTGTCAATGGGTTTCCAAATGACGTATTTTGCATCGCTCTCGCGATACATCCTTAGTTGGGACTCAAGAGTCATTCCAATAAAGATGTGATTGGAAGCATCATCAAGCACTACGTCTAACCCCCAAACAGAGAGCTCATGCATTAGTTTTTGGCACCTAGTGAAGTACTCATTAAAGGGTTCATCCTGCAACTGACATAACCTAAACGCAGACATTAGTATATACAAGTGTAGACCGTAAGATAGGTCTACACAACGAGATTTGGGATTTCTGGACGAACAGAGCCGCGAGTGAGGAATTTAACCGAGGGCGCAGATCAGCCGCGGGCGCGGAATTAAACCGAGGGCGCGGATCAGCCGCGGGCGTGGGTCGTCAGAAACGTCGACTGAACAGAAAAATTAAAAACCGATTCCCCGACAACGACGCAAAAATTTGACTCGGCTAAAGTCATCGTGCCAAGATAAAAAATAAATAACCCTATTCTACTAACTAGTATAGTAAGAAAGCAAGGGGTCGAACCCAAGAGAATCGGGATTCTGAATAATCAGCAGGAAACAAGTCAGGAGTTTTTGGAAGTTTAAGCAAACAGACAAACAAGCAAATAATATTTGAGATTAAATCAATGGAAGGAAAGAAGAGTTTACTCAACCAATTCCACCTTTTTAATCATTCGATCATCAATTCATACACTTTTCTATTAATTCCCAGGTTAATTCCAATCCTTATAAAAGATTTCCACTTGTCCACGGTCCAAGCGAAAAGATGATATGAACAAGAACGCTTAATTTAAATCATGCAAAGTATTAAGGATAGAAGGATATCAAATCATGCAATCAAGCTATGAGTGTCATGCATAAAATAACAATCAAACACTCTTTCTCAAATCTAGTCCACGGTCCTAGAAAAGAGTTGTTTCAAGGATAAATAAGATTGCACAGACAACAATCAAACCTAATCCAAACAGTAAATCTAAGTCAATCAAACAAGTTGATCAGGCTTATCAAATCAAACATAAATCATATTAATAAAAACAAGAGTTTTGATATTAATCAAGGGATAGAAAAGTTACCTGAATCTCACGAAGTACATAAAAAGGGTTCCTTGATCAAACAAACTCACAAGAAAATTAGTTCTTCATAATAAAACTAAAAACTGGAATAATCTCTGTAAGTATGCCAGAATGTCTCACTATAAAACGAAACTAAACTTAAATAGTCGAAATAAATCCGAAACCTAACAGATACAAATAATATAAAAAGATTGAATAGTCGAGACGAAGGCGACACTGGAAAACCACGATCCGCGAGCGCGGAACCAAACCGCGAGCGCGAATTATCTCAATCTCCTTGGCCATTGATCCTCGTCCAACCGCGAGCGCAGTTTCCATCCGCGAGCGCGGTTCCTGCTTCTGACAGCATTTTGGCGTCAACTTCGGAGGTGGTGTTGACCCACTTAGAGTTGGAATTTGTACTCGCCGTAAAAACATGAATTGTAGCTTTTCGAGTTAGCTTTCCAACGATACCAAATTCACTTCATCCGATTGCCGTAGCTCCCGAACGACGCTTCAGAAGAAAATGGCATCAAAACAACTCCAAATCAACACTTGTCTTCAAAACTCTTGCAATTCTTCAAATCGTGTCTTCGGTCTTCATATGACAATTATGCTCAAAACTAACCTAAAAACACTCAAACCATACCTGAAATAGAAGAGTTAACCTATACTAAATAGAGCATATCAGTGGTGGTGGTGGAAACTAGCGCTCAAAGTTGCCCAAAAACTCATACATCGTCCTCCAGCGCTCCTCATCAACCGTCACACGCTGCTCCATTATCCTCCAACGAGCGTCAGCTTGTTGCTGCCTTGCATCTTCAAGAGCCATGCGAGCGGAATACACACCCTCCCAACGATCCATCCGCTGAGTGAGCAGTGTCTGTTGTAGGTTCAGCTGCTGCATATGGAAAGACAAGTCATCAGCCCAGGGAGGAGGAATATTCGAACTGTAGGTTGGCTGGGGCTACGGTTGGTGGTGATCCTGTGGCGGGAAGTGGTCTTGATAGATTACCGAATTGTAGGGCACCATGCCATACAAATGAGCCTCGGTAGGTGGAGGAGCAGGCTCGTTACCGAAGTTGAATGCCTCAATATTGAGCTCGAAATACTCATTTTCGAGCCCAGGTTGCTCAGTACCGAGGTCGGTGTGCTCGTCAAGTACCTCGGTACCGACCTCATCGTCCTCGATATCGAGCTTTTCTGTAGAAGCCTCATCTCCGTCCATGGCAGCTCCTTCTCTATCATATCTCGTCTCACATTCCCTCAATGTTGGCTCATCCTGAGGTGTTTTGTCTAAAAGGAATGGTTGAGATGTCCAGGCTTCGTACCAATTTGGCACATAGAGCAACTTTAGCTTGTCCCGCATAATCATCACATCTTGTCTAAGTACCTTGGTGGCGACTCCACCATGGACCCTCTGAAAAATGCCGGAAGAACACCAGTACTTTGCATCCAGCTTTTGGGGACTGTGAGGGGTGTAGCGCATGAGGTCGACACCAAGCGCATCCGCCAAGAAACTCACCAAGTTCCCACACCAAACTTCCTTTGAAGAGTCCCCATACCTCTCTACAAATTTCAGCCATTCGTACCCCAAATTCATGGGGGCGGGGTCCTCCAAAAGAATAGTTCGGAGGCATCCAACCTCCATTCTTGTCAGCCTTGAAAGTTTCTTCTTGGGCCAAAATGTGGCGCCCAAGACTCGGAGAATGATCCTGAAGATGGGGTTGACGATGCGCTCCCCTGGAAGTTCCAGTGCAGAAGGATTGATCTCCTCGGAAATATATCTCCATGTGTCGATGACCTTGAAATCGTTGGGGGCCTTGTGATCCTGAGAGTGGTTGGGGAGGTCAAGGAGTTGATTGAACTGGGCCATGGTGAACTAGTGATCGGCATTGCCCAATCGGAACTTGATCTTGCCGACCGATGTCTTGGAGTTGAAACTTATTCAGAGGGTAGCTATAAACTCGATGGTGAGGGCCGGATAATGCGGGGTTTCCTCCTTCTTCAGTAGATGCGGTATACCGAGAATGGAAAAGGCATGCTTGATGATGCGATTTGGTCCTAGACCTAGATCTATCAAGGCAAATGTGAGTTTACCCAAGCCGTGGCGTCCCCCTTGGCGTGATGATCCCCGCCGAAGAACCCGCGCGCGCCACCAGAACGGATGACACTACGGGCGCGGGGAGAGTGTCCCGGAGCGTGACCGCGCTCCCCGTCCCCTAGACCGCGCCGCACCCGCAGAAACTCAACACCTACGAGCGCTGGCTGGCGCCTGGGAGCGCGCCCGCGCTCCCCCGTGTTTGACCGCGCCTTGCTAGGTGGTATTGCCGAGTCATGCGCAAGGTTTCCGAGGCTTCGAGTCTTCGGGTTTCTATCTTAATTATGTTATCGGGTTTTTAAGAGAACAATTACTTTATTTGGTATTATTTTCCATTTCGTTATTTATTTTAATTAATGAGATGGGTTGGGCTTGCATGCTTGGGCCCATCTTCATTAGGTTTTTTAGGTTAGACCTATTTTTCTATTTAATTTGTCAGACTCTTATATTTTCAGTTTACGCTTGAATTGAATTGAATTTGCCTTGGTTGAATCAAGTTTCTCTTCCCCAGGCTGTAATGCCCAAGCCTTTAGAAGCGCTATCCCATGCCAACCAGAGAACTTCCCAGCAGGTCACCCATCCTAGTACTACTCTCGCCCTTGCACGCTTCACTTCTGAGTTCTTTGTCCTCACTCGAACCCAGAAATGGAAGAGCTCTTGTTGACATGGGGAGCACCTCAATACCTTATAAATTATTGGGGTGTTACAATCTCCCCCACTTAAACACTTGACGTCCTCGTCAAGGCCCAAGCATTGCCCTCTAGGTTGATTGACCGCCCACCGGACCAAGCCAACTCGTAAGCTAGAGTCGGCTCTGATACCATTTGTAATGCCCAAGCCTTTAGAAGCGCTCTCCCATGCCAACCTGAGAACTTCCCAAGAGGTCACCCATCCTGGTACTACTCTCGCCCTTGCACGCTTAACTTCTGAGTTACTTGTCCTCACTCGAACCCAGAAAAGGAAGAGCTCTTGTTGACATGGGGAGCACCTCAATCCCTTATAAATTATTGGGGGTGTTTACACAGGCATTAGGCGTCAAACCCCTTCTATCCGTCTTCCAATCGCCCTACAATCATTCTGAGGTTTCGCTTGCCGGAATCAATTCCATCTCGAGACGCCGCTAGAACCCTAGCGACGTACCCTTGCCTCGATCCGCGCACCTTGCGTGTTAATTTTCTGTTGCTTCCGCTCCATTGTTCGTTAGAGATCATGACGGGATTCAGAATACGAGACGTCGGTCCTTGTAGCGAGACGAAACACATCAACTGGTATTAGAGCCATCGTCTTGTAAGTCTCCTGATTCGATCTTTGCACCTTCAACCCAGTTTCCGTCCATCACCCTCGTGAGTTCGGTTGTCTATCAAAAAAATCAATCAGTTAAAAACAAACAAGATTTCCGATAAAAAAAATCCGATATGCTTGACCGTATGGTGATATGATTTGAGGCTACTCGTGTTTGCATTTTTCTATTGCCATATATATTAACTTGTTGATTGTGTACGTGAAAGCACAATATTTGCATGCCAATTTTGGTTGACTTTGAATATCTTCCAAGATTGTACGCATATTAGCAAGTGTAATCTTATCTTTGCTTATTCGGTTGTTACTATTTCATATCAAAATTGTACGCATATTATTTCTTAAAAAAAAGAGCTGATCATATTTCAAAAAAAAAGGAGCGAAGTCGGGATTAAAAAAAAAGTGTTTGATATATTTTTATTTTCGGCCTAGGAATTGCTATTAGTTGGCCGATTTTTGTGTAATTTGGTAACCATGAGTTGTCGTACCGACTTCAGACAAGAAGTTGCTCTTTTACGACAACAAATGGCTGAATTACAAGCTCGTTTGGACGACCAATTTGCGTCCCTTGTTCCGCAACCGACATCGGCTCTAATGCCGCAACCGGGCGTCAAAACCTCAAGCTCGCCACAAGACCCGACCTTGGCTGGCCACTTGGCGCTACAACAACGACCTCCTCCTACAATCGGGGATGTCCAAGCCATGCCCTTTTGGAACAACGAGCCCGTTTGGGATCGTCAGCCCGATTGGGATCGTGAGCCCATTTGGGATAGCGAGCCCATTTGGGATAGCGAGCCCGTCTTTGATGAGCCGAGTTTACCGCCTCCATCTCTTTGTCCGATGCTTTTGCTTCCTACAAAAGTCGAGCCATTGCGCATCGTCTTCGTGCCCGTACTTGACTTCGTTCCATCTTCGACATCAAAGATTGTTTTGCCTACTATGGACGTTTCGATAGACGACACCGAGCTTGACGATATTTTTGTGCTGCCTGCTGCTCTCTGCCTCTCCCTGGACCCACCGAGCTCGAAGCGAGGACGCTTCGATTCTCAGGGAGGGAGGATGATGCGATCCGGTCCTAGACCTAGATCGATCAAGGCGAACCGGAGTTTACCCAAGCCGTGGCGTCCCCCTTGGCGCGAAGGTCCCTGCCGAAGAGCTCGCGCCACCAGAATGCCAGCCATCTCGGAGCACGGAAAGAACGCTGGGAGCGTGACCGCGCTCCGGCCGGTCGTGACCACGCTCCGGCCGCAGTGTGACGATGCCTCTGAGCGCGGGTTGGAGTCCGATAGTGCGACCGCGTTCTCCCGGGCCAAACCGCACCCCGACCGACGGTGTTCCGAGCTTGTGCGAGTTCTTCCGAGACCTCGGGTCTTTGGGCTTCTATCTTTATAATTATGTCCGGATTTTAAATAGAATAATTACTTTGTTTAGTATTATCATTAATTCTGTTATTTATAATGAGATGGGTTGGACTTGCATGCTTGGGCCCATCTTCATTAGTGTTTTTAAGATTAGAACTAGTTTCTATTTAAGTTGTCAGACTCTCATATTTTCAGTTTACGCTTGAATTGAATTGAATTTGCCTAAGTTGAATCGAGTTTCTCTTCCCCAGGCATCAGGCGTCAAACCCCTTCTATCCCTCTTCCAATCGGAAATCTTGACGTTTGGAATGACTACACAGGGCCCGACGATGTATTTCTGCTGCCTACTGATCTCTGCCTCTCCCCGGACCCCGCGAGCTCGAAGTGAGGACGCTTCGATTCTAAGGGAGGGAGGATGATGCGATCCGGTACTAGACCGAGATCGATCATGACGAGCCCGAGTCTACCGAGACCTTGGCGTCCGCCTTGGATTCTGACATAGCTCGTTATTATTATATTTATTATATTTCCTATTTTAGGCATGTTTCTATTTATAGATAGTTTCTATTTATGTTTCCGCTATTTCTATTTTTGGGCGTGTGTCTACTTATGCTTAAGAGACTGGCCCAATAGTTAATTAGGCCCATTAGCTAGACCTTGTTAGGTTTTATATTCTTTATTTAAAGAACTCTTGTAATCAGTTTTATTTACGCCTTGCTATAGACAAATTGCCTTTTGTGAATCGAGTTTCTCTTCCCTAAGGCTTAGGCGTCAACCCGGTTCGCGAATCGAACACTTTTCTATCCCTTTTTCCTACGCCCTTGTCTCGGCCCTAGGCCACCCGAACTCGATCTATCGAGTTCTCCCTCACAAACCACCCTGTTGCTCGCGCTTATCCCGGTTACTATCCGTTGGAGAAGATCCGAGGCCCTTCCGTGCCTAGATCGACACCCGTGCGATCCACCCAAAAGGCGAAACGCATCACTTGACATCATCGTAAATGCCGCTAGCATTGGCACTTGACCTTGAGAACGACCTAGTGAAGTGGCCCTTCTACAGGACGGAGTCAAAGACCGTCAATTGCTCCCGAGTAGGCAAAATGACTACGTCCATTCTTGGAGGAGATGGAGATCTCCGAGTCCTCCTTTTCTTTCCTGCCTTGGAGTTGGCTCGGCTTGTGCTTTCCATTTGGTACCTGAAAACACCATAAAAATCCAAGGTAAAATCCACTCAAATTATCAAGAAAACCCATACTTGCATTTGGAATTGGTTTCGACCCACCTCGGTATCGACAAATTGGGTCGGTATCGAGGTCTCTGGGTTTGGCTCTAATTCTAGACAATTCTCAAGTCGTTACCGACCCTCACAGGTCGGTAACGAGCCTGGGCCAGAACTTTTCTCAACCAATTCGAATCTCAATTCCCAAAACTTTCGACAATTTAGCATAAATTCAAGCACAATTTCACATAAAAACACACAATCAAGAACATGCAACCCCATACTTACTCGAAACCCCATCTAATCATGCCAACAATTGCTAAAACGCATGGTGAAAATCATGCAATTCAAGAACAAGTTACTTCATGCTTATCTATCATCAAAATCCAATATAAATCAAGCAAGAAGAACCGAAAATCAATCAAGATTAATCACGAATCATAGAAACATGAAAGCACGATGGCAATGTAGACATGCAATCGCATTTTCACACAAGATCTAGATATGAAAACTACCCAATTCACCATGAATCTTCAAGAAAAAAGATTAGGGTTTAGAAATCATACTGTAGCTTTGAGAAATTGAAGAACGAAAATTCAAATTGCAAAGGTAACGAGGGCTTGAAGCTTCAGTAACGAACACACGAGGTGTTGCTTCGTTATCGAGATGGTGCGGGATTGAGGACGTGGGTGCAGTTTGACAGCAATGAGAGAATCCGAGTGGGAATCGGTTGAGAGTTTGAGAGTTTGGTTGAGATTTGATGTGGATTTGGAGGCTTGGGAGTGTTTTTAAAGAAGTTGGGCAAGAGGCGGCGTAAGGGGTGATGCAAGGAAGAAGATAGATTTAGGTTTAGAAAACTTACCTGCCCGCGCATTGTTGAATCTAGGTATCGTCTCAGGTCGGTACCGACCCTTTCAGCTCGGTACCGAGCTTGGGCGACTCATTGTCAGTGCCTTTTCAAGCCCGGTTTCTGTGACATGTTAGCTTAAAAATCCTATCTCATAAACTTCTACCCTACTTAAAAACTCAAAAGAACGCTAAGAAAAAGAACTATAAAAAGAAAGAAAAAATAAAATAAAACTAAAACTAAAACCGGGTTGCCTCCCGTAAGCTCTATTTTTAACGTCGTTAGCCCGACGAACTTACCTGCCTAATCAAGGTAGTTCCTTCTCAGCTTTGTCGGGGTCTTGGGAGACCCCAAACTTAGCGGTGAAGGCATTGTTATTTCTTCTCACTAAATTCGGTCCCTTGTCTTCTAACAATATGCTCGGTATTCCTACACAATGGTTAGTGAAGTCCGAGAACCAAGGGGGTTTCGACTCCTCTATAGCATAAATAGTAGGGTATGGAGTAGGAATATGATATAAGGAATGATCATGACCGGTGATAGGGAATCTAGAGTTAGAATACTCCCCTTGATCCGTTAGAGAGGGCGTCGACACCGAGGCAGTTGGATCAAGCCCCTAATGATAATCACAATAACGATATCGTCGTTATCTCTAAAGCAAAAAATATACCTATGTGAATATATTAAGCAAAGAAGGTACTCACAACATAAATGATTAAATAGGTTAGAAATTCATGTTCAAGAATGTATATACATAGAGAACGAGAGAGCGAGAACGAGATCGAGGAGCTCGAAATCGTTCCCTGAGAATGTATATCGAAATATAGAGGCCGGTCATAGTTTAATGTTTCTGGGCAAAACAAGAACGAGAGAGCGAGAGAAAGGAAAAGAAGTGAAAGTGCAAGTTCGATAATTTGGTAAAGCTTTCCCTTAAAGGCAGAAGGGGTGTCTTCCAACGGCATTGGGCACAATTAGTGTTTAATTAAAATGGCCCTTTTGCCATTTTTGTTTTTAAACCCTCTTTTTACACTTTTAGCCCCTAAATTAATATATGTATAAAAATATTGCCAAGATTATTTTATAATTTTTTTTCAAGTGCATTTATTAAATATGGGCTTAAAATGAAATAAATTTTTAATTATTATTTCCAACACTAAATTACAATTATATCCTTACAAAAGAGTGGGATATTACATAAGTATCCCCCTTAAAAGAATAGTTTTGTCCACTAAACTAGGACAAACTAGGGATTGTATATAGAAATTATAAGAGATTTCTAGGAATTATATCTGTTTCTATTGCTCATTTTCCCATGTATGTCAGGCATTTTCTTCTTTTTCATCTTGAGACCAAAGCACCCTTATCAAAGGTATCTCTTCGTTGTGCAACTTCTTCGTACATCATTTATAATCCGTATGAGTTTTTCTTCATAGGTGAAAATAGGTGGGAGCTCAATGTAATCATAGAAGAGGACATGATAATTTTTCGGCATATACTATCTGATCAAAGACAGTTGGAAAAGAATGTGGATGTTGTTTGTAGGTCGGGAAGAAGATAAGCTACTTTGCCGACCTTTTTCAAGATTTTGTAAGGTCCAATGTAACAAGAATTTAGCTTTTCTCATTTCCCAAAACGAAGAACTCCTTTCGAGGTTGATACACGCACAAACATTTTATCTCCTACAATAAACTCAACACTTCATCTTCCTAAGTCCGCATAAGAATCCTGTCGGTCATGTTTGGTCAGCATTCTTTGTCGGATCAAAGTGACTTCAGATGAAGTCCTCTCAACCAACTTTGGTTTGATAAAGTATTTGTTTGCAATATCATCCCAACGGATCAGGGAATGTTACTTCCGCCCATACAAGGCTTCAAACAGAGCAATCCTACTTGTTGAGTGTTAGTTGTTATTGTAGATGAACTCTATCATTTTTAAGCTGATGTCCCAGCTGGTTAAGTATTCAAGTACACAAGCTCGAAGCATATGATCAAGGATTTGGAATAATTTCCTCAAATGAACAAATAGTTTGGGGTTACTAATGAAACAAGTGGTTTCTGCTTTGAACAAGGGTTAGAGTTTCATGAAGACGAAAGAAAATGAGTAGAAGAGTCGCTAATTTGCCCTTTACCTAAGGAAAGGGTTATTGCATTATTATTTTCTTAAGAACAGATTCATCTTTGAAACTTAGACGGAGTTAACAACATGATCTATGGTGCTTACACCACCAGAAAAGAACGAAAAGTTCCACCCAAAAGTTTTAATAAATGATGACTCCATTCGTTGGTCTTTTTGTACAAAACATTCTATGCATGTAAAAAGGATTTCCTTAATTCAAGTCGCATTTGAGGAGTTATGCAGTCTTATTTCACAATGTGAACAACATGGGATATAAGATTCAACATAGTCCTTTAATATATCTTCCCAAGAACAAGATGTAAATTTTTATCTCAACCATGTTATCAAGATGGGAGATGAAACACATTCTTATTCTCCAGCTTGAATCTATATAAAACATTTTATCCTTAAAACTTATGCAATTTTTTGTCATTACTTAAAGAATAAAATCCGTTTGAATTTTTGGAGAGATTATATTTATTTTTAAAACATATGGAATGACTTTGATCGTTTCTGTAATTAAGACCTAACATTGGCATTGATTTTTTTTATTTGATTTGACATGTGGACGTCTAATATGATCATCTAAGATCACAATCTTGAGAAAGGATAATCAATAATAAGATTTGAATTTGTCTAACTATTGTTGGAATAAAAAAGGAGTTGGAACTTTGAAAAGAACTTAATCATAGGTTACAAGCACTCGTGCTTGGACTTTTGGCTACTATAGAGAAAGATTAGTTAATCTATTGCGGCATCGGGCGTGCTAGGTTGGTGCATCATATAAAGTTTTTTCCCTTGACTTGATGATGCTACCTGTGACTAGCCCACAGTCAAAGCCATGTTATTGTGTGTTGTCGACACTGTGCCATCCCTCTATTTGGATGGTCAAATGGTGTGAGGGACATGGATGAGAGAGAAGGATGTTGCTCACCTTCAAACTCAAACTAGAAGAATTCCATCTTAAGATATGACTCACTTAGATTGAAACTCCAAAGGTAGATTGATATTACTCACAATCTAATTCAAAAAATTACAAGAAAAGATCAAGGAGGAGGCCTCCTAGGATCGGCTATGAAGAGTAGACAAACCATAGAGTTTGTGTTTTTAGTTTTGATATGATTAACCGAACAAAGAAGAAGCCCATGTGGCTTAAGGGGAAGAATAAAGTCAAAGTGGTATTTTGTCGTAGCATAAAGTTCCCATATTATAAAAGAGATCCAACTAAACCAAAAGTCCCCAAATGTATCCTTACACAAGTCATAAGAACCACACAAGTCATGGCCTTCAACGGGGCATTATGATCGATGTCGGTGCGGCAAGACCAAGTTGCATAAGCAAGCAAAAGGCATCTAGGGTGTTACGGTTGAGCATCTCCAAGGATAAAAGGCCACCCTTGAGATCTTCTTTCAAGGCCCGAGCCTAGAAACGAGTGATCATTCAAGGTAGGGAGAATCGACAACTTCTCGTGCATGGGTCGTGATAATGTTGGCAATAGAAGGTGTGTGGTGCTCTTGGGCTTCTAGACTCTAAAACTCAGTCTTCTTGGGCTTAAATCCATCTTTGGAATCAGTAGGGAGACCTTAAAAATATGGCTCGGGGAAAGTGGTGACACACCCTTAGTAATCTCCTCTTGGGCTTTGGTGGTGACACCGGGATCCCCTTGCTAGGCGCGGGGGTGGCCGAGGTATCCAAACTCATGATGTGACGTAGTCACATCACCTTCTTTCCCATAGGTGAATCACTTCTTCCGAGTCTTAGGGAAGTTCATGTTGACATGCCCCTGCTCTCGACAATTCTAGCAGGTAACCTTTATGATGTCCAGACCCTTGGGAAGAATGGGTCCAACCTGATTTCGAATTGCTCTTCTTTGAACATCTCTAATTCGACAAAGAAGATGGCCTTTTTAATCCACCAACATGAGGGCCTTGATTCTAAGGTTTCCTCCACCTAGCATAATCTACGTGGATTCATCTAGCATGGCCTCCATTTTGTAAGTTGCTCAACATATTTCTCTAATTTTGAGAAGTTGCATTGCACCATCCATAGTTTTATGTCCGGGTTAATTCAATAATAGGAATCCATGTATTTTTTGAGCCTCGATGGGGACTTTAGATATTACATATTTTATCAGGTAGTTGAACTTGATCACCATCTTCAAGGCGCTTAGTCCCTTGACCTTTGAATAGCGGAACTCAGTCAACTTTTCATCCTTTTTAGCATAACATAAGATATGATCCATCATTTTGTTCTTAAACATGTCCTAACACAACATGGGATGCTTAGATAGCTTGGAGTTTTCCCACCATTCGTTGGCTCCTACCTTGAGCTATAGCGCGATAATATGCACTTTCTTAGCTTCAATGTAAGCGACGTTTCTCAGTAATCTCTTTAGGTTGGAGAACATGTAAGAAATACGGACATGTTATTTTGTTCCATCATAAGAGTTTGGCCTCATATATGTGAATGTCTTGAGCACCCTATCAAAACTTGATCCTTTAGTAGGGATAAGGGCGTTCTCTACCGATTCGTTTGTCAGTTGGCCATCTCCAATTATGCATGTCTCATTAGGCAAGGACAATGGGGCTGCACCCTACATCATTTGTAAAAAAGTATGTTTTTCAATGATTCCACAATTGTAGCACTGAAAACTATCGAATTGTTAGGGACTCGCGGAGGCTAGATTCTTCAATTAAGCTCATAAGATTAACTTATATGTCCAATTAAAAGTAGGATTTTGAATCTTCAATGTTGAAAACACATCCTTATATGGAAAAGCGCTTTGAAGCATGAGATGAGTAGAGTTCCATGTTGTTTTGCAATCGAGACTCAACTTTCTTAAGCAATAAACAAGTTTCAAAGCTTTAATCTTATCCTCAAATTTCGCAACCCTTTTCGGAGTTACAGTCCAAAAGCGCACACAATCTCTCACCTTCTCAACACCCTTATCATTCTCAACCCTTTTCGGGGTTGCAGTCCAAAACAACACACCATCTCTCATCTTCTCAACACCCTTATCAATTTCACTCTTTCCATCTTGCACAATCAAGTTCAAAATGTGTGCACTACAATGCATGTGTAGAAATTCCCCATTCAATATTAGAGAACCTGAATCAAATCTCTCTTGTAATATTGCTACCATAGCATCATTTGTATTCAAGTTATCAACAACTATAGCAAAGATTTTTTAAGCAATGTTATATACATTAAAATTTCTTTTATGTGTGGAGAAGGAACATAAGCAAACCTAATAGTACAACAAAAATTGGAATTAAAAATCAAGAAAAAAACAATCATGGATAGCAAGAAATCATAGATAATAAACCTGAATTTATGGATTATAGTATATAAACAAATGTGCAAGTATAGTGTCGATATGTTACCTCAAAGTTCTATTATGTAAATCCCATTGATCACTAATAATGAGTCGTGATCACCATATAACGTTTCTTTTGATGAGATGCAAGCCACATATCATTTGTAATAGCAATTCTTCCTTTATGATCCTCAAACATCTTCTTAAGAGTTGCTTTGTTGCTAGCAAACAACTTCAAAATATCACTCCTTAGAGTGTTATGAGAGATTAACTTGAAGCTTGGATTCAAACTCGTAACAAACCTCTTAAAACCGATATGGTCTAGTGATATGTTGTATTTTATATAGCATAACTATGACTATATAATACATTTTATATACTAGATGAGGCCTTTTTAGAGCTTTAAATGTCAAATTAGTAAGAAGACTGAAGATTGAAAATTTGAGCAAAAAGAAGAGTTGGAGACGAGCGGAAGACAAATTTGGTGATTTGAAGAAACACAGTTCCATGCTCGCGGAACCTCTGTCCGTGGACGCGGAATCCACCGACTCGTGTTCAAGATTTACACAATTCCTCACTCGCGGAGACCCATTCCGCGCCCGCGGAAATCCTTGTCAGCGAACTTCGAGACGACGATTTATCTATCTTTTTACTTTTTTATATTTCTTTCCTGTTATTTCATTATCCGTGTGTTTTGTTGGAGACTATTAAAAAACCTACTTTTCATCTTTCGAGAGATCCTCTCTTCTCTTAGACCTAGTTTTTCTATTATTCTAGTTTGTATTTTCTCTACTATGGAGAACTAAACACTTTAGATCTTATACAAGTTTCAAGCTTTCAGATTCAAGTTTATTGTGAGATTCTACAATTCAGGTTTATTTCTACATGTTATTTCAATTCTCTTGTGCTTAATTAATATTGATTGTGTTGATTTTTGCTTGTCTGGCCAACTTGTTGGAATTAATACTCTCTATTGCTAGATCTAGGTTTTCTCGTAGCAAAACCTAATCTTTGTAGCAACTCAATTGGTTTAGGACTCGTTGGACGAAAACAATTGAGAAAGAGATTTGAATGCATGTTGATTGTTTGACTCGTTAGAATTCAATTGCATGTATCCTATTTATCCTTGTTCTCATTGCTAATATCCATATGATTTATGATCGTTTTATGAATTGTTTGGATATTAAGTTAGCATGTCTCGTTGCAATGTTTTATATATGATCAGGATAGGAATAGCCAATGAAATAACTTGTTTGAATCTATGATCAATAACTTGATGATGAATGTGGATGCTTGAATAGGATTGTTTTTCCTTAATTGATAAAAATCCAAACCTTTGCATTGTTTGCTTCCTTTGTTTGTTTAATATTCCCTAGTTTCAGTTTACAATTCCAAAGTCCCCCCTTTGTTACCTTTGTGAATTGATAATAATATTACTTAAGATACAAGTGTCTCTTGGGTTCGACCCTGACTTACCAGCTATACTAGTTGTGTAACTAGGGATTTATTTTTGATTCGGCATGACGAATTTCAACAAGTCAAATTTTGACGCTGTTTCCAGGGAACGAACCCGGCTCACCCGCGTGACATGCGGGAATACTTACCACACCATTGAGTAAGAGATTTGATTGCATGCTTATTGTTTGACTCGTTGGAAGTCAATTTGCATGTATCCTGCATATCCTTACTCTCATTGCTAATATCATTATTATTCATGATCGTTTCATGTTTGTTTTGATATTAAGTATTTACTTGACCCGTTGGCTTGTTTATTATATATGATCAGGATAGGAATAACAAAAGGAATAACTTGTTTGAATCTATGAGCAATAACTTGATGACGAAAGTGGATATTTGAATAGAATTTCTTTTCCCAATTGATAAAAACTCAACCTTTGCTTTATTTGCCTGCTTTCTTTGTTTTAATTGCCTAGTTTTAGTATTATAATTCTAAAAATCCCCCCTTTTCGTTACTTTTGAGTTGATAATAATATAACTTTGGATACAAGTGTCTCTTGGGTTCGACCCCGACTTACTTTCTATACTAGTTGTGTAACTAGGGATTTATATTTTGATTTGGCACGATGACTTTCAGCCAATCAAATTTTGGCACCGTTGCCGGGGATAGTAAATACTTACCCTATCCGCGATCGCGGAATTGTAACTGAGATGGGTGAAAATTTAATCGAAGAATTTCGCGCCAATGGGAAACTATCCGTGCTTGCGGATCTTTACCTGCATCCACTGATCTCTACTTTTATCCTAAATTTCCTTCTCTTGGCTCTCAAAATTCAATTCTCCTATATCCCGAGGCACTCAAGCAAACTACAAAACCTAAAGAACCTAGTGAGCCTAAGATTAGTGCTAGAGATTACATGGAGTTCATCTTTGGTAAAAGTGGTAATGTTGATGAGTTATTTGACCCATATTGTATGTATTTTCTAACATCACCACTTGTGTTGGATTTTTTTGAGCATATGCCATCTCATGAAAATTGGTCTCACAAGTTTGATAAGTTGAAGCGGTTTTTAAATCAGTTATTATTCAATTTCAATTTATCATTGTGCTACTTATGTTTTTGTGAGATGTGTTCCAAGGATTTTGATAGGTTGTTGAGGGTATTGACAATGTCCAATCTTGTGACATCATGTTGAACATCAAGCCAACGACGTTAAACAAAAGCGCTGCTCGGAAGGAAACCCGAGTTAAGTTTTCTTTGCCTTTTTCTTTGTTTTAGTTTAGTTTAGTTTTCCCTTTCAATCTTGCTGGGCTAACATGCAGGTACTAGGTTCAAAAGAAAAAAATTTGGGAAATTTTATTTCTCGAAAAAAATTGACGCACAGTTACTAGATGAACAGTTCCGCGCCCGCAGAACCACTTTCCGCGCTCGCGGAACTGTACGTTATGTCCAGAAGATATAAATTAAAAATAAATAAAAAATCTAAGGCAGAGTGGGCCTTTCTGTCCACCGGCTCTTCACTCTACATTCCATCTTCTTTCATCTTCTACCTTTCCTCTTCTACTTTTTCGCAAACCTCCATTAAACCAATTTCCACCTATCTATAATTCATATCCCATCAATCTTCAAGCCTTACCTAAACACAAACCACCAATCTTTAATAATCCACACTTCAAATTTCCAATCTTCTACATCTCCATAAACCCCCCAATCATCTTTCCAAATCCCTCACTTTTCCCACAAATACCTTCTTTACCAAGATCACCACATATCTGTTTCAATGGATTAGTATTGTTTTGGTTGAGAGTTTTGGAGCCTCTTATGAGAGAGACACTGATGTTAGCAAGGATTTGAGGGACATGGCACTTTCTATTAATGAGATCAGATAGAGGTAGGTTGAGTTCTACATGGGAGGTTGACATGACTACTCCCAATTTCCAATGGGATCCACATAGTGAGTCTTCTAATTTCCTTTTCCTTTACTTTATTCCTTTGTCTTTAGTTTCACTAAGGACAATGAAAGGTTTAAGTATGGAGGAGGGAGCACTCACAACTTATCTTAGTTAGTTGCTTTCAGTTGCATTCAGTATTGTAAGAAGAAAAAAAGAAAAAAAAGAGTCAAAAATTCAAAAAGACATATAAATCCTGTGTTGAGTTGAAAACCCGAAAGGGAAGCTCAGGCAAAAATCAGGGGCCCGGACCGGCATTAGGCTGGGGTAATAAGAGGCTAAAAAGAGTGAAAGTGAGTTGGTGAGCACATCTATTGAAAATTGAAATGAGTGATTAGGTGAAAACCTGAAAGGGCGCCTAAGCAGGATGAGTAAAAAAAAAGAGTGCCTAGGAACATTCTTGATGGGGCTTGGGGATTATTATTATGGGTTTTTACTTTGATATTTGACATACTATTATTATGAGTGATAGATTGTGCTAGAACTTCATTGTATGCACCTTCATTCTTTACATGGGTTTGGGTTGTGAGCTTATTTTGAGTGCTTTTTAGTTTTAGATCAATTTCTCCTACTACTTTCTGTAGAACTTTGTTGAATTGTCTTGTTTGATTTTATTTTGAGCTTACTCGAGGAAGAGCAA
The DNA here is from genome assembly GCA_964016875.1 of Fallopia convolvulus. NCBI lineage: Eukaryota > Viridiplantae > Streptophyta > Magnoliopsida > Caryophyllales > Polygonaceae > Fallopia > Fallopia convolvulus. Next base: position 30,220,676 of record OZ024719.1, read on the forward strand.
GGTCTAAATATGGGGGAATTTGATATGTTGTATTTTATATAGCATAACTAGGACTAGATAGTACATTTTATATCCTAGATTAAGCCTTTTTAGAGCTTGGAGACGAGCTCTAAAAAGAAGAGTTGGAGACGAGCGGAAGACAAATCTGGTGATTGAAGAAATACAGTTCCGTGCTCGCGGAACCTCTGTCCGCGCACGAGGAATCCACCGACTTGCGTTCAAGATTTAAACAGTTTCGCGCTCGCAGAAACCGGCGCCCGCGGAAATCCTTTTCAACGAACTTCGAGACGACGATTTATCTATCTTTTTACTTTTTTATATTTCTTTTATGTTATTTTATTATTCCGTGTGTTTTAATGGAGACTACTAAAAAACCTACTTTTCTGCTTTGGAGAGATCCTCTCTTCTCTTAGACCTAGTTTTTCTATTATTCTAGTTTTTATTTTCTCTACTATGGAGAACTAAACACTTTAGATCTTATTCAAGTTTGAAGTTTTCAGATTCAAGTTTATTGTGAGATTCTACAATTCACGTTTATTTCGACATGTTATTTGAATTGTCTTGTGCTTAATTAATATTGATTGTGTTGATTTTTGCTTGTCTGGCCAACTTGTTGGAATTAATACTCTCTATTGCTAGATCTAGGTTATCTCGTAGCAAAACCTAATCTTTGTAGCAACTCAATTGGATTAGGACTCGTTGGACTAAAACAATTGAGAAAGAGATTTGAATGCATGTTGATTGTTTGATTCGTAGGAATTCAATTGCATGTATCCTATTTTTATCCTTGTTCTCATTGCTAATATCCCTATGATTTATGGTCGTTTTATGAATTGTTTGGATATTAAGTTAGCATGTCTCGTTGCCATGTTTTATATATGATCATGAGAGGAATAGCCAATGAAATAACTTGTTTGAATCTATGATCAATAACTTGATGATGAATGTGGATGCTTGAATAGGATTGTTTTTCCTTAATTGATAAAAATCAAAACTATTGCTTTGTTTGCTTGCTTTGTTTGTTTAATTTTCCCTAGTTTTAGTTTACAATTCCAAAATCCCCCCGTTATTACCTTTGTGAGTTGATAATAATATTACTTAGGATACAAGTGTCTCTTGGGTTCGAGCACGACTTACCAACTATACTAGATGTGTAACTAGGGATTTGTTTTTGATTTGGCACGACGACTTTCAGCCAATCATCATCCATAGATAACGGGTACTCATGCATAGTGACCATGTTTTCAAGCTTATTCCTTGATATTCCTTGGTCAAAATTGTAACTCTCTAGCTTTGCTTTACCATCTCCTTGATTACTAAGGTTGAACAATTTTTGACCAATATCGAGTTTGACATGCTTCATGGGGCATCGTTTTGTGATTTCATCTTTGAGATGTGAAGTACCATTCTTGCTCGCAACAGAAAGAAGTTGATTACAATGCAAACATCATGCTTTTGGTTCTTCATTAACAACTATCTTCTCAAAATGATTCCACACCTCTGAATTATGCTTTCTAGGCCTTGGAGGAGAGGGACCTGACACCTCAGGTAAGAAAAAGGCTAGTTGGATTCCTCATTCAAAGATGCATTCACAACAGTTACATATGGGGTGTCGGTTTGTTCAATTGATTGAGGGAATGAAGATTGATCTCTTATATTCTGACCCGTGTCCATTCAACCAAAAAATCATATAACATTGATCGGACAAAAACGAGTAAACCACTGTCCATTCAACTACAAAATCTATATTCTGAGTTTCTAACCCATGTCCATTCATTGTACATAAACAAACAGGAAATGAAACTTGCAGAATGATACTTTTCAGTAACAAAACCACTCGAAAACACTTAGATAGAAACGTTATGAGCATGTGCAGACCTTACTTACTATCTCGCCTACAATAACTAATCAGATCTTACTTACTATCTCGTCTACAATAACAAAGTGAATGAACCTTAAATCAGCTACATGTCAAATTGAGCGTTAGCAACAAGAACTAGCCAACTAGGTTACATGTCGAAGCTTAAATCCGAGCAGAAAAACTTACCATTCTACTTCACGTCTTGCCTTCCGGCTTTGGTAATGGTGGAGGAGATGGTGTGAGGACCAACTACCTATCGCCGACTCACTGTCGGGATCGTCGGATCAAGACTCAGGATATGTTCGCTTTTGCGATCGGGATCGAGAGACATTCGTTCATAGCATGCATTTAGGTGTTATTTTAAGGGCATAGTTATGTTTAAATATTAGGACGTTGCATGCATTTTGCATTTTGCATTTTGCTTAGTTTTAGGGCATTGTGCTTTCATTTTTTTAGGTCGTTTTGAGGAGCAATGATTGGTTAAGTTGAAGGATTCAAGATTAGAGATATTCCAGTGTTTTTTCAAGGATATTCAAGCCACTTTTGATGATCATTAAGGCCCAAGAGGTTGTGGAAAAGAACGCTTAAATACGGGTCATGCATTGGCGTTGTTGTTTTGACACCACTTTCTTGTGATGCATTGTTCAGGAGCTACAGTGATCAGATGAAGCTGAATTTGCTATCATTGGAAAGCTAACTCAAAGAGCTAGAATTTATATTTGTACTGTAAGTTCAAATTCCAACTCTATGTTGGTCAAAACAACCTCCGAAAGTACCGCTAGGATGATGTCCGGAGAAGACCCGTGCCCGCGGTTCACTACCCCACGCCCGCGGTTGACCATATCAGCGACGCGAGACAAAGATTTTCTGCTATCTTTTATTATATTAGTTTCCTTTTCTTTTTAATACGTGTTTTTGAGTTGGCTATTTAAGCCTAATTTTCATACTTTGTTAGATATCTTGAGACCTAATTTCTATTATTCTAGTTTGTATTCTCTCTTCTATGGAGAACTAAACCCTTAGATCTTATTCAAGTTGAAGCTTTCAGACTCAATTTTATTGTGAGATTCTTCTATTCAGGTTTATTTCTACATGTTATTTCAATTCTCTTGTGCATAATTAATATTGATTGTGTTGATTTCTTCTTGTTTGGCTAAGAATTTATACTCTCTATTGCTAGATCTAGGTTTTCTCGTAGTAAAACCTAATCTTTGTAGCAACTCAATTGGTTTAGAACTCGTTGCACTAAAACAATTGAGAAAGAGATTTGAATGCATATTAATTGTTTGACTCGTTGGAATTCAATTGCATGTATCCTGTTTATCCTTGTTCTCATTGCTAATGTCCTTGTGATTTATGATCGTTTCATGAGTTGTTTGGATATTATGTTTGCATGTCTAGTTGACATGTTCTATTTATGATCATGATAGGAATAACCAAAAGAAATAACTTGTTTGAATCAATGATCAAAAACTTGATGATGCAAGTGGATGCTTGAATATGATTTCTTTTCCTAATCTAGTAAAAATTCAACCTTTGCTTTGTTTGCTTTGAATTTCCTAGTTTTAGAATTACAACCAAATATCCTAGGTTTTGTTACTAATTGAGTTGATAATAGTAATTACTTGGGATACAAGTGTCTCTTAGGTTCGACCTCGACTTACCAGCTATACTAGTTGTGTAACTAGGGATTTATTTTTTATTTGGCACGATGACTTTCAGCCAGTCATTCGTGGTTGCGTGCCGTCGAGATCTGAGAGCGCAGAGTTGAGACTAGAGAGTGGGAACTAGGAAGTTTTCTGGGAAGGGAACTGGAACTTTGAAAGAGACGGAATGTAAGTGGGAAACTGGGAATAGAAGGAGGCACGACTGTCTCACCTACTGAGTTAGGGTTTCTATGATTTTACAAGCCTATGTTAAAACAAATATATTTTTAAATATTAAAAAAATTCGAGTCGGGTTGTGGGTCAGGTGATTGGTAAGGCGACGGATGGATGAACCTTTCACTCTAAACCGACCTGACCCATCGCCTGCATCACCCTAAATCCGTTTTTCACCCTTTTATGTTCGGGGTTTTGCCCATTGTTGGGACCCCTGGTTCTAAACAATGGATCAACGATTCCATTCTCCGAGTTTTGATAATGACAAACACCATGAGGAACTAATGTGGTTTGTTCAAGTATTTCTAAGGAACGCATGTACAGCCAAGAACTCTCATGAATGACCAAAAGCCACAGAAGCTCACAATGCAGAACTTCCCATCAAGGGAATTCTTCAGAGGAAAGTTCCCATGCAATGGGAACTCCCAGGAATGATCAAGAGAACACAAGCTTACAACGATGAAGAGTTTCCATCAAGGGAACTCTGAAGAAGACAGTTCCCATGACATGGGAACTCACATGTGAGGACAACGACCGTTCAGCGCAGATCACGGGATTCTGTCTTGGACAGCCTGAAGGAACAGTTTGAGGATCAGACTGTCACGCTTGATCCAACGGTCCGATTGATTCAAGAAGTTGACCTAGTTCAAACCAAAGTCACTTGTGAAGAAAGTACAACTTGGGCATTAAGCAAAGGGCATTTTGGACACAATTGAAAGATGCGATTGCCCAAGCTCACCTGGACTATAAAGCCAAATGAATAGTACTCGGATTGTGTACTTCTCCCAGAACTCACAAACACCCACACAAGAGAAAAGAAAGAAAAGGAAGAGAAGTCCCCGCCGGCGAGTGTGTGATCTCGACGACGGTGAAGCCGAAGTTCCCAGGGGCAAGGGAACTTAGAAGTCGGTGTAAGGTTTGAGTTACTTGTATTTTGTTGTTGTGAGCTTAGGAACTCAGTTGAGAGGATTTACTAGTGTTGCTAGAGTTAGGAAGAACTCGTAGGAACAGATAAGTGTGAATCCGGCTGTTGTAACTAAGGAACAAGGCAATCAATATAAGTAAGTCATTCAAAATCCTCCAAGCGGAGGTAGAGGTTTACCCATACAACTAGTTGGTTGTAGTGGGGTTCCTCTATAAGGGAACTGCGTTCTTTACTGCTTTTAATACTTGTGCTTAATTTACTTCTGCTGCCTTGGAAACAGCTTAACAGCCAGTTCCCAAGCTCTTTCCTAACGGTTTACGATCCAACAATTGGTATCAGAGCAGGTTTGCTCTAGATTTCTGTTAGCATCGCAGGTATCAAATGGCTCAGGAACTTACTCAGGTAGGGAACAACACTAGCAAGCCGCCGAGGCTTATTAATTACTTGGGATACAAGTATCAAATGGAGATGGGAGAGTCTGTCAATAGCTACCAGTCCCGATTTGAAGGACTTTGCACCAAAATGGAAGGCTTGGGGATCACCAAAGAAGAAATCACCCATAAGATGAAGGTCCAACAGCTCTTCAACGGGTTAACTCGAGAATGGGCAAACGAGAGAACAATGTTCAAGGAGAATCCGGAAAATAGAACACTCATGCTCCATCAAGTGTTTGGAAAGCTAGTGGGACACGAGAAGAGAAAGATCGATGATAAGGAACAGACTCGAGCTCATCGAGGGATCGCACTCAAGATTGAGAAGATGTTCAAATCAACTCAAGAACAACACGAAGACTCCGAAGAAGAAGAGGATGAGGAGCTAGTTCTCGTAACAAAGGCTCTTCGGAACTTCTACAAAGGGAAGCTCCAAAGGAACAGTGGGAACTGGGGAAAAGGACAGAGTTCCCAAACAAAACCGACAGAGAGGGACCTCTCGGATGTCACATGTTACAAGTGCAACAAGAAAGGACACTTCACTAAGGAATGCCCATAGGGAACTGACGGCCGGAAGCAAGGGAAAAAGGCCTACATTGCCACCTAGAGCGATAATGAAGACGAAGATCCCGAGTCATGGGCACTCCCAGACTTGTGTGGAATGGCCATAGGAGAAACCACTGGGGAACAACTCAGTGAGGTAACCACTGAAACTGTTCTTGCTTCTTTGAATAACTATGAAAAACCTGAGCTGTTGAAAATTCTTTCAAGTCTTGTCAAAGATAATATAAAACTGCAAAACAAGTTGGAAAAACAGGAACACATAAATGCTCAATTAGTTGGTCTTGAACCTTGTCCCAACTGCATATCCCTTCTCGAAAAACTCAAGTCCCATGTGTCTCACATCGTAGATCTAGAAAATGAAATCAAAACTCTAGAAAAGGATGAGAACACTCTCTTACAAAACCTGAGTAAGACTCCCGAACATCTTGAAGCCTCTAGTTCCGAAATCAAGTTTGTCCCAGCCAAACACGGCATAGGATACAAAACTGAGAGCTCAAAGAACGGGAAGTCACCCCTGAGTGAACATGAAATCCATGAGTAAAATGCTCATCTCGAGGAGAAGATCAGGGTCCTAGAAAGTTGGAAAGGTGGTGAGAAAGATTATTACACTGGGAACACTGGACATAGACTTTATGTCCAAATTGCTAAGGGAAACGGGTCACGGGTGTACAATAAGGAAACCATGGATAGGAACAGAATCCAGAGATCACACCTAAAATACTACCTAGGAGAATACTATAAGACGTGCTGGAACTGTGGTGCTCATGGGCACTACAAGGAAGCATGTCCCAAGAAAAGAGCCCAAACCCTTAGAAACCGTGAGTTCCTAAACAAACAAAAACATCATGCTAATCACCAAAGGAACTCCAACTCTCAAATCACTCATGATATCAACATCGCTGACTATGTTTTGAATGAGAATATTTTCCCTTGCAAGGGACCTGGCAAGAGTCATCTTGCCTGGGTCTCAAAACACTAACATTACCTTGTAGGTGGCAGTGAAAGGGAACAATGCATGGTTCATAGATAGTGGATGCTCGAACCATATGACCGGAAACAAAGATATTCTCATCTCACTCCACACTCATGCCGAAGGAGGCCACGTCTCATTTGGCAATAAAAACAAGGGAGAAGTAATTGGAAAGGGAGAAGTGTTGCTAAATAGATCAATTAAAGTCAGCAATGTCAATCTGGTGAAAGATCTGGGATACAATCTCTTAAGTCAGCAATGTCAAGCTGTGTCTTGCGAGTTCCCATGATGATACGGAACTTTGGCACCGAAGACTGGGACATGCATGTGTCAATCAAATCCTGAAGCTCTATCTACAGGATCTGGTCATTGGTCGTCCACGAATTAATCTCGAAAAAGTCCAAATGTGTGAAGCACGCGTTCGAGGGAAACAGACTAGGAACTCCTTCAAAACCAAAAAGGTGGTGAGCACAACCAGGCCTTTAGAGCTAATTCACATGGATCTCTGTGGTCCCATGCGAACAGTCAACTATGGTGGAAAAAGGTACATGTATGTCTTAATTGATGATTTTTTTAGATTCACCTGGGTCATTTTCTTGAAGGCAAAATCACAAGCTTTTGAAGAGTTCGAGCCCTTCATCAAAAGAACAGAAGTAAGCATGAGGCTAAAGCTGAAAGCCATCAGATCTGACCATGGAATTGAGTATCAAAACTCAGAGTTCCTTAACTTCTGTGACAAACATGGGATCTCTCACATCTTAGCCCCTCGCACTCCTCAGCAAAATGGAGTGGTCGAGAGAAAGAATAGGACCTTGGAGGACATGGCCAGAACCATGATGCTTGAAAGCGGAGTTCTTGAGTATTTCTGGGCTGAAGCCATCGCCACAGCTACATACATCTTGAACCGATCCATGACAAGGCCTTTGATCAAGAAGACATCCTACGAGCTCATCAAGGGGAGAAAACCAAACATCTCCCACCTAAGGACCTTCGGATGCACATGCTTTGTCCACAACAATGGCAAAGACAACCTTGGAAAATTCGATCCTAGAAGCGATGAACGGATCTTCCTAGGATACTCATCACAAAGCAAGGCTTACAAGGTCTATAACAAGAGGACCAAGAAGATAGAAGAAAGCATCCATGTCGTCTTCAACGAGAAATCTGTAAAGATGGGAACAGAGACCCAAGGGAAGGGAACTCTGTTCAAACTAGTCAGACAAGAAGACGATGATGATGACGATGATGAGCCGAGGAAGAGCGATAAAGACTATCCAAGTGCTAGTAACATTCCACAACCAGGGAACAACGAAGGAATCCAACTCTCACAGATCCAATCACCCTCGAGGTTCCCTCCTCAGAAGAACTACAAGACACCTCCAACTCTCTTGTTCCCCAAGACAATACCCTGCCAGAATCAAGTGTTCAGGGGGAACAAAGAGGGAACTTGCCAGGAATTTCTGAAGAAACACTAAATGAAGAAGCTGAAGATGAGTGTTCCCATGAAAAGGAAGCCTCTACTGAAGATGACACAAGTGCAAGGGAACCCACTCATACAAGAAACTTTCAACAAAGGAAGGACCACCCCATTGAGAACATCATCTCCCCTTATGATAAAGGTGTACAAACTCGTTCCTCTCTCAATAATTTTTGAGCTTTTAACGCGTTTGTTTCAATGGTGGAACCCAAAAATATCAAAGAAGCCTTGAAGGACCCAGATTGGATCCATGCTATGCAAGAGGAGCTCTACCAATTCGAGAGAAACAAAGTTTGAAAACTAGTTCATAGGCCTAAGAACAAGAACATCATAGGAACTCGATGGGTCTTTAGAAACAAGCTCGATGACACTGGAGCTATAGCAAGGAACAAGGCTAGACTGGTGGCACAAGGCTACAGGCAAGAGGAAGGAATCGATTATGAAGAGACTTTCACACCAGTCGCCAGGATCGAGGCCATCCGACTCTTAATTGCCTATGCTGCTCACAAGGGATTCAAGCTTTATCAAATGGATGTGAAAACAACCTTCCTCAATGGACATCTCAAGGAAGAAGTATATGTGGCCCAACCCCCAGGATTCGAAGATGAGAAGCTACCCAACCATGTCTATTTCCTGGAGAGGGCCCTCTACGGACTCAAACAAGCTCCCCAAGCTTGGTATGACAGGTTTGCTCAATTCCTCTTGTCCCATGGATACCTTCGAGGTTCCATAGACAAGACTTTGTTTTTAAAGAAAGAGTCTAAATACATTTTGATTGTGCAAGTATATGTTGATGACATTGTTTTTGGAGCAACTAACGAAACTCTTGTAGAGAAATTTAAGGACCTCATGAGCAGTGAGTTTGAGATGAGTCTCATTGGGGAACTCACGTTCTTCTTGGGACATCAAATATCTCAAACCAAGGAGGGAAAAAAGATTCATCAACTGAAATACATCAAGGAAATGCTCGTGAAGTATGGGATGGAACACTCCAAGCCCATCGACACCCCCATCTCTCCAAATTCAAGGCTCAATGCGGACGAAACAGGTATAAGTGTGGACCAAAGGAACTATCGAGGTATGATTGGGTCCCTTATCTACTTAACAGCTAGTAGACCTGATATCATATTCTCCGTATGCCTTTGTGCTCGTTTTCAAGCTAACCCTATGGAATCACAGTTGAAAGAGGTGAAGAGGATTTTCAGGTATCTCAAAGGGAACGATAACTTGTGCCTTTGGTATCCAAGGAACAGTTCCCTTGATCTCATTGCATACACAAATGCGGATTTTGCAGGGAACCTTGTGGATAGAAAGAGCACATCAGGAATGACCCAGTTCCTAGGGTCATGCTTAGTTTCATGGGGATCTAAAAAGCAAAACTCAGTGGCACTCTCCACAGCTGAAGCAAAATATGTGGCTGCCGCAACTTGTTGTTCCCAAGTTCTATGGCTTAAGTCACAACTCCAGGATTACGGTATGTCTTTTGGCCCAGTTCCCATACTTTGTGATAATACTAGTGTCATAAACATTTCCAAAAATCTTGTGCATCATTCTAGGACTAAGCATATAGATATAAGGCATCACTTTCTACGTGACAATGTTGAAAGTGGGAACATCTTGATGGAACACTGTAGAACTGAAGAGCAAATTGCGGACATTCTCACCAAAGCTTTAGACAGAGGTCCCTACCAGCGTTTTCGAATGCTTCTAGGGATGGTTACTCTAATCTAAACAAGTCCCTGTTTGTCTCTCCCTCAATGCCTGACTAGTTTTTCTAAGAATGCATGATAGGGAACTTGGATTTATTGCTTTCACTATGCCATGATTACTAGTCTAAAGATAAATGTGTACAAGGGAACTTTATTTCTTTCGGCCCTACATGATCAACCAGAGTTCCCTTTATCCCACCTTACAGGCCACTATGATGGTTGATCATATAACCTACCCTAAGCTAGGGACCAGACAAACGCTTCTCATGAGCCAAAATGTTTACTCCTTTATCGAGTCGTAAAAGAGTTCCCTTAACCACTTCACTCTCCCTGACCTTGATAAGATCATGGGAACTGATATATACTAGCAAGGGAACGTTGACTCATCTACGAAGAAGAACCGTCACTTGGGAAGCGGACTTTTGCGTTAGAAGCTCTGAAGCGTTAAGGGCCAAGTATTCAAATTTTGAAAGGACTTCCCTAGATATCGTGACGCGTGTCAAGAGGCGTGCTACGGAAGTTGAAACGATGCCCCACATTCATTGGGAAACAGTTATCGATGTTTTCCCACTTCCCTTTCTACCCCTCGCCCCTTCTCTCCTTAAAACACTCCTTTGCCATTTTTGGGCCCTTATTCCGTCTTCAACCCAAAAAATGGCCACACCACACACCTTTGCCCAGATTAAAGCCTGGGTTCTTGCAAATCCCAGAATTCTCTTCGTCTCGCAACTAAACGAGATTAAGAAAGAGCAAGACCCAATCATGAAGGACGTCCTCATCCAAGGGCTCTACAACCAAGTAAGCCCTTTCTTGCCACCCCCTCCTCCGGCCGACGAAACTGTGGCCTGGACTTCCTCTTCCGCCACCTCTTCTGAATGCCTTCCTCCTCCCTCAACCACCAACACCTCCTCCGGCATTGTCATTGTTGATAGTTTCGAAGATGCTCGTCCCTCCATCAACGAGAAGCCCAGAAAATCCAAACACCACCATTCATCCAAAAAACGCCATTGATCCAAAGACCCCTCGAAATCCAAAAAAATCCAAACATTCCAAAGATCCCTCCAAATCCAAAAAACGCAAACACACTGAGGTCTCTGAATTTTCGAAGCCTAGGAAGAAGCCCCATTTCAAATTCGAGGAGTACTTGAACTGCTCCACGGAAAGTCCTTGTATGGCCAAACCCCCTTTCGTCTTCCACTCGGACTTTGGGACCTCCCAATCCCAGAGCCAACTCACTTCTTCTTGCCTCCCTCTTCCCATCACTGAGGGACCTCCCAAACCTCTTCCCTCGAAACAAAAGACTCCTCCACCACCTCCTTCTGTTCCCACAACAAAGGGAACTCCACCTCCACCACTCCCCTCTGTTCCCACAACAACGGGAACTCCACCTCCACCTCACAAAACTCCTTCCCCTCCTTCCTCACCAAAACACACATCTATCTCTCCCACTCCTTCCTTGGGGACCTCTACTCCTCATGTTACCAAATCCACTCCTCCTCCCCCTTCTACACAAATATCCACTCCTCTTTCCTCTCCTCTTCCCTCTTCCACCACATCCCCCACCACCACAAAACTCCCCACTCCCTCTCCATCCAAAACTACCGTCGTTCTTACTTCGGACGACGATGACCTTCCCCTCTCCGTCGTCATCGGGAAAATGACCAAGGACCCTCCTCCTCTCATCATGGGAACTATCGAGGAGGAGGCCCAGCTCAAGGATGTCGAGGAAGAGCTCAACCAGGTCCCCACTGAAGCAACACATGATCAAGGGACCAAGTCCCCAGAGAAGGTGGCTCCTGACGAGCCCACGGAGAAAAGGGACCCAACACCAACTGGTGGTGCTGGGGCAAGTACAAGTCATCCTAACGATGACGCGGAGGGTTCAAGCTCGAGCTCCTCCGAGGAAGAAGGGACCTCCAATGATGAGGTCGAAGAAGAAGAAGAGGCTCCAGCTGCAAAGGAGCAAGCACAGATCCGAACACCTGGACACCAAATGGTGGTGTCCTCGGGTTCCCATCCTCCAAGGGAACGAGTGCTGATGATTGAAGCGGCTGCACTCCCTCAGCAGAAAGGACCTCGAACGGTCTCTAGGGGGAACACTTCTAAGAACACTACAAAGAAGGGGAAGGGAACTTCATCAACAAGGTACCCTGTGGATGAACGCCGGAAGCTCCTCCCCCCTCTTATAATTTCTGAAGAAGTGCTCAACAACAACGGCCTAGGGGAACTGTGGGACCTAATCAAGGCCCAGGGCTGGGAGAACCTTTGCAACGAAGTTGTGAGTGTAGATCCCTCCCAAGTGCGTCAATTTTACAACAACTTCATCATAAACAATGACGGCACTCAGGGGACTCTCTCCCACGAAGGCGACGAGTTTATATTTACTACGTCCACAATCCGCCTTCAACTCCAGGTCCTAGTTCAAGGACTCAAAGAGTTGCCCAAAAAGCTCTGGGGCGACTTCAACAGCGCCGAGGTATACAACACCATTTTTGAGGGCCGAGTTCCCACTAAAGTGCCTTCGACTCATCATTTGTCCCTCGTCACCAAGCTTGCTCATCAATTCGTCATCAATATGGTGATCCCTCGCCAAGAGAAGCGTCTGGTCGTCAATATACCCGATGCTATCATCCTCTATCACTTCCTCCTCAAGAAGCCCATCAACCTTCCCAGAATCATACTTGGGCATATGGAGAAGTGTATGACTTCCAAGTCCCATTCCCTTCCCTACTCTGGGCTGATCAAGAAGCTGCTGCAAAAAGAGGATCTCTACGACGCCTCTAAGGAAGAAATTGTGCTTGAAAGGGAACTGGACATCTCCGTGGTCCAGAAGATGAGGCACTCTGAGCCTATCGAGGAAACGGCTCAACTGGAATCTAGTGAAGAGGGGAACTCTCAAGTTTTATTCCGCATCGCCAACACCCTCGATCAGATTGCCAGGGACCAAGCAACATTGGTCAGGGGACAAGAAAAGCTTACACAAGTCTTGACGCGTCTCTGTGATGCCCTGTTCCCACGAAGCCCATGATCTACCCTTTCCTTTTCCCTTAATCCAAAAATGACCACAAAAATGTACTTGAGTTACCCTTGTATATATTTTCTCAAGTAATGAAATGGCTTTTAATTTGAATGCGTGTTCCTTTTCTCCCTTCTAAATTGCATTGCTTGTTTTCGATGATGTCAAAAGGGGGAAAGACAAAAAATGCGAGATGAGTTAAAAGTTTAAATTATCACAGAACATGCATAAGCTAAGGGGGAACTATTGCACAAAAAGCTAAGAAAGATCTAAGTGTTTCACCAGAAGTGGATCCCTAATCTAAGTGTTTCACTAGAAGTGACTCCCCCAAATCATACTTAGGAACTCATTAGCATATCATTCATTGAAATACTTGCATATTTTGTGATGGGTTTGTCATCATCAAAAAGGGGGAAATTGTTGGGACGTTGTTGGAACCTCTGGTTCTAAACAACGGATCAACGATGCCATTCTCCGAGTTTTGATAATGACAAACACCATGAGGAACTAATGTGGTTTGTTCAAGTATTTCTAAGGAACGCAGGTACAACCAAGAACCCTCATGAATGACCAAAAGCCACAGAAGCTCACAATGCAGAAGTTCCCATCAAGGGAACTCTGAAGAGGAAAGTTCCCATGCAATGGGAACTCCCAGGAATGATCAAGAGAACACAAGCTTACAACGATGAAGAGTTTCCATCAAGGGAATTCTGAAGAAGACAATTCCCATGACATGGGAACTCACATGTGAGGACAACGACCGTTCAACGCAGATCGCGAGATTCTGTCTTGGACAACCCGAAGGAACAGTTTGAGGATCAGATTGTCACGCTTGATCCAACGGTCCGATTGATTCAAGAAGTTGACCTAGTTCAAACTAAAGTCACATGTGAAGAAATTACAACTTGGGCATCAAGCAAAGGGCATTTTGGACACAATTGAAAGATGTGATTGCCCAAGCTCACCTGGACTATAAAGCCAAATGAATAGTACTCGGATTGTGTACTTCTCCCAGAACTCACAAACACCCACACCAGAGAAAAGAAAGAAAAGGAAGAGAAGTCCTCGCCGGCGAGTGTGTGATCTCGACGACGGTGAAGCCGAAGTTCCCAGGGGCAAGGGAACTGAGAAGTCGGTGTAAGGTTTGAGTTACTTGTATTTTGCTGTTGTGAGCTTAGGAACTTAGTTGAGAGGATTTACTAGTGTTGCTAGAGTTAGGAAGAACTCGTAGGAACAGAGAAGTGTGAATTCGGCTGTTGTAACTAAGGAACAAAGCAATCAATATAAGTAAGTCATTCAAAATCCTCCAAGCGGAGGTAGAGGTTTACCCATACAACTAGTTGGTTGTAGTGGGGTTCCTCTATAAGAGAACTGCGTTCTTTACTGCTTTTAATACTTGCGCTTAATTTACTTCCGCCGCCTTAGGAACAGCTTAACAGCCAGTTCCCAAGCTCTTTGCTAACGGTTTACGATCCAACACCCATTTTTTCGGATCGGGTATATCGGATATCCATCGGGTTTGTGTCAGATTGCCATGCCTATTCGTAAGAGTATCTCATTGGCTTCCGACAGTCATTTCTCGTTGGGGGACTTTTCACAATAAGCATGTTTAAGCCAATTAGCTTCAAATGTATGAGATTATACATTTAATTTATTTCAAACATGACAATTTTTAATGGAATGGAGTTTTGATAAATACAACTGAAATGATAGACTATAAAATCCTCCTTAGGGTAGCCTTGTATTCATTCACAATATATATAGAGTATAGAGTCTTGTAACATAAGCTAGGTCAATAATATTATTTACATAAATATAATATATGCAATAACACCCCTGTAGTCGAAACAGGAGGAGAAGTAACAGTGAGACTGTCTCTAAAATCTAGAAAAAGTGAACGAGGCAAACCCTTTGTGAAAAATTCAGCGTACGGATAAGAAGATAGGGCATGGAAGACTTTGACATGACCAATGGCTACCTTTTCTCGAACAAAGTGTATATCCAGCTCAACATGTTTGGTACGCTGATGTTGAACCGAATTTATAGCAAGATAAGTAGCTGAAATATTATCCGTGTAGACTAGACTAGCACGAGAAAACGGACAATGTAGTTCGAGTAAAAGATCGCGTAACCAAGAACACTCAACAACAACATTAGCAACACCCCTGTATGTTGGCCTCTACACTAGAACGAGAGATAACAGACTGTCGTTTTGATGACCATGAAACAAGAGTGTCATTAAGATACACACCTTAGACAGACATGGATCGTCGTGTGTTTGGACAACTAGCCCAATGAACAACAGTATAGCCCACAAGAGCTGGTCGATCGGCGTGCATAATAGAGATACCAAAATATGGAGTGCCATGTGTACCGAATAACGCATTTCAGTACAGTCGAGTGATGTTCCAGGGGATCAGGCATAAACATACATACTTGTTGAACAACATATGTGATATCTGGTCTAGTGAAAGTCAGATACTAAAGAGCACCTGCAGGACTCCTATAGAATATCGAATCAGAAATCGGAGGGCCAACATTGATGCCCAATTTAGATCCAGAATCAATAGGTGTGACAGTTGGGTTACAAGAGGACATATTTGCTCGATCAACTATCTCCCGAGCATACTTTCCCTGTGATAAGAACAGGCCACGGCCTGAGTGTTGAGCAGAAATGCCAAGAAATTAAGACAACGGGCCTAAGCCAAACATAGCAAATTCATGACTCAGAAAAGCAATAATGTCACGCCGAAGAGAATCATATTAGGCAATAAGCAAAATGTCATCGACATACAACAACAAGTAGGTGATGTCACTGCCACGATGTAGAATAAACAAAGAGGAATCACTCTGGTTGCCAGTAAAGCCAAGGCGCAATAAGTATGAAGCGAACAATTGGTACCAAGCCTGGGGAGCCTGTTTTAAGCCATACACAGACCGCTTTAGGCAGCAAGCATGTTTGAGCCGAGTGGAGTCCAAAAAGTCGGACGGCTGAAACATGGAAAACGTCTCCTTGAGATGAACATGAAGAAACATATTCTTGACATCCAACTAATGAATTGACCAAGAATGAGAAACTACAAAATGCAACACAGTCCTCATAGTAATCGGCTTAAAAAATTGGGCTAAATGTCTCATAACAGCAACACCAATCTCTTGAGACCGGCCATTAGCAACCAGTCGAGCATTATATCGCTCTAGAGACCCATCAGTACAAAACTTATGGCGGAAAAAGCCACATACAACGCACCACATTAGCCTCAGAAGGACGAGGCACCAGTAGTCAACTTAAAAACGAGGCTAAATGTCTCATCACAATCAACACCAATCTCTTGAGACCAGCCATTAGCAACCAGTCGAGCCTTATATCGCTCTAGCGACCCATTAGACCGAAACTTATGGTGGAAAAAGCCACATACAACGCACCAGTTTAGCCTAAGAAAGACGAGGCACTAGTTCCCACGTTCCATTAATAATAAGGGTACGATACTCATCGGCCATGGTAGCAAACCAGTTAGGGTCAAGGAGGACTGTTTTATGAGATGAAGGTAACGGAAATGTTCGGTTTTGATTTTATGGTGAGCGTATTAAGGTCAAGAATGGTTCGTGGTTTGGTGATCCCGACCATTCCCTAGATGGTCATGGAATGGGTATTGGTTGTCGGTGGTGGGGAAGGCAAGGAAGGTAGGGGAAAAGAGTTCGGAGAAGGGCTGTTGAAGGCAAGCTGCGCATGCGGCTCCATAACCGCGCCCGTAGTAGGAGAGGCTTAGCCGAGCCGTGGACTAGGTGAAGGAGGACCACGGAACTCGATGCACTAGAGACCGGAGGGTTGACAAGCATGTAAAATAAAAACAGGAGAAATTGAGTCAGAAGAGGTGTGCTCAGCGGGATTAATTGGAGCGACAAGCAAAGGGGAAAACAGACTTGTCAAAAGTGACATGACGGGAAAGAATGACTCGATTAATGGACATATCAAGCAAATGTAACCTTGGTGATTATCCGGGTAACCTAAGAAGACACATGGAGTGGACCGCGGTTGAAGTTTATAATTTATATCATGACATCAAGTTAACATACACGATTATGTATCCATTTGGAAAATTCTGCTTTATGTCTTTTCTCAGTGTTCCTTGCATTTTCTCTCTCTAAATCTAGCTTGTGCTCCCTATGAACATGGATTTGATATTAAGATCAAGCCATAGTAATCAATAGTCTGTTCCATAAAAAATTTGCGGAAAATTCAGGCCAATACTTAAGCTTTCAAGGATCGAACATAACTATGAATAATGTATTTTATGTTAGTAATATGAAAAAAAAATCGAAATGTCGTATGAAAAAAGGGAATTCCTTTCAACTGGATACATCCATCGATATCGAACCGGCCCGACAATTTTAGCTTCAACGGCCAAATGTATAACTAGATGCACCATTACATTAAAAAAAAGTCGGCGGAAAAATCATCTCTAACTTGCATAAAGTATAAGGATATTTCCTTTCAAGGGTCTCCAACTCCATAATAGTTATGCTCTTGGAGCACAAGTTCTTAAAATAAGAACTTAATTCAACTAAAGGCTCATACACCTGTTTTGGCAAGAAACCACGAATTGCAATGGAAAGCAACTGCTCAATAAACACATGACAGTCATGGCTCTTCAAACATGAAATCTTTTTCCATTGTCTTTGACAAAACGGGAAATGTTCGATAAGTATCCATCTGGTAAGAGGGTAGCAGGCAACAGACACACATACTTTATCTCCATCCACTATAGGGTGCAAATCTCCTCTTATGTTCATCTTCATCAGATCTATTCGAGCTTTCACAGTATCTTTGTTCATGCCTTTTATACTCATCAAGGTACCCAAAATATTATCAGAAACATTCTTTTAAATGTGTTTAACATCTAAGTTATGGAGAATCTTTCATTTTGACCAATATAGTAAGTCAAAGAAAATGCTTTTTCTTATGCCACACATATAACCTGTTTGAGGCATCACGTTTTCTTTTCTTACCTTCGAGTTTTTCGAATGGCTCTGGATTACATCGACTATAATTTTCGAAAATACCATCCCCAGTCAAAGGCATTGGTGCATGACCTCTTTCAATCATGTTATCAAAAGCAGCAGCATCTTTTCTCCCTTATGGCTAGTTCGAACCCAACGACGATGACGCATATAACAACCCTTAGGCATCAATGACGTATGTTTTGTTTCCTTATTACAACATTGCAAACCATAATAGCCTTTAGTGCACCATCCAAATAAATCTCCATATGCAGGGAAGTCATTTATTTTCCACAAAACTGCTGCATACATTCTGAAATTTTCCTTACAATAAGAATCATATGTTTCAATCGCATCCTCCCAAAGCTCTTTCAATTCATCAATCAATGGTTGGACGTAAACATCAATGTTCCTTCCAGGACTTGTAGGACTAGATATAAGCAAAGTTAACATAAAAGAATGAGCTTTCATGCATACCTAAGGAGGCAAATTATATGGAATAAGAACAACAGGCCATATACTATGTTGTGAGTTATTAACAGGTTGAAAACCATCACAAGCTAGTCCAATCCTGACATTACGTGCATCTTCAACAAATTCCTTATACACCTCGTCAAATCACTTCCAAGCAAACGAGTTGGCATGATGCCTCATAATGTCGTCATCAACTTTGTCTTTATACTCCTTGTGCCATTGCATATGTTTAGCCGTCTTTCTCGACATAAACAACCTCCGTAACCTAGGCTTTACAGGAAAATATCGTAAAACCTTTTAAGGCACCTTTACTCCCTTAGAGGAGCCTTTGTCAAGTGTTTTCCATTTGGATAAACCACATGTGGGACAATCATTCAAATTTTCATATTCTTTCCATTATAGAATACAATCATTTTGGCAAGCATCAATCTTCCAATACTGAAGACCTCAGTCCTTAATGAGCTTTTTCGCCTCATAGTAAGAATTTGGAAGTGCAGCTCCCGAAGCTTGACATTGTAGTTTGAGTAAACTGTCAAAAGAGCTATCACCCCAATTATTGAGAACTTTCAAATGTAGTAATTTAACAATGTAAGATAGGTTAGACATTGTTGTGCCTTCTGCTGTTATCAGTGGCTCTTGATACTCTTGCAAAAGGCGATAAAAATTTTGTGCATCCCCATTCGGTTCTTCAGGCATATGCTCATCATCATTCAATATTTGCTCGTCTAATCCTAAATGCATACCAGCCATGCCACACGAATCTTGTAACATATTCAGTCCACCATCAATGTCTTCTTCTTCTTCAAACTCATTGTGTAACATCCCCGACCAAAGTGCTTACGTCATTCTGCATTCATATAAGATTAATAGTATATGCATAGTATATTGGCATGAGATATAGTGCATTTTTAAAAGTAATATTTATTTTCGAATTAAGTTTATTATATTTTAAAAAAATTTTAACTAAAAATTAAATAATAATTATTTCAGGGTAAAGTTTCTAGTAAACGAGATTTCAGAGTAAAAAGTGGAATTTTGGCTAAAATTTAGCCGACTTTGCCGATTTACTATGTGATATATATGTTCATATGTTCAACTTTAAGAAAACAGAGATGGTGAGATAGAAAAGGAGAGGATAGAAAAATCCATTTGAAATCTGTTTGATCTTGAATTCGGTTATTTTTGTTGGATCTGGTACAAGATCTCTTCTATCGGGTTTTAATCTCGATGTACAAGCGTGATTTGGTAAGTTTTAACTAGTTAATGGTTTATTTAGATTTGATTGATTTTTCTAGATCTAGATCCACAGTTGCTTTTGATTTGAAAATCAGTCGATTTATAGTTCTTAGAGGGTGTTTTCATATTGGATTTATATTCGGTAAAAGATTTCAGAGTATTTTTATGCTATTGCCTTGTAATGATATTATGGAGACCTTTGATCAAGTCTTACAGAAAGGTTTGAACTAAAAAAATGTAATTCTATATATATAGTGTATTGATGTCATGTTTTAAAGGATTTAGATTTACGCATAAGAAGTTATAATGCATACTAGCATTTTATTGCATTTGGGGTTAAAGTTTATAAGAGTAAATAGTCTAATTTGCATTGGGTTACATATAGGAGCACAAGTAATAGACCATGGTCAGAGTCAAGGGAGAGAAATATAGTATTTGTCTTGAACAGGTGAGTATATAACGGAGATTCAACAATATGTGCTATATGTGAAATATGAATATGTGCTATATGAATATATGTGCAATATGGATATATGTGAGTATAGACCGGAGATTCAACCCTAGGTGCTACATATGTTATATGGATATATGTGCTATATGGATTATATGGATATATGTGATGTATGCGCTATATGAGCTATATGAATATATGTGTTATATGGGATAGCGCTGAAATTTCCAGAGTTGTTTGTACATAAAATATGTTAGTAGATGGTATATGATATATGATATATGATTACTAGATGCACTTGATTGCATAGCATTTTGCAATAAGATTTAAAAAGACATGTGACTGTCTCGCCCTGAATTTGTATTACAGGACCTAAGGGTCATAATGAGGAAATCTTCGGATTTCTTTCTTAAAGGGACCATAAGAGTCCATATACAGTAAACCCGGGGCAAATTCAGGCTTGAACAGTTCACAGAATAATAAATCGGATACATCAGCATTTGTATTTGCATAATAAATTCATATATGACATATATATATATGTAATATGTATGTATATGTACATGGACTAAATGTTTGATTCTGTGTGGAATAATTGATGATGGTTTATATTCACTGAGTATGCGACTCACGCAAATCACAAAACAATTTTTCAAATTCAGCTAGAACTTTCTAACGTGTGTCTCTTTTAGAGGTCACATTCATACAGGTCGGCCGGCTGAAGCTCAATGCAACCTTCTCCTCCTCATTTTGCATCTTAGACATATGGGTTTTAATATAAGTTAGAGTGACAGATGTTTTAGTATGAGAAGTAACGACATAGAATAGCATGTGTGTGTGCAACCTTTTATGGTTGTTACTTTCAGATATGTGCTTACGTGAAAATAGTTGTTTTATGTGAATTATCTCTTTGCATAAGGGATAAGTTATTACGAAGTATACGTCATAGGGTATAAGGGTGTCACACACTGTCAATTTCCTCAAGTCTATCTAATGCTTCCCCATGGAACTCCACAAAGTGTAATTCTCACACATTCTCCACTTGAACAAATCTAATCTCACATTTCATTTAAAAAAAAATATTGCGACACTTGTCACAAGGACACTTGAAATTCTCTCTTTCTTCTTCTCTAACATTTGAGAGGGCAAAATCTAGAAAGCCATCAACCCCATTTAAAGCTGTCAAAAGCTGACCGAACCCGCTAATCGGACCCGACCCGCCCGATAATTTTAGGTTCAAGACTTTGAACCTGAAATCCGAAATCAACCGGACCCGATACAACCTGAAACCCGTTGGGTTGAAACCCGAAACCCGTTGGGTTGACCGATTTAGTATATTTATTAAATGTATAAAATTTATTTTAAAAAATATAATATATTTTATTATTAAAATACATAAAATAATATATTATAATTAAATATTATAATTTAAAAAATATAATATATTTTATTATTAAAATACTCTAAAAATATTATAATTAAATATTATTATTTAATTAAAAATCTATTTTAATAATCATAAAAAATATATGTTTTTGACCCGCTGGTCAACCTGACCCGCCAGAAAACCCGCATCGACTTGACCCGGTTTAACCCATGACCCGTAACGACCTAAACCCGATTCAACCCGAACCCGATATGACCTAACCCGAACCCGCACGACCCAACCCGATTGACAGGTCTAACGCCATTTATATAATCAGAGGATGAACGATTTCTCACTTTAATCCACGCCTTATATTATACATATATCATTATACATACGTACCCCACCTTAAATCACACAATAAATATGGCATCAATAGTTAGAGTGAGAAAAAAATTATACATATGTCATTTTTAATGTAATTATAGAAATTATAGATAGGTGAGTAAGCAAATCCTTAATATATTAAGTAAGTTAAGTAAGTTAATGGATCCTAAACACTTAAAATTGGTCTATCAAAATGCATACATTTATATATAAAAATCCAGCACACATGTAAGAATATAAAAGCTTGAAAAAGATGCATCCACATATATAAGTACTAATATAAATATGATATCCAAAGATCAATGAATGAAATAATATACATATTAGTTTATAAATTATGGCAGTCTGCTTCAAGGTTACATGTGTAGCTCCAGCCCATCTCACCAATCCATTCTCATATATATAAATACAACGCAAGTCATAAATATTGAGCTTCAAGGCTATATACATTATGTGCTAACTTATCTCCAATGATACTCAATATATATAACGATTTTATGTTATAAAGGGAAGGTTATATATATATACTCAGTATATATATAGATTTTTCTATCTTTTCTCAATTTGTGCTAAGAAAAAGTTCTTTTGGGGAAGGGCTAGTTTTATGATAGGCCAATTGGGGATGGATTAGGGCTTACTAGGGTAGTTAGGCCCATTTGAATCCATTTCTTTTTTTTGTTTGAAGATTTGAATCCATTTCTTGACAATGTCACATACACAACTAAGTAACAATGTCACATAAGCAGCCAATAAACACAGTAATTGATAAATGCTTTGCAGATGAAATGATAGTAGGTGTCATCGAAAAACAACATGCTATTACACACACACACATATATATATATATATGATACTGCCTAGAGACTTTTGGAAAATTTAAGGAAATGACAATCGTCATACGTAAACAGTGAAAATAAGGCAAGCTCTAAATAGCAATGGAGAATTACAAAGCAAGACCAAATTGCTTACAAGATCTTCCAAATATGTCCTGATACAACCTTCTTGAATCTGATGTGTAATATCCGGATATTATTTTCAGTTAGAATTCCATCACGCTGTTAATTTTCTATATTAATTAAAAACTATTTTTATTAAATAATTACTAGAGTTGAAACTTAGGCTTTTGGAAAATATTGCTTGAAAAATAATTACGGAATCACAAGGTTAATCTTATACAATATATATATATATATATATATACATATACATATACACATATTAATAATTTCTATATAATTAAAACTTCACCAAATTTTTTTTAATATATATGTTTTGTCGACTTTTGTTAATATGTTGATAAAGTTGGATTTGCCAACTTGGTTTTATACTGAAGTACATGTGTATGTGTTTGTTGTAGGAGAAGCCACCATATTTTTGCTTATTAGGCTTGTCAAGTCGACTTCCATGTTCATTCATATATTCATTCCCTTTCATTGTTTTTTTTTTAATTTCGATCATCTTCTAGTCGGCATCTTCCTTATTTATATATTGTTACATGTTCATATATAAGAGCCATTATTATATTTGACAAATCCAAGGTGATAAACGAGACCTATAGATGATGATGATGATTAGGAGATCGAGTTGATCCCATATGTATATGTGCATTTAGTCGACATATATAAATTATAAATATATGTTGTGTGCATACGTGTTAGAAAACTAAATCACGCACCTTTACTTATATATGTACACATGAGACAAGGTGATGATTAGTCACCAACTCAATTCACATTCAAATTGATCTTTAGGTTGACTTTTCAACATAATCAATCCATTATATATAGTCATTTCCTCCTCACCTTTTGTATTTTCTTTTCACAAGCGGTGGTCTCCACACACCCACTGCACCATCCACCTCCCACATCTGTTCTATTACTATCGATTGTTGTTGTTGATAACTAGCTTGATTGAGTTCGTTCCGTTGTATTTGGAAATTCTTCGTTTAAGGTAAGTCATCTAGACTTACTTAGCTTACGATCATGTTATGTGTTAAACTAGTAAATTGAATGTGCGGAACTCTATTTTGGAATATTATTCCATATTATATTTTCGTATTTGAAAGCTATTGGAATAGTTTCAATAATTTTTATTGTGTGCAACTTGATCTCTGCGGGTGTGATTATGAACACGGACAAGTCGGTGGAGAAGAGACCCCGGACATAGTCATGCGGCGTGTGGGGATCACCTTCAAAAATTGATTGTTTTGGCAAGTGCTCTAGTAGAGGCTTAGCCGGGGAAAGAAGGGTGATGGGAAACAAAATGGGCACGAGTTTAGCGTGCGCGCTAGCTGTGTACCATGTTTCAAAGGCAGGTCCGGGTTGCTTGAACTGGAGAATGATTATGATTTGGATTATGGAGGAATTGTTGTTGGTTACTATATTGCATGAGCATTTTATTGATTAGCTTCGTGCTTATGAGTTATTGTGGAATTGAGATCTGGTTTGAAATTCATATACTTGTTTATATAACTATATGATGTGTTTTGGAAGTACATTTTAGTTTGGTATGTATATGAATGATTGATTGTATTATTTTAATAATCTATGTTTTGTTCTATATGTTTGATTTGCCTGTTTGGCCCATACCAGAATTGTTAGCTAATGTGTTCATGTTCCATGTTTTTAGGTAAAGATTATGTTATGGGAGATGTGCCTGGAGATCAATTTCTGGATGACGATGCTCGTCCTCGACGTAACGTGTCATAGGGAAAAGATGTTGGTTTAAGTCTTTTTGTTGTTAATTAAGCTAGTTAGTTTTGGTTGTAAGACAGTTGAAGGTAGTGTTGTATAGAAACTCGGTAGTATAGTCGGTTTAGTACGTGGTTTTAGTTTTCTTTATAGTTGCATGCATAATGTTTTCTTAAACTGATTATAAATATAAGTTGGATATTTTCTTGGCTTTTCTTGCTGTGCCTTTGTTGCAAGGTCCAATACCAGTGAATTTGTTGTCAGGCTAGTTCTGGTAGACCCAAGTGTGGTCTACAACCAAGTAGCAACCCGGTTCACCAGACGGGGTGTTACAAATTGGTATCAGAGCCAGTTTGACAACAAGGGCACAAGGTTCTAACAATAGAGCATGTGAGGTCCAACTTAGAGTTCCTTTTAAACAAAAACTTGATTTTTTTTGGGCATTATGCATTTGGGATAGAAACACATGTCGAGACATCATCACCATACAGGAAAATCTCCGTAATCATTTTTCTTGTTTAGCTAATATAAATATTTATAGTAACTTAATTGATATATTAAATTTTGATATACTTTAGTCATGGTAAGAGGAAGGGGTAGAGGTAGGGGAATTGCTATCGAGCCTCTAGTTGAGGAAACTCCTGAAAGCCATGGACCAGTTGGAGGTGTTCCTTTAGGACAAAATGAAAATCAATCTAATGTTGGAAGCATTAGATCAGTAGGTCAATATGTAGCTAGATCAAGGTCTCTACGTAATAATGAAGCTCAAGGACAACCTTCCGCTCTAGTGCCCGCTGGATTACCTGAGATACGCAACTTGGTTGATGAAAGGGTTATGTCGTTCTTACAAAACCTTCTTAGGAGTGATCAAGCACCAAATTCTTCTGCTACTATTTCTCAAGCATCTAGTTTAAGGGCACCAAATCTCCAAAGATCCGCTGCTAGAATGTCACCACCACCCCCTAATAGGATGCCAGATGTTCCATGATTGCCACAAGTAATTAAAGAAGCATCTGAAGGATCAATACAAGATAAGAAGTGTCACCCAGATTCAGGACCTGACAAATGGCTTCGTGAGTTCAGCTACATGAAACATCCCTTTTTACGGGAGCTCATGGGGAAGATGTGGATTTGTAGTTGAGACAAGTTGCTTCTTCTCTCAACACGATTAAGGCACCTAATGATAGAAAGGTATCTCTAGCTCAGAGCTTGCTTAGGGATAATGCTTTTGACTGGTGGTATTTGGGATTCTCGATCACGAGCCGAGTTTTGAGGATTTTTATCAAATTGTAAGAGACGAGTTTTGTCCACCTGTTGTTAGAAATGCTCGAGCTCAAGAGTTCATCGAGGCAAAGCCTGAAAATATCTCTGTTGCGGAAGCTGCTCAGAAGTTTCAAAGAGATTTGACTTGTGTGGAAGATACGGTGACCATTGAGAAGCAACGTATTCAAGCTTTCTCTAAAAGAATAAAACCTGAGATTCGACAGTATGTGGCCGGATTCCAATGTCCTACTTTGAGGGAATATCAGATGGAAAAACATAGAAATGTTTCTATGGTATATAAGATGGCAAATCCGGCTTTTAAATGTTCTAAGGTCACCCAGGGGAGTGGTAAGAGACAAAAGACCCCAATAGGATTCAGGGCTGATAGGAACCCGAGTGTTTCACCTCAAGAAGATTCAGGGCTGATAGACCCCATATGACCAAAACGGTCAACAAAGTCAATTTCAAAAGTCTAGAGCTTCAGCCGGGCCAAGAAAATGTTTTAATTGTGGGAGTACTGACCATCTGAGAAATCTTGTAACAAGCCACCAATAACTTGCTTTAATTGTGGACAGAAATGCCATCTTATGACTTTTTGTCAAAATAAAGGGGTTGCTCCTTCTCAAGGTTCGTCACTTACTGTTAGGCCAACTAGAGGATCTCAACTAATACCACCTCCTCAAACTTATAGTTTAGTAAGACGTGGTCAAGGTAGAGGACGTGGTAGTGGAATTGGGAGTTCAAGGACTAATCCACCTCGAGCATTTGAGATGAGAAAGGCTGAAGAACCAAATGCACCAACTGCTACAGGTACGATATGGATTCGGTCTGAGCCTGTTAAGATTCTATTTGCTATTGGTGCTACTCACTCTTTTATTGCTACTGCATGTGTAGATAGGTTACATTTGATTTGTTCTATTGGAATTCCTTTTGTGGTTGGTTTACCGGATGTTAGTAGAGTGAGTGGGGAGAAATAAATCCTTCAATGTCCAATTCGTATAGGGGATCGAGATTGGTTAACTGATTTATCGTGATGGCTCTACCAAATGATGACGTAATCTTGGGAATGGATTTAATGAAGCGGTACCGAGCAGTGTTGGATATTAATAGTGGGACTGTAATAGTAACTGCAGATGATGGTTCCAAGCATGTATGGTTAAAGAGATCTCCTACTCGAGGAGTAAGGAGATTTGGTATCAAATGGAAATTAAGTCCTCGATATATTGGTACATTTGAAATCCTAGAAAAAGTAGGAGAACGAGCATTCGATTAGCTTTACCTCCATATCTAGAAGGGGTTCATCCAGTGTTTCATGTGTCTTAATTGAGAAATATATACCAAATCCTTCTTATAAGCTTAGTTATGAAGAATTGAGGATTGAGCTTGATCATACCTTGTAGAACAACCAATAACAATTTTAGATCGTCTTATGAAGAAGTTACGGCATAATGAGATTCAATTAGTAGTGATCTTGTGGCCTCGACGAGGAGTCGAGGAAGCCACTTGGGGGACTGAAGCTAGTATACATCAAAATTATCCTGATCTTTACCCTAGTTTGATAGCGGGGATGAATTAGAGATTTAGCAGGTTAGTTAGTGTTCATGACTTAGCTTTTCTTATAGATGATTGAATTTCTTGAAATGTTTGGTCATATGAAAATGATTGCTAGCTTTTGTGATGAGAAAAGGTTGATATGATTGAATGGGTAGTATTTTGTCTATGACTTAGAGTGATCTTTTTGGTTGTGGATTATAAGTTTAATGAAATTTTTGCTATGGTTGTTAGTATGCATATGATGGTTATAAGTGTCCTATATAAGTTTCGAGGACGACACTTTCTTTTAAGGAGGGGTATATCTAATACTCGGATACTATTTTCAGTTAGAATTCCATCACGCTGTTAATTTTCTATATTAATTAAAAACTATTTTTATTAAATAATTTCTAGAGTTGAAACTTAGGCTTTGGAAAATATTGCTTGAAAAATAATTAGAAATGTGGTCTACAACTAAGTAGCAACCCGATTCACCAGACGGGGTGTTACATGATGATCCACTTACCACCGTTCCAATTTGCAGAAACCTAAAAGTAGTAGTAAATATGTTAACATCACTAAAACAGTATTCAATCTATTAGTGGTTAGGTATCCAACTAAATATAAGCAAATGATATTATCTTTACCTCCCACTGAGGCAGAATGTCCTCTTTAAATAGATGCAATCAGTAGGACTTGGTAAGGTGGAAGGGCAAGCGAGATGGCAATAACAGGCCCAAAATCCTTCACCTGTAGCATAAGCTAACACAACATTAACTAAAGGTACAAAAGTGGAGCATCGTAACCCATCAGTAACAAGACAGGAAGACTCAAATGAGAAGCTCACAGTGTTAGAGTGCACTATCTTGTTTATATATTCTTCATATGATGACTGTGTTCGAACTCTAGGTTTTTGGCGAGTGTACCAGAAAACAAACTTGTTCTGCATATGAAAATGATGAGCCAATGTCAGTCAATCTGTAATATCCGCAATATTCCAAACATTTATAATATAATATTTTCAATTATTTTTTTTCTAAGTTAAAAAGAAGGATTTGGATATCGAACTAATTCATCGTATTTTCTTCGGAAGAGGCTATTAGTAAAAGTCGAAATAGATGAAAATGTAATAAAATAACTTGAGGGGTATAGTTTAATAAAGTGAGTTAAATCAATAAAAATAAAATTTATAAAAATAATATCCTTTGGCAATTTAATTTATTCTAGGAAATAAATTACATAAGAGCCTAGAAAACTAAATACAAGTTTTGCAAAAAGAATGCAAGAGCCGGGATTTGAACCCGAGATCTCTTGCACTCCAACCCCACACGCCCCTCACCAAATCTAGCTAGACCATTTGCAATTTCTTGTTCACTTAACCCAACCTTTTAATCTTATATCAAATAAATTTCCTTCTTCCAATTTGAACATCAGACTAATGTCTGATTGAGTTACGTTGATGTGAAAGTGTCCAATGCATGCCTCCTCCACCTCCTCTTTGCTTGCTTGACTCAACTTGAAGCATCACCTTGCATCACCATGGATGAAGCACACTATTGCCCTATGCATGGCCTTCTTCCCTTCCTCCATTGGTCATCTTCCATTGCCATGGATTGATGACACTCCCAAAATTGTCTATAAAAGCCCTCCTTCAAACTTTCATTCAAGCCTTTGCTTCTCCTTCTACTCTTTCTAACAATTGTGTCTTATAATCTCAAAAATCAGCCTTCATTCAAAACAAATTCTCCATTAAAACATCACAAGAACACCTCAATTTTTCCCTTCACCCTTCCCTTGGAGCCGCCGGCCGCCACCACCATCGTCGCCGGACCGCCGCCGCCTGGAGCCGCCGCCGAACCGCCGGAGCCTGGCCGCGCCACCCCCTGCCGCCGATCTTCTTCTCTGTTTTCTCCTTCTGTGTTCTGTATTCAACAGAACACTAAAGTATAAATTTCTATCCTCAAAAATTATATTATCCTTATGTATTTCTTTAATTAAAAGCCTTTTATAATTGTTAGAAATATATTTGTGAATTTTTGGAATAAAAATATGAGAGGGAGATCTTGTTAGTTGGAAAAACTAGAAACTATATGTTTTTACTATAGTAACTTAAGCTAGATAAATATAAGTAATTATATTCATGATTTTATTACATGCATGCTATTACAAGATATAAATAGATGGAATAAAATTAGTATAGTATGAAAAGTCCATATTTAGTATTATCTTACCTTAGATCAAAATAAAAGGTTGAGAAACATTACGCATGTATTTTATACAAAAGAGGATATAATATTATGACCTTAGAAATCAAAAGATTGTACAATAAAAATAATACCATCTTTATAAAGATTTTTAATAAAAGTTCAAGTAGAGAAAAGTCTTGCATGGCCTATAATATATAAAATATAGAAATTATAAAGTGGAATAAATATAAGGAATTTAGTACAAAGTGATCATTCAATACCAACTTAACATATATTATATATAAAGAGAATATTCAAAAGATGCTAGTTATGTTGAAAAATAGAATAAAATATTTTACTAGCATATGAATCTTCAATATAAAATATGATAGAGATCAAGGGACTATAGTTAAACTTAGACCATGATTTCATGAAAAGATGCTAATATTAAATAAAATATTATTAGAGTCTTTTATAAATATGTAGGAATGTTAAGGGGTTTCTAGTGTAGAGAGTTATGGAAAGACCTAAGTTAAAATTAAATATAGCAAGTATGACATTATAATAAAACTAGTATGTTTTATAACATAAAGTAGACTTGCTTGAAAAGAAATCAAAATAGAAAAGATTCTATGTTATGAACTATAATATCGTAGTATATAATTATGTTCAAAGAGGTTTTATGAGTCTTATAGTATTAAAGAGTTTTGGAAATAGAACAAATAAGGGAAAAAGTTATTTTAGGCAAGTTACCTTATAAAGAAGAGTAGAGATTTGTATTTAAGGAAACTTTCTAATAAAAAAGGATTAATTGAAATAATTATTTTAATAGAAGATTTTCGGAATTAAGGATATTACAAAAATAAAAATAATAATAAAGGAATATTATTATTTTAAAGAAAATAATTTTCTAAATTATTATTATAATAATTAGAAATTCAAAACTCTTATAAAAATATTATAAGAGGTGATCCGAACGTTAGTAGAAGAATCGTGTTTTTGAACTTTTTGTAAATTATCTATCATTAGGTCGGAATCCTCGCTCGTAGTAGGAAATCACCTAAGTTTCGTCAAAGCTCGTTACTAAACTAGTAACACTAAGGCAAGTGGAATTTCCCCTTGTACCCTTTTATATTCGTCTTTATGATATCTCTCGATGTTGGGAACTTCTTGTATGCTTAATAAAAATGAACCTAGGAAATATCGATTGCTAGAAATAACGACCCTTGTTAGTATAGTAAGATAGTATATTCCTTGCTAGGATTATATTTGCTAGTGTGTGTACTCTTGGTTGATTGCAAATCTCGTTCAGAGATTTGATTTGAATAAACTAGAAAGGGGTGCGAGTTAGTCGACACCTCTATATAATCTTACTAAGTCGTACATCCATACGACTTTCGGGATCATGATCTCCATCCGCTCCGATTGCAAGGAGGGATTGAGCGCACTCTAGCTAAGTGCAGGAGAATTGATGTTCTCCATCGGGTGGCTCGGTTTATCCGTGTCCCACCACTCTCTCTTGTAAAAGTCATCAACAAGATTGAATATTTTCATTACTAATTAAGATAAATGCGTATGCACATTTAAGATATCAAAACCGGACCGGTCTCAAATGATCGTTCCGGCTCTCGGTCCGCCCAAAAGCGCGAGAGGTTTTCACTTGTATGAATTAATAAATGTTCCCAACATCCTATCGAAATCTTAAGGAAGACTACAATCTAGTAGTACTTATCTTGCTCAATAAGCTATTCCTTTTGGATATGCTATCGCTATCGTTCGTATCTTAGCTCCACGTAATCAAGCCATCGTAAACACAACCCTCTTTTCTCTCATTACACCGATAGGTTTAAATGACCAAATTACCCTCGGGAAGTTCTATTCCCGCTTGCTTAGTCTCCTAGACTAATTCTTCTTTCCGCATGTTTGCCTGGCATTCTATAGCCCCTCGCGAATTATGTCAAATTCAGGAACCCATAGCAAGGCGAAGTGAAGGGAAGTGAAGGAAGTCAAGATTTCTCAAGTTGTACTTTTATTTTCGTTTTGGTTTTAATATTACTTTATCTCCGAGACATGACGGATTCGGTATTTGTTTTCAAGTAGTATTAAAGTTAAAGACAATGTAGGGTATTTTGTAATGAACTAAGTCTCCCTCGGGAGCATGTTTTTCCTATTTATGTAATATGTTTTTATTCCGCATTTAATCGTTCTATATCATTCTAAAAGCCTTGGGTGACTTTGGACGGTAGAGTCTGAGGTCACTGGCGGTAATACCCAATGTTGTAAAATAGGGGTGTTACAATTGTGGTATCAGAGCTAAACGTTTTCGTTTTAAAACCTAAAAGTTTTAAAACCAAGAATTTTCGAAAACCGAGAACTTTTAAAACCTTAACTTTTACATCCGCTATTTAGGACTTCCAATTTTAGAAGATTTCCTTCTTTACTCTTTTAAAGAAAACCTAGAAATAGTACTCTTACAATTTCAAATTCTTAGCTAAGAAAAATGATTCCCGAAAATATTGAAAACCTTAAATAGCAATTACTTAGTTCTAGAACTAACTAACTTTTCTCAAAGATCTTTTTCTACTTTTTTTAAAGACTGGATATGGTATGAACTTTTCTTATCAATAATGTAAGTGTTCTTTTAGGAAACTTATCACTAGAATCTTATACTTTCACCTAAGAAAAACTTATACTCTTATACGAGAAAATTTGATTAGTGATCACAAAACTCACTTCATAAAGCCATTTGGTTAAGAGAAGAAAACCTTAGTGTCATAATAGGTCAAAGAAAATGAAAAGCATAAAGTGAAAATTTTAATTTAGCAATTTTCAAAGTCTTGACTTCATTCACTACATCTTCCTTTCATAGGAACTAAGGAGGTTCTATAATAACGCCTTTTCTTTTCTTTCTTCCTCAGAAAAACCATGGCTAGCCCGAACCGCAACCACCTTGAGGACCACATTGACGGAGCCAACTTCGGGATGCAAGCCCCGAACCCGTACTTCCCCTACATCGACGAGGATGGTCACCTCGGGGTCAATATGGAGATTGACCAAATCGGTGAGCCATGGGAGGAGTCGGAAGAAGATCCTGAGGAAGATCCTAACCTGCCCATAGGACTATCAGATGATGAGCTAGCACCCGTCGAATTGCCCCCATCGCCCGTGTACGAGCCCGAGGATTACCCCTCGGAAGATGAGGAGATGGCACCGGGGTACGAACCCGAAGATTACTCCGAAGAGGAGAATGAGGAGTTGGTGCCCGAGCATGACTTTGAGCATGGAGAAGAAGACGAGTTTGATGATGAGGAGCTGGAGTTATTGTGGCAGGCATAAGCAGATTGGGACGCTATGAATGAAGCGTCGGAAGAAGAAGATGAAGACGGGGTGGTAATCGACCCAGAAACACCACCTCCACCACCGCCACCAGCGAGCCCCGTGTGGGAATATGTTCCACCGGCTCCGATGCCCCCTATGATCGAGGTCCCAAGGGTCATGCCGAGAATGGAAGTCGTCTCCCCACCACGGGCGTACGAGCCCGAAGAGCCTATGCCACCGATGAGACACTTTTGGTTTCACGAGGACGAGGAGCTCTTACGACAGCTCCAATCCATGAATGTTGATCACTCCGGGGAGAGACAATATGGACCGCCCTCCCTATTTGAGCGGGCAAGGCAGGCACCTAGGGAGATACAGATGGAAGGAATCACCACTTGGATGGAGGGGGAATCTTCCAACCGCCAGGCCCGTCAACAGTTAGTCAACACACACCCACCATCCGGCATGGTCCCCACCGGAAGTTGGAGGATAAACCGTGGCCTACTTGAGAGCCACCAAAGAGAATGGATTATGGAGACGGAAAGGGAGCGAGCGGAGAGGCTCCAACTTCGGATTCGCATTGCGGAGCTTTAGGCTCGCGAAAACCGTCGCCATCGTAGGATTGAGCAGGCCAACATCCTCCTTGGTAACGACATAGGGATCATAGATGAGACCCTCTTCGAGGAAGGATTCCTCGATACTTACGCCGATCGTATTTAGATTTCCTTAGGGTTGTATTTCTCTTTCAAGAAGTGAGCATAGACCACTTCTTTCGATTTCATTTTGTCCTTAGAAAGTCGAAGCGGCTTAATTTCCTTTTCTAGTTGAAACGGCTTAAGTTATAAAAGCCTTGTACTCGCTATTATGAACTTATTAATAAAAGTTCCTCTTTTAATTATTAGCACTTGACCTATCTATTCTTTCTTCATATTACACCAAATTAACAAACGGAAACAAACCCAAAAACCTTCAGATGGTCAACACAAGAGCTACTAATCGCAGTACCACTGCACCTAGAGACGGCAATGACGATGTCGAGTCCGAAACTAGAAGAGAGCCAGGAGTGAATCCACCTCATGCACCAGTAGCGCCAATCGCATTCAACGCAGAGACTGTGAATGCGCTGCGCACTCTCGTACAACAATTGATACGAAAGGAGATTCCTGCTGGAGTTCCTAAACCTGTGGACCCCGAAGTCTCAAACGTAGTGCCAGATGAAGGGCTGGAAGAAGTAGGACAAACTGCAAAGGTGATTCCCGTGAGACAGAATCTGGTTAGCTTCACTGAGGGAATCAGGGCTTTCAACGCCATGAAGCCTGATTCGTACGACGGAACTAGGGATCCGTCAGGAGTGCAATACTGGTTCTCTCATATGGAGCGACTCTTACGCAACATACCATGCTCGGAAACGGATAAAGTGCACATGGCTGCACTTAAATTGAAAGATGAAGCAGGCGAGTGGTGGGAGAGCTCTAGTCTAGCCGGCCGCCCAGACTTAAGCTGGGCAATGTTCAAAAGCAAGATGATGCGCAGATTCTTCACAGAATCAATGAGAGATGAGAAGCTGGATGAATTCCACTCCCCAAAGCTGCATGGGTTGAATGTGCTAGAAAGAGCTAAGAAGTTTAACCACCTGCTACAGTATGTTGATGAGGAGATCACCACAGAGAAGCAGAAGATCAAACACTTTCATCGATGGATGAGTGATCACATTAAACCTTGGATGGCAAACCGCTCCTTCACAACCCTGGAAGAATATGTGGATCATTCGCATAAAATGGAGTCGACTCTGAAAGTTCCTGAACGCAAGAAGTTCGGTGGAGGAAAGCCTCACCACTCTAGTCATAGTGGTTTTAAGAGGCCAGCTTCGCCGCAAGGATCTTAGTGGTCAAAGAAAAGCAAGAATAAGGCTTCGTCGGTTGGTGCAAGACCAAGCCATGGAACTGAATCCACAAAGACCTCAATCATCTGTCACAATTGTGCTGAGCCCGGGCATATAAACCGGAAGTGTCCCAAGCCGCCAAGAAGATGTTACAACTACAACAAAGACGGACATCTCCGTCAGTTCTGCAGGCAACCAGTGAACCCATTAGGTCAGACCCGCTCAAACACAGTGTCCCAGCGACCTCAAGCGTCAAACAGGCCAGCAGGAACCACTTCAGTTCAGTCCACGACCAACCAGAAAGGCAAAGGGCCTGTGAACCCGCAAGGACATGGACAGAGATTGTACGAGATGCGTACCACTGACAAGCCAGAAGAACCCATCTGCCAAGGTACTCTCCATATCCGTTCTAAAGACGTGTTTATACTCTTCGATTCCGGTGCATCACATTCATTCATATCCGAAAAATGCATAGAACTTCTAGGTTTAGATAACCTCGAGAAGTGTGAGCCGTTCATAGTGAACCTTCCAAATGGAGAAAAGATTTTAGGAGCAAACAATTAGGAAAATTTCCCTTATGCATTCAGGGAGTGAACTTCTGCTCCAATTTGATGTGTATCCCGATGGATCCCTATGACATCATTCTCGGAAGAGATTGGCTGTCTGAGCATGGAGCAATCATTGATTTCTACACCCGAACGGTGACCATCAACTCAGGAGGAAAACACATCTGCAAGTTCAAAGCGAAACGAGAAGAAGAAAATGGAAAGGTGATCAACGCCATGAAAGCCAGTAAACTACTAAGGCAGGGCTGTGTTGGATATCTTTGCTATCTCGAGTCAACAGAAAAGAAGATAGTAAATGTGCAAGAGATCCCCGTGGCTAGAGAGTTTCCCGACGTATTCCCAGATGAACTCCCCGGGTTACCTCCTCGACGAGAAGTCGAGTTTACAATAAGCCTCGAGCCGGGTACTGGCCCAATTTCTAAGGCGCCATACAGTATGGCCCTGCTGGAGATGAAAGAACTCAAGAGTCAGCTCGAAGAACTGCTTGAGAAGGGTTACATTCGACCGAGTGCTTCGCCTTGGGGAGCGCCCGTGCTATTTGTGAAGAAGAAGGACGGAACCTTCCGTTTGTGCATCGACTACAGAGAACTGAACAAGGTCACCATCAAGAACAAGTATCCTCTTCCAAGGATAGACGATCTCTTAGATCAACTCAGAGGTGCAATAGTTTTTTCAAAGATCGACCTGAGGTCAGGCTATCACTAGCTTCGGATCCGCGAGGAAGACATTCCGAAGACCGCCTTCCGTACCCGTTATGGTCACTACGAGTTTGTAGTGATGCCATTCGGGCTGACCAATGCACCTGCGATATTCATGGATCTAATGCACCGATGCTTCCATGAATATCTCGACAAATTCGTCATCGTTTTCAGAGACGACATCTTGGTATACTCCGGAGATCAAGCAAACCATGAAGAACATCTCCGAACCGTGCTACAGATCCTAAGGCACAACCAACTCTACGCCAAGCTATCCAAGTGCGACCTATGGCTTAGAGAAGTGGCTTTCTTAGGCCACGTCATTAATCAAGACGGAGTGTTAGTGGACCCAAAGAAGATTGAGGCAGTCTCAGAATGGAAGCAACCCAAGAATGTAAAGGAAATTCGCAGCTTCCTAGGACTCGCCGGGTACTATAGAAGGTTCGTGGAAGGGTTTTCAAAGATTGCCCTCCCCATGACAAAGTTACTTCGAAAGACTCATAAGAAGTTCGTATGGGATGAGAAGTGCGAAGAGAGTTTCCAAGAACTCAAGAAGCGCCTCACCAGTGCGCCAGTGCTAACATTGCCCAATGGACACGACAATTATGTGGTCTACAATGTCGCCTCAAAGCAAGGGTTGGGATGCGTGCTCATGCAGAATGGGAAGGTGATTGCCTATGCGTCTCGACAGCTCAAAATCTATGAAGTAAACTATCCGACGCACGACCTCGAACTGGCAGCAGAAGTATTCGCGTTAAAGATTTGGCGACACTACTTGTACGGGGTTAAGTGTCAGATATACACGAACCACAAGAGTTTGAAGTATGTGTTCACGCAGAAGGAGTTGAACATGAGACAGAGAAGATGGCTGGAATTGCTGAAAGACTACGACATAGAGCTACTCTACCATCCGGGTAAGGCTAACGTCGTAGCAGACGCTCTCAGTTGAAAGACGCAACAAGAGGGCATTGTAGCCATGTTAACCACTCAACCAAGGTTGCAACAAGAACTCATCAGAGAGGGCATTGAAGTTTGGTTCGAAAGGCAACAAGGTTGTCTCAACACTCTAGAAATCCGATCCGATTTACTGACAGAGATCAAAGGAAAGCAGGTTGACGATATCATGCTAATCAGAATCAGTGGCGAAGTACAAGAAGGCAAAGCACCTGGGTTCGTCATTCAAGATGATGGTTCCCTTCGGTTCCAGAACCGGATTTGTGTGCCAGCAGTGGACGAGCTTCGAAAGAGCATCCTAAAAGAAGCCCACTCATCTGCCTATTCAGTACGTCCAGGAGCAAGTAAAATTTACAATGATGTACGCAAGAATTTCTGGTGGCCCAACCTAAAACAAGATGTCGCAGAGTACATATCTAAATTCTTGGTCTGCCAGAAAGTAAAGATCGAGCATCGAAGACCTGGAGGAAAGTTGCAATCCCTTTCCGTCCCTGAATGGAAATGGGAAGATATCGCAATGGACTTTGTGACCGATCTACCAAAGACCCAAAAGCAGAAGGATTCTATCTGGGTTATCGTAGATCGACTCACCAAGAGCGCCCACTTCATCCTCATTCAAAAGAAGTGGAAGGCTCCAAAGCTAGCAACAGTCTTCGTCAAGGAAATAGTCCGCCTTCACGGGACCCCTAAGACGATCACCTCCGATCGAGATGGTCGCTTCATGGCCTCTTTCTGGAAAGGACTACATAAAGCCATGGGCACAGAACTGAAATTCAGCACCGCATTTCATCCTCAAACCGATGGTCAATCAGAAAGGACCATCCAAACTCTCGATGATATGCTGCGAGCTTGCGTGCTAGACCGCACCACAAGTTGGGATGACAGCTTACACCTCATAGAATTAACTTACAACAATAGCTGGCATTCTTCCATCAAAATGGCTCCCTTTGAAGCCTTGTACGGCCGGAAATGTCGTTCTCCGCTCTGTTGGGACGATAACGCCGACAAGAATCTCCTAGGCCCAGACCTAATAGAGCAAACTGCCTCCGAAGTCTCCCTAATCTGTCAAAGAATGTTGACCGCTCAGAGTCGACAGAAGTCTTATGCAGACCTGAAAAGACGAGACATAGAATTTGTTGTAGGTGACAAAGTTTTCGTCAGAGTATCTCCTTCAAAGGGCGTGTTTTGCTTCGGGAAGCGAGGCAAGCTTAACCCTCGCTATGTAGGACCCTTCGAAGTCCTAGAAAGAGTCGGCAACTTCGCCTATCGAGTTGCTTTACCACCTTCTGCTCACCCTGTGCACAATGTTTTCCATCTGTCACTCTTAAGGAAGTATGTGCCCGACGAATCCCACGTGATCAATTTCAACGATGTCGAGATCCAGTCGGATGGCACATACGAAGAGAGACCGATCAAGATTGTAGAGCACCGAATCAAGCAATTGCGCAACAAAGAAGTACCTTTAGTCCGTGTACTCTGGTCCAAGGATAGCAACGAAGGTACAACTTGGGAAACCTGGGAAACCGAGCAAGACATGCAGAGGCGTTTCCCAGAGTTAATGTCTTCTTGAACACCACTAGTGTGATCCTTTAAGGGGGTACTAGACCCCATAGAATCCTTGCAAGTCTTAAACTGTAATTGCTTTTGCCTCTACATCCTAGTACTGCCCTGTTTTCTCTAAGTTTCGGGGACGAAACTTAATTAAGGGGGTACTATTGTAATATCCGCAATATTCCAAACATTTATAATATAATATTTTCAATTTTTTTTCTAAGTTAAAAAGAAGGATTTGGATATCGAACTAATTCATCGTATTTTCTTCGGAAGAGGCTATTAGTAAAAGTCGAAATAGATGAAAATGTAATAAAATAACTTGAGGGGTATAGTTTAATAAAGTGAGGTAAATCAATAAAAAGAAAATTTATAAAAATAATATCCTTTGGCAATTTAATTTATTCTAGGAAATAAATTACATAAGAGCCTAGAAAACTAAATACAAGTTTTGCAAAAAGAATGCAAGAGTCGGGATTTGAACCCGAGTTCTCTTGCACTCCAACCCCACACGCCCCTCACCAAATCCCGCTAGACCATTTGCAATTTCTTGTCACTTAACTCAACCTTTTAATCTTATATCAAATAAATTTCCTTCTTCCAATTTGAACATCAGACTAATGTCTGATTGAGTTACGTTGATGTGAAAGTGTCCAATGCATGCCTCCTCCACCTCCTCTTTGCTAATTGCTTGACTCAACTTGAAGCATCACCTTGCATCACCATAGATGAAGCACACTATTGCCCTATGCATGGCCTTCTTCCCCTCCTCCATTGGTCATCTTCCATTGCCATGGATTGATGACACTCCCAAAATTGTCTATAAAAGCCCTCCTTCAAACTTTCATTCAAGTCTTTGCTTCTCCTTCTACTCTTTCTAACAATTGTGTCTTATAATCTCAAAAATCAGCCTTCATTCAAAACAAATTCTCCATTAAAACATCACAAGAACACCTCAATTTTTCCCTTCACCCTTCCCTTGGAGCCGCCGGCCGCCACCACCATCGTCGCCGGACCGCCGCCACCTGGAGCCGCCGCCGAACCGCCGGAGCCTGGCCGCGCCACCCCCTGCCGCCGATCTCCTCCTCTGTTTTCTCCTCCTGTGTTCTGTATTCAACAGAACACTAAAGTATAAATTTCTATCCTCAAAAATTATATTATCCTTATGTATTTCTTTAATTAAAAGCCTTTTATAATTGTTAGAAATATATTTATGAATTTTTGGAATAAAAATATGAGAGGGAGATCTTGTTAGTTGGAAAAACTAGAAACTATATGTTTTTACTATAGTAACTTAAGCTAGATAAATATAAGTAATTATATTCATGATTTTATTACATGCATGCTATTACAAGATATAAATAGATGGAATAAAATTAGTATAGTATGAAAAGTCCATATTTAGTATTATCTTACCTTAGATCAAAATAAAAGGTTGAGAAACATTACGCATGTATTTTATACAAAAGAGGATATAATATTATGACCTTAGAAATCAAAAGATTGTACAATAAAAATAATACCATCTTTATAAAGATTTTTAATAAAAGTTCAAGTAGAGAAAAGTCTTGCATGGCCTATAATATATAAAATAGAGAAATTATAAAGTGGAATAAATATAAGGAATTTAGTACAAAGTGATCATTCAATACCAACTTAACATATATTATATATAAAGAGAATATTCAAAAGATGCTAGTTATGTTGAAAAATAGAATAAAATATTTTACTAGCATATGAATCTTCAATATAAAATATGATAGAGATCAAGGGACTATAGTTAAACTTAGACCATGATTTCATGAAAAGATGCTAATATTAAATAAAATATTATTAGAGTTTATTATAAATATGTAGGAATGTTAAGGGGTTTCTAGTGTAGAGAGTTATGGAAAGACCTAAGTTAAAATTAAATATAGCAAGTATGACATTATAATAAAACTAGTATGTTTTACAACATAAAGTAGACTTGCTTGAAAAGAAATCAAAATAGAAAAGATTCTATGTTATGAACTATAATATCGTAGTATATAATTATGTTCAAAGAGGTTTTATGAGTCTTATAGTATTAAAGAGTTTTGGAAATAGAACAAATAAGGGAAAAAGTTATTTTAGGCAAGTTACCTTATAAAGAAGAGTAGAGATTTCTATTTAAGGAAACTTTCTAATCAAAAAGGATTAATTAAAATAATTATTTTAATAGAAGATTTTCGGAATTAAGGATATTACAAAAATACAAATAATAATAAAGGAATATTATTATTTTAAAGAAAAATTTTTTTTCTAAATTATTATTATAATAAATTAGAAATTCAAACCTCTTATAAAAATATTATAAGAGGTGATCCGAACGTTAGTAGATGAATCGTGTTTTTGAAGTTTTCGTAAATTCTCTATCATTAGGTCGGAATCCTCGCTCATAGTAGGAAATCGCCTAAGTTTCGTCAAAGCTCGTTACTAAACAAGTAACACTAAGGCAAGTAGAATTTCCCCTTGTACCCTTTTATATTCGTCTTTATGATATCTCTCGATGTTGGGAACTTCTTGTATGCTTAATAAAAATGAACCTAGGAAATATCGATTGCTAGAAATAACGACCCTTGTTAGTATAGTAAGATAGTATATTCCTTGCTAGGATTATATTTGCTAGTGTGTGTACTCTTGATTGAAGGCAAATCTCGTTCAGAGATTTGATTTGAATAAACTAGAAAGGGGTGCGAGTTAGTCGACACCTCTATATAATCTTACTAAGTCGTACATCCATACGACTTTCGGGATCATGATCTCCATCCGCTCCGATTGCAAGAAGGGATTGAGCGCACTCTAGCTAAGTGCAGGAGAATTGATGTTCTCCATCGGGTGGCTCGGTTTATCCGTGTCCCACCACTCTCTCTTGTAAAAGTCATCAACAAGATTGAATATTTTCATCACTAATTCGGATAAGTGCGTATGCACATTTAAGATATCAAAACCGGACCGGTCTCAAATGATCGTTCCGGCTCTCGGTCCGCCCAAAAGCGCGAGAGGTTTTCACTTGTATGAATGAATAAATGTTCCCAACATCCTATCGAAATCTTAAGGAAGACTACAATCTAGTAGTACTTATCTTGCTCAATAAGCTATTCCTTTTGGATATGCTATCGCTATCGTTCGTATCTTAGCTCCACGTAATCAAGCCATCGTAAACACAACCCTCTTTTCTCTCATTACACCGATAGGTTTAAATGACCAAATTACCCTCGGGAAGTTCTATTCCCGCTTGCTTAATCTCCTAGACTAATTCTTCTTTCCGCATGTTTGTCTGGCATTCTATCGCCCCTCGCGAATTATGTCAAATTCAGGAACCCATAGCAAGGCGAAGTGAAGGGAAGTGAAGGAAGTAAAGATTTCTCAAGTTGTACTTTTATTTTCGTTTTGGTTTTAATATTACTTTATCTCCGAGAAATGACGGATTCGGTATTTGTTTTCAAGTAGTATTAAAGTTAAAGACAATGTAGGGTATTTTGTAATGAACTAAGTCTCCCTCGGGAGCATGTTTTTCCTATTTATGTAATATGTTTTTATTCCGCATTTAATCGTTCTATATCATTCTAAAAGCCTTGGGTGACTTTGGACGGTAGAGTTTGAAGTCACTGGCGGTAATACCCAATGTTGTAAAATAGGGGTGTTACACAATCACATCCCAAGTCATGATATCTTCAACGGATCAAGTCAATACATGTGGAACAAATGTTGAACCATCAATAATACAATATGACCAATTTATTCACTCTAGAGTCCAGACCACGTAAAACTTACAAAGAATGACAAAAAGCAAGCAAACCCTAATAAAGACCATTTGAACAATTCCTTGGCTAGATATGACATAGTTTATCACTTGCCTAAACAATTATAGTTTATATCTTGCCTAAACAATTACTAATCATGAGGAACAAAAAAATCAAACAAAAATGCTCAGACTAGAGCAGTAGTCTTGTAAGGCTAATAACCTGAAACCCAGTACTTAGTTCAAATTGAGCTCAATTTCTTCCAACTATAAAAACGCATGAGAAAGAAAAAAATCCAGCGATTAGCATCAACCGGAAGAATGAGCTTCTCTTCATAACCTGACTTATAGCACAAAAACAATTTCTACTCCAACTTTCAACATTTCACATAAATTATTTAAAATTTGAAATTGCTTAAAACCACATCTACAAGAACATAATCAATATTGAAATCGATTTAGTAATTCATTCTTGTACAAAATGCAAAATAGAGAGAAAGCACAAGAAGTTTACAGAACCAGGCGGTGAGTCTAGAGATTAGAGTGAGTCGAGAGATTAGGGTTTATATAAATTGGGGTTTATAGAACATACCTTCAAGAATGGTGTTCTAGATTTGTAGGACGACGTAACCAGGCGGAGGAACCAGGCGGAACGACGGAACCGGCAGAGGCGGAGGAACCCGTCAGAATGCGGAGGCAATGTACCAGGAGGAACGTTGTACTAGGCGGAAGGAACCAGCGGTGTAGGACAACGGATCCGGTAGAGAACCAGGTGAGAGATGCACGCCGAATTTTGTGACGCTGAACTAGGCAAGAGGGCTGCTCGGCAGATTTTGTGGACGCCCAAAATGGAGCCCGACGTTAGTAGTGGAGAGATTCGACTAGTGAAGAGGTCGGGCAAGAGGCAAAGAGCCAGAAAGAGAAAGAAGGGTTTCGATCTATTTCATTCCTATAAAATGAATTGAAAGAAGGATTTCGATCTATTTCATTCCTCTGAATTGAATTCAAAGAAGGATTTCCGCCCTTTCGAGAATCCTTGAAAGGAATTTCTACTTTTTTTTCTTTCGTTTGCAACAACATAGTTGTTGCCATTAATTTATAATAGTTTTCGCAATGATGACACCCGTTGCAATGCATGTTATTTATTTTTCGCAATGAGTACTTTTGTTTCTTAAAATTATCCCAAATATTTGTGAGGGGCACGCACACAAAGGGAATGGAGGGAAATAAAATTTTATTTATTGCAACAAACATTAGCTATGTCTCTTTAAGGAATGGCCAAAGATATTTTTCGCAACGACAATATTTTGTCGTTGTAAATTTTCGTTGCAATAAACAGATTTTCTTGTAGTGTATAAGCTAGGTCAACAATATTATTTGCATAAATATAATATACGCTATCACGA
The DNA here is from genome assembly GCA_964016875.1 of Fallopia convolvulus. Classification (NCBI taxonomy): domain Eukaryota; kingdom Viridiplantae; phylum Streptophyta; class Magnoliopsida; order Caryophyllales; family Polygonaceae; genus Fallopia; species Fallopia convolvulus. The sequence goes on from OZ024719.1 coordinate 30,264,237, forward strand.
AAGTTCATGTTTATTTTGTGCAAGGAACAATGAACTCCATTTCATCTTTGAGATTGCAAATTGAAGTGACCACGTAGTCGCAATTACAACTAGCTTAAAAGTACTAGCTCTAATTACAACTCTATTTCATCTTAAGAGAATAAGAAATGTAACAAAGTCTGACAGTAAAAAACACATTACTTGGAAGATCAAGTTCTAATTTCAAATTGCTTTGAAAAGGACATTTTCTATCGAGAAAGGTGTTTGCTTCAGCACCGGATTTTGGGGCATGTAACATCATTCACCAGAAGAAGTAATACCTAGCTTCTTCCTCTCTTTCTTCATCTTCTTTTTCGACATCGACTTCTTTTTCTTCATAGGAAGATTCTTCTGTGCATACGTGTAAAGCATGTAGTTGCCCTCCAATAAAAATGGGATAAATTTAGGAAATTTTTTCAACGAAAATGGTTAAAGTTGAATGGAAAATGAAATTATTTAGACTTTATGATACATAATCAAGTTTGTACAAAGTAGAGGGGTGTCAAAAGTAATAAGTATATTTTTAGGACGCTAAAAGAAAAAGTCAAAAATAGGAGTACACCTAGAAATATTTTCCTTTTTATTTTGATGAAAAATTATTGATGTTTAATTAGTAAAGTTGAATATATTTTTTTAGGTGGGTGTTCTCATTCGACTCCTCATTTAATTTTGATAAAAATAACGTTTACGACTCCCTTTTTATTACAACCTCTCGGTTAACCAAGTTTGTTTGGAATCGAATTCTTACCTTATCAAAAAAATTGATAAAAATTGGGCTAAAGCCCACATTGGTAGCTTATTAGGTGCGATTACGGATGAAGCCCACCACATTAGATTCAGTTCTTTTCACACTCAGCTCTGAAGTTGCTTCATCCAGCTTCTTCTCCCTCCATTACATGCTCTCCCAAATTAGATGTGGTTGTGAATGTGATTTCCCTAATTGCATTTTTGGGGTGATAGCTTTGAATTACAATCCATATTTTCACAATTTCGAATTTAACTTTTAAAAACCTGGTGCGATGTTCTGAGAACTCTCGACGTGTTTTAGAAGGATGCTCAAATAGGGTTCCAATGGCTTCGCTGGCATGTTTATCTGCTTCCGTTCCTTGAAGAAATCTTTCATATTCTACTCGACCTCAGTAGCTTCCAAAGATGAGATTCAGAACATGCTCATGTTCAAATTCCTGGTCAAATCGTTTGGGTTCTCTGAGGAAGAAGTCGTCTCCGTCGCTAATAAGGTCATTTATCCCTTGAATTGCACCGAAAAATCCGAACTAGTTGTTGATTTTCTGCAAGAAAGTGGATTTGATGGAACTCAAATTAGGAATGTGGTTGCTAGGTTCCCAAATGTGCTCCGTAACAATGTCGATAAAACCCTAAAGTCTAAAATTAGGGTTTTTGAGAATCTAGGGTTTTCTGGTTCAAATTTAGGGCTAATCATATCTCGGCATTCGCGTTTCATAGGTTGGAGCTTAGAATCTGCCATTGTCCTTGTCCTTGGGATGATTGAATCGATAATTGGCAGTAATGAGCATCTGGCTAGGTCTTTGCTACAAATAAATTCGCCACGCTTATCTAATTCCCAAGTGTATAAGAATCTCCGTGCTAATAATCTGTTGCTGCAAAGCTATGGTCTCACAAATCACAAATGAAAGAATCAAGTGGTTGATGATACATAGCGGCTTCCTCTTTTCGAGTACGCACTGGGCTGAAAAGTTATTGATATGAGTCGAAGAGAAGTTGGGCATTCCTCGAACCGCTGATATGTTCATGTACGGGATTTACGCATTGACTTTGAAAAATGAAGAAAAGATCGAATATTTGCTTGACTTATTTCGTAGTTATGGATGGAGTGAGACTGACATTACAACTATACTTAAGAGGCATCCCGTCATTTTGGGTGTGACTAAGGAGCATGTGAGGTTTAAATTGAAGTATTTCATGGAGGATCTTGGTTTTGGATCTGATTACTTGGCCGCACGTCCTGTTCTACTAGCGTTAAGCATGGTGAAGGGGGTTTTGCCCCGAGTTGTAGTCAGACAAACTCTGATGGAGGAACAACTGTTAGGGCGTCGGATCAATGTTTATAGTTTTTTTATGATGGTTGAGTCCAAGTTCATGAAGAAATATGTGTACCTTATAAGGAAAAATTGCCTCAACTCTATGAGAATTATACTCAGGCGACAAGTTATTCCCTCTCTAAAACATAGTTGTTGCTGCTTAACTCGAAAATGCTATTAAATTAGCTTGAGCTTGAATTTTTTTACTGAATTTTGGTTAAGGACAAATAATTATATGTTGGCTTGTTCTTTGCAAATATGATGTGATAAACCCTTAGTATCAATCAAGTGTCAAATTTTAAAACCTTCTTTTTTAGGCTTCTGGTGTCTGACATATGGCGAACTTCTCCAATTGCACTGTGTCAAATGTTTCACTTCTACAATTATAGGCACAAATTGTTGTGAATGTGATAGAGTTTGGGTGTTAATTGAGTAGCTAAGCCTTGTCCGTTTTCTGGTCCTATTGATTGATTATAGTTCAAGCTCAACAATTTTGCTTTCTTCTAACTCTTAACACTTCTATTATTTCCTTTTGTATGGATGATATACTGTGTAAGCTTAATTAAGATGAACAATTTTGAATGAAGGCAGCAGATAATTTGCCCAAATATGGTACTAGAAATACTTGTCATTCTATATATTAACTAATGAGCCAATATCCAAGCCTTCTGTTATTCATTACTCCATGTAACACTCTTCATCTAGCTGACTCATAGCTAGATGTATGAATTCCACAATAACGGTTAGACGAGGAGTGTTACACGACATATAATTCCACGACTTATAATATTTGTTATTACACGACATATAATAACACATATTGTGACTATGTACATACATAACATTCATATTACTTAGATCTTTTCTTCAACCTGAGGACAAGTGACGTTAACTCTCCTCCACCTCTAGCCTTACTATTCTTCCTCTTGTAAACATACACACTAGAAGCCCAAAACAAGAGGCCCAAGTTAACAATAGCAATAACCAAAAGAAAACCATAGTAGTAATCCAAGTGATAATCATTAAGATTGTTACCAATCCAACTCTTTCCATGCCCTCCATTTATGACCCTGTTTGTGACCCTATCCACCATCGTGATTAAGAGGATGTTGAGGAAGTTATCTACTCCAAAGACGCTCGTGAAGAAGGTGGTCCCGAGGCTTTGCATGTCGTCCGGGGATTGGTTGTAGAAGAACTCGAGGAGACCGGTCATGTTGAAGACTTCGGTGATGCCTAGCAAGACGTATTGTGGAAGGAGTCACATGCTGCTCATTGGCACCGTCTCCTTTGGCCCTAATTTTCTCTCTGCCTTAATCACATATCAATTCAATTATCTTTGATTACTCATTATCCATCATATATTTTAATAAAATTTAAGACAATCATGTTTTCTCATTACGTTGGATTCAAACTCTCATGGGCAGTGCTCTTCACCAAAACAGTCTTGCCTTGATAAAGGACATTGTCCATGAGAGTCGAATCAGAAATTACTATGCAATTACTTTATAGAAAGAGTTGTTTGTGTGAATAGACCAATATATATGTTTTTATGTTACTCATTTTATTGTCAATTCTTTATAGGTGAAACCAGTTAGACTTATATGATGAGTTTGACATTTGGGCTATATGTCTCAGTAACAAGTGTTGTCGGAGTTGTTGGTTTAACTCAGAGCCTTGTGTGGTTCGTTAGGCGGGGTTTGAGAGAAGTATACAAGTGATGGGTAATTATTGTGTTCAATTGACATCATTAGTCTCATGTATGTGTTGCGCTTGATAATAAGACATATCTTTCCATAACAAGGGAAATTTTTTTCTTAACACAAACCTATTTTTGTTTATTCAAACCATTAAAACTTTATAGGATACCTTAATGTATAATCCAAGTTTAATAAATTTTAAAGAATTCGTGAAAAGAACAACATTAGCATGATACGTACCTGCATTCTTCGGAGCTCAACAAGATATGCAACAACAATAGCAAATATTTGAATGACACATCCAACCGCGAGCTATTTACAGTAACACAAGCCCAACACGTCATCAGACTGCAATGATGACGACTTATAATATTGTTTATCACGATGCTATTTACGGTAACACAAGTACATATTCATTGTTTATCACGATGATACTCACTCAGCAGACTGTAACGATATATATTCATTGTTCATCACATTATTTGATCATCTGACATGTTACGAGAATAGTGATGAAAAATTACATCAATATCAATTAGTTTTAAAATATAATCTAATCCATGTTAAAAATATCTTTTGTTTTGATTTTAAAAATATGAGAGAGAACTAAAATTCACTAAAGATTTCAGATTTTCTACGTGATTTGGTTGATTAATATTATTCTTTCCTTTTTTTAAGGAATATGGGTTTATTTTGGCAAATGAAATCTACTATAGTAACATTCACCCCATTCAATTAAAATGGAACATCAAATCTAACCATTAACTCATTCTAATCCAACGCACTATATTCACCTTCACTTTCTACTATGAAATCCTTTCTACCGGAACGTCCCCCTCTATATATGTATATGTATGTATGTATGTATGTATACATATACATACATATTGTACATGATTAGTCTAGTGATCCCCTAATTACTTCTCAAAATAGTTTTACCAAAAATCTAGGGTCCAAACCGTAACGATCAATTAATAATAATAATCTTTAATTAATACTAAAAATTAACTACGTGACTGAACTCTAATAGAAAAGAATATCTGGGTATTATAAGATATAGTGCATCGGGGAAAATGTTGCACAAAAACAAGCTAGTGCAGTAGGTAGGGTGCGCTCGCAGGTGCAACAAGTCACGGGTTCTAATCCGAAAATGGCCCTTTATCCATTTTGTTTTTAAAGCCCCCTCCCCAACACTTTTATCCACAAAGTTAATACATGTATACAAATCTTGCACAAATTTTTCTATAAAAATTAATTTTATCTTTGCATGTGTTTATTAATTATGGGCTTAAAACAAAATAAATTCTTAATTATTAGTTTCAATAATATTTGCAATTATACCCTTATAAAAGAGAATGATATTATTGAAAGTGTGTGAAGCACCTAGAAGAACTAGCAATGTTTGATCATAGTCATCATCAATTTTGGCTTTCAAGTGTAGAACCGAGAATAGTGATGATAGCTTCTCTTGCAGCCAAACAAGATGAATTATTCCTATGTGTTATGCATGTAAGATCATTTTGCTATATTATTGATAACATTAATAGAAATCACTCCCATAACCCAAACCAATTTAATTATGATAACTATTCCAAGTTGGTGGTGTGAATCCAAGTTTAGTTGTGATGTTTGTATGGTTGGTCATGTGTTGGTGCTTCATGGAAATTATTTCTCTTTAAAGATGATTGATGATTCTTGTATGTTTTTTATGCTTGTGTTAGTAGATCTTCATTTGATCTTCTAAAAGAATAAAGAAATTGTTTTTATGTGTCAAAATGTGATGACATTTGATGACTAATATTTTTGTGTCAAAATCAAAGTGATGAATGTTGTTATGTTTAAAACACGATGACATTTGATGATTTTGAATCTGTTTCTCTAGTTTATAGATGAAAAACACTTATATCTTTTTAAGAGCACGAGTGAAACTCCCTAAATGTTTGAAGTCTTGATTTTAATTTTGATGTAATTATGCAATTGTCCTCAATGATTCAACCATCATCGTGTTGTGATAATAGGTTAATGTCATCAAGTTATAATGACATTATTTTACATCTTGTCTATCTCTCTTTGATTTTGATATTGTGATTATTGTTTTTCTCCTAAAGTTGTAAAGCTTATATAATCAGGTAGTGCTAACAAATTGATGAAAAACGAACCATCATCAAGCTTTAATGACAGTTGAACGTCAACAAAGGTCACATTTGATGACTGTTGAACTTTATCAAGTCTTTGATGATAGTTGAATGTCATCAAACATTTGATGACGATTGAATATCATCATGTTTTTGATGATAGATGAAAAACGTCATCAAATGTCATTATAAATGAAAAATATCATCAAGATGGTTTTGATGACAGTTGAAAATGATGAAGGTCGCCTTGATGACCGCTAAAAAACACCATCAAAAATAAAAAACGCAATCAAGCCTTTTGATGGCGGTTGATGACAACCGTCATCAATCTCATAATGATGTCATCAAGCCTTTTGATGATGGTTGAATGTCATTAGACCTTGATGAAAAACGATTGTCATCAAGGCCCTTGCCCTTGGGTGATATTTTTTATGATAAATGAATGTCATTAAAGCTCTTTAATGACAAACAAATGTCTTCAAATGCAAAAAATACCATCAAAATGTGTGGGAAAACATTGGTCAACAGCTAAATGCCAATCAATGGTTTTTAAAACCAGTCAACAACTAAGTCAACTCTGGTTGACCTAGTCGTCTCAAAATAAGTGATAAGAGTAGGGAGAAAGGGGGTAGGCAAAATAAGTTACATGTGCAATAAAAACATACATTTTTGTACACTAATGGCTAATTATGATTCCATTTTTGACTGGATAGCAATATCCCAAAAACGAATGGAAAACCTTTTAGTCTAATTATAGTCAAATGGGCATAGTCCGATTAATCAGTATAAATTTGCCAAACTTAGCAAACCACCTCCTTCTATACAGGTGCTAGAGTAGAATATTGCTTCATTGTGAACCACATAAAACAAGATAACATGCCAACACCGGATGGGCATATATATATATACACGTACTGATAATAGTAAAGATTAGGATTAGGAATGAATTATAATGACTCTACAACTACCTTCTCTTATTTTTTATGGTATCCCTTCCTTCTTTGGTACTCATTAAGTCATACCTTCATAGCAAAATTACAAAAGTCAACACCTTTTAAGCAACCATCATTCACATATGGATCCAATACACAACAATTGGCAAAATGAAGTAATTTAGATAGTGACAGTCTATCAATGGGGAAAAAAGTGATGTATGTATGTCACTAAGAGAGTTCAACAAGTTCCAAAATGGGCTGTCAAATTTCCTAAGTCTTTATGTGGTTGTGTGCGTGCACTCTTTATTCTCCATGAGCAACATTCATCCTTCCTAAATGCTGCATGCCAGTACAAGCCCATGGCTTACAAGGAAGTAATAGGAAATCATCATACATTAGTACATATATATTAATAAACATGTTAAGCAATGATTGACATGCACACAATTAGTTAACTAGCACCTAAATGTACCTAGAATACAAAGGTATAAGTTTTGATAAACTAGTATTAGTATTGCACTAGATAGGTAAATGACACTAAGCTTTTGCCTTTAGTCTAAAAAGGCAACAAGTTCATGCACCATTATGGTAAACTTATTGGTTTCCCATTAAAACTGGTGCAGTGTTCCAATTCTTTCCTATCCAGGACATGTAATTATTATTCATTTAATAGCTCAAATTTTACATCATGTAATTATTATTCACAACTTCTTGGATGAATCCACAACTTCTTGGATGATAGGCTCCAATTGGCTAATGCTTAGTACCGAAGAGTTGTGCCACGGTTTGGAGCTCGGTACCGATAATTTGGAATGGATCCTCTCGACGGAGTCTAGTGGGACAAAGTGTTCTTCAAGGGAACACTTAAGCTCTCGCCAAGTTCGGATCGGTTGGAGTCCATCACGTCATCGCGCCTCCTTGTCTTGTATCCACCAATGGTAAGCAAATTCGGTGAAGTGGACCATGGCGACTACTATTCTTTTCTCATCGTCATAGCCATAGTAATAAAAAACGGTCTCGGTCTTGGCTATCTAGTCAACGCACGCGTCGGCACCGGTGGTTCTGGAAAAGGTTTGGATTTGGAGCTTGATTCCTTGGTGGCGCTCCCCCCTTGTTGACGCTCATCAAAGTGAGCGGGCTGAGATAGCCACGTAGCTTGAAAAGGGCCTCGGTTGTCACTTTGTGCATTGGTGGCACTAGCTTGGAAGAGTTTGTCGTACCTTGACAACCTTTAACAAAATGAACGAATATCTTGTTGCATTGATTGAAACATGGCAGTCACGGATGAATCCGAGTTAGCATCCTGAGGTGAGCCATCATTCCCTGCATCCGATATCTTGCACTAACTTCACGAAACAAATTAAATCCGACAAGCAAGTGCTTCTTTGAGCCACACACAACCAATTTTTAACTTACACTCGAAAAGTGCCAATCTTGAAAGTCCTAGGACTTTGGTGGCCGGAGTATAAATAGGAAATGGCTCAAAGAAAAGGCACAACTAAGGCAATGCAAATCAAGCAACAAGTTTATTAACCACTCGAATTTAGGAAGCTACTAGGTACCAAGTTACAAAGAAAAAGATAAACAAAAGAGCGTAGACAATTTTAGGAGCTTTTTGCCGCCGGCAAGATTTTTCTAGCCCCGCTTCTTTTTCTTTCCGAGTCCAAAATATTTCTTTGTAACGTACACTTTTAGCACAATACACTCAAGCATACAAAGCCTCACTAACAAACATGACTTACACCTCTACTCGGTGTTGCTTCTTCTTTTTTTATACGGCTTGGTACTTTTTTCGTATCCTAACCCGAGTGAGTACACAATATTGTAAGCTTGATTTCAGTCGTATGCAAAGCCACACATGATCGAAAATATCATGGAATGGAGGGCAAAAATTCAGCCAAGATATTGCTATTAAAGACGAATTTGTTGAAAGGCCAAAGAGTGGCTCTTGCTATTTTTTGTCTTTAATTCAATCAAGCAAGGGTTAATGACATTCTTCAACTTTTGGACAACCTAACAAATCAGTTTTGGTCGTCCTCCAATTGTAGAGTTACACACACAAGAGCCGAAGACACAAAGCAATGCAAAACACAAGGTCGGTAATGAAACTTACGGGTCGGTATTGCAAGGGGTTTGTGGAACGATTTTCTGAACGGTGAACACTTGTAAAATTCAACCAAATTTCATATCTAATAAGAGAGAAAGTTGGTGTACCTTGCGTGGCTCTGACACCATGTGATAAGGATCGAATCGATGAAGCTGGTGCAAGGTCACTTGGACGCTCTCTTCTTGTTGAGGGAATGGATGGCGTGCCTCGGAAATGGATATGGAGGACGTGTGGATGGCTCAAAAACCGAAAATAGAGGATGGAAAATGAGGGTTGTTGGATATGGATGAGTTTAGGGCGTGGATGTGACTCACCACACTCGAAACTCAAACTACGAGATTCAAGGACAAGGATTTGACGCACCTTGTTGTTGGATCTCAAGGGTGATCTGATATTACTCAGGAATCAAGGTTAAAAACAAAGAAAAACAAACAACTTTATTAAAAGGCAAAATGCCCAAACCAATGTCGAAATATAACCAAAAACAAAGCAAGAGTTTCAAGTTCTTCAAGTGTCTCTAGCATAGGAGGAGGACGTCTCCTTTAAAGAAAATTTAGTCATCAAACAAGCCTCTTAAATAACCAGCCATTAATAAAAAATGAAGACAAAAGACCCTTGGAAAACCAGCATTAAATGTGTCTTGAATTGACACGCAAAAGACGCCCGATATGGCCGAGTCGCACCCGGTCACAAGCAACGTGCACTCCATGTTGTCTTCGTATTTGATCGGTGCTTTGTGAATCAAAAGACCAGCTTGAAGCTCATCTTGCAAGGCACGAGCTCGCGCCCTTGTGATTCGCCATAAATAAGGCCGAGTGTCGTTGGCGCAGTCAACACGCCTAGGTGGCTCGATACCAAGGTTGGGTAGCTCGGTACCGTGGGCAGATGAGTCGCCAGGTAGCTCGGTCAGAGGTTGGATGGTTCAGTACCGGGGTTGGATGGGTCGGTACCGGGGTTGTCTGGGTTAGTACCTTGGCCGTCTTGGTCGGTACCAAGGCCGTCTTGTCCATGAGGTGGCGTAGTCACATCATGCCTTTTCAACAAAAGGTCAATAAATAAAGAATATAAACATAAAAGCTTAAATAAGATCATTTTAGGGTATAAAAACAATATTTTGAAGCAAAACAGCAAATTTTAATCAATTATGACATTGAAGTTTAATAAGCTAGCTAGTAAGAAAAACAACTAGTTTTCTCATGTAGGTACTTAAAGAGAGCAAAACAAACTACAAAGCTCAAGAACTCGAGTCTTTTTAGTAAAAAAAACTAAGTTATGGTGGGGTGGAATGGGTGGACGGTGAATGGTTTCAGCACGGGTGGATCAACGATTTCAGTAGAGAAACAGAGAATAGGAGGAGAGAGTTTTGTCATTTGATGTGAATTGTTCATTGTATACAAATTTTAATCAACAAAATATTTCTTGGAAAAGGATTAGTTGCATTAAAACGATTTTTTGAAGAAATGATAAGGAAATAAATATTAGTAATAGGGAATTGGGATAGTAAAAATTCTTTGGAAATATAACAACCCCTAAATGATAAAGATTTGTTTTTACAGATCAACGGTAACTGCAATCATAACTATAACCTAAAACGGAGGTTAAAAAAATTATTAAACGGCACATGTCACTTTTAGATTGGACCAAACCACCTGGTTTTATAATTTTTTTTTTATTTTTAGATATGATAAATTCTTGTCCATGTTTTTAGAATATAAGATAGAAAATCTCATTATCAAACAAACTTTTATTTTTGGATATGATAGATAGAAAGATCATTAGGATAATATTTTATGCTATCATGCAAATTGTAGAATATTATTTTATTAAAATAGAATGTTGGATCGTAATCGGTTAGCAGTGAGCTTGGGAACTGGCAATTAAGCTGTTCCCAAGGCAGCGGAAGTAAATAATCGCAAGTAATAAAAACAGTGAAAGGCACAGCTCCTTTATAGAGGAACCCCACTACAACCAACTAGTTGTATGGGTAAACCTCTACCTCCGCTTGCAGGATTTTGAATGACTTACTTATATTTATTGCTTTGTTCCTTAGTTACACAGCCGGATTTACACTTCTCTGTTCCTACATGTTCTTCCTAACTCTAGCAACACTAGTAAATCCTCTCAACTGAGTTCCTAAGCTCACAACAGCAAAACACAAGTAACTCAAACCTTACGCTGACTTCTCAGTTCCCTTGCTCCAGGGAACTTCAGCTTCACCGTCGTCGAGATCACACACTCGCCGGCGGGGACTTCTCTTCCTTTTCTTTCTTTTCTCTGATGTGGGTGTTTGTAAGTTCTGGGAGAAGTACACAGACCGAGTACTATTCATTTGGCTTTATAGTCCATTTGTCTTGGGCAGTCGCATCTTTCGTTTGTGTCCAAAATGCCCTTTGCTTGATGCCCAAGTTGTACTTTCTTCACATGTGACTTTGGTTTGAACTAGGTCAACTTCTTGAATCAATCGGACCGTTGGATGAAGCGTGACAGTCTGATCCTCAGACTGTTCCCTCTGGTTGTCTGAGACAGAATCCCGCGATCTGCGCTGAACGGTCGTTGTCTTCACATGTGAGTTCCCATTTCATGGGAACTGACTTCTTCAGAGTTCCCTTGATGGAAACTCTTCATCGTTGTAAGCTTGTGTTTTCTTGTTTGTTTCTGGGAGTTCCCACTTCATGGGAACTTTCCTCTACAGAGTTCCCTTGATGGAAACTCTTCATTGTGGCCAGTAGTGGCTTTGTCATTCATAGGAGTTCTTGGCTGTACCTGTGTTCCTTAGAAATACTTGAACAAACCACATTAGTTCCCTATGGTGTTTGTCATTATCAAAACTTAAAGAGAAGTGAATCGTTGATCCGTTGCTTAGAACCAGAGGTCCCAACAACGTCCCAACATAGAATTTTGATCAAAAAAAATTGAAATTTACACTATGTCTTAGAAGATTGAAAATTAAATGTTTAAATTAAATTTTGACAAAAGTAATGAACTCTTACATTATCTCACAAGAGATTGACAATTAATTATCCATAGTTAACTTTGATAAAAAGAAATTAAATTAAATTAAATTATTTTTGATAAAAATAAACTTTTCTTAAAAACTTAATTATTATAATTTTTTTTCTAAATTATTAGATAAGAGTTAGGTAAAATATTTTATATAAAGATAAATATTAGGGTAAAAATAAATGTGCAATATTGTTTTCAAATATGACTCTCCAAAACTAATTTTCCTTTGAAAAGTTATAAAGTTTTTCAATTAAACCATAAACATTAATGAATATTAGTTTTGAATTTATGTTTTTCTAAGAAAAAAAATAAATCCATAATACTAAATTTTCTATTATTTAACTATTTATTTATATTATTTATATACAACAAAACGCGTACCCTGTACGGGCCCTTACACTAGTTTACATCTAAAACTTGAAAAGGCAAAGTGCTTGGCGCTTGGCGCGCCTTATCATGGCAACCTCACCTTAATCGATGAGACGTTGGCCATGCCCAAGCGAGCCTAGGTGTGCCTAGGCATGCCTTCAGACGCCTTTTCAGACATTGGTCTAGGAACCTCGTTGTGTTTATCGGGCTTGATGTTGGTAACGTACTTAAAATGACTTGGGACAATGGAATTCACAATGAGTATTGTTTTATTTTGAGACATACTCCATTGATGAGGTGAAAGAGCATATTTTTTTCTCTTATGAGGCCATGGTGATTTGTGGTCCCTAAATCAAGACGAAAGTACAATAGTGAATCAGCCTTGAGGGTCTCAATACAGGGATCTAACATGTTCCAAATTGTTAAGAAGATGCAATTACTCAAAGATCAAGCAAAGCAATGGAACAAGAGAACATTCAGCAACACCTTTGAACAATTACAAAAAAATAGAAAAGGAACTTGTGGATATCCAATGGAAAATTCTCCTATCCTTGGAGGAGAAGGTAATCAAGAGACAAATCCAAATAATAAACAAAAAGGAAAGTATCTTAAACTTTCAAAAGACGTATTGGAAACAACGAGCTAAAACAAAACATATATTAATTAATGGATTCCAACCCTGGCTACTTCCATAAAATAGCTAGTGGAAGAAGGAATAGAAAAATAATCAAGGAAATTACATTAGCAGAAGGAACTCAAATAATTGGTGAAGAAAACATCAAAGAGGAAATTAGGAAAGACTTTAAAGCGGAATATAGGAAAGAACAGACAAATAACTCAATCTTTAATCAATATTCTAGTTTGATCAATAAAGAGATCTCAGACGAGGACATGGGTACTTAACTCAACCCGTTTCTAATGAAGAAGTTCGTAAGGCGTTAATGGAAATCAATTCGGACAAATCACCTGAACTTAATGGCATATCGACAGGTTTCTATAAAAAAAAATATTGGGATATTGTAGGTCCTGTTGTAACGAAAGTTGTTAAAAGCTTCTTCCGCTCAGGCAGAGTCCCCTTAAGCAAATTAACCATACTTTCATCACCTTAATACCAAAATAAAATAAAATCCGACTACTACGAAAAATTATCGGCCAATAAGCCTGTAACATCCGTGATTTTTTTAAAGATAAAATTGAATTTTTTTTCTAGACGACTTTCTAAGACCTACTTAGCAAGTTCGTTACCCGTTTTCATTGTAAACTAGTAACTCAGGTCTAAGAATTTACAAGTGATAGAAAGTAATCATGTAAAATGATTTTCTTAGCTCACATAAATTATAATATCGCTCGGACAATTTTTAGAATTTTCCGAACAAGTTCCGATGACCCGTTTAATAAATCTCGTGACGCGTTATGATCTTATTAATGGAAATTATTCCTAGTAATAACCGCTATTTCCGTTAAATGAATTAATTCTATTTTCTTAAATATTTAATTGTTTAGTAAATAAAATATGCTTATAACATTCATTCCACCCATATTCTAGTCTTAGATTAATAAGACATTATCAATGTTATAATATAGTCGTATGGAGTAATTATGATGATCATAGAATGGACTTTATGCATGAGATTTTATTCCTGCAATCTATCAAATAAATATGATGGTCTTTTCTTCCAAATCCCATACCATGAGCATATATGGCTCATTATCATCCAAAATCTCCAACTAAGTGCTTGCCTATTTAAAGGGCACTTAACCCCTCAAAAACTAACATGATCCCACACTTCTCCATCACTCCATACCCATTTTCATCAAAAAATTTCAGCTTTAAAACTAAGTGAGAGGTGTTGTTTTTTCCATCCAAATACACAAAATACCACTTGTGTGCATCTCCCACATCTCCTCCTTGCCGCCACCCTCCTCTCACCGGCGCTGCCATGAACCACCAGTCGTTGCCTTGCTCAGTCTAGTGTGGCTATTGCAGCCCCACATTCCTCGTTGCTTTCCGTCCTCCTTTTCTCGGTTTCTTACAAACTTAGCACAAAGGTGAAGAGTTCTTTCCTCCTATTTATTTTGCTTATTTTTCCGTGTTGATTTTTAATATTTTGAGTCTTAATTGAACAATTTTATATGTTGATTTTAAGGAGAAGAAGAAGAGAAAAATAAATATTATAGTTTTTTGTACATAATTCTTATGCAAAGTGACATGCATGCAAGAAATTCAAAGGGGAAATACTCCTATAAATTATAATATAAATTTTTAATAAATCTCAAGAGAATAAGAGTGATTTTTAAACTTTAAAATTCTGTTTATTTTAATTATTTTGAGCCCAGACTTCTTTTTCTTTTATTTTAGAAGAATACTTTGTTATGAAAAGAAATGAGTTGAGAATTTTTTAAAATTAAGTTTCTATGATGGAAACCTTCTTGCATGTCTTTTAAATTATGATATATGCCTTAGAATATTTTCTATTTGAATTTATGACCAAAGTAAATTTAATAAGAACAAGAATATGCCTAAACAATCTAAATGGGTATTTACATGTGGGTAAAAAGGACTTGTTATACCTTAACACACTTTTGCATGTCAACTCAGATTTAAAATGAAATTTTGATAATTATTTGTGACCTTTCTAGACTTAAAAATAGACATATAAAGGTTTTATTTACTTAATTAAGTAAAATAGTTGTTGCATGTATTTTTATAAAGTTTTATGGAAGACATCCATTCTTGCATTTAACTTAGAACTTATTAAAATATTGAAATAAAAATTGTTATAATGTGTTGCATGTGGAAATAAAAAGTGTTTTTATACGTAATATATACATGCATGTTAATTTTATCATCTCACTTAAGCTTGTGGAATAAAATGAGTTTTTATGAAATTGTACACATATGCATGTTAATTTTAAACCTCATTATAATTTTGTAACAAAATACTTATGAAACCTAGAAATAGTTGTAGATCATGAGAAGTTCATTATTTAAGTAAAAGTTTATAAAAAATACTTGTAGTAGAAAAATAATTCTTGATGTATTTAAAACTCTCATGCATGTCAAAGTTATCATTTTTACTTAAGCTTTTGGATTAAAAAAAGGTGCTCTTAGAAATAATGAGAGTCATGCAAAATATTAGTGTTTTAAATATATATTGCATGTGGTTTAAAAAGAAATTATCCTTATGAGTAAATTCTTACATGTTTTCTTAAAAGTAAATATTTTAAATTTTATAAAGATCTTTCAAGAACTTCACTTTGAAAATCATAATAAAGAATTATTATTATAGATTTCCTATATAAATTATTAAGCCAAATAATTTATATTATCATTCCTTCTCTAAGAAGAGGAAAATAAGAGAAAGGATTAATTAAGATTAAAATAAGGATTATAATACATATTCGTTTTTTATCTTTACGGTTAACTAGGTCGAAGCGTACGAACGTCACTAAGACATTCTAATTTCCGAGTTTCGTACACTTCCTAAGGAAATTCAAGGCAAGTGGGTATTCTTCCTTGTAACCTTTATATATATATACGTATATATATATATATATATTTCGTTTCCGTAAAGGAAATTCTTCTATGTTGGGACACTACAGAAAAAGGCGAATTTAGCGACCATGATAGTGGTCGCTAAATGGCCCGTCGCTAACCACTTGGCGACCATATGGTCACTAAAACTAGAGATCATATGGTCGTAAAATTTAGCGACCATATGGTCGCTATTTAGCAACGATGGTCGCCCATGGTCGCCACATTGTTGGCGACCATCTTGCGGCCACAGCGACCAAGTGGTCGCCCGTATTAGCGACCAAGTGGTCACCCGTATTAGCGACCATATGGTCGTTTATAGTGGCCAAAAGATGGAAACCATTCACGACCATATGATCGCTAAAAGCACAAAAAAGGCACGGCCAAAGCCTTTCTCTGGTTTCAAAATGCATGTTGTAAATTAGTGACCACTTGGTCGCCAATGTATTTGTTTTTTTTAAATAAATACGAATCAATAGAAATAATTAATATTTAATAATTAATAATTCATTAATTTACACATATTTAAATAATTTACTTACATAAATTCATTAATTTACATAAATTTAAATAATTTACAATATTTAATAATATATTAAAAGTACGCTAATCTAGTCGGCTTCACCGAAGCCGTCGGGACCGGGCTGGCGGGACTCACTCTCATGTGGGTCCTGTCGTCGCATCTGGTGCATCCACGCCTCGACCTCGATCAGCCTACTCTGTAGGTCATCCACAATTTCCCTAAGCCCGACGTTTTCCTGCGTCAATGCCGCTACCCGAGTTGCTGGACGACGCGGCGCCGTCAATCGCTCGGCGTAAAACTCGTGGGCGGCGTTGCCAAGGCTGATGACGGCACATCTTGGGTCCACCCTCCAATGGTTGTTAGAAAGGCATCACACTCGTCCTGAAAGGACGGCGGGGTGCTCGATTCCGAGGACCTCTGGGTGAGGATCTCCTGGGTCCGAGCCTATCAAATAACGCATATAATATAAATAAAAAAAATAATATACGAGATTAAAGATGAGGTAAAATAATTAAAACTTACAGCGATTAAGGCCGACCGCTCGTCTATAAAATGCCAATCGGTGCCCTGCGTGTGCGTCTCAATGAGAAGCTCGAGAGGCGTGATGCGGCGTTGCACGTGTTGCTCCTACGAAATTCATTAAGAGTGTTACGAACTATTAAGAATAATTAACTTAATTTAAGTTTAATCAAATTAAGATAAAATACTTACCAAGCGACGCATGGTGTCGAGGTGGGACCTCGAACCACTACTGTGGTTCGCCGGATTGCATTTTGGCGCGCACACTTGGCTTTGAACGCCTCCGTGGACCAATGCGTCGTCTTGCAGTTCTCCCAAGTGGCGGAGTCAATGAAATCTGGCTTCGTCCCAGACCGACGGTGCTTCCCGATCAAGTCGTCGTATGTCTTCTTGGCTCTCTTCTCCCACATCAACCAGACGGACTCGATGTCCCAACAACAACAACAACAACAACAACAACAACAACAATGAACACCACATTTAGGCAATTTCTCGGTCAATTTTTTTTTTAAATCAACAATCAACTTATTCAACAACAACAATCAATTTCATTCAAACATCCTAATTCATTCAAAATCTATCATAATTCAATCAAATTTTTTCCAAATTCATCAAACTCTATCCAATCCAAATCCTAAACTACAAACTCAATCTAAAATGCGTTAACGGAAATAATAAATAAATTGAAAGAGGATTGTTGATACCCGAAAACGGGGCGGCGGGAGGGGCTCGCGAGGTTGCGGGAGGGGAGGCTCCAAGAGGCTGTTGGCGGGGCTGCGGGCGGCTCCACGAGGCTCCTAGTGGGGACTGTTGGCATCGGAGCCAGAGGAGGAGGGGTGGCGAAAGGAGGAGGAGGAGGAGGAGGAGAGGAGGGCGGCGGAGAGGCACGCGCGGCTGCCAGGGGAGGCGGAGGACGAGAGGGCGGTGCGAGAGGAGGAGGAGGAGGAGGAGGAGGAGGGGCGGCGCGAGAAGAGGAGGAGGATAGGCGTGTTGGAGGCGGGAGGAGGAGGAGGGGTTCGCGAGGAGGAGGAGGAGGAGAGGCGGCGGGAGGAGTAGGAGGAGAGGAGGGGCGGCGGGAGGCATAGGAGGAGGAGGAGGAGGAGGAGGAGAGGAGGGTCGGCGGGAGGGGCTCGCGAGGCGAATGTAGCGGAGAGGTTTTTGTAGAAATCGGCGTTTGCGAGAATGAAGGGGAATGTTCGCTTTCCCCTTCTTATTCCACATTAGTGACCATATGGTCGCTAATGTGGAACGGAAGGAGAAAGCAGGGTCTTATTCCACATTAGCGACCATATGATCGCTAACCCTAAAGTAGCGACCATATGGTCGCTAACCCTGAAATTTGGAATTTTAGAATTCCCCCCAAATCTTTCATAACTTGCGCCATAAATTTCGTTTTGGCGACCAAATGGTCGCTATAAATGAAATAAAATCGAACTACGCGGTAAAAATTCCAATTTCGAGCTAAAATTTTAAAGTTAGCGACCATATGGTTGCTAAAGTTTTAAAGGTCGCGACCATATAGTTGCTAAAAGTTTAAGGGTAGCGACCATATGGTCGCTATATTACTATAGTGGAAACATTATATTTAAATAGACACTATCTATCAACAATATTTGGTTCGAGGATCCAAATGGGAGAAAACAAATGAGTTCAAATGGGACAACAACTACAATCCGTCTCACTAAATTCGAATAGTAAATGATAATAATGTTATCAGAAAATCAATGAAAAAACAATAATAGTATCCTGATTACATATCTTCCTCATCTGTACCCGTCTTAGTCTCAAACTCCGCCTCGGACGTTTCACTAGACGTATCAGCTTGTTCCTCAACGACATGATCCTCTCCGTCTGGGTCATTTAGCGGACCAGGTGGATAATTATCTTCTGGGTCGTCGATAAATCGTGGAAAGGAAGAATCATGTTGAAATGCCTCTTCAACGGCAACGCCCCTGGAACCACTTGATAGCTTGCATATAGGAGTAGTTTAGATGCATGTTTTATATATGTTTTAGCTAGTTTTATTTTGGTTTTTATGTAGTTTTTTGGTATTGTCGGGTAGTTTGCGCTTGTTTGCTCGGTTTTGCAGGTTTTTAGGTTTATGAGCAACAACGGGGCAAGGATTGGTTGATCATGATTGTGGTGGATGACTTGAAGAGGCTAGGAGATGGTATAATGAAGCTTGGAGAAGTGGAAATGAAGAACAAGAAAGGAGTGGAAAAGCGCTGGATGCAATGGAGTTGTCAAGCCGAGCAATCGCAACTGAAGGCAATTGTGCGGGATGGCAATTGTGCCGCCGCGCATTGGGACAAACCGCGCAATCAGATATTTCACGCAGACATGATTTTGGCCGAAGTTTTGGGCCGAGCTCTTGGTTTTTGGGTTATATCTTCCGAGTAGTATGTTTAAGATAGAGTTGTGAGAGTTATTTGGAAGACATATATAAACCTTTGCTAGTTTATTTTTATGGGGAACTTTTATCAACTTTTGGAGGCTAAGTTTTTCTCTCAAGAAAGCAACTTTGAAACTCTTGTAAGTTTGTTTTTAATTTAATTATGCATTGTAAATTCATTGTGTTTGACTAGTTATTGAAAAAATAGATTGCATACTATTGTGAGGTTTGATTGATTCTCGATAACTTGGATAGGTTTTATTCCCTGTGCTTAAGTGAATCAGATTATTCTAGGGTTTTGTTAGATTAGCTACCTAATAGAGTTTCTTGGTTAATTTATAACTAATATGATCAAGTCCCGTTCGGGATTGATTAGATAAAATAGCAACTGTAATTGTTTAGACCCGTTCAGGTTTTTCAGTTGTAGAAGGGAATAAACCACAGATAACTTGATTAGTTGTTTGCGTTGAGTATTTGTTTCTATCGATACTTTGAACTTGAAGCTGTCGTTTAATTGAATCTAGACATTTTTCTAGGTTGTTAGATGATTAGGGTTGTTCAGGCCATTAGCTCTTTCAACTAAATATAAAGTCTTGGATAATAATCCATGGGAGATTATTTAAGTGAATTGAGAGTCAAGAGAATCAATGATCAATAAGCATATCTATGATGGATTTAACTAGTTGAACATGCTTGTCTCTTATTGATTTAAATCATCTTTTTCATTTGTATTTACTTTTATTTTGCAACTTAGATTAGATTTTCAATCATTAAACCCCCCTTTGGTTACTTGGCATACAAGTAATAGCACAAATACATAAGTCCTTGTGGGATCGACCCTTACTTGCTGCTCTACTGAGTTGGTTATGATAAGGTTTCTTTGATAGGTATTAACGACCACTGAAAATACCTCATCAAATTTGGCGCCATTGCTGGGGACTCATCGCTATTTGTGTTCTTACTTTTGTGTTGTTTTGGGTGTGAACCTGTTATATGGTTCATACCCGTGCTACTAACTCATCTCCCTTGCTCTTTGATCCAGATATTGACAGGATACTCTTCAAGCTAAGGAAGGAAATATGAGATCACTTTCGGGCTCTACCATTCTTTCTTTAGGAATCTAACTCTGAATCTGAATTAGAGACTGAATCTGAATCTGGTGAATTTGCTGAGATGGGTGACCAAACGTTGAGAAAGTTGACTGCACCAAATCTAGCACAACAACCATTGGCGGTGCAATTTCCTGCTCTTGGTGAAGGAGTTAAGTTCGAGTTGAAACCTGAACTGATTCACCTCTTGCCTTCATTCCATGGGCTTAGTGGTGAAGATCCCAACAAGCATCTTTCTGAATTTCATGCTGTGTGCTCAAGCATGAAACCTGTTGATGTGACTCATGACCAAATCGCGCTGAGAGCCTTTCCTTTTTCTCTCAAGGACCAGGCTAAAGATTGGTTTCATTACTTGGCTCCAGGAAGTGTTGACACATGGCCAAAAATGAAGCAAGCTTTTCTAGATAAGTACTTCCCTGCTACAAGGCTCAATGAACTGAAGAAGAGGATTAGCAACATCGAACAAGAAGCTAATGAGTCCTTGTATGAATACTATGAAAGATTCAAGAGGCTGATAGCCAGCTATCCTTTCCATGGCTACACTGATCAGGACTTGATTTTGTACTTATTTAATGGCCTCTTGGATGATGAGAGAAGAATGGTGAATGCAGCTTGCCAAGGCAATATTCTCAACAAAACTCCTACTGTTGCATTTGACTTATTCACCCAGCTATCTGAGGGCACAAGACAGTTCAGAAAAGTGACTAGCTCGAAAGTTGCAAATTCTGTGGTGGCTACTTCAAGGATTCAAGATGAAGTCACTGAGATGAAAACGATGATGAAGCAGCTCTTACAACAAGGTGGAAGACAGCAGGTAAAATCCTGTGAAATATGTTGTGACACCATGTACCTCACCGATGCATGCCCTATACTTCAAGATCCAAATGCTGAGGTGAATGCATTGGGAGGCTATGGACCACCTAGGCCGAGGTATGACCCCTTCTCCAACACTTACAATCCGGGTTGAAGGGATCATCCTAACCTGAGGTACGGAAATTCAAACAATCAACAGTTCAATCAGAAGGGTGGCCAAGCTCCATATAAGCCACCTTTTCAATCTCGTCCTCAAGGAGTCAATTAGAATGCTATGTCTACTAAAGATATGATTCGGACTCTTGCACAAACTATGACTACAATGCAAGGCTCAATGAGTCAATTTCAACAAGAGACCAAGTCTAGCATCCACAATCTAGAAATTCAAGTCAGTCAAATTGCCAATGTTGTAGGCAAACTAGAAGCTAGAGATTCTAGTAAGCTACCCTGTCAAACCAAGCTTAACCCAAAACAGAACGTGAATGCTATCACTTTGAGGAGCGGGCGAGAACTTCAAGTCGAGCCCAGGGACGGGCACGTATTAGCCGAGAGGGGAGTGGAGGAAGAAGCCAAGGACGAAACTGAGGAGAAAATCGGACTGTCAGATGTCATTCCATGTAACTCGTCCAGAAACGAATTGCTCAGCTTGCCTGCTAAAAGCACGAACGAGCAATTGTCAATTCGCGCAAGTGCTCCTTAGTCAGGATTGCACAGGTTAGAAGATGAAAGCGCGGCCAAGCAATTGGCAAACCACGCAATTCCTCCTCAGTTAGGATTGTGCGGGTTGCCTGCTAAAAGCGCGGCCGCGCAATTGGGGGCCAACCCGAGTAATCTGGTCGATGATGGCGATTCTTCTGAAACACCTCTGAAGGCCTATGCACATGTTCTACCCTTTTCGGAGGCATTAAAAGAGACCAGTAAGCTGGAGAACGACAAGGAATTGTTCGAAACGTTCAACAAATGTGAGGTAAACATTCCTTTACTTAACTTGATTAAGAGCATTCCTAAATATGCTAAGTTTTTGAAAGAATTGTGCACCATAAAGAGAACTCAAAAGCTTAAATGGAAACAGAAATTTTTTTTGAGTGAACATGTGTCTGCTGTGTTTCAAAGGTGTATGCCTCAAAAATGTGGTGACCCTAGCATGTTCACTATTCCCTGAATAATTGGTGAAACAAAAATTGATAAAGCCATGCTAGATCTAGGTACTTCAATAAACGTTTTGCCTTACTCAGTGTATAAAATGCTTGAATTGGGTCCTCTGCAAGAAACTGGCGTTGTAATACAACTAGCTGATAGATCAAGTGCTTACCCTAGAGGAATAGTTGAAGATGTGCTTGTTATGGTTGATAATCTGATATTTCCTGCTGATTTTTATGTTTTAGATATGGATCATGATAAGCATGATGCACCTATTTTTCTAGGTAGACCTTTTCTGAAAACAGCTAAGACTTAAATAGATGTTTGTAGTGGTTCTTTGACCATGGAATTCGACGGGGAAAGGGTAGAGTACAATATCTATGATGTAATGAATACCCTCCCTAAGATTCCTCTTTGAGCTTAGTAGATGTTGTAGAACCACTTGTTCAAGAATTCTTCAATATGCATGAATCTGAAGCTTTAAGATCCACCTTGGAAAATGCTATTATGAATAATACTTCAGATTTGGATTTAAGGACTAAACTGCAGGAAGTGGTGGCTGAGTTGAACGTTCACTTTGAGCGTCTATCCATGCCACCGACCTCAAAGCCCATACCACTAACCTTGCCGAGCGAGAAGCTTTTGCCATCTGTTGTGCAGGCACCGGTGGTAGAATTGAAGCAACTTCCAGACCATCTCAAGTATGCCTTCTTAGGTAATGAGGATACTTTACCAGTAATTATATCCAATAAGCTCACCAAGGAGCAAGAAGGAAGCCTGGTGGCAGTTTTGAGGGAGCATAAGACGGTCATAGGATGGACCATTGCAGACATTAAAGGGATTAGTCCCTCAACATGTAGCATCGGATGGACCATTTTAGGTAGCCATAGCACTAGAGGATCAGGAGAAGACAACATTCACTTGTCCTTTTGGCATTGCATACTGAAGGATGCCTTTCGGACTGTGCAACGCCCCAGCTACATTCCAACGGTGTATATATGGTTAGTATCTTTTCTGAGTACATAGAGAAATTTATTGAGGTATTTATGGATGATTTTATAGTCCATGGGAATGACTTTGATTCATGCTTAACTCATTTGACACTAGTGCTTAAACGATGTGAAGATACTAACCTTGTTCTCAATTCTGAAAAATGTCATTTTATGGTAGAGAAAGGTATAATATTAGGCCATGTAGTGTCTTCTAGGGGTATTGAGGTCGATAAGGCTAAGGTTGAAGTAATTCAATCTTTGCCTTATCCTACTAATGTGCGTGAAGTGCGTTCTTTTTTACGCCATGCAGGGTTTTACCGTAGGTTTATTAAAGACTTCTCAAAAATTGCCTCCCCCTTATATGAGTTGTTGAAGAAGGAAGTAGAGTTTGAGTTTGGGGAGGCTTGCAAGATGGCATTTGATGAGCTAAAACTCCGCCTCACCACAGCTCCCATTATTCAAGCCTCAGATTGGTCTCTTCCCTTTGAGATCATGTGTGATGCTAGTGACTATGCAGTAGGGGTTATTTTGGGACAAAAGAAGGGCAGGGTGTCTCATGTGATTCACTATGCCTCTATGACACTGAATGAGGCCCAAAGGAACTAGTACACCATAGAGAAGGAGCTATTGGCGGTTGTGTTTGCATTGGAGAAATTTCGCTCTTACTTGCTGGGAACAAAAGTGATTGTTTATACGAATCATGCAGCACTCCGCTATCTACTGACGAAAATGGAGGCCAAGCCCAGGTTAATCAGGTGGATCTTATTGTTGAGTGAGTTCAACATTGAGATCAAAGACAAAAATGGGGCTGAGAATGTGGTTGTTGATCATTTGAGTTGTCTGGTGATGGAAGAACAAAGTCGCCTAGAGAGTTCACCCATTCAGGAGGAATTTTCTGATGATACCCTGTTTGCTATTAAGGTTGTAAAACCTTGGTATGCACACTTGATCAATTTCTTGGTTATGGGTGAGTTTCCACCAACGTTCACAAAAGCTCAAAAGGACAAGTTAAGAAGTGAAGCAAGATATTACATCTGGGATGCTCCATATTTGTGGAAGAATTGGGCCGATCAGGTAATCTGACGATGTATCCCGGATAACGAGGTAACTTCTATCTTAACCGTTTGCCGTAATTAGAATGTGGGGACCATTTTAGTTCTTACAAAACAGCTAGGAAGGTATTGGATGCAGGATTTTACTGGCCAAGCATTTTTAGGTATGCTCATGGTTTTTGTAAATCCTATGACCGATGTCAAAGGGTTGGGAATATGTCCCAAAGGAATGAGATGCGTCAATCTCCTATGATTTTTCGTGAAATTTTCGATGTATGGGGCATTCACTTTATGGGTCCATTTCCTAACTCTTTTGGGAATTATTATATCTTGCTTGCGGTGGACTACGTTTCCAAATGGGTGGAAGCGAAGCCTACTAGGGCTGATGATATTCGTGTTTTTAGTATAGTTTTTGATGTGTTTTTTAGTTTGTTTAGGTTTAGTTTTAGTAGGTTTTATAGTTAGTTTTGTGTGTTTTTGGATGAGTTTGCATATTTTATGAGAAGTATGGAAGCTACTCCGTTTTGTGTCTTTTTGTAGGCTTTTAGCAGAAAAGAGCGCTTTTTGAGCTAAACTGAAGTGATGTGGTGGAGGATGGAAGATTTGAAGTTAAAGAGGAAAGTGGCATGAGAAGATCAAGTGAAGTCGAAGTTTTAAATTGAAGAAGAGTTGAAGAAGCCAAATCTCAGGCTCGTTAACGAGGCTATAAAGGTTCGTTAACGAGGCATAAAGATACAATTTTCTGGCGGATTTTGTGATGTCCACCGACCCTGTGCGGAAGTCGTTAACGAAGATTCCATGTCGGTAGAGTTTTAAATGATTTTAGGGTTGTTCTATCTTATATCTTTTATCTTGTTATCTTTTTAGGGTTAGTTTTTATCCTTTAGGTCTTTTTAATAAGATAGCTTTTTAGATAGAATAGTTTCTCTATAAATACACTTGTCTCCTCTTTAGTTTGGGGGATCGATCATTGAAGTTAAGAGGACGATTTTTATTTTCTTTGTGGAGAACCGAATCGATAGAGAGTCGAGTAGAAGAATAGCGAGCCAAGTTCGATCGGGAGAGAGAGAATTGGGTCGTTAGTCGGCTTTTGCTCGAGCTTTTGTATTTTCGGTTTCTTCGGCATATTGTAAGACGATATTTCTCTAATTAATTTTGAATGAGTTTGTTTTGTTTTCAATGTTTTCTCTTGTTAAAGTTGTTTGCTTTATGATGATGAGTAGTGAGTAGTTTTCTTATCTAAGATCGGGGTTGATACCCGGCATAGTTATGCATGTTTGATGAGTAAGTTGATGTTTTGAATGCCTTTGTATCCGTTTTTCTTGCTTGTTGTGTTTATTCTTAGACGATAGTCGAAGTAATTTGAGTTCTCAATTTGATCGAAAGAGAAAGTTGCTGAGTTGAAGGTTGATATTGTTCAATTACGAAAGTTTCGAGCTTTGGATCCAAAACAAGTGATTGAGTGAATTGATTTATGAGAATTAATTAATTTGCTTGCTAATCAGCGAAAGTTAATGAATCTATCTTTCTAAAGGCATGATATTTATCTTCTTATGAGTTTATATGCATAACTATGTTGTGGTAACCCTTGTCCTAGGTCTTTTATTTTATAAGGTTTATCTCTCGGTTATATTCGTTATCGAGTTAGTGCCTCGGTACCGAACCTGTGTTTTAGCTCGCTAGTGTGTGTTCGTAGAATTTCCCAAGTTCGTTAACGATCCTGACAAGGTCGTTAACGAGATGTCCAACAGAGAGATTAAATCTATTTTAGAGAAAATTGTGGCACCAAACAGAAAAGACTAGAGTGTTAGGTTGGATGATGCACTATGGGCGTAAAACACCAATTGGAATGTCACCATTTCGTTTAGTGTTTGGCAAAGCATGTCACCTACTGGTGGAAATTCAACACAAGGCATATTGGGCGGTAATAAAATGCAACATGAAGGCAAATGAGGTGGGCAAATTCCGGAAAATTCAACTCCATGAATTGGAAGAGATTAGGCTTGAGTCTTATGATAATGCATCAATCTATAAGGAAAAGACAAAAGCCTGGCATGACGAGCATATTTGGAGGAAGAGTTTCAAAGTGGGTGACAAAGTCCTTCTATTTCATTCCCGCCTGAAGTTGTTCCCTGGGAAGCTGAGGTCACGATGGACGGGCCCATATGTGGTTGCTCGTATTTATCTACACGGAGTTGTGGACATTTATGACAATACCACTCATTCCATGTCTAAAGGTAATGGTCAAAGATTAAAGCCATACTTTGAAGGATTCGACAAATCTATCATAGAAGAAATGGCTCTACAAGAGCCGGAGCAAGAGCCTTAATATCCTTTTTACGTCAAGCTAATGATGTTAAACAAGCGCTTTTTGGGAGGCAACCCAAGGTATAGGTTAGTTTTTTCTTTGAATGTTGTTTTGAGTCTTAAGTTTTTGCTTTTGTTTCTTTAGTTTACTTTTGGTAAAAATAATCCTCAAACCTACAGATAGCTCGGGCAAGCATTGCAAAACACACCCAAGTACTTTTTACAGTAGCTAAAAGCTCGGATTAGGTACTAAAATTGCGTGGCCATGTAATTTGGCAACTAACCCGAGCAATCCAAGCTCAGTGGAGATTACGTGGGTTCCCTGCTAAAAGCGCGGCCGCGCAATATGGCACCTAAACCGCGCAATTCCATCTGAGGGGTGATTACGCGGGTTGCCAATTGCGCAGCCGCGCAATCCGAGTTCAACCCGCGCAACTAACAATTTTTTAGCGTGCCTAAATTAAAATACCCAAGCCTTCTTCTTCCTCCTTCATTCTATTCGTATGTAGCCTCCTACTCCTCTCAAACCTCCATTGCAGCCCCTCACTCATTCAAGCTCCATTCAAGCCGGATTTTCAACCCAAATCAAGCAAGGAACCACACATCAAACGGAATTCAAGGATTTTTAAATTTCTGAAATTATGGGTCGAAAAAGGGATAGAATAGATGACGCATCTTCATCTCACGCTGCCAGTCAGGGGGTTGATTTGGTTCCTCCTACTATGGAGGGAGAGAGTACTCCAGAGACCTTTGGGTTTAGTCTGACCAAGCTTAACTACATAGCCAGATTTGATATGATGAAAGACAAAGAGTGGAAAGCGACAAGGTTTATCGACTGGGGATTGATGGATGCTCTTGGTCTATCGCATCTTTTAAGGGAGATGGCTGCATATGCTCACATGGGGCAGTTCTTACAGTTGCGTGATCCCACTTTCAAGGTGTTAACAATTGAGTTTTTGAGTACTTTGGAGACAAATTTTAGAGGTGAAGGGGAGTGCAAATTTCTATTGGGAGGTACAAAGAGGAAGATGACATTGAGGCATGTAAACAATGTGTTTGGGTTCTATAATTTTCAAGGCAATGATGTTGTGCTGAATGAAAATGGTGCTACATGGGCTGATAAACATTTCTAGAGGTCCATCACATGGAGACCCACCTATGATCCTACCAGGGAAAAGGCTTCTCCCATTACTCACCCTACTATTCAGTCTTCCAGAGATTTATAGCTTGCACTAGGCGGGGTGATGATGAAAACAACTGCCCTAAGAAAGATGTTGCAGTGTTGGGCGCTTGTCTGAAAAGGAAGAAGCTGAATTTGGGTGCAATGCTGATGCACCATTTGGCTCATGTCGGAAACATGGGGGGTGGAGCCATCTGTATTGGAGGGATTATGACCCATCTAGCCAAGCATTTTGGAGTTGACCTTGACATGCTAGTTGTTGATACCCCGCCTTTAGCTATGGACTTTGTTAACAAAGATGGGTGCTCTATACAAGTACATGAACTCTTACTTCTGGGCGATTGGGGATTCAAAGAGAGGGATGAAGCTCCCTGATGGAGCCAGAGTGAAGATTGGGAACAGCCCGACCAACTGGTTCATTGAAGTCCGGGTTGGTGATCTAGAGTTGAGTGATGTCAAGGGCCCTGCTAGGGGTAAACAACAAGCTCCAGTTGCTATTCAGGAGGAGTTTGATGAAGAAGAGGAGAATGATGAGGACTTTGTTATGGCTGAAAGGGAGAAGAGTCTGATGAAGATGAAGAATCTGAGGAGTATGAGTTTGAGGAAGAAGACGAGCAACGACAGTTTGATCCGTCTTTGCCTGCTGGGGGTGGTCCTCATTATTCTGATGGTCAGTTTAACTAGATGATGGGGATGATGAGGCAGATGCAGCTAGACAACACACAGTGATACAATGATATGTCATCCAACATCGATCAGAGCTATCAAAACATGAGGGGTTATGTGGATCAGAGGTTCACCGCTTATCAGACTCAAAATGGATCAACAGCTTGCTGCATATCAAGCCCATCAGGATGAGCAGTTCAGACTGCTCAATGCTAGACTAGACGGATGGAGTTTGGCGGGCTATCCATCTCACCAGTCTTACCCTCAGTATGCTTTCCCCGATCCGCCATATCCTCAGTTTCCACCGTACATGCCACCTCCTTCTGAGTTTCCTCCACCACCACCACAGGACTACCCGCCGCACTACCCAGACAGTTAGAGTTTTGTGAGTTTTTATCTTTCCTTTATCTTTTTACTATACTTTGGGGACAAAGTATGTTTTAAGCATGGGGGAAGGGAATTACTTTTGCATTGCATGTAGTTGCATTAGTTTAGTTCATATTTATAATTTTTGCATGCATTGATTAAAATCTTGGAAAATGAAAAAAAATCAGAAAATTTTGAAAAATACAAAAATATTGCTTTTAGGTTCATATTTCCCCATTGTTTGATGCCTCTTGTTTTTCTAAGTTAAGTATAAGTTCTAACCCATGATTTGCATGATTTGCTAAAGTTGATATGATATAAGCATGATCATTGATTGATTACCTTGATTATAGGACTGAGCATGTATTCAGCTTGGGTATTTGATTCATTCTGAAGTTCTAGACCAAAAAATTAGCCTTGTGAGATATTTTTGGCCTTTCATGATCATATTTATTCTCTATATTCGTGAGTGTATCACCATGATTACTAGCTCTAGAACTTGCGTTATGACTCTTTTTCAAAGCCGCTTTATATGATTGAATGCATGACATTAAAATGATAGAGGCAATGTTTCTTATAAGCCTATTATTTCTCTTCCTACCTTACAAGATCCATGTTCTTGACACCCCTATTTCTTTAAGCTTTAAGCCTGTTTTTATTAGCTCCACAAAATGATTCCTAGCCTAATAAGCTTGACCCATCCGGGATTTAGGACTTTAGGTTGTGTTTTTGGTTTTGTGTGAGTTATGTACAAGTAAGGGGGAGTTGGAAGAAAAGGAGGAAAAGAGGAATACAACTCTAAGTGTGCAAAGTGAAAAAAAAATGCAAATGAAAAGTTTGTTGCAAAGCAAAGAAAAAGTTTAGTTAATTGTTAGTAGTCTTTATAAGTGTAAAAGAAAAAAGAGGAAGAAGAGGCAAGGAAGAAAAGAAAGGAACAAGTGTTTGAATGAAAGTGTATGGAGTTTAAAAAGAAAGTTTGGAGAAATAAGAAGAAAGTGTGTAGGAGTTTGGGTTTAGGATTAGTTCTTTATCCCGGGTTTAGCACCACAAGCCAAAAATTTATCCGTTCCAAATTTCTCTTTACCTTGGCCCCATTACAACCCTTAAAAAGACCTTTTGATTTTTGTTATGTGTTTGATCCCCAGCGGTGGAGATTTAGAACCCTGATGCAAGCTTATGGTAGTCTAGTTTTCATGGTTGATTTTGAGTGAAACACATACCCTTAAACACTTGAGAGTTTGAGTGCAAACACAATTTACTTTGGTGAGGTCTAGAATGAATGAATGGTCTTTTTGCTTATCATAATGCATGCTAGGAAGTCTTGGTCGGGTTTTTGATTATATGTGAAATGCTTGTTTGATTTGAGATGGATGTATGATTGCATTTCTATGGTGTGACTTGGATTTATGACTTGCTTGAGGACAAGCAAGGGTTAAGCATGGGGGAATTTGATGGCTTGCATATAGGAGTAGTTTAGATGCATGTTTTATATATGTTTTAGGTAGTTTTAGTTTGGTTTTTATGTAGTTTTTAGGTTTTTGGTGTTGTTAGGTAGTTTGCGCTTGTTTGCTCGATTTTGCAGGTTTTTAGGTTTATGAGCAACAACGGGGCAAGGATTGGTTGATCATGATCGTGGTAGATGACTTGAAGAAGCTAGGAGATGGTATAATGAAGCTTGGAGAAGTGCAAATTAAGAACAAGAAAGGAGTGGAAAAGCGTTGGATGCAATGGAGTTGTCAAGCCGAGCATTCTGGCCGAGCAATCGCAACTGAAGGCAATTGCGCGGGATGGCAATTGCGCGGCCGTGCATTGGGACAAACCGCGCAATCAGAGCTTTCAGGCAGACATCATTGAGGCCAAAGTTTTGGGCCGAGCTCTTGGTTTTTGGGTTATATCTTCCGAGTAGTATTTTTTAAGATAGAGTTGTGAGGGTTATTTGGAAGACATATATAAACCTTTGTTAGTTTATTTTTATGGGGGAACATTTATCAACTTTTGGAGGCTAGGTTTTTCTCTCAAGAGAGCAACTTTGAAACTCTTGTAAGTTTGTTTTAAATTTAATTATGCATTGCTAAATTCATTGTGTTTGACTAGTTATTGAAATCATAGATTGCATACTATTGTGAGGTTTGCTTGATTCTCAATAACTTGGATAGGTTTTATTCCTTGTGCTTAAGTGAATCATAATTATTCTAGGGTTTTGTTAGATTAGTTACCTAATAGAATTTCTAGGTTAATTTATAACTAATCTGATCAAGTCCCGTTCGGGATTGATTAGATAAAGTAGCAACTGTAATTGTTTAGACCCGTTCGGGATTTTCAGTTGTAGAAGGGAATAAACCACAGATAACTTGATTAGCTCTTTGCGTCGAGTATTTGTTTCTATCGATACTTTGAACTTAAAGTTGTCGTTTAATTGAATCTAGACGTTGTTCTAGGTTGTAAGAGGATTAGGGTTGTTCAGATTGTTAGCTCTTTCAACTAAATATAAAGTCTTGGATAATAATCCACGGTAGATTATTTAAGTGAATTGAGAGTCAAGAGAATCAATGATCAATAAGCATATCTATGATGGATTTAACTAGTTGAACACGCTTGTCTCTTATTAATTTAAATCATACTTTGCATTTATATTTACTTTTATTTTGCAACTTAGATTGGACATTCAATCATTAAACACCCTTTGGTTACTTGGCATACAAGTAATAACAGAAATACACAAATCCTTGTGGGATCGACCCTTACTTGCCGCTCTATTGAGTTGGTTAAGCTAAGGTTTCTTTAATAGGTATTAATGACCACTGAAAATACCTCATCACCACTATCATGAGGGTCTACGCACATACCTTCATCGGGCCACACACTTGACTTCACTTTACAAACCGCTCTCCGTTCAGCATTTGTATGTCTCATCTTTGGGTAATCGAGAAAATAAACTTGAGTGGCTTGATGTGCTAATATGTAACGATCTTTTGTTCTCAACATTTTATGTCGATGAACATCGACAAGATTTAGGTGAGGGTGAATGTGTGTTCCTCCACGACTTCTAGTGTCAAACCATGAACAATTAAAGACAATAGGGCTCTTTACGGTTGGAGATATGTAATTCAGCACATTGATTTCCTCTAGCACACCATAGAATTCCTCCTCGTCGGTGCCGAAGCTTTGTCCTAGAACACAAACTCCACTATTGTCAATGGCCCTGGTTGATGTGTGTGCCCTCGTGTGGAATCGGTAACCATTCTCAAAATAACCAGGATATGTCCTCACGTTTTTAGAAGGTCCACGAGCAAGTGTTGCAATGTTAGGATCTGTAATTGCCGAACTATCGGCCTGCAGTTTTAAATCAAAATATATATACAATTTGGGAATAAACATATATATATATAATTTGAAATTAAATTGAAATTAATATAAGAAATCCTTACATGGGAGTAGAACCAGAGGCGAAAGTGTCTTTCAAAAATGTTTTGCTCTTCAGCGTAGGTTATTGTTGGATTTGACAACCGCACGATGTTTGTCAAATAATACCTACGACAGAGTATCAAATCCCTACTTTATTCAAATCAACATATATATAATATTAATTAATTAATATTATAGAAACGTACTCAATATAGGTTTCCACTTCGACGCAGTTCATGCGAATGTAAGTTTGGATCACATGGAATTCATCATCTGTGAGGAAACGACCAATTGATCTGCTACCCAAGGTTCGACCGATTGTTGTGAAAATAGACAAATCGCTCGAATCAACCCCAACTGGAAGTGTGCAACTGATGTTGCGGGCGATATGTTTTAGGTAAGTTTATTCATGTTAGATTAGCTATTGTAACCCTTTAGTTAAGAAAGCAAGAATTTTTCTTGTTCTAGATCTAAAAATTCGAACTTTGCATGTCAAAATTCCGGGAAATTTTTAGCATGTCGGGATGGGTAATTGAGTAAGTATGGGGTGCTTTTACCCAATGAGGGAATTGTGGAGAATAATAGAAGATTGCATGCTTGATTTGTGCTGAATTAGAGATAGATTTAATTTCGGAAATTTCTGGTTTTGCTCTCGGCGGGTCGTTAACGACCCACCCAGGCTCGTTAACGACCCTGCACTTCATAAATGATCGATCCGAGCCCAGACTCGTAAACAACCCAATTGGGTAGTTTATGAGTAATTCCGAGGTTAATTTTGAGACCAAGTATGGGGTCTCATACCTATTATTTTTGAGTGGATCTTATCTTGGAAAATTTTCGATTATTTTGTAGGATCCATGGCTAGTTCAAGCAGACCCGCTACCCGAGCCCAGAAGAAGAGGATGAACCACACGTCTCCATCTCCACCCCGGGTGGACGATGTGATTTTGAGCAGTCAGAGCCAAGTACGGCGCTACCGGGATTTTATGGAGAAGGACCATTACACCCGATGGTTCACGAAGTCTAGCGCCATCTCTACGGGCATCTACACGGATGTCAAGGACGCCTTCATCATCCTTGGGGCCGCACACTTATTGAAGCAAGAGAGCTTACCACATTATCCGACCCTCACATCCGAGTTCTTGGCCACCTTGGAGACCAACTTCTCGTCGAAGATCTCGGCGAGACGCATTCGGTTCCGGTTCGGTAACGAGGACTGTGACTTCACCATGGCGGAGTTCAATGCAATCTTGGAGCTCCCAAACCCGTCTAGAGACTATATCTTGAAGGACTACCGAGTGACCCGCACTTGGAGCTACATCACCAGAGAGGTTCAATCCTCCACCGCGACGCTATCCGGGGCAACCATAGTCAACCCCATCTTCCGGATTATCTTGAGAGTCCTCGCCGCAACATTTTGGCCGAAGAAAGAGTTGAACCGGTCTACAAGGATGGAGGTCGCTTGCTTCCGCACCATCCTCTTCGAGGAGCCCGGACCCTTGAATTTGGGGTACGAATGGCTCTACTATGTCGAGAAGTCTCACAAGTCCAAGGAGGTGTGGTGTGGCAATTTGGTTAGCCTCTTGGCTAAAAATCTTGGAGTCGATCTCACCCGTTACACACCGGCCCACGCTCAACTCCTCAACAAGAACTATTGGTATAGTGCCGGGATTTTTGTGCAAGCCGAGGGAGGCTACAAAGTGAAGGTTCGAGATCAAGTCGTCATACCTTCCCTCGACATGTACGAGCTACTCTACGTACCGAATTGGTACGAAGTGTGGACGAGCCAGCCTTACCCATTGGAGCCAAAACCGGAGGATGAGCTCTCGCTTCGGCCATGTCACACCCGGTTTGAGCGAGACAATGTGGACGAATATGAAGAAGAAGATGAGCAAGAGGATACCGAGGTCGTAGGCAATGACATCAAGGAAGCCGACACCGAGGGCGGCACTGAGGAGCTCAACTTTACAGAAGAAGACATGGAGACGGAGGAATTAGGAGGCAACATCTTCGTCGATGAGCCAACCAGGGTCGTTAACGACCATTTCCAGCCACCACCCAACACTGTTAACGAGGCAACCAGCTTCGTTAACGAGGTGCCGCAAGCTCCTGTCGACCCTCCACCAGCTCCTGTCGACCCTCATGCATATGGCTTAATGCCTTACAACCCGGTGATGTATCAAGACCATTTCCAGCCTCACTACCCACCACCTCCTCAGCCCGAGTACGCAGGATCGAGCATACCACCACCATGGGCAGAGGATCTTTCTGCACGGATGCAGCAGCTTCACCTCCAGACCGATCACATTCATCGGAGGATGGATAGATGGGAAACCGTCTACTCCGCTCGCATGTCAATGGAGGACGAGCGGCAACGTCAGAGAGAGGCGGAGGATGTTGAGCGTTGGAGGACGATGTATGACTTCATGGGGCACTTTGAGCACTATTTTCCTCCACCGAACCGTTGATCAAGCTCAAGATGAAGTTTCCTTTCCTTGTTTCCACTTTTGTAAGTTTTATGTCCTTTTTTTTCTTTTTAATTTTTTGTTTTCTTTTCTATTTCTTTTCCCTCTTCTTCTTATTTTTCTTATAGTGGGGACACTGTAATTTTAAGTATGGGGTGGGAGAAAGTAGAAAAATTATGTCCTAGGTGTCTCTGTGTAATTGTTATTTCTTTTAAATTGAAAAAAAATCGAAAAAACCAAAAAAAATTTGAAAAATTTAAAAATCTAAAAAGAGTTTAGAATTGATAGATATCCCTTCTTAAAAGTTCTATGAAAGCAATCATTAGTTTAACCATATAATTCCTTGCAAACATGTCTTTGAAAGTATAGCCGGATTTTTAAAAATTGAAATTATTTTTTTAGAAGAGAATAGCATTAGATGAAATTGAGCACATATACTTTATAGCATAAATGATGCAATCCAACAAAAATCTACCTTGTGAGAAATTTTTGGCGTTATAGGGAGAACATTTATAAATCCCTCCTCTTTTTTGTGTGATTTACTCTCCTTATGCATATTATCTCTTGGAATTGTGATGGTTATCTATTTCTTGAGACCCTTATAAGATTTTTAGTTCATTACTTGTGAAGATCATATGATAGAGAACTTATTTTTATGAGCCCTATT
The DNA here is from genome assembly GCA_964016875.1 of Fallopia convolvulus. Lineage (NCBI taxonomy): Eukaryota > Viridiplantae > Streptophyta > Magnoliopsida > Caryophyllales > Polygonaceae > Fallopia > Fallopia convolvulus. The sequence goes on from OZ024719.1 coordinate 30,299,692, forward strand.
ATCCCCTATCTACATTATTCATTCTGTTGACAACCAATTTTGGCCTGAAACCTTTTATTTTTAAGCTCCACAAAAATTGTTCCCTAGCCAAGATAAGCTTGACCTTATCCGGGAATTAGGACTTAGATTGGAGAGGTAAAGTTTTGTGTTTTGTTGAAAAGAAAAGAGTTTCTATTTGCTTGAATTAAAGGGTATTTGGGAAGGGTAGATTTGGAAGTCTCTTGTTATTACATGTAAGAAAGGTCTCTTGATAAAAAGATACACAATTAAGTTTTAAAGGGAAGAAATATATACGGTGGATCGTTAATGACCCGGATGTGGGTTCGTTAACGAGGCAGAGAATAAAAAAAATAATATAAAAAAAAAGAAGAGAAAGAAAGAGAAAAAGTTGAAGTGCATTTGTGTTTAAAAATAATATCAAGAGATTCTTTTATTTTTATTTTTTTGGTTATGAGACTTTCTAGGATGATAAAAAGGTGAGTGAAAATAAAGTGTGCATAATATGAGAGTGAGTTTGGTTATCCTATATGAGAGTTTTGATGTTATGTGTGAGTTTTTAGGAGTCTTTGATTCCCGGATATTATTAGCACCATATGACCAAAATATTTTCCATGCCCTATTGTCTTTACCAAGCCCCATTACAACCCGGCCGAATGGAAGCTTCTTTGAAGTTTTTCATTGAGCCTAAGTTCTCTTGATGATTCTTTGCTTGTTTTGACAAATCTTGGGTGGAGAGTATTGGTGATATAAGTTCCAATTTCTATGAGTTTTTGTATATAGGATGAGTTGAGAGATTGAAATTATAAGCCCAAACACATGAGAGTTGAGCGAAACACATTATATCCCTTGAGAGGTTGGATTGTATTATTTTATGTCTATTTAAGTGCATATATGTGTGAGGATGTTAATAGTCTTTTGCTATAATTTTCTTATGTAGATGTTGCTTTTCGAAGATGGCTATGTCTTGATAAGCATGATTTGTTTTGGTTTTGGTTAGTATCTTGATTATTGCTTGAGGACAAGCAAGTCTAAGTATGGGGTATTTTGATGTTCGCATTTTTAGTATAGTTTTTAATAGGTTTTCTTTGCTTATTAGGTTTAGTTTTGTCTAGTTTAGGATTAGTTTTAAGTATTTTTAGTTAGTTTTGCATAAATGTACGAAAAGAGTGGAATCTACGCTATTTTGTGTATTTTGCAGGTTTTAGCGAGGAAATGAGCTAAAAGGAGCTAAGTTTGGAGCATCACAGTGAAGGACGGGAAAGTGCAAGATTTAAGAAGTCAAAGCTCAAGAAAACGAGAGGAGGTGTTGAAGAAAACAAAACCCCAGGCTCGTTAACGAGGTTGTGAAGGGTCGTTAACGAGGCCACGAAGAGAAGATTTCGGAGTATTATTTTATTATTCACCGATCCTGAGCAGGAATTTATTTCCGTATCGGTTGAGTATCTTTTTAGAATCTTTATGGGTTATTAGAATATGTATTTTAGGGTTTAATATCTTTCTAGATTTTATTTCTATCTTTTAGAGATTGTTTCTATCTTTTTAGGAAAGTTTTTATCTTTTAGCCTTTTTAGTTTTTTAGGATTTTCTAGTATAAATACCCTTCTATCTAGCATAGAAAGGAGGGGGCTTAATTTTGGAGTAGAATTTTTGAGCTAGTTTTGGAGGAGATTTGGAGGAAGGCCGAAGGAGAGAGAACCGGATCGGATGTCGGTGACGAGGTTCGGTAACGACGGTTTCCGAGGTTCGTTGATCGAGTGAGTTCGGTGATTGTTTTGTTTTGGTTTTCTTCTGATTCTCTGTAAGACGATATTTTTGTTATTAATTTAAGTTTGAGTTTTGTTTCAATGTTTGTTTTTATTGAAGTATATAATTTCTTAATCATGAGTAGTGAGTAGTCTATTTTTCTAGGGTCGGGGTTAAGCCCGGCATAGTTGAGCATGTTTGATGAGTAAGATAGTGTGTTGAATGCCTTTTGTTTTTATTGAGATTGTTTGTTGTGCTTAATACCGCAACGGAAGTTGAGGTAATTTGAGTTTTAACTTGATTGAAGGAGAAAGTTAGTAACTTGAAGGTTGATATTGTTTGAAAACGAAAGTTTCAAGCTTTAGATCCAAAACAAGCAATTGAGTGAGTTAGTTTATGAAAATAGATTAATTTACTTGTCAAGTCAATGAAAGTTGATGACTCTATCTATTTAAAGGCATGATCTTATCTTCTTACGAATTCTTATGCTTGGCTATGTTGTGGTGTCCCTTATCCTAGATATTTGTTTTATTGAATTATTTCTGATAAATCTTCGTTGCTGAATACTTGCTTCGGTACCGAGTATTAATTAGAATTTTATTAGGTCGTTAATTGGTATTTTTGTGTTCGGTGGTTCGGTAACGATCCTGACAAGGTCGTTAACGAGGCATCTCGTGAGTGATTGTGTTTGATTTTATTTAATTTTTATTAGATTGATAGACAAACAACCTTGCTTCCTGTGGAACGATCCTGACTCCACCGTACTCAGCGGGGTCTTGACTTACAAATTTATTTGTTGGCCGAGAAACCCTCTCAACAATCATACACTAAACACAAATTTTGTATATATAATATTAGATTTTTTAAAATAAAAAATTATTATATACTAAAGTGGAGGTTAAAATAATATATAAAACAATCCTACATTAAACCACTTTCCTAGATATACAATTTTGAATCTGGAAAGGACAATAATTAAAAGTGTGAAATTGAAAATTTTCTATATAAACCGATTTTAATCTAACATGATAATAAAATAAATCTTCAATACATAAAACATTATATACCTTTTTTTGGGGGTGCTGCCCCCAACCCCTCCAGGGGCGTGTTGCCCCCTGGACCCCAACCTTGTTGACCGGTCAGCGAGACCACCGTCGTGGGGCGTTGCCCCAAAACCCCTGGCGAGTACATATCAACATCAAGCATATGAAGATCATCATAGGGGTTTGGGTTTTGTTAACCACTTACTTTTAAGAATGAACGATTCAAAACAAATATAATGTTTTCTTATAAGAATGAACGACTCTAAAGAAATATAATGAGTTCTTATTTGAATGAACGATTCTAAAGCAATATAACTTTATAAGAATGAACGATTCTAATGGATTATAACGATTTCTTATAACAATGAACGATTCAAAAGGAATATAACGTTTTCTTATAAGAATGAACGACTCTAAAGAAATATAACGTTTTCTTATAATAATGAATGATTCTAAATGAAGATAATGACTTCTTATAAGAATGAACGATTCAAAAGGAATGTAACGTTTTCTTGTAAGAATAAAGGATTCAAAGGTAATATAACATTTCTTATAAGAATGAATGATTCAAATGGAGTATAACGTTTTCGTATAAGAATGAATGGTTCAAAACGATTATAACATTTTCTTATAATAATGAACGACTCTAAAGGATTATAAAATTTTCTTATAAGAATGAACAACTCTAAAGGAATATAACGGTTTCTTATAAGAATGAACGACTCTAAAGGATTATAACGTTTTCTTATAAGAATGAATGATTCTAAAGGAATATAACGTTTTCTTATAAGAATCAACGATTCAAAAGGAATATAAGGTTTTATTATAAGAATGAACGAGTCTAAAGGAATATAATGTTTTCTTATACGAATGTACGATTCAAAAGGAATATAACGTTTTCTTATAAGAATGAACGACTCTAAAGGATTATAACGTTTTCTTATAAAAATGAACGAGTCTAAAAGAATATAACAATTTCTTATAATAATGAACGACTCTAAATGAATATAATGAATTCTTATAAGAATGAACAATTCAAAAGGAATATAACGTTTTCTTATAAAAATGAATGATTCAAAAGGAATATAATGTTTTCTTATAAGAATAAACGATTCAAAAGGAATATAACATTTTATTATAACAATGAACGAGTCTAAAGAAATATAATATTTTCTTATAAGAATGAACGAGTCTAAAGGAATATAACATTTTCTTATAAGAATGAACGATTCTAAAGTATTATAACGTTTTCTTATAAGAATGAACGATTCTAAATGAATATAATGCGTTTTTATAAGAATGAATGATTCCAAAGGAATATATGATTTCTTATAAGAATGAATGATTATAAAAGAATATAACGCTTTCTTATTAGAATGAATGATTCTAACTAAATATAACGAGTTCAGATAAGAATGAATGATTCTAAATGAATATAATGATTTCTTATAAGAATGAAAAACTCAAAAGGAATATAATATTTTCTTATAAGAATGAACGATTTTAAAGGAATATAACGTTTTCTTATAAGAATGAACGATTATAAAGGAATACAACGTTTTCTTATAATAATGAACGATTCTAAATAAATATAATGAGTTTTTATAAGAATGAATGATTCTAAAAGAATATATGATTTCTTATAAGAATGAATGATTATAAAAGAATATAACGCTTTCTTATAAGAATGAATGATTCTAACTGAATATAACGAGTTTTTATAAGAATGAACGATTTTAAAGGAATATAGCGCTTTCTTATAAGGATGAACGATTCAAAATGAATATAACGATTTCTTATAATAATGAACGACTCTAAAGGAATATAAAGATTTCTTACTAGAATGGAAGATTCTAAAGGAATATAATGTTTCCTTATTAGAATGAACATTTAAAAGAATATAACGATTTCTTATAAGAATGAACGTTCAAAGAAATATAACGCTTTCTTATAAGAATGAACGATTCTAAATGAATATAACGCTTTCTTATTAGAATAAATGATTTTAAAGGAATATAATGATTTCTTATTACAATAAACGACTCTAAAGGAATATAATGAGTTCTTATTAGAATGAACGATTCTAAAGGAATATAACGTTTTCTTATAAGAATGAACGACTCTAAAGAAATATAATGTTTTGTTCTAAGAATGAACGACTCTAAAGAAATATAATATTTTTTATAACAATGAACGACTATAAAAGAATATAACGGTTTCTTATAAGACTGAGCGATTCTAAAAGAATATCACAGTGGATTTAAGTTTATTAAAAATGATAAACTTTACACATTATATTAATAATTTCATTTTTACTATTATAATGAAACTAAGTTATGAATTTAATATAATCTTCATATTATTTACTTTAAAACTTTCCATATTCCATCACTTTAGTCTTATTTCTTAATTCTTATAAGAAATTCTTTTTCTTTATTAATAGCCATTTTCAAAATTCCAATTTATTTATAATCTTTACTACAATGCTAATAAAAATCATAATTTTAGTAAAATGTTCATTCATTCGTAATCTTATTTTAAATAGTCATTCAACTTCATACTTTTATTTAAAATACCCATAAGATTTTTAAATTTAATAAAACAAATCACCAAAATATCACTTTAATTAAAAAATTCCATTTAAAACCTATTTTCATTTAAATAGAAATCAATGAAATCTAATATTAATTTGAATCTAACCACAAAATTTTAACAACAACCCCTTATCTATTTTTAACTAGATAAAAGATGTTTTTAAACAACCTAATCTACGTTAAATTCTAGTTCCAAATTACACCTTTCAAATATTTGTTTTTTTAAACGAGATCTTCTATTATCTCCAAAAATTTACTTTCCACATCAATTTCCAACTCCAGCGACTAACAGAAAAAAACCCGAACGGAACTGACCGTAAATACTCGAATCTCTCTTTGTTTGCTCGGAATTTGAAGGTTTGGGGACAATTGATGTGGAATTAGTCCAAGAACACACCCCATTTATAGTGAAAACTGTGAACCCTTCAAATCCCTTATTAAAACCCTAGAATTAAAAGACCCAACTAAATTTCTCCATGGAACTGAATCGATTGGGCTTTTTCCCAACCGAATTCGCCATCAATTTGGAATAAGAATGGAATCGTAATAGTCGTTCACTTTGAACGGTGCTTTGAAGATGACACACTTGCAATGAAAAATATAAATCCCTTCCGTATTTGTTTGAAGTTAAGTTGGTACAATTGGTTGGGCGTTCTTATGTTGAGCCTATCAAGAACATTTATCCATTTTTATTTTCACCTTTACTTTTATTCCTTTTTGTGAACATTTATCCATTTTACAACCTTGGGGATAACAATCCTCTTTTTTTTACAACTTCCCTTTTCACTTGTATCTAGAATGGAGATTCATTTGCTAAAAACAAAAAGAAGAACTCGTGGCTAGTCTTGTGATTATTTTTGTAGATTTCTCATGATATGAAGAACTTGTGGCTAATCTCAAGAACTCGTGGTTAATCTCGTGACTGTTTCTGCAGATTTTTCCAAACAAACTAAGACATGAAATGAAGAACTTTTCTATCCATAATAAAAAAAAATCTCGTGACTATTTCGTAATTCATTCGCGTCAATATATCCACAACTATAGCCAGAAATCATATGTTCATGACTATATGCCACAAACTTAGTATCAAACTTAGCTGCATGATTATTTCGCGACAAATTTCCCACAAATTTAAACCAAATTTAGCTTCGTAATATATTCGCGTCAATATGGACGCAACGGGTGGGCACGGTCGGTTAACCGGAGTTTCGGTTAACCGGACATCGGTTAACCGGAACTTCGGTTAGTAAATTTCAATAACCATTATCGTACCGCTCGTTATCGGTTAACCGTTAATGGTTAACCGTGAAAATCGGTACGGTTTATCGGTTAACCGACTTGTTTTAAAAAATTTTAAATAAAAAAATCAGATTTTTTATACGAAAAATACCTCATTTTTCAATAAAATAAACTTAAAATTTAAATTAAATACAAAATACAAATCTTGACACAACTTGACGGGTGGATGACACTTAAGATTCCTAATTAAGACAACTTGACACAAGCTTACAAAATTACATACTAGTCCAACACTATGAAATAACACAAATTAATGGCACCCATTAGCTGAACCTTTAAGAAACACCACACACAGTATATCACACTTAAATGCATCATGTTAAAGGGTGATCAAGGGTGAAATTTGGGAACGAAATTAAAATCCAAAGTTAAACTGAGTAGGATGATGTACATGTACCTATTTGGCTTGTGATCGATCAGATTGGCCTTTGATATGTGGAGTATTTTATAATGTGTTTATATGTAGTGCATTTAACCTTTCTATGATGGGTTTGAAAGTTTTGATAAAGAAGTAAGGTTTTGTACGTGTCTAGAAATACTTGCCTATGTAGGATTATTAATTGGTCCAAAATTGAAGTAGGCCCAAGATAGAACTAGAAAAATACACGAAAAATAAATAAATTAGGGTAACTAAAATTCGAGTTTATAATCCAAAACTTGTATTGAACAAGAGAAGGTCAATGAAGATTATTTACATCAAATTCCAATATAAGAGACTCTAAGTGAGGGTAAATTTTGGTGTAAATCTACATTCCAATAATTCCACGAGTACTCTATGTGCATGCGAAATTCCAGTGATGTTAAATATATATAATTAGATATATAATTCTGTTTTTAAAAACATATAATATATATTAAAATATTATCAGTTCATCGGTTAGCCGTCCATGAAAATATTGATAGTCGTATCCGGATCGTTGAACCGTTAAAAGTATCGGTCGATTAATCGTAACCGCTTAAAAAAATATTTCGGTTCGGTTAACCGTAAAAAGTAATTGGTTTGTCGTTTCTTCGGTTCGGTTTTTCGGTTACGGTTTTTTTTGCCCAGCCCTAGACGACACTATAGTCGCAACCCATATTTGCATGGCTATATGGCCACAAACATGGAATCAAACTTAGCTGTCTGTATATTTCGCGACAATTTCCCCACAAATTTAGAACAGAATTTAGCTTCGAAATATATTCGCATCAATATAGCCACAACTATAGCCGCAACCCATAATTTCATGGCTAAATGCCCACAAACTTAAAATCGAACTTAGCTGTGTATATATTTCGCGACAATATTCCCGCAAATATAGCCCCAACCATGAATTTCATGTGGTTTAAAATAAAGGTGGTCTTACAAATAATAAGAGACATGCAAAATATCTTAGTCTTTTAAATATATATTGCATGTGGTTTAAAAAGGATTTTTCCGTATGAGTAAATCCTTGCACGTTTCTTAAAAGTAAATATTTTAAATTTTATAAAAATCTTTCAAGAACTTCACCTTGAAAATCATAATAAAGACTTAATTAAGATTAAAATAAGGATTTTAATACATATTCGTTCATTATCTTTTCGGTTATCTAGATTGAATCGTACAAAAGTCACTAAGACATTCTAATTTCCGAGTTTTGTAGACTTCTTAGGAAATTCAAGGCAAGTGGATATTCTCGCTTGTAACCTTTTTATATATATTTCGTTTCCGTTAAGGAAATTCTTCTATGTAGAGAACCACTTGTATAACACCCCCTATTTATATCGAGGCACTACTCGGTAGTAGACCACACATCATTCCACATAAGCTAACCTGGCAACAAGTTCACTCGGATCTTACAACTCAGGCACGACGAGAAAATACAAAGAAAACATCCAACCTGTATTAATAAAACCAAAGTGTGGAAAATATGCATGAATTCCCAATCGACATAAACTACAATACAACTTATGAACCCTTTATTGACATCATACTACTCTTTCCTTAACCAAAACCAATTATTATACAAAATAAGTAACCATCGTTTCACCCAACTGAACTCAATCCTAATAGCACAACCTTCAATGACTCGCACCATCATTCTGCCGATATTTCATCATGGGTCACTCGTCCTTACTTGTAACTAAAAAAAACAAGTCCCCGAAGGGTTAGCTAACAATTCTAACATGCACCAAATGGTAAACACATTATGCAGTAGCAAAATCAATTAATTAAATTACATAATAAGAATAGTACTAGAATAGTCCACATATAATATATTCACAACAACAGACAAACGCACGACAATACTTATAATCATAAGACACACATAATAATACTTATAGCCATACGATGTATAGTAATAATAGCACATCATTTCATTTTAGTATCACCGCAATAACTTTTTGTCTCAAATAATAGTTCAATCGCAACTCATCAATTCTCAATCAATATCATTTATCTAACAAGAACAAAGCAACCATCTTATGCCATATTTCCAATACCAGCTGACAATAAATAAGCCCAAGGTATATGATTACAGGAAATCTACCTCTTATGAATGGCAACTCCCCTAAATCAAAAGTGTTAAAACATTCGCCTATGGAACATTATTTGATTAACGCAAACAATATGAGAGAAAAGGAACCAAAATTGTTGCATACACATCTATTCAAGGTTTCTACATAATGTGAGGATAGTCTAAACAAGATACAATGCCATAAAAAAGAACGCTTTTATCATCTCAAGAACGATGGCAAAACTAAACTCCCAAATGTTTTAGAAAACCCAAACCTGGAGTGATACATCCAACATAAAGACATTTTTTGTTAACAGATCAGTACCATTATGTTTTATTTTAACAAAAGCAATCGCTAATCATGATACTACAATTCATAGCAATCAGAAGACAACTTCATGAATGCCCTTTGTATTTGAATTTTTTTAGAACATGCAACCACATCATCAGTGAAACTTAGCAAACAAGACCAATACTTATGAAATCTCTAAACTATAAAATGGAAGTTTAGGGATGTATTACCTTGAAGCTACTCTATCAAGTGGAGTTTTCTAAGACCTGCAAGATATGAATAGTTCACGTGGAGCAACTTCATTACCAGACCTGACATCAGGAAAGCAATCAAAATTAATGTCAAGATAATTGTCAAAGATTTAACAAGAAAGGATTAATTAGAATGTAGTTAATCTCTAATGTCTTCAGATAGCCGATGAGAGTTCCGCCAAGAGGTTCCGACTCCAAGAGAGTTGTTGTCGCCGAGAGGCTCCGCCTCCAAGAGAGGCCTAAAATTGAGACATTCCGCCTCCAAGAGAGTAATTGGTTTGTCGTTGTTTCGGTTCGGTTTTTCGGTTACGGTTTTTTTGCGCAGCCCTTGATGACACTATAGTCGCAACCCATATTTCCATGGCTATATGGCCACGAACTTGGTATCGAACTTAGCTGTTTGTATATTTCGCGACAATTTCCCCACAAATTTAGAACCAAATTTAGCTTCGGAATATATTCGCGTCAATATGGCCGCAATTATAGCCACAATCCATAATTTCATGGCTAAATGCCCACAAACTTAGAATCGAACTTAGCTGTGTGTATATTTTGCGATAATATTTCCACAAATATAGCCCCAACCATGAATTTCATAGGTAAACAACCAGAAAATTTGAGGTTTGTGGGGGATTTTGTGGCAGTTACTATTGATAGGGTTTCTTGACAACAAATAAATTTATAAGTCAAGACCCCGCTGTTGTATAGCAGAGTCAGGTTCGTCCGCAGGGAGAAAGTCAGTATCAAGTTTTGTTACTTCTCACGCAAGCAATCAAACAAAGCAAGGGTTTTAACAAGAAAAGAGAAATTCTAAGGTTTAGGGTATCCCCACAACAACAATCATGCATGCCAAATGCTAATGAAACATAAAGATCATGCTTTTATAACATAAAGGTGTCAACTTTTGTCAACTTAAGCAAGTAAATCAATCAACTTTCGTCCTATCAATAAACTTACTATCTATCTCTTCTACTTCAACTAGGATAGATCTGCTTTCGCTTCAAAACCCTAATTTGACTATTTTGATTCAAGGTTTCTGCTTTCGCTTTAACTATGAATGAGAAATTCCCTTCAACTTTCGTCTCAAGGATTAAGAACAAGAGAATAGATTCATGCAATAAAAACAATCAAGACATGATCATAAACAAGCATGCACAACCATTGTTGGGTTCAACCCCAACCTTAGAAAGAGAGACTACTAAATTAAATAAAAGGGAAAGCTTACAACCGAATCCAAACGATAGTTCTTGTCTATAAAAACCCGCCTCTTCCCCCTCTCACACGTCTCTCTCCTCCCCTTACTTGCCCTCCAAGGCAATTGATTGTGTAGATAATAACAAAGGGTAGACAAGAGTATTTATAGAGAAACTATTCTATCTTAAATCTATCTCTAAGGAAATAAATCTATCTTAAATCTAACTATAAGGAAATAATATATTCTAATAAGATATACTCCTTCTATCTATCTAATAACATAATAAAAACTTACTAAACTAAAGTTTAAAAGATAAAAGATAGAAGCCTTTGATTAAACACCGACTCGGATCTCGCTGTGCCTCGGGACCTCGTTAACGACCCTGACAGGGTCGTTAACGACCCTTGAGTAAAACTTGCGTAGAAGATTCATTACAACTCCGTTTGACTCGATTCTTTTTCCTATGTTCTTGTAACGAATTTCTCTATCTCTTTCCAAGCTCAAAATTGATCTTCAATAACTTCAATTGAGCGCTTAATCTTCATCTTCTCTTTATGCTTGAGTGCTATCTTCACCGGTTTTGCTCCTTTCTTCAAAAATTGCTCCAAATAGCTTCTAAAAACCTACAAAACACCACCAAAACTTAAGTAGGCTCCATATCTTAAGAAAATACTAAAACCTACACAAACGACTCAAAACAAAACACAAAACTAAAGAAAAAGACTCAAACACACTAAAAACATACCCTAAAAACATGACTAAAAAGGCGGACATCCAAATACCCCATACTTAGACTTGATTGTCCTCAAGCGATAAACAAGACATCAACCAAAACCATCAACACATATATCAAGTCAATGCCTTTATCAAAAAGCAACATCAAAGCACAAGTAGAAATAGATAGACAAGTGAATCTAATGTCATCACACATATGTAAGCAACCTCAAGCAAAAGCAACTAAAAATCCAATCTCACAAGGGTAATGTGTTTCACTCAACTTTCAAGTGTTTGGGCTTAGAATAACAACTCTCAACTCAATCCAATATGCAAATATCAACATAGCCATTGTTACTTATATCACCAAACTCTCCACCCGAGATGTCAAAACACATAAAAATCATCAAGAGAACTTAGGCTCAATGAAAAACTTCAAAGAAGTTTCCATTCGGCCGGGTTGTAATGGGGCTTGGTAATAACAATAGGGAGTGGAAATATTTGGTCATGTGGTGCTAATAATATCCGGGAATCAAAGACTCCTAAAAACTCACACTTCCAAAACTCTCATAAAACAACATACCAAACTCACTTTTCTTTATGCACACTTATTTTTTTCACTCACCCATTTATCCCAACTTAATCTTGCTTACAAAAACTTAGGAAAGTTGGCTCATGCACATTTTCACTTTTCAACTCTTCACTTTGGATTTCTCAAGTCCTTTCTTTTCTTTTCTTTTTTTCTTTCCGCGGGGGCTCAGTACCGAACCCTTTTAGGGTCGGTAACGACTCTGGATTATTTTTCTTTTGTTTTCCCCTTTACTTTCCACTTCATTTCTTTTGTAAGTGCATTCAGGGAACCAAACTCCTTTTACATAACAAACTGCAAGATACTATCACTTTACCCAACCCAAATTACCCCACACTTGAACCAAAACATCTCACTCAACAAAACCATCACCATAACCAACACTAAGTCCTAATCCCCGGATAGGGTCAAGCTTATATCAGCTAGGGAATTATTTTGTGGAGCTAAAAATAAAAGGCTTTAAGGCTCAACTTGGCTTCAAAAACAGGATAATGATAAGGGTGGATAAGGATTAATAGGGCTTATGAAAAATAAGTTCTCCATCATATGACTTACATGCAATGAACTAATATCTCATATAAGTCTCAAGTAATAGATAACCATGCAATGACAAGAGATAATATGCATAAGGAGAGTAAATCACACAAAAAAGAAGAGGGATTTTTGATGTTCTCCCTATAAGGCCAAAAATAACTCACAAGGTAAATATTTTGTTGGATTCAAGTCACTTCTACTTCAGATCATATGTGCTCAATTTCATCACATGCTAAATATCCACATAAAAACAATTTTCAACAAGATTCAGGCAAAGCTATCCAAACATGCTATGGAATTACATGATCAAGCAAGTTAAAGCATATCATAGGACATCTAAGTGGAATATCATCAATCCTAAAAAAAAAACAAAAAACTGACACAAAATTGAGTATCCTTTTCCCATACCCCATACTTAAACCAAACAGTGTCCTCACTGTTTAAAATCATAAAAATAAAGAGAATAAGGAAAAGGGAACTCACAAAATAAAAATGAAGCTATTTGAAACCAATGATCCCTTGAGGAGTATGAATTTTTCTCGGATTCCTGTAGAAGTCGGTACCGACCCTGAGGGGGTCGTTACCGAGCCTACGTGCTTGTACACCGAATCTTCTTGATTTTCTTCTTCTTAGAACCTCTTCTTCTTCTTTGTACCTGAGTCACTTTAGAAAAACTTCTATCCTACTATACTAATCTAACCTAAAAACAAGTCAAAAGAAAGCTAGCAAAAAGATCTAAGAAAGGAAAATATAAACAAAAACTTAAAAGCGGGTTGCCTCCCGTAAGCGCTACTTTTAACGTCGTTAGCCCGACGAACTTACCTTAGCTTACCTAGGGCGGCTGCCATCCAGTATCGAAGGGATCATAAGAAACCCCATACTTGGCTTGAAAAACATCATAGCTTCTTTCCAAAATATTCGGCCCTCTATCATCAATAAGTATGCTCGATAATCCTACAACAGGGTTAAGTATAATCCGAAAACCAAGGAGGTTTTGACTCCTTCATAGGACTAACAGTAGGATGTAATATAGAACTAGGGTAAGAGAAAGGATCATGACCAGAATTGATTGGATAAGAACAAGGAAACTTACCAGGGTCATTCGGGAAGTGGCTCGTTACCGAGGTGTAGGGGGTCGTTAACGACCCTGCTGGATCTGGAAGTGGCTCGATATCGTGTTTGAATCCACCTCCCACCTCGTTTTCCTTCAGATAAGGATCGTTACCGACCCATGGGGGGTCGGTAGGCTCCTTAATAGGCGTGTCTCTATCGATCTTGCTTGTTTTTGTACTCAGAGAGGGGTCGATACCGAGCCATGGTGGGTCGGTAGGCTCCTCAGTACTACAACTAGCCACTTCACTTATGGACGAATTGAAATGGAATTCAACCTTCTCTTCTCCAATATCAAATGTGAGAAGTCCTTTTCTGACATCTACTCGCGCCCCTGCGGTGGCTAAAAATGGTCTGCCTAGAATGATTGGCACCGCAGGGTCTTCAGGCATATCTAGCACAATGAAGTCGTTTGGAACAAAGAATTTTCCAACTCGGACAAGAACATCGTCAATGACTCCAGTTGCTTTTACAGAAGATCCATCTGCCATGTAGAGTTTCATCTTGACAGGCTCTAGTGGTCCCATGTTAGCTTTTAACCAGATGGAAAGAGGAAGCAAACTAGAACTGGCTCCCAAATAACATAAAGCCTTAAATTTGTGGCCGCCTATGCCAATCGTGATGGAAAATCTCCCTGGGTCTCCAAGCTTTTCTGGTAGAGCTATTGATCTGACTTCATCCTGCAGCTCTGTAATGGACCTTTTCCTGCTAAGAATATCCTTCAGAAATTTTGTGTAAGCCGGCATTTCGCTTAGGGCGTCAACGAATGGGATGGAAATATTAATGCCCTGAAGAATCTTCACGAAACGCTTGAACCTACTCTCAGTAGAGTCCATAGATTTCTTAATTGGAAATGGAAGAGATTTCACTATTCTCGGAACCAAGTTAGGCTCGAGAGGTGAGAGTACCGGGTCGACACTAGGGTCGTTTGGTGTCCTCGGCGGGTCGTTACCGACCCTGATGGGGTCGTTAACTACCCTGGAATAGAGAGGAAGGCTCGGATTAGTAGACTTACCTGGGTTAGGGTCATTAGGTACCCTCGGAGCCTCGTCACCCTGGTATGCGGGCTCAATATTTGCCCTCGCTGGCTCGTTACCGAGCTGGGTTGTGACGTCCTCTTCCTTCTCGTCCTCAGCTTGGACTCTCTCCGGCAATGTCTTCCCGCTTCTGAGGTGTACCGCTGCTATTTGGCCTCTAGGGTTCTCCTCGGGGCGGCCCGGGAGTTGTCCTTGTGGTCTTGGAATCCGTGCAGCTAGGTCCCCTAGTTGGGAATCAACACTCCTCTTCCAAATATTGAACTTTCCCCATCTTTTATCTTGTCGGTTCAGTTTGGCTTGAACTTCATCAACTTTGTTGTTCACTCCGTTAATGCTTTCCTTTATTTCCTGAACCCATGATGGTGGCTCTTGATAGTCCGGAGGTTGATAAGGAGGAACCCTTTGTTCTTGTTGAGGAGGTTGGCTCCATTGGTCATATGCATAATTCCCCCAGGTGGGCTGATTGTAATTCCTCCATGCGTAAAAAGTATCACCTTGGTTCCTATATGGACCCCACATGTAGTTAGCCTCTTCATATGCCTCAACAACTATGGTGTCCCTTTCTCTCTGGATCTCCTCTATCTCTAAACAGAGTTCAGCAATCTGCTTAGCTAGTTCTTCATGTGTAGCCATGGCTTTGTTAGCTTGACGACCTTCAGCTGGCATACACTGTAAGCAAAAACAAAAACAAAAACGAAATCAAAAAGCAAAAACGGGGTCTCGGACAGGGTCAGTAATGAACCTGGGGGTTCGTTAACGAGCCTGGAGTGATCCCGTAAAAACCGAAACTAAAAAGAAAGAAACAACTACCTGTCGACAGGTTCGTTACCGAGCCTGGGTAGGGTCGGTAACGACTCGACATTGGCCTAGAAACTAAACAAAAAAAACACAGAAACTGGGTTGCCCAGCAGGGTCGGTACCGACCCTAGGGGGTTGTTACCGACTAAGCGAAGTCCCAAAAAACGTAAAAAGAACAAAACTTGGCACTATTGAAATCTCCCCGGCAACAACGCCAATTTGTTGATAGGGTTTCTTGACAACAAATAAATTTATAAGTCAAGACCCCGTTGTTGTATAGTAGAGTCAGGTTCGTCCGCAGGGAGAAAGTCAGTATCAAGTTTTGTTACTTCTAACGCAAGCAATCAAACAAAGCAAGGGTTTTAAAAAGAAAAGAGAAACTCTAAGGTTTAGGGTATCCCCACAACAACAATCATGCATGCCAAATGCTAATGAAACATAAAGATCATGATTTTATAACATAAAGGTGTCAACTTTCGTCAACTTAAGCAAGTAAATCAATCAACTTTCGTCCTATCAATAAACTTACTATCTATCTCTTCTACTTCAACTAGGATAGATCTGCTTTCGCTTCAAAACCCTAATTTGACTATTCTGGTTCAAGGTTTCTGCTTTCGCTTTAACTATGAATGAGAAATTCCCTTCAACTTTCGTCTCAAGGATTAAGAACAAGAGAATAGATTCATGCAATAAAAACAATCAAGACATGATCATAAACAAGCATGCACAACCATTGTTGGGTTAAACCCCAACCTTAGAAAGAGAGACTACTCACAAATCATAATCAAAACAACTAAATTAAATAAAAGGGAAAGCTTACAACCGAATCCAAACGATAGTTCTTGTCTACAAAAACCCGCCTCTTCCCCCTCTCACACGTCTCTCTCCTCCCCTTACTTGCCCTCCAAGGCAGTTGATTGTGTAGAGAATAACAAAGGGTAGACAAGAGTATTTATAGAGAAACTATTCTATCTTAAATCTATCTCTAAGGAAATAAATCTATCTTAAATCTAACTATAAGGAAATAATATATTCTAATAAGATATACTCCTTCTATCTATCTAATAACATAATAAAATTTTACTAAACTAAAGTTTAAAAGATAAAAGATAGAAGCCTTTGATTAAACACCGACTCGGATCTCGCTGTGCCTCGGGACCTCGTTAACGACCCTGACAGGGTCGTTAACGACCCTTGAGTAAAACTTGTGTAGAAGATTCGTTACAACTCCGTTTGACTCGATTCGTTTTCCTATGTTCTTGTAACAAATTTCTCTATCTCTTTCCAAGCTCAAAATTGATCTTCAATAACTTCAATTGAGCGCTTAATCTTCATCTTCTCTTTATGCTTGAGTGCTATCTTCACTGGTTTTGCTCCTTTCTTCAAAAATTGCTCCAAATAGCTTCTAAAAACCTACAAAACACCACCAAAACTTATGTAGACTCCATATCTTAAGAAAATACGAAAACCTACACAAACGACTCAAAACAAAATACAAAACTAAAGAAAAAGACTCAAACACACTAAAAACACACCCTAAAAACATGACTAAAAAGGCGGACATCAGTTACCCACAAACTTAACCACATCGGGATTTCCTGGCTATGATTTCCTAGCTATATGCGTGTTTTCTAGTAGTGATTATATTTTCCAAAATAACGAATTATTTCCAATTTGGCACATATAATATATAGGAATGAATCCCAAAATACAGCTCTACACATCATATATACATATCCAGCACACATCAAAATTAATAACTAAGTAAGTCTAGGCGACTTATCTCGAAGACGAAATCCCGAAGCCAAGAAACACTAACTAACACGCAAAGTGGGGCCCTATCTAAGATAGATAGCCTCTCTTCCCCTTGTCTCTGGTCACGACCTAAGACTCACGTTCCTATATACATATATATAACCCAATGAATAAGGATAGCCTTTTAATTCTTACAAACTCTAACCCCAAAAACAACGAAAAGCCAACATTCTTTGTAACGTCTTTTGTACAAATCCAAATCCATTAAAACTTGACAATAATATACTAGATATAAAAGAACATTTTTCTAGTTCAAACCTTTTTGTAAACCTGGATCAAAGGTCTCCATAATATCATTACAAAACAAAACCCTAAACTTACTCTGAAATCTTTTACTGAATATAAATCCAATATCGAATACACCCTCTGAGAACTATAAATCAACCGATTTTCAATTCAAAATCAACTCTAGATCTCGATCTAGAAAAATCAATGAAATCCAAACAACCCATTAACTAATCAAAACCTATCAACACGCGCTTGAACTTCAAGATTTAATCCGATAGAAGAGATCTTAAATCAAAACCAATAAAAGCAACCAAATCATAATTTTAGTTTCTCTCTTTTGAACTTCTCTAATCTATCTCTTTTTTTTGGTTCGATCCTTCATGTGTAAGGAAATCAACTCTCACAAGCATATATGTAATGGTACAAGAAGTCGGCAAATTTGGCTAGATTTTTATAAAAATTTAAGTTTGCACCCTTAAATCCTCTTTACTACAAACTGATTCCCTGCTCATTAATGACCCCGCCTTCTGTTCAGTGGCTTCTCTTACCCTGAAAAAATGAAGTTTAAATTAAAAACTTTTTAAAATATATTTAACTACAATTCAAAATAAAATATTAAGTATTATTATTTAGCCATGATCACTTACAAGCAAAGTAATCCCAATACGAAAATCAACGAGTATAAAAATAGGATAAAAATATCAAAATATTTTCAAATATTACATTCTACCCCCTTAATAATGTTTCGTCCCGAAAATTCTAGAGATATACGAAAAACAAAGTCATAACACTACTTAAAATCATTGACACGAACCAAACAAAACGTAGATCGTATACTTTAATACACCACAAATAACAACCAACTATGTCAAACATCATGTAATTCATACTACCAGCAAACTACAAACAACTATGAAACAAGTCAAGCATACAAAGTCAGGTCCAGCCAAAGCACACAATTTGTTACCATCCACAAGGGTCTTACACACTTCTAACTTCTACTCTTTTGGGTCTTAACTAAACTCATCTACAACGTTGGATAACTTTATCTTATTCTCGTCTTAGTCTCCCAAGTGGCCTTCTCAATCCTCGTTGAGACCACTGAATCAATGCCAACGATATTTCCTTACTCCACAACTTTCTTCATGAAGATATATTTCAATGCTCATTTGACTTAGCTATTTAGAAAAGTTTGCACTACAAGTCTCCTAAAGGATTTGTCTTAACTAAGCGATACACTTCACATTGAACCACACAACTCATGTTAACAAGATAACTTCTTCTTACATCCAGGATAATATCCCTAATTGACTCATCCTTGTCTAATTGACTCATCCAGGATCAATTTTTCCTTACCATCATCCTTGTCTAATTGACTCCTAAATTCATTTATCGCTTGATCCTTATGTTTCGACTAGTTCTATTAGTAGGCTATATCTCCCTCTACAAAGTGTATGGTATGAATACCCCTTTTGCAATCAATAAACTTGCAAAACTCTAATATCCCTCCGAACACAACCACAATTCCTTGCGATCGACTAGAATTGGATCCATTTCCTGACTTCTCCCTTTTTTCATTTTGACTTAATATTCCCCTTATCCTAAACCATTTAGGATAAGTTCCCCACTCTGTGCTCCACTATCATGCCCTTAGTCTACTTGCATCTTCCTTTGTGAAACTCATAATTTTTTTGGTCATGAGGGAATTCTAACTCCACTCAATTTTTTCATTATCCTCATTCATGGTATAGTAACCCCAACTCTCTCATGGACCTAATGTGAAGCTTTACATCTCATATAGCCTCAATCCAAAGTGTCATTCAATTGCTTCTATCTAAGGTTGGTGGTAATGCAATCTTGTAGGCCCCTCTCCCACCTACCTTTTCGAGAATCTCAAATGGCCCGATGTATCGAGTACTCAACTTCCCTTTCACCCTAAACCTCTTAACTTCATGAGTAGGCAACCTCTTGTTACTACACATGTGCTCCTGCCTCACATTTTAATGGTCGTCTCTTGTTATCTATATAAGATTGCAAAGAATTTTGTGCAAGTATCATGCGCTCTGGATTCGAAACCACTTTCTATATCAAATCACATGGGTCATCCCAATACAATGATACTTATGACCCTACAAAACCTCATACGGTGCCATCTATATCAAGGATTACCAACAAGTATGGTAAGCAGACTCTACTAGTTTCCAAGTAATTAGACCATTTACATCACCAATCCAACACATGATATCTTAATATATACCCTTTATAATATGAATCTCCTTATAGTCTAACAAACTATATGCAGATGATATGATGACCTTAAGTGCAAACCCATTTCCATTGCTCATGCCTATGCTGCCAACATAAAGAAATAAAATATTCATCATAATACCGTACATTCATTTTAGGTGCCTCAAACAACCTTATAATCTAATTTAGAAAACTTCCACTATCTTGTATACTAGCCAAATCCCTTTGATTGGCAGGAAACAGACAATCCCAGTCCATTTAATCTCAATAACCCAAACAATATCTTAAACTTTGCTAATCTTTAGCCCAATGAAAACAATTCATGAAGATATTTCCCCCTTTCATTTTGGAATGGAAAATAATCGCAACTGTCTACCTGCCCTTTGGCTTGACTTTCACCTACCAATAACTTAACACTTGATTACGAATCTAAATACATTTCGGCTTCATGTCATTCTACCAATAATGAAGTATCAAATCCATGTACATCATACTTGCTCCAAGGTTGATTGAGTATAGTGTAGCATGTGCTTTCTGCAAAATCTTATGTCTTAATTCATCATCTCAAGGCACACAAATTCGACCATTAAATTACAAAACATTAGTCCATTTTGAAAAATCAGATATATCTTCTACTTCTGCCTTATTTTCTCTTGTAAGGCTGACTTACACTTCCATAAAACTCAGTCTACTTTAATATCATTGAATTTGCACCTTAATCACATACCTCATATGTTCTTTCCCATAACTCTGATGGTACAATCACACAAACAAAAATACATTCTCGAAATGTCTTCCTTCTAAGAGCATTAACGATTACATTCTCTTTTCTAAGATGATAAAGGATCTCTAAATTATAATCCTTTATAGCTCAAGCCAACTTTGTTGTCTCATACTTAGTTCCTAATGCGTAAAGATATACTTATATCTTTTATAATCCATCATCACCTTGCATGTATTTCCTCAATGGCACCAATCCTCTAAGCATGCACCACTACTACCAATTCCAAATCATGCCTTAATCAATTCAACTTATTTGGTTTTGATTGTCTAGAAGTATATGCAATAACTTTATCCATCTGCATCACCGCACAATTGCGCCCTACCCTTGAGACATCACTATATTATATTATTTTTTTTCGCAACGTAACTTCAATCATCAAGGGGTCCACTTTAACTCCTTCTATGGACACAACATGTCCTAGTAAAGTAACTTCTGATTATTAGAAATCCTACTTGGATCACTTTGCAAATAATCGTTATTGTCTCAATACTTCTTATACTAGTCGGAAATGCTCTACATGCTCCTTTTTATTCTAAGAGTAAATCGCATTGTCATCAATACAAACCACCATGAACCTAACCAAATAGTCAATGAACATCCAATTCATCATTCCATAAACACTGTAATGGCATTATTCAATCCAAACGACATCATTACACATCTATAATGCTCATATCTTGCTCAAAAAGCCATCTTAGGTATGTCCCCTTTTTTCAACTAGTGATAACCTGATATCAAATCCATTTCTGAAAACATCATGGCTCCTTGCAATTAGTCCAACAAGTCATCCATATAGGACAATGAGTTTCTATTCACAATAGTCAATTAGTTCAACTCTCGGTAATTAGTACACAATCATAGGAAAATACCCTTCCCCGACGATTTAGAACTTTCTATATTTATCTCCTCTCCAACTCCAATTCACTACTATAATCTACCCACTTTGAGGTGGTAATCTTGAAAGCTAATCCCGGAATAACATTCGCAACTTACAAACATCAAGTATATTCTAGATGTTTAGTCTTTCATTGTCCTCTTGAAAGGCATATCACTAGTACCCCATATATCCATCACTGCACAACTTGGAAGTCTTTGCCACACTCATTCCTAACCTAACTCCTTTGACCCTACTTCTGTGACATACATTCAACTAACTTCAATCTCGGCTGCGTCTGCAATTTCCTAGACTAACCTAGATGCTCCGAAGCAACATTCTGATTAGGAACAACTCTCGTTCGCCTCAAAACTAGAAGAAATCCCATCCAAATGGCTCAGATAACGACAAAAATATCTAGTGGTACTTCAAACTATGGCGCCACTATTGGTCCACGGACTCTTCCTGCAATAGAAGCATCTTTATTTGACATAATGTCATTCCTTTATTTGACATATTTGTAAAGTTGTCGCAACTTGTTAGTTAACCACTTTGACAATGATGTTTCCAATGCTAGTTCATGCCATATACCATACTGAGTCCTTCCTCTTCTACATTTCCTTTAACAATTTTGCCGCATATGACATCAAAGTTGACACTCACATTATCTCAATCATGTTTTCCATTTATGCAATCACTGCATAGCTCAGCCTTAGCAAGTCTTTGACCTAATCTTATCTCATAATCTTCCTATAATCAATTCCAAAGAAGTTTAACTACTTCTCTTCCTATTCTCCACTCTGCATTCTTAGTTCATTTTCTAAAACAATGCTAAACTTTTCTCGAGTCGAACATCATTCATCTTCAATCGTCATTCTTAACTCAAATATGACCACCATCAATTTTGAATCTTAAGTGCTTAAGCAGAATTCACTCTAGAATTACCTTACCCCACATGTTAACCACTTCTTTTGTTTGTAGCTGGTTCAATCACTTGATCACCTATCAGACCAATACCAAATATTCTTGAGAAAACATACCACTAACTTATTACTCTTCTGCGAAAGAACATTTTGTGGTTCTCCAACAACATGAGTCCCTCTCTTAACTTCAACTTGACCCCTTCCATGGTCTTGACCATGATTCCTCTTTTACCATGTTTGTCTACTTCAACTCTAGTTTGTTCGCTATCTCCAAACGAAACTCTTACAATTAGAATCTACTTTTGACTAAAGTTAGCATCTTAACTTACTATTCTACATGAGATCCTCGGATGATGGCGGCGAAGTTGAGACGTATCATTTACCCATGTAGATGCAATATGACTACCCCTTAGAAAACTTTAAAATCACTGGCCAATTTTTATTTTAAGTTGGACCTCGAGTACACTTGTTGGTCAGTTCCATGTGCCCTTGTTGTCAACCTCGCTCCGATACCAATTTGTAACACCCTATCTTTATACCGGGGCACTACTCGATAGTATACCACACATCAGTCCACATGAGCTAACCTGACAACGAGTTCACTCGGATCTTACATCTCAGGCACGATGAGAAAATACAAAGAAAACATCCAACCTATATTAATAAAACCAAAGTATGGAAAACATGCATGAATTCCCAATCGACATAAAGTACAATGCAACTTATGAACACTTTATTGACTAGGGTTTTTCTCTCAAGGAGCAACCTTTGAACCTCTTGTAAGTTTTTCTTAATTTAATTATGCATTGCTAAATTCCTTTGTGTTTGACTAGTTATTGAAATCATAGATTGCATAAAATTGTGAGGTTTGATTGATTCTCAACAACTTGAATAAGTTTTATTCCCTATGATTAATTGATTCAGAATTATTCTAGGTTTTGTTAGATTGACCAGGGGTGGTACAAATCGGGGGTGTTACCATTGGTTTAAAGTTTTGTTATTGTAATACTCCTCTTTTTCAAAATCATGAAGGAAATTATTGAAATTAGTTATCCAATTATATACGACTTGTTATAATTTATTTTCTTCTCTCTTGTATAAGAAGAAGCATAAAATAAATATAACTTGTAGGAAAATAATTCAATAGATGATTTGAGCAAAGTAAAATTTAATTAATAATGTTTATACTTCAAATAATAAATTTGAAATATATACTAAGGAGAATAATTATAATTTAAAACAACATTATAGTTGAAGAAAGGGCGAAAATGGATGAAATTAAAAAAGTTGGGAATTTTTCATAATTACCCTTAAAGTCTGGGTACCTGCGCGTAATTACTGAAATTTGTACAGCCCATTCGTTTTTTTTGGTTCAAAGAAGAACCCTATCTTGTGAAGCTTGATATATTCGGACTCGTTTCTTAACCAAATTCAATTCCGAAAAAATCGGCATACTCTCCTAGATGTTATCTACGAAAGCCCTCAACAAAGTCGGTGAAATTCTCAAGAAATTTTATCCAATTCGACGGTTAAAGATAAGAGGTTGCTAAAACGCGTTTTTGGGGTAAAGATTGGATTTTATCCGAATTAAGCTGCGTTTTGGCTAGGATTTTTGTTGGATCGTAACCGTTTAGCAGTGAGCTTGGGAACTGGCAATTAAGTTGTTCCCAAGGCAGCGGAAGTAAATAATCGCAAGTAATAAAAACAGTAAAAGGCACAGTTCCTTTATAGAGGAACCCCACTACAACCAACTAGTTGTATGGGTAAACCTCTACTCCGCTTGGAGGATTTTGAATGACTTACTTATATTGATTGCTTTGTTCCTTAGTTACACAACCGGATTTACACTTCTCTGTTCCTACAAGTTCTTCCTAACTCTATCAACACTAGTAAATCCTCTCAACTGAGTTCCTAAGCTCACAACAGCAAAACACAAGTAACTCAAACCTTACGCTGACTTCTCAGTTCCCTTGCTCCTGGGAACTTCAGCTTCACAGTCGTCGAGATCACACACTCGCCGGCGAGGACTTCTCTTCCTTTTCTTTCTTTTCTCTGATGTGGGTGTTTGTAAGTTCTGGGAGAAGTACTCAGACCGAGTACTATTCATTTGGCTTTATAGTCCAATGAGCTTGGGCAGTCGCATCTTTCGTTTGTGTCCAAAATGCCCTTTGCTTGATGCCCAAGTTGTACTTTCTTCACATGTGACTTTGGTTTGAACTAGGTCAACTTCTTGGATCAATCGGACCGTTGGATGAAGCGTGACAGTCTGATCCTCAGACTGTTCCCTCGGGCTGTCTGAGACAGAATCCCGCGATCTGCGCTGAACGGTCGTTGTCCTCACATGTGAGTTCCCATGTCATGGGAACTGACTTCTTCAGAGTTCCCTTGATGGAAACTCTTCATCGTTGTAAGCTTGTGTTCTCTTGATTGTTTCTGGGAGTTCCCACTTCATGGGAACTTTCCTCTTCAGAGTTCCCTTGATGGAAACTCTTCATTGTGGCATGCAGTGGCTTTTGGTCATTCGTAGGAGTTCTTGGCTGTACCTGTGTTCCTTAGAAATACTTGAACAAACCACATTAGTTCCCTATGGTGTTTGTCATTATCAAAACTTAAGAGAATTGAATCGTTGATCCGTTGTTTAGAACCAGAGGTCCCAACAACGTCCCAACAATTTCCCCCTTTTTGATGATGACAAACCCATCACAAAAATGCAAGTATTTCAATGAATGATATGCTGATGAGTTCCTAAGTATAATTTGGGAGAGTCATTTTTTGGTGAAACACTTAGATTTAGGGAGCCACTTCTGGTGAGACACATAGTTCCTATTAAGCTTTTTATGCAGTTGTTCCCCCTTAGCTTATGCATTGTCTGTGATAACTTAAACTTTTAACTCATCTCGCATTTTTTGTCTTTCCCCCTTTTGACATCATCGAAAATAAGCAAAGCAATAGGAAGGAAGGGAACACGCAATCAAAATAAAGACCATTTCATTACTTAAGATAATATGTACAATGGGAACCCAAGTACAATTTGTGGTCATTTTTGGATTAAGGGAACACGAAGGGGGAGATCATGGGTTCTGAGGGAACAGGGCGTCACAGAGGCGCGTAAGGACTTGTGTAAGCTTTTCTTGTCCTCTAGCCAACACTGCTTGGTCTGTAGCAATCTGGTCGAGGGTGTTGGAAATGCGGAGCAACACTGGAGAGTTCCCCTCTTGTGGACCAGACTCTAGGGGAGCCGTCTCCTCTACAGGCTCCGAGTGCCTCATCTTCTGGGCAATTGTAATGTCCAGTTCCCTTCCAAGCTCGATTTCGTCTTTAGAGGCATCGTAAAGACCCTCTTTTTGTAGGAGCTTCTTGATTAACCCGGAGTAGGGAAGGGAGTGGGACTTGGAGGCCATGCACTTCTCCATGTGCCCAAGGATTATTCGGGGAAGATTTATGGGCTTCTTGAGGAGGAAGTGGTAGAGGATGATGGCATCTGGGATGTTGACGACCAAGCGCTTCTCTTGACGCGGGATCACCACGTTGATGATGAATTGGTGAGCGAGCTTGGCAACCAAGGATAGGTGATGCGTCAAGAGGACTTTAGAGGGAACCCGACCCTCGAAGATTGTGTTGCACACCTCGGCGCTGTTGAAGTCGCCCCAGAGCTTGCTGGGCACCTCGCTGAGCCCTTGACCAGGGACCTGGAGTTGAAGGCGGATTGTCGACGTTGTAAAAATGAACTCGTCGCCTTCGTTGGAGAGAGTTCCCTGAGTGTCGTCGTTGGTGATAGTGAAGTTGTTGTAGAATCGACGCACTTGTGAGGGATCTACGCTCACAGTCTCTTGGCAGAGTCTCTCCCAGCCCTGGGCCTTGATCAGGTCCCACAGTTCCCCTAGACCATTTTCAGTCAGCACTTCTTCTGAAGCAATGAGGTGAGGAAGAAGCTTCCTGCACTCATCGACATGATGCTTGGTGATCCCCTTCCCCTTCCTTGAAGTGCTTTTAGATGTGTTCCCCCTAGAGACCGTGCGAGGTCCTTTCTGCTGAGGAGGTGCAGCCACTTCAATCATAAGCACTCGGTCCCTTGGTGGTTGGGAACTCGTGGACACCACCATTTGGTGTCCAGGTGTAGGGATCCGTGCTGTCTCCTTAGCAACTGGAGCTTCTTCTTCGTCGACCTCATCTTGGGAGGTCCCTTCTTCCTCGGAGGAGCTCGAGCTTGAGCCCTCCGCGTCATCTTCAAGATGACTCGTTGTTGCCTCAGCACCTCCAGCTGGTGCGAGGTCCCTACTCTCCTTGGGCTCTTCGGGAGCCACCTTTTCTGGGGACTTTGTCCCTTGGGAGATTGTGCGCTCAGAGGTGCCCCGATTGAGCTCTTCCTCGATTTCCTTGAGCTGGGCTTCCTCCTCCAGAGTTCCCATGATGATCGGAGAAGGGTCCTTGGTCATTTTGACGATGACCACAGAGAGAGGAAGATCGTCGTCGTCTGAGGTGAGAGCGACGGTACTTTTGGATGGTGAGGGAGAGGGGAGTTTGGTGGTGGTGGGAGATGTGATGGAAGAGGGGAGAGGAGAAGAAGGAAGAGGGGTGGTTAGTTGAGTGGAAGGGGGAGGAAGGGATCTGGTGACCTGAGGAGTAGAGATCCCCGAAGTAGAAATGGGAGTGGTGGAAATGTGTTTTGGTGAGGAGGGAGGAGAAGGAGTTTTGTGAGGTGAAGGTGGAGTTGGAGATCCCGTAATGATGGGAACGGGAGGAAGTGAAGAAGGTTGGGATGGTGGAGTTCCCATCGTGGCGGGAACTGGAGAAGGTGGCGGAGGAGGAGTTGGTCGTTTTGTGGGAGGAGGTTTGGGAGGTCCCTCGATTTGAAGAGGAGGGATGGAGGAGGAAGAGGGGAGTAGACTCTGGGGTTCGGAGGTCCCATCGTCGAAAGGGAAAGGGTAAGGAGGTTTGGGAGCACAAGAACTCTCCTTGGAGCAGTTCAGGTAGTCCTCAAACTTGAAGAAAGCCTTCTTTCTGGGCTCCGAGAATTCAGAGGCCTCAGAGTGTTTACGCTTTTTGGATTTGGAGGGGTCGTGGGAGTGTTTGGATTTTTTGGATTTTGAGGGATCTTTTGATGAGTGACGGCGTTTGGATGAATGGCGGTGTTTGGATTTATGGGGGTTTTCATTGATTGAGGGGCGAGCGTCTCCGAAGTTGTCAACGATGACAACTCCGGAGGAGGTGTTGGCGTTTGGAGGAGGGAGAGGAAGAGATTCAGAGGAGGAAGAGGTCCAGGAGACGGTTTCGTCGGCCTGAGGAGGAGGAGGGGGCAAGAAGGGGCTTACTTGATTGTACAACCCTTGGATAAGAACATCCTTCATCGTTGGGTCGGATTCTTGCTCGATCTCTTTTAGTTGAGAGACGAAGAGGATGCGAGGATTGGCATGTACCCACGCTTTGATCTGGGCGAAGGTGTGTTGAGGGGCCATTTTTGTAAGAGATTGGGAGGTTTTGGAGGTTTCTTGAAAAGAGAGTGAAAGAGATTTGGGGAAGACGATTGACAGAGATGTAAGAGGGAATAAAGGGCCCAAAAATGACAAAGAGGGGTTTTAAAGGAGAGAGGAGGTGAAGGGTAGAAAGGGAAGTAGAATAACCTCGATAACCGTTGCCCAATGAACGTGGGACGCCGTTTCAACTTCTCAAGCACGCCTCTGGACACGCGTCACGATCTCTTAGGAAGTCCTTTTCAAATTTTGAATACTTGGCCTTTAACGCTTCAGAGCCTCTGACACAAAAGTCCGCTTCCCAAGTGACGGTTTGTCTTTGCAGATTAGTCAGCGTTCCCTTTGTAGATGCATCAGTTCCCATGATCTTATCAAGGTCAGGGAGAGTGAAGTGGTTAAGGGAACTTCACACTCATCTTTTTGTGGGGCTAGGGAACTCAAAGGGAACCAGACAATTTGAAACTCGATAAAGGAAATATTTTGGCTCATGAGAAGCATTTGTCTGGTCCCTAGCTTAGGGTGGGTCATATGATCAACCGTCATGGTGGCTTGTAATGAGGGATAAAGGGAACTCTGGTTGATCATTTTGGGCCAAAAGAAATAGAGTTCCTTTGTACACATTTCTCTCTAGACTAGTAATCATGGCATAGTGAAAGCAATAAATCCAAGTTCCCTATCATGCAATCTTATATAAACTAGTCAGGCATTGAGAGAGAGACAAGCAGGGACTTGTTTAGTTTAGAGTTATCATCCCTAGAAGCATTCGAAAACGCTGGTAGGGACGTCTGTCTAAAGCTTTGGTAAGAATGTCCGCAATTTGCTCTTCGGTTCTACAGTGTTCCATCGAGATGTTCCCATTTTCGACATTGTCACGTGGAAAGTGATGCCTTATATCAATATGCTTAGTTCTAGAATGATGCACAGGATTTTTGGAAATGTTTATGGCACTAGTGTTATCACAGAGTATGGGAATTGGGCCAAAAGCCATACCGTAATCCTGGAGCATGATGCGGCAACCACATATTCGGCTTCAGCTGTGGAGAGTGCCACTGAGTTTTGCTTTTTAGATCCCCACGAGACTAAGCATGATCCTAGAAACTGGGCCATTCCTGATGTGCTCTTTCTGTCAACCAAGTGCCCTGCAAAATCTGCATCTCTGTATGCAATGAGCTCAAGGGAACTGTTCCTTGCTACAGCTCCAGTATCATCGAGCTTGTTCCTAAAGACCCATCGAGTTCCTATGATGTTCTTGTTTTTGGGCCTAGGAACTAGCTTCCAAACTTTGTTCCTCTCGAATTGGTGGAGTTCCTCTTGCATGGCTTGAATCCAATCTGGGTCCTTTAATGCTTCTTTGATATTTTTGGGTTCCACCATTGAAACAAACGCGTTAAAAGCACAAAAATTATTGAGAGAGGAACGAGTTTGCACACCTTTATCAAGAGGGGAGATGATGTTCTCAAGGGGGTGGTCCTTCCTTTGTTGAAAGGTTCTTGTATGAGTGAGTTCCTTTGCATGTGTATCATCCTCAGTTGGTGTTTCTTTGTCATGGGAACTCTCATCTCCAGCTTCTTCATTTGATGTTTCTTCAGAGATTTCTGGCAAGTTCCCTCTTTGTTCCCCTTGAATACTTGATTATGGCAGGGTATTGTCTTGGGGAACAACAGAGTTGTTCCCTGAAGAGGGGACCTCGAGAGAGTTGGAGGTGTCTTGTAGTTCTTCTGAGGAAGGAGCCTCGAGGGAGGTTTGATCAGTGAGGGTTGGACCTTCGTCGTTGTTCCCTGGTTGTGGGATATTGCTTGCACTTGGATAGTCTTCATCCCTTTTCCTTGGCTCATCCTCGTCATCATCCTCGTCTTCATGTCTGACTAACTTGAACAGAGTTCCTTTCCCTTGGGTCTCGGTTCCCATCTTTATAGACTTTTCATTGAAGACGACATGAATGCTTTCCTCTATCTTCTTGGTTCTTTTATTGTAGACCCTGTAAGCCTTGCTTTGTGATGAGTATCCCAGGAAGATCCCTTCGTCGCTCCTGGGGTCGAATTTGCCAAGATTGTCTTTGCCGTTGTTGTGAACAAAGCATGTGCAACCAAATGTTCTCAAGTGTGAGATGTTTGGTTTTCTCCCTTTGATGAGCTCATAGGAGGTCTTGTTGATCAGGGGCCTTGTCATGGCTCGATTTAGGATGTATGTAGCTGTGGAGATGGCTTCAGTCCAGAAGTACTCAGGAACTCCACTTTCGATCATCATGGTTCTAGCCATGTCCTCCAGAGTTCTGTTCTTTCTCTCGACCACTCCATTTTGCTGAGGAGTGCGACGTGCTGAAAAGTTGTGAGAGATCCCATTTTGCTCACAGAAGTTTAGGAACTCCGAGTTTCGAAACTCAGTTCCGTGATCAGATCTGATTGCTTTCAGTTTCAGCCCCAAGCTTACTTCTGTTCTTTTGATGAAGGGCTCAAATTCATCAAACGCTTGTGATTTTGCCTTCAAGAAAATAACCCAGGTGAATCTTGAAAAATCATCAATTAAAACATACATGTACCTTTTTCCACCGTAGCTAGCTGTTCTCATGGGACCACAGAGATCCATATGAATTAACTCCAGGGACCTGGTTGTGCTTACCACCTTCTTGGGTTTGAAGGAGGTCTTGGTCTGTTTCCCTCGAACACATACTTCACACATTTTGACTCCTTCGAGATTGATCTGTGGAAGACCAATGACCAGATCCTGTAGATAAAGCTTCAGGATTTGATTTACACCAACATGTCCCAGTCTTCGATGCTAGAGTTCCGTGTCATCTTGGGAACTCGCAAGGCACAGCTTCATTGGTGGTTCAAAGTTGGTGTCCACCACATACACATTTTTGTATCCTCTTCCTCTCAGAATTACTTTTTTGGTCTTCTTGTTGATGACGAGACATTCATCTAAGTCGAAAGTGACGATGTTGTTCCCTTGATCACACATCTGGGAGACACTCAGCAGATTGTATCCCAGATCCTTTACCAGATTTACGTTGCTAACTTTAATAGATCTATTGAGCAACACTTCTCCTTTTCCAATAACTTCTCCCTTGTTCTTGTTGCCAAATGAGATGTGGCCTCCTTCGGCATGAGTATGGAGTGAGATGAGGATATCCTTGTTTCCTGTCATATGGTTCGAGCATCCACTATCTATGAACCATGTACTATTCCCTCTCACTGCCACCTACAAGGAAAAGTTAGTGTTTTGAGACCCAGGCAAGATGACTCTTGCCAGGTCCCTTGCAAGGGAAAATATTTTCATTTAAGATATAGTCAGAAATGTTGATGTCTTTGGAATTTTGAGAGTTGGAGTTCCTTTGGTGATGAGCATGACGTTTTTGTCTGTTTGGGAACTCATGGCTTCTAGGGGTTTGGGCTCTCTTCTTGGGACATGCATCCTTGTAGTGCCCATGAGCACCACAGTGCCAACATGTCTTGTAGTATTCTCCCAGGTAGTATTTTGGGTGTGGTCTCTGGATACGGTTCCTATCCATGGTTTCTTTGTTGTACACTCGAGACCCATTTCCCTTAGCAATTTTGACATAGATTATATGTCCAGAGTTCCCAGTATAGTAGTCTTTCTCACCGTTGTTTCCACTCTCTAGGACCCTCATTTTCTCCTCGAGGTGAGCATTTTTCTATTTCTCGCACTGGAGTTCTAAGGCCCTACACTCATGGATCTCATGTTGGCTCAGGGGTGACTTTCCGTTCTTGGAGCACTCACCTTTGTATCCTATGCCATATCTGGCTGGGACAAACTTAATTTGGGAACTAGAGGCTTCAAGATGTTCTGGAGTCTTACTCAGGTTTTGCAAGAGGGTGTTCTCATCTTTCTCTAGAGTTTTGATTTCTCTTTCTAGGTCTACGATGTGAGACACATGAGACTTGAGTTTTTCTAGAAGGGATATGCAGTTGGGACAGGGCTCAAGACCAACTAATTGAGAATTTATGTGTTCCTGTTTTTCCAACTTGTTTTGCAGTTTCATGTTATCTTTGACAAGACTTGAAAGAATTTTCAACAACTCAGGTTTTTCATAGTTACTCAAGGAATCAAGAACAGTTTCAGTGGTTACCTCACTGGGTTGTTCCCCAGTGGTTTCTCCTATGGCCATGCCACACATGTCTGGGAGTGCCCATGACTCAGGATCTTCGTCTTCATCATCGCTCCAGGTAGCGATGTAGGCCTTCTTTCCTTGCTTCCTGCCATCAGTTCCTTGTGGACATTCCTTCGCAAAATGTCCTTTCCTGTTGCATTTGTAGCAAGTCACTTCTGAGAGATCCTTCTTTGTGGGCTTTCTTTGGGAACTCTGTCCCTTTCCCCAGTTCCCACTGTTCCGTTGAGACTTTCCTTTGTAGAAGTTTCGAAGAGCCTTTGTTACAAGAACTAGCTCTTCATCCTCTTCTTCTTCGGAGTCTTCATGTTGTTCTTGGGTTGATTTGAGCATCTTTTCGATCTTGAGTGCGATCCCTTGATGAGCTCGAGTTTGTTCCTTATCATCGATCTTCCTCTTCTCATGTCCCACTAGCTTTCCAAATACTTGATGGAGCATAAGCGTTCGATTTTCTGGGTTTTCCTTGAACATCGTTCTCTCGTTTGCCCATTCTCCAATCAATCCATTGAAGAGCTTTTGGACCTTCATTTTGTGGGTGATTTCTTCTTTTGTGATCCCCAATCCTTCCATCTTAGTGCAAAGTCCTTCAAACCGGGATTGGTAGCTGTCGACGGACTCTCCCATTTCCATTTGGAAGTTGTAGAACTCCCTTTTTGCATTCATCTGAAGATCTTCTCTGAGATCTGAGTTCCCAACGTGCATTTGTTGGATGGCTTCCCACATTTCCTTGGCTGTGTCAAGGTTTGCAACCCTGTCACAATCTTGTACACACATGGACCTCTTTAGATACTGTTTTGCTTTGTAGTTTGCCTCCATGCACTTGTACTCGTTGGGACCCCACTTTGAGAGGTCGTTGACAATAGCTGGATCGATTTCGAAGTTCCCCCTTTCGATGACACACCAGGCTTGGTAGTCTTGGCCACGCATCCAATCCTTCATGTCGCGTTGCCAGCTTTCAAATCTTCCTGTGATAAGCCTTGGCGGCTTACTGGTATTGTTCCCCACCTGAGTAAGTTCCTGAGCCATTTTGACACCTACGATGCTAACACAAATCTAGAGCGCAAGCTTTGATACCAATTGTTGGATCGTAACCGCTTAGCAGTGAGCTTGGGAACTGGCAATTAAGCTGTTCCCAAGGCAGCGGAAGTAAATAATCGCAAGTAATAAAAACAGTAAAAGGCACAGTTCCTTTATAGAGGAACCCCACTACAACCAACTAGTTGTATGGGTAAACCTCTACCTCCGCTTGGAGGATTTTGAATGACTTACTTATATTGATTGCTTTGTTCCTTAGTTACACAGCCGGATTTACACTTCTCTGTTCCTACAAGTTCTTCCTAACTCTAGCAACACTAGTAAATCCTCTCAACTGAGTTCCTAAGCTCACAACAGCAAAACACAAGTAACTCAAACCTTACGCTGACTTCTCAGTTCCCTTGCTCCTGGGAACTTCAGCTTCACCGTCGTCGAGATCACATACTCGCCGGCGGGGACTTCTCTTCCTTTTCTTTCTTTTCTCTGATGTGGGTGTTTGTAAGTTCTGGGAGAAGTACTCAGACCGAGTACTATTCATTTGGCTTTATAGTCCAATGAGCTTGGGCAGTCGCATCTTTCGTTTGTGTCCAAAATGCCCTTTGCTTGATGCCCAAGTTGTACTTTCTTCACATGTGACTTTGGTTTGAACTAGGTCAACTTCTTGAATCAATCGGACCGTTGGATGAAGCGTGACAATCTGATCCTCAAACTGTTCCCTCGGGCTGTCTGAGACAGAATCCCGCGATCTGCGCTGAACGGTCGTTGTCCTCACATGTGAGTTCCCATGTCATGGGAACTGACTTCTTCAGAGTTCCCTTGATGGAAACTCTTCATCGTTGTAAGCTTGTGTTCTCTTGATTGTTTCTGGGAGTTCCCACTTCATGGTAACTTTCCTCTTCAGAGTTCCCGTGATGGAAACTCTTCATTGTGGCCTGCAGTGGCTTTTGGTCATTCGTAGAAGTTCTTGGCTGTACCTGTGTTCCTTAGAAATACTTGAACAAACCACATTAGTTCCCTATGGTGTTTGTCATTATCAAAACTTAAGAGAATTGAATCGTTGATCCGTTGTTTAGAGCCAGAGGTCCCAACAACGTCCCAACAATTTTCCTTGGAGACGAAGCCTTTAGAAACCCTAATCCCTCCCTATAAATATACACCGAAACCCATCGCTTTTTCTCATCCAAAAACCTCTAGAAAACCCATCGAGTCACTGTGCTCTGTTTCTGCGCAGCCGCTGTTCTTGAGTGATTTCGGTTGGTAATCGAAACCGAAAGTCAAGTTTCTTGCCAACAGTATATAGCCCATGTATCCACCACTCCAACGCCACCAGTCCCGTCCTTTTTCGTGTGCGTTCGAGGGAGAACCAAGCCATCAAACACAGTCGTCGGTACTCTGTTTCAGCCCTTGCTAGTTGTCTCGTACTGGTGAGTTTCATTAAAAAAATTAATTATGCAGGTGAATTTTGTTATATATACATGTGGATCTGATTTTATATGTATCTAAACACGCATCATTATACGGATCATTTTGAAATCAGTGACTTGGAAGTTTAACATGTGTGATCACATGAGTTTGAATTCAAAATTAATTAATTAACTTACATGAAGTTAATTAAGGGTGTATATACATGTGCATAGAATACATGTGAAAATTAACATGTTTGTATATACGTGAATACATGCATATATACATTGTTGATTCAATGTCAAGATTATACGCATATCCGTATGAATGTATGCATTTGATATTATTTGGTAGCAACCAAAATAAATTATTTATAATTTATTTGGTCTTTTCCGGTACAAATCATAATTGGATTTGGAGTAGACGTAACTTTCAGTCGATAGAGTCAACTTTCGTCGGTTATACCGTATTCAAACTGCTCTTCGGAGTTAAGGCAAGTGGTTTGGTTCGCTTTGCATTATTTCTTTAAGCATTGGAATTGAATCCATGTTTAATTATTGTTGGGAATTGTTTGTGTTGAAATAATTGAACTAGGTTTATTTATTGTTCTAAATTTAATGACCTTGTTAAAAGGCTCTAGATATGTATGCTAGGTTGTGCGTATCCCTCAGGCTTGTTTGTAAATTGTTGTGCTTTGTTTGTGCACTTGTATGATAGTGTAGTACTAGGGGTGTAAGACTTGTGATCTTTGGACACCTCTCTATGACATTCGCATTAGGATGGGCCTAAACCCTAATGTTGGTCATGACCCTGTCCGTCTCATCCGTGCATGAGGGGTGTAGCATCTTGCTAATGCTCTCTATCTTATCCTGGGTAGCTTTTGTATTCACGCCTCGACTAATTCGAGAAGTACTAAAAGCTTATAACTCGATGTGTAATGTTTTGTCATTTAAATAAGATAAGTGCCAAATGCATACCTTTAATGAACCACGGTGGTGGTTACAATTTGTGACCCTACTCTTGCTCCCGGCTAAGTAAGTCTTCTTTCCAATCTGAATGAATGCTCGAGTTTGTTAAATCGCCTATACAATGGCAAGACAAGTTTGGTACTTAAGCGCCTTCGCGACCACCTCCCTGCTGACACCCTCCGAGTATGATGAGGTTGGTCGGGACCCAATTAGTCGACGCGAGGCTTTTCAAAACAAAATTATGTGAATAACCCAACAATTGCAAATATCCTTAAAGGAACCACATTCCTTGTGGCGTCCCCTCTTTTATTGTATTCCTCTTTTCTTTTCATGGAAGTATTTAGTTACTAAACCGTTGACCGGCTTTCATTCGGAATTCAATGGTGATGATTTAATACAACCACAAGAACCACTTACAAAAAGTCCCATTTTCTTAGTCTGTCACAATACCAACCCGAATGTATCTTTCTTTTGCATGGTCGGTTGGTGTCAACCTGTCCCTATACGGAAAGATCAGGTATCAAGCTTATGGAGTGAAGAGGTGATTATAGCGTACTTGGAGTTTCTATTTAGTGACAAGGTTTTCATTAAGTTATTTCTTTGGTTATAATAAAGGCGAGATCCTTGGCTTGTGAGGACCGTCAAAACAAGTTCGCATGGAAGGATTGTTTTAATTCCGCATTTTACCATTGTTTTAATTATTTAAACACTCTTCTATAATTGTTATCCTATTTTCTATTTTGTTATGAATTTTGCATGAGAGTTTTGTTATTGTAAAGTCTTGGGTGGCTTAGGATGAATTCCTAGGTCACTGGCATGTAACCTCTCCGAGGGAAATCGGTGGTGTTATAAATATGGTATCAGAGCTGTCCAGTGAACCGTTGTTGGAGATTGCATAAATTGACTGAGTTTGTTCACGCCATAGGCAATATCAATCCTTGTCAAACACAAGTAATGTAGTGTTCCTATCACCATTCGATAGTCTGTTGGTGATTGAAGTGGCTCACCACCAGAATCACGAATAAGTGGAGGTGTCGGTTGCATTGGTGTGGAAACTAATTTTGCATCGTCCATTCCAGTTTTCACAAGGAGATCTTGAACGTACTTCCGTTGGGAAAGAACAATGCCATCAGACCGAGGGAGAACTTCTACCCGAGAAAGTATGCCAAATTTCCCAAGTCTTTTAACGAGAATTTCTAAGCAAGATTGGCAATTAGGAGATCAATTGACGTATGTGAGGACCCTGTGATAATGATATCATCTACGTACACAAGCAGGTAGATTAATGTACACCTGATTTTCAGAATGAATAATGATGTATCGGAAACCGAGTTTTGGAAACCAAGAGACAAGAGATGAGTTTTGAGTTCGGTGTACCACGCCCTAGGAGCCTGCTTTAGGCCATAGAGTGCCTTTTTAAGCTTGCAGACATGATTCGGGAAGTCCTTGTTGATGAAGCCCGGAGGTTGCTCAACATAGACGTCTTCATTCACCGTTCCTTATAAGAAGGCGTTGTTGATATCGAGCTGACGAAGAGGACATTGACGTTGAATCGCGATTATATGGTATCAGTCGCCTCTGGACGATCCTAAATTCACACAAAAGTCCTCAGGACAAATCAATGGCGGCTCAATCAATTGTCATTCCCAATCCATTTGAGGCTAATAAGCCGCTTTTTTTTGTCAACCTTTCACAAAACGTTAAGTTGACACCCACAAACTATCTTGCCTAGGCAACACAACTTCGCCTAGCCTTGATTGGCTATGGTCTTTTTGGTTATCTTGACGGGACCATCCCATTCCCAGAATCAGAGATGCTCGCTGGTGAAAACAACGCCCAAGTGCCCAATACGGCGTACGAAACTTGGGATAGGCAAGACAAGCTGCTCCACAGTTCCATAATTGGAACCCTCTCTGATGATATTATCATTCTCGTCACACACGAGAAGAATTCAAAAGGTGTTTGGGATCTCCTTAAACAAACTTTTGCCACCGCATCTCGCGGACATAAGAAGCAAATCAGGGCAAAGCTTCAAGCTATGAAGAAGGGTGACTCTTCCATTACTGTATATATATGCAGAATATGAAAGCTTCCACTAATCTCTTAGCCTCTCTCGGAGCCCCGGTCAATCAAGAAGATCTTACAGAATATGTCCTCAAAGGACTTGATTCCTCTTATCAATTCATTATTGATGGAGTGAATAATAGGGAGACGCCCATCTCCTTCCGTGAACTCCATGAGAGGTTGATCGTCAAAGAGTTGGATCTAAGTTTGGAAGGTGAAAGCAATGGTGCATCGGCTTCTGCCCTTCTCGCCAAATCAAAATTTGGGAGAAAGAACAAAATGAAGAAACCTGCATCCAACGTTCCGCCGCCAAACTAGGTAACCTCCTCCCAATCAGCACCCTCCCAAAACTGGTTCCAAACAACGCCTTCCTCCTCCTCTCAAAACCGGCCATCAACTCCACAAAATAAAAACCAGTCCAAGCCTTTCAAAGGAAAATGCCAATACTGCTTTAACCAAGGACATGTTATGTCTCACTGTCCCAAGCTTAAAGCCGATTTCCCAAACTCCCCAATGCCCTCAAGCAATCGCTTTCCTACAAACTCTCAGCCTCATGCCAATGTCCTCTACCACGGAAATTTGCCGGCCCATTGGTTGTTAGATTCCAAATCCGCCCATCACGTTACAAATGATCTCAGTGCCCTAGCCCTTCACAACGATTACACCTGTCCTGATCAGTTGTTTGTCGGGGATGGCACAAGTTTACAAATTTCTAAATCCAGTTCTTTTTCAATTCAATCCAATGATCAAAAATTCCATTTTTCTAATGTTTTATACGTACCAAACATCTCCAAAAACATCCTTTCTGTATCAAAATTCTGTGTTTTGTTCTTTTCCGATTTTTTTCTTGTCAAGGATATTCAATCTGGAAAAATCGTACTTAAAGGACCTTGTATGGATGGTGTTTACATATGGCCGGAATCAAAAGCAGTCGTGCATACAACTGTCAAAAGAGCGCCGACAATGTTGCATCATATTTTGGGTCATCCATCATCAATAGTTTTTCGTTTTCTTCATCATAATTTTAAATTAGGAACTTTAAATTTTGATGAATCAGATTGTATTTCATGCCAGTTGAATAAAAGCCATAAATTCCCTTTTGCTCAATCTACTATTGTTTCTCATTATCCTCTTGAAATTATTTATTCGGATGTTTGGACATCACCAATACATTCATATGATGGATTCAAGTATTAAGCGATTTTTGTTGATGATTTCTCAGGTTATATATGGATATATAATATGAAATGCAAATCTGAAGTCCAAACAATATTCCAACGGTTAGAAGCCTTAACCGAAAATTGTTTCAAAAATAAAATAAAAATTTTATATTCGGATAATGGTGGAGAATATTTGGCTTTAAAGACTTTTTTAAGTGAAAATGGTATTTCTCATCTAACTACACCACCACATACTCCTTAACATAACGGAATTTCTGAACGACGACATAGGCATGTTGTAGAAACGAGTCTATCTCTTTTAACTAAGTCGGGTCTACCAATTTGGACTCATGCTTTCTCAATTGCAGTTTTATTTAATAAATTGCTTGCCTACTTCACTTTTGAATTTCCAATCCCTATTTTCCAAATTATTAAACCAAAATCCAGATTATTCAAAATTAAAAGGTTTTGGGTGCCTGTGCTTTCCCTAGCTAAGACCGTATACAAATCATAAATTACAAGATAGGTACATTGCATGTGTCTTTATTGGTTATTCTTTAACCCAAAGTGCATATTTGTGCATGGATCCTAAAACTAGAAAAATATATACGTCTCGACACGTGAAATTCCAAGACTCATTTTTCCCATACAACAATTCCCCAACAAATCAGCATGTAGACACTGAGTTCAATTGTGATTTCATACTTTTACCCACAATAACTTTCCCATCCCCACCAAATAAATCCAAACAACCAAATAACCCATCTTTTCAATCCACTTCTGTTTTCCCAAATCTCTCCTCTCAATTAAACAATGTTCCCACCCATGATTTGTCCTTATCCTCTCCCAACAACCCAAATTCCCATATCTCGGATAGCAACCAAATCTCAACTTCATCGCCCACCCAATTAAATAATTCCGAAAATTCCCCTACCAATCACCACCCTACTACTCTTTCCTTAACCAAAACCAATTATTATACAAAATAAGTAACTATGGTTTCACCCGAATGAACTCAATCCTAATGACACAACCTTCAATGACTTGCACCATCACTCTTGGCAAGGTTTCATCAAGGGTCCCTCCTCCTTACCTGTAACTAAAAAAACATGTCCCCGAAGGGTTCGCTAGCAATTCTAACATGCACCAAATGGTAAACACAATATGCAGTAGCAAAATCAATTAATTAAATTACATAATAAGAATAGTAATAGAATAGTCCACATATAATATATTCACAACAACAGACAAAACGCACGAAAATACTTATAATCATAACACGCACATAATAATACTTATAGCCATACCATGCATAGTAATAATAGCACATCATTTCATTTTAGTATCACCTTAATCACTTTTTGTCTCAAATAATAGTTCAATCACAACTCATCAATTCTCAATCAATATCATTTATCTAACAAGCATGGCATCCTCCAACCTTACACGGGGTAGTGGACGGCGGCCTCCACCGTTTATCCGAACCACTCACACCCTCATCATTCAACTTCTTACCCCTGGTCAAGCCTCCTTGGGAGCACTCGCCAAAACATTTTATTATCATTTTGAAGGGGCCCTCCTTGACATACAACCAAGTCAGGGATGTCCGCCTTTCCGACTATCCTAATCAGAGTTGTATCGATTAGGTAGCAATGTTTAGAACTCCGAATAAAATACAAAATAGTATTCATCTATTATATTTTCCAAAATAACGAATTATTTCCAAATAGACAGATATAATATATAGGAATGAATCCCAAAATACAGCTCTACACATCATATATACAAATCCAACATACATCAAAACTGATAACTAAGTAAGTCTAAGCGACTTACCTCGAAGACGGAATCCCGAAGCCAAGAAATACTAACTAACACGCAAAGTGGGGCCCTATCTTTTTTTTGGTAGAAAAAGTGGGGCCCTATCTAAGACATATAGTCTCTCTTCCCCTTGTCTCCGGTCACGACCTAAGACTCACGCTCCTATATGCATATATATATATATATATATATATATATATATATATATATATATAACCCAATGAATAAATATAGCCTTTTAGTTCTTACAAACTCTAACCCCAAAAATTACAAAAAATCAGCATTCTTTGTAACTTCTTTTGTATACATCCAAATCCATTAAAACTTGCCAAGAATATACTAGATATATAAAAGAACATTTTTCTAGTTCAAACGTTTCTGTAAAACTGGATCAAAGGTCTCCATAATATCAGTACAAAACAAAACCCTAAACTTACTCTAACACCTTTTACCGAATATAAATCCAATATCGAAGACACCCTCTGAGAACTATAAATCAACCAATTTTCAAATCAAAATCAAATCTAGATCTAGATCTGGAAAAATCAATGAAATCCAAACAAACCATTAACTAATTAAAACTTATCAAATCGAGCTTGTACTTCAAAATTTAACCCGATAGAAGAGATCTTGGATCAAAACAAATAAAAGCAACCAAATCATAATTTTAGTTTCTCTCTTTCGAACTTCTCTAATCTCTCTTTTTTGGGTTAGATCCTTCATGTTTAAGCAAATCAACTCTCACAAGCATATATATAATGGTACAAGAAGTCAACAAATTTGGCTAGATTTTTATAAAAATTTTAGTTTGCACCCTTAAATCATATTTACTACAAACTTTACCCAGAAATAATTATTATTTATATTTAAATTAAAAACTTTTTAAAATATAATTAACTAAAATTCAAAACAAAATATTAAATATTATTATTTATCCATGATCACTTACAAGCAAAGTAATCTCAATACGAAAATCAAGGAGGATAAAAATAGGATAAAAATATCAAAATATTTTCGAATATTACAACTTGTTTGTTAAATTGAATGAACTTATTTTTATTTATTTTCTTAGAATTAACGACATATTGTTATTATTATTCGTACTACGCTAGTACTGAACTTTAGGACCGATGATTTGTGGTCTTGCTTGTTTCAAATTATTTTCGAGATTTGTTATGGATTCGCATAGGCCATATTGTACACTAGCTAGATGCTTATAGGGTGAAAGACACCTATATACTTGGGATGAAAGAGGTCCGATGGCCTCAGGATGAAAAAGACCTGAACACTCATGATGGAAGAGGCCTGAACACCCAGGATGAAAGTGACATGTATACTCGGGTTGAAAGAAGCCTGAAATTCCTTCGTTTCCTTTATGTTGATTGGCCTTTGTAGCCACCACATATAGAAATCGTCAAGTAAATGCAACATTTTATGACTCAATAAAGATAAGTGCTAGTGCACATTAAAATAAATTAAAATCAGGCCAGTTTAGCACAACGTGGAAGACCAACCCGACTCTCGGTCCTAAAAGGGCGCGAGAGGTTTTCCAGAAACTTGTGTGTAATTAAAACATTCCCAACATTAATTGTAATCCATGAGCAACTGCAATCTCGTAGTTTACTTCGTTTTCGGATCCAAGTTTATCTCTCTTCGACATCAACTAAATTCCGTTATAAGCTCCACATAAAGTTTTATACATCTCGCTTATATCTCTTTAATGAAATGTTAAATTATCAAATTACCATTGAGAATTTCCATTCTCACTTGCTTAGTCTCCTTGGACTAATTCTGCTATTTTTCGCATTTTTGCTTGGTATTTCTCGCCCTTCACGACAAATGCCAGATTCTAGGAAACTTCACTCGATGGTTTAAAGACGAAGAATCAAGAGCTGAAGGAAGGTCGGGTCATTCTTGAAGGTGTTTTCTCTCGTATTTTGGTTTCACTACGCTTTACAAAAATAATGTTTTGTTAATTTCGTTGTTTAGCTCTTTTGTATCTTGTTATTTTTAAACAAGTTCAAGGATGTAATGACAACACTTGAAGTCTCATGTTGGAGTACCTTTTATAATATGTATTATCGTTCAATTTCCGCATTTTATTTAAATTTAATCTACTATATATAATAATAATAAGGTTTGAAGCCACCACATTGCGCCACGTCATCTTTGTCCACATGTCGCTTTTAGAATACACCACATCGGATTTTGCCACATGTCGTCTTTTCCTTAAGTCATGTCATGTAATTTTTGACACGTCATATGCCACATCGTATAATTTTCACCGCGTCACTTACATGTCATATTTAACTATAAATAATAAAAAATGATTTCCTTATAAAAAATATTTTATATTAAAAGATAATTATAGGCCTATATATTTTGATAAATCTATGCTTTTTTAATCAAAATATTTTCTTATGAGAAGTTTGGTCAAAATACTTTACTTTTATTGTCACTCCCAATTTGAAAGTTTACCATAACAATTTATGAGCATTGTATATATTATTCTCATTATTTAAAAATTTACCATAAAATTTTATGAGTATTGTATATATTATTCTCATTATTTAAACTTAATAATCTAAATTTAATTTTTATTTGATTTTAAAATATAAATTATATTACGATCAACAAATTACTTACATTAAATTTTATATTATATTTTAATTTATTAATATCTTTATGATAGTATATGTAAAAAATATCGAGTCATAGTCGTACATGGCACGACAAGGACAACTAGTATCTTATAAAGCCTTGGGTGATATGGAAAAAGCTTACGACATGGTAGACTAGGACATTATTTTAGCAATATTGAGAAAATTTGGATTTGATAACAAATTCATTGGATGGATTATGGAATGCATTCGAGCGGTTTCCTTCTTAACCCTAGTTAATAATAACAGCCCAACTGACCCATTTGTGCCTGAACGGGGCATAAGGCAAGGGGAACCGCTCTCCCTTTCTAATTTATTATAGGAACTGAGATACTGGCGAGAAAACACCAAGAAACTAGTAACTTAGAAAAGAACTCAATAGGTTTTCCTCTGGTCCGTGTTGGAACTAAAGTTCCATTCCTGGTTTTTGTAGAAAACATTATAATATTTTCAAAAGTAAACAAAATTGTCGTTAACACGACAAAGAAGATTATTGAAGAATATTGTGCCATATTAGACCAAATAGTTAACTACCACAAATATGCCTTTTAGACATCAAAAAATGTTGAAAATCAAGAAAAAACACTATAACAGATTCTTGGGATCACGACAATG
Organism: Fallopia convolvulus; assembly: GCA_964016875.1. Classification (NCBI taxonomy): domain Eukaryota; kingdom Viridiplantae; phylum Streptophyta; class Magnoliopsida; order Caryophyllales; family Polygonaceae; genus Fallopia; species Fallopia convolvulus. The sequence goes on from OZ024719.1 coordinate 30,343,569, forward strand.
TGCAACCTAGACACATACTTAGGATGCTCGATCATTAATCGTCGTGTAAACCGAGTAACGTTTAAAGAAACGTTCGGGAAAACAAAGACACAACTAACCAAGTGGAAGCTAACGAACTATCCTAAGAAGGCCGAGTAGTGCTAATAAGATCAAACTTAGCCATGAAGCCTAACTATCTCATGCAAAGCTTTATGCTCCCAAATTATGTTCACTCTAAACTTGACCAAATCAACCGTACCTTCCTTTGGAATAAGGATTCCCACTATAAACCACTTATTGGTTGGGATAAGATATGCAAACCAAGATCTCATGGGGGTCTAGGAATTAGGAAAACTAAACATGTTAATAAAGCAATGCAGATGAAACTCCTATGGAAATTTTTGGCGAAACCAGATAACATCTAGGTCAAATAAATGAATGAAAAATACCTAAAAAATAATCTTGTACTCTCGTATAAAAAACAAACGAACTCATCATGGCAGTGGACAAAATTGATGAACCTTAGGGATGAATTCTCGGAAGGAATAATTTGGCAGGTAGGAGATGGAAGGTCTATCAAATTTTGGACAAATAAATGGGCCTTGCAAGAACCATTGATAAAATTTGCTCTACACCCTAACGAGGTTGACAAATCAAAGCTAGTAAGTGATTTCATTTCAATTAACAATGAGTGGCGTCAAAATATCCTTACAAACATCCTCCTTGATGAGATAGTAAACCTAATTATTAAAGTCCCAATTCCAGAAAACTGAATTAGAGATCGTTTTTACTAGGAACCAAGTAAAAATGGATGGTTCTCGACGGCATCCGCTATTGAACTTTTATCGAAGACTCATCGCCTACCCACATACCAAAACAATTGGATTTGGAAACTAGACACTTATCCAAAAGTTAAATTTTTTTTTATGGAAAATCTCTCAAAATGGACTCCCTACGAAGGCAAGATTACTAGAAAAACGGGTTGCCACTCCCCTCGGAAGCTTGATTTGCTTGTTTACATATGAAGACACAGGACACTACTAGTTGAATGCTCCAACACAAAGAAACTAATTAGAAAAATAAAAACTAACACTTAAAATGTATTAATAAACTATGACCCACAGAACAACTCTGGACAACTAATTCTCAATGAGCTATACCACTCTCTAGGACTCTCTGAGTTCTTAGAACTCGCGATATCTTGGTGGTGTATATGGCTCCAAGGAAATAAGTTGGTATTTCAACAATTTAATGAAATGATTCAAAATTTGGAACAATACGTAATAAACCAAATTTCTCAATGGAAACATACAAAGAAATGGATGGAGGACGATGACGAGATAGGATGCTCGTTGCAACACGGGCACAAGAGGAAGAAAAATATGGATGCTTGGATAAAACTGCGTATTAATTCCTTTAAATTAAATTTTGATGGATTGAAGCTTGTAAAGCCCGAGGCCTTAGAAGCGCTATCCCATGTCAACCCGAGGACTTCCCAGGAGGTCACCCATCTTGGTACTACTCTCGCCCCTGCACGCTTAACTTCTGAGTTCTTTGTCCTCACTAGAACTCAGAAAAGGAAGAGCTCTTGTTGACATGAGGAGCACCTCAATCCCTTATAAATTATCGGAGTATTACAAAGCTTAACTCTAACGATGCTACCTCGGGATTCATAATAAGAGACCATAATGCGCAACTATAGGATTAGGAACAAGAAAACATAGAACGGATCAAGTGCTTAAGATTGAAGCACTAGCACTAAAGGAAGGGATCCAAGAGGCCAAGAGATTGGGAATTACAAAAATTGAAATTGAAGGGGATAACCAAATAGTAATTAACGTTGTTAATGATTGTGGACAATGTCCATGGGAAATTGAAATGTTAATCTCAGCAATTATGGTTTCACATCAGTACTTTGAGGTCAAATCAGTTAAACTTGTTGGTATGGAGTGCAATGTTGTGGCCGATAAAATCGCTAAATTGGGCCAGAACTTTCCTACCAACACACTTCATGATAACGTTGAACTCCAAGCTCTCATCCGCAAGGATGCTCTAGGATGCCCCCTTGGTGTCCTCCTAATTTTTATCTTATAAAAAAATCTAATAAAGCACGTGAATGCTAACTTAAGCTCTACTGAAAGAAGTAAGTCGGTATGCATGAAAAAAGACGCGTCAACTCTGTTTAGGGGGAGCATAACGAACTACAATGAAGTTACCTCCCCCTATATGGGGAATCTTCGGGAGACGATACACAGATAAATCATGTACTAAACGACAAGGTAGATGACCAAAGGCGAGGGGAAATTAAGGAAACATGAGATAAGTCATCAGAATCCATTTTTAGATATATATGACGCGTTTAAAGGTAATGGGGGAACATATCGCGAGCAAAACCATGTCGTCATACAAAAATACAACATTCTTAGAAGAAACACAACACCTACATCAAGAATAACAAATATAGCACACTGATTCAAGGCATGTCCAAGACTTAGGCCTAAACACGCGCAACTCTAAGGCAAGTATGAGACTCGAGCATAAACACACACAATTCTAAAGCTAGTGCAAGACTCATGCATAAGCACGCATTATATGGCAAGAAAAATGTTATTCCCAATCTCTCACCAAGATGCCTAACTTGTGGAGCATCACCAAAACATCATTAGTTGACTTCAAAACATGTCGCACTAACTAAAGTCGCCTGTTTCACTATATGATATTTGCCAATGACGATAAGACATGTCGTACATCTCACTAACCGACCTATGAGGCAAAACACGTTCACTGAATAATCCACTTATATGTGCCCAACATGTCATATACTATCTCACTTATCCTACATCAAAACATCACTGCAATCTAACCCTCCCAAATGCCTATAAATAGAAAAAATGCAGCGAATAGGGCAAGGGTGAAAAAATATCTCTAGCTTGAGATAGTTCCTCGTTTAAAGAGACTCGAAATGTTGAATCACTCTGAAAGATTGCGCTATTTACGAGAAAGGGTTCAAAACAAGCTCCAAACCACTTCTTTGGAGGAAAGTTCCTTTGTACATAATTTGTAATTAGGTTGAGTGGCAAAAGAGAGTTGAGGGTACATATAATCTTAAAAACACGTGTAATTTTGAAGCACGTATAATCATACAACGATTATATTTAAAAAGTAAAATTCCTCTTATTGTTTAGTAAGATCAATTTGCATCCATGTTGCTAGAGTTCATTATTTTCGTGTTTCAACACTAGCATCGAACGTGAGGACCTTTTCATCCTATTAAGGCCCTACATCGGAGTATTTACTCAAGAGTCGCATTTTATAATAATAGTATGCCCCCAACAAACAAGTGACAACATCCTATGAGACCATCCTAGGATGGTCGTATGGTGCCCAACAACCAGGATGGTCGTATGGCGCACAAGAAGGATGGCCACAAAACACACAAACATCAATTAGTTAATCTTTATAAAAACAATAGAGTCTCGAATGAAGGATTGAAATACGTGTTGCAAAGAGGGATTCAATTAAGTGTCACTACTACAAAATGACCCAAACAACCCGGGCGTTTTGCGCCAAATACACCGGATCGCACCCGAGGTAAAGGTTGCTGGGGTATTTGATCAATATCCTAATACACCGGATCCAATCCAAGTTATATACTCTCCTTGAATTTATCCTCCAATCTACTTATCCGGTGTATTAGCAATATCTAATACACTGGATAATCTTTATCTGGGGTATATATATGAGTATTTTTTATCAGGGTTATTAAGTAACAAAAATACACCGATTGTTGTTGTCCGGGGTGTAATGTTTAGGGTATATATCTCGGGTATGAATGTTTGGGGTAAAATGGTTAAGGTATATACACCGGGTGTTAAAGTTCGGGATATTATGGTTAGGGTATATACACCGAGTGTTTGAACCCGGGGTATAAATATTGTCTAGCTATATACGCTGGATATTTAATGTCCGGTTTAATACCCCGAGTGTTTGAACCCGGGCGTTTTGCGCCAAATAATGTCTAGCTATATACACCGAGTGTTTGAACCTGGGCGTTTTGCGCCAAATACACCGGATCGCGCCCGAGGTAAAGGTTGCTGGGGTATTTGATCAATATCCTAATACACCGGATCCAATCCGAGTTATATACTCTCCTTGAATTTATCCTCCAATCTACTTATCTGTTGTATTAGCAATATCTAATACACCGGATAATCTTATCCGGGGTATATATGAGTATTTTTTATCCGGGTTATTAAGTAACAAAAATACACCGGTGTTGTTGTCCGGGGTGTAATGTTTAGGGTATATACCTCGTGTATGAATGTTTGGGGTAAAATGGTTAAGGTATATACACCGGGTGTTAATGTTCGGGATATTATGGTTAGGGTATATACACCGAGTGTTTGAACCCGGGGTATAAATATTGTCTAGCTATATACGCTGGATATTTAATGTCCGCTTTAATCGCTCTAAATTGTCGTCTATGCATAAGGCGTGAAAACCCTCTTTGTCGCCCAACATATACGGAAACAATAGTTTAGATGATTTTTTTCATTACGATTTAGGAATAATATTGATGCTTAATCAATCTGCTATCATTTGGCATTTTTTCTTTTCTTTTATTTTGGGCAGGTTTTTCTTTTGTATTATTAGAACTTTATATTATTATATTAGTTATTTGATATAATATAAAATACAATTGAAGAAAAAAAATTAATAAATACAATTTATTCCTGTAACAATGTCAACAAATATTTACAGTAGGAATTTCAAAAGAAAAGGAAAAATTGCAATTATCTAAATCAATAAAATAGTTTAAATTAAGGGAAGTAAAGTAATTGTATTTCTATACAGACCCAAAAAATCAAACTTGAAACATGTGAAGTAAAGTAATTGTATTCCATGAATAACACTTAGCAACGTTTATCCAAGGGCCGAATGGTATTGGCGACCGAAATAGACGACTAGAATGCTTGGCGGTGACAATAGATGATGGGAAGGCATTGGCGGCGATAATCGGCGATAAGTAGGTGTTGGAGGCGGCAATCTACGACTAGAAGGTCCTGTTGGTGATAATATATGGCAAGTAGGCATTGGCGGCAAAAATCAAAGACGGGCCGGCCTTACCGGGGGCAATAGACGATGAGAAGGACATGGCTGAAACAATCCAAGGTGAGAAGGCCTTGACAATGGGAGAAAGAGAGGAAGAAGATTTGAGGAAGAAGATGTGGGAGATTGAAGCTGTGAGATCTGAAGAAGAAAATGTGGGTTGGAGGCGAGCCGCCAAAGGTTAGAGTGTGAATAGAGAGGTTTAAAAAAGTGTTATAACCCTACCTAGTGGACATGTGTGGTTAAGATCTTATCTTTTTTTTAATAGAGGGTTGAGATGGAAGGAGTTGGGGCTGAATTCTTAAATTTGATTGGATAATCTCCATTTGACATGGATCACATTTTGGTTCGTTAGATCAACCCTAAATTAACGGTTCAGATTTTTGTAATACCCGGGTCAACGTTTTCAATTCCAAAATTTGGGCCGGATGTCCAAAGAAAGGCCCAAGCCTCTTCCGCTCACCTCTCTATCCCTAATTGTAGGGATTCACTGTACATCTCCCTCGTGAACTCACGAACGCCGCTCCCTCTGATTCTACACCGCTCCACTCTCGCTCAACTAACTCGTTCCCAGATTTTTCTCTCTCGCTTCGCCAATACGCTCGTCTTCACACCTCCATTCCTCTCCCCCTCCTTTTTTCACTTCGACTTCGCCTCTGTTCAAGGTAGGCCACCGTCGCTGACTTCGGGAAAGACCGTCGTCGCGAGTTTCACCCACTGACGCTCGCTCAAGCGCTCATCGGAACACCACCCATCGATCAACCTTTACATCGGACAAGACAGGCCACCTACGCGAACCTTCTCTTTCGCCGGTGTTTTCCCCGAGCACCTTGCCCCTCGGAGCGCCATTTCCGTTGCTGTTGTTCGACTCCTCCGCTCACCGGCGACACTCGCTACCTGGAACGACGTCGTTTTTGTTAGTAGATTCCCTTGTTCGAGTTGTCGTCTCCCATTCAACGTTGTCGTTCATCGTCGCCGTGCACCGTCGCTTTCGATCAAGTACAAGGCCCAACCCGCGTTTCCTTTTCGCAATCAATAGAAGACATGAGGTTGTAATTCTGGTCCAATTTGTTCTCGTTCAAATCATATATACATTTTTCGTTATTGTTTTTACAAGAATTTAACAATTAGGTTTGTTGGAATGGTTGTATGTATGGGAGTCTGTTTGGTCACCGTCCATAGCTAGGCTTGACGGAAATTATTATTGAATTGGAGGAAGGCAATCAAGTTGACCTTAATTTGATCGGTTCTAGCATTTACAGAGGAGAAGATTAGCTCATTTGTTGTTGGCTAACTTTGGTGTCGATTATTTTAACTTCTTGTTGTTAGGTTTTGTGGCGATTTGTGGCTTTGGAAATATGGGTGAGTTTTGTTGTGTGACCGACTCCTTTGAAAAATTTATGGCTAAACAAAAATGTGATCCGTTTGATTCCATGTAATAATTAGTAGTGGTTCAATATATAATAGTTGTTGGATCAATTAGGTGACCTCGTTCATATTATTGATGTGTATATATATTAATCCCATTGTAGCCTTTGCCATTTAATAAGGCTTTAAAAAGACATATTCAATTGTTAGAGCTTGTTTGACAAGTAGTAGTCTCAATCTTTTTGGGTTAACTATCTTCATGAGTTCCGCTTATAAAATTTGGTAGATTGTTGACCTTATATGGATATACCAATAATCATCGCTTAGAAAGAGCTTTTAGCTTCTAGGGCATTAAGGTTGTGTTTCGCTTCTCTTCGGGTGTTATAGTTTCGGTTATTGGTTTGTTAGGATTCGATAATGTTCGCTTGTGATTTGCTCGAGCTTCCTTTTTTCCGTTGCATTTTGTGTCTCGCCTTCGAGGTAAATCGCTTGCTGACTTACTTAGCTTACGACTCGTTATGCGTTGAATAATTAGGTTGAATGTGTATCCCTTATTTTGGAATGATTCCATATTACGTGCTTATATATATATATTTGAGATTATTGAAAATCGCTTTTAAACGTTTTTCGTTATGCGTGCATTGGGTTCCACCGGTATGGTCATGGGCGTGGGTATGTTGGAGATGAAGAGGCCCCAGGGCATGATCATGCGGCTGGAAGGGACCCCTTCTAAAAATAAAATAAAATATTTTGGCAAACGCTCCAGTAGAGGTTTAGTCGCGGAAAGAAGGGTGAATGGTGGAAATGGGCACGTGTATAGGACGCGCCCTGACCGTGCGCCATAGATGAGAGGCCGGAGGGTGCCATATGCATTTGAGGAGGATTTTTTATTGCTATTGTATTTGATGGATTTTGTTTGAAAGGTCTAAAATGCTTGAGTGCTGACCTAAGAGAATGTATGTTGTTATTATATGTGCTTTGGTAATATATTTCTACTTGTTGCTAATATCCTTATTGACATTGCTAAGGATGATTTCACATTTGACTATATTTGTTGGCTACTATTATATTTCTATTGTGACTGTAATTGTGTCTGTGTACCTTCAAGTATATGTATATATGCAAGTTTATTTTACTAAAAATATTTTGTTACATGTTTGATTTACATGTTTGGCCCATATCGGGATCCTAGGCTAATGTGATCAACTTGTGGCGTTTTAGGTAAGGATTCCGGCTTGGGAAATGTGCCAGGAGATTACATTCCAAATGGTGGAGCTCGGTCTTGACGTGACGTGTTCTAGGAGAGTGATGTTAGCGTGTTAGTCTTTTGGATTTGTTAGACTTGAGTAGTTATGCTTTGACAGTGAACCTTTTTAAAGTATGTTGAGTTGTCTGATGCTTAGACTAGCTACAAGGTCCTTTTGTCATGACTGTCGGATTTCTGGCTTTTGCATGCATATGGTTTTGTGACATGAATGTTTGAGCTTCTAAATTGGATGGTTTAGTTCAATTTACTCGCAGTGCTTTTGTTGCAAGGTCCAATACAATCTATTTTGTCAACTTGTTCTAGTAGACCCATTGTGAGGTCTACCACATTGTGACCCTAGGAATTTGCCAGAAAGGGGTGTTACAGATTGGTATCAGAGCGAGGCTGGCAACAAGGGCACTAGATCCTAACAAAAGAGCTGGTGAAGTCCAATTTATAGTTATGCAAAATTTAAAACCCTTTTTCTTAGGCATGCTGCATTTTAGGTAAGGAAACACGTCGAGACCGCTACATCATCTGGGAAGAATCTCTGTAAGCATTATATTTGTTTAATTTCAATTGTTACTTGTAAAATCTAAGTGACTTATCATGTTTAGGTATCACTTAGTGATGGCAAGAGGTAGAGGAAGAGGAAGACCTAGGGGTAGAGGAAGAGGAGTTATTGTCGAGCCTCGTGTTAATCCCTTGGCTGAGGGAACTGTAGAGAGTCTAGGACCAGTCAGAAATGCTAATCAGGGACTAGGTGAAGATCGATCCGTTGTCGTGCAGAGTGATGCCAGATTTGGAGGCCAAGACCTTGTAGGGCCTAGATCTAAAGCTAATGTCAATGTTCAAGAGCCGCCAGTTGCTGCAGCTACAGAAGCACCTCCCACTGGTCCACCTAGACTATAATATCCAGCTACAGAAGCACCAAACCCTGCCGTTGTCGCTTCCCATCTGTCTGGTTCAAGGGTACCAAACCCCCAAGGGTCCGTTGTGAGAGCGTCCCATTCTAGGATGTCAGTTCCACCAGCACCCCCAGCTAGGGTGTGGAATATTCAAAGACCGTCCCAACTGTTCAAGAAGTATCTGAAGAGTCAATTCGGGTTGAAAGGGGTCGTCAAGACTCCGGACTTGACAAATGGTTGCGTGAGTTCAACTATATGAAACTTCCGTTTTTCAAAGGAGCTCATGGGAATGACATGGAACTGTGGTTGAGGCAAGTCACTTCAGCTCTCAACACGATAGAGGCACCAGAGGATCGAAAGGTGTCGCTAGCTCAGAGCTTGACTAGAGATAATGCTTTTGATTGGTGGTCTGTACAGATTTTGGACCACGAAGTGAACTTTGAAGAATTTTCTAAGATGTTGATAGATGAGTTCTGCCTTGCTGCTGTAAGGGATGCTCGAGCTCAAGAGTTTGCTGATGCAAAGCCCGAGAACATTTTAGTGGCAGAAGCTGCCCTGAAGTTTCAGAGAGATTTAACTTATGTGGCTGACACTGTGACGACAGAGAAGCAACACATTCATGCTTTTGCTAAGAGGATGAGACCAGAGATTAGGTAGTATGTAGCTGGGTTCGAATGCTCTACCTTGAGAGAGTACCAAAACAAGGCAATGGCTTACGAGATGGCACACCCAACTTACAAGCGAATTGATGTCACCTAAGGTAGTGGCAAGAGGCAAAAGACCGCAATTGGATTCAAGGGTGACAGGAGGTCGAGTTCCATGCCTCAGGGAGGTAACAACTCGGGCTTGAGGCAGAACCAACAAGGCCCATCTCAACGGTCAAGTGGTGCAATGGGACAAAAGCAGTTCTTCAACTGTGGAAGCCATAATCATTTGAGGAGTGCTTGTCCCCGACCATTGATAACTTGCTTTACTTGCGGAGAAAAGGGTCACCGTGCTGATTTTTATCGCAACAAAGGGGTTGTTCCATCTCAGGGGTCCTCACCTGCTTCTAGGCCAACTGGAGGAAAGCAATCACAACCTACCCCTCATACGTATATTATGCCAGGTCAAGGTCGTGGTAGCACAATTGAGGGTCCTGGAGCCAACCACCCACCTCGTGTGTTCGAGATGAAAAGAGCTGAATATCCAAATGCTCCGACAGCTACAAGTACGATTTGGATTCGATTTGGGCCTGTTAAGATTCTTTTTTATACTGGTGCTACTCATTCTTTTATGCAACTGCATGCGTAGATAGATTGCATTTGACATGTTCTATGGGTACTCCTTTTGTGGTGGGATTACCGGATGGTAGTAAGATAAGTGGGGACAAGGAGATCCTTCAATGTCCAATTCGCATTGGGGATAAGGATTGGCTTACAGATTTCATCGTCATGGCCTTGCCAAATGATGATGTAATTCTAGGTATGGATTGAATGACTAGATACAAAGCTGTTCTAGATATTCATAGTCGTACAATGACAGTAACCGCTAATGATGGAACTCAACACGTGTTTTGGGGGTATGACCCTAAAAAATCTGGAACTATGATTAGTGCTATGAAAGTTGCCAAGTTGTTGAATGAGGGTTGTGTAGGATATTGGTGCTATGCCCTTCAAGAAACCAAGGATAGTCCGAGAATTGAGGACATTCCTGTCGTGCAAGAACTCAAAGATGTTTTTCCTGATGAGTTGCCAAGGCTTCCGCCTCATAGAGAGGTGGATTTCAGCATTGAGTTAGAGCCGGGAACTAGACCTGTTTCACGAGCTCCTTATCGTATGGCACCAGTAGAAATGCAAGAGTTGAAAAAGCAACTTGAAGAGTTGGCAGAGAAAGGCTTCATTCGTCCTAGCGCATCGCCTTGGGGTGCTTCAGTACTTTTTGTAAGAAAGAAGGATGGATCAATGAGGTTGTGCATTGATTACAGAGAACTCAACCGAATAACTATCAAGAACAAGTATCCACTTCCCCGTATCGATGATTTAATAGACCAGTTGCAAGGAGCAGTAGTTTTTTCTAAAATTGACTTGAGGTCTGGCTATCAATTGAGAATTCGATATGAAGACATCTCAAAAACGACATTTCGGACACGATATGGGCACTACGAGTTTGTAGTGATGTCGTTCGGTTTGACAAATGCTCCAGCAGTTTTCATGGAGTTGATAAACAAGATTTTTATTGAATACTTCGATCAATTTGTGGTAGTGTTCATTGATGACATCTTAGTTTACTCTCGGAGCCAAGATGAGCATGCTAATCATCTAAGCGTTGTGTTGGGAGTTTTAAGACAACACCGTTTGTTTGCTAAGCTTTCAAAGTGCGACTTCTGGTTGCATGAGGTCACATTTCTAGGGCATGTCGTCTCAGCAGATGGGGTGAAAGTTGATCCAATGAATATCGAAACTGTAGCATCTTGGTAACCTCCCAAGAATGTAAAGGAAGTACGCAATTTCTTGGTTCGTCGAGGGTTTCTCAAAGATAGCTCAACCTTTGACAAATTTACTCTGGAAGACTACCATGTTTACATGGACAGAGGCTTGCCAAAGAAGCTTTGAAGAGTTGAAAAGAAGGCTAACTTTTGTGCCCATCTTGGCACTTCCTCAAGACTCAGAAGGGTATGTGGTCTACAGCGATGCGTCGAAACTTGGCTTGGGTTGTGTGTTAATGCAGAAGGATCGGGTAATTGCTTATGCTTCTAGACAACTTAAGACTCATGAGCTAAATTTCCCACACACGACCTAGAGTTAGCGGCTGTGATCCACGCCTTGAAGATTTGGCGACACTATTTATATGGGACAACTTGCCAAATTTTGACAGACCATAAGAGTCTCAAGTACATTTTCACTCAACGAGAACTCAATATGAGGCAACGCCGATGGCTTGAACTGATTAAGGATTATGATCTGGAGATCCTTTATCACCCAGGCAAAGCAAATGTCGTCGCTGACGCACTCAGTAGGAAATCATCCCAGGAGCAGATGTTGTCTCACTTGACTACTCAACCCACTTTACAAAGGGATTTGATAAGAAACGAGATTGAGGTATGGATTCAGAGATATCAAGGCCAGTTGTGTTCCTTGGACTGTCAACCTAGTTTGATAGAAGAGATCTGTCAAAAGCAAGGGGCTTTCTTGATGATTCAAGACTGGTGTCAAAAGGTGCGTCGAGGTGAAGCAACCGGTTTTGAAATCCGAGATGGGATTTTGAGGTTGAATGGGAGAGTATGCGTACCCCGTGATCAAGAGCTGAGATAGAAAATCCTTCAAGAGGCACATGCTACGCTCTATTTTATACATCCGGGAGCAAGTAAGATGTATAAGGACCTCAAACAACATTACTGGTGGGATAGCCTGAAACTGGATGGGGCCAAGTTTGTAGCAAGATGCCAGATTTGTCAACAAGTTAAGATAGAGCACCAAAGACCGGGAGGGATGCTCCAACCCCTCTCCATTCTAGAATGGAAGTGGGAAGATATATCAATGGACTTCGTCACAGGTTTGCACAACAGTCGAGGTCATGATGCCATTTGGGTCGTAGTGGACAGATTGACAAAGACGACACGTTTCCTTCTGATTAGGGAGGCGTGGCCGGTTCCTAAACTAGTGGATGTGTTTGTAAGGCAGATAGTGAGACTACATGGAGTACCAAAAATAATTGTATCCATCAGAGATGGTCGTTTTACATCGAAATTCCGGCATCAGGTGCACCAAGCGTTGGGTACAAGACTGCAGTTCACGATAGTTTACCACCCGCAAGCAGATGGACAGTCAGAGAGGACGATTCAAACGCTTGAAGATATGCTAAGAGCTTGTGTCCTAGACAAGGGTGGTGGTTGGTCAGAGAATTTAGAGTTAGTGGAGTTTGCATACAATTATAGTTGGCACGCCTCGATTCAAATGGCTCCTTATGAGGCATTGTATGGTCGAAAGTGTCGAACGCCACTTTGTTGGGATGACCCCTCTGACAGAGTGGATGAGATACCCCAGGTGATCCAAGAGACAATTGATAAAGTTGCTTTGATAAGAGAACGCATGTTAGCCGCTCAGAGTCGTCAGAAATCCTATGCTGACAAGCGAAGGCGACCCTTAGAATTTGATGTTGGCACACATGTATGGTTGAGGGTGTCACCTACTCGAGGGGTGCGAAGATTTGGTATTAAAGGGAAGTTGAGTCCTCGCTATGTCGGACCTTTTGAGATCTTATAGAGGGTTGGGGAGTTGGCCTATCGCTTGGCGCTTCCTCCATCCTTGGAGGGAGTTCATCCCGTTTTTCATGTGTCTCAGCTAAGGCAATACATTCCCGATCCCAACCACAAGCTTAGTTATGAAGAGTTGAGGATTGAGCCAGACCATACTTTTGTTGAACAACAGATAGCTATCTTGGATCGTCGAATGAAGAAACTATGAAACAAGGACATACCTTTAGTCTTAGTGCAATGGTCCAAGCATGGAGTTGACGAGGCCACTTGGGAAACCGAGGAAAGTATACAAGAGGGTTATCCCGAGTTATACTCTAAGTTGATAGAGTCTGTGGAGAATGGTTAATACTTGAGCTTTTCTTGTATCATATCTAGTACCTTAAAATTGCTTGATTGTTAATTTGCTTGGTTACATGTTGCTTACTTGTTGGATTGATTAGGTGATCGTGTGCTTGTGCTTGATTACTTGGTTGCCTGATTGTGTGCTTGATTGGTTTGCTTGGTTGAGTGTCGATTGTGTTCAACTAATTAGTTGTTCATGTGAATTCAATGATTAATTGCCATGTTAGAGTAGATACTATGTTGACTATATGTTCTGAAAGCACCTTGTTCATTTGATGAATACTTTTCTCTCGTTCTTGTGGTCGTTAGGAATTGGTTCGAGGACGAACCTACGCTAAGGTGAGGTTTTGTGAGACTCTAACCAATCTCCCGTCCTTATTCGTATGTTAACTTGTCCTTACTTGAGTTTCGAGGACAAAACATTCTTAATGTGGGGGTATATGTAATACCCGGGTCAACCTTTTTCCTTTCAATTCCAAATTTTGGGCCAGATGTCCAAAGAAAGGCCCAAGCCTCTTCCGCTCACCTCTCTATCCCTAATTTTAGGGATTCACTGTACATCTCCCTCATGAACTCACGAACGCCGCTCCCTCTGATTCTACACCGCTCCACTCTCGCTCAACTAACTCGTTCCCAGGTTTTTCTCTCTCGCTTCGCCAATACGCTCGTCTTCACACCTCCATTCCTCTCCCCCTCCTTTTTTCACTTCGACTTCGCCTCTGTTCAAGGTAGGCCACCGTCGCTGACTTCGGGAAAGACCGTCGTCGCTAGTTTCCCCCATTAACACTCGCTCAAGCTCTCATCGGAACGCCACCCATCGATCGACCTCGACATCGGAGAAGACAGGCCGCCTGCGCAAGTCTTCTCTCTCGCCGATGTTTGCCCCGAGTGACTTGCCCCTCGGAGCACCATTTCCGTTGTTGATGTTCGACTCCTCCGCTCACCGGCGACACTCGCTACCTGGAACGACGTCATCATTGTTAGTAGATTCCCCTGTTCGAGTTGTCATCTCCCATTCAGCGTTTTCGTTCACCGTCGCCGTGCACGGTCGCCTTCAATCAAGTACGAGGCCCAACCCGCGTTTCCTTTTCGCAATCAATAGAAGTTAGGAGCTTGTAATTCTGGTCCAATTCGTTCTCGTTCAAATCATATATACATGTTTCGTTATTGTTTTTGCAAGAATTTAACAATTAGGTTTGGTGGAATGGTTGTATGTATGGGAGTGTGTTTGGTCACCGTCCATAGCTAGGCTTGACGGAAATTATTATTGAATTGGAGGAAGGCAATCAAGTTGACCTTAATTTGATCGGTTCTAGCGTTTACAGAGGAGAAGATTAGCTCATTTGTTGTTGGCTAACTTAGATGTCGATTGTTATAACTTCTTATCGTTAGGTTTTGTGTATTTTTGTGGCTTTTGAAATATGGGTGAGTCCTGTTGTGTGGCCGACTCCTTTGAAGAATTTAATGCTAAACAAAAACGTGAGCTGTTTGATTGCATGTAATAATTAGTAGTGGTTCAATATATAATAGTTGTTGGATCAATTGGGTGACCACGTTCAAATTGTTGATGTGTATATATATTAATCCTATTGTAGCCTTTTCCATTTAATGAGGCTTTAAAAAGACATATTCAATTGTTAGAGCTTGTTTGGCAAGTAGTAGTCTCAATCTTTTTGGGTTAACTATCTTCATGAGTTTCCGCTTATATAATTCGGTAGATTGTTGACCTTATATTGATATGCCAATAATCATCGCTTAGAAAGAGCTTTTAGCTTTTAGGTCGTTAAGGTTGTGTTTGCTTCTCTTCGGGTGTTGTAGTTTCAGCTATTGGTTTGTCAGGATTTGATAACATTCGCGTGTGATTTGCTCGAGCTTCCTTTCTTCCGTTGCGTTTTGTGTCTCGCCTTCAAAGTAAGTCGCTTGCCGACTTACTTAGCTTACGACTCGTTATGCGTTGAATAAGTAGATTGAATGTGTAGCCCTTATTTTGGAATGATTCCATATTATGTGCTTATATATATATTTGAGATTATTGAAAATCGCTTATAAATGTTTTCGTTATGCGTGCATTGGGTTCCACCGGTATGGTCATGGGTGTGGGTACGCTGGAGATGGAGAGGCCTCGGGGCATGATCATGCGTCTGGAAGGGACCCCCTTCTAAAAATAAAATAAAATGTTTTGGCAAACACTCTAGTAGAGATTTAGCAGGGGAAAGAAGGGTGAATGGGGGAAATGGGCACGTGTATTGGACGCGCCCTGACCGTGCGCCATAGATGAGAGGCCGGAGGGTGCCATGTGCATTTGAGGAGGATGTTTGATTGCTATTGTATTTGATGGATTTTGTTTGAAAGGTCTAAAATGCTTGAGTGGTGACCTAAGAGAATGTATGCTGTTATTATATGTGCTTTGGTAATATATTTCTACTTGTTGCTAATATCCTTATTGACATTGCTATGGATGATTTCACATTTGACTATATTTATTGGCTACTATTATATTTCTATTGTGACTGTAATTGTGTGTGTACCTTTAAGTATATGTATATATGCAAGTTTATTTTACTAAAAAAATTTTGTTACATGTTTGATTTACTTGTTTGGCTAATGAGATCAACTTGTGGCGTTTTAGGTAAGGATTCCGGCTTCGTAAATGTGCTGGGAGATTGCATTCCAAATGGTGGAGCTCGGTCTTGACGTGACGTGTTCTAGGAGAGTGATGTTAGTGTTTTAGTCTTTTGGATTTGTTAGACTTGAGTAGTTATGCTTTGACAGTGAACCTTTTCGATGTATGTTGAGTTGTCTGATGCTTAGACTAGCTACAGGGTTCTTTTGTCATGACTGTCGGATTTCTGGCTTTTGCATGCATATGGTTTTATGACATGAATTTTTGAACTTCTAAATTTGATGGTTTAGTTCAATTTACTCGCAGTGGTTTTGTTGCAAGGTTCAATACAGTCTACTATTATCAGCTTGTTCTTGTAGACCCATTGTGAGGCCTACCACCTTATGACCCTAGAAATTTGCCAAAAAGGGGTGTTACAATTTTATCTTGTCATATTTAAACATCTAAGCTTTTCTTGCTAAAAATGCTCAAATATTATGTTAAAGTTGTAAATTATATATACTTTCTTTATTTTTACCTTCGATAATATTTACTTGATTTTAAGTTAGATACTTATATACCAACATAGTATAATTTTGATACATACACTACAATCAAATATATGTACTTGTAGTTTTACCAATATATATATAGTATATACTTTTAGAGTTTATTTATAAAATTTTTATAAGTAGGGGATATAAAAAAACTACACGGTTTGATAAATTATTTCTTAATTGAAAATTTTACTATCCATTGTTAATAAATTGCAAATTAGTATAATGTGCACCAATCACTTATTTACATTTTTTTTCAAATACTCATTTATATTAAAATTAAATGATGTTATTACTAAAAACAATGATGACAATTACAAATATATAGTAATAATGTGATTGCTCGTGTGAAGTTATGTATTATGTACATAGTATTTTTTTTCTCTGCTTTAATTTATGTTAGTATAATATTTAAATGATAACTTTTCTCTAGATTGATATAGGTTAAAATATAAATTCGATTTAATGTTTTAAGAAATGCAAAAAACAACATTTAAACAAATTTCATAACTATTTAGGTCGTACTTGGGGATTTGTTTGAAAAATTAAAAAATAAAGGTGTATTTATTATAATGTTGGTTTTGAAAAAAATATTATAAAATAATTTTGTAATTTTTTATTTTAATAAAACATTGTGGTCAATACGATATGAAGTTTCACTAGGAAACTGAAGTTGAAAATATAATTAGGCATATCCAAATATTTAAAAAATATAACACCCTAAAAATTTGTCAAAAAAGAATTTTAAAAGTTAAAAATTTTTAGAGCAACAATATAATTCTAAATATTTCCATCCAATGTTTTATTAAAAAAATTAATTCTAAATATAAAAACTCTAGGACGACAATACAGGTCTTTCGTCGCCCATAAAATTTTAGGGCAACAATATAGGTCTTTCGTCATACCATATATGTACTCTAATTATCTTCATAAAGAAGCAAGTGTGAGGACCATAACACAACAAGAACTAGAGCAGGTAATGTAATATGGTTGTATACTCTAGATCTCAATCATCAAGGAAAACCATATGAGATATTGTAAAATTTGTTGTTTGTTTTATAAAACTAGAAGAGTTAGAATGAGTCATGAGAAACTACTATTGATAAGAACATTCAAAATTGGTTTGGCTATTATGACCACTCATTTCGAAGCTATCAACTCAAACTACATTATATACTCATCAAACGAATCAATATCACGAGTTAGGAATAACCATGTTACAAAAAAGGTCAAATTTGGGGTGTTTAGGTTAGGTTTCAACGAAAAACTGCAATTTTGAAGGCTTAAACGACATTTTTTTGAGATTCCGAATGTATAGGCCCTTTGGGCAACAAAATAACCTCGTATCATCGAGAGCTTTCATTTGATATATAATACGCCCCAATCCGACAACCAAGCTCAAAGTTACACCCATTTTAATCAAACTGCCCCGAAACACTGTCCGGTTTAACCTACTATAATCTGCCTTTGTGGGCCCCTTTCGAAAAGTTAGCACATTCACACCGTAGCTCAGGTTGAGACCTCCACAACGAGTACTCACACAACTCCAACAGATTATCATGTAAAAAGTTATGTCATTTCAATGCCAAGTCTTTGGCCTTACACAACTGTCCGGCATGGACGACACACCGTGATTTTCCCTTTGCTTTGGGCTGGAAAGTTGAGTTTATAAAAAAAACTATTCCTTAGAAAGTAATTATTCGTTTGCTGGCACAGTGGTTGCAAGCTCAAGCTTTCTACACTTTACCATGGGGGTTCAAAACCTTGTGGTCGCATGTTATTTTTCTCTAATTTTTTTGCTTATCTAATAATCCCGAAAATTGAGCCATACCCGAATTAATTAAATTATTCAGCTTTGTTAAATACAATTACAACCTTATATATTCTGTTGTCAAATTTAAAATTACTTGTCAAATTAATTAATAATGGATTGTCTTAGCTTTTGGTTATCAAATTTAAAATTACTAAAATAATAAAACACTTATGACAGTCAGATGAGATGGTTATCAACCAAAATTACTAGCACCATAAATCATTTGTTGGCTCACCAAAACAAGAGAGCAAGGTGCATGAATGAAGAAAACACATAACCACTATTATAATGCAAAACTATGAAAAAAATCTTAAATGAGTGAAAGCTTTTTGATTGGACTCAGAATTGTTCAAGAAATTGAATTGCAAATAAGTGAAATTCTTGAAGAAAGTGATTACAATACCTACTTGGTTATGTTCATGAACGGCCGAATTGTTTACAATAAAAAAAAATGTGTTCTAGGTTTAACAAAGACCTACAAATCTCGACCTATACGTGTCTCCAAATACACCGGATCATTCACGCCCGGAGTATTTGTTATCATTAATGGCTAATACCCCGGGTTGCACACGCCCGTGGCAATGGTGTCACCCTAAATACACCGGATCCTACAACATCCGGTGTATATTCTAGTAATACATCGGTCGTTAAACGCCCGGTGTATTTGATGTGATACTCTTTTAGTTTGACATTATGTAACTCATAGTATGTACGCCCAGGGTAAATGCCATGAGGTAACATGCACTTTTTTTGTATGATTAACACAACAAGGGTGATTTTTACATGATCCAAGTGTTTGAGTTAACTTGAACAAGGATGAGTCACTCGGCTCGAACCTCATTGCACTTGCAAGGTGTTGAAAAACCCTTCTTCGACAGTGGCGAATGAGTCATTGGTCATGGTAATTAATGGTGTAGTAGCCATTAATGTTGTTATGAAGAAGTATTTATGAAGATCTTGCTCATAAATACCACTACGAGTAGCATCAATGGTGTAGTACCCATTAATGTTGTTATAAAAACATATATATGATGATATTGCTTAAATATATTCCTACCTATCAACATACAACTTTATTTTTGTAAAGCTTCTTCAACTATTTAGGTCTCTACCAATCTCATCATATTAGTGCTCCAAATGGGGAGGTGGCCACTAGAGCACTTAAGTACCAACCAGGGTCGACCAATGATGATTTGAGGCCCTAATATAGAGAAAAAAACCATTCCATTCAAAATTATCTAATTGATGATCTTTAATTCTGAAATTCCTTGGCAAGCATGTGCACTATAATTTCCAATTCTCCAAATCCGCAATTCATTAATCAGTATATAATATATTAGAAATTTCCACCAAACTCATATGTAATATGTATGTGAATGTGGAATTGGAAAACTAATGATTAAAGTCATTAAACATTATAATTTTCTTAAAAAAAATCCATAATCGGTAAGTGAATGCTTTAATTATAAAATAAATATAAATTACTAATTAAAATACCCTGCTCATGAGTCATGACCGTGAATTGCTGATTGTTGACAATTCACTAAATATAAATTATCAAACACTATTAACCTATTGTGAATTTGGAGCACATAGAAACCGCACTGAACATAATTAGTGATTTAGAGGTATAAAACATAAGATTTACAAAACTTACCAAGTTGAGATAGAGTAGTATGTTCATTCGTTCAAACTCCAACAAAAACTCGCAAACCCATTCTGCAATTTTTTTTATTGCAAAATTAAATTTGGAAACTTATAAAAGGGAAGAAGATTAATTAAATGGAAAAATAGTGAAACACATACCTAAGTCTACTTCTATATCTCCCAAATTGAAGAATTTGAAGAGCCCAAAAGATAAGAAATTTGTCGATATGAACAAGCTAATTTTAATTCAACCACCGAGCCACAAATTTTATTTGCAAATTGCAAGGATTTATTGAATTTGAGGGAAAGAGAAGATGGAAAGGGAGGCTGGGAATGGACATGATTGTATTTTGAAAGCTAATAATAATTAAACGTTGTAGAAGAATCTCAAAGGTCGAAGGAGAAGTCATCAAAGCGTCAAATATTCAATTTTTAATCGGGCTTTGGCAAAACAAGAAGAAGGTAGCATGTTTTTATTTTTGACGAGTTTCAAGATTAGGGTTTTTATTGTTTGCAGTCTTTTGAAGAACGCTTTGTCAGAGAGTAAATGAAACATTAAGCAATTTTTTCATATGTAGTATGTATGGGCCAAGGCCTTAGATAAAATAAGGCCTTGTAATTTTTGGAGGCCCTGTGCCGGTGCATACCTTGTACCTGCTCAAGGTCGGGCCTGGTACCAACCCACCTTGTAATATTATAGGCGCTTTTGACAAGCCCGAGTATAAATTTAGGCTTGATCGATAAAATAAGCTGGAATTGGAGTTGGTGTTAGCGTTGGAAATGAATGATTAACTGGAACTGGAACTCGAACTGAATTTACCATTAAATAAGCTAGTTTGGTGTTCAGTATTACGAGTTGAATAACGAGTAAAATTACCAAAAAGGGTATAATTAATTATTTTTTCTTTTACTTTTTCTTTCTTTCTCCCTAACCCATTAGCCTTTTTCCGATCCCAATCTCCAATTTGATACCCATCTCCACCAGCGCATCTCCCTCGTCAATTTGTCATCATCCCCGTCCTGGTGGTTGCCTCCACCTCCTTGAGGAATTTGTCGATTACACTAGACGGTGTTTGCATCCTGCCACCTCTTCTTGTCAAATCCGACGCCACCATTCCAAATTTAGGTTCTTTCTAGATCTGGGTTCTTCTTTATCGTTCCAGTTCTTCGTCCTTGTTCCAAATCTAGGTTCGTTCAAAATCTACCGTCTCCATTAGATCGGGGTGACGGGTTGCAAGTGACGGTGACAGATTGCAAGTGACGGTGGGGCGATGCTCCGTTGGATTTGGAGGAGGTCGGCGGTGGTGGCAAGGTTGTCGATGACGCTGGTGAGAAGCCCGTCGGTGGTGGCAAACTATAGGATGTTAGGTAAATAGACCATGTGTATGGGGGAAATGTGAGAGATTGGAATCCCTACCCAAACAAGCTAGGAAAAATGGGGGGAGGGAGGTGGAAAAATCAAGTTAGTTTCAACTTCATTAAGCTCGTCCAGCTCGTTGTCCCGCTATACTCCGTCAATCACACTTCAAAAGCTTGGATTTTTAGCTTAGCTCAAACAAGCTCTGTTAAGCTTGTACGGAATGGAGCCTTAGATGGGAAGAAGACTTACTTGATTGAGAGTTATTTCAAACCACAATTATTGCTATTATTACTACTAATATTCTTATTTTTATTTTTATAAAGAACATAGCTAATTACTTATATAATTTCAATCAAGATGAATATATTCCTCACATATTTATTACATAATGTGTGGTTCATCATAATTCTAATAGCATCAATCAACTCATACACTCATGGCTATTTAGACTCTTCACTCAAAGTAAACAAGTGACTTAGTCAAGAAAATACGGGAACATTCCATAGATTTGAATACAATTCAAAATTTGGGAAGTTTTCTATGGACTTCAAGTTTCAAGGATTGGATATCTCATTCAATATTGGAGGATGATGCACTAAGACAATATGTGAGAGTTTAATTTAATTATAATAAATAAAATTTTGATATTTAATAAATATACTTTTTATATCTATTAAATAAATTTAAAAATTAAGTCGTCAAATAAATAGGTCAGAATTTTTATCAAATGGGATGAAAACCAAATGGGGCGAGTCATCTTCAACCTCGTGTAAACCAAATCTGGTGGTACACACAAGTTGACTACACTATCTGCACATTTCAAGTTTTTGGCAGCCTCCTCCTTCTTAATAAAGTCGATATCAGACTTTGTTGTCATTCTGCTTTCCTTTCCAATTCAAGTACAAACATCACATAATCGAATAATTCCATAGTCAAAGGACTACAAACATCCCAAAGAAGGGGAACTTGTGGCCTTCAAGCTGTGACAAGGAGAAAAAACTAAGTGGTGGCGAAATCATCGTGTTTGGTGGTCGAACGAAGGAGAAATCATCGAATAATTGAGAAAATCGATTCCTTGTATCTCTCTAGTTTTGACACGAGAGTTCCGCGATAGTTTTCTATGGCGAAATCATCGAATATGGTTTTTGTAGGGTTTTTCATAAGCACTCTAGATCTAGGATTAGTTTGAGGATTCGAATAAGGAATTCGGAGAATTTTTTAAGTAAAGCTTAAAAAAAGTAGTTTAATGGAGGCCGATTTTAGAGTTGTAAATTGGATGCGAAATTGGGATGGATAAGGGTCGTATTTATAGTGAAAATGAACCTTGGGAAGTCAAATATGATTTTTCTTCAACAATTAGCAACGATCTTTGTCTAATCTAATCTGGTAAAAAATTGGTATAAGAAGGAAATTTGGGGTTTCCTTGTGCAAGAAGTTCAATCCTTAGGTAATTACAAATCGAGGCACACCTTTTCGAAATGTGTGTAAAACACCCATGGCGCCCCATGTTCTATTTTCTAAAACCATGAATTTGACATTGACTTTTCTAATTGGGTGATTTTAAAAACTAGCTCATACATAGGGGCTAATTATCATTTAGTTAAATCTTATGGTTTAACTGCATAGGTTAGTCCCCACCTTCCACCCATTGTGATTTAACTCAACCAACTAAGATGACTAGGTTGTTGACGGCCATTGATCGTCGTCAAAAGGGTCTTTGATGACAAACATGTGTCATCAAAGGGACAAAAGTGTCATCAAAGGCCTTGATGATACTTGATGATACTTGATGACAAACAAATATGTCATCAAAAGGACCTTGAGGATAAATAAATATGTCATCAAAGTGTCTTGATGACAAACAAATGTGTCATCAATGTGTCAAATGTGTCATCAAAGGCCTTAATGACAAACAAAGGTGTCATACAAGGGTCTTGATGAAAAACAAATTTATGTCATTAAAGGCCTTGATGGCAAACAAATGTGTCATAAAAGGGCCTTGATGACAAACAAATGTGTGTCATTAAAGGGCCTTGATGACAAACAATTGTGTCATCAAAGAGCCTTGATGAAAAACAAAATATGTCATTAAAGGCCTTGATGACAAACAAATGTGTCATCAAAGAGCATTGATGATAAATAAATGTGTCATCAAATGTCTTAATGATAAACAAATATGTCATAAAACGGCCTCGATGATAAACAAATATGTCATCAAAGTGGCTTGATGATAGACAAATGTGTCATCAAAGGGCCTTGAGGGAAAAAAAATGTGTCATCAAAGGGCTTTTGTAATATTCGGGTACGTTTTTTGTCGGGGGTGGAAAAATACGAATTCCTTAGTTTAGAACCAATCGATTTTCTTGACCAGCAAGTAACCTCGTTTTATAGAATAGAGTATATATATATTTTTAAATATATGTATTCCTATCCAAGGAGATTGATCATGTCCTTTTATTAATTCCGTTCAACCCCAAGTGAATTCTTATCCTTAAAATCCAATCCAAATTAGTTACATATAATCTATCTTTAGCCCTAATTAGGATACCATAAATCGAATACCCTCGCTATATCAATCAAGACGCCGCCCTTGAAGAACCATCGTTCTTTCTTCCTCATCAACTAATCACATTCTCGCCTTCCTCTGCTCTTGTCTCGCCATCGACGACCGCTACCGTGTTTGGTTCACCGGAGGCCGACGCCGACTGTTTTGGCTGCCATCACGAAATCACGAGGGGCTGTCGAGCACCTCTGTTGACAACCGAGCATGGAATGCTTTGTTTTGATTATCGATCCTTTGTTTTGCTTTGCCAAAGTCGTTTTTGATCGATCCAAGGTTTCTCGTTATAGACCCGATTGCCGATCCAGAGGCTCTGCCTCTTCGCTCGTACCTTGTCGGTGATATGTACCATCATTCGAATTCCTTCTTCTCTGAAAACGGGTTTAAGAGATAGCCGTTTCAAACTCAGAGTTGTCACCACACCTTTCTTCCGTCAAGAGGTAACCTGGCCCGAGCCTCCTCTGTCTTCTTCCTCTACTGTTGTGAGTGTCATTGGTGGTTAAGTAATAGGCTAATTAATTTAAGTAGTATCATGTTTAGATGGAAATGGTAGTATATTTATATAATTGTTTATCTAGCATTAAATTAATGTTAGTACAATGTGTTAGTGAAAACAAGTAGGAAGAAGGCGTTTTTGTTGTTAGTTAGGTGGTTAAAGTGGATGCTTTGTTATAGAGTGTATTAGTAGGCTATTTGATTAGTTGGTGGTTTTAGGTTGGTGGGTGATCCGGTCAATTTCTGGGCACGGGTCTGCTTGGTATAATTTGTGCTTATTTGAACGTGGGACACTACCAATTCTCAGGTTTTTTGTAACGAAAGATTTGTAATGGATTTTTCATTATGTTACAATAGATAATCTAATGTAATGGTTTATTCTCATGTGTAACAATATGATCTAAGGTAACAATTTGGTGTAACACAAATGAACTAATGTAACACATTCATATAACAAAGGTATTGGTTGTAAAAATAGGAAAAAACTATAATATAAGGTAACATTTTATTGTAATAAACGTAACATTTTGTAAAAATAGAATTAAGAGAATAAATATAAGGTAACAAATGATTTAGAAATACTTAAATGTTTAGAAAATTGGCGCAGAATCGCGCTAAGTTGAAAATTTTGGGCTCCAATCTTAAAATTGAGCTGAAATTTCAATTTCATCTAAAAATGTAAATTTATATTCTTTTATCGCATTCCAGTCCTCACATCACTCCCCCCCCCCTCCTTCCCATCTACGCCATTCCACTTTCTCCTCATCTACCACCATTTCGCAAGTCCACCCCTCTCCCGTTGTCGTTGCCCATCGATCGCCTCTCTCCGGCACTCTCTCAATTGTTCGAGAAGGGACTGAAATTTATTCCAAGAAATTGAGCCTGCTTCCAAGGTAAGACTCCTCTCGATTATTCGAGAAACGACCTAAAATAGGTATCTTGAAGACTCTCTTACTACAATTATTTTTCAATTTCTAAGTAAACGATATGAATGATTAAAGTGTTGGTGAAAAGCTACTCTCAATTTTATTAACCACAATTTGAGATGATGAGTACAATTTCTAGGGAATTGTAAGGACTCAATTACTACCTTTTCAGCCTATTTGGCAATTGAGAATTGATGAGAAAAGAAATGGTGGGGAAATATGAGAAAGGATATGATAAGAAAATAAAAGGTGAGAATGTAGGGGATTTTAATGATTTCTCTGTTTGGCTAGAGGTGGGTTTTGATGAGAAAATATGAGTAAAATTTTATTTTCTTTTTTCTTATTTGAAACATGTATCTCTAGTTTCCCATCAAATTCCACCAATTTGGTGGGATTCATTTTCCCATCATTTCACTCCAAATTTTCTAATGAAATCCCATCAATTCTCATATAAAATTGCAACCAAACAATAGAAAAATAATTCCCACCATTTCCCTTCCTGAAATTCCCATCAAATCCCACCAACCAAACATACCCTTTGTGTTATACCTCCGCTTCTCTCTCTATTTTTTGTTACCATACAACTGTTTTCATGTGTTGCTTGTTAGCTTCCAAATTTGAGTTTGTAGTTCTGTTTGAAACCATCCACCATTGTATTCTAACAGTGATACATGTGTTTATAGTGAGAAAAAGATTAGGTAGAAAAAAAAGATGAGGGATTGGATGAATATTTGATGTTTTTGCTAATTTCTCCCAGGGCAGAAGAATGGTCTGTGTCCAAAGGAACTCTGTTCCACGTGCAAATATTGTTGTGCTTGATAGCTGCTCGTCATGAACTTGCTGATTAAGATTATAAATCCCTAATGTTCCTCGATGCATGTGTCAATATACGGTTGATAAACTTGATGTCTGCATACGTTATAATTATTTAAATGATGGAGTATTTAAAAGTGGGGTTCAAAGGGTGGTGTCTTGCTCTCGGAGTTTATATTTTTACGTAAAGCGTTGATGATTATTTAGTAGTTAGTGTATAAGATTAGCTGATTAGTGGAAGGGTGAGATGGTTCAATGGTCAGAATGGGTTAGAATGTGCTAGAATGTGGGTCTTTGGTGATTGTAATATATATATATATATATATATATATATATATATAAGCAGAAGGTACGTGGTGGTGGTGGTGGATAGAGTTAAGAGGGTTATGTTAGGAGATTAGAGTGGTAGTAGATAATAGAATAGGGGGTTTATTAGTTTACTCGGATGGAATATCTAGGTTGACTTAGTTCACAGATTAATTGGGTTTGAAGTGTAGGGTTCTGTTTAGACGAGTTGTTAATCGTAATCTAGTTGGTGTTATTGACCAGTCGACTAATTGATCTTGAATATTCTTAGGTTCTAGTGTCGTTCGTGTTCACTACTCTGCGCAAGGGTCGTCTTTGAGATAAGTCATTCTACGACTTGCTCGGTTTTTATTCTAGTTCTTTTTAGACGTTATGTTGTTCTTGTAGGATTGGTTTTGGGGAATTAGTCCCTACTGTTTGTTTATGAAAATTGTATTTTTACGTGATATGTGTGCGATTCGTTTTTATTTAGTTTTATCGTATGTGAAGTATTGTGAATGGTTTTGTAACTATAATTGGTGATTGTGAGTGATGGTAAACGTGTTTGTGTTTGTGTTTGTGTTTGCGATTGTGTTTGTGATTGTGATTGTCATTGTGACTGTGACTGTGACTGGTAATTGTGTTTGTGAAATGTTTTGAATGTTTTCTCTGTGTTAATTGAAAACCGGCATGTAATGATGGAGAAGGGTTGCATCGCTGGAAAGACATGCAATGATGAAGAAGGGTTGCATTGTCGCGTAAAATGCAATGGTGAAGAAGGGTTGCATTGCCGCAAAATAAATTATACGGGTGCGTGTGTGTGGAGGAGGGAGTGTAGGTTGATGTGCTGAATTTTTGTAAACGTGAATGTGTTAATGTGAATGTGTGATTAAATGGAAAATAGGTATCGACTGTAGTTGGTTTGTTTGTTTGTTAATTTTCTTTGTGAATGTTAGGAATTGTGTGTTGGTTTTTAAAACGTCTTACTAGTGCCGTGTGATTTCTAACTTGAATTGGAATAGAAATTGAACCCTCGGGGACTTGTTTTGTTACAGTTTCAGGTACTTTTTAAGAATCGTGATGGATTTCTCTATGAGGTGGTGGAGTGGATATTGGCGAATGTGTCATTAGGTTTAGGTTGTTGGGATCTGATTAAGTATATATTAAAAGTTGTCTTGAATCATTTTGTTGCGAGTTGGATAAGACTGGTTTAAAATAGTTTGAAATTACAAAATGATTGGAATGATTTGATTATTATCCCTGTTTATGAATTCGAAAAAAATTACTATGACACTTTCTGCATTCAGTTTAAAATAAAAAGTTGGATGTTTTATTGGGTTTTTCTCGTCGTACCCGAGTTGCAAGATCCTAGTGAGTTTGTTTTTGTCAGACTAACCTGAGTAGTATCCGAACAGGGTCTACCACTGAGTAGCGATCTGATGAAAGTCGGGGTGTTATAGCTTTGATGACAAACAAATATCTCACCAAAGGGCCTTGATGACATTCATTTATTTATCATCAAAGGGTCTTGATGACATTCATTTGTTTATCATCAAAGGCCTAGATGTCATTCATTTATTTGTCATAAAAGGGCCTTGATGACAAACAACCGTCATCAAAAGCTTGATGGCATTCAACCATCATCAAGTATCATCAAAGGCTTTCAAAGAGCTATGATTACATTCAACCACATAAAGAAGAGTTGCCATCAAATATTATCAATTGTCATCACCACAATAACATTTCATCAAAATGATCATTGATAAGCTTATGTGGAATTTCAAACCACATCATTGCTCTTTAAGCAAAATGATTTACCATTTGAAATAATAGGTTAAACACATTTTATAGTTAAAGTAGATCAAGCATATATCATTTCAATTACTTCAAATATGTTGAAATTCAATTGTCATCAAAGTGTTGATGACATTAAACCATCATCAAGCTTTGATGTCATAAAAAAAGTTATAATTTTGAGAGTCAAAGTAAGGTAATAACCAAAATTTAAGGAATATTATACACAAACACGTAATCAGAATGGAATAAGTATGAAGTTGTCCTTGCTTGTTAAAATATAAAGAATGTTCACTCTACACTTAGAATTTGTCCTTATTTTTCCATCAAAAGCTCAAACTTAATTTTTGTAACTATTTTTTGAAGGGTGAATTGTATTTTAGTCCTTAACCTTTTAGTGTCATCACATGATACCCCCTAAGCTTTAATTTCATCAAATCAAGTTCCTAACATATTAAAAACAATTCATGGAACATCCATTGCATCTATAGTGTATTAAAAGCGTCGATAACTATTGTGATGGTTTCTCACACACTCGCAAGAATATGAGATCTATTGTAGTAGTAGATCAGGATCGAATCACGGGGATTATATTTGTTATAGTCAATTGTATGAACCAATTCCTAAGTCAAAATAGTATGATTGTGGTGTAATTCTAACTTATAAAAGCAAGTAAAACAAGTAGAATGATGAATAATAATATATGAAAATGCAAAGTTCTAAGGCTAGGAATCTCCACAACTTTGATCCATAGATTTTGACTCTCACTTCTACCTAAACCGAGTTGAATATTTTGTTATGAAGGTTATTGTTCAATAGTGTGGTCGATCATCATCATCAATTCGTCTTCTCTCTCTCGTTAATATTTTCATATTTGAATATATATTTTGATCAATTGGTTTAGTTCTAGTTTGATTGTTAAAGTTCAATCTAGTTCATCAATTGGAAATAGCGATCGAGCCTTTCCAATTGAACTATCTTGTTCATTCAACTTATTCATTCAAATAATTCGTTCTTCATCATTGTTTGAGACTTCAGATAGTTTGTTCATCAAGAAAGTCGGTTCTAATAAGTGAATTTGGTTTAAATGTTATTTACTAGGCAAGAGGAGATCATGTGGAGTCACGTACTTGATTTACAAGGAGTAATTCGACGCAATCACTTATCAATATTTCTCATCTTCCCAAGTGTATTCAAGCTATTTTATAGGAATTTGAGGATATCATGCCATATGAGTCGCCTATAGGCCTTACACCAATAAGGGGCATTGAGCATTAAATTGATTTGGCACTCGACTCTTCTTTACCAAAGCTTTCAGCCTATAGAGCTGGTCTACAGGAGACCAATGAGCTGCAAGGAAAAGTGCAATATCTCATGGACAAAGGCTTTGTGGAAGAATCATTTAGTCCCTACGCGGTTCTGGTCATTTTGGTGCCAAAGAAGGATGGCACTTAGAGGATGTGTGTTGATTGCAAGATGATCAACGAAATGATAGTTAAATGCCATCATCCTATTCCTAGATTAAATGATAGTCTCGGTGAATTACATGGATCTAATTTATTTTCTAAAATTGATTTAAGAAGTGGGTACCGTCAGAGTAGGATGAAAGAGGGGTACGAGTGGAAAACAACCTTTAAAACTAAGTATGAACTATTGTAATATTCGGGGATATTTTAATATTTTAGAGTTTCTCGAAAGTCGTGTCGAGATTGCTTAGCTATTAAGTAATCTCGGATAACTTCGTTTTTACCAGGATTTTATATATTAAAAGTTATCTAGTTGTCAAAGTTATCCATTAGTTCGTTTCTTAGTTGTTAAGAAATCCCGTTTCTTAATAGAATGAAGATAGACTTGTAAAAGTTTTGATCTTATCCGTTGTCGTGTTATCTTATCTTATAGATTTGTGTGATATGCTTGTCTTTCTTCCTCAATATCCATGCCATGTTATCTTATCTTAAAGATTTGTGTGCTATGCTTATCTTTCTTTCTCAATTTCTGTGCCAGGTTATCTTATCTTCTAGATATGTGTGCTCTCAACCCATTCTATAATCTCAACCCATTCTACCAGTTTTATCCAACTAGCAACAAAGCAATTCAATAGATAAATATGAATACATAGATAACCAAATCCCAACAACTCGGACCTAATGACACGTGTGCCCACATCCGCTTCACCACGTCGTAGATGATCTATCTCAATTCCTCAAATGTACCTGAAACTGTAAAAATATTCTTCGAAGTGTCAGCTACAATTCTAATTCAAGCTAGAAAGCGTAAGATGCATATAGAACGTTTTAAAACCACACAGAACCCTAGCAACCAAGATTTACACATAAATCAATAATTATCGATTCATATCAATTCAACACTCAACGTTAAATAATCACACAAACTCCCATACAAACAAACACACAAATATACACACACACACACACACATACAGACCACATCATAATTATAACCACATTAAAATACCACAATATCACAACAGTATAATTAATACAGATAACATCAATAATAGTAACAATGATAACAGTAATCTTCACAAAGATCTACCCAACATATATAACTACAAAATACATTATGTTAAACAAAACCCATTACATGAGACCATTCAAACAAAAATCCATCAAATAAAATAGCAACCAAACATCCTCCTCAAATCCAAATGGCACCCTCCGGCCTCTCATCTATGGCGCACGGTCAGGGCGCATCCTATACACGTGCCCATTTTTCCCATTCACCCTTCTTTCCCCAGCTGAACCTCTACTAGAGCGTTTGCCAAAATATTTTATTTTATTTTTAGAAGGCGGTTCTTTCCAGCCGCATGACCATGCCCGGGGGCCACTTCATCTCCAACTTATCCCGTGATCCATGACCATGCTAGTGGAACCCAGTGCACACATAGCGAAAAGGTTTAAAAACGATTTTTCATAATTTTAGATAAGAACGTAATATGGAATCATTCCAAAATAAGGTTTATACAATCAATTCACTCATTTAAAGCAAAACGGATCAGAAGCTTCTCAAAAGATGAAAACAAATATGCAGTAGAAGGAAAATAGACCCGAACAAGTCACAATCACAATAACAAGCACAATTACAATTTCGATTCAAACCCAATCATATTTGCAGACACAAACACCATTATAATTACGATTACATGCAAACTCATAGTTACAGTTAGAATCAGAATCACAATCAAACTCACAACCACAATTAGAATTAGAATCACAATCACAATCACAATCACAAATTCAAATACAATCACAATTTCAAACTCAATCACCAATTCAAATACCACAATGATTATAAATACAATTATATTTACCAATGCAAACACAATCATAAACGCATACACCACCACAATTATCATAAGCACACTCATGGTCACAATCAGATTAAGAATTCACACAGATATAGAATAAAAGATTTTATTTAAAATAATAACAAAGGAACTAATTCCCAAAACCAATTCTACACACATGACGCCCAATCTAACTAGAATTGAATTAAACCAAGCAAGTCGCAAAACGACTTACTTGGAAGACGGATTCTCGCAGGAGCAGACTACTTAAGCAAACCGAACAAAAGCACACTCTAACCAAAGATAAGAAAAAGTATTTAAAATCTCAAAGCCCCTTGAAACAAGATTTAACGAATTAAGACTCGCCATTGATAAACTACCCAAAAAGAAACTAGGTGAAATCCCCTTTAAATTACCCATAACAAAACCAAGCTTAATCAATTGGAGCATCCTCTTGATTAAATAGCATCCACATCTCATAGTCTAAACTAATTAAACTAATTAACTTCTCTTCCTCTAACAATTTTCTTCTAGCACTAACCGAATAGTGCAAATTCAGATCCAAACTAAAGCTTAACATGTGAGCATGCAAACTCATCCATATGTATGTATATATATAGTAATTATAAACATAAGTATATGTAAATGAAATTGAACGAATTAGCCCCAATATTTAACCCAAAAACACAGAAAAATAGACTACCACTAACCTCAAATAAACGTTCACTAAAGCTCAAATTAATTAAGCACATATATGTAAATGAAGCTATTACTCATGAACATCATCAACCCCACTTTTCAACAAAAATACTGAAATTTCATGTGCACTCTCGGCAAAAAAACAAAGCCCCTCAATTAATTACTGAGATTAACCCACCCATTACAAATATGCAAAACTGGAATTCCATACCATGAAATTTACAATCACAACTTAGAATCTTATCAAATGAAATTACACACATACAATTTCGTCTACAACACTACTAATTAACAACATGTAGCACAACCATTGCAATCCAAAATAGTTAAAACTCAGCCTTAAGAGTTACAGGCTCTCAAAAGAAGAACATTAAAACAAGCTAAGGAAGTCCGACCCTAATAGTAGACTTGGATCTAGGCGACTCGCCCGGGTTCGAGATCGGCGACAGAGAACTCGGAGATTAACGAATGGACTTGGCACAATGAACGACAGTGCACGAGATCTGTCGTGAGCACAAGATTGGAGTGATCGACCAAGCATCACCCAAGGTGACCAGAGAAGCGGCGAAGTGCGAGCAACGGTGGAGGGAACAAGGTCGCGGCTGGTTGCTCTCCAAGAGACAACCAGCGAATCTCCGATTCGAGGAGCCAAAGTAATCTTGAGCGGCGCGGCGAGACCAAGGATGGATATCTCCTCAATCGGCGTTGAACGATGAGCGTGATTCGTAACTGGCACGATCTGTAGCGTGAAAGAGGAAGGAAGAGAGCCTACCCACAGCTGGATCTTCGAACCAATCGGCGGCGAGATTCAACCTGCACGGTCCCAACTCATAACGAGTTTAGGCGAATAAAACCACAAGGCTAAACTTCAGTAGAAGCAGGAAGAAGACCGAAAAAAAGAGAGAAAGGGAGGAGAGGGAGGCGGTCTTCACCGGCGTAGGCTGAGGTGTGCGACCGCTCAGATCCCCTTAGCTCTCCCTCTCTTTCCGCGTAAACAAGGAGGCGACAGTTGTAGTTAGGGTTTAACCAATGAGCAACCTGCCTTTAATTTGGGCCGGACTCTCAAAGGCTTTTGAGCGTACAACCAAGAATAAGGACTTGGCAATTGGCTTATGGAGCCCAATTCGGATATAGTAAACTGTTAGGGAGAATTTTTGTCGTAACATGAAAGGAGTAGAATGGGTGTAGGATAACTTAATAGAAGAAGTTGGAGCCGAAATTTACCATCGGGTTTTCACATGTCTCAGATATTACAAGATGGTGCTTCTAAGGTCTCAACCCTTACAAATGGTATTAAAGTTGACATTAGGTAAGCATGTACTTGGCCCGGAGGGTGGTGAATCGACCTAGAGGGAAGTGATTAGGCCTTGACGAGGACATTAAGTGTTTAAATGGGGAAGATTGTAACACCTTGATGATTTTATATGGGATTAAGGCTTCCTTTTCAAGGTTCAAGTAAGGACAGAGAACTCTAAAGTTAAGTGTGCAAGGACAAGAGTAGTACTAGGATGAGTGAGCTCTTGGAAAGTCCTCGAGTTGGAATGGGATGGTGCTTTTAAGGCCTCATGCCTTACAAAAGCATCGTCAACCATGTATTTAGTCTCAAGCGAATCCCATAATTCATTTATAGATTCTATAATTTGATAAGTGTCAAATAAAGTGTCACACATACCGTTTAAGATTTGGGATTGGCATATGTAATTGTCATTCTCCCATTTATTTCTCTTCTTGACTTCTAACCCCTCAGCCTCATTATTTGGGATGTTAGGACATGACATACTCAAGACGTACACCACCTTCATAGTAGTCAAGAGGAACCGCATCTTGGATTGCCACCTCTGGAAGTCCAAGCCTTTGAATTTCTCTAGTTTTGCAAACTTGGATGTCATATCTTTCACAATTGACATCTTGAACACACACGATCTCTTTGTGGAAAATAATTTTTTAGAATGCTGTATGTGTGGAGTCAGGACAAGAGAACGAGCAAGTGGTCTTCAATGTCTACTTGATATATGGTAGAGTCGATCGATGATATTCTTTCCTACAAAAGTATTTGGCCCTTATATCCTCCCAATGTTACTTCCAGATCTTTTGTGAGATAAAACTACCACTCACTTAGATTTTGGACTTAAGAATACGTTAGTATGACTCATATTGTGTTATGGTAAGAAATGCCTTCGAAATTGAAAGAGAATTGCTCAAATTCAAACATATCTCAAGTGCTCACATGTCCCTCCTATTAATAGAAAAGGGTCGCCTTCAAACAAGCCAAAAAATGGCCCAAAATGAGGAAGTAACCGCCAAATGAATACTTTTGGGCCTACATTGTAGGTGTGGCCCATCAAGACGTTAGCTTATTAGGCAAAGGGGGAGGCACGCCCTTGTGATATGTGGCAAAGAGAGAGAAGGGAAATAGCCAAATATAATCGCTCTCAGCTGCCTCCAACTATCCCCAATTGCTAGTAACTGCGCTCAATCGCCAATAACTTCCTAAGAGCCCATGAAGAATTAGTGGGCCTGCCCACGGCCCAAGCCAAGTTCCACACAGTAGAGAGGTAGCTTAGCTAGCATACCAAGCTTGGCCAAATCATGCTTTGTTGGCGTTCGAGCTTTCAATCAATTCCTTATGGTCTAACTAGTACAATGTAAAATATTGTTTCCAAAACACTAGCATAAACCCAAAGTTATAGCCAAAAGTTCCAACCAACGCATACTAGCACGATGCAATAGCCCCGTGGTGTGCATCTGCTACTTATGGTGCAACACACCTCTTACCTGTTGAGAGGGTATTCTTGACAACAAATAAATTTATAAGTCAAGACCCCGCTGAGTATAGCGAAGTCAGGATCGTTCCATGGGAAGCACGGTTGTTTGTTTATCAACTACTAAAAATAAAACAAAGCAAAGCAACACAAAACACCTACGACCAACCTCGTTAACGACTTTGTCAAGGTCGTTAACGAACCTGGAAAATACTACGAAAACACTCTAACGACCTAAAACACGGGTTCGGTACCGAGGCAACTATCACGATAAAGAATATAACCAAAAACAAACTCAAATAAGAATAAAAATCTAGGACAAGGGTTACCACAACATAGCTATGCATAAAAACTCATAAGAAGATAAAGACCATGCCTTTAAATAGTTAAATTTATCAACTTTTGCTGACTAGCAAGCAAATCAATTAATCCTCATAAATCAATTCACTCAATTACTTGTTTTGGATCCAAAGCTCGAAACTTTCGTAATCGAACAATATCTACCTTCAAGTTAACAACTTTCTCTTTCGATCAAATTGCAAACTCAAATTACCTCGACTATCAGCATAAGCACAACAAGCAATCTAAAATAGATAAAAGGCATTCAAAACATCAAGTTACTCATCAAACATGCATAACTATGCCGGGTTTCAACCCCGACCCTAGACAAGAAAACTACTCACTACTCATAATTATAAAACAAATAACTTCAACAAAAGAAAAAATTGAAAACAAAACAAACTGCTTCAAATTAATAAGAAAATTATCGTCTTACAAACCTTAGAAGAAACCAAATATACAGAACAAAACCTCGAGCAAATCCGACTAACGATCCAACTCTCTCTCTCGATCGACCTTGGCTCGTAAATCTTCACTCTCGACTTCCTCTCTACTCGGTTCTCCTAACAGAAATTGACCTCCTTTTCCAACTCTCCCTTCGAACTCCCCCTTCTAGGCTAGAAAGAAGGGTATTTATACTAATAAAGTCCATTAAACAACCTAAAAGACAGAAACTTACTCTAAAAAGATAACAAGATATAAGATATAACAACGTAAAAATCAATTAAAACCCTAAAACCACTTAATATCCTACCGGCACGGAATTATCATCAACAACTTCTGCACAGGGTCGGTAGAAATACAAAATCTATATAAAAATTTTATCTTTTATGCCTTGTTAACGACCCCTCATAGGCTCGTTAACGAGCCTGGGATTAACTTCGATTCTTCTCTTCTCTTCCTTAAAGTTTGGACTTTTGACTTCCTTATCTTCACCTTCTTCCGTCCTCCACCATAGCACTCCAATTCAGCCAAAAAGCGCTCGTTCCTGCTAAAAACCTACAAAAAGACACAAAACGGAGTAGCTTCCAAACTTCTCACAAAATATGCAAACTCATCCAAAAACATACAGAACTAACTCTAAAAACTACTAAAACTAAACCTAAACAAACTAAGAAACACACTAAAAACTATACTAAAAACACGAATATCAAAATACCCCATACTTAGACTTGCTTGTCCTCAAGCAATCACTAAACACTAATCAAAACCAAACAACCATACTCATCAAGTAAATAGCCATCATCTAAAAAGCAACATCAATACCATAGAGGAAAATAGCAAATGACTATTAACGTCATCACATATATGTGTATATATATATATATATATATATATATGAGCACTTAATAAACATAAGCGAATACAATCCAACCTCACAAGGGTTATATGTGTTTCACTCAACTCTCATGTGTTTAGGCTTAAAACTTCAACTCTCAACTCATCTCATATACAAAAACTCATAAAAATTGGAACTTATATCACCAAACACTCCACCCAAGATTTGTCAAAACAAGCAAAAATCATCAAGAGAACTTAGGCTCAATGAAAAACTTCATAGAAGTCTCCATTCGGCCGGGTTGTAATGGGGCTTGGTAAAAACAATAAGGCGTGGAAAATATTTGGCTATGTGGTGCTAATAATATCCGGGAATCAAAACTCCTAAAAACTCACACATATACCAAAACACTTATAAAAACAATACCAAACTCACTCAACATTATGCACTTTTTCTCACTCACTCACCCAAAGTATCCTACAAAGTCTCATAAAACAATTCATAAGAATCCCCGGTTTAACTCTAAACACTATGCACATCTGATTTTTTCATTTTCCTTATATTTCTTTTAGCTCCTCTTTTTTCTTCTTTTTTTTTCTGCTTGCTTGCGCAGACTCGTTAACGAGCCAACAAGGTCGTTAACGAGCTTCATCGTGTACACTTTCTTCCTCTCTTTTTTTTTCTCAACAACCAACTTTATTTTGTGCATCCTTTCTTACCAAGAGATCTTTCTTTTTACAAAATAAAACAAGAGACTTCCACTCTACCCTTCCCAACAAACCGTGATTTCGAACCAATTATAACATCTTACTCGACAAAACAATCCTCTCCAATCTAAGTCAAAATCCCCGGATAGGGTCAAGCTTATCTCGGCTAGGGAAACAATTTTGTGGAGCTAAAAATAAAAGGCTTCAGGCTCAAATTTGACTTCAAAAAGAGGGATAATGTACGGGTGGATAAGGATAAATAGGGCTTATGAAAAAGTTCTCTATCATATGACTTTCACAAGTAATGAACTATAAATCTTATATAGGCCTCAAGTAATAGATAACCATCACAATTCCAAGAGATAATATGCATATAGGGAGTAAATCACACAAGAAAACAAGAGGGATTTTTAATGTTCTCCCTATAAGGCCAAAAATAACTCACTAGGTAGCAATTTTTTGTTGGATTGCATCACTTATGTTAAAAAGTATACATGCTCAATTTCACCAAATGCTATTCCTCTATAAAAACAATTTCATATTGAGAATCAGGCTATACTATCAAAGACATGCTTGCAAGGAATTATATGATCATGCTAGCAACTACTATCATAGAACCATAAGAAAAGGGTATCTATCAATTCTAAAACTCTTTTTGGAATTTTCAAACTTTTCAAATTTTTGTGATTTTTGATTTTCTTATGAAACAAAGAACTACTTAAAACACATAAGACACATAAAACAAACAAGACACAAGCTTTCTACCCTTTCCCACCACATACTTAAAATTACAGTGTCCCCACTTTAATAAAAATAAGCACAAGAAAAGAATAAAAAAGCAAAAAAAAAAAGAAAAAGAAAAGAAAACATAAAAACTTACAATACTTTGAAAGCAGAAAAGAAACAACTCTCAAACTGGATCAACGATGTGGTGGAAATTGGTGCTCAAAGTTCCCCATGAAGTCATACATCATCCTCCAGCGCTCTGCATCACCCGCCTCCCTCTGTTGATGCCTCGCATCATCCAATGCCATGCGAGAAGAATAGACACTCTCCCACCTATCCATCCTTTGGTGAATGTGTGTCTGTTGAAGGTTAAGCTGCTGTATCTGAGCAAAAAGATCGTCGGCCCATGGAGGCGGGATACTTGATCCAGTGTAAGCGGGATAAGGAGGTGGTTGATAGTGGTTGTGAGGCTGGAAGTGGTCTTGAAAAATTACCAGATTGTAAGGCATAAGACCATAAGATTGTGGCTCGGTAGGTGGCTGCGGGGGGGTCGTTATCGAAGTTGTGGGCCTCAGTAGTAGCCTCGAAGTGGTCGTTAACGATCTTGGTAGGCTCTTTTACGAAGATGTTGTTGTCCAGAATCTCAGTGTCGAGGTCATCTTCCTCGATGTCGAGCTCTTCCGTACCTGCCTCGGTAGCTTCCTCAGTCTCATCATCATTTTCTTCCATAGCATCTTCCTCCCTCTCAAACCGTGACTCACATGCCCTTAGCGATGGCTCATCATGCGGCTTGTTCTCTAACGGGAAAGCATGACCCATCCATGACTCGTACCAGTTCGGTACATATAGCAGCTTCAGGCTTGATATGGTAGACGTTAAATCTCGGCCTTGAACTTTGGTAGTATACCTGCCCTAAACCTGAGTAAAGATGCCAGAGCTAAACCAGTAGTTCCTATTGAGCAATTGAGCACGGGACGGCATGTAGAGCGAGAGATCGACCCCTAGATTGGTTGCCAAGAGACTGACCATGTTACCACACCATACTTCCTTTGACTTCATCCCTTGTTTCTCCACGTATTGTAACCATTCATACCCCAAGTTCAATAGGGCGAGCTCCTCAAATAGTATGGTTCGGAGGCAAGCAACTTTCGTCCTTGTTGGCCTGTTCAACTCTCTCTTGGGCCAAAATGTAGCGGCTAGGACTCGGAGGATGATCCGAAAAATGGGGTTGATGATGCTTGCCCCGGAAAGTGCTGCAACGGAAGGCTCTACTTCCCCGGTGATGTAGCTCCAAGTCCTTATCACCTTGTAGTCCTTATGATTGTAGTCCCGAGAAGGATTTGGGAGATCGAGAATACCATTGAATTCCGCCATAGTAAACTCACGGCTCATATTGCCAAGCCTGAATCTGATTCTGTTGGAAAGTTGTGTGTTAGAATAGAGTCAAGGAACAGTTATGGGAACTGTTCCTTGGGCAGCGAAATAACAAATAAATATGCAAGTGATAGGCACAATGAAGAGAACAATATGAGAAGTATAGGAACAAAGAGTATTATGGGAACAATTCAAGGAATTTTAATGAACATGAACTTAAGGCATAAGATAAGTAAAGGGACACAGTTCCTTATAGAGGAACCCCACTTCAACCAACTAGTTGAATGGGTAAACCTCTACCTCCCTTGGAGGATTTTGAATGATGTACTTGTTTTATTGATTGTTCCTTAGTTACAACAGGCAAGACTCAAACTTCTCTGTTCCTAGCAGTTCTTCCTGACTCTAGCAATACTAATGAGTCTTCTCAACCAAGTTCCAAATCGAACAACTCAACTAAGACAAGCAAACCAAACCTTACACCTGGACTTGACTTTCACAGTTCCCTTGCTCCTGGGAACTTCTTCCTCGCTGTCGCCGAGATCAAACACTCGCCGTCGACCACCTTCACTCTCTCTTAATGCTCTTGTCTTTTTGGATTTCTGAAGGGGTGAATTTTTCTCCTGTGTTTGTTCACTATTGATATCTAAATAGCCTTGCTCCACAATCCTCAACTTGAGAAATGTCAAGATTGCCCTTGTCTTGTTCCCCAAGTATGTACTTTCTCAACATGTGACTCTTGTTTGAATTTGGTCAACTCTTGAAGCTCATCAAGCCGTTGGATGAATAGGCTCAGTCTGATGCATGGACTGTTCCTCTGTTTTGTCAGAAACATGTCTCCGTATTTCTCGTTGATGTGCTTTTTGGACTGGCTTGTGAGTTCCCTTGGATGGGAACAGTTCCTTCATATTACACTGAGAGTTCCCTTCATTGTTCCCTTGAGTGTTTCTTCTCCTGGAGCTTTTCTCTTGAGGAGCTGTTCCTTTGATGGGAACAGTTCCTTCATATTACATTGATAGTTCCCTTCATTGTTCCTTTGAGTCTTTCTTCTCTTGGAGCTTTGGTCTTGGGGAGCTATTCCTTGGAAGGGAACAGTTCCTTCATATTACATTGTCGTTCCCTTCACTGTTCCTTTGAGCCTTGAACCTTCATTGTTCCCATCATGTTCTTGGATGGGAACAACTCTTCATATTTCACTGGCGTTCCCATCGTTGTTCCTTTGAGCTTTGAAACTTCACTGTTCCCATCATGTTCCCTAGATGGGAACAGTTCCTTATATTACACTAGCGTTCCCATCACTGTTCTTTTGATCTTTGAAACTTCACTGTTCCCATCATATTCCCTAGATGGGAACAGTTCCCATCATATTACACTAGTGTTCCCTTCAATGTTCCTTCTTCTTGGATTTTCTATCCTTTTCAGTTGTCAAGGGAACAGTGTCATCCCATTACACTGAGAGCTCCCTTTACTGTTTTCTATATCAAGGGAACAGTTCCTTTCATCATTCCCTTGAATCTTCATTCTTTGTCTTGCTTCTCTTGGAGCCTTGAACTTCACAGTTCCCATCACTATTCCCTCTAGTTAGATGAACAGTTCCTTTCATTATTCCCTTAAATCTACCTTCATTGTTTTGCTTCTCTTGGAACCTTCAACTTCACAGTTTCCATCATTGTTCCCTCTAGTTAGAGGAACAGTTCCTTTCAT
Organism: Fallopia convolvulus; assembly: GCA_964016875.1. Lineage (NCBI taxonomy): Eukaryota > Viridiplantae > Streptophyta > Magnoliopsida > Caryophyllales > Polygonaceae > Fallopia > Fallopia convolvulus. The sequence goes on from OZ024719.1 coordinate 30,384,504, forward strand.
TGTTTCTTTGGACAATTCCTTCCCTGAAAGACACAAAACGAAGTAGCTTCCATACTTCTCACAAAATATGCAAACTCATCCAAAAACATACAGAACTAACTCTAAAAACTACTAAAAATAAACCTAAACAAACTAAGAAACACACTAAAAACTATACTAAAAACACGAATATCATTGCCCTAGGCTACGAACCTCATTTCGCATCCAAGACTTAGTCATGGCACATGAAATGGCATAGTGTTCGTGTCAAACCACCACATCACGACATGACTCAATAGGCCATAACCAATATGATGCATGTTGAGGTTCATTGAACCTCAACTCGGACTAGTCAATACTTCCCTCACTTTAATCCTTCTAAAACTTAGTCCACACCAAGCACATACTCCATGTATTGCCCCAATTTGTATGTGACCAAGACTAGACCTTGAGACATTCAAAATTTCTCAATCATACTAAACCGAGTACTCAAGGTGATACTAAAATCACGAACAATATTCAATCATTTCAACGTTTTTGTTTATTTATGAGTTTGGGACTAATAGTTGTTTTGTTTTGTGGTTCAAGGATTACATTAAAATGGGGGAGGATTGTTGGTGATTTAGTGTCATCGACACTTGAGAAGTTGTCAATGCATTTTGGAGTGATCAATGTTCACAATGGGAATCGACTTCATTATAACGCGGGTTAGGATGTCAGGAGTGCATGTTTGTGTAAATGAAGCTAGGTTCCAAAGGCTAACATTGGTTATAATATGTTACATTTTACAGGACTTTGTTTTCTAAGAGTTTGTGACTTGAAACAGTTTACAAATTGTATGAAGTTGTGGACTTCACAAAGTGTACGACTTCTGTGAGGTAAAGGACTTCTGTGAAGTCTACGACCTCAATGCCGTCTTTGGGTTGACGGGTTGGTAACTATCTTCGACTTAGTCAAAAAAGTGTTGAAACTAATCAAAATGTGCATGTAACAATTGCTTGGAGGTTACTTATACTAATTAGAGACCTTGATGGATGTGGGGAGCTAGTGAACAACTTGGTAATTGCCACGAGGTGTGCAACTTTAGAAAACTGCTTATAATTGTTTTGGACGTCCCAAACCCTATATAAAAGCATTCATTGGATATTTTTATTGAAGGTTTAGCAATTGTACTCTTTAAGACATGCTCCATATACTAAACTCTAAGGTTTTGTCTTAGATTGTAGCCCACGACAAGGACAATGGGGTTTGTTTTATCTCAAATTAGATTTCACGGTAACCCTTAAACTGTATATGAGCATCGATGTTGAAAAACTTCCATGCGATTCAAGCTTATATCAAGTTACCTAGACGTTCATTGATAAAGACCCCTGATATGCTGAATAAGTCCATAATTTCAAGAAGATCCCAACTTCGCAAGAGTTTCAGCGAAGTTGGGATCCCAAAAAAATAACAAAAAACTTTGCGGCCAGATATGTAATTTAAGTCATTCTCGTTTTTTTGGTTGAAATTTAAGTCATTCTCTTACCACCCACAAAAACGCTAAAAAAAAAATAAGCACCACCCGTTTCATACCATATCGTTTCAACTTTCGATAGTCACAATGGACTTCTGCAGAGCAACATCCTTTCCCTCTTGGAGAAACGCATTTGCTGTTCCTCCTTCCAATCGCTACCCCACACACATCCAGGTTCCTCTTCGGCCTTTCTCTTTTGTTCTCTCTATGTTGATGTTGTTTTGTAATCCTTTAATTACGGTGATGAATTTGCTTTTGGAATGTCAAAGGTGGACAGAGCTAAACAGTTGACAATTTGGTGTCTCAGCATGGACGATACACCTGATAAGACAAAGCAGGTCTAGTCTTTTCTTCTGCTAAATTCTGCCGATAATTATGCATTTTGCGTAATTGATTAGTAAATGTTAGTTTTAGGTTCTGTTGCTGATTCTTAATCGTTGACATTCAATTATTGTTTCTACATTTGGGTTTTATCTTCTACACTCTTGAGGGGATTGCTTGCGATGCATAGAGACTAGTGAGTTGCTGAATTAGTCTTGTGATAGATTGTTGTATTACTGTTGTCTTCTCCAGTAAGGTTTTGTGCTCTAAAATGAAGGAAAAATCACAAACAATGTTTTCAATCTCTTGGCATACTGAGGTTTCTCAATGCTGTAAGTTAAGATGCTGAATATTGTGCATACTCACTTATACAATACAGATGGTTGTGTCAATCACGGGAGCTACGGGGTTCATTGGGAAAAGACTGGTCGAAAGGTTACATGCAGGTTAGTTTCACATCTGGCTGTCTTTACAGAGCAAGCCTATTCTCTTTGTTTTGTCAAAGTGCTATGTTTGTTATACTTGGAAAAAAAGAAAGAAAGTTGCTGGTAGTTTTCTACTAACCATAGTTTTGATGGCAGATAACCACGCAGTTCGTATCCTAACACGGTCCAGAGTAAAAGCTCAGAAATTTTTTCCGGGTAAGAAGGTAATGAATATATATTCAGTTTTCTATCTGTCATTACACTTGACGTTTAATAGATACAGAGATTTTATGCATCTCCAATGTTTAAAAAGGCGAGGCGACAGCCCCCCCCCCCCCCCCCCCCCCCCCCCAAATGGTGGGAATCATTTTAGGGAGGGAAATGGTGGGAATCATTTTTCTATTGTTTGTTGTAATATTATATGAGAATTGATGGGAATTGATTAGAAAATTCGGAGTGAAATGATGACAAATTAAATCCCACCAAAATTCTGACCAAAAAAAAAAATCCCACCAAATTGATGGAATTTGATGGGAAACAATAGATACATGTTTAAAATAAGAAAAAAGAAAAAAAAATTTACCCACAGTTTCTCATCAAAACCCACCTCTATCCGAACAAAGAAATCATTAAAATCCCTACATTCTCACCTTTTATTTTCTTATCATTTCCTTTCTCATATTTTCTCACCCTTTCTTTTCTCGTCAATTCTCAATTGCCAAATAGGCTGTAAGGCGAAGGCGATCGCCTTTTCCTTCAAGAGTCCCGTAAATAACAAATATACATATAATGAAATTTTAGGTATTAAAACATATTTTTGATGCAAAAAAAACAAATTTTATTCAGTTTATAATGATAAAAACAAGGAGAGAAAGAGAGAAAACAAGATCAAAGGAAGAAAATACAAAAGAGAGAAGTCGGAGAAGAGGAAAACTTATACATATAATGAAATTTTAGGTATTAAAACATATTTTTGATGCAAAAAAAAACAAATTTTATTCAGTTTATAATAATAAAAACAAGGAGAGAAAGAGAGAAAACAAGATCAAAGGAAGAAAACTAAAAAAGAGAGAAGTCGGAGAAGAGGAAAACTATGAAAAAGAGAAGTCAGAGGATAATTTGTCTTGTAGAAATAAGTTTAGAAGGCTGAGTGTATAGAGTATTAGAGACAATGAAATCAAATAAAAAGATAACTTGGAAATGTATACATGGAAAAGTTAACAAATTAAAGATAACTTGGAAATATATACTTGGAAAAGATAACAAATTAAAAGATATCTTGTAAACATAATAAAGAAATAAATGTTTAACACATTAAAATGATATATTGCCTTGAAAAAAGGATGGAAATAAATATTTACATTAAGGAAAGTGTATTAAAAAGGTAAAAAAATTGAAAAGATATCAAATTTTAGTTAAAACAGCATAGGGCGATCCCATCTCGCCTGAGCTCGCCTGGTCGCCTAGGTCGCCTGGGCATCGCATCATGCTATTCGCCTTGCCTTGGCTAATGCAGGCGTTGGCCATGGCCGGGCGCGCCTAGGCGCGCCTTCGCCTCGCCTTACAAAATTAATTTCCATGTCATTTGTATATAAATGCTGTACTTTTGAAGTTCTTATGACTTTAAATGATCCTTTTTTTTTATACTGCTGGAATTGTAGCCAACGATTTTCCAGGGATTGTTCTAGCAGAAGAAATTGAGTGGAAAGATGCAATTGAAGGTTCAACTGCGGTGGTAAACTTAGCAGGAATGCCTATTAGCACTAGGTGGTCACAGGAGGTTCGTGTTTTATGTGATTAGCTTTTGTCTGTTCCCTTTTGTGATATGATTTTCTATGTCTTATTATACGATAATTGACTAAAATATTTCACCAGTAAGAGTTCTGAATATTTTGTTGTTGAATAAGAACTATTTAGTTCATAAAATAATGATTAGTTAGTTTTAGTTGATCTATTATTTGACTCTTTTTGTTTCCTTTCTTACATGTGAGCTGTCAGTTGCTGGAATTTCTCATCTGATGTTCTTATTACTGCTGTCTTTATACAAAGTTTCTCCTGTCGTGTGTCAGATAAAGAAAGAGATAAAGGAGAGTAGAATCAAAGTCACCTCCAAGGTTTATCCTTCTAAGATATCTCTAATGCTGGCTTATTGTATGAGTCATATAATTTTCTTTTCCTAATCTTAGTGTTATTGGTCATGAAGGTTGTAGAGATTATAAATCAACTGCAACCTAATGTTAGGCCTTCTGTTCTTGTCAGTGCAACAGCAGTTGGTTATTATGGTGTGTATCCTTCCCTCCTACACTCTTTTTTGCGTGTCATTTTTGGCTTGTTTTTCTAGGAGTTTGAATTAGTATGCACAGGCATCATTTTGCTTGCTGTCTTCCAGGTGACATAATCACTAATACGACATTTTGCAAGTTCCAGCTGTAGAAGTTGAATTCGTGAATTTGTTAACAAACCGAGCAGTTGATGAAGCAGCAAATTTTAAATGCTGTATGTTGACAATGAATTAATTTAAAAAATTCTTGTTTAAATACTGCTCATGTAAGTATGTAACCATAAACAGAGCTATTGGATCCTTAAATGCTGTCATGCTTTGCTGCTTTCATTGGGCATAGCCATTTTTTAGCTTAATGTGGAAATGGATTCATTAATTTTAGAGCAATTAAATTTTGCTAAAGTTAAGGTATCAATAGTTGTGCACAAATAAGTTTGTGTTCCTTGTAAATGGCCCATGTGTTTTTATTTAAAGTTTGCTACTGTGTTTTAGTTAGTAGTTTATCTACAATTCCACAAAAGGTCTTATTGTCTCTTCTCAAAGCACAGGAACTAGTGAGACAGCTGTTTTTGATGAAACTAGTCCTTCAGGAAATGATTTTTTGGCTGAGGTAACAATTGAAACCCTGAGTACTTTACCTAATTATGTCCTCACAAGAGCGTTCTCTTATTTTAAAGATATTTTATTGTAAATGGTCCTCTCATCATAATTCCACATGGCCAAGCTCCTCTTTTATTTTTAGGATCTGGTTTTGGATGTTCAGCTAAGTATTTGGCGTATGTTATGGTTTTGAACATCAAGCAGCTCCCAAGGTTCACTACAGTCTGCAGCCGAAGGATTAGCGAACTATAAACTATAATCAATACAGTCATTGCCATTGTTCTTGTGCAGTTCTCATCAGGTTCTCTGAATCTGACAAGCTTATGTGCAGGTTTGTAGAGAATGGGAAGGCACAGCACTAAAAGTTGATAAAGATGTGAGAGTTGCTCGTATTCGTATTGGTGTAGTGCTTGGAAAAGATGGTGGTGCTTTAGGTATTTTTTCAAATCATTTTGTGTGTACAGTTAAAATCCCCATTTGAGTAAATGTTATAGTTAATTTCTAGTTTCTCTTGTGATTATTGGCAGCAAAAAATGATCCCATTATTCATGATGTTTGCTGGTGGACCTTTGGGTTCTGGGAAACAATGGTACAATCTTTAATGAGTACTGAATTCTGTTTGATTTCCATTTATTCATCCTAAGCCATGGTGTTAAATAAATGTCCTGATGCAGGTTTTCCTGGATTCATCTAGATGACATTGTGAACCTTATCTATGAAACTCTATCCAATCCGTCATACAATGGCAAGAAATTCTATTCTCATTTGATATCCTTTCGAGTGGTGCTATGCATATTGGATGAGGGTTAGGAGGAAAGCAAACAACAAATCAATTTCCTTAATAAACAGAACAAACTCTGAAATTTTGAAAATATCCTCAATTAGGTTGAAATTGGGGTTCTAAGAATCAGGTTGACTGTTTAAAACAAGGTATATTTGATTTGATGGTCAATATTGACAGGGGTTATCAATGGAACTTCACCCAACCCCGTTCGATTAGCAGAGTTGTGTAACCAGCTAGGAGGCGTCATGGGACGGCCTTCATGGCTCCCAGTGCCTGAATTTGCACTCAAAGCAGTCCTTGGAGAAGGTGCTTGTGTGGTAAGACTCTGACTCCTATCTTCTCTCCTCGTCTGTTGTTTGTGTGTTTTTTGGTTCTGCTGCTGAGTGCAGTATTGGTGCTTGCAGGTGTTGGAAGGGCAAAGGGTAATTCCAGTCCGAGCCAAACAGCTAGGCTTCTCATTCAAATATCCCTACGTAAAGGATGCTTTAAAAGCGATCTTGTCATAAGAGTTTCAAGAGCTCGGACGTTGTTTATTCACTTGAGTCATACTTCATTGCTCGTGTTCATTGGATCCAAGTTCTTGCATAAAAATTGTTTTCCTTTTCGTTTTTTTTCTTTTGGTCTCTCCTCCTCCGCTTCAAGCTAGGGGTGCCTCCATCCTGACCCCCAGATTTCCCTGTAAGGGAAGCCTCACTGGGTCAATGTTGTTGTTGTTGCCATTTTATTGCAACTATCATGTATCATGATTTTCTTCTTCACCTTGAGATTGCTTGACCGCACAGTAGTCTACTTTGGGATTTGCGGAATGAGATCCGGTAGAATTTACCGGTTAGATATGGTTCCTCTTTTCAAATTGTTGCCTTTGTAGTGTTCATCCATTTTCTAGTTCCAATGAGAATGAGTTTGCAGGAGAGAAGTGATAATAAACACAAGCAATTACATGGTGGTGTATTTTTTTTTGAGGTAAAATAGTAGTAATTTATTATAGATCGAGTTCCGCAAGAGCGGTTACACCAAGTGGAACATCTCCCAAATACAATTGTTGATTACCCGCCAAAGGATTCAAACGGGCAATAAAATGTGCAATCGTATTACCGGATCTACTACCATAAGAAAGCTTAGAGAAGGCTAGACCTTGCAATAAAAGCCTAATGTTATGATAAGTAACATCTAAATAAGATAAAGTTGGTTCAGACTTTGTGGCAGCCAATATAATAGTTAAAGCATCAGATTCAACTTCAAGTCTATCAAAACACAACGAATGAGCAATCTGTAAACCAAATAGAACAGCCTAAGCTTCAGCCATCTCAACACTCCAAGATACATATTTCCGGCACACAGCTGCAACAGAAATGAAGCCATAGCAATCACGAAAAACAACCCCAAGACCATCTTCATTAGATGAAATAAGCGTTGCATCGCAGTTCAATTTGAGATTACCCGGCAAAGGAAGAGTCCATCCAGGCTGCATATTACGCCTAATTGAAGGAGCTGTCTGATGTAAGCCCCACCACATGTCCGTGCACTCCGACGGACCCATTACTCGAGCCAGGACCCATGCCATAGCCCGAGCCACTGCGTCCCTCATCGCGCGCGTCCTTGCAAGCCACGGCGCAGCCACCGGCGCACCCCTCTCCCAGGTGCGTCTCCTTCATCGAAGGCGCGCCGCCACTCTAGGCCACGACACCGAGAACCTCACTCTCGGTGTTGTGCCAGCCACGCAGTCCGAGCACCGTGCCACGCCGGGCCCCCCCGGCGTGGGAACTTGAGGTTCCGGTGCGCCTCGGCCTCGACACTCGAGGTTCGGGTGCGCACCAGCCCCGAAGCCATGTCGCGCCTCTACCGTGTCGCTACATGCCCTTGGCGCACCGACGCCTTGTCACGACCTTGTCGCAACACTCACGACTAGGCCACCGTGACCACTTATGTTTTCTTACTATTTTTAGCATCATTTCTACTTATGTAATTTCTACTTTTATTTAGAATTTTGGGCTTGGGCTTGCATCTTGGGCCGCGTGCGTGCATCCCCCTTATGTTGCCCTTGCCACTAGGTTTAGCTAGGGTTGGCGTGCCATCTTCTCTATAAAAGAGGCACACCCCCTCCTTGTTTTGGTACGCTTGAATTGAACTACCGGTATGCTGTCGAGTTTACTCTAGATTGTTTATTAAGGCGTCAACCGTATTCTCTTCTCGTGTCCCATACTCTTCCGGTTTCCCTCAAAAGAAGCCACCTTCTCAAATCCTTTCCCTTCTTCCCTACCAAGTCTAGTCGTTAATTCGGCTCAATCCTATCAAAAACCGAAGTGAGAAGACCATTTACGAGTCCCAACGAAGATCCTCATGTGAATCCTCAACAGGGTTCACATCAACTGGCATTAGAGCCAAGGATTGTGTAATTCTTTCTCACTCATTTACTCGTTTTTTGCACGAATTTTTTTTTCCATCCTTGTGTTCATTAGCTTCCGCCACCTATACCTTCACTCATTAGATCCATTGTTTTTGCTTCAAAAAACAACAAAATCATAAAAAATAGCCATATCCCCGCCGACTTGCACTTGTTTTTCGGTTCATCATATTGAGTTTTCGAGCATTGATTGCATTCATCTTGCATTGTTTGAATTGATTGATTGTGTGTGTCGTGCATATTGTTGCTTGGTGAGAGATTTGGTCCGATTTGGCCTTATCTCCAATCTTTTATTGTTAGCAAGAATCTTGGGAGATCATATCTTCAAGATCTCGTTAGTTGGCGAATATAAATAATTTTTTTTTGTGGAAAAGCAAAGCCAAAATAAGGCAATCTTTATCCATTTGTGTCTATTAAAAAAAATCTCAAAAGATATTGTGAGATACACAAGCCAAAATAAGGCAAGTATCTCACAAATATTTCGGCCACTCTCTCTCTCTCATATCATATAATATCTTGCCGTACTTGCATATCTTTGATTCTTTCCATTCTTCTAACAACTCAATCTCGCCTTACCTCTTAGGCTGAGATCTTCTACTTCTCTCTCCCTCTCTTACGTGCCAAGGCTTCCCTAAAGCCGACACTTCTCTCTCTCTTTTCTTACTTGCTTGTTTGTTTGTCTTGCGTGTTCTTGCTCTTGTGTGTGCCATACTTGTGCAACGTCGAGATCCTTAACCTCCCATTCCTTTCAAGTACTTTTCGTGCAAACTAAGGGTACTTGCGTGGTGAGTTTTACAAAATCTTGACGTTTCTTTTGCTTGCTTGTTTTGGAACTTTTGACTTGTTCATGCCTATGGTTGAGATAGGAGACGGTAGCATGGAAGGAGACGAGAATTCCATCCAGCAGGGCCTCACAAACCAACAACACAACAACCAACAACTTGTGCCGACGCTTCAATCGGGTCTCCTCGGGACGCCCGACGTGATGCAGCCCGGTGCCGTGCCGCAGGCCGGTGCCGTGCCCGCTGCTGGCCTCGCCGCGCTTGAGGCGCGCTTCACCACCTTGGAGAGCATGCTTACGAGGTTCATTTCACAACAACAGGCGCCACCATCCGTGACAATCCACACGCAGCCCGCTAATCCGAGCGTAACGCCACATGGCGTCTCGGCACCGCGGGCTACGACACAAGAGAAAGGCAAGGGTCTATTGGTTGAAATGTCTAACCCGAATGGAATCCAAAGGTAGGAGTCCATGAAGGAAAGTCGTCCGACTAATCAGGCTCAACATTCGGAGGACGTTGTTGACGTTCATTCCGATGAGGAGTATGACTACGAGGAGTGGCGGCGTCAACAAGCAAAGAAAAAGAAAAAGGCGGTCACTCCGATGCGTAAGAAAAAGAAGAACAAAGACCGAGATGACTTCGATGTCGACGACTATCGAGGTCATCAAAGTCCAACAACTCCAATGTCGGATTCCGAGTACTCTATAACGGAGTACGAGGAGGATTCCGAGGAGGAATTTGACCACCCTCCGGTGCATGATTCGGAGGAATGGATAGATCGGGATCGGGATTGGATTCCGAGACCCAAGTTGCCCGAATGCCGTGACAACTGCGATCGGCCTCGGAGCGACGGGGATCGGCGTCGCCAAAACCGAGACCACGAGGACCAGCGGCGCCCTCGGCGCGATGGAGACGATGAGCCTAGCGATGAATGCGATGGGCCACACCGAGGCTATGGCCGAGGGCACCGGCGCCGACGTATACCGCCTCTGCGTGCCAACCGGTGCGCCGATAATGAACGTCCGGCGCATGTATCACGCCGCGACGTTAAGGTAAAATTTGAGGATTTTTATGGAAATTATAACCCAGATGAGTTTATTTCTTGGTTGCAGGGAACCGAACAGGTGCTCAAGCATTGCCATTACGAGGAGCACGAGAAAGTCGAGGTGGTGACCCTTCATTTCAAGGGTGCCGCTCGTATGTGGTGGAACCGATTCAATGCAGATCGGGCCCGAAAGGGTAAAGCCCCCATAACCGAGTGGCATCAACTTGTATTCATGATGAAGCGGAAATTCATACCCCCCGACTACAAGGAGAAGGTTCAGATTTTGATCCAAGATGCACGTCAAGGATCCATGACTCCGGAGCAGTTCTTTGCTTACTTGGAAGATTTATTCTTTAAAGCCGGCATAAGCGCTTCCCCGGGGGCTTTGCGGTCTCGCTTCATGGCGGGACTCCACCAATGGGTCCGAGATCGATTGGTTGTCTTGCCGATCAAGGATTTGGGATGGTCGATACACACGGCCATGGAGCTCTACACGTAATTCAAAAGGCCGAAGTCGTCCACTTATCAAAGGTATGGTTCTAACCCTAGTCCTTCCACTTTGGGTACTAATCCGTTTTCTACTCCTTCTTATTCTAAACCCAAGGTAGGTACCCCCGGAACGAACTCCAAGGGCACTTCAGTTGGCCAAAACCGTGACAAGGCAGTCCCTCCCCCACAAAGGACTCGAGACATCGAGTGCTACCAATGTGGTAGCCGAGGGCACTTGAAACGGGATTGTCCCAACGCGAAGCGCGTCTTGTTTTCGGCTCAAACCGCAACCTACGAGAGCGTGGAGGAGGCTGAGTCGGAAGAGGACAATGCCACTGATCGCTTGGGAATGCGAGGGTCTAGAGATACAATTTATAACCCGACCCCGTTGTAGCACGTGGTGGGTATCGAACGATCAGGAAATCTACTCGATTGAGGTGCCTAGACACTAGAAAGCTGGAAAGGAGGACTCAAAACAAAGGAAAACGAAGAGAACAGTCGGGACCGACACAAGTGTCACGTCGGGCCCGATGTTGGCGGCAAGAGGGAAGTCGGGACCGACGTAGAGCAAGTCGGGCCCGATGTAGCTAGGTTTGTCGAACTCAAAGATTTAAAGTAGATCTTGGGATTTTGGGTTCCTTCTCTAGTAGATTAAGGCTTTTCCACCCCAATTCAAGCAATAAGTGATGATCGGAATAGGATCGAGATGCTTTCGCCCTCGTTCCAACCACTTCTACACATCGATCATTGGGGAAATCCCCTTCGAAGCAAGGTCTTGAGATTGACACATGTTCACTTTCGTTACTTTGCCAATCACAAGCCTTGATTCCTTACTTTCGTAAGGAATTGTAGCTCTATGTAGAGTGGGTTCCTAGATCAAGCACTCAAGGCTATGGAATTGGGGTTTCTAGCCCAACCTAGCTAGAGTTTTCCCCCATAACCCAAGATCAAGGAGATCTACTCCATATGCCAAACAAAGAAAGCAAACAAATCAAAAAGCAAAGCAATCAACATCATCAATCTCAAACCAAAGCCAAATTTCATTCACAAATCAAAAGCAACCCACAAACTTCAATCCAAGGTTTCCAAATCCACAAAATCAAAACAAGACAAAGCTAATCTATCAACCAAACCTATCAAATCTCCTAGAAATCTCCTCTCCTAGGCCGATTCTCTCTCTTCTCCTTCTCCTCTCCTTCCTCCTTGCTCTCCAAGTATCCCCTTGAGAGTTTTTGAGGGTTGGTTCCTTGCTAAGTGTGTGGGAACCTCCTCCAATTAGAAGATAAGAGAGCCTTTATAGATGAGGGGCAAAAGTGGTAGTTTACAATTTCGTGCCTTGGAGCCCAATCCACCAAGTGACCGACTCGGACCGACACGGAGCACCTCGGGCCCGACTTACTGGGCAAGTCGGTCCGAGGTCGAAAACTTCATCTCGGGTCCGGCGTTGGTTCTAACTCGATCCGGACCTCGTTCCACCTTCTTCCTGTTGGCTTTTCTCTTGTTCTTCTTCATGGCTTGCTCCTCTCTTTCCCTCTTAAGCTCGGGCCTTGCTCCATGTTCCGATTCTCCTTCAAAACGACCCTTGATCCATGCCAAAACACCTACAAAACACATAAAACGTGCATAATCTCCGAATCTCATAGAAACACGGGAACTAAGCTAAAAAGGAACAAAACACTCAAGAAAAGGGGAAAAAGAAACATATTTACAAAGGAAATCATATATAAAACACCACCAAATAAAGAGACATCAAAATACCCCATACTTAAACTTGCTTGTCCTCAAGCTATAACAATGTAAGCAAGACCGAAACATAATCTTCAAGTAAAGCCTCGTATGAAAACACATTTAAGCACAAGTGATTGATATTCAAGCAAGATTACATCATCACACATGATTAAGTGTTCCAAGGAATAGAGTTAATGTAACTAAGTCTCACTTTAGGGATATGTGAATGTGTATCACTCATCATGTGTATGGGTATAGAAATGATCACTCAAGCTCAAAAATCATGCAAGTAAGGACTTTACTATTGAAGCTAATATCACCAAATCCTCCACCTAGAGATGCCTAATACAAAGTACACAAAGATTCGAACTTGGCTCAATGGAGGTCCTCATAGAGGTTCCATTCGGCCGGGTTGTAATGGGGCTTTTGGTATTTCTCAAGGTGGGAATTATTTGGTCTTGTGGTGCTTACAATGGGGATTGAACAACCTAAACTCTCACCAACTTCACCAAAATTCCACAATCAATTTCACACTCATCCAAAAGACTTAACATTTTTCATCTCAACCCAAAATTTCACTTAACATTCCACTTCATCTTTGCTCTTAGGCTTTTTGTTGGATTTTCCACACTTTCTACACTGGACCGACTTTCTTATGACATCGGGCCCGATGTGGTGTGTAACTCGGTCGGACCCTTTTTCTTTACTTAAGCTCTTTACCTTCATTCCACTTTCCATTTCCAACATTTTCTTTCTTTCTTTCTTTCTTTGTTTTTTTTATATCATTTTCTTTTTGGCACAACAAAGATGCACTACCCACATGATTCATAACACCATTCTTTGCCCTTAAACCAAAGAGAATCTCAACTCTTCAAATACAATCCAAACCTCTCTTCTAAAGTCCAATCCCATAAGGGTCAAGTCATATAAGGCTAGGAATAATATTTTTGAGGAGTTTCAAACAAAGGCTTAGGCTAAAACGGGGCTACAAACAAAGGATTCACTTCATGGTAGGATATGGAACATTTATGTGACTAAAAGAACAAAGTTCAAAATCAATGTGACAATGCTAGGACAAATCTCATGTCGGTCTTGGAAAATAGATAAACACCGCAATAGCAAGTTTTACTAAGCATGCATGAGCTAATCACACAAGAAACATGAGGGATATGCAAATATGAACAAGCATCCCTAAAATGGCCAAAAATCAATCTCACAAGGGTCACTCATACTTAGTTGCATAAGAACTCATCCTAGAACTCACATGTTCAATAAAACAAGCAAGATATCATGATCACATCAAAAGCAACATCTTTTTAGAGGCAACCATCCAAAAATATGCAAAGGAATTTACATGCTCACATCATCATTAGCTTTCATTTGGCAATCTAAGATGGGAATTTCTAGTCCAAAAACTACAAAACACAAAATCTTTTTGTTGTTTTCAACACAATTTTTCAAATTTTTATGGATTTTTTTTGCAAAAATTTCTCTAAAACCAAAAACAAAGACTCATCCATTCAAAACCAAATCAATCATCCATGTCATTCCACAAACCAAGAAACAAACATCCCAAACACAAACTAGAAACCGAAAACCAAATATCTTCAAAATAACAAACACACACAAGCAAGTGAAATCATGAGCATACTTACCCCCCATCCCATACTTAAAATTTTGATGTCCCCATCAAACAAGGAAACCAAAACTTAAAAGCAAGAGAGAAGAGTACAAAGAGCTCACAATTTCTTTATTCTTCAATGGCATGTCTAGAATCACTCGAAGGGGTTGTCACGCCTACGTCCTCTTTGGAGTCTCGCTTGCCGCTCCCTCTCGTACACTTGCTCTTGGTAGAAGTCTTGTGGCGGTGGTTGGAGTTGAGGATCCGGGCGCGTCCATTGGTCCTCACGGGAAGGGAAGTTCCCGCTCATCCATGTGTTGAAGCTATCTTGGACCCGCCACCTTTGGTCCTCCACCTCTCTAAGCTCCTCCACCTCTCGCCTAGTGTAGCCGAGGGCTCGGTTCATCTCTTCTTGGCTAGCTTGGAAAACACCTTGTTGTTGAAGCAATTGTTGTTGTTGTTGGTACATGTATTGTTGTTGAAGATTCACTTGATGGACCTCTTGAAGAACATTCTCTTTTTGAAGTTGAAGATGGGCCATTTGGTTGGCCAAGAAGGACATGTCCACCGTTTGTTGTCGCTCGGGAAACACCATTCCCGAACCATACCATTGGGTGTAGCCTTCATAACCGCCACCTTGAGCTTGTTCTCGCCTTGCACCACTCCCCTCTCCATGCTCATAGTGCCTCGGGACATCATCACCATAGAAGGTACCGGACCGACTTTGAGGGAAGTCGGGCCCGACGCCATGTGTACCTCGGTCCGCCAATGTTGGAGCTTGGTGCGTGGCTCGGAGGTTGGCCATCAAGCCTTGGAAGCGCTCATCTTCTTCATTTTGCTCTTGATCGACGTCCATGTCTTCCCCACGAGGTGCAAACACAAAGTTATCGTGGTCGAAATCCGGTGAAGATGGAGGGGAGGTAAACCGAATGTGTTGAGGTTGTTGTCGCCGCCCCTCTCTTGCACCTTTGGGGTCACCAAATGAGTGTGGCTTGCTGGCCCACACTTGGTACCAATTGTGATACCGAGAAATACCATAGAGGTTGGGCACCAACCGGATCGACACAACATCATAGTTCGAGTGAGGGGCCAAAGAAATCATGTAAAGCTTCTCCTTGATGATGTTGGCCTTCTTGAAATACTTCATGTTCATATACTCAACACCATTCGGAGACGGAGAATACTTGTTAAGATCGACTCCTAGACGCACGGCTAGCCTTGCTATCATCCCGCCGAAGTAGATCCAAGAGGAGCTTTGGAAGTCTCGCACCATCTTAACCCACTCCCATGCAAGGTTCATGGGCTTCTCGGTGTGGAAGAGCATCTCATGTAGCAACATAATCTCTTCCTTCATCGGCTTGTTCAACTCATGACGAGCATAGATTGCACATCCCAAAACTCGCACCATGACCCGAAAAAGAGGGCTAGCAATCTCGGTTGTGGTGGAGCCCTTTCTCATCTCGCTCTTCCCGGCCACAAGCCGCCACACTTGGTTCACCTTCTCGTTGTCGACGTCGGTCTCTTCTCTTGGACATGGAAACCCGAAGTAGGTAGCCAAGTCCCTAAGAGAGAGATTGTGGTCCTCATTGCCCAATTGGAAGGTGATCGCCCCTTCCTCATCCTCCATATTGTCATAAGTGCATTCAAAAGTGGCCATGAATTCCGAGGTGAGACGGGATAGTGGGTGTTGTCCCACCTTAGCATCCCATTGAGACCGATGTGGGAGTAGCACCTTGGAAGAGCTTGATCCATGTCCATCTTCCTCACGGTTTCCCCGTCAAGCCACCTTGTGTGATGCTCAAGCGCCATATACCTTGCATAACTCTCAACTTGCTCATCATCCTCCAAGTAGACATCATCCAACTTTGGCTCTTTTCTTGACTTCTTGGACTTCTTCTTCGGCCTTTCCGTATGAGATGATGAAGCTCTAGTCTCCATGGTACCTACACACATCCAACCAAACAAAAGGGTCCAATATAAACTCCATACAACTCAACAAAAGCACTCATCAACACACATCAACACATCAACACAAGGGGAACCCCATACTTAGTCTCTAAACACACATGCATCACAATCCAACATGAATCATCATGGATATCTTCTAACAATGGCTAAGAAAATGATCATACTACATCATGATTAAGCTATAGCCAACAATGAAACACATGAATCCACATGATATCACAAGAAGAGAGCAAAAGCAACATGGATCGACTTCCAACCTATGTCGGGCTCGACACATCCTCAACCTCGGTCCGACAATGTTGGACCGACTTCCATAACTCGGGCCCGAATTACCTGGGCATGTCGATCTCGACCTAGTTCATGCTTCGACTCTAATCTTAAATCAACCCAAATCACTCTATCATGCACTTAAATTTCAAATTCAACCATCAAACATCCCTAAACGAAGTTCTAAATGGATCCAAGCATGCATAAACAACTTTGAAGCTCAATTTCACAAATCATGCAAATCCACCATTGATGCTCAAGCTCAAACTCTCAATCAAACATGGCATTACTCAATCTATGCAATGAAAGCACAAAATCTCCAAGGAAATAGGTAGAGATCGAGTAACACATACCGGATTTGAAGAGTATTGGACTTTTAAACAAACAATCTACTTAGAACTCAAATTTTCTCAACCTAGATCGAGATGGGGGATGAAGAACGAGATTGAACTCGAAATTTCTCTTTGGAATCGGGCTAGGGAGGCCTTTTCGTGATTGGATCGAGATGAAGAAAGGGAGGATGAGGGATCGAGTATGGTGAGAGGGGGGCCGATTTTGAGAGTGTGAGGGAGATGGGTTGTATTTTGGGAATGGTGGTTAATATGAAGATGGTAGGTAGGTGGGGGATGGTATTTAATGGGGGAAAGGGACGAATTAGGTCAAACGGCAAAAATGGCATTCCACCCGGTCCGATCGGATCGGACCGACGTCGTGGCGACGTCCCTGTGTCGGGCCCGACTTACCTGGGCTCGATGTGGGAGTATTCGGGTCACCAATTTTACTCCATCCTCTTGCAACTTCTTTCTCCATATTTCCATTTATATTATTTTATTTTTCACCTCAAATCCTACACAACCTTGAAGAATACACAACACCAAAAATCCACAAAACACTAGATAGAGATTGGTTAGAGAAAAGCTAGGCTAAACTAAGAAAAATCAAACTAAAATTACGAAAAGAAAGCTACTAGCTCGGGTTGCCTCCCGAGAAGCGCTCGTTTAGAGTCACTAGCTTGACTTCCTAACCTCAATCTCATGGCGGGTGAAACACAGTGAATTGCTCGCCATTGTTGTGCCCATTCCCATTGCCCTCATACCCATAAAACCACCAACGATGGTCTATATAGGCATGGCTCTCCGATCTCGGGCCTCTCTCATCATACTCCTCCAACGAATGAGATTTCTCCTCCTTACTTTCTCCATCATGTTCCTCTTTTCCTACACCAAAGTTATCTAACGAATTCCTAGGAGATTCTACCAATTCATCTTTCAAGTCACTAAGGCAAATGTAGGAGTCTCCTAAGTCATCTTTCAAATCACTTAAACAAATGTAGGAATCAAAAGTTTGGAAAGAATTGTGGTCATCACCAACATCAAAAGGATATAAGTAAGGATACTCTTCATTTCTCCTTGGTCTAGCATTGATCCTTGACTCATCTTGTTCCTCAACTTGCCCCAACAACTCCCTTGCTTGTATTTGGTTATTGAACCCTTCATCACTTCTCAACACAATGACCTCTCTAGCAACTTCCACTTCTTCTCTTTTTCTCTTGGAACTCTCTTCAAGTTTGAGGATAGCCAAGGCGTCCGGCTCATTCAAAGCCTTGTTGAAGTGAAAATCGACCTTTTCTTCACCAATCTCAAAGGAAACTTTGCCGTTTTTGACATCAAACTTTACCCCCGCCGTAGCTAAGAATGGTCTTCCTAATATTATTGGGACCAAAGGGTCCTCGTGCATGTCCAAGATCACGAAATCATCGGGGACAAAGTACTTTCCAACTCGCCCTCGTTCCAACCACTTCTACACATCGATCATTGGGGAAATCCCCTTCGAAGCAAGGTCTTGAGATTGACACATGTTCACTTTCGTTACTTTTCCAATCACAAGCCTTGATTCCTTACTTTCGTAAGGAATTGTAGCTCTATGTAGAGTGGGTTCCTAGATCAAGCACTCAAGGCTATGGAATTGGGGTTTCTAGCCCAACCTAGCTAGAGTTTTCCCCCATAACCCAAGATCAAGGAGATCTACTCCATATGCCAAACAAAGAAAGCAAACAAATCAAAAAGCAAAGCAATCAACATCATCAATCTCAAACCAAAGCCAAATTTCATTCACAAATCAAAAGCAACCCACAAACTTCAATCCAAGGTTTCCAAATCCACAAAATCAAAACAAGACAAAGCTAATCTATCAACCAAACCTATCAAATCTCCTAGAAATCTCCTCTCCTAGGCCGATTCTCTCTCTTCTCCTTCTCCTCTCCTTCCTCCTTGCTCTCCAAGTATCCCCTTGAGAGTTTTTGAGGGTTGGTTCCTTGCTAAGTGTGTGGGAACCTCCTCCAATTAGAAGATAAGAGAGCCTTTATAGATGAGGGGCAAAAGTGGTAGTTTACAATTTCGTTCCTTGGAGCCCAATCCACCAAGTGACCGACTCGGACCGACACGGAGCACCTCGGGCCCGACTTACTGGGCAAGTCGGTCCGAGGTCGAAAACTTCATTTCGGGTCCGGCGTTGGTTCTAACTCGATCCGGACCTCGTTCCACCTTCTTCCTGTTGGCTTTTCTCTTGTTCTTCTTCATGGCTTGCTCCTCTCTTTCCCTCTTAAGCTCGGGCCTTGCTCCATGTTCCGATTCTCCTTCAAAACGACCCTTGATCCATGCCAAAACACCTACAAAACACATAAAACGTGCATAATCTCCGAATCTCATAGAAACACGAGAACTAAGCTAAAAAGGAACAAAACACTCAAGAAAAGGGGAAAAAGAAACATATTTACAAAGGAAATCATATATAAAACACCACCAAATAAAGAGACATCAAAATACCCCATACTTAAACTTGCTTGTCCTCAAGCTATAACAATGTAAGCAAGACCGAAACATAATCTTCAAGTAAAGCCTCGTATGAAAACACATTTAAGCACAAGTGATTGATATTCAAGCAAGATTACATCATCACGCATGATTAAGTGTTCCAAGGAATAGAGTTAATGCAACTAAGTCTCACTTTAGGGATATGTGAATGTGTATCACTCATCATGTGTATGGGTATAGCAATGATCACTCAAGCTCAAAAATCATGCAAGTAAGGACTTTACTATTGAAGCTAATATCACCAAATCCTCCACCTAGAGATGCCTAATACAAAGTACACAAAGATTCGAACTTGGCTCAATGGAGGTCCTCAAAGAGGTTCCATTCGGTCGGGTTGTAATGGGGCTTTTGGTATTTCTCAAGGTGGGAATTATTTGGTCTTGTGGTGCTTACAATGGGGATTGAACAACCTAAACTCTCACCAACTTCACCAAAATTCCACAATCAATTTCACACTCATCCAAAAGACTTAACATTTTTCATCTCAACCCAAAATTTCACTTAACATTCCACTTCATCTTTGCTCTTAGGCTTTTTGTTGGATTTTCCACACTTTCTACACTGGACCGACTTTCTTATGACATCGGGCCCGATGTGGTGTGTAACTCGGTCGGACCCTTTTTCTTTACTTAAGCTCTTTACCTTCATTCCACTTTCCATTTCCAACATTTTCTTTCTTTCTTTCTTTCTTTGTTTTTTTTATATCATTTTCTTTTTGGCACAACAAAGATGCACTACCCACATGATTCATAACACCATTCTTTGCCCTTAAACCAAAGAGAATCTCAACTCTTCAAATACAATCCAAACCTCTCTTCTAAAGTCCAATCCCATAAGGGTCAAGTCATATAAGGCTAGGAATAATATTTTTGAGGAGTTTCAAACAAAGGCTTAGGCTAAAACGGGGCTACAAACAAAGGATTCACTTCATGGTAGGATATGGAACATTTATGTGACTAAAAGAACAAAGTTCAAAATCAATGTGACAATGCTAGGACAAATCTCATGTCGGTCTTGGAAAATAGATAAACACCGCAATAGCAAGTTTTACTAAGCATGCATGAGCTAATCACACAAGAAACATGAGGGATATGCAAATATGAACAAGCATCCCTAAAATGGCCAAAAATCAATCTCACAAGGGTCACTCATACTTAGTTGCATAAGAACTCATCCTAGAACTCACATGTTCAATAAAACAAGCAAGATATCATGATCACATCAAAAGCAACATCTTTTTAGAGGCATCCATCCAAAAATATGCAAAGGAATTTACATGCTCACATCATCATTAGCTTTCATTTGGCAATCTAAGATGGGAATTTCTAGTCCAAAAACTACAAAACACAAAATCTTTTTGTTGTTTTCAACACAATTTTTCAAATTTTTATGGATTTTTTTTGCAAAAATTTCTCTAAAACCAAAAACAAAGACTCATCCATTCAAAACCAAATCAATCATCCATGTCATTCCACAAACCAAGAAACAAACATCCCAAACACAAACTAGAAACCGAAAACCAAATATCTTCAAAATAACAAACACACACAAGCAAGTGAAATCATGAGCACACTTACCCCCCATCCCATACTTAAAATTTTGATGTCCCCATCAAACAAGGAAACCAAAACTTAAAAGCAAGAGAGAAGAGTACAAAGAGCTCACAATTTCTTTATTCTTCAATGGCATGTCTAGAATCACTCGAAGGGGTTGTCACGCCTACGTCCTCTTTGGAGTCTCGCTTGCCGCTCCCTCTCGTACACTTGCTCTTGGTAGAAGTCTTGTGGCGGTGGTTGGAGTTGAGGATCCGGGCGCGTCCATTGGTCCTCACGGGAAGGGAAGTTCCCGCTCATCCATGTGTTGAAGCTATCTTGGACCCGCCACCTTTGGTCCTCCACCTCTCTAAGCTCCTCCACCTCTCTCCTAGTGTAGCCGAGGGCTCGGTTCATCTCTTCTTGGCTAGCTTGGAAAGCACCTTGTTGTTGAAGCAATTGTTGTTGTTGTTGGTACATGTATTGTTGTTGAAGATTCACTTGATGGACCTCTTGAAGAACATTCTCTTTTTGAAGTTGAAGATGGGCCATTTGGTTGGCCAAGAAGGACATGTCCACCGTTTGTTGTCGCTCGGGAAACACCATTCCCGAACCATACCATTGGGTGTAGCCTTCATAACCGCCACCTTGAGCTTGTTCTCGCCTTGCACCACTCCCCTCTCCATGCTCATAGTGCCTCGGGACATCATCACCATAGAAGGTACCGGACCGACTTTGAGGGAAGTCGGGCCCGACGCCATGTGTACCTCGGTCCGCCAATGTTGGAGCTTGGTGCGTGGCTCGGAGGTTGGCCATCAAGCCTTGGAAGCGCTCATCTTCTTCATTTTGCTCTTGATCGACGTCCATGTCTTCCCCATGAGGTGCAAACACAAAGTTATCGTGGTCGAAATCCGGTGAAGATGGAGGGGAGGTAAACCGAATGTGTTGAGGTTGTTGTCGCCGCCCCTCTCTTGCACCTTCGGGGTCACCAAATGAGTGTGGCTTGCTGGCCCACACTTGGTACCAATTGTGATACCGAGAAATACCATAGAGGTTGGGCACCAACCGGATCGACACACCATCATAGTTCGAGTGAGGGGCCAAAGAAATCATGTAAAGCTTCTCCTTGATGATGTTGGCCTTCTTGAAATACTTCATGTTCATATACTCAACACCATTCGGAGCCGGAGAATACTTGTTAAGATCGACTCCTAGACTCCTAGACGCATGGGGGAAAGGGACGAATTAGGTCAAACGGAAAAAATGGCATTCCACCCGGTCCGATCGGATCGGACCGACGTCGTGGCGACGTCCCTGTGTCGGGCCCGACTTACCTGGGCTCGATGTGGGAGTATTCGGGTCACCAATTTTACTCCATCCTCTTGCAACTTCTTTCTCCATATTTCCATTTATATTATTTTATTTTTCACCTCAAATCCTACACAACCTTGAAGAATACACAACACCAAAAATCCACAAAACACTAGATAGAGATTGGTTAGAGAAAAGCTAGGCTAAACTAAGAAAAATCAAACTAAAATTACGAAAAGAAAGCTACTAGCTCGGGTTGCCTCCCGAGAAGCGCTCGTTTAGAGTCACTAGCTTGACTTCCTAACCTCAATCTCATGGCGGGTGAAACACAGTGAATTGCTCGCCATTGTTGTGCCTATTCCCATTGCCCTCATACCCACAAAACCACCAACGATGGTCTATATAGGCATGGCTCTCCGATCTCGGGCCTCTCTCATCATACTCCTCCAACGAATGAGATTTCTCCTCCTTACTTTCTCCATCATGTTCCTCTTTTCCTACACCAAAGTTATCTAAAGAATTCCTAGGAGATTCTACCAATTCATCTTTCAAGTCACTAAGGCAAATGTAGGAGTCTCCTAAGTCATCTTTCAAATCACTTAAACAAATGTAGGAATCAAAAGTTTGGAAAGAATTGTGGTCATCACCAACATCAAAAGGATATAAGTAAGGATACTCTTCATTTCTCCTTGGTCTAGCATTGATCCTTGACTCATCTTGTTCCTCAACTTGCCCCAACAACTCCCTTGCTTGTATTTGTTTATTGAACCCTTCATCACTTCTCAACACAATGACCTCTCTAGCAACTTCCACTTCTTCTCTTTTTCTCTTGGAACTCTCTTCAAGTTTGAGGATAGCCAAGGCGTCCGACTCATTCAAAGCCTTGTTGAAGTGAAAATCGACCTTTTCTTCACCAATCTCAAAGGAAACTTTGCCGTTTTTGACATCAAACTTTACCCCCGCCGTAGCTAAGAATGGTCTTCCTAAGATTATTGGGACCAAAGGGTCCTCGTGCATGTCCAAGATCACGAAATCATCGGGGACAAAGTACTTTCCAACTCGCACCGGCACGTCATCCAATATTCCCTTAGCCTTGATGATGGAACCATCGGCCATAGTCAGGGACATATCGGCCAACTCAATTTCACCTAAATTTGTCCTTCTCCAAATACTAGCGGGCATCACCGAAACACTTGCCCCAAGGTCACATAAGGCTTGGAAATTTTGAGACCCCACACCAATAGTGATAGCAAACCGACCGGGATCTCCTAGCTTTTGCGGTAACTCCAAGGTCTTGACCTCATCTTGCATTTCTACTATGGACCTCTTCTTGCTCAAAATCTCCTTTAAAAACTTGGCATAGGATGGCATCTCGCTCAATGCATCGGTGAACGGGATAGAGATGTTCAAACCTTGCAAGAGTTTGAGAAACCTCTTGAACTTGTTCTCAACAACATCTTCCGGCTTCTTTGAGGGATATGGAAGAGTTGTTGCACCTTGAATCTTGCTTGGATCAACCTCCTTGGACTTCCCCACTTCACTTGCAACATTTCCTGGTTGGACCGACTTAGGCACCACGTCGGGCCCGATGTTGTGTATCACGGTCCTGGGGCAGAGTTGAGGCAGAGTAGTCGGATCGACTTCAGGGAACGTCGGGCCCGACTTACTCTCAACCTCGGTCCGGGGCAGAGGAGTTGATCTTCCTACTGGATCGACTTCAGGGAACGTCGGACCTGACTTGCTGGGTAAGTCGGTCCGGCTCTCTTCATTCTTCTTAGGCATGTGTGGCTCGGGTAGGTTTCGGCCACTTCTCAATCCAATTGCCCGGACTTCATTTTGAATGTTTTGAGCTCGGGGGTTCTCCTCGGGTCGGCCCGGAAGTCTCCCATTCTCTCTCGGGGCTTGAGTTGCAATTTGGGCAAATTGATTGTCGACTTGCCTCCTCCATGCACCAAACTCATTGAATTGGGTCCTCATCTCCTTGAACCCATCCCTCATCTCTTGAGCCAATGATTGTAGCTCATTGAATCCCGGTGGCCTATATGGTGGTTGATGTTCGCATTTTTAGTATAGTTTTTGATAGATTTTCTTTGCTTATCAGGTTTAGTTTTGTCTAGTTTAGGTTTAGTTTGGAGTATTTTGAGTTAGTTTTGCATAAATCTATGAAAAGAGTGGAATCTACGCTATTTTGTGTATTTTGTAGATTTTAGTGAGAAAAGGAGCTAAATGGAGCTAAATTTGGAGCATCACAGTGAAGGACGGGAAAGTGCAAGATTTAGAAGTCAAAGCTTAAGAGTACAAGAGGAGGTGTTGAGAAAACAAAGCCCAGGCTCGTTAACGAGGCTGGGAAGGGTCGTTAACGAGGCCACGAAGAGGAAGATTTCGAGTATTATTTTTATTATTCACCGATCCTGAGCGGGAATTTATTTCCGTATCGGTTGAGTATCTTTTTAGAATCTTTATGGGTTATTAGAATATGTATTTTAGGGTTTAATATCTTTCTAGACTTTATTTCTATCTTTTAAAGATTGTTTCTATCTTTTTAGAAAAGTTTTTATCTTTTAGCCTTTTTAGTTTTTTAGGATTTTCTAGTATAAATACCCTTCTATTTAGCATAGAAAGGGGGAGTCGAATTTTAGAGCTAGTTTTTGGAGAAGATTTGGAGGAAGGCCGAAGGAGAGAGAACCGGATCGGAAGTCGGTGACGAGGGTCGGTGACGAGGGTCGGTGACGACGGTTTCCGAGGTTCGTTGATTGAGTTTTGTGGTTCGGTGAATGTTTTGTTTAGTTTTCTTCTGAATCTCTGTAAGACGATATTTTTGTTGGTAATTTAAGTTTGAGTTTTGTTTCAATGTTTGTTTTTCTAGGGTCGGGGTTAAGCCCGGCATAGTTGAGCATTTTTTGATGAGTAAGATTGTGTGTTGAATGCCTTTTATCTTTATTGAGATTGTTTGTTGTGCTTAATACCGAAACGGGAGTTGAGGTAATTTGAGTTTTAACTTGATTGAAAGAGAAAGTTAGTAACTTGAAGGTTGATATTGTTTGAAAACGAAAGTTTCAAGCTTTAGATCCAAAACAAGCAATTGAGTGAGTTAGTTTATGAAAGTAGATTAATTTACTTGTTAAGTCAATGAAAGTTGATGACTCTATCTATTTAAAGGCATGATCTTATCTTCTTACGAATTCTTATGCTTGGCTATGTTGTGGTGTCCCTTATCCTAGATTTTTGTTTTAATTGAATTATTTCTGGTAAATCTTCGTTGTTGAGTACTTGCCTTGGTACCGAGTATTAATTGGAATTTAATTAGGTCGTTATTTAGTATTTTTTTGTTCGGTGGTTCGGTAACGATCCTAACAAGGTCGTTAACGAGGCATCTCGTGAGTGATTGTGTTTGATTTTATTTGATTTTTATTAGATTGATAGACAAACAACCTTGCTTCCTGTGGAACGATCCTGACTCCACTGTACTCAGCGGGGTCTTGACTTACAAATTTATTTGTTGCCCGAGAAACCCTTTCAACAAATTGGCGCCGTTGCCGGGGAAGCAACGAGTTGTTAGTTTATCTTCGGGATCGGGAATAGCCCGACCCCGTTTTTGTTTTTAATTTTTGTTTTCTATGTTTGTTTTCTCAGTGTATGCCGGTAGGACGAAGAAGGCTTCAGTTTGATAGCTCCAGTTATTATTCAGAACCCGAACGTTCCCTGCACCGACGACTCCGAGAAAACCGAGCCATGGCCACAGCTGAAGAGATGGCTCGAGAGTTAGAGATCCTCCGGACCCAGATGGAGGCAGTGAAAGCCGAGAAGGACGGCGCAGACGCAGACAAGGCTCGACTGCAAGAAGAGCTAAACGCCTATCCAAGGAATGCCAAGCAATACATGCATCCGGAACTGAGGGTGCCAGAATCTCCTATTGTGCTTCCTGCGATAGAGAAACCTTTTGAGATCAAGTCTCAATTTATATCCTTAATCAAACGGGCTCAGTTTGAAGGGAAACCTGCTGAGTGCCCTATGGAGCATATTAGAAATTTTCTTGATTTATGTGACACCATAGCTGCTGAAGGTGTCTCGTTGGAATATGTTCTGTTAAAAGCTTTTCGATGGTCACTTACTGGAAAGGCCCTGAACTGGTTAGAGAGCCTACCTTCTAAGTCTATCAGGACTTAGAAAGCTTTGTATGATCAATTTCTTACAAAGTTTTTCGCTCCTGCTAAGACAACAAAGTTAAGGAAACGCATCATCTCTTATCACCAGTTGCCTAATGAAACATTTGTTGAAACATGGGAAAGATTTAAAGAAATGCTTAGACAATGCCCTACTCATGGGCAACCTTTATATGTATTGCAAGAAATCTTTTTCCTGGGTATCAACGCGGAGACCAAGAACCGCATCAGCACGCATACTGCGTGCGGTTTTATAGAGATGAACCCGACAGAGGCGTGGGAACTATTGGACAAGCTGGCGAATTACGATGCTATGTACGGAACCCAGCAGGCTCCACAAACTCAAAAACGTCTCTATGTACCCAACCGAGATGAAGTTGACCCCGATGTTAAAAATCAATTCTTACAAGATGAGGTCAACCGTT
Organism: Fallopia convolvulus; assembly: GCA_964016875.1. Lineage (NCBI taxonomy): Eukaryota > Viridiplantae > Streptophyta > Magnoliopsida > Caryophyllales > Polygonaceae > Fallopia > Fallopia convolvulus. Next base: position 30,411,018 of record OZ024719.1, read on the forward strand.
TGAGGAAACAGGTAAGTTTTCTGAAATCCTCTCAATCATGTCAAGAATGTGGTTCTTTTGCGCATAGTACTTCTGCTTGCACTAACATTGAGCAGGTTAGAACCGCTGAGACAATAGCTGAGATGAATTACATGAGAGGACCCTACAGGAACCAGCCTAATTATAATGACAGGTCAAGCAACTATCCACCACGGGGCAATCAGAATACGAATCACAATTACACAGGGCCCCACAAGATAGACGACTTGCACCATATCGACCTCCAGGCCATCAGGAGACGCCATCATGGGTTCAGGAGATTAAAGAGAGCATCAACGGAGTGAACAACAAGGTTGATGACGTCCAAGCCAAGCTGAACCGATAGGATAAAAGATGGGGAGAGTTCGATATTTGGAAGAGGAGTGTTGATTCCCAACTAGGAGACCTTGCTGCACGGATTCCAAGACCACAAGGGAAACTCCCGGGCCGCCCCGAGGAGAACCCTAGAGGCCAAATAGCAGCGGTACACCTCAGAAGCGGGAAGACACTACCGGAGAGAGTTCAGGCTGAAGAGAAGGAGGAAAAGGACCCCGCAAAACAGCTCGTTAACGAGCCAGCGAGAGCTAGTACCGAGCCTACAAGCCAGGATGACGAGGCTCTGAGGGTATCTAACGACCCTACCACAGGTAAGTTCTCTAATCCGAGCCTCCCTCTCAATCCCAGGGTAGTTAACGACCCCATCAGGGTCGATAACGACCCGCCGAGGACACAAAACAACCCCAGTGTCGACCCGGTACTCTCACCTCTCGAGCCTAACTTGGTTCCGAGAATGGTGAAAACTCTTCCATTTCCAACTAAGAAATCTATGGACTCTACTGAGAGTAAGTTCAAGCGTTTCGTTAAAATTCTTCACGGCATTAATATTTCCATCCCATTCGCTGAGGCCCTAAGCGAAATGCCGGCTTACACAAAAATCTTGAAAGATATTCTTAGAAGGAAAAGATCTATTACAGAGCTGCAGGACGAGGTCAGAACCATAGCTCTTCCTAAAAAACTTGGAGATCCCGGGAGGTTTGCAATCACAATCGGCATAGGCAACCACAAGTCCAAGGCTTTATGTGATCTTGGTGCCAGTGCTAGTCTTGTTCCACTCTCAATCTGGTCTAAAGCCAATATGGGACCACTAGAACCAGTAGACATGAATCTGTACTTGAATAGGGTAATCATCCACAGGAGTAGTAGATGATTACCCTATTCAAGTCGGGAAATTCTTTATACCAAATGATTTTATTGTCCTTGATATGCCTGAAGACCCTCATATCCCCATAATTCTCGGGCTACCATTCTTAGCCACAACAGGAGCAAGAGTTGATGTGCGAAAGGGACTCCTCACTTTTGATATAGGGGAGGAACGGGTGGAATTCAATTTAGATCAAAAAGCCAACGACCCAATTGGAGTGGCACAACTAGACTTGACTCAACCCGAACTCGACACCACAGTCCCTACCGATCCACATCTGCCGATCACCGATTCTCACATGCACAAAAGCCCTAATACAGAGGTTACAGAAAAGTCCAAACCACCTTGGCTTTCGGACTACACCAATAACCCAGGGATATCGAGCTTGCTGATAGAAGAAAAAGGCCCTAACTTAGCAATTCAAGTGCACAGAGGCAGTAAGACTACAAGCAGGGTATCTCAAGACCCCAACACGGCCATACATGAACCACCATGAGACTAGCAAGAGAGCTCGTCGGGCTAACGACGTTAAACATAGCGCTTACGGGAGGAAACCCGCTTTTTAGAATAGGTTTAGTTTATTTTATTTTCTTTTTATTCTTCTTTTTATTTTTAGATTATTTCTTAGCTTTCTTTTATTTTTATTTTTAGTTTTATTTAGGATAGAAATAAGATCATTTGAGCTAACAAGATTTCAGGAAAAAGGGGTCGAAAAATCACTCAGAAAGGCCACGGCGGCTCGTTAACGACCCACCCAGGGTCGTTAACGACTCGGTTCGGAAGACCCGATTCGTCACAATACGGGGCAGGTAAGTAATTCTAACCTAGTTAAAATTTTTTAAACCCTAGCCGCCGCCCCCCTTCTACCCCTTACCCTTCCTATATAAACCCTTCTATCCCTCCCAAAATTCTATCACAACCCCTTCAAAACTCACTCTCAAACCCAAAACTCTCTCAATCCCTTTCCCTTCTCTCCCACCGAGTCGGAATTCCCACGCTAACGACCACCGGAGACGCCATCGTTACCGGAGTTCGGAGGCCACACACCGTCGACGACGATCTCGTTAACTACCCCGATTCGACCCTTGTTCTTTAAATTCTCGGTTCTCCGGTATGATTTCTAAACCCTTGCTTGAAATTGCATGATTGATTATCTATAGGGTTAAATTTCATATCTTGAATCATGAATTTTAGGGAGATCGATGAGCATGCCTTAAATTCTGTTCTAAAAATTCTTGATTGTGCTTAGTTGTTCATGTTTTAGGAAAGATTATTCATGTTAGATTAGCTATTGTAACCCTTTAGTTAGGAAAGCATGAATTTTTCTTGTTCTAGATCTAAAAGTTCGAACTTTGCATGGCAAAATTCCGAGAAAATTTTAGCATGTTCAGGATGGGTAATTGAGTAAGTATGGGGTGCTTTTACCCTATGGGGGATTTGTGGAAAATAATAGAAGATTGCATGCTTGAATTGTGTTGAATTAGAGGAAGAATTAATTTCGGAAATTTCTGGTTTTGCTCTCGGTGGGTCGTTAACGACCCACCCAGGCTCGTTAACGACCCTGCACTTCATCAATGATCGATCCGAGCCCAGACTCGTGAACAACCCAATTGGGTAGTTTATGAATAAATCCGAGGTTAATTTTGAGACCAAGTATGGGGTCTCGTACCTATTATTTTTGAATGGATCTTATCTTGGAAATTCTTGATTAATTTGTAGGATCCATGGCTAGTTCAAGCAGACCCGCTACCCGAGCCCAAAAGAAGAGGAGGAACCACAGGTCTCCATCTCCACCCCGTGTGGACGATGTGATTTTGAGCAGTCAAAGCCAAGTACGGCACTACCGGGATTTTTTGGAGAAGGACCATTACACCCGATGGTTCTCGAAGTCTAGCGCCGTCTCTACGGGCATCTACACGGATGTCAAGGACGCCTTCATCATCCTTGGGGCCGCACACTTATTGAATCAAGAGAGCTTGCCGCATTACCCGGCCCTCACATCCGAGTTCTTGGCCACCTTGGAGACCAATTTCTCGTCGAAGATCTCGGCGAGACGCATTTGGTTCCGGTTCGGTAACGAGGACCGTGACTTCACCATGGCGGAGTTCAATGCAATCTTGGAGCTCCCAAACCCGACAAGGGACTATAGCTTGAAGGACTACCGAGTGACCCGCACTTGGAGCTACATCACCGGAGAGGTTCAATCCTCTACCGCGGCGCTATTCGGGGCAAACATCGTCAACCCCATCTTCCGGATTATCTTGAGAGTCCTCGCCGCAACATTTTGGCCGAAGAAATAGTTGAACCGGCCTACAAGAACGGAAGTTGCTTGCTTCCGCACCATCCTCTTCGAGGAGCCCGACCCCTTGAATTTGGGGTACGAATGGCTCTATTATGTCGAGAAGTCCACCAAGTCCAAGGAGGTGTGGTGTGGCAATTTGGTTAGCCTCTTGGCTAAGAATCTTGGAGTTGATCTCACCCGTTACACACCGGCCCACGCGCAACTCCTCAACAAAAACTATTGGTATAGTGCCGGGATTTTCGTGCAAGCCGAGGGAGGCTACAAGGTGAAGGTTCGAGATCAAATAGTCATACCTTCCCTCGACATGTACGAGCTACTCTATGTACCGAATTGGTACAAAGTGTGGACGGGCCAGCCTTACCCATTGGAGCCAAAACTGGAGGATGAGCTCTCGCTTCGGCCTTGTCACACCCGGTTTGAGCGAGACGACGTGGATGAATATGAAGAGGAAGATGAGCAAGAGGATACCGAGGTAGTAGGCAATGACACCGAGGAAGCCGACACCGAGGGCGGCACTGAGGAGCTCAACTTTGAAGAAGAAGACATGGAGACGGAGGAGTTAGGAGGCCACATCTTCGTAGAGGAGCCAACCAGGGTCGTTAACGACCATTTCCAGCCACCACCCAACACTGTTAACGAGGCAACCAACTTCGTTAACGAGGTGCCGCAAGCTCCTGTCGACCCTCCACCAGCTCTTGTCGACCCTCATACATATGGCTTAATGTCTTACAACCCGGTGATGTATCAAGACCATTTCCAGCCTCACTACCCACCGCCTCCTCAGCCCGAGTACGCAGGATCGAGCATACCACTACCATGGGCCGAGGATCTTTCTGCACGGATGCAGCAGCTTCACCTCCAGACCGATCATATTCATCGGAGGATGGATAGATGGGAAATCGTCTATTCCGCTCGCATGTCGAGGGAGGATGAGAGGCAGCGTCAGAGAGAGGCGGAGGATGCTGAGCGTTGGAGGACGATGTACGACTTCATGGGGAACTTTGAGCACTATTTTCCTCAGATTCGTTGATCAAGCTCAAGATGAAGTTTCCTTTCCTTGTTTCCACTTTTGTAAGTTTTATGTTTTTCTTTTTCTTTTTAATTTTTTGTTTTCTTTTCTACTTCTTATCCCTCTTCTTCTTATTTTCCTTACAGTGGGGACACTGTAATTTTAAGTATGGGGTGGGGAGAAAGTAGAAAAATTATGTTCTAGGTGTTTTTATGTTCTATGTAGTTGTTATTTCTTTTAAATTGAAAAAATCGAAAAAAACAAAACAATTGAAAAATTTAAAAATCCAAAAAGAGTTTAGAATTGATAGATATCCCTCCTTAAAAGTTCTATGATATAAATCACTAGTTTAATCATATAATTCCTTGCAAACATGTCTTTGAAAGTATAGCCGGATTCTTAAAATTGAAATTATTGTTTTTAGAAGAGAATAGCATTAAGATGAAATTGAGCACATATACTTTATAGCATAGATGATGCAATCCAACAAAATCTACCTTGTGAGAAATTTTTGGCCTTATAGGGAGAACATTTATAAATCCCTCTTCTTTTTTGTGTGATTTACTCTCTTTATGCATATTATCTCTTGGAATTGTGATGGTTATCTATTTCTTGAGACCCTTATAAGATTTATAGTTCATTACTTGTGAAAATCATATGATGGAGAACTTATTTTTATGAGCCTTATTATCCCCTTTCTACCTTTACATTATTCCTTCTTTTGATAACCAATTCTGGCCTGAAACCTTTTATTTTTAGCTCCACAAAAATTATTCCCTAGCCGAGATAAGCTTGACCCTATCCGGGAATTAGGACTTAGATTGGAGAGGTAAAGTTTTGTGCTTTGTTGAAAAGAAAAGAGTTTATATTTGCTTGAATTGAAGGGTATTTGGGAAGGAGTAGATTGGAAGTCTCTTGTTATTACATGTAAGAAAGGTCTCTTGATAAAAAGTTGCACAAAATAAAGTTTTAAAGGAAAGAAATGTATACGGTGGATCGTTAACGACCCAAATGTGGGTTCGTTAACGAGGCAGCGAGAAGAAAAAAAAAAGAAGAAAAAAAAAAGAAAAAAAAAGGGGAAAAGAAAGAGAGAAAAGTTGAAGTGCATTTGAGTTTAAAGATAATATCAAGAGATTCTTTTATTTTTGTTATGAGACTTTCTAGGATGATAAAGGGTGAAGGAAAATAAGTGTGCATAATATGAAGAGTGAGTTTGGTATTATGTTTTTATGAGAGTTTTGATGTTATGTGTGAGTTTTTAGGAGTCTTTGATTCCCGGATATTATTAGCACCACATGACCAAAATATTTCCACGCCTTATTGTTATTACCAAGCCCCATTACAACCCGACCGAATGGAAGCTTCTATGAAGTTTTTCATTGAGCCTAAGTTTTCTTGATGATTCTTTGCTTGTTTTGACAAATCTTGGGTGGAGAGTATTGGTGATATAAGTTCCAATTTCTATGAGTTTTTGTATATAGGATGAGTTGAGAGATTGAAATTATAAGCCCAAACACTTGAGAGTTGAGTGAAAAACATTATATCCCTTGAGTGGTTGGATTGTATTATTTTATGTCTATTTGAGTGCATATATGTGTGAGGATGTTAATAGTCTTTTGCTATAATTTTATTATGTGTAGATGTTGCTTTTTGGAAGATGGCTATGTCTTGATAAGCATGATTTGTTTTGGTTTTGGTTAGTATCTTGTTTATTGTTTGAGGACAAGCAAGTCTAAGTATGGGGTATTTTGATGTTCGCATTTTTAGTATAGTTTTTGATAGGTTTTCTTTGCTTATTAGGTTTAGTTTTGTCTAGTTTAGGTTTAGTTTTGAGTATTTTGAGTTAGTTTTGCATAAATCTATGAAAAGAGTGGAATCTACGCTATTTTGTGTATTTTGTAGATTTTAGTGAGAAAAGGAGCTAAATGGAGCTAAATTTGGAGCATCACAGTGAAGGACGGGAAAGTGCAAGATTTAGAAGTCAAAGCTTAAGAGTACAAGAGGAGGTGTTGAGAAAACAAAGCCCAGGCTCGTTAACGAGGCTGGGAAGGGTCGTTAACGAGGCCACGAAGAGGAAGATTTCGAGTATTATTTTTATTATTCACCGATCTTGAGCGGGAATTTATTTCCGTATCGATTGAGTATCTTTTTAGAATCTTTATGGGTTATTAGAATATGTATTTTAGGGTTTAATATCTTTCTAGACTTTATTTCTATCTTTTAAAGATTGTTTCTATCTTTTTAGGAAAGTTTTTATCTTTTAGCCTTTTTAGTTTTTTAGGATTTTCTAGTATAAATACCCTTCTATTTAGCATAGAAAGGGGGAGTCGAATTTTAGAGCTAGTTTTTGGAGAAGATTTGGAGGAAGGCCGAAGGAGAGAGAACCGGATCGGAAGTCGGTGACGAGGGTCGGTGACGACGGTTTCCGAGGTTCGTTGATTGAGTTTTGTGGTTCGATGAATGTTTTGTTTAGTTTTCTTCTGAATCTCTGTAAGACGATATTTTTGTTGGTAATTTAAGTTTGAGTTTTGTTTCAATGTTTGTTTTTATTGAAGTTTTTAGTTTCTTAATTATGAGTAGTGAGTAGTCTATTTTTCTAGGGTCGGGGTTAAGCCCGGCATAGTTCAGCATGTTTTGATGAGTAAGATTGTGTGTTGAATGCCTTTTATCTTTATTGAGATTGTTTGTTGTGCTTAATACCGAAACGGGAGTTGAGGTAATTTGAGTTTTAACTTGATTGAAAGAGAAAGTTAGTAACTTGAAGGTTGATATTGTTTGAAAACGAAAGTTTCAAGCTTTAGATCCAAAACAAGCAATTGAGTGAGTTAGTTTATGAAAGTAGATTAATTTACTTGTTAAGTCAATGAAAGTTGATGACTCTATCTGTTTAAAGGCATGATCTTATCTTCTTACGAATTCTTATGCTTGGCTATGTTGTGGTGTCCCTTATCCTAGATTTTTGTTTTAATTGAATTATTTCTGGTAAATCTTCGTTGTTGAGTACTTGCCTTGGTACCGAGTATTAATTGGAATTTAATTAGGTCGTTATTTAGTATTTTTTTGTTCGGTGGTTCGGTAACGATCCTGACAAGGTCGTTAACGAGGCATCTCGTGAGTGATTGTGTTTGATTTTATTTGATTTTTATTAGATTGCTAGACAAACAACCTTTCTTCCTGTGGAATGATCCTGACTCCACTGTACTCAGCGGGGTCTTGACTTACAAATTTATTTGTTGGCCGAGAAACTCTTTCAACAGTGGTGGTTGCGGCGCCCTTGGCTCGTTTTGGTTGAAGTTGTTGTTGTAGCCTTGAGCTTGACCGTTGTTCCACCGGCCATTACCACCATTGTTGAAGTTGCCTCTTCCACCAAAATTTCCTCGAACATAGTTTGCCTCCTCAATTTGCTCGGCCAAGCGCACTTGGCTCTCATTCAGACAAACTTGTGTAGCATGTGCAAAGGATCCACACTCCTCACAAGCTCTAGCATTTTGCTTGTAGTAGTGGAATTGCCTCTTAAGCTTGCTCACTTCCCCTTCAAGGAATTGGAGCTTCACATCCTTGTCAATGTCTTCTCCCTTTGGATCATATAACTTCCTTGCACCTTCACCTTGAACTTTCACCTCTTTGCTAGCTTGACTCACCCCATACATGGCCTCATAATCGGATAGCTTGTCAAGTAGCTCCCAAGCTTGATCTGGTGTCAAGTCTATGAACCCACAATCGGTGTGGAGATTGAGCTTGTCCTTCATTGCCGTATTGATGCCTTGGAAAAAGATGTCTTGGAGCACATATGGTTGTTGGCCATGAGTAGGACATTGGCGCAACATCTCCTTGAAACGGTCCCATGCTTCGAAGAGAGGCTCATTCGGACCTTGTTGAAAGCTTGCAATTTTCCTTCGTAGCTCGGTTGTTTTTGAGGGCGGGAAGAACTTCATCAAGAAAGCATCATAGAGTGCCTTCCAAGTTGTGATTGACCTAGGGGCTTGGCTCTCGAGCCAATGTGTGGCCTTGCCCCCAAGTGACCATTTGAACGCCTTTAGAAGCACATACTCCAACGTCTCCTCGTCGGTAGAGATCGTCTCACACATGTCCACAAAGAGTTTGACGTGCTCTATGGGACACTCATGTGAACGGCCCTCGAATTGATCACGCTTGATGAGGGAAATGAATTGCGTCTTGATCTCAAAATTCTTGGCAACCTCGGGAAGTACAATAGCCGGTTCGGGTACCCTCAACTCCGGATGCATGTATTGGCGTGCATTCCGGGGTAGAGCGTTGAGTTGAGCCTCGGCCCTCATCCGTTGCTCCCGTTCTCTTCTTGCCATCGCCTCTTGATTGTCCTTCTCAAGTTGCAATCTAGCCATTTCGGCCCTAAGTCGAGCCAACTCCTCATCACCATGGAGAGCTTGATTCTCCATCCTTTTCCTTCTTCGAGATTCTTTGAGAATACTTTCCGGATCACTCACAAACTCAAGCTCAGGTGTTCCTCGGGAGAAACGAGCTAGCATACACCTACGAAACAAAGACACAAACCAAAACAAATCAAAAACAAACAAAGGGTTTGGGCTATTCCCTCACCCAAATCACTACCAAAACACAAGAAACTCACCAAATTGGCACTCAATGCACTTAGACTTCCCCGGCAACGACGCCAATCTTTTGATCGCTCGGGAATGTGAGGGTCTAGAGATACAATTTATAACCCGACCCCGTTGTAGCACGTGGTGGGTGTCGAACGCTTGGGAAATCTACTCGATTGAGGTGCCTAGACACTAGAAAGCTGGAAAGGAGGACTCAAAACAAAGGAAAACGAAGAGAACAGTCGGGACCGACACAAGTGTCACGTCGGGCCCGATGTTGGCGACAAGAGGGAAGTCGGGACCGACGTAGAGCAAGTCGGGCCCGATGTAGCTGGGTTTGTCGAACTCAAATATTGAAAGTAAATCTTGGGCTTTTGGGTTCCTTCTCTAGTAGATTAAGGCTTTTCCACCCCAATTCAAGCAATAAGTGATGATCGGAATAGGATCGAGATGCTTTCGCCCTCGTTCCAACCACTTCTACACATCGATCATTGGGGAAATCCCCTTAGAAGCAAGGTCTTGAGATTGACACATGTTCACTTTCGTTACTTTGCCAATCACAAGCCTTGATTCCTTGCTTTCGTAAGGAATTGTAGCTCTATGTAGAGTGGGTTCCTAGATCAAGCACTCAAGGCTATGGAATTGGGGTTTCTAGCCCAACCTAGCTAGAGTTTTCCCCCATAACCCAAGATCAAGGAGATCTACTCCATATGGCAAACAAAGAAAGCAAACAAATCAAAAAGCAAAGCAATCAACATCATCAATCTCAAACCAAAGCCAAATTTCATTCACAAATCAAAAGCAATCCACAAACTTCAATCCAAGGTTTCCAAATCCACAAAATCAAAACAAGACAAAGCTAATCTATCAACCAAACCTATCAAATCTCCTAGAAATCTCCTCTCCTAGGCCGATTCTCTCTCTTCTCCTTCTCCTCTCCTTCCTCCTTGCTCTCCAAGTATCCCCTTGAGAGTTTTTGAGGGTTGGTTCCTTGCTAAGTGTGTGGGAACCTCCTCCAATTAGAAGATAAGAGAGCCTTTATAGATGAGGGGCAAAAGTGGTAGTTTACAATTTCGTGCCTTGGAGCCCAATCCACCAAGTGACCGACTCGGACCGACACGGAGCACCTCGGGCCCGACTTACTGGGCAAGTCGGTCCGAGGTCGAAAACTTCATCTTGGGTCCGGTGTTGGTTCTAACTCGATTCGGACCTCGTTCCACCTTCTTCTTGTTGGCTTTTCTCTTGTTCTTCTTCATGGCTTGCTCCTCTCTTTCCCTCTTAAGCTCGGGCCTTGCTCCATGTTCCGATTCTCCTTCAAAACGACCCTTGATCCATGCCAAAACACCTACAAAACACATAAAATGCGCATAGTCTCCGAATCTCATAGAAACACGGGAACTAAGCTAAAAAGGAACAAAACACTCAAGAAAAGGGGAAAAAGAAACATATTTACAAAGGAAATCATATATAAAACACCACCAAATAAAGAGACATCAACCACGCCCATTGAAGACAGTGCATATTGCGCACCCTCGGACATCGACGCCGACGTTTTGAAGTTATTGCTAGTGACGCGCCGAGCGCTTAGCATGAGGGAGACCGTGCCAACCGATCAACGGGAAAACATTTTCCGTACTCGGTGTTTGGTCCAAAACATCTCCCTAAGTGTGATAATTGATTCGGGAAGCTGCGGAAACTTCTTGTCAAGAAAGGTTGTTGACCACTTCAAGTTGCCTCAAACGGACCATCCAAATCCCTACAAACTCGCTTCGAATGATGGTGACCATTGGATCACGAAACAGGTTAGCCTTTCTTTTTCCATTGCTGTTTATTCCGATTCAATTTTATTTGATGTCACTGACATGGAAGCCACACATCTCCTTCTTGGTCGTCCATGGCAGTTTGACCGTCACATGATTTACGATGGCCGGTTGAACACTTATATATTCAATTACCATGGTAAACGCGTGACCATCTTACCTATGTCTCTGAGTGAAGCAATACAGGATGAAGCCGAAAGGTAAAATGATAACGCTTGGGACAAAGCCACGACCGTGTCTACGCCGAAAGCCACCACGAGCGGCGCTTCTGGCCATGCCGACAATTCTGGCGGCACCTTTGGTTCCAACACACAACTTTCTGGATCCCATGCAGAATCAAACCAGAAGCGCCGAACAAAATTCAAGGAGGAGCCTCGGACGCTGAGCGCGTCCTCGGCTGTGCACAACGTCGCGCCAGCGTCATTGCCCAGCGGTGCTGGCTCGATCCAACGTCATGCCAGCGGCGCGCCTGGTGCCTCTCTTTCTCACTGGAAGGGTCCTATTGGCTAGTATCATGGCGCCCATGGTGCGCCTCGGACAAACGAGGACGCCGAGCCCCCACTCCTTGGCTCGGTGCAAGACCGATTGTTCCTTTGCTTTCGACGCGATGTGATCAAGCACATCGAGGTTAGTTCTTCTTGTTTCTTATTGTGTCCTTTGCTTAATATTACTATTGATAAGACACATGTATTACCCCCCTTTATCTCTTCCTTGTTACAGGAGTTCTCGGATATTATGCCTGTTGAGCTCCCCGACGGGTTGCCACCTATTCGGGGGATCGAGCATCACATAGATCTTATTCCCGGCACTTCACTGCCAAACCGACCTGCATATAAGGCATCGCCTAAGGAAACTCAAGAGCTTCAACGCCAAGTCCAATCTCTTTTGAATAAGGGTTATGTTCGCGAGTCACTTAGCCCGTGTGCGGTCCCGGTTATCTTGGTGCTGAAGAAGGATGGGTCTTGGAGGATGTGCGTGGACTGTCGTTCCATCAATCAAATCACCATCAAATACCGCCACCCGATTCCCCGCTTGGATGACATGCTAGACGAGTTTCATGGTGCTGTCTTGTTCTCGAATATTGACTTGCGGAGCGGCAACCATCAAATTCGGATGCAAGAGGGGGATGAGTGGAAGACGGCTTTTAAGACCAAACACGGTCTTTATGAGTGGTTGGTGATGCCCTTCGGCCTCACTAACGCTCCTTCTACTTTTATGAGATTGATGAACTTTGTTTTGCGTTAAATTTTGTGACTGTTCGTCGTCGTGTATTTTGACGACATTTTAGTTTATAGTAGGACTTTGGACTCTCACGGGGGGCACCTTAGGCAGGTGTTAAATTGCCTCCGCGAACATTCGTTGTATGTAAATTTGGACAAGTGTGTGTTTTGCTCGGATACGACGAATTTTCTTGGTTTCATCGTATCCAAGGATGGTCTACGAGTGGATTCCGACAAAATCCGGGCCATCCGTGAGTGGCCAACCACAACGACCCCCACTATGGTTCGTTCTTTTTTGGGGCTAGCTGGTTTTTATCGGCGATTTGTCAAGGACTTTAGTTCTATCGCCGGGCCACTCCATTATTTAACCAAGAAGGCAACTACAATAAAGTGGATGTCGCATCACGAGGCCGCTTTCGAGGCCTTGAAAGATTCTTTGTGCTGCGCACCAGTCCTGTAATTGCCGAACTTTTCCAAGCGCTTCGAGATCGAGTGCGACGCTTCCGACTATGGTATTGGCAGCGTACTCCTTCAAGAGCAAAGGCCGATCGCTTACTTTAGCGAGAAGATAGCGGGGGCTACATAAATTATCCGACCTATGATAAAGTGCTTTACGCTCTTATTCGGGTCCTAAAGACGTGGCAACACTATCTCTGGCCAAGCGAGTTCGTAATTCATACGGATCACGCGGTCGTGGCTTATCTCAAGAGTCAAACGACTCTGAATAGGCACCACGCACGATGGGTTGAGTACATGGAGACATTTCCATATGTCATTGCGCACAAAAAGGGTAAAGAGAACGTTGTGGCCGACGCTCTCTCACGAAGGTACATTCTGTTGACTTAACTCCATTCTAAATTACTCGGATTCGCAATGATCAAGGAATTATACGCCTCAGATCCATATTTTTCATCAATCATTAAAGATCTCGAGCATTCTCGCATCCATGAGTCCTTCTTTTTGGACAATGGGTATCTTTACCGTGTTGGGAAGCTTTGCATTTCGGCCTCCTCGGTGAGACACTTGTTGCTCCAAGAGGCTCATGATGGCCGAGGCCACTTTGGCATAGCCAAAACGTTGGCAGCACTTCGTGAACATTTTTTCTAGCCTCACATGGCTTGAGATGTTAACAAGTATTGTCAATGTTGTGTGCCGTGTCATACTGCCATGTCTCGGTTAGAACCACATGGCCTTTACACGCCCCTGCCTATTCCCGATGCCCCGTGGGAAGATCTTTCTATGGATTTTATCACAGGTCTACCAATGTTGAGGCGTGGAAAGGATTCCATTTTTGTAGTCGTGGACCGGTTCTCCAAAATGGCCCACTTCATCGCATGTAAGGGGACTAATATCGCGGTGGAAATCGCTAATTTATTCTTCGAGCATGTTGTGAAATTGTATGGTATTCCTAGGACTATTGTTAGTGATAGGGATACCAAATTCTATAGCCACTTTTGGAGAACACTTTGGGGGAAGTTAGGGACACGACTACTATTTTCTACTGCTTATCACCCCCAGACCGATGGTAAGACTGAGGTGACCAATCGGACCTTGAGCACTCTTCTTCGGACGATGCTCAAGGCAAACCCACGTCGGTGGGAGGACTTACTTTGTCATGTTGAGTTTGCTTAATTATAACAGGTCCTACCACTCCGCGACGAATATGACCCCTTTCGAGGTGGTCTACGAGCGTAACCCTTGCATGCCAATGGACTTGGTGCCTTCGCCTTTCAAGCCCGAGGAGCATGTCGACGCAGCCAACCGCTCCAACAATGTCCGACGCCTACATGAGCGTACCAAGGCCCAGTTGTTGAAACACTCGGATCAATATGCGGCCCAACGCAACAAGGGACGCCGCACTTTGATCTTCGAGCCAGGAGATTTGGTGTGGGTCCATCTTCGGAAGGAACGTTTTTCCACTGCTCGGAAGACGAAGCTACACCCACGGGGAGACGACCCTTTAAAGGTCCTCCAGTGCATCAACGACAACTCTTACATACTCGACCTCCCGGGTAAGTACAACATGTCCGCCTCCTTCAATGTCTCGGATCTCTCTCCTTACGTGGATCCCGAGTATCATGACGAGGAAATGGGAACGTTTCCCACCCAAGGGGGGAGGGTGATGTGAGCCCCACCATGACGGTGAGCCAAGAAGAGGAAGACATGTCTGTGCGCTCCAACGGACCCATTACTCGAGCTAGGACCCGTGCCATAGCCCGAGCCATTGCGTCCCTCATCGCGCGCGTCCTTGCAAGCCACGGCGCAGCCACCGCATCCCTCTCCCGGTGCGTCTCCTTCATCGAAGGCGCGCCGCCACTCCAATCCAATGCTACGCACCGCGACACCGAGAACCTCACTCTCGGTGCCGTGGCAGCCACGCAGGCCGAGCATCGTGCCACGCCGGGCCACCTCGGCGTGGGAACTTGAGGTTCTGGTGCGCCTCGGCCTCGACACTCGAGGTTCGGGTGCGCACCAGCCCCGTCGACGCCGAAGCCATGCCGCGCCTCTACCGTGTCGCGACATGCCCTTGGCGCGCCGAGGCCTTGTCACGACCTTGTCGCAACACTCGCGACTAGGCCACCGTGACCACATGGGGTTCACATCACTGTCGGTGTTGAGACCGCCTCTTGCTGCTCCATATACTGAGTTACGAAGTTAGAGAAACCAACTAAGAGTGTAGGACCATGATCAATGTGGTCCTGAAAGATAAAATGATTTCGTGCAGTCCAGGCAACCCAAGAGTACAAAAAGAATTCTGATAAACCATCCACACCAACAGAATTAAGCACCAATAAAACTAACTCTTTGGGAGTGTGTAATTGTCGCTGAAAGCAAATCAAACAAACTGGAGCGTTGCCATAAAAGCTGAGCAGGTGGACAAAGGAAAATAGCATGCCAAGATGTCTCATTTTCAGTAAAACATCGATTACATTGATAAGATGTACAAACGTGGCGATCGAATAATTTGGATTTGACACTGAGTGAGTTAGAGACAAAACGCCAAGCAAAATTCTTATGTTTGGGCGGAATATTAAGATCCCAAAGAGATTACCAACAAGGATCCTTAGGGATATGTACAACAGATCTATGGTGCGAGCCAAACCAATAAGCAGACTTAAGAGAGAAAATACCTGATCTTGTCAATCGCCATATAAGGTAGTCTTGTTGTACATACTCCACCAAAGGTATGCTCAATATTAAACCCGCATCTACAGGTTGAAAAGTCTGATACACCAATTGATGTCGCCAAGTACGGGAGTTATGATCAATTAAATAAGATACAAGGAGATTAGGGTCCGAATTTGCCATACTTACTAGTGTTCGGAAAGTTGTACCATCAGGAATCCACACATCAGTCCAAACAGATACTTGATGCCTTGTTCCCACCCGCCGGCACAATCCTTCTAGCAATAGAGCCTTTGAGTTCCATATACTAACCCAAGTATAACTTGATGAATAACCACTAGAAGAGGCCAAGAATGTAGTTCTCCAAAAATATCTCGCTTTAAGAACCCGGGCAACTAGAGAGTCTGGATTTCGTAACAGACGCCACCCCTATTTAGCAAGGAGAGATTCATTGAAGACTTTCAAATTTCGAAAGCCCAGACCACCCTGACTCTTCGACTTACATAAAGCATCCCAACTCTTCCAATGCATCTTACGCTCTCCCTGTCTTGAACCCCACCAAAACTGAGCCAATAATGAGTGAATCTCATCAATCAGAGAATCTGGGAGGCAGAAAATGCTCATGACATAGAGAGGAATAGATTGAAGTACAGCCTTGATCAATAATTGTTGGCAACCCCAAATATTTTGAATACCGATCCACTTCCCTAACATTGAGAAAGTTAATGATATCCAAACGACATTGTACTGTTACATTCTTACTAAAACAAATTTCTGATTTTTCCATATTGACTTTCTGACCCAATGCTCGTTCATAAGAGCTGATCAATTCAGCTAAATATGAGCTTTCATGTAAATTTGCTCTAGCAAATAACATGCTATCATCTGCAAAAAACAGATGCAAAATAGGAGGTGCACCTCTACTAACCTAAACTCCGTGAAGTCTGTTTGATTGCAAAACAATGTTCAACAGATTGGAAAAAGCATCAGCACAAAGAATGAAGTCACACATCCATACGTAGACCCTATGTCAAATCGTCGGGACCGTCCGCTCGAGCCACATACCCACCCATCAACTATAATGGATGCTACCATGGTAAGTTAGTTTTGTTAATAATATCATTCAATTAATACTTTGTGTATTTATATCTTGGAACTAAAAAGTGTCGTAACTTATGCAGTGACAACAATAACTCATTGGATACACGCTCGACGATTTGGCAGGGATGCCCGCTGATCATCCGGCTAGGCCATACTTGCATGACGTGGTGAGCATATTAGGGGACGACCATCCACCGATACCACCTCCTTTGAGCATGCCTTTAGGGATTCTAGATATGTTACCGGCGAGGGGAGTGAGTTTGGAGGTGCCGCATAGTGACATGATCAAGGTTAATCTTTGCTTCTTATACTTTGAAAAAAATGATATTCTTGTGTCATTCTTTTAAATTCCCTATCCAAATCATATGGTAATTATGTCTGATGTATATATGTTTTCAATTGTTAGGTGATAGAGTAAAACTTTTGGGATCATCTGTTCTTTCTTCTCCGGCAAAACTGTGGTATATCTCTTGGTTCTTGCATAAAACTATAAAATTTGTTGTTTGGCAGGAATCATGAATGAACTAGACGAATGCTCTAGTCCTATTTTCTAAAAATTTGATTAAGTTGGTTCATGAGGTACATCTTATATCTATAGCCTGTATTTGTTCCTATTTTCTTATTTTCTGAAAAATAAGAAATTTTTATAAAGTATGCTAATATTAAATTCCTAGTTTGTCTTCAAATTGGAGTACCGACATATATAAAGTATGCTAATATGATTGCAAAGAATTTATGTATGACCGACTTATTGGAGTCATTGTGTTTCCTAGGCCATCATAGAGCACTTTGATGGTTTTAGAAAATAGGACTAGAGCAATCATCCAATTCTTTGATCTAAACAAATAGGTTTCACAAAATTTAATTCTCAGGAAAACATCAACACGGCTAATGTCCAAGAGATCCGTCTCTTCATTCGCAAGCTCATCGCGAGCAAGGAAGTAGGCGTGAAGACTATCGAGAAACACCTTGGCCGATTGGGGTACTTCACCACCCTCGAAAAAATATTCGAGGAGATGAACCTTCATGAACTCATTCTCCAGAATGTCGATGCAAACTCCAACGGCAAGTGTGTGATGACTTTTCCATCATACGCTGATTTCCGCCTAGGGAAGCATGAGAATGATGGTTTAAATGCAAACAATCAAATATTCATAGACTAAGTTAGGAATACAGTTAAATGGAATTTGATGTGATTCTACCACATCAAGGATAAGGACACCAAGAGCAAGACCAAGAGGAGGAGCATGAGCCAACCATGGACACGCCGGTGCCTTGCCTTGAAGCGTCAACTGCCGCGCCGAGTAGGGCTTTGAAGCCAAGTCCGACGAGTACTTTACAAGTTCCCTCAGACCATATTTTGGGAGGCCTTTTCATTCCTCAAATAAGGACCAACGACATCGAGAATGCCCATGGAAGGTGTCAAGACTCGACGAAGCACCGAGAGCCCCTCCTTGATGATCCCGACACGGTGCAAAGTTCCAAGACCGACGCTTCACCATTTTTGGGTCAAATCACTCGTGCCAGAGCTCGAGCATTGCAAGAGGACCTCAAGGGAGGCCTAATGACCCTTGGAGCGCCAACCAAATGAAATATGTTTCTCTTTTATTTCTTGTTATCTTTAAGTTTATTAGATAGTTTTCTTATCCCTTAAGTCAATTAGTTATCTATTTGATTTAATAAGGATAAGGAGACTTAGATAGATATTTTATTATATCTTTGGAAGCAAAACATGGACCAAATTACCCTTATAGGGCCATCTCATGAGATTGCTTGCTCTCCAAGGAACTTTGCTTTGTATTTCTTATTTATACTATGCAATTTCATTAATAAAAATCAGCTTGAGAGAGATTAAGCCCAAATTGGTTTAATCTATCTCTTGGGCTCCAAAAACACGTGTGTATGCTATTCCTTGCAAGTTCATTCGATCAACATCAATATGCGATCTCCAATCATTCTATTGATCTCTCTTTGTTGTTTGATTGATTTAGTCAATTTAGATTGTTCTAGAATTGATTGTTAAAGATCATTCTAGTTAATCAATTAGATTTAGCGATCGAGCCAATCCAATTGAACTATCAAAAGTTGTCTTTCAATTTACTCAACTCGTCTCCATTCATTCAGATTTTCATTAATTTGGTTACGTGCACCTCAAATCACTAACTTTGAGAGCAATTTTAGGTTGGAATTCGATTACTAGGCAAGATTGGGACTTTTGTGGGTTACATACAAGGTTTCTAAGGAGCAATCCGAGGCAATCACGTATCACCAAAGATACTTGTGAGACTTGGAGTCTCTTGTTGATCTCACCATCGACACCATGAGTCGTAATCAAACGGGGCTGAAAATGAATTGGAAAATTATAAAAGGGTTTGATTCTTGACATTTAATGTTATAAAGTATATTTTCATAAACCCTAAACTATTAGTTTAGTGTTTAGTGTTTAGTGTTTATGGTCTTTAATCATGTTGTAAAGTATATTTGAACTATATTCATGCATAAAGGATTCTAATTAAGTATTCTTCATTAATAAAAATGATAAGGTTCTAACAAATTAAATATAACATCAAATTCAATCTGGAACATTTGGCTCAAGATTATGGCTACACCACTGTACTACTTGCGCCATGTTGCCATTCTTTGTCTAAACGGCTCATCCCACTTGTGGATGCTAGGGTGATGGATTCTTGTCCAATCCCTCGTCGGAGGAGGAAATGGGGAATCATTGCTCAACCAGACCTGCAAAATAAACAAATAATCTATTAATGATTAAAAAACTATAAGCGATAATGTACTTCATGATAAGAATATATTACTCACAAGTATGAAGTGATATCTGTTTCCCACGAGCGTTATGGCATATATCTTGGTCGAAGGGTCCCGATTGTCTCCTCTCGCCTGCATCGGCAAGCATGTGTGCGGCCCATCCCATGATAACATAACAACTGCAACCTAATGTAGTGTGGCAAATATCAAACCGATCATGGGAATCTCCATCCAATATTTTTGAGCGCACGGGTTAATCACATAGGGCATAGTATCCAACAACTCACGAATAAGGGCAGTGTTCAAAACACGATATACGCCTTTGTTCCTCCTCAATTCGGATGTCAACTCCAATTGAACTCTGCGGTACTCGCTCTCTCCATGTCCCAACAACACGACAAGTGATCGATAACCACAATGCCCGTCTCCCATTACATCCCTAGCCTCATCATTGTAAGGAAACATGAAGTCATTAATGTTGTTAACTCCAAAGTTCGCATCCAGCCACATCATGCCGGCCCTCGATTCCTGTGCACTAGTATTTGTCGTAACTTTTTTCGAGGCATTGTTGGTTGAGCCCTTTGGTCTTCCATGATTTTTGCTGGGCAATAAGGTTTTCCCTGATTTCTCCTTTTCCTTTTCTTTCTTCTCCTCTTTGTGGACCACTTAGTGGACCCCTTTGGTCGTCCCCTCTTCATAGCATCTACCTGCTCAAGCAAAGATGACTCTTTTGGCAGCACATTGTCTACAAATGACTCGGTTGTTGAGTACACATGCTCATTTTTCAATTCACCTTGACGTTTGCTCTCCACCATATCTCTCCATCTTTCCTCGGTCAATGATAAAGACTCTTTGTCTTCTCTGGGCATGCATTACAAATCAACACTCTCCAATACCACCTAATGCTAAAATGGGTGTATGTCACCTGACATGATTGGTCGCTTCTTGAGAATGAATTTTCAATCCTATGATGGCAAGGAAGACCCATGCACTCCCTTGCCTAATAATCAACAAACTCCTTCATTAATTTCCCTGCAGCCGCGTCCTTGTTCAGGTCGTAGTACATATTCAACATTTTTAGAATGCATAATGTTGACACTTTGTAAAATAGGCGAACGCATATTGCCCTAACTCGATTAGGACACCCTTCAACTCTATTGGAATCTTGGTACGTGACATCTCCACATCGCCCCTTATATCATCAACTTGGGACTCAATGTGATTGTGGATCCTTCCGATCACTGTGCTGAGGCCTCCTCGAGAATTTTCAAGTATTTTTTAAGCATATTGTGCATGTCCTCCGCCCTGTATCATACATTGATGGCCGAATCGTTGGAGGAGACGGTGGTGCAAAGAGATCGCCAAAAGAGATCGGAAATCCTTCACCTTGGAACGTGGGTCTATGGATGGATGACGAGGGATATGGATGCTCGTTCTTGGATATGACGCCGCAAGAGACAAACAAACTAGATTGCAAGAATGTTGGATATGGCTCACCAACGCTCTAACAAGAGATTGAATGAAAAATAAAACAAAGAACTTAGATTGAAACAAGTAAAGCAAACAAGCAATTGTGTCATTCAAGTCTAAAAAGAAAAGGAGACATGGCCGACCATATAACCTAGCATCCTACGCCTCACAAACCAGCCCCGTCACTTAAAGAAATTACAAAAATAACCCATAAAATCCAAGAATACACTAATTGTCCTTATCCGTCAAATTGTCACTTGTCGAACTATGATATAAAATGAGACTCCACCCTTATTCTTTGTAACCCTAAGGAAACGTACGACCCTTGAGCTGCTCTTGAATTTGACAAAGAATTGCTTTAGCTCGGGATCGCGTGATATGCCCAAGATAGGACATGACTCCTTGACTCGACATCCTAGCGCCTCGAACACCGGCCTTAGTTACTTGTCCAAATGTAGACTTCCCTTGATCATGCACCACGAGCTTGTCTTTAGAGCTATAATCCTCACTTGAGTCATAGGACAAGGCGCCATCAAAAGTGCCCGACGATTTGGCACCATCCTTCAAAACCCAAGGCGCGCCAAGGTCGGAATCTGGCATAGCGCAAGGCGCCCCACCAACCACATGCAAGGGAGCACCAAGGGTAGGCCGCGACTCCGGTTGGGCCGAGTGCAAAGGCGCGGCCGAGTGTGCCGGTGCGTGCTCAGGCTCGGTTATTGGTTCGGTTGTCGTTGGACTCACATCATCCCCCTCTATCAACTTGGCACTTGTATTGCAATGTTTGCCTCTCCAATTGAAGGCGAGTATCATCATGAATCTTCTTAATATACTCATCTCGGTCACGCCCTTCACGACTCTCACGATCGGTAATGGCATAAGGCGCTAAATCAAGTGGTGTAACGGGATTGCGCCCATACACCACCTCAAAAGGCGTCTTCATTATAGCGAAATGAACAGACCTGTTGTAAGCAAATTCAATGAAAGGAAGACACTCTTCCCACCTACGTAAGTTAGTTTTTAAAATAGAACGCAATAAGGCACCAAGAGTACAATAAACGACCTCGGTTTGCCTATCCGTTTGCGGGTGGCAAGTACTAGAAAACAAGAGCTTAGTTCCTAACTTGGAACAAAGCGTCTTCCAAAAGAAACTCGAAAATTTGACATCACGGTCAGAAACAATGGACTTAGGGACACAATGCAACAGAACAATATTATCAAAGAACAAAGTAGCAACATTAGTAGCATCGTCGGTTTTGTGACAAGCAACAAAATGTGCCATCTTATAAAATCGGTCAACCACCACAAAAATGGAGTCCCTACCCCTTTTAATCCTAGGCAAACCCAATACAAAGTCCATAGAGATATCTTCCCATGGTGCACAAGGAATAGGTAAAGGGGTATACAAACCGTGAGGGTGCACCTTGGACTTTGCATGTAAACATACAACACATGAAGCACAAAATTTCACTACCTACCTAAGCATGTGAGGCCAATAAAAATGATCCCTAAGCATATGAAAAGTCTTCATAACACCAAAGTGTCCCATGAGGCCGCCACCATAGACCTCTTGTACTAGCAAACGCCTAACTGACCCGCTAGGCACACATAATCGAGTTCCCTTAAAAAGAAAACCCTCATGCAAGTAGAATTGATCCTGACTTCCCCCCTTCAAACAAGCATGAAATATATCACCAAATTCAGCATCATGAGCATATAACTCCTTCATGAAAGAAAAACCAAGCAAACGAGCATCAAGTAAAGTTAAAAGAGTTACCTCCGTGACAACGCGTCGGCGACGACGTTGTCTTTGCCTTTCTTGTGCTTGATGACATAGGGAAAGGACTCGATGAAATTCGCCCATTTGCCTTCGGTTCATTTTTGCTTGCCTCTCAAGTACTTCAATGCCTCGTGATCGGAATGGATGACAAACTCCCAAGGCAAAAGATAATGCTCCCACGCCCGTAGAACTCGGACAAGAGCAAGTAGCTCTTTGTCATACGTAGGGTACTTCATCTCGGCTCCCCCTAACTTCTCACTACAGTAAGAAATAGGCCTCCCTTCTTGTATAAGTACCCCCACCGATCCCGATTCCCGATGCATCACACTCTATCTCAAACATCTTGCCAAAATTGGGAAGGGCCAACAATGGCGCATGTGTCAACTTAGCCTTAAGGGTTGCAAAGGCCTCTTTTTGCGACTCTTCC
Source organism: Fallopia convolvulus (assembly GCA_964016875.1). Lineage (NCBI taxonomy): Eukaryota > Viridiplantae > Streptophyta > Magnoliopsida > Caryophyllales > Polygonaceae > Fallopia > Fallopia convolvulus. The sequence continues at coordinate 30,433,835 of OZ024719.1, forward strand.
CAAGTAAATGGAACGTTATTCTTATTAAGGAAGGTTAAGTGTGAAACAAATGTGCTAAAATCTTGGACAAACCGGAGGTAGAATCCGGCTAACCCAAGAAAGCTCCGGACTTGTGTCATGGTTGTCGGTGTTGGCCATTCTTGAATCGCCTTCACCTTCTCTTCATCCACTTGTAGTCCATTCCTACTCACAACAAAACCAAGAAATACCACGTGATCCGAGCAAAAGTGGCACTTCTTGAAGTTAGCGAATAGACACTCCCTTTTCAAAGCATCAAGCACTTGCCTAAGGTGCTCGACATGGGATGATAAATCATGGCTATAAATTAGAATATCATCAAAGTACACAACCACAAACTTTCCAATAAATGGACGGAGGACGTGATTCATCAAGCGCATGAAAGTTCTAGGATCGTTGATCAATCCGAAAGGCGTGACAAACCACTCGTAGAGGCGCTGCTTGATTTTGAACGCCGTCTTCCATTCATCTCCCTCCTTCATTCTTATTTGATGGTATCCGCTTTTAAGATCAATTTTGGAGAAGAGACTAACCCCATGAAGCTCATCAAGCATGTCCTCAAGCCTCGGAATCGGATGGCGATACTTGATGGTAATGTTGTTGATCGCTTGGCAATCAACACACATCCTCCATGTGGCGTCCTTCTTAGGCACAAGAATGATGGGAATGGCACACGGGTTGAAGCTCTCACGCACATATCCCTTATCGAGGAGTTCTTGTACTTGCCTTTGAAGCTCCTTAGTCTCCTCAGGATTGGCTAGATATGTTGGACGGAACGGTAGAGTGGTGTCGCGAACAAAGTCAATTTGATGCTCTATTCCCCTTAGCGGTGGGAGTCCCTTTGGCACGTCTTCTTGGAAAAACTCTTCAAAGTCCTGCAAAAGATTAGAAATGGAAGGAGGAAGATCAACTAATTCTTGGGAAGATAAATAAGACTCTTGAAAGACAAGTAAAAGACAAACGCCACTTCCCTTGAATGTGTGAATAATCTCCTTCGGTTTGGCCAAAAGCAAGGGCATAGAATGGCCGCCTATGGCTAGCTTCTTGTCCTTCTTTCCCTCTCGAAGCGCATGCTTCTTTCTTTGCTCCTTAGCTGCGTGATCCAACATAATTTCATGGGGAGTTATCAGGTGCAATGTCACCTTCTTTCCCTCCATTTGAAAGTGGTACTTGATGAGGTATTTTCAATAGTCGTTAATACCTATCAAAGAAACCTTATCTTTACCAACTTAGTAGAGCGACAAGTAAGGGTCAATCCCACAGAGACTCGTGTATTTGTGCTATTACTTGGATGCCAAGTAACCAAGAGGGGGGTTTATTGATTAATTTATCTAAACTACTATGCAAATTGAAAAGTAAATATAGATGCAAAAGTTGATTTAAATATATGAGAGACAAACGTGTTCAACTAGTTAAATCCATCATGTTATTGCTTTGTCGATCGTTGATTCTCTTGATTCTCTTCTCACTTGATTAATCAATTGTGGATAATGATTCTACTAAGGATTAAAACCCGAACATCAGATTTAGTTGATAGAACTACCAGTCTAGCAACCCTAATTAAATAACAACCTAGAAGACCTTCTAGATTCAATTAAATAACAGCATGACGATTCACGTTATCAATAGAAACAAACATATAGAGCAATCAGACAACTAAGTGACTTGTGAATTTATTCCCCTCTTCAACCAACTAGTCCAACCGGTACTAAATTGATTAAAGTATACTCTTGATCAAATTAACTCTGACTGGTAAATAATCAGATTCAGTTATAACTAGAAATTCAATTAGGTAGCTAATCTAACAAAACCATAGTTTAGATTCAATTAAGCACAGGGAATAAACTCTATTCAAGTTTGTTGAGAATCAAATCAAACATCACAACAATATACAAATCATGACTTCAATAACTAGCCAAACACAATAAATTTAGCAATTCATAATTGAAATAAATAAAAAACATACAAAGGTTCAAAGTTGCTCTCTTGAGAGAAAAACCCTAGCCTCCAAAATTATGATCAAAAGTTATGACAATGATAGATAGAGAAAACTAAAAACAAAGTTTAAATACCCTAGAAGATATCCAAATATCAAATTATCTCAAAATTACATCAAACTAGTAGGAAATCATATAATCATAGCCCAACTCGAAGCCCATTCCATCGGCCCAATCCTCTCGCAACGGAACAAAGTGGCGCGGTCTCCCAAGCATGCCGCGGCCGCGGCACCTAGAGCTCCAGCCCGTGGCACTCTCGGTTCAGCATTTCAGGCAACACTTCGGAGGCTGTTTTCACCCCCTTCGAGTTGGAATTTGGACTCGGAGTAAAAATATGAATTGTAGCTCTTCGTGTTAGCTTTCCAGTGATAATAAATTCAGCTTCATCAAAGCAATATAGCTCCCAAACCAAGAATTGCAAGATAGAGGTGTCAAAACAAGTCTCCAATGCATAGCCAGGGTTTAAGCGTTCTTTTCACACAAGCTCTTGGGTCTTGGTTCTTCCAATATTCACTTGTATCACTTTAAGCTTCCTTAAACTCCACCATAGTCCCTTATGATCCGTACCGTCCATGCTTGTTTCAAGATCTGCAAAACCGAACAAAACAGGCGCAAAACTCGAATTCCCTAGAAAACCTAAAAACCTTAGAACTACACTAAACTAAGCTAAAACACATGCAACACAAACATAAATATGCATCCTCAACTATACCTATATGCAAGCTATCAAATTCCCCCATGCTTAACCCTTGCTTGTCCTCAAGCAAGACATAAATCCAAGTCACACCACAGAAATGCAATCTTACATCCATCTCAAATCAAACAAGCATTTCTCATATAATCAAGAACCCGAACAAGACTTCCTAACATGCATTATAACAAGCAAAGAGCAAAGATCATTCATTCATTCTAGACCTCACCAAGTTAATTGTGTTTGCACTCAAGTGTTTAAGGGTATGTGTTTCACTCAAAATCAACCATGAAAACTAGACTACCATATGCTTGCATCAGAGTTCTAAATCTCCACCGTTGGGAATCAACTACATAAAAAAAATCAAGAGGTCTTTTTAAGGGTTGTAATGGGGCCAAGATAAAGAGAAATTTGGAAGGGGTCATTTTTGGCTTGTGCTGCTAAATCCGGGATAAAGAACTAATCCTAAACTCAAAGTTCAACACACTTTCTTTCTCAACTTTCCCAAACTTCTCTTTTTCAACTCCATACACTTTCATTCAAGCACTTGTTTCTTTCTTCACTCTTTTTTTCTTTGCCTCTTCAACTCTTTTCTTTTACATTTATGAAGATTACTAACAATTCTCTCAACTTTTCTTTGCTCTTGCAACATACTTTTCATCTTCATTTTTTTTTCACTTTGCCACTAAGAGTTTTATTTCCTCTTTTCCTCCTTTTCTTCCAACTCCCCCATACTTATACATAACTCACACAAAACAAAAAATACAACCTAAAGTCCTAAATCCCGGATGGGTCAAGCTTATTAGGCTAGGAAAACTTTGTGGAGCTAACAAAAATAGGCTTCAAGCTCAAAAGAAATGGAGTTTCAATAACATGGATCTTGTAAGGTAGAAAGGAAAATAATAGGCGATAAAGAAACATTGCCTCAATCATTTTAATGTCATGCATTCAATCATATAAGCAGTCTTGACAAAGGGTCATAACGCAAGTTCTAGAGCTAGATAATCATGGTGATACACTCAAGAATATAGAGAACATATATATCATGAAAGGCCAAAAATATCTCACAAGGCTAATTTTTATCTAGAACTTCAGAATGAATCAAATACTCAAGCTAAATACATGCTCAGTCCTATAATCAATGTAAATAATCAATGATCATGCTCATATCATATCAACTTCAGCATATCACGCAAATCATGGGTTAGAACTTATACTTAACTTAGAAACACAAGAGAAATTAAACAATGGGGAAATAAGAACCTAAATGCAATATTTTTTTATATTGTTTTCAATTTTCTGATTTTTTTTCATTTTTCAAAACTTTAATCAATGCATGCAAAAATTTTAAACATGACCTAAACTAATGCAACTACATGCTATGCAAAAGTAATTCCCCTTCCCTGATGCTTAAAACATACTTTGTCCCAAAAGTATAGTAAAAAGAAAAAGAAAGAGAAAAACTCACAAAACTCTAGTGATCCTGGTAATGCGGCGGTGATCCGACGGTGGTAGTGGTGAGTAATTTGTCTTCGGACCTGAGTATCTAAAACACACACCAAAAACTACCTAAAAAGCAGAAGATTATAACTGAAAAACAAAACTACTCTAAGCCTTGGGTTGCCTCCCAAGAAGCGCTTATTTAACGTCATTAGCTTGACTCTTAGCATGAAATGACAAGATTAGACATTGTCAATGCCCTTAATAACTTGTCAAAGCCATGTGAACACATCTCAGAAAAGCATAAGTAACACATTGATAAATCAATTAAGAATAATATAACATTCAAAGATCGTTTTAATTTATCAAACATGTGTGCCCAATTTTCATGAAATGGCATTTGCTCAAATAAATTCAGCATAAGTGGTGGCTTTAGAAAATACTTACAGTATGAATCAAAGCACTTGTCACCAATTACTTTTATCAAAGATGAACTCCATATATTCTCCATCTTCCACCTTGTGTTGTAGACTTGGCTCGTCATCTTGGAACTCCATAAGCTCCTAATGTAAGAAGGTGGGGAAACTGAAGCAAGGAGTGTCAAGGCCTAACATAGGGCGCACCATGACAACGGGAGCCTTAACAAATGTATCATGTTGATTTACTCCCTCATGGCTGTCTACTCCATCAACAAAGAAGTCATCTTGGTCGACAAAAGAGTCTTCTTCCAAAACCGTAAAACCCTCAAACAATTTACTCCACATGAATGAAGATGATTCAGGCTCCCTAGGCGCTGTAAGAATCTCCCTGCCCGCACAAACTTCTCTTGGCCCTGTGATGATCTGCTCAACCTGCCTTATAGGTATGAATTCATGTGGGGCATCAAATTCATTCATCTTCATAACTCACATCAAGTGTAGTAGATTGCTCCTCAACTTGAATCTGAGTGTCTGATTCATGATCGTTTGACTCCAATGTGACTCCACCTCTCCTTTCACACAACTCAAAAGGGAAAGAGATTGTGGAATGAAAATATGAAGAACAAGACTCACAGTGCTCCTTGATTCTAGTATCCGCCCATATGGAGAGATCCTTGATTATATCCTCATGAGACGTATCAACCGGCTGGGATGGTTGGGAAGATGACTCAACCAGAAAGCTCTGATGTCTCATGAAACATAAGAAATCCTAGCATTCCTCAGATCCCATATATAAAAGCCTCTCATTGCTCATATAGTCGGCCAACCCTCTTGTCTCAAAATCCATACCATGGATAACTCCCATGTTCACCTCTCTATCACTGTATCGTAATCCCCAAGCACCAAGTTCAAACACATGGTCTTGAAATATTGAAAAATAGTCATCGAAGTGTTCATCCTGCAGTTTTCTACAATCGAACAAAGCCATAGATTAGTAGCACAGGTGTTATGAACCGTAAGATAGGTTCACAACACCAAGAATAGCACAAAAGTAAAAACACAAATAGCGACGAGTCCCCGACAACGGCGCCAAATTTGATGAGGTATTTTCAATGGTCGTTAATACCTATCAAAGAAACCTTATCTTTACCAACTCAGTAGAGCGGCAAGTAAGGGTCGATCCCACAGAGACTCGTGTATTTGTGCTATTACTTGGATGCCAAGTAACCAAGAGGGGGGTTTATTGATTAATTTATCTAAACTAATATGCAAATTGAAAAGTAAATATGAATGCAAAAGTTGATTTAAATATATGAGAGACAAACGTGTTCAACTAGTTAAATCCATCATGTTATTGCTTTGTCGATCATTTATTCTCTTGATTCTCTTGTCACTTGATTAATCAATTGTGGATAATGATTCTACTAAGGATTAAAACCCGAACTTCAGATTTAGTTGATAGAACTACTAGTCTAGCAACCCTAATTAAATAACAACCTAGAAGACCTTCTAGATTCAATTAAATAACAGCATGACGATTCACGTTATCAATAGAAACAAACATATAGAGCAATCAGACATCTAAGTGACTTGTGAATTTATTCCCCTCTTCAACCAACTAGTCCAACCGGTACTAAATTGATTAAAGTATACTCTTGGTCAAATTAACTCCGACTGGTAATTAATCAGATTCAGTTATAACTAGAAATTCAATGAGGTAGCTAATCTAACAAAACCCTAGTTTAGATTCAATTGAGCACAGAGAATAAACTCTATTGAAGTTTGTTGAGAATCAAATCAAACCTTATAAATTTAGCACTTCATAATTGAAATAAATAAAAACTTACAAAGGTTCAAAGTTGCTCTCTTGAGAGAAAAACCCTATCCTCCAAAAGTATGATCAAAAGTTATGACAATGATAGACAAAGAAAACTAAAAACAAAGTTTAATAACCCTAGAAGATATCCAAATATCAAATTATCTCGAAATTAAATCAAACCAGTCGAAAATCATATAATCATAGACCAACTCGAAGCCCATTCCATCGGCCCAATCCTCTCGCAACGGAACAAAGTGGCGCGGTCTCCCAAGCATGCCGCGGCCGCGGCACCTAGAGCTCCAGCCCGCGGCACTCTCGGTTCAGCATTTCAGGCGACACTTCGGAGGCTGTTTTCACCCCCTTCGAGTTGGAATTTGGACTTGGAGTAAAAATATGAATTGTAGCTCTTAAAGTTAGCTTTCCAGTGATAACAAATTCCGCTTCATCCATGCACTATAGCTCCAAAACCAAGCATTGCAAGATAGAGGTGTCAAAACAAGTCTCCAATGCATAGCCAGGGTTTAAGCGTTCTTTTCACACAAGCTCTTGGGTCTTGGTTCTTCCAATCTTCACTTGTATAACACTAAGCTTCCTCAAACTCCACCATAGTCCCTTATGATCCATCCCGTCCATGCTTGTTTACCGAAAGATCTGCAAAACCGAACAAAACAAGTGCAAAACCCGAATTCCCTACAAAACCTAAAAAGCTAAGAACTACACTAAACTAAGCTAAAACTCATGCAAAACAAACATAAATATGAATCCTAAACTATACCTATATGCAAGCTATCAGTACTCGTTGGAGACGCCATCATGGATTGCTCCTTTGGGAAGTTTCTGGACGAAACTCTCTTTAAGGAGGGTAGAATGTAATATTCAGGAATACTTTGATATGATAATATTTCTCGAAATTCGTTCCGGGATTGCTTAGTTATTAAGTATTCTCGGATTACCTCATTTTTACCAAGATTTTATATATTAAAAAAAATTATTAGTGTCAAAGTTATCCATTAGTTCGTTTCTTAGTCGTTAAGTAATCTTGTCTATTAATAGAATCAAGATAGACTTGTAAAAGTTTTGATCTTATCCGTTTTCTTAGATATTCGTGCCATGTGCTCTATCTCGTCAATCTTTGTGCCATGCTTATCTTTATTCTTCGATATTTGTGTCATGTTATCTTATCTTCTAGATTTGTGTGCATGATCTTTATCTCTTATACAAGCCAAACTGAATTTGTCTTCTTCCATTTCTTCTATATAAAGGCTTAAAGGTGCCTTGAGAAAGCCTTAGTTTCCTCCCATTTTCGTGCCTCTCTCCCTTCCTTTCATTTCTTTGTTCTTTCCACCATAAAACCACTTTGTCACCACCTTCTTGCTTGTTATTGGTCACACCTTCCACCGGAAGACAAGGATCATCCTTCTCCTCACTTTTGGTGAGTTTTTCTTTCCTTGTTTTTCTTGTTGAGTTGTGTGAGGTTTTTGGGTTAGAGTTTGTAAGAGTTCAAAGGTTATTAATATTCAGTGAGGTATATATGTATATAGGAGCATGAGTCTAAGGCCGTGACCAGAGACAAGGGGAAGAGACAGACTATCTGTCTCAAGACGGGGTTCTACTTTGCGTGTTAGTTAATTCTTCTTCAAGGTAAGTCGTTTACGACTTGCTCAGTAGCTATTCAGTTTGTAACACCCCTATTTTGCAACATTGGGTATTACCGCCAGTGACCTCGGATTTTACCGTCCAAAGCCACCCAAGGCTTTTAGAATGATATAGAACATAAAATGCGAAATAACACATAATTTATAATTAGAAAAGGGTGCTCCCGAGGGAGGCTTGGTTCTTACAAAATATCTTACATTGTCTTCACACTTAAGGTTACTTGAAAACAAACATCAAAACCACCATGTCCTTGAGATAAAGCGATATTTAAACTAAAATGAAAAGATAAGTACATCTTGAACGATCTTGAACATCCTTCACTCCACCTCACTTTACGCCTTGCTATGGTTCCCTGGATCTGACATAATTCGCGAGGGGCGATAGAATGCCAGGCAAACATGCGGAAAGAAGAATTAGTCTAGGAGACTAAGCAAGCGGGAATAGAACTTCCCGAGGGTATTTTGGTAATTTCAAATTATTGGCGAAAGAGATAAGTGGGTTGTGTTTGCGATGGGCTTGTTTATGTGGAACTTAAAAGTACGAAAGAGAGAGCGAGAGCATATCCCAATGGGGATAGCTCGATAAGCAAGAGAAGTACTACTGATTGTAGACTTCTTTGGAATAGAATGTATGTTGGGAACGTTAATTAATTCATACAAGTCCAAAACCTCTCCCGCCCTGAGCGGACCGAGAGCCGGATCGATCATTTGAGACCGGTCCGGTTTTGGTGTCTTAATTGTGCATTGGGCACTTATCTTATTTAGTGACAAAAAGACGTTCGATTTCATTTATGATTTATAAGAGAAAGTGGTGGGACACGGATAGTCCGAGCCACCCAAAGGAAAAACTCAGTTTTCCGGCACTTAGCTAGAGTGCGCTCATCCCTCCTTGCAATCGGAGAGGATGGGATCATGATCCCGAAAGTCGTACTTCAAACGCGTAGGCACTTACGACTAAGTGATATAGAATTATCTCCTCGATTGCTCGATGATGAGAATTCGGTCTTGTTTTGGCCCGATCTTGACAAGTAATTCTCTTTCCAACCTGATTTGCCTTCAAAGTTAATAACTTGTTGCGCAAGAAACACGAATTGTAATTAAAGAAACTCATTTGATAAATTGAAAGAATCAACATTGATAGTTCAATTGGATTGGCTCTAACGCTAAATCCAATTGATTAACTAGATTTGATCTTTAACAATCAAACTAGAACAATCTCAATTGACTAAATCAATCAACCAAATTTAAGAACAAACAAAAGAAAGGATTCGGATTTGAGAAGATGATGATGATCGATCAGTTTGAATGCTTGAACACGATTGTTTAATGGCCCAAGAGCACGACTACACCAAAGGGGTTTAATCTTACTGAGCTGATTTTTATTGAATGAAGATGCAAACTATAAATAAGAAATACAAAACAAAGTTCCTCGGAGAGCAAGGCATGGCATGGCCGACCCTAGTAGAAACAATTCAGTCCAATGACTTGCTTCCCAAGATAACATAAAATAATTAAAAAACATCTATCTAAGTCTCCTTATCATAAATAAATCAAATAAATAATTATTTGACTTATTTATATAAGAAAACTAAAAAGCTAATCCTAAAACTCAAAAATATATAATTAATAGTAAGAGTTTGGTTCAAATGAAACAAACTCTTAACCTAAAATGAACCCTTATCCTGAAACGAATGCACTTTTTGTAGTTAGTAGTGCACTTTTCCTACTTCAGAGTGCACTTTTTCGCATTTGCCCTTTTCGTACTTTTTAGTGCACTTTTCATACTTTTTGTATTGCACTTTTTGTATTTTTCAATGCACTTTTACATGAAAAGTGCACTACTAACTAGGAAAAGTGCATTCGTTTCACGTTTTAGGATAAGAGTTTGTTTCATTTGAACCAAACTCATAATAATAAAGCAAGATATATTTCAGCCCTAACCAACTTCCTATGGCCGAAATTATCATAAAGATAAAGATAGAATCAAAATAAAAGATAAGATTCTTGTAAGACTTGAACAACTCTCAGTAAATCGCAATTTTCGGCTCTTTTCTGTTGGATTCTGCTTTCGACGTAAACTACAAAGTTGTAGATCTTTTAATTATCTATCCAGCGCAATTTGAGCGGACTTGAGATCCATTTTCTAGCTGAAGTTATGACCATTTTACTGAACACTGCTTTTAATTTGACGGGTTTCATAACTTTTCGAACATTCAAAACTTCATCCTCTTCCTTGGTAACCTTGGATGCCATTGATGAACATAATGAAAGGATAATATCAGATCCATGAAGACCTTCTTAAATTGAAATGATCGGGACCTTATTAAAGGTCTTGGTGTTTGGCCTCCATTCGTCTTCAACAAATCATTCGCTTTCATCCTCCCTTGATTTGCATCATTCTCCCCCACTTGAATTCGACTTTTCCTGAAGGCGACATTGTTAAAGAATAAAAGGACATGGTATGAATTCTCGAATGTAAAAAGATCTTCATTGAATTGCATAGGCGCCAATTCAAGCGCGCTTGGGCATACCATAGTTGTGTCGTTTGTTGATATCTCTTCTTCGTCCTCAACGATGGCCACAAGCGTGCTTGCCTTTGGTACCTCCTTAGGTTTCACATTGACCCATGTTGGGGCTGATCTTGGAGGTGGAAGTTTCGGCGTTGATGATGACAACGTTGACCAAGCAATAAAATCTTCAGTAGGATCCAAAGAAAGTAAATTTGGCGGTGGATCTTCCTTTTTGTAGTCCTCAAAAACACAATTTTCCTCATCCATATGGCTGGAATATGTGAAAATATTGTTGAAAATTGAAAAGCACTCGTCATTATCTTCGATTGGGAGCTCATCAGAGAAAATTTCGGGGTCGATGCTTTCCGAAATCTCCAAGTGAAGTTGAAGGCGCTGATAAAAATCCACACTAACATACATTGAAGATCAATATATAATATCAAATAAGGAAACTTGTCTCAACCTGGATAGGATACCAATTGATACGGAATTATCTCCTCGAATGCTCGATGATGACAATTTGGCCTTGTTTTGGCCCGATCTTGATCGACAAGTAATTCTCTTTCCAACCTGATTTGCTTTCAAAGTTAATAACTTGTTGCGCAAGAAACACGAATTGTAATTAACGAAACTGATTTGATAAATTGAAAGAATCAACTTCGATAGTTCAATTGAATTGGCTCTAACGCTAAATCCAATTGATTAACTAGATTTGATCTTTAACAATTAAACTAGAACAATCTCAATGACTAAATCAATCAACCAAATTTAAGAACAAACAAAAGAGAGGATTCGGATTTGAGAAGATGATGATGATCGATCAGTTTGAATGCTTGAACACGATTGTTTAATGGACCAAGAGCAAGACTAAACCAAAGGGGTTAATCTTACTAAGCTGATTTTTATTGAATGAAGATGCAAACTATAAATAAGAAATACAAAATAAAGTTCCTTGGAGAGCAAGGCATGGCATGGCCGGCCCTAGTAGAGACAATTTGGTCCAATGACTTGCTCCCCAAGATAACATAAAATAATTAAAAAACATCTATCTAAGTCTCCTTATCATAAATAAATCAAATAAATAATTATTTGACTTATTTATATAAGAAAACTAAAAAGCTAATCCTAAAACTCAAAAATATATAATTAATAATAAAGCAAGATATATTTCAGCCCTAACAAACTTCCTATGGCCGAAATTATCATAAAGATAAAGATAGAATCAAAATAAAAGATAAGATTCCCGTAAGACTTGAACAACTCTCAGTAAATCGCAATTTTCGGCTCTTTTCTGTTGGCTTCTGCTTTCGACGTAAACTACAAAGTTGTATATCTTTTAATTATATATCCAGCGCAATTTGAAACGACTTGAGATCAATTTTCTAGCTGAAGTTATGACCATTTTACTGAACACTGCTTTTAATTTGACGGGTTTCATAACTTTTCGAACATTAAAAACTTCATCCTCTTCCTTGGTGGCCTTGGACGCCATTGATGAACATAATGAAAGGATAATATCAGATCCATGAACAGCTTCTTAAATTTAAATGATCGGGACCTTAGTAAAGGTCTTGGTGTTTGGCCTCCATTCGTCTTCAACAAATCATTCGCTTTGATCCTCCCTTGATTTGCATCATTCTCCCGCACTTGAATTCGACTTTTCCTCAAGGCGACGTTGTTAAATAATAAAAGGACATGGTACGAATTCTCCAATGTAGAAAGATCTTCATTGAATTGTGTTGGGACGTTGTTGGGACCTCTGGTTCTAAACAACGGATCAACGATTCAATTCTCTTAAGTTTTGATAATGACAAACACCATAGGGAACTAATGTGGTTTGTTCAAGTATTTCTAAGGAACACAAGTACAACCAAGAACTCCTACGAATGACCAAAAGCCACTGCAGGCCACAATGAAGAGTTTCCATCAAGGGAACTCTGAAGAGGAAAGTTCCCATGAAGTGGGAACTCCCAGAAACAATCAAGAGAACACAAGCTTACAACGATGAAGAGTTTCCATCAAGGGAACTCTGAAGAAGTCAGTTCCCATGACATGGGAACTCACATGTGAGGACAACGACCGTTCAGCGCAGATCGCGGGATTCTGTCTCAGACAGCCCGAGGGAACAGTCTGAGGATCAGACTGTCACGCTTCATCCAACGGTCCGGATTATCCAAGAAGTTGACCTAGTTCAAACCAAAGTCACATGTGAAGAAAGTACAACTTGGGCATCAAGCAAAGGTCATTTTGGACACAAACGAAAGATGCGACTGCCCAAGCTCATTGGACTATAAAGCCAAATGAATAGTACTCGGTCTGAGTACTTCTCCCAGAACTTACAAACACCCACATCAGAGAAAAGAAAGAAAAGGAAGAGAAGTTCCCGCCGGCGAGTGTGTGATCTCGACGACGGTGAAGCTGAAGTTCCCAGGAGCAAGGGAACTGAGAAGTCAACGTAAGGTTTGAGTTACTTGTGTTTTGCTGTTGTGAGCTTAGGAACTCAGTTGAGAGGATTTACTAGTGTTGCTAGAGTTAGGAAGAACTTGTAGGAACAGAGAAGTGTAAATCCGGCTGTGTAACTAAGGAACAAAGCAATCAATATAAGTAAGTCATTCAAAATCCTCCAAGAGGAGGTAGAGGTTTACCCATACAACTAGTTGGTTGTAGTGGGGTTCCTCTATAAAGGAACTGGGCTTTTTACTGTTTTTATTACTTGCGATTATTTACTTCCGCTGCCTTGGGAACAGCTTAATTGCCAGTTCCCAAGCTCACTGCTAACCGGTTACGATCCAACAATTGGTATCAGAGCTTGCGCTCTAGATTTGTGTTAGCATCGCAGGTGTCAAAATGGCTCAGGAACTTACTCAGGTGGGGAACAATACCAGTAAGCCGCCAAGGCTTATCACAGGAAGATTTGAAAGCTTGCAACGCGACATGAAGGATTGGATGCGTGGCCAAGACTACCAAGCCTAGTGTGTTATCGAAAGGGGGAACTTCGAAATCGATCCAGCTATTGTCAACGACCTCTCAAAGTGGGGTCCCAACGAGTACAAGTGCATGGAGGCAAACTACAAAGCAAAACAGTACATAAAGAGGTCCATGTGTGTACAAGATTGTGACAGGGTTGCAAACCTTGACACAGCCAAGGAAATGTGGGAAGCCATCCAACAAATGCACGTTGGGAACTCAGATCTCATAGAAGACTTTAAGATGAATGCAAAAAGGGAGTTCTACAACTTCCAAATGGAAATGGGAGAGTCCGTCGACAGCTACCCATCCCGGTTTGAAGGACTTTGCACTAAGATGGAAGGATTGGGGATCACAAAAGAAGAAATCACCCACAAAATGAAGGTCCAACAGCTCTTCAAAGGATTGACTGGAGAATCGGCAAACGAGAGAACGATGTTCAAGGAAAACCCAGAAAATCGAACGATTATGATCCATCAAGTATTTGGAAAGCTAGTGGGACATGAGAAGAGGAAGATCGATGATAAGGAACAAACTCGAGCTCATCGAGGGATCGCACTCAAGATCGAAAAGATGCTCAAATCAACCCAAGAACAACATGAAGACTCCGAAGAAGAAGAGGATGAAGAGCTAGTTCTTGTAACAAAGGCTCTTCGAAATTTCTTCAAAGGAAAGTCTCAACGGAACAGCGGGAACTGGGGAAAGGGACAGAGTTCCCAAAGAAAGCCCACAGAGAAGGATCTCTCAGAAGTGACTTGCTACAAATGCAATAGGAAAGGACATTTTGCGAAGGAATGTCCACAAGGAACTGATGGCAGGAAGCAAGGAAAGAAGGCCTACATCGCTACCTGGAGCGATGATGAAGACGAAGATCCTGAGTCATGGGCACTCCCAGACATGTGTGGCATGGCCATAGGAGAAACCACTGGGGAACAACCCAGTGAGGTAACCACTGAAACTGTTCTTGATTCCTTGAGTAACTATGAAAAACCTGAGTTGTTGAAAATTCTTTCAAGTCTTGTCAAAGATAACATAAAACTGCAAAACAAGTTGGAAAAACAGGAACACATAAATTCTCAATTAGTTGGTCTTGAGCCCTGTCCCAACTGCATATCCCTTCTAGAAAAACTCAAGTCTCATGTGTCTCACATCGTAGACCTAGAAAGAGAAATCAAAACTCTAGAGAAAGATGAGAACACCCTCTTGCAAAACCTGAGTAAGACTCCAGAACATCTTGAAGCCTCTAGTTCCCAAGTTAAGTTTGTCCCAGCCAGATATGGCATAGGATACAAAGGTGAGTGCTCCAAGAACGGAAAGTCACCCCTGAGCGAACATGAGATCCATGAGTGTAGGGCCTTAGAACTCCAGTGCGAGAAACAGAAAAATGCTCATCTCGAGGAGAAAATCAGGGTCCTAGAGAGTGGAAACAATGGTGAGAAAGACTACTATACTGGGAACTCTGGACATAGAATCTATGTCAAAATTGCTAAGGGAAATGGGTCTCGAGTGTACAACAAAGAAACCATGGATAGGAACCGTATCCAGAGACCACACCCAAAATACTATTGGGAGAATACTACAAGACATGTTGGCACTGTGGTGCTCATGGGCACTACAAGGATGCATGTCACAAGAAGAGAGCCCAAACCCCTAGAAGCCATGAGTTCCCAAACAGACAAAAACGTCATGCTCATCACCAAAGGAACTCCAACTCTCAAAATTCCAAAGACATCAACATTTCTGACTATATCTTGAATGAAAATGTTTTCCCTTGCAAGGGACCTGGCAAGAGTCATCTTGTCTGGGTCTCAAAACACTAACTTTTCCTTGTAGGTGGCAGTGAGAGGGAACAGTACATGGTTCATAAATAGTGGATGCTCGAACCATATGACAGGAAACAAGGATATCCTCATCTCACTCCACACTCATGCCGAAGGAGGCCACGTCTCATTTGGCAACAAGAACAAGGGAGAAGTTATTGGAAAAGGAGAAGTGTTGCTCAATAGATCTATTAAAGTTAGCAACGTAAATCTGGTAAAGGATCTGGGATACAATCTGTTGAGTGTCTCCCAGATGTGTGATCAAGGGAACAACATCGTCACTTTCGACTCAGATGAATATCTCGTCATCAACAAGAAGACCAACAAAGTAATTCTAAGAGGAAGAAGATACAACAATGTGTATGTGGTGGACACCAACTTTGAACCACCAATGAAGCTGTGCCTTGCGAGTTCCCAAGATGACACGGAACTCTAGCATCAAAGACTGGGACATGCTGGTGTAAATCAAATCCTGAAGCTTTATCTACAGGATCTGGTCATTGGTCTTCCACGGATCAATCTCGAAGGAGTCAAAATGTGTGAAGCATGTGTCCTAGGGAAACAGACCAGGACCTCCTTCAAACCCAAGAAGGTGGTAAGCACAACCAGGTCCCTGGAGTTAATTCACATGGATCTCTGTGGTCCCATGAGAACAGCTAGCTACGGTGGAAAAAGGTACATGTATGTTTTAATTGATGATTTTTCAAGATTCACCTGGGTTATTTTCTTGAAGGCAAAATCACAAGCGTTTGAAGAATTTGAGCCCTTCATCAAAAGAACAGAAGTAAGCTTGGGGCTGAAACTGAAAGCAATCAGATCTGATCACGGAACTGAGTTTCGAAACTCGGAGTTCCTAAACTTCTGTGAGCAAAATGGGATCTCTCACAACTTGTTAGCACCTCGCACTCCTCAGCAAAATGGAGTGGTCGAGAGAAAGAACAGAACTCTGGAGGACATGGCTAGATCCATGATGATCAAAAGTGGAGTTCCTGAGTACTTCTGGACTGAAGCCATCTCCACAGCTACATACATCCTAAATCGAGCCATGACAAGGCCCCTGATCAACAAGACCTCCTATGAGCTCATTAAAGGGAGAAAACCAAACATCTCACACTTGAGAACATTTGGTTGCACATGCTTTGTTCACAACAACGGCAAAGACAATCTTGGCAAATTCGACCCCAGGAGCGACGAAGGGATCTTCCTGGGATACTCATCACAAAGCAAGGCTTACAGGGTCTACAATAAAAGAACCAAGAAGATAGAGGAAAGCATTCATGTCGTCTTCAATGAAAAGTCTATAAAGATGGGAACCGAGACCCAAGGGAAAGGAACTCTGTTCAAGTTAGTTAGACATGAAGACGAGGATGATGACGAGGATGAGCCAAGGAAAAGGGATGAAGACTATCCAAGTGCAAGCAATATCCCACAACCAGGGAACAACGACGAAGGTCCAACCCTCACTGATCAAACCTCCCTCGAGGCTCCTTCCTCAGAAGAACTACAAGACACCTCCAACTCTCTCGAGGTCCCCTCTTCAGGGAACAACTCTGCTGTTCCCCATGACAATACCCTGCCAGAATCAAGTATTCAAGGGGAACAAAGAGGGAACTTGCCAGAAATCTCTGAAGAAACATCAAATGAAGAAGTTGGAGATGAGAGTTACCATGACAAAGAAACACCAACTGAGGATGATACACATGCAAAGGAACTCACTCATACAAGAACCGTTCAACAAAAGAAGGACCACCCCCTTGAGAACATCATCTCCCCTCTTGATAAAGGTGTGCAAACTCGTTCCTCTCTCAATAATTTTTGTGCTTTTAACGCGTTTGTTTCAATGGTGGAACCCAAAAATATCAAAGAAGCATTAAAGGTCCCAAATTGGATTCAAGCCATGCAAGAGGAACTCCACCAATTCGAGAGGAACAAAGTTTGGAAGATAGTTCCTAGGCCCAAAAACAAGAACATCATAGGAACTCGATGGGTCTTTAGGAACAAGCTCGATGATCATGGAGCTGTAGCAAGGAACAAGGCTAGGTTAGTAGCACAAGGATACAGGCAAGAGGAAGGGATTGACTACGATGAGACCTTCGTACCAGTTGCCAGGATCGAGGCAATCAGACTCCTCATCGCCTATGCCGCTCACAAGGGCTTCAAACTTTATCAAATGGATGTGAAAACAGCCTTCCTAAATGGACATCTCAAGGAAGAAGTGTATGTGGCAGAACCTCCAGGATTCGAAGATGAGAAACTACCCAACCATGTCTATTTCCTGGAAAGGGCCCTTTACGGATTCAAACAAGCTCCCCGATCATGGTATGACAGGTTTGCTCAATTCCTCTTGTCCCATGGATACATTCGTGGTTCCATAGACAAGACTTTGTTTTTAAAGAAAGAATCTAAAGACATCTTGATTGTGCAAGTATATGTTGATGACATTGTGTTTGGAGCAACTAACGAAACACTTGTAGAGAAGTTTAAGGACCTCATGAGCAGCAAGTTTGAGATGAGTCTCACTGGGGAACTCACGTTGTTCTTGGGACTTCAAATATCCCAAACAAAGGAGGGAACAAAGATTCATCAACAGAAATACATCAAGGAAATGCTCGTGAAGTATGAAATGGAACACTCCAAACCCATCGACACTCCCATCTCACCAAATTCAAGGCTCAATGCGGATGAAACAGGTATTAGTGTGGACAAAAGGAACTATCGAGGTACGATCGGGTCCCTTCTCTACTTAACAGCTAGTAGACCTGATATCATGTTCTCTGTATGTCTTTGTGCTCGTTTTCAAGCTAACCCCAAGGAATCACACCTGAAAGAGGTGAAGAGAATTTTCAGGTATCTCAAAGGGAACGATAACTTGTGCCTATGGTATCCAAGGAACAGTTCCCTTGAGCTCATTGCATACACAGATGCAGATTTTGCAAGGCACTTGGTTGACAGAAAGAGCACATCAGGAATTGCCCAGTTTCTAGGGTCATGCTTAGTCTCGTGCGGATCTAAAAAGCAAAACTCAGTGGCACTCTCCACAGCTGAAGCCGAATATGTGGCTGCCGCATCATGCTGTTCCCAGGTTCTATGGCTTAGGTCACAACTCCAGGATTACAGTATGTCTTTTGGGCCAGTTCCCATACTCTGTGATAACACTAGTGCCATAAACATTTCCAAAAATCCTTGGATCATTCTAGAACTAAGCATATTGATATAAGGCATCACTTTCTACGTGACAATGTCGAAAATGGGAACATCTCGATAGAACACTATAGAACTGAAGAGCAAATTGCGGACATTCTTACCAAAGCCTTAGACAGACGTCCCTACCAGCGTTTTCGAATGCTTCTAGGGATGATAACTCTAAACTAAACAAGTCCTTGTTTGTCTCTCTCTCAATGCCTGACTAGTTTATATAAGATTGCATGATAGGGAACTTGGATTTATTGCTTTCACTATGCCATGATTACTAGTCTAGAGAAAAATGTGTACAAAGGAACTCTATTTCTTTTGGCCCAAAATGATCAACCAGAGTTCCCTTTATCCCTCATTACAAGCCACCATGACGGTTGATCATATGACCCACCCTAAGCTAGGAACCAGACAAATGCTTCTCATGAGCCAAAATATTTCCTTTATCGAGTTGCAAATTGTCTAGTTCCCTTTGAGTTCCCTAGCCCCACAAAAAGATGAGTGTGAAGTTCCCTTAACCACTTCACTCTCCCTGACCTTGATAAGATCATGGGAACTGATGCATCTACAAAGAGAACGCTGACTAATCTGCAAAGAAAAACCGTCACTTGGGAAGCGAACTTTTGTGTCAGAGGCTCTGAAGCGTTAAAGGCCAAGTATTCAAAATTTGAAAAGGACTTCCCAAGAGATCGTGACGCGTGTCCAGAGGCGTGCTTGAGAAGTTGAAACGGCGCCCCACGTTCATTGGGCAACGGTTATCGAGGTTATTCCACTTCCATTTCTACCCTTCACCTCCTCAGCAGAAAGGACCTCGCATGGTCTCTAGGGGGAACACATCTAAAAGCACTTCAAGGAAGGGGAAGGGGACCACCAAGCATCATGTCGATGAGCGCAGGAAGCTTCTTCCTCACCTCATTGTTTCTGAAGAAGTGGTGACTGAAAATGGTCTAGGGGAACTATGGGACCTGATCAAGGCCCAGGGCTGGGAGAGACTCTGCCAAGAGACTGTGAGCGTAGATCCCTCACAAGTGCGTCGATTCTACAACAACTTCACTATCACCAACGACGACACTCAGGGAACTCTCTTCCAAGAAGGCGACGAGTTCATTTTTACAACGTCGACAATCCGCCTTCAACTCCAGGTCCCTGGCCAAGGGCTCAGCGAGGTGCCCAGCAAGCTCTGGGGCGACTTCAACAGTGCCGAGGTGTGCAACACAATCTTCGAGGGTCGGGTTCCCTCTAAAGTCCTCTCGACGCATCACCTATCCTTGGTTGCCAAGCTCGCTCACCAATTCATCATCAACGTGGTGATCCCGCGTCAAGAGAAGCACTTGGTCGTCAACATCCTAGATGACATCATCCTCTACCACTTCCTCCTCAAGAAGCCCATAAATCTTCCCTGGATAATCCTTGGGCACATGGAGAAGTGCATGGCCTCCAAGTCCCACTCCCTTCCCTACTCCGGGCTGATCAAGAAGCTCCTACAAAAAGAGGGTCTTTACGACGCCTCTAAAACGAAATCGAGCTTGGAAGGGAACTGGATATTACAGTTGCCCAGAAGATGAGGCACTCGGAGCCTGTAGAGGAGACGGCTCCCCTAGAGTCTGGTCCACAAGAGGGGAACTCTCCAGTGTTGCTCCGCATTGCCAACACCCTCGACCAGATTGCTAGGGACCAAGCAGTGTTGGCTAGAGGACAAGAAAAGCTTACACAAGTCCTTACGTTCCTCTGTGACGCCCTGTTCCCTCAGAACCCATGATCTCCCCCTTCGTGTTCCCTTAATCCAAAAATGACCACAAATTGTACTTGGGTTCCCATTGTACATATTATCTTAACTAATGAAATGGTCTTTATTTTGATTGCGTGTTCCCTTCCTTCTTATTGCTTTGCTTATTTTCGATGATGTCAAAAGGGGGAAAGACAAAAAATGCGAAATGAGTTAAAAGTCTAAGTTATCACAGACCACGCATAAGCTAAGGGGGAACAACTGCATAAAAAGCTTAATAGGAACTATGTGTCTCACCAGAAGTGGCTCCCTAAATCTAAGTGTTTCACCAAAAAATGACTCTCCCAAATTATACTTAGGAACTCATCAGCATATCATTCATTGAAATACTTGCATTTTTGTGATGGGTTTGTCATCATCAAAAAGGGGGAAATTGTTGGGACGTTGTTGGGACCTCTGGTTCTAAACAACGGATCAACGATTCAATTCTCTTAAGTTTTGAAAATGACAAACACCATAGGGAACTAATGTGGTTTGTTCAAGTATTTCTAAGGAACACAGGTACAACCAAGAACTCCTACGAATGACCAAAAGCCACTGCAGGCCACAATGAAGAGTTTCCATCAAGGGAACTCTGAAGAGGAAAGTTCCCATGAAGTGGGAACTCCTAGAAACAATCAAGAGAACACAAGCTTACAACGATGAAGAGTTTCCATCAAGGGAACTCTGAAGAATCAGTTCCCATGACATGGGAACTCACATGTGAGGACAACGACCGTTCAGCGCAAATCGCGGGATTCTGTCTCAGACAGCCCGAGGGAACAGTCTGAGGATCAGACTGTCACGCTTCATCCAACGGTCCGATTGATCCAAGAAGTTGACCTAGTTCAAACCAAAGTCACATGTGAAGAAAGTACAACTTGGGCATCAAGCAAAGGGCATTTTGGACACAAACGAAAGATGCGACTGCCCAAGCTCATTGGACTATAAAGCCAAATGAATAGTACTCGGTCTGAGTACTTCTCCCAGAACTTACAAACACCCACATCAGAGAAAAGAAAGAAAAGGAAGAGAAGTCCCCGCCGGCGAGTGTGTGATCTCGACGATGGTGAAGCTGAAGTTCCCAGGAGCAAGGGAACTGAGAAGTCAGCGTAAGGTTTGAGTTACTTGTGTTTTGCTGTTGTGAGCTTAGGAACTCAGTTGAGAGGATTTACTAGTGTTGCTAGAGTTAGGAAGAACTTGTAGGAACAGAGAAGTGTAAATCCGGCTGTGTAACTAAGGAACAAAGCAATCAATATAAGTAAGTCATTCAAAATCCTCCAAGCGGAGGTAGAGTTTACCCATACAACTAGTTGGTTGTAGTGGGGTTCCTCTATAAAGGAACTGTGCTTTTTACTGTTTTTATTACTTGCGATTATTTACTTCCGCTGCCTTGGGAACAACTTAATTGCCAGTTCCCAAGCTCACTGCTAACCGGTTACGATCCAACAATTGGTATCAGAGCTTGCGCTCTAGATTTGTGTTAGCATCGCAGGTGTCAAAATGGCTCAGGAACTTACTCAGGTGGGGAACAATACCAGTAAGCCGCCAAGGCTTATCACAGGAAGATTTGAAAGCTGGCAACGCGACATGAAGGATTGGATGCGTGGCCAAGACTACCAAGTCTGGTGTGTCATCGAAAGGGGGAACTTCGAAATCGATCCAACTATTGTCAACGACCTCTCAAAGTGGGGTCCCAACGAGTACAAGTGCATGGAGGCAAACTACAAAGCAAAACAGTATCTAAAGAGGTCCATGTGTGTACAAGATTGTGACAGGGTTGCAAACCTTGACACAGCCAACGAAATGTGGGAAGCCATCCAACAAATGCACGTTGGGAACTCAGATCTCAAAGAAGATCTTCAGAAGAATGCAAAAAGGGAGTTCTACAACTTCCAAATGGAAATGGGAGAGTCCGTCGACAGCTACCCATCCCGGTTTGAAGGACTTTGCACTAAGATGGAAGGATTGGGGATCACAAAAGAAGAAATCACCCACAAAATGAAGGTCCAACAGCTCTTCAATGGATTGACTGGAGAATGGGCAAACGAGAGAACGATGTTCAAGGAAAACCCAGAAAATCGAACGCTTATGCTCCATCAAGTATTTGGAAAGCTAGTGGGACATGAGAAGAGGAAGATCGATGATAAGGAACAAACTCGAGCTCATCGAGGGATCGCACTCAAGATCGAAAAGATGCTCAAATCAACCCAAGAACAACATGAACACTCCGAAGAAGAAGAGGATGAAGAGCTAGTTCTTGTAACAAAGGCTCTTCGAAATTTCTACAAAGGAAAGTCTCAACGGAACAGTGGGAACTGGGGAAAGGGACAGAGCTCCCAAAGAAAGCCCACAGAGAAGGATCTCTCAGAAGTGACTTGCTACAAATGCAATAGGAAAGGACATTTTGCGAAGGAATGTCCACAAGGAACTGATGGCAGGAAGCAAGGAAAGAAGGCCTACATCGCTACCTGGAGCGATGATGAAGACGAAGATCCTGAGTCATGGGCACTCCCAGACATGTGTGGCATGGCCATAGGAGAAACCACTGAAACTGTTCTTGATTCCTTGAGTAACTATGAAAAACCTGAGTTGTTGAAAATTCTTTCAAGTCTTGTCAAAGATAACATAAAACTGCAAAACAAGTTGGAAAAAACAGGAACACATAAATTCTCAATTAGTTGGTCTTGAGCCCTGTCCCAACTGCATATCCCTTCTAGAAAAACTCAAGTCTCATGTGTCTCACATCGTAGACCTAGAAAGAGAAATCAAAACTCTAGAGAAAGATGAGAACACCCTCTTGCAAAACCTGATTAAGACTCCAGAACATCTTGAAGCCTCTAGTTCCCAAATTAAGTTTGTCCCAGCCAGATATGGCATAGGATACAAAGGTGAGTGCTCCAAGAACGGAAAGTCACCCCTGAGCGAACATGAGATCCATGAGTGTAGGGCCTTAGAACTCCAGTGCGAGAAACAGAAAAATGCTCATCTCGAGGAGAAAATCAGGGTCCTAGAGAGTGGAAACAATGGTGAGAAAGACTACTATACTGGGAACTCTGGACATAGAATCTATGTCAAAATTGCTAAGGGAAATGGGTCTCGAGTGTACAACAAAGAAACCATGGATAGGAACCGTATCCAGAGACCACACCCAAAATACTATTGGGAGAATACTACAAGACATGTTGGCACTGTGGTGCTCATGGGCACTACAAGGATGCATGTCACAAGAAGAGAGCCCAAACCCCTAGAAGCCATGAGTTCCCAAACAGACAAAAACGTCATGCTCATCACCAAAGGAACTCCAACTCTCAAAATTCCAAAGACATCAACATTTCTGACTATATCTTGAATGAAAATGTTTTCCCTTGCAAGGGACCTGGCAAGAGTCATCTTGTCTGGGTCTCAAAACACTAACTTTTCCTTGTAGGTGGCAGTGAGAGGGAACAGTACATGGTTCATAAATAGTGGATGCTCGAACCATATGACAGGAAACAAGGATATCCTCATCTCACTCCACACTCATGCCGAAGGAGGCCACGTCTCATTTGGCAACAAGAACAAGGGAGAAGTTATTGGAAAAGGAGAAGTGTTGCTCAATAGATCTATTAAAGTTAGCAACGTAAATCTGGTAAAGGATCTGGGATACAATCTGTTGAGTGTCTCCCAGATGTGTGATCAAGGGAACAACATCGTCACTTTCGACTCAGATGAATATCTCGTCATCAACAAGAAGACCAACAAAGTAATTCTAAGAGGAAGAAGATACAACAATGTGTATGTGGTGGACACCAACTTTGAACCACCAATGAAGTTGTGCCTTGCGAGTTCCCAAGATGACATGGAACTCTAGCATCAAAGACTGGGACATGCTGGTGTAAATCAAATCCTGAAGCTTTATCTACAGGATCTGGTCATTGGTCTTCCACGGATCAATCTCGAAGGAGTCAAAATGTGTGAAGCATGTGTCCTAGGGAAACAGACCAGGACCTCCTTCAAACCCAAGAAGGTGGTATGCACAACCAGGTCCCTGGAGTTAATTCACATGGATCTCTGTGGTCCCATGAGAACAGCTAGCTACGGTGGAAAAAGGTACATGTATGTTTTAATTGATGATTTTTCAAGATTCACCTGGGTTATTTTCTTGAAGGCAAAATCACAAGCGTTTGAAGAATTTGAGCCCTTCATCAAAAGAACAGAAGTAAGCTTGGGGATGAAACTGAAAGCAATCAGATCTGATCACGGAACTGAGTTTCGAAACTCGGAGTTCCTAAACTTCTGTGAGCAAAATGGGATCTCTCACAACTTTTTAGCACCTCGCACTCCTCAGCAAAATGGAGTGGTCGAGAGAAAGAACAGAACTCTGGAGGACATGGCTAGATCCATGATGATCGAAAGTGGAGTTCCTGAGTACTTCTGGACTGAAGCCATCTCCACAGCTACATACATCTTAAATCGAGCCATGACAAGGCCCCTAATCAACAAGACCTCCTATGAGCTCATTAAAGGGAGAAAACCAAACATCTCACACTTGAGAACATTTGGTTGCACATGCTTTGTTCACAACAACGGCAAAGACAATCTTGGCAAATTCGACCCCAGGAGCGACGAAGGGATCTTCCTGGGATACTCATCACAAAGCAAGGCTTACAGGGTCTACAATAAAAGAACCAAGAAGATAGAGGAAAGCATTCATGTCGTCTTCAATGAAAAGTCTGTAAAGATGGGAACCGAGACCCAAGGGAAGGGAACTCTGTTCAAGCTAGTCAGACATGAAGACGAGGATGATGACGAGGATGAGCCAAGGAAAAGGGATGAAGACTATCCAAGTGCAAGCCATATCCCACAACCAGGGAACAACGACGAAGGTCCAACCCTCACTGATCAAACCTCCCTTGAGGCTCCCTCCTCAGAAGAACTACAAGAAACCTCCAACTCTCTCGAGGTCCCCTCTTCAGGGAACAACATCGCTGTCCCCCAAGACAATACACTGCCAGAATCAAGTATTCAAGGGAAACAAAGAGGGAACCTACCAGAAATCTCTGAAGAAACATCAAATGAAGAAGCTGAAGATGAAAGTTCCCATGACAAAGAAACACCAACTGAGGATAATACACATGCAAAGGAACTCACTCATACAAGAACCTTTCAACAAAGGAAGGACCACCCTCTTGAGAACATCATCTCCCCTCTTGTTAAAGGTGTGCAGACTCGTTCCTCTCTCAATAATTTTTGTGCTTTTAACGCGTTTGTTTCAATGGTGGAACCCAAAAATATCAAAGAAGCATTAAAGGACCCAGATTGGATTCAAGCCATGCAAGAGGAACTCCACCAATTCGAGAGAAACAAAGTTTGGAAGCTAGTTCCTAGGCCCAAAAACAAGAACATCATAGGAACCCGATGGGTCTTTAGGAACAAGCTCGATGATACTGGAGCTGTAGCAAGGAACAAGGCTAGGTTAGTAGCACAAGGATACAGGCAAGAGGAAGGGATTGACTACGATGAGACCTTCGCACCAGTTGCCAGGATCGAGGCAATCAGACTCCTCATCGCCTATGCTGCTCACAAGGAATTCAAACTTTATCAAATGGATGTGAAAACAGCCTTCCTAAATGGACATCTCAAGGAAGAAGTGTATGTGGCCCAACCTCCAGGATTCGAAGATGAGAAAATGCACAACCATGTCTATTTCCTGGAAAGGGCCCTTTACGGACTCAAACAAGCTCCCCGAGCTTGGTATGAAAGGTTTGCTCAATTCCTCTTGTCCCATGGATACATTCGTGGTTCCATAGACAAGACTTTGTTTTTAAAGAAAGAATCTAAAGACATTTTGATTGTGCAAGTATATGTTGATGACATTGTGTTTGGAGCAACTAACGAAACTCTTGTAGAAAAGTTCAAGGACCTCATGAGCAATGAGTTTGAGATGAGTCTCATTGGGGAACTCACGTTCTTCTTGGGACTTCAAATATCCCAAACAAAGGAGGGAACAAAGATCCATCAACAGAAATACATCAAGGAAATGCTCGTGAAGTATGGGATGGAACATTCAAAGCCCATTGACACTCCCATCTCACCAAATTCAAGGCTAAATGTAGATGAAACAGGTATCAGTGTGGATCAAAGGAACTATCGAGGTATGATCGGGTCCCTTCTCTACTTAACAGCTAGTAGACCTGATATCATGTTCTCCGTATGTCTTTGTGCTCGTTTTCAAGCTAACCCTAAGGAATCACACCTGAAAGAGGTGAAGAGAATTTTCAGGTATCTCAAAGGGAACAATAACTTGTGCCTTTGGTATCCAAGGAACAGTTCCCTTGAGCTCATTGCATACACAGATGCTGACTTTGCAGGGCACTTAGTTGACAGAAAGAGCACTTCAGGAATGGCCCAGTTCCTAGGGTCTTGCTTGGTTTCGTGGGGATCTAAAAAGCAAAACTCAGTGGCACTCTCCACAGCTGAAGCCGAATATGTGGCTGCCGCATCATGCTGTTCCCAGGTTCTATGGCTTAAGTCACAACTCCAGGATTACGGTATGTCTTTTGGGCCAGTTCCCATACTCTGTGATAACACTAGTGCCATAAACATTTCCAAAAATCATGTGCATCATTCTAGAACTAAGCATATTGATATAAGGCATCACTTTCTACGTGACAATGTCGAAAATGGGAACATCTCGATGGAACACTATAGAACTGAAGAGCAAATTGCGGACATTCTTACCAAAGCCTTAGACAGACGTCCCTACCAGCATTTTCGAATGCTTCTAGGGATGATAACTCTAAACTAAACAAGTCCCTGTTTGTCTCTCTCTCAATGCTTGACTAGTTTATATAAGATTGCATGATAGGGAACTTGGATTTATTGCTTTCACTATGCCATGATTACTAGTCTAGAGAAAAATGTGTACAAAGGAACTCTATTTCTTTTGGACCAAAATGATCAACCAGAGTTCCCTTTATCCCTCATTACAAGCCACCATGACGGTTGATCATATGACCCACCCTAAGCTAGGGACCAGACAAATGCTTCTCATGAGCCAAAATATTTCCTTTATCGAGTTGCAAATTGTCTAGTTCCCTTTGAGTTCCCTAGCCCCACAAAAAGATGAGTGTGAAGTTCCCTTAACCACTTCACTCTCCCTGACCTTGATAAGATCATGGGAACTGATGCATCTACAAAGGGAACGCTGACTAATCTGCAAAGAAAAACCGTCACTTGTGAAGCGAACTTTTGTGTCAGAGGCTCTGAAGCGTTAAAGGCCAAGTATTCAAAATTTGAAAAGGACATCCCAAGAGATCGTGACGCGTGTCCAGAGGCGTGCTTGAGAAGTTGAAACGGCGCCCCACGTTCATTGGGCAACGATTATCGAGGTTATTCCACTTCCCTTTCTACCCTTCACCTCCTCAGCAGAAAGGACCTCGCATGGTCTCTAGGGGGAACACATCTAAAAGCACTTCAAGGAAGGGGAAGGGGACCACCAAGCATCATGTCGATGAGCGCAGGAAGCTTCTTCCTCACCTCATTGTTTCAGAAGAAGTGATGACTGAAAATGGTCTAGGGGAACTGTGGGACCTGATCAAGGCCCAGGGCTGGGAGAGACTCTGCCAAGAGACTGTGAGCGTAGATCCCTCACAAGTGCGTCGATTCTACAACAACTTCACTATCACCAACGACGGCACTCAAGGAACTCTCTCCCAAGAAGGCGACGAGTTCATTTTTACAACGTCGACAATCCGCCTTCAACTCCAGGTCCCTGGACAAGGGCTCAGCGAGGTGCCCAGCAAGCTCTGGGGCGACTTCAACAGTGCCGAGGTGTGCAACACAATCTTCGAGGGTCGGGTTCCCTCTAAAGTCCTCTCGACGCATCACCTATCCTTGGTTGCCAAGCTCGCTCACCAATTCATCATCAACTTGGTGATCCCGCGTCAAGAGAAGCACTTGGTCGTCAACATCCCAGATGCCATCATCCTCTACCACTTCCTCCTCAAGAAGCCCATAAATCTTCCCTGAATAATCCTTGGGCACATGGAGAAGTGCATGGCCTCCAAGTCCCACTCCCTTCCCTACTCCGGGCTGATCAAGAAGCTCCTACAAAAAGAGGGTCTTTACGACGCCTCTAAAACGAAATCGAGCTTGGAAGGGAACTGGATATTACAGTTGCCCAGAAGATGAGGCACACGGAGCCTGTAGAGGAGACGGCTCCCCTAGAGTCTGGTCCACAAGAGGGGAACTCTCCAGTGTTGCTCCGCATTGCCAACACCCTCGACCAGATTGCTAGGGACCAAGCAGTGTTGGCTAGAGGACAAGAAAAGCTTACACAAGTCCTTACGCGCCTCTGTGACGCCCTGTTCCCTCAGAACCCATGATCTCCCCCTTCGTGTTCCCTTAATCCAAAAATGACCACAAATTGTACTTGGGTTCCCATTGTACATATTATCTTAAGTAATGAAATGGTCTTTATTTTGATTGCATGTTCCCTTCCTTCCTATTGCTTTGCTTATTTTCGATGATGTCAAAAGGGGGAAAGACAAAAAATGCGAAATGAGTTAAAAGTCTAAGTTATCACAGACCACGCATAAGCTAAGGGGGAACAACTGCATAAAAAGCTTAATAGGAACTATGTGTCTCACCAGAAGTGGCTCCCTAAATCTAAGTGTTTCACCAAAAAATGACTCTCCCAAATTATACTTAGGAACTCATCAGCATATCATTCATTGAAATACTTGCATTTTTGTGATGGGTTTGTCATCATCAAAAAGGGGGAAATTGTTGGGACGTTGTTGGGACCTCTGGTTCTAAACAACGGATCAACGATTAAATTCTCTTAAGTTTTGATAATGACAAACACCATAGGGAACTAATGTGGTTTGTTCAAGTATTTCTAAGGAACACAGGTACAACCAAGAACTCCTACGAATGACCAAAAGCCACTGCAGGCCACAATGAAGAGTTTCCATCAAGGGAACTCTGAAGAGGAAAGTTCCCATGAAGTGGAAACTCCCAGAAACAATCAAGAGAACACAAGCTTACAACGATGAAGAGTTTCCATCAAGGGAACTCTAAAAAAGTCAGTTCCCATGACATGGGAACTCACATGTGAGGACAACGACCGTTCAGCGCAGATCGCGGGATTCTGTCTCAGACAGCCCGAGGGAACAGTCTGAGGATCAGACTGTCACGCTTCATCCAACGGTCCGATTGATCCAAGAAGTTGACATAGTTCAAACCAAAGTCACATGTGAAGAAAGTACAACTTGGGCATCAAGCAAAGGGCATTTTGGACACAAACGAAAGATGCGACTGCCCAAGCTCATTGGACTATAAAGCCAAATGAATAGTACTCGGTCTGAGTACTTCTCCCAGAACTTACAAAGACCCACATCAGAGAAAAGAAAGAAAAGGAAGAGAAGTCCCCACCGGCGAGTGTGTGATCTCGACGACGGTGAAGCTGAAGTTCCCAGGAGCAAGGGAACTGAGAAGTCAGCGTAAGGTTTGAGTTACTTGTGTTTTGCTGTTGTGAGCTTAGGAACTCAGTTGAGAGGATTTACTAGTGTTGCTAGAGTTAGGAAGAACTTGTAGGAACAGAGAAGTGTAAATCCGGTTGTGTAACTAAGGACAAAGCAATCAATATAAGTAAGTCATTCAAAATCCTCCAAGCGGAGGTAGAGGTTTACCCATACAACTAGTTGGTTGTAGTGGGGTTCCTCTATAAAGGAACTGTGCCTTTTACTGTTTTTCTTACTTGCGATTATTTACTTCCGCTGCCTTGGGAACAGCTTAATTGCCAATTCCCAAGCTCACTGCTAACCGGTTACGATCCAACAAATTGCATAGGCGCCAATTCAAGCGCGCTTGGGCATACCATAGTTGTGTCATTTGTTGATATCTCTTCTTCGTCCTCAACGATGGCCACAAGCGTGCTTGCCTTTGGTACCTCCTTAGGTTTCACATTGACCCATGTTGGGACTGATCTAGGAGGTGGAAGGATCGGCGTTGATGATGATTACGTTGGCCAAGCAATAGAATCTTCAATAGGATCCAAAGAAAGTAAATTTGGAGGTGGATCTTCCTTTTTGTAGTCCTCAAAAACACAATTTTCCTCATCCATATGGCTGGAATATGTGAAAATATTGTTGAGAATTGAAGAGCACTCGTCATTATCTTCGATTGGGCGCTCATCAGAGAAAATTTCGGGGTCGATGCTTTCCGAAATCTCCAAGTGAAGTTGAAGGCGCTGATAAAAATCCACACTAACATACATTGAAGATCAATATATAATATCAAAGAATGAAACTTGTCTCAACCTGGATAAGATACCAATTGATACGGAATTATCTCCTCGATTGCTCGATGATGACAATTTGGCCTTGTTTTGGCCCGATCTTGATCGACAAGTAATTCTCTTTCCAACCTGATTTTCCTTCAAAGTTAATAACTTGTTGCGCAAGAAACACGAATTGTAATTAACGAAACTGATTTGATAAATTGAAAGAATCAAGTTTGATAGTTCAATTGGATTGGCTCTAACACTAAATCCAATTGATTAACTAGATTTGATCTTTAACAATCAAACTAGAACAATCTCAATTGACTAAATCAATCAACCAAATTTAAGAACAAACAAAAGAGAGGATTCGGATTTGAGAAGATGATGATGATCGATCAGTTTGAATGCTTGAACACGATTGTTTAATGGCCCAAGAGCAAGACTAAACCAAAGGAGTTTAATCTTACTGAGCTGATTTTTATTGAATGAAGATGCAAACTATAAATAAGAAATACAAATCAAAGTTCCTTGGAGAGCAAGGCATGGCATGGCCGGCCCTAGTAGGAAAAATTCGGTCCAATGACTTGCTTCCCAAGATAACATAAAATAATTAAAAAACATCTATCTAAGTCTCCTTATCATAAATAAATCAAATAAATAATTATTTGAATTATTTATATAAGAAAACTAAAAAGCTAATCCTAAAACTCAAAAATATATAAATAATAATAAAGCAATATATATTTCAGCCCTAACAAACTTCCTATGGCCGAAATTATCATAAAGATAAAGATAGAATTAAAATAAAAGATAAGATTCCCGTAAGACTTGAACAGCTCTCAGTAAATCGCAATTTTCGGCTCTTTGCTGTTGGATTCTGCTTTCGACGTAAACTACAAAGTTGTAGATCTTTTAATTATCTATCGAGCGCAATTTGAACGGACTTGAGATCTATTTTCTTGCTCAAGTTATGACCATTTTACTGAACACTGCTTTTAATTTGACGGGTTTCATAACTTTTCGAACTTTCAAAACTTCATCCTCTTCCTTGGTGGCCTTGGACGCCATTGATGAACATAATGAAAGGATAATATCAGATCCATGAACAACTTCTTAAATTTAAATGATCGGGACCTTAGTAAAGGTCTTGGTGTTTGGCCTCCATTCGTCTTCAACAAATCATTCGATTTGATCCTCCCTTGATTTGCATCACTTAGTGGGGTTATATAGAGGCGCCGGCTATTCCACGCCCCTCACTAGTTCGTTCGACGTTGATCTCTGAGCGAGACCGAAAACAATCAAGATAATAACCACACTAGCATAAATAATCCTAACAAGGAATATAAAGCGATCTATGCTAACAATAGTCGTTATTTCTAGCAATCGATATTTCCTAGGTTCATTTTTATTTAAGCATACAAGTCGTTTCCAACATCGAGAAATATCATGTAGACGAATATAAAAGGCCACAAGGGGAAATTCCACTTGCCTTAATGTAGCGAGTTTTACAAACGAGCTTTGACGAAACTTATGCGATTCCCGACTACGAGCGAGGATTCCGACCTATCGATACGGAAATTTACGAAAAGGGTTAACTAATGATTTTCCTTCTAAAGTCCGGATTACCTCTTATAATATTTTATAAGAGGGTTTGAGATTCTAAATTATTATAATAATAATTTAGAAAGTTATTTTCCTTAAAATAATAATATTCCTTTATTATTATTCTAGTTTTGTAATATCCTTATTATTGCGTAAAAACCTTTATTAAAATAATCCTTTTTACTTATTTATGTTAATTAAACTATTACTTTTAAATTTTAAGATTATTCTTGGGTGAATCTTACAATATTGTCTCCCTCATCTAAAATACTTTATTAATAATAATTTCTTAATAGAATTTTATTTACTTACCTAATTCTCATTAAATAAAGTTGTCATGCTTATAGTCCCTCAACATGGAAGTTTCCATAACTAGAAGTTTCTATTTTCTTTATAAGGTAACTTACCTAAATTATTAATTTAGTCCTTTTATAGAATAAGGCTTATAAAATATCCTTGACCATGGATTATATTATCATTATGTCTTGTAAAAACATAACCATGACTTATAGATATCCCACTTCATAAATTTAATCTATTATTATTATATTTTAATTTATAAAATAATATCTTCCTTATAACTAAAGGATTTCTTTCCATCCAAGTCAATTTATGCTATAATAATATTCTAGAATATTTATAATATCCTACTTAATATATTTAATCTAAAGCTTATGTCTTGTGACCAAACTCTACACTTAGAGATTATTAAAATCATATTTTTCTTATAGATGACTTTAGTAATATTTTTATTAGTAGTGTCATATTTTATAACCGAAAATCCCAAGCTAACATATGTTATTTTATAGTTACTTTTATAATATCCTAATAATAGCTTATAACTTGTAATGACCTTTATACCTAAAGATATGCTAAAATCCTATTTTCATTGAGTGAAGAATTTATTTCATAAATCTATTTATTATAATCAACTTTATAATATTATATCTTCTATAGATTAGGCCATGCAATAGCTTTTATCTACTAGGGACTTTGTTATCAATTTCATATAGGAATAATAATAGTACTACTATTTTACTAGATAATGATTTTATTTAATAATCCTTTTGTTTTTAAGATCATATAATATGCCATCATCTTAATAATCCTTTTATTTAATAATCCTTTTATTTTTTTAAAGATGGTAACATTAATTATAAATTTGGTATGCTACACTTATTTTATAAAATCTATTTATGCTTCTAATAAATCTCATAACATTTATCCATTTGTTTTATTGAACATAAGTTACCATGGTAACTCTATTTTGTTTCTAACTTTCAACTAACAAGATCCTACTCACATCTTTTTATTTCTTATTTTCCTTAAATAATTTCTAATAATCTATAAAAGCTTTAATAATTTATAATTGCATAAATTAAATAAATAGAATTTTAGGATTATAAGTTCATACTTTCACTATTTTGTAATACAGAATACTGGAGAAGAGTAGGGGAGGGGACCGGCGGCCAGGGGCGGCGCGACCAGGGGCTCCGGCGAGGGCAGGCGCGGCACGAGGAGGGCGGTGGCGGTCGTCGGTGGTGCTCCGGTAGGGGGCAGGCGGTCTGGCGGCTCCAAGGGAAGAAAAGGGGAAGATTTTTGGTGTTTTTGTGGTACTTTGAATGGGAAAAATTAACTTAGAGAATGGCTGATTTTTGAGGATTACTAGAGCACTTGTTAGAAGAGGAAGGAGGGAGTTTGGAAGTGTGATGGAGGAGGATGAATAGGAGGCCTTTTATAGGCAAATTGGTGGAGGTGTTCAATCCATGGCTGAGTGAGTAGACCAATGGAGGAGGCAAAGCTTCACCATTGGTCCAAGGTGTGCTTCTTCCATGGTGATGAGAGGGTGAGGTAAGAATGGAGGTTCAACAAGCAAAGGGAGGTGGAGAAGGCATGCAATGGCCACATTTCAAATCAACGTAAATCAATTAGACATTAGTCTGATGTTCAAATTGGAAGAAGGAAGCTTATTTGATATAAGAGGAAAAGGTTGGGTTAAGTGAACAAGAAATTGCAATTGGTCTAGCGGAATTGGAGAGGGGCGTGTGAGGGTAGAATGCAAGAGATCTCGGGCTCAAATCCCGGCTCTTGCATTCTTTTTACAAAGCTTGAAATTGATTTTTAGGTCTTTATTTAATATATTTTATAGAATAAATTCAATTTATAAAAGACATTATTTTTATTTAATGCTCTTTTTATTAATTTACCCCACTTTATCAATCTAAACCCCTCAAGTTATTTTATTGAATTTTTATTTAATTAATTCATTCTTGGTAATATCTTTAAAAAGAGAAAGTAAAAGTCATTATGATATGTAGAAATTCACTTTTTATTTAGAGAAAATTAATTTATAATAAATATTATATTATAAAAATCTTGGAATATCGCGGTTATTACAATAGTACCCCCTTAAATAAGTTTTGTCCCCGAAACTTAGAAAAAATAGGATGGTACCAGGATGTAGAGATTGTTGGATCGTAATGGGTTAGCAGTGAGCTTGGGAACTGGCAGTTAAGCTGTTCCCAAGGCAGCGGAAGTAAATAATCGCAAGTAATAAAAACAGTTAAAGGGACAGTTCCTTTATAGAGGAACCCCACTACAACCAACTAGTTGTATGGGTAAACCTCTACCTCCGCTTGGAGGATTTTGAATGACTTACTTATATTGATTGCTTTGTTCCTTAGTTACACAGCCGGATTTACACTTCTCTGTTCCTACAAGTTCTTCCTAACTCTAGCAACACTAGTAAATCCTCTCAACTGAGTTCCTAAGCTCACAACAGCAAAACACAAGTAACTCAAACCTTACGCTGACTTCTCAGTTCCCTTGCTCCAGGGAACTTCAGCTTCACCGTCGTCGAGATCACACACTCGCCGGCTGGGACTTCTCTTCCTTTTCTTTCTTCTCTCTAATGTGGGTGTTTGTAAGTTCTGGGAGAAGTACTCAGACCGAGTACTATTCATTTGGCTTTATAGTCCATTTGTCTTGGGCAGTCGCATCTTTCGTTTGTGTCCAAAATGCCCTTTGCTTGATGCCCAAGTTGTACTTTCTTCACATGTGACTTTGGTTTGAACTAGGTCAACTTCTTGAATCAATCGGACCGTTGGATGAAGCGTGACAGTCTGATCCTCAGACTGTTCCCTCTGGCTGTCTGAGACAGAATCCCGCGATTTGCGCTGAACGGTCGTTGTCTTCACATGTGAGTTCCCATTTCATGGGAACTGACTTCTTCAGAGTTCCCTTGATGGAAACTCTTCATCGTTGTAAGCTTGTGTTTTCTTGTTTGTTTCTGGGAGTTCCCACTTCATGGGAACTTTCCTCTTCAGAGTTCCCTTGATGGAAACTCTTCATTGTGGCTAGCAGTGGTTTTGTCATTCATAGGAGTTCTTGGCTGTACCTGTGTTCCTTAGAAATACTTGAACAAACCACATTAGTTCCCTATGGTGTTTGTCATTATCAAAACTTAAAGAGAAGTGAGTCGTTGATCCGTTGCTTAGAACCAGAGGTCCCAACAACGTCCCAACAATTTCCCCCTTTTTGATGATGACAAACCCATCACAAAAATGCAAGTATTTCAATGAATGATATGCTGATGAGTTCCTAAGTATGATTTTGGGAAGTCACTCTTAGTGAGACATTTAGATTTAGGGAGACACTTCTGGTGAGACACATAGTTCCTATTAGGCTTTTTATGCAATTGTTCCCCCTTAGCTTATGCGTGGTCTGTGATAACTTAAACTTTTAACTCATCTCACATTTTTTATCTTTCCCCCTTTTGACATCATCGAAAAATAAGCAAAGCAATATTAGGAAAGAATGGAACACGCAATCAAAATAAAGACCATTTCATTACTGAAGAGAATATGTACAATGGGAACCCAAGTACAATTTGTGGTCATATTTGGATGAAGGGAACAAGAAGGGAGAGATCATGGGCTCTGAGGGAACAAGGCGTCACAAAGGCGCGTAAGGACTTGTGTAAGCTTTTCTTGTCCTCTAGCCAACACTGCCTGGTCCCTAGCAATCTGATCGAGGGTATTGGCGATGCGGAGCAACACTGAAGAGTTCCCCTCTTGTGTACCAGACTCTAGGGGAGCCGCCTCCTCTACAGGCTCCGAGTGCCTCATCTTCTGGGCAACTGTAATGTCCAGTTCCCTTCCAAGCTCGATTTCTTCTTTAGAGGCATCGTAGAGACCCTTTTTTTGTAGGAGCTTCTTGATCAGCCCGGAGTAGGGAAGGGAGTGGGACTTGGAGGCCATGCACTTTTCCATGTGCCCAAGGATGATTCGGGGAAGATTTATGGGCTTCTTGAGGAGGAAGTGGTAGAGGATGATGGCATCGGGGATGTTGACGACCAGGCGCTTTTCTTGGCGTGGGATCACCACGTTGATGATGAATTGGTGAGCGAGCTTGGCGACCAAGGACAGATGATGCGTCGAGAGGACCTTAGAGGGAACCCGACCCTCAAAAATTGTGTTGTACATCTCGACGCTGTTGAAATCGCCCCAGAGCTTGCTGGGCACCTCGCTAAGCCCTTGACCAGGGACCTGGAGTTGAAGGCGGATCGTAGACGTTGTAAAAATGAACTCGTCGCCTTCGTGGGAGAGAGTTCCCTGAGTGCCGTCGTTGGTGATAGTGAAGTTGTTGTAGAATTGACGCACTTGTGAGGGATCTACTCTCACAGTTTCTTGGCAGAGTCTCTCCCAACCCTGGGCCTTGATCAGTTCCCACAGTTCCTCCAGACCATTTTCAGTTAGCACCTCTTTGGAAACAATGAGGTGAGGGAGAAGCTTTCGGCGCTCAGTGACATGATGCTTGGTGGTCCCCTTCCCTTTCTTTGACTTGCTTTTGGATTTGTTCCCCCTAGAGACCGTGCGAGGTCCTTTCTGCTAAGGGGGTGCAGCCGCTTCGATCATAAGCACGCGGTCCCTTGGTGGTGGGGAACTCGCGGACACCACCATTTGGTGTCCAGGTGTAGGGATGCGTGCTGGCTCCTTTGTAGCTGGAGCTTCTTCTTCTTCTTCGACCTCATCATGGGAGGTCCCTTCTTCCTCGGAGGAGCTCGAACCCGAGCCCTCCGCGTCATCTCCAGGATGACTTGTTGTTGCCTCAGCACCTCCAGCTGGTGCGAGGTCCCTTGTCTCTGTTGGCTCTTGAGGAGCAACCTTTTCTGGGGACTTTGTCCCTTGGGAGACTGTGTGCTCAGAGGGACCCCTGTTGAGTTCTTCCTCGATGGCCTTGAGCTGGGCTTCCTCCTCCAAAGTTCCCATGATGATCGGAGGAGGGTCCTTGGTCATTTTGCCGATGACCACAGAAAGAGGAAGATCGTCGTCGTCTGAGGAGAGGGCGACGGTACTTTTGGATGGTGAGGGAGAGGGGAGTTTGGTGGTGGTGGGAGACGTGATGGAAGAGGGGAGAGGAGAAGAAGGAATAGGGGTTGTGAGTTGAGTGGAAGGAGGAGGAAGGGATCTGCGGTCCTGTAGAGGAGAGATCCCCAAAGCGGAGAGGGGAGTGGTGGAAATGTGTTTTGGTGAGGAAGGAGAAGGCGTTTTGTGAGGTGAAGATGGAGGTGGAGATCCCGGAATGATGGGAACGAGAGGAAGTGAAGGAGGTTGGGATGTTGAAGTTCCCATCATGGCGGGAACTGGAGGAGGTGGCGGAGGAGGTCCCTCGATTTGAAGAGGAGGGATGGAGGAGGAAGAGGGAAGTAGTCTCTGGGGTTCGGAGTTCCCATCGTCGGAAGGAAAAGGGTAGGGAGGTTTGGGAGCACAAGAACTCTCCTTGGAGCAGTTCAGGTAGTCCTCAAACCGGAAGAAAGCCTTCTTTCTGGGCTCCGAGAATTCAGAGGCCTCAGAGTGTTTACGCTTTTTGGATTTGGAGGGGTCATGGGAGTGTTTGGATTTTTTGGATTTTGAGGGATCTTTTGATGAGTGGCGATGTTTGGATGAGTGGCGATGTTTGGATTTATGGGGTTTTTCATTGATGGAGGGGCGAGCATCTCCGAAGTTGTCAACGATGACAACTCCGGAGGAGGTGTTGGTGGTTGAAGGTGGAAGAGGAAGAGATTCAGAGGAGGAAGAGGTCCAGGAGACGGTTTCGTCGACCGGAGGAGGAGGAGGGGGCAGGAAGGGGCTTACTTGATTGTATAGCCCTTGAATGAGGACATCCTTCATGATTGGGTCTTGTTCTTGCTCGATCTCGTTCAGTTGAGTGATGAAGAGAGTGAGAGGATTGGCAAGTACCCACTCTTTGATTTGTGCGAATGTGTGTTGAGGGACCATTTTTGTAAGAATTTGGGAGGTTTTGGAGGTTTCTTGAAAAGAGAGTGAAAGGGATTTGGGGAAGACGAATGACAGGGATGTAAGATGGAGTAAAGGGTCTAAAAATGGCAAAGAGGGGTTTTAAAGGAGAGAGGAGGTGAAGGGTAGAAAGGGAAGTGGAATAACCTCGATAACCGTTGCCCAATGACCGTGGGGCGCCGTTTCAACTTCTCAAGCACGCTTCTGGACACGCGTCACAATCTCTTGGGAAGTCCTTTTCAAATTTTGAATACTTGGCCTGTAACGCTTCAGAGCTTCTGACACGAAAGTCCGCTTCCCAAGTGACGGTTTTTCTTTGAAGATTAGTCAGTGTTCCCTTTGTAGATGCAGCAGTTCCCATGATCTTTTCAAGGTCAGGGAGAGTGAAGTGGTTGAGGGAACTTCACACTCATCCTTTTGTGGGGCTAGGGAACTTAAAGGGAACCAGACAATTTGCAACTCGATAAAGGAAATGTTTTGGCTCATGAGAAGTATTTGTCTGGTCCCTAGCTTAGGGTGGGTCATATGATCAACCGTCATGGTGGCTTGTAATGAGGGATAAAGGGAACTCTGGTTGATCATTTTGGGCCAAAAGAAATAGAGTTCCTTTGCACACATTTTTCTCTAGAGTAGTAATCATGGCATAGTGAAAGCAATAAATCCAAGTTCCCTATCATGCAATCTTATATAAACTAGTCAGGCATTGAGAGAGAGACAAACAGGGACTTGTTTAGTTTAGAGTTATCATCCCTAGAAGCATTCGAAAACGCTGGTAGGGACGTCTGTCTAAAGCTTTGGTAAGAATATCCGCAATTTGCTCTTCAGTTCTACAGTGTTCCATCGAAATGTTTCCATTCTCAACATTGTCACGTAGAAAGTGATGCCTTATATCAATATGCTTAGTTCTAGAATGATGCACAGGATTTTTGGAAATGTTTATGGCACTAGTGTTATCACAGAGTATGGGAACTGGGCCAAAAGACATACCGTAATCCTGGAGTTGTGACTTAAGCCATAGAACCTGGGAACAGCATGATGCGGCAGCCACATATTCACCTTCAGCTGTGGAGAGTGCCACTGAGTTTTGCTTTTTAGATCCCCACGAAACCAAGCAAGACCCTAGGAACTGGGCCATTCCTGAAGTGCTCTTTCTGTCAACTAAGTGCCCTGCAAAGTCAGCATCTGTGTATGCAATGAGCTCAAGGGAACTGTTCCTTGGATACCAAAGGCACAAGTTATTGTTCCCTTTGAGATACCTGAAAATTCTCTTCACCTCTTTCAGGTGTGATTCCTTAGGGTTAGCTTGAAAACGAGCACAAAGACATACGGAGAACATGATATCAGGTCTACTAGCTGTTAAGTAGAGAAGGGACCCGATCATACCTCGATAGTTCCTTTGATCCACACTGATACCTGTTTCATCTGCATTTAGCCTTGAATTTGGTGAGATGGGAGTGTCAATGGGCTTTGAATGTTCCATCCCATACTTCACGAGCATTTCCTTGATGTATTTCTGTTGATGGATCTTTGTTCCCTCCTTTGTTTGGGATATTTGAAGTCCCAAGAAGAACGTGAGTTCCCCAATGAGACTCATCTCAAACTCATTGCTCATGAGGTCCTTGAACTTTTCTACAAGAGTTTCGTTAGTTGCTCCAAACACAATGTCATCAACATATACTTGCACAATCAAAATGTCTTTAGATTCTTTCTTTAAAAACAAAGTCTTGTCTATGGAACCACGAATGTATCCATGGGACAAGAGGAATTGAGCAAACCTGTCATACCAAGCTCGGGGAGCTTGTTTGAGTCCGTAAAGGGCCCTTTCTAGGAAATAGACATGGTTGGGCATTTTCTCATCTTCGAATCCTGGAGGTTGGGCCACATACACTTCTTCCTTGAGATGTCCATTTAGGAAGGCTGTTTTCACATCCATTTGATAAAGTTTGAATTCCTTGTGAGCAGCATAGGCGATGAGGAGTCTGATTGCCTCGATCCTGGCAACTGGTGCGAAGGTCTCATCGTAGTCAATCCCTTCCTCTTGCCTGTACCCTTGTGCTACTAACCTAGCCTTGTTCCTTGCTACAGCTCCAGTATCATCGAGCTTGTTCCTAAAGACCCATCGGGTTCCTATGATGTTCTTGTTTTCGGGCCTAGAAACTAGCTTCCAAACTTTGTTTCTCTCGAATTGGTGGAGTTCCTCTTGCATGGCTTGAATCCAATCTGGGTCCTTTAATGCTTCTTTGATATTTTTGGGTTCCACCATTGAAACAAACGCGTTAAAAGCACAAAAATTATTGAGAGAGGAACGAGTCTGCACACCTTTAACAAGAGGGGAGATGATGTTCTCAAGAGGGTGGTCCTTCCTTTGTTGAAAGGTTCTTGTATGAGTGAGTTCCTTTGCATGTGTATTATCCTCAGTTGGTGTTTCTTTGTCATGGGAACTTTCATCTTCAGCTTCTTCATTTGATGTTTCTTCAGAGATTTCTGGCAGGTTCCCTCTTTGTTTCCCTTGAATACTTGATTCTGGCAGTGTATTGTCTTGGGGGACAGCAGAGTTGTTCCCTGAAGAGGGGACCTCGAGAGAGTTGGAGGTTTCTTGTAGTTCTTCTGAGGAGGGAGCCTCAAGGGAGGTTTGATCAGTGAGGGTTGGACCTTCGTCGTTGTTCCCTGGTTGTGGGATATGGCTTGCACTTGGATAGTCTTCATCCCTTTTCCTTGGCTCATCCTCGTCATCATCATCGTCTTCATGTCTGACTAGCTTGAACAGAGTTCCCTTCCCTTGGGTCTCGGTTCCCATCTTTACAGACTTTTCATTGAAGACGACATGAATGCTTTCCTCTATCTTCTTCGTTCTTTTATTGTAGACCCTGTAAGCCTTGCTTTGTGATGAGTATCCCAGGAAGATCCCTTCGTCGCTTCTGGGGTCGAATTTCCCAAGATTGTCTTTGCCGTTGTTGTGAACAAAACATGTGCAACCAAATGTTCTCAAGTGTGAGATGTTTGGTTTTCTCCCTTTGATGAGCTCATAGGAAGTCTTGTTGATCAGGGGCCTTGTCATGGCTCGATTTAGGATGTATGTAGCTGTGGAGATTGCTTCAGTCCAGAAGTACTCAGGAACTCCACTTTCGATCATCATGGTTCTAGCCATGTCCTCCAGAGTTCTGTTCTTTCTCTCAACCACTCCATTTTGCTGAGGAGTGCGAGGAGCTGAAAAGTTGTGAGAGATCCCATTTTGCTCACAGAAGTTTAGGAACTCCGAGTTTTGAAACTCAGTTCCGTGATCAGATCTGATTGCTTTCAGTTTCATCCCCAAGCTTACTTCTGTTCTTTTGATGAAGGGCTCAAATTCTTCAAACGCTTGTGATTTTGCCTTCAAGAAAATAACCCAGGTGAATCTTGAAAAATCATCAATTAAAACATACATGTACCTTTTTCCACCGTAGCTAGCTGTTCTCATGGGACCACAGAGATCCATGTGAATTAACTCCAGGGACCTGGTTGTGCTTACCACCTTCTTCGGTTTGAAGGAGGTCCTGGTCTGTTTCCCTCGAACACATGCTTCACATATTTTGACTCCTTCGAGATTGATCCGTGGAAGACCAATGACCAGATCCTGTAGATAAAGCTTCAGGATTTGATTTACACCAGCATGTCCCAGTCTTCGATGCCAGAGTTCCGTGTCATCTTGGGAACTCGCAAGGCACAGCTTCATTGGTGGTTCAAAGTTGGTGTCCACCACATACACATTGTTGTATCTTCTTCCTCTTAGAATTACTTTGTTGGTCTTCTTGTTGATGACGAGACATTCATCTGAGTCGAAAGTGACGATGTTGTTCCCTTGATCACACATCTGGGAGACACTCATCAGATTGTATCCCAGATCCTTTACCAGATTTACGTTGCTAACTTTAATAGATCTATTTAGCAACACTTCTCCTTTTCCAATAACTTCTCCCTTGTTCTTGTTGCCAAATGAGACGTGGCCTCCTTCGGCATGAGTGTGGAGTGAGATGAGGATATCCTTGTTCCCTGTGATATGGTTCGAGCATCCACTATCTATGAACCATGTACTGTTCCCTCTCACAGCCACCTACAAGGAAAAGTTAGTGTTTTGAGACCCAGGCAAGATGACTCTTGCCAGGTCCCTTGCAAGGGAAAACATTTTCATTTAAGATATAGTCAGAAATGTTGATGTCTTTGGAATTTTGAGAGTTGGAGTTCCTTTGGTGATGAGCATGACGTTTTTGTCTGTTTG
Organism: Fallopia convolvulus; assembly: GCA_964016875.1. NCBI lineage: Eukaryota > Viridiplantae > Streptophyta > Magnoliopsida > Caryophyllales > Polygonaceae > Fallopia > Fallopia convolvulus. The sequence goes on from OZ024719.1 coordinate 30,476,554, forward strand.
GGAACTCATGGCTTCTAGGGGTTTGGGCTCTCTTCTTGTGACATGCATCCTTGTAGTGCCCATGAGCACCACAGTGCCAACATGTCTTGTAGTATTCTCCCAATAGTATTTTGGGTGTGGTCTCTGGATACGGTTCCTATCCATGGTTTCTTTGTTGTACACTCGAGACCCATTTCCCTTAGCAATTTTGACATAGATTCTATGTCCAGAGTTCCCAGTATAGTAGTCTTTCTCACCATTGTTTCCACTCTCTAGGACCTTGATTTTCTCCTCGAGATGAGCATTTTTCTGTTTCTCGCACTGGAGTTCTAAGGCCCTACACTCATGGATCTCATGTTCGCTCAGGGGTGACTTTCTGTTCTTGGAGCACTCACCTTTGTATCCTATGCCATGTCTGGCTGGGACAGACTTAATTTGGGAACTAGAGGCTTCAGGATGTTCGGGAGTCTTACTCAGGTTTTGCAGGAGGGTGTTCTCATCTTTCTCTAAAGTTTTGATTTCTCTTTCTAGATCTACGATGTGAGACACATGAGACTTGAGTTTTTCTAGAAGGGATATGCAGTTGGGACAGGGCTCAAGACCAACTAATTGGGAATTTATGTGTTCCTGTTTTTCCAACTTGTTTTGCAGTTTTATGTTATCTTTAACAAGACTTGAAAGAATTTTCAACAATTCAGGTTTTTCAGAATTACTCAAGGAATCAAGAACAGTTTCAGTGGTTACCTCACTGGGTTGTTCCCCAGTGGTTTCTCCTATGGCCATGCCACACATGTCTGGGAGTGCCCATGCTTCAGGATCTTCGTCTTCATCATCGCTCCAAGTAGCGATGTAGGCCTTCTTTCCTTGCTTTCTGCCTTCAGTTCCTTGTGGACATTCCTTCGCAAAATGTCCTTTCCTGTTGCATTTGTAGCAAGTCACTTCTGAGAGATCCTTCTCTGTGGGCTTTCTTTGGGAACTCTGTCCCTTTCCCCAGTTCCCACTGTTCCGTTGAGACTTTCCTTTGTAGAAATTTCGAAGAGCCTTTGTTACAAGAACTAGCTCTTCATCCTCTTCTTCTTCAGAGTCTTCATGTTGTTCTTGGGTTGATTTGAGCATCTTTTCGATCTTGAGTGCGATCCCTCGATGAGCTCGAGTTTGTTCCTTATCATCGATCTTCCTCTTCTCATGTCCCACTAGCTTTCCAAACACTTGATGAAGCATAAGTGTTCGATTTACTGGGTTTTCCTTGAACATCGTTCTCTCGTTTGCCCATTCTCCAGTCAATCCATTGAAGAGCTGTTGGACCTTCATTTTGTGGGTGATTTCTTCTTTTGTGATCCCCAATCCTTCCATCTTAGTGCAAAGTCCTTCAAACCGGGATTGGTAGCTATCGACGGACTCTCCCATCTCCATTTGGAAGTTGTAGAACTCCCTCTTTGCGTTCATTTGAAGATCTTTTCTGAGATCTGAGTTCCCAACGTGCATTTGTTGGATGGCTTCCCACATTTCCTTGGCTGTGTCAAGGTTTGCAACCCTGTCACAATCTTGTACGCACATGGACCTCTTTAGGTACTGTTTGGCTTTGTAGTTTTCCTCCATGCACTTGTACTCGTTGGGACCCCACTTTGAGAGGTCGTTGACAATAGCTGGATCGATTTCGAAGTTCCCCCTTTCGATGACGCACCAGGCTTGGTAGTCTTGGCCACGCATCCAATCTTTCATGTCGCGTTGCCAGCTTTCAAATCTTCCTGTTATAAGCCTTGGCGGCTTGCTGGTATTGTTCCCCACCTGAGTAAGTTCCTGAGCCATTTTGACACCTGCGATGCTAACACAAATCTAGAGCGCTGGCTCTGATACCAATTGTTGGATCGTAATGGGTTAGCAGTGAGCTTGGGAACTGGCAGTTAAGCTGTTCCCAAGGCAGCGGAAGTAAATAATCGCAAGTAATAAAAACAGTTAAAGGGACAGTTCCTTTATAGAGGAACCCCACTACAACCAACTAGTTGTATGGGTAAACCTCTACCTCCGCTTGGAGGATTTTGAATGACTTACTTATATTGATTGCTTTGTTCCTTAGTTACACAACCGGATTTACACTTCTTTGTTCCTACAAGTTCTTCCTAACTCTAGCAACACTAGTAAATCCTCTCAACTGAGTTCCTAAGCTCACAACAGCAAAACACAAGTAACTCAAACCTTACGCTGACTTCTCAGTTCCCTTGCTCCAGGGAACTTCAGCTTCACCGTCGTCGAGATCACACACTCGCCGGCGGGGACTTCTCTTCCTTTTCTTTCTTCTCTCTAATGTGGGTGTTTGTAAGTTCTGGGAGAAGTACTCAGACCGAGTACTATTCATTTGGCTTTATAGTCCATTTGTCTTGGGCAGTCGCATCTTTCATTTGTGTCCAAAATGCCCTTTGCTTGATGCCCAAGTTGTACTTTCTTCACATGTGACTTTGGTTTGAACTAGGTCAACTTCTTGAATCAATCGGACCGTTGGATGAAGCGTGACAGTCTGATCCTCAGACTGTTCCCTCTGGCTGTCTGAGACAGAATCCCGCGATCTGCGCTGAACGGTCGTTGTCTTCACATGTGAGTTCCCATTTCATGGGAACTGACTTCTTCAGAGTTCCCTTGATGGAAACTCTTCATCGTTGTAAGCTTGTGTTTTCTTGTTTGTTTCTGGGAGTTCCCACTTCATGGGAACTTTCCTCTTCAGAGTTCCCTTGATGGAAACTCTTCATTGTGGCTAGCAGTGGTTTTGTCATTCATAGGAGTTCTTGGTTGTACCTGTGTTCCTTAGAAATACTTGAACAAACCACATTAGTTCCCTATGGTGTTTGTCATTATCAAAACTTAAAGAGAAGTGAGTCGTTGATCCGTTGCTTAGAACTAGAGGTCCCAACAACGTCCCAACAGAGATAAAAGCAATTACAGATCACGACCTGTGAGGATACTACGGGGTCTAGTACCCCCTTAAAAAGGATTACACTAGTGGTGTTCAGGAAGACATTAACTCTGGGAAATGCCTCTGCGTGTCTTGCTCGGTTTCCCCGGTTTCCCAAGTTGTACCTTCGTTGCCATCTTTGGACCAGAGTACACGGACTAAAGGTACTTCTTTGTTGCGCAATTGCTTGACTCGGTGCTCTACAATATTGATTGGTCTCTCTTTGTATGTGCCATCCGACTGGATCTCGACATCGTCGAAGTTGATCATGTGGGATTCGTCAGGCACATACTTCCTTAAGAGCGACACATGGAACACATTGTGTACGGGGTGAGCAGATGGCGGTAAAGCAACTCGATAGGCCAGGTTGTCGACTCTTTCTAGGACTTCGAAGGGTCCTACCTAGCGAGGGTTAAGCTTGCCTCACTTCCCGAAGCGGAAAACGCCCTTTGAAGGAGATACTTTGACGAAAAACTTATCTCCTACATCAAACTCGATGTCTCGCCTCTTCAGATCTGCATAAGATTCTTTGATGGATGCGGGCGACTTCGGAGGCAGTTTGCTCTATTAGATAGGGACCTAGAAGGATCTTGTCGGTGTTATCGTCCCAACAGAGCGGGGAACGACATTTCCGACCGTATAAAGCTTCAAAGGGAGCCATCTTGCTGGTGGAATGCCAGCTATTGTTGTAGGTGAATTCTATGAGGTGTAAGCTGTCATCCCAGCTTGTTGTGCGATCTAGCACACATGCCCGTAGCATATCCTCAAGAGTTCGGATGGTCCTTTCCGATTGACCATCGGCTTAAGGATGGAATGATGTGCTGAATTTCAGTTCCGTACCCATGCCCTTATGTAGTCCTTTCCAGAATGAGGCCATGAATCGACCGTCTCGATCAGAGATGATGGTCTTTGGGGTCCCATGGAGGTGGACTATTTCTTTGACGAAAACCATTGCTAGCTTTGGAGCTTTCCATTTCTTCTGAATGGGAATGAAGTGGGCACTCTTGGTAAGTGTTGAGAGGGTTTCTTGACAACAAATAAATTTATAATCAAGACCCCGCTGAGTATAGCAGAGTCAGGTTCGTCCACAGGAGATAGTCAGTATCAAGTTTTGTTACTTCTCATGCAAGCAATCAATTAAAGGTAGGGTTTTTATCAAGGAAGAAGAATTCTAAGGTAAAGGTATCCCCACAACAACAATTATGCATGCCAAACGCTAATGAAACATAAAGATCATGCTTTTATAACATAAAGGTGTCAACTTTCGTCAACTTAAGCAAGTAAATCAATCAACTTTCGCTCTATCAATAAACTTACTATCTATCTCTTCTACTTCAACTAGGATAGATCTGCTTTCGCTTCAAAACCTAATTTGACTATTCTGATTCAAGGTTTCTGCTTTCGCTTCAACTATGAATGAGAAATTCCCTTCAACTTTCGTCTCAAGGATTAAGAACAAGAGAATAGATTCATGCAATAAAAACAATCAAGACATGATCATAAACAAGCATGCACAACCATTGTTGGGTTCAACCCCAACCTTAGAGAGAGAGACTACTCACAATTCATAATAATTGAAAACATCTAAATTAAATTAAAAGAAAGCTTACAACCGAATCCGAACAATAGTTCTTCTCCAATCCACAATCTCGTCCCCCTCTCACGTCTCTCTCCTCCCCTTACTTGCCCTCCAAGGCAATTGATTGTGTATTGTGAATAACAAAGGTAGACAAGAGTATTTATAGAGAAACTATTCTATCTTAAATCTATCTATAAGGAAATAAATCTATCTTAAATCTAACTATAAGGAAATAATATCTTCTAATAAAATATATCCCTTCTATCTATCTAATAACATAAAAAAGGAAACAAGATAGAAGCCCATAAATAGCACCGACTCGGATCTCTCTGTGCCTCGCTGCCTCGTTAACGACCCTGACAGGGTCGAAAACAGCCTTTGAGTAAAACTTGCGTAGAAGATTCGTTACAACTCCATTTGACTCGATTCTTTTTCCTATGTTCTTTTAACGAATTTCTCTATCTCTTTCCAAGCTCAAACTTGATCTTCAATAACTTTACTTGAGCGCTTAATCTTCATCTTCTCTTCATTCTTGAGTGCTATCTTCACCGACTTTCCTCCTTTCTTCAAAATATGCTCCAAAAAGCTTCTAAAAACCTACAAAACACCACCAAAGCTTATGTAGACTCCATATCTCTAGAAAATACGAAAACCTACACAAACGGCTCAAAACAAAACACAAAACTAAAGAAAAAGACTCAAAAGACACAAAAACACAGCCTAAAAACATGACTAAAAAGGCAGACATCAAAATACCCCATACTTAGACTTGCTTGTCCTCAAGCAATCAACAAGACAAGAACCAAAACCATCAACACATATATCAAGTCAATGCCTTTATCAAAAAACAACATCATAAGCACAAGTAGAAATAGATAGACAAGTGAATCTAATGTCATTACACATATATAAGCAACCTCAAGCAAAAGCAACTACAAATCCAACCTCACAAGGGATATTGTGTTTCACTCCACTCTCATGTGTTTGGGCTTATAATAACAACTCTCAACTCAATCCAATATGCAAATATCAACATAGCCATTGTTACTTATATCACCAAACTCTCCACCAGAGATGTCAAAACACATAAAAATCATCAAGAGAACTTAGGCTCAATGAAAAACTTCAAAGAAGTTTCCATTTGGCCGGGTTGCAATGGGGCTTGGTAAAGACAATAGGGCGTGGAAAATTTTGGTCATGTGGTGCTAATAATATCCGGGAATCAAAGACTCCTAAAAACTCACATCTCCAAAAACTCTCATAAAAGATTATACCAAACTCACTTTTCTTTATGCACACTTCTCTCATTAACCCCTTTTATCTCAACAAATCTTGCTTACAAACACTTAGGAAATTTGGCTCATGCACATTATTCACTATTACTCAACTCTTTCTTTCTTTTTCTTCCTCCCTTTATGATTTTCATTTTTTTTCTGCGGGAGGTCGGTACCGAACCCTTTTAGGGTCGGTAACGACTCTGAATTATTTTTCTTTTGTTTTCCCCTTTACTTTCCACTTTATTTCTTTTGTAAGTGCATTCAGGGAACCAAACTCCTTTTACATAACAAACTGCAAGATACTATCACTTTACCCAACCCAAATTACCCCACACTTGAACCAAAACATCTCACTCAAAAAAACCATCACCATAACCAACACTAAGTCCTAATCCCCGGATAGCGTCAAGCTTATATCGGCTAGGGAATTATTTTGTGGAGCTAAAAATAAAAGGCTTTAAGGCTCAACTTGGCTATCAAAAAGAGGATAATGCAAGGGTGGATAGGGATTAATAGGGCTTATGAAAAATAAGTTCTCTATCATATGATATTACATGTATTGAACTAATATCTCATATAGGTCTCAAGTAAAAGATAACCATGCAATGACAAGAGATAATATGCATAAGGAGAGTAAATCACACAAAAAAGAAGAGGGATTTATGAATGTTCTCCCTATAAGGCCAAAAGTAACTCACAAGGTAGCAATTTTTGTTGGATTTCAGTCACTTCTACCAAAGATCATATGTGCTCAATTTCATCACAAGCTAAATATCCACATAAAAACAATTTTCAACATGATTCAGGCAAAGCTATCCAAACATGCTATGGAATTACATGATCAAGCAAGTTAAAGCATATCATAGGACATCTAACTGGAATATCATCAATCCTAAAAAAAACAAAAAAAACTGACACAAAACTGAGTTTCCTTTTCCCATACCCCATACTTAAACCAAACAGTGTCCTCACTGTTTAAAATCATAAAAATAAAGAGAATAAGGAAAAGAGAACTCACAAAATAAAACTGAAGCTACTTGAAACCATTGATCACTTGAGGAGCATTGCGGAAAGTTTATTCGGTTTGGTAGAGGAGGTCGGTACCGACCCTGTGGGGGTCATTACCGAGCTTGCATGCTTGTACACCGATTGTCTTTGATTGTAGCACTTCTTCTTTTTGTACCTGAGTCACATTAGAAAAACTTCTATCCTACTACACTAATCTAACCTAAAAACAAGTCAAAAGAAAGATAGCAAAAAGAACTAGGAAAGCAAAAACTAAAAAGCAAAAACAAAAAGCGGGTTGCCTCCCGTAAGCGCTATTTTTAACGTCGTTAGCCCGACGAACTTACCTTAGCTTACCTAGGGCGGCTGCCATCCAGTATCGAAGGGATCATAAGAAACCCCATACTTGGCCTGAAAAACATCATAGCTTCTTTCCAAAATATTCGGCCCTCTATCATCAATAAGTATGCTCGGTAATCCTACAACAAGGTTAGTATAATCCGAAAACCAAGGAGGTTTTGACTCCTTCATAGGACTAACAGTAGGATGTAATATAGAACTAGGATAAGAGAAAGGATCATGACCAGAATTGATTGGATAAGAACAAGAAAACTTACCAGGGTCACTCGGGAAGTGGCTCTTTACCGAGGTGTAGGGGGTTGTTAACGACACTGCTGGATTTGGAAGTGGCTCGGTACCGTGCCTGATTTCATCTCCAACATCAAACTCCTTCAAAAATGGGTCGTTACTGACCCATGGGGGGGTCGGTAGGCTCCTCGATAGGCGTGTCTTCCTTGAATCTGATCGTTTCCGTACTCAGGGAGGGGTCGTTACCGAGCCATGGTGGATCGGTAGGCTCCTCAGTACTACAACTAGCCACTTCACTTATGGGCGAATTGAATTGAAACTCAACCCTCTCCTCCCCAATGTCAAATGTGAGGAGTCCTTTTCTGACATCTACTTGTGCCCCTGCGGTGGCTAAAAATGGTCTGCCTAGAATCATTGGCACAGCAGGGTCTTCAGGCATATCTAGCACAATGAAGTCATTTGGAACAAAGAATTTTCCAACTCGGACAGGAACATCGTCAACGACTCCAGTTGCTTTTACAGAAGATCCATCCGCCATGTAGAGTTTCATCTTGACAGGCTCTCATGGTCCCATGTTAGCTTTTAACCAGATGGAAAGAGGAAGCAAACTAGCACTAGCTCCCAAATCACATAAAGCTTTAAATTTGTGGTTGCCTATGCCAATCGTGATGGCAAATCTCCCTGGGTCTCCAAGCTTTTCTGGTAGAGCTATTGATCTGACTTCATCCTGCAACTCTGTAATGGACCTTTTCCTGCTAAGAATATCCTTCAAAAAATTTGTGTAAGCCGGCATTTCGCTTAGGGCGTCAGGGAATGGGATGGAAATATGAATGCCCTGAAGAATCTTCACGAAACGCTTGAACCTACTCTCAGTAGAGTCCATAGATTTCTTAGTTGGAAATGGAAGAGATTTCACCATTCTCGGAACCAAGTTAGGCTCGAGAGGTGAGAGTACTTGGTCGACACTAGGGTCGATTGATGTCCTCGGCGGGTCGTTACCGACCCTGGTGGGGTCGTTAACTACCCTGGGGTTTAGAGGAAGGTTCGGATTAGAGAACTTACCTGGGGTAGGATCGTCAGGAATCCTCGGAGCCTCTTCATCTTTGTTTGTAGGCTCGGTATGTGCTCTCGCTGGCTCGTTAACGAGCTGGTTGGCGAGATCTTGTTCCTCCTTCTCTTCAGCTTGATTTCTCTCGGGGGAGTGTCTTCCCACTCCTGAGGTGTACCGCTCCTATTTGGCCCCTAGGGTTCTCCTCGGGGCGGCCCGGGAGTTGCCCTTGTGGTCTCGGAATACGTGCAGCTAGGTCCCCTAGTTGGGAATCAACACTCCTCTTCCAAATATCGAACTCTCCCCATTTTTTATCTTGTCGGTTCAGTTTGGCTTGAACGTCATCAACTTTGTTGTTCACTCCATTGATGCTCTCCTTTATCTCCTGAACCCATGATGGTGACTCTTGATAGTCCGGAGGTTGGTAAGGAGGAACCCTTTGCTCTTGTTGAGGAGGTTGGCTCCATTGGTCATATGCATAATTGCCCCAGGTGGGCTGATTGTAATTCCTCCATGCATAAAAAGTATCACCTTGGTTCCTATATGGGCCCCACATGTAATTATCCTCTTCATATGCCTCATCAACTATGATTTCCCTTTCTCTCTGGATTTCCTCTATCTCTAAACAGAGTTCAGCAATCTGCTTTGCTAGTTCTTCATGTGTAGCCATGACTTTGTCTGCTCGACGACCTTCAGCTGGCATACACTGTAAGCAAAAACAAAAACAAAAAACAAAATCAAAAAGCAAAAACGGGGTCTGGGACAGGGTCGGTAACGAACCTGGGGGGGGGGGTCGTTAACGAGCCTGGAGTGATCCAGTAAAACAGAAACTTAAAAGAAAGAAACAACTACCTGTCGACAGGGTCGTTACCGAGCCTGGGTAGGGTCGGTAACGACTCGACAGTGGCCTACAAACAAAACAAACAAAACACAGAAACTGGGTTGCCCATCAGGGTCGGTACCGACCCTGGGGGGGTCGTTACCGACTCGGCGGAGTCCCAAAAAAAACGTAAAAAGAACAAAACTTGGCACTATTGAAATCTTCCCGGCAACGACGCCAATTTGTATTCCCGCCTGTCACGCGGGTGACCCGGGTTCGATCCCCGGCAACGGCGCCAATTTGTTGAGAGGGTTTCTTGACAACAAATAAATTTATAATCAAGACCCCGCTGAGTATAGCAGAGTCAGGTTCGTCCACAGGAGATAGTCAGTATCAAGTTTTGTTACTTCTCACGCAAGCAATCAATTAAAGGTAGGGTTTTTATCAAGGAAGAAGAATTCTAAGGTAAAGGTATCCCCACAACAACAATTATGCATGCCAAACGCTAATGAAACATATAGATCATGCTTTTATGACATAAAGGTGTCAACTTTCGTCAACTTAAGCAAGTGAATCAATCAACTTTCACTCTATCAATAAACTTACTATCTATCTCTTCTACTTCAACTAGGATAGATCTGCTTTCGCTTCAAAACCTAATTTGACTATTCTGATTCAAGGTTTCTGCTTTCGCTTCAACTATGAATGAGAAATTCCCTTCAACTTTCGTCTCAAGGATTAAGAACAAGAGAATAGATTCATGCAATAAAAACAATCAAGACATGATCATAAACAAGCATGCACAACCATTGTTGGGTTCAACCCCAACCTTAGAGAGAGAGACTACTCACAATTCATAATAATTGAAAACATCTAAATTAAATTAAAAGAAAGCTTACAACCGAATCCGAACAATAGTTCTTCTCCAATCCACAATCTCGTCCCCCTCTCACATCTCTCTCCTCCCCTTACTTGCCCTCCAAGGCAATTGATTGTGTATTGTGAATAACAAAGGTAGACAAGAGTATTTATAGAGAAACTATTCTATCTTAAATCTATCTATAAGGAAATAAATCTATCTTAAATCTAACTATAAGGAAATAATATCTTCTAATAAAATATATCCCTTCTATCTATCTAATAACATAAAAAAGGAAACAAGATAGAAGCCCATAAATAGCACCGACTCGGATCTCTATGTGCCTCGCTGCCTCGTTAACGACCCTGACAGGGTCGAAAATAGCCTTTGAGTAAAACTTGCGTAGAAGATTCGTTACAACTCCGTTTGACTCGATTCGTTTTCCTATGTTCTTGTAACGAATTTCTCTATCTCTTTCCAAGCTCAAACTTGATCTTCAATAACTTTACTTGAGCGCTTAATCTTCATCTTCTCTTCATTCTTGAGTGCTATCTTCACCGACTTTCCTCCTTTCCTCAAAACATGCTCCAAAAAGCTTCTAAAAACCTACAAAACACCACCAAAGCTTATGTAGACTCCATATCTCAAGAAAATACGAAAACCTACACAAACGGCTCAAAACAAAACACAAAACTAAAGAAAAAGACTCAAAAGACACAAAAACACACCCTAAAAACATGACTAAAAAGGCAGACATCAGTAAGCCGATCCACCATGACCCAGATAGCATCCTTTTGCTTTTTAGTCTTGGGTAGGTCGGTCATGAAATCCATTGCTATGTCTTCCCATTTCCATTCTGGCACAGGAAGGGATTGCAACTTTCCTTCGGGTCTTCGGTGTTCAATCTTTACTTTCTGGCAAACCAAACACTTAGATATAAGCTCTGCGACATGTTGCCTCATGTTTGGCCACCAGAAATGTCTGCGTACATCCTTGTACATTTTACTTGCTCCTGGATGTACTGAATAGGCAGACGAGTGGGCTTCTTTCAGGATGATCTTTCGAAGCTCGTCCACTGCTGGCACACAAATCCGGTTTTGGAACCAAAGGGAACCGTCATGTTGAATGACGAATCTAGGTGCCTTGCCTTCTTGCACTTCGCCACTAATTCTGATCAGCATGATGTCGTCAGTCTGCTTCTCCTTGATTTCTACAATCAATTCAGATTGGATTTCCAATGTGTTTAGACATCCTTGTTGTCTTCCGAACCAGACCTCAATGCCTTCTCTGATGAGTTCTTGCTGCAACTTTGGCTGGGTGGTTAACATTGCTACCATGCCCTCTTGTTGTGTCTTTCGACTGAGAGCGTCTTCTACGACGTTAGCTTTGCCTGGATGATAGAGTAGCTCTATGTCGTAGTCTTTCAATAGTTCTAGCCATCTTCTCTACCTCATGTTCAATTCCTTTTGCGTGAACACATACTTCAAACTCTTGTGATCGGTGTAGATTTGACACTTAACCCCGTACAAGTAATGTCGCCAAATCTTTAAGGCAAACACTACCGCTACCAGTTCGAGGTCGTGCGTCGGATAATTTACTTCATAAACCTTGAGTTGTCTAGATGCATAGACGATCACTTTCCCATTCTGCATGAGCACGCATCCCAAACCTTGCTTGGAAGCATCACTGTAGACCACATAACCGTCGTGTCCATCTGGAAGAGTTAATACTGGTGCACTAGTGAGACGCTTCTTGAGTTCCTGAAAGCTTTCCTCGCATTTTTCATCCCACACAAACTTCTTGTGGGTCTTTCGGAGTAACTTCGTCATGGGAAGGGCGATCTTTGAAAACCTTTCGACGAACCTTCGGTAGTACCCTACGAGTCCTAGGAAGCTGCGGATTTCCTTTACATTCTTCGGTTGCTTCCATTTTGAGACTGCTTCAATCTTCTTTGGGTCCACCATAACTCCGTCTTGATTGATTACGTGGCCCAAGAAAGCCACTTCTGTAAGCCAGAGGTCACATTTGGACAACTTGGCGTAGAACTGGTTGTGCCTTAGAATCTGTAGCACAGTTCGAAGGTGTTCTTCATGTTCTGCGCGATTCCCGGAGTAGATTAGGATGTCATCGATGAAGACGATGACGAATTTGTCGAGGTACTCATGAAAGCATCAGTGCATCAAATCCATAAATACCGCAGGTGCATTGGTCAGTCCGAATGGCATTACCACAAACTCGTGGTGGCCATAGCGGGTGCGGAAAGCGGTCTTCGGAATGTCCTCCTCGCGGATCCGAAGTTGGTGATATCCTGACCTCAGGTCGATCTTGGAGAAAACTGTTGCACCTCGTAGTTGATCTAAGAGATCGTCTATCCTTGGAAGAGGATACTTGTTCTTGATGGTGACCTTGTTCAGTTCTCTGTAGTCGATGCACAAGCGGAAGGTTCCATCCTTCTTCTTTACAAATAGCACAGGTGCTCCCCATGGCGAAGCACTCGGTCGGATGCAACCTTTCTCATGTAGTTCTTCGAGTTGTTTCTTGAGCTCTTTCATCTCCAGTGGAGCCATCATGTAGGGAGCTTTAGAGATTGGTGCGGTTCCTGGCTCGAGGCTTATTGAAAACTCGACTTCTCGTCGAGGAGGTAACCCGGGGAGTTCTTCAGGAAACACATCGGGAAACTCACTGGCTACCGGGATTTCTTGGATATTTAGGACCTTTTGCTCCGTCGGCTCGAGGTAGCATAGGTACCCAACGCAACCCTGACAGAGCAGCTTTCCGGCTTTCATGCCATGATCACTTTTCCATTTTCCTCTTCGCGTTTCCCTTTGAACTTCCAGACATGTTTCCCTCCCGAGTTGATGGTCACAGTTCTGGTGTAGAAGTCAATTATTGCTCCATGCAGAGACAACCAATCTCTTCCAAGAATGATGTCATAGGGATCAATTGGAATGCATATCAAGTTGGAGTGGAAAACTCCTCCTTGAATGCACAAAGGGAAACTACCTAGTTGTCTTGCCCCTATTATCTTTTCCCCATTTGGAAGGTTCACAATGAACGGTTCACACTCTTCGAGATTATCTAATCCTAGGAGTTCTACACACTTTTCGGATATGAATGAATGCGAAGCACCGGAATCGAAGAGTATAAACACATCTTTAGAGAGGATATGAAGGGTATCTTGGCAAATAGGCTCCTCAGGCTTATCGGTAGTGCGCATTTCATACAATCTCTGCTCCTGACCCTGAGGATGCATGGGTCCCTTGCCTTTCTGATGAGTTGTGGACTGCACTGAAGTGGTTCCTGCTGGTTTGTTTGACGCTTGCGGTCGTTGAGTCACAGTGTTCGAGCGGTTTTGAGTTGCTGGATTGGTTGGCCGCCTGCAGAACTGTCGGAGGTGTCCATCCTTGTTGCAGTTGAAGCACTTCTTGAGAGGTTTGGGACATTTTCGGTTTATGTGTCCGGGTTCTGCACAGTTGTGACAGATGAGCGGGGGCCTCTCAGATTCAGTCCTAGGGCCGGGTCTTGATCCCGTTGACGAAGCTTTGAGCTTGCTCTTCTTTGACCATTGAGATCCTTGTGGAGATGCCGGCCTCTTAAACCCACTGTGACTGGAGTGGTGAGGTTTCCCTCCATCGAATTTCTTGCGTTCCGGAACCTTCAGTGTCATCACCATCAGATGAGCATGGTCTACATACTCCTCCAATGTTTTGAAGGAGCGGTTTGCCATCCAAGGCTTGATGTGGTCGCTCATCCAACGGTGAAAGTGTTTGATCTTCTGCTTTTCTGTGGTGATCTCCTCTTCAGCGTATTGCAGGAACTGATTGAACTTCTTGGCTCTCTCTAGCACACTTAATCCATGCAACTTTGGGGAGTGGAGCTCATCTAACTTTTCCTCTCGCATGGACTCCGTGAAAAATCGGCGCATCATTTTATCTTTGAACATAGCCCAACTCAAATCCGGACGGCTAGATAAGCTAGAGCTTTCCCACCACTCGCATGCTTCACCCTTCAATTTTAGTGCAGCCATGTGCACCTTGTCTGCTTCGGCATAGGGTATGTTGCGTAGAAGTCTTTCCACGTGAGAGAACTAGTACTGTACTCCTGACGGATCCCCGGTTCCGTCGTACGAATCAGGCTTCATGGCGATGAAAGCCTTGATTGCCTCAGTGAAGCTAACCAGAGTTTACTTCATGGGAACCACCTCAGCCGTTTGACCCACTTCTTCTTGCACTTCTTCCGGCACCACGTTTGGTGCTTCGGAGTCCATGGGTTTAGGAACCGCAACAAGAATTTCCTCTCGTATCAACTGTTGTACAAGAGTGCGTAGTGCATCCACAATTTCTGAGTTGAACGTAATTGGCGCTGCTGGTGCAGGAGGTGGGTTCACTCGTGGCCCTCTTCGGGCTTCGGACTCGCTATCATCATTACCTTCTCTAGGTACAGTGGTACTGCGATTGGTGGCTCTTGTGTTGACCATCTGAAGGTTTTGGGTTTGTTTTTATTTGTTAATTCAGTGTAGTATGTAGAAGGAATAGACAAACAAGTTCTAATAGTAAAAAGAGGAACTTCATTAATAGGTTCATAATAGAGAGTACAGGGCTTTTATAACTTAAGCCATTTCAAACTAGAGAAAAGGAAACTAAGCCGATTCAACTTCCTGAAGTCAAAACGAAGTTGAAAGAAGTGGTCTATGCTCACATCTTGGAAAGAGAAATACAACCCTAAGGAAAATCTAAACATGGTCGGCGTATGTATTGAGGAATCCTTCCTCGAAGAGAGTCTCATCTATGATCCCCGTGTCGTTGCTAAGGAGGATGTTGGCCTGCTCGATTCTGCGGTGGCGACGGTTTTCACGAGCCTGTAGCTCCGCGATGCAGATCTGGTGTTGGAGCCTTTCCTCTCGCTCCCTTTCCGTCTCCAAGATCCACTCTCTTTGGTGGCTTTGAAGCAGGCCACGGTTCACCCTCCAACCTCTGGTGGGTACAACGCCGGATGGTGGGGGAGCGTTGATCAAGGGCTGGCGAGCCTGGCGGTTGGATGATTCCCCCTCCATCAAAGTGGTGAATCCTTCCATCTGCACATCCCTAGGTGCTTGTCTTGCCCGCTCGAATAGTGAGGGCGGGCCATAGCGTCTCTCCTCTGAGTGATCGACATTCATGGATTGGAGTTGTCGTAAAAGCTTCTCGTCCTCGTGACACCAGAAATGTCTCATTGGAGGCATTGGCCCTTCGGGCTCGGATGCCCGCGGAGGTGAGACTACCTCCATTCTCGGCATGACTCTCGGGACCTCGATCATAGGGGGCATCGGGGCCAGAGGAACGTATTCCCACTCGGGAATCGCTGGCGGTGGTGGTGGTGTTTCAGGGTCGATTACCACCCCGTCTTCTTCTTCTTCTTCTGACGCTTCGTTCATAGCGTCCCAATCCGCATGCGCTTGCCACAATAGCTCTAACTCCTCTTCATCAATCTCATCCTCTTCCCCATGCTCAAAGTCAAGTTCGGGTATGATCCCTTCTTGTTGGTAGTCGGGTACCAACTCCTCATTCTCCTCGTAGGAGAAATCCTCGGGTTCATAACCCGGTGCCATCTCCTCATCCTCCGAGGGGTAGTCCTCGGGCTCGTACACGGGTGATGGGGGCAAATCGGCAGGTGCAGGATCATCTTCCGGTAGCTCTATGGGAAGGTTAGGGTCTTCCTCGGGATCTTCTTCCGACTCCTCCCACGGCTCCCCGACTTGGTCAATTTCCATATTGACCCCGAGGTGATCGTTTTCGTGTTCAGCGTCATGATAGGGAAAGTACGGATTCAGGGCTTGCATTCCGAAGCGAGCTCCGTTGACGGGGTTTCCGAGGTGGTTGTTGTTCAGGCTAGCCATGGTTTTTCTGAGGAAGAAAAGGAAAAAGGCGTTATTATAGAACCTCCTTAGTTTCTATAAAAGAGGACGTAGTGAACGAAGTCAAGATCTATGAAAAAGGCGTTATTATAGAACCTCCTTAGTTTCTATAAAAGAGGACGTAGTGAACGAAGTCAAGATCTATGAAAAAGGCGTTATTATAGAACCTCCTTAGTTTCCGAGGTGGTTGTTGTTCGGGCTAGCCAAGGTTTTTCATTTTCTTGGCTCTATTAAGGTCCTAAGGTTTTCTCTTTTAACCTTGTGAATTTATGAAATGCGTTTTGTGATTACTAATCAAGTTTTCTAGAGTGAGGGTATGAGTTCCTAGTTATAGTTTCTAAGAAAACGCTTACATTCTTGATAAGTTGAGAGGTTCATACTACTTAAGTTTTTTTGAAAAGTAGAAAAATTTGAGAAAAATGTTAGTTCTAGAACTAAGTATTTGCTATGTAAGGTTTTTAATATTTTTCGAGAAACATTTTCTTAGCTAAGAAATCTGAATTTGGAAGGTTAGTATTCCTAGGTTTTCTTTAAGAAGTATAGGAGGAAATTTTTCTATGATTGAAAGTCTCAAGTAGCAGAAGTAAAAGTTAAGGTTTTAAAACTTTTCGGTTTTTGAAAAATTTTCGGTTTAAAAACTTTTCGGTTTTAAAACAAAACATTTAGCTATGATACCACAATTGTAACACCCCTATTTTGCAACATTGGGTATTACCGCCAGTGACCTCGGATTTTACCGTCCAAAGCCACCCAAGGCTTTTAGAATGATATAGAACATAAAATGCGAAATAAAACATAATTTATAATTAGAAAAGGGTGCTCCTGAGGGAGGCTTGGTTCTTACAAAATATCTTACATTGTCTTCACACTTAAGGTTACTTGAAAACAAACATCAAAACCACCATGTCCTTGAGATAAAGCGATATTTAAACTAAAATGAAAAGATAAGTACATCTTGAACTATCTTGAACTTCCTTCACTCCACTTCACTTTACGCCTTGCTATGGTTCCCTGGATCTGACATAATTCGCGAGGGGCGATAGAATGCCAGGCAAACATGCGGAAAGAAGAATTCGTCTAGGAGACTAAGCAAGCAGGAATATAACTTCCCGAGGGTATTTTGGTAATTTCAAATTATTGGCGAAAGAGATAAGTGGGTTGTGTTTGCGATGGGCTTGTTTATGTGGAGCTTAAAAGTACGAAAGAGTGAGCGAGAGCATATCCCAATGGGGATAGCTCGATAAGCAAGAGAAGTACTACTAGATTGTAGACTTCTTTGGAATAGAAAGTATGATGGGAACGTTAATTAATTCATACAAGTCAAAAACCTCTCGCGCCCTGAGCGGACCGAGAGCCGGATCGATCATTTAAGACAAGTCCGGTTTTGGTGTCTTAATTGTGCATTGGGCACTTATCTTATTTAGTGACAAAAAGACGTTCGATTTCATTTATGATTTATAAGAGAAAGTGGTGGGACACGGATAGTCCGAGCCACCCAAGGGAAAAACTCAGTTTCCCGGCACTTAGCTAGAGTGCGCTCATCCCTCCTTGCAATCGGAGAGGATGGGATCATGATCCCGAAAGTCGTACTTCAAACGCGTAGGCACTTACGACTTAGTGGGGTTATATAGAGGCGTCGGCTATTCCGCGCCCCTCACTAGTTCGTTCGATGTTGATCTCTGAGCGAGAACGAAAACAATCAAGATAATAACCACACTAGCTAAAATAATCCTAACAAGGAATATAAAGCGATCTATGCTAACAATAGTCGTTATTTCTAGCAATCGATATTTCCTAGGTTCATTTTTATTTAAGCATACAAGTCGTTCCCAACATCGAGAAATATCATGTAGACGAATATAAAAGGCCACAAGGAGAAATTCCACTTGCCTTAGCGTAGCGAGTTCTACAAACGAGCTTTGACGAAACTTATGCGATTCCCGACTACGAGCGAGGATTCCGACCTAACGATACGGAAATTTACGAAAAGGCTTAACTCATGATTTTCCTTCTAAAGTCCGGATTACCTCTTATAATATTTTATAAGAGGGTTTGAGATTCTAAATTATTATAATAATAATTAAGAAAGTTATTTTCCATAAAATAATAATATTCCTTTATTATTATTTTTGTTTTGTAATATCCTTATTATCCGTAAAAACCTTAATTAAAATAATCCTTTTTACTTATTTATGTTAATTAAACTTTTACTTTTAAATAATAATAGAATTTTATTTACTTACCTAATTCTCATTAAATAAAGTTGTCATGCTTATAGTCCCTCAACATGGAAGTTTCCATAACTAGAAGTTTCTATTTTCTTTATGTTGGAAAGTTGTGTGTTAGAATAGAGTCAAGGAACAGTTATGGGAACTGTTCCTTGGGCAGCGGAATAATAATAAATATGCAGGTGATATGCACAAGCTAGAGAACAATATGGGAAGTATAGGAACAAAGAATATTAAGGGAACAATTCAAAAAAAATTTAATGACCAAGAACTAAATGCATAAGAAGAGTAAAGGGACATAGTTCCTTATAGAGGAACCACACTTCAACCAACTAGTTGAATGGGTAAACCTCTACCTCCCTTGGAGGATTTTGAATGACTTACTTGTTTTATTGATTATTCCTTAGTAACAACAGGCAAGACTTAAACTTCTCTGTTCCTAGCAGTTCTTCCTAACTCTGGCAACACTAATGAGTCTTCTAAACCAAGTTCCCAAGCAAACAACTCAACTAAGACAAGTAAACCAAACCTTACAACTGGACTTGACTATCACAGTTCCCTTCCTCCTGGGAACGTCTTCCTTCACTCTTACACCTGGACTTGACTATCACAATTCCCTTGCTCCTGGGAACTTCTTCCTCGCCGTGGCTGAGATCAAACACTCGCCGTGGACCACCTTTACTCTCTCTTAATGCTCTTGCCTTTTTAAATTTCTGAAGGGGTGAATTTTTCTCTTGGTCTTGTTCACTATTTATATCTAAAGAGCCTTGCTCCCCAATCCTCAACTTGGGAAATGTCAAGATTGCCCTTGTCTTGTTTCCCAAGTATGTACTTTCTCAACATGTGACTCTTGTTTGAATTTGGTCAACTCTTGAAGCTCATCAAGCCGTTGGATGAATAGGCTCAGTCTGATGCACGGATTGTTCCTCTGTTTTGTCAGGAATATGTCTTTGTATTTCTCGTTGACGTGATTTTTGGACTGGCTTGTGAGTTCCCTTGGATGGGAACAGTTCCTTCATATTACACTGAGAGTTCCCTTCATTGTTCCCTTGAGTGTTTCTTCTCCTGGAGCTTTTCTCTTGAGGAACTGTTCCTTTGATGGGAACAATTCTTTCATATTACACTGATAGTTCCCTTCATTGTTCCTTTGAGTCTTTCTTCTCTTGGAGCTTTGGTCTTGGGGAGCTATTCCTGTGATGGGAACAGTTCCTTCACATTACATTGTCATTCCCTTCACTGTTCCTTTGAGCCTTGAACCTTCACTGTTCCCATCATGTTCTTGGATGGGAACAACTCCTTATATTGCACTGGCGTTCCCATCATTGTTCCTTTGAGCCTTGAACCTTCACTGTTCCCATCATGTTCCCAAGATGGGAACAATTCCTTATATTACACTAGCGTTTTCATCACTGTTCTTTTGATCTTTGAAATTTCACTGTTCCTATCATATTCCCTAGATGGGAACAGTTCCCATCATATTACAGTAGTGTTCCCTTCAGTGTTCCTTCTTCTTGGTTTTTCTATCCTTTTCAGTTGTCAAGGGAACAGTGTCATCCCATTACACTGAGAGTTCCCTTTACTGTTCCCTCAATCAAGGGAATAGTTCCTTTCATCGTTCCCTTGAATCTTCATTCTTTGTCTTGCTTCTCTTGGAGCCTTGAAATTCACAGTTTCCATCATTGTTCCCTCTAATTAGAGGAATAGTTCTTTTCATTATTCCCTTGGACAATTCCTTCCCTGAAACACTTCATAGAACATATCAAATGCCAAGGGTTTGTTATCATCAAAACCCAAAGGGACAAGGGAACCTTGTCTTAACAATTTCCCCCTTTTTGATAATGACAAACCCTTCAAGATTATAGAGCAAAACAAGTACTAGTTCCCCCTGAGGGCGAGGGGCAAAGATTTGCTATCATCAAAACCCAAAGGGGCAAGGGAACCTTGCTTTAACAATTTCCCCCTTTTTGATGATGACAAACCCTTCAAAATTGTAGAACAAGATAAGTTCTAGTTCCCCCCTGAATACATGAAAGTTCCTCAATAAAATGCATGGTTGTTCCCTAAATCTTTTTGTTCCCCCTGAGATGGACTTGTAGTTCCTACTAGTGAAAGTTATCAAGTAGTTCCCCCTTAGCATATGGAAAAGTAAATTCTACATCTCTTAAAACAACGCATCTCTACAATTTTTCACACTTCCCCCTTTTGGCATCATCGAAAAAGGAACTTTAAGTAAGAGATACAAATACAAAGCACAATCTTAACTCAAGGATGATATTGAGATGATGATAGAGGGATGGGACTACACAATCATCATAAGCAAGAAATAGTTAGAGCAATCGAACTGGAAGCATATGCACAAGGAAAAGCAATATATTGGAATTCATGGGCAAAGGAAATCATGTAGGGGACTCAATCATGATTCTGAAGAGGGTGTGATCCCCTGGATGTCAAGCATTACCATTGTTCCTCACAATAGACGTGGGTTCCTTGATTTTTACATCCATTTCCTTGCTTTAGTTCCACTTATCCTTCCTTGTACATTTCTTCAAATTTTCTTGAAACTTTTCCTTCATGAGAGATTTTTGGTTCCTTTTTTTTTTGAGAACTTGCAACTTAATATGAAGGAACTTGCAACTTGTTCCCCCTCAAAAATGGAACTATATCTTGAGCTTTATCCTCTTTTCTTCTTCCCTTGACTTGTTGTTCCCTTGACATCCAATAAAAACAAAGTTCCCACTCTTCTACACCATGATTAAGTAATGAGGGCTAGGTTTGGATAGCATGGGATTTTTGTGGAACAATAAGATAAGCATATCCAAACAAATAAGCATGGAATGGAACAAAAGACATCCAGGTAATTGAATCCAGTAAATAAGGGCTTAAAACATATTCGGCTCATAGGAGACGTTTACTTGGATCAAGGTTAAGGGACAAGTCTTATGATCAACCATCATTTAGGCTAATATAGTGGGTTAGGAACTCAGGTTGATCATTTTGGGCCAAAAAAGAAAAACTCATGCATATGTAACAGCTCCATGCAAAAAAAATAGTGAAGGCATAGTCCATCAAACAAGTCATCATATTATCATGAAGAAAGTTAGTAAGCATTGTTCCCTACCAAAGTTCCCTTAAACTAGCCAATCATTGAAAGAATAGTGAACCGGGACTTGTTTAATTCTAAGAAGATCATGCAAGGAAGCATCCTTAGATGTTCCTTGAGCTTTCTATCCAAAGCTTTGGTGAATTTCCTTGCAACTTGATTTTCAGTTCTACAAAGTTCCATCTTAATGGGATTTTTCTCAAAGATCAACTCTATTGTTCCCATGCATGAAAGATGAGCACATTATGGGTTAAAAAACACTTACCTCATTGTGTTCCACAACTAGCATCCAGCTTGTTATTTATTTTATTTTTTTAAGAAGAGAATTTTTTGTGCTTGACCTTGTTCCCCCTAAATTGTTGCACTTCTTGCACATTAAGTGAGTTCTTAGCTCACTTCCATTGAGATTGTGAGGAAATTTTTCAATGAGACACCTGTTCCTAAGTTGTTTCCCTCATAACTCCCTACAACACAAACTCAAGTCTTGATTTTGGGCACCCAAACAAGTTTGGGTTCCCTTGGGTTAGGGCTAGCATTAAAAAATTCAACATTTCCACACTTCATGCAACAAGATTGTATGGAAGGAACTGAAGACTTACCTTTCCTAGGTTGTTGCACCTTTTGGTCCTTCTTAATCTAGTGAACTTCCAATGGTTCTTGAAAGCATAGTGTCCACGATGTTCCCAGTTCCCATGGCTTTGTTGGAAATGAGGTTGTGCCTTTCTCTCTTGGAACCTTGTTTCCCTACGAGGTTCCCTCTTCTCAGCTTGGTTCATCACCTTTGGATGATTACGATGTGCACCTTGGGCACTTGATTCTCCTTTCTGTTCCTCTTGTCTCTTGGGTTTGCACCTCACATGAATGCCATTGTTCCATGAAGCTTGCTTCTTTGATCTAGCTTGTTGTTCCCAAACCTTATGTGCCTTTTGTCCTCTAGCCCATGTGTAGTTTAAGGAACTATGGTTTTCAAGACCTTTTAGCTTTGCCTCCAAGTGCATGTTCCTGTCATTAGCACTTTGCAACCTTCTTTGAAGATGGAGCAATTCCTTATCTTCAAAATTTTGTTCCACTTGTTCCTTAACACATCTTAACTCATAGAGTTTCTTCTCATTCATAAGGTTAGTGGAAAAAAGCTTATCAACTTTAGATCTCAAGCTATACAACTCAGTTTGGTCAGAGGGAACAACAAAGTTTAGTTCCTTAGAAGGTTTCAAGTTTTCATCTCCAAGACTTTCTAACTTAGCATGTGGTTCCCGATTCTCCGACATCAAGTTCCCAACATCAATTTTAAGAGCATGACAAGCATCATAAGGAGTGGAAGAATAACTATCATGATTTTCAAGTTCCTCTTTCAGTTTTTCTTTTTCCTTCCAAATTTTCTCAATAAATTTAATCAGGGAACTTTTCCTATAATTCTTCAAATCATTGAAAAGATGGGAACTTTCACTTACCTCTTCTACACAATCAGATGCACTTTGTTCCTTAGCAACAGAACAAGTACTTGGACTTGTCCATTCGTCAAATTCAATCATCAGGATTGTTCCCCCATCCATCAAAAAAGAGAGACACCTTTCCTTTTCCTTTCTTCTTCTTAGGACAGTTCCTAATGATGTTCTCCCTTTCCTTGGTCACTACATCAAGTATCTTTTGTTGTTCCTCTCCCACAAGCTCTAGTTTTGTTATGGGAACACTTCCATCATTTTTCATTTGGAGATTTCCCTTGGAGTACAAAGAACGTAGTGCCTCTAAGCAATGACCAACGTCATCACTTGTTGACAAAGTCATATTGTTCCCTAATTACCTGCAAGTAACACAAAATCTAGGGCAACTAGGCTCTGATACCAATTGTTGGAAAGTTGTGTGTTAGAATAGAGTCAAGGAACAGTTATGGGAATTGTTCCTTGGGCAGCGGAATAATAATAAATATGCAGGTGATAGGCACAAGCTAGAGAACAATATGGGAAGTATAGGAACAAAGAATATTAAGGGAACAATTAAAAAAAAAATTAATGACCAAGAACTAAATGCATAAGAAGAGTAAAGGGACACAGTTCCTTATAGAGGAACCCCAATTCCACCAACTAGTTGAATGGGTAAACCTCTACCTCCCTTGGAGGATTTTGAATGACTTACTTGTTTTATTGATTGTTCCTTAGTAACAACAGGCAAGACTCAAACTTCTCTGTTCCTAGCAGTTCTTCCTAACTCTAGCAACACTAATGAGTCTTCTCAACCAAGTTCCCAAGCAAACAACTCAACTAAGACAAGTAAACCAAACCTTACAACTGGACTTGACTATCACAGTTCCCTTCCTCCTGGGAACCTCTTCCTTCACTCTTACACCTGGACATGACTATCACAGTTCTCTTGCTCCTGGGAACTTCTTCCTCGTCGTGGATGAGATCAAACACTCGCCGTCAACCACCTTTACTCTCTCTTATTGCTCTTGCCTTTTTGGATTTCTGAAGGGGTGAATTTTTCTCTTGGTCTTGTTCACTATTTATATCTAAAGAGCCTTGCTCCCCAATCCTCAACTTGGGAAATGTCAAGATTGCCCTTGTCTTGTTTCCCAAGTATGTACTTTCTCAACATGTGACTCTTGTTTGAATTTGGTCAACTCTTGAAGCTCATCAAGCCGTTGGATGAATAGGCTCAGTGTGATGCACGGATTGTTCCTCTGTTTTGTCAGGAACATGTCTTTGTATTTCTCGTTGACGTGCTTTTTGGACTGGCTTGTGAGTTCCCTTGGATGGGAACAGTTCCTTCATATTACACTGAGAGTTCCCTTCATTGTTCCCTTGAGTGTTTCTTCTCCTGGAGCTTTTCTCTTGAGGAACTGTTCCTTTGATGGGAACAGTTCCTTCATATTACACTGATAGTTTCCTTCATTGTTCCTTTGAGTCTTTCTTCTCTTGGAGCTTTGGTCTTGGGGAGCTATTCGTGTGATGGGAACAGTTCCTTCACATTACATTGTCGTTCCCTTCACTGTTATTTTGAGCCTTGAACCTTCACTGTTCCCATCATGTTCTTGGATGGGAACAACTCCTTATATTGCACTGGCGTTCCCATCATTGTTCCTTTGAGCCTTGAACCTTCACTGTTCCCATCATGTTCCCTAGATGGGAATAGTTCCTTATATTACACTAGCATTTTCATCACTGTTCTTTTGATCTTTGAAATTTCACTGTTCCTATCATATTCCCTAGATGGGAATAGTTCCCATCATATTACACTAGTGTTCCCTTCAGTGTTCCTTCTTCTTGGTTTTTCTATCCTTTTCAGTTGTCAAGGGAACAGTGTCATCCCATTCCACTGAGAGTTCCCTTTACTGTTCCCTCTATCAAGGGAATAGTTCCTTTCATCGTTCCCTTGAATCTTCATTCTTTGTCTTGCTTCTCTTGGAGCCTTGAAATTCACAGTTTCCATCATTGTTCCCTCTAATTAGAGGAATAGTTCTTTTCATTGTTCCCTTGGACAATTCCTTCCCTTAAACACTTCATAGAACATATCAAATGCCAAGGGTTTGTTATCATCAAAACCCAAAGGGACAAGGGAACCTTGTCTTAACAATTTCCCCCTTTTTGATAATGACTAACCCTTTAAGATTATAGAGCAAAACAAGTACTAGTTCCCCCCGAGGGCGAGGGGCAAAGATTTGCTATCATCAAAACCCAAAGGGGAAAGGGAACCTTGCTTTAACAATTTCCCCCTTTTTGATGATGACAAACCCTTCAAAATTGTAGAACAAGATAAGTTCTAGTCCCCCCCTGAATACATGAAAGTTCCTCAATAAAATGCATGGTTGTTCCCTAAATCTTTTTGTTCCCCCTGAGATGGACTTGTAGTTCCTACTAGTGAAAGTTATCAAGTAGTTCCCCCTTAGCATATGGAAAAGTAAATTCTACATCTCTTAAAGCAACGCATCTCTACAATTTTTCACACTTCCCCCTTTTGGCATCATTGAAAAAGGAACTTTTAGTAAGAGATACAAATACAAAGCACAATCTTAACTCAAGGATGATATTGAGATGATGATAGAGGGATGGGACTACACAATCATCATAAGCAAGAAATAGTTAGAGCAATCGAACTGGAAGCATATGCACAAGGAAAAGCAATATATTGGAATTCATGGGCAAAGGAAATCTTGTAGGGGACTCAATCATGATTCTGAAGAGGGTGTGTTCCCCTGGATGTCAAGCATTACCATTGTTCCTCACAATAGACGTGGGTTCCTTTATTTTTACATCCATTTCCTTGCTTTAGTTCCACTTATCCTTCCTTGTACATTTCTTCAAATTTTCTTGAAACTTTTCCTTCATGAGAGATTTTTGGTTCCTTTTTTTTTTTTGAGAACTTGCAACTTAATATGAAGGAACTTGCAACTTGTTCCCCCTCAAAAATGGAACTATATCTTGAGCTTTATCCTCTTTTCTTCTTCCCTTGACTTGTTGTTCCCTTGACATCCAGTAAAAACAAAGTTCCCACTCTTCTACACCATGATTAAGTAATGAGGGCTAGGTTTGGATAGCATGGGATTTTTGTGGAACAATAAGATAAGCATATCCAAACAAATAAGCATGGAATGGAACAAAAGACATCCAGGTAATTGAATCCAGTAAATAAGGGCTTAAAACATATTCGGCTCATAGGAGACGTTTACTTGGATCAAGGTTAAGGGACAAGTCTTATGATCAACCATCATTTAGGCTAATATAGTGGGTTAGGAACTCAGGTTGATCATTTTGGGCCAAAAAAGAAAAACTCATGCATATGTAACAGCTCCATGCAAAAAAAATAGTGAAGACATAGTCCATGAAACAAGTCATCATATTATCATGAAGAAAGCTAGTAAGCATTGTTCCCTACCAAAATTCCCTTAAACTAGCCAATCATTGAAAGAATAGTGAACCGGGACTTGTTTAATTCTAAGAAGATCATGCAAGGAAGCATCCTTAGATGTTCTTTGAGCTTTCTATCCAAAGCTTTGGTGAATTTCCTTGCAACTTGATTTTCAGTTCTACAAAGTTCCATCTTAATGGGATTTTTCTCAAAGATCAACTCTATTGTTCCCATGCATGAAAGATGAGCACATTATGGGTTAAAAAACACTTACCTCATTGTGTTCCACAACTAGCATCCAGCTTGTTATTTATTTTATTTTTTTAAGAGGAGAATTTTTTGTTCTTGACCTTGTTCTCTCTAAATTGTTGCACTTCTTGCACATTAAGTGAGTTCTTAGCTCACTTTCATTGAGATTGTGAGGAAATTTTTCAATGAGACACCTGTTCCTAAGTTGTTTCCCTCATAACTCCCTACAACACAAACTCAAGTCTTGATTTTGGGTACCCAAACAAGTTTGGGTTCCCTTGGGTTAAGGCTAGCATTAAAAAATTCAACATTTCCACACTTCATGCAACAAGATTGTATGGAAGGAACTGAAGACTTACCTTTCCTAGGTTGTTGCACCTTTTGGTCCTTCCTTCTTAATCTAGTGAACTTCCAATGGTTCTTGAAAGCATAGTGCCCACGTCGTTCCCAGTTCCCATGGCTTTGTTGGAAATGAGGTTGTGCCTTTCTCTCTTGGAACCTTGTTTCCCTACGAGGTTCCCTCTTCTCAGCTTGGTTCATCACCTTTGGATGATTAAGATGTGCACCTTGGGCACTTGATTCTCCTTTCTGTTCCTCTTGTCTCTTGGGTTTGCACCTCACATGAATGCCATTGTTCCATGAAGCTTGCTTCTTTGATCTAGCTTGTTGTTCCCAAACCTTATGTGCCTTTTGTCCTCTAGCCCATGTGTAGTTTAAGGAACTATGGTTTTCAAGACCTTTTAGCTTTGCCTCCAAGTGCATGTTCCTGTCATTAGCACTTTGCAACCTTCTTTGAAGATGGAGCAATTCCTTATCTTCAAAATTTTGTTCCACTTGTTCCTTAACACATCTTAACTCATAGAGTTTCTTCTCATTCATAAGGTTAGTGGAAACAAGCTTATCAACTTTAGATCTCAAGTTATACAACTCAGTTTGGTCAGAGGGAACAACAAAGTTTAGTTCCTTAGAAGGTTTCAAGTTTTCAGCTCCAAGACTTTCTAACTTAGCATGTAGTTCCCGATTCTCAGACATCAAGTTCCCAACATCAATTTTAAGAGCATGACAAGCATCATAAGGAGTGGAAGAATAACTATCATGATTTTCAAGTTCCTCTTTCAGTTTTTCTTTTTCCTTCCAAATTTTCTCAATAAATTTAATCAGGGAACTTTTCCTATAATTCTTCAAATCATTGAAAAGATGGGAACTTTCACTTACCTCTTCTACACAATCAGATGCACTTTGTTCCTTAGCAACAGAACAAGTACTTGGACTTGTCCATTCGTCAAATTCATCATCAGGATTGTTCCCCCATCCATCAAAAAAGAGAGACACCTTTCCTTTTCCTTTCTTCTTCTTAGGGCAGTTCCTAATGATGTTCTCCCTTTCCTTGGTCACTACATCAAGTATCTTTTGTTGTTCCTCTCCCACAAGCTCTAGTTTTGTTATGGGAACACTTCCATCATTTTTCATTTGGAGATTTCCCTTGGAGTACAAAGAACGTAGTGCCTCTAAGCAATGACCAACGTCATCACTTGTTGACAAAGTCATATTGTTCCCTAATTACCTGCAAGTAACACAAAATCTAGGGCAACTAGGCTCTGATACCAATTGTTGGAAAGTTGTGTGTTAGAATAGAGTCAAGGAACAGTTATGGGAATTGTTCCTTGGGCAGCGGAATAATAATAAATATGCAGGTGATAGGCACAAGCTAGAGAACAATATGGGAAGCATAGGAACAAAGAATATTAAGGGAACAATTAAAAAAAAAATTAATGACCAAGAACTAAATGCATAAGAAGAGTAAAGGGACACAGTTCCTTATAGAGGAACCCCAATTCCACCAACTAGTTGAATGGGTAAACCTCTACCTCCCTTGGAGGATTTTGAATGACTTACTTGTTTTATTGATTGTTCCTTAGTAACAACAGGCAAGACTCAAACTTCTCTGTTCCTAGCAGTTCTTCCTAACTCTAGCAACACTAATGAGTCTTCTCAACCAAGTTCCCAAGCAAACAACTCAACTAAGACAAGTAAACCAAACCTTACAACTGGACTTGACTATCACAGTTCCCTTCCTCCTGGGAACGTCTTCCTTCACTCTTACACCTGGACATGACTATCACAGTTCTCTTGCTCCTGGGAACTTCTTCCTCGTCGTGGATGAGATCAAACACTCGCCGTCAACCACCTTTACTCTCTCTTATTGCTCTTGCCTTTTTGGATTTCTGAAGGGGTGAATTTTTCTCTTGGTCTTGTTCACTATTTATATCTAAAGAGCCTTGCTCCCAATCCTCAACTTGGGAAATGTCAAGATTGCCCTTGTCTTGTTTCCCAAGTATGTACTTTCTCAACATGTGACTCTTGTTTGAATTTGGTCAACTCTTGAAGCTCATCAAGCCGTTGGATGAATAGGCTCAGTCTGATGCACGGATTGTTCCTCTGTTTTGTCAGGAACATGTCTTTGTATTTCTCGTTGACGTGCTTTTTGGACTGGCTTGTGAGTTCCCTTGGATGGGAACAGTTCCTTCATATTACACTGAGAGTTCCCTTCATTGTTCCCTTGAGTGTTTCTTCTCCTGGAGCTTTTCTCTTGAGGAACTGTTCCTTTGATGGGAACAGTTCCTTCATATTACACTAATAGTTCCCTTCATTGTTCCTTTGAGTCTTTCTTCTCTTGGAGCTTTGGTCTTGGGGAGCTATTCGTGTGATGGGAACAGTTCCTTCACATTACATTGTCGTTCCCTTCACTGTTATTTTGAGCCTTGAACCTTCACTGTTCCCATCATGTTCTTGGATGGGAACAACTCCTTATATTGCACTGGCGTTCCCATCATTGTTCCTTTGAGCCTTGAACCTTCACTGTTCCCATCATGTTCCCTAGATGGGAATAGTTCCTTATATTACACTAGCATTTTCATCACTGTTCTTTTGATCTTTGAAATTTCACTGTTCCTATCATATTCCCTAGATGGGAATAGTTCCCATCATATTACACTAGTGTTCCCTTCAGTGTTCCTTCTTCTTGGTTTTTCTATCCTTTTCAGTTGTCAAGGGAACAGTGTCATCCCATTACACCGAGAGTTCCATTTACTGTTCCCTCTATCAAGGGAACAGTTCCTTTCATCGTTCCCTTGAATCTTCATTCTTTGTCTTGCTTCTCTTGGAGCCTTGAAATTCACAGTTCCCATCATTGTTACCTCTAGTTAGAGGAACAGTTCTTTTCATTGTTCCCTTGGACAATTCCTTCCTTGAAACACTTCATAGAACATATCAAATCCCAAGGGTTTGTTATCATCAAAACCCAAAGGGACAAGGGAACCTTGTCTTAACACTTTATAAGGTAACTTACCTAAATTATTAATTTAGTCCTTTTATAGAATAAGGCTTATAAAATATCCTTGATCATGGATTATATTATCATTATGTCTTGTAAAAACATAACCATGACTTATAGATATCCCACTCCATAATTTTAATCTATTATTATTATATTTTAGTTTATAAAAATAATATCTTCCTTATAACTAAAGGATTTCTTTCCATCCAAGTCACTTTATGCTATAATAATATCCTAGAATATTTGTATAATCCTACTTAATATATTTAACCTAAAGCTTATGTCTTGTGACCAAACTCTACACTTAGAGAT
This sequence comes from Fallopia convolvulus, assembly GCA_964016875.1. Lineage (NCBI taxonomy): Eukaryota > Viridiplantae > Streptophyta > Magnoliopsida > Caryophyllales > Polygonaceae > Fallopia > Fallopia convolvulus. The sequence continues at coordinate 30,506,617 of OZ024719.1, forward strand.
TATTAAAATCATATTTTTCTTATAGATGACTTTAGTAATATTTTCATTAGTAGTGTCATACTTTATAACCAAAAATCCCAAGCTAACATATGTTATTTTATAGTTACTTTTATAATATCCTAATAATAGCTTATAACTTGTAATGACCTTTATACCTAAAGATATGCTAAAATCCTATTTTCATTGAGTGAAGAATTTATTTCATAAATCTATTTATTATAATCAACTTTATAATATTATATCTTCTATAGATTAGGTCATGCAATAGCTTTTATCTACTAGGGACTTTGTTATCAATTTCATATAGGAATAATAATAGTACTACTATTTTACTAGATATGGATTTTATTTAATAATCCTTTTATTTTTAAGATCATATAATATGCCATCATCAATTAGTTTAAGACATGCACAACTATCTCTAGAGTTCTCATTTGATTTTAAAGATGATAACATTAATTATAAATTTTGTATGCTACACTTATTTTATAAAATCTATTTATGCTTCTAATAAATCTCATAAAATTTATCCATTTGTTTTATTGAACATAAGTTACCATGGTAACTCTATTTTGTTTCTAGCTTTCAACTAACAAGATCCTACTCACATCTTTTTTTTCTTATTTTCCTTAAATAATTTCTAATAATGTATAAAAGCTTTAATAATTTATAATTGCATAAATTAAATAAATAGAATTTTAGGATTATAAGTTCATACTTTCACTATTCTGTAATACAGAATACTGGAAAAGAGCAGGGGAGGGGACCGGCGGACAGGGGCGGCGCGGCCAGGGACTCTGGTGAGGGCAGGCGGCGGCACGAGGAGGGCGATGACGGTCGTCGGTGGTGCTCCGGTAGGGGGCAGGTGGTCCGGAGGCTCCAAGGGAAGAAAAGGGGAAGATTTTTGGTGTTTTTGTGGTACTTTGAATGGGGAAAATTAACTTAGAGAATGGCTGATTTTTGAGGATTACTAGAGCACTTCTTAGAAGAGGAAGGTCTTTTATAGGCAAATTGGTGGAGGTCTTCAATCCATGGCTAAGGGAGTAGACCAATGGAGGAGGAGGCAAAGCTTCACCATTGGTCCAAGGTGTGCTTCTTCCATGGTGATGAGAGGGTGAGGTAAGAATGGAGGTTCAACAAGCAAAGGGAGGTGGAGAAGGCATGCAATGGCCACTTTTCAAATCAACGTAAATCAATCAGACATTAGTCTAATGTTCAAATTGGAAGAAGGAAGCTTATTTGATATAAGAGGAAAAGGTTGGGTTAAGTGAACAAGAAATTGCAATTGGTCTAGCGGAATTGGAGAGGGGCGTGTGAGGGTAGAATGCAAGAGATCTCGGGTTCAAATCCCGGCTCTTGCATTCTTTTTACAAAGCTTGTAAATTGATTTTTAGGTCTTTATGTAATTTATTTTATAGAATAAATTCAATTTCTAAAAGACATTATTTTTATTTAATGCTATTTTTCTTAATTTACCCCACTTTATCAATCTAAACCCCTCAAGTTATTTTATTGAATTTTTATTTAATTAATTCATTCTTGATAATCTCTTTAACAAGAGAAAGTAAAAGTCATTATGATATGTAGAAATTCTCTTTTTATTTAGAGAAAATTAATTTATAATAAATATTATATTATAAAAATCTTGGAATATCGCGGATATTACACAGTTCTTGTTAGATTTTGTGCCGTGCTCGTAGGATTGATTTCGGGGAACTAGTCCCTAGTTGATTGTTTTATGAATTTGGTTTACTTGCGTGTGATATGTGTGAAAATGGTTCTCAATGAATTTTTCATCGGATATGGAGTTTTCAAATATTTTCTGTGTGTTGGTACCGTTCTCGACATGGCCATGTGCATAGTCCTCTGTGTAATATCCCTCATTTTTATAAAGGGTAAGAATGTAATTTTACATTTTCCTTTATCATGATAAAATATTTTACATATTTTATTTCTTAAAGTTATAATGTTATAACATTTTAAATGTTATAAGGTTGATTTATAAGGTTAAAACTAAAAACCCCATAGTGAAGGTTACAAAAATTATTTTTCTCATATTAAATACGAACCATAAAAATTATGGTTGTATGATTATTATAATATGATAAAATATAATCATTAATAATATGAGTTGTTTATTATTTAAATTATAAGAGATTAATTACATGTGATAATACTTATGGAAAAGAATTATAATAATATTTCTAAAATTTATATAAGTGTTGTAAAGCTAAAGTTTAATAAAATAAATTGTTTAAAGTTCAAATGATAACTATCTAATTTATTTGGAGTGCAAAAGTTAAGGTGGAAGGAAATTTTTATCACTTTTGCAAAACAAGAGGGTTGTTTGTGCAATTTCTCATAAATGGATTGAAACCCGATTGGGTTGTCTTCAACCTTGAGCCCGAATTTTCAAATGGCCATATCTCACTCGTTTCTCAAAGGATTTTCGATCCGAAAGATGTTCCAGAAAGCTCATGAAGTGTTCTAGAAAACCCCTTAATAAATTGTTCGAATTATTACAAAATTATGGGCCGAATTTTTGTGCATTTAACGTGACCTAATAAGGATTAAATGGTCGAAATTGGCTCTTAAAAGCTCGATTTGGATGGAGATAATGAGTTGGAAGGATAATAATGAGTAATGAGGAGTAATTTGGTGGTCCAATCGATCAAGCTACATATTAAAATCGGTATAAAACCCGAATTAAGGCCAATGGACGTTTGGTTTTGGGGTATTGAATTGAGAAATCTGTTTTGGACACTTTAGGCATCGTTTTGAATTCTATAAAAGCCTATTACGAAGTTCATTCCATCACACACATTTTCCATTCAAAATGTTTCTTCAAAAACGCTCTCCATTTTGCCCAAATCGGCTTGGGAATAGGTTACCTCTGTTCAGCAAAAAAACAGAGTAAGGCTCGGTTTTTAGGCTCTTTCTCCTTCCACACTCAACCAAAATTTTCCCATTTTATATCATTGGAAAGCTCTCTCTCTTACGGTTCCAACTCTTACTAAAACACCTCGAACAAACATCGGACAAAGGAGAACGAAGGCTTTGAAGTTCGCCATGTTTTGCCTCTTCTGAATTGTTGCTGCATTGAAGGCCCGTGAGCAGGTCGGGCCCGACCCGGCCCGACCGGGCTGCTCACCTTTTTGGGTATATTCGATTTTTAATTCAATTAAAAAAATTCTTTTGTTAAATTTAAATGACTAAAAATGATTTAAATTGACTAAATATTAGGAATTTGGTATTTTAATTATAAGTATTTAAATTAACTTGTGAACTTTTAAATGGGTATTTTTAGTATTCATGAATAAATTGGTATTTTAAAAAGGATGTTAATAAGAAAGAATTTCTTATGGATAAATAAGATTATTAATAATATTTTAAATATTTATAAAGTAATAAGGTTTTCCTTTAGATTACTATTAATAAATATTTATATATACATATGTTGAGGTTAATATATACTATAAGGAAAAGTTTAAATTGAATGATATGAAGAATTTATAAAATTCATAACTTAGTGTCATTATAATAATAAAAAGGAAATTATTAATATAATGTTTAAAGTTTATAATTTTTTTATAAACTTAAATCCGTTGTCATTCCTCGGAAAATCAACGTTATCAAGTGAACAAAATAAATTGACGACAATTTATTTTGTGGTTGATCGAACAGGAATAAGTTCTTAATCACGACTGATCGTTCCTAACCCATCTACGTCAATTACGAGGCAAGTGTTTTGGGTTCGATTTCCATATAAAGTTGTTTATGCATCACTCGTTTTATCAATCATGTTACATATTCCGTTATATCTTTCATGTGCTTTAAATTGGTTTATGACTTTGTTGGGAACTCTTGTATGAATTAAAATGAATCTAGAATTTACATTGTTCTAGATTTAATGACATGTTATTTTTAGACGTACTTAGGTTATGCAAGATGGACTGTAGGGCCGTTGCCTTGTGATATGTGTGTCTAGATGAGTAGGCATGTGTTTGCGTACTTTATGTTTTACGCGTCGATTCATTCGTCTTTAATCTTGAGCAGTTACTCTACCTTTAAGACAATGGTCAATACCCGCTCGCTCGATGAGGGGTGATGGCACGTAGCTCGTGCTAGTTTGGGCTTGCAACCCAACCTGTGAGTATTTTCGTGGGGCCGTAACCCACATTCTATCTTTTAAGTATTTTCGTGGGGTCGTAACCCACATTCTGTCATACTTAAAAAGCATGCTTAATTCCAAGTGGAACGATATTGTGATTCTTAAAATCCGTAGAGATTAAATAGGCGCTCGTTGGCGACAATTAAAATGATAGGAAGGCGAGTACAAAATGGAATGCCATCCTTACTCTTGGATTTCGTAATTCTCTGGCTTTAATCTGAATTCACACTACACGTATGCGGTGAGGTTGGTAGAGGAAAGCGTGATCAACGAGAGGTTTAATCACCCACCTGACTAAATGTGTGAAACCAAGTTCCCAACATAAGTAAATCTTTCTTTCTAAACCGAGACTCATCCTTGGGTGACGTTCACACTCTTTTCTTCAAATCATAGTTTTCACAGGAGGTTTGAGGTCCGAGAATGGGACCGACTTTCATTCGGTGCCCGACATCCCAACTCGTCCCTTCCTAAAAACCGAACCACCTTCCAAAACCCCATTTGCTTAGTCTATCACAAGACTAACCGACCGTTTATTTTCCTTGCATAGTCAGCTAGTGTCCATCGCATTTCTCGTCGCGACACATCAGGAGTGGAGCTCTACGTCAAGGACCACGAGGAGAAATCTTGAGGAGCAGCTAGAGTGAAGGTGATTAGCTTGGAATAAGTTTTAGAAAAATTTTAAGGGTCGAGGTTTCGAGTTGTGGGACCCTTCCTATTTCAACTTTGTATATGTTCAAGTTTATTCAACTACTGTATTTGAAATCCGCATCTTTTATATTTATTTATATCTTCCGCATTTTAAAGTTTTTTGTTAAGTTCTGTAATTACTGTAAGCCTTAGGTGACTTCGAGAGTTTAATCTCGGGGTCACTAGAGGTAATATCCATGTATAAAAAGGGGGTGTTACACTCTGGGTTGAAGTGACGGCTACGTATGGTTATGTGATAGAGAATCGTTCCCCTTCGAAATAAAAGCTATCTGTGTTTTGGGAAAGTGCGCCCGAGGAGGCTTGACCTGGGGTTAGAAGGATGGAATTGTGAAGGGTGGGAGGTCACGCCTCGGCACCTGGGGCGTAGGGTTAATAAGCGTCATGGAATGGAACGGTGAGAGAATGGTTGTATTGTTTTGCTTGGACTTGTATGTATGAATGTGTATGGAAGTTTGATATGTGGTTTGTGATTATGATATATGCTTATGATCTATGTGAAGTGAAGTATGAATTTAGAACTGATATGTGTTGTAATGATGTGAACCTTGTTTGTGTGTATGTTAGACACTTGATTGGTTTGTAAACGTCTTACTAGTACCGCATGGATTCTACCTTGGATTAGAATGGTAGGTGACCCTTCGGGGACTTGTTTTTTTTTAGTTTCAGGAAAAGACAAGGGACCCATGATGGAACCTCGACTGAATGATGGAACAAGTCGTTGAAGGTCGTGTCATTAGGATGGGTTCAGTTGGGAGAAATGGTGGTTACTTTTTGGTATCTTTTGTATAATGTGTATTTTTGATAAAGAAAGGGTAGTGGTATGTTAATGAAATGTTTCTAGGAGGTGTTGTAAGTTATGTTGTTCTGGGTTTCATGCATGTCTTCTATACTTGGATTTTATAAATATCGGTTGGATGTTTTATTCATGTTTTCTCGTCTTGCCCGAGTTGCAAGATCCAAGTAAACTCATTGTCAAACTAGCCTAGGTAGTACCTAGTGAGGTCTACTACCGAGTAGCGCCCGGTGTAAAGACGGGGTGTTACAAATTGGTATCAAAGCCAGGTTGACAACAAGGGCACATGGAACTGAACAACGAGTGTACTCGAGGTCCAACCTAAAATTAAAACCGGCCGATTATTTCAAATTATTTCAATGGGGAAGTCATATTCTATTTACATGGTAGATGACACGCCTCGACTCTTTCATCATCAGACGAAGGACCTCATGTAGACTAGTAAGTTATTTTGTTAACTTCAGTTTAAGATAGTTTAAATAGTAAAACATCCGTTCACAGTTGGCTCCACAGACTAGAGCTGGAGCAAGTAAAGCAGGAAGGAAAGGTAGTGGTAAAGGACGTGGTAGGGGCCGTGTTGGAAACAAAGAGGAGGCTCCTTTCATGGGAGAGACACACAACTTTCCTCCTCAAGAGGAGGTTGTTGAGAATGTTGGACCTGCAGTGAATGACCATCAAAGGGGAAATGTTTCGGTTGCTGGAAACGGGCCCCTTGCTAATGGAGTCAATGATAGGGCAGATGAGGAAGTACGTGTGCCAGCTCAAGTGCCACCAGTTGAGTTACCACCAGAGACGAGTGTTGTTATCCGAGCTACACTTGTCGAGCTATTACAAAATCTGGTAGGTACTTGATTCTTGCCTAATCATAATGTAACCAATTCTGGCTATCAAGGGGCTGAGGTTAGGGCACCAAGACCAGTTTTTGTAGAGTCGGTTCGGTCAGGGAGACCACCACGTATTCCAAGGCCAGTAGTGGTTGATGGCGTGGCCGAGCAAGGAAGGGGATATCGCGAGCCTCTTCCTGATAAGTGGCTTACAGAATTTTGGAAGACTGGGGTATCGAACTTTACTGGGGCTCAAGAAGCTGATGTTGAGCAATGGTTAAGGAAAGTGGCATCTGCTCTCGACTCTATCTAGGCACCGGAGGAATGAAGGATGTCTCTAGTACAGAGTTTGTTACAGGAGGATGTGACTCGGCTAAAATCGTTGTTGCCAAGATCAAAGATAAATAACCTTAAACTACTAACTAGTATAGCAAGGAAGCAAGGGGTCGAACCCAAGAGAATCGGAATTCTGATTAATCAGCAAAGAGCCAAGACAGAGGTTTTGGGAGTTCAGGCAAATAAACAAACAAGCAAATATTATTGGGATTAAATCAATTGAAAGAAAGCAGAGTTCATTCAATGAAATCCACCTTTTTACTCATCTGATCATTGATTCATCCACTTTTCTATTAATTCCCTAGTTAATTCCAATCCTTATAAAAGATTTTCGCTTGTCCACGGTCCAAGCGAAAGGATGATATGAACAAGAACGCTTAATTCAAATCATACAAAATATTAAGGATAGAAGGATATTAATTCATGCAATCAAGCTATGAGTCTCATGCATAAAATAACAATCAAATACTCTTTCTCAATTCTAGTCCACGGTCCTAGAAAAGAGTTGTTTCAAGGATAAATAAGATTGCACAGACAACAATCAAACATAATCCAAACAGTAGATCTAAGTCAATCAAACAAGTTGATCAGGCTTATCAAATCAAACATAGATCATATAAATTAAACCAAGAATTTTGATATTAACCAAGGGATAGAAAAGTTACCAGAATCTCACGAATTACATAAAAAGGCTTCCTTGATTAAACAAACTCCAAAGGGAAATTAGTTCTCCATAATACTGAAATAAAAACCTAAAAGTAAAAGTATGCTAGAATTTGTGTCTAATTTGTGTAACCCTAAACTGAAAACAAAACTAAGCTTAAATAGTAAATATAAGTCTGAAACCCTAAGATATAAAAATACTAAAAAGATAAAATAAAATGAAACAGAGGAGGGCTGAAAAACAAAATCCGCGAGCGCGGAATATTTCGGCGGGCGCGGATCTGCTTGATGTCCGAGGCCGCGGATACTTCTCCATCCGCGAGCGCGGAATCCCTTCGATCCGCGAGCGCGGAATATTTCCGCGGGCGCGGATCCTGCGTTTCAGCATTCTGGTGTCAACTTCGGCGGTAGTTTTGACCCACTTAGAGTTGGAATTTTAACTCGCCGTACAAAGATGAATTGTAGCTCTTCGAATTACCTTTCCAACGATACCAAATTCAGATTCATCCGATCACTGTAGCTCCTGGAATAAGCGTTACAAGAAAGTGGTGTCGAAACAACTCCAAATCAACACTTGTCTTCAAAACTCTTGCAATTCTTCAAATCGTGTCTTCGGTCTTCATATGACAATTATGCTCAAAACTAACCTAAACACACTCAAATCATACCTAAAATACAAGAGTTAACCTATACTAAAGTAAGCATATCAAATTCCCCCATACTTAAACCTTGCTCGTCCTCGACTAAGCTCAAAATAAATCTAACAAGAAACCCTATCAGGGTTTACAACATAGTATAAGGGAAGATAAAAATCACTCACCTCACCAACCCGAACCCAAAATAGAGAAATAATGAGCAAAAATATGATAGCTCAAGCACACACCTCACCAATACAAGATATAACACTCAAGCTCCAAAAAGTGTAGAGCAACCTAGGATCTACCCAACATCTAAAATGTAATCCCCAGACCCCAAAGTAGAATATGATCCTAAACACTCTGATTTTACCACTCATTCTACTTAGGCGCCCTTTCGGGTTTTCACCTAATCACTATTTTCATTTTTCTTAGGTGTGCTCACAAATACTCACATCTCTCATTAACCTCATATTACCCCAGCCTAATGCCGGTCCGGGTTACCTGCTTATTACCTGAGCCGCCCTTTCGGGTTTTCAACTCATCCTAGGATATTTATGCCTTTTTCTGAATTTTTTTATGGCTTTTTTTAATTTTTTTCTTTTATTTTTTTTTATTTTTTTTCGAAAATTTCTCTATACAAAACATGGAATAAGGATCCCATAAAATAACGAAAAATAAACTGAAACGCAACTAACTAGGATAGGCGTAGTGAGTACTTGCTCCCCCATGAAGTAAAGAGAAAGGAATTAAGCATAGAAGAGGAAAATCAGAAGACTCACATACGAAAGAAGAGATAGAAGAACTCTTCAAAGGCTTGGATGTATAGCTCGGAAATCTGCAGATGATCTGTCGTCAGGAAAAACCGCGGGCGCGGTGGCCAGGCCGCGGGTGCGGGTGGTGCTTCGATCGTGTTAAAATGGTTAGAGAACACGATCAACAAAACTGAACACGAACTCACAAACGAACTCTGAATCTCGCCTTAAGCATTAATGTAGTACGAGCCTTGAAGATGAATATTCCCCCATACTTGAGGAATTCCAAGGAACTAGACATGGAAAGAATTAGAAAAGTGGATTGGTGGGTGATGGTAGAATATGGAAGAACACTCTTTTTTTTCTCTTCTTTTTCCTGACTTATCTCAAGGGTTTCACCCGAAAACCTTTTATTTCAGGGGTTTCACCTGAAAGCCTTTTATTTATTTTTATTTTTTTTAAATAAAATTTTAATTCCGCCAGGCCGATTTGCGAGCGCGGAAAAATTCTGAGGGCGCGGATTTTCCGCAAGCGCGGAAAATTTCCGTGGGCGCGGATTTTCCGCGGGCGCAGAAAATTTCCTTGGGCGCGGATGGAGCCGCGAGCTCGGACTCGCCTCGGACTGGCTTCTTTTGATGAGAAAAATTATACTTGCAAGTTAGCCCGACAAAACCAAAACAAAAACTAAAACTAAAACTAAACTAAAAAGATAAAAAGAAAAGAAAAAGAAAAACTTACCTCGGGTTGCCTCCCGAGCAGCGCCTTTGTTTAACGTCAGTTGGCCCGACGGCCTTATTGTCTCACAACTCGGACATCGTCAAAGCCCTGAGAAGTCTATCAAAATCCTGCGAACAACTTTCATGCAGGCAAATATAACACAATAATACTTGGAAACTAAATAATATAGCATTTAGACACCGTTTCAGTATATCAAACCCACTAGAGAAATCAGGATTAGCAGGTTTAGAATAGAACCAGTTGAAAGGATGAGGTAGTTTATCAAAATTTATGATGTTTATCTCTACACTACCACCTTTAGAATTAGAGAAATCACTAGGTAATCTATCATACTCAGGACCTTTCTCAGACACATCAGACAAACAAATATCAAGAGTAAGTAAGGGAGAAGAGGGAAGGATACAGGGATCATGATCGATCATAACAAAGGGATCCACAGTAGGAGACATAGACATCTCCTCAAGTGGAAGGGCAATCTCCATTTCATCATCTAGCTCCTTCTTTGAGTCATCAGGCTCATCGTCATCACTCCAGGAGTTATCAAACTTAAGGAAATATTCCTCCTCCGTCATTACATGACTATGATCATCCATCTCTTCATCCAATGAAGGGTCTCTGAATGCCTCTGGAGAGGATGGAACTGGCTCTTCAGGGAGATCTGTTGGTTCTTCAAGAATTTCCGTCTTGATGGCCAACACCTCCTCTAATTTTCTTTGTTCAGCAATTTGGTTCTCCAATTTCTACATCTCGATCTCTTTGGCTCGGATGTAACAAAAGAAATCCCATCAGTCAATGGGTTTTCAAAGGACGTATTTTGCATCGCTCTCGCGGTACATCCTTAGTTGTGACTCAAGAGTCATCCCCATAAAGAAGTGATAGCAAGCATCATCAAGCCCTATGTGTAATCCCCAATTAGAGAGATCATGCAAGATTTCCTAGCACCTAGTGAAGTACTCATGAAAGGGTTCATCTTGCAACTGAAAAAGACTAAACGCAGACATTAGTATATACAAGTGTAGACAGTAAGATAGGTCTACACATATTCGAGGATTCTGGACGAACCGATCCGCGGGCGCGGAAAAATTCCGAGGGCGCGGATTTTCCGCGGGCGCGGAAAAATTCCAAGGGCGCGGATTTTCCGTGGGCGCGGAAAAATTCCGAGGGCGCGGAAAAAATCCGAGGGCGCGGATTCGTCAAAAACGCCGATTAAACTGAAAATTAAAAACCGATTCCCCGGCAACGGCGCCAAAATTTGACTCGGCTAAAATCGTTGTTGCCAAGACAAAGATAAATAACCTTAAACTACTAACTAGTATAGCAAGCAAGTGAGGGGTCGAACCCAAGAGAATCGGAATTCTGATTAATCAGCAAAGAGCCAAGACAGAGGTTTGGGGAGTTCAAGCAAATAAACAAACAAGCAAATATTATTGGGATTAAATCAATTGAAAGAAAGCAGAGTTCATTCAATGAAATCCACCTTTTTACTCATCTGATCATTGATTCATCCACTTTTCTATTAATTCCCTAGTTAATTCCAATCCTTATAAAAGATTTCCGCTTGTCCACGGTCCAAGCGAAAGGATGATATGAACAAGAACGCTTAATTCAAATCATACAAAATATTAAGGATAGAAGGATATTAATTCATGCAATCAAGCTACGAGTATCATGCATAAAATAACAATCAAATACTCTTTCTCAATTCTAGTCCACGGTCCTAGAAAAGAGTTGTTTCAAGGATAAATAAGATTGCACAGACAATAATCAAACATAATCCAAACAGTAGATCTAAGTCAATCAAACAAGTTGATCAGGCTTATCAAATCAAACATAGATCATATAAATTAAACCAAGAATTTTGATATTAACCAAGGGATAGAAAAGTTACCAGAATCTCACGAATTACATAAAAAGGCTTCCTTGATTAAACAAATTCCAAAGGGAAATTAGTTCTCCATAATACTGAAATAAAAACCTAAAAGTAAAAGTATGCTAGAATTTGTGTCTAAATTGTGTAACCCTAAACTGAAAACGAAACTAAGCTTAAATAGTAGAAATAAGTCTGAAACCCTAAGATATAAAAATACTAAAAAGATAAAATAAAACGAAACAGAGGCGGGCTGAAAAGCCAAAATCCGCGAGCGCGGAATATTTCCGCGGGCGCGGATCTGCTTGATGTCCGAGGCCGCGGATACTTCTCCATCCGCGAGCGCGGAATATTTCCACGGGCGCGGAATCCCTTCGATCCGCGAGCGCGGTATATTTCCGCGGTCGCGGATCCTGCGTTTCAGCATTCTGGTGTCAACTTCGGAGGTAGTTTTGACCCACTTAGAGTTGGAATTTGAACTCGCCATAAAAAAGATGAAGTGTAGCTGTTCGAGTTAGCTTTCCAATGATACAAAATTCAGCTTCATCCTATCACCGTAGCTCCCAGAATAAGCGTTACAAGAAAGTGGTGTCGAAACAACTCCAAATCAACACTTGTCTTCAAAACTCTTGCAAATCTTCAAATCGTGTCTTCGGTCTTCATATGACAATTATGCTCAAAACTAACCTAAACACACTCAAATCATACCTAAAATACAAGAGTTAACCTATACTAAAGTAAGCATATCAGGATGCATTTGATTGGTGGGAGTTGAGTCGTGATCATCAGGTAAATGTTACTTTTGAGGAATTTTAGGAGAGGATTCAAGATAACTATTGTCCTGAGGTCGTGAGAATGGCTCGTGAGACTGCTTTTCGGGATGTAGGGCCGGAGAACATTACTGTAGGTGACACTATCCAAAAGTTTCAACGAGGTTTGGCAGCGGTGCCCAATACCGCTCCCACAGAGAATATGCGGATTGAAACCTTTCTTAAGCGGTTGCAACCCCAATTGCGTGCATATGTATCTGGACTTCGACTCAAGACAATGAAGGAGGTTCAAGATTCTGTTTTAGCTTATTCTATGTCCACCTTGGGGCCGGAACAGTTGAATGTAAGCTAGTAGGAATAAGAAGCAGAGGTTGTTTGCTCCATCAGATTCTAGGAGAGATAATCGTTCGATTGTGTCTCAAAAAAACCGGTCTGGATTTCAGTCACAAGGTCGTCAAGACTAGCCTCAACAAAGTCAGTTTACTGGAGGGTTGAGGGAGTGCTTCAATTGTGGAAACACTAGTCATATGAGGAATCAGTGTCGGAAACCAGTTCGTAATTGTCTCATATGTGGGAAGCCAGGCCACTTACAACAATATTGTAGGGTTGGAACACCCTCACAGGGATCTTTGCCAGGGTCATTGAACCAAGGGGTTCGTCGTGAGTTCAAACAGACTCAACATGCACCAAGCTAGAGTAGAGGCCATGGTGTGGGGGCTAGCACTACCAGGGGCAACCAGCCTCGAGTATTTGAGATGAGAAGGCCTGATGCCTTGAATGCTCCGACTGCAACATGTACGATTTGGATTAAGTCTAAACCTATGCCTATCTTGCTTGATACGGGTGCTACGCACTCTTTTGTGTCATCTACGTGCGTTGATAGACTAGGGTTGACTTGCTTGAAGGGTACATTCTTTATGGTGGGACTGTCCGATGGCAGTAAGGTGAGAGGAAATAGAGAAATACTTCATTTCCCTATTAGGATTGTGGGTAGGGATTGGTTGCACACTTTATTGTGATACAGTTGTCGCCTAGTGACTGCAGATGATGGGATAATACATGTATGTCAAGATCCAGAGCAGGAGGGTCCATGATCAGTGATCAACATGGTGAAAGTCGCTAAGTTGGTTAATGATGGGTGTGTGGGTTATTGGTGTTATGTTCTAGAAGGAGACAAGAAAGGACCGTGTATTCAAGAAATACCAGTAGTCTGTGAGTTTGAAGACGTTTTTCCAAATGAACTTCCAAGGCTACCTTCTCAACGAGAGGTGGACTTTAATATTGAATTAGATCCAAGAACAAGACCAATCTCAAAAGCCCCGTACCGTATGGCTCCAATGGAGATGCAAGAGCTGAAGGCTCAGTTGGAGGAGTTACTAGAGAAGGGATATATACGTCCAAGTGCATCACCATGGGGAGCTTCAGTATTATTTGCGAGAAAGAAGGATGGTTCCCTACGTTTATGCGTTTATGTATTGATTACCGGGAGCTAAACCGAGTTACTATTAAGAATAAGTACCATTTGCCTCGTATTGATGACTTGTTAGACCAGTTGCAAGGGGCTATTGTGTTCTCAAAGGTGGACCTTAGATCGGGCTATCATTAATTGAGGATTCGAGAAGGGGATATTCCCAAGACGGCTTTCCTAACAAGATATGGGCACTATGAGTTTGTAGTAATGCCGTTCGGATTGACTAATGCACCTGCGGTGTTCATGGAGTTAATGAATCGGGTGTTTATAGACTATTTGGATAAATTTGTGGTTGTATTTATTGATGATATATTGATTTATTCTCAAAGCACTGAGGAGCATGCAAAGCATCTTAGATTAGTTTTGGAAGTGTTAAGTCACCACCGATTGTTTGCTAAACTGTCCAAATGTGAGTTCTGGCTACCAGAAGTTACTTTCCTGGGTCATGTTGTATTCTCTAAGGGATTCATGGTAGAACCCTTAAAGATTGAATTTGTGAAGGCTTGGGAACCCCCGAAGAATGTGAAGGAGTTACAGAGTTTCTTAGGATTGGCAGGGTACTATATGAGGTTTGTGGATGGGTTTTCACGAATAGCTCAACCACTTACCAACTTGTTGAAAAAGACCACTCGTTTTGACTGGAATGATGCTTGTCAAAGGGGCTTCGATGAATTGAAGGAGAAGTTGACTTCAGCTTCAATAGTTGCTTTTCCTCAAGGGAATAAAGGCTTTGTGATTTATAGTGATGCCTCAAAGGTAGGCTTAGGCTGTATATTAATGCAGAATGACAGGGTGATTGCATATGCTTCGAGACAGTTGAAACCAAACGAGTTGAATTATCCAACACATGATTTAGAGCTGGCAGCAGTTATTCATGCTCTAAAGATATGGCATCATTACTTGTATGGAAGTACATGTAAAGTGATAACAGACCATAAGAGCCTTAAGTACATTTTTACTCAGAGAATTGAACATGAGACAATGGAGATGGCTTGAATTACTGAAGGATTATGATTTAGAGATCTTGTATCATCCCGGAAAGGCGAATGTAGTTGCTGATGCTCTTAGCAGAAAAACGCCGCAAGAGCATATGTTGTGTCACTTGTCGCCCAACCAGAGTTACAAACAGAACTGATAAGGTATGAGATTGAGGTACAGATTCAGCGCTATCAAGGTAGACTAGGCCGTATGGATTCTCAGCCAACCTTAATTGAGGAAATACGACATAAGCAGGAGACTTGTTTGATGATTCAGGAGTTAAGGCAGAAAGTAAGCCGTGGAGAGACATCTGCTCCTGTAGAACATGTTGATGGTACGTTGAGATTGAATGGTCGAATATCTGTACCTTGAGATGAGGAGTTGAGACAAAAGATATTACAAGAGGCTCACGCTACTCCTTATTTTAATCCACCCGGGAGCTAGTAAGATGTACAAGGACTTAAAGCAATATTAATGGTGGGATGGAATAAAGCCTTATGTAGCGAAGTTTGTAGCAAAGTGTCAAGTGTTCCAGCAAGTAAAAATAGAGCACCAAAGACCAGGTGGAATGCTCGAACCACTTCCAGTTCCAGAATGGAAGTGGGAGGACATTTCCATGGATTTTGTCATCGGACTACAGATTAGTAGAGGACATGATACAATATGGGTTGTGTTGGACAGACTAACTAAGACTGCTCGTTTTCTGCCCATCAGAGAGACTTGGCAAGTGAGTAAACTAGTAGAGGTGTTCGTGAAACAAATAGTGAGATTGCATGGAGTGCCCAAAACGATTGTTTTTTATCGTGATGGGCGGTTTACCTCCAATTTTTGGCACCAAGTGCATAAAGCTTTAGGCACCAAGTTACATTTCACGACTTCTTACCACCCGCAGTCAGATGGCCAATCTGAGAGGACAATTCAAACACTAGAAGATATGTTGAGATCATGTGTGTTGGATTGGGGATGAAACTGGTTTGATCACTTAGAATTAACTGAGTTTGCATATAATAATAGTTGGCACTCTTCAATTCAGATGGCACCATATGAGGCTTTATATGTAGGACACTTCTATGTTGGGATGATCCATCAGATGTTGTAGATGGAATGCCTTAGATGATTCAGGAAAAAGTTGAAAAGGTGGCATTGATTCGAGAACGTATGTTGACAGCACAAAGTCGTCAGAAATCTTATGCAGATAAGAGGTAACGACCATTGGAATTCGAGGTAGGAGCACATGTTTGGGTGAGAGTATCGCCGACTCGTGGGGCTAGAAGATTTGGAGTGAAAGGAAAGTTGAGTCCTCGGTACATCTGGCCATTCGAAATTCTCGAGATGGTAGGCGAGGTAGCCTACAAGTTGGCACTACCACCAACTTTAGAAGGAGTTCATCCTGTCTTTCATGTGTCGCAATTGAGGCAATATGTGCCTGATCCTAGTCATAGGATCAACTATGAAGAGTTGGAGATTGACCCAGATCATACTTTTCAGGAACAACCAATAGCAATCTTAGGTAGACGGATCAAAAAGCTGTGAAATAAAGAGATATTTCTTGTGTTGATTCAGTGGTCTCGACGAGGAGTTGAGGATGCAACTTGGGAGACTGAGATGAGAATAAGTGAGAGCTATCATGAGTTGTACCCGGTTTTAGTTGAGTCGTTTGAGAATAGAAGATAAGGGTGTTTGAGGGGTTATAGTTACAGGTAGTTCTAACTATTTGTGTGCTTTGTATTACTTGACTTTGTGTGCTTGACTTGTTTGATGGTTGCATGTAGTGTTCTGATGATGTGAATTACGTTTTGTTGACTTGTGTGAAAAACTAAGCAACATAATGAGTTAGTTTTCGTATACCTCGGGAAGTTTCGGGACGGAACTCACTTTAAGGAGGGTAGAATGTAATATTCAGGAATATTTTGATATTTTAATATTTCTCGAAATTCGTGTCGGGATTGTTTAGTGATTAAGTAATCTCGTATTACCTCGTTTTTACCACGATTTTATATATTAAAAAAATTATTAGTGTCAAACTTATCCATTAGTTTGTTTCTTAGTCGTTAAGTAATCTCGTCTATTAATAGAACGAAGATAGACTTGTAAAAGTTTTGATCTTATCCATTTTCTTAGATATTCGTACCATGTTCTCTATCTTCTCAATCTTTGTGCCATGCTTATCTTTGTTCCTCGATATTCGTGTCATGTTATCTTATCTTCTAGATTTGTGTGCATGATCTTTATCTCTTATACAAGCCAAACTGAATTTGTCTTCTTTCGTTTCTTCTATATAAAGGCTTAAAACTGCCTTGAGAAAGCCTAAGTTTACTCCCATTTTCGTGCCTCTCTCCCTTCCTTTCATTTCTTTGTTGTTTCCACCATTAAACCACTTTGTCACCAACTTCTTCCTTGTTGTTGGTCACGCCTTCCACCGGAAGACAAGGCTCATCTTTCTCCTCACTTTTGGTGAGTTTTTCTTTCCTTGTTTTTCTTGTTAAGTTGTGTGAGCTTTTTGGGTTAGAGTTTGTAAGAGTTAAAATGCTATTATTATTCAGTGAGGTATATATGTATATAGGAGTGTGAGTCTAAGGTCGTGACCAGAGACAAAGGGAAGAGACAGACTATCTGTCTCAAGCGGGGTTCTACTTTGCGTGTTAGTTAGTGTTTCTTGGCTTCAAGAATTCTTCTTCAAGGTAAGTCGTTTACGACTTGCTTAGTAGCTATTCAGTTCTTGTTAGATTTTGTTCCGTGCTCGTAGGATTGATTTTGGGGAACTAGTCCCTAGTTTATTATTTTATGAAATTGGTTTACTTGTGTGTGATATGTGTGAAAATGGATCTCAATGGGTTTTTCATCGGATATGGAGTTTTCAAATATTTTTTGTGTGTTCGTACCGTTGTCGACATGGCCATGTGCATAGTCCTCTGGGTTGAAGTGACGGCTACGTATGGTTATGTGACAGAAAATTGTGCCCCTTCGAAAATAAAAGCTATCTGAGTTTTGGGCAAGTGCTCCCGAGGAGGCTTGACCTGGGGTTAGAAGGATAGAATTCTGAAGGGTGGGAGGTCGCGCCTCGGCACCTAGGGCGTAGGGTTGATAAGCGCCATGGAATGGAACGGTGAGAGAATGGTTGTATTGTTTTGCTTGGACTTGTATGTATGAACGTGTATGGAAGTTTGATATGTGGTTTGTGTTTATGATCTATGGGAAGTGAAGTATGAATTTAGAACTGATATGTGTTGTAATGATGCGAACCTTGTTTGTGTATATGAAATACACTTGATTGGTTTTTAAACGTCTTACTAGTACCGTATGGAATCTACCGTGGATTAGAATGGTAGCTGACCCTTCGGGGACTTTTTTTTTAGTTTCAGGAAAAGACAAGGGGCCCATGATGGAACCTTGGCTGAATGATGGAACAGGTTGTTGAAGGTCGTGTCATTAGGATGGGTTCAGTTGGGAGAAACAGTGGTTACTTTTTGGTATCTTTTGTATAATGTGTAGTTTTGATAAAGAAAGGGTAGTGGTATGTTAATGAAATGTTTCTAGGAGGTGTTGTAAGTTATGTTGTTCTGGGTTTCATGCATGTTTTCTGTATTTGGATTTTATAAATATCGGTTGGATGTTTTATTCATGTTTTCTCGTCGTGCCCGAGTTGCAAGATCCAAGTGAACTCGTTGTCAAACTAGCCTAGGTAGTACCTAGTGAGGTCTACTACCGAGTAGCGCCTGGTGTAAAGACGGGGTGTTACACATTAGAGTTCAACCAACACAAGGGATAAGGTAAAGGGTGACGAGTAGTTTGCAAAGAAAAACGATCTACCTCCTCTTGGCTAATGATATTACAACATGAACTGCTATCAATAATCATACTACATACCTTATCCATGATTTCGCATCGAGTGTGAAAGATAACTTCCCGTTTACTAGGTGTGGTGTTGTTCTCCATCATTAAGAGCGTTCGTTGGACCACAAAACACTCTCTGTCCTCGGCGGTGACATGGAGCTCGTCCTCTTCAACCTCGGAGCTCTCCTCTTCCTCTTCCACAGCCCCTTCATCCTCGTACTCATACTCCTCTTTGGCGTTAAGAAGGACCTTCTGTTCATTGGGGTAATTCCTAGCATAGTGCCCATGGACAAGGCACTTGAAGCACTTCAAATCGCTAGCCCGCTCTCCTCCTTCTTGCCGTGGAGGAAATTCTTTACTTGGTTTAGGAGTCGAATCCTTCCTAAGCTTCGGCTTCTTGAACTAATTCGGTGGCACCCTAGCAGTCGTGGAGGAAGGTTGCCACGCCCGAGAAGTTGTGGAACTTTGGCGCCGTTGAGCAAGATGCTTGTAGATGTGGTTGGTGTAGTGATACACTCTATTTAGTATAGGTTAAGTCTTGTATTTTAGGTATGATTTGAGTGTGTTTAGGTTAGTTTTGAGCATAATTGTCATATGAAGACCGAAGACACGATTTGAAGAATTGCAAGAGTTTTGAAGACAAGTGTTGATTTGGAGTTGTTTCGACACCACTTTCTTGTAACGCTTATTCCGGGAGCTACGGTGATCGGATGAAGCTGAATTTGGTATCATTGGAAATCTAACTCGAAGATCTACAATTCATCTTTTTACGACGAGTTCAAATTCCAACTCTAAGTGGGTCAAAACTACCTCCGAAGTTGACACCAGAATGCTGTCAGAGACAGGCCGCGATCGCGGCTAGGAAGGGGCAGCGATCGCGGCCTAGCTGGATCGGTGGGGTTCCGCGGCCGAGGCGAGAGAGTGGATCCGCGACCGCAGATCTGATCCGCGCTCGCGGATCGAGGGTGTTTCAGCGCCGACTTTGTTTCGGTTTATTTTATCTTTTATTATTGTTATATCTTTAGGTCTCGGATATTTTTCTACTATTTAAGGTTTGTTTCATTTTCAGTTTAGAGACACAATTTAGAGACAATTTCTAGCATAGTTTCAGTATTATGGAGAACTAATTTCCCTTGGAGTTTGTTTAATCAAGGAAGCCTTTTTATTTATTTCGTGAGATTCTGGTAACTTTTCTATCCCTTGGTTAATATCAAAACTCTTGGTTTTATTTATATGATCTTTGCTTGATTTGATAAGCCTGAACAACTTGTTTAATTGACTTAGATCTACTGTTTGGATTAGGTTTGATTGTTGTCTGTGCAATCTTATTTATCCTTGAAACAACTCTTTTCTAGGACCGTGGACTAGAATTGAGAAAGAGTATTTGATTGTTATTTTATGCATGAGACTCGTAGCTTGATTGCATGAATTAATATCCTTATATCCTTAATATTTTGCATGATTTGAATTAAGCGTTCTTGTTCATATCATAATTCTGCTTGGACCGTGTACAAGCGGAAATTTTTTATAAGGATTGGAATTAACTAGGGAATTAATAGAAAAGTGGATGAATCAATGATCGAATGATTAAAAAGGTGGAATTGATTGAATGAACTCTGCTTTCTTCCAATTGATTAAATCCCCAATAATATTTGTTTGTTTTGTTTGTTTGCTTGAACTTCCAAAAAACCCTGTCTTTGCTTTTGCTGATTGATCAGAATCCCGATTCTCTTGGGTTCGACCCTTTGCTTGCTTGCTATACTAGTTAGTAATTTAGGGTTATTTATCTTTGATCTTGGCAACAACGATTTCAGCCGATTCATGTAGTGAAGCACTTGCTCAACATCGGTACCTCTACTAAAATGCTGCATACTCACAATATTTTTTAGTTCCTAATTTAAACCATTGACAAATTTAGAAATCACATACCCGTCGGGAAATTGCATTCCGGAACGAAAGATAAGCATACACAGCTCGTTGTAGAGCTCTTCAGGAGACCGGTTTCCTTGGCGCACTTGCTCCAACTTAGCATGGATTTGTTCCGTATAGTCTTGAGACACGAACCGCTCCTCTATGGCCTCTCTTAGATCTTGCCAAGTATTGATTTGAATCATCTGTCGTGTCCTCCTCACGGCCTTGTCCTCGAGCCACCATTGATAAGCAAAATCGGTGAAGTGTATGGCCGCCATGGCCACTCGCCGAGCGTCATCATATCCATAAAAATCAAAGGTGGACTCCACTTTGGCAAGCCAATCAAGGCATGCATCAGCGTCGGACGTCCCCGCAAAGGTTGGCACATTGAGCTTAATGCCTTGATGGGGGTCCCGAGGCCGCTGATAGCTTGCATATAGGAGTAGTTTAGATGCATGTTTTATATATGTTTTAGATAAGTTTAGGTTAGTTTTTATGTCGTTTTTAGGTTTTTGTGTTGTCGGGTATTATGCGCTGGTTTGCTCGGTTTTACAGGATTTTAGGTTCAAGAGCAACAGCGGGGCGAGTACAGATTGATCATGGCAGTGGTGGACGATGCAAAGGAGCTAAGAAAGCTAGGATATGCTAGGAGAAGAGCCAAGAGCAAGAACCGAGCCAAGCACAAGACAAAAGCTCGAGATCGATCCCGAGCAAGTGAAACCGCAATCCCAACTGAATGGGAAAAGTGCGGGATGGCAAAATTGCGCGGCCGTGCAATCTGGGCCGAAGTCGCGCAATTCGGGGTTTTACATGGACGTTGATTTGGGCCGAGATTTAGTTTTGGGCTTTGACATTTGGGTTTTTGGGCTTATGTTATCCGAGTATGTGGTTTAATATATCTTTTGAGGGATATTTTTAGTAGACATATAAATACTGTATGTTAGTTTTATTTTCATAACTTTTTTATCACACTTTTGGAGGCTAGGGTTTTCTCTCAAGGAAGAACCTTTGAACCTTTGTAAGTTTGATTTTTATTCAATTATGCATTGCTAATTTCCCTTGTGTTTGACTAATTATTGAAGTCAGGATTTGTGTATAGCTGTGAGATTTAATTGATTCTCAACAAACTTGAATAGAAATTATTCCCTGTGCTTAATTGAATCTAAACTAGGGTTTCATT
Organism: Fallopia convolvulus; assembly: GCA_964016875.1. Classification (NCBI taxonomy): domain Eukaryota; kingdom Viridiplantae; phylum Streptophyta; class Magnoliopsida; order Caryophyllales; family Polygonaceae; genus Fallopia; species Fallopia convolvulus. The sequence goes on from OZ024719.1 coordinate 30,528,251, forward strand.
AGATTAGCTACCTAATTGAATTTCTAGTTACAACTGAATTTTATGAATTTGATTAATTTGATTAGTTACAACTGAATTTGATCAATTTAGTACCAGTTGGACTAGTTGGTTGAAGAAGGGAATAAATTCACAAGTCCCTTAGATGTCTAGTTGCTCTAAGTGTTTGTTTCTATTGATAACTTGAATCATCATGTTATTATTTAATTAAATCTAGAAGGTCTTGTAGGTTGTTAGATAATTAGGGTTGTTAGACTGGTAGTTCTATCAACTAAATATAAAGTTTGGGTATTAGTCCTTTGTAGGATCATTATCCGCAATAGATTGTTCAAGTGAGAAGAGAATCAAGAGAATTGATGATCAATAAAGCAATATCATGATGGATCTAATTAGTTGAACACGCTTTTCTCATATTTGTTAAACTCAATCATATTTGCATTTATAGTTAGTTTTCAATTTTGCATATTAGATTAGACTTTCGATAAATAAACCCCCCTTTAGTTCTATTACTTGGCACATAAGTAATAACATTAATACACGAGTTTTTGTGGGATCGACCCTTACTTGTCGCTCTACTGAGTTGGTTAAGTTAGGTTTCTTTGATAGGTATAACGACCACCGAAAATACCTCATCAAATTTGGCGCTGTTGCCGTGGACTCGTCGCTATTTGTGTCTATTACTTTTGTGCTATTTTTAGGTGTGAACCTGTTATATGGTTCATACCCGTGCTACTAATTCATCTCCTCTGCTATTTGATCCAGATATTAACAGGACTCTCTTCCAGCTAAGAAAGGAAATTTGGAATCACTTTCAGGCCTTACCGTTCTTTCTTGAAGAATCTGACTCTGATTCTGAATCTGCTGAATCTGTTGAGATGGGTGATCAAATATTGAGACAGTTAACTGCACCAAATCTGGAGCAACAACTGCTGGCGGTGCAATTCCCTGCTCTTGGTGAGGGAATCAAGTTCGAGCTGAAATCTGGGTTGATTCACCTTTTGCCTTCATTCCATGGGCTTAGTGGTGAAGATCCCAACAAACATCTTTCTGAATTTCATGCTGTGTGCTCAAGCATGAAGCCTGCTGATGTGACTCATGAACAGATTGCGCTGAGAGCCTTTCCTTTCTCTCTCAAGGATCAGGCTAAAGACCGGTTTTATTGCTTGGCTATGGGAAGTATTGATACATTGGCTAAGATGAAAGAAGCTTTTCTAGAGAAGTACTTCCCTGCTACAAGGCTCAATGAACTGAAGAAGATGATTAGCAACATTGAGCAAGAAGCTAATGAGACCTTGTATGCATACTATGAGAGATTCAAGATGCTGATAGCCAGCTGTCCGTTCCATGGCTATACTGATCAAGATCTGATTTTATACTTGTTTAATGGCCTCTTGGATGATGAGAGAAGGATGGTTAATGCAGCTTGCGAAGGTAATATTCTCAACAAAACTTCTGCTGCTGCGTTTGAATTATTCACACAACTCTCTGAGGGCACAAGACAGTTCAAAAGAGAGACTAGCTCAAGAGCTGCAAATTCTGTGGTGACTAATTCAAGAATCCAAGATGAAGTCACTGAGTTGAAAACGATGATGAAGCAGCTTTTTCAACAAGGTGGTAGACAACAGGTGAAATCCTGTGGGATTTGTTTTGATAACATGCATCCCACTGATGCTTGCCCTACACTTCAAGATCAAAACGCTGAGGTGAATGCGGTGGGAGGATATGGACCACCTAGGCCGAGGTATAACCCCTTCTCCAACACCTACAATCCAGGCTTGAGGGATCATCCTAATCTGAGGTATGGCAATTCAAGCAATCAACAGTTTAATAATCAAGGTGGCCAAGCTCAGTACAAACCACCTTTCCAACCTCAGGCTCAGAGAATGAATCAGAATACTATGTCCACTGACCAGATGATCAGAAATCTGACTCAGATAGTTTCGACAATACATGGTTCTCTAACTCAGCTTCAACAAGAAACCAAGTCCAGTATAAAGAATTTGGAGAATCAAGTTAGTCAGATTGCCGAGGCAGTAAGAAAATTGGAAGCTAGAGATTCGAGTAAGCTACCATCTCAGACAGAGCTTAAGCTGAGAGCGAATGTCAGTTTTATCTCCATTTATGATGGTTCTAAAGCAGGACAAGTATACCAGTTGAGCAAGGCTGAAGAAATAGAGGAACAAAACGAAGGCAAATTGCTCGGCTTGGTTGTTAAAAGCGCGGCCGAGCAATGTGCACCCCCCGCAACACAGTCCCAGTTGGGATTGCGCGGGCATGAAGAAAATTGCGCGGCCGCGCAATTGGATGCGAAGCCGCGCAATCTCGGCGAGCTGAAAGACACTTTTGAACCTCTTCTGAAAGCCTATGTACCTGTTCCACCCTTTCCTGAAGCCTTGAAAGAAACCCGGAAATTGAAGAATGATAAAGAGCTGTTCGAGGTCTTCAGTACATGCAAAGTCAATGTTCCGTTACTGAATCTGATCAAGAGTGTAGCTCAATATGTCAAGTTTCTGAAAGAGTTGTGCACTCTGAAAAGGGGACAGAAGGAGAAAAGTCAGAAGCAAGTTAAAGAAAAAGATCATGTGTCTGCTGTGTTTCAAAAACGTTTGCCTGAGAAGTGCAGCGACCCTGGCATGTTCACCATTCCTTGCATGATTGGAAGCACCATGGTTAATGAAGCTTTAATTGATTTAGGTGCATCTGTCAATGTGATTTCTTCCTCCTTATATGAGAAACTCGGTATGGGACCATTGAAGGAAACCCGAACCATAGTAGAGTTAGCTGATCATTCCACTGTGAGGCCCAAAGGAAAAATTGAAGATGTATGGGTTACGGTGGACTCATTGAAATTTCCGGCTGATTGTCTAGTGATGGACATGGGATCGGGAGCTGGAAAAACGTCTGTATTGCTAGGACAACCATTCTTGAAGACTGCAAATACAAGGATTGACATACCGCATGGCACTTTGAAGATGGAGTTCGATGGGAAGGAGATCGAATTCCATAGCTCGTATCCTTCTTAATATCCTTTTTACGTCAAGCTAAAGACGTTAAATAAGCGCTTCTTGGGAGGCAACCCATGTTTTAGGATAGATTTGTTTTGATTTTTTTTTTCAATTTTACAATTTTTGTTTCTATTAGTGAGCTTAGGTCGAAATAATCCTCAAAAATTACAGATAGCTCAGGCGAGCCTTGAAGTACAGAAAAACTCGGAAGGGGGACAAAAGTTGCATGGCCAAAAGATCTAAAGCCAACCCGAGCAATGCCAACTCAGTTGGAATTGCGCGGCTTGGGCTGTTAAATGCGCGGCCGCGCAATCCCAAGCCCCCAAGCGGAGCAATTCCAACTGGGGCATGATTGCGCGTGATCGCAATTGCGCGGCCGCGCAATTCAATGCGATCTCGCGCATTTAGCAATTTTTCGGGAACCCATGTTTAATGAACCCGAGTACTCTTCTTCCCACTCCCCTTATCTCGTCCGCCCCCTTCCCTTATTCATCAAAAACTCCATTGAAGCTCAAGCCTTCAACCTCCTTTCAAGCTTCTCAAGGCGGGATTTCAACATCAATCAAGCAAACAACTCCAAATCAAGCAAAAATCAAGTAAGTCCACTCCAAATCTCTCTTAATTTCGGTTTTATTTTGATTAAATCTAGATCTAGGTTTCGTATCATAAAACCCGAATTTGAACCCTTTAGGCTCGGATTTAGGCTTAAGTTCTTCACAAAAGTTCGTTTATTGCATGATTCTAGCCTAGATTCGTGCTTTATTTAAGCTTTTTGCACAAATCAGAAAATTACCTAGAATTTGATTAAATTGTAATTAAATTTTGATTAAATTGTTCTAGGTAGTGGGGGAAGAGAGTGTTTGAGCGATTATTTGTGAAATATTGTTGTGGTTGTCCTTGCCGGGACAACAAAAATTGTGTTTGCTTGGTCCGTTTGTGGTGTTGTGCAGGTTCTTGTGAATTTATGATATAATGGCTCCAAAAAGAAGTAGAACAGACAGAGCTTCATCATCCCGAGCTGCTTACGCTCCCCCTGCTGTGGTGGAAGAAAACACCCAAAAGACTTTTGGGATCACTCTGGCAAAGAACAATCATGTGATCCGGTTTGACCTTTTGAAGGATAGGAAATGGAAAGCAACTAGGTTCATAGACTGGAACCTGATGAATGAGATCGGGATAGCTCATTTGTTGAATGAGATTGGGGCATATTTGCATATGGGCGAGTTCTTGAAGCTGTGTGAACCCACCTTCAAGGGGTTAACACTAGAGTTTCTGAGTACTTTGTCCATTGATTTTAGAGGAGAAGGAGAGATTAAGTTCTGACTCGGAGGTGTAAGGATGAAGATGACCTTGAAAGAGGTCAACCGGGCATTTGGGTTCCTTCATATTTATGATAATGATGTAGTGCTCACTTAAAATGGTGCTACATGGGCTGACAGGCATTTCTAGAAAGCCATAACTGGGAGACCCACTTATAACCCAACCCGAGAAAAGGCCTCTCCCATCACTCATCCCGCCATCAAAGTTTTTCAAAGATTTATTGCCGGTAGTATGAATGGGCGGGGTGATGGTGGAAACAACTGCCCAAAGAAAGATGTGGTTGTGTTGGGCGCTTGTTTGAAGAGGAAAAGGATGATTTTGGGTGCCATGCTGATGAATCATATGTACCATGTTGGAAACAAGGGTGGAGGAGCTATCTGTATTGGTGGGATTGTGACTCATCTGGCCAAAACTTTAGAGTTAATCTTGATGGGTTACAGGTAGATATCCCACCGGTGGCTATAAACATCACTATGCTCAAGAAGATGGGTGTGCTCTTTATTTACAAGAACTCCTACTATTGGGCGATTGGGGATTCTGGGCGAGTAATGAAGCTTCCTGATGGGAGCCGAGTAAAGATTGGAGACAGCCCACCTAACTGGCTCATTGAAGTTCGGGATGGTGATTTAAGTGTGAATGATTTCAGGGGCCCAAATAGGGGTAAAAATAGGGCCCCAGTTGTTATTGAGGAATCTAAAGAGGAGGAGATGGATGAGGATTTCACCATGGCTGAAGACAAAGAAGAAGAGGAAGAATCTGCTGAGTATGTAGACACTGATGAGGATGATGAGACTCAGGAGGATAACCAGCAGCGACAATTTGATCCGTCTTTACCTGTTGGAGGTGATCATCAGTATTCTGATACACAGTACAGTCAGATGATGGAGATGATGAGACAGATGCAGCTGGAGAACACACAGTGTTACAACAATATGACATCTCACATCGATCAGAGCTTTCAGAACATGAGAGGTTATGTGGATCAGAGGTTCACATCGTATTAGACTCATCAGGATTAGAAGCTTGCTGCTTTTCAGGCCCGCCAAGATGAGCAGTTCAAACTGCTCAACACTAGATTGGATGGATGGAGTTTAGAGGGCTACCCACCTCATCAGTCTTACCCTTAGTATGCCTTTCTAGATCCGCTGTATCCTCAATTTCCGCCATACCAGCCACCACCACAACAAGAGATTCCACCTTACCAGCCACAGCAGCCAGAGTTTCATCCGGAGTACCAGCCACCGCCACCACAAGATTTTCCGCCCTATTACCCGCCAAACAACTCGGTTTTGTGAGTTTTTCTCTTTCCTTTACTTTTTACTATACTTTGGGGACAAAGTATGTTTTAAGCATGGGGGAAGGGATTTACTTGTTTGCATTGCATATAGTTTGCATTAGTTTAGGTCATGTTTAAAAATTTTGCATGCATTGATTAAAATCCTGAAAAATGAAAAAAAAAATTGAAAAATTTGAAAAAATACAAAAATATTGCATTTAGGTTCTTATTTCCCCATTGTTTGATTCCTCTTGTTTTTCAATGCTAAGTATTAAGTTCTAACCCATGATTTGCATGATTTATTGAAGTGGATATGATATAAGCATGATCATTGATTAAATGACTTGATTATAGGATGGAGCATGTATTTAGCTTGAGTATTTGATTCATTATGAAGTTCTAGACAACAATTAGCCTTGTGAGATTTGATTTTTGGCCTTTAATGATATATTTGTTCTTTACATTCTTGAGTGTATCACCATGATTATCTAGCTCTAGAACTTGCGTTAATACTCTATTTCGAGGCTGCTTTATATGATTGAATGCATTACATTAAAGTGATTGAGGCAATGTTTCTTATTAGCCTATTATTTCCCTTCCTACCCTACAAGATCCATGTTTTTGACACCCCTTTCTTTTGAGCTTGAAGCCTATTTTTATAAACTCCACAAAATGCTCCATAGGCGAATAAGCTTGAACCATAATCCGGGATTTAGGACTTTAGGTTGTGTTTTTGTTTTGTGTGAGTTATGTATAAGTATGAGGGAGTTGGATGAAAAGGTGGAAAAAAAAAGAGGAAATAAAACTCTTGGGTTCAAAGTGAAAAAAAATGAAGATGAAAAAATCTGTTGCAAAGCAAAAGAAAAAAAAATATGAGCTTAAGTGTTAGGAGTCTTCATTAGTAGCAAAGAAAGAGTTGAAAAGAGGCAAAAGAAAAAAAAAAGAGAAGCAGAGTGTTTGAATGTAAATGTATGGAGTTAATAAAGAAGAGTTTGGGAGAAGTAAGAAAAGAAAGTGTTGAGTCGGGTTTAGGATTAGTTCTTTATCCCAGATTTAGCACCACAGGCCAAATATTATCCCTTCCAAATTTCTCTTTACCTTGGCCCCATTACAAGCCTTAAAAAGACTTCATGATTTTTGTTATGTATTTGATCCCCAGCGGTGGAGATTTAGAACTCTGATGCAAGCATATGGTAGTCTAGTTTTCATGGGTGATTTTTGAGTGAAACACGTCCTTTATACACTTGAGAGTTGATTGCAAACACGATTTCCTTGGTGAGGTCTAGAATGAATGAATGGTCTTTACTTTTTGCTTACCATAATGCATGTTGAGAAGTCTTGGTTGAGTTTTTAATTATATGTGAAATTCTTGTTTGATTTGAGATGGATGTATGATTGCATTTCTATGGTGTGATTTGGATTTATGTCTTGCTTGAGGACAAGCAAGGGTTAAGCATGGGGGAAGTTGATAGCTTGCATATAGGAGTTGTTTAGATGCATGTTTTATATATGTTTTAGTTAGGTTTAGGTTAGTTTTTATGTAGTTTTTAGGTTTTTGTGTTGTCGGGTATTATGTGCTGGTTTGCTCGGTTTTACATGATTTTAGGTTCAAGAGCAACAGCGGGACGAGTACAGATTGACCATTGCAGTGGTGGATGAGGCAAAGGAGCTAAGGAAGCTAGGATATGCTAGGAGAAGAGCCAAGAGCAAGAACCGAGCCAAGCACAAACCAAAAGCTCGGGATCGATCCCGAGCAAGTGAAGACGCGCAATCCCAACTGAATGGGAAAAGTGCGGGATGGCAAAATTGCGCGGCCGCGCAATCTGGGCCGAAGCCGCGCAATTCGGGGTTTTACACGGACGTTGATTTGGGCCGAGATTTGGTTTTGGGCTTTGACATTTGGGTTTTTGGGCTTATGTTATCCGAGTATGTGGTTTAATATATCTTTTGAGGGATATTTTTAGTACACATATAAATACTTTATGTTAGTTTTATTTTCATAACTTTTTTATCACACTTTTGGAGGCTAGGGTTTTCTCTCAAGGAAGAACCTTTGAACCTTTGTAAGTTTGATTTTTATTCAATTATGCATTGCTAATTTCCCTTGTGTTTGACTAATTATTGAAGTCATGATTTGTGTATAGTTGTGAGATTTAATTGATTCTCAACAAACTTGAATAGAAATTATTCTTTGTGCTTAATTGAATCTAAACTAGGGTTTTATTAGATTAGCTACCTAATTGAATATCTAGTTACAACTGAATTTGATTAATTACCGGTCGGAGTTAATTTGATCAAGAGTATACTTTAATCAATTTAGTACCGGTTGGACTAGTTGGTTGAAGAAGGGAATAAATTCACAAGTCACTTAGATGTCTGGTTGCTCTAAGTGTTGGGACGTTGTTGGGACCTCTGGTTCTAAGCAACGGATCAACGATTCACTTCTCTTTAAGTTTTGATAATGACAAACACCATAGGGAACTAATGTGGTTTGTTCAAGTATTTCTAAGGAACACAGGTACAGCCAAGAACTCCTATGAATGACAAAGCCACTACTGGCCACAATGAAGAGTTTCCATCAAGGGAACTCTGAAGAGGAAAGTTCCCATGAAGTGGGAACTCCCAGAAACAAACAAGAAAACACAAGCTTACAACGATGAAGAGTTTCCATCAAGGGAACTCTGAAGAAGTCAGTTCCCATGAAATGGGAACTCACATGTGAAGACAACGACCGTTCAGCGCAGATCACGGGATTCTGTCTCAGACAGCCAGAGGGAACAGTCTGAGGATCAGACTGTCACGCTTCATCCAACGGTCCGATTGATTCAAGAAGTTGACCTAGTTCAAACCAAAGTCACATGTGAAGAAAGTACAACTTGGGCATCAAGCAAAGGGCATTTTGGACACAAACGAAAGATGCGACTGCCCAAGACAAATGGACTATAAAGCCAAATGAATAGTACTCGGTCTGAGTACTTCTCCCAGAACTTACAAACACCCACATCAGAGAAAAGAAAGAAAAGGAAGAGAAGTCCCCGCCGGCGAGTGTGTGATCTCGACGACGGTGAAGCTGAAGTTCCCTGGAGCAAGGGAACTGAGAAGTCAGCGTAAGGTTTGAGTTACTTGTGTTTTGCTGTTGTGAGCTTAGGAACTCAGTTGAGAGGATTTACTAATGTTGCTAGAGTTAGGAAGAACTTGTAGGAACAGAGAAGTGTAAATCCGGCTGTGTAACTAAGGAACAAAGCAATAAATATAAGTAAGTCATTCAAAATCCTCCAAGCGGAGGTAGAGGTTTACCCATACAACTAGTTGGTTGTAGTGGGGTTCCTCTATAAAGGAACTGTGCCTTTCACTGTTTTTATTACTTGCGATTATTTACTTCCACTGCCTTGGGAACAGCTTAATTGCCAGTTCCCAAGCTCACTGCTAACCGATTACGATCCAACAATTGGTATCAGAGCGAGCGCTCTAGATTTGTGTTAGCATCGCAGGTGCCAAAATGGCTCAGGAACTTACTCAGGTGGGGAACAATACCAGCAAGCCGCCAAGGCTTATAACAGGAAGATTTGAAAGCTGGCAACGCGACATGAAAGATTGGATGCGTGGCCAAGACTACCAAGCCTGGTGCGTCATCGAAAGGGGGAACTTCGAAATCGATCCAGCTATTGTCAACGATCTCTCAAAGTGGGGTCCCAACGAGTACAAGTGCATGGAGGCAAACTACAAAGCAAAACAGTATCTAAAAAGGTCCATGTGCGTACAAGATTGTGACAGGGTTGCCAACCTTGACACAGCCAAGGAAATGTGGGAAGCCATCCAACAAATGCACGTTGGGAACTCAGATCTCAGAGAAGATCTTCAAATGAACGCAAAGAGGGAGTTCTACAACTTCCAAATGGAGATGGGAGAGTCCGTCGATAGCTACCAATCCCGGTTTGAAGGACTTTGCACTAAGATGGAAGGATTGGGGATCACAAAAGAAGAAATCACCCACAAAATGAAGGTCCAACAGCTCTTCAATGGATTGACTGGAGAATGGGCAAATGAAAGAACGATGTTCAAGGAAAACCCAGAAAATCGAACGCTTATGCTCCATCAAGTATTTGGAAAGTTAGTGGGACATGAGAAGAGGAAGATCGATGATAAGGAACAAAGTCGAGCTCATCGAGGGATAGCACTCAAGATCGAAAAAATGCTCAAATCAACCCAAGAACAACATGAAGACTCCGAAGAAGAAGAGGATGAAGAGCTAGTCCTTGTGACAAGAGCTCTTCGAAATTTCTACAAAGGAAAGTCTCAACGGAATAGTGGGAACTGGGGAAAGGGACAGAGTTCCCAAAGAAAGCCCACAGAGAAGGATCTCTCAGAAGTGACTTGCTACAAATGCAACAGGAAAGGACATTTTGCGAAGGAATGTCCACAAGGAACTGAAGGCAGAAAGCAAGGAAAGAAGGCCTACATCGCTACTTGGAGCGATGATGAAGACGAAGATCCTGAAGCATGGGCACTCCCAGACATGTGTGGCATGGCCATAGGAGAAACCACTGGGGAACAACCCAGTGAGGTAACCACTGAAACTGTTCTTGATTCCTTGAGTAATTATGAAAAACCTGAATTGTTGAAAATTCTTTCAAGTCTTGTTAAAGATAACATAAAACTACAAAACAAGTTGGAAAAACAGGAACACATAAATTCTCAATTGGTTGGTCTTGAGCCCTTCCCCAACTGCATATCCCTTCTAGAAAAACTCAAGTCCCATGTGTCTCACATCGTAGATCTAGAAAGAGAAATCAAAACTTTAGAGAAAGATGAGAACACCCTCCTGCAAAACCTGAGTAAGACTCCCGAACATCCTGAAGCCTCTAGTTCCCAAATTAAGTTTGTCCTAGCCAGACATGGCATAGGATACAAAGGTGAGTGCTCCAAGAATGGAAAATCACCCCTGAGCGAATATGAGATCCATGAGTGTAGGGCCTTAGAACTCCAGTGCGAGAAACAGAAAAATGCTCATCTCGAGGAGAAAATCAGGGTCCTAGAGAGTGGAAACAATGGTGAGAAAGACTACTATACTGGGAACTCTGGACATAGAATCTATGTCAAAATTGCTAAGGGAAATGGGTCTCGAGTCTACAACAAAGAAACCATGGATAGGAACCGTATCCAGAGACCACACCCAAAATACTACCTGGGAGAATACTACAAGACATGTTGGCACTGTGGTGCTCATGGGCACTACAAGGATGCATGTCCCAAGAAGAGAGCCCAAACCCCTAGAAGCCATGAGTTCCCAAACAGACAAAAACGTCATGCTCATCACCAAAGGAACTCCAACTCTCAAAATTCCAAAGACATCAACATTTCTGACTATATCTTGAATGAAAATGTTTTCCCTTGCAAGGGACCTGGCAAGAGTCATCTTGCTTGGGTCTCAAAACACTAACTTTTCCTTGTAGGTGGTTGTGAGAGGGAACAGTACATGGTTCATAGATAGTGGATGCTCGAACCATATGACAGGAAACAAGGATATCCTCATCTCACTCCACACTCATGCCGAAGGAGGCCACGTCTCATTTGGCAACAAGAACAAAGGAGAAGTTATTGGAAAAGGAGAAGTATTTCTCAACAAATCCATCAAAGTCAGCAACGTAAATCTGGTAAAGGATCTGGGATACAATCTGCTGAGTGTCTCCCAGATGTGTGATCAAGGGAACAACATCGTCACTTTCGACTCAGATGAATGTCTCGTCATCAACAAGAAGACCAACAAAGTAATTCTGAGAGGAAGAAGATACAACAATGTGTATGTGGTGGACACCAACTTTGAACCACTAATGAAGTTGTGCCTTGCGAGTTCCCAAGATGACACGGAACTCTGGCATCGAAGATTGGGACATGCTGGTGTAAATCAAATCCTGAAGCTTTATCTACAGGATCTGGTCATTGGTCTTCCACGAATTAATCTCGAAGGAGTCAAAATGTGTGAAGCATGTGTTCGAGGGAAACAGACCAGAACCTCCTTTAAACCCAAAAAGGTGGTAAGCACAACCAGGTCCCTGGAGTTGATTCACATGGATCTCTGTGGTCCCATGAGAACAGCTAGCTACGGTGGAAAAAGGTACATGTATGTTTTAATTGATGATTTTTCAAGATTCACCTGGGTTGTTTTCTTGAAGGCAAAATCACAAGCGTTTGAAGAATTTGAGCCCTTCATCAAAAGAACAGAAGTAAGCTTGGGGCTGAAACTGAAAGCAATCAGATCTGATCACGGAACTGAGTTTCAAAACTCGGAGTTCCTAAATTTCTGTGAGCAAAATGGGATCTCTCACAACTTTTCAGCTCCTCGCACTCCTCAGCAAAATGGAGTGGTCGAGAGAAAGAACAGAACTCTGGAGGACATGGCTAGAACCATGATGATCGAAAGTGGAGTTCCTGAGTACTTCTGGACTGAAGCAATCTCCACAGCTACATACATCCTAAATCGAGCCATGACAAGGCCCCTGATCAACAAGACTTCCTATGAGCTCATCAAAGGGAGAAAACCAAACATCTCACACTTGAGAACATTTGGTTGCACATGTTTTGTTCACAACAACGGAAAAGACAATCTTGGCAAATTCGACCCCAGAAGCGACGAAGGGATCTTCCTGGGATACTCATCACAAAGCAAGGCTTACAGGGTCTACAATAAAAGAACCAAGAAGATAGAGGAAAGCATTCATGTCGTCTTCAATGAAAAGTCTGTAAAGATGGGAACCGAGACCCAAGGGAAGGGAACTCTGTTCAAGCTAGTCAGACATGAAGACGATGATGATGACGAGGATGAGCCAAGAAAAAGGGATGAAGACTATCCAAGTGCAAGCCATATCCCACAACCAGGGAACAACGACGAAGGTCCAACCCTCACTGATCAAACCTCCCTTGAGGCTCCCTCCTCGGAAGAACTACAAGAAACCTCCAACTCTCTCGAGGTCCCCTCTTCAGGGAACAACTCTGCTGTCCCCCAAGACAATACACTGCCAGAATCAAGTATTCAAGGGGAACAAAGAGGGAACTTGCCAGAAATCTCTGAAGAAACATCAAATGAAGAAGCTGAAGATGAGAGTTCCCATGACAAAGAAACACCAGCTGAGGATAATACACATGCAAAGGAACTCACTCATACAAGAACCTTTCAACAAAGGAAGGACCACCCCCTTGAGAACATCATCTCCCCTCTTGATAAAGGTGTTCAAACTCGTTCCTCTATCAATAATTTTTGTGCTTTTAACGCGTTTGTTTCAATGGTGGAACCCAAAAATATCAAAGAAGCATTAAAGGACCCAGATTGGATTCAAGCCATGCAAGAGGAACTCCACCAATTCGAGAGAAACAAAGTTTGGAAGCTAGTTCCTAGGCCCAAAAACAAGAACATCATAGGAACCCGATGGGTTTTTAGGAACAAGCTCGATGATACTGGAGCTGTAGCAAGGAACAAGGCTAGGTTAGTAGCACAAGGATACAGGCAAGAGGAAGGGATTGACTACGATGAGACCTTCGCACCAGTTGCCAGGATCGAGGCAATCAGACTCCTCATCGCCTATGCTGCTCACAAGGGATTCAAACTTTATCAAATGGATGTGAAAACAGCCTTCCTAAATGGACATCTCAAGGAAGAAGTGTATGTGGCCCAACCTCCAGGATTCGAAGATGAGAAAATGCCCAACCATGTCTATTTCCTGGAAAGGGCCCTTTACGGACTCAAACAAGCTCCCCGAACTTGGTATGACAGGTTTGCTCAATTCCTCTTGTCCCATGGATACATTCGTGGTTCCATAGACAAGACTTTGTTTTTAAAGAAAGAATCTAAAGACATTTTGATTGTGCAAGTATATGTTGATGACATTGTGTTTGGAGCAACTAACGAAACTCTTGTAGAAAAGTTCAAGGACCTCATGAGCAATGAGTTTGAGATGAGTCTCATTGGGGAACTCACGTTCTTCTTGGGACTTCAAATATCCCAAACAAAGGAGGGAACAAAGATCCATCAACAGAAATACATCAAGGAAATGCTCGTGAAGTATGGGATGGAACATTCAAAGCCCATTGACACTCCCATCTCACCAAATTCAAGGCTAAATGCAAACGAAACAGGTATCAGTGTGGACCAAAGGAACTATCGAGGTATGATCGGGTCCCTTCTCTACTTAACAGCTAGTAGACCTGATATCATGTTCTCCGTATGTCTTTGTGCTCGTTTTCAAGCTAACCCTAAGGAATCACACCTGAAAGAGGTGAAGAGAATTTTCAGGTATCTCAAAGGGAACAATAACTTGTGCCTTTGGTATCCAAGGAACAGTTCCCTTGAGCTCATTGCATACACAGATGCTGACTTTGCAGGGCACTTGGTTGACAGAAAGAGCACTTCAGGAATGGCCCAGTTCCTAGGGTCTTGCTTAGTTTCGTGGGGATCTAAAAAGCAAAACTCAGTGGCACTCTCCACAGCTGAAGCTGAATATGTGGCTGCCGCATCATGCTGTTCCCAGGTTCTATGGCTTAAGTCACAACTCCAGGATTACGGTATGTCTTTTGGCCCAGTTCCCATACTCTGTGATAACACTAGTGCCATAAACATTTCCAAAAATCCTGTGCATCATTCTAGAACTAAGCATATTGATATAAGGCATCACTTTCTACGTGACAATGTTGAGAATGGGAACATTTCGATGGAACACTGTAGAACTGAAGAGCAAATTGCGGATATTCTTACCAAAGCTTTAGACAGACGTCCCTACCAGCGTTTTCGAATGCTTCTAGGGATGATAACTCTAAACTAAACAAGTCCCTTTTTATCTCTCTCTCAATGCCTGAGTAGTTTATCTAAAATTGCATGATAAGGAACTTGGATTCATTGCTTTCACTATGCCATGATTACTAGTCTAGAGAAAAATGTGTACAAAGGAACTCTATTTCTTTTGGCCCAAAATGATCAACCAGAGTTCCCTTTATCCCTCATTACAAGCCACCATGACGGTTGATCATATGACCCACCTTAAGCTAGGGACCAGACAAATGCTTCTCATGAGCCAAAACATTTCCTTTATCGAGTTGCAAATTGTCTGGTTCCCTTTGAGTTCCCTAGCCCCACAAAAAGATGAGTGTGAAGTTCCCTCAACCACTTCACTCTCCCTGACCTTGAAAAGATCATGGGAACTGCTGCATCTACAAAGGGAACACTGACTAATCTTCAAAGAAAAACAGTCACTTGGGAAGCGGACTTTCGTGTCAGAAGCTCTGAAGCGTTACAGGCCAAGTATTCAAAATTTGAAAAGGACTTCCCAAGAGATTGTGACGCGTGTCCAGAAGCGTGCTTGAGAAGTTGAAACGGCGCCCCACGTTCATTGGGCAACGGTTATCGAGGTTATTCCACTTCCCATTCTACCCTTCACCTCCTCTCTCCTTTAAAACCCCTCTTTGCCATTTTTAGGCCCTTTACTCCATCTTTCATCCCTGTCATTCGTCTTCCCCAAATCCCTTTCACTCTCTTTTCAAGAAACCTCCAAAACCTCCCAAATTCTTACAAAAATGGCCCCTCAACACACATTCGCACAAATCAAAGAGTGGGTACTTGACAATCCTCGCACTCTCTTCATCACTCAACTGAACGAGATCGAGCAAGAACAAGACCCAACCATGAAGGATGTCCTCATTCAAGGGCTATACAATCAAGTAAGCCCCTTCTTGCCCCCTCCTCCTCCTCAGGTCGACGAAACCGTCTCCTGGACCTCTTCCTCCTCCGAATCTCTTCCTCTTCCACCTCCAACCACCAACACCTCCTCCGGAGTTGTCATCGTTGACAACTTCGGAGATGCTCGCCCCTCCATCAATGAAAAACCCCATAAATCCAAACATCGCCACTCATCCAAACATCGCCACTCATCAAAAGATCCTTCAAAATCCAAAAAATCCAAACACTCCCACGACCCCTCCAAATCCAAAAAGCGTAAACACTCTGAGGCCTCTGAATTCTCGGAGCCCAGAAAGAAGGCTTTCTTCCGATTTGAGGACTACCTGAACTGCTCCAAGGAGAGTTCATGTGCTCCCAAAACTCCCTACCCTTTTCCTTCCGACGATGGGAACTCCGAACCTCAGAGTCTACTTCCCTCTTCCTCCTCCATCCCTCCTCTTCAAATCGAGGGACCTCCTCCGCCACCTCCTCCAGTTCCCGCCACGATGGGAACTCCAACATCCCAACCTCCTTCACTTCCTCTCGTTCCCATCACTACGGGATCTCCAACTCCACCTTCACCTCACAAAACGCCTTCTCCTTCCTCACCAAAACACATTTCCACCACTCCCATCTCCACTCAACTCACAACCCATATTCCTTCTTCTCCTCTCCCCTCTTCCATCACGTCTCCCACCACCACCAAACTCCCCTCTCCCTCACCATCCAAAAGTACCGTCGCCCTCTCCTCAGACGACGACGATCTTCCTCTTTCTGTGGTCATCGGCAAAATGACCAAGGACCCTCCTCCGATCATCATGGGAACATTGGAGGAGGAAGCCCAGCTCAAGGCCATCGAGGAAGAACTCAACAGGGGTCCCTCTGAGCACACAGTCTCCCAAGGGACAAAGTCCCCAGAAAAGGTTGCTCCTCAAGAGCCCACAGAGACAAGGGACCTCGCACCAGTTGGAGGTGCTGAGGCAACGACAAGTCATCCTGGAGATGACGCGGAGGGCTCGGGTTCGAGCTCCTCCGAGGAAGAAGGGACCTCCCATGATGAGGTCGAAGAAGAAGAAGAAGCTCCAGCTACAAAGGAGCAAGCACGCATCCCTACACCTGGACACCAAATGTTGGTGTCCGCGAGTTCCCCACCATCAAGGGACCGCGTGCTCATGATCGAAGCGGCTGCACCCCCTCAGCAGAAAGGACCTCGCACGGTCTCTAGGGGGAACAAATCCAAAAGCAAGTCCAGAAAGGGGAAGGGGACCACCAAGCATCATGTCACTGAGCGCCGAAAGCTTCTCCCTCACCTCATTGTTTCCAAAGAGGTGCTAACTGAAAATGGTCTGGAGGAACTGTGGGAACTGATCAAGGCCCAGGGTTGGGAGAGACTCTACCAAGAAACTGTGAGAGTAGATCCCTCACAAGTGCGTCAATTCTACAACAACTTCACTATCACCAACGACGGCACTCAGGGAACTCTCTCCCACGAAGGCGACGAGTTCATTTTTACAACGTCTACGATCCGCCTTCAACTCCAGGTCCCTGGTCAAGGGCTTAGCGAGGTTCCCAGCAAGCTCTGGGGCGACTTCAACAGCGCCGAGGTGTACAACACAATTTTTGAGGGTCGGGTTCCCTCAAAGGTCCACTCGACGCATCATCTTTCCTTGGTCGCCAAGCTCGCTCACCAATTCATCATCAACGTGGTGATCCCACGCCAAGAAAAGCGCATGGTCGTCAACATCCCCGATGCCATCATCCTCTACCACTTCCTCCTCAAGAAGCCCATAAATCTTCCCCGAATTATCCTTGGGCACATGGAAAAGTGCATGGCCTCCAAGTCCCATTCCCTTCCCTACTCCGGGCTGATCAAGAAGCTCCTACAAAAAGAGGGTCTCTACAATGCCTCTAAAGAAGAAATCGAGCTTGGAAGGGAACTGGACATTACAGTTGCCCAGAAGATGAGGCACTCGGAGCCTGTAGAGGAGGCGGCTCCCCTAGAGTCTGGTACACAAGAGGGGAACTCTTCAGTGTTGCTCCACATCGCCAACACCCTCGATCAGATTGCTAGGGACCAGGCAGTGTTGGCTAGAGGACAAGAAAAGCTTACACAAGTCCTTACGCGCCTTTGTGACGCCTTGTTCCCTCAGAGCCCATGATCTCTCCCTTCTTGTTCCCTTAATCCAAAAATGACCACAAATTGTACTTGGGTTCCCATTGTACATATTCTCTTAAGTAATGAAATGGTCTTTATTTTGATTGCGTGTTCCATTCTTTCCTAATATTGCTTTGCTTAATTTTCGATGATGTCAAAAGGGGGAAAGATAAAAAATGTGAGATGAGTTAAAAGTTTAAGTTATCACAGACCACGCATAAGCTAAGGGGGAACAATTGCATAAAAAGCCTAATAGGAACTATGTGTCTCACCAGAAGTGGCTCCCTAAATCTAAATGTCTCACTAAGAGTGACTTCCCAAAATCATACTTAGGAACTCATCAGCATATCATTCATTGAAATACTTGCATTTTTTTGTGATGGGTTTGTCATCATCAAAAAGGGGGAAATTGTTGGGACGTTGTTGGGACCTCTGGTTCTAAGCAACGGATCAACGATTCACTTCTCTTTAAGTTTTGATAATGACAAACACCATAGGGAACTAATGTGGTTTGTTCAAGTATTTCTAAGGAACACAGGTACAGCCAAGAACTCCTATGAATGACAAAGCCACTACTGGCCACAATGAAGAGTTTCCATCAAGGGAACTCTGAAGAGGAAAGTTCCCATGAAGTGGGAACTCCCAGAAACAAACAAGAAAACACAAGCTTACAACGATGAAGAGTTTCCATCAAGGGAACTCTGAAGAAGTCAGTTCCCATGAAATGGGAACTCACATGTGAAGACAACGACCGTTCAGCGCAGATCGCGGGATTCTGTCTCAGACAGCCAGAGGGAACAGTCTGAGGATCAGACTGTCATGCTTCATCCAACGGTCCGATTGATTCAAGAAGTTGACCTAGTTCAAACCAAAGTCACATGTGAAGAAAGTACAACTTGGGCATCAAGCAAAGGGCATTTTGGACACAAACGAAAGATGCGACTGCCCAAGACAAATGGACTATAAAGCCAAATGAATAGTACTCGGTCTGAGTACTTCTCCCAGAACTTACAAACACCCTAATCAGAGAAAAGAAAGAAAAGGAAGAGAAGTCCCCGCCGGCGAGTGTGTGATCTCGACGACGGTGAAGCTGAAGTTCCCTGTAGCAAGGGAACTGAGAAGTCAGCGTAAGGTTTGAGTTACTTGTGTTTTGCTGTTGTGAGCTTAGGAACTCAGTTGAGAGGATTTACTAGTGTTGCTAGAGTTAGGAAGAACTTGTAGGAACAGAGAAGTGTAAATCCGGCTGTGTAACTAAGGAACAAAGCAATAAATATAAGTAAGTCATTCAAAATCCTCCAAGCGGAGGTAGAGGTTTACCCATACAACTAGTTGGTTGTAGTGGGTTTCCTCTATAAAGGAACTGTGCCTTTCACTGTTTTTATTACTTGCGATTATTTACTTCCGCTGCCTTGGGAACAGCTTAATTGCCAGTTCCCAAGCTCACTGCTAACCGATTACGATCCAACAATGCTGTTATTTAATTGAATCTAGAAGGTCTTCTAGGTTGTTAGATAATTAGGGTTGTTAGAGTGGTAGTTCTATCAACTAAATATGAAGTTTGGGTTTTAGTCCTTAGTAGGATCATTATCCGCAATAGATTGTTCAAGTGAGAAGAGAATCAAGAGAAATGATGATCAATAAAGCAATATCATGATGTATCTAATTAGTTGAACACGCTTTTCTCATATTTGTTAAACTCAATCATATTTGCATTAATAGTTAGTTTTCAATTTTGCATATTAGATTAGACTTTCGATCAATAAACCCCCCTTTAGTTCTATTACTTGGCACATAAGTAATAACATTAATACACGAGTCTTTGTGGGATCGACCCTTACTTGCCGCTCTACTGAGTTGGTTAAGTTAGGTTTCTTTGATAGGTATAACGACCACCAAAAATACCTCATCAGCCGCTCCTCGTGATGCACCGGCGCGCCATTCCAAGGCTGCCCGGCGGCCCAATAGGCTGGTCCCCGCGGTGGTTGGCCACGCCTAGGAAGGTGCATAGCTGGTCCGGAAAAGTTCGTGGCCACGGTAGGATTGGCTTCTTGATAATTTTGAACTCCATAACCTGAAACGTTAGTGGAAACCAAGGGAATATTATTCGGAAATGTAGCAAAAGAAGGCCTTACCCCGGAATTGGCCACAAAGCGTGGATTGTGGAAGCTCGCGGGTGGAACATAAGGAGCGATGGCCCCCAAGTGATGCTAGAGCCTCCGTATTTGGCACGTAGGATGTCGAGGCCTCTTCGTGCATCAACTCCAATCGATTGGCACTTTGTAACACACTTGGTGGAGCTCCCGAATGAGACACTCGTGTTCAGTCATCTCTTCCTTGCACTTGGCTCTCCAAATTTGCAAAATGAGTCTCCATAGATTGCAAGGATTGTTGCATGCAAAGCAACATGGCTTCCACTGAGTTAGCGGACTTCTCTTCAACATGTTGCTTGTCTTTTTCGTCACCTACACTTGTCATCTTAGCAACCACGTGAAAACAAGGGTATAGAGTGCAACCACCAAGACTTGCCTGAGATGGAAATCTGACAAGTTGCAAGTAGAAAAAGGGCAACAAAAGACAACAAGGAGAACTACTCACTACACACTTGTCAAAAAGAACAATGCTAGGAAGCTACTAAACACCAAGAACATGCATGCTTCAAATAAGGAAAAGATTTAGGCCTTTGCTAGGCTCCACGGTTGGACTACTCTTTCTGTGCCCGACCCCTTATTTGCTTTTACTCTGCCGAACAAGGTTTTTCTAGTCTCGTTTTCTTTTTTTGTGCCTAGCCCCTTATTAGCTTTACTCCGCCGACAAGGTTTTTTCTTATTTCTTTCTTTCTTTTTTTATAATTATTCCGAAGAGAATTTAGACAAGAAACAAGCAAGACATTCCGTCTTGGTGTCATTCACGTATCCTAGCACCAAACCACTAAACAAGCATGCAATGACAAGAGGGACGGTTTAAGACACCAAAACCCTCGGTTTTCAGCACAAAAAAACAGCAAAGAGGTATTCAAGCAAGCTCTTAATTGAAGTGTTTAAACAAGAAGGAAAATCAACCCTTCAACTACTCACACAAACGACAACCTTTGGTGTTCTTCACCATGGTTTTCGTGCATATTTTCAGCCATGGAAATCACACAAATTCGACCTAGAAGAACACCATTCAAGGACGAACAAAACACACACACAGAATGCAAGATTCAACGAGTCTCTCGCACACAACACAAAATGGAATTCGGTCAAGAGAATACTTGCAACGAGTGGACTTTCAAGTTCGAAACAAGGTTTAAATGGTGATTCCTTCACGTGGTTCTAATACCACTTGATGGCCGGATCATTGGAGGAGACGATGGTGCAAAGAGATCGCCAAAATAGATCGGAAATCCTTCACCTTGGAACGTGGATCTTTGGATGGATGTCGAGGGTAATGGATGCTCGTTCATGGATATGACGCACCAAGAGACAAACAAAGTAGATTGCAAGAACGTCGGATATGACTCACCAACTCTCTAACAAGAGATTGAACGAAAAATCAAACAAAGAACTTAGATTCAAACAAGTAAAGAAAACAAGCAATTGTGTCGTTCAAGTCTAACAAGAAAAGGAGACATGGCTGGCCATATAACCTAGCATCCCAAGCCTCACAAACAACCCCTTCACTTAAAGAAATTAAAAAAACAACCCATAAAAACCAAGAACACACTAATTGTCCTTATCCTTCAAATAGTCACTTGTCAAACCATGATATAAAATGAGACTCCACCCTTCTTCTTTGTAACCCTCCGGAAACCTACGACCCATGAGCTCCTCTTGAATTTGACAAAGAATTGCTTTAGCTCGGGATCGCGTGATACGTACAAGATAGGGCATGGCTCCTTGACTCAGCTTCCTAGCGCCTCGAACACCGGCCTTAGTTGCTTGTCCAATTGTAGACTTCCCTTGATCATGCACCACGGGCTTGTCTTTAGAGCTATAATCCTCACTTGAGTCATAGGACAAGGCGCTATTAGAAGTGAACGATGATTTGGTACCATCCTTCAAAAGCCAAGGCGCGCCAAGGTCGGTGATGTGATCAAGCCCACCTGAACCCACCTTCCCGGCCTGCCTCGAGTCGGTGTTCTGACCAGTGGGCCAGCCTCCAGCCTGCCTCCCCTCAGCAATCTGACTGGTGGCGCTCGATCACAAGCCATGGGCTGCAGCCCATGCACCCCAACCTGCAGGAGGTGGTACACCTTTTATCCTGTAGGATGTTGGATGGGGGATTTGATCCCCTGACCTCCCTTTATCAAGGTGTGATTACCACACTTGATAACCAACTCTACTTCAAATTTGCCATAGCGCAAGGCGCGCCACCAACCGCATGCAAGGGCGCACCGGCCCCTTTCAAGGGCGCGCCAAGGGTAGGTCGCAACTCTGGTTGCGCCGAGTGCCAAGGTGCGTCCGAGTATGCCTATGCATGCTCGGGCTCGGTTGGTGGTTCGGTTTCCGTTGGACTCACATCATACATATTATTATTATTATTATGTTGTTCAGGATACCCTTGTTGATATTTGTTATCGGTCTGGGATTTCGGCAAGGAAAGAGGTTGATATTGGACTATCTGATGAGAACGATGGAGCTCTCCGACCTGAAGATGTGTTACTTTATTCTTGGGATCAAGGTCGTGATGTATGTGTTGACTTGACAGGATCTTCTCCTTTGACACAATCTGGTTTGTCTGACTTTGTTCCGGGACGAGTTGTGACTGATGCGGCTAATCGAAAGAGGGTCAAGTACGAAGCTAGTTGTCGAGCTTTTGGCTATGGTTTTCTTCCTTTCTCCTTTTCTTTTTTGGGAGAATTAGATAAGGATTTTGTGGCATTGTTGTAGCGTGTTCAACAGTTTTCTAATACTCAAGACATTGGGGCTCATGTTGCTGTTCATATCTTCACCAGAATTGGTTTTGCTATAGCTAGAGGAGTGGGGGCCCAGATTGTATCTCGGCTTCCCAATAATTTTATGTAATTTGTTTTGACATAATAATAATAATTTATTATTATTATTATTATTATTATTATTATTATTATTATTATTATTATTATTACTATTATTAATATTATATTATTATTATTATTATTATTATTATTATTATTGATTAAAGAGTTACACATTACATAAAGTTGGATGGGAGCCTAGAAACAAGCTGGGCCACCACACCCTTCTGAATGCAAAAACTCAATCTATGAAAAACGAAAGCACCACTCTTAGCATTGTTAGAGTAGCTAACATAGAGAGACTTAATACGTAAAAGCGTATCCAGAGCCTCCTTATCGAATTCCCCAAACGTGGAGAAAGAGAAAGGGATAAATTTTTATCCGTTTTCCTCACATTTGAAGGCATACTTCTTCCTCTCCACTGCGTTGTGCAAAGCCAACCCAGGCGCCCAAGAACTCACACCCATACCAGCAAAGGGAGAGACCCCAGTCACATCCACACAAGCATCCTTACCTTGATGCCAATTAAAAAGTAGAAGGTCTGCCGGCCTAAGATCATACCCATTCTCCGAGAGGAAACCCATGGGAGCCTCCTTCCGCACCGCGATCCCGACTTTGGAACAAATATCGACCATGATATCACGCACCAAATTATGCCTGAATTTCACACCCACCTCACTAGAACAGTGGACAACATGATCCCCCCATTTGTCCATCCTAGGGGCGTTGCAACTCGGGCAAATACTACCATTAGAAAACAAGGGTATCATAAGTCTGTAGCACACCACAGAATGAAACTGACGATGGTTCATCCTCTGCCCTAAGCCATCAATAGGGATAGTAAACAAAAAATCTTGTGCATGAGGAGCACGAATACAGCTAAGAACAACAACCTCCCTTGGGCTAAGCAAGTACCTATCAATGAGACTTTTCTCAACGACACCAAAGAAACACCTTGCGAGGGTTTTCATCATTCGGGGGGCAGGAGAATAAGTGGTGAGAGAGATAGCATCAACGTTGCAAAAGGCATTGAAATCATCAAGAGCATGCTGAAAAGAAGGACCAGGAGAAACTATACCCGTATTCAACAAAATCTTGGCCTGTAGAGTGCTCGTCTGAAGTCGAGAAGCAAGGAAAGCATAACGGATAACATCCTCAGCAGCAAAAATGCCAAGACCGCCCACTTTGATGGGGAGAGTGGCCAACCGCCATTGCCAATCACCAAAACTCGGCCCTGACGCAGTGGCAACCTTCTCCAAGGAGAGACGCAGAGCATGGTCAAACTGAACTTGAGCATCCTTGAAAGACACAGGGGAGCAAGTTCTCAAGGCGTATGACAACTTTGCAACCCCAGCACAATTGCGTAGAAGAAGAAGCTCACATTGGGGGTGATTAAGCCGGTTAACTGCCTCCATTAAGGCAATTGTTTTAGAGACCCTCTTCAAGGCTAAGTTCGACTGAAGCCCACATCCAAGCTGACCGACCCACCAAGAAGTTTGACAGCACTACGTGGGCGAGAAATGTTCGATGGGAAGACACCCTCCACCAAGCTTCTAGGATCCTCCACAGGCCAGAAAAGTTCAGTTTTATCAACATTCAAGAACAAACCACGTGCGGGCCTATCAGACCTAATAATATCAAACGCCTTGGCCACCATAAGGGTATCTCCAACAATGGTGCCATCGTCAAGATACCAAGCCTGAAGGGTGAGATTGCAGGCATGATTAATGGACTGAACCAAAGGATGCAGAGCACAGGCAAACAAAAGAGGCCCTAAAGGATCACCTTGTGGTACCCCTTGACAAGACCAAAGGACAGAGTCTTCATAGTAGAGTCTAGCAGGTTGAGAGTAACAAAATTCGACCCAAGGAGCAATAGACGGACACCTTAACCTAGTTTCTTGGAGCAGGACACTCCTATCGACAGGGTTGAAAGCGTTCTTGAAGTCCACTAAAAGCATAGAAAGCCCAACGTCATTGCCCTTAGACTCAACAAGCCTATTCACAGAATGCAAAACTGCCTCACAGCCCCCAGGAACACCCACTCCAAACTGAAAATCCTGCAAATAACGGTTCATAGAAGGGCCAACCACAGACGCAGCAACCTTGGAAACAAGCCTCCTCCATACAGTGCCAACAACAATAGGGCGCAAACCACCATCGGGCTTGACCAAAGGAGTTAAGGGAGCACTAGCAATAAACTCCCCTAACTAGCTAGGGCACTGACCCCGTAGGAACAAGTTAACAAGCCCGGTGATGGATCTTAACAAATCATCGGACACCGCAGAAGCAGCTCCACCAAGAATATCAACAAAATGTTGAGCCCTAAGCCCATCACACCCACATGACGCCCATCACGCCGATATTTATTATTATTATTATTATTATTATTATTATTATTATTATTATTATTATTATTATTATTATTATTATTATTATTATTATTATTATTATTATTATTATTATTATTATTATTATTATTATTATTATTATTAAAAATGTACATTAGAAATGTGTAAATCAAAATATATTAACATCCAAAATATATTAACCATTCATACGTGTGTACTTGTTTATTGTTCTCGTTTTGAACTGGGTTCAATGATCGGTCCATGCTCTAACTATCGAGTGCTTGTAAGGCCCAAGCCATGCCTTTTCCAAATACTTCATCAACCCTTCCCAATGCGCTTTGACTCTTCTAAGCCTATACTTGTATGTTGCCTCCATTGTCGACATGAATATGCCTCAGCATCTATTAGCAAACCTTTTTGCATCATCCTTGTTCTTTAGGATACCTACAACATATTCTAATAGGTTCGCCTTAACATGCACCCAACATAGAAGATGTTTCACCTTCTCTCCAAACACAATTTCCTATACTTTAATGATTGCCCTCTCTCGATCCGTTACAATCGCATTTAGCGTTGTTCCCACTTCTTCAAACAAAAGCTTCTAATGCACCGACACCCATGTATAAATATCGGTGTCTCTTCTTGAGAGAAATACAAAACTGATGTTGAAAGATTTGTTAGTACATGTAAACCCAACCATCTGCAGCAAAGCCATGTCGTACTTATCAATATATGAAACAATTATACAACTTTAGAACAAGAATATTTTCCTCTATATATAATTCAAAAATTAAAATATTGTACATGTTTGTCTTATATGTGTTGTCCATAATATCGACATATGGAAACAACTTCCGTAGATGCAGCGAGGTGGGCGCACAAAGAAGATGATATTAATATGATCAGAACAATGTATCATATTCGGATATACTCTATAATTGTTCTGTTGTAGAAAATTCAGTGAATATCGAGTAGTCGTCAGATTTTCAATATCATAGATGAAATTAATATTATCAGAACAATTTAGGACTACTCCTATCCATGTTCCCCCAGAGTTGGAGGCGCCATCTATATGAAGCGTCCATTTGACTGGAGACTTAGCTTCTGGCATCATCAATTCTGTTGGTTCCATTCTTTCTTCCATGGTAGGACTAAAATCAACCACAAAGTTAGCCAGTGCTTTGGATTTCACTGCGGTTCTAGGCTCATACTAGATGTTGAATCCACTTAAATGGATTGCCTACTTGGCCATTCTTCCCGTAAACTCGGGTTTGTGCATGACCGTCTTCAAGGGATGCGTAGTTCTTACCACGATCGTGTGTGACTCAAAGTAGGGACAGAGTTTATTTGAGCACATGACCAAGGCTAACACCAATTTCTCTGGGGAAGAAAAACGAGTTTCAGTGGGTAGGAGAGTTCTGCTTACGTAATACATAGGCTGTTGCAGACCATCCTTCTCACGGACCAGCACCCCACTAATGGCTTTGTTGGTAACCGCCAGGTACAAAGGTAAAGTCTCTCCTTCTTCCGGCTTCGCTAATATCAGGGGATACGAGAAGTATTTCTTCAACTCCTGGAAAGCTTCCTCATGTCGGGCGGTCCATTGGAAGCACTTGTTCTTTCTAAGCACCTCGTAGAATAGACGGCAGTGATCCGCCGACTTGGAGATGAACCTATTCAATGCAACGATTTGCCTGGTGAGCTTTTTGACGTCTTTCACGCATCTTGGAGATTTCAGCGAGACTATCGCGCGAACCTGTTATGGGCTTGCTTCTGTCCCTCTCTGGGTGACCAAGTACCCCAGGAATTTCCCAAATTTCACCCTGAATGTACACTTCTGTGGGTTCAACTTCATGTTGTATTGCTTCAAGATTCTAAAAGCCTCTTCTAAGTGAATTCGATGGTCTACAACTTTCTTTGACATGACGAGCATGTCGTCAATATACACCTCCATAGTGTCCCCAATTTGTCTTTGGAACATTTTATTCACTAGCCTTTGGTGTGTGGCTCTAGCGTTCCATAGCCGGAAGGGCATCAATTTGTAACAGTAGGTTCTAATGTTCGTGTTTTTAGCTTAGTTTTTGAGTGTTTTTCTTGGTTGTTTAACTTAGTTTAGTTGTTCTTTTATGTTAGTTTTGTGTCTTTTTGGATGAGTTTGCATATTTTGAGAAAAGTATGGAAGCTACTCTATTTTTTTGTTTTTCTGTAGGTTTTTTAAGCAAGTTAGAGCATTTTGGAGGCGTAAAGATAAAGAGGAGACAAGGACATTGAAGAGATCCCGGAAAATCAAAAAGATGTTGTGAAAAAGTACAAAGAAACAAGGCAAAACAGGCTCGTTACTGACCTTGTGGGTTCGGTACTAAGGCATCAGGAGACAGGAAGTTGGGATGAATTTAGCAAGAGTCTACCAACCCTGACAGGGTCGACACTGAGGGGGCCTTGTGACAGTAGACGCGACCGATTTCGAGTTTTTAATGTTTTTATTCCGTAATCTTTTAGTTTTAGAAAGTATTATGTTTATGGAAACTCTTTAGATAGCTTTTCTAGTATAAATACTCTTGTCTTTAATAGTTTTTAGAAGGAATTGGACACGTAAGAAACAAAAGACACAATTGTATTCTCGTTTTCTAGTTTGAGAGATCGATTTAGGAGAGAATTTTGGGTCTTGGGATTCAAGTAAGTTTGTTTTCAATCTAAAGGCATGTTTTCATTCAAATATTCAGCTTGTTTATGTTTAAGCATGTGTGAGTAGTCTTTTATTCTAGGATCGGGGTTGAAAACCCGACATGATTGTGCATGAATGGTGTGTGATGAATGATTTAATGCCTTATATCTTTTCTCTACTTGTTTTGTGCTTATGCTTTGATGAAAGTCAAGGTAATTCGAGTTTTTTTCTTAATCGAAAGTGAAAGTTATGAACATGAATGTTGATAATGTTTGATAACAAAAGTTACAAACTTTGGATCAAAGATAGGTAGAAAGTAGGTTGATTTATGAAAGTTGATCGTTTTGCTTGCTTTAATCAACAAAAGTTGATAACTTTATATTCAAGGCATGATATTTATGATTCACACTATCTCAATTGCATGATTATGTCATGGTAAATCCTTATCCTAGAGCTTTTCTCCCATTCGAAAGTCTGTTTTATTCCCAGTTTACTTTGTTACCGACCCCCTTCGGGTCGGTACCAAACCTATGTTTCCCTGCGTTGTTTTGCTTCATTTCAGCTTAAGTTCAACATTGATACCGACCCTGACAAAGTTGATACCGACCTGTTCAAGCCGTTATTTAGTTGATCTTCCTTGTTTTGTTTCCGTTTTGCATTCTTTTGCTTTCTAGAATAGTAGTTAAACACAACCTTGATTCCCGTGGACGATCCTGACTCCCCATACTCAACGGGATCTTGACTACAAATTCATTTCTTGTTAAGTAAATCCCTATCAACAAATTGGCGACATTGTCGAGAAAGCAACAGTGTTGTGTTTTGATTACTTGTGGGTTAGGGAATAGCCCGACCTCGTTTTTATTTCTAATTTGGCTTCTTTTGTTTGTTTTCTCAGCTTATGCAAACAGAAAGACGTCGGCTTGAATTTGATCAATCTGATTACTATTCGAAGCCTGAATGTGTTCTTCATCATAGGAGACGAGAAAACCGCACCATAGCCATCACACCTGAAGAGATGGCTCAGTAGATGACTTCCCGTGCGTAGACATATGGAGGCGTTACAAGCTGATAGAGATCAATTGCAGGAACAGTTGAATACTATCCCGAAGAATGCCAAGCAGTACATGCACCCAAAACTAAGGGTGCCAGAATCAGCAATTGTGCTTCCCAAGATAGAGAAGGTGATGTGAATTCGTCCCATCAAGATCTCACCAAGTCAAACCGAGACGCCAAGGAGGACACCGAGGGCGAGAAGCAAGAGCAAGAGGAGCCGGTGATGCGAATTACTCGTTCCATGGCAAAGACCCTGCACTGTCAAATCAAGGCTGCTCTCGCTACCGATCCGACAAGCCTCGTTAACGACCCTTAGGGTTCGGTAACGAGGTGGCGAACCTCGTTACTATGCCAAGCCGGTTTCCCTCTTCAGTTCCCTCGGTAACGAGCTTTAAGCCTCGTTACCGACCTGTGTTTGAATGCCAAAGGTTGTTGGAGAATGTGAATAGACATCTTTAATGCACGTGTTAGTGCTTCGTTTTTAATGCTTTGTTTAATTTTCTTCAAGTGGATCGGCCTAGGGGTTTTAAAAGGCCTTTGGTGTATCATTTTTACTTACCTTTGAATTGATAAAAACTCTCTTTTGCTGAATGCAAAGATTCGTCTCTTTGAAGGTCTTGTTCTTGATCGGATCGTGAGTAATATCGATCTCTAAAGAGCACTTGGTGTGTAATATCCAAGCCCCTAGTTCTCTCAAACGTCGGTGAGTCATATCCGTCATTGAGAGTCCATATCTCCATCAATCTTCCATCCAATTCGATCATCTTCTTCATTCACGTCTTCTCGCATCCCTTCGTTAAGAACTTTGTTACTCGTTAACGACCCTGTACTGAATAGTCCGAGTGGTGAACTAAACCGATTAATCGAGGTTGGCCATTTGCTGGAGTTACTCGCTCACACCGTGAATCAATTGTGCTTCCCGAGTTAGAGAAGGCCTTTGAGATCAAATCTCAATTTATATCGTTGATAAAAAAAAGGGCTCAGTTTGAGGGGAAACCCACTGAGTGCCCTATGGAGCATATTCGGAATTTTATTGATTTATGTTATGCCATTGTTGTTGACGATGTTTCTCTAGAGTATGTTCAATTAAAGGCCTTTAAATGGTCTCTTGCAGGAAAGGCCTTGAGTTGGTTAGAGAGCCTACCTCCTAGATCGGTTAGGACGTGGAGAGCCTTGCATAACTTGTTCATGACAAAATTCTTTCCTCCAGCCAAAACTACGGAGTTAAGGAAACGCATCACCTCTTACCACCGACTGCCTAATGAGATCTTTGTGGAATCATGGGAGCGATTCAAGGAGATGCTGAGGCAATGCCCCACCCATGGACAACCACAATACGTTCTTCAAGAGATATTCTTTCAAGGAATAAATATTGAGACAAAGAACCGCTTCAACCTGCACACTGCTTACGGTTTCATAGAGATGGAACCTGATGAGTCATGGGCATTACTGGACAAGTTGACCAATTATGATGCCATATATGGGACCCAGCACTCACCCCAGCCTCAAAAGCGTCTTTATGTTCCAAACAAAGAAGAGGTTGATCCCGATGTTGAAAATCAATTCTTGCAGGATGAGATCAATCGTCTAAAGAAACAAGTAAGTTTTCTAAAAACCTCTCAACAATGTCTTGAGTGTGGCTCTCATGCCCATAGTACTTCTGCTTGCACTAACATTGAGCAGATTCGAGCCGCTGAGAGATATGCTGAAATGAATTACAAGAGAGGTCAATACAAAAATCCTCCTAATAATTATGACATGCTGAACAACTATCCCACTTAGGGAAACTCCAATCAAGGTCAAAACAATACACCCCCTCCACCGGATAAACGACCCATACCCTACAGTCCTCCAGTTTATTAAAAGCAACCTTCATGGGTACAAGGTCTACAAGAGGGTATTAACGGAGTCCACAACAACATCGATTGAGTCCGTTCTGACCTAAAAGGCGTACAAGTCCAATTGGGAGAGATTGAAACATGGAGAAGGAATGTCAACTCCCAATTAGGTATCCTGGCTGCGCAAATTCCAAGACCTCATGGTCAACTACCGAGCCGCCCCGAAGAGAACCCGAAGGGTCAAATTGCAGTTGTCCACCTCCGGAGCGGAAAGACACTACCAGATTGTGCTGAGGCCAAGGAGGAAGAGCCCGGTACCAACAAAGTTGCTCCTGATAGGATCGATAACTGACCCACTAGGGTCGATAATGAACCTCAAATACTCGGTACCGATGCTCCACGGGTCGTTAACGACCCCAATCCAGGTAAGTCTTCGCCTCCAGACCACTCCCTTAGTCCTAGGCTCGATACCGACCCCACCAGGGTCAATACCGACCCTTCTACTGCACCAATCGACCCCTTGTCGAATCGGTAACGCTAGCTCTCGAGCCCGTTTTGGTTCCAACACCGGTGAAGACTCTTCTCTTCCCTTCTAAAAAATCAAAAGATTCAACAAAAGGGAAGTTTAGGCGTTTTGTTAAAATTCTTCAAGACTTAAATATTTCCATTCCATTCGCTGAGGCCCTAAGCTAAATGTCGGCTTATACAAATTTTTTGAAAGATATTCTAAGCAAGAAGAGGGCTATGTCTGAGCTGACCGACGAGGTCCGATCTTTGGAGCTCCCAGAAAAACTAGGCGACCCAGGTAAGTTTGCTATTACCATTGGTATTGGAGCTTACCGGCTTAAAGCTTTATGTGACCTAGGAGCCAGTGCAAGTCTACTACCATTATCAATCTGGTCCAAGGCTTACATGGGACCACTGGAGCCTATAAACATGAGGTTATACATGGCGAACAGATCCTGTGTCAAGCCTACAGGGATTGTGGATGATTTTCCGGTTCAAGTAGGCAAGTTCTTTGTCCCAAATGATTTCATTGTCATGGAGATGCCCGAAGACCCGGTGGTGCCTATCATTTTAGGGAGACCATTCCTCGCCACAGCTGGAGCCATAATTGATGTTAGGGACTCTTAACTTTTGAGATTGGGGATGAGGTGGTGGACTTCCGCTTTAACCCCTCCATGAAAGAGACCAATGAAGCCGAGGTCAAGATGATCTACACCCACACTGACTAAATTGAATGTGGGGACCCAATCTAGAGGCTGTTAGCATTTGATGCATTCCCGGGCAGAAGGTGGGCGGAATTTGCTCCTGCAACATCGATACCGATCCTAAATGGGTCGTTACTGAAGCTCATGGAAAGACAAGACGAGCAGGCAAGTTCTTCAACATAGATATTGAGCACCACTACTTCGGTACCGAGGTTCCTGATGTAACACCCCTATTTTGCAATATTGGGTATTGCCGCCAGTGACCTCAGACTTTACCGACCAAAGTCACCCTAGGCTTTATAATGATATTAAAACTTAGGGAAAATGCGAAAATTGACATAAACGTTACATACTTACAGAAGAGGATGCTCACGAATGAGACTTTGTTCTTACATCATTGAACAACTTAACATAAAAACAGTTCGACATCGGAAATGGAAAGCTTGTTCTTACAACATGAAATTAAATAATCCAAAATGACCGAAAAAACATCTTTGAGAGTCCTTCCTTCCTTCCTTTTGTGGCTCCGTCTACGCCTTGTTGGGATTCGTAGAGTCTGGCATAAGTCGCGAAGGGCGAGAAATGCTAGGCAGACATGCGGAAAAGCGGAATTAGTCTAAAGAGACTAAGCAAGAGATAATGGAAATTCTCAAGGTATTATGGTAATTTATAATATTCGAGAGATATTATCGAAAAGTATTTTTAGATATAGAACTTTTTGTGGAGCTTTATCGGAACGGAAATGAGTAAATCTTGAGATGAGATAACTCGTAAATCGAAAGAAGAACTACGAGATTGTAGACTTCTTAGAGTAGAAGGTATGTTGAGATGAGATAATTCATACAAGTTTTGAAAACCTCTCGCGCCCTTGTCGAACCTCAACCAACCTCATCTTATTCGGTGCTCCATATAGGGGAGGTGGCCCGAAGGTGCTTAAGTACCCGCCCACCATAGACAAGCTCAAATAAGAATTCAGATTGGAAAGGCGATCTTTTCAAGAACCGGGAGTCGGGTGGTCTTCCACGTTGTACTATTACGACCCGGTTTTGGTTTCTTTTAATTGTGCTTATGCACTTATCTTGTATTGTGATGAAAACTTTCACTTACGCTAACTTATTTTAAGAGTGTGGGGAGCCATGAATGGGCCCAGGTCCACTTAAGGGAATGAAGTTCCGGGACGTAGCTAGGGTGCGCACCTCCCTCCTCCGAACAGGAGCAGATGGTGGATCATGCCTTAAAGTCGCGGAATTTAGGCATGGTGCCATACGACTTAGTAGGTTATATAGAGGTTCCGGGTTAGTCCCGCACCCCTTACTATTTCATCCAAACCGATCTCGAAAAGAGATCTTAAACAAACAAGGTCACAAACAAGACTAGCGTAATAGTCCTATCGAATATTTCTAGAATTGGATCATTAATTCTAACAATCGATATTACTAGATTCGTTTATTATTAGCAAACAAGTTGTTCCCAACATTGAGAAATTTCACAAAACGAATTAACAAGGCTTCAAGGAGAAATTCCACTTGCCTTAGCTCAGCAATCGTATAGAACGAATGAACGAGAACTGTTGCCTTAGTCGGGACGAAAAACTCAACCTATCGACACGAGAGATACGAGCTAACTTTATATATCTCTTATGTTCTTTTGTAAGAGAATTAATACTAAATTATTATAATAATAATAATAATTAGGTGGAGGTGACAAAATAATAATAATCCTTATTATTATTTCTTAATTGTAATATCCAAGTATTCTTCATAAAAACTTTATTTTATTTTAAATGTTTTTAAGATTTTTTAAAGATGACGCATAATATTATTTAAATTTTTAAATACAAATAAATTCTTATGTTAATATCTTATTAAATTATTATAACCTTTTTATTCTTTTATGGTCATAAATAACATTTTCTTATTATCATTAAATAATTCTTTTACTTATTTCATGCAAGGGTGAACCACATAAGGTCCATAAAAAGTATCTTTCCCATATATATATAACATTTTGATTATAAAAACCATTCTTATGATAAAAAGTCCCTAATGCCCTTATTATATTATATCTCTAGTTTTCTTTTTAAAAATCCTTTATGACTAACATAACTTACAATTATTTTTATCTTAACATAAACTCTTATAAAAATACATGAAATCACTTTTATGTTATAAAAAGGTGTTAAGATATTATTTAATAATACTTTTTCTTGCTCTTTTATTTATATAGTAAGTTTCCAAATATTTTTTTTTGAAAAATCAGCAAGGAAGATAATGCTCTTAGGCTGAATTTTTTTGATAGAATGAGAGCAATAATGCTAGAAGAGAGAAGAAAAGTGTTTGTGTGATTCTACAATGAAGTTTTCAGCCCTTTAAATAGGCAATTTGGAGGGCTCTAGTGATCCACCAAGACTTGTTTTGGCCATTGAGGAAGAAAGGAGGTTGATGGTGAATGGTGGAGTGTGTGCTAGTTGGATGATGACCAAGGGTGATGGTGTTTTGGAGGTTCTTAGAAGCAACCATGGAGATTGGAAGGATTTTGTGCCATGCATTGGCTTACGTCAAATCAAGCTACAATGGTCTAGCGGATTGGAGTGTGTGTTATTTTGGGAGAGGTGCAAGAAGTCTCGGGTTCGAGTCTTGGCTCTTGCCTCTTTTTATTTTCCCTCCCTTTATTATTTTTGCTAGCCTTTTAATTGCACATTATTGATTAAATCCGAAAATTATAAAAGCTTATTTTTATTTGAGATTTTTACCACTTTAATAATCCTTTATAATATGTTCTTAATTTTATTTAAATAAAATATTTAAGCTCTATTATTATAAGAGAAAAAGGATTATTTAATTAATATATTTTTTAATAAACCTTGGAATATTGCGGATATTACACCTGGTAGGCAAAATCGATTCGGCACCGACCCTCTTGTTGAGAGGGTTTTACTAACAACAAATAAATTTGTAGTCAAGACCCCGCTACGTATAGGGAGGTCACGATCGTCCATGGGAACCAAGGTTATTTGTTTACCGACTATGTAAAACAAGAAAATAAAACAAAAGCAAACAGCTACGACAGACCTCGGTACCGACTTTGTCAGGGTCGGTAACGACGTTGGATTTCTACTAAAACAGAGCAAACAACAGATTCAAGTGCAGGCTCGGTACCGATCTGTGTGTCGCGGTACAGAGTCTTTTCGGGAGTAAAAACGAAGGAAAATCAAGGGATAAAAAGATCGAGGACAAGAGTTACCTCAACATTATTATGCATACAAACAAGTGTGAAGGATAAAGATCCTGCCTTTAAAAATAAATCTATCAACTTTCGCTGACTAATCAAGCAAATCAATCAACTTTCATTAATCATTTCACTTTTCTACTTGTTTTGAATCCAAAGCTTGAAACTTTCGTTATCGAACAATATCAACATTCAAGTTCACTACTTTCTCCTTCGATCAAGCAATAAACTCAAATTACTTCGACTTTCGTCCAAGTATAAGCACAAACAAGTAATTCAAAGGATAGAAGTCATTCAAAACATCAACACATTCATTCAACCATGCATAACTATGTCGGGTTTCACCCCAATCCTAGAAAAGAGAACTACTCACTCATAATTGAAACAAAACAAACAACTATATTGAAAGAAAACATTGAAAAGTAAACTTACTTGAAATTACAGAAATCTCGTCTTACAACCAAGTTCAAACTCGAAACAACAATGAATGAAAACAACGAATTCGATCACGACCCTCTCTCTCTCTCGATCGAACCAGGATCCAAAACTCAAACGCACGTCTTCTCTCACGACTTGCTCCCCAAATACTAGGGAACTCCCCTTTTTCTAGTCTAGAACAAGGGTATATATACTAGAGGAAATTATCTTAATAAAGATCTAAAAGATAAAAACTTTCTAAACAAAAAGATTACAAGATAAAAGATATAATTTCCGAGAGTCGGCGCTGCTCTACCGACACATGTCACCTCGGTAACGACCTGCACAAGGTCGGTAGACTCTTGCTAAATTCCTCCAAATAATTCTCCTTGCACAGCTCGGTACCGACCCTCACAGGTCGGTAATGAGCTTTCTATTTCGGCTTTTTGAACTCTTTCCTTGGCTTTTCTTGAACTTCAACGGAATCTTTAAGATGCACTCTTCCTTTTCTTCTTCTATGCACTCCACCATTCACCACTTGACTTCAGCTTTGCTTGAAAATTCTCCTTTCCGCTTCAAAAACCTACAAAAAAACACAAAACGGAGTAGCTTCCATACTATTCACAAAATATGCAAACTCATCCAAAAACACACAAAACTAACTCTAAACCTTACTAAAACTAAACTAAACAACCTAAGAAAAGCAACCAAAACTAGACTAAAAACACGAACATAAAAAACCCCATACTTAAACTTGCTTGTCCTCAAGCAATCACTAAACATTAACCAAGACCAATCATCGTGCTCATCAAGAAATAGCCTTCATTTAAAAAGCAACAACACAACATAGCAAAAATAGCAAACGACTATTAATGTCATCACACATATATAAGCACTAGTATACATAAGCAACTAAAATCCAACCTCACAATAAAGTGTTTCACTCAACTCTCATCTGTTTGGGCTATAAATTCAATCTCTCAACTCCATCTTATATGCAAAAACTCATAGAAATTGGAACTTATATCACCAAACTCTCCACCAAAGATTGTCAAAATAAGCAAAAATCATCAAGAGAAATTAGGCTCAATGAAAAACTTCATAGAAGCTTCCATTCGGCCGGGTTGTAATGGGGCTTGGTAGTGACAATAGGCGTAGTGGTTCTAATAATATCTGGGAATCAAAGACTCCTATAAAAAACTCACTTCACCAAACATCTCATAAAAGAATAATACCAAACTCACTCTCATTATGTTCTTTATTTTCACTCACCTTTTAATCCTAGAAAGCCTCATATAAACTTAATGAATCTCTGGTTTATACTTTTAAACATATTGCACATCTTCCTACTCTCTTTTTTCTGCATTTTCTGTATTATTTATTTTTTCCCGCTCGACTTGCCTCGGTACAGACCTGAGAGGGTCGGTAACGAGCTACTTTTTTCCTCCTTTAACCATCGGTACCGAACCTACATAGGCTGGTATCGATCCAAACATCCTCTTCTTTTTTTCTTCTTCTTTCTTGTGCACACTTTTTAACCAAGAGATCTTTTAACATAATAAAACAAGAGACTTCCAATCTACCCAGCCAAAACCCTTATTTTGAACCAAAACATAACTTTTGCACTCTACAATAACACTTCTCCAACTAAGTCCTAATTCCCGGATAGGGTCAAGCTTATCTTGGCTTGGGAAAAATTTTGTGGAGCTACAAATAAAAAGGCTAAAGTTCAAATTGGTTGTCAAAAACAAGGATCATGTAAAGGTGGATAGGGATTAATAAGGCTTATAAAAAAATAAATTCTCTATCATATGATTTTCACAAGTAATGAACTAAAAATCTTATACATGTCTCAAGAAATAGATAATCATCACAATTCCAAGAGATAATATGCATAAAGAGAGTAAATCACACATGAAAAGAAGAGTGATTTTTTTTGATATTCTCCCTATAAGGCCAAAAATAACTCACAAGGTAGCAATTTTTTTTGGATTGCAACTACTCATTCTAAAAGTTATACATGCTCAATTTCATGAAATCCTATTCCACTATAAAAAAAAAAAAACAAATTCATAATAAGAATCAGGCTATACCATCAAAGACATGCTGGAAGGAAATTATATGGTCATGCAAGCAATTAACTATCATAGAACCAAAAGACAGGGTACTCATCTGTTCTAAAATCTTTTTAATTTTTTTCAATTTTTTTAATTTTTTTGTGATTTTTGTTCTTTATATGATTCTAAAACAAAGACAACTAGAACAAACTTCAACAAACAACTTAAAAACAAAACAAACAAGAACAAAACAAGCAAACAAGTTTTCTTTTCCCTCCCTACCCCATACTTAAAATTACAGTGTCCCCACTGTAATAAAGCAAATCAAAAGAAAAGAATAGGGAAAAGAAAGAAACTCACAAGATAAACTTTAAAGTGGAAGAAACATCATTTGAAAGTTGAATCATCTCCATGGTGGTGGTGGAAACTAGCGCTCAAAGTTGCCCATGAACTCATACGTAGTCCTGCAGTGCTCCTCATCAACCGTCACCTGCTGCTCCGTAGTCCTCCAACGAGCGTCAACTTGTTGATGCCTCGCATCCTCAAGAGCCATGCGAGCTGCATACACACCCTCCCAATGCTCCATCCTCTGAGTAAGTTATGTCTACTGCAGGTTTAGCTGCTGCATCTGGAAGGACAAATTATCAGCCCATGGAGGTGGAACACTTGATCCAGAATAGGTAGGTTGGGGTGGTGATTGATAGTGATCATGGGGCTGGAAGTGGTGTTGATAAATCACCGAGTTGCAGGGCACTAATCCATGCGACTGAGGCTTGGTAGGTGGAGGAGCAGGCTCGTTACTGGAGTTGAATGCCTCAGTATTGACTTCAAAATACTCAGAATAGAGCCCAGGTTGCTCGTTACCGAGGTAGTCATCCTCGCCAAGTACCTCAATACCGAGTTCATCATCCTCGTTATCGAGCTCCTCCGTAGCTGCCTCATCTTCATCCATAGCAGTTCCATCTCTACCATATCTCGTCTCAAATTCCCTCAATGATAGCTCATCTTGAGGCTTCTTTTCCAACGGGAACAGATGAGACGTCCAAGCTTCATACCAGTTCGGCACATAGAGCAACTCCAACTTGGCCCGAGTAATCGGCACATCTTGTCCGAAAACCGTGGCGGCTACACCTCCTTGAATCCTCAAAAAGATGTTGGAAGAAAACTAGTACTTTGAGTCTAGCTTCTGGGGAAGTTGAGGAGTGTAGCGCGGGAGGTCGACACCGAGCTTCTCCGCCAAAAGACTCACTAAGTTACCACACCAGACTTCCTTTGAAGAGGCCCCGTACCTCTCTACGTATTTCAACCATTCATACCCCAAATTCATGGCGGAAAGGTCCTTGGAAAGAATGGTCCGGAGGCATGCAACCTCCGACCTTGTTGGCCTTGAAAGCTCCTTCTTGGTGCAAAATGTGGCGCCCAAGACACGAAGGATTATCTTGAAGATGGGGTTGATGATGCGTGCCCCTGGAAGTGCCGATGCAGAAGGATTGACCTCCCCGAAAATGTAGCTCCAAGTGTCGGTGACCTTGAAATCATCGGGAGCCTTGTAATCACGAGAGTGGTGGGGGAAGTCTAGGAGTTCATTGAATTGGGCCATGGTGTACTGATGATCAACATTGCCCAAACGGAACTTGATCTTCCCAACCGATATCTTGGACTTGAAACTCATTTGGAAGGTGGCTATAAACTCGGCGGTGAGAGCTGGGTAGTGCGGTGTTTCCTCCTTCTTCAATAGATGCGGCACATTGAGAATAGCGAAAGCGTTCTTGACATTATCATAGATCCCGATGGCCTTGGCACTTGATCTTGAGAACCACCTAGTGAAGTGGTCCTTCTGAAGGACGGAATCAAAGACCTTAACTTGCTCCCGTGTTGGGAAAACGACATCGTCCATCCTTGGAGGGGACGGGGATCTTTGAGTCCTCCTCTTCTTTCCGGCTCTAGCGTTAGCTTGGCTTGTGCTTTTCATTTGGTACTTGTAATCACCATAGCAATCCAAGATAAGATCCTTTCAAACCAACTAAATAAAACCCCATACTTGCACTAAGAAATGGTATCGACCCACCTCGATACCGAGCCAATTGGGTCGGTAACGAGGTTTCTGGGTTTGGCTCTAGTTCTGGACATTCTCAGGTCATTACCGACCCTTACAGGTCGGTAACGTGCCTGGGCGAGAACATTGCTCGAGCGATTCCGAGTTCCAAGTCTCAAAATTTTTGACAATTCAGCACGATTTTAAGCACGATACCATATAAGAACACATAATCAAGAACAAGCAACCCCATACTTGCTCGAAACCCTATCTAATCATGCCAATAATTGCCAAAAACTCATGGTGAAAGTCATGCAATTCAAGAACAAGTTTACTTTATGCTCTCCTTATCAAAATTCAATGAAAACGAAGCAAGAAAAACCAAAATTAAATCAAGATCAATCACCAATCAAAGAAGCAATAGAAGCACGATGCAATATAGACATGCAAACCGATTTTCTCACAAGATCTAGACATGAATTTTACCCTAATTTACCATAAAACTTCAAGA
Organism: Fallopia convolvulus; assembly: GCA_964016875.1. Taxonomy (NCBI): domain Eukaryota; kingdom Viridiplantae; phylum Streptophyta; class Magnoliopsida; order Caryophyllales; family Polygonaceae; genus Fallopia; species Fallopia convolvulus. The sequence continues at coordinate 30,568,047 of OZ024719.1, forward strand.
AAAGAGTTAGGGTTTACAAATCATATCGTAAATTTATAGAAATTGAAGAACAAAAATCGGATTGAATGGGTAACGAGGGCTTGAGTGCTCCGGTAACAAATCGCAAGAGTTGTGTGTTCGTTATCGGATAGGTTGTGCGATCGAGGGTGTGGGATGCGGTTTTGACAGCGGTGAGAATTCCGAATGGAGATCGATCGGGTTTGGAGAGTTTAGTTTGAGATTTTGATGCGGGATTTGGAGGCTTGAGAGTGTTTAAAAGGATGGAGGGCAAAGGCGGCGTGAAGGGGTGAGGTAAGGTAGAACATAGAATTAGGTTTTTAGAACACTTACCTACCCGCGCGTTGTTAAATCTTTGTGTCGTCTCAGGTCAGTACCGACCCTCACAGCACGGTATCGAGCATGAGCGACTCAATTTCCAGCGCCTTTCGAGCCAAACTTTTGTGACATTTAGCTAAAAAAATCCTATCTTGCAACTTTCTACACTACTAAAAAAACTCAAAAGAAAGCTAAGAAAAACAACTAATAAAAGGAAAGCAAATAAAAACTAAAACTAAAACCGGGTTGCCTCCCGTAACCGCTATTTTTAACGTCGTCAGCCCGACGCACTTACCTGGCTAATCAAGGTGGTTCCTTTTCAGTTTTGTCGGGGTCTTGGGAGACCACATACTTAGCGTTAAAGGCGTTGCCTCGAAATCCTCCTTAGAAATCTCGTATATGACCCACACGATCCTGATCTTGCCTTGTAATCTCGATTCAAGCCTGAATTTGCTAACAAAGTTAATTTCTTGGAGAACAAGTAAACCAATTTCAAACTTAATGAAGATGACGCACGAATTGAATTGATATGATGATCCAAATAGATAGTTCAATTGAATTGGCAATAATGCTAAATTCAGTTGATGAACTAGTATTGATCTTTAACAATCAATCTAGAACTAAAGTAGTTGAATAACTTATCAACACAAATCTGAATTGATTGTATGAAATCGAAAGAGAGAGAATTGAGTATGAGATGATGATCGATCAATAGCTGCAACAATAATAAGCACACGAGTGTTTTGAGCCCAAGGACTAGATAAACCTTCTCTGGGTTTATCTACTCTCAAGCTGATTTTATTAAACTTAAATTGCAAAGTATAAATAGTAGAATACAAAGCTAATCCTTGGAGAGGAAGGCACCCCTATGGCCGGCCCTAATATATAGAGAGAGACCCATGTCTTGCTTCCCAAGATATAATAAAAATATCTAAAGCTTAACTAACTAGATTCCCCTTAAATAAAATAAATCATGGCTGATTTATTTATTTAAGAAAAATATCCTAACAAACTTAAAATATCTTAAAGATAAAACAAACATAGGAGAGAGAATATTCAACCAACTAGCATCAGCCTATTGATTGAAAATATCTCTAACAAACTAATAACTGAAAATCGTCTAACATATATAAAATAAATAAATGAAATTTTCCACTATTTAGATTGGTCAATTCAAAGGGTTGACTTTGACCCATGTAACAACTTATCTCACCTGGTCACTTACTAAATTTAGCCCTAAAGTGAGACAAGCTAATACATGTTTCTAAATAAGGAAATGGAGTGAAATTTCGGTCCATATAGTTAATCCATAGAATCCGGGCTTAGTTGATGCCGAATGAACGTGAACCATCTCATCTTGCTTGACTCTTCAACAACAGTTGCTAATCGAACTAAGATTGTTGTTGTGCCTTGAGCAATCTTATTAGCTCGTCTCCTTGTGATTGGTCCGTCGGAAGGCACTCGAATCAACTCTTCGATGTCGGTAGGAGACATGACTGGCTTCACTGCATCATTCTCCTCCACTTGAGCTCAAATCGTCTCTGATTCGACGTCGGAATCAAAATCTAGCACATAAAGAGATAGATCAGCCACATTAAATGTTGGATGGACACTATACTCACCAGACATATCAATTTGATAGGCATTAGGGCCGATTCTCCTGATGAATCGAAATAGGCCATCTCCAAGCTGATCTAGCTTATTCTTCCTTTGGTGTGGGAACCTCTCCTTCCTAAGATGCACCCAAATAAGATCACCTTCTTCAAAGAACACTTGTTTTCGCCCCTTGTCAGCATGGGCCTTGTACTTCATTGATTTCCTCTCTAAGTGCATCTTGGTTCTCTCATATAACTTCTTTACAAACTCAGCTCTCTTGTCAGATACAAAGCTCTCTTTTCCCTTGTATGGCTGAGGCGTCAAGTCCATTGGCGTCCTTGGATTCAGCCCATAAACAACCTCAAAAAGGGTCATTCTAGTAGCTGAATGGATTGACCTGTTATAAGCAAACTCCACAAGAGGTAAAACATCTTCCCAACGTTTGAGGTTAGCTTTAAGCACAGTTCTAAGTAAAACCGCTAACGTTCTATTGGTAAGTTCAGTTTGCCCATCAGTTTGTGGATGACATGAGGTAGAAAATAACAGCTTAGTTCCCAACTTAGACCACAAACTTTTCCAAAAATAACTCAAAAACTTAGCATCATGATTTGAAACAATAGAACAAGGAATGCCATGCAATCTAACAATTACTCTAAAGAACAAATCAACAATATGCACAACATCATCAGTCGTGTGATATGGAACAAAGTGAGCCATTTTGGAAAGTCGATCTACTACCACAAAAACTGAATCTCTACCTTTCCTAGTTCTAGGCAATCCAACAATGAAGTCCATAGAAATGTCCTCCCAATGCAAACTAGGAATAGGCAAGGGCTGGTACAAGCCATGATGGTGTAATCTAGATTTAGCTTTAGCACATATAACACAACTTTTGACAAACCTGAGTACATAATTACTCATTTTCGGCCAATAGTAGTGTTCTTTTAAGCCTTCTAAAGTCTTTTCTAGCCCTTTATGTCCTCTTGATTCATGAACCTCTTTATTTAGAAGCCTACGTAGACTAGATGAAGGTATGCATAATTTTCCAACTCTAAACAAATAACCATCATTAATAAAGTAGGAATCTATTTCTCCCCTAGACATGCAATTCTTATAAATTTCAGCAAAGTGAGGATCACTAGCATACAATTCCTTAATCACTGCAAATCTAAGGATTTTCACATCAAATTGGTTCAAGAGAACGTACCTGCGAGAAAGGGCATCATCTACCACATTCTTTTTGCCTTTCTTATGTCTTACAACATAAGGAAAGGTCTCCATGAATTCAACCCATCTTGCATGTCGCCTACTAAGTCTGGATTGGCCTTTCAAGTACTTCAAGGCCTCATGATCAGAATGACACCCTAATTAAAGCATAAAGTTCTTTATCATAAGTAGGGTAATTCAACTCAGCCCCACTAAGCTTTTCACTGAAATAAGATATGGGTTTCTTGTCTTGCAAGAGGACACCTCCTATGCCATGGCCTGATGCATCCACCTCAATCTCGAATGCTTTGGAGAAATCAGAGAGTTGGAGCATCGGGGCGTTGCACAACCTGTCCTTCAATGTGTTGAAGGCGTTCTCTTGTTGCTCTCTCCATTTGAATGATGTATCCTTCTTTGTAAGCTAATGAAGACGGGCTGCAATTGTGATGAAATCACGCACAAACCTTCTATAGAAGCCAGCCAAGCCGAGAAATGAGCGCACCATGGTTGGGGTAGTCGACTGTGGCCACTCCTTTATAGCCTTGATTTTGTCTTCATCTACCTTCAGTCCACCTTTAGACACAACAAAACCAAGAAAAACAGTAGATTTCGAGCAAAAAGAACACTTTAAATTAACAAAAAGCTTTTCTTATCTCAAAGTTTCCAAAACACACCTAAGATGATCTACATGTTCATGCAAAGTTTTGCTATAAACTAAGATATCATCAAACTAGACAACTACAAATTTCCTAAGTATCTTCTTAGAACATGGTTCATAAGCCTCATGAAAGTACTAGGTGCACTAGTTAATCCAAAAGGCATTACTAACCATTCATATAAACCATACTTAGTTTTAAAAGCAGTTTTCCACTCATCCCCTTCCCTCATTCTAATTTGATGGTACCCACTTCTTAAATCAATTTTAGAAATGAAATTAGCACCATGCAATTCATCAAGCATATCATCTAATCTAGGAATGGGATGGCGGTACTTAATTGTTATTTGGTTGATCACCCTGCAATCAACACACATTCTGCAAGTACCATCCTTCTTTGGCACCAAAATCACCGGAACCGCTCATGGGATGAGGGATTCACGCACATAGCCTTTGTCCATGAGGTCTTGTACTTGTCTTTGAAGCTCATTGGTTTCCTCTGGACTTGCTCTATAAGCTGCACGGTTTGGCAAAGAAGCTCCGGGCACCAAATCAATTTGATGCTCAATGCCTCTAATTGGTGGAAGGCCTTGTGGCAACTCTTCAGGCATGACATCTTCAAACTCATGTAATAGATCCTGAATACACTTTGGAAGAAGAGAGATGTCTTGACTTATGATTAGTATCTCTTTCCTCATAAGAAGTAAACAAAAAGAAGTAGGGAACGAAGTACTAGATTGTGCTACTAGAGAGTGCTTTTCAACACTGCCTTTTAAGCCGATTTTTGGCTCCTTTTGCAGAAGTTCTTCTTTCTGATTTGTAGCTATCTGAGTCTCTGAATTTTGACCAAAATTTGAGCCAAAACGCTCGAGTGGTTTGGGAGATAGCCCCGTTTTCGTCTCAGCTGCAATGCTTGAAGTATCACTCGGCACTTTTGATGATTTTGGAGGCTTTTCTCGGCATTCTTTGTCCCATTCAGTAGCTCCACTCATGCTTGATGTTGTCCTAAAATTTGAGCCAGAACGCCTGGGTGGAGACTGGGAAACGCCGGTGTTGTTTGTAAGTGCGTCGGGCGCCGAGCGTTGCGCCACCGCTTTGGCCGCAACTTCGACCTCTTCCTTCTCTTCCTTGGCACGCCTAAGCGCCCTAGCTTGATCTCGTCGTACCTGTTCCTGTAAAACTTGCTGGGGCGACAATGGTAGAAGAGACACTCTCATCCTGTCATAGTTAAACGAATCGGTATTAAGCATGCCATCATAAATAACTCTCCTATCGAATAACCATGGTCTACCTAACAAGATATGAGTGCATTCCATGTTTACCACATCACACGTGATATCATCAACATAATTACCAATGGAAACACGAACTAAGCACTGATGAGTAACAAGATTAGGACCATCTGAATCGTTAATGCCATTGAGACCATAACTAGTAGCCCTACGTTGAGTTTTTAATTGTAAGTGATCAACTACTTTAGCATTTATAATGTTACAGCATCTACCACTATCAATTATAATGCATAACACTTGATTCTTCACAATACACCTAGTATGAAAAATATTTTCCCTTTGATCTAACCTAGGTGTTTCTTGTAAAGTAAGAGTACGCATGGTTACCAAGATTAAAGGTTGTTCGGTGCAATCGGGTTCTATGGCCTCCACGTCCTCCTCTTTTTGTCCACTTTTCTCCTCCTCCACTTGATTTGGAGGTATCTCTTCATCACTCACATAACCACCGTTAGTGGTAAGGAGCACTTGCTTTTGATTTGAACAATCCTTAGCGTAATGACCTCTTCCTTGGCATTTATAACACATGATATCACATTTCCTTTGCTGATTTTGAGGTGCATTTGTGGGACATCTTTGGCCTTGAGAACCTGCTGGTTTAGGTGAGCTAAAAGCTCCCTTTTGCTGTATAGAAGGGTTAGAAGAATAAGAATTGTAATTTGAACTAGAGTTAGAAGTATACCTTTTTGATGCATTCCAAGCTTCCTTCTTCTTCCTTTGTTGTTGATCAAATAGTAGTTGGGCTGAATGCACTAATGCATTGAGATCCTTGATTTGTTGAATCTCAAGTGTGTCTTGGATAGATTGATTCAGTCCAGCCATGAATTGGGTCCTTAGAGACCTTTGGGAATGATGAATTCCAGCCTTGAAGCTCAAATCTTCAAGCTCATTGAAGTACTCAGTTGGAGACTTGGTTCCTTGTTTGCATGTGACAACTTTAAGCCTCATGTGCTTAGTATGTTCTTCTGGCACATATTTCTTCCTCATAACAAACTTCAGCTGGCCCCAAGTTTCAATTGGTACTGAACCCTTTCGGGCTCTATATTCCTTCATTCAGAACCACCAATTTCTAGCGGTTCCAACAAAGTGAATAACAACAACAACAACTTTTTCCCACTCTTCATAGCCCATATGGTCTAAAATGAAGCTAGTAGCTTGCTCCCATTCTAGATACTTCTCGGGATTAAGTTCTCCACTAAAGGACTCAATTTTGATCTTGATATCCCGTTTTCCAATTTGAGCCAATTTGTAATATTCGCGATATTCCAAGGTCTCTAAACCATTTTAATATAATATTTATATTATTATTAAGTTTGTCTCCTAATAAAAAGAGAATTTCTAATATATTATACAACCCTTTTTTTCTCTTTAAAAGGAGATTATTAAGCAAATTAAATTAAATAAAATTCAAGAATACATCCTAAAGGTTATGAATAAATAAAAAGGGCATTTAAATAAAAGAACTCCTTATAAAGCTTGAATTTTATTAAATAAAAATGAATTACAACTAGGCCTTAAACATTAAAAGTCTAGCAAAAAGAATGCAAGAGCCGGGAATTGAACCCGAGACCTCTTGCAACACACTCCACACACCCCTCTCCCAAATCCGCTAGACCAATTGCACTTTCTTATTCAAACACCCCATCCTTATTAGTTTATACCAATTAATCCTCTCCTTCTTCAAAAATAGACATCATACTATGTCTGATTGTGAGTTACGTTGATTTGATTTCTCTCCAATGCATGTCCATGGAAGCTTCTCCTACCCTTCTCTTGCTTGCAAGACACCTCCTCTTGCATCACCATCCATCATCACCAAACTAGCACACAATGGACCAATTGAAGAGCACTCCCTACACCTCCATTGGTGCATCTTCCATGGCTTGGATCCATGGCCTCCTCCAAATTGCCTATATAAAGGGGCTCAAGCCTCCTTCCAACTCACATCATCCTTCATCTCCTTCTTCTACTTACAATTGCTCTCTCTATTGTCAAAAAAAATCAGCACATTCAAAGTCTTTCTCCTCCATTAAAAATACCACCAAACACTCCTCTTCTTCCTCTTTGGAGACCGTAGGACGCCACCTGCCCCACCGGTGCACTGCCCGTCGACCGCCGCCCCCTCCTCGTCGGAGCCCTGGTGCTCGACGCCCCTGTCCGCTGGCCTCTCCCCTGCCTCCTTCTCTTGTGTTCTGTAATACAGAAGCCCAGAAATTAGTATATTACTAACTTGATTTTTTAATTTATGCATTTTATTAAATTAAGTTCATATAAGTTGTTAAAATATGTAGTAGAAATAATGAAAATAAATCAAATAGGGTTGGATGCAAGTATTAAATTTAATAAAGATATTATTTGGAGATCTTGTTAGTTGTAGAGAAACAATAAAATAATTAGAAAGAGACTATAGTTACTATGGTAAATTTGATCCTACTAGAACACTTAAATTATATTGTATTCTAATATATTGCAAGACATGTTATAATCATAATAGTAAAGTATGCTTATAAAAAAAGTATTTTTATAGAAGTACTAGCATATGAGATGTAGCTTTAATAATAAAAATATCACCTTTATAAGGAAATAAAGCTTTTATAGGATAATGATATTGCATGTCTCTAGTTATAGAGAAATTGAAGATATATATATATATATATATATGAAATTATTTATAATAGGAATAAAAATAAAAATAAAATTAGTATTTAAGTTACCATATCTCTAGATGTAGAGAATTGCCATGGATATAGTTAATAATAAAAATATGGTAGTATGTGATAAAATTCTTATGACATATTATAACAATGACAAGACATAATTATCCCAAATAATTTAGATCGAACTCTTATAAAAATATTATTATAAAAATTGTAGCACGTGGACTATAGTTTGATAGTAAATATTGCTCTTATAAAGAAGTAACATTAATTATATAAAACAATAGAATACCTATATTGTTTTTTTTAAAAGAAAAGTATAGAGAATAACAAAGTTATATGAATGTCATTATATTAATGATAATTATAGAGTCATCATTTAATAAAATATTAGTTAAGCTATCTCTAGGTGTAGAGAATTCCTACAAGGCCTAAGTTCTAATATGAATATACCATTTGTGATCTTAAAATTAATATATTGTGGTATTATATAGTTATAAGAATGACTTGAATGAAAAGATATTGTAAGATATGGAAAAGATATTATTTTATAACCTAAAATGTTATAATGATGGACTATAAGTATAAAGTAAGATATTTATAAACCATGATCATGTATTTTATAAACTATATGATATGAAAAGAAATATGGGAATAAAATAGATGAGATTAATTTAATATATGTTAGTTTTAGGAAGTTACTTTATAAAGTAAATAGAAAGTACTAATTATGGAAATTTCCAAGAAAGTAGATTATAATTATTTTTATTCTTATTTAATATGGTTTATGTAACTAAATAAGATCTTATTAAGAGAATATTATTAATAAAATATTCTTGGTGGGAAAATATACTTTAAGACCCTTAATGAACCCTTTGAAATTAGAAGGTAATATTCTAAGTAAAATAAGTTTTGTAAATTAGTTAAAAGAAATTCTTTATAATTTAAAGAAAGTATGTATACTAAAAAAATGTCTTTTAGGTCAAGTATGTTATCAAATATTTTTATGAAATTATACTTGCTTAATTATATTAAGAAATTAGCAAGTGAGATATAAGGGAATATTTTAATAATATTGAATAAGGATTTTTAAGAAATAAAAAGGATATTACAAGATCAAAATAATAATAAAGGAATATTATTATTCTAAATGATCACCTAAATTATTATCATAATAATTTAGAATTTTATTTCTCTTATATAAAGTATATAAGAGAGAATCCAAGCTTTAGGAGAAATTCGTAATTAAAGATCGCTCGTAAATTCTGTGTCGATAGGTCGGGATTCTCGCTCGAAGTCAGGAATTAAATCTTTCCGTCAAGCTCGATAGTTAGACTCGTGAAAGCAAAGGCAAGTGGAATTTCCCCTTGTGACCTTTTATATTTCTTTTCCGTGAAATTCTCGATGTTGGGAACAACTTGTGTGTTAAGTAACGAATGAACCTAGGAAATATCGATTGTTAGATATAACGACCCATTGCTAGTATAGTTCGCTATTATTATTTGATAGGATTATTTATGCTAGTGTGGTTGTGTCCTTGATTGTTTATGCTCTCGTTTAGAGATCAACGTCGAACGAACTAGTGAGGGGCGCGGAATAGCCGACGCCTCTATATAATCTTACTAAGTCCTAATGCATACGTGTTTGAAGTACGACTTTCAGGATCATGATCCAGTACGCTCCGATTGCAATGAGGGATGAGCGCACTCTAGCTAAGTGTCGAGAAACTGGGTTTCTCTTAGGTGGATCGGGCCATCCGAGCCCCCACCCCCTTTAAAAATCATTAACGAAATCGAATATTTTCGTCACTATATAAGATAAGTGCCCAATGCACATTTAAAAGATACAAAAATCGGACCGATCGCAAATGATCGATCCGGCTCTCGGTCCGCTCAGGGCGCGAGAGGTTTTTAACTTGTATGAATTAATAATGTTCCCAACATACTTTCGACTCTAAAAGAAGTCTACAATCTAGTAGCTCTTCTCTCGAGTATCGAGCTATCTCCGCTTGAGATACGCTCTCTTTTCGTACCATTAAAACCTCACATAAATAAGCCTCATCTCAAACACAACCCGAATATCTCCTTCCAAATTATTTGAATTTCCCAAAATACCCTCGGGAAGTTCCATTCCCGCTTGCTTTGTCTCCTAGACTAATTCTTCTTTTCCGTATGTTTGCCTGACATTCTCTCGCCCCTCGCGAATTATGTCAGAATCTAGGAATCCCAACAAGGCGTGAAGTGAAGACGAAGGAAGAACGGGGATTTTCAAGATGTACCTTTCATATCATTTTGCTTTAGTTTCATTACGTTTCAAGGACAAGTTGGTTTTGCGTTTCAATTCCGAACAACTTTATGTTTGAAAAGCCATGTAAGATGTTTTGTACAAACCAAGTGTCCTTCGGGAGCACCTTTTCTATTTTATGAATTATGTTTAATTCCGCATTATTATTGTTCTATATCATTCTAAAACCCTTGGGTGACTTTGGACGGTAAAGTCCGAGGTCACTGGCGGTAATACCCAATGTTGTAAAATAGGGGTGTTACACAATTGATGGTTATTGTTGTTGTTGATGTTCGGCCTTCTAACTCCATTGGTCGGTGGAATCTCTTTTACATCTTCAGCTCAATTATAGAAATCATCAAGGGAAGGATGTCAAGGTTGACGCTCTTCCCATGGAAAGTCATACTTCACATCATCATAAGGATTGTTGAATTGTTGTTGTTGACGATGGATGGCTTGATTAGGCTGCACCGATTGTTGAGTGTAGAATTGTTGGTGTGTAACCGGTGGCTGCCTCATCCCATTTCCACAACCTCTTCCTCGGCCACTATTTGGAGACATTTGTCCCGGAAGGTCGTGTTCTCTATTGTAGCTAGCAAGTGGATCCTCTTCTTCTTCTACCTGTTGTTTCCATTTGTTGCTAGCTGAGGCGTTATTCGGGTCACTAGAAAGCTCAATTGCAAGGGTAACTTTTTGACTTGCTTGAGATGCTTCAATTAACGTTGCAAGTTGCTCCTCAATACGCTGCATTCTCGGGTTGAGCATCGCAGTTGCGACTTCCGCAGCTTATTGTTGCCCTTCCCTCATGCTCTCACTAATGTACAACCTAATGAAGTCGATTGCCTCCTTAGTGAGATTCAATTCAGCCGAGTTAGGCTCAGTTGGGATCACCATTGTCCTGAAACAAGCAATAAACGAGAGAGAAAGTAGTCTGTTCTAAAGCAAATCACAACAAGCAATACTACACCTTAATCAAGCCAAAACTTGCCTCAAAGTAATCCAATCAACTAATTCAGTCTTTCGGGTTGAAAAGAGGGAGTAAAGGTGTAGATATAGTGTGCTAATGATAGATAAGGAAAATATGCAGTTCAAGCAAATAGCGAGTATGCAATAAGACAAGCAATGCAATATATCCCTTTATAAGATTTTAAACACATGCAATCTCTCAATTGACTCTATGCAAGTTAATAAAGCCAAATTTAAGCATGCAAGGACAAAAATATTGATCGCCTCTCGGTTGTGCGAGGGTCTAGAGATACAATTTATAACCCGACGCGGTTGTAGCACGTGGTGGGTGTCGAACACTCGGGAAGTCTACTCGATTGATGTGCCAAGACACTAGAAAGCTAGAAAGGAGAGCTTAAAACAAAGGAAAACAAAGAAAACAGTCGGGACCGACACTGAGGTCACGTCGGGCCCGATGTTGGCGACAAGAGGAAGTTGGGACCGACACTGGATAAGTCGGGCCCGAGGTAGCTGGGTTTGTCGAACTTCAAAGATTTGAGTAGATCTTGGGCTTTTGGATTCCTTCTCTAGTAGATTAAGGCTTTTCCACCCCAATTCAAGCAATGAGTGATGATCGGACTAGGATCGAGTGCTTTCGCCCTCGTTCCAACCACTTCTACACCTCGATCATTGGGGAAATCCCCTTCGAAGCAAGGTCTTGAGATTGACACATGTTCACTTTCGCTACTTTGCCAATCTCAAGCCTTGATTCCCAACTTTCGCAAGGAATTGTAGCTCTATGTAGAGTGGGTTCCTTAGATCAAACACTCAAGGCTATGGAATTGGGGTTTCTAGCCCCAACCTAGCTAGGGTTTTCCCCCATAACCCAAGTTCAAGGAGATCTACTCCATGTGGCAAACAAAGAAAGCAAACAAATCAAAAGGGAAAACAATCAACATCATCAATCTCAAAACAAAGCAAAGTTTCATTCAAATCAAAAGCAATCCACAAATTCCAATCAAGTGTTTCCAAATCCACAAGATCAAAACAAAGCAAAGCAAAGCTAATCAACAAAACCTATCAAGTCTTCCTCTCTCTTCGCCGATTCTCTCTCTCTCCCTCCTCCTCTCCTTTCTCCTTGCTCTCCAAGTATCCTCTTGGTTCCTTGCCAAGTGTGGGAACCCCTAAAATAGAAGACAAGAGGGCCTTTTATAGATTAGATGAGGGGCAAAAGTGGAAGTCCACAATTTCGTGCCTTGGAGCCCAAGTAGTCCGGTGACCGACTCGGACCGACACGGAGGACCTCGGGCCCGAGTTACTGTGCATGTCGGTCCGAGGTTGGAAACTTCCAAGTCGGGCCCGGCGTTGTTGCAACTCGGTCCGGACCTTGTTCCACCTTCTTCTTGTTGGCTTTCCTTGTTCTTCTTCATGACTTGCTCCTCTCTTTCCCGCTTTAGCTCGGCCTTTGCTCCATGCTCCGATCCTCCTTCAAATTGATCCTCGATTCATGCCAAATTACCTACAAAACACATAAAATGCGCATAGTCTCCGAATCTCATAGAAATACGGGAACTAAGCTAAAAAGGAACAAAACACACAAGAAAAGGGGAAAAAGAAACATATTTACAAAGGAAATCACATATGAAAACACCACCAAATAAAGAGACATCAAAATACCCCATACTTAAACTTGCTTGTCCTCAAGCAATAACAATGTAAGCAAGACCGAAACATAATCTTCAAGTAAAGCCTCGTATGAAAACACATTTTAAGCACAAGTGATTGATATTCAAGCAAGATTACATCATCACACATGATTAAGTGTTCCAAGGAATAGAGTCAATGAAACTAAGCCTCACTTTAGGGATATGTGAATGTGTATCACTCATCATGTGTTTGGGTTTAGCAATGAACACTCAAGCTCAAAATTCATGCAAGTAAGGACTTTACTATTGAAGCTAATATCACCAATTCTTCCACCTAGAGATGCCTAATACAAAGTACACAAAGAATTTCGAACTTGGCTCAATGGAGGTCCTCAAAGAGGTTCCATTCGGCCGGGTTGTAATGGGGCTTTTGGTATTTCTCAAGGTGGGAATTATTTGGTCTTGTGGTGCTTACAATGGGGATTGAACAACCTAAACTCTCACCAACTTCACCAAAATTCCACAATTACTTTCACACTCACCCAAAAGACTTAACATTTTTCCTTTCAACCTAAAATTTCACTTAACATTCCACTTCATCTTTGCTCTTAGGCTTTTTGTTGGATTTTCCACACTTTCTACATTTTGGACCGACTTTCTTATGACATCGGGCCCGATGTGGCTTGTAACTTGGTCGGACCATTTTTCTTCACTTAGGCCCTTTTCCTTCATTCCACTTTACATTTCCAACATTCTCTTTCTTTCTTTTCTTTCATTTTCATTTTTGTACAACAAAGATGCACTACCCACATGATTCATAACACCATTCTTTGCCCTTAAACCTAAGAGAATCTCAACTCTTCAAATACAATCCAAACCTCTCTTCTAAAGTCCAATCCCATAAGGGTCAAGTCATATAAGGCTAGGAATAATATTTTTGAGGAGTTTCAAACAAAGGCTTAGGCTAGAACGGGGCTACAAACAAAGGATTAACTTCATGGTAGGATATGGAACATTTATGTGACTAGAAGAATAAAGTTCAAAATCAATGTGACAATGCTAGGACAAATCTCATGACGGTCTTGGAAAATAGATAAACACCGCAATAGCAAGTTTTACTAAGCATGAATGAGCTAATCACACAAGAAACATGAGGGATATGCAAATATGAACAAGCATCCCTAAAATGGCCAAAAATCAATCTCACAAGGGTCACTCATACTTAGTTGCATAAGAACTCATCCTAGAACTCACATGTTCAATAAAACAAGCAAGATATCATGATCACATCAAAAGCAACATCATTTTAGAGGCTAAACTATCCAAAAATATGCAAAGGAATTTACATGCTCACATCATCATTAGCTTTTATTTTGGCAACCTAAGATGGGAATTTCTAGTCCAAAACCTACAAAACACAAAATCTTTTTGTTGTTTTTAACACAATTTTTCAATTTTTTATGGACTTTTTTTTCTTGCAAAAATTTCTCTAAAACCAAAAACTCATCCATTCAAGACCAAATTAATCATCCATGTCTTTCATCAAACCACAAACCAAGAAGCAAACATCCCAAACACAAACTAGAAACAAAAAACAAATATCCTCAAAATAACAAACAAACATAAGCAAGTGAAATCATGAACACACTTACCCCCACCCCATACTTAAAATTTTGATGTCCCCATCAAACTTAAAAGCAAGAGAGAAGAGTATGAAGAGCTCACAATTTCTTATTCTTTAATGGCATGTTTAGGATCACTCGAAGGGGTTGTCACGTCTACGTCCTCTTTGGAGCCTTGCTTGCCGCTCCCTCTCATACACTTGCTCTTGGTAGAAGTCTTGTGGTGGTGGTTGGAGTTGAGGATCCGGGCGCGTCCATTGGTCCTCACGGGAAGGGAAGTTCCCGCTCATCCATGTGTTGAAGCTATCTTGGACCCGCCACCTTTGGTCTTCCACCTCCCTAAGCTCCTCCACCTCTCGTCTAGTGTAGCCGAGGGCTCGGTTCATCTCTTGTTGGCTAGCTTGGAAAGCACTTTGTTGTTGAAGCAATTGTTGTTGTTGTTGGTACACTTGTTGTTGTTGTTGGTACATTTGTTGTTGTCGGAGATTCACTTGATGGACCTCTTGGAGAACATTCTCTTGTTGAAGTTGGAGATGGGCCATTTGGTTGGCCAAGAAGGACATGTCCACCGTTTGTTGTTGCTCAGGAAACACCATTCCCGGACCATACCATTAGGCATAGCCTTCATAACCGCCACTTTGAGCTTGTTCTCGCCTTGCACCGCTCCCTTCTCCACGCTCAAAATGCCTCGGGACCTCACCACCATAGAATGAACTGGACCCCGACGTTGAGGGAAGTCAGGCCCGACTTGGTGTGTACCTCGGTCCGCCAGTGTTGGAGCTTGGTGCGTGGTTCGGAGGTTGGCCATCAAGCCTTGGAAGCGCTCATCTTCTTCATTTTGCTCTTGATCGACTTCCATGTCTTCCCCACGAGGTGCAAACACAAAGTTGTCTTGGTCGGAATCCGGTGTAGATGGAGGGGAGGTAAACCGAATGTGTTGGGGTTGTTGTCGCCGCCCCTCCCTTGCACCTTCAGGGTCACCAAATGAGTGTGGCTTGCCGGCCCACACTTGGTACCAATTTTGATACCGAGAAAGATCATAGAGGTTGTGCACCAACCGGATCGACACTCCATCATAGTTTGAGTGAGGGGCCAAGGAAATCATGTAGAGCTTCTCCTTGATGATGTTGACCTTCTTGAAATACTTCATGTTCATGTATTCAACACCATTCGGAGCCGGAGAATACTTGTTGAGATCAACTCCTAGACGCATGGCGAGCCTTGCTATCATCCCGCCGAAGTAGATCCAAGAGGAGCTTTGGAAGTCTCGCACCATCTTGACCCACTCCCATGCAAGGTTCATGGGCTTCTTGGTGTCGAAGAGCATCTCATGGAGCAACATAATCTCTTCCTTCATCGGCTTGCTCAACTCATGACGAGCGTAGATTGCACACCCCAAAACTCGCACCATGACCCGAAAAAGAGGGCTAGCAATCTCGGTTGTGGAGGCGCCCTTTCTCATCTCGCTCTTCCCGGCCACATGACGCCACACTTGGTTCACCTTCTCATTGTTGACGCCGATCTCTTCTCTTGGGCATGGAAACCCGAAGTAGGTAGCCAAATCCCTAAGAGTGAGATTGTGGTCCTCATTGCCCAATTGGAAAGTGATCGCCCCTTCCTCATCCTCCACATTATCATATGTGCATTCGAACGTGGCCATGAATTCCGAGGTGAGGGCGAGGTAGTGGGTGTTGTCCCACCTTAGCATCCCATTGCGACCGATGTGGGAGTAGCACCTTGGAAGGGCTTGATCCATGTCCATTTTCCTCACGGCTTCCCAATCAATCCACCTTGTGTGATGCTCAAGCGCCATATATCTTGCATAACTCTCCACTTGCTCATCATCCTCCAAATAGACATCATCCAACTTTGGCTCTTTCCTTGACTTCTTGGACTTCTTCCTTGGCCTTTCCTCATGAGATGATGAAGCTCTAGTCTACATGGTACCTACACACATCCAACCAAACAAAAGGGTCCAAGATAAACTCCATACAACTCAACAAAAGCACTCATCAACACACAACAACACTTCAACACAAAGGAACCCCATACTTAGTCTCTAGACACACATGCATCTCAATCCAACATAAATCATCATGGACATCTTCTAACAATGTCTAAGCAAATGATCATTCTACATCATGATTAGGCTATAGCCAACAATGAAACACATGAATCCACATGATATCACAAGAAGAGAGCAAAAACAACATGGATCGACTTCCAACCTATGTCGGGCCCGACTTACTCAACCTCGGTCCGACTTGTTGGACCGACTTCCACAACTCGGGCCCGACTCTCCTGGGCACGTCGATCTCGACCTAGTTCATGCTTCGACTCTAACCTCAAATCAACCCAAATCACTCTATCATGCACTTAAATTTCAAATTCAACCATCAAACATCCCTAATCGAAGTTCTAAATGGATCTAAGCATGCATAAACAACTTTAAAGCTCAATTTCACAAATCATGCAAATCCACCATTGATGCTCAAGCTCAAGCTCTCAATCAAACATGGCATTACTCAATCTATGCAATGAAAGCACAAAATTTTCAAAGAAATAAGTAGAGATCGAGTAACACATACCGGATTCGATGAGTATTGAACTTTTAAACAAATAAGCAACTTAGAACTCAAATTTCCTCAATCTAGATCGAGATGGGGGATGAAGGACTATATTGAACTCGAAATTTCTACTTGGATTCGGGTTAGGGAGGCCTTTTTGTGGTTGGAACGAGATGAAGTAGGGAGGATGGTGGATCGAGTATGGTGAGGGAGGGGCGGCCGACTTTGAGAGTGTTTGAGGGAGATGGGTTGTATTTTGGGAATGGTGGTTGATATGAAGATGGTAGGTAGGTGGGGAGTGGTATTTAATGGGGGAAGGGGACAAATTAGGTCAAGGGCAAAATTGGCATTCCAACTAGTCAAATCGGGTCGGACCGACTTCATGGACCGACGTCCCTATGTCGGGCCCGACTTACCTGGGCTCGATGTGGGAGTATTCGGGTCACCAATTTTTCTCCATCCTCTTGCAACTTCTTTCCCATATTTCCATTTATATATTTTCACCTCAAATCCTACACAACCTTGAAGAATGCACGACACGATAAATCCACAAAACACTAGATAGAGATTGGTTAGAGAAAAGCTAAGCTAAACTAAGAAAAATCAAACTAAAATTACGAAAAGAAAGCTACTAGCTCGGGTTGCCTCCCGAGAAGCGCTCGTTTAGAGTCACTAGCTTGACTTCCTAACCTCAACCTCATGGCGGGTGAAACACGGTGAATTGCTCGCCATTGTTATGCCCATTCCCATTGCCTTCATACCCATAAAACCACCAACGATGGTCTATATTGGCATGGTTTTCCGATCTCGGGCCTCTCTCATCATACTCCTCCAACGGATGAGATTTCTCCTCCTTACTTGCTCCATCATGTTTTTCTTTTCCTACACAAAGGTTATCCAAAGAATTTCTAAGGGATTCTACCAATTCATCTTTCAAGTCACTAAGGCAAATGTAGGAGTCCCCTAAGTCATCGTTCAAATCACTTAAATGTAGGAATCAAAAGTTTGGGAAGAATTGTGGTCTTCACCAATATCAAAAGGATATAAGTAAGGATACTCTTCATTTCTTCTTGGGCTAGCATTGATCCTTGACTCATTTTGATCCTTAAATTGCTCAAACAACTCCCTTACTTGTATTTGTTCATTGAACCCTTCATCACTTCTCAACACAACGACCTCTCTAGCAACTTCCACTTCTTCACTTTTTCTCTTGGCACTCTCTTCAAGTTTGAGGATGGCCAAGGCGTCCGGCTCATTCAAAGCCTTGTTGAAGTGAAAATCGACCTTTTCTTCACCAATCTCAAAGGAAACCTTGCCGTTTTTGACATCAAACCTTGCCCCCGCCGTAGCTAAGAATGGTCTTCCTAAGATTATTGGGACCAAGGGGTCCTCATGCATGTCCAAGATCACGAAATCATCGGGGACAAAGTACTTTCCAACTCGCATCGGCACGTCATCCAATATTCCCTTAGCCTTGATGATGGAACCGTCGGCCATAGTTAGGGACATATCGGCCGGCTCCATTTCACCCAAATTTGCTCTTCTTCAAATGCTAGCGGGCATCACCGAAACACTTGCCCCAAGGTCACATAAGGCTTGGAAGTTTTGAGACCCCACACCAATAGTTATAGAAAAGCGACCGGGATCTCCTAGCTTTTGCGGTAACTCCAAGGTCTTGACCTCATATTGCATTTCAACTATCGACCTCTTCTTGCTCAGAATCTCCTTTAAAAACTTGGCATAAGATGGCATCTCGCTCAATGCATCGGTGAATGGGATAGAGATGTTCAAGCCTTGCAAGAGTTTGAGAAACCTCTTGAACTTGTTCTCAACAACATCTTTCGGCTTCTTCGAGGGATATGGAAGAATTGTTGCACCTTGAATCTTGCTTGGATCAACCTCTTTGGACTTCCCCACTTCACTTGCAACGTTTCCTGGTTGGACCGACTTAGGCACCATGTCGGGCCCGATGTTGTGAATCTCGGTCCTGGGCAGAGGAATCGGATCGAGGTCTGGGTACGTCGGTCCCGAGTTGCTCTCAACCTCGGTCCGGGGTAAAGGGGTCGATCTTCTTGCTGGGTCAACTTCGGGGAACGTCGGACCCGACTTGTTGGGTAAGTTGGTCCGACTCTCTTCATTCTTCTTAGGCATGTGTGGCTCGGGTAGGTTTCGGCCACTTCTCAATCCAATTGCCCGGACTTCATTTTGATTGTTTTGAGCTCGAGGGTTCTCCTCGGGTCGGCCCGGAAGTCTCCCATTCTCTCTCGCGGCTTGAGTCGCAATTTGGGCAAATTGATTGTCGACTTGCCTCCTCCATGCACCAAACTCATTGAATTGGGTCCTCATCTCCTTGAACCCGTCTCTCATCTCTTGAGCAAATGATTGTAGCTCATTGAATCCCGGTGGTCTATATGGTGGTGGTGGCGCCCTTGGCTCATTTTGGTTGAAGTTGTTGTTGTAACCTTGAGCTTGACCGTTGTTCCACCGGCCATTACCACCATTGTTGAAGTTGCCTCTTCCACCGAAATTTCCTCGAACATAGTTTGCCTCCTCAATTCGCTCGGCCAAGCGCACTTGGCTCTCATTCGGACAAACTTGTGTAGCATGTGCAAAGGATCCACACTCCTCACAAGCTCTAGCATTTTGCTTGTAGTAGTGGACTTGCCTCTTTAGTTTGCTCACTTCACCTTCAAGGAATTGGAGCTTCACATCCCTATCAATGTCTTCTCCCTTTGGATCGTATAACTTCCTTGCACCTTCACCTTGAACTTTCACCTCTTTGCTAGCTTGACTCACCCCATACATGGCCTCATAATCGGATAGCTTGTCAAGTAGCTCCCAAGCTTGATCCGGTGTCAAGTCTATGAACCCACAATCGGTGTGGAGATTGAGCTTGTCCTTCGTTGCCGGATTGATGCCTTGGAAAAAGATGTCTTGGAGCACATATGGTTGTTGGCCATGAGTAGGACATTGGCGCAACATCTCCTTGAAACGGTCCCATGCTTCGAAGAGAGGCTCATTCGGACCTTGTTGAAAGCTTGCAATCTTCCTTCTTAGCTCGGTTGTCTTTGAGGGCGGGAAGAACTTCATCAAGAAAGCATCATAGAGTGTCTTCCAAGTTGTGATTGACCTAGGAGCTTGGCTCTCGAGCCAATGTGTGGCCTTGCCCCCAAGTGACCATTTGAACGCCTTTAGAAGCACATACTCCAACGTCTCCTCGTCGGTAGAGATCGTCTCACACATGTCCACAAAGCGTTTGACGTGCTCTATGGGACACTCATGTGGACGGCCCTCGAATTGATCACGCTTGATGAGGGAGATGAATTGCGTCTTGATCTCAAAATTCTTGGCAACCTCGGGAAGCACAATAGCCGGTTCGGGTACCCTCAACTCCGGATGCATGTATTGGCGTGCATTCCGGGGTAGAGCGTTGAGTTGAGCCTCGGCTCTCATCCGTTGCTTCCGTTCTCTTCTTGCCACCTCCTCTTGATTGTCCTTCTCAAGTTGCAATCTAGCCATTTCGGCCCTAAGTTGAGCCAACTCCTCATCAACATGGAGAGCTTGATTCGCCATCCTTTTCCTTCTTCGGGCTTCTTTGAGAATACTTTCCGGATCACTCACAAACTCAAGCTCAAGTGTTCCTCGGGAGGAATGAGCTAGCATACACCTACGAAACAAAGACACAAACCAAAACAAATCAAAAACAAACAAAGGGTTTGGGCTATTCCCTCACCCAAATCACTACCAAAACACAAGAAACTCACCAAATTGGCACTCAATGCACTTAGACTTCCCCGGCAACGGCGCCAATCTTTTGATCGCCTCTCGGTTGTGCGAGGGTCTAGAGATACAATTTATAACCCGACCCCATTGTAGCACGTGGTGGGTGTCGAACACTCGTGAAGTCTACTCGATTGATGTGCCAAGACACTAGAAAGCTAGAAAGGAGAGCTTAAAACAAAGGAAAACAAAGAAAACAGTCGGGACCGACACTAAGGTCACGTCGGGCCCGATGTTGGCGACAAGAGGAAGTCGGGACCAACACTGGGTAAGTCGGGCCCGAGGTAGCTGGGTTTGTCGAACTTCAAAGATTTGAGTAGATCTTGGGCTTTTGGGTTCCTTCTCTAGTAGATTAAGGCTTTTCCACCCCAATTCAAGCAATGAGTGATGATCGGACTAGGATCGAGTGCTTTCGCCCTCGTTCCAACCACTTCTACACCTCGATCATTGGGGAAATCCCCTTCGAAGCAAGGTCTTGAGATTGACACATGTTCACTTTCTCTACTTTGCCAATCTCAAGCCTTGATTCCCAACTTTCGCAAGGAATTGTAGCTCTATGTAGAGTGGGTTCCTTAGATCAAACACTCAAGGCTATGGAATTGGGGTTTCTAGCCCCAACCTAGCTAGGGTTTTCCCCATAACCCAAGATCAAGGAGATCTACTCCATGTGGCAAACAAAGAAAGCAAACAAATCAAAAGGGAAAACAATCAACATCATCAATCTCAAAACAAAGCAAAGTTTCATTCAAATCAAAAGCAATCCACAAATTCCAATCAAGTGTTTCCAAATCCACAAGATCAAAACAAAGCAAAGCAAAGCTAATCAACAAAACCTATTAAGTGTTCCTCTCTCTTGGCCGATTCTCTCTCTCTCCCTCCTCCTCTCCTTTCTCCTTGCTCTCCAAGTATCCTCTTGGTTCCTTGCCAAGTGTGAGAACCCATAAAATAGAAGACAAGAGGGCCTTTTATAGATTAGATGAGGGGCAAAAGTGGAAGTCCACAATTTCGTGCCTTGGAGCCCAAGTAGTCCGGTGACCGACTCGGACAGACACGGAGGACCTCGGGCCCGAGTTACTGTGCATGTCGGTCCGAGGTTGGAAACTTCCAAGTCGGGCCCGGCGTTGTTGCAACTCGGTCTGGACCTCGTTCCACCTTCTTCTTGTTGGCTTTCCTTGTTCTTCTTCATGACTTGCTCCTCTCATTCCCGCTTTAGCTCGGCCTTTGCTCCATGCTCCGATCCTCCTTCAAATTGATCCTCGATTCATGCCAAATTACCTACAAAACACATAAAATGCGCATAGTCACCGAATCTCATAGAAATACGGAACTAAGCTAAAAAGGAACAAAACACATAAGAAAAGGGGAAAAAGAAACATATTTACAAAGGAAATCACATATGAAAACACCACCAAATAAAGAGACATCAAATATGGTAGGTTAAAGTGACTTTTTTTTCGTCACTAATTTTTCTTCAAAGTGATTTTACTTAGCTACTTTTCTAGCAAGCAATCACTAGGGGTGAAAGTGGCTTGAAACTAGCAGGGGAAGATCACTTCTTTTTCTCTTTTTTTGACTTTATGCACAAACTACTCTTGTGCTAGAATGAACAAAGTAAAGCAAAGCAACAAATAATGCAAAAAGGGCAGAAACGAAGCTGATTTTTTTTTATCTAAGTGACTTTAAACTACCAATGACACCAGCTATAAGCCAAATTAACAAAGAAGAAAGGGGGTAGGTCGAATTTAATAGAAGGCAATAGCAAAAATCAGCAAATATTAAACAAGCAATATGAATCTCTATCAATAATGCAATATGAATGAAAAACTCATACAAATTGTAGGAAGATAATTGCTAAACTATATTGCAATTAAACTCAACCAATCAGCCAAAAACATGCAAAAATCCCTTAAATATATCCTAGTTGGTTGATTACTTGGGGGCAAGCAATTTAAACAAGGAAATTAGGGTTTGGAGTTCTCGGCCGCCAGTTAGGGTTTGAGGGTGGGGTGGCGATTTGGCTTTGTGGTGGTGCTATTGGTGCGGGGTTGGTGGGGTTAGGTTTGGACATGGGTGGTGGAGGGTGTGGTGCCCTAGAGCAACACCAGATATGGGTGGTCCGGCGGTGGTGGTTAGTGGTGTTGGCGGAAATTTGGTGGTTTGGTGGAGAAAAATTCAGCCTTTGCTCTCAAAGTGTATAAGGTATGGAAAAGGTATGAACTTTAAGGCTAAAAATTGAATTAATCAACTAGAAAGCAAATTGAGGAAAGAAAATATTACTTGGCGAGACGATGGAATATGATACCACTTGATACATGATTGCCTCGGAATCCTCCTTAAAAATCTCGTATATGACCCACACGATCCTGATCTTACCTTGTAATCTCGATTCAAGCCTGAATTTGCTAACAAAGTTAATTTCTTGGAGAACAAGTAAACCAATTTCGAACTTAATGAAGATGATGCACGTATTGAGTTGATATGATGATCCAAATAGATAGTTCAACTGAATTGGCCCTAACGCTAAATTCAGTTGATGAACTAGTATTGATCTTTAACAATCAATCTAGAACTAAACTAGTTGAATAACATATCAACACAAATCTGAAATGATTGTATGAAATCGAAAGAGAGAGAATTGAGTATGAGATGATGATCGATCAATAGTTGCAACAATAATAAGCACACGTGTGTTTTGAATCCAAGGACTAGATAAACCTTCTCTAGGTTTATCTAATCTCAAGCTGATTTTATTAAACTGAAAATGCAAAGTATAAATAGTAGAATACAAAGCTATCCTTGGAGAGCAAGGCACCCCTATGGTCGGCCCTAATAGATAGAGAGAGACCCTTGTCTTGCTTCCCAAGATATAATAAAATATGTAACGCTTAACTAACTAGATTCCCCTTTAATAAAATAAATCATGGCTGATTTATTTATTTAAGGAAAATATCCTAACAAACTTAAAATATCTTAAAGATAAAACAAACATAGGAGAGAGAATATTCAACCAACTAACATCAGCCTATTGATTGAAAATATCTCTAACAAACTAATATCTAAAAATCGTCCTCCAACATATATAAAATAAATAAATGATATTTTCCACTATTTAGATTGGTCATGTCAAAGGGTTGACTTTGACTCATGTAACAACTTATCTTACCCGGTCACTCACTAAATTCAGCCCTCAAGTGAGACAAGCTAATACATGTTTCTAAATAAGGAAATGGAGTGAAATTTTGGCCCATATAGTTAATCCATAGAATTCGGGCTTACTTGATGCCAAATGTACATGACCCATCTCGTCTTGCTTGACTCTTCAACAACAGCTGCCAATCGAACTAAGATTGTTGTTATGCCTTGAGCAATCTTCTTAGCTCGACTCCTTGTGATTGGTCTGTCAGAAGGCACTCGAATCAACTCATCGACGTCGGTAGGAGACATGGCTGGCTTCACTGCATCACTAAATTTGGTCCTTCATCTTCTAATAGTATGCCCGGTATTCCTACACAAGGGTTAGTGAAATCCGAGAACCAAGGACGTTTCGACTCCTCTATAGCGTAAATAGTAGGGTATGGTGTAGGAAAATGACATAAAGAAGGATCATGACCGGGTCGGTTGAGGTCGTTATCGACCTATCAGAAGCAAAACATCTCTCGGTGTCGTGCCAAAATACGCCGCCTCTGTCATATTGCTGTACGAAGGGCTCGGTGCCGACCCTAGGGGGGTCGGTAGCTTCCTTAATAGCATTATCATAGTCCTTATTGATTTGGAAGGGAACTACGGGTTTAAAAATGTCGAGCTCGGGCTGAGACGTCTCGATCTGGGCGGATGTGGTCGTGTCGTTGGCATCTTGATTAAGGCTGAACTCGACCCTTTCTTCTCCTATATCAAAGGTGAGGAATCCTTTCCGAACATCAACTCTAGCGTCTGCTATAGCAAGGAATGGCCTGCCTAGAATGATGGGTACTAGAGGGTCTTCGGGCATATCAAGGACAATGAAATCGTTCGGTATGAAGAATTTGCCCACTTGAATGGGATAATCGTCAACGACTCCTATAGCCTTTACACTTGATCCGTCCGCCATGTACAACCTCATATCCATGGGTTCCAGAGGTCCCATGTTAGCTTTTGACCAGATTGATAAGGGAAGTAAACTAGCGTTGGCTCCCAAATCGCATAGTGCTTTGAACCGGTGGTCGCCAATCCCAATTGTGATAGCAAATCTCCTTGGGCCGCCTAGCTTTTCCGGAAGGGTAATAGATCGGACCTCATCTGTCAACTCTGTTATTGATCGTTTCCTGCTAAGAATGTCCTTCGAAAATTTTGTGTAAGCCGGCATTTCGCTTAGGGCCTCAGCGAATGGTATAGAAATATTTAAGCCTTGAAGAATCTTAACGAAACGCTTAAACTTGCCTTATGTTGAGTCCTTAGACTTCTTAGTAGGAAAGGGAAGAGACTTCACCAATCTCGGAGCCAAAGCGGGCTCGGGAGGTGGTGCTATCGGGTAGACAATAGGGTCGATTGGTGTGTTAGAAGGATTGGTACCGACCCTGGTGGGGTCAGTATCGAGCATGGGACTAAGAGAGGGGCTCGGTGTAGAAAACTTACCTGAGTTAGGGTCGGTGACATCCCTGGGAGCATCGGTACCAAGTGGTTCAGGCCAGATAACGACCCTCTTTGGCACGTTGTCGACCTGGGCCGTGGCGTCTTCTTCTGTAACGGGGTCCTTCTCCTTGACTTTGGTACAATCCGGCAGCGTCTTCCCACTCCTGAGGTGTACAGCTGCAATCTGTCCTCTAGGGTTCTCCTCGAGGCGGCCCAGAAGTTGTCCTTGCGGCCTTGGAATCCGTGCAGTTAGGTTCCCTAGCTGTGAGTCGACACTCTTCTTCCAAACATCGAACTCTCCCCATCTTTTCATTTGATTGTTATTATTGGCTTGGACTCCAATGATTTAATTCTTTACTCCATTGATCCCTTCATAGAGTCCTTGCACCCATGAAGGTGGCTCTTGATAGCCTGGAAGTTGATATGGTGCGGGCCGTCTACCCGGTGGGGGTGCTGCATAATTCTGATTCTGACTTTGATTTCCCCAAGTCGGGTAGTTGTTTGGCCTGTCAGAATTATTAGGCGGGTTTTTGTATTGACCTCTCGTGTAATTTATCTCATCATATGTCTCAGCGGCTCTAACGTGCTCGATGTTAGTGCAAGCAGAAGTACTATGGGCAGAAGAACCACACTCTTCACAAGGTTGAGAGGTTTTCAGAAAACTTACCTGTTTCTTCACACGGTTGTTCTCATCCTGTAGAAATTGATTTTTGACATCGGGATTAACTTCGTCTTTATTGGGCACGTAGAGATGCTTTTGTGGCTGTGGTGGTTGTTGGGCTCCATACATAGCATCGTAGTTGGTCAGATTGTCCAACAACTCCCATGCTGCGGTGGGATCCATCTCAATAAAACTGCATGTCGTGTGCATGTTGATGCGGTTCTTTGTTTCTACATTAATCCCCTAGAAGAAGATTTCCTGCAGCACATATGGTGGTTGCCCATGAGTGGGGCACTGTCTGAGCATCTCCTTAAATCTCTCCCATGTCTCCACAAAGGTCTCGTTAGGCAGCTGGTGATAGAAGGTGATGCGCTTTCTCAACTCCGTTGTCTTGGCAGGAGGGAAGAACTTTGTAAGAAATTGATCATACAAAGCCTTCCAAGTCCTGATAGACTCAGGAGGTAAGCTCTCCAACCAGCTCATGGCCTTTCCTATAAGAGACCAACTGAAAGCTTTTAACAAAACATATTCTAGTGAGACACCTTCAGCAGCAATATTGTCACATAAATCAAGAAAATTTCTAATATGTTCCATAGGGCACTCAATAGGTTTCCCTTCAAATTGAGCCCGTTTTATTAAGGATATAAATTGGGACTTAATCTCAAAAGTCTTCTCTATCTCTTGAAGCACGATTGCAGATTCTGGCACCCTCAGTTCTAGATGCATATATTGTTTGGCATTCCTTGGATAGGCATCGAGTCTTTCCTGTAGAGTGGTGTTTTCAATCTTTGTGGCATCGAGCTGCCTTTGAAGCTCAGCCATCTTTCGAGCCATCTCTTCAATAGTTATCGCCATGGGTTGATTTTCTCTTCTTCTGCGGTGGAGGGTACGCTCAGGTTTAGAATAATAACCAGTGTTATCAAACTCGAGCATGCGACGTCCTGTTGGCATAAGCTGAGAAAAATAAAAGAAAATAAAATTAAAAATAAAAACGGGGTCGGGCTATTCCCACACCCACAAGTAAACAGACAAATAATGTTGCTTCCCGGCAACGGCACCAATTTGTTGAGAGGGTTGTACGGACAACAAATAAATTTGTAGTCAAGACCCCGCTGAGTATAGGGAGGTCAGGATCATCCACGGGAAGAAGGCTATTTGTTTACCGACTATGAAAAACAAGAAAACAAAACAAAACAAAAGCAAACAGCTACGACAGACCTCGGTACTGACTTTGTCAAGGTCGGTAACAACACTGGATTTCTACTAAAACAGAGCAAACAACACGATTTAAGTGCAGGCTCAATACCGATCTGTGTGTCGCGGTAAGGAGTCTATTCGAGAGTAAAAACGAAGGAAAATCAAGGGATAAAAAGATCTAGGACAAGAGTTACCTCAACATAATTATGCATACAAACAAGTGTGAAGGATAAAGATCGTGCCTTTAAAGATATATCTATCAACTTTCGCTGACTAATCAAGCAAATCAATCAACTTTCATAAATCAATTCACTTTTCTACTTGTTTTGAATCCAAAGCTCGAAACTTTCGTTATCGAACAATATCAACATTCAAGTTCACGACTTTCTCTTTTGATCAAGCAATAAACTCAAATTACTTCGACTCTTGTCCAAGTATAAGCACAACGCATTCAAAAATCAACACATTCCTTCAACCACGCATAACTATTTCGGGTTTCATCCCAATCCTAGAAAAGATAACTACTCAATCATATTTGAAACAAAACAAACAACTATATTGAAAGAAAACATTGAAAAGTAAAACTTACTTGAAATTAACGAAATCTCGTCTTATAACCAAGTTCAAACTCAAAACAACAATGAATGAAAACAACGAATTCGATCATGATCCTCTCTCTCTCTCTCTCTCGATCGTACCAGGATTGAAAACTCAAACCCACGTCTTCTCTCACGACTTGCTCCCCAAAACTAGCGAACTCCCCTTTTTCTAGGCTAGAAAAAGGGTATATATACTAGAGGAAACTATCTTAATAAAGATCTAAAAGATAAAAACTTTCTAAACTAAAAAGATTACAAGATAAAAGATATAATTTCCGAGGACTAATAATTCTCCTTGCACAGGTCGGTAACGAGCTTTCTGTTTCGGCTTTTTGAACTCTTTCCATGGCTTTTCTTGAACTTCAACCGAATCTTTAAGATGCACTCTTCCTTTTTTTCTTCTATGCACTCCAACATTCACCACTTGACTTCAGCTTCGCTTGAAAATGCTCCTTTCCGCTTCAAAAACCTAAAAAAAGACACAAAACGGAGTAGCTTTCATACTGTTCACAAAATATGCAAACTCATCCAAAAACACAAAAAAACCAACTCTAAACCTTACTAAAACTAAACTAAACAACCTAAGAAAAAAAAC
The DNA here is from genome assembly GCA_964016875.1 of Fallopia convolvulus. Lineage (NCBI taxonomy): Eukaryota > Viridiplantae > Streptophyta > Magnoliopsida > Caryophyllales > Polygonaceae > Fallopia > Fallopia convolvulus. The sequence goes on from OZ024719.1 coordinate 30,596,268, forward strand.
CAAAACTAGACTAAAAACACAAACATCACCTCTCTGGGTTGATACCGAGCCCTCTGATAGAAGATGAAGAGCTTATAGTGTTTGATTACCTCGAGGAACTTCTGAAGACAGAGCATGAAGAACCCATTCTTATCCCAGCTAAGCCTACTCCAACGCTCAAGCCCCTTATAGACTCCCTCAGGTATGAATTTCTCGATCCTAATTCTACCTTTCTCGTCATCATAAATGCTCAATTAAAAGATGAAGAAGTAGAGAAGCTAATTTCTGTACTTAGGACCTATAGAAAGGCCATGGGCTACTCTTTGGATGACATAACTGCCATATCCCCTTCATTATGCATGCATAGGACCTACATGGAGGATAATCACAAACCCATAATAGAGCATCAACGTAGGTTGAATCCTAATATGAAAGATGTGGTGGAAAAGGAAATCTTAAAACTACTTGATGCCGGGATTATTTTTCCTATATCGGACGGCCAATGGGTTAGTCCGGTCCATGTAGTCCCTAAAAAGGGGGAAAAGACCATTATAGAGAATGAAAAAGGTGAACTAATTCCCACTAAGACCACAACTAGTTGGCGGATGTACATTGATTGTAGAAAGCTAAACAGTGCTAGAAGAAAAGATCATTTTCCGCTTCCTTTCATCGATCAAGTTTTAGAACGCTTATCTCAACATGAATACTTTTGTTATTTAGATGGCTATAGCGGTTTCTGGCCAATTCCTATTCATCCTGATGATCAGAAGAAAACAACCTTTACTTATCCCTATGGGACTTTTGCTTACAGAAGAATGCCATTCGGGCTTTGTAATGCCCCTGCAACCTTTCAAAGGTGCATGATGGCTATCTTCTCAGATATGATAGAGGATATAGTTGAGGTTTTTTATGGATGATTTTTCTGTGTATGGTTCTTCATTTGATTCCTGTCTAGTTAATTTGACTAGGGTGCTTACAAGATGTAAAGAAACCAATCATATGCTTAATTAGGAAAAATGTCATTTCATGGTCCAAGAGGGGATAGTGTTGGAACACCTCGTCTCTAAGAGAGGGATTGAAGTAGACAGAGCCAAAACTGAGCTCATTGAAAAACTACCTCCTCCCTTTTCTGTAAAAGACGTTAGGAGTTTTTTAGGACATGATGGCTTCTATAGACGTTTCATTCAAGATTTTTCTAAGATAGTTAAACCTTTGACTAACCTACTAATGAAAGATGTAGTGTTTGAGCTGTCTACAAAATATCTTGAGGCTTTTCACAAGTTGAGAGCAGCGCTTTTCTCTGCTCCTATTATTCAGTCCCCAGATTGGACCTTGCCATTTGAAATAATGTGTGATGCCAGCAACTATGCTATCGGTGCAGTATTAGGTTAACAGAAGAATAAAAAGCTCCATGTCATTTATTATGCAAGTAAGATGTTTGATGAGGCGCAGAGTAAGTATACCACAACGGAGAAGGAATTCCTTGTTGTGGTATTTGCATTTGAAAAATTCTGCTCTTATCTTGTTGCTTCTAAAGTGATAGTTTATACTGACCATGAAGTCGTTAGATATTTAATGGCTAAGAAGGATGCCAAACCTAGGCTACTTCGTTGGATGCTCTTATTGTAGGAATTCGACCACGAAATCCGAGACAAGAAGGGAGCGGAAAACTTGGTGGCGGGTCACCTATCTAGGTTGCCAATTGAACAAATCACAGAATCCAACAATGTTGTACCAATCAATGAATCCAGACCGGACGAGCACCTCATGCTGAACGAGGTCGAAAACCATGGGTCGGTATCGACCAATCACCGAAGTTGTAGGAAGATGGGAACACCGATACCGAGGCAGGAAGATCCAACAACGAGGCCAACTACCTCAATACCAAGCAAAAAGAGGTCGTTACCGAGGAGATTAGTGAAGCCATAGGGTCGATAACTACCCATCCAAGCCCGGTAACAACCCATCCAAGTACGTTTTCTCACCTTATTTCAATACCTCCCAATTCTGATCCTTCCTCATCTCTTTCTTCTACTTCTCTTCATTCATTAGAGGGTCAAAGGCCCCTTGGTTTGCAGATTTCGCTAACCACATTGTAGGAGGCGTGATTCCCGAGGGCTTGACCCCACAAAATAAGAAGTTTCTACATGATGTCAAGCAGTACTTTTGGGATGATCCTTACTTGTTCAAGCAAGGAAGTGATCACCTCTTTAGGCGTTGTGTTCCAGAAAAAGAGGTAGAGTGTGTGATCCGTCAAAGTCACACCCTCCCAACAGGTGGCCATGCAAAAGGTTTCAAAACCACGCGAAGATTCTTTAAAGTGGTCTCTATTGGCCAACCATTTTCAAGGACGTACAAGAATATGTGACATCATGTGATGAATGCCAAAGCTCTGGAAACATCACTTGGAGGCATGAGAACCTGCTAACAGGGTTCCTAGAGGTCGAGCTTTTCGACGTTTGGGGCATAGACTTTATGGGACCCTTCCCCTCATCGGGTCCTTATAAGTATATCCTTGTCGCGAATGATTATGTCTCTAAGTGGGTTAAAGCCTGATGTGACTATGCCTCACGAGCCACATCAAGGCCCTAACGCCTTCGGTATTGAGCCATCCAGTATTGAGCCATCCAACGTCGGTACCGAGCCATCCACTCATAGGACTAAACCATCCAACATTGGTACCGAGCTTCCTAGTGACTCTTTTCCCACGGTACTGAGCAGCCCAACCTCGATACCGAGCCACCTAGGCGCGCCGGCCGCGCTAGCGACACTTGGCCTAACTTAGGGCAGATGATAAGGAATCGAGATCGTGTCTTGCAAGAAGAGCTTCAAACCGGTCTTTTGATCCATGGAGCGGTGAGAAAATATGAAGATGGTGGAGAATGCACGTTGCTAGTCACCGGTGGCAACTTGGCTATGCCGGGCGCCTAGCTTGCGCCGAGTTTGGACCTCTTGGGTGCCAATTCAAGACACATTTAAGGTTGGTTGTCCAAGGGTCTTTCATCTTCATTATTGAATTAATGGTTAGTTATTGAAGGGGTTGTTTGAAATCCGAATTTCCATTAAAGGAGGCGTCTTCCTCCTTACTGTGGTAGACTTGAAGAATTCAAAAACTCTTACTTTGTTCTAAGTCATGTTTCGACTTTGATTTTGGTGTTTTGCCTTTTTAATAAAGTTTTTTGATATTCTTTGTTTTTAATCTTGATTCGTGAGTAATATCGGATCACCCTCGAGATCCAAGAGCAAGGTGTGTCACATCCTTGTCCTTGAATCTCATAGTTTGAGTTTCGAGTGTGGTGAGTCATATCCACGCCCTAAACTCGTTCATATCCAACTACCCTCTATTTCCATCATCCATTTTTGGTTTTTTAAACCATTCACATGTCAATCAACTCACCTCCGAGGCACATCCATCCAATCCCTCGACAAGAAGAGAGTGTCCAAGTGACCTTGCACTAATTTCATCGATTTGCTCCTTATCAAAGTCGTTGCTACAAGGAGCAATGACGCCAAAACCGTGGCCAAATTTATTAAGACTAACATTTTCCCCAGGTTTGGAGTACCAAGAATCCTCATTAGTGATGGTGGTTCACATTTCATAGAGAGGGCCTTTGAAGCTCTCTTGGCTACGTATGGGGTACACATCGAGAGACAACACCATACCATCCCTAAACTAGTGGCCAGGTTGAAGTTTCAAACACGTAAATCAAGAGCGTCTTTGAGAAAACGATCTCCCCCTCTAGGAAGGATTGGTCATCCAAGCTTGATGACGCTTTATGGGCATATAGAACAGCATACAAGACACCTCTACGCACCACTCCTTACAACCTAGTGTATGGCAAGGCATGCCATTTGCCAGTCGAGTTGGAGCACAAGGCATTATGGGCTCTCAAAGTGCTCAATATGGACCTCGACAAGGCCGGAGCAAAATGATTCATGGACTTGCGAGAGCTAAAGGAATTGAGGCTAAAGGCGTATGAGAACGCTGAGATTTACAAAGAGCGTACAAAGCGATGGCATGACCAGAAATTGGTGCCCAAAACTTATGAAGTTGGTGAAAAGGTACTCCTCTTTAACTCTAGACTCTACCTTTTTTAAAAAAGCTGAGGTCAAGATGGAGTGGGCCATTCGTGGTCCACCATATTTATCCCCATGGAGCGGTCGATCTAGTAGATAACAATGGAGCCATCTTCAAAGTCAATGGACACAGGTTGAAGAAATTCTTTAAGCAAGCCGACCCGGAGGAAGAAATTCGAGCCACTTGGGCTCTTACATCGTCAGACTAGCCAAGGTAAGTTCGTCGGGTTAACGACGTTAAAAATAGCGCTTACGGGAAGCAACCCGCTTTAGTTTTTCCTTCTTAGTTCTTTTTGTTAGTTTTCTTTTGACTTCTTTTTAGAGTAGAGTTAAGTTTGCGGAATAGAATGTTTTATGAAAGTGCTACAGGAGTCGGGTCGACAATGAAGCAAGCAAAACGTTGCCCAGACAGGCTCAGTACCGAACCTCACAAGGTCGGTACCGACCCCCACTACGAAAAATCCGAAAACGCGTGCCGACCCCAGGTAAGTGCCTTAAAACCTTAAACTTCTTTTGTTTCTCTTTCACCTCACCTCCTCTACCGCCAAACACGCCCTTTGCTTCAAACCCTCCATTGCCCGAGCCACCAAATGAGCAAACAGAATCCTCACACCAGTTGAAGCCACCGCCATTGAACCTCGCACACCAGTCCACCCACAGATTCGATCCCCCACCCCGGTACCGAGCAAACTCTCAATTTTTTCGTTACCGATCCACACACACCCATATGGTTTCTAAACCCTAAATCTCTAATTGAATTTCTCATAGATTCATGGTAATTTTTGGTTAATTACATGCCTAGATCTAGATCTAGTTTGAGATTTGTTTTCAAGCTTAATTTGTGCCTTTTTGCTTTGATATCGGTGTGTTGCTTTGATGAACTTAGTTTCCTCATGTTTGGATTTTCATTTTTTCGATTACAAGAAGCATGAGATTACTTGTTCTTATCTTGACATGATTTACACCATGTTCTAGCAATTGTGGCATGCTTAGGATATGTTTTTGGGTAAGTATGGGGTTTGGGATGCTTGATTGATTGATATTGCTGGGATTTATTCATATAAGATGCCTTGATGAGTGTGCAGATGCCTTGATGAGTGTGCAGGGTCGGTACCGACCCTATCTCAACCAGACCACAATTTTGTCCAGGGACCTCGATACCGACCCCACGGGGTCGGTACCGACCCTTTAGAATGTTGAAATTTATGAACAAAAGCTTGGTTTCAATACATGTATGGGGTTCTTTGGTGTATTATTATCATGAGTGGATCTTATCTTGGTTTGTTTGTGTTTCTACAGGTTTTTAAAATGGCAAGCACAAGCCGAGCAAGCAAGAGGGCGGGCAAGAGAACAGAAAGGGCCAGCCCATCTCCTTCTCCAACATCATCACCCTCTGCATCTCCACCTCGTAAGGATCATGTGGTGTTGAAGACTGCTAAGCAAAGAGAGATCTTCGAAATCGTCTTCAACAACCCTCACCACACAAGATGGTTTTCAAGGGTCGAAGGAAAGCAGTTGGGAATTTATGAGGACCTCAAGCACACCTTCTCCATCCTTGGTGCTACTCACCTCTTAAAATTTGAAGAAATCCCTCACTACCCGGCCCTCACCTCTGAGTTCGTGGCCACTCTCTGCACTCATTTCAAGACTAAAACGTCAGTGGGGAAGATTAAATTCAGACTTGGGAATGAGGACTACGAGCTCACCATGTCCAAGTTCAACACTCTTCTTCACTTTCCTAAACCCTCCCGTGATAACTCAACACCCAATGACTTCAAAGTTGTAGAAACATGGGGTTACATCACAGGGGAAATTAGTCCCTCAACACCCACTCTCCTTGGCTCTCACATTGTCAACCCACTCTTCCGTATCAACCTCAGAATTCTCGGCTCCACTATTTGGACCAAGAAGGAGTTATCCCCGCCCACAAGAACGGAAATTGGTTGTCTCTGTGCCATGCTCTTCACCGACTCCGCTCCAATGAACTTGGGGTACGAATGGGTGACTTATGTGGAGCAATATGGGGCACAGCTAGGAGAGATCTACTTTGGCGGGTTGGTGGCCCTTCTAACCTTGGCTTGTAAGATCGACCTCACACGCTACAATGTATTCCGTTCATAAAAGCTAGGCACAAACTATTGGGTGTCTTCAGGGATCTTTCAAAGGTGCAACAAAGGGGTCACCACTACAGTACATGGTCGACAAGTGGTGGTCACATCGGATATGATGGAGCTCTTGTACCTCCCCAATTGGCACGAGACTTGGACATCCACACCATTTCCGCTGGATAAGAAACCTCAGGACGATGCTTCATTGAGGATATCTGAGTCTTGGTACGAGAGGGAGGAGGACCACATGGAAGAAGATGCACTAGTCGTTGCCAAAGAGGTCGGCACCGAGCCTTATGGCTTCAATACTGAGGGGATGGCTGACTTTGATGGAAATGTTACCGTGCCAAAAGAGTACAGTATCGTGATTTATGACCCCGATAACGACCCTTATGGGGTCGATACCGACACCCGCTTCCAATAGAACCAGCCCGGTACCAAGAAACACCAGCGCCAACACCAGCGCAGTATCGATGCCTACAACTGCGATGCACCTCCACAATGGGCAACTGATTTGGCTTCTCGGATGCAGCAGATGTGTATGCATCAGTACCACATACATGATCAGATAAATCAGTGGCAAGAGGCTTATGCAACTCGGATGGCAGTTGAGGATGAGCGTCACAGGATGGTTGAGTCTCGCTAGAGGACAAGTGAGGAGCGCTGGGTGCAAAATGAAAAACGTTAGCACACCACCGCTGAGTTCATGGATAACTTTGAGCACTACTTTTCGCCCAAGTGCTAATTTTTCTCTCTTTTTCAAGGATGTTTCAAGGAATGTTTCCACGGCTTCAACAACCACTTTATGAGTTCATTTTCTTTTCCCTATCTCTTTCTTTTGTCTTACTTTGCTTCTACAGTGGGTACATTGTATTGCTTAAAGTATGGGGTAGGGAGGGAAAAGAAAACTTATGTGTTCTTATGTTTGTGTTTTTTAAGTTTTTTGTCTTGTTGGTTGGTTTTTGTTGTTTTAAGTTGTCATACGATCGTCCTTGGTTGATTCACGGTGCGAGCGATCGACTCCAGAAACCGACAACCTTGAAAGGGGGTCGATGGGCTTGCAACTCGAGCAATCGGCACAGGGTCGGTAACGAGCAGTTTAAGGTCGGTACCGAGGGAGTTTGAAGAGACGTAGATGGGAAAAATGAACGGTTTGTGTGGGTGATTGAAGAGGATATGGACTCTCAATGACGGATATGATTCACCGACATTTGAGAGAACTAGGGGCTTGGATATTACACACCAAGTGCTCTTGAGAGATTGATATTACTCACAATCCGATCAAGAACAAAACCTTCAAAGAGACGAATCTTTGCATGCAAAAGAGAGTTTTTATCAATTCAAAGGTCCCTAAAAATGATACACCAAAGGCCTTTTAAAACCCCTAGGCCGATCCACTTGTAGAACATTAAACAAAGCATTAAAAACGAAGCACTAACACGTGCATTAAAGATGTCTATTCACATTCGTCAACAACTTTGGCCTTCAAACACAGGTCGGTAACGACTGAAGAAGGAAACTGGCTCTGGCATAGTAACGAGGTTCGCCACCTCGTTACCGAACCCTAAGGTTCATTAACGAGGCTCATCGGGTCGATAGCAAGAACAGTCTTGATTTGACGGTGCAGGGTCTTCGCCATGGAATGAGTAATTCGCATCACCGGCTCCTCTTGCTCTTGCTTCTTGCCCTCGGTGTCCTCCTTGGCGTCCCAGCTTGACTCGGTGTAATCATGATGGGAAGGATTCACATCATCCTCCCCCATTCGGAAGGATTCAATCTCGAATCTTGCATGTAGTCCTCATCATCGGAATCGCCTATCAAGTAAGGTCGAAGATCAGCTATGTTAAACACATCATGGACACCCATCTCCGGTGGGAGCTCCAAACAATAAGCATTATCGTTGATCTTCTCTAGTACTTGAAATGGTCCCTCCGCCCGTGGCTTCAACTTGGAGTTTCAACGTGAGAGAAACCGTTCCTTGCGGAGTGCACCCACACCAAGTCCTCGGGCTCTAAAATCAATTCTTTGCGTCCCTTGTTATTATAATGGCGCTCATATGGGGTCATTCGCTTCTCAAGTTGCCGCCTCGTGTCCTCGTGCAACCGCTTCACATAATCTGCTAAGTCCTTTCCTTCCTGGCTAAAACCATCAACAATAGGGTGAGCAATAAGGTCTAACGGAGTGAGAGGATTCTTACCATAAGCGACTTTGAATGGTGTCTTTTGGTCGTCGAGTGGGTAGTGCAGTTATAAGCGAACTCTATGTCTGGAAGACAATCTTCCCACCTACGGAGGTTAGCTCTCAAAACAACACAAAGCAAGGTGCCAAGCAACCTATTTACTACTTCGGTTTGCCCATCCGTTTGCGGATGACAAGTAGTGGAATAAAGTAGCTTGGTGCCTAACTTGGCCCACAAGGTCCTCCAAAAATTGCTAAGGAATTTGACATCCCTATCCGACACTATAGTTTTGGGAAGACCATGGAGACGCACAACATGGTTGAAAAACAAGGACGCCATGTTCGTAGCATCGTTAGTTTTATGACACGCAATGAAGTGTGCCATCTTACTAAACTGATCGACGACTACGAGAATGGAATCCCTACCCCTTTTAGTCCTAGGAAGACCTAACAAAAAAATCCATGGATAAGTCTTCCCAAGGCTGTTGGGGAATGGGCAAAGGAGTATACAATCCTTGGGGGCTAGTCTTAGATTTAGCTCGTGCACAAGTAGCACACAAGGCACACAATTTCTCGACGTCCCTAAGCATTCGAGTCCAATAGAAGTGTTCCTTCAAGGCTTGCAAAGTCTTAGCAATGCCGAAATGACCCATAAGGCCACCACTGTGGGCTTCTTGCACTACTAGGCGCCTAATTGACCCCCAGGGATGCATAACTTAGCACCCTTCATAAGATAACCGTCATGCAGGAAGAATTGATCTTTACTTCCCACGGTACTACATTCCTCATAGATATCCTTGAAATCAAGGTCTACGGAATATAGTTCCTTTATGAAAGCAAGTCCCAACATTCTAGCATTCATAGTGGAAATTAGGGAGTATCTTTGTGACAAAGCATCCGCCACAATATTGTCCTTTCCTTTTTTGTGTTTGATCACATAAGGGAAAGTCTCAATAAATTCAACCCACTTAGCATGACGTTTATTCAATTTATTTTGACCTTTGAGGAACCTAAGTGTCTCATTGTAGGAATGAATAACAAATTCCCTAGGGAGGAGATAGTGAGACCATACCTTAAGCACCCTTACCAAAGCGAGTAGCTCCTTGTCATAATTGGGTACTTGAGCTCCGCATCATTCATCTTCTCACTATAATATGCGACCGGACTCCCCCCTTGCATGAGCACCCCCCAAGTCCTACTCCCGAAGCATCACATTCGATCTCGAAAGTCTTGGAAAAATCGGGAAGAACTAGAAGAGGTGCATGCGTGAGCTTTTCCTTGAGAGTAGTGAAAGCTCTTTCTTGATTTGGACCCCATTGAAAAACCACCTTCTTCTTGGTAAGCTCGATGAGAGGCGTGGCTATCGAGCTGAAATCTTTGACGAAGCGTCGGGAGAAACCAGCCAAGCCGAGGAAGCTCCTCGCTTGCGTCATGGTGGTCGGTACAGGCCATCCCTCAATTGCCTTCACTTTCTCCTTGTCCACTTGAAGCCCTTCCTTGCTCACTACAAAACCAAGAAACACCACATTATCCGAACAAAAATGGCATTTCTTAAAATTAGCATAAAGCTTCTCTTTCCTCTAAACTTCTAGAACCATGCAAACATGTCTAGTATGCTCTTGCAAGCTATGGCTATAAATCAATATGTCATCAAAATACACCACCACAAACTTGCCTAAAAATGCTCTTAAAACATGGTTCATTAATCTCATGAATGTGCTAGGTGCATTAGTAAGGCCAAATGGCATAACCAACCATTCATAGAGACCGTACTTGGTCTTGGATGCGGTTTTGCATTCATCACCTTCCTTCATGCTAATTTGGTGATAACCACTTTTGAGATCCACTTTGGAAAATATGCATGACCCGTGGAGCTCATCCAACATATCATCAAGTCTAGGTATAGGATGCCTATACTTGACGGTAATGTTGTTGATAGCTCGACAATCCACACACATTCACCACATTCCATCTTTCTTAAGAACTAAGATGACGGGAATGGAACATGGACTCAAACTTTCACGCACATAACCCTTAGAAAGAAGCTCTACAACTTGTTTTTGAAGCTCCTCCGCTTCTGTTGGATTGGCTCGGTAGGCCGGCTTGTTGGGTATGGAAGCGCCTGGCACAAAGTCGATTTGGTGCTCGATTCCCCGAATTGGAGGGAATCCTTCCCGCATCTCTTCGGGGAACACATCATCGAACTCCTTCAACAACAAAGAAATGGGAGAAGGTAAGTGCTCTACATCTTGGACATTAAGCATTACATCCTTAAATAACAAAAGAATGCAAGTAGTACTCCCTTTCACAACCTTTCGAGTCTCTCGTGCCTTAGCTAGAAGAAGATGGCTCGATGGTGCCATCGGTGTCGACCCACTGGCCCTCGGTACCGAGGTGTTTGCCTTTGATAATGAGGTGGGCCGCTTGGACTCGTTAGCACCGTCTCGCCGTTGTTTCCTTGCAATGTGATCGGCCATGATCTCGTGTGGCGCCATGGGCATCAAAGTGATTCTCTTATCATTAAGGTGAAAAGAATACTCATGTGTGACGCCTTGGTGAATAACGCCTCGGTCATATTGCCACGGCCTTCCAAGTAGAATATGGCACGCCGTCATAGGAACCACGTCACAAACCACCTCATCAGCGTATCCCCCTATAGAATACTTGACACATGCATGCTCATTTACCTCAAGAGGTGTGTTAGAATTTAACTAACATAAAGTATAGGGTAATACATGAGGAGTAGTTTTAAGGGCAAACCTTTTAACCACCTCTTGGTCTATGATGTTGCAACAAGATCCTCCATCAATTATAAGATTGCAAAGCCTACCTTGGATAAGGCATCTTGTATGAAAAATGATCTCCCTTTGGTTAGATGGAACCGGAGCTTCATTGGCGAAAAGTGAGCGCTTGACCACGAAGCACTCCCCATTTGTCTCGGCCGCAACTTACAACTCCACCACCTCTCCATCACCATCTTATGGCTCTTCAATCTCGGCCTCTTCATCCGACTCATACTCTCCAATAGTGTTGAGTAGAACTTGGCGCTTCGAAGGGCAATACCGAGCTATGTGTCCACGCCCTAAGCACTTGAAACACTTGATCTTACTCGTTCGTTGCTCTCCTTCACGCCTTCCTCCTTGTGGAGTCCGAGATGGCTCACACCGCGTAGGCACGTTACCGACGTCTTGCTTGTTTTCGGGACGTCGGGTTTGTTGGCTAGAAGAGCCCCCACCTTGAGTATTCCACGGCTTGGTAGAAGATGGATAACCCCTCCTTTGAGGCAGATTTTGATAAATGTGATTGGTGTAGTGTAAAACCTCCTCAATCGTAGTGCCCCTAACGAAATGTTGCGTACTCACAATAGATTTAAGGTCAGCATTTAAACCGTTAATGAACTTAGAGATAACATACCCCTCGAGAAACCGTAGGCCGGATCTATAGACTAGGATCTTGAGCTCTTTGTAGTACTCATCCGGCGTCTTGGTTTCTTGTTTCAATTGCTCTAGCGTAGCATGCAATCGAGCGGTGAAGTCCTCGGGTACAAAACGATGCCTTAGCGTAGCCTTTAACTCCTCCCAAGTATCGATAGCCGGATAGCCATTGTATTCTCTTTCTTCCTTGTCCTCAATCCACCAATGGTAAGCAAAATCAATAAACTTAATGGTGGCAATGGCTACCTTTTGGGCATCTGAATATTGGTAGAAGTCAAGGACTTGTTCTGTCTTATGTTCCCACTCCAAGTAAGCTTCGACATCGGTAGATCCTCCAAAAGGTTGCACTTCCAACTTCACGTTAGGCCCTCTTCCATATCCTTGGTCCATTTGAAACATAGGAGTTAGAGCACGGCGGTGAAGAAGACGGCCCATTGACATCGATAACGACCCTCCCAAGCCAGGTAAGTCCTCTCTAATGACCCCTCCCCATATATACGTGGTCCCTACAGACCCCCTAAAATCGGTACCGACTCCTCTCCTACCCCGATCGACCCTCTTGTTGACTCGGTAGAGCTACAACTTGGGCCCGCTTTGGCTCCGAGTCCAACAAAGACTCTTCCTTTCCCCTCTAAAAAGTCCAAGGACTCCACATAAGGAAAATTTAGGCGTTTTATGAAGGTTCTCCATGGCTTAAATATTACTATTCCATTCGCTGAGACCCTAAGCGAAATGCCTACTTACACTAAATTCTTGAAAGAGATCTTATCCAGGAAGAGATCAGTGTTTGAACTAACTGATGAGTACGTTCTTTGGAGCTCCCCGAAAAGCTAGGCGACCCAAGTAAGTTTGCTATTACAATTGGTATTGGAGCTTATCGTTTCAAAGCTTTGTGTGATCTAGGTGCCATTGCAAGTCTTCTACCGCTCTCTATTTGGTCCACAACCAATATGGGACCGTTGGAACCGGTGAACATGAAGCTCTATATGGCAAATGGATCTTGTGTGAAGCCAACTGGGGTTGTTGATGACTTCCTAGTCCAAGTGGGCAAGTTCTTTTTCCCTAATGACTTCATCGTTATGGAGATGTCTAAGGACCCAGTGGTGCCTATCATCCTTAGTAGGCCATTCCTAGCCACAATTGGAGCCATAATTGATGTTAGGAAGGGACTCTTAATTTTTGAGATCGGGGATGAGGTGGTGCAGTTCTGCTTTAACCCCACCATGAAGGAGACCAATGAATCTGAGGTCAAAATGCTCTACACCCACTTCGATTGCATTGAATGTGGGGACCCGATTGAGAGGTTGTTGGCTTTGGAAGTATTTTCGAGCAGAAGAAAGACGGAGTTTGATTCTGCTGCATCTTTACCGACCTTCCATGGGTCGTTACCGAGGCTCTTGGCAAAACGTGATGAGCTAACGATTTCTGCAGTATCGTTACCGACCCCCCATGGGTCGGTGCCGACCCTTCTGGAAGACGACAACGAGCTACTGGCTTCTAGTTACCTTGGAGAAATCTTGAAGACAAAACAAGAAGAGTCTATTCTCATCCTAGTTGAGCCTACTCCAACGCTCAAGCCACTTCCAAATTCTCTAAGGTATGAATTTTTTGGTCCTAACTCTACCTTCCCTGTTATCATCAATGCTAAACTAAATGATGAAGAAGTAGGTGATGAGGTAATTTCAGTGGTCGTTAATACCTATCAAAGAAACCTAACTTAACCAACTCAGTAGAGCGGCAAGTAAGGGTCGATCCCACAGAGACTCATGTAAATGTGTTATTGCTTAAGTGCCAAGTAACGAATATGGGGGGTTTGTAATTGTAAATTCTAAACTACTATGCAAAATAGAAAACTATCTAAGAATGCAAAAGATGATTTAAATCAATGAGAGACAAACGTGTTCAACTAGTTAAATCCATCATGATATTGATTCGTTGATCATCGATTCTCTTGATTCTCTTCTCACTTGAACAATCTATTGTGGATAATGATCCTACTAAGGATTAAAACCCAAACTTCTGATTTAGTTGATAGAACTACCAGTCTAACAACCCTAATTATCTAATAACCTAGAAGACCTTCTAGATTCAATTAAATAACAGCATGACGATTCAAGTTATCAATAGAAATAAACACTTAGAGCAACCAGACATCTAAGTGACTTGTGAATTTATTCCCTACTTTAATCAACTTGTCCGACCGGTACTAAATTGATTAAAGTCTACTCTTGATCGAATTAACTCCAACCGGTAATTAATCAGATTCAATTTTAACTAAAAATTCTATTAGGTAGCTAATCTAATAAAACCCTAATTTAGATTCAATTAAGCACAGGGAATAATTTCTATTCAAGTTTGTTGAGAATCAATCAAACCTCACAACTACATACAAATCATGATTTCAATAACTAGTCAAACACAAGAGAAATTAGCAATGCATAATTGAATAAAAATCAAAACTTACAAAGGTTCAAAGGTTCTTCCTTGAGAGAAAACCCTAGCCTCCAAAAGTTGATCAAAAGTTATGAGAAAATAAACTAACATAAGGTTTAAATATGTCTCTCAAATAACCCTCAAAAAGTCTATCATTAAGCCACTACTCGGATGATATAACCCAAGCCCAAAAATCAAGCCCAATGATTGTTCGCGTGAAAACTCCGATTGCTCGGGTTGCATGAGGATTGCGCGGCTGAGCAATTGTCATCCCGCGCAATCGCCCCTTAGTTGGAATTGCAAGGCATCACTTTAGAGGTTGTTTTGACCCACTTAGAGTTGGAATTTGGACTCGGAGTAAAAATATAAATTGTAGATCTTTGACTTATCTTTCCATTGATACCAAATTGAGCCTCATCCGAGCTCTATAGCTCCCAAACCAAGCATTGCAAGATAGAGGTGTCGAAACAAGAACTCCAATGCATAGCCCGGGTTTAAGCGTTCTTTTCACAAAAGCTCTTGGGCGTTAACTCTTCTAATCTTCACTTGTATCAATCTAAGCTTCCTCAGACTTCACCATAGTCCTCTAAGATCCATCCCGTCCATGCTTGTTTACCTAAAGATCTACAAAACCGAACAAAACAAGCGCAACTACCCGAAAACACAAGATTCTAGAAACTAAACTAAAACCAACTAAAACTTATGCAAAATAAACATAAATATGCATCCTAAACACTAACTAAATGCAAGCTATCAGTAGGGATATTGATTTATGTGCTTAGGACTCATAGAAAACCATTGGCTACTCCCTTAATGATATAACTGGAATTTCACCTTCCTTTTGCATGCATAGAATATACGTGGAGGACAATCATAAACCCACCACAAAGCATCAATGTAGGCTTAATCCAAACATGAAAGACGTGGTTAAAAAAAATTCTGAAACTACTTGATGCAAGGATTATTTTCCCTATTTCGGATAGCCAATGGGTTAGTCTGGTCCATGTTGTCCCTTAAAAGGGTGGAATGACTGTAATAGAACATGAAAAGGGAGAGTTAATCCCCACTAGGACCACAACTAGTTGGAGGATGTGCATTGACTATAGGAAGTTGAATATTGCAACTAGGAAAGATCATTTTCCACTTCCTTTCATTGATCAAGTTCTTGAGCGCTTAGCCCAACATGATTATTTTGGTTATCTTGATGGCTATAGCGGTTTTTGGCAAAATCCTATACATCCTGATGATCAAGCGAAAACCACCTTTACTTGTCCCTATGGACCTTTGCATATAGAAGAATGTCATTTGGGCTTTGCAATGCCCCTGCTACTTTTCAAAGATGTATGATCATGGCTATCTTTTCTGACATGATAGAGGATATCGTAAAGGTGTTCATGGATGATTTTTCTATTTATGGTTCTTCTTTTGATGCATGTCTTACTAATCTTGCTAGAGTTCTTAAAAGATGTGAGGAGACCAATCTTGTGTTAAATTGGGAAAATTGCCAATTTATGGTCCAAGAGGGAATTGTGTTGGGACACCTCGTCTCTAAGAGAGGGATTGAGGTAGACAAAGCAAAAATTGAACTTATTGAAAAACTACCTCCCCCTTCTTCTGTAAAAGACGTTAGGAGTTTCCTAGGACATGCAGGCTTCTACAGGAGATTTATTCAGGACTTTTCTAAGATAGCCAAACCTTTGACTAACCTACTAATGAAAGATGTAGTGTTTGAGTTGTCTCCAGAATGTCTTGAAGCTTTTCATAGGTTAAGAGAAGCACTTGTCTCAGCTCCTATCATGCAGTCCCCAGACTGGACACTCCCTTTTGAGATCATGTGTGATGCCAACGACTATGTCATTGGTGCAGTGCTTGGACAACGAAAGGACAGAAAGCTTCACTCCATCTATTATGCAAGTAAGACGCTTGATGAGGCGCAGAGTAAGAACACCACGACAGAGAAGGAATTCCTTGTCATGGTGTTTGCTTTTGAAAAATTTCGTTCATATTTGGTAGGCTCTAAGGTGATTATTCATACTGACCATGAGGTCATTAGATTCTTAATGGCTAATAAGGATGTCAAACCTAGGCTACTTTGTTGGATGCTCTTATTATAGGAATTCGACCATGAGATTAGAGACAAGAAAGGAGTAGAGAACCTCGTAGTCGATCACCTATCTAGACTACCAGTTGAGCACATCACGAAGTCCGACAATGTTGTGTCCATCAATGACTCCAGCATAGATGAGCACCTCATGCTGAATGAGGTTGCTGAGAGCAGTACCAAAGGGCCTACTGACCCCCCAAGGGTCGGTACCGACCCTTCTTTGAGAATGTTGCACAACGCTAGAGGCAGCATTACCGAGGCAGAGGCGCACGTTACCGAAGTAATGACTGACACAACAGGGTCGGTAACAACCCTCCCTAGTTTGTTAACGGCCCTTACAAGTACGTTCTCTCACTCTAATTCAATTACTTCCGATATAGACCTTTCCTTATCTCCTTCTTTTACTTCTATTCACTCTATACATGCTATTAGAGGGTCAAAGAGCCCTTGGTTTGCGGATTTTGCTAACTATATTGTAGGAGGCGAGTCCCCGGAAGCAAAGAATAAGTTCTTCATGACTTCAAACAATACTATTGGGATGATCTTTACTTGTTTAAGCAAAGAAGTGATCATATATTTAGACATTGTGTGCCAGAAGAGGAGGTAGAGAGTGTGATCCGTCATTGTCATACTCTCCCAACAGGCGGCCATACAAAAGGATTCAAGACCACGGTGAAGATTCTTCAAAGTGATCTCTATTGGCCAACTCTTTTCAGGGACGTACATGAGTTCGTGACGTCTTGTGATGAATGCCAACGCTCATGGAACATTACTTGGAGGCATGAGAGAGGTCCAAAAGCCCGTTACCGTTCCAAATTTCACTTGCTTTCTTCCTATTTCTTGGATTTGTGGTATGATTTATCAACCTTAATCTTTTATTTCGAATTTATTGAGCATGTTTGGTGATTTTGGTTAATTTGCATATCTAGATGTAGATCTAGGTCGAAAATTTTGTACTTGATTCTTGCCTTTTTCGTTGAGATTTAGCGTTATTTAATGATGAGGCAATGATTATCTATGTCTAGGTTGAATTAGTTTCAATTTATGAGCATGATTTGACTTGTTCTTGTGATTACTTGATTCACACTATATTGAGGCTATTTTGTCATGTTTGGAAGGCTGATTTTCGACTAAGTATAGGGTTTTGTGATTGGTATCTCTTATTTTGTGAGGGTATGTGTTTTGATGCATTGGTGTGTTCATTTGGTGTTTGGTGTTGATTACTTGATAATTAGCATGTTCATGTTGATTGCTTAGTTGATTTTTGACTCGATTTATATGCTCTACTGAGGTCTCTACCGACCCTGAGGGGGTCGGTACCGACCCTTATAGAAAGTGTTATGTGGATTGGTTTTTGCTTGATAGCGTATTAATGAGCTATATTTTGATGAGAAGGGTCCCTTTGTTGGTTGTTTGGATTCTATTTGGTGTAGTTTTCCTTTTGCACAATCATGTCTACCAGGGCAAACAAGAGATCTAGGGGGCTTCATCAAGCCAACAATTGGATAGAGTGAAGTTTAATGATGATGAAGTGAAAGAGGAGTACAAGAGCCACATTGAGAGGCCGCACAAGGCAAGGTGGTATTCCCAGACCCATGGGGTGACCTTGGGCATTTATTAGGACCTTGAGGAGGCGTTCTCATACATTGGAGCCGAATGTCTGTTAGAGCCTGCTGAGCGTTACTACCCGGCCCTGATTTCTGATTTTATGGCCACTCTCAACATCTCTCCTGGCATAGCATCACCAGCTTCAGAGGAGATGTTTGAATTTCAGTTGGGGAATCGACGTCATGAGATGACATTGGAGGAACTCAACGCTTTCCTAGGATTCCCCCACAACTATGAGGCCTACAACAATTTCGATCACTACAAGCTTCAAGAGACTTGGCGATATCTCACAGGCATGTCTCTCCCTGTTTCAGCTACCTTGCCTAGCAAGGACATTGCCAACCCTCTGTCCAGGATCATTCTGTGGATTCAGGGTTGCACTATTTGGGATAAGACTGAGCTTTCAAGGCCAGTGACCTCAGACTTTACCGTCCAAAGTCACCCTAGGCTTTATAATGATATTAAAACTTATAAAAATGCGGAAATTTACATAAACGTTATATAAATAAACGGATGCTCACGAACGAGACTTGGTTCTTTACTTGAAGATGAAATTGACTAAAAGCGGAATTTTATTTATTGATAAGAACTTTCATTCATTACATTGAGTGTCGTTTTACAATTATAGCAGTAGAAAGTAAAGCCCATTTAGAAAGGGTTGAAAAGACGTAATTAAAATACAAGTATGTTTTCCCAAGACAACTCATGTGATGATGATTTGCTTGGTTTCAAAAAGGGAAGAGATGGTGCACTGTCTTTAGAATGCCTTGCTCTTATGAGAATTCCTTCCTTCCTTCAACGTCGTCTTGCCTTGACCTTCGATTCTCGCCTAATGCATCTCGAACCTTCTAGACTTCGTCTTTAACACTTCGGTGTACATTCCTACAGTCTGGAATTTGTCGCGAAGGGCGAGAAATACCAGGCAAAAATGCAGAATTGGGGGAATTAATCTAAAGAGACTAAGCAAGTGAGAACGGAACTTCTCAAGGGTATTTCGGTAATTTATAATATTCTAGATATATTATCGGGATGTGTATTAAGGTGTAGGTCTTTATGTGGGCTTATCGGGACGGAGAAGAGTGTATCTCGAGAGGAGATAGCTCGTTAATTGAGTGAAAAACTACGAGATTGTAGACTTCTTTTAGAGTAGGAAGTATGTTGGGAACGTTATTAATTCATACAAGTTTTTGAAAACCTCTCGCGCCCTTGCGAACCGAGAGCCGGATCGATCATTTGAGATCGGTCCGGTTTTGATTTCTTTTAAAGGTGCTTGGGCACTTATCTTGTATTGTGATGAAAACTTTCATTTACGTTAACGTGTTTTAAGAGCGTGGGGGGCCTTGTACCGGCCCGGACCACTGACAGGAACAAAGTTCCGGCACTTAGCTAGGGTGCATACGTCCCTCCAATGCGTAGCAGCGGACATGGATCATGATCGATAAGTCGTAATTTAGGCATGGTGACAATACGACTTTAGTTGGTTATATAGAGGTGTCGGATTAGGCCCGCACCCCTCACTATTTCATCCAAACCGATCTCGAAAAGAGATCGTAAACAATCAAGGTCACAAACAAGACTAGCATAATAGTCCTATCAAATATTTAAATAACGGAATAACGATAACAATGGGGTCATTATTTCTAGCAATCGATATTCCTAGGTTCGTTTATTATTAGCAAACAAGTTGTTCCCAACATCGAGAAATTTCACGAAATGAATTTATTAAGGCTACAAGGAGAAATTCTACTTGCCTTAGCTTTGCGATTGTATACTTACGAATGAACGAGAAATGTTGCCTTTAGTCGGAACGGAAACTCGACCTATCGACACGAGAGGTACGGACGAACTTTAATAAAAATTTATTTAATTCTTCTAATGTTTTAAATATCTCTTACATTCTTTTTATAAGAGAATTAATGCTAAATTATTATAATTAGGTGGAGGTGAATAAAATAATTAATATTCCTTATTATTATTTTTTATTTATAATATCCAAGTATTATATATACTTCTTTATTTTAATTTAATTATTATAAGCTTTTGAAGATCAAGGTTTAACATTATTCAAATTATTAAATACTAATTAACTTGAAGTTAATATTCCTTTTTGATTAATTGGTTATTCTTTTATTATACAAGTATGTAAGTTGCTAGTATAAAATCCAATAAAACATACTTTCTATATTTCTTTTCAAAATAATAATTATTCAAATCATTATCATGATATAAAAATCCATTATGCCCTTACCATATTATATCTTTTATTTTTCCTTATAAATATCTTTTAACCAACTTGATCATAAAAATATCTTTTAAGACTACTTTATCTTATTAAAAATACTTTCCATATTTATAAATCATGTTGATCATGAGAATCATTCCTATGATGTGAAAAGTCCAAAATGCCCTTTTTGTATTATATATTTATCCATCTCCTTATATACCTTTTATGAATAGTGTATATTATAATATTATAAACTTTTTCCTCTTATTATATTTTTTCTTCTTAACATATTTCTTATAATAAGACATGCAAATCCTTTTCATGTTATAAAAGGCATTAAGATAATATATATTTATTCTAGCCCTTTACTTACATAGTAAGTTTCCAATATTATATTAAAAGTAATTATATCATACGGAGTACTTTCCCTATATGAAAGATAACAATAAAATTCAATTATTTTAATTATAAGTTTTTTTTCCCAAACTAGAAATACTTTTGGGCCTAAAATCAGCCCAAAAATAACCCAAAAGGATTAGCCCACAAGAGCATATCAACTCCTTCTTCTCCAATGTACGTACAAAAACCAGAGAGCAGGAGGATAGAACGAACGACGGACAAGGCTGGACGGAGGTGGCGGAGCACTGGCAAGGGGCGGCGACGTCGCGCGCGTGGTGGTGGCGGTCGTCCGGTTCCATGGTGGTCCGGTGAGGCTAGGGTTCCCTAAACTAGGGTTTGTGTGGTGTTTGGAAAAAAATCAAGAAGTTTAAATTTTTGATTTGGGCTGAAAATTGACTTGAATGGGAGTGAATTTGGACGAAATTGAAAAGAAAGAAGAGAGGTAATTGTTGTGTGATTTTTCCTCTTGATTCTACCCCTTTTATAGTGAAATTTGAAGCTTCTCTTGATCCATGGCAATGGGAATTGGCCATTGAAGAGGAAGAAGGTTGATATCTATTGGTGGGGGGGTGTTAGTTTGGAATGACACTTGATGATGCAAGTTGGATGGTCATTGAATAAAAAAAAATGGAGAAGGCAGGCTAAACTTCTCATTCACTGGTTAACGTCAATTCATATCAAACTTGGTTTGACTTGTTTGAAGAAGAAGAAGAAGAAGAAGAAGAAGAAGAAGAAAAGGATAGTTTATTATTAAAAGAGTGGGATTATGAGTAGATGAGTTACAATAGCCTAGCGGTTTGAGGAGTGTTTGATAGCTTGAAAGGAGTGAGAGAAGTGAGAGGTCTCGGGTTCGAGTCCCGACTTTTCTTGACTCCTTTTTATTTAATTTGTCTTATACTATTTTTAGTCTTGTAACACTCCACTTATTAATAAAATTTCGAAAATTATAACACTCTATTTTATCTGAATAACTTTTATACTTTAATAATCTTTGATAACATTTTTATAATTTATTATGAAAATTATAAAAATAATTTAACTCTCTTTTTTAAGAGAAACTACTTAAATAATTACCCGACTTGCTTGATATATTTAATTAAATTCTTAATTGTCATTGTAGTAAACTTTTATAACCTTTCATAATATAATATCAGATTATAAAGATTATTAAATTCTCTATTTTAGAGAAAAAAAATTTATTGGAATAAATATCCATTTTATTATATTTTGAATTTAGTGGATATTACACACTAGGAAAGAGCTTGCTGGTCTGAGAAACATGCTCTTCCATGTCAACTGCCCCATGAGCTTGTGCTATGAGTGGCTCCTACACATTCAGGAGGAAAACAAAAGAGATTTGGGATGGTTGCATGGTGGCCCAATTAGCTCTTGCTCTGGGCACTAACTTGTCTAGGTATTCTTCTTATCCGCCTCAGCCACTTGATACCGCTTACTGGGTCACGAGCAAGGTGACTTTGACTCTAGCAAGGGTAGATCTCCTCCATGTGCGTAACTGGTTCAACACTTGGTCTCCCACGCCCAACTACTGATTATCGATGAGGAGGATGAGCCACTCTTACGTCGGAGACGGCTGCATTTCGAGCATCCGGAGCCGCCTATAGGGGTCGATAACGACCCTTCTCCCCACGGTAACGACCCTTCACCCTTCCCAGATCACTTCGGTATCGACCCCAACAAGTTCAATACCGACCCTCCAGTCTCCCACCATTTCCCCTCTAGACCCATCGGTATCGATCCTATCTGGTTCGGTACTGACCACATAGGCTACCCACCACTCTCTTCTGCAACCTTCGCTACCGACCCCCACGGGATCGATAACGACCCCTTGTTGGCCCCTCGCTTTCCACCGACCTTCCTCTATATCATGTCAGTCATCCTGGAGAAGAAAACTCGAGCTCTGCGGCGCCACCATCATGGTACAATGACCTTCTCTAGAGGATGGACATACTACAGTATGGTCAACTACGGATCTATGACAAGGTCAGTCAAGTTTCATGACCGGTATGAGGAACACCGACGGATGGACGATGCGCGTTGGAGGGCGAACGATGCTCGTTGGGAGATGAGTGATGAGCGCTGGCAGTCGACAACCGAGTTCATGCATGGGATGAAGTCTCATTTTCCACCTCCTTAGTGATCAACTATCTATTTCATCAGCTTCAGTGTTTTGTGAGTTTCTTTTCTTCTTCCTCTTTATCTTTTTATTGTCTTTTCTTTTATAGTGAGGACATTGTTTTGCTTAAGTATGGGGTGGGGGAAAAGAAAACACAATTTTTATGTCTTTTTATGTCTTTTTATGTCTTTCTTTGAGTTTCTTTGTGTATTTTTGGATGGATTGTACTTCACTTAGATGTCCTAATATATTGCTTTAAGTTGTTTGATCATGTAATTCCTTTACCATGTTCTGGATAATTTTATCCCAAGTCTACCATGATATTATTTTTATGTGAAATTTTAGCTTGTGATGTAATTGAGCACATATGACTTTAGGGAGGAGTTAATTGCAATCCAACAAAAAATGCTACCTAGTGAGTTGTTTTTGGCCTTATAGGTAGAACATCAAAAATCCCTCTACTTTTCTTGTGTGATTTACTCTTCTTGCTCATATTATCTCTTAACATTGATATGGTTATCTATTTATTGAGACTTTTATGAGATATTAGTTCATTACATGTGTTGTCAAATGATAGAGAACTTATTTTTAACCCACTTTTTATCCTTTCTTTTTACCTACCCTTATCATTATTCCTCTTTTTGAAACCAAATTAAGCCTGAAGTCTTTTATTTGTAGCTCCACAAAAATTCTTCCCTAGCCAATGTTAGCTTGACCCTATCCCTGGATTAGGACTTAGTGTTGGTTATTATGATTTTTGTGGAGTGAGATGTGTTTGGTTCAAGTGTGGGGTAATATGGGTTGGTTATTTATTTATCTCGTAAAGTTTATTATGTAAAAGGATTTTGGCTCTTAATAAATGCACCAAGTATAGTAAGAAAAGAGAAAAAAATCAGAAAATCGGAAGAAAAAAAATGAGAAAAAGCAATGAAAAAATGAAGAAGTTGTGAATAAAATGTGCAATGAGCCAAAATTTCCTTGTTTTTATTAAGCGAGATTAGTTGGAATATTATGGGGGTTGAAAGAAATTAAAGTGTTCTTCATGATTAGTGAGTTTGGTTGTTGTTGAAAAAGTCTGGGTGAAGTTGTGTTGTAAGTTTAGAAGTCTTAATTCCCGTATTTTTAGCACCACATAGCCTAAATAATTCCATGCTTTATTGTTTATACCAAGCCCCGTTACAACTCGGCCGAATTGAGTCTTCTTGGAACTCTTCCATTGAGCCTAAGTTCTCTTGATGGTTTTCATATGTTTTGACATCTCCGGTGGAGAGTTTGGTGATATAAGTAACAATGTCTATGTAGTTTTTGCATATATGATTGAGTTGAGAGTTATTATTCTAAACCTAAACACATTGAGAGTTGAGAGTTACACACATACACCCTTGTGAGGTTGGATTTTGGTTGCTTTGCTAAAGGTTGCTCATATATGTGTGATGACGTTAGATTCACTTGTCTATTTCTTCTACTTGTACTTAATGATGTTGCTTTTTGACAAGGGCTAAGACTTGAAGGATGTGTTTATTGGTTTTGGTTAATGTCTTGTTGATTGCTTGAGGACAAGCAAGTCTAAGTATGGGGTATTTTGATGTTCGACTTTTCAGTTATGTTTTTAGGGTGTGTTTTTAATGTGTTTGAGTTCTTTTCTTTAGGTTTTGTGTTTTGTTTGGAGTCGTTTGTGTAGGTTTTCGTATTTGCTCAAGATATGGAATCTACATAAACTTTGGTGATGTTTTTGAGGAAAGGAGCAAAGCCGAAGAAAAGCATTTAAGGAGTGGAGTGGAATGAAGCCAAAAGAGAAGTGAGGAATCAAGTTCAAGCCAAGTATAAAGTTTAGAGTATCGTTACCGAGCCTTAAGATGAAGAAACGAAGCAAAATCAAGGAGTAACGACCCCCTAGCGAAGTATGCTCTCAATTACGAGCCTGTAAACAATGTTGAAGGGGGTCGGTACCGCGGTGCTTAGGGTTGGTACCAAGGCAGTCAAAAGAGAAGAAGTTGGAGGAAATTCGAAGAAAACCCTACCGACCCTGACGGAGTCGGTACCGAGGCACTCCGTGTCGGTAGGGACAATCCGAGTCGGCGCTTTTAAATATATTTTATCCTTTTAAGATAGGTTCCTTAAGAGGTTTATCTTTATAAGATTTATATCCTTAGGAGTAGCTTTAGTTTTAGTATAAAAACCCTTGTTATCTTTAGTTTTCTCTCTCTAGTTCATATCACACACGTTAGTTTTTAAGAGGAAGTTGAGACACACGATTGGATTGAGATTGAAGAACGATTGATCCCGGTCGTAAGTTTACTTTTAATTGAATTTAAATTGTTTTCAATCATGATTATGAGTGAGTAGTTCTCTTCTTTCTAGGGTTGGGGTTAATCCAATAATGGTTGTGTTTGCTTGCCTTTGATCATGATTTAATTGTTTCTATCATAAAACTCTTCTCTTTTTCTTAAATCATTAATCGAAAGATAAGGAATTTCTCGTTCTTAGTTTGAATCGAAAGAGGTAAACTTTGAATCAGAGTAATTAATTAGCGTTTCAAAACGAAAGTTGAATAAATCCTAATTAAGGTTTGAGAAGAGATAATAAAGTTTATTAATTTAACGAAAATTAGTGAATTTACTTGCATGGTTGACGAAAGTTGACAAATTTATGTGATAAAAGCATGAACTTTGTGTTTCATTTGGCATTGGCATACATGATTGTTGTTGTGGTGATACCTAAACCTTATAATTCTCTAACATTAAACAAATATCTATTTAGTATAACAATATTTTTTGAAATTCCTTATACAAGTATTTAAAATTAAAGATAAAATATTTAAATTATTTTAAAATAAATATAAATATTTTAGCATATATCTTTTGACGAATTTATTTATAGATACATAGTGATTTTCTTTTATAAAAAAATTAATGATGAATATTTATAATTTTTAAAATTAATAAAAATGGATATAAAATATTTAATAGACATATTGAAATATTTAATAAACTCTAAATTTCCGTACATAAAAAACAATAAAATATGAAGAATATAATATTTGATTAAAAAATTATATACCTTATACAAGCAATAAATTACTTATATTAAATTTTATATTACATTTTTATTTATTTATTTATTAATATCCTATTTATAATCTATATATAACAATAAAAAGTTGTGTACGAATCGCATTTATTGCACTTGATAAAAAAATTAAACATATTAATTTAATTATATTATATGTCAAGATAAGTTTCTTAGCTCAATGGTTAAATAAGGCTTTGTTCTTTCTAATGAAGAAGGTCTAAAGTTCGAACCTCCAAATAATCACTTTAACCTTTTTTGCCATTTCTCCACAATCAACCTATTCTAACTAAATTTCCAAATTCATTTATGGTTATTTCTATTTTATGTCCAAATTCAATTTGTGGTTTTTAATTTGTATAATTATAATTATAGTTTTTATTATTGTAAATACATTACTTAGCTGAATACATACGTACTCAAATCATATAACTGTCAAACAATTTTGTTCCACCTTTTTAGCAATATAGTCTTATGCTAAAAAATTATCCGTGGTAACTTTGGATAATAATCCATTCAAATTAGTACCCCAAATTAATACCACATATTGAAAATAAAAATAAAGCAATTTTCTCAAATTCTAACAATCATCCAGTTTTACTACAAATAAATACAATTAGCCCCTTAAGCGATGTGGGTGTTTAATAGCAAATTAGACTATTTTCTAATGTAGATAAAATCATCATGATATATAATAGACTAATCCTTACTTAAGAGAACGTTAATATATTTATTGTATCCAATTATAACCGAATCATATCAGCTTCTCAAATAATTTTGTGAACATCGTTTTTAACAGTATAGTCTTATCCCAAAAAATTGTGATAACTTTGAATAATAATCCTTTCATATCAATACCACATTTAACATAAAAACTGATCAACCTTTTCATATCCTAACAACCATCCACTTTGACTACAAATAAATACAAAATTATTTAAAATTCAAAATTTAAAAAGAAATTTATCATCCATAATGTGGCTCATTCAAATCACAATAATCTAGCCCAAATTACTGGCCAAGTTAAACCATAAGAGTGACCAACAATAGTAACGTCTGTTTTCAAAGCATAACGTTTTTTTGCTACTCCATATAAATAAATTGGTCGACAATAATAATCCTCTCACCAAGCATTCACTCCAATAAACCCCTTTCTTCATATCTGTCTGGCAACTGCAAACCAACTCAACCATGGCGACGAGTGTAATCCATCAACTGATTCAGTCTATAGCAGGTGTCAATGCAAAATTAACAATCATGCTTTGTAGGGTTTAGGACCCATTTTGGAAAATTCTTGAGCACCGATTTTATTTTCTCGGACTCCAAGGTATAAATGCATGCTCTATATATTATGCATATCATTTTCCGTACCTCATTTGTATATATGTGTTAACATTAGAATTTTTTATGATAGTGAAATTCCTGCTTTGAAATATTTTTCCGTTCGTACCAGGTAAATTTGCCCCCATTTAATTAGAAAATTTCCAGATTATTATTAACAAAATTTACATCTTGTATTTAAACTAGGATTAATGCCCGTGCTATGCAAGGGTCATGATTAATTTAGAGATAATATATTAAATAATATCTAATACTAACATAAAAGTAAGTGAATATGAATGGTTTGAATTTTATTTTATTTTTACAATGAGTTATTTGAGTCATTTTTGTCTTCTAAATAAGTTTGTTTTCAAATTAGAAATTATTTAGGAGACATTGAGTTTTTCTTGAGAAACTGGTTAAATAATTTCTAAAACTCATCATAGTCTTTATTGACGTGCACATTTTTTTATGGCATGCACAAATTTGATGATATGCAAAGCTTTATTTGTAAATGTAAAATTAAAAAAAAATTCAACCATAAGAAAGTGATGCTTCAAATTAAATCAAAATTGACCTGCTTAATCGATTTATTAATGGTATAGTAAAAACCCAGAATTGTTCAAGATCAAGTTACTGGGATGCTTACCATGAATTTTTGGATAATTTTTGTATAGATGTTATGGTTAGAAGAATAATCATAATTTTAAAAGTGTAAGGTCCGACCATGGATTATTGGTTAGTGAACAATATTTGTTGATCTTTGCTAAATAGTCCACTTAAGGCTCTTTTATGGCGTTTGTAATCTAAGTCTTCTATGGGCTATGGCAAGTAAAAAAAATTATACTTCAACCAAAAAAAATGTAAAAAAATTATACGTCTTGTTGTTATTGCAACATATTTATATCAATATAAATATATTAATTGTATATTTTATGACATAATTAAGTTAAATGTTCATATTTAAATAGGTGGAACTTTGTAACCGATGTGGTATTTTTATAACTAATATATGCATTGAGGTAGGCATATTAGCAACAAATATGGTGTAACTCTAGCATTGCATTTAGCATTTAGCTTTTTGTCATTAATCTGTTGAATATGAGGGATCATTTAGCTTCGAAATCTAGAAAAGTGTACCAAATATAATTTACATACATTGAGTCAACATTGATAAATATTTTAAACATAAACGTTAGTTGTGTCTTCATAATCACAACCAAAGGATAAACCAAATTTGATATTTAATTAATTAACAACAAAATTAACTCAATATATTCTCAAGATATAGGAGCTCATCATATTTTTATTGAACAAATCTTCAATATATACATATTAAAATTCAATCACACTTTTATTAATCCCGAGGTCGCATGCTTTCTTCACTTGAAGATTGTTCTTCTCGAATATTGGCATCAACTGCTAATTTTTGTCTATAATATATGTACACAAAAAGTATATAATTTTTTCCCTTAGTCAATGTACGTAGGTTTATACACAAACTAAATGTATTTCCCCTAAAGAAACTTACATCGTATCGGAAGACGAACGATATCATCATTTAGCAAGTATGTCGATTTTATCCTTGTATGAACATACAAAAAAAAATATTAGTACATAAAAAACACAAAAAATACTACCGATCTCTATACATATATTATTTTTTAGCGGAGACACCTCCTCTATCAAAATTAACGAATCAATCAATCACCTCCTCTGATCACCCTATAACAATTAAAAAAATCAAATCAGCTACTAAATAATAATCAAAATAGAAGTGGATCGATTGGAGCCACTTGGGCAAACATATATTATGACTCACCTATATTTAACCATAGTGGGAATATTTTTAGGTCTTGAACCCACATAAAATCGAACAAAAACACTTCTTCATCTATCTCTTCCTCTTCCGATCAAAAAGAAAATCTATCTCTTCCTCTCACGCAAACTCTAAAAACACACATATATATATATGGTAAAAAAATCAGAACAAATATTTTATTAATTTAAATAGTCTTGAAAGTCATACGTTACGCATTCTTCAATTTAGTATATAAGTTACTCACCCAACCTAAATTAATTATATTGAAGTATATGAGTGATGAATCATACGTTACATTTTATAAGCGGGCATGTTAATTATAACTAAATAGGGGGAATTTAATTAAGAATATGTTACAATACAACATTGGATCATCTCTTGACCAAAAAGCCTATCGTTTTAACTTCTTTTAATTTGCTAGCTCTTTTTTTATTAGTTGAGAAAGAAATGATATTTTGTTGTAGTGATTTTCCATATAAAATAAAATATATTTCTTCTTTAGTATATTTTATTGATAAAAATTCGTTAGTATATTTTTATCAATTAATTATGAAAATATGTGATTTATATATTTTAATTATTTTAAGAAAGTAAATTATTCTTATTATTTGTATTATTATTTAATTTGGGTTTAAATGTCCTTAATTATGTGTTGACTATGGGGTTCACATTGTAACATCTTGAGAATGTGAAAGGATATTATGAATGGATATATGTATATATATAGTATATAATATAAATATATAGACTTTAAATGTCCCACAAAAAATGTGAAAGCCTATGGGCTTCACATTGTAATATGTTTTGAACGCTAAGGGTGATATGAACGTTAAAAAAATAGCATTAATCATGCTCATCAACATCAAACATTTTTGTTCAATGTTGATTTGAATTATATTAGATGACCTCTTCATTATAATAGTTGTCTAATTATATATTATATATAAAATGTGGGGCATTAATTATCATTGAGATTTAATCTTATAGGTTTATAGATAGAAGATTTACACATGTATGCAGATTCATACTACAAGTTGATTTTGAGGATAAGAAGGGTTCAACTATTGACACTCTGTTTGACGGCACAGTTCATAAAGTAGTCAACAAAACAGTAACTCAAGTCATTGAAGAAATGGTTGGCGTGCATAGTTAAAGTTTTCTAATTTATCTAAATATTATAACCTTAGTGTCATCTCTAATTCTTTTAAATTCATTAGGAGGGAAGTGTTGATTTTATGTTACCATATGTTTTACAAAATCTGAAGATGACAAGGCACATTGTTGAAATCAAAACACAAAATTATTATTCCCATGGAAGTTTTGAACTATTTACATGTAATGATGTCTTCCTCACATCAACAAAACAGGTGTGGCAAATGGATAACTCTTCTAATTCGCCTTCCATGTTAAAGATATTGAGTAACAACTACTCAAAGGTCTACGATGCCTGGGCTCTCCACATACCACTACCACTACCAGTCTGCCACTGCCTTCCGTATCCATATTTTACTATCCCTGACTATCCAATTTTTGTTATGTTGTAAGACCTTATTAAAAACAGAATATTATAAACACAAAATGAAGCTACAAAAGCAACATGGTATAGGCCCTCCAGAACTATTAGTACATATAGCTACCTTCAATTGGGTTATGAATATGTTATACATCTTCACATATTGCATGACATATGAATCTCCAAAACTCAGAGTTCCAACCTGTTGAGAGCGAACAACTTAAAAATTTTAATTTTATTTTAGAGGAAAAATAGAAAAAAATATCACAATCCTATAAGAAAACAAGATACCTTATTCAACAACTAGCAATCCAGATAACAATAAGTTGCCACAGGAAATGCCTTCAAAACTACTTTATACCTTTAAAATATTACGCAACATGAGTTTAATTGCTACTATTTTCATAAACATCATTAAAATATTGGCTTTTATACTAATCTACCAAATACCTTTAAAATTGACTATTTCATTTGTTCACTTTATTTTAACTACCTGGGCCTTGTTAACTACTTTTCACTAAAAACTAATTTTAACTCTCTTAAAATTCGTGCAACTCTATCTTATTTTTACGTTTTTTGAAACATAAAAATTAACTTTTCACCAAAAAACTCATTTTTATCAACAAGTGAAACGCACCCCTCACCTTTTTGCGATGAACAGATGATACATGACTACGACAAAGAAATATGATTATGTAGATGCGTGACCATTCTAATCTAAATGACACAATGATAATAATAAAAACAAAATCATGCAACCAACACACATAAAACTCCAAAGGTACAAATATATTTATATCAACCGAAAAGTATAAAAATGAAACACAAATGTAATATATATATTCCGTGCGTAGCATGAATTTGTTTTCCTAGTGTTTATAAAATATCGAATCATAGTACATGATAATAAGACCCATAAAACTAGTAATAGATAGTTTTGATAGTTTTGGTAGGGGGCTTATCGCTTTTTAGCTTCGTATCAGGACACAACCGGAAAGAGAGACGAAAGGTTCGTAAGAGAAAATTACTGAAGCAGCTCCCACTTGATTTCGCCGCCCGCCAAAGCATCGCTGGCTACACCCCTTCCGATCTCCGTCCATCACCGAACACTCCGGCTTATCCTCAGCCAACGCTTTCTCTCTCTACATTACACCCTCGCTAACAACTTCTCGATTGATATGGAATTGGACTTTGTGCTTAGGCTTTTCTAAACCCCTCAATGGCGATGGCCTTGGCGACCGCCAGTCCTTCCTTCCGATTTGCTTCTGCTGCGGGCGGGGCATGCGGCAACGTTGATGCTCTCAATCGTATTCTCTCTGATCTCTGTACCAGAGGAAACCCTAAGGTTCGTGTTAAATCTGTTTCTCGTCTTTTATGTCAAGTCTTTGGTGATCGATAGTGGTTTTCCATCAATTTGTTTCAGGAGTCTTATGATTCTCTGGGCAAAAAATAATAGTGCTCGAATTGGATTAGCTCAGATCCTCATTTCTATATATTTGCTATAGTGAAGCTCGATAATGTACAATGTGCACTTATCTTACCGTGCAATTTTCCAAAGAGAAGTAAATGAACTTAGATGAGGAGGGTCATTTGGCAGTATATCTTGTTCACTTCGGTTGTGAGGTTAATCATGTCATACAAGCTATAGCTGTGAGCCTAGGGAAGGGGGAGGGAAAGGAGATAAGATTAAAAGAAAGAATTCTTCTAGCTGGAATAATTATTGCTTTTATGCATTCTGTTAGTAAAGCAATTTAGGTACTTGGGATTTTAGAATTAAAATTTTAAAGTATTCTAGAGTAAGAATTACTATGATAAGCCCTTGTAGGTGATTGCTTCCCCTTTTCAGTACTGCCTTTTTTTTTATATATAGGATTTCTCTTGACCACATTCTGATTTCCCATCTAATAGAATCTCTTGGCTATAATGTTTAAGTGGTTAAATTGTTGAGTTGCATAATCCTGTTTCTGAGGGGATATATTTTAACCCTTTTGTTATTTTGTAGTCTGTTTGTGTTACCTTCTTTTGCTGTAGTTTGTGGAGTATGTTATTGCATAGATGGAGAGTTTGTGGTGGAATATTTCCTGTCATTAATTTGTTGAAGGCCTAGCTATTCGTATAACGATTTTTCTGACCTATGCCCTAAGGGCATCGGTTAATCTCCTTATTATGGAAATAATTAGTTGATTTGTGTATACTTAGGATTAATTAATTTTTCAAAAGGGTTTATTAGTTTCAATTTAGGGTTTTAGTTCCTTAAATTAGTATGCTTATCCTATGCCCTAAGGGCATAGATTAGAAAAACTGTTCATATAAAATTCATATCACTGGCATTCAGGTGGAAAGAAAATGTGCCCTGAAGAGCTTAGCGCTGTAACTGCTAGTGAAAATTTTATGCCTAATATTAGTGATAATAATAGGATCCTTTGTGGCGTTTTTCATACTCAATGTTGAGAATTCCAATTTCTGCTAACTAGGGTATCCTTATATTCCCTGGGAAGAATCAGTTGATAATTGTTATAGCTCCTTTCTCCCTTGCAGAGAGGTCTGTCAGTACCTCTAGTATCTCTGACATCCACTTTTCATTGCCTACAGTTAATATTTCAGCTCTTTGAGATGTTATTTGTATTTATAGGATGGTTCTATATCAGCTTTGAGGAGGCATGTTGAGGAAGCAGCTCGCGATCTTACTGGGGAAGCCTTTTCACGATTTATGGATGTGCTTTATGATCGTATATGTAGTCTTCTGGAAAGCAATGAGATTGCTGAAAATTTGGGAGCTTTAAGAGCCATTAATGAACTAATAGAAGTACCTGTTGGAGAAAGTGCCTCAAAAGTTTCCAAATTTTCTGGTTACATCCGGACAGTCTTGGAGTCAAAACGGCATGGGGACATACTCGTACTTGCTAGTCAAGTTCTAGGACATCTAGCCAGGGCAGGTGGGGCAATGACCGCAGAAGAAGTTGAGTACCAGGTATTCCTTGTTCTCTCTGCCCCTATATTTGTTTTTAATTTCCTTCTTTTTGATTTAGTTTGACAACAACATTTGGGGAGCTTGTGCTCTTAAAAATATTCTTTCCATAGATGAAAACTGCTCTGGATTGGCTTCGAGGGGATAGAGTGGAATATCGTCGTTTTGCTGCTGTCTTGATTCTAAAAGTAAGTATAGGTTTTTTACTAGTAATTATATCTTATTGTCATGATTTGGTTAAATGTAATTATATTTTTGATCCCAACATGTACCATCTTTTTTCCATGAAGTTCTCAAAATGTTTGGAAGGTCAATTGTAATTGCATGAATTGTTGGATGATGTAGTCTGTGTATAAAAAATCTAGGGCTGTCCAACGGGTCAACCCGTACGACCGGCAAAAAAAAAAAACCTCTTGACCTGCGACCCGACCCGTGACCTGGTGTACGGGTTTTTTGGTCGGGTCCTGGGTCGACCCGTTAACCTGGAATTAATTAAAAAAAATCAATAATGCCCGAAAGTGCCTGGAGTCAGTTAACCAATCTTATGGGTATTTCTTTTTAATTAAAAATCAAAAAAATTAAAGAATGTAATGTTATATGTGAAAAAATATTTTGGGTTTTAACCGATGGGTCGACCCCTAACACGTAAAGTCAAAAATACCAACCCGTTGTTCAATTTACGTGGGCTGTCAAGTGGCCCGTTGGACATCCCTTAAAAAATCTCAAGGCGCACCTAGGCGATGGCAGCTTAGGCCCGCGTGAGAAGCGTGAGGTGTGCACCTCTCTACCCTGAAAGTTAGAAAATGGTAACAAGCTTAATTATGTTTTCAGACTAAAACACATTTTAATCTTGAAATTAAATAAAATCTAGAGTAATATATTGTAATAAACAAAGTCTAAACTCTAAACTCTGAAGTAGTAAGCAGTAAGAAATGTAACTCTAAAGAAAGCAGCACAACACAGCAGCACAGAAGGAGAGAAAGAGAATAGATAACAATAAAGAAAGGATGAAAACGGGAGAAGGAGAGAATGCTTTTCACGTCTGTTATATGCTTGAGAGGAGAGAGGAAGAGTTCTTTTTTTTATAATGCGTAAGAAAAAAAATGAAAATAGTAAAAAGGAAACTGAAAGATATAAATGTGCATGGGAAAAGATAACAATATTGAAAAGCCCTAATTAAATTGACACATGTATACATAGGAAATTTCAAGATTTAAAAAGATAGTATTTAGAAAAATGAGATTTATTTGTTTTGCGTAATCATTGACCACTCTTCTTGCATTTGCTGTCTTAGGAAATGGCTGAAAATGCTCCTACAGTTTTCAATGTTCATGTACCTGCATTTGTGGACTCCATTTGGGTTGCCTTGAGAGATCCGAGATTAGATGTTCGTGAGCGGGCTGTAGAGGCATTGCGTGCATGTCTTCGCGTTATTGAAAAACGTGAGACACGATGGCGTGTCCAATGGTCAGTTTTATACTTCAGAAGATACTTCTCCAAATGTCTTGCTATTATGGACTCTCAAAATGTTTGATTCTCATTATACGTGGAGTGAGATGTAAAAGAGGCTGGTACTATGTGGATTGATATGTTGGTGAATCTTATAATGGACATAATATTGATAAACAACTTCTGCAGGACAGTTTGGATTTTATTGCTGCAGAAGGAAAGATTGGGATAGTTCCTTTCTTGTGTGGAAAAGTACAGTTGCATATAGGATTTTGAACTGTAGTGCCTCTTTCTACTTGTATTTTATATGGAAATCTCAGTGTGTTGAGTGAATGAAGGTCTAGTCTGTAATATGCAGGGGCAAATTACTTAGAGTTGCCATGGCATAATTAGTGGACATCATTCGTCTAAGGACTGAAAAATTAATATGCAGTCATTCTTTAGTTCTGATAGCTTTGGCGATTGCTATTCTGTTGTAATATGTTGTTCGTGTATACCTTCCTCAAAGTTTCAATTTCTTAATCCCTTTCCTCATTATATACATTGTTTTAAAGGTACTATCGCATGTTCGAGGCTACACAAGAAGGACTGGGCAGGAATGCTCCCGTTCACAGCATTCACGGCTCATTACTGGCAGTTGGCGAGCTTCTGAGGTTGGTTGTTGTTCAGTTGATTGTGCTTGGTTATTAGCATCCTGCTTTTTTTTTTTTATTGGTTTTATCTGATTCATCTGTTTATTTTGAAGTAATTAGCATCCTCTGCTGTGTTCCTTTCGATCCTTTTGTGTTGCTTTATTGTTTGCTCCATGGCTATTTTAGAGTAATTAACATCCTCCCGGGCTTGCTTGGCGTATGGTGCGTACATCTCGATCCCAAATATTATTAAAATCATGTATAAACAGCAACAACAACATCAACTACCCAGTATATTCCTGCAGTGTGGGGCCTGGGCTTGCTCAGGGTACGGGTGTGTACATCTTGACCCCCAGACCCTGCACCTGTGGTGTATACTGGGTAGTTGTTTAAACATGATTTCAATAATAATTGGTTCCACAACCTGCATACAATTGAAGTTGATGACATTCATATAGAATCATATCCACAATTTCTTAACATATCTTGAGTGGTCTTCTTGTGCACTAGATGTGGGTGCTGCCAGAGTACTGTTTTTTTGTGATCCCAATGAATAAAAACAGTATGATCAAATACTATATGTACTACATACATTATTGGCACACAAAGCTCTAAGTTCATTATTAGGAAGAATTTGACTATGAATCCAGCTATTAATCTGTATAAAATTGTCATGAGTGGTATTTATGTTTAGATTGGATCAATTTAATGTATAAAGTTGTCATGAGTGGTATTTATGTTTAGATTGGATCAATTTAACTCCTTATAAAATCTCCTCCTTTTCATGAATTATTCCTCAAATTCAGGACAATGTTATTTCTCTTGGTCTTGGACTAAATAAATTTAATGCATGATTGTTTTATGCTAAAATTGTGGACTAAATATAAATTGATTTGGATGAAATATTCAAGAACTTGAAAATTGAATAAATGTTAAGAACGTGCATTATGAATTTCTCTATCTTTGCATGTAAATTGAATCGAAATATTGAATTGTCTTGAAGTTGTGATTTTTCAATATTTTGTACTGACAGGAACACAGGTGAGTTTATGATGTCTAGATACAGAGAAGTAGCTGAAATTGTTCTTAGGTACCTTGAGCATCGTAATCAGCTTGTGCGACTCAGCATAACATCATTGCTACCACGTATTGCCCATTTTCTCCGAGATCGTTTTGTGACAAACTACTTAACGGTTTGTGATTATTCATGCACTGTCTGCATTTTATGTAATTTTTTGGTGTCTGCAGTAGGTTATTTGCATAACTTGTCATTTCAGTCAGCTCTCCATAGATGCAGTACTTCATAAAGTTTCTTTGCTCCCAGATATGCATGAATCACATACTTGCGGTTCTGAAAATTCCTAGCGAAAGGCCAAGTGGTTTCATTGCTCTAGGAGAGATGGCTGGTGCATTGGATGGAGAACTCGCAGACTACTTGCCGACTATTATGTCTCATCTTCGTGATGCTGTGTGTCACTTGGCTCCATTATCCTTAGTGCTGTCTCTCTCTCTCTCTCTTTCACTCTCTCTCTGTATGTAACATATTGATCAAAATTTAATCTGTCAGATTGCACCTCGCAAGGGCAAACCATTGCCTGAGGCGCTTGCTTGTGTTGGAAGCATTGCAAAAGCTATGGGACCAGCGATGGAGCCTCACATCCGTGGTCTTTTGGATACTATGTTTTCTGGTGGTCTTTCTTCTCACCTTGTTAAAGCTCTTGAGCAGATTAGTGCTAGGTATACATGGATCTAGAATATGTATCTCCTTTGTGCTCCTTAAATATCCTATAGCAGGTAGCAATGGAGCTAATGGTAAACCATAACAAATGTTGTTCTTGTTGATATCTCAGTATTCCGCCACTGCTTCAAACCATTCAAGATCGGCTACTTGACTGCATTGCTGCTTCTCTCTCCAGATCTCATTATTCTCTTGCAAGGACTGTTTCAACCAGTAGATCAAATCCTACACCTCCCATGGTTTCTGATGTTACAGGTGCTGCTGTAGTGCAACTTGCATTGCAGACCCTCGCTCATTTTAACTTCAAGGTTTGTATATCTTGCATTTTGTTTTGCACTTTCCTCGTGCCATTAAATCATTGTGTTTACTTTTGAAATTTTTTAGGGTCATGACCTTCTTGAGTTTGCTAAAGAATCAGTTCTCTTATATCTGGAGGATGAGGATCCATCAACAAGAAAAGACGCCGCATTATGCTGTTGCAGCCTAGTAGCACAGTCTTTTTCCAACTCATCATGCACGCAGTTCAGCACCAGTAGGTCTAGTAGAAGTGGGGGAAAGAGAAGGCGCCTTGTAGAAGAGGTTTATCTGCTATGCATTCTATTACTGCTCCATGCATTTGAACATATTCTCTATTTAGATAACATAATTTACTAAACTATCCCAGGTACATTAAAAATTTGATCATTTGGTCTTTAGTCTGATCAAGTTTCAGGAGATGCACACAACTAGGTGATTCCTAATATTGGCGATAACTATAACTAATTAGTCTGTGATACTGTCAAACAAATAGGATGTCTGGGAAACAGATAAAGGCCTTTGACAATTCTAATTGGCCTGTCTCGGGTATTGTGTTGCTCCTTCTGTTCACTAAAGAATGTCATTTTAGCCTTTGGCACAACCTTTTCTAAAATTTATGCACCCACCTCATTTGGATCAATGAATGCAGAGAGTTTTCATCCAAAGAGTCAATATGTTGAATCTTCAATAACAACATTCAGTTATCATCAATAAATCACTTTAAAAGTTTATAATCACAAACATTTTGTAACATGATTAAATGGCTAAAGTGACATTCTTTTCAGAATACAGGTCGTATTAAATACGCGTATGATGGGTATAGCAAAATGTTGTTGCTAGTATACTACAGCCTTCTATCATGGTTGTATTCACTTCAATTATCTTTCTCAACATTAGACTTGTTCATTGTAATTTTGCAGCATTTTAATCTTCTATGAAATTGATGATGATGGTTAAATATTATTGAAGAATGTTGACAAAGTGTTAGTGAATATTGTTCTTTATTGCAGATTGTGGAGAAGCTTCTTGTTGTTGCTGTCGCAGATGCTGATGTTAGCGTTCGTTATTCCATCTTTCACTCTTTGCATGAGAATGGTGGCCTTGATGATTTCTTAGCTCAAGCTGACAGCTTGAGTGCCATCTTTGCTGCTTTAAATGATGAGGTATATTTCCGTTTATTGTTAGTAACTTTCCAAGTGTATCTCAGCCATTCTACAAATGGTTTCATGGCCTTTTTTTGTAATTCTGACACACTTAGGATGTGAGCTAGGCTTGTACCATGTCTTGGAAATATTACAATGATGAATGCGATTGTTCACAAGTTTAAGTGCTCTATGATGGATTCTTGAAATGTTAAGTTATGTTGAATTGATATTCTGTTCGTGAACTCTGATGATGAGTGCAATTTTGATGGAAATCCGGATCTTCTCAAATGTTAGGACCTCAAGATTGTGACACGAAAAGAGCAATTAAAGAAAACATGGGTGTATTTCAAACTTTTTTTAAGCATATCATATTGATTTTCATGTGATGAACTCTGAGTATTCATGCAAAATTGAGGAGATCTGGTTCGGGCACTTGCAGAGGAGATGGAGGGACACCCAGGAAGAGCTAGAAGGTTTTTATAAGGCACGACCTTACCCTCTTGGCCCTCTCAGAAGGACATGCCCCAAGATAGGGCCTTGTGGAGGCATAGTATTCGAGTTCAGGATGCCTAGTTAGGAGGGTGGGTTCCTGGGTTTGAGGTTGGCCAGTTGGGGTGCAAGGTTTAGGGTAGTGGGGCCTAGGGTGTTGTGCTTAGGGCCTGGTGTATCTGTTGTATTATAGTTTGGTTTGTGGTTTTTTTTCTGCTTTAGGTCTTGTCTGTTTGTGCCTTTCGTGTCCTTTTGTCCTTGTTTTGTCATTAGTCCTTTTTCTTTGACTGTGCGGGTTTTTACTGTCTTCCCCTCTTACATGGCTTTGCCTCTTGGGTCTATCAGAAACACCCTCTTGACTAGCTCAGGGTATTGGTGCACACATCTCAACCCTGCCAGTGTAGGATATATTGGGTAGTAGTTATTATCTTAAGATTGTTCAAAGTATAGAGCAAAGAAAACATGGCTGTAATTCAAACTTTTTCTTACCATGAACTGATTGAGGGTTCGAT
Source organism: Fallopia convolvulus (assembly GCA_964016875.1). Classification (NCBI taxonomy): domain Eukaryota; kingdom Viridiplantae; phylum Streptophyta; class Magnoliopsida; order Caryophyllales; family Polygonaceae; genus Fallopia; species Fallopia convolvulus. The sequence goes on from OZ024719.1 coordinate 30,635,900, forward strand.
CGGAATGTTACATTTTTGGAGGATTTATTATGTAAATGAAATGTGCATAAGTTGATTAAATTTTGGTATGAATACAGCAGACAGAAAGAGATTGTACCTTGAAGTCTTGCAAATGCTATTGGACATGTTCAGTCAAAATATGCTGTATGGTTTGATTTCAATGATAGTTCTTGTGATTTTAACTTGTGAACTTGGAATTTAACTTTTTCTTAACCTTCAGAATTTATCGCTACGTGCTAAGTACTGAACTATGGAATTGACAGAAAGATTGTATTTAGAGTCGAATTATAAGTTTTTTTTTCCATGTAAATTTTAGTTCAGAAAACTTTAGAAAAAACAGAATAAAATGATGCGAGTTAATTGTTAGCTTAAAGCAGTATGGTGTAACCTACACCTGGGATGATACAAAATTTTGAGGAAGAAAAAAGATTGTCTTAAAATGATCCTCCTCAGGCGGTCCTCAAATTATAGAGGTCTTTATCTATTGATAAAATTATCGAGCCTCCTGCTGGATTTTCTGCTTCTTTCCTTTAATTGCTTGGTTCAGATATCTAATTTGGACAGTTGATTGTTTTATTTGGAGTTAAGGATATTGAAGTTCGAGAATATACCATATCTGTGGCTGGGAGGTTATCTGAGAAGAATCCAGCATATGTTCTTCCTGCTCTTCGACGCCATCTTATACAGTTATTAACCTATCTAGACCAGAGGTAATATTAGTGATTTTTACGCTACATATATACATATATACATATATATATATATATATATATATATGTTTTGGGATAGGGCTGATGCCTTGAAATTTTCTGTACAGCAAGGATGCTAAGTGCAAAGAAGAAAGTGCAAAATCTTTGGGTTGCCTGATTCGTAGTTGTGAGCGTTTAATACTTCCATACATTGCTCCCATAAACAAGGTCTGACTGTTCCATTACTTTTGTCTCTTGCCCTAGGTCAATAATGGTAGTGCTTTAATCAAATATTTCCATCTTTCTGTGGGTGACAATGGGCTTTTTTTATTTCAGGCTTTGGTGGCAAAATTACGTGAAGGATCTGGTGCAAGTGCTAATAGTGGCATTATTGCTGGAGTTCTAGTCACTGTTGGGGATCTTGCCAGAGTGGTGGGTACAAATTCCTTGGTTTGGTATACACACGGATAGTTTGCTTTTAACAAACCAGGGACATAACTTGGGGTCTCTGTGTCCCTATATAGCTAGGGAAAAAAGGAAAAAGAAGATAAATGCAGAACTAAAGCAATTACGTATTGTCACTAGATCAAAAGTACCTTGGAAATAGTGCTTTCTGCTCCATAGCAACTACTCTGAGCCTATAGTGTTGATTCTAAAAAGCGCTTCTTTCCTGCTCTGCATTTGAACAGTCTAAGATTACCCTATGCTATATCGACTTTTTGTTATTTCTCAAAACCTTTCATCCCTACGATGCATACTTTATTCCATTTTTGATCTCCATATAGGGTGGTTTTGCAATGAGAGAATACATTCCTGAACTTATGCCCCTGATTGTGGATGCTTTGCTGGATGGTGTGGCCCTCACTAAAAGGGAAGTGGCTGTGATAACTCTTGGCCAAGTTGTACAGAGCACAGGGTTAGTTCTATGTTCAAGTATATTGGTGATTGTCATGGCCATCATATCATATCGACAAGTCTCTACATGATTGAATTTCTCTTTCTTATTCAGTGTGGACTGTGTGATAAGCAATCGTTTATGTTCAATTTAAAAAAAATGATGGCAATGGGGATACTTCTGGTTCCAGTTGTTTTTTCTTCTTGTTGCATGCATTGTATCATTTTGTAGTGTTAGTGTTCAAGGAGGTTTAAAACCAGATTCTTGGAAGTTTTAGGGAAGGAATCTTTATATACAAAGTTTAAAATCCAAATGCTTGTTCATTAAAAGCAGCCAAATCAGAAGACAAGATGTGCTATAAATTAAGTCCTCTTCTTCCTCTTGTATGTTTTGATTTTTAATTTGAATTGTGAAACTGTTAAGAACGTTTTAATATGTATACACATTTACATATATGTATACACACATATATTATCTGTTTACCATATACTAGATTAATTGAAAAAAGTGGAATTTGGTGCACAATCAAAGCTATATATAACAATGTTTAACTTGCCTATTGAAAATGATGTATTCTTTTATTTATGTCTATGCCTTTTGGGTGATCTTGCAGGTATGTCATAACTCCCTACAATGATTATACACAGTTATTAGGGTTACTTCTGAAGTTGCTTAATGGTGACTTGGCTTGGTCTACAAGACGCGAAGTGCTGAAGGTTCATTGTTTTTATTTTTCTTTGACTTCTATAATTCCATTCATGAAGTAAAATTGATTTCGGTTCCCCACTCCTTGGATTATTTTTTTTTGCTGACTAATGGTGGCAGGTTCTTGGCATAATGGGTGCACTAGATCCTTACGTTCACAAGAGAAACCAGCCTAGCTTGCCTGGTTCGCATGGAGAAATTACTCATACAACTGGTGATTCAGGTCAACATATCCGGTCTATGGATGAACTGCCTATGGACCTCTGGCCATCATTTGCAACATCTGAGGATTATTATTCAACTGTACGGTACAGTACATTACTACTGAATTATAAATTATTCCAATGTTAGAGAGATAAGTTGTTTTACTGTCAATGACTATAGGTGGCTATAAGCTCCCTTATGCGTGTTCTCAGAGACCCTTCACTTTCTAGTTACCATCAAAATGTTGTCGGATCACTTATGTTTATATTTAAGGTAGTTCTTCGCCAAGGCCTGCTGCAAGTTGTTATATTACCTTCTTCACTTTATTTACTCTCTTTCGTCTTGCTAAGAACTTAGTTGTAATACATATTTTGTGCATTCCAATTGCGAGATTAGTCAATGGGGCTTGCTTGCGTACCCTTCTTGCCAAAGGTTAGTTATACATTGCTTTGTTGCTGATTTCTTGATAGTTCAATATTTTCTGGTGTTACTGTTGCTGAATTCATTGGTTTCACTCTTGTCACAGCCTAATATTTATCTAAGATATAAATTAATCAGCAGTAAGTCTTTATGGGCGTAAAAGGAAGGATGTTATTGTCATAATTGTCTTCAAATAGCTTCATCAATAAAAGAAATTTTGTAATGACTTATTTCTTTCTTCATGCTCCGAAAAGCAAGATTGTTTTGTTGTAACATGTTGCTTTTTCCCTTGAGGATTCCTAGAAGTAATCCTTTGCTGGCGTGATGTCATCTTCTTTAGTTGTTTGATCTTTTCTTGCATTGTGGCCTTAAGATCCTCAAATCTGCGATACTTCTTTACTGGAGACCCAATTGGTATCTTTTTTATAATTCCAGGTCGAAAGAGATACACAAATTGCATAGAAGATTGGACCAAACTGTTTTGTTGGCTGTTGGAATGATTTAATTGCTTTACTGTATGGATGAGACATTGTTTGAAAATCTATAAATTCGATAAAAGTGTTAAAATCTAAAAAAAAAAAAAAAATAGAGAACTGGTAGTCAAACTAACCATGAATAGACAAAAATGTGCATACAGAACTGGTAGTCAGACTAACCAAGGTTCTAACTGAATATGGAATACATGTGGCTCCCAAATTTGGCACTGGGTAGGACAGCTACACCGGAAATGTTGGCAGAGTTAAAAGCTTGCAATCTTGGATAAAATACGGCATTTTTGTTGTGGTTCTGTATACAAATAACCAAGGTTCTGACTGAATGTGCATACATAACTGGTAGTCAAAAATGTGCATACAGAACTGGTAGTCAGACTAACCAAGGTTCTGACTGAATATGGAATACCTGTGGCTCCCAAATTTGGCACTGGGTAGGACAGCTACACCGGAAATGTTGGCAGAGTTAAAAGTTTGCAATCTTGGATAAAATACGGCATTTTTGTTGTGGTTCTGTATACAAATAAATTAATTCCATGATTTCTGTCTTTGTTCTATCTCATAAATTTCTTGTGGGTATGTGACATTGTGATAAAGTGTTAGATCAGATAATAGACATGTCACTTTGTGGAACTGATCATATAAAGGGCTTCTGCAGTTTATTTTTTCAGATATCTTTTTCTTGAACCAAGTACAAGAAAGATGGTCCTGCAAAATATCTTTATTGCTGAACGAGTCATCTTGATGACAAGTGCTGAATGCAAGACATAGTCCTTACATTTGATGCAATTAATGGCTTGTTGAATCTTGCAGGTTTTACCTGATCTTTTCCACATTTTGCATTCATGTGATGATAGCTTGAAGGAATTCATTATGTGGAAACTTGGAACACTCGTTTCTATTGTGCGTCAGGTATATGTCTGTGGACAAATGCTCTTTTTCTTATAGATTAGGGTTATGCTCTTTTCAAATCATTAACATTTTCATATTTTGAAAAGTGTGAATGTCATTATAAAAAAATGTCTTTATATTAATGTTAAAAGAACATACCTTTAATGTTCTATGATTATTACACTCTACTGGAAATGTCTTATCCCTGTGCAGCACATCCGTAAATACCTTGAAGACCTGCTTGATCTTATATTTGAACAATGGTCATCATTTATCTATCCTTCTCCAAGTCGATCTGTGCGTGGTTTACCTGTATGTGTACTATCTCGACGTCTTTTTGTTCCCTGTCATGGTTTCAATTGATTTCTTGTTGGCATTCACCATTCCTTACTTCTTGTGTTTATGTCTTGCAGGTTCTACATTTAGTTGAGCATCTATGTGTGGCTTTGAATGATGAATTTAGAAAGTATCTTCCAAGAATTCTTCCTCATTGTATACAAGTTTTGAGTGATGCTGAGAGATTTAACGACTACACCTATGTTCCTGATATCCTCCACACCCTTGAAGTCTTTGGAGGTTATTGAGATTTTGCTTTTCCATCAACTGTTCTGTTTCACTTAGTATAAATTCATGTAACTTATACACTTGTTCACTGGGCCTATGATGCAGGGACACTGGATGAACATATGCATCTTCTTCTCCCTGCTCTTATCCGTTTATTCAAAGTTGATGCCTCAGTGGAAATACGACGCGCGGCTATAAAGACATTGACAAGATTAATCCCTCGTGTGCAGGTTCTCATCACACACATGCAGACAGTTTTTATATTTTTCCCCATTGAAAAGCTTATGTTGATTCCTTCCTCAAATTCCTTCATAAGTGGTTTGGTTTTGTTCATTCCTGTATCAGGTTTCTGGTCATATTTCATCTCTTGTGCACCATTTGAAGCTAGTCTTGGATGGGTAATTCTTTCATTTTGGTTATCTATTTCTGTTATCATTAAATCTCTTCATGTTTAGAAATATGTATAACAATGCTCAAGACTTATATTCTCATTATTCTTTGATTTTTGATTGGATATATACTACATATAGTTAGAGGCCATTTTATAAAAAAAAATTACATGGGTACTGATACATGAGATGAAGGTAAGTAGATCAAGGAAATGATGCTGTTCTCAATCTCTCTTCATTTTGGGTGGTTTTTCTCGTCATCTTGATTTCTGCTCTCCACAATCACGCCTTTCTGATATATCTTGAATGTTTAACTCCTAATGTATGTTTTCTTTGCTCTGCAAATTTTGAGTTCCAAGCTTTGTATGATTCAGAAGAAATGAAGAACTTCGTAAAGATGCTGTTGATGCACTTTGCTGCCTGGTTCATGCTCTTGGAGAAGATTTTGCCATATTCATTCCATCCATTCACAAACTTTTGCTGAAGCATCGATTGAGGGTATGATCTTTTATATAATTTTCATCCATTTTCTAGATAAGTTCTTACGTCACATCATGAATGTATGTATGTTGTCTCAGCATAAGGAATTTGAAGAAATTGAAGGGCGTTTGCGGCGACGTGAACCACTGATTTCTGGAAGCACTGCTGCTCAAAGATTGAGCAGACGCCTTCCTGTGGAAGTCATCAGGGACCCCATAAACGATGTTGAGTGTGACCCTTACAATGAGGGTACTGATATGCATAGGGAAATCAGAAGCCATCAGGTTTGATTTATTTCCTTTCTCCATTTTGTTATGAGCCTTAGCGTAGTTAAAAGATAATTTGTGTGAAAATAGGGTAAATTCGGGTTCATTTTGTAGACAAAAAATTTATAGGCATTGGTTGATTGTTTTTTCCAAAAAATGTCATCGTTTTTTTTTTTCAATTTGAATAATTTATTCATTGCAAATTGAAGTAAAATAAATAAAAGTAGTTAAAAGTACACATGTCAAGATATAAATGGGTGTTGCTTCCTCCTTGGCACTAGGGCCGAGGCATCAAATCCTCTGTAGAAGGAGGTTTACCTCCAATCCCCCTTACAAAACGATCCTCTTTCTATCTTTTGCAACAAAGAGGATCTCTTTTATGAGGGGAGAGAGTGCAAAGAGGAGGTTTAATCCTCTTTGTTGCTCATGCTCTCATCTCTTTGTTCTCAGCATATATGTATGAAAATTTCAACTGAAATGATATATAGATAAGTTCGTAAAGAGGCAAATGCCTTTATTTTTTTGTGACATCTATAATTTTGCTGCCAGGTTAATGATGATCGGTTGCAAATTGCTGGTGAGGCCTCTCAACGTAGTACTAAGGAGGACTGGGCAGAATGGATGAGGCATTTTAGCATTGAATTGCTGAGGGAATCACCTTCTCCGGCTTTACGAACATGTGCAAGGCTTGCACAATTACAGGTGCTGCAAACTTACATACTTTACTTACCTCTGATGATTGTTTTATCTGAAAAATGAGTCTTGCAGCCTTTTGTGGGGCGGGAGTTGTTTGCTGCTGGTTTTGTTAGCTGCTGGGCAGAGTTAAACGAGACAAGTCAAAGACAACTTGTTCGAAGTTTAGAGACAGCTTTTTCATCACCAAACATACCTCCTGAGATTCTTGCTGCACTTCTTAACTTGGTATTTATATCTTAAATGTTTTCTATTTTTTATTTAGTTGCTTACAATTTCTGATGCTTAGACATGCAATAAGTTATGCTTCACCATGTAATATGGTTATTTATATCCACAGACTACGGTTATTGCACCTAGAATTGGGTTATGAATTGGGCGGTCCACCAGAACCTTGATAGAATTTGTTCTTCTAATTTCTTCATAAAGTTTATGAAGACATTATTCTTTATAAAGACATTTTCATGCCTTGATATATTGGAGAAAAATAGAGGTATAGACCCTTAGGTTCTGTTCGATAAAACAAGGTTTTTAAGGAGGTGGAGGTTTTTGAGAAGTTTTTCGGATAGGTGTAGGTTTTTGGGTAGGTGTAGGTTTTCTTTTTTGAAACCTCCTAAAACCTTATTTGGTGTTTGGTATTGTAAGGTTTTTAGGTAGGTTTTATTTCAAAACTTACAAAAAGAATATTAATTAAAATAATTTATAAAAAAGTTGTGTTAATTTTTTTTACAAAACTCTTAAAACCTATCTATACAAAGGTTTCGATTTTGTGTTTTCAAACCTCCTTAAAAACTTACTCAAACCTCCACCGAGTAGAAAACCTTGTTGTACCAAGCACTTATTTAAGTAGGTTTTAAATAGTGAAAACCTTTAAAAACCTCCACAAATCTATGCCGAACAGAGCTTTAGTTATATGTCTCTGACTCGGCAGATGCCATTCAGTCTAATATCTTTTTCAATTGTAGCTCAATATACTTCAAATAGTGACTGGTGCAGGAGATTCTGTGTGAAATAGCTCAGCTTTCCTAGGATGAGTTACAAGATATGTTTGAAGATGTCAATTCTTGCATTGTAAGAATAATGAGAGGAGGGGATGAGGTCTTATAGAAAATAAATTGAGCTGAATATTTGCAGGCTGAGTTTATGGAACATGATGAGAAACCTCTTCCAATTGACATTCGTCTTCTTGGTGCTCTTGCAGATAAGGTACAATTTCTTAATGATCTTATGTGTGCAAGAACCTTCATTTACTACCATATCTTTTTCTGCCATTATATGATTTATCCTCAGCTTCTAGAAGTTACAATTTCAATGATGGTATCAGTGTCGAGCATTTGCAAAGGCTTTGCACTATAAAGAAATGGAATTTGAAGGGGCACGCTCAAGGAACATGGACACTAATCCTGTTGCTGTTGTTGAAGCTCTTATACATATTAATAATCAGTTGCACCAGCATGAGGTCTTGTGGTTTCCTTTATACCTTTTTACTCGTTTCTCTTTGATCTCTATTCTTCGTGGATTGATGCTTGAATTCCTTGTGAAGGCTGCAGTAGGAATCCTAACCTATGCGCAACAGAACTTGGATGTTCAACTGAAGGAATCATGGTACTTTGTTTAGACAATTAAAGATTAGTAAAATTTAAAATTTGCTCTTTGTTGATAGTAACCTAAATTGTTTGCCCTTGATGTTTATCGATGTGAACCCTGCATCCACTTATATAGGTATGAAAAGTTGCAACGTTGGGATGATGCTCTTAGGGCATATACAACTAAAGCCGCACAGGCCTCTGATCCCCATTCTTTGAGGGAAGCTACTTTAGGTCAGTACTTAACTGAGGGTGTATACTTCTTTGTTAGTTTTTAATTTTACTTCCTATTACGTAAAAGGCTTCAACCTGATAGGTGAATATGCTTGTGATCATAATTTACTATGATTCAGATGTAGCTGTCTTCTTTTTGTTTGGTACAAGGATTTGCTTTCTATTTTTTTTTTTGGTAGAAGGATTTGCTTTCTATTTACTGTATATGTGTGTGCTCCTGGACTGACATTGAAACTGCAGGGGTTTAAATGCTGCAAATCATTATACGGTCTATATAATTTTTTTCATATTATGACCTCTATCTGAAAAGACTCCTTGATATTTCTTACTCTTCTATTAAAACCAGATCTCCCTGCAGAATCCATCTGGTATCTTGTCTTATTTTGTTGCCCAGTTCATGTCATGAGTCACTTTTTTGGCTGCTGGATATAGGAAGGATGAGGTGTCTTGCCGCATTAGCTCGTTGGGAGGAACTGAATAATTTATGCAGAGAGTACTGGACACCGGCTGAACAAGCTGCTAGACAAGAAATGGCATCAATGGTCTCTCTCTCTCTCTCTCTCTCTCTCTCTCTGTCTCTCTCTCATGTGCTAAATTATGTAAATGCATGTAGTATTTAGGAGATGTTTAATGAATCTCACCTGATTGCTATTTGATTTCTTTCTTAGGCTGCCAGTGCTGCATGGAACATGGGAGAATGGGATCAGATGGCAGAATATGTGTCTCGTCTTGATGATGGAGATGATTCAAGGCTTCGTGCTTTGGGAAATACATCTGCTAGTGGGGATAGCAGCAGCAATGGTACATTCTACAGGGCTGTTCTCTTTGTTCGGCGACATCAGGTGGGCTGTGTAATTTTCAATTTTTTTCCAATTATTGCGAGCTGAAACCACTTATTCTGTCCACTTATAAATAATACTTCACCTATAGTATGATGAAGCACGTGAATATGTTGAAAGGGCTAGGAAATGTTTGGCTACGGAGCTTGCAGCTTTGGTATGGACCTGTTCTGCATCATTGCTTTTGTTGGAATTCTTCTTTTTTCTTTGTGTAGACTTCCAGGTCTCCCATTAATAATTATTAAATTGAGAAAAAAGATGCCTCATGGAGAATAATATACTTTTGGGAAGTGATAAAGTTGCTCTAGTATTCATGTAGGTTTTGGAGAGCTATGAGCGTGCCTACACCAACATGGTTCGTGTTCAACAGCTGTCTGAACTAGAAGAGGTATGAGGCACGAGTCCACAAATGTTGTCTATTTTGTGAATTGATTTCTTCGCTCCCATCTTCAATACGTTGAACTTGCATTGCAGGTTATTGATTATTGTACTTTGCCTGTTGGCAACTCTGTTGCTGAAGGACGCCGAGCACTTATTAGAAATATGTGGAATCAACGCATTCGAGGAGTCAAGCGAAATGTTGAGGTAAACACCACATTGCCCTTTATCTATTGGCACTTCTGCCACGGGCCTTGAAATGGAACACAAGACACCTTTTCTCATTGAGGGAAAGAAAGATAATGTTTTGAGCATTATATCTCAGGATATTTTGATTTTTTTTTTCAACCTTCAGGTATGGCAAGCTCTTTTGGCAGTAAGAGCACTTGTTCTGCCACCTACTGAAGATATTGAAACGTGGCTCAAGTTTTCTTCCCTCTGCCGGAAAAGTGGACGAATTAGTCAAGCTAAATCTACTTTACTTAAACTTTTACAGGTACTGTTCAAATAATTAACAGGCATCCTTCAACCTTGGGTTTTCCTTTAATTCTTGTAATAATTTTGCCCTTTTCAGATAGTTGAAGAAATATGAGGTATTGTTAATTTATAGAACATACAGTTTCATTCATTGGATTACACACACTCGCACAGTTCCATTCATTGGATTACAAGCCATTTTTATCTTGCCTCAATATAGGGGGAAAATACCGTGTATAGGAATGCTTATTTATGTGAGTTCTCTGAATGTTCTGTTGAATCCGTCCTGACACTAAGTGGCTGATAGATTTATGTTCCAACCTACAGCAACCCAGATTTTTTTTTAATCTTCCCTTTGGTGTTTCTTCTCTCAATTTTGTTTAAGATGCAATGCAGATAAAAAATTTAGACTAATTTTTGGTCAAGTGCTTACTCTGGACTAGTTGATTACCAACAAAAGTCAAATATTGTGAATTGAAACTTGTCATTCAAATAGCATCTCATGGAAATACAAACTCCCACCTATGATTTATTGATCTCATTATAACAGTTCTTGTTCCAATTGCTTATGCTTCTAGTTGAGAAATGCTATAGACTGATTCTTCATGACTTAACTTTTTCCTCGTATACCCGTGACTTGAGTTTAAAATTTTCAGTATGATCCAGAGATGTCTCCAAGAAATGTACAATACCATGGCCCTCCACAGGTGATGCTGGGATATCTGAAGTATCTTTGGTCACTTGGGGAGGACCACAAGAGAAAGGATGCATTTGCTAGGTTGCAGGTAATTTCTCAGCTTTTTAGAGCCTTCAGCCACCACATAAACAATGTTTGTCTCCTAACCTGGTTTTGACATGCTTCCAGGATTTGGCCTTTGAGATCTCTAGTGCTCCAAATGCATCCCCAAATTGTCAGAATGGACTGCTGAACTCTCCATGTGCTCCACTCCTTGCTCGTGTATATCTCAAACTAGGAACATGGCAGCGGGAGCTTACTCCCGTGTTACATGATGACTCAATACAAGGTAAATGAGTGCCTGGCATTATTTTCTGTACACTTATAAGATTGGGTAACTGCTCACAATATTTATATTGCCATTCGTAGATATCCTCAATGCATTAAGAAATGCTACTCAGTTTGCTCCGAATTGGGGAAAAGCGTGGCACACTTGGGCCCTATTTAACACTGCAGTGATGTCACACTACACTTTGAGAAGTTTTGGTAATACTGCAGCGAAGTTTGTTGTTGCAGCAGTCACTGGATATTTCCACTCAATAGCATGTGCAGCGAATTCTAAGGGCATTGATGACAGTTTGCAGGTTAATTCTTGAATTTTTGCATGGGTCAGTGACCTTATGAGTTTTGACAGTCCTGATCTAAAGGCATGGTGAACTTCTTGGTACCTTAAGAAATAAGATGAATCTATGGACATCCTTGTACCCTGGTTTTTGTACTATGTTATCGATATTTGTATATTCTTTCTTCTGTAAAGTTTTTTTGGCTTCTTTTTGCATTACTAAAGCAAGCTCCTATGCTTTTGGTTGACCTTGTTTAATCACTGGAATATCCTGTTTACTGAAACTGTTTTTTTGATATTTACCATTTTGGCTCATTATGAAATTATGCTCATTTAAAAACTACGATAATCAAAATTTTGATAGTCCTTTTTAATTGTATTTAGTATAGTGCATAATGATAGAATTTAGGCATCATCAGTTGCACCTTGAAGGGCATTCTCTTTGACAATTTGTTATGTCGTGCTTTATGGAAATTATCGTGACATTTGGTTTGGTCCTGTTTAACTGTATCTTTTGACCTCTTTTGTAGGATATACTTCGTCTATTAACACTATGGTTCAATCATGGGGCAACAGCGGAAGTGCAAATGGCTTTACAAAGTGGTTTTGCCCTTGTTAGTATAGACACTTGGCTGGTTGTTTTACCACAGATTATTGCTCGAATACATTCTAACAATCAAGCTGTGAGAGAACTTATACAGTCACTTTTGGTTCGGATAGGACAAAGTCATCCTCAGGTTTGCTGATGCCACCTTCTGAACCTTAAAGTTGTCCTATTATTAGTTCAATTATTGGTTCACTTTGGACAAATAAGTTTTGGTCCATGTGAGTGTGGCTATCCTATTATGCAATAAAATTGTAAGCACACTACACATGCAGGAATCTTCTGTGGTAAAAATAAACATATAATTAAGATTGTCCTGTTATCAGTTGACTTATTGGCTTTCCCTTTTAACTAATAAATTTTGGTCTATGTGAGTATGGCTCTGCTATTATGCGATAAAATTGCACACTACATCATGCGGGAATCTTCTGTGGTAAAAATAAACATTCAAATGTAATCTTCCGTAATAAGTGCAATATACACAAGTTTATGTCATGAATTCAGTCCATAAAACCACCATACTACTCTCTTTGATATGTGTATGTTAATTGTTTCTTCGAAGAGGTGTTTCATTTTCTTATTTTTACTGGTTTTGCATCACTTTTCTATATGGACATAAAATCCTGAATAAATAAATGGCATTATGGCATCCCATTGTCTTGGGATCCATTCAATGTTTTGTTGATATGTTTGCCCAACACATCGTAATGATACAGAATTAGTCTGTCAGCAAGTATAGTTGGATGTTTTTGGATGGTGACATGGGACTTTGTTCTGAATGCCTTTAGGGGAGAAGAGAGCATGAATATTAGAAGGCTAACGTACCCTCATATCCTGTTGTTTTTGGCAATTGAAAGATAACATGTCCATGGTGTCTTGATGTGAAGATCATGACGGTTGAGTAAATTAGGAATGTTGAAACTGGAAATCGGCAGAGGGTACCGCTGCATGACTGAAAATTTTCACAAGTTTGGCTTATTATTTCATCTAGAGGGAGTTTCATGTGGCTTGTAAGATCTGTATGTCAGTGCTTGTAATTATACCACAAGTACATTTCCTGAAAAATTTATCACCCTTTATGATTATTGTTGATTAACAAGCTTCTTTACAGTTAAATATATTTCCTACTACAGCTCACAATGACACATTTTGTCAATGTAGGCGCTAATGTATCCGCTTCTTGTGGCATGCAAGTCAATAAGTGATTTGCGGAGAGCTGCTGCGCAGAAAGTAGTGGACAAGGTGCGACAACACAGTAGTCAACTTGTAGATCAGGTATATTGCCCTTTGTTATATACCTTCATCTTCATTTTCCATTCTTGTTCTACAGAACTTAACTGGATCTTACTAAAACATATTTTGTGTAGGCCCAGCTTGTTTCAAAGGAATTGATAAGAGTTGCGATACTTTGGCATGAAATGTGGCATGAAGGATTGGAAGAAGCTAGTCGTCTATATTTTGGGGAACATAATATTGAAGGAATGCTGAAGGTTCTAGAACCTTTACATGAAATGTTAGAGGAAGGGGCCATGAGGAGTAACACCACCACCAATGAGAGAGCTTTTATTCAGGTAGTTTACTCTATTTTTCGGGTTGTTCATTAAATAACATGTAATTTTGAATCGTCATACTTATGTAGCTACTCATCGAACCTAGAGAACATAAAGGCAAAAATCAATTTCAGCTGCCAACATCTACTTTTAGTATAATTTTGCAAAACATGTTCTATATGCTTGCTTTTGGAAACAACTCAGAAGTGTAGCTGTAACATGTTATGCAGTCTTCTAACTTACGTAGATTGTATCATATAAGTCTATGGTACATTCCTTTTAATGAATAGTACGGCATTTCAGAATGATTTATATTAATGTTTACTCTCATTTGTATTCTTATATATATATATATTGTCATATTTTAGGCATATCGTCAAGACTTACTTCAGGCCTATGAATGCTGTATGAGATACAAGAGAACTGGAAAAGATGCTGAACTGACTCAGGTACATCTAAGTCAACAATGTCATTTCTTCTCTAATACTTGGGATTTGATTCTTTCCTCTGTTAGAATGTAATGCGTGCCTGATGTTTTTTTTGACGAACGTGCCTGATGTTTATTTATCTTCTATTTAGGGCATTTTTCCAATCTCCCTGTTTATAGGATTTAGTTTTAATAATTATTAGTTAAAATTATTTATTTCCTATTGTCCTAGCCATATCTGCAGCCCACTAAGTGTTGGTTCATTCCTTGTTTTTAGGATTAGGTTATCTTGTTTTAATAAACAAAAGGTATCTGACAATTGTATTTAGAAGAGTTCTACGTGAACAGTAATCTGAATACGGATTTGAGGATTCCTCACAAAAATTTGTTGGTGTGAGATGCTTTCCTTAGATTGCTATTTTCCTTGCATTTAGATTGAGGACTTTTCATACTGGGCTGAATTGTGAGATACTTTATTCATATTTTTGAGCTTTATCTTTTCATTCTCGGGTTCTAAAAAATGTATCTCAACTCAACTGCTCATTGGTTATGTTATTGCAAGACTCGAATGAAAAAGTTGCTCTAATAAATGTGTTAGAAATATGGATTAGAGTTATTGGGACTGTTAGATCTAAATTGTCACTTGGGCTATGTGCTTTAAAATTTATTGGAGAAACGGGCAATTTGTGTATGGTTGGACCACAGAAGGTTTGAATCCATTAGAAGTTGCTAGGGATAGTCTATTAAGGAATGTGAGGGAGTTTGTTAAGGGTCACCATGGGTGACCTAAGCATAGATGTTGATATCAGTAATTAGCAAGTTCCTAATCTGGTACCCAGTCAATTATTTAACAAATTTGTTAGGCTTTTGCATATGGCCAGAGAGTATTCTTTCTTTGTTCACTGATTGGAAATGTTTGGCCAGGGAATTTCTCCATCGTTTACCTAAGTTGTTCCCTACTCTGTATTTTCTTGTATTTAATAATCCCTTGTGATGCTCTTGTGCATTTTAGATTCTGAAATCACTATCATCTGGCAGTAGAATAAGCTAGTGTATTAGATCATATATAGTACGATAATATGCTTTGTGGATAGAAGTTTTTGTACTTTGTCTGTACTAATCTGCTGCCGTGCTGATCTTTGATTCTTTCTTTGTTACTTGTCTCATTTGTTGTTTCACTGAAATCACTGGTTGTCTGACTTATGTTTCTGTTGGCCAGGCATGGGATCTCTACTATCATGTATTTAGAAGGATAGATAGACAACTCCAGTCACTGAAAACTTTAGATCTGCAGGCAAGGAATAAGTTTCCTTTTTTGAAAAGTTCCCTTTGAGTTGATCAATGTAGAAATGAAACACTCACTTTTCCATCTTGTAATGTGTTGTGTTGGCAGTCTGTGTCACCAGAGTTGTTGAATTGCTGCAACCTGGAGCTTGCTGTGCCCGGAACTTACCGTGCAGGTGAAAAAAGGTTTCATAAATTAATGGAGTAGATATGATATACATCAAACTGACTTGTTAAAGACTTGTTATCTAGATTCACCTGTGGTGACAATTGCATCATTTGCACCTCAACTAGAAGTAATAACATCTAAACAACGACCCAGAAAATTGACCATTCATGGGAGTGATGGAGAAGATTATGCGTTCTTGCTCAAGGGCCATGAGGACCTACGTCAAGATGAGCGTGTTATGCAGGTAACTTGTTGTATTATTTTGCATTATATTAGCTCCGTTTAGAAAAGATTGTTATATTATTTTAGTTTAATTGTTCAATTCCTTAATAGGGTGCGATCATACCATCACTAATGCACTGTATCCCATCAGAACTCCGAAGTTAAGTGTGCTTGGGCGAAAGTAGTACTAGGATGGATGACTTCGTGGGAAGTCCTCATGTTGCACCCACTTGTTTTTATGGGGAGCATCCTCGTGCTCATTGGCTTTTATACAATGCCTTTGAGATGGATATAACCCCTATATCAATTTTGGTGCATTCTAACTAGATTCAGTTATCATTGTCACATAGTTGAATTTTAGTTTACCTTGGGTTTTCTGGGCAATGATAATACTTGGGCCTTCTTCATACACCCTCTCGATTTTATATTGGGGCAAGGGTGTGTACATCATGGCCCCCCAGATCCCGCCTAAGGCGGGTTAACACTGGGTATATTGTTGTGTTCAATTCCTCAATAGTTGTGCCGAATGCTAAAATGACATTCTTTTCCAAACACAGGTATTATTATTATTATTATTATTATTATTATTATTATTATTATTATTATTATTATAAGCAAAAAAATTACATAAAATTAGTGGGAAGCCAAGATATAATACATCTATTATTATTATTATTATTATTATTTTTTATTATTATTATTATTATTATTATTATTATCCGATGAATATAGTTATACAATTACATAAAGCTGGATGGGAGCCTAGAAACAAGTTGGGCCCCCACACCCTTTTGAATGCAAAAACTCAATCTATGAAAAATAAATACACCACTCCTAGCATTGTTAGAGTGGCTAATAGCGAGAGACTTAATACGTGAGAGCGTGTCCAAAGCCTCCTTATCGAATTCCCCAAATGTAGAGAAAGCGAAAGGGATGAATTTGTATCCGTTCTCCTCACATTTGGACACATACTTCTTATTTTTCCTCTCCACGGCATTATGCAAGGCCAAACCAGGCGTCCAAGAACTTGCACCCATACCAACAAAGGGAGAGACCCCGGTCACATCCACACAAGCATCCTTACCCTGATGCCAATTAAAGAGTAAGAGGTCTGCAGGCCTAATGACTTCATTAATTTGGCTTCTACAGAATTTCAAGTCCTAGACAAGCCCTGTTCGCAGGAGTAATATAAGCCTTAATATCAGTGTCGTAGTCTATTTTAATCAGTCTCTGGATACCGAATGATGTATATGCCCTTCATCTCTAGCTTCTGATCATATAAATTATGCTTCACATCACTGTCTTATTTGTTTTCTATGGTGTTTCCGTGATGAAATTAAATTGTTATCCCATTTTTGTCTTTGCTATCAACTGATGGCTGAGGGATCTTTGCTATTGTGCTTGCAGCTCTTTGGTCTTGTCAATACTCTACTTGAGAATTCCAGGAAAACTTCTGAAAAAGATTTGTCTATCGAACGATATTCTGTCATACCATTATCTCCTAACAGTGGATTGATTGGTTGGGTGCCTAACTGTGACACCTTGCATCATCTTATTCGAGAGTATAGAGATGCTCGAAAGGTGGGTAAAGGTTCTTCACTTATTGTTGATGTCATATACAGTATGCTGTTTGACACTGTTTTCTACAGATCACATTGAATCAAGAACACAGGTACATGCTAAGCTTCGCTCCAGATTATGACCATTTGCCTCTCATAGCAAAAGTGGAAGCGTTTGAGTATGCTCTCCAAAACACAGAAGGAAATGACTTGGCTAAGGTATGTACCTGTCAGTCGAGCATGTGCCCACGGTTCTATATTGTTGGCTGTGTTCCCATATCTTTTTTCTTTTTAATTGCTTCCCTAGTCTGAATCACACATCCTTTTGTTACACAGGTTTTATGGTTGAAGAGCCGAACATCAGAGGTCTGGTTGTATAGACGAACAAATTATACGCGAAGCTTGGCAGTCATGAGCATGGTACATGTAACAACTTATGTTTATTATATTGGCATTGCAAACTGTATGACATAAATCATCACCCCAGTATAGTCCTGCACAAGCAGGATCCGGGGGGTCAAGATGGGGGCCCATACCCTGAACATGTCAATGAGGATGCACCCAATAGACCCAAGGAATGGAAAACTGAAATTCAACTATGTGACAATAATAACTGAATTTAGTTAAAATCTACCAAAATTGATGTAGGGGCTATATCCATCTCAAAGGAGTAGGAGGAAGCTAGATCCTGAACACAATATAATGTTGATTAACCTGACATATAATTTGTAGTATGGCTCTTTGGTTGTATGTGCTTTTGAGATAAATATAGCCCCTTATATCAACTTGCGCATTTTACCTAAATTTAGTTATTTTTGTCACATAGCTTAATTCAGTTTTTTTTTGTCCTGCTCTTGTTGTCTTTGGGTCTTTCAGAAACATCCTCTCAATTTTTTCGGGGTAAGGGTTCGTATATCTCGACCCCCCAGACCTTGCTTCTAGTGGGATTACACTGGGTTGATAAGTAAGCAACCTGACACTCAGTCCCCGCTAAATATCAACCCACTAGATTATTGACAAATATTGTGTTGCAATCTAAAAAGCTACTGCACAATCTTACATGTACATGTTTCTAATGTCTTTAGAGTTCTAAGTCATTTATTACATTTATTGCATTTTAATTAGTGATGTTATAATCTGAAGGAGCTGAATAACTGATTTAAAAACGTGAAACTTGTTCGACTACATTTTTTTTTTCTTATCTGCAACATATTTCACAGCCATTTTTTTTAACAAAAAAACTTATTAGATTATTTTCACTTCATACTTGTATGTAACAGGTTGGTTACCTTCTTGGTTTGGGGGATCGGCACCCAAGCAATCTTATGTTACAGCGTTTCAGGTATTTTATCAGCCAAGTGTTTACCCTTTTCGAGGCATATTTAACATGCCAACACTAGGTGTCTTTTTTTTGCAGTGGGAAAATCCTACACATTGATTTTGGGGATTGTTTTGAAGCTTCAATGAATCGAGAGAAATTTCCTGAGAAGGTAAGCTCTGCAGTGTCCTCATACTGTGTTTTGATAAGGGCCTCTAGTTAATCTTGAGCTGCAAGCACGTAACCTATCTTTATTATTAATCCTCAGGTTCCCTTCCGTCTGACTAGAATGCTAGTGAAAGCTATGGAGGTCAGTGGAATAGAGGGTACCTTTCGTACTACTTGTGAAAATGTGATGCAAGTTCTTCGAACCAACAAAGATAGTGTCATGGCTATGATGGAGGTAATGATGGAAAAACATTCTGTAGTTTCTGAATTCAATGTCATTCTACGCAGATAAATCATAACTCAGTTCCTTAATATTGCCCTTGGTTTCCTGCTTACATCAGGCTAGATCTTGTGGCTACTCGCTAATTCTCGGTTTCTTTTTATCAGGCCTTTGTTCATGATCCTCTGATTAATTGGCGTTTATTCAATTTTAATGAAGTCCCACAAATGTCGACCCTTGCAAGCACTCATGTAGCACCTGTCAATAGTGAAGAATCTGCTCCGAATAGAGATCTTGCTCATCCTCAACGTGGAGTTCGTGAGAGGGAACTTCTGCAGGTTCTGGATTTTACCAAAAATGCATCTGCATATTAAGAAGTTAAATGTATTAGTCTTAATATATCACATTGGTTTTGTGTAGGCTGTTCATCAGCTTGGAGATGCTAATGAGGTTTTGAATGAGCGTGCTGTGATTGTAATGGCTCGGATGAGTAATAAGCTAACTGGACGTGACTTCTCTACTGGTCCTATGTCAACTGGTTCCGTTCAATACGTAACAGACAGCAGTAACATGACATCTTCTGATGCTCGGGAAGTTGAACATGGCTTGTCTGTCAAACTTCAAGTCCAGAAATTGATTGCTCAAGCTACTTCGCCTGAAAACTTGTGTCAGAATTATGTTGGGTATGCTTAATTTTGTTTTATGCTATTCGAACTTGAATATATCATTGCATTCATAATCAAAATTTTGAGAGTCCCTTATGTTCGATTCGACATATCATTATTTTATGCTTCTATTAGTAACTAAAATTGTGATGTAGTTGCTCTAATAAGAAAATGGCTAATAATCACATTGACATTGTAGAAGTGGGTTTTATTTTTCTTGGATATTTATTGCTGGATTTTGATATTGGGCAAGGCGAATCAAGTTGGAGAAAGAAGCTCCACGTTACTTGCTGGTTTCAGAAACTTCTCGAATATAAACTTTCATTATGAAGCTACTTTTTGCTGAACATAACTTTTAGTCTCTTGGGGTTTATTTTAATCCATAAAGCTATCGAATCCTTCCCGGTAATTGGGTTACCAGAACGCTTGATCATAAAAAAGGATTTTAGTTGGCTTGTTCATCTATTGGTACTGAGCTGCTCAGTCACTATTGTTTTCACCTCTTGGTTTGCACTAGCAAGGCTATTACTGATGGTTTCTTCTGCATGTTTCAGGTGGTGCCCGTTCTGGTAATTTTTGATGGACTCTTCAAAATTATGTATGTGCTGTATTTGTATTTATCTTCCTTTTCCCTTCGGTTCATCATTGTATATATGGGACTTGAGCATGTACAGGAGTCAAAGGACTGTCTTTGTTCCGGAATCCGGATTTTAGCATATAGAATAATATTGGCCTTGCCATGGTATGACTGTTTTTTCCATCCTTAACTCTTGAGGTTCCTGGTAACTTTGCTTAACCCCTCTTTTTAAATATAGTTTTTCCCTAATCAAACATATGGTGGTGATTAGGGCAGCAAGAATTGTATGAGTGTTAGCCTGTTTACTTTTTACTACTGCCTACCTATGGACTGTATTTCTTGTCGAGAGAAAGTACGGTAGATTAATGGGAGTTTGATGAAGAGTCTAACATGGTGGGGATTTTGGATTTTTAGATTCTTGGTTGGCAAAGGGATGAAATAGAATGAAGGTGCTTTACGGTAATGGTGATTGCTCGAGTGAGAGTCGGGTGAAGTCCCATGTTTGTGATAGACGTTTTGTTGCACTTCTAAAAGAAAGTCCTGCTGTTCTGTTCCCAATTTATGTCGCACTCACCGTATCCCCGGGGTTTCAATACCCTTCTATTGTTAGACAATTCCTCATCACTTGAGGTGAGGTGGGGTGAGGTGAATAAATCATCCGCGAACTCAAATTGAGGGAGTTTTTCTATGATAGCATATGGATAATAATACTAATGGTTAATTTTCAAAAAGTTGTGTTTTATCCCCAGTGTCAAACTCTATCGCTCTATTGCACTCTTTCGTGTGTTCAATTTCACCTTATGTGCTGGGCATGTTTCACTTATAGAAAATGGCTTTTTAGTGAAAAGTGATTTTTTGTCTTGAAAAACGTAAAAAGTAGAGAGTTGTACGAATTTCAAGAATATTAAAAGTAGGTTTTTGATTGAAAGGACTTTTGTTGGGAAAGTGAAACAAGGCCGACATACAACTCCGTAATTCGCAGTAATAAATTAAAAATTCAATGATAATCATATCCAAGCAAATGAATAACTACATGGAAGAATAGTGAACATAATATGAGTCATTTTAGTATAGCGTTGAAAAATTCTACGTAGGGTTTTGATTTAATTATATGGGGTTTCTTTGTTGTTTCTTGTGGATAATAATTTTGTTTCATGATAACCTTTCATGCTTTCCAAACAAAGTACGAGACCATCAAATAAGAACAAATGTTCAATGGGGCCTAATAAAAATTGTGACACTTGACATAATGTACAATGGCATAATCAATAATTTTGCCTCTATGTTGAGGATTGGCTTTGGCTTATCTTCAGGCTTGAAAAGTTTGCAACGTGATGAACACTTCCGCAACAAAGTTTGGGTTGGGTGTTCTCATTGGGATAGTTTTGAATGGTGAGACTTGGTTTTTTTGTCATTTAGTAGCCATGGTGGAAGAACTAAAAGAGTCTCCATTAGTCATTATTTTGGGCAAATCGAGCACAACTACACGATGTGGGAACGTGTTAGACCATTTGCATTCATGCATCTGCTACAGTATTATGTACTGCAACTTTTTTCTATTCTCTCTCTGCCATCATCCATACACTCCATTTTCTCCATATAAAATTACACATATACTCTCTTCTCTAATTAAAATTATATATATGTTTGTTACTTGATGAAATATTTAAAAGTCATTCTACATTTGTTAAAAATTTTACGTACTATTCTTAATTAAACAAGTTTTAGTAATGAAATTAAGGAAAATAAAAATTATAATTGGATAGATAATGCATTTCAAAGCAAACAACAAGAGAGTACATCTCAACATAAAAAAACAACACAAGAAAATACACAACAATCCGCATACGAGATACTTGATTCAAACAAATACAATACTTAAATATCA
Source organism: Fallopia convolvulus (assembly GCA_964016875.1). Lineage (NCBI taxonomy): Eukaryota > Viridiplantae > Streptophyta > Magnoliopsida > Caryophyllales > Polygonaceae > Fallopia > Fallopia convolvulus. Next base: position 30,658,050 of record OZ024719.1, read on the forward strand.
TAATCCGATTCATACTCGTGCTTAAATCTTCTCCAAATGTGCTCCACCAAGTCTACCTACAACTGGTTGCGTGTATCCCAAACCCGAAGTTGAAGATTGTTAAGGATATAGTTGCACATATCATTCGTCCTCTCAGTTAAGAACGTTCGGTTGACACCTTCTAGCTCATCATACGGAGGAATCACCCATCTGTTACATTCGTATATAGCTCTTTCATCTTCTATAATAATATTGTGTAAAATAACACAAGCTCATTATTTTTCCAATAAACCCAACATACCAAGAGCGAGCTGGGTTGCGAACAATATGAAATCGGGATTGTAAAATTCCAATTGTCCTTTCCACATGTTTGCGACAACCGTCTTGGCGTTGGGCAATGGATTTCACAAATTTTGTCCAAGCCGGGTATATACCATCAGTGAGATAATAACCCTTGTTGTATTCAATGCAAGAAAACACACACCACCGCGAGACCCACGACGAGCACGTGGTGGGTCACTAGCACCATCTGGTTGGGTGCTATAGGCTAGGATGGATGAAAGATCGACACTTCCGTCCGAGCTTATGGGCGTTTGTGGTTGCGTATGAACAAATTGCACATTTGGATGACCAACAAAGTTGGGTGAGAAAGGCATAACATATTGCGCATTTGGAATACCAACAAAGTTGGACAAGGAGGGTATAACAAATTGCGCATTTGGATTACCAACAAAGTTGGACGAGGAAGGCAACACAAATTGCGCATTTGGATTACCATAAGACTAGGAGAGGAATTGTTGGATATATTCCAAATCTGCTTGGGAGTTCATTTGGAAGGGATTTTGGGAGGTATTTTGAGAGGGATCTATCTTAAAAATAGACAAGGATAAAGAGATGGAGTGAAATATGCAAATGAGAGTTGAGATAACTAGCTATATATAGTCACAAATTAGGATTTTCTAAGCCAAAACCACTCCATCAAAACCAGGGGCTCTGAAAAACTCGAAAATACTAAAATGCTCCCTTTAGCCTTGAAACGACCTCAAACACTCAAAAAATCCTTTAGATCATCACAAAGGCATGAGTTTGACTTGTGAGCTCGTTCCCTACTTGGAAAGATATAACAATAGTCATTCCGACATAGGACGACCATTTTCCGCCGATCTCGGCGAATGCCCATATCACCCTAAAAAGTACAATTATTCTAAATTTAATCAAATATATGCAATATTAATGTCTACGGATAGATTAAAAAATATGAATTATGGTATTTTTTATAATGTATAAATTGCCCAATTGGGCAATTTTAATGAATTCCATTTATCAAATAAAAGTTAGCGTGTCACGTGTCGCCCACTAAGTGGGCCGCGCTCGCCCATTGCTAGCGCAACACGTGGTGCACACTAGTTCAAATTGGGAGGTGATTTGTATCAAAACGTAGCATGAGAGGAGATCAATGATGTCGTTTCAATTGTTTACACGCGCTAGAATTTTTTCTTCCAATTCTCTCTCCTTCAGTGTAAAAAATGCACATGTGTTTCTCGATACATGCAACATTCATATTATTTTATTATTTGTTTGACATGATGCACCTCAAAATAGCTCCGTTGTGGGGTGCTCTTAGGAGCACATTGAAAACGAAGTTTATTCCTTTTGATTTGGACAAATGTACAAGTTTAGAAGTTTAAACTTACACCGCCTCTTAAATTTTGCCCTATGTAAATATAAATAATTTATTAATATTTTTAATAATACGTCGGAAATATCAAAAGCAGCTTCAATTAAAGTTACTCTCATACCCTTAATTAATATTTAAAATAATATATATTTTCCCTTAAATATGAAATTCTCTACGTCACCTAAAACCAAAAGCTTGTCTTCCTCCATGGATGGGAATCTAAGACTAGTCCTAATCATCTACTGCTTCTTAAACTACAAATGTTGTGCCACTACTAATACTATGATACATGTTTCTATTTAAAAAATTTATTCCTTCTATAACCTCTCTCATCAACAGACCTTTCCTCTCTCTTCTATGCATCTCTCCTTTTTTAGTTACTCATCTTCTTCTTCTTCCCTCGAAATACTTCATTTAGTAGCATAATAGAATAGTTCAATAATTTTTTTAATAGAGCGGATTTTTCTCAAAATTTTTATGGGCTTGTATTGTAACACCCCGACTTCCGTCGAGGCGCTACTAGGGAATAGACCTTACAAGGTACTATTTATTAGGTTGACAACTACACTGTAGGACCTTACAACTCGGGCACGACGAGAAAAACATAATAAAATATCCAACCTTTATTTAATAAAACTTAGAAAAATGTAATTATGCATGAATCCCCGAAAATTATAAATAATCAAATACGTCATAACGCCTACTGAAACTGAACTATCTGATCCAAAAGACAATAACTGAAACAAAATACCACTTTGTCTAACAAATATTAAAATCAATATTCTAACTAATATAAATAACTAATATAAACCAATCCCACTATGACACGCGCTCTCTAGTGTGGTCTAGGCTAACTTCCTAGATCCTCATAGTGTGGTTCAGCCGTGTCATCTCCTTGGCCTTATCATATAAATCATTTCCTTATAATTGCTTCAAGTAAGTGGGATCAGTCGTGAATAACTACATTCTCTTTTGTCCTCCATTTCGAACTCCATGCTAATCTTCTTAAGTTGGATGTTCGGATCTTCCTAAAACGAGCAACATCCTTTCTTCAACTGACGTTCCTAGTTGAAGTTCGATCACTTCTAATCTAATAACTTATATGCCTAGGTTAAATTTGCTCCAGCTTGCTCCATTGTCTTCTATGTCGACCACTCTGCCTTCCTCTTGCACTAGATTCAACTACTCGATGACCAGTATTACGAAACTCCATGAGACCATAACACAACACTTCAATCCTACTCTTGTTACTTCCTCACACTTCTCAAATAATTCTAACACTACGAACGAGATTAACTTCTATCAAACTTACACTTAGAATTAGAAGGTTAAAAGTAATAAACTACCAGAGGTCCTTCAGCTGATGGTGGCGGAGTCATGACGTGTCACCTACCCCCTATATGCAACATGCCTACCCCACTTAAAACATTTTGAAAACACCGACCGGTTTTAGTTTTTAGTTGGACCTCGGGTACACTCGTTGGTCAGTTCCATGTGCCCTGTTGTCAACCTGGCTCTGATACCAATTTGTAACACCCCGACTTCCGTCGAGGCGCTACTAGGGAATAGACCTTACAAGGTACTATTTATTAGGTTGACAACTTCACTGTAGGACCTTACAACTCGGGCACGACGAGAAAAACATAATAAAATATCCAACCTTTATTTAATAAAACTTAGAAAAATGTAATTATGCATGAATCCCCGAAAATTATAAATAATCAAATACGTCATAACGCCTACTGAAACTGAACTATCTGATCCAAAAGACAATAACTGAAACAAAATACCACTCTGTCTAACAAATATTAAAAATCAATATTCTAACTAATATAAATAACTAATATAAACCAATCCCACTATGACACGCGCTCTCTACCGCTCCGGCCCGCCATCTTGCCTCGGTTCCTGCACGGCTCCCTGATTCATACCTGGAACTGAAAAATGTTCCCCGAAGGGTCAGCGTCTAATCTACCAAGCTATAAAGAATATGGAAACTGTAGAACGCTTTGAAATCATTTCTCTAAAATCAGCATACAAATCCACAACCGCAATCATAACTCTAGAGGCCAATACCTAAATTAATTATGTCAGTCACAACAGTCACATACGCATTTGCAATCACAGTCACACAACAATGCAATTCTTCCTTTGTCCACAATCCGTCTTCCAAGGCGCTCATCACCACGCCGAGTGCAGAGGCAGGCCCTCCCACTCCACTTCCCAATCTCCCTTCAAACTCCGGGCTAAGCCTCCACTGGAGCGCTTGCCAAAAACACACAGATAATAATTTTCGTTTGAAGGGGTACGATTTTCCCAGTCACACGGGTCAAAGTAGCCAACTCTTCCTCAACACCAGCTACAATGGGCCGTGTCGGAAACGGTACCAACACAGAGAAAACGTTCCAAAATAATTTCCGATAAAATACATTTAAAATCATTAATGCACACAACACACAAGGAGTTCAAAACAATTTAAAAGGTATTCGGGACTAGTTCCCAAAACCCGTCCTACAATATCGATACGCAATCTAACAAGGGAGAATAGAACCGAGCAAGTCGAAAAACGAATTACCTCGAACTAGGATTCCTTTGAAGAAGTCGGAATTAAGAGCGTAGGCAAAAACGACTTCCTAAGAGAAATATTAATGTGACAACAATGATTAGGTCCAACCCAACTTCTTCTAACGAGGTATATGAAACAAACAACTCTTATTTTACGATTCTGACCTAAAGCGTGACCCAAACATTAACTAAACTAACCTATATACATGAAATAAAAGCTAGGAACTACACAAACACATAATATTCTATGCTACTATATAACACGTAACACTAACTTATAATAAATACTACTATCTCCCATCTTATTCCACTAATTACGAACGAGTTTATTTTAATATAATCAAACCACACCCTATTACTATATTTATAGAACTTACCTATCAACCTACTAATTACCAATAATCTACGCCACACAATTCAACCAAAGCAAACCACCACATTAAATAATGAAAGCCGGCCCAATCTCTCTACTTAAGCAAACCACCGAACTGGCCCAAGTTCAACCGTCTCCCATACCCAAAATTACAACGAATCACACCCTTTGACTATTCCACGTGGGGCCAGCCTATATTTCTTCTTCGACTTCTAACTTGCAACTTGAGATCGCAAAAGCTCGGCATCGGCGTTCATTCAACTTTGTTTTTCTAAGCCAACTACCACCACTCAACTTTCTTAACTAGTTCATCATCCCCTCTCCTAAACCGTTTGGCTGACCGGCCCTAGGCGAACGCCCGGATCCGGTGCACCAGCCCGCATCACCGGTGAAAGTGAACTCGCGTTCCACCGACGTTTTCTCGGCATGACTTGATTCCAACAAAGCGATGACGCTCGCTCAGTCTAGACCACCCTAACTGTTGAAACCAGGGAGGAAGGCAAAGGAAATACATCTACATACCGTGACTATTCGATCGGCAATCGGCAACTCCGACGACTAGCGAGTGCTCGTTCTGCTTACGCCCCTACAAACGGAGGAGGAGCAAGGTTGTTCGGGTTTAAGAAAAGGGAACGAAATGAAAATTGAGAAAAGAAAACAGAGCTTCCACGACACCGGAGAAGATGAACAGGGGAGTCGGTAGCCTTACCGGAGATTACGTTCTTCACCGAGCACCACCGAAAAATCCCTAGCGGGGACGGACACCAACGAAGCGAGTTCGTCCTGGTGTTCCTGAGGGTGTTTGTTTTTCTCAAACCCAAGGTTATAGTTTGATTGAACGTAAATACGTAATTGGTTTGGACTTAAGGAGATACAATGAGAAAATCCGTTTGGATAGAAATAATCAGGATAGATTTTTATTGTTTAGATGTGATGTTCGGTTAGTATCCGAACTCTAGGAATCAGATTAGATGGCATAAAATATAGGGTGAGGGTTTCAATAAATAAAACTAACGTATATAAATATATATATATATAAGATATCAACGTATATATATATAAGGTATTAAGGAATTGATCTAACTAAATAATTGTATCGAATTAAAGGCTATCTTATTTCGACTACTTGTAGTCCGAGAAATTTACTTTTCCACTCTAGACGGAAACGGAATGCGAATATTACATACTACCCCCCTTAAGTAAGTTTCGTCCCGAAACTTTATAGAAAGGAAACTATATATCGAGGTTTCACAAACCTCTCCCCCTAAAAAGGGGTTCGTCCTCGAACCAAAATTTGCCGAAAAAAAAAACATAGATAACGCTAAACAACTAAGATATGTATTACAACAACCAATCAACCAACTAGTCAAGTCATATGTGGGAAGAAATTAAAACTCACGCAAACAAACATCTATATTGTACTCTCACTCACTACTAGTTCTTCCCCACAAACACGGGAGACTACACGCGGGTACAACTTTGTGTAACTCTTGCTCATCCTAGACTCGGTTTTCCAACTGGCCTCCTCGACTCCTCGTCGAGACCACTAAATCAGCACAAGGGGTATTTTCTTATTCCGTACCATCTTCATCCGCCAATCTAGAATCTTCAACGGCTGCTCTCAGAAGTTTTGATCTGGATCCACCTCCAACTTCTCATAATTAATTCTATGACTAAGATCCGTGACATACGATCTGAGCTACAAAATATGGAAAAGGGGATGAATTCCGTCCAAAACTTATGGCAACGCTATCCTATAGGCGATGTCGCCCACTCTCTCGACTATCTCGGGCAGACCAATATTGTTGGGACTCAACATCCCTTTCACCCCGAATTTCTTGACCTTGCGTGTTGGCGATACCCTCAACAAAACATGTGCCCCACCTCGAACTCTAGCGGTTGACACCTCTTGTCTGCCTAGGAGTTCTGGCAACCCTTTGCTTCTAACATGCGTTCACAGATCAAAGCTACCTTCCCAACAATCTCCTAAATTATTTGAGGCATCTGAGCATCTCTCGTACCATATTTGATAGATCATCCAACGTAAAGGTGTCACGCCTCTCCGCACATACAAGGCCTCGTGAGGTGGCAACTTAGATGCGGAACACTAACAACTATAGTATGCAAACTCTACTAATCTTCGAGCACCTTGACCAATTTCCTTCCCAATTCAGAACAACTGTTCTAAGCACTTCCTCCAACACTTGATTCGACTAGTCACCCACCATATGTCTCCAAAATATATATCCACTAGTCGTTTATTAACCATCTTTAACTGATTTGGTAGGCGAACTCCTTAATATGGTTCCAAGTAAGGACATCCATGTGACATCACTTCCTTAAACGTCATCCTCCATTGGCACGCCTCCTATTTTAGCTCTAAAATGGAGGCAATTTCTACTTTCCACCCATTCGTGGTGAGTCATCTCGTGCCTAACTAGCATGAAATATTTCACTGTGCACCAGACTTCTAATAATAGAATTTAATAGTCTCACCTAAGCTTTCATGCCTCTTACTTGTTAATGTAAGAAAGTCTACTACTCAACATGAGTATCTTACAAAAAAAAATCCCCTATCCTTTGGTCTTGGTCTTACTGGCCGTAATCAACCTTGTATGTTTAAAATTTCCATTGTCGTGACTCACAGTTCTTTAATTTTTGTCTTAACACCCTCTTTTATCCTTCAGAAAGTCAAAAGAATGTCTTACCATTAGAGAATCTTCACCACCAAACACGCTAGTATTTTAACTACGTTCTCCACCACGATATCTCTTAATTTATAATTCAAATTCCGCCTCTATATTGCATTGGTCTATTGGACATAACAGTCACCACACTAAAAGATAACGAACTTCCAACTCCTATGATCACACACACTTAAGCCCTCCTAGTTACTCCAGCTTTAACTTACACTAACTAGAGAAGTGTTTTTATCCCACCAAATGCGAGACGATTAAACAGTCTCTTTCTATCATGTACAAACTTCGGAGGATCATTAGCATTTGTGTAAACCACAAGATCTCTTGGCAACCATCTTGTTTTCTTAAAAACTATTTCATAACATCTCAGGCTAGAAAATTTCTATACAACTTATCAATGGTATTTCGTGAGTCTCAAAAGCTTCACACTTTCGTTAATGCTCTACCAATACACCTATCATGTTGACACCCCAGTTTTCCTTCGACAACCTTTACTTCCTCGACCAAGATTACTCATTCCCCATAGAGGTCTTAGCTACCAAATCAAATTCATGAGCATCTACAAAACTGGCATAACTGAATTCATGACCAAGATTACCCAAGATCAAGGAGATCTACTCCATATAGCAAACAAAGAAAGCAAACAAATCACAAAGCAAAGCAATCAACATCATTAATCTCAAACCAAAGCCAAATTTCATTCACAAATCAAAAGCAATCCACAAACTCCAATCCAAGGTTTCCAAATCCACAAAATCAAAACAAGGCAAAGCTAATCTATCAACCAAACCTATCAAATCTCCTTCTCCTATGCCGATTCCCTCTCTTCTCCTTCTCCTCTCCTTCCTCCTTGCTCTCCAAGTATCCTCTTGAGAGTTTTTGAGATTTGGTTAGTTGCTAAGTGTGTGGGAACCTCCTCCACTTAGAAGATAAGAGAGCCTTAATAGATGAGGGGCAAAAGTGGTAGTTTACAATTTCGTGGCTCGGAGCCCAATCCAGCCAGCGACCGACTCGGACCGACACGGAGCACCTCGGGCCCGACTTACTGGGCAAGTCGGTCCGAGGTCGAAAAATCATCTCGGGTCCGGCGTTGGTTCTAACTCGATCCGGACCTCGTTCCACCTTCTTCTGGTTGGCTTTTCTCTTGTTCTTCTTCATGGCTTGCTCCTCTCTTTCCCTCTTAAGCTTGGGCCTTGCTCCATGTTCCGATTCTCCTTCAAAACGACCCTTGATCCATGCCAAAACACCTACAAAACACATAAAACGCGCATAGTCTCCGAATCTCATAGAAATATGGGAACTAAGCTAAAAAGGAACAAAACACACAAGAAAAGGGGAAAAAGAAACATATTTACAAAGGGAATCATATATAAAACACCACCAAATAAAGAGACATCAAAATACCCCATACTTAAACTTGCTTGTCCTCAAGCAATAACAATGTAAGCAAGACCGAAACATAATCTTCAAGTAAAGCCTCGTATGAAAACACATTTAAGCACAAGTGATTGATATTCAAGCAAGATTACATCATCACACATGATTAAGTGTTCCAAGGAATAGAGTCAATGCAACTAAGCCTCACTTTAGGGATATGTGAATGTGTATCACTCATCATGTGTATGGGTATAGTAATGAACACTCAAGCTCAAAAATCATGCAAGTAAGGACTTTACTATTGAAGCTAATATCACCAAATCCTCCACCTAGAGATGCCTAATACAAAGTACACAAAGAATTCAAACTTGGCTCAATGGAGGTCCTCAAAGAGGTTCCATTCGGCCGGGTTGTAATGGGGCTTTTGGTATTTCTCAAGGTGGGAATTATTTGGTCTTGTGGTGCTTATAATGGGGATTGAACAACCTAAACTCGCACCAACTTCACCAAAATTCCACAATCAATTTCACACTCATCCAAAAGACTTAACATTTTTCCTCTCAACCCAAAATTTCACTTAACATTCCACTTCATCTTTGCTCTTAGGCTTTTTGTTGGATTTTCCACACTTTCTACACTGGACCGACTTTCTTATGACATCGGGCTCGATGTGGTGTGTAACTCGGTCGGACCCTTTTTCTTCACTTAAGCTCTTTACCTTCATTCCACTTTCCATTTCCAACATTTTCTTTCTTTCTTTCTTTCTTTTTTTTTTCATTTTCTTTTTGCACAACAAAGATGCACTACCCACATGATTCATAACACCATTCTTTGCCCTTAAACCAAAGAGAATCTCAACTCTTCAAATACAATCCAAACCTCTCTTCTAAAGTCCAATCCTATAAGGGTCAAGTCATATAAGGCTAGAAATAATATTTTTGAGGAGTTTCAAACAAAGGCCTAGGCTAAAACGGGGCTACAAACAAAGGATTCACTTCATGGTAGGATATAGAACATTTATGTGACTAAAAGAACAAAGTTCAAAATCAATGTGACAATGCTAGGACAAATCTCATGACGGTCTTGGAAAATAGATAAACACCGCAATAGCAAGTTTTACTAAGCATGCATGAGCTAATCACACAAGAAACATGAGGGATATGCAAATATGAACAAGCATCCCTAAAATGGCCAAAAATCAATCTCACAAGGGTCACTCATACTTAGTTTCATAAGAACTCATCCTAGAACTCACATGTTTAATAAAACAAGCAAGATATCATGATCACATCAAAAGCAACATCTTTTTAGAGGCTAAACCATCCAAAAATATGCAAAGGAATTTACATGCTCACATCATCATTAGCTTTCATTTGGACATCTAAGATGGGAATTTCTAGTCCAAAAACTACAAAACACAAAATCTTTTTGTTGTTTTCAACACAATTTTTCAGATTTTTATGGATTTTTGCAAAAATTTCTCTATACAAAACCAAAAACAAAGACTCATCCATTCAAAACCAAATCAATCATCCATGTCATTCATCAAACCACAAACCAAGAAACAAACATCCCAAACACAAACTAGAAACCGAAAACCAAATATCCTCAAAATAACAAACACACACAAGCAAGTGAAATCATGAGCACACTTACCCCCACCCCATACTTAAAATTTTGATGTCCCCATCAAACAAGGAAACCAAAACTTAAAAGCAAGAGAGAAGAGTACAAAGAGCTCACAATTTCTTTATTCTTCAATGGCATGTCTAGAATCACTCGAAGGGGTTGTCATGCCTATATCCTCTTTGGAGTCTCGCTTGCCGCTCCCTCTCGTACACTTGCTCTTGGTAGAAGTCTTGTGGTGGTGGTTGGAGTTGAGGATCCAGGCGCGTCCATTGGTCCTCAAGGGAAGGGAAGTTCCCGCTCATCCATGTGTTGAAGCTATCTTGGACCCGCCACCTTTGGTCCTCCACCTCTCTAAGCTCATCCACCTCTCGCCTAGTGTAGCCGAGGGCTCGGTTCATCTCTTCTTGGCTAGCTTGGAAAGCACCTTGTTGTTGAAGCAATTGTTGTTGTTGTTGGTACATGTATTGTTGTTGAAGATTCACTTGATGGACCTCTTGAAGAACATTCTCTTGTTGAAGTTGAAGATGGGCCATTTGGTTGGCCAAGAAGGACATGTCCACCGTTTGTTGTCGCTCGGGAAACACCATTCCCGGACCATACCATTGGGCGTAGCCTTCATAACCGCCACCTTGAGCTTGTTCTTGCCTTGCACCACTCCCCTCTCCATGATCATAGTGCCTCGGGACCTCATCACCATAAAAGGCACCGGACCGACTTTGATGGAAGTCGGGCCCGATGTCATGTGTACCTCGGTCCACCAATGTTGGAGCTTGGTGCGTGGCTCGGAGGTTGGCCATCAAGCCTTGGAAGCGCTCATCTTCTTCATTTTCCCCACGAGGTGCAAACACAAAGTTATCTTGGTCGGAATCCGGTGAAGATGAAGTGGAGGTAAACCGAATGTGTTGAGGTTGTTGTCGCCGCCCCTCTCTTGCACCTTCGGGGTCACCAAATGAGTGTGGCTTGCCGGCCCACACTTGGTACCAATTGTGATACCGAGAAAGATCATAGAGGTTGGGCACCAACCGGATGGACACACCATCATAGCTCGAGTGAGGGGCCAAAGAAGTCATGTAAACTTTCTCCTTGATGATGTTGGCCTTTTTGAAATACTTCATGTTCATATACTCAACACCATTCGGAGCCGGAGAATACTTGTTAATGTCGACTCCTAGACGCACGGCTAGCCTTGCTATCATCCCGCCGAAATAGATCCAAGAGGAGCTTTGGAAGTCTCGCACCATCTTGACCCTCTCCCATGCAAGGTTCATGGGCTTATCGGTGTGGAAGAGCATCTCATGTAGCAACATAATCTCTTCCTTCATCGGCTTGTTCAACTCATGACGAGCATAGATTGCACATCCCAAAACTCGCACCATGACCCGAAAAAGAGGGCTAGCAATCTCGGTTGTGGTGGCGCCCTTTCTCATCTCGCTCTTCCCGGCCACATGCCCCCACACTTGGTTCACCTTCTTGTTGTCGACGTCGGTCTCTTCTTTTGGACATGGAAACCCGAAGTCGGTAGCCAAGTCCCTAAGAGAGAGATTGTGGTCCTCATTGCCCAATTGGAAGGTGATCGCCCCTTCCTCATCCTCCATATTATCATAAGTGCATTCAAAAGTGGCCATGAATTCCGAGGTGAGGGCGGGATAGTGGGTGTTGTCCCACCTTAGCATCCCATTGAGACCGATGTGGGAGTAGCACCTTGGAAGAGCTTGATCCATGCCCATCTTCTTCACGGTTTCCCAATCAAGCCACCTTGTGTGATGCTCAAGCGCCATATACCTTGCATAACTCTCAACTTGCTCATCATCCTCCAAGTAAGCATCATCCAACTTTGGCTCTTTTCTTGACTTCTTGGACTTCTTCTTCGGCCTTTCCGCATGAGATGATGAAGCTCTAGTCTCCATGGTACCGGATTTGAAGAGTATTGGACTTTTAAGCAAACAATCTACTTTAGAACTCAAACTTTCTCAACCTAGATCGAGATGGGGGATGAAGAACGAGATTGAACTCAAAATTTCTCTTTGGAATCGGGCTAGGGAGGCCTTTTTGTGATTGGATCGAGATGAAGAAAGGGAGAGATGTGTGGATCGAGTATGGTGAGAGGGGGGGGGGGGCGATTTTGAGAGTGTGAGGGAGATGGGTTGTATTTTGGGAATGGTGGTTAATATGAAGATGGTAGGTAGGTGGGGGATGGCATTTAATGGGGGAAAGGGACAAATTAGGTCAAAGGGCAAAAATGGCATTCCACCCAGTCCGATCGGGTCTGACCGACGTCGTGGACCGACGTCCCTGTGTCGGGCCCGACTTACCTGGGCTCGATGTGGGGTGTTCGGGTCACCAATTTTACTCCATCCTCTTGCAACTTCTTTCTCCATATTTCCATTTATTTTTTTATTTTTTTTTACCTCAAATCCTACGCAACCTTGAAGAATACACAACACCAAAAATCCACAAAACATTAGATGGAGATTGGTTAGAGAAAAGCTAGGCTAAATTAAGAAAAATCAAACTAAAATTACGAAAAGAAAGCTACTAGCTCGGGTTGCCTCCCGAGAAGCGCTCGTTTAGAGTCACTAGCTTGACTTCCTAACCTCAATCTCATGGCGGGTGAAACACGGTGAATTGCTCGCCATTGTTGTGCCCATTCCCATTGCCCTCATACCCATAAAACCACCAACGATGGTCTATTTAGGCATGGCTCTCCGATCTCGGGCCTCTCTCATCATACTCCTCCAACGAATGAGATTTCTCCTCCTTACTTGCTCCATCATGTTCCTCTTTTCCTACACCAAAGTTATCCAAAGAATTCCTAGGAGATTCTACCAATTCATCTTTCAAGTCACTAAGGCAAATGTAGGAGTCTCCTAAGTCATCTTTCAAATCACTTAAACAAATGTAGGAATCAAAAGTTTGAAAAGAATTGTGGTCATCACCAACATCAAAAGGATATAAGTAAGGATACTCTTCATTTCTCCTTGGGCTAGCATTGATCCTTGACTCATCTTGTTCCTCAACTTGCTCCAACAACTCCCTTGCTTGTATTTGTTTATTGAACCCTTCATCACTTCTCAACACAATGACCTCTCTAGCAACTTCCACTTCTTCTCTTTTTCTCTTGGCACTCTCTTCAAGTTTGAGGATAGCCAAGGCGTCCGGCTCATTCAAAGCCTTGTTGAAGTGAAAATCGACCTTTTCTTCACCAATCTCAAAGGAAACTTTGCCGTTTTTGACATCAAACCTTGCCCCCTCCGTAGCTAAGAATGGTCTTCCTAAGATTATTGGGACCAAGGGGTCCTCGTGCATGTCCAAGATCACGAAATCATCGGGAACAAAGTACTTTCCAACTCGCACCGGCACGTCATCCAATATTCCCTTAGCTTTGATGATGGAACCGTCGGCCATAGTTAGAAACATATCGGCCGGCTCAATTTCACCTAAATTTGCCCTTCTCCAAATACTAGCGGGCATCACCGAAACACTTGCCCCAAGGTCACATAAGGCTTGGAAGTTTTGAGACCCCACACCAATAGTGATAGCAAACCGACCGGGATCTCCTAGCTTTTGCGGTAACTCCAAGGTCTTGACCTCATCTTGCATTTCAACTATGGACCTCTTCTTGCTCAAAATCTCCTTTAAAAACTTGGCATAGGATGGCATCTCGCTCAATGCATCGGTGAACGGGATAGAGATGTTCAAACCTTGCAAAAGCTTGAGAAACCTCTTGAACTTGTTCTCAACAACATCTTTCGGCTTCTTTGAGGGATATGGAAGAGTTGTTGCACCTTGAATCTTGCTTGGATCAACCTCCTTGGACTTCTCCACTTCACTTGCAACATTTCCTGGTTGGACCGACTTAGGCACCACGTCGGGCCCGATGTCGTGTATCACGGTCCTGGGGCAGAGCTGAGGTAGAGTAGTCGGATCGACATCTGGGTACGTCGGGTCCGACTCACTCTCAACCCCGGTCCGGGGCAGAGGAGTTGATCTTCCTGCTGGGTCGACTTCAGGGAACCTCGGACCCGACTTGTTGGGTAAGTCGGTTCGGTCCGGACTCGGGTAGGTTTCGGCCACTTCTCAATCCAATTGCCCGGACTTCATTTTGATTGTTTTGAGCTCGGGGGTTCTCCTCGGGTCGGCCCAGAAGTCTTCCATTCTCTCTCGGGGCTTGAGTTGCAATTTGGGCAAATTGATTGTCGACTTGCCTCCTCCATTCACCAAACTCATTGAATTGGGTCCTCATCTCCTTGAACCCATCCCTCATCTCTTGAGAAAATGATTGTAGCTCATTGAATCCCGATGGCCTATATGGTGGTGGTTGCAGCGCCCTTGGCTCGTTTTGGTTGAAGTTGTTGTTGTAGCCTTGAACTTGACCGTTGTTCCACCGGCCATTACCACCATTGTTGAAGTTGCCTCTTCCACCGAAATTTCCTCGAACATAGTTTGCCTCCTCAATTTGCTCGGCCAAGTGCACTTGGCTCGCATTCGGACAAACTTGTGTAGCATGTGCAAAGGATCCACACTCCTCACAAGCTCTAGCATTTTGCTTGTAGTAGTGGACTTGCCTCTTAAGCTTGGTCACTTCACCTTCAAGGAATTGGAGCTTCACATCCTTGTCAATGTCTTCTCCCTTTGGATCATATAACTTCCTTGCACCTTCACCTTGAACTTTCACCTCTTTGCTAGCTTGACTCACCCCATACATGGCCTCATAATCGGATAGCTTGTCAAGTAGCTCCCAAGCTTGATCCGGTGTCAAGTCTATGAACCCACAATCGGTGTGGAGATTGAGCTTGTCCTTCGTTGCCGGATTGATGCCTTGGAAAAAGATGTCTTGGAGCACATATGGTTGTTGGCCATGAGTAGGACATTGGCGCAACATCTCCTTGAAACGGTCCCATGCTTCGAAGAGAGGCTCATTCGGACTTTGTTGAAAGCTTGCAATTTTCCTTCTTAGCTCGGTTGTCTTTGAGGGCGGGAAGAACTTCATCAAGAAAGCATCATGGAGTGCCTTCCAAGTTGTGATCGACCTAGGGGCTTGGCTCTCGAGCCAATGTGTGGCCTTGCCCCCAAGTGACCACTTGAACGCCTTTAGAAGCACATACTCCAACGTCTCCTCGTCGGTAGAGATTGTCTCACACATGTCCACAAAGCGTTTGACGTGCTCTATGGGACACTCATGTGGACGGCCCTCGAATTGATCACGCTTGATGAGGGAGATGAATTGCGTCTTGATCTCAAAATTCTTGGCAACCTCGGGAAGCACAATAACCGGTTCGGGTACCCTCAACTCCGGATGCATGTATTGGCGTGCATTCCGGGGTAGAGCGTTGAGTTGAGCCTCGGCCCTCATCCGTTGCTCCTGTTCTCTTCTTGCCACCGCCTCTTGATTGTCCTTCTCAAGTTGCAATCTAGCCATTTCGGCCCTAAGTCGAGCCAACTCCTCATCACCATGGAGAGCTTGATTCTCCATCCTTTTCCTTCTTCGGGCTTCTTTGAGAATACTTTCCGGATCACTCACAAACTCAAGCTCAAGTGTTCCTCGGGAGGAACGAGCTCGCATACACCTACGAAACAAAGACACAAACCAAAACAAATCAAAAACAAACAAAGGGTTTGGGCTATTCCCTCACCCAAATCACTACCAAAACACAAGAAACTCACCAAATTGGCACTCAATGCACTTAGAATTCCCCGACAACGGCGCCAATCTTTTGATCGCTCACTAATGCGAGGGTCTAGAGATACAATTTATAACCCGACCCCGTTGTAGCACGTGGTGGGTGTCGAACGCTCGGGAAATCTACTCGATTGAGGTGCCTAAACACTAGAAAGCTGGAAAGGAGAACTTAAAACAAAGGAAAACAAAGAGAACAGTCGGGACCGACACAAGTGTCACTTCGGGTCCGATGTTGGCGACAAAGAGGGAAGTCGGGACCGACGTAGAGCAAGTCGGGCCCGATGTAGCTGGTTTTGTCGAACTCAAAGATTGAAAGTAGATCTTGGGCTTTTGGGTTCCTTCTCTAGTAGATTAAGGCTTTTCCACCCCAATTCAAGCAATAAGTGATGATCGGAATAGGATCGAGGTGCTTTCACCCTCGTTCCAACCACTTCTACACATCGATCATTGGGGAAATCCCCTTCGAAGCAAGGTCTTGAGATGGACAAATGTTCACTTTCGTTACTTTGCCAATCACAAGCCTTGATTCCTTACTTTCATAAGGAATTGTAGCTCTATGTAGAGTGGGTTCCTAGATCAAGCACTCAAGGCTTATGGAATTGGGGTTTCTAGCCCAAACTAGCTAGAGTTTTCCCCCATAACCCAAGATCAAGGAGATCTACTCCATATGGCAAACAAAGAAAGCAAACAAATCACAAAGCAAAGCAATCAACATCATCAATCTCAAACCAAAGCCAAATTTCATTCACAAATCAAAAGCAATCCACAAACTCCAATCCAAGGTTTCCAAATCCACAAAATCAAAACAAGGCAAAGCTAATCTATCACCAAACCTATCAAATCTCCTTCTCCTATGCCGATTCCCTCTCTTCTCCTTCTCCTCTCCTTCCTCCTTGCTCTCCAAGTATCCTCTTGAGAGTTTTTGAGATTTGGTTAGTTGCTAAGTGTGTGGGAACCTCCTCCAATTAGAAGATAAGAGAGCCTTAATAGATGAGGGGAAAAAGTGGTAGTTTACAATTTCGTGCCTTGGAGCCCAATCCAGCCAGCGACCGACTCGGACCGACACGGAGCACCTCGGGCCCGACTTACTGGGCAAGTCGGTCCGAGGTCCAAAAATCTTCTCGAGTCCGGCGTTGGTTCTAACTCGATCCGGACCTCGTTCCACCTTCTTCTGGTTGGCTTTTCTCTTGTTCTTCTTCATGGCTTGCTCCTCTCTTTCCCTCTTAAGCTCGGGCCTTGCTCCATGTTCCGATTCTCCTTCAAAACGACCCTTGATCCATGCCAAAACACCTACAAAACACATAAAACGCGCATAGTCTCCGAATCTCATAGAAATACGGGAACTAAGCTAAAAAGGAACAAAACACACAAGAAAAGGGGAAAAAAGAAACATATTTACAAAGGGAATCATATATAAAACACCACCAAATAAAGAGACATCATCGTTCTGCGACTTGCTCGGTTTTTGTTCTAGTTCTTATTAGACGTTATATTGTGCTTGTAGGATTGGTTTTGGGGAACAAGTCCCTACTGCTTTTTTTACGAAAAATGTATTTTTATGTGATATGTGTGCGATTCATTTTTAATTAGTTTTATCGTATGTGAGTTATGTGCTTGATTTGAGAACTGGCATGTAATGACGAAGAAGGGTTGCATTGCTGGAATGATATGCAATGATGAAGAAGGGTTGCATTATCGCGTAGAATGCAATGGTGAAGAAGGGTTGCATTGCCGCAAAATAAATTGTATGGGTGTGTTTGGATGCGTGGAGGAGAATGTGTAGGTGGATGTGCAAAATTGTGTAAATGTGAATGTGTTTAGGTGTATGTGTGACTATTTGGAATTTAGGTATGGACTGTAGTTGGTTTACGTGCTTGTTAATCGTGCTTGTGAATGTTAGGAATTGCGTGTTGGTTTTTAAAACTCTTACTAGTGCCGTGTAATTTCTAACTTGGATTGGAATAGGAACTGACCCCTCGGGGACTTATTTTTCAGTTGCAGGTACGTATTAGGAACTGTGATGGATCCCTAGCTGAGTGATGGAGCGGAGGTTGGCGCACGTGTCATTAGGCTTGGAATAGGTTGAGGGTTTTCATTTCTTTTCCTTGGTCCAGTGGTTAGAAATGTTTAGAGTTAAGAAAAAAAAAGTTTTGTTTGGTGAAGTGTGGTAAAAGTTGATTTCATTTTAATCTTTGGGGTTGGGTTTCATGGATGTTTTCTAATCCATTATTTTTAGTAAATACTAGTTGGATGTTTTAAATTGTTTTCTCGTCGTGCCCGAGTTGCAAGATCCGAATGAACTTGTTGTTAGGTTAGCCTAAGTAGTACTTGGTAAGGTCTACTACCTAGTAGCGCCCCGGTTTAAGGTCGGGGTGTTACAATTTCAATTTTCATTTTTTTGGTTTAAAATTAAAACATTAATGTTTATGAGTTGGGAATTGAAGAACATGATAGAAAATTAAAAGAAAAAGGGAAGATTAAAGGGAAGAAGATGAACTCAGGAGATGAGGAAGACGTAGTAAAGAGGTAGAAAAGGTAGGAGGAGTCAAGAGTGTTATTAAAGAGAAAAAGATATATTTTTATTAAAACGCGTGCTATAATAATTGTGGTGGCACAAGATTTGTATTCTATTAAGTAGCGGGTGATCCGGAATAGGCTGGGACACACTCGGATCGGGCTTGAGCAATGACGGCTAGTGACAAAGGGGGCTCATAGTGTGGGTCGCGAGTTGTGGCTCGGGTCATCGGGAGGGTGAGAAACAAAATGTTAGGCAAGGAATCGAAAATGGCAATTATCAAATTAGACTAAATTGAAAATGGAGATTATAGAGCTATGATAGATTTGGACACGAGAGACTCGAATTTGATCTCAATTTAAAGAATAGATCAAAGGATTAGCAAAATTTGAAGGAAATCGTCAAAAATCCATCCCACCTCACTTTTCAAGGGTTGCCTTCTTCATCTTCAATGGACGCCGCACTTCTCTCCAACCTTCGTTGCCGCTAGGGATGGCAATGGGGCGGGCATTCCCCATTACCTGTGGGGATTTCCCGTTACAGGTACGGGGATGGGGATTTTTTAGTGGGAATGGAGGCGGGAGTAATTTCCCGTTACATGTATCGAGTCATGGCCCCACGGTATTGTGCATATCAGGTCACCGTTGCGCACGCTGATTTCCGACCTTGGCGCGCCTTGGCCTTTGATGAATGGTACCACTTCTTCGGGCACTTTTAAAGGCACTATGCTCCATGATTTGAGTGAAGATCTCAACCCTAATGACAAGTTCAAATTGCATGACAAAGGAGGGTCTTCACTTGGACAAATATCCAAGGCCGGTGTCCGAGGCGCTAAGAAGCCAAGTCAAGGTACCACGCCCTATCTTGGGCGCATCACTCGAGCACATGCTAGGGCAATGCTTGACAAGATCAAGGAGGAGATCATGACTCATGAGTTGGACTATGGTTAGAAAAGGTGAAGGTTGGAGTCTCGTTTTAACTAGTGGCCCGACAAGTGACTATTTTGCGGTTAAGGACAATTAATGTGTTCTCGAGTTTTATGGGTTGTTTTTGTAATTTTATTTAAGTGAAGGGGCTGGTTTTATGATATTAATTCTCTAGGTTATATGGTCGGCCTCCCTTCCTTGGTTCCTTGGATTGGACGAAAATACTCTCTTGTTGCTTACTTTTCCTTTGCAATTTCAATTCAAGTTCTTGTTCTTGTATTTCGTTCGTTCAATTCTCGTTGTTCAAATTGTTGGTGAGCAATATCCGACAATTTGGGCATCTTAGTTTGTTTGAGATCTTGGTGAGTCATATCCAAGTTGTCAAACATCCATATCCCCTTGTTCTCCCCATTTCGATCCATCATCCATCTCGGTGGTTTTTGCACCCCCTTAGTAAAAGCGACATATCTTTTAATCCAATCATCATATAGGTCTGAAATTTTGAGGAGTTAGACTAGACTCATAGATATAACTGTTAGAATTGGAATCACTCAATTCCGAGTTCGGACAAGGAATATCCAGCCAGTTGAAGACGGGTCAGTTGCGTGGTGTTTGTTGTCGGAATTCCTTGGATTCTCGTGGCGATCTCTTTGCATCATCATCTACACCATCGATCCTCTCATCAAGTGGTATCAGAGCCATGCGAAGGTATCGCCATCTAAACCTTTTTCCGACCTTGAATTTCCACTTGTTGCAAGGTTTTAGGTTCGAACTCTTTATTGGTTGCGTTGTATTGTTGTGTGCGACCATAGTGTCCTTGTTGTGTGTTGTTGTGGTCGTTGCTTTGTCTTGATCTTGTGGTTGTCTTGGCCGAGTGTGTGTTCAGCCAAGCTGCAAATCATGCTCAAAAACGTTCCAATAGAACACCCAAAAGAGTTTTCAAAAGTTGGTAGTTGAAAGGGTGCATTTTGTTGCATGATTAAAGCCTTCCTTTAGTGCTTGAAATGAATTGATCTTTGCTGAATTTTGCTGAGAAAAAAACGTGTGAAGGAGGTCCCAAACCAGCCTTGTTTGTTTTCATTACATGCTTGTTGTTAGTTGCGGTGCTAGGATATGGGAACGACACCGAGACGAGACATCTTGTGTTGTGTTTAAGTGTCTTGAAATCTTTTGTTGAATAATCAGAAAAACCTTGCCGGCGACGTAAAGCTAATAAGGGGCCAGGCACAGAAAGAAAGATTAAAGACTAGAAATACCTTGCCCGGCGGCGTAAAGCTAATAAGGGGTCGGGCACGGAAAGAGTAGTCATCTTGTAGTGCCTAGCAAAGGCCTACAAAAGTCGTCTTCTAGTAGTGCCTAGCAAAGTCCTACCCAAAACAAAAAAAAATAATTAATTAATTTCGTAATACTTGGTGTTGAGTCTTGGTGGTTTAGTAGCTTCCTAGCATTGTTTTCCTAAGCAAGTGTGTGGTGAATTCTCTCTTTGTTGTCTTTGTTGTTTTTGCCTACTTGCAACTTGTCGGATTTTCATCTCGGGCAAGTCTTGGTGATTAATTCGTGTGACCTCTATACCTTGATCTTTGCATTGTTTTTATGATGACAAGTGTAGGTGATGACAAGAATAAGGAACTAGTTGAGGAGACGTCCACTAGTTGGGTGGCTGCCATGTTGCAAACCATGTAACAATCCTTGCAACAATCCATTGATGCTTTGGGAACTAGGTTGACTGATTTGGAGAGCCAAGTGCGAGGTCAAGATGATAGAGCACGGGTGTCTCAAACGGGGGCTCTACCAAGTGTGCTACAAAGCGCTAACCAAGTGGAGTCATTGGACGAGAGGACAAAAGTACCTCAAGAGGGGGACCTCAAGAAGACACGAGAGGATGGAGAGTGCTTGGTGGTCCCATGAACACTTTTCATGACGGAGAATACCACCAGGCCTAGTCAACGGGAAGTTATCTTTCACACTCGATGTAAGATCGTGGATAAGGTATGTAGTGTGATTATTGATAGCGGTTCATGTTGCAATATTATTAGTCAAGAGGTGGTGGATAGGTTTTCTTTGAGTACTACTCCTCAACCTTTACCTTACCCTTTGTGTTGGTTGAACTCTAACGCCCCTATCCAAGTCAAGGAGAGGGCTCGTGTTTCTTTTTCTATAGGGCCATACAAGGATGAGGTGGAGTGTGACATTGTCCCGATGACCGCTTGTCATCTACTATTGGGATGCCCTTGGCAATTTGACAAGAAAGCGATCCATGATGGAATATCCAACGAATACCACTTCCAAAAGGAGTGAAAGAAGGTGATTTTGCACCCGATGTCTTCTCATGAGATAATGTTGGATTACGCAGCCAAGGAGTAAAGGAATAAGCTTGCTCATTGAGAGGAAAATAAGGACAAGAATCTAGCCAAAGGGAGCCCCTCTACGCCCCTATTTTTGGCCAACCCGAAAGAGGAAAGTGAAACTTCCTTCTCGGATAAATCTGCACCACCTTGGCAAAAATGGTGTAACTTACAACTCAGTGGTCGAATGATCCTCAAATTTGGAGGAAATGAAGTAGACTCCTTTAGCTCAATCTGGAACTTGGAATCGCTCAATTTGGAGTTCGGAGCTAAGAGAAAAACCTTGAAAAGATTGGAGTTGAAAACTGTCCCAAGCTACGATGTGCATGCCATTCGGGGAAGTAACACTTCTTCCTTACTTTTATCTCAAAACTTGACATCTTGGCTGAATTATTCTCATATTTTTGATAGCTTTGTCATGTACCATACCAATAGGATTGCAAAGAAAAGTGGCATAGCTTTTGCTTATATTTTGTCATATCATGTTGTGCTTGGAAAGGAGGTTTGTGTGTTGACTTGTTTTGTAGGTCAGCTGAGTTCGTGGACGCATCCTATTGAAGGGGAGAAGACTTCCTTCCAACAAAGATTGATGAGTGACATAGAAAAACCAAAAAGAGAGACTCTTTTCCATGAATTGGAACAACTCATCACCATCAAGTGTCTAATAAAATTGATGCACATATTGCAAGAAGAGGAGGAAGTTGTGGAATCATCTCCTAAAATCAAGCGTCGTCCTACCATCACTCCTAGCTCCATGAAATCGTTGGCTACACCATGGATGGATGCATTTCCTATGATTCCTTCAAGTTTGCCCTTCTTGCTCCATGAGGAGGACGGGGCTGTTTTAGTCGCACCAAGCGGTGATTACATTCCTTTTCTTGTGGAGGTCAAGAAAGATATCTTTGTCAGGGAGAATGCCACACCAAGGGAGCTAGAAGCCCTACCTCCATTGTTGAACTCACAGGGTGACACGAGTGCACCGCTCAGGGAAGTTTCTTGCACTCCTCTATTCTATATTTATGACTATGTGTTGGTTGTGTCACATGCATTTGATCAAGTAATTTCACTTTTCTTTCATGCATTTGTGACATCTAGAACTAAGTACTCTTGCTTCCATTTTAGTTCTCTTGCCCAACACATGTCATTTAGGATGCATATACGTCATAGAATTCCATTGTTGCCTACTTACACTCAATCTCTTCATTGCTTTATTATGAGATGTACCCGTAAGAATACGAAGAGGAGTGGTGTAGCTAGTGCATACTTTTTGGCCTATCATATTGAGATTGGAAATGTTATTCTTAACTTGACTTCTATAGATTGTACTTGCTTGTGCTTCCCTCGATGTGTCCTTTGTTTTACAGGCTTGTTAGATTCGAGGACGAATCCTTTAAAAGGGGAGGAGGAGGATGTGATTCCATCTATTGAGTCATGGCCCCACGGTACCGTGCATATCGGGGCGCCGTTGCACACGCTGATTTCCGACCTTGGCGCGCCTTGGCCTTTGATAAATGGTACCACTTCTTCGGGCACTTTTAAAGGCACTATGCTCCATGATTTGAGTGAAGATCTCAACCCTAATGACAAGTTCAAATTGCACGACAAAGGAGGGTCTTTACTTGGACAAATATCCAAGGCCGGTGTCCGAGGCGCTAAGAAGCCAAGTCAAGGTACCACGCCCTATCTTGGGCGCATCACTTGAGCACATGCTAGGGCAATGCTTGACAAGATCAAGGAGGAGATCATGGCTCATAAGTTGGACTATGGTTAGCAAAGGTGAAGGCTTGACTATTTTGTGGTTAAGGACAATTAATGTGTTCTCGGGTTTTATGGGTTGTTTTTGTAATTTTCTCTCTTGTTGCTCACTTTTCCCTTGCAATTTCAATTCAAGTTCTTGTTCTTGTATTTCGTTCGTTCAATTCTCGTTGTTCAAGTTGTTGGTGAGTAATATCCGAAAATTTGGGCATCTTAGTTTGTTTGAGAGCTTGGTGAGTCATATCCAAGTTGTCAAACATCCATATCCCCTTGTTCTCCCCATTTCGATCCATCATCCATCTCGGTGGTTTCTGCACCCCCTCAGTAAAATCGACATATCTTTCAATCCACTCATCATCTAGGTCTAAAATTTTGAGGGGTTAAACTAGACTCAGAGATATAATTTTTCGAATTAGAATCACTCAATTCCGAGTTCGGACGAAGAAGATCCATCCAGTTGAAGACGGGTCAGTTGCGTGGTGTTTGTTGTCGGAATTCCTTGGATTCTTGTGGCGATCTCTTTGCATCATCATCTACACCATCGATCCTCTCATCAAACAGTAAAATGTAACTCTCGGTCACCCTTAACTCCTATGATCAAAAGCCTCAACTAGACTAGGGTACAACTTCGTGTAACTCTCCCTCATTCTTGTCTCAGTCTCCCAAGTGGCCTCCTCAACTCCTTGTCGAGACCATTGAATCAACACAAACGTTATCTCTTTATTTTGTAACTTCTTCATGAAGACATCTTCTAGTGTTCACTTGACTTAGTTATTTAGGAATCATCTACACTACTTGACTCATGACAGACTTGTCTCAAATAACCGGTACACTTCACATTTGAACCACACAACACATGTTAAAAGGCTAACTTCACCTTTCATCCATGATAATATCCCTAAATCCCTTTGGATTAGTCTTTCCTTACCATCTTCCTTGTCCAATTTACTCATAAAACCATTTATCGCTTGATCCTTACATCCCAATTAGTTTTACTACTAGGATGCATGTCCTTCTACAAAGTATATACCATGAATATCCCTTTCTCAATCAATAAACTTACAAATCTCTACTAGCCCTACTAACATAGCGATAAACCCATGTGATCGACTAAATTGGACCCACTTCATGACTTCTCCCTTTCTCATTCTGACTAGCTATTCTTCTCATCTTGGACCATTTGGGGTAAGTTCCCAACATGTGCTCCACTATCGTGACCTTATCCTACATACCTCTTCCTTTAGAAATTCTTGGTCTTTGTGGCCCTAAGGAAATTTTAACTCCACTCAAGTTTTCCTTACCCTCAATTTTGGTACAGCAACCCTTACTCTCTCTTGAACCTTATGTGAGACTTTAGGTCTTACATATCTCTAATCAGAGCGTTCTTCAATCGCTTTCATTTATAGTTTTTTGTCTAAACATGTTTCCCTCCTAAACTCACACCACTTTCTAGTTTCAATTTTCATGAACAATACGATTTCTTAGGCAAACTTTCCCAGTGATATAGCCTTAATTTGCTTCTCGATGCCTCATCACAGGTGGTTCCAAATATAACTTGTTCACAAGGGCCCTTATGAGCCCTTTATCTCCTATCTCCATTCTACTCGATCTCATAATATCCAATGGGATAGGTAACCAACACATTGTCTCAAATGCCTCTAACAATGCTGCCCACCTAAATCCTCACGGTGTGGCCCAGTCTTATCCTATATTTCATTATATTTTTTCCTTTTTTTATCTCTTTTTTTATCACCTCTACGTAATTCAGGTCGATTGTGAATAACTCCACTCTTCTCTAGTTGCTTTTGACACTCCTATAGTGATGCCTAAACTATGAACATATTTGGCTTCCATCCCACTTATACTAAAAATTAGATAGTTACATGTGGTCCTTCGACTGGTAGAGGCAAAGTCGTGGTGGAGTTGCAACGTGTCATCTACCCACTAAATGCAATATGACTACTCCATTGGAAAACTTATTAAATCACCGGCCGGTTTTTGTTTTTAAGTTGGACCTCTTGTACACTCGTTGATCAGTTCCATGTGCTCTTGTTGTCAACCAAACTCTGATACCAATTTGTAACACCCAGTACACAGGGGAGCTACTCGGTAGTAGACCACACACGGGTCCACACAAGCTAACTTGACAACTAGTTCACCCAGATCTTGTAACTCGGGCAAGATGAGAAAATATAAATAAACCATATATCCAACTTGTATTTATATAAAAAAGTTATAAACATGCACGAAATCCATTGTTATAGCATAACATTTTCAAACCCGGCTAAAACAATTCTCACAAGCTCAACAATAGAAACTTAAACTCCCACAACCAACCCGAGCCTATTGATACACACGTCAACATTCTGCTCCACCATTCAGATGAGGTTCCATCATGGTTCCTAATTCGTACCCCCAATTAAAAAGTAAATCCCCGAGAGGTCAACTACTATTTTAATCCAAGCTAGAAATCACATAGCACTTGTAAGACGCTTTAAAAACCAATCATGTTCCTAACACACGCACAGGGCAAGGTCCACATGAACACATCACATATCCATTCTAAATCTATACCTAGCTTCCAATTGATCACACACACACATACCCGCACTTCACACATCCACACATTCACACACACAAGCTCATACGTAACAATACAATCCTTCAATCACCATTTCATTCCAATTCAATGGCGCTTATCAACCCTACACCTAGGTGCCGAGGTGTGACCTCCCACCCTTCACAAGATACATGTAAAGTCAAAGTAAAATTTTTCGGAAATTCTACGTGGTAACCCTAGGGTTTGACATTATTTATGAGGTGTACTAATTTTTTACATAATGCTTGTGCTAATCCTGAGATCAATACAAAATTTACAATATATCCAAAAAGTTAAATCTAACCTTTAACGGTTAACTTAAGTTTTATGAAAAAAAGAAATTAAAATTAAAATCTTAAAAAATAAAAATCAACATACGTTTGTTCACCCCCATTGACGCAACCAGTAGCTTGAACATTGTCCAGGCTTCAAATTGTTCATCCAAAAATTTCTCAACTTCGTATGGATTAACACATAAGTTTACAAATTGAGCATCCAAGGCTTAATTACTTGAAACAAAAAAGAGCATCAAACGATTTTAACCAAGATACAAAATAAGGGTTTCGTTTTTAAATTGCCAAATTGGGGATTTGGGGGTTTCAAGCATAAAATCAACAAATCGAAACTGAAATTCATCTTCACCCATTGTTTATAGCACAAATTAAAATCTAAACCAGGAAAAATTGGTTTGAGTTTTATCGGTGGATTTGTCGTCAAAATTAGATATGTTATTTGTTAGTAGTACAATCACATGACGGGGCTGCAACCGAACAATGATGACAACAAGGTGGTGGTAATCGAAGAAAGAATTAGCCATGGCGATCGAAGAAGGGCTATGAACAGAATGTTCAGAAGCCTGTAATTGGGACAACAAGGGAAGATGATCAAGTTTTTAATGGATTTTAGAAATAGAAAAGCCTTAACAAAATTTAATTGTTTATTATTTTATTTTGCCGACCGTCGGACTTAGCACAACACTAGCAACTTCTCCGGCGTCTAGTGCTTTAAAGGCTGACTTCTCCAATGTAGCTATGGCAGAGGAATTACCACATAATCAGAAGATACAGAACTTTATTAAGCTAAACTATCTTGTTTTAATTTTTTTTAGATTTTAATTTTAATTTTTCTTTTTTTTAATTATTAAGTTAACTTTTTCAGGTTAGATTTAACATTTGGATATATTGTAAATTTTGAATGAATCTCAGGGTTACCACGCACGTTATGTAAAATATTGGTACACCTCATAAAATATTTAATTTTGAATTAAAATAAATTATATTTTAAAAATTTTTAACTTAAAGTTAATTAATTATTATTTTAAGGTAAAATTTATAGTAAAGAAGATTTGATGGTAGAAAGTTGAATTTTTCTAAAATATATGCCGACTTTGCCGACTCTTTTAATATACTAGTTGGGGCCATACTTTGCACGGTGTTCGGCCCAGTAATGTAATTGCACTGTAACTTTTATTTTAGGTTGATTTTCTTGAGAAGGTGACATATTAAAATCAGGAAAGATGTGAACAAGAACACGTTCTCGTCTTTAATTGACAAGTTTAATTCCAAGCTGTCAGGGTGGAAGGCGAACTCTCTTAGTTTCGCCGGTAGAACTACACTGGTGAAGTCGGTTCTCAGTTCACTTCCTGTTTACACCATGTCTTCGACGTGTCTTCCCAAGAGTACTTGTAAACAGATTGATAAAATTAATCGGTCCTTCCTATGGGGTAGTACCCCTGAGAAAAGACGAGTTCATAAGGTGGCGTGGGAAGTGGTGACAAAGTCTAAAAACCATGGGGGCCTCGGGATCAAGAAGATGAGGGAGCTGAATTTGGCTTTGATGGGGAAAATGGGTTGGCGTTTTGTAATGGAGGATGGTGACCTTTTGATTTCGGTTCTCAAGAGCAAGTATGTAGACTCGGCTTTGGGGAACTCTTCCGCGTGTTCTCATTTGTGGCGAGGCATTAAATCAGGAGTAACTGAGGTGATTAAACAGGGCATGGTTTGGCTTCCGAGGAAGGGTGATTCTATATCATTTTGGAGCGACATCTGGGCTGCTGATGTGCCTCTGTTATAGCTTTATACTGGTGTGGTTGATAACGCTCTGCTCAGGCTAAAAGTGTCGGATTTCTGGGATTGCAACAGCGGTTGGGACTGGAACAGTTTCGCTCACCTCTTACCAACCAATGTTCTTATGCGTTTGGCAGCTTTGGCCTTGAACACAGAGATTGTTGAGGCGGAAGATGAGTTGTGTTGGAAGTACTCTTCGGATGGAAACTACTCGGTGGCTAGTGGTTACAAGTTGCTTAATGGGGATATCAATCTGCTATCGAACGACGTGCCGTTTTTCCGAAGAATTTGGAAGCTACAGGTCCCGGAAAGAGTTAGAAGTTTCATATGGGTGGCGTGTAATGGTGGTGCCCTGACTAACAAGGAAAGGCAGCGACGGCACATAGTTGCGAGCGCGGATTGTATCTGGTGCACCGGGAGTTCGGAATCCTTGGAGCATGTGTTTCGGGATTGTCCTCAAATTAATCATGTTTGGAATCTGTTGAATGCAGTTAACATTTTTCCCTCGTTTTTTCAGGATAATTTCGCTTCATGGATTAGGTACAATGTTTTGTACGAGGCGAAGGAAAGAAGTGGATAGATTGGTTGGAACGAGCTCTTTGCTACAACCCTCTGGTGGGCTTGGACATGGCGGAACGCAAAGGTGTTCAACAATGAAGTTGTTGTGCTGAACAAATTAGCTCATATTCAGGAGTATGCTTTGGCGTACATCAAGGCCTCTGGTAAGAATCCGAACCTTTCAAAAGTTTTGAATAAAAATTGGTAGGATATCTCGTGGTCGAAACCGGATGAAGGGTGGATTAAAATCAATACTGATGGAGCGGTGAGAAGTGATGCATTGGCGGCAGCGGGGGGCGTCTTGCGTGATAGCAATGGGAACTGGATTGCAGGCTTCGTTCATAATTTAGGGATTTGTTCTATACCGATGGCGGAGCTTTGGGGAGCATTTAACGGAATCAAGCTTGCTTGGGAACGCGGCTTCAAACAGGTTATCCTCGAAGTAGATTCACTTCTTATTATTAATCTTTTTAACTCTAGAGTCAACAAGTGTCACCCGTTATTCAGCCTGGTTAACCAATGCCAAGGCTATTTTAGTAGAAACTGGCTTGTCCGATTTCGTCATGTGTATCGAGAGGCAAATTCGGTTGCGGATTGTCTCGCGTCTAGTGCTTTTTATTATTCTCGTGGCGTCCATGTATTATGTGCCCCGCCAGAGGGGATTTATTTACACTTGCGTGATGATGTAAGGGGTCGGGTTATCCCCCGTTTGCTGACTACTTAGCCCTTTTTTTATTATTAATAAAACTCCCCTCGAGGGAACGGAGAGTACCGCCTCTCCTTCTACCAAAAAAAAAGGAAAGAATCCTTCAGTTTGGGACCCATAAATCATCTTTTTCTCTAAGAGCCATCTATAGCTCTAATTTCTCAACAAAAAGAAACATTGAAACTTAAATTCGATAACCAACTAAAAGATGAAGTTCCAAAACGATACTAGATAAATTAATGACATACTTCAAAGTTTGCAATTCCCATGAGCGGTCGGAAGATGCTTGTTCCCACTCCAAGTATTTTGCTTTTGCAAGCTCACTCCAAGTAGTTTGCTTTTCTCCTTGTTTTCGTGTTTTGGTGTTTGGTGTGATGGGCTTTAGTCCTCTTTTGTATTTGTTTTGTATGGCAGGTTCGTTCCAAGCATGTGAGTTTGTGGGTGTTGCTTAGGGTTGAGTTGTGGTTCCAACTAGAGTTTAGTCGTGTGGACTTTAACTTGTTATCCGGCGGCATTATACGCCTTGGTTTCTAACCCGCAGAGGTGTCATACTCTCCCGTTTCAAGCCTACCCATTGGTTCATGATGTTTGTTTTAGCTTGGGTTGTTGTTCGCTTTCATGCCGGTGTGTGCGGCTACCGAGTTTCGTCTCGGTGTCTCGACTTACCGAGCTTGTTCGGTATTTCGAATCTTTTCCTATTCAAAAAACAAAAAAAAAATCTACCGTATCACTATTAGGATTTGCATCTCTACCAAGATCCCAAAGCATAGGCAACAAATAAAGCATCAAGCTATAATAAATCTTCCATTATATCCTTGGCTAGCCATGAAAACATAATTAAGTTCTTGAAAAAGGTAAAATGCCATTTTCTTAAAGAATGTATCAGCTATATCTAATATTAGAACAAAATAAAATACTATCAAAAGAGCTATCTCATCATAAATGCATGAATGTAATTTATTTCTAACCATAATCCCCTTGAAAGTAAATATAAAGACAGCCTAGTTACAGCCTTCATTTATAAAAAAAAGTGATGGCAGAATTTTCTTTGTAATATTCAAAATAACGCTTAATAGATGGTAGCATACATTTGTTATGTGGAGCACCGTGGTGGTGCTACTAACATAGTCAAGCTTCTCGTTATGGTAAACACCAGACAGAGGCATGTCTTATCCACTCGAGTTAAGAAAAACCCGCTGAACCGGAATGAACATCAGAGTGAATTTTAAGGGTATCAAATCAGTACACATGCCAAAACCGGTTAGAATTTTAAGGGTATCAAATCATATCTCCTTACCTGAACATCAGAGTGAAGGTTTGATTTTCATTGTTGTAATATGAAGTTACTTTAACAATAGGTGTTCCAGCTTGTGAATACCTACATCATTTTTCTAATTTGTGTATATATGAAGATGATGAAGAAGGAAAAGGAAGGGAGAAAATATTGCATGAGTAAAAATGTAGCAAATTCAGAATTGTTTGCATCTTGCATTGCAGCAAAGAAGTCTTCACAGTTACAGTTTGCCCGTCTTGTATCTTGAAATACAAATCCATGCCCTGAAGCATGTAGAAAGAATAAATGAAAATGGTACAATTGTACTTACATTATCTTTAGGATTAGGTGTTCATCTTTTTACCTTTTGGAACCCTTGGCTTCCAAGAAAAGTTTTGTACATTCTGACAACTTTAGCTCCCTGTTAGTAGCAACAAAAGACAAAGCTCTAAAATATGAAACACTATATTGTATTTAGCTTTATACAAGTCAAAAACTATGTTTTTATTTTCTTTTTTCTTAGTAGGATTCAGAAGAGGTGTGCATCATAGTAAGAAGGAAAAAGGGTTTGAGTTATATATATATCGTCAACACATTTTCATATACTTGTAGACAGAAAATAAGAGAATAAGCATTCTTTTCAATGGGAGAAAAAAAAAAGGTATTTCCAATAAACATAAAAACAAGGGAAAATTGCATTTAACTACCTTTTATTTTACACTTGTTGCAATTAACCACTCTTTATATTTATTTCTACACTCAATCACCCCTTATTTGTAAATATGTGCATTTAACCACCTATTTTGATTAAAAAATTTATTTTCTTTGTTAAGTAAAGTAAATGACATTTTTGCCCTTTTTTAAATTTTATTTACAATAAATAAAAGAATTTAGGAATAAATTGAGCTCGGAATGTAATTATCATTGGATTTTGACATACATTTCAACATTTTGTGTCTCGAGTCGTCGTCCATCATCTTAGGCACGATCGACCCCAAGGGACATTCAAAGTCGTAAGAATCAGATAAAAAACACATGGTCTTTGCATTGGCAAAATTGTGGTTCTTCTTCACCATTGGATGGAGGGAAGACATTATTATGGAGGAAATTAGGCCATGGTTGTAAAAATCGGCGTATTGGACTTGAAAGTGTCCATTATGGTTTTTCCTTTATTTATTTATTGTAAAAAAATTTAACAAGAAAAGAAAAAACTTAATTTACTTTACTTAATGGAGAAAATGATGTTTTTCGTTAAAATGGGTGGTTAAATGCACATAATTACGAATAAGGGGTGATTAAGTGTAGAAAAAATATAAAGGGTGGTTAATTGCAACAAGTGTAAAATAAAGGGTGGATAAATGAAATTTCCCCAAATTGTCTTACCGTCACTGCAAGTATATCCCCACGACCATGTGAACAATACCACGGTCAAATGATGTCACCAAACAAAAATCAATGAAGGAATTATAGTCAGTATCACAAAAGCATTGCAACAAAATCATAGTGAACCCTTCGAATATATAACTTGCCTGTGTAGAAGTTGTCCATCTGGGAAGATAAAGAGAAAGAGCTTTAAGTTTAGTGTAGAAGAAGAAACCAAGAAACTCAGCTAATAAACATTAGCCATAAGCAAGTGGGACATGAAACACCGAGCCTTACCTTAATGTAAGAGTCTGGTCGCACTGGATGTGCCATTGGACCAGCATAAACAAACTTGTTTTGTAGAAAAAATAAACTGTACACAAGAAAAAAAAAAAGAGTAAACCTTGGAGTAAGCAAAGTCACAAATCTTCAAGCGCTACCATCCAACAACGTGTTCTCCAACTTCAAATCTCTATGACAGATTTGATATACAACAGAACGACAATCAAACTATAATATTGGAGAAACAAAATGCACTGGTAACCAAAGAAGAGAAAAGAACTCCTTACCATTTTATGGCAGAAGCTGACATCGGAAATTAGCCGTTGAAATAAATACATAGCTTG
This sequence comes from Fallopia convolvulus, assembly GCA_964016875.1. Classification (NCBI taxonomy): domain Eukaryota; kingdom Viridiplantae; phylum Streptophyta; class Magnoliopsida; order Caryophyllales; family Polygonaceae; genus Fallopia; species Fallopia convolvulus. The sequence continues at coordinate 30,690,761 of OZ024719.1, forward strand.
GAAAATCAATACAAAGATACATCTCAATATACAAAACAAGCAGTTTATCCATAATCCAATAATCTGACAGACAATAATCAGAATTGAACTGGCCTAAACAAACCAACAACCAAGGCCACAAATGGCAAGTGTATGAAATACCATATAAATTATCAAGCCAATACTTATGTTGTTAACATATCATATAATCCTCACATGCCAATACTTCCTAATTTTTTTGAGCACTGTTTTCAGGTGCTTAACATGTTCATATTAGAGTTGTCATCATTATCGAATATCTTCTAACAAAATTTGTCACTAAGACTTCCCCTATTGTTTAAAGTCCTATTTTCATAGCACACAAACTGGTATTCTGCCTAACCCTCCCTTCTCGTGCCTAATTTCAAAACCATGAAAAAAGAAGTTGAATATAATCTCTATCTGAAAGACCATAAAACTTTTTCTGACAAGTCCAGCAAAGAACCTCTTTGAAATATAATTACTACTTATATCATAAACATACTTGATAAAGATTACCAGAAAAAATGTACAAAAAATTAGACAAAAGTAGATGACTCACGAGCACAGGCACTGTCTATTGAATCTTCAAAGTTCTATTTCCTTGCTAAAACCTTTCTTGAGTTCATGCATACTGCATATTTGGATGGGTACTGATGGATTTGATATTGGTCTGCATATGACTAATGAAAGATCATATCAATAAACCAAAATTTGGAAAAGCTGAAAAATAGAAAAAATAGAAATCCTTCATTCACCTCAACAATAGGACGATATTGATCTGGACAATGGCATGCAAGAACAACTGCATTTGCTTCCCTGTATGCTAGTCTTAACTTTAAGTCTTCAGAAATTTCAGCAACATCTTCTTGGCGAGTTTCAAATGTTCTTTTTTTCCTGATAAATAAGAAGACGAGTTTCATAGCTATGCAATCAGTACAACATTTAGAAGATGTGACAAATAAATCTCTTAAGCGACATCCATAGCTCTTTTGTTAATCAAGTAACAAGTTTCTATGAAAACAGATTAAGTTCCTCATAGAAACTGGTCTAGTTGTTGTCCTTATTTAGTATACGATACTTATTTCTTCCAATTAACACCTTCATGTGTTCCTTTTTGTTGCATTTAAATTATTCAGATCAATTCTATACACACTACAAATATCAGCAAAGCACGTTTCTCATTATTTTTCTATAGTGACCAAAAAAGAAGATTTTTAATCTTTTCTCAATTACGAAATTGGAAGTCTGGCTTAAGTGGAGATAACCTCAAAATTTACACATACAAAATACATGTACAGAAATCATCCTACAACAGCTTTCAACATTCTCAGCAACTTGTAGGAACTTCATCACTCCATACGGCATTTCAATACTAAGTCCAATGTATGAACTACGAAATAGAAGTCAGTCTATCACAAAGTCAAATTTTATTGAAGGTCTAAAAGGAGTCTAAGACTTGCATACCTTGCCAACATCAAAGAAAAAAGTAGCATCTAAAAAATGAATGATTATGAACTCAAAGATAGGAATGACATCCACATGAGCATTTCATGGAACACCTGGGGTGCATTATAAGATCATAAGTTAAAAACCAAAGGTAACATAAGAATTAGAGCATTTTATCTAACACTTGGAGTGTATATTAAAAGAGATGTGAGAGAAGCATTGAAGAATGTAAACAGAACTAAATCGATTATCGAAGAAGAGACCTTAAATCAATGATGTTCATAGTCTTCACCTCCAAAAGAATTCCACCAACACAAATCCTATCCTATGAAAAGATGAAGTCTAGTCTTCAGATAGATAAATATGGAAGAGAAGCAGTGCAATAAGATCGTGATTACTCCGACCACCTAGACTTCCAAAGATTATGATAAAATCAGTATAGGAGAAACGGAAATTCGAAACATATCAAAACCAATACCCATTCCAAAACAACAACAACCAGATTGAAGAACTAAAAGATACCTCTCACCTCAAATTCTAGGTAAGGGAGAAGGCTCTGAAATACGAGAAGCATATCGGGAAGCGAAAGAGAAGGAGATCACCGAAGATAGAACACAAGGATGATGACAATCCAGTGATTACAAGCCAAAGTGACTAGAGAACTAGCAAATAATAAATCCGAACTCATGTATTACTCTACCAAAACCGACTGGGACCTAACTCCAACCGCACAAGCAGACGGAACTCCAGACAAAGAGACACAATTGTAGAAGAAGAAAGAAAATCAACCTTAGATTAATCGATACGATTGTACGAAACGAAATGAAATAATACTCGTGACACATTTGAAATGGGAAATCCAAAAAAAATTATATACCTAATTTCTCAATCAAACAAATTATGAGACCTAGGTCATATGATAATACTTACATATAAGTCTTTGAGATCGGATGCTTGGTCGGAATTCCGGGCGACAACAGCAACGAGGAACAATGGGTGTGGGCTAGCGGTGTCCAGGTGGTGGTCGACGTTGGTTTGGGCTCAACACTCGCGGGTCCAAGCATGGTGGAGTGCTATGGCCAGTGTTGAGATGTGGGTCCAAGCAAAGAGGAGATCAAAAGAAGAATAAAAAAGAGCAAAGTCGAGAGAAAGAGAGTAAAAGAAAAGGGAAGAAGATCTTGTTGTTTGGTACAAGTTCTTGGATCGGGTTGGATCGGGTTTGATTTTGGAGTACAATGTTTTGTAAGTTTTAATTAATTAGTGGTTTATTTGTGTGACTTAATTGAGAGATTCTGCGACAGATTGGCTTGTCGGACATTGCATAGATAATGTATGAACTTCACTCTTGCCAATTAATATAAACAATTATAATGGCAACGATACAATAAAAATATAGAAAAATATGATACATAGTTTTAAAATATCATACCTAGGGGTAATTGCATTGGCTTCTTCATGAGTTATTGGGAGGAGTCCGGTCCATGGGAAGATGACATAAGCTCAACAATATCACTTTTCGATATTTCATAATATGTAATCTTTACAATTAGACCTGTTAAATGGGTCGGGCGGGTCGGGTTCGGGTTCGGGTCAATCGGGTTCGGGTCAAAACGGGTCACGGGTCGTCGGGTCATAAATTTTCCGGGTTCATATGGACCGGGTTGTTACGGGTTTGGTACGGGTTCGGGTTGACCCAACGGGTCATGATCGTCAATTTTATTATCCTTCATCTTTATATTTATTAAGATAATTAATATTATATAATATAAAATATTATTTAATAATAATAAAATAATAATTTTATACAAAATTTATAATAAAATATTGAATTTTAATTGAAATAATACTTTAGCGGGTCGGCCGGGTCAACCCAACGGGTTTGTGACCCAACCCACTTTTTTCCGGGTGGACCGGGTTCGGGTTAGTCTTGACCCATTGATTTTTGGGTCGGGTTTAAACCCAAAAAACTTCGGACGGGTCGGGTCGGTTTTTCGGGTCGGGTCAAGTTTTGACAGGTCTATTTACAATACTTAATTTGAAGATCAAGATAGTACGTAGTTGTCACATCTATGGAATAATTTCCACAACTTTGAATGAAATTCATTGTGGAGAATTGGAGGAGAGACCATAATTTTCTAAGTAACAAAAACATAAAAACATAAGCATATTTGGAAGCATACTAAAACGACAAATAACAAAGATAATTTGTAAAGTTATAAAATTATACCTTTTGTTATTGATAAAGTGAGAGCAACACCAACAGCTTCCCCAAATTCTTGGAAATTGAATTTTTGGGGAAGCAAAGGCATGTTTTTAGCCCAACAATTTCCCCATCTTGTTCTCTATAATGGGGAAGGAGACAAAAATATTAAGTCTCTTTCCTAAATTTAGGGAATGAGACAATTCTTTATAATGGAGAGAGAGTGTAAAAATGATTTTTGATTGGCTTGATTAATAAATAAATAAATTATTATACAACAATAAATGCTGCATTCTCTAAAATAGAGAAGCTGTTAGACTTAGAGCAAATATTTTTTAGAGAAAATAGCTTTTGTTTCCCCATTTTGAAGAAATGGAGAACCTGTTGGAGTTGCTCTGAGAATTCGAGGGAGAATTGATGATAGTAAGTGACCCATTCTTTTTTTTTTGAGCTCATATATAAATTTGAGAGACTTTGAGAGACATAAAAAATTGTGGAAGAAGTGGAGAAAGTGGTATAGAAGAATTGTTAGAAAGGAGAAAGATTGTAGAAATTTCTTTAAATAAAATATTACAAATAACTGGTGAAAAACTTCTGAACGTGGTTTTTTATTAGTTGATTTTTTTTAAGAAAAATAACAAATAATAGATTAAGAATCAACGAAGAATAAATAAATCCCAAAAGGTTTCATGGGTTTCCCCAAATATAAACCCTAATCCTAACAATCATGTTGAAACCCGATATAATGATTTGCTATAAACGGGATTTTAATAAATACTAACTCTCGGGTTTCGTACAACCGAATGATTAGGACATCGTCCTTGGAGAGTTAGCGAACCTCGTTCGCTTATAGAGAGTTAGGACATTGTCCTTGGAGAGTTAGCGAACCTCGTTCGCTTAGAGAGTTTGGACCTCGTTCGCTTAGAGAGTTAGGACCTCGTCCTTGGAGATTTAGAAAACCTCGTTCCCTTAGAGAGTTTCCAACCCCGAGCGGGAAGCGAGGGATGGATTCGCGCACATAGAACCGAGAGTTTCCAACCCCAAGCGGGAAGCGAGGGGTGGATTCGCGCACTTAAAACCGAGAGTTTCTAACCCCAAGCGGGAAGCGAGGGGTGGATTCGCGCACTTAGAACCGAGAGTTTCCAACCCCAAGCGGGAAGCGAGGGGTGGATTCGCGCACTTAGAACCGAGAGTTTCCAACCCCAAGCAAGAAGCGAGGGGTGGAATAACGCACTAAGAACCGAGAGTTTCCAACCCCAAGCGGGAAGCGAGGGGTGGATTAACGCACTGCGATGTTCGACGACAACCCCGAGTGGGAAGCTCGAAGATTCCGCGCGTAACGAGGTTCGACGGCAGCCCCAAGCGGGAAACTCGGCGGTTCCGCGCATAGAGAGGTTCGACGGCAACCCCGAGTGGGAAGCTCGAAGGTTCCGCGCGTAACGAGGTTCGACGGCAACCCCGAGCGGGAAGCTCGGCGGTTCCGCGCAGAACGAGGTTTAATGGCAATCCCGAGCGGGAAGCTCGGCGGTTCCGCGTATAACGAGGTTCGACGGCAATCCCGAGCGGGAAGCTCGGCAGTTCGGTGTAAAACGAGGTTCGACAACAACCCCGAGCGCGAAGCTCGGCGGTCCCGCGCATAACGAGGCTCGACGGCAACCCCGAGTGGGAAGCTCGGCGGTTCCGCATAAAGCGAGGTTCGACGGTAACCCCGAGCGGGAAGCTCGGCGGTTCCGCGTAAAACGAGGTTTGACAGCAACCCCGAGCGGGAAGCTTGGCGGTCCCAATCAATAACGAGGCTCGACAGCAACCCCGTGGCACCGCACAGAGATTGCGGCTAAGCCCGCGCAAGCCAAGGGCAAACCCCGTGGCGCCGCACCTAAGCTCGCGCACGCCAGGGGCAAACCCCGTGGCGCCGCACCGAGATTAAGGCCCGCGCATGCCAGGGGCGAACCCCGTGGCGCCGCACCAGAGACTGCGGCCCGCACACGCCAGGGGCGAACCCCGTGGCGTCGCACCAGAGACTGCGGCCCGCACACGCCAGGGGCGAACCCCGTGGCGTCGCACCAAAGACTGGGGCCAGCGCACGCCAGGGGGGAACCATGTGGCGCTGCACTAGAGACTGAGACCCGCACACGCCAGGGGCGAACCTTGTGGCGCCGCACCGAGATTACGGCTAAGCCTGCGCACGCCAGGTGCGAATTCCGTGGCACCGCACCGAGATTATGGCTAGGCCTGCGCATGCCAGGGGCGAACCCCGTGGCGCCGCACCATAGACTGCGGCCCGCGCACGCCAGGGGCGAATCCCGTGGCGCCGCACCGAGATTACGGCTAAGCCTGCGCACGCTAGGGGCGAACCCCGTGGCGCTGCACCGAGTTTACGGCTAGGCCTGCGCACGCCGAGGGCGAACCTGTGGCGCCGCACCGAGATTACGGCTAAGCTTGCGCATGCTAGGGGCGAACCCCGTGGTGCCGCACCAAGACTGGGGCCCGCGCACGCTAGGGGCGAACCCCGTGGTGCCGCACCAGAGATTGGGGCCAACTAAAGAGGGAAGAGGAAGCACTTACTTGATTATCCGAGAGTTAGGTCAGATAGGGAGAGCAGGTTCCCACAGATGGCGTAAGTGTTGAAACCCGATATAATACACGCTATAACCGGTATTTTAATAAATACTAACTTTCGGGTTTCGTACAACCGAATGGTTTTCGTACGTAGATTATTCCTCCTCCCCACCCTTCAGCTGATTGTTTTTGTACTCTTTACAAATAAAGCCTTCTAGACTTTATACCTTAAATAGCGCGATCTCACTCGGAGATCAAAACACGTCAAGCTTTGGCAAACGAGATAGTTTCTGAAACCAGAGGGGATTGTCGATCCTTAAATTTGAATCATAACCTTACTATATATATATATCTATATATAATAGTCCTTGTGCTAGCTTGTTTGTTCACCATCGATGTGGGACGGACATTCATTGAGAATGTTGAGCTGACGCTCACGGTTTTAATCTTCTCAGCCACTAAAGAAATCAAGCATACACACATATGCACATGATGGTCCATGACCATGCATCTTACACAATACACTGATTCGAATGTTCTAAATGGAGTGCCCAAAAACGTATATATAACGCGACAATTTATTTTTTTTCTTCTTAGCATATCACAAATCTATCCCTAATTATTTAGCTGTTTATTTCGCGCACCATCAAATGATGCTAGCAACTTAAGCATATAAGAATTTTTTTTTTAACGTTTAGTGAAATGGACCTAAATTTAATTTTTAATGTCACACAATTGCCATGTATTCAATTATTATTTTGAACGTTCAGCAATCCTATATAAAAAACCACGTTCAATAATCCTATAAATTGACATAAAGATCACATTCAGTTGTTGTGATCGTTGCTTTAAAATAGAGCCTAAATTTAATTTTTAATGCTATAATTGACATGTATTCAATTAATCTTTTGAACGTTCAGTAATCCTATATAAAAAAAATCAAATTCAGTAATCCTTTAAATTGATATAAAGATTACGATAGTTGTTGTGATAATGGCTTAATAATAGGACCTAAATTAATATTTTTAATGACCTACTTTTTTTATCAACAATTGTCATGTGACATTTTATTAATACAATTTGTTTTTAAGATTTGCCACGTGGCATAATGTTTTGAATTAATATTAGTTCAGTTTTACAATTGTATTAAGGTAGATATTATTTGGCGTGACTTTACTCCATTTTCTACGCAGCTATCTTTTTATTTTACATAGTGAAATAAATATTTAAAAATATTATTTAAAGTAATATCATATTAAAAAATTAATTAGGGATGTCATAGGAGAAAGAGGTTTAGTTTACATTCATTTTTACGCCACTATTCTAGTGTGACTTCACTTCATTTGGAGGAATTATATGCCGCCACTAACTAGCGTGCAATTCTCATTTCCTAAATTGAAAGATCTATGTATTTGAGGCCTTTATTTGGAGGAATTATAATAGCATGATATTACGCCTCTGTCATAAAAAGGGTTCAAAATAGATTATTTTATTATTTTTTAATATCATGGTATTATATATTGTGAAATTATTACGCTATTTCATGGCGTGGTCTAAATAGCTAAAATTTAGTCTACAAAAATCCGTAGATTTTTTTTTTTATTTTGCGACTCATCAAAGGGTCGAGATACACCTTCTTTTTAAATGCGCGTCTAAATATACTCTAGACAATATATGCCCAAGCGCCGACCGCAAAGCATCGAATATTGACGTTGTTTCTAGTATTGACTCTTGATCCAAAACAATGCTCACACAAATCTCCCTTGCAAAACTCTCAGCGATCCTTTGTGAGAATCATCATAACGTTCAATTTCTAGATTCATTCATGCTAAAATTTGGAGGGCATAATCTAGACCTCTAGATCTAACTCCTAATTTTAGAGTCATTCAATTTGGAGTCCGGATCAAAGAGAATGACATCATAGAAATTAGAATCGAATTCATGAAACTGATTATTAATTCGTTGGAGATCCTAGGAGCAAGGCACAAGTTCACATCATTCCTAGGTGGTTACCTTGAGCCGAGGCTTATAGAGACGTCTTATCAATTGTTCTTCCATGTTGAAGTGAATCCGAGAATCTCCAAAAAGGGCATGTTAAATCTGAATACAATTTCACATACAAGGACCTAAACCCAATAAATGAAAGCTAGAACTATGAACATCAATATTTGCACATTACTTACTTGTTTGTATTATTGGTGGATTTCAATAATAAAGCATATGGAAATGCCTTGATTAGTGATATTAAGTCAAGACTAGCAAAAAAACATCGGTGGCCTTATTGGTTTGAGTGTCCTCCGTATGTGCCACATAATACTCGTACTCCATAATTTTATGGAAGAATTCTTGGAGAATCTTTCTTCCTTCCCTCCTTTTTTTTCCGTACATCATATCATGCATTGTAAATGTAACACTCCGATTTTTTTCATACCGGAATACTACTCGGTAGTAGACCACACATGAGTCCACTTAACCTAGTATGACAACAAATTCACAATATGGATCTTGCAACAAAGGCACTATGAGAAATTATAAGAAAACATCCAACTCATATTTTATTAAAAATTAAAATTGGAAACTATATATGCACCCACTTTCCAACATAAACAACTCAAACCAAAACTTCTAACCATTCATTTGTACTCACTAGCCCTTAACTTTACAAATTCTCAAACATAGTATTAACCCACTACCTTGCACAACAACCCAAAGTATGTTGAATGATAAAAATGAATCCCACATCGAGAATCTAGAACAAAAACCACTAGCATATAAAGGAGAGTGAAACCCAACGCAATGGCTTAAGCTTTGGGTAAAAATGGTGAATCCCGACTTTATATGCTAAGTGGTAAAACCCCCCGACACGTCACCCATTCTTTCGGTCCCCGGAAGCTAACATGGTATTAAAGCAGGTTCGGTCCGGGTTCGGTTTTCCTGGTACAAGATCTGTCAAGAAAAAAAAAGTTCAATTGCTAACTAGGCCAGGCTAGTTACCACTTGAGGGGGCGTGTTGGATGATAAAAATGAATCCCACATCGAGAATCTAGAACAAAAACCACTAGCATATAAAGGGGAGTGAAACCCAACCCAATGGCTTAAGCTTTTGGGTAAAAATGGTGAATCCCGACTTTATATGCTAAGTGGTAAAAACCCCTCAACACGTCACCCATTCTTTCGGTTCTCGGAATCTAACAAAGTATCGTATGACACGCCACGTCGAGCTGACCCACCATTATCTTGGAAGAGTTTCCTTGAAGCATAGTTCACATATGTTTGAATCCTAAAAAAATCAACGCCCCGAAGGGTTAGCTAACAATTCTAACATGTACCAAATGGTAAACACAATATGCATCAGCAAAATCAATGTATCAAATTACATAATAAAAACAGTATTAGAATAGTTCACATGTAGTATATTCACAACAACAGATAAGCGCGCAACAATACTTATAATCATAAAACACATATAATAATACTAAAAGTCATACGGTGCATACACATAATTTCACTTAACTATCACCTCATACACTTATCACCTCAATATCAAATCAACAACAATTCCTATCTACCGATAACAATTCACATAGCAATCGGGGCATTCTTTCAGCCGGAAATTCTTATCTACCTTATCAATTTACATAGCAATCGGGGCATTCTCCAACCGGAACGGGGTGTAGTGGTCGGCGGCCTCCACCGTTACTCCGAACCACCCAGAACCAGAACAATTCACCTTCTTACCCCCGATCAAGCCTCTACTAAAGCACTTGCCAAAAAATTATTATAATTTTGAGGGGGCTCTCCTTCTCATACAACTAATCCAGGGATGTCTCCCACCTTACCGATCATCCCATAGACATCGTTGTACCGGTAGATGCCAAAGTTTCATAAATCGAGTAAAATACGAAGTATTAATCATCTACTAGTATATTTAATATTGATTTACTCACATAGATGTATAATAAGATACAAGGACGAATCCCAAAATAAAGCTCTACACATCATATCTACACATCCAACACACATCAAAATTGATAACTAAGTAAGTCTAGGCGACTTACCTTGAAACTAGAATTCCAACAACTCAAGTGATACACGAACTTGACAAATAATTTCCAAAGATGAGGAGAAGGACGAGCCTTGTCTAGTAGAAGGGGAAACCAACAATAAGCAAGAAGATGGTGAAAGAGTGGATTAATGGTATAAAGAACAAAGAAATGAGAGAGAGAGAGAGAGAGAGAGAGAGAGGAACGAAAATGGAAGGAGAGCATGGATTTCTAAAGGCAACTTTAAGCCTTTATATAGAAGAAATGGAAGAAGACAAATTCAATTTGGCTTGTATAAGAGATAAAGATAAGCATGACACACATATCTAGAAGATAAGATAACATAGCACAAATAATGAGGAAGACAGATAAGCATATCACACAAATCTATAAGATAAGATAACACGTCACGAATATCTAAGAAAACGGATGAGATCAAAACTCTTACAAGTCTATATTCATTCCATTAAGAAACGAGATTTCTTAACGACTAAGAAACAAACTAATGGATAACTCTGACAACTAGATAACTTTTTATATATAAAATCTTGGTAAAAACGAGGTTATCCGAGATTAATTAATAGCTAAGCAATCCCGACACGACTCTCGAGAAGCTTTAAAATATTAAAATATTCTCAAATATTACAGTAAAATTGTCTATTGTTGGTGTAGTTTAATTGGAATTCATTCAAAGCAAATGTGACTTAGGTTATCGTACAATTGCTTTATATCATTAACTTTGCAACTTTTTTTCTCTAGTGTGAGTCTTCTAACCAACAAGTGCCCATACAACTAGATCTAATATCATAGTTGTGAATTACATGTACAACAATAATCTTCCATGATTCTCTAGGATTCTTTTGACACTTTAATCTAAATAAACACCCACATAATTTGTTCTAACACCTTTTTCGAATTGTCTTATCTCTACCTCTCAATGGGGTGTGTTTGCCTTCTCTCTTACAAAGCAACCAAGTCTTCATGTGATAAGTTATATATGACTTCCTATCTTGACCTATTTTTATGAACATCTTCCATACCAATTGATTTCACCCACTCAATGGCCTCTTCTCAACTATCGACTACTCTATTGTTGGTAAGCAAATACAAATAATCATCTGACCATTGCTTCACCTCCTCAAAATGATTTGAGAACTATGGATGACTACTCAAAGCTGAAAACCTACCTAAACATGCATGTCTGGTGTGGATGATTTTCTCGGTCCACAAAGATGCATAAGTTGAAAATCCAAACATGCTCAGTGTAGATTGTATTTGTTGCGATTCCAAAGGTGCATATGCTAGGAATCCAATCATGCTCAATGTAGATTATATTTGCTCGAATGGTAACAGTCCATAAGTTGGAAATCCAAACATGGTTTTTATGGAAAGCACATTCTGATATGTATTCCAATAGTTTATCTAAAGGTCGTCCAACCCAATATACTCGTCATTCTCTTCTTGTCACAATTCAAAAGTTTTTTTTGTTAAATTCTACCCGTAACGACTAGTGATCCCTCAATCATAACAACAGTGTTCCAATTTACAACTTCTCAAATATAACATTAAAATGTATAATCACTTCTTGAATACATGACCAAGTAAACAGATAACTCCCATAAGTTTCTAACTATGATTCTCAAATTTAATTAAGACCAAAACACCAAAGTTTTGACCTTCAACCTAGTCCAATTCTCACACTTGCATCCAAATAAGGATAATAAAGTTTTGAACTTCATTGTCTTTCAAATAAAACAAAACACAGCTTTTGAAAAGTACAACTTAACTTTGAACATGCAGATTACCTCCTTATAGACCTGTCGATTGGGTCGGGTCGGTCGCGTTCGGGTTCGATCATTTCGGATTCGGGTTCAAAATGGGTTCTGGTTCATTGGGTTATGGGTTAAGTCGGGGCAGGTCATAACAAGTTAACGTGCGGGTTCGGGTTGACCAGTGGGTCAACAACATAATTTTTATTTTTCAATTACTATTAAAATAAGTTTTAAATATTAATATAAATAGGTCTAAAACATTGATTTAAAAATAAAAAATAGTATTCATTGATATTTTAAAATATAATTGAGAATAATTTTCCTAAAACATTATTTTAATTTAAACTTTATGAAATTCAAAAATTAAACATGAAATTATGTTACATTTTCAACGTACTCAACATATTTGTATTACTTCTAGAGCTGTCGAAAACTAAACTAACCTGCTAACCCGACCGAAAACTTGAACCTGAAATAAACCGAACCCGATAGAACCAGAAACCCATTGGTTGACTGATTTAGTATATTTATTGATTTTTTTAAATTTATTTTGAAACTTATAATATATTTTATTATTAAAATAAATAAAAATAATATATTATTATTATTTAATTGGAAATTCTACGTGGTAACCCTGTGGTTTGACATTATTTACGAGGTGTACAAATGTTTTACATAATGCGCGTGGTAACTCTGTCACAATATATCCAAAAAAGTTAAATCTAACCTTTTACCGTTAACTTAATTAGTTTTATAAGAAAAAGAAAAATTAAAATCTTTACAAAATAAAACAAAATCCGTTCAATTCTGATTTTCTACCAAAAATTAAAATCTTAAATAATAACAAGATAAGGAAAATTAAAATCTTAAGAAAAAAAAGATATGTTGAAGTATTGTTCTGATTCCCTACCCAAAAAAGAGTCTTTTGATTATACGAGAGTTATTCCTCTCCAAACGCAATGAAATTGACACCGGCGACCAAGGAATTGAATTATCAGTAGGCTGCTGCAATATCAATCCTAATTTAAGGTATGATTTTTCAAAATTTCAAACTTACAAATTAATTAGGCCAAGATTAGATTAGAAATTGGATTAACTGTTTAAAAATTAGTATATATGCTGGATTTGTTTTCCTCTATAGTGCTTGCTTTGATTATGATTTACAAGAGTTCTTGTGCCTTATACATGAAACATGAATGGAATTTATTATAATGTTTTTCTTGATCGTGCTTGTCTTATATAAATTAATTATACTGTTTTAATATTTACATGATCTTGTGTACTTATAAGGTTTCATTGGTTTAGATTAGTACAGTGGTTGTAGTAGTAGTTGATCGAGAGCTCTCTCTTGTTATTATACTGGAGTTTCACAAGTAATAAAGTACTAATGTGTTTACAAATCTCACGTAAAATTCATATAGATATACAATACAATTAATACTTGTAGACTTGTAGTAATTTGCTATTGTAACAATCATGAATGTATTTCTATTGTAACGATCATGAATGTCTACTTATTTATCATACAGTTCATTAATTATATAATACAAGGGAACACATGCATGTAAATATACTGTTTGGAGTGTTCCATGATTTATAAATTATTTAGAATTATTTATGCTATATATAACGGAGGATTGTATTTACATTACTGAGATAGGGTTAATCATTACACTAATTCGCTTGAATTTATTAATTTTCGATTTTTGGTGGTGGTCGATTAATTAGAGCTTATAAATTGCAGAATGGAAGATAAGATAGTGTTGAAAATGCGATACATTCATCATGAATATGTGGAAGTAGCAGTGGATGATCTCGATAGGTGTAATATTCTTGACATATTTGTTGATTTGCTAGAGGGGGCTGAAAAAGAGGGAATGTTTCTTCCTCAGCAACCCACCTAATGGTATGCGCATAATTCTCAAAGTTTTCAGCTAGAGAGTGACAATGATGTTGTGAACATGTTCAACTTATTACATGATAAGAAGTTGATTAATTTGGCCATTGGATCTGCTAAGTCACCATCTAAGAATCTAGAGTTGGCACGAGGTTTGATTGAATCAAAAAGACCTACAGAAAACTCATTACTATCAAGGTGCATTCATGGTACTAAACCCACTTCTAATAGAAGAGTTCCTCCCACTTCTGCTAGAAGAAGAGGGATTTATGTTCCACAAGTTGGAAGTACTTCTCATTCTCATTCCTTAGGAGGCCAGCCCACTTCTCCAATGGATAATGCATATGATTCTGTTTTGTGTAATGACATTTTTCCTTCTATTAATGTGCCTGCACTAAAATTTTTTCGAGAGATATACCTGATGCTTTTTTGTCCTCCATTGATGTACCTACTTTTGATGACTCTATCTTACCACGAGTTGATGATGAATTTTGGGACAACAATAGTGATACTGATGATTAATTTGATCGACTATATGATAATGGAGAGTTGTATAGTGAGGATGACTCTGGGAAAATCAAACTTAAGGCATGGATGCTTTTCATCGACAAGGATCATATGATGGATGTTGTGAGAGATTATTGTGTCCAAGAGGGTTTCTCTGTTGTAGTTTTGAAAGCTGAGCAAAGAAGGTATATTGCTGTATGTGGAAATTCTATGTGTAATTGGAGGATTCATGCATCAAGACTTTCAAATGAAGTTACATGGTAATAAAAACTTTGAATGATACTCATATTTGCCTCAAATTAGGCATGTAGAATTCCATGGCAACCCCTGAGTGGGCTGCTAAAAAGATTCTTGAATATGTGAGAGCAGATGAAGATATCAAAGGAAAAACTATTCAAACTCACTTGTTCGAGAAATATGGTATAAACATGAAGCCATCATCCTTGTACAAAGCAAGGACACTTGCCCTCAAGATAATTAAAGGTGATGATGACACTTCTTATGGGAGTTTGCCTGGTTATTGCGAGGTCTTAAAGAAGTCTAATCCTGACTCAAAGGCTCATATTGTTTGGAGACATGGTTTAGATGATCCCGAGAAACCGATTCAGTTCAAGAGCATCTTCATCTCTTTGAAACCAATGATTGACGGATTTATTCAAGGATGCAGGGAATTGATTGGAGTAGATGGGTGTCATTTAAAGGGAAAATATGGTAGGGTTGTTTTGTCTGCTGTTGCTGTGGACGGAAATAATGAGATTTTTCCTTTCTTCTATCACTTGAGGGAGCTTCTAAGGAATGCTGATAGAGATAATTGGTGTATTGTGTCAGATAGACAAAAGGTATGCTCTTTTCCTTTCCTTTTTCCTTTTTCTTTTTTCTTGTTACTTCTTTAAAACTTCTCTCATTCCTTATTTGATTGTTTATAAAAAGGGAGTTGAACCGGCTCTTCATGAAGTGTGGCTAGGCCTGGCAATTTCACCCGCCCCCAACGGGTACCCGATAAAACCAACCCGAAAAAACGGGTGAAAAACCGAAAAAATGCGGGTGAAAACGGGTGATCGGGTGTTCGAGTGACGGGTCGGGTGCGGGTGAGCATGTCACCCGACCCGACCCGACCCGCTCACCCGACCCGCTCACCCGGTATTTTATTATATATATTTATTATTTATTTTATTTAGTTTACCTAGAGTATATATACTACTGGATAAAACCCTAGAAAATCATTTTAACTCTCCTAACTTCTCAGTTCTCACGAAGCGCCGCTGTTGGCTTTTGCGCATTGCGCTCCTCTCAAATCTCGCCATTCGCCATTCGCCTCTCAAATCTCTACCTCTCCATTCTCGCCTCCGGTAGGAGATTGATGGTTCTCACCTGTCCTCTCGTAGTCTCGTTGCTGCGCCTGCTCGGAGTCGGAGTCGGAGGTCTGCTGCGCTCTCAGGTTGCGGGTCGCCCATTGCTCGGAGTCGGAGGTCTGCTGCGCTCTCAGGTTGCGGGTCGCCCATTGCTCGGAGTCGGAGGTTGCCCAGCGCTAACGACTAGCCTCCCCAGTCCCGACTTCTCCGGTCATCTTCTCCGTTGAAACCGCTGACGCCGTGACCACTCTCCCCGTCGGCTTGCCTCCTCTCTCGAAGCGCAAATCTCGAATTCGATCGGTAAGGTTTCGTCTTATGATTCCTCTTAAAACTCAACTTAATTGAATAGTATTTAGTCTGGATCTGAACTGATTTTCAGATTAGAAAATTTCATTTTATTAGAAGCATACAGATTACAAATTTCATGAATTGAGCTTACGAGTCTTTGAAGCATACATTTTATTAGAAGCATACAGATCTGAACTAATTGTGCATTTAAGCAAAAGAAAGGCAATATAAATATAAAGAAAAAGGTGGGGCATGAATTGAGCTTACGAGTCTTTGAATTGTAATGATTCCTCAATTTTCTTTCCCTTGATCCAATCTGAAGCTGAGAAAAAGAAGCAAGATATAATCGATCGACAAAGATGATGTTGGTTTTAACTTCCTATATTTGTTGTTTACTTGTTTTGTCCATTTGTCCTATTTATCATGCAAATGCTAATGCTTTATTTGGAAATGCTAGGATTTTCTTTTTGAAGGAGCTGCTTTTCTCAATCTTGGTCCTCTTGGATAGTTGGTTGGATGAATATTGAAGTGGAAGATTTGAAGACATGAATGTGTTCTTTATTTAGTTTTTTTTTGTGCCTAGTTGAAGACATTTCTAGACCATATTTTGTAATGGTATTAATGTGTTTGACTTATACATAACTATGTTTATTGTAATTTGAGTTTGGTCTATGTAATGTACTTTATGGTCAATTATTTAGCAGGTTATAAAAAGTATCAATTATGATTTTATGGTCAATTATTTCATTAGAATTAAAAAAATTCAGCAGGTTATTTAAACCCGAAAAAAACACCGACCCGACCCGAAAACCGACGGTTTTTGGGCGGGTCGGTTTCGGGTGCACCCGGTCGGGTTTTTTCATCGGGTCGGGTGAACGGTTTTGGAAGTCGGGTCGGGTGGTGGAAGTAGTCCACCCGTACACGACCCGACCCATTGCCACCCCTAAGTGTGGCCCACAGTTTCAAGACGATATTGTTGTACACACCTTTGTGCCAACTTCAAGAAGGCATTTCCAAGAAAACCTATGAATGACCTTTTTTTGTCATCTTGCAAAGCGTACTCTGAGTTTAAATTCAAGAAAGCAATGGAAATGGTGGAAAGAAAGGCCGGGATGGGTGCTGTTAGGTGGCTACAAGGTTTAGGTGATTTTGAGTGTTGGGCAAGGTACAAGTATGATCCAACTTTGTAGCAGGTTATAAAAAGTATCAATTATGATTTTATGGTCAATTATTTCATTAGAATTAAAAAAATTCAGCAGGTTATTTAAACCCGAAAAAAACACCGACCCGAATCGAAAACCGACGGTTTTTGGGCGGGTCGGTTTCGGGTGCACCCGGTCGGGTTTTTTCACCGGGTCGGGTGAACGATTTTGGAAGTCGGGTCGGGTGGTGGAAGTAGTCCACCCGTACCCGACCCGACCCATTGCCACCCCTAAGTGTGGCCCACAGTTTCAAGACGATATTGTTGTACACACCTTTGTGCCAACTTCAAGAAGGCATTTCCAGGAAAACCTATGAATGACCTTTTTTTGTCATCTTGCAAAGCGTACTCTGAGTTTAAATTCAAGAAAGCAATGGAAATGGTGGAAAGAAAGGCCGGGATGGGTGTTGTTAGGTGGCTACAAGTTTTAGGTGATTTTGAGTGTTGGGCAAGGTACAAGTATGATCCAAGTTTGCTTTCTCCTCAAACATCAAGTAACTTTGTAGAGTCGTACAATGCAACATTAGGATTAGATAGATGTCTTCTAGTGTTGACACTTCTTGAAGGTACAATTGTGATTTTTTATTGAAATATGAGTGCTATTTGTTTGATATTTGAATCACAATATTCACCTTTGTAGGAATTAGAAGAACCATCATGGTGAGACATTGTATTAGACTAGTTGACATTACCGAATATGCGAAAGAAAGACTAGTTAAGGAAGATAAAGCATCACGTTTTCATTGGGTCTGATTAGATATATGATAATGTCATTGTATGCTGAAATAGAACCCTTATATGGGTAAACTGAACGCTAACACACCCTAAGAATCATGTTTTGCTTTCATTGCTGGTTGGAGCCTATAGAAATGGTTCTCGGTCTACTTATACAAGCAAGCATGTGGTCTAATAACACAGCAACAATAATAAGAAGTGAAGAGGTCACTTATCAAGATATTCAAGGAAGGAAAAAATCATTCCACGTTAATTTGACCCTTGCATAATCCCGTTGGAACCAAGTAAATATCACGAGCAACGCTGGAAGCATTAATAAAACCATAATGTCATGCTTGTTGGATACTGGTACCATGGGAACAAACACTGTTACCATGGGTACAGTACATATCGTTCCCTTGTGTTTTGATAATGACAAACTCTAAAGAGATTTGATGGGTTGTATGTTTTCATAGTAATTTCAGGTAATACAAAAGTATGGAAGCAGGAATGAGTTGACGCTGATGTGAGGGAACAACATTTGCGCTTGAGGGAATAACAACGTCTGCGCTTGGACAGATTCTAAATAAGGAAAGCGCGTCCTTTCAACTTTGGAAGATTTGATTCTCGAAGATTTGACAGCTGGAATAGTTGGTTATTAGAAGATAATCTCTAAAGATAAAATCGGAATCATATCTCACCAAATTGGGAGTAGCTTGTGATGCAAGGAGAAGATTTCTAGGTTAAGGAAAGATCTCATGGAATATTATATTGCGAATCAGTTTGTAGAAGATATTTTGGGTGGAAAAATATTATTTCGTGGCAAGGAAATAATATTATATCAGATCCAAGTCGCTTCTATAAATAAGAGTTCAGTTTAGGTTTTCTATGGACCGATCTCGACCGATCTCCATTGATATCGAGCAGCAGAGCATTCAAGAGCCATTGAAGCTTCGTCAAGGTGTTAAGTAAGTTGTTGCTAGGTTTTTTAGGTCTTCTTAGATTATTATCTTTACGTGCTTAGGCTGAGAAGTTAGGGTTTGATAGATCTAGGGTCTAGAGATTAGACTAGATTATCTTGGAGTCCCTACTTGCCTTTGTAGCTCGTGAAAGAAATAATAATATAAGAAGTCATTTGAAATCCTCTAAGGAGGCAGTGGTTTTACTCGTTCAACTAGTTGGTTGATCGAGGTTTCCACTCTAAGAGGTCGTGTCAAACTGTTACCTGCATAACTGTATTTATTTCCGCTGCCCAGTTCACTGTTCCCGTGGGAACAATGTCTGTATTACTAACACACTCGTTCCAACAATGCTGAAAAACTGGACACATGCGAGACCCAGAGATCGCAACCCGACACCGTTTCGGCTTGCAGCATATTCCAACCACGCCTTCCAGCGGCCGGCACCGTTTCGGCCCATATGACATATGTTTCCGAGGGTAGCTCAAGGTATCCCAGGCAAGCAACATCATATGTTTAATGTGTCGGTTAAAGCAATGTGTACAGACTGTGTATGGACTAACACATTTGGGTCTTTACTTGGTCGTGCAGAATCAAGATGCCACTTTTTTGAGGTTTTCCACAGGCAAGTCCTGTAACACAACATACATATATACTCACTTACATAGGAAAATTGCATGTATATACTAACTAAATTTCTAACATCAATTCTATGCTGCACTAATTTTTGAAACCTGGCCTTGTAGAAGCAAAAAGCTTTGAAAAAGATCTACACAAATCCAACTCCAGCAGGCAAAAAAGGGGGAAATTGGATTTGAACAAAATTAAGAGAAGAATCGAACCTTTTAATCATAATATTGATCATAATAACGAGATGAGAGGGAGTCCTTTGTCGCCCGAGTAGCCGAGACCATCTTCACGTTGCCGTCATCATTCTGCCGCTCGAGCGAAGGGCCCTTTGTCGTCCGAGTCGACTTCGCTCATGTCCAACCAATTCGCCGGCTGAGTAGTGCGTAACCAATTTGCCAGCTTGTGGTTGTGGCTATGGCAGAAGAACTCTCAACACTGGTTTTATTTATTTGGTAGAAAACCAGAATAAGGAAAACCATTGCTTGAATCGATTTTGTTTTATTTTTAAAGATTTTAATTTTCTTTTTCCTAATAAAACTAATTAAGTTAACGGTAAAAGGTTAGATTTAACCTTTTGGATAGATTGTAAATGTTGTATTAATCTCAGGGTTACCATGCGCATTATGTAAAACATTTGTACACCTCGTAAATAATGTAAAACCCTAGGGTTACCATGCAGAATTTCCGTTATTTAATTAAAATTTTATTTTAATAATCATAAGGAAAAAGGAGATTTTAGACCCGCTGGTAAACCCGAGCCGATCGAAAATCCACTACAACCCGACCCGATCGACCCGTGACCCATAACGAACCGGAACCCAATTTAACCCGAACCCGAAATGACCGAACTCGAACCCGCCGACCCGACCCGATTGACAGGTCTAATTACTTCTATCTTGTTCAATTTCTATGTTTCAAGTAATATCTTATCTTAACAACTATAAAATTTGTCTCTCTATGTCCAATAAATGCTCCATCCTCTTAATAATTCTACCAATATTAAATTATGACTAATATGTAAAATTTTTTTTTGAAGAAAATTAAATAAATAATTACAATTGCCTATTCATTTTTTAAGTGATTGAAATTTCCTTATTTCAAAATAAAATAAAATAATGAATAATAATTATGTTTTAGAAAGTAAATGAAACATACAATATTATTATCGATTATCCACAATTTTATATGTACAAGAATCACATGAATATAAATCTTAAAAAATAGTTAAAAAATAAACCTAAAATTGACAATAGTTTATGTATAAAATGAAATTAATTATTGGATTGTCAAATTAGGACGTGAATGAAATTCATGTATCTTAAATTAGTATGTTGTATGCACTGATTAAATGATCAAATAATTTATATATGTACATTTTTTGAATATTTTATTTTGTTTTTTGTATACAATCAATTATAATATTTCATAATAAAATTAATTAATATTCTTAATCACATCAGATGTTATGATATCTAAAAGTCCAAACATTTAACAAAATATCAAACACATGATATAAATCTTGTCCCGTCCAATGGACGGGTTAGCCCTCTAGTTTTATTAAAATTTCACATTTACTATTATTAATTAAGTTGATATAAGTTTAATTTGGTTTCGTGTTCAATAAATATAGCATTCTCCATTGCGATAAAAGATAAGAAAATCAACAATACAATTTCTAAGTAGTAAGTAATAACTAATTTAACCCTAGAAAATAAACAATCCATATGATGAATCACATTTACTTAACTTGAATAGCTCATTTTCTAACATGTTGTCTAAATTGGTCTAAGAACAACCTAACATGAAAAAAGTCTCATTACAACCAAATTTTTTTTTGAAGGACATTACAAACAAATTAGCTTCTAACAAAACATTTATCTTTCATAAAGAAGAAATATAATATTCTTGCAATCAAGATTACAACCTAACATAGTAACATGAAAAACATCCATCAAATAGTAGTATCATAACTATAACCTAATGCGGAGGTTAAATTTTTTTTTTCAACGACACATGTCACTTTTAGATTGGACCACACCACCCTTTTTATTAAAAAATAATATTTTATTTTTGGATATATAAATTCTTATTTATGTTTTTAGAATATAAGATAGAAAATCTCATTATTAAACAATATTTTATTTTTGGATATGATAGATAAGAAGATCATTAGGATATTTTTTATGCTATCATATAAATTCTAAAATATTTATTTTATTTTTAGATAGAATCGTTTTTTAACTAAGATATCTTAATTGATTATTTTTAATTGTTTATATTTATATGTTAAATAAAACAATCAATATATTAGTTTTTTTAAATATATTGTCATATATTAATTTTTATTTATTATTTTTAGATAAGATACTATTTTAGAGATAAGATATGTATAGTTTTTTAAAAATATTCTCGCCTATATTAATTTATGATTATTATTTTTGGAAATAATAATTTTTTTGTAGATAAAATATGTATAGTTTATCAAAAATATCGTATATAAAATGACAAATGTCAACAACACATTGAACCACATCATCCATCTTTTTAATATCCTATATAATTGGGCTATTTTTGATTGGTTGAAATCTAATTGTAGACCAATGTATAAATATTTTATTTATATCTTTAAAAAATTATTTAAATTTATTTATTGATTTGTTAAACAAAATAAAAAAAACTGATTCACATAGTTTATTTAAGATAACTTCATTTAATTTATTTTTTAAGTATTATTCAATTTGAATATTAATAATATTACCATATTCTACTTTATTATTATGATTAATTCTTATATTTAGCGTTAGTTAATTCCATTTATATTATATTAATTAGTTAATAGATTTTTTAAGTAATTGCAGAGTTTACACCAACTTATTAAATTTTGTAACATGGAAATTCTGATATGTTTAAAAGAATTGGATAAAAACTAGACCAAGTACTATTTTTCATAAAAAATTCAATTTTTGATTATATGAAAGGAAAAGTGGTTCATGTTGTTGAATATGCAACACCCCGTCTTTATACCGGGGCACTGCTCGGTAGTAGAACATACATGGGTCCACATAAGTTAACCTAACAACGAGTTTACTCGAATCTTACAACTTGGGCACGACGAAAAAATACAAAGAAAACATCCAACCTGCATTTATAAAACCAAAGTATGGAAAAAATGCATGAATTTCCCAATTGACACAAACTAAACCACCACTTGTGAGTACTTTATTGACATCATAATATCCTTTCCTTAACAAAATCAAACATTATGCAAAAAGTAACCACCATTTCACTCAACAGAACCCAATCCTAATGACACGGTCTGCAACGACTCGTACCGTCATTTTACCGAGGTTCTATCATGGGTTTCTTGCTCCTTATCCGTACATGGAACTGAAAAAAAAATCCCCGAAGGGTTAGCTAACAATTTCAATATACACTAAATAATAAATACAATGTGCAGTAACAAAATCAATTTATCAAATTACATAATAAGAATAGTATTAAGAGTTCACATATAGTGTATTCACAAATACAGAGAAGCACACAACAATACCTATAATCATAAAACGCACATAGTAATACTTAAAGTCATATGATGCATACTAATAATACTATAACCTCATTCACTTTTCACTTTAATATTAAATCAACCACAATTCACAACAATTCTTATCTACCGATATCAATTTACATAGAAATCAGAGCATTCTTTCAGTATGAAATTCTCATCTACCATATCAATTTATATAGCAATCGGGGCATTATCCTCTACGCCTAGGACACCAGAATATCGAACCACGAACTAAGAAAGGCATGAGAGAAAACGGGCTAGTGATTGTGAGGCCTGATAGCTTGACTTTACTATTTCCTGGAACTTTCTTTATCCTCTTCTCTAGCTTTCTGAAGCTAAAGACATTGCCCGCTTTACTGCTTGGAGGAAGAGAATCCGCTGTTACAGACCCGGCTGTGAAAGAAGGAAAGTCTACTGACTTGCCTATTTGAAGGACAACTTCCCTTGTTAATGTACGAATTCAAAATTGAAATTCAAGTTTGAAACTCATGCGATTAACTTCTTTTGCTGTTATCGAAATTTTAACCTAATACTCGGTCAGGAGCCATCCTTGTCCGAAAATTTCGGATTTTGGTTTATTATTAGGCATTTTAGGTCTTTATTGGCTAACAGGCAATTTTGAATTTTGGGATTGGCTTTGGGCCTTTCCTGCGCAGCTTAGGTGGAGGGCGAAGAAGGCCTCTTCCCAACAGTTTGACTTTGTCTTGGGGTGCTGAGCCCCTGCGATGACTAGGTCAAGCGGCGTAACTGAAGCTTCTTGCGCCTATATTGCGGAAAATTCCCCACTGCTGCCTCCCGTAGGAGTCTGGGCCGTGTCTCAGTCCCAGTGTGGATGATCATCCTCTCGGACCAGCTACTGATCATCGCCTTGGTAAGCTATTGCCCCACCAACTAGCTAATCAGACGCGAGCCCCTCCTCGGACGGCTGCTATTGAAAGGGCTGCGGCTCTTGAACAATTTATACATACCACACAGTTACAAGGGTACGCGGACTCAATTCATAAAGGCCAAGGGCAAGAATTATCCATGGCTTAATGTCATATATTCAATGGAGGGAGTCTTCTCTCCGTTCAAAAAGAGTTGAGAGAATTTTCTAAATGAGATGATCAAAAGCAAGGGGTAGCTAGGTGGTGATGATCACCCCGGGGTATGCGCTAGTGCCCTTGACAGGCACTCCAGGAAACCCTTGTTAAAATACTTTTACGAGAAGGTTTTATCGAAAACGTGAGGAAACATCAGGAAAAAAACCGATTTTTGGGAAGTATCATGATCATCCGCTTTCCATTTTTTCAAATGAACCTCTCATCATATTGCGGCAGGTACATTGGGCATATTAGCGGGATTAAGGAAGGGAACTGAGAGCAGAGAAGAGTTAATAATGGCGGTCTGCTTTGGATTTATTTGAAGGGATGAATTGGAATGCATGCCCAAGGTGTCCTTTTGAATGGGTGGTGATGCGCTTTAAAATGATAGAGGTTGCTCTCTAAACTCGATCTTAGCGGATCTAACTTCCCCTCCTTCTGCTCTTCTGTATTGCGACTCCCAAACCACATTGCGACATCTCCTTCTGGAAGAAAACCTATTTTTCCTTATTCTCTCGAACCGGGTCGGGAGAGTCCCATTGGCGACCCGGGGCATCGGCATCACAAATAATTATACCAAAGCCAGCCCAGCCCACGCAAAGTTTATGGCTAACCGATATGGCTCATCCGTCTCAACGAGTCTATAAGAAGTGATCCAATTTTTTTCATCGGGTCCGGGTAGTATTTCTGAACAAGCTGGATTTGAAAATAGTTATTGATGATCTCTGCCTTCTTTAAAATATCATAAACAGTTCCAATAGGTTGAGCGCCCCTTTCAAGAAAATATAGAATAGCGGGAACGTTTAAATAAGTTTGATTCTTTATCGGATCATAAAAACCAACTTTCCGAAGATCTCTTCCTTCTCTTTGAATGATATTCCAGAAAAAAGTCTTCTAGAAAAATTCCTAGAATTGGAGGTTTTCCCGCCAGAAAGTGAAAGTGGGAAAGCGACCCTATCATCAACTACTTTTATAGGAGTAGGGGACTTTCCCGACCAGCCTAACTAAAAAGGTGAAATGGTTGGGGGTATAGACTGACTCTATATAAATAAAAAGGCGAGCACGTAAGAGGTAAGTAAGAAGGGTAACCCTATCGTTGTTACCCCGACAGATTCACACTCGAGTAGTGCTAGTTGATGAGAGTTACTTAATAGCGGGTTGGTTACACCTACAACCGAAATGGAAACCGAGCGTTTCGTGGTTCAAAAATGCGGAATGGGGTGTAACGGTTAGCGGCCTCCACCGTTACTTTGAACCACCCAGCCCTAGAATAATTCACCCTCTTACCCCCGGTCAAGCCGAGACTAGAGCACTTGCCAAAACATTTATTATAATTTTGAAGGGGCTCTCCTTGTCATGCAACTAAGCCAAGGATGTCTCCCTCCTTACCAATCATCCCATAGACATCGTTGTACCGGTAGATGCCAAAGTTTCATAAATCAAGTAAAATGCAAAGTATTAATCATCTTATAATATATCTTTAATTCATCGTTTTAGACACACATATACGTAAAATAAGATATAGGGACAAATCCCAAAATAAAGCTATACACATCATATCTACACATCTAGCACACACCAAAATTGATAAGTAAGAAATTCTAGGTAACAAAAAAGAAGGAATTAATATTAGCCAAATCAAATTACATACAGATCTGAAATCTCATGTAAATATTCATTCTCTCTCCTATTTTTAAAATAAAAACAAATCAATTTTTTATATTGATTCCATCGTATTTTTCAAACTAATTGATATTGACGTAATTTTGTATCTCTATTCTCGTAACATTCCAGATGATCGAATACCAACATCATGAACAATGAATATACATTCTCGCAAACTGTGGAATGAATACCAATGTCATAAAAAATGATTATTTACTTTTGTTACAATGAATATGATTAAAATAAATAGTTGTATAATATCAACATAATTATTTTATCTTCATGATAACTTGCATTTAGAGCATATTAGGACATGCATTTAGGACCTTAGTTTATATGTTTTTATGCATAAGTCTCATGTTTCTAGTACTTTTAGTTTAGTTTCCGTTATAGATGTCTACACGCGTATAATTATGCTTTTCAGGTACTTTGGAGAGTTTCGAGCTTCATTGGAACGCGTTTGGATACAAGACGGAATCAAGACTTCAGTCTAGGAGGTATCGGGATCGGAAAAGATCAGCTGAGGAGTCCAAAATAAGAAGAATCACACAATCAAGGCCATGGTCGTGCACCAAGGTGCACGGTCGTGCAGGCGGTATTGAAGAATGTCGGATCGTGCGCCCTTAGCTCGAGCCAGTTGAGGATTGTGTGTCACACACACACGATCGTGCGTTTCAACTCAGAGAAAGGCGTCGAAAACGCACGGTCGTGCGTCCCCTTGTCCAGCATCATGCGTTTCCTTAGGTCGTGCGTGGCCTTGTACGGTCGTGCATTGAGGCGCACGACGCACCCCGTGAGTCGTGCGCTCCATGTTTGACGTGTTTTTTGGTCCGCCTCTCTTATTTTATCCTTAGTATAAATACTTTGCTTTGTCTTCTAGATGGGGGGTTCAAACTTTTAACCTAGTTTTTATTCCTTGAGAGACAAGTTTAGAGAGATTTTGGAGAATTTGAAGACTTTTGTTGAATTGAGTTTGGATTTGCTTGATTTGAATCAAGTTTGTTTGTTTCTTCAATCCGGTATGTTTATTCTCGTTATTGAATTGATTTCTTCTATTTCCATGTCTAACTAAGCCACAAATTCTAAGATTGGGGTGAACCCAATGATGTCTAGGTAGAATTATTTATTAAATTGCACAATCCGTTGTTTGAAGCTTTGTTTGATTCAATCCTAGATGCTCTATGCCTTAGTAACTTTTGTGAATGGGAACTTGCCAAAGTTTGAGACTGAAATGTGAAAACTTTGTTAAGTAGTCAGACAGGAAATTGAGACTGAAAGGTACCTTTTCCTGTTGGAACCCTAGGATTTGAACCTGAGTTTTCTCTATTATGAAAGTATTTTGAATTCTCTTGTGGAATAACAATTGTCGTAGAAATCTTAAGGTTGGGTCGAGTTAGCAAGTCGCGAAAGCGGATGTTTATTCAATTTAATCTTAAATTCTATGTGCATAATGGTCTAGATTTTAATTTGCAAGTCACGAAAGTGGATGTTTAATTGAGTCTAGATACGTCTGTTAACATTTGAAAGAATTTAGCGGATACATTAGACAATTGCCTTCAAATAAAGTCATAATTAAGATTGTGCAATCATCTTTTATAGTCTACCGAAGCATTGTTGTGGTGATCCTTGATCTTAGAAGCCTTCCTTTCATTGATTTGCCCATATGCATTTGTCTGTTTGGTTTAATTAGTTTCATAGCTAAAATCCCAATTCAATCTTTTCTTATTTTACGGCTTAGTCTACTCTTTTGAATGCAATTAATACTACATAGTCCCAGAGTTCGACACCTTGGTATTACAACCGATCCCGTACACTTGCGGGGTAGGATTTGGCCTATCATGTTTTTGGCGCCGTTGCCGGGGACTATAGTTAGTATTGGTTGTTTCTCACAACCGGTAGATTAGGTCTGTTTTTCTTTTTAATTTTGTTTCTTTTCTTTGTGCTTCCAGATTGTTCTCTAGTTCATGCGAAGAGCCCTGAATGCTCAACCACTCAACAATTTTTATCCTGAAATTGAGCGTACTTTTCGTAGAAGACTAATAGAGCAACGTGCTATCCAAGCTATGGGCGATCAAGACCAAGATGCTCAGGCTTTGCATAGAGCCTATGTTGCTGATCTAGAAGCCCAAATAGCGGTTGCCAATAATCGTTTGGCTGTGTTGGAGCAAAACCAAGCGCTCCAAGAGGAAGAACAACACCCACAAACTCTTGTTGAATATATGAGGCCTGCTTAACATGGGCCTATTTTTGGTGTTGTCTATCCTGAGGTGCAAGCTCGTTATTTTGAATTGAAGCCCTCCTTGATCAACATTGTCCAACAAAATCAATTTGGAGATCTTCCATCTGAAAATCCTCATCAGCACCTCACTACCTTTATTGATCTCATAAGACTCAGGATGAGAGCCTTCTCGTTCTCTTTAAGGGACAAGGCCAAGACATGGTTCAAGACTCTTCCTCAAAACTCCATCAGAACATGGGATGAGTTAGCCTCAGCCTTCTTGAACATAAACTTCCCACCCAAGAAGACTTCTGAAATGAGGCAGCAAATCAGTAATTTCAGGATGAAAGATGGAGAGCCTTACTTTGAAGCTTGGGAGAGATTCAAGGAGCTTCTTGTGTTGTGCCCCCATCATGGGCAATCTAAGGTGGCGCTTCTTGATATCTTCTACAATGCAATTGATGGTGCAACTCGTCTACTAATTGATGCCTCATTTGGAGGTGGCCTGTCTAATCTGCAAACAGACGAAGCATGTGATTTGATTGAAAGAACTGCATTGCATTCTTAGAACTATTCTGATGTTCGTTCCACCTCTAGTGCCAAAATAGATGCTGAGAGGTATGAGGTGGATGACAACACTAACTTGAGAGCTCAAGTTGATTCTCTAACTCAAAAGATGAAGCAAATGGAGGCTGCATTGGCCAATGCTGAAAAGACAGGTACTCTTAAACCATCAAGTTTTGGGGTTCATTATCAATTTTGTGGAGAGGATGATCACAATATATCATCTTGTCATTTGTATGCTGTTCAACGTGATTCACAAGAAGGAGAAGTGAGCTACATGAATAACTACAATCGGGGTGCAAGGAATGATCCATACTCCAATACCTACAACCCCGGTTGGAGGAATCACCCAAACTTCTCCTATGGAAATAGTCAGGCACAACAAAGACAACCACCTGGTTTTCAATCAAAGGCTCCCCAACCACAAGCTGTTCCTCATGTACCACAACCTCAAAAATCAACAATGGAGCTTCTACTTGAGCAACTTGTGGCGGGTCAAAAAGCAAGTCAGTCCTTTCAACAGGATGTAAGCTCAGAGTTACAAGAGGTGAAAAAGCAGTAGAAGATGTTTGAGCAACAATTAGCTCAACAAGCCTTGAGTGCTCCAAGACCCAATGGTCAATTACCTGGACAACCTGAAGCTAACCCAAGAGGTCAAGTGAATGCTGTTTCTTTAAGAAGTGGAAGAGAACTTGAAAATCCTCCACCCAAGACTCAAATGGTGAAGGAAAATGAGCCACAAGAAAAAGAGGTCCCTGAAGAGTCAAAAGAAGATGAGAAGGAGCCTCCATATGTTCCTCCACCACCATACAAGCCACCTCTACCATTTCCTCAAAGAAGAGCTCAAGTCCAATTGGATCAACAATACAGGAAATTTGTGGATGTGCTGAAGAAGCTTTACATTAATATTCCTTTCACAGATGCCTTGAAGCAAATGCCCTCTTATGTGATGTTCTTGAAAGAGATCCTATCCAACAAGAGGAAACTTGATGAATGTCAATCCATGTCTCTAAGCAAGTAATGCAGCGCTCTTATCCAAAACAAGCTTCCTCCGAAACTTGAAGATCCAGGTAACTTTTTTGTCCCTATTGTCTTTGCTAATACTACATATGATGCTTTATGTGATCTAGGAACTATTGTTAGTATTATTCCCTTATCTATCTGCAAAGAATTGGGTTTGGGAGAACCTATACCTATAGGTATGACACTTTATATGGTGGATAGATCATCAGTTCGCCCCATAGGAATTATTGAGGATTTGCCTATCCGTATAGGTAAGTTCCTTATCCTTGTGGATTTTATTGTTCTTGACATTCATGTTGATATGCCTGTCCCAGTCATCTTGGGAAGACCCTTTTTAGCTACTGCATGTACCATGATTGATGTTAAGTAGGGGGTCCTTTCTTTCATAATTGGTGATGAGAAAATTGAATTTAGTTTTTCAAAAGCTATTAAACATTCTTCTTGTAAGGATGATGATGGCAGGTTAGATTTTATAGACAGGGAAGTTCATGGCTCTTTAATGTCTGTGGTTTCTAAAGACCCATTGGAGCTTTGTTTGACCACAAGTGTAGACTAGGTGGAGAAAGGAGAACTACTTGCTGATGTAGTTCAAGACTTGAGGGCAACAAAAGAGGACTGCACCAAAAGAGTTGCTGAGATCTTGAAAAGAGATGATCCAACTCCCAAAGAAGATCCAAAAGATGCACCAAAAGTGGATTTGAAGCCACTTCCATCCACTTTGAGGTACGAGTTTCTAGGACCAAATTCTACATATCCTGTTATTGTCAATGCTGTTCTAAGTGATGATGAGATTGAAAAATTGTTGCATGAGCTTAGACTGCATAGAAAAGCCATAGGATACACCATTGATGATCTAAAAGGCATTAGTCCCTCATTGTGCATGCATAGGACTTTAATGGAAGATGACCATAAAACTTCAATCGAGCATCAAAGAAGACTTAACCCAAATATGAAAGAAGTAGTGAAAAAAGAAGTGCTTAAATTGTTAGATGTTGGCATTATTTATCCTATTTCTATTAGTAATTGGGTTAGTCCTGTTCATGTGGTTCCAAAAAAGGGTGGGATGACTGTTGAAAAGAATGAGAAAAATGAATTATTTTCCCCTAGGACTGTTACGGGTTGGAGAATGTGCATAGATTACAGGAAATTGAACAAAGCAACCCGTAAGGATCACTTCCCTCTTCCTTTCATTGATCAAATGTTAGAAAGATTAACCCAACATTCACATTTTTGTTATTTAGATGGGTACAATGGTTTCTTTCAAATTTCTATTCATCCCGATGATCAGGAGAAACCACTTTTACATGCCCTTGTGGCACCTTTGCTTATCGAAGAATGCCATTTGGATTATGTAATGCCCCTTCTACTTTTCAGAGATGCATGATGGCTATCTTTTCTGATTTGATTGAGGATATTATGGAAGTCTTCATGGATGACTTTTCTGTTTATGGTTCTTCTTTTGATACTTGTTTGACTAACTTTTCAAGAGTGCTGCAGAGATGTGAAGAAATTAACCTTGTGTTGAATTGGGAAAATGTCATTTCATGGTAAGTGAGGGAATAGTTCTTGGTCATCTTGTCTCTAACCGTGGTATTGAAGTTGACAGGGCAAAGATTGAAGCCATTAAGAGGTTGCCACCTTCCATGTCAATTAAAGGGGTAAGAAATTTCTTAGGGCATGCAAGTTTTTATAGGAGGTTTATTCAAGATTTTTCTAAAATTGCTAAGCCTCTTACCAATTTATTGCTTAAAGATGTGGAATTTAACTTTTCCCCCGAGTGTCTTGAGAGCTTCAACAGGTTAAAACAAGCTTTGATTTCAGCTCCAATAATGCAGCCTCTTGATTAGAATCTTCCCTTTGAAGTTATGTGTGATGCAAATGATTTTGCAGTGGGGGTTGTGTTGGGACAGAGAAAGGACAAGAAGCTTCATGCCATCAACTATGCTAGCAAGACTCTTGATGAAGCTCAAGTGAGTTATGCTACTACAGAAAAAGAGTTTCTTGCTATAGTGTTTGCCTTTGAGAAGTTCAGGTCCTATTTAGTGGGAGCCAAAGTAATTGTCTACACTGATCATGCTGCTATTCGATATCTCTTGAGCAAGAAGGATGCTAAGCCTAGATTGATTCGTTGGATCCTTTTCCTTTAAGAGTTTGATTTGGAGATCAAGGATAAGAAGGGTGCAGAAAACTTAGTTGCTGATCACCTCTCTAGATTGATGCCCCAAGAAGAGAAGCCACTTGATTCAGTCCCCATAGATGATTCCTTTCCTGATGATCATCTCTTTGGGATAACAGAAGAGCGTGTACAACTTGCAACTTCAAAGATGCCCTGGTATGCTGATTTTGTCAATTACTTAGTTTGCAATGAGTTACCTCCTGGGCTATCTTGGCAGCAAAAGAAGAAATTCATGGGTGATGTTCGACATTATTATTGGAGTGAGCCTTTTCTCTTTAAGAGGTGTGCTGATGGTGTGATAAGGAGGTACATTCCTGAAGAAGATGTAGAGAGTGTCATTAGACATTGTCATTCTTTACCATGTGGAGGCCATGCTAGCTCTTCTAAGACAACCACCAAGATTCTCAATTCAGCTTTATATTGGCCATCAATGTTCAAAGATGTCCACCAATTCATCTCCTCATGTGATTCTTGTCAGCGGACTGGAAATATCTCAAGAAGGAATGAAATGCCTCTCAACAATATCCAAGAGGTGGAGATCTTTGATGTTTGGGGGATAGATTTCATGGACCCTTTTCCATCTTCTTGCAACAGCAAATACATTCTTGTAGCGGTGGATTATGTGTCCAAGTGGGTAGAAGCAATTGCATCACCAACTAATGATTCAAGAGTTGTGTCCAAGTTCTTCAACAAGGTGATTTTTCCAAGGTTTGGCACTCCTAGAGTTGTTATAAGTGATGGTGGATCCCATTTTATTGAGAAGAAGTTTGAAACTTTATTGAAGAAATATGGGTGGACTCATAAAATTGCAACCCCGTATCATCCTCAAACTAGTGGCCAGGTGGAAGTCTCTAATAGAGAAATCAAAAGCATCTTGGAGAAAAGTGTGTCCCGATCCCGAAAAGATTGGTCAATGAAGTTAGATCATGCTATTTTGGCCTACAAAACTGCTTACAAGACTCCCATCGGTACTACCCCTATCAGATTAGTTTATGGGAAGTCCTGTCATCTACCCGTGGAGTTGGAACACAAAGCATATTGGGCAATCAAGTTGTTCAATCACGACATGAAAGAGGCAGGTGAAAAGAGACTGTTATAGATTCAAGAGTTGGAAGAACTGAGATTAGATGCCTATGAGAATGCCAAGATCTACAAAGAAAGAACCAAGAGATGGCATGATAAGCATATACTTCCAAGGGAATTCCAAGTAGGTGATCTTGTGCTGTTATTCAATTCCAGGCTCAAGTTATTTCCAGGAAAGCTTAAGTTTAGGTGGAGTGGACCCTTTCAAGTACGACATGTCTATCCACATGGAGCCGTGGATGTTTGGAGTGAAGAATCCGGCCAATTTAAAGTCAACGGGCAGCGTTTGAAGAAATACATAGCTGGGAGTCCGATTGAGAAGACCAATTCTATTGATCTTCTCGATCCGAGTGCTTGAAAGAAAATTTGACGGTCAAGCTAACAACCTTAAACAAGCGCTTATTGGGAGGCAACCCAATTATATTTAATTAAAAAAATAGAAAATATATTAAAAAAAATAAAAAATAAAATATAATAAAAAAGAATAAAAAAAGAAAAAGAAAAAAAATAGTGAGTCGGAGTTTTTCTTAAGATTTTCTTTTCTCTCTTTTGATTTTCCCCTCTCTCCTCCCTGCCTTCTTTCCTGCGCACAATCGACGCCCAACTCTCTTCTTCCTCCCCTCTCCACTCCAGCCTTCCACAACACCGATCTCCCTCAACCTCCGGTCGGCCACCGCTTACCACCACAACTCCAGCCGCCCGCTCAAAGTGATGGCCGGATCGATGGAGGAGATGATGGTGCAAAGAGATCGCCACGAGAATCCAAGGAATTCCGACAACAAACACCACACAACTGACCCGTCTTCAACTGGCTGGATCTTCCTCGTCCGAACTCGGAATTGAGTGATTCCAATTCGAGAAGTTCGATCTCTGAGTCTAGTTTAATCCCTTAAAATTTCAGACCTAGATGATGAGTGGATTGAAAGATATGCGATTTTATTGAGGGGGTGCAGAAACCACCGAGATGGATGATGGATCGAAATGGAGAGAACAAAGGGATATGGATGCTTGATAACTTGGATATGACTCACCAAGCTCGCAAACAAACTAGGATGCTCGAATTGTCGGATATGACTCACCAACAATTGAACAACGAGAATTGAACGAAACAAAATAAGAACTTTGAATTGAAAAAAAATGCAAGGAAAAGAGAAGCAAATTTCGTCCAAGTCTAGAGAATGAGGAGGAGGAGGTCGACCTTAAACCTAACACAAAGCCTTACAAAATTATCCCCCTCACTTAAGGAAATTACATAAATTAACCCGAAATCCCAAAAACTTATAAAGTGTCTTTAATCGTCAAAAAAGTCACTTGTCGGAACACGAGTCAAAGGAGACTCCAACCTTCTGATGAGGTATTTTCGGTGGTCGTTGAAACCTATCAAAGAAACCTAACTTAACCAACTCAGTAGAGCAGTAAGCAAGGGTCGATCCCACAGAGACTCGTGTAAATGTGTTATTGCTTAAGTGCCAAGTAACGAATATGGGGGGTTTGTAATTGTAAATTCTAAACTACTATGCAAAATAAAAAACTATCTAAGAATGCAAAAGATGGTTTTAATCAAATAAGAGACAAGCGTGTTCAACTAGTTAAATCCATCATAGATATGCTTATTGATCATTGATTCTTTCGATTCTCAATTCCCTTGAACAATCTATTGTGGATTATACTCCTATTAATGATTACGACCCAAACTTCATAAATAGTTGAAAGAACTAACAGTCTAAACAACCCTAATCATTTAACAACCTAAAAAAACGTCTAGATTCAATTAAACGACAACTTTACGAATCAAGTTATCAATAGAAACAAACACTTAGAGCAAACAGACATCTAAGTTATTTGTGGATTTATTCCCTTCTACAATTGAATATCCCAAACGGGTCTAAATAATTATAGATGCTACTTTATCTAATCAACCCCAAACGGGCATTAATCAGATTAGTTGTAAATTAACCTAGAAATTCTATTAGGTAGCTAATCTACAAAACCCTAGAATAATTCTGATTTTGTTAAGCACAGGGAATAAAACCTATTCAAGTTATTGAGAATCAATCAAACCTCACAATATTATGCAATCTATGATTTCAATAACTAGTCAAACACAAGGGAATTAGCAATGCATAATCGAAATTAAAATCAAACTTACAAAGGTTTCAAAGTCTTCCTTGAGAGAAAACCCTAGCCTCCAAAAGTATGACAAAAGTTATGAAAATAAAACTAATCATAAAGTATTTATATCTCCCTACCAAAAATATCCCTCAAAAGATACATTAAACCCCATATACTCGGATGACATAAGCCCATAAGTCAAAGTAACAAAGCCCAAAACAAAACTTGGCCCAAAGCTTTCGTCCGCTGACAATCCCCAGATTGCGCGGCATCGGCCTGGAATTGCGCGGCCGCACAATCTCCTCCCCGCGCAATTGGCACCCAGTTGGGAATGCGCGGGCTCGATTGCTCGGGATCGATCCCGAGCACTTGGCTTGTCTTTGGCTCGGTTCTTTCTTGTCTTAGCTCGTCTCCTAGCATGTCCTAGCTTCCTTAGCTTGCTTGACTCGTCCACCACCACCATGGTCCATCTTTACTCGCCCCGCTATTGCTCCTGAACCTAAAACCCTGTAAAACAGAGCAAACCAGTGCATAATACCCGACAACACAAAAACCTAAAAACTACATAAAAACTAACCAAAACCTAACCAGAACATATATAAAACATGCATCTAAACTACTCCTATATGCGAGCTATCAAATTCCCCCAAGCTTAACCCTTGATTGTCCTCAAGCAAGATATAAATCCAATCACACCATAGAAATGCAATCTTACATCCATTTCAAATCAAACAAACATTTCACATGTAATTAAAAACTCAACCAAGACTTCTCAGCATGCATTATGGTAAGCAACAAGTAAAGACCATTCATCCATTCTAGACCTCACCAAGGAAATTGTGTTTTGCACTCAACACTCAAGTGTATAATGGGTATGTGTTTCACTCAAAATCAACCATGAAAACTAGACTACCATATGCTTGCATCAGAGTTCTAAATTTCCACCGTTGGGGATCAAATACATAACAAAAATCATGAGGTCTTTTCCGGCTTGTAATGGGGCCAAGGTAAAGAGACATTTGGAAGGGATAATATTTGGCATGTGGTGCTAAATCCGGGATAAAGAACTAATCCTAACCCAAACTTCAACACTTTCTTCTCAACTTCTTCCAAACTTCTTTCTACCAACTCATTACAATTACATTAAAGCACTTTGCTTCTTTTTTTCTTTCCTTTTGCCTCTTTTCAACTCTTTCTTGCTTTGATTAATGAAGACTAATAACATTTAAACACTTTTTCTTTTGCTTATTTTGCAACAAACTTCATCTTCATTTTTTTTTCACTTTGAACACAAGAGTTTTATTTCCTCTTTTTCTCCTACTTTTTCTCCAACTCCCCCATACTTATACATAACTCACACAATACAACCAAAACCTAAAGTCCTAAATCCCGGATTATGGGTCAAGCTTATTCGGCTATGGATCATTTTGTGGAGCTAATAAAAATAGGCTTTGTAAGAACTGGGCGTCTTGATGGGAATAGCTAGTGAACTCCCTTGTCCAGTCTTGAATCCTGCTTGCAGTCTGCAAGGGAACAATCAATGATACCTGTACTCGGATAGATTTGAATCGTGTGAACACTTTCCGAAATCAGAATTTCGCCCCTTACAAGCCTTAGGGAATCCACGAAATCTGAAGTGAGATAAGACAAATCTTCTTGTTCTCTCCAAGGCTTTTGGAAAGAACTAAACTATAGAAAAATGTAATAATAAATTGTGGCTTCGGTTTTGATTTGATCTAGAGAGAGATCTTGTTCAACAACCACGACTCTATTCTCCTTTGCCTTTAAATAGGACGTGAGAAATGATAGGGATTCATTTCTGGCCGTTTAACAGAAGTTACATGGTAGTTACATGGCGGTTACCAACGGTTACCAACCCTTCCTTGTATCACCAACGTCTCTTATCAAAGAGACACGTGTTTTGAACTTCAAACCAGTCATAAAGGGAAGTTACTAGACGTTTAAACATCAGTTATCAAGGCGGTTATCATCCACTAAGCACGTGGCGAAAATTCTGCAAGACTGTTAAACTGTTGTTCCCTACAACACAGTTACTGTTCCCTACAACACATCTGTAGTTTTCATTGTTCCTTAAGCGTAACTTAACCTTTATATATCCCTCTAGACCTCAAGTATACTTACACAAGCATGTACTCCACACCCCCAAACTCGTGATATAGCTAAGTGAGATCCCATAGTGTAGTATGAACCCCGATCACACTAAAAGGCATTGTTCCCATATAGGGAACAGTTACTTGATGACACTAAAATCACCAACAATCCTCCCCCATTTTAGTGTAATCCTTGATTCATAAAATAAGCAAGCTTTCATCCCAAACTCATGCATAAACACATATATCGAAACGATTGAATTTATGTCTTAGTGTAATTACACATTTCAAACACCCCAGAATCATGGTGTCTTAAAGATTGAACCAATCAACCACTTTGGATGCATGAAGATAACACACACATAAGTTACTTTACAATTCTATAGTCTAACTTGACTCCATTAAGGGCCTTGAGTCCTTATCCATTCTTGAGCGTTTTGAAGCCAACCCAAACTTCATGGAGCGACCAAACCCCACACCCATATAGGTAGAACCTTTAGTCGTACACCTAAAATTGCACTTTTTCAAAGGAACTATTAAAAAGAGTAAATCTTTAACCTCCAACTTGTAGGAACAGAGCACACATTCGGGGACTGTTACTGTTCCTTTGTGCTCACAGTTTCTAGGTGTGGGTTTTCCACATTGAATTCTGTCCCTAATTTTCATTAGGTTGGAATTGGGTATCCCACCACTAGAAAGCTTTTACGGGTCTTAATCCCATTCCCTTAGCAAACTTGGAGACCAAGTCCCTAGCCAACCCCTTCGTCAAGTGATCAGCCAAATTTTGTTGTGACCTAACAAAATCCACCGAAATCACCCCATGCGTAATGAGATCTCTTACCGCAATATGCCTCACGCCCAAGTGACGTGATTTCCCATTGTATACATGGCTATATGCCTTAGCCAAAGTTGCAGCGCTGTCACAATGGATCGATATGAGTGAAATTGGTTTTTCCCACAAGGGAACATCATTAACCAAGTTCCTCAACCATTCGGCCTCTTTTCCAGCTGCAGCCAAAGCAATAAACTCTGATTCCATGGTAGAACTTGATATGCAAGTTTGTTTCTTGGATGCCCAAGAAATAGCTCCTCCACCAAGAAGGAACACCCATCCACTAGTAGAAGAATGATCTTCTTCATTCGTGATCCAACTTGCATCTGAATACCCCTCTAATACCGAGGGTGATCCAACATATGTAAGACCCAAGTCTACTGTTCCCTTCAAGTATTGAAGTGCTCGTCGAACAGCTTGCCAATGATATGCACTAGCGTTAGTGTAACGGCTAAGTTTCCCTACTGCAAACGCAATATCTGGTCTTGTACTTGTCATAGCATACATTAAGCACCCAATTATCCTTGAATACTCAAGTTGCAACACTGCTGTTCCCTCGTTAGGGAACAGTTTGACACTTGGATCATATGGAGTTTTCAAAGGAGCATAATTGCCACAATTAAACTTATTCAACACTTTCTCAATGTAATGAGATTGTGATAATGACAATCCTCCTTCAATCCGTTTTATCTTAATCCCTAAGATAACATCGGCCTCCCCCATGTCCTTCATGGAGAATTGTGATGACAAAAATTCCTTAACAAGATCTACTTGTTCTTGATCAGTTCCAAAGATCAACATGTCATCTACATATAAACAAATTATGACTCCATTCATGGAATCATCAAATTTTCTATATACACACTTGTCCGCTTGGTTCAATTTGAATCCATGGGACAACACAACCTCATCAAACTTGCGATGCCATTGCTTAGGTGCTTGCTTCAGCCCATACAAGGATTTGATCAATTTGCACACCTTATGCTCTTGTCCTTGCATAATAAATCCTGTAGGTTGTTTCATATAAACTTCCTCTTCAAGATCCCCATTAAGGAACGCAGTTTTTACGTCCATTTGGTGGATAAACAAGTTGTGTATCGCCGCCAAAGCAATCAACAACCTAATGGTGGTGATACGAGCAACTGGTGCATATGTATCAAAGTAGTCGGTTCCATACCTTTGTCTAAAGCCTTGGACAACCAATTGGGCCTTAAATTTGTCAATAGTACCATCCACTTTCATCTTCCTCTTGAAGATCCATTTACTTCCCAATGGTTTACATCCAGGTGGAAGATCAGCCAGAACCCATGTATTGTTCCCCATGATGGAATCCATCTCATCATTAATGGCCTCCTTCCAAAAGGATACATCTTGAGACTTCATTGCCTCATCAAAAGTTCTTGGTTCATCCTCAATATTGTAACAATACAAATATTGGATCCAATCTCGTCCCTAGTTCCATCTACCAAGTAAACTTGGAAATCAGGACCAAAGGACGTTTTCTTCCTTACTCTTTTACTCTTTCGAATCTCTGGTTCATTGTTCCCTAGTGAGACGTCACAGTCGTTGTTCCCACTAGAACAGTGAATCGTGTTATTGTCTCTACTTGAACTGGGAATAAGGTCCTTTGGTATAGGTGTCGATGAAAATCTGTTTTCATCAAATATGGCATCTCTTGACTCTATAACGGAGTGAACCGAAATAGATTTGTTTGGTTCAATAACATAGAACCTATATGCCTTGGAATGCTCAGCATATCCAATAAAAATGCACTCTACACCTCTTTCATCCAAGGTTTTCCTCTAGGGGTCGGGTAGTCTTACAACCGCCCTACAACCCCAAACTCGAAGGTAATTCAAGTTGGGTTTCCTTTTGAACCAAAGCTCATATGGAGTAGTCTTGTTCCTCTTGTTTGGAACTCTATTCAATAGGTAACAAGCCATTAACATGGCTTCTCCCCAAAATCCATCATTTAATCCCGAGTAGGAAAGCATGGAATTAACCATTTCTTTAATAACTCGATTCTTTCTCTCCGACACACCATTTTGTTGTGGTGTATAGGGAGCCGTAGTTTCATGAATGATACCTACGAATTGGAAGTATTCTGGGTCAAAATATTCACCACCTCTATCGGTGCGCAACCTTTTGATCACTGTTCACAACTGTAGTTCAACTTCAGTTTTATAAAGCTTAAATTTTTCTAGGGCCTCATTCTTAGCATGCAACAAAAATACATAGCAATAACGAGAATAATCATCAATGTACGTGACCACATATTTCTTATTTCCCAAAGAAGGGAAGGCATGAAAATCACACAAATCACTATGTATTAAATCAAGCACGTCACTGTTCCTTTGAACACTAGGAAAAGGTTGTCTAGTTATCTTAGTAAGCATGCATGTTCTACACTTTTCTATATTCATGTCAAAAGGTGGAATTAAACCAGTCCTAGACATATCAAACATGCGTTTATAATGTACATGTCCCACCCGAGCATGCCATAAAGAAGATAATGTTCCCCGAGGGAACAGATTCATGTGTACAAGTCATGTAAATAGAATTTAAAACTTTACTAATATTCAACTTAAACATTCCATTACATAGGTAACCACGACCAACAAATACACCGCCTTTCGACAATATAAATTTGTCGGCTTCAAACACCAAACGAAAGCCTAATTTATTAAGGATACTTCCTGAGACTAAGTTTTTCCTTATTCTGGGTACATACAACACATTACTAAGAATTAAAGTCTTCCCAGATGAGAACTCTAACTCCACTTGGCCATTGCCTAGTACGGGGGCTGTTGACTCATTTCCCATATGAAGGACACGTCCATCATCCACAAGAGTTAATGACTTGAACATAGACTTGTCCCTACACACGTGAGTGGTCGCACCTGAGTCAACCCATATCTCATCATCCTGCATAAAGAAAGCCTCAGAAATCATAGAAACAAAATCCAAACTAGGAGATGTAACTATACTGGGAACAGTCACTGTTCCTTCCTGACCTTGATGAGATTTCTGCCCCTGTTCCTTAGAACCATGAGCAGTCTGGTTAGAACCATTGTCCTTCTTCCCCTTTGGAGCCGTACAATCCCTTCTAAAATGTCCGGGCTTACCACAATTCCAACATCCAACTCCTTTTGGGGAGCGTCTCTTGTTGGGACCGTTACTTGTGTTGTTACGTGGCCTTTTCTTGCCTTTGTTCTTGTTCCCTTTTTGAGAACCATCTTCTACCATGTAAATGGAGGAAGATCCAGGAGTCTCTTTGTCCTTTCCTTTCTCTTGCGTACGAAGGCCCTCCTCGATACACAAATGGCTTCCAAGTTCCACAAGGGACATATCTTCCTTCTTGTGCTTCAACATGTGTTTAAAGTCTTTCCATGATGGAGGTAACTTATCAATTACACTTGAAACAGAGATGGACTCGTCCATCTTCAACTTGTGTTGAGCAAATTGCCCCAAGATACAAAGTATCTCATTGAATTGTTCCATCACCGGTCTTGAATCGACCATCTTGTAACTATTGAAGTTACTCACGAGGAACTTCACACTTGAAGCGTCCTCAGCCATGTATTTGGACTCTAATGAATCCCATAGTTCCTTAGCGGATTCAACATTTTGGTACACATCAAAGAGAGAATCAGACATACCATACTAAGATGTGGCCTCGACAAATGTAGTCATCGTTCTCCCACTTGCTCCTCTTCCTTAGGGCTTCAACCAACACTTCATCATCGGACACCTCGAGCATTGGAGTGGACAGCACATACACCACCTTGAGCGTGGTCAAGAGGAAATGCATCTTCTTTTGCCAACGGCGAAAATCCATTCCCTCAAACTTCTCCAACTTTTGAAACTTTGTCGTCATCTCTCGTACAGATGTCATTGATTAAAATTCTGATTTCGATTGTAAGAACTGAGCGTCTTGATGGGAACAGCTAGTGAACTCCCTTGTCCAGTCTTGAATCCTGCTTGCAGTCTGCGAGGGAACAATCAATGATACCTGTACTCGGATAGATTTGAATCGTGTGAACACTTTCCGAAATCAGAATTTCGCCCCTTACAAGCCTTAGGGAATCCACGAAATCTGAAGTGAGATAAGACAAATCTTCTAGTTCTCTCCAAGGCTTTTGGAAAGAACTAAACTATAGAAAAATGTAATAATAGATTGTGGCTTCGGTTTTGATTTGATCTAGAGAGAGATCTTGTTCAACAGCCACGACTCTATTCTCCTTTGCCTTTAAATAGGACGTGAAAAATGATAGGGATTCATTTCTGGCCGTTTAACAGAAGTTACATGGTAGTTACATGGCGGTTACCAACGGTTACCAACCCTTCCTTGTAACACCAACGTCTCTTATCAAAGAGACACGTGTTTGAACTTCAAACCAGTCATAAACGGAAGTTACTAGACGTTTAAACATCAGTTATCAAGGCGGTTATCATCCACTAAGCACGTGGCGAAAATTCCGCAAGACTGTTAAACTGTTGTTCCCTACAACACAGTTATTGTTCCCTACATCACATCTGTAGTTTTCATTGTTCCTTAAGGAACAACGTAACTTAACCTTTATATATCCCTCTAGACCTCAAGTATATTTACACAAGCGTGTACTCCACACCCCCAAACTCGTGATATAGCTAAGTGAGATCCCATAGCGTCGAATGAACCCCGATCACACTAAAAGGCATCGTTCCCATATAGGGAACAATCACTTGATGACACTAAAATCACCAACAGGCTTAAGGCTCAAATAAGTGGGGTGTCAAAAACATGGATCTTGTAGGGTAGGAAGGGAAATAATAGGCTAATAAGAAACATTGCCTCAATCACTTTAATGTCATGCATTCAATCATATAAAGCAGCCTCAAAATAGAGTATTAACGCAAGTTCTAGAGCTAGATAATCATGGTGATACACTCAAGAATGTAGAGAACAATATTATCATGGAAGGCCAAAAATCAAATCTCACAAGGCTAATTGTTTTGTCTAGAACTTCAGAATGAATCTAAAACTCAAGCTAAATACATGCTCCATCCTATAATCAAGTCATTTAATCAATGATCATGCTTATATCATATCAACTTCAGTAAATCATGCAAATCATGGGTTAGAATTTATACTCAACTTAGAAACACAAGTGGAATCAAACAATGGGGAAATAAGAACCTAAATGCAATATTTTTTTGTATTTTTTCAAAATTTTCTATTTTTTTTAAAGATTTTAATCAATGCATGCAAAAGTTTTAAACATGACCTAAACTAATGCAAACTATATGCAATGCAAACAAGTAATTTCCTTCCCCCATGCTTAAAACATACTTTGTCCCCAAAGTATAGTAAAAAGGTAAGAAAAGAGAAAACTCACAAAACCTAGTTGTTTGGCGGGTAATAGGGCGGAAAATCCTGTGGTGGCGGTGGCTGGTACTCCGGATGAACCTTTGGCTGCGGTGGATAGTACGGTGGAATCTCCTGAGCTGGTGGTGGCTGGTATGGTGGGAACTAAGGATACGGGGGATCTGGAAAAGCATACTGCGGATAAGACTGATGAGGAGGATAGCCCGCTGAACTCCAGCCATCCAATCGAGTGTTGAGCAGTCTGAACTGCTCATCCTGGCGGGCCTGAAAAGCAGCAAGCTGCTGATCCTAATGAGTCTGATATGATGTGAACTCTGATCCACATAACCTTGTATGTTCTGAAAGCCCTGATCGATGTGAGACGTCATACTGTTGTAGCGCTGCGTGTTGTCCAACTGCATCTATCTCATCATCTCCATCATCTGGTTGTACTGCGTATCAGAATACTGATGATCACCTCCAGCAGGTACAGATTGTCGCTGCTGGGTATCCTCCTCAGACTCATCCTCCTCCTTTGTGTCTACAGCTTCAGCATACTCTTCCTCTTCATCTTCTTCTTCTTCCTCAGCCATTGTGAAATCCTCATCCATTTCCTCCTCTCCAGACTCCTCAACAATTATTGGGGCCTTATTTTTTCCTCTAACTGGGCCCCTGACATCAGTCACACTCAAATCACCATCTTGAACATCAATAAACCAGTTAGCTGGGCTGCTCCAATCCTTACTCGGCTCCTATCAGGAAGCTTCATTA
The DNA here is from genome assembly GCA_964016875.1 of Fallopia convolvulus. Taxonomy (NCBI): domain Eukaryota; kingdom Viridiplantae; phylum Streptophyta; class Magnoliopsida; order Caryophyllales; family Polygonaceae; genus Fallopia; species Fallopia convolvulus. The sequence continues at coordinate 30,734,881 of OZ024719.1, forward strand.
CTCGCCCAGAATCCCCAATCGCCCAATAGTAAGAGTTCCTGTAAATGTAAAGGGCTCCCATCTTCTTCATCATAGTAAAATCAATAGGCACAGGCGGAATGTCAACCTGTAACCTGCTCACATCAACTCCAAAGTGCTTAGCCAGATGGGTCACAATCCCACCAATACATATAGCTCCTCCACCCTTGTTTCCAACATGGTACATGTCGTTCATAAGCATAGCACCCATATTCATCTTTTTCTTTTTCAGACAAGCTGCTAGTACAACAACATCTTTCTTGGGGCAGTTGTTCCCGCTATCACCTCGCCCATTCATTGTGCTAGCAATAAATCTCTGAAAGACCTTAATGGCGGGGTGAGTAATGGGGGAGGCCTTTTCTTTAGAAGGCTCATATTTAGCCTTCCCCGTAATGAGTCTCCAAAAATGGTGATCAGCCCATGTAGCCCCCGTCTCAGTAAATACCATATCCTTAGTAGAAGGAAAATTGAAGAAACCGAACATTCGGTTGACTTGTTTCAATGTCATCTTCCTCCTAACTCCTCCTAGCCAGAATTTAATCTCCCCTTCTCCTCTGAAATCAATAGACAGGGTACTCAGAAACTCCAATGTTAACCCCTTGAATGTGGGTTCACACAACTTTAAGAACTCTCCCATGTGCAAATATGCTCCAATCTCATTCAGCAAATGAGCTATCCCGATCGCATTAATCAAGTTCCAGTCTATGAACCTGGTTGCTTTCCTTTCCCTGTCCTTTAAAAGCTCAAACCGGATCACATGACTGTTCTTTTCCAAACTGATCCCAAAAGTCTCTTGGGTGTTTTCTCCCACCACAACAGGGGGAGCGTAAGCAGCTCGGGATGAAGATGCGGTATCTCTTCTACTTCTTTTCGGAGCCATTTATATCAGAAATTCACAGAAACCTGCACAACACCACAAACGGACCAAGCAAACACAATTTTTGTTGTCCCGGCAAGGACAACCACAACAATATTTCACAAATAATCGCTCAAACACTCACTTCCCCCACTACCTAGAACAATTCAATTAAAATTTAATTAAATTTTAATCAAATTATAGGTGAATTTCGGATATATGCAAAATGCTCAAATAAAACACGAATCTAAGCTAGAATCATACAATAAACGAACTTTTGTGAAGAGCTTAAGCCTAAATCCGAGCCTAAAGGGGTCAAATTCGGGTTTTTAGAACAAAACCTAAATCTAGATCTATTCTACTAAAACCGGAATTTAGAATGAGATTTGAGAAATCTTACTTGAATCCCGCTTGATTTGGAGTTGTTTGCTTGATTGAGGGTGAAATCCCGACTTGGAATGGCTGGAATAGAGCTTGGAATCTTGCCTTCAATGGAGGATGGAGAGAGAGGTTGAAGAAGAAGAGCTGGGCTGCATACGAATGGGGAAGGAAAGAAAAAAAATATCGAGTTTAATTAAAAAGGATTCCCGAAAAGTGGCCGATTGCGCGGGTTGGCGCCAAATTGCGCGGCTGCGCAATTGCGAAGCCGCGCAATTGCCTCCCAATTGGGATTGCGCGACTTTGATCTGTTGGATTGTGCGGTTGCGCATTTAGCAGGCTAAGCCGCGCAATCCCAAATGGAACTGCATTGCTCGGGTTGGCTTTGGATCCTTTGGCCACGCAATTTTCATCCCCCCTTCTGAGTTCTTATGTACTTTAAGGCTTTGCCCGAGTTATATAAAATTTTGAGGATTATTTCTACCTAAACTAACTGACAGAAACAAAAACTAAAAGAATGAAAACAAAAATCAAAGCAAAACTATCCTAAAACATGGGTTGCCTCCCAAGAAGCGCTTGTTTAACGTCTTTAGCTTGACGTAAAAAGGATATTAAGAAGGATACGAGCTGTGGAATTCGATCTCCTCCCCATCGAATCCCATCTTCAGAATGCCTTGTGGTATGTCAATCCTTGTATTCGCAGTTTTCAAAAATGGTCGTCCTAGCAACATTGATATCTTTCCAACTCCAGATCCCATGTCCATCACTAGAAAGTCAGCCGGAAATTTCAAGCAGTCCACCGTAACCCATACATCTTTAATTTTTCCTTTAGGCCTTACAGTGGAATGATCAGCCAACTCTACTATGGTCCGAGTTTCTTTTAATGGTCCCATATCGAGTTTCTCATATAGGGACGAAGATATCACATTGACAGATGCACCTAAATCAATTAAAGCTTCATTCACTTTGGTGCTTCCAATCATGCAAGGAATAATGAACATGCCAGGGTCGTTGCACTTCTCGGGTAAACGCTTTTGAAACACAGCAGACACATGTTCTTTTTCTTTGACTTGCTTTTGACTTTTCTCCTTCTGTCCCCTTTTCAGAGTGCACAACTCCTTCAGAAACTTGGCATACCGAGGTACACTCTTGATTAGATTCAGTAGCGGGTCATTAACTTTGCATGTACTGAAGACCTCGAACAGCTTTGTCATTCTTCAATTTCTGGGTTTCTTTCAAGGCCTCAAGAAAGGGTGGGACAGGTACATAGGCTTTCAGAAGAGGTTCAGAGCTGTCTTTCAGCTCGCCCAGATTGCGCGGCTTCGCACCACATTGCGCGGCCGCGCTTTCACCCTCGATCCCGCGCAATCCCAACTGGGAGCACATTGCGCGGAGTGCACATTGCTCGGCCACACATTTAGCGGCCAAGCCGAGCAATTTTCCCTCGTTTCGTTCTGTTGATTCTTCAGCTTTGCTCAACTGATATACTTGTCCCGCCTCCGAACCATCATAAATAGAGACAAAACTGACATTCGCCCTCGGGTTAAGCTCTGTCTGAGACGGTAGCTTACTTGAATCTCTGGCTTCCAGTTTGCTAACTGCCTCAACAATCTGACTGACTTGATTATCCAGATTCTTTATACTGGACTTGGTTTCCTGTTGAAGCTGAGTTAGAGAACCATGTATTGTCGAAACTGTCTGAGTCAGACTTCTTATCATCTGGTCAGTGGACATATTATTCTGATTCACTCCCTGATCCTGAGGTTGGAAAGGTGGTTTGTATTGAGCTTGGCCACCTTGATTGTTGAACTGCTGATTGCTTGAATTGCCATACCTCAGATTAGGATGATCTCTCCAGCCTGGGTTGTAGGTGTTGGAGAAGGGATCATACCTCGGCCTAGGTGGTCCATATCCTCCCACTACATTCACCTCAGCGTTTTGATCTTGAAGTGTAGGGCAAGCATCAGTGGGATGCATGTTATCAAAGCAGATTTCATAAGATTTCACCAGCTGTCTACCACCTTGCTGCAACAGCTGCTTCATCATCATTTTCAATTCAGTGACTTCATCTTGGATTCTTGTATTAGCCACCACTGAATTTGCAGCTCTCGAGCTAGTCTCTTTTCTGAAGTGTCTTGTGCCCTCAGACAGTTGTGTAAATAGGTCAAACGCAGCAGCAAGAGTTTTTTTTGAGAATGTGACCCTGGCAAGCTGCATTGACCATTCTTCTCTCATCATCCAAGAGGCCATTGAAAAGATATAGAATCAGGTCTTGATCAGTGTAGCCATGGAAAGGACAACTGGCTACCAACCTCTTGAACCTCTCATAGTATTCGTACAAGGACTCATTAGCTTCTTGTTCGATGTTACTGATTCGCTTTTTCAGATCGTTGAGCCTTGTAGCAGGGAAGTACTTTTCCAAAAAAGCTTCTTTCATCTTAGCCCATGTATCAATACTTCCCGGAGCCAAGTAGTGAAACCAGTCTTTAGCCTGATCCTTGAGAGAAAAAGGAAAGGCTCTCAGCACGATCTGGTCATGAGTCACATCAGCAGGCTTCATGCTGGAGCACAAAGAATGAAATTCAGAAAGATGCTTGTTGGGGTCTTCACCACTATGCCCATGGAATGAAGGCAAAAGGTGGATCAACCCGGATTTCAGCTCAAACTTGACTCCCTCACCGAGAGCAGGGAATTGCACCGCCAATGGTTGTTGCGTCAGATTTGGTGCAGTCAACTGTCTTAGAGTTTGGTCACCCATCTCGGCAGATTCAGCAGATTCAGATTCACAGTCAAATTCTTCAAGAAAGAACGGTAAGGCCTGAAAGTGATTCCGGATTTCCTTCCTTAGCTTGAAGAGTATCTTGTCAATATCTGGATCAAACAACAGGGGAGATGAGTTAGTAGCATGGGTATGAACCATATAACAGGTTCACACCCAAAACAGCACAAAAGTAATAAACACAAATAGCGACGAGTCCCCGGCAACGGCGCCAAATTTGATGAGGTATTTTCGGTGGTCGTTGATACCTATCAAAGAAACCTAACTTAACCAACTCAGTAGAGCGGTAAGCAAGGGTCGATCCCACAGAGACTCGTGTAAATGTGTTATTGCTTAAGTGCCAAGTAACGAATATGGGGGGTTTGTAATTGTAAATTCTAAACTACTATGCAAAATAAAAAACTATCTAAGAATGCAAAAGATGGTTTTAATCAAATAAGAGACAAGCGTGTTCAACTAGTTAAATCCATCATGGATATGCTTATTGATCATTGATTCTTTCGATTCTCAATTCCCTTGAACAATCTATTGTGGATTATACTCCTACTAATGATTATGACCCAAACTTCATAAATAGTTGAAAGAACTAATAGTCTAAACAACCCTAATCATTTAACAACCTAAAAAACGTCTAGATTCAATTAAACGACAACTTTACGAATCAAGTTATCAATAGAAACAAACACTTAGAGCAAACAGACATCTAAGTTATTTGTGGATTTATTCCCTTCTACAATTGAATATCCCAAACGGGTCTAAATAATTATAGATGCTACATTATCTAATCAACCCCAAACGGGAATTAATCAGATTAGTTGTAAATTAACCTAGAAATTCTATTAGGTAGCTAATCTAACAAAACCCTAGAATAATTCTGATTTTGTTAAGCACAGGGAATAAAACCTATTCAAGTTGTTGAGAATCAATCAAACCTCACAATATTATGCAATCTATGATTTCAATAACTAGTCAAACACAAGGGAATTAGCAATGCATAATCGAAATTAAAATCAAACATACAAAGGTTTCAAAGTCTTCCTTGAGAGAAAACCCTAGCCTCCAAAAGTATGACAAAAGTTATGAAAATAAAACTAATCATAAAGTATTTATATCTCCCTACTAAAAATATCCCTCAAAAGATACATTAAACCCCATATACTCGGATGACATAAGCCCATAAGTCAAAGTAACAAAGCCCAAAACAAAACTTGGCCCAAAGCTTTCGTCCGCTGAAAAGCCCCAGATTGCGCGGCATCGGCCTGGAATTGCGCGGCCGCGCAATCTCCTCCCCGCGCAATTGGCACCCAGTTGGGAATGCGCGGGATCGATTGCTCGGGATCGATCCCGAGCACTTGGCTTGTCTTTGGCTCGTGTCACCCTGTGAGTTCAACAATGGAGGTAGGGCTTCTAGCTCCCTTGGTGTGGCATTCTCCATAACAAAGACATCCTTCTTGGCCTCCACAAGAAAGGGAATGTAATCACTGCTTGGAGTGACTAAAACAGCCTCGTCCTCCTCATGGAGCAAGAAGGGCAAACATGAAGGAATCATAGGAAATGCATCCATCCATGGTGTCGCCAACGAGTTTATGGAGCTAGGAGTGATGGTAGGACGATGCTTGATTTTAGGAGACGATTCCACAACTTCCTCCTCTTCTTGCAATATGTGCATCAATTCTATTGGACACTTGATGGTAATGAGTTGTTCCAATCCATGGAAAGGAGTCTCTCTTTTTGGTTGTTCTGTGTCACTCATTACTCTTTGTTGGAAGGAAGTCTCCTCCCCTTTACAAGGGGTCATCCTCGAACCTTGATCCTCTTCTCATATCTCCTTGATCTTCATCACTTGAGGCACTTGTGTCCTCTCGTCCAGCCCTAGAATTCGGCGCTCCAAGGCATCCATGCGTGTCTTCATAGGTTCCACGGATTATTGCATGGATTGTTGAAAAGTTTGTAACATGGAAGCCACCGAACTAGTGGACGTCTCCTCAACTTGTTCCTTATTCTTGTCATCACCTACACTTGTCATCGTAAAAACAAGGCAAAGATCAAGGTATAGAGGTCACACGAATTAATCACCAAGACTTGCCCGAGATGAAAATCCGACAAGTTGCAAGTAGAAGATGACCAACAAAATGGAACAAGAAAAACTCAAACACAACAACAAGAAAAGAAACAACCAAGCAAGATTAGCAATTCTTGGTGTCGTTCCCGTATCCTAGAGCCGATCCAATTCAACAAGCATGTAACGAACACAAAATCAAAGCTGGTTTTTGGTCTCAATTCCCACGTTTTTTTCACAACAAAAAAAATCAGCAAAGGCTCTTTCAATTCATGCACTAAAGGAAGGCATTAAATAAGCAACAAAAGCAACCATTCAACTACCAACTTATGAAGGCCATTGGTGTTCTATTAGGGACGTTTTTTGAGCAGCTTTTCAGCCATGGTTTAGCATCAAACTCTTCCAAGAACTTCAACAATTCCAGGACTCAAAAACACCACAACTCAAGACAACAATTCGGAAAAGGCCGAACACAACAACAACAACGCAGCCCTAAGGAGTTCGAACCTAAAACTTGCAACAAGTGGAAATTCAAGGTTGGAACAAGATTTAGATGGCGATACCTTCGCGTGGCTATGATACCACTTGATGAAAGGATCGATGGAGGGGATGATGGTGCAAAGAGATCGCCACGAGAATCCAAGGAATTCCGACAACAAACACCACGCAACTGACCCGTTTTAAACTGGATGGATCTTCCTTGCCCGAACTCAGAATTGAGTGATTACAATTCGAGAGGTTATATCTCTGAGTCTAGTTTAACCCCTCAAAATTTGAGATCAATATCTCTTGTGGATCGAAAGTTATAACACTTTTACTGAGGTTTTGCAGAATCCACCGAGAAGAGATTTCAGTGGGAGTTTGAATGAGATTAATGGAGTGGCGATGGAAGGGAGTTGAAAGGGGATGGTTTTGTATGAGATGAAGTGATGGATATGGATGTGGAATTAGAGAGATATGAATCACTCTCCAACAACACAAACTATGGATTCAAACAAGGATATGACTCACCTTGAAAGGACCCTTGAAGATGGCTCGATATGACTCACGAACCAAGGGGATTCACTAGCCTTAAGGACGAGTGGATCAAAACTACAAAGAAAAACTCAAAGCTTCATTTTCATTAGGTTCCAAAACGTGTTTAAACAAGAGCAACAAAATGCCTATAAATAGGCACCCAAAATGGGTTGCAAACAACCCTTCATGTTCACATTCACCTACCACCACCTTACCTACCACCTTACCTACCACCTTACCTACCACTTTACCTACTACATCTTTATTACTTTCATATAATAATAAAAATCTAGAATATTTACAATAAATAAATATATCCCACACATATATTAGAGATTTGGATGCAAACGGAATTGAACATGAGCCTCGAGAGTGACGACACAAGCTTGAAGTGGAATCTTGATTGACCTCGGGGTGGATCACATCACAAAGGCTTGCGGCTGCTCACCAGTGACTCCCGCTTGAGCTTGCTACAAATCCCGCCGAGAACAACCTGCACCAACGCCTGATCTTGCCTCCGGCGACTCCGTCCGTTCGCCTTGGCTTCCATTACCACCGCTCGAAGCACTGCTCGACGCCGCCCAATCCCGCGTGAGAAATCTACACCACCCGCGCGCGAACCATCCCTGCACAGCAACGAGGAAGTAGCAACCCCGTCCGGTCGCCTCTGTCGTTCCGGCGCCCATTTCGACGTCGGCGACTTTATCCGAGCTGCGGCACCACAATGTCGGCCTTACTGTTGCAAACCACCCCCTGAGCCAGGTAATATTTCAGAGCAGATTCCGCCTGTATTGCAAAAATCGTACCTATGCCTCCTCGGACACGCTCAGATGTGGATAGAGTTGATTTTGCTACTCAAGAGGAACAAAATTTGTATCCTGACTTTGATGCACGTCCCCACATGTGTACTCGTTGGTTCAATAGTGAGAGCCTTGGCCATTTAGGATTCATGGATGAAATCAATCGTATGGCCTCCAAGATTAGCATTCAGAGCCTTCTTTCTTTGTCTTCAATGACTTATAAGGCTTTGACTTGTGAGTTCTTCAGCTCTCTGACTGTTAATATCTCTCCTGAAGTGGAGGATGCCGGGCTTCTTAAGTTTCGTTTTGGGAACCAATGGAGGAGTTTGAATCTTGCTCAGTTAAACCAAATCTTCAATTTTCCTGCTAGTGGAGATCGAACACTGCTTTCTAATAATAATCAGGATGATTTTTGGCATAAATTGACTGAGAATTTGACATTCCGAGGTCATTCTTCAAAGGCCTCCAACATTGTCAACCCATGTTTTCGTATTCTGCAGAAGATTCTGGCCCACACCATTTATGGGCGTGAAGAGGGAGGCAACGTTCGTTGTGGAGAGCTTGCTATTATGTATGCCATGGCACATGAGTTTCCTATGGATATAGGGTTTCAATTGGCTGTAAAGCTTGATCAGATTCGGAAATCCACCAGCGGCGTGATTGCTATTGGAGGAATGATTGCTCTTATTGCTCATCATTTTCAGGTGGATCTGTCACGATACACAGATACTCCAGAGTTGTATCGCATTAATGAAGATTTTCTTGTCTAGTGTCATTGGATCAAGCGCAAAGGCAAGGCATTATATCTTCGGTTTACTCAGGTGACTATTGAGTCGCGCCTTCCTGATCCTGTTCGGATCCTCATTGATAACGTTGCAAACTGGTATGAGTCTTGGATTGGAGCACCTTCTCCTCCTAGACTTGTTGGTGTGGTTCACATGGATGATAATGAGCCTATGGAAGACGCTCCTGCTCCTCCACCACACTTTCAGCAGGGAGAGTCTTCTGGCCTTGGCGATTATGCTTACCTCCGCCAGCAGATAGACTCCATTTCTGAGCGGATGACAGTGTTACAAACATCTGTGGATACCCGTCTCAACAGCATTGAGCAGATGACGCAGCAGATGTACCATCACACTTTCGGGTATTTCTATGACCCAAGCGCTCCGTATCCTCCGCCGCCTCAGTGGATTGTCTAGTGAGTACCTCTCTCTCTTTTATTCTCCACACTGGGGACAATGTAGATTTTAAGTTTGGGGGAGGGAAACCTGTTTCATGTTAGTTAGATTGCATATAGTTTCATGCTAGGTTGCATTTTCATGTTTAAATTTGTGCATTTGTCTTTGCATAAGAGAAAGAAAAAAAATCTGAAAAATCTGAAAAATATAAAAAAAATCATGCATTTGAGTTGTTATTGAATCTCTTTTAATGGAAAACCCTTGTCCTTAATTATTCTTTATATAACTCTAAACCACATGACATGCTTGAATTGTTGAAACCTCCATATATTAGCATGATTGTAGATTTGTATGTTTTACATGTAATTGAATGAGCACATGTTATCTTTTGAGATTTGAGATTATGTTGAAGTTCTAGACATGTTTAGCCTTGTGAGATCATATTTTTAGCCTTTCTAGGACTAATTGTCCTCTCTATTATTTTTTGAGTGTCTCACTAATGACTTGCTAACTCTAGAACTTGTGTTAAATATCTATTTTGAGGCTGCTTACATGAGTCTTGCATACGACATTAAAGTGATAAAGGCATTATTTTCATTAGCCTATATTTTCCCTATCCACCCTGCATATTAATCCTTCTTTTTGTAGCCCCTGTTAGCCTTAATAGCCTATCTTTTTGAGCTCCACAAAATTAAATCCCGAGCCTAATGAGCCTAACCCTTCTGGAGAATAGGAATTTAAGCTTGAATTGTTTTGTAAAGTTTAAGTGTGTTGGGGAGTTGAAAAGAAGAATGAAAATGGTGGATGAGTTGAAAAAAAAAGGTGAACTAAAGGGAATGAAGGTTGAAAATGAAGAATGGTTTGAGCTTGATAAATAAAAATGTGAATATAAAGGAAAAGTTTCAGAATCCATGAAAAGAAAATGGGTTGAAAGAAGTTGTAAAAGAAGTGTGGAAAAGAAATAAAGAAGTGAAGTATGAATGAAATGTGTGGAAAGAAAGTGAGCAAAAGAGTTGGTTTGTTGGTGTTGATGAAGCTTGATTCCTATTTTCTAGATTTAGCACCACTTAGCCAAATATATTCCATGCCTTATTCTTCTCACCTTGGCCACATTACAACCCATTAAAAGACCTCAAGATTTTTGTTGTATGCAATGTCCATAGCGTTGGAGATTTAGAACACTGATGCAAGCATATGCTAGTTCAGCAGTCTTAGTTGAGAATTGAGCGAAACACTATACCCTAAACACAAGAGTGAGAGAGACAAACACAATCCCCTAGTGAGGTCTAGAATGGATGCATTCTTTTGATCTTTTTTATTTTCTAAAGCATGTGCAATGATTTCAATTTGTTGAACTACAAGTTTATTGATTAGTGCTTAACTTCATTTGAGGTGGATACTTGAATTGCATTGTTTTTATCGGTTGCTGAGTTTATTTCTTGCTTGAGGACAAGCAAGGTTCAAGTTTGGGGGATTTTGATAACTTGCATTTAGAGCATATTAGGACATGCATTTAGGACCTTAATTTATATGTTTTCATGGATAAATCTCATGTTTATAGTTGATAGGCGTGAAATGTTCGTGCAAATCACGGCTATGCAAAAGAGTCCTAACAACCTAAAGACTGTCGTCTTAGGGAAGTAAGGGTCGAATCCGCAGGGAGGCTTGTTTATCTTTTTATGTAAATTTTATGTCAATTAAAGTAAAAGGTGTTTAAGGATTAAACAACTATCTAACATGAAAAAACAAATAAAGCAATTAAAGTTTGGGTTTTTATCAAATTAGGAAAAACACTAGTCAACCAGAAATCCACATTTGTATGACAAGTTGATCATAGATTCACTCAATATCCCCTGCATATGGAATTCCAATTCCTTTTCAAAGATAATTAATAGCACAACCAGATACTATCAATCCTAACTAATTGAATAACCCTGAAACCATCAAGATTCAATTCAAAAGTAGCATTAAGAATAGGAATATAATCAGGATACAATTCTAGCTTAAAACAACCAGCTTTTATACTAGAATGCAATTTAACTCTCTTATACAATAGACTAGCACAACCAGATACTAGTACAATGTAGTTTGCTACTATGAAATAGAGAAACTCAACCAGTAATTTCTCTAGATCTAGCAATTGAGATTCAATAACAACAACCCTAGAAATTGTTGAAATCAATCACATAAACAATTCAAACAAGAGAGTAAAATAATTCCATGCAATAAATAAAGAGTAGAAATCTCACAACTGAAAGTCGAAACGAAGCTTCAAACTGTCTGACTAAGCAAAAGGGCTTAGTTCTCCATGAAAAGCTAAAAACTTTGAAAGGAAAATATGATAATAGTCTATGAATGAATGAGAGGTGCAACTCTCAAAACCCTAATATATCAAACTAGGTCTAAAACTATATCCCAAAAATATAATATCTCGGAATAATACTGATAGAAATATGACCAATAGAAACAAAACACGTGGAAAGTAAAGGTCTCCGCGGCGGTCAGGGGCGGCGGGCGCCGCTAGGTTGGCGGCAGGTGCCGCCAGCACCTCGGTTCAGAACTCATGTCACACTTCGGGGGCTGTTTTGACTCACTTCGAGTTGGAATTTGGACTCGGAGTAAAAACATGAATTGTAGCTCTTTGGATTAACTTTCCAATGATACCAAACTCAACTTCATAAGATCACTATAGCTCCCGAACGAACCCTTTCAAGACAGAGGTGTCGAACCAACAACTCCAACGGATGGCTCGAATTCAAGCGTTCTTTCCCCGGTTCCATTCCTTTCACACTTCTTCACTTTAAGACCTGTAAAACAACATAGAAAAAGTTCAAAAACCCAAAACTCCTAGACACTCTAAGACACTAAAGAAACTAACTAAAACTACCTAAAAGCAACACAAAAGAAACGTAAGCATGCATTCTAAACACTACCTATATGCAAGCTATCACTAGTACTTTTAGTTTAGTTTCCGTTATAGATGTCTACACGGGTATATTTATGCTTTTCAGGTACTTTGGAGAGTTTCGAGCTTCATTAGAACGCGATTGGATACAAGACGAAATCAAGACTTCAGTCTAGGAGGCATCGGGACCGGAAAAGATCAGCCAAGGAGTCCAAAATAAGAAGAATCACACGATCAAGGCCATGGTCGTGCACCAAGGTGTGCACGGTCGTGCATGCGGTGATGAAGAATGTTGGATCGTGCGCCCTTAGCTCGAGCCAGTTGAGGATTGTGTGCCACACAGGCACGATCGTGCGTTTTAACTCAGAGAAAGGCGTCGCCCGTGCGTTTTCAAACGCACGGTCGTGCGTCCCCTTGTCCCGCATCGTGCATTTCCTTAGGTCGTGCGTGGCCTTGTACGGTCGTGCGTTGAGGCGCACGATGCGCGCCGTGAGTCGTGCGCTTCATCTTTGACGTGTTTTTTGGACCGCCTCTCTTATTTTATCCTTAGTATAAATACTTTGCTTTGTCTTCTAGATGGGGGTTTGAACTTTTAACCTAGTTTTTATTCCTTGAGAGACAAGTTTAGAGAGATTTTGGAGAATTTGAAGACTTTTGTTGAATTGAGTTCGGATGTGCTGGATTTGAATCAAGTTTGTTTGTTTCTTCAATTCGGTATGTTTATTCTCGTTATTGAATTGATTTCTTCTATTTCCATGTCTAGATAAACCCCAAATTCTAAGATTGGGGTGAACCTAATGATGTCTAGGTAGACTTATTTATTAAATTGCACAATCCGTTGTTTGAAGCTTTGTTTGATTCAATCCTAGATGCTCTATGCCTTAGTAAGTTTTGTAAATGGGAACTTTCCAAAGTTTGAGATTGAAAGGTGAAAACTTTGTTAAGTAGTCAAACAGAAAATTGAGTTTGAAAGGTAACTTTTCCTGTTAGAACCCTAGGATTTGAACCCGAGTTTTCTCTATTATGAAAGTATTTTGAATTCTCTTGTAGAATAACAATTGTCGTAGAAATCTTAAGGTTTGGTCGAGTTAGCAAGTCGCGAAAGCGGATGTTTATTCAATTGAATCTTAAATTATATGTGCTTAATGGTCTAGATTTTAATTTGCAAGTCACGAAAGTGGATGTTTAATTGAGTCTAGATACGTCTATTAATATTTGAAAGAATTTAGCGGATACATTACACAATTGCCTTCATCCAAAGTCATAATTAAGATTGTGCAATCATCTTTTATAGTCTACCGAAGCATTGTTGTGGTGATGCTTGATTTTAGAAGCTGGTCGGTGGCGAATGCGAGGGTCTAGAGATACAATTTATAACCCGACCCCGTTGTAGCACGTGGTGGGTGTCGAACGCTCGGGAAATCTACTCGATTGAGGTGCCTAAACACTAGAAAGCTGGAAAGGAGAACTTAAAACAAAGGGAAAAAAAGAGAACAGTCGGGACCGACACAAGTGTCATGTCGGGCCCGATGTTGGCGACAAGAGGGAATTCGGGACCGACGTAGAGCAAGTCGGGCCCGATGTAGCTGGGTTTTGTCGAACTCAAAGATTGAAAGTAGATATTGGGCTTTTGGGTTCCTTCTCTAGTAGATTAAGGCTTTTCCACCCCAATTCAAGCAATAAGTGATGATCGGAATAGGATCGAATGCTTTCGCCCTCGTTCCAACCACTTCTACGCATCGATCATTGGGGAAATCCCCTTCGAAGCAAGGTCTTGAGATGGACAAATGTTCACTTTCGTTACTTTGCCAATCACAAGCCTTGATTCCTTACTTTCATAAGGAATTGTAGCTCTATGTAGAGTGGGTTCCTAGATCAAGCACTCAAGGCTTATGGAATTGGGGTTTCTAGCCCAACGTAGCTAGAGTTTTCCCCCATAACCCAAGATCAAGGAGATCTACTCCATATGGCAAACAAAGAAAGTAAACAAATCACAAAGCAAAGCAATCAACATCATCAATCTCAAACCAAAGCCAAATTTCATTCACAAATCAAAAGCAATCCACAAACTCCAATCCAAGGTTTCCAAATCCACAAAATCAAAACAAGGCAAAGCTAATTTATCAACCAAACCTATCAAATCTCCTAGCAATCTCCTCTCCTAGGCCGATTCCCTCTCTTCTCCTTCTCCTCTCCTTCCTCCTTGCTCTCCAAGTATCCTCTTGAGAGTTTTTCAAGGTTGGTTCCTTGCTAAGTGTGTGGGAACCTCTTCCAATTAGAAGATAAGAGAGCCTTTATAGATGAGGGGAAAAAGTGGTAGTTTACAATTTCGTGCCTTGGAGCCCAAGCCAGCCAGCGACCGACTCGGAACGACACGGAGCACCTCGGGCCCGACTTACTGGGGAAGTCGGTCCAAGGTCGAGAAATTCATCTCGGGTCCGGCGTTGGTTCCAGCTCGATCCGGACCTCGTTCCACCTTCTTCTTGTTGGCTTTTCTCTTGTTCTTCTTCATGGCTTGCTCCTCTCTTTCCCTCTTAATCTCGGGCCTTGCTCCATGTTCCGATTCTCCTTCAAAACGACCCTTGATCCATGCCAAAACACCTACAAAACACATAAAACGCGCATAGTCTCCGAATCTCATAGAAATACGGGAACTAAGCTAAAAAGGAACAAAACACACAAGAAAAGGGGAAAAGAAACATATTTACAAATGAAATCATATATAAAAACACCACCAAATAAAGACACATCAGAAGCCTTCCTCTCATTGATTTGCCCATATTTATTTGTTTGTTTGCTTTAATTAGTTTCATAACTAAAATCCCAATTCAATCTTTTCTTATTTTACGGCTTAGTCTACTGTTTTGAATACAATTAATACTACATAGTCCTAGAGTTCGACACCTTGATATTACAACCGATCCCGTACACTTGCGGGGTAGGATTTGGCTTATCACTTCATTATCGCATGCTATCAAATGAATAACAACATAAAACACAATGAATATCTAAATTCGTTATAGTGAATATTGTAACACTCCGACTTTCACCGGAGTGCTACTTGGTGGTAGACCCTGTTCAGGTACTACCCATATTAGTTTGACAATAAATTCAATATGGTCTTTCAACGCGGGCACGACGAAAAAAAAGAACCAATAAAACATCAAACTTTTTATTTCAACTTGAATTAGAAACATGATAGTATTTCGAGTTCATAACAAAAGATAACAATCAAACCATTCTATAATTTCAACCCATTCTAAACCAGTTCTATCCAACTAGCAGCAAAATAATTCAACATACAACTTTTAATACATAAATAACAAAATCCCAACAACCCAAACCTAATGACACGTGCGCCAACATCCGCTTCACCACTTTGTAGAAAATATATCACGATTCTTAAAAAGTACCGAAAACTGTAAAAAAAAATATGTCCCGAAGGGTCAGCTACAATTATAATTCAAGCTAGAAAGCGTGAGATGCATATAGAATGTTTTAAAAACCACACAAAACCCTAGCAACCAAAATTCACATATAAATAAATAATTATCAATTCATATCAATTCAACTCTTAACGTTAAATAATCACACACAAACACACAAACACACCCACCCACCAACCACACACACACACACAAACAAACAACATCATAATTATAGCCACATTAAAAATACAACATTATCACAATAGCATCATTAATATGGATAACATCAATAACAACAACAACAACAACGATATTAGTAATCTTCATAAGGATATTACCAACATATATAACCACAAAATATATTCCGATAAACCAAACTAATGAATAGGAGACCATTCAAAAAAGTCCAAATAAAATAGCAACCGAACATCCTCCTCAAATACATATGGCACCATCCGGCCTCTCATCCATGGCACACGGTCAGCGTGCATAGCTATACACGTGCACATTTCCCCCATTCACCCTTCTTTCCCAGGCTAAACCTCTACTAGAGCGTTTGCCAAAAATAATTTATTTTATTTTTAGAAGGGGGTTTCTTCCAGTTGCATGACCATGCCTGGGGGCCACTTCATCTCTAACTTTACCCGTGATCCATGACCATGCCGGTGGAACCCAGTGCACGTATAACGAAGATGTTGAAAAAAGATTTTTCATAATTTCAAATACATATATAAACACATAAATACAGAATCATTCCAAAAAAGGTTTACAGATTCAATTCCCTCATTCAAAGTATAACGAGTCATAAGCTCCTCAAAAACAGAAACAAACACGTAGCAGAAGAAAATAGGCTCGAACAAGTCACAATTACAATGACAAGGCACACCCACAATTTCAATTTAAACACAAACACAATTGCAAACCCAATCACAAATTCAATCACAATCGCAATTACAATTGCAAATACAAATCACAACGACAAACACAATTACAAATTACCTTCACAATTACAAGTACAAGTACAAGTACAATCACAAATACCAAAACAATTACATTTACAATTACATTACCAATGCAAACACAGTAACAAATGCAAACATCATCACAATTCTCATAGGCACACTCATAGTTACAATCAAATTAAGAAGTCACATAGGTACAGTTTAAAAATATCTCTATTAAAAATAATAACCAAATGGACTAATTCCTAAAACCAATTCTACACACATGGCACCCAATCTAACAAGAATTGAATTAAGCCGTGCAAGTCGTAGAACGACTTACCTCAAACAAGAATTCTCGAATCAACGGAACAACTACCTATCGAGCAACGCCAAACCCTAGTGCAGGCAATAGATAGGATTTAAGATCGCATAGCTCTTTCGAAAAGAGGTTTTTATGAAACCAGACCAAACCAAATTAAATGATCAAATTAAGTATACTTAAAAACTGAGCTTCTAACCAGATCCTTGCAATTCTACTTACACATATTACATTAACTATATAATGCAGATTCTAATAATATAAGAAATTCAAACCAACTAATACTACTTACAAATTAATCTTAGCAATTAATTGGTCCAAGTCATCCAAATAATCTAATTAGCCTCCCATCTTTCAATTAAATTTAACACATAGATTATGAAACACATACCCACCAAAAGCTCAACTAGTCCAACAATAAAAAGTATAACAATTCTGCACAAATCTTAAACAACCAGACCCATTCAAATAATCACGCCCCAAAACTTAAACATGATCGAATTCATTTTAAATTCCTCTCGACCCAAAACCGGTTGAACCTATAACTTGTGCATAATTTAGATCCACATCCCCAAAAGGAGTCGAATTTACAAACATTCAGAATCAAAACTGATCAAACGCATTTAAGTGTCTAAAGTAACTTTTAAAATGTTGGATCGTAAACGTTAGCAAAGAGCTTGGGAACTGGCAATTAAGCTATTCCCAAGGCAGCGGAAGGAAACAGTTCGCAAGTATGAAAGACAGTAAAAACACAGTTCGCAAGTATGAATGACTTACTTGTATTGATTGCTTTGTTCCTTAGTTACAACAGCCGGATTCACACTTCTCTGTTCCTACGAGTTCTTCCTAACTCTAGCAACACTAGTAAATCCTCTCAACTGAGTTCCTAAGCTCACAACAACAAATTACAAATAACTCAAGCCTTGCACCGACTTCTCAGTTCCCTTGTCCTTGGGAACTTCGGCTCCACCGTCGTTGAGATCACACACTCGCCGGCGGGGACTTATCTTCCTTTTTTTTCTTTTCTCAGGTGTGGGTGTTTGAGAGTTCTGGGAGAAGTACTCAATCCGAGTACTATTCATTTGGCTTTATAGTCCGGTGAGCTTGGGCAGTCGCATCTTTCTTCTGTGTCCAAAATGCCCTTTGCTTGATGCCCAAGTTGTACTTTCTTCACATGTGACTTTGGTTTGAACTAGGTCAACTTTTTGGATCAATCGGACCGTTGGATGAAGCGTGACAGTCTGATCCTCAGACTGTTCCTTCGGGCTGTCTGAGACAGAATCCCGCGATCTGCGCTGAACGGTCGTTGTCCTCACATGTGAGTTCCCATGTCATGGGAACTGTCTTGTTCAGAGTTCCCTTGATGGAAACTCTTCATCGTTGTAAGCTTGTGTTCTCTTGATTGTTTCTGGGAGTTCCCACTTTATGGGAATTTTCCTCTTCAGAGTTCCCTTGATGGAAACTCTGCATTGTGACCTACTGTGGCTTTTGGTCATTCATAGGAGTTCTTGGTTGTACCTGTGTTCCTTAGAAATACTTGAACAAACCACATTAGTTCCCTATGGTGTTTGTCATTATCAAAACTCAGAGAACGACATTGTTGATCCGTTGTTTAGATCCAAAGGTCCCAACAACGTCCCAACAATTTCCCCCTTTTTGATGATGACAAACCCATCACAAAATATGCAAGTATTTCATTGAATGATATGTTGATGAGTTCCTAAGTAAGATTTTGGGAAGTCACTTCTAGTGAAACAATTTGATTTGGGGAGCCACTTCTGGTGAGACACTTAGTTCTTACTTAGCTTTTTATGCAATTGTTCCCCCTTAGCTTATGCGTGGTCTGTGATAACTTAAACTTTTAACTCATCTCGCATTTTTTGTCTTTCCCCCTTTTGACATCATCGAACAACCAAACAATAATAGGAAAGAAGGGAACACGCAATCAAATTAAAGACCAATGCATTACTTAAGAAAATATTTACAATGGGAACTCAAGTACAATTTTGTGGTCATTTTTGGATTAAGGGAAAAAGAAGGGAGAGATCATGGGGCTTGAGGGAACAGGGCGTCACAGAGGCGCGTCAGGACTTGTGTAAGCTTTTCTTGTCCTCTGGCCAACACGGCTTGATCCCTAGCAATCTGGTCGAGGGTGTTGGCGATACGGAGCAACACTTGAGAGTTCCCCTCTTGTTCACCAGATTCCAGTTGAGCCGCTTCCTCTACAGGCTCAGAGTGCCTCATCTTCTGGACAACAGAAATGTCCAATTCCCTTCCAAGCTCTATTTTTTCCTTAGAGGCGTCGTAGAGACCCTCTTTTTGTAGGAGCTTCTTTATCAGCCCAGAGTAGGGAAGGGAATGGGACTTGGAAGCCATGCACTTCTCCATGTGCCCAAGGATTATTCTGGGAAGGTTGATGGGCTTCTTGAGGAGGAAGTGATAGAGGATGATGGCATCAGGGATATTGACGACCAGACGCTTCTCTTGGCGCGGGATCACCGCATTGATGATGAATTGGTGAGCGAGCTTGGCGACCAAGGAAAATGGTGTGTCGAGGGAACTTTGGAGGGAACCCGACCCTCAAAGATGGTGTTGTACACTTCAGCGTTGTTGAAGTCGCCCCAGAGCTTGTTGGGCAACCCAATGACCCCTTGACCTGGGACCTGGAGCTGAAGGCGGATTGTTGACGTTTTAAAAATGAACTCGTCGCCTTCATGGGAGAGAGTTCCCTGAGTGCAGTCGTTAGTGATAGTGAAGTTATTGTAGAATTGACGCACTTGCGAGGGATCGACGCTCACAGTCTCTTTGCAGAGGTTCTCCCAGCCCTGGGCCTTGATCAGGTCCCACAGTTCCCCTAAGCCGTTGTCATTCAGCACGTCTTCAGAGATGATGAGCGGAGGAAGGAGCTTCCGGCGTTCATCCACAGGGTGTTTTGTGGAAGAGGTCCCCTTCCCCTTCCTTGTAGTGCTCTTTGACGTGTTCCCCCTAGAGACCGTGCGAGGTCCTTTCTGCTGAGGGGGTGCAACCGCTTCAATCATGAGCACGCGGTCCTTTGGCTGTTGGGAACTCGAGGACACCACCATTTGGTGTCCAGGTGTTGGGATCCGTGCTTGCTCCTTAGCAGCTGGAGCCGCTTCTTCTTCTTCGACCTCCTCATGGGAGGTCCCTTCTTCTTCGGAGCAGCTCGAGCTTGAGCCCTCCGCGTCATCTTCGGGATGACTTGTTGTTGCCCCAACACCACCAGCTGGTGCGGGGTCCCTTGTCTCCGTGGGCTCTTCCGGAGCCACCTTCTCTAGGGACTTGGTCCCGTGATCAGTTGTGTGTTCAGAGGGGTCCCGATTGAGCTCTTCTTCGATTACCTTGAGCTGGGCCTCCTCCTCCATAGTTCCCATTATGATAGGAAGAGGGTCCTTGGTCATTTTGCCGATGACCACGGAGAGAGGGAGATCATCGTCGTCCAAGGTAAGGGCGACGACACTTTTGGATGGTGAGGGATAGGGGAGTTTTGTGGTGGTGGGGGATGTGGTGGAAGAAGGGAGAGAAGAAGAAATATGAGTAGAGAGTTGGGTAGAAGGAGGAGGAATGGTTTTGGTAACTTGGGGAGTAGAGATCCCCGAGGTAGGAATGGGAGAGGTGGAGGTGTGTTTTGGTGAGGAAGGAGGAGAGGGAGTTTTGTGAGGTGGAGGTGGAGTTGGAGTTCCCGTTGTTATGGGAACGGAAGGAAGTGAAGAAGGTGGAGTTCCTTTTGGAGTGGGAACAGAAGGAGGTGGTGGTGGAGGAGTCTGTTGTTTCGTGGGAGGAGGTTTGGAAGGTCCCTCAGTTATGGGAAGAGGGAGAGAGGAAGAGGAAGGGAGTAGACTCTGGGATTGGGAGGTCCCATCGTCGGAAGGGAAAGCGTAAGGAGGATTGGTCATACAGGAACTCTCCTTAGAGCAGTTCAAGTATTCCTCAAACTTGAAGTGGGGCTTTTTCCTGGGCTCCGAGAATTCGGAGACCTCAGTGTGTTTGCGTTTTTTGGATTTGGAGGGATCGTGAAAATGTTTGGATTTTTTGGGTTTTGAGGGGTCTTTGGAGGAGTGGCGTCGTTTGGAGGAATGGCGATGTTTGGATTTTTTGGGTTTTTCATTGATGGATGGTCATGCATCTCCGAAACTGTCGACAATGACAATTCCGGAGGAGGTGGTGGTGTTTGAGGGAGGAGGAAGGGATTCAGAGGAGGAAGAGGTCCAGGTCACAGTGTCATCGGTTGGAGGAGGAGGGGGCAAGAATGGGCTTACTTGGTTGTAAAGCCCTTGGATTATGACGTCTTTCATGACGGGGTCTTGCTCTTTTTCGATCTCTCGTAATTGAGAGATGAAGAGTATTCGAGGGTTGGCAAGTACCCACTCTTTCATCTGGGCAAAGGTGTGTTGAGGGGCCATTTTTGTAAGATTTTTGAAGGTTTTGGAGGTTTCTTGAAAAAGGGAGTGAAAGGGATGTGGAGAAGAAGAATGGCAGAGATGGAAGATGGAATAAGATCCCAAAAATGGCAAATGAGGGTTTTAAGGAGAGAAGGGGCGAAGGGTAGAAAGGGAAGTGGAAAACCTCGATAACCGTCGCCCAATGAACGTGGGGCATCATTTCAAATTCCATAGCACGCTTCTGGACACGCGTCACGATCTCTCGGTAAGTCCTTTTCAAAATTTGAATACTTGGCCTCTAACGCTTCAGAGCCTCTAACACAAAAATCCGCTTCCCAAGTGACGGTTGGCCTTTGTAGATGAGTCAGCGTTCCCTTGCTAGATTGTATCCGTTCCCATGATCATATCAAGGTCAGGGAGAGTGAAGTGGTTAAGGGAACTTCACACTCATCCTTTTGTGGGGCTAGGGAACTCAAAGGGGAACCAAACAATTTGCGACTCGATAAAGGAGTGAATATTTTGGCTCATGAGAAGCGTTTGTCTGGTCCCTAGCTTAGGGTGGGTCATATGATCAACCGTCATGGTGGCTTGTAAAGAGGGATAAAGGGAACTCTGGTTGATTATTTTGGGCCAAAAGAAATAGAGTTTCTTTGTACACATTTATCTTTAGACTAGTAATCATGGCATAGTGAAAGCAATAAGTCCAAGTTCCCTATCATGCAATCTTGTATAAACTAGTCAGGCATTGAGGGAGAAACAAACAGGGACTTGTTTAGTTTAGAGTTATCATCCCTAGAAGCATTCGAAAACGCTGGTAGGGACGTCTGTCTAAAGCTTTGGTGAGAATGTCCGCAATTTGCTCTTCAGTTCTACAGTGTTCCATCGAGATGTTCCCACTTTCAACATTGTCACGTAGAAAGTGATGCCTTATATCTATATGCTTAGTTCTAGAATGATGCACATGATTTTTGGAAATGTTTATGGAACTAGTGTTATCACAAAGTATGGGAACTGGGCCAAAAGACATACCGTAATCCTGGAGTTGTGACTTAAGCCATAGAACTTGGGAACAACAAGATGCGACAGCCACATATTCTGCTTCAGCTGTGGAGAGTGCCACTGAGTTTTGCTTTTTAGATCCCCATGAGACTAAGCATGACCCTAGGAACTGGGCCATTCCAGATGTGCTCTTTCTATCAACCAGGTGTCCTGCAAAGTCCGCATCTGTGTATGCAATGAGCTCAAGGGAACTGTTCCTTGGATACCAGAGGCACAAGTTATCGTTCCCTTTGAGATACCTGAAAATTCTCTTCACCTCTTTCAGGTGTGATTCCATAGGGTTAGCTTGAAAACGAGCACAAAGACATACGGAGAACATGATATCAGGTCTTCTAGCTGTTAAGTAGAGAAGGGACCCGATCATACCTCGATAGTTCCGTTGGTCCACACTAATACCTGCTTCATCTGCATTGAGCCTTGAATTTGGTGAGATGGGAGTGTCAATGGGCTTGGAGTGTTCCATCCCATACTTGACGAGCATTTCCTTGATGTATTTCTGTTGATGAATCTTTGTTCCCTCCTTAGTTTGGGATATTTGAAGTCCCAGGAAGAACGTGAGTTCCCCAATGAGACTCATTTCAAACTCACTGCTCATGAGGTCCTTAAAGTTCTCTACAAGAGTTTCGTTAGTTGCTCCAAAAACAATGTCATCAACATAGAGTTGCACGATCAAAATGTCTTTAGACTCTTTCTTTAAAAACAAAGTCTTGTCTATGGAACCTCGAAGGTATCCATGGGACAAGTGGAATTGAGCAAACCTGTCGTACCAAGCTCGGGGAGCTTGTTTGAGTCTGTAGAGTGCCCTCTCCAGGAAATAGACATGGTTGGGTTGCTTTTCATCTTCGAATCCTGGGGGTTGAGCCACATATACTTCTTCCTTGAGATGTCCATTGAGGAAGGCTGTTTTCACATCCATTTGATAAAGCTTGAATCCCTTGTGAGCAGCATAGGCAATTAGAAGTCTGATGGCCTCGATCCTGGCAACTGGTGCGAAGGTCTCATCGTAGTCGATGCCTTCCTCTTGCATGTAGCCTTGTGCCACTAGCCTAGCCTTGTTTCTTGCTACAGCCCCAGTATCATCGAGCTTGTTCCTAAAGACCCATCGAGTTCCTATGATGTTCTTGTTCTTGGGCCTAGGAACTAGCTTCCAAACTTTGTTCCTGTCGAACTGGTGGAGCTCCTCTTGCATGGCTTGGATCCAATCTGGGTCCTTCAAAGCTTCTTTGATATTTTTGGGTTCCACCATTGAAACAAACGCGTTAAAAGCACAAAAATTATTGAGAGAGGAGCGAGTTTGTACACCTTTATCATAAGGGGAGATGATGTTCTCAATGGGGTGGTCCTTCCTTTGTTGAAAGTTTCTTGTATGAGTGGGTTCCCTTGCACTTGTGTCATCTTCAGTGGAGGCTTCTTTGTCATGGGAACACTCATCTTCAGCTTCTTCATTAAGTGTTTCTTCAGATATCCCTGGCAGGTTCCTGTTGAGAGGGTTTCTTGACAGCAAATAAATTTATAAGTCAAGACCCCGCTGAGTACAGTGGAGTCAGGATCGTTCCACAGGAAGCAAGGTTGTTTGTCTATCAATCTAATAAAAATAAAATAAAACAAAACACTCACGAGATGCCTCGTTAACGACCTTGTCAGGATCGTTACCGAACCACCGAACACAAAAATTCCAATTAACGACCTAATAAAATTCTAATTAATACTCGGTACCGAAGCAAGTATTCAGCAACGAAAATTTATCATAAATAATTCAATAAAAACAAATATCTAGGATAAGGGACACCACAACATAGCCAAGCATAAGAATTCGTAAGAAGATAAGATCATGCCTTTAAATAGATAAAGTCATCAACTTTCATTGACTTAACAAGTAAATTAATCTACTTTCATAAACTAACTCACTCAATTGCTTGTTTTGGATCTAAAGCTTGAAACTTTTCATTTTCAAACAATATCAACCTTCAAGTTACTAACTTTCTCTTTCAATCAAGTTAAAACTCAAATTACCTCAACTCCCGCTTCGGTATTAAGCACAACAAACAATCTCAATAAAGATAAAAGGCATTCAACACACAATCTTACTCATCAAACATGCTCAACTACGTCGGGCTTAACCCCGACCCTAGAAAAATAGACTACTCACTATTCATGATTAAGAAATTAAAAACTTCAATAAAAACAAACATTGAAACAAAACTCAAACTTAAATTAATAACAAAAATATCGTCTTACAGAGATTCAGAAGAAAACTAAACAAAACACGCACCTCGAAAACTCGACAAACGAACCTCGGAAACCGTCGTTACCGAACCTCGTCACCGACTTCCGATCCGGTTCTCTCTCATTCGGCCTTCCTCCAAATCTTCTCCAAAACTAGCTCTAAAATTCAACTCCAAAATTAAGCCCCCCCTTTCTATGCTAGATAGAAGGGTATTTATACTAGAAAAATCCTAAAAAACTAAAAAGGCTAAAAGATAAAAACTTTCCTAAAAAGATAGAAACAATCTCTAAAAGATAGAAATAAAATCTAGAAAGATATTAAACCCTAAAATACATATTCTAATAACCCATAAAGATTCTAAAAAGATATTCAACCGATACGGAATTAAATTCCCGCTCAGGATCGGTGAATAATAAAATAATACTCCGAAATCTTTCTCTTCGTGGCCTCGTTAACGACCCTTCACAGCCTCGTTAACGAGCCTTGGGTTTTGTTTTCTTCAACACCTCCTCTCGTATTCTCGAGATTTGACTTCTTAAATCTTGCACTTTCCCGTCCTTCACTAAGATGCTCCAAATTTAGCTCCATTTAGCTCCTTTTCTTACTAAAATCTGCAATATACACAAAATAGCGTAGATTCCACTCTTTTCGTAGATTTATGCAAAACTAACTAAAAACACTTATAACTAAACCTAAACTAGACAAAACTAATCCTAATAAGCAAAGAAAACCTATCAAAAACTATACTAAAAATGCGAACATCAGTTCCCTCTTTGTTCCCCCTAAATACTTGATTCCGGCAGGGTATTGTCTTGGGGAGCAAGAGAGTTGGAGGTGTCTTGTAATTCTTCTGAGGAGGGAACTTCGAGGGAGATTTGATCAGTGAGAGTTGGATCTTCGTCGTTGTTCCATGGTTGTGGGATGTTGCTTGCACTTGGATAGTCTTCATCCCTCTTCCTTGGCTCATCATCATCATCATCATCGTCTTCTTGTCTTACCAGTTTGAACAGAGTTCCCTTCCCTTGGGTCTCTGTTCCCATCCTTACGGATTTCTCGTTGAAGACGACATGGATGCTTTATTCTATCTTCTTGGTTCTATTGTTCAAAAACCCTGTAAGCTTTGCTTTGAGATGAGTATCCCAGGAAGATCCCTTCGTCGCTTCTGGGATAGAATTTTCCAAGATTGTCTTTGCCATTGTTAAGGACAAAGCATGTGCATCCGAAGGTCCTTAGATGGGAGATGTTTGGTTTCTCCCCTTGATGAGCTCGTAGGATGTCTTTTTGATCAAGGGCCTTGTCATGGCTCGGTTCAAGATGTATGTAGCTGTAGAGATGGCTTCAGTCCAGAAATACTCAGGAACTCCGCTTTCAATCATCATGGTCCTCGCCATGTCCTCCAAGGTTCTGTTCTTTCTCTCGACCACTCCATTTTGCTGAGGAGTGCGAGGAGCTGAGAAATTGTGAGAGATCCCTTTTTTCTCACAGAAGTTTAGGAATTCTGAGTTCTGAAACTCAGTTCCGTGATCAGATCTGATTGCTCTCAGTTTTAGTCCCAGGCTTAGTTCTATTCTTTTGATGAAGGGCTCGAATTCTTCAAATGCTTGTGATTTTGCCTTCAAGAAAACAACCCAGGTGAATCTTGAAAAATCATCAATTAAAACGTACATGTACCTTTTTCCACCGTAGCTAGCCGTTCTCATGGGACCACATAGATCCATGTGAATTAGCTCTAAAGGCCTGGTTGTGCTCACCACCTTTTTGGGTTTGAAGGAGTTCCTGGTCTGTTTCCCTCTAACACATGCTTCACACATTTTGACTCCTTCGAGATTGATCCGTGGAAGACCAATGACCAGATCCTGTAGATAAAGCTTCAGGATTTGATTTACACTTGCATGTCCCAGTCGTCTATCCTAGAGTTCCGTGTCATCTTGGGAACTTGCAAGACACAGCTTCATTGGTGGTTCAAATTCTTTATCTACTACATAAACGTTTTTGTGCCTTCTTCCTCTCAGAATCACTTTGTTGGTCTTTTTGTTGAAGACTAGGCATTCGTCTGAGTCGAAGGTGACAACGTTGTTCCCTTGATCACATATCTGGGCAACACTTAATAGATTGTATCCCAGATCTTTCACCAGGTTGACATTGCTTATTTTGATTGATCTATTTAGCAACACTTCTCCCTTTCCAATTACTTCTCCCTTGTTTTTATTGCCAAATGAGACATGGCCTCCTTCGGCATGAGTGTGGAGTGAGATGAGGATATCCTTGTTTCCGGTCATATGGTTCGAGCATCCACTGTCTATGAACCATGCATTGTTCCCTCTCACTGCCACCTACAAGGTAAAGTTAGTGTTTTGAGACCCATGCAAGATGACTCTTGCCCGGTCCCTTGCAAGGGAAAATATTCTCATTTAAAACGTAGTCAGCGATGTTGATATCATGAGAGTTGGAGTTCCTTTGATGATTGGCATGATGTTTTTGTTTGTTTAGGAACTCACAGTTTCTAAGGGTTTGGGCTCTCTTCTTGGGACATGCTTCCTTGTAGAGCCCATGAGCACCACAGTTCCAGCACGTCTTGTAGTATTCTCCGAGGTAGTACTTTGGGTGTGGTCCCTGGATTCTGTTCCTATCCATGGTTTCCTTGTTATACACCCGTGACCCGTTTCCCTTAGCAATTTGGACATAAAGTCTATGTCTAGTGTTCCCAGTGTAATAATCTCTCTCACCACAGTTTCTCACATTGAAGTTCTAAGGCCCTACACTCATGGATTTCATGTTCACTCAGGGGTGACTTACCGTTCTTTGAGCACTCTCCTTTGTATCCTATGCCATGTCTGGCTGGGACAAACTTAATTTGGGAACTAGAGGCTTCAGGATATTCGGGACTCTTACTCAGGTTTTGCAAGAGGGTGTTCTCATCTTTCTCTAGAGTTTTGATTTCTGTTTCTAGATCTACGATGTGAGACACATGGGACTTGAATTTTTCGAGAAGGGATATGCAGTTGGGACAGGGTTCAAGACAACTAATTGAGCATTTATGTGTTCCTGTTTTTCCAACTTGTTTTGCAGTTTTATGTTATCTTTAACAAGACTTGAAAGGATTTTCAACAGCTCAGGTTTTTCATAGTTATTTAGGGAATCAAGAACAGTTTCAGTGGTTACCTCACTGGGTTGTTCCCCAGTGGTTTCTCATATGGCCATGCCACACATGTCTGGGAGTGCCCGTGACTCAGGATCTTCGTCTTCATCATCGTTCCAGGTGACGATGTAGGCCTTTTTCCCTTGCTTCCGGTCATCAGTTCCCTGTGGGCATTCCTTAGCGAAGTGTCCTTTCTTGTTACACTTGTAACATGTGACATCGGAGAGGTCCTTCTCTGCGGTATTTCTTTGGGAACTCTGTCCTTTTCCTCAGTTCCCACTTTTCCTTTGGGACTTCCCTTTGTAGAAGTTTCGAAGAGCCTTTGTTACGAGAACTAGCTCCTTATCCTCTTCTTCTTCGGAGTCTTTGTGTTGTTCTTGGGTTGATTTGAGCATCTTCTCGATCTTGAGTGCGATCCCTCGATGAGCTCGAGTCTGTTCCTTATCATCGATCTTTCTCTTCTCGTGTCCCACTAGCTTTCCAAACACTTGATGGAGCATGAGTGTTCTATTTTCCGGATTTTCCTTGAACATTGTTCTCTCGTTTGCCCATTCTCCAGTTAATCCGTTGAAGAGCTGTTGCACCTTCATCTTATGGGTGATTTCTTCTTTGGTGATCCCCAAGCCTTCCATTTTGGTGCAAAGTCCTTCAAATCGGGACTGGTAGCTATCGACAGACTCTCCCATCTCCATTCGGAAGTTGTAGAACTCCCTTTTTGCATTCATCTGAAGATCTTCTCGGAGATCTGAGTTCCCAACGTGCATTTGTTGGATGGCTTCCCACATTTCCTTAGCTGTGTCAAGGTTTGCTACCCTGTCACAGTCTTGTACGCACATGGACCTCTTCAGGTATTGTTTGGATTTGTAGTTTGCCTCCATACACTTGTATTCGTTGGGTCCCCACTTTGAGAGGTCGTTGTCTATAGCTGGATCGATTTCGAAGTTGCCTCTCTCGATAACACACCAGGCTTGGTAGTCTTGGCCACGCATCCAATCCTTCATGTCGCGTTGCCAGCTTTCAAATCTTCGTGTAATAAGCCTTGGCGGCTTACTAGTGTTGTTCCCCACTTGAGTAAGTTCCTGAGCCATTTGATACCTGCGATGCTAACACAAATCTAGAGCGCAAGCTCTGATACCAATTGTTGGATCGTAAACGCTAGCAAAGAGCTTGGGAACTGGCAATTAAGTTGTTCCCAAGGCAGCGGAAGTAAACAGTTCGCAAGTATGAAAGACAGTAAAAACACAGTTCCTTTATATAGGAACCCCACTACAACCAACTAGTTGTATGGGTAAACCTCTACCTCCGCTTGGAGGATTTTGAATGACTTACTTGTATTGATTGCTTTGTTCCTTAGTTACAACAGCCGGATTCACACTTCTCTGTTCCTACGAGTTCTTCCTAACTCTAGCAACACTAGTAAATCCTCTCAACTGAGTTCCTAAGCTCACAACAGCAAATTACAAATAACTCAAGCCTTGCACCGACTTCTCAGTTCCCTTGTCCTTGGGAACTTCGGCTTCACCGTCGTTGAGATCACACACTCGCCGGCGGGGACTTCTCTTCCTTTTTTTTCTTTTCTCAGGTGTGGGTGTTTGAGAGTTCTGGGAGAAGTACTCAATCCGAGTACTATTCATTTGGCTTTATAGTCCGGTGAGCTTGGGCAGTCGCATCTTTCTTCTGTGTCCAAAATGCCCTTTGCTTGATGCCCAAGTTGTACTTTCTTCACATGTGACTTTGGTTTGAACTAGGTCAACTTCTTGGATCAATCGGACCGTTGGAGGAAGCGTGACAGTCTGATCCTCAGACTGTTCCTTCGGGCTGTCCGAGACAGAATCTCGCGATCTGCGCTGAACGGTCGTTGTCCTCACATGTGAGTTCCCATGTCATGGGAACTGTCTTGTTCAGAGTTCCCTTGATGGAAACTCTTCATCGTTGTAAGCTTGTGTTCTCTTGATTGTTTCTGGGAGTTCCCACTTCATGGGAACTTTCCTCTTCAGAGTTCCCTTGATGGAAACTCTGCATTGTGACCTGTTGTAGCTTTTGGTCATTCATATGAGTTCTTGGTTGTACTTGTGTTCCTTAGAAATACTTGAACAAACCACATTAGTTCCCTATGGTGTTTTTCATTATCAAAACTCGGAGAACGACATCGTTGATCCGTTGTTTAGAACCAGAGGTCCCAACAACGTCCCAACATAAAAGGATACTCCAAAGGGAAAAATCCAACCTTAATGAGTCGATACACAAAATAGCTTAAATATGAGGCTTCAACGGTACAATGGTTGTGGAAATTACCGGCTTGAAAGTCCGACCGAGATCGTCTACTCACAAGCACCAGGGCTTGAAACGGCTCTCTTTGAACTTCGAATTGAGATATTTTTTAATGGAACTCCCTAGATGATCCCAATCGCAAATGAGATCGTAATTTCGACGACTATCTAGTGGAATGCTCGATGATTCAGCAACGTCAACAAGATCTCGTTAAAGCTTGAGGAAGGCCGGTCTGCCATCGCACTA
The DNA here is from genome assembly GCA_964016875.1 of Fallopia convolvulus. Taxonomy (NCBI): domain Eukaryota; kingdom Viridiplantae; phylum Streptophyta; class Magnoliopsida; order Caryophyllales; family Polygonaceae; genus Fallopia; species Fallopia convolvulus. The sequence continues at coordinate 30,764,904 of OZ024719.1, forward strand.
GAGAGAGAGAGAGAGAGAGAGAGAGAGAGAGATCGGTCGATGCTAAGGATCGACGACCTCAATGGAGAGGAGGCAGAGTCGTAGCGAGATCGACTTTGTTGGAACCTCGGTTGGGCAACGAACAGTGAAACCTTTGGCCTTCTAATTGTCAATCTGCTCCATGCAGCAGTGTTGCGGTGGCGTGACTAGAAGGATCGGCGGTCGAATAGGGCGACAACCTCGTTCCAAATCTGGGACGAGCAAGCAGCGATTGGTGACGGCAAGAGCGAACGCGGCTTCGATTGCCGAGGTGAGTGGCAGCGCTTGAAGGACGTCCAAGCTCAAGTTTCGATAGCAGAGGGCTTTGACTCCTCTTCTAATGGAGCGAACTATGAAGATGGGGAGTGGAAGAGTTAGGGTTTTTGGTTTCCACCGGTGCGGCGCCCCCCTTTCAACTAGGGTCGTATCATGTTAAAAGGAAGAGAGAAGAAGATATATGTGAATGGCTGGTGGGAAAGCAAGCTTAAGTATGGGCCAACTAATAGGGTTGCACCCAAAATAATAAGGGAGACAAGTTGGGCCGACTAGTTAGGTGAAACCCACTCGGCTTCTCAGCCCCAAAACCAAAAAGAAAAAGAGAACTTGTTTGGACTTTAGGCTCAAATACAAGATGAGGTGATAGAAGCTAAAACAAGAATTAGTTATCAGGTTTGCGGGATCCCGGGTATTACAAATATGATCATTAGTAATTATATAACTTTATTATAATTTGGACAACCATATCAACTTCAATGAATATTTCTATATAAAATTGTGAATATCAAATTACAATATAATACATACATAATTTGAATTGAAAAGCCATAAAAATATCACTATTTAAATATAAGAATATCACCAACTACTACATTGAATATGGTCACATAGTTACATGAATTCACTAGCTAATGTAGTGAATATTACCACCCATTTTACATGATTATCAATGAATACAACCACCTAGTTACATGAATATCACTGGCTAATAAGGTGAATATGATCACCCAAGTTACACTTCCCTTTCACCTCCAAGCAACGACTTTGGATTCTATCGATACCCCTTACAAAAGCAAACGAAAATTGTTAATAGTCGACAAACACAATAAAAAAAACTCCTAAATCAAACCCTTAAATCACAGGCAAAAAACTCGACCTTCTAATATTACAAAACAACAATAATTTTACGTAACTTGTCAATAGATCAAGATACCGAAAACGAGCGAGAAGAAATATCGAATCGACAATGGCACCAAAAACCCCAAATCGATTGTAATAGATGTTGTAAGAGAACAAGTAAAAATTAAACCCTAAAACACTAATAAAAGATTTTTCATGTAAAACTATATTACAATAAAAAAGGATAAATACATGCAATCAGATTGATTTCTTCAATGGCGGGAGAAAGAATCATCGAAATTGTTTATCGGTATCGTCAGATGTGGTGTGCATCGATGGTGCTTGTAGTCTGGTGATGATGCACAACTGTGGTGTGGTGGTTTGATGACGATGGTTTTTCGACGATGAGAGAAAGAAGGGATACGATTATGGGAGTAGTCGGTGTGAAGAAGAGAGGTTGGGAGAAAGAAAGAAAGAAGAGATTAATTTTTATGTAAAATTGGGGAGAAGAGATAATAAATTGGAAATAGAAAAGATTTACTATCCAAAATTATCTCTAGTAGAATTAATCTTGTGTTTTGTAGTCCGTATCTAATTTACATCTTTTTTAAACAAAATCTCACCCATTTAAAAATTCTAATCTAATGATCTATATTTACCCTCACTTTTTACTGTAATAGTACTTTCTAACTTATTCTTATACTATATATATATATATATATATATATATATATATATATATATATATATATATGCAATAGTGCTCAAGTGAAATGCCTTCTTAGAGTAAAGCATGTGGTTAAATCATCAAATCAAAGCAACCGATGACGATTTCTAATCATCTTCAATTTCAAGTTCAATCGTCAATAATCGGTAAGCAAGCTTATTGATTATGCTAATTTCTTGTTAATGTCCAAAGTAATCAGTAGAATCGCCTGTATTTACACACAATTTTCTAATTTATTAACACGATAGAGATTTACAGTTCATTGGGTTTGTTTCAATGGTTATTTTTGAACTATAGGGTTCATTTCGCAATATTTTGTTATAATTTGGCACTAATTTATTTGCAAGGTGGGAAATTTTAGGGTTTATGTAGTAACGAGTTCAAGAAATTAGGATATAGTGTGTGGTGTGGATTATAGGTGAGACGCATTTGATGGGTGTTCTATTGCATGTGGTTGAATTTGTGGAAAACGAGTTCAAAAATCTAATCAAAGTTATGGTCATATACGGTTTTTCGAGATTGATTATGTATAAGGCATTTTGTTTTAGTTCTACACTAATGTTTGTCATGTTAACTAGATGTGGAAGTCACCAAAGCCTAAGAGCAAGAACAAAGGGAAGCACGATAGAGGTATACATCATTCAAATTTTTATAGATTATATTATTCAAGTTCATAAATATTGTTTTTCAACCCAGTAAATGAATGCTACTTATCTGGAAATTACATATAGTGTATATTTAAAATTTATTTAATTTTACATGAATGATTATTCAACATCAGTTTTTTTTTCAACTGAATTTTATAAAGAGGATGAATAAGTAACATGTATTATTCTTGTAGAACACAGTTCTTATTCAACTACATGTACAATGCTTCTTACAATGTTAATAGTTGTTCAGTTTAATCCTTATGTACTATTCATAACAATAATTGTTATGTAAAATCAATTCAAATTATTCAAGTGACATCATATTATTATTCAACATGATTTCTATAATTTTCAAACTATGTGTTAATTGATAGACAATAGATATTTCCTTGAATGGATTTGGTGTTTTCAAATATGCTAGATGTTTTGATTAAGTAATATGAAAGTAAAACATGTTTTGATGATGACTTGCATGTAGTTGGTGAACACACAAAGCGTTCAAAGGTCTATTTTAAGAAACGTCACACGGGAAAATATGTTGACAATGATGATGATGATGATTTATTTGATCTAAGATCAGAAGACAACGATGAGATTGAGATCACTAAATTTGACTAGGATGAAGCTATCAAAATAATGAAAAATGTTGATAAGCCGATTAGAGAATACAAAACGAATAAGGGTAAGTTTTTAAATAAATTTGATTTTTCTAAAGTATATTTTAAATAAAAGATAAATATTATAATTATATTTTATAAAATTAAAATTAAAATTTTATACATTTTTTCTTAAAGATGTTTCATATCTTTTCTTTTTTTTAGGCTGATCTTTTTTAATTCACTACAATTACGCACATCAGTGATCTCTTTCTAATCAAATTTTCCCTCTTTAATCTATCCAATTAAATATACACCTCATATATTAAAATAATTATCTCGTGCAAAGTTTACTAGGAACGTATACACTAATTGATTAATGGAATTAAATCAGATAGAAACGGAGGTTAACGTGAAGACAGAAAATCAATTTTATTCGTTTGATCGTGTATGTTGTATGGTTGTGATTAGCGCGTGTATTTCTTCAATTTTTAAGAATCAAGGGCAAACTTGTCATTTGGCCTCTTTTATCATCTTCTCCAAATTACCTACAACACACCAACGTACAATAGTTCTCCTCTCTTCTACAGGGTACAAATTCAATCGGGTTCTTCTTTCTCTTATCTCCGATTCCTCCATTTGAACGATTCTTCTTTGTTTTTCTTTCTTAACGGGTTCAAATCAAGGTATGTGTTTCACTCTTTTCGAGTTTTATTTTATTTGTTTAAACTTTGGCTTGATTTCAAGTTTAAAATCAAAACTGACAATATGAGATCGAATCGGTAGAAAATTTCAAGTATTTAGTGTATTCATGTTGTTTTTCCATAGTTCATTGTCCAATACTTTATTTTTTCGATTTATTTGAAATCTTAGATTGAGATGCGTATAACATGTTCGATGAAAGTCCTAAGAGATGGGAGTTTTAATCTGTGTTGAATTGGATTTTACATGAACGTGTTATGCTATTACGTGAACTTTATATATTTTTGCGTGAACCTTACTTCAAATTGTGCGTTCTTTTTATTTAATTTTTTGTACATTTGTCCTTTATTATAGGTTGTCCATCAACTTCTATTGATTTGAGTGGTGAAATGTCCTATGCTTATAGTGTGGATAGTGTTGATGGCACGATGATTTAGAATACAGATTTAGTTGTTATCATTAAGTTCATGAACCTACATTATCTTGGTTATTTTCTTGTTGTCACTAATAATAATCATGAATTCACTACCAATTCTCGGGCTTTTTGTAATGTTATAAAACCATTACGACAAAGCCAAAATTCATTACAATAGGTCTAATGTAATAGTTTTTCGGAATTTTTAATCCTCTACCTAAGGCCGCGTTACCCTAGACCTAATGTAACGGATATTTAACCTATTGTAATGGTTTCACGATTTTAGTAAAAACCATTACAATAGGTAAAAAATCTGTTACCTATTACATCTGTTACATAACCATTACAGTTGATACAACCATTACATTAACTAGTATAGCCTTACCTTTGTTATAACTGTTACCTTTTTACTATATCTACTACCCTAGCTATTTGGATGTACCAAATATCTATATCTATATATATATATAATATAATTCATATAAATTATATTATTTTTGCAATTTATATGCACCTGTAATTATAATTATGAAACTCTAATAAGTATATTCAAGATGATTTAATTGACATAAACATATATATTAATACTTAAAGGTGTAGATACAAAAGTTAAACATACATCCAAATACAAATATTTTGTTACACATTTAGGCCATGCGCACACGTGCATATAACAAAATATTTTGATAACCCATGCTCCTTGTTCACCACTTCACAATGATAAGGATACCTTCACTTCTCCTCCTTGAAGAAATGCCCGCTCATCCTGTCCTTTGTGGTGCCAAATGCTTTCTCTCTAACCAACCCAGCCTGGAAATCGAGTTTAAAAGCTTAGAGACCATTATTTCCAAAACCAAAAAATGTTCAATTCATAAGCTTCAGTTTGCTTGAAAAACCAATATAATATTCAATGTATAAAACTAGTATATATCCCCTTGCAATGAGCTGAATACTTCAAGTTTAGGCAATATTTCTTATAATGAACTCCACCCTAAAGCCTTTTTAGCTGAAAAACTATCCTTCTCATTCATTACAAGTATACAACAAATTGCACTTCATCCATGATTTGTGACATGAAATAGCATTACCTCAACGATGCACATGCTGCAGCTTCTACCACCTCCAAAGTTTATCACCATTCCCTAAAGATCAACATTCATACATCAGTCCAAATGACTCAAATTGATCAATTATAAACACCAACTGTCTAATTACATGCGTTGAATTGTAATTGATTTGGATCATCATCATCATTGACCCAGTGAGGCTCCGCTATAGAGGACTCTGGGGGGTCAAGATGGGGGTACCCCTGCCCAAGGGAAAGGGGGTACGCCCGATAGACCCAATGAGGATCCGCTACTAGGCACACATATAACTCTAAATTCACAGTGTCATCAAGGAACAAACACTTCAACTGAACATATGTCATAACTCAGAATGTATTGGATGAAAGTGAATAAAGGAAATAAAAACAATTCACACATGTGAAAACATAACATGTCGACAACACACAGATGCACCAAGAAAATGCCTTGTGGCTTTCATGCAAATCTTAACATTAAAAACCTAGCATTACTCTCATACAATACCCACTTTGATTCAAATTTTGAAAGCAAAGCAAGTCGCCACTCATCAACAAAATTGACCTCTTCTAGTTCTCAAAATACTACAAAAGAATTACAAATAGTTATCACCTTGTCCTAATTCAGATATGGGAGTTGTGTATGCACAATGACTAATTGGTTTTAGCAAAACCATTGGAGAAAAATAACATAATGACAAATTATCCAAAATCATTCAAAGTGTATTTCGTTCAAATGAAGCAACCCTACATACTTCTGTTTTCTAGAGAGTGAAATTCAAGTAAACAACAAAGCATTCATCCCTGAATCCTAAGCGTTTGTGCAACAAGAAAAAGGCAAGGTTGGTATCTTGGTGATACAAATAGCTTCAACTCAAACACTAAAAATTGCATAGCATAATAGAAGATTAAATCAGTTCCAATAAGAACCATTAGCAGCAGAGAAGACTAAATCAGGAGTTGGAAAAATTCTATCATTGATAGATTGAATAAAAAAGAACAATGCAAGCCAATAACACAAGCTATGGATATATTAACCTTCAAAGGGTCACAGAAATTCTCTGGAGTCCAAACACTTGTCCTTCCATCCCTTCAACTTAAAGACAAACAACACAAACACCATTCAAAGTGTATTTCGTTCAAATGAAGCAACCCTACATACTTCTGTTTTCTAGAGAGTGAAATTCAAGTAAACAACAAAGCATTCATCCCTGAATCCTAAGCGTTTGTGCAACAAGAAAAAGGCAAGGTTGGTATCTTGGTGATACAAATAGCTTCAACTCAAACACTAAAAATTGCATAGCATAATAGAAGATTAAATCAGTTCCAATAAGAACCATTAGCAGCAGAGAAGACTAAATCAGGAGTTGGAAAAATTCTATCATTGATAGATTGAATAAAAAAGAACAATGCAAGCCAATAACACAAGCTATGGATATATTAACCTTCAAAGGGTGACAGAAATTCTCTGGAGTCCAAACACTTGTCCTTCCATCCCTTCAACTTAAAGACAAACAACACAAACACCATTGCAAGTATGCTATTAGAAAAAACTTGTATTCTGCAGAGAAGATGAAAAGTGGGCATAATAAGAGGAATGCTAAAAGATGGATATTATTTTCAAACTGCAAGACACATGAAAATGATAGGCAATATGGATTTGACATGATTAGAAACATTGTAGTGACATTCATGTATATATAGTTCAAAGAAGTTTTCTCAAATGTGATTATATATTACTTAAGGCTCAATAAAATTCACCCTTCCTTCAGCAGACATACCATACATACGTGCATACTCATCCATTAATCTACTCTCTTTTTATTTTTATTTTTATCCATATCATATCTTTCTAATCAAGGAGGAATTCGAAGTTCCCCAAATATAGTTTTTTTTTCTTTTTTCAATAACTCAAACTCCAGATAAGAGAAGATGAATCTTGATGTCTCAAACTCCAGATCCAAAATTCATCTCTTCACTTAAAAAATCCACCCACATAATTTGTGTCTATAAAAAATGGTCTTGATTTTACTTCTTCCATTGGAAAAATCAGATTGTGGCATCGAGACACATGAACTATTTTCACCAGGCTAATGAAAAAAATCCATGGCCAAAATCTAAAGCACATAAAATCAACATATCAAAAGAGAGAAGAAAATAATTGGCTATTTTAGCCTCTTGGATTAATTTTACCAGAAGAACCCTAAAAATAAATCAAACATCTCAAATCTTCACCCTAAATAAAAATTTCACCCAAAAAACCCTAAAAATTGGAATGAGAATCAAACAGAAAAGAGAGGGCTTAGACTTGCTTACGGATTTAGATGGTAGGCAACAAGGTGACAAGAGATTAAGTGGAGAAAGCAGCCGGTTGTGATGCCGTTGGAGAAAGCGGCTGGTGACGACGCCGTTGAAGAAAGCAGCCAATGAAAGTCCTCCAGCAAGCTATGTAGAAAGGCCACTAGTGAATTTAAGGGCAAGAAAATCTAATGTGGCTGTGGAGAGAAGAATTAAGAATGGAGAACTGACGATGGTGAGAGAGAGAAAGCACGAGAGAATGAGGAAGGTGGATAGAGGATTAGGGTTTGAGGGAAATAAAGTAGGTGAAAATTTTAAATTTTGGGCATTTTTGTATTTCCCACCATCAGATTTCGCTAACCCGCTTAATATTTTACGAAGATTTTATTTGGCGTCCGGTCTAGAGAGTAGGCTGGCAGGCCTACGCGGCGCCCCCTAGAGCCGTTACGGCCATATGTTTAAAAAATTCAAAAAACTTGCATTTATTGTCAACGCCCTACCTAACCATATTTATTGCCCGCTCTTTTTAACCTTATACACATTAAACTCGAACTAAAACCCTTTAACACTCCCCTCTCTTCTCTTCTATCCTCTTCTTCTGTCCAAAAACAATCAACAACCATGTCCAATGAAGATTTGCATAACTATAATTTGACGGAGAACTCGCTTCGAATAGAGCACAACAAGGTAATTACTTCATACCAAACTCGTTTTAGTTTTGGGATTTTAATGTTTTATCTAGTAAGCCCTCGTTTTAGGTAACAATATACAACACAACAATTGTTTGTGCCTTTTCGATTCAATTTTGTAAGGAAACAGGACGAGGCCGTTATGGCCACGAGGCTTCTGGCCGTCACGGCCATAGCACATTCAGCCGTAACGGCTGGGTGAGTTATGGTCGTGACGGCCAGAAGCCTCATGGCCATAACGGCCCCTTGTCCTTAGCCTTAACGGCCACAACCCTTTTAGCCTTAACGGCCTCTTCTGACAGCTTTGTTCCCCAACATTACATGAGGAAAATGAGGTATACATTGGGCTAAATGATCTTCAAATAAACGATGAGAGTACGTATCAAAATGTGTCGGACACGTCAACCATGTTTGGATTTCCAAATTATGCCCAGAGTACACCGGTTATCGGATTCCCATCTCATGCTCCATTTCCCTCGGGACAATTTGTTCATACACCGTACTAAATGTAGTCTACACCGGCCATGTTCGGATTCCCGGGGTTTATACAAGTACATCCGTGGCAAGTACAGTCTACACCGGCCATGTTCTGTTTTCCACCTCATGCAACAGCACCGACTGAGCACGTACAGTCTACACCGGCCATGTTCGGTTTTCCATCTCATGCACCAGCACCGACTGACCACGTACAGTCTACACCGGCCATGTTCGGTTTTCCTCCTCTGAAAAGTCATCCGCAGTTTGCACATCACACAGATGAGGTTGTAGAGGAGGTGTCGGAAGATTATTCGCATTTGTTTACCACTGATACAGCATTTGAATCCCGAGAGGAGGCCATTTCTTGGGTTAAACAAGTCGGTATCGAAAATAACATGTGCATAATAATAGGTCGGGATAGAAAGTCAGATATGAATCATCTTGGAAAGACATGGCTACTTTGTGAGAGAGAGGACAAGCACACCCCATCGAAAAGCCAAAATAAGTCAGCTCGCAAGAGGTGCCAGAACAAGAAATGTGGATGTCCTTTTAGATTAAAGTGTCAAGAGAAGCCTAGAGGAGCATGGAAGATTTCTGTTGTTCATGCTATTCACAACCACAAGATTGGTTCCAGTTTGTATGGCCACCCACTAGCCGGAAGGCTCACACCAGAGAAGAAAGATGTGCTGAAGATGATGACACGTAGCAATTGTACAACAAACCAAGTTGCATGTGCATTGAATGAATTCCCTTTGAACTACACCAGTAAGAGGCAAGTATACAATGAACGGTATAGTGTACGAGCTGAACTAATGGAAGGTAGAACAACGGTCCAAGAATTCTTCCATAAAGCTAGGGAGGCAAGGTACTTTGTGAGACACTTGGAAGATGAGAAGACGAAACGGATTACGAATCTGTTCTTTGCCAGCCCTGATTCGATATCTCTCCTCCAAGCATTTCTCTATGTTTTACTGTTGGACTCCACATACAACACAAACAAGTAAGTAACGTGAAAATTCGACAAGTGCATTTACTTTTTAAGTCTAAGGGCTAACAAGTGCATTTCATACAGGTACAACATGCCTTTTTTGGAAATTGTCGGCTTCACGTCCATGTGGAAGAACTATACAGTGGCAGGTGCATTCTTATCCAACGAGCGTGAGGTAGACTACACTTGGGTTGCACAACAACTTCTAGAGCTTTGTGAAAGTGTGAAGAGGACGCCCACTTGTATGGTGACAGACAGAGAGAAGACTTTGATAAATGCATTGGATGCCTTATTTCCACGTTCAAAACACCTCCTCTGTAGGTTTCACATTCTAAAGAACATCGAAGGAAGAGCAAAGAGCATCACCAAGAATGCCACAATTGCAACATCCTTCACACATGATTACCGAGCATTGTTTAGGGTAACAAGTGTGGAGTGCTACAATAGAGAGTTGGCTAGAATAGAGGCAAAGTGGGATTCTCGGAAAAATCTCGTTCGATATGTCAAAAGCGAGTGGCTTGAGCCATATAAGACAAGAATTGTGTCAGCTTGGAAAGATACGATTTTAAACTTTCAGTGCAGCACAACAAACAGGTATGTACACTATAATCTGATTTTTATCCAAGTTTTCTGTTGACAAAGCCGTAACGGCCTCAGATCAAATGGACGTAACGGCCACCGATCATATGGCCGTAACGGCCACCGATCAAATGGCCGTAACGACTACAAGTGAAATGGCCGTAACGGCTGTTTACAGTATGGCCTTTACGGCTTGTTCGGCAGAAAACAGAATTGCGTTGAGCTGATTATTGACATTCTGTTATAGGGTGGAAGGACAACACTCAGCATTCAAAGACTGGTTGACTACAGGCCACGTGAGATTGGACACAATATTTGATCAATATCATTCCTTATTGCAGATCCAAGTGAACGAGATCAAAGCTTCTTTGAATCGGTGTCGTTTTAGGATGATGTCTGAGTTGATTGGAGTTGACATTTTCAGAATGTTAAACTACACGGTATCAGACTTGCTCCCAAGGATGATCATCGCATTTTAGTGGACTTAGGTTCTACTTAGTTTGAAGTTTCTATTGCTCCAACGACTCAACAAATACAATCAGAATATGTAATATTAGTTTGAAGCGTCTACTTAGTTTGAATCGATATCCGAGCATTATCATAATCCAACATAATTCAAATCCATATGCGAGCATAATCATAATCCTACATAGGCATCATCCGACTACAAATGAAAACATAAATAATCCAACTACATAATAAAAACCTAAATAATCCGAACTACATGATCAAAATATAAATCCCTATGCATCATCCGACTGGTCATCACCATCGCCATATCCAGGGACCGCTCCTCCCATAATCTCAATAGATCTCCTGATAGCGTCCTGTAATCCGGGTGGGTGCACCCCTGGATATGCCGCCCATGTTGCAAGATAACCCAACGCCTCCTGCATGCGCTGCATATATAACAAAATAATTATTACCTAAAAGCAAACAATCCCAACTTGTTTGCCCTAAACCCTAAACCCTATAACAAAAAACATCAATTATGTAATAAAAGCAAACAATCCCAACGTTATACCTCCTGAGCAGTCGTGGCGGGCCGACAAACACGTGCGTGTGTACGAGGTAGAAACCAAGCCAAGTAGTCCTCAGCACACTCGGATGGATCATCAGTCATAGGAGATCCCATCGTGTCTAAGCTGATACGGTGCACGTCCCTAGATCTCCAAACCCAAGTGGTTGTGTCAAACTCTACCTTGTACTTTGTCAAGTCTCCTACTCGAATCGCAATCTTCGGCATAATAACATCTTCAGGTATCCTCTGTACACGCCCAAACTGCCTAGCGCATCGATCTGGTATAGCCAGAAATGATAGCAGCCCATGAAAACAAGACGAAGCATATGCGTCGGTAAAATCTAAATACCCATAGGGCATCCAAGCCACCTGATTCAATTTTGCATGATAAATGAACTCCTTTTGAAAAAAAAATTAACCTCAAATACAACTTGTAAAGAGTATACTCACATCTGCCGCCGTCATAGCATCAATCTCTTCTCTGAAGTTGCGCCCAACTTGCACTGTACAACCATCTCCCCAGATCTGAGACCATGTTGCTCCCTCCGGTAATGGTAATGGCATCCCGACAGGACGAAGTAATGGAAAGTACATGAAGATCCAAGACTAAATAAAAAAAACATAAGACTAGTCAAGTGTGACTGATAATATTAGCCAAACTAAAAAAAAAATTAGGTTCGATCAATTACCTGTAATAGCGTGTAGCACATAGAAGCTCCTCTAGCCCCGAACCTCGAGCACTCACCAAGGCTCCTATACAGATGAGCCAGTGCAGATGAGCCAGTGCAGTAGAAGCCCAAGACGTACTCTGTACATCCTCGTGATCATGTACCATGTCCAAGTATGTGATAGGGATCCGATGCTGAGACTTGTTAGGACAGATAGTCGACGCTATCAAGTACAATAGAAAACCAGAAGCGACAGTCTCAGAAGAAAGGTTGTTGTTCGCGTCCATGCAATACTCCTTCAGACATACATGTGAAACACCACCCTTATCAAAATTTGGACGGCTCATCCAATCCTCATCCATATCGAAGAACTCTGCGAATCGGGATCTCTGAGAGCCTTCAACATCATCTGGCAGAACTGCCTCCCCGTCAATTGGAAGGCCGAGGATGAGCGCAACATCATGAAGCGTGATCGTCATCTCGCCCCATGGCATATGGAAAGAACTGGTCTCTGGATGTCATCGCTCAATAAATACATCTATAAGGCCAATATGAACCCGTTGATGCATAATACTCTGCAAATGGGCAAGACCGTTGGCCCACACAATATCAATCCAGTCGCCATCTCCCGCCTGTGGCCAGTCTGTCAATTGTGTGCGTCGGAACTGATACTTCAGAGGACCTCAAGGACGCTCCTGTAATACATTAAAGTACAAAACATATTTTAATTTCAAATTCGAACAAAAGTATCAAACATAAATATCAAACATTTTAAGTAGTTTACTTACATTGCCAGCGTATATGTGGTGGGCCAACAGTAACTCCGGGATCTCCGGGCCTCCTGGTGTAGAATGGGTGAGCAAAGGCTCGATCCGACGACGCTGACCGAGTCGGGTCTGTCTCCTCTGTCTAGACCCTCCCGTCGGAGCTGGCACATGGTCTACACCTCGCCTGCCAGACCCTCGTCCCTGCCGAGAATGTGATGTTGGTGCAGTAGAAGCATGGACGACTGTCTGATCATCAACGAAATATGAGCTACTCCCCGTCTCGAACTGTGAGGAGTCGAACAAGGTCCGGCGCTGCCCCCGTCTGAAATGGTAGGGCAGCACCAGGAAGGGCTGAACCTCCGGGGCCACAGGAACCTCCGGAACCTCGGGGGCCACAGGGACCTCCAGAACCATCGGGGCTACGGAAATCGGTGCCATCTGCTCGATACGCGCCCCGCAACGTCGATAACGAGCAGACCGAGTCACTAAACCCATCTCTAAGCACCTCGATGTCTGAAATACGAAAAAAAATATGATTGAAATTTTCAGGTAGAATTTACAGCCTCGGCGTTTGGAAAAACAGCTAGACGAATGGCCGTGACGGCCATTCTGCTCAAATGGCCGTCACGGCCATGCACCAAATGGCCGTGACGGCCATGCACCAAATGGCCGTGACGACCAGTTTGGTATTGGCTGTAACGGCTGAAGATTTCGTCTTCAACCTCGAACAGTCGTGAACCAAAAAATCGATCGGGCCGTTTTTACCTCATTTTCTACCTCCGATTATCAAATTCATGCCTAAATCGGTTTTAGTCTATCAAAATAGGTCCAAATCTTTACTATTTAACTTCGTTACAACAATTTTAAAGCTAAACCTAAATTTCTATTAAAACCTAGATCTAGAACTTGAATTGAATTAAAATGGGTAAATTTGTAGAGAAAACATACCATAATTGCTTGTAGGAGTGGATGTAATGGATATTATGCACCAAGAACTTCAATTTGAGCAAGAACTTGATTGAATCTTGTATGCTCTTGCTGTGTGTAGAGAGATGTGGAGAAGATGAGGGTAAAAAATGAGAGGGGTAGGCCTTGTAAATTTTAAATAATTTTAATTTATATGTAATAGGGGGTAGGGTGGGTGTTGGGTAGGGTTTGTAGAGTGGGTGCCATTTAGAAAGGGCCATATTTTAAGGCGGTGAAAAACACCTTTGGTCGCGTTTTCATAAACCAAAAATTGACTAAAATTAAAAAATTAATTGGGCAACTAAAATAAACAATTGTGTTCGAATTAAAGTTAAAAAGAACGTAGAGATTAAAAGATACTATTTATCAATATGGTTCGGCTAATATGTGTCCATAGCACACAATAAAAGTGGTAACTTTAAAAATCATTTCAAAATTATTTCTTAAATTGAAATCGAAAAAACCCATTTAAAAAAATTAAAATAAAAAAAAATTATAAAATTTATTAAAATTATTACTCTTATTGTGTGTCTATAGACATAGATTAAAAAATCCCTTATTTATATACCAAAAAAACAACGGACATTAATTAAGCAAACAAGTTAAAAAGTATTTTTTTGTTAAAAAAAAGAGTTAAAAAATTGTTACAAGATTGCACTTTTGTAACATAGATAGAGTTAAAAAGTATGTGCTTTCCATATCATTCTTTTTCCGAGTAGGTGAGTTTCATATATGCTGGATTAACGTGTTTTAGTTCTTAGAAAAGGAACAATAGTAAACTCGGTATTTTTTAAAGAGAAAAACTTTTTATCTGATCAACTAGACGTAGAAAGATAAATTTGTACCCATGATTCACTTACTTCGTAGAATTCAATGATGTACTTATTTTTAATAAGTTCAACGATTTCATGGAAAAATAAGTCTCTCTGGTAACTAGACACCTATGTACAAAAAATAAGACAATTATATTATAGGCGGATTTGCAAGGGTACTCTATGTACAAAAAATGTTTGCAAAAGTACCTCGTATTCTAGTAAATTGCAAATCATGCTTTTTGGCATTTATGCAATTTTACTTTTCATTATTGTATTGTTTAATTATTTGAATTTAAATTTGTAATATTTTTTAGAAATAAATTATTAAATTGAAAGAATTAAAATCAGATTACGAAAATTAAAAAGTAAATAAATAAATAAAAGTCATGTAAAAAGATTTTTTTAAACGATTTATTGATTATGATCTTAAAGTGTATACGGAAAATAAGAAATAAAAAAAGAAAAAGGAAAAGTCAAAGATATAGCAAAGATTCTAGTTGGTTGAAATTTTCCTCAAAATCTACTCGGGCTAGATGTTATACTATCATGCTTGCCTATTCTACTATCATACATCTCTATGATTCTGTCACGTACTTAAAAAGGAAAAGGAGATTGCTAACGAATTAGATTTGTTACGAAATATTTTGTTTCCTTTAAATGAGAAATATAACGGATATTAGAAAGATAACAATCTTAAAAGATACCAATATTAATGGAAACAATAATAACCAATTATTAGAGGATAAAAGAAAAGTCAAAGATATGAAAAAGATACTATTTGGTTGAGATTTCAGTTAAAGTCTACTCGTGCTAGATTTTATATTGTCTTGCTTGTCTATTCTACTGTCATACCTCTATATGATCTTGTCAAGGACTTAAAAAGGAAAAGGAAATTGTAAACTGATTGATTTGTTACGAAGTATTTTGTCTCCTTTAAATGAGAAATATAATGGATAATAGAAATATAACAATCTTATTAGATAACAATCTTAATGTAAACAATAATAACCAATTATTCTACATAAAGTTTCACCGGACCTCTGCTTAATCTTATCTTTTCATCGATTTTTGATATACGAACAAACTCAAACCTCTTAGTGAATTTGATGAGAAAAGGGGATGACGAGACAAGGGGAGAGACAACACTGGCTCGAGAAAGAAGAATGGTGAGGGGAGAGAGAGAGAGAGAGAGGGAGAGAGAGAGAGAGACGACACTGGCTCGAGAAAGACGACACCTGTTTTGTTTGATCTATTTTTAATCCATGCCTCTTAATTTAATTTAAAATTTTTAATTCTTTTTTTTTAATTAGTAGAAACTATTTAAAGTTTTAAAGTGAAAATAATTTTCGTAATTTAAAGTTTCAAAAAAATGAATTATTTTAATATTTCTCTAAAAAAGGAAAGGGCGTGATTTTGGACATTTTTGCTATATTTTTGGACATTTATGCTATTATTTTTGGCGTTGATGTAACATTAGAAATAACGAGAAATTTTTGCAAAAAAAATTATAAAGTGGAGCATGGGGTATTAATTTATTAATATTATATAGCGCTAGATTAAAAAAATGCCATATGTATTTATAAAAAATAGAGCTGAAAATTTTAAATGGAGCTAGAATTTTGGGATTTTTTTGATAATAGAGCTGAAAATTCAAATGGGGTTTTTCAATTTTAGTTTCCCTCTTTTTATTTCAATTACTCTAGATTTTTAGAGGAAAAAACTTGTATTTTGACAAAATTTAAATTAGAGCTAAAATTGTTACTTTCGCGTCCTTACTTTTATTTTTTGCGCCAAATTTTTTAGAACCCAATTATTCATTACACTTGCTATATTACTTGTTACTTTAGGTTTTACTTTTTTTTTCTATTTTATAATATTTACGATTGTTATAAAATGTGTTGCATTAGATCACTTGTGTTACAATAAACCGTTACCTTAGATCATACTTTTTTTTTACAACTGTTCCCTTTGTTATAAGCATGTGTTGCATTAGATAGCTTGTGTTACAACAAACCGATACCTTATCTTATACTGTTACATGTGATAATAAACCATTACATTAGATTTTCTACTGTAACACAATGAAAAAACCATTACAAATCTTTTGTTACAAAAAGCCCGAGAATTGGTAGTGATTATAACTTCATTTCACTGCCTTTAACATTGCCTATTAAGTATGAAAGTCTTGAGCTTATATTTGCATATATGCAAGATCATTGGTGTCATGGTAAAAAATTCATGAGAGTATGATCTATTGTGCTTGTGCAATCCTTGTAAACCTCTATAATTTCATTTGATATTTACTATACTTGTTGGTTGTCCAACTATAATTAGTGTCAATACATTGCAAGTAACTTGAAGATGACGGAGCCTTGTTCTAGGTCCGAGGAGTCTAAAAAGTCGGAGATGAAGATCTTTGTAAAGGTTGCAGATAATATCATCATCCTTGAGTTGGAAAGCTCTTACACAGTTGGAGATGTAATGACCATAATTCAAGTCAAAGAGGGCATTCCAAGTGATCACCATGTGCTAATTTTTTGCCATACATGGTTTTCAAGTTGAGTATATTGGTGACGAGCACTTTTACGTCGCTATAAAAGCACTGTCAAAGAATTATTCCTAACTTCCTAACCTTAGCAAAGTGGAAGTAAGGGTCGAACCCACAGAGACTCGGAATATTTGTATTTAAGTAATATTACTAAATTAAAGGGGGATTTTGTGATTATAAACTAAAATCTAAGTAATTAAACTAATTAAAGCTAAGCAAGTAAAGTGGTTTAAGATTCAAATTAGAGAAAAGCGTCCAACTAGTTTCGTATCCATTGCATACATGAGTTTTGATCATCGATTATCCTTATTTCAATTTCCCTTAACTAATCTATTGTGAATTTATGAATTCAAGCTTATTGTGGTTGTTAATATACACCGTCTTTAACAACCTTTTAATCAATTAACCTAGAAAACCTTCTATGTCAAGTTGATCATGCAATTAAGTTCAAAGCATTCAATAGAAACAATATTCATGAATTCCACCGTCTATTCATGAAGTCTTGTGATTAAATTCTCCGCCTTTGATTAACCTTATTCCACCATCTATAAGTTTAATCAAAAGATTCATCCATGAATAATCAAATTCCACCGTTTATTTAATTATTCTTTCAACCTAGAGGTAGAATAGGTGATCAAGCTATTATAATCCTAAGTGAATTTAATCAATCAAGCACGGAGAGATTCAATCTAGTCAAGGCAAACTAAAATAATTCAAATCTTACAAACAATCATGCATACAACTTCAACTAACTAGTTGGACATGAGAAAATTAGCTAGAAATTGTCATTAAAGAAAAACAAAACTTACAAAAGTCAAATTGATCTTTAATTGCAAAACTAGGGTTTTTGTCTCCCTCAAATCTCCAAATTCTTCAAACTTAGAACACAAGTAAAAGATAGCATAATATCCAAATAACCCTAAGGAAAGGGCTTAAAACATATACAGCCCCCTGTACTTGTGCGAATTTGTCACTTAGACACCTCACCTTTGGTTTGGATCTATTGAGCACTTAAACTTAACAATTTGGACCTATTAGACACCTGGTCGCTGACAATCTCGTTGACTGTAACACACTCGCGCTGACATGTCCAATTTTTTGTCCATATATGTTCCACATAAGCCTATTTTTTGTCCACATATGTGCCACATAAGCGTATTTGGTATTTTGCCACAAAGGCATAATTTATGCCACATAACAATTTGGACCCCGTCAACAGCTGGTTCACTCCCGCCGTTCTCTTCGTCGTCCTCAACCTCGTAATCGGCACAATCGCACTTCGCCACATCAGCGAAGAGGTGTTTAATAGGTCCAAATTGTTAAGTTTAAGTGTTCAATAGGTCCAAACCAAAGGTGAGGTGTCTAAGTGACAAATTCGCACAAGTACAAGGGGCTGTATATGTTTTAAGCCTAAGGAAAGTATTTATATTATCTCTAAAAATATCCAAGAATACTAATAAGGTCGGACCATAAGATCACACGGGGGCCCGAGTCAGCGTCGGATCAACGCGCCAGAGCGCGGTTTGGTTCATTGAGCGCGCGGTCGCGTTCTGAGGCTTTTGGCCGCGCTCCGCCAGCAGCAACTTTAGTGACGCTTCGGAGGCTGTTTTGACCCTCTTCGAGTTGGAATTTGGACTCGGAGTAAAAATATGAATTGTAGCTCTTCGAGTTAGCTTTCCAGTGATACCAAATTCAGCTCCATCCGACCACTGTAGATCCCAAACCAAGCATTGCACGATAGAGGTGTCGAAATAAGACTCCAATGCATGACCCGTGTTTAAGTTTTTTTATCCCACAAGCTCTTGGGCCTTAGCTCTTCCAATCTTCACTTGCACCACTTTAAGCCTCATCTTGATCCTCCAAAATCATCTAAGATCCATCCCGCATATGCTTTATTACCTAAAGATCTGCAAAACCGAACAAAACAAGCGCAAAACCCGAATTTCCTAGAAAACATAAAAAAATAGAAACTAAGCTAAACTAAGCTAAAACCATGCAAATTAAACATAAATATGCATCCTAAACACTACCTAAATGCGAGCTATCAAATTCCCCCATGCTTGAACCTTGCTTGTCCTCAAGCAAGACATAAATCCAAAACACACCACAGAAATGCAATCATACATCCATCTCAAATCAAACAAGCATTTCACATATAATCAAAACCCGACCAAGACTTCTCAGCATGCATTATAACAAGCAAAAAGTAAAGACCATTCATCCATTCTAGACCTCACCAAGGTAAATGTGTTTTCACTCAAACTCTCAAGTGTTTAAGGACGTGTTTCACTCAAAAATCAACCATGAAAACTAGACTACCATAATCTTGCATCAGCGTACTAAATCTCTACCGCTGGGGATCAATCACATAAAAAAAATCATGAGGTCTTTTTAAGGCTTGTAATGGGGCCAAGGTAAAGAGAAACTTGGAATGGATAATATTTGGCCTGTGGTGCTAAATCCGGGATAAAGAACTAATCCTAACCCAAAATTCAACACAACTTCTTCTTAAAACACTTTCCAACTTCTTTTCACAACTCCATTAAGACTTTCAAGCTCTTTGTTTCTTTTTTTTTGCCTCAACTCTTTCTTTGCTTTATGAAGACTACTAACAATTGTACTTAACTTTTTTTTTCTTTTGCTTTTGCAACATACTTTCATCTTCATTTTCTTTCACTTTACACACAAGAGTTCTATTTCCTCTTTTCCTCCTTTTCTTCCAACTCCCCCATACTTATACATAACTCACACAAAACAAAAACACAACCTAAAGTACTAAATCCCAGATCCTGGGTCAAGCTTATTAGGCTAGGGAAATTTTGTGGAGCTATCAAAAAATAGGCTTAAAGCTTAAAAGAAATGGGGTATCAAAAACATGGATCTTGTAAGGTAGGAAGGGAAATAATAGGCTTATAAGAAACATTGCCTCAATCATTTTAATGCCATGTATTCAATCATATAAAGCAGTCTTGGCAAAGAGTCATAACGCAAGTTCTAGAGCTAGATAATCATGGTGATACACTCAAGAAATATAGGGAACAAATATATCATGAAAGGCCAAAAATATCTCACAAGGCTAATTTTTTTCTTTTGTCTAGAACTTCAGAATAAATCAAATACTCAAGCTAAATACATGCTCCATCATATAATCAAGGTAATTAATCAATGATCATGCTCATATCATATCAACTTCAGTATATCATGCAAATTATGGGTTAGAACTTATACTTAGCATTGAAATACAAGAGGAAACAAACAATGGGGAAATAAGAACCTAAATGCAATGTTTTTGTATTTTTTTCAAAATTTTCTGATTTTTTTTTCATTTTTCATTTTAAAGCAATGCATGCAAAAATTTTAAATATGACCTAATCTAATGCAACTATATGCGATGCAAAAGTAGTTCCCTTCCCCCATGCTTAAAACATACTTTGTCCCCAAAGTATAGTAAAAAGAAAGGGAAAAGAAATACTCACATAACTCTAGTGATCCGGGTAATGCGGCAGAAAATCCGACGGTGGTGGTTCTTCGGGTTATCAATCTTCAGACATGGGATATCTAACACACACACAAAACTACCTAAAAAGCAAAAGATTATAACTGAAAAACAAAACTACTCTAAACCTTGGGTTGCCTCCCAAGAAGCGCTTGCTTAACGTCATTAGCTTGACTCTTAGCATGATTAGACAAGATTAGACATTGTCAATGCCCTTAGCAACCTATCAAACCCCTGTGCACACATCTCAGAAAAACATAA
Source organism: Fallopia convolvulus (assembly GCA_964016875.1). Lineage (NCBI taxonomy): Eukaryota > Viridiplantae > Streptophyta > Magnoliopsida > Caryophyllales > Polygonaceae > Fallopia > Fallopia convolvulus. The sequence goes on from OZ024719.1 coordinate 30,785,782, forward strand.
GTAACACAATGATAAATTAAAGATGCATAATATAACTTTCAAAGACCGTTTTAATTTATCAAACGTGTGTCAATGCCCTTAGCAACCTGTCAAACCCCTGTGCACACATCTCAGAAAAACATAAGTAACACAATGATAAATTAAAGATGCATAATATAACTTTCAAAGACCGTTTTAATTTATCAAACGTGTGTGCCCAATTTTCATGAGATGGCATATGCTCAAAAAAATTCAACACAAGAGGTGATATCATAAAATACTTACAGTATGGGTCAAAGTACTTGTCACCATCACCACTTTCCTCTAAGATGAATTGTGAGTATTCTCTAGTACCAACCTTAAACTCACTTGGTACTATAGGCTTCTCCATGTCAAAAGGTATTAAACTTGGCTCCTTGGTGCTCTCTTCAAGTTGAATTATAGGAACAAAATCATATTGGACATTAAAGTCATCCTCATAACCAAACTCAACTCTAGCGGATTCCTCCTCAACTTGCACTTGGGTGTCTAACTCAAGGGCATTTGATTCCAATGCAACCTCTCCCATCATTGGATAGGGAATTGGTGGAGATAATTCGACTAGCATACATTGATAACTCAAGTAGCAAAAGAAATCCCAACACTCTTCTGGTGCCATACACCAAAGCCTATGATTGCTCATGTACTCTGCAAGCCCTCGAGTCTGAGAATTCAAACCGTCTAGGATGCATTCACATAATTCTCTCTCACATGGATAATAACCCACCAAAGTACCATATTCATGAATCTTTTGTTGTACTCTAGCAAAATACTCATGAAAATATTCATCCTGTAGTTGTCTACATACAAACATAGCCATGGATCAGTAGAACGGGTGTTATGAACCGTAAGATAGGTTCACAACACCAAAAAAAATATTAATACTAAGTAAACACAAATAAATAGCCGAGTCCTCGGCAACGGCGCCAAAATTTGACTCAGCTAAAATCGTTGTTGCCAAGATCAAAGATAAATAACCCTAAGCAAGGAGTCGAACCCAAGAGAATCGGGATTCTGATCAATCAACAAAGGGCAAAGACAGGGTTTTTTTGGAAGTTCAGGCAAACAAACAAACAAACAAACAAGCAAATATTGTTGGGATTAAATCAATTGGAAGAAAGTAGAGTTCATTCAATCAATTCCACCTTTTTAATCATTCGATCATCAATTCACCCACTTTTCTATTAATTCCCTAGTTAATTCCAATCCTTATAAAAGATATCCGCTTGTCCACGGTCCAAGTGAAAGAATGATATGAACAAGAACGCTTAATTCAAATCATGAAAAGTATTAAGGATAGAAGGATATTAATTCATGCAATCAAGCTACGAGTCTCATGCATAAAATAACAATCAAATACTCTTTCTCAATTCTAGTCCACGGTCCTAGAAAAGAGTTCTTTCAAGGATAAATAAGATTGCACAGACAACAATCAAACCTAATCCAAACAGTAGATCTAAGTCAATCAAACAAGTTGATCAGGCTTATCAAATCAAACATAGATCATATAAATTAAACCAAGAGTTTTGATATTAACCAAGGGATAGAAAAGTTACCAGAATATCACGAATTACATAAAAAGTTTTCCTTGATCAAACAAACTCCAAGGCCAAATTAGTTCTCCATAATACTGAAATAAAAACCTAAAAGTAAAAGTATGCTAGGAATTGTCCAACCCAAAAGTGAAACTCGAAACAAAGCTTAAATAGTAGAAATAAGTCCGAAATTATAAAGATATAAGAATACTAAAAGATAAAAACGAAACAAAGTGGCGGCGCTGAAACCCTCGATCCGCGAGCGCGGAAATAATCTGCGGTCGCGGATCAATCCTCTATCCTCGGCCGCGGAATCCCTTCAATCCGCGAGCGCGGAAATTTTCCGCGGTCGCGGATCCAACCTTCCTCGCCCTCGGATGCTTCGCTTCGTCCTCGGCACCGCAGGCTCGGATTGGTTCCGCGGTGCGGAAATTCTGGGGGCGCGGATGAATGGATCGATTCGCGGATTTTGGTGGTGTGGTGGTGGTGGAAGGTTGGTGGTGGTTGATTGGTGGTGGAGGATTTGTTATGGGGTATTTTTTTTTGTTTTGTAAGGGAGTGTTTGGTGAGGAGGGAATTATGATATGGAGAAAGGTAGATGGGGTAGGTTAAATTTTTATTTTATTTTCGGGTTCGGTTTATTATTGGTTCGGGCTTTTTCGGGGGTTTCACCCGAAAACCTTTTATTTCAGGGGTTCCACCTAAAAGCCTTTTATTTCATGAGTTTCACCCGAAAACCTTTTATATTTTATTTTATTTATTTTTTATATTTTTTTTAAATTTTATATTTTTTTAATAAAAACGAAAAATGATTTTATCGGGCCGATCCGCGGACGCGGATCACATCCATGGGCGCGGATCTTTCCGCGGTCTTGGATCAAATCCGGGGTCGCGGATCGATCCGTGGGCTCGGACTCCTCTCGGACTGGCTTATTTAGATGGGAAAAATTATACCTGCAAGTTAGCCCGACAAAACCAAAACGAATACTAAAACTAAAACTAAACTAAAAAGATAAAAAGAAAAGAAAAGAAAAACTTACCTCGTGTTGCCTCCCGAGTAGCGCCTTTGTTTATCGTCGTTTGGCCCGACGTCCTTCATGCTCAAAATGGATCATCATCAATCTGAAACTGGACCCTTTTTCCTTCATGTGCCATAGATAATAGGCCCTTTGAAACATCTATTACGACGCTCAACGTCTTCATAAATGGACGACCCAAATGCAAAACTGGGTCGTATCTCCCCTTTCCGATCTCTAGGACATAAAAGTCCGTTGGAAAAATTAAGCCATCCACCTGCACTAAGACATCTTCCAAAAATCCTTTCGGATGCGCTTTAGAGTGGTCAGCCAGTTCAATAGTAATATTAGAATCATGTAATGGCACTAGACCTAACCTCTCATAGATGCTAAGTGGCATGACATTAATGGATGCACCTAAATCAAGAATAGAATGCTCAATTTTAACCTCACCAATTGTAACGGGAAAAGTAAACCTCCCTGGATCCCCATACTTCTTAGGCAATTGCCTTTGAAGCATGGAAGACACATTTTCAGTATTTTCCACAAGATTAATTTTCTTAACCTGTCCCTTTTCTTTTTGCTTCCTCTTTATGGTACATAATTCTTTCAGAAATTTAGCAAAACGAGGGATACTTTGAACAAGTTTAAGCAAAGGGACATTTACCTCACACTTGGAGAAGGTTTCAAAAATTTCCTTGTCATTGGTTGGCCTCATGGTGTCCTTCAGTGCCTCAGGAAACGGTGGAGCTGGCTTTTGTGAAGCCATGGGGGGAAACAAAGGTCTGATATAGCCGTCAGATTCTGTCAGAGGGGCGATCCGCGAGCGCGGAATGGGATTCGCGGGCGCGGAAATTTTCCGCGGGCGCGGATTCTGTGTTTTCCTCGATTTCTGCGCCGCGATCAAAACTGTCCTCCGGTGAACTCGGCTGGTTTCCGCTAGCTGAAATTTCAACGTCCAGCTCTTTTCCACTCCTTAATGTCATTGCACTCACATTCTCTCTCGGGTTAATGGGCTGAGATGGCAGTTTTTTCGAGTCCTTAGCTTATAGACGGTTCAGAGTGGTTGCAATCTGAATTAACTGAATTTCCAAGCTCTTCATCGCAGCCTTAGTCTCTTGATTTTCCTTCATAAGCTGATTGATATTGGCTGGATTTTCCTGAGGAGCCTAGGGCCTTGGCACATAATTAGGCCTGGGAACATAGTTGGGTTGACCTCCCTGTGGTGGAAAAGGTTGTTGAGGTTGTTGATTCCACCTAAAGTTAGGATGGTTTGCCCACCCCGGATTAAAGGTATTTGAATACGGATCATTCCGGGGCCTTTGTTCAAAGTTCCCTATAGCATTCACATCAGCTGCTGGCTCTTGTATGATAGGGCATGCATCAGAAGGATGGCTAGATTCACCACAGATTCCACAAGCCCTTGAACTTGAAGCTCCATTGCCTGCCAACAGTTGTTTCATCATAGCTTTCAACTCCCTTACTTCAGCATTCAGGGAGTCATTGATAGAATGGACAGACCTACTATTGGATCTCTTTCTCTGATTTCTGCTTTGCTCTGCTAGAGTCTCCAACTTCTCAAACACCTGCCTAGGAGTGAGATTCTCAGAAGAACCTCCACAAGACGCATTCATCAGGCGCCTATCAGCATCACAGAGACCTTCAATAATATAGCAAATCAGGTCTTTATCAGAATAGCCATGGTAGGGACAACTGGCTATGAGTCTCTTGTAACGCTCATAGTACTCATACAAGTTCTCATCATCTCCCTGCTCCAAACTACTCAGCTGCTTTTTAATTGACATTTGCTTGGCAGCAGGAAAATATTTCTCCAGAAAAGCACCCTTCATCTGAGCCCAAGTAGTGATCGTCTCAGGTTTTATGTAAAGATACCATTCCTTAGCTGAATCAGCCAAAGAAAATTGAAAAGCCCTTAGCATAAGCTGATCTTCAGTCACATCAGCTGGCTTCATTCCCAAGCAGACATAATGGAATTCTGCAAGGTGTTTATTTGGATCTTCCCCACTCAGCCCATGGAATTTAGGCAAATAGTGGAGAAGACCATCAAGCTCAAACTTCACTCCTTCTCCCAGAGCGGGAAACTGCAGACCAAGCTGTTACTGCTCTAAATTAGGCGCAGTCAGTTGCCTAATAGTGCGATCTGCCATGGTTACTAGTTGCTCTTCAACCTCTGAATCAGATGAAGAAGAAGAAGAAACTGGATCAAACTGTATGCCTAGCACTCGAGCCTGAACTTGACGTCTCAACTGTCTTAGAGTCCTGTTAATTTCTAGATTAAATGGAACAATAGGAGAATTATCAATAGAACGGGTAAGAACCATAAGACAGGTTCTTACCAATTCGGGAAATTTGGACGAACCGATCCGCGAACGTGGAAAAATTTTGAGGGCACGGAAAAATTCCGAGGTCGCGGATTCGTTAGAAACGCCGATTAAACAGAAAATTAAAAACCGATTCCCCGCCAACGGCGCCAAAATTTGACGAGCACTTTTACGTCGCTATAAAAGCACTATCAAAGAATTATTCCTAACTTCCTAACCATAGCAAAGTGGAAGTAAGGGTCGAACCCACAGAGACTCGGAATATTTGTATTTAAGTAATATTACTAAATTAAAGGGGGATTTTGTGATTATAAACTAAAATCTAAGTAATTAAACTAATTAAATCTAAGCAAGTAAAGTGGTTTAAGATTCAAATTAGAGAAAAGCGTCCAACTAGTTTCGTATCCATTGCATACATGAGTTTTGATCATCGATTATCCTTATTTCAATTTCCCTTGACTAATCTATTGTGAATTTATGAATTCAAGCTTATTGTGGTTGTTAATATACACCGTCTTTAACAACCTTTTAATCAATTAACCTAGAAAACCTTCTATGTCAAGTTGATCATGCAATTAAGTTCAAAGCATTCAATAGAAACAATATTCATGAACTCCACCGTCTATTCATGAAGTCTTGTGATTAAATTCTCCACCTTTGATTAACCTTATTCCACCGTCTATAAGTTTAATCAAAGGATTCATCCATGAATAATCAAATTCCACCGTCTATTTAATTATTCTAGTTGTAATTCAACCTAGAAGTAGAATAATTGATCAAGCTATTATAATCCTAAAGATATTTAATCAATTAAGCACGGAGAGATTCAATCTAGTCAAGGCAAACTAAAATAATTCAAATCTTACAAACAATCATGCATACAACTTCAACTAACTAGTTGGACATGAGAAAATTAGCTAGAAATTGTCATTGAAGAAAAACAAAACAAAAGTCAAATTGATCTTCAATTGCAAAACTAGGGTTTTTGTCTCCCTCAAATCTCCAAATTCTTCAAACTTAGAACACAAGTAAAAGATAGCATAATATCAAAATAACCCTAAGGAAAGTATTTATATTATCTCTAAAAATATCCAAGAATACTAATAAGGTCGGACCATAAGATCACACGGGGTCCCGAGTCAGCGTCGGATCAACGCGCCAGAGCGCGGTTTGGTTCATTGAGAGTGCGGTCGCGCTCTGAGGCTTTTGGCCGCACTCCGCCAGCAACAACTTTAGTGACACTTCGGAGGCTGTTTTGACCCCCTTCGAGTTGGAATTTGGACTCGGAGTAAAAATATGAATTGTAGCTCTTCGAGTTATCTTTCCAGTGATTTAAAATTCAGCTCCATCCGACCACTGTAGATCTCAAACCAAGCATTGCAAGATAGAGGTGTCAAAATAAGACTCCAATGCATGACCCGTGTTTAAGTTTTTTTATCCCACAAGCTCTTGGGCCTTAGCTCTTCCAATCTTCACTTGCACCACTTTAAGACTCATCTTGATCCTGCACAATCATCTAAGATCCATCTCGTCTATGCTTGTTTACCTAAAGATCTGCAAAACCGAACAAAACAAGCGCAAAACCCGAATTTCCTAGAAAACCTAAAAACCTAGAAACTAAGCTAAACTAAGCTAAAACCATGCAAATTAAACATAAATATGCATCCTAAACACTACCTAAATGCGAGCTATCAATTGGCAAACTATAAAATCAAGAATAAATCAACCCTCCAACTACTCAATCACTTTAAGAGCCATATGCAGATCTTTGTGAATATCTTCATGGAACTGGGATATACCATTACACTCGATGTAACAAGATCTGACACAATTAGAGACATCATTTCAACTCTTGAATTTTTGGAACTGTTTTTACCTTTTTTATCCATTTTATTTCAATGATATAATGAACGATACATCTTCATTTGAGTTCATGTTGAGTTTTTTTATGCTTCATGTGTTTGATATAAGGCACTTGTACTTCTAACCTCTTTTGTTATGGTTAGTTGTTTAATTTTTCATTTCAACTATATGTGAACACAAATCTTAAATATTTGAATACAAATACTAAATATGTGAACCTACGACTACTATATATGAACATTCACAATATTTGGTTCAATTTAATTTGTATTTAACTGGCATGTATCAAGTTCAACTACAACCTTTGCTAGCATAGTTAACCAACAAAAATATAAATCATAAGACCAAGCTTGTTATATTAATGTGCATGAAATACAATAAAATAAACATGAACATACATAATAAATATGTGAATGTGGACATAATAAACATGAACCTAACCAAACTAAGTATCGAACTTCATTTGTGAAACAGTTTTGTACCTTCTTACAAATGTCATTCCTATTTTTCTACTACCCTACCAACATAACTTCATCTTTACTTTCGTAGCTTAACATCAACCATCCAGATTCTATATATCATCAGAACTAGATAGTTATTTTCAAAACAATTGCTTTATTTAATGTTTTCCATTCAAAACAGAAGTAGTCCACTTGCATCCTCCAACTTTCTTTGGCTTTTTTGTTGGTTGAGTTGCAGGATCATTCAAAATTTCACCATCTTCTTCAAAACTTTGGTTGCCATCATCTCCAATATCTTCACCACCAACTTCTTCAATTGGATTGTAATTCTGGTCCTGACTATATGATACACCACTTTTGCTTTCTATATTTATATATATATATATATAAAGACAAGAAGATATAAGATGTTAGCCTTTTCAGGCAATACAAACATGTGAACAAAATACATAAACCTCTTAGTGTTATACATGAACATTTAAATGAAATATGTGAACACCTACCTTTTCTATAAATTATATGAACCTTGTTGACATTTGAACATTCGAACTATGTTTATGAACATGTGAACAAAATAAATGAAACATGTGAACATCTATAATAAAACACATTTAGACCAACAATACAAGTATCGAAAGCATAGAAACAACTTACATATGAATCTGAATAAGCTAGAATAACACAATCTCTCCATATTTGTAGTCTAAATAAGATTCTAATAAGTCTTAACTTTCTAGGTTCCTCTCAATGTCTAGTTTCCTCTCAAATCCTTTTATATCATCATTAATCAAAACTCCACCCCAATAGTCTAAAAATTCAGCATCCCGTAGATCTCCACCACATATTCATTTAATTAGTTTACTATCATCACCAAAATATCAATTTAATCACAAAACAATGCATCCAAAACACTTTCTACATTCCTTTCAATTTCTAGAATCAAAATCCCATTTGGGTATGAACCCTAGAATAAAAAAATTCGAAAAAGAGAGGGTTCTTACCTGGTTTGGAACCGAATTTCAACAATAGATGCTCCTAATCTATCATAGATGTAATTCAGATCTTCAATTAAGTCTTCGAACGAAAGGGGGGTTGCGAGATTTTGAGGCGATTTTGTTTAGTTTTGGGAGAGAATTGAGGAAAGTTGATAGTCGATTACTTTTGCAGTTGGTTTATGAAGAATTGAAGATAGAAGTGTATGAATTACTATTTTAGAGTGCCTTTTAATGATATTTACAAAAATGCCATTAAAATTCCGAAAGAGAAGCGCGTGTCCCTCTTTTTTCTTATTTCTCCCACATTAATCCCAGCCTTTCATTTATTCCATCCAACAGACCATATTCATTTTCAGTTTTTAGGATAAACCCCAATTTCACTAAAATCAACCTCTTGATTAATAAACAAATTAAACGTACTCGAAGCTTCGGCTGAAAATAAATTAATTAGGAAAGTATATATTTGTGTATATTTTTTAGTCAAATAGGAAAGTATATATATTAAGATAAAGCTTTACTTAAATTCTAGAATAGGCTATCTACATTCCTAGCTAATTAAAAAAAGATCTACTTTTTCTAGCAAGGTGGTTGAGATCCGAAAAATTAGGAAAATATACTCAATATTTATTTCTCAATCTCCTTCCCTGATTTCTCTTCCTTTCTCCTTTAAGATCCGAAAAAACCCATAACTTCGCCTCCATCAACTATTCTCTCTTTCATCTCTCTTTCTTTATCGTCGGTGGTAAGTCCAGGCTCATTGTCTACAATCGATGATCGAGGTTGTAGGTTACTGTTTAATTACAACGTATGGCTTTGTCGTTACTCTCTATTAATTTTTCCACTTGTGGATGTCGCGAGTTTCGCTGTTTGTTTACAGTTATGGGCTTAATTAGATCTATTCGATTTTTCTGCATATTGTTTTTGAGTGTTAATGATAGCGGTTTTTGCTTGTATGTTTTTGTTTTTAGGTTTATCATTGTGACCCCAACTGTTTCCTCTTGTTATATTAGGCTTTTAAATGGATGAATCAAGACTGACTGTTTTGCACGAAAACACAACTGTGATGGATCAGTTAAAAATCAAATCAATGATTTGCTCAACGGTCATAAGGACTCTTGGGTCAGTTGTACGAGAAGCAAAACACTAATCTACACAAGTTATTGATAAATTAATTTGCATCCATTGAGTTTCCAAGGAAGGATTTGCCCAATCCAGTTGGTTTGTTGCTCAACAACATGACACAACAGAATAGTTCTTCAACCACAATTGACTTAGAATGTCTTGTGGTAGTTGCCCTTCAACTAATTGAATTCTAGAGCTTCATATGTGTTGAAGAGACATTTTGATGTATGACATTTGTTAACTATTTGGATAGTTAAAGTCATTTAAATTTGGTGTCAAATATGTATTTTTTTAATTACAAGTATATTACATTATATATATATATATAAATTTCCTATTGAAAAAAGGTGCCCATTACTACAATTGACTTTGTAATTGGCTGGCGGCATATATATCCAACTTAAGTGCGATTAGCATGTTTACCACATTACATATTTACTACGACTGAATTAATTTACCACGGTTCAAGAAAATTAAGAACAATGCAAGTTTACCACAGTTAAATGCAATTTTACTATGTGATATTTTTACCATGGGTATTAAAAAGAATACGGTTAAATGACCGTGGTAAATAAGAGAACCGTGGTAAATTTGTGACCGTGGTAAACAATTTTACCATGGACAAGATTACCACGGTTCACAACCGAGGTAATCCTTACCAAACAACCGTGGTAAAAACTGCTTTTTCTACTAGTGAAAGTATAACAAGTCATAGGTTCCTCAAAAACGGAAACAAACACGTAGCGGAAGAAAATAGGATAAAAAATGTCACAATTACAATGAAAAGCACACCCACAATTTTAATTCAAACACAGAGACAATTGCAAACCCAATTACAAATTCAAACACAATCGCAATTACAGTTGCAAATACAAACACAATAACAGTCACAATTGCAATCAGAACGACAAATACAATTACAAATTACCTTCACAATTACAAGTACAAGTAAAATCACAAATACCAAAACAATTACAATTACAATTAGATTTACCAATGCAATCATAGTAACAAATGCAAACATCATCACAATTGTCATAGGCACACTCATAGCTACAATCAAATTAAGAAGTCATATAGGTACAGATTAGAAATATCTCTATTAAAATAATAACCAAATGGACTAATTCCCAAAACCAATTCTACACATATGGCACCCAATCTAACAAGAATTGAATTAAGTCGAGCAAGTCGTAGAACGACTTACCTCAAAGACGGATTCTCGAAGCAACAAAACAACTACCTACTGAGCAACGCCAAACCCTGGTGAAGGCAATAGATAGGATTTAAGATTGCATAACTCTTTCGAAAAGATGTTTTTATGAAACCAGACCAAACCAAATTAAATGACCAAATTAAGTATACTTAAAAACTGAGCTTCTAACCAGATCCTTGCCATTCCACTTACACATATTACACTAACTATATAATGCACATTCTAATAATATACAAAATTCAAACCAATTCATACTACTTAAATTAATCTTAGCAATTAATTAGTCCAAGTCATCCAATTATTCTAATTAAACTCCCATCTTTCAATTAAACTTAACACATAGATTATGAAACACATACCCACCGAACACTCAACTAGTCCAACAAGAAAAAGAATAACAATTCTGCACAAATCTTAAACAACCAGACCCGTTCAAATAATTATGCCCCAAAACTTAAACATGATCGAATTTATTTTAAGTTCCTCTTGACCCAAAACCGGTTGAACCTATAGCTTGTTCACATTGTAACACCCCCTTCCTACCCTGGAGGTATTACCGCCAGTAACCCCGATTAAGACTAAACCGAAGCTATCCAAGGCTTTAAACTGACTGAACAAACTAAAAACAAGGTAAATGAAACCATTTGAAAACCTAGCAAACTTAAGTTAAATATTACAACGGAAAAACACGTAAAAGGTCTTATACAAACCTTAACTTAAAAGAATAAATAAATAGAACAACCTTCTATTTAAACAAAATCTTCATCAAGTCTTCCTTGAGTTCTTATTTCTGAAACTCAGCTTCACTTTGAAGTAGTACAACCATGATCTTCACTCAAGTATAGCCATTGGAAACCTTTCTTCAACCTTTGGAGCTTCAAACTTCTGAATCCGCCTCTTGAATCAACTTCCAAGAAGAACCTGATGTATCGTAAACCAACGGTGGACACCAGCCAACCAAATAAAAGAAAAGAACAAGGACGGGTTAAGTCTAATGATAGACTAGGAAGCGGAGAATCTAACTCGGTTCTTATGGTTCTAGCTAAACATATTGGCATCTAAATCCGATTAGACTCGGATTATGATCCAACAAATAGCAGTCTTATAGAGAATAAGAAGGAGACTCGCATATTCAAGAGAGAGAACATCACCGCTTGCAGTTTCTTTAAGAAGCATAAACAATTGTTGGGAACTCATATTAATCATATAACATTTTGAAAAGCCTCCATCGACTAACCAGATTGACTTAATCAAAGTTTGATTAAGAATCATTCATAACCGGGAGCAAGAATGGTTATCGAATAGACTAACCATTCGGGTACATTAATGTGCCCGACGCACTTATCTATCATTACTCTCAATCTGTGCACTCGCACCATTTAATAGTTCTTATATAGTTCGGCCAACAACCGAGATCAGAGGGCCTATTTCATCCATGATCATTTATATATGCTCGGCCAACAACTGAGATTCGGCCAACAACCGAGATTAGAGGGCCTATTCCATCCATGATCCTTCAAATGTGCTCGGCCAACAAACGACATTCAATTGCACTTAGCTAGAGTGCACCATCGTTCTCCTTCAACGTGAAGCGTGACATGAGTCATGACTCCAATATTGGGGTACGCTAGCAAGCTACGCCCCCCAATACAGATTTTGTTAAAGAGGTCATTGGAGACTCGGCTCCTACCCCTGGACTACCTATTTCGCAACAGTGTTTCAATACAGGACCACTAAAGAGATGTCTTGGAGTCTAAACTCATTTCACAGCAATGTCTCAGCATGAGACAACTAATCATACAACGGTCCTAAGTTCAGTTCTAGCGCAAAAACCGCAATAACGACATGGTCGTTATTTCTAACAAAATAACAACCTATAAAACTTTATTCAACATACAAATTATTTCAAACATGAGGATCAACTGAAATTCAATTCCTCATTAATAACCATAACGCAAGAGAGAATCGTCCACTTGCCTTAGAAGGCGTGTTCAACGTCCTTAGCCATTCCAACAATAATCTTTATCATCCTTCTGACAAATATAACAAAAGGATTTCTCAGCAACGAGCTCACAGAAACACCTCTTAGTTGTATTCTCAACTCCTACAACTTCCTAATCGATAAACGATTTAATTTCCGAATATCGATATATAGTAAATCCTTAGTTATCATGCTTCAAGGAGCCATCTTGGCAGAATTATAACTAATTATCCTCTTCTCTTTTGAAACAATTTTCTAAACAAAAATTGTTCATTATCAACAGTTCTTAAAGGTTACCAAATTTCGGATCAAATGGATTAACAACGAATCCCGACTAATTATCCGAAGTCCCTTACCTGCCAATCGGTATCCGAAACTTGTATTCGCTATAACTGAAGATCCGGACATCCGTTTCCCGAGCGGTTTGAACCTGTGGGTCCGTATCAACGTCAAGATTATAAAAACCATAAATTTAATCAGCAAAGTGGAACCGAAAGGCCCTTACGGTGGCTCCGCAATCAACCCGCTAATTAATTTAGATCGTATATACCTTCACTCGAACCCATGGCTCGTGTGGCTCGATCATGGCTCAATCCTCGAGTCCGAGGGTGGCTGAGCGTTGCCTGACAGCATACCTTGCGGTGGGTGGTGGTCGAACATGCTAGTGGTCGCCGAAGACGACGTACGGCGAGGCGAAAAGGTGACCGTCGGTGTAGATTTCACTTCTTCCTCCCGAGTTCCGTCTTGTTCCTCATCCTCTCGAACAACCAACCAAATGGCTGCTGGTGTTGCCTGGTGGCTGGAGTCCAGGTGGCCAAGAAGGACGCCGGTGGTGCCACACCAAAACAGGGGCGAGGCAGAGGAGATGAGCGCCGGCGATGAAGACCGAATTCCTTCATCCCGAGCCGTTGTTCCGCCTGATTCTTCTCTTGGTTCAGTTCAGCCGCACCATGGCAAGGAGAAGAGGTAAGGGGTGGAGGAGCTATTGTGGACGGATGGGGCAGAGAAGGCGGAGAAGAAGAAGGCCGACGGTGGAGGATTCAGCTCCCCCGAGTCTGTCGTCGTTGTCCTGAATCTCTCTCTCGCCCTCACTTTTCAATTCTTTCGAGTCCCTTCCTCTGTTTTTTCTTAGTCAAAGTTCCAATTTCATACATATCTCATACGTATCTTTCCTCCCATATTAAGCAACAAAAGTCGGCCTTTAAAACCAAACCCGTCTCGGAACGGGACTCGTGTTAAAGCGGTAAAATTATGTACCTCGGGTGGAAAAACTTACTAAACGAAAAACATCCCGTAAATTATGTAGACCAATAAAATCAATTTTCCATGATTTTATCATGCTACCTTCAATTTTTAAGGCTTCCGTTTCGTATTTAAATCCTTTCCGGTACATAATTAAAAAGACGGCTTATCCAATAAATATTCTTTTTCCACTGAAAAATCCTAAAATTCACATCGATCCATAAAATCATTTCTTTGTGATTTTAGGATATCATCAACAATTTTCTAGGATTTAATCTCCCACAAAAATATTGGATTAAGCGTTAAAACGGACCAAAAAGGTTAAAAGGATATCCGAGAAAAAAATCAAAAATATCTTCAAAAACCGCAGTTATTACACACATTTTGGATCCACATCCGCAAAAGGGGTCGAATTTACAAACATTTAGAATCAAAATCGATCAAACGCATTTAAGAGTCTAAAGTAACATTTAAAAGGATACTCAAAAGGGAAAAATCAAACCTTCAAGAGCCGATACACAAAATAGCTTAAATATGTGGCTTCGACGATGTAGTAGTCGTGGAAATAACCGGCTCGAAAGTCCCACCGAGATCGTGTACTCACAAACACCAGGGGTTGAAACGGCTCTCTTTGAACTTCGAACTGAGATATTTTTGAATGGAACTCCCCAGATGATCCTAAGCCAAATCAGATCATAATTTCGACGACCATCTAGTGAAATTCTCTATGATTCAGCAGCGTCAAAAAGATCCCGTTAAAGCTTGAGGAAGGCCAGTCTACCATCGCAACAGCGCGCGCGCGCGCGCGCGCGAGAGAGAGAGAGAGAGAGAGAGAGAGAGACGAGTCGAGGCCTTGCCTACAGTGGCACAAATCTGGAAGTAAGGCGAAGCTAGGGATCGACCACCCCAATGGCGAGGAGGAAGAGTCGCAACGAGATCGGCGTTGTTGGAACGTTGGTGATACGCTGTGTTTTGTACAACATAACTAGGACTTTTTAGTACATATTTCTGTAGTGTTTTAGGCCTATTATGAGCATTATGGAGCATCAGAGTTGAAGGCCGGAAGTTTAGAGTTAGCGACATTTGAAGACGTCGGAAGATTCTGAAGGCCGCGATCGCCGCCTCTACTGCGGGCGGTCGCGGTGGAAGTCGCCGAGGAGGACAAGGTCGCCATTTGAGGACCGCGAGGATATTGAAGGCCGCGATCGCGGCCATGTATGGGTGGCGATCGCGGTTGCCAGAAGTCGCCAATGGGTCGCGGTTTGGATTCAGGCAGCGACCGCGGCTAGGAAGGGGCAGCGATCGCGGCCTAGCTGGATCGGACGCGCGATTGGATTTCTCCGCTTAGTTTAATATTTTATATTTTATATCTTTTTAATTTTGATTTGTTCGAGACTATATTAGGTTATTTTTCAGTCTTTGTTTTGGAATTTCTCTTAGAACTAATTTCAGACTTTGTGTTTTTCTCTCTTATGGAGAACTAAACTCCTTAATTCTATTCAAGTTGAAGCTTTTCAGACTCAAGTTGTTGTGAGATTCGCCTTTACAGGTTTATTTCTACAGGTTATTTCAATTATCTTGTGCGTAATTTATGTTGATTATATTGATTTCTACTTGATTGATCACCTTGTTGGAGTTGATATTATCTATTGCTAGATCTAGGTTTTCTCGTAGCAAAGCCTGATCTTTGTAGCAACTCAATTGATTTAGGACTCGTTGGACTAAAACAATTGAGAAGAGATTTGAATGCATGTTGATTGTTTGACTCGTTGGAATTCAATTGCATGTATCCTGTTTATCCTTGTACTTAATGCTAATATCCTTATTATTTATGATCGTTTCATGAATTGTTTGGATGTTAAGTTGCATGTCTCGTTGCCATGTTATAATTCTGATCAGGATAGGAATAACTGAAAGGAATAACTTGTTTGAATCTAGGATCAATAACTTGAGGAAGAAAAGTGGATACTTGAATAGGATTGCTTTCCTTTAACTTGATAAAAAAATCCAACTTTTGCATTGTTTGATTGCTTGCTTTGTTTGTTTCAATTCTTAGTTTCTAGTTTTAATTCCAAAATCCCCCCTTTGTTACCTCTTTGAGTTGATAATAATAAAACTTAGGATACAAGTGTCTCTTGGGTTCGACCACGACTTACTGACTATACTAGTTGTGTAACTAGGGATTTATTTTTGATTTGGCATCAACGATTCTAAGCTAGTCAAATTTTGGCGCCGTTGCCGGGGACACTTTGTTTAATTCTAAGTTTTTATTGTTACCAACTCTGGTGTGGACCCTAGTTTATGGTCCACACTCGTGCTATTGATTCTTCTATTTTGCCTCTTGATTCAGAAATCGAAAGGACTCTTTCCAGGTTGAGACGTGAAGCTCGGGAACTACTCCGTGAATTACCTTTCAACTTGGATTCTGCTGAAGCTGAGACAATGGGAGATCAGACTTTGAGGCAACTGACTGCCCCAAACTTTCAACAACAGCCCTTGGCTGTTGAGTTCCCTGCGCTGAATGAAGGTGTTAAGTTTGAGTTGAAGTCTGGATTAATCCATCTCTTACCCCAATTCCATGGGCATGGTGGAGAAGATCCAAACAAGCATCTTGCTGAATTTGATCAGGTTTGCTCAAGTATGAAGCCTACAGATGTAACTGAGGATCAGATCAAGCTGAGGGCGTTTCCTTTCTCTCTGAAGGATTCAGCCAACGAGTGGCTCTACTATCTTTCTCCAGGATCCATAAATACCTGGACTAAGATGAAAGCGACATTCTTGGAGAAATACTTTCCTGCCACCAAACAGAACAGTCTGAAGAAGAGCTTGAGCAACATTGAGCAACAGGCTGGAGAGAGCCTTGATGTTCACATTTTTAGTATAGTTTTTGATAGGTTTTCTTTGTTTATTAGGTTTAGTTTTGTTTAAGTTTAGGTTTAGTTTTGATTATTTTTAGTTAGTTTTGCATAAATCTGTGGAAAGAGTGGAATCTACACTATTTTGTGAATTTTGCAGGTTTTAGCAAGGAAAAAAGCTGAATGGAGCTGAATTTGGAGCATCACAGTGAAGGACGGGAGAGTGCAAGATTTAAGAAGTCGAAGCTTAAGAGTACAAGAGGAGGTGTTGAAGAAAACAAATCCCAGGATCGTTAACGAGGCTGTCAAGGGTCGTTAACGAGGCCACGAAGAGAAAGATTTCGAGTATTATTTTTATTATTCACCGATCCTGAGCGGGAATTTATTTCCGTATCGGTTGAGTATCTTTTTAGAATCTTTATGGGTTATTAGAATATGTATTTTAGGGTTTAATATCTTTCTAGATTTTATTTCTATCTTTTAGAGATTGTTTCTATCTTTTTAGGAAAGTTTTTATCTTGTAGCCTTTTTAGTTTTTTAGGATTTTCTAGTATAAATACCCTTATATCTAGCATAGAAAGGGGGCGGCTTGTTTTGGAGAAGATTTGGAGGAAGGCCGAAAGAGAGAGAATCGGATTGGAAGTCGGTGACGAGGTTCGGTAGACGAATGTTTCCGAGGTTCGCTGATCGAGTTTGTGGTTCGGTGAATGTTTTGTTTAGTTTTCTTCTGAATCTCTGTAAGACGATATTTTTGTTATTAATTTAAGTTTGAAGTTTTGTTTCAATGTTTATTTTTGTTGAAGTTTTTAGTTTCTTAATCATGAGTAGTGAGTAGTCTATTTTTCTAGGGTCGGGGTTAAGCCCGACGTAGTTGAGCATGTTTGATGAGTAAGATTGTGTGTTGAATGCCTTTTATCTTTTATTAAGATTGTTTGTTGTGCTTAATACCGAAACGTAAGTTGAGGTAATTTGAGTTTTAACTTGATTGAAAGAGAAAGTTAGTAACTTGAAGGTTGATATTGTTTGAAAACGAAAGTTTCAAGCTTTAGATCCAAACAAGCAATTGAGTGCGTTAGTTTATGAAAGTAGATTAATTTACTTGTTAAGTCAATGAAAGTTGATGAGTCTATCTATTTAAAGGAATGATCTTATCTTCTTACGAATTCTAATGCTTGGCTATGTTGTGGTGTCCCTTGTCCTAGATTTTTGTTTTAATTGAATTGTTTCTGGTAAATCTTCGTTGCTGAGTACTTGCCTCAGTACCGAATATTAATTGGAATTTTATTAGGTCGTTAATTGATATTTTTGTGTTCGGTGGTTCGATAACGATCCTGACAAGGTCGTTAACGAGGCATCTCGTGAGTGTTGTGTTTGATTTTGTTTGATTTTTATTAGATTGATAGACAAACAACCTTGCTTCCTGTGGAACGATCCTGACTCCACTGTACTCAGCGGGGTCTTGACTTACAAATTTATTTGTTGGCCGAGAATACCCTATCAACAAGCCTGTATGATTATCATGAGCGATTCAAGAGACTGTGTGCTAGCTGTCCGTATCATGGGTATTCTGCGCAAGACTTGGTACTGTACTTCTTTGGTGGATTACTGGATGAAGAGCGTAGAATGGTGAATGCAGCTTGTGGTGGAAGCCTGATGAACAAGACACCAGCAGATGCCCTTGAGCTCTTTTCTGAGCTATCTGAGAACTCAAAGCAATTCAACAAAAGAACTGGCACTAAAGGAGTCAATGCTATGGACTCCTCTTCTGTTATAAAAGCTAAGATGGCGGAGTTGAAAGATATGATGAAGAGGTTCATGCTGTCAAGAACCCCTCAACAATTGAAGGCATGTGAAATCTGTGCTGATACACTTCACCCTACTGATGCCTGTCCACAACTCCAGGAACCTTAGGCTGAGGTTAATGCTGTAGGAGGCTATGGACCTCCTAGACCTCGTTTTGATCCCTATTCTAATACATATAATCCAAGCTGGGCACATCATCCAAATCTTAGATATGGGAATCAGAATCAGCCCCAATACAATAATCAAGGAGGTAATCAGCAACCCAGGCCACCTTATGTTCCTAGACCTCCAGTTCAAAATCAAAACAACTCCTTCAATGCTGAAGAGATGTTTGCAAGGTTAGCCAACACAGTAGAATAGATGGGACAGACCACTCAGGCCAGCATCAAGAATATAGAGACTCAAATCAGTCAACTGGCTAATGCAGTAAGCAAGATAGAGGCCAGAGATTCTGGAAAATTGCCAGCACAGCCCATAAATCCTCGGGAGAATGTGAGTGCGATCATATTACGAAGTGGAAAAGAATTACCGAGAACTGACGAGAGATCTGCGGAACCGCGATCGCCACCAGAACAAGGGGCGACCGCGGCTGAAGAGGCCGCGATCGCGGCCCCTACCATCGGCGATCGCGGCCACTTCTCTGAGGCCTTGGGATTTGGGAAAATCAAAGACGCGATCGCGACCACATCGGGCAGCGATCGCGGTGGCGGTGATTCTCGAAAAACTAAAGAACCGCAATCGCGGCCTTTTGATGGAGATCGCGGCGTGGCTCCAAAATCCAGCGATCAATATGTTCGTCCGGATTTCCCTTCTATGGTTTCCCAGAAGCCACCTCCTCTTTTTCCTGAAGCACTGAAAGACACAAGGAAGCTAGAGAATGACAAGGAGATCTTTGAGACGTTTTCCAAGTGTGAGGTAAATATCCCTTTGCTCAATCTGATTAAAAGTGTTCCTAGATTTGCTAAATTTCTGAAAGAGTTATGCACTATCAAAAGGAACCAAAAATTAAAAGGGGAACAGAAAGTTAAGGTCAGTGAACATGTCTCTGCTATATTTCAAAGGCGAATGCCTAAAAAGTGCATTGATCCAAACATGTTAAGCATTCCCTGCATAATAGGAGACACTAAAATAGATAAAGCCATGCTTGATTTAGGTGCTTCTATTAATGTTATGCCTTACTCTGTTTACACTTCACTAGGCTTAGGACCTTTGCATGAAACTGGTGTTATTGTTCAATTAGCTGATAGGTCCACAGTCTACCAGAAAGGGGTTGTTGAAGATGTCCTTGTTATGGTAGATAATCTGATTTTCCCTGCTGATTTTTATGTGCTTGATATGGATCATGATGTGCATGTTGCACCCATTTTGTTAGGACGTCCTTTCATGAAAACTGCTAGAACAAAAATTGATATGTGTAAAGGTGTCCTAACTATGGAATTTGATGGGGAGAAATTTGAATATAGTATGGATAATGCTATAAAATACCCCCAGGATGATCATTCTCTCTGTTCTATTGATGTAATTGATCCCATTGTGCAAGAATTCTTTGATACTACTTATGGTGATGAGTTACAATCCGTTTTAGAGAATGACATCGAAATTTCATGCTTGGATTATAATTTGCCTGATAGATAAAATGAAATCCTTGTTGATCTGAGTGCTTGCTGTGAATCTCCTGCTGATGCTTTGGCCATTGGGCCCATACCACTAACTCTCCCTAGCGAGAAATTGCTCCCTTCTGTAGTACAGGAACCTGAAATTGAGCTTAAACAGCTCCCTGAGCATTTAAAATATGCCTTTCTTGGAGATGGTGACACTTTGCCTGTCATTATTTCCAACAAACTGTCCAAGGAGCAAGAAGAAAAATTGGTGCAGGTACTGAAAGAGCACAAGACAGCTCTAGGATGGACTATTGCTGACATTAAAGGGATTAGTCCCTCTACATGTATGCATAGGATCCTCCTAGAAGATGGTGCAAGCCATCCAGACAGCCACAGAGAAGGCTTAACCCACCTATGATGGAGGTAGTAAAAAAGGAGGTACTGAAGCTCCTACAGGCAGGTATGATCTATCCCATCTCTAATAGTCAATGGGTTAGTCCGACACAAGTTGTGCCCAAAAAGGGAGGCATTACAGTGGTAGAGAATGTGCATGGGGAACTAGTCCCCACACGAGTTCAGACAGGTTGGAGAGTCTGCATTGATTACCCTAAGCTGAATGCGGTAACCAGAAAAGATCACTTTCCCCTGTCATTCATTGATCAAATGCTTGAGCGACTTGCCGGTCGTTCCTATTATTGCTTTTTAGATGGCTATTCAGGGTACTTTCAGATTACTATTTCACCGGAGGATCAGGAGAAAACGACATTTACATGTCCGTTTGGCACTTTTGCATACCGCAAAATGCCATTCTGATTATGTAACGCACCCGGTACGTTCCAACGGTGTATGGTAAGCATCTTTTCTGAGTATATTGAAAATTTTCTAGAGGTTTTTATGGATGACTTTACAGTACATGGAGACAACTTTGATGCCTGTTTAAACCATCTCTCCTTAGTCCTTCAAAGATGTGTAGAAACCAATTTGGTTCTAAACTTTGAGAAGTGTCACTTTATGGTTGAACAAGGCATTGTGTTAGGTCACATAGTGTCTTCCAAGGGTATTGTGGTCGATAAGGCAAAGATTGATATCATTCAGTCTTTGCCTTATCATACAAATGTGCGTGAAGTGCGTTCTTTTCTAGGCCATGTAGGTTTCTATCGCAGGTTTATTAAAGACTTTTCCAATATCTCAGCCCCATTGTGTGATTTGCTGAAGAAGGATGTGCCTTATGAGTTTAATGAGGCATGCAAAAAGGCGTTTGATGAGCTGAAAACACGCCTAATTAGTGCCCCAATAATTCAAGCCCCGGATTGGTCTCAACCTTTTGAGATCATGTGTGATGCAAGTGACTACGCTGTTGGGGCTGTTTTGGGTCAAAACGAAGCTAGAGCATCTCATGTCATACATTATGCTTCCATTACTCTAAACGATGCCCAAAGGAACTACTCCACCACTGAGAAGGAAATGCTTGTTGTAGTGTTTGCCTTGGAGAAGTTCAGACAGTATTTGTTGGGAACAAAGGTGATAGTTTATTCTGGCCATGCAGCACTTCGTTATTTAATGACGAAAAAGGAGGCTAAGTCGAGGATTGATAAGATGGATCCTCTTGCTGAGCGAGTTTGATATTGAGATACGGGATAAAAAGGGAGCCGAAAATCTGGTAGCTGATCACCTAAGCCGACTTGTACATGTGGAAACCAAGTCAGAAAGCCAGGAACAAATCCAAGGACGATTTCCCGATGACATGCTTTTCGGAGTCACAACTGGTGTCCAACCGCGATCGCCACCAGAACAAGAGGCGACCGCGGCTCAGACAACCGCGATCGCGGCCAAAATCAGTGGCGATCGTGGCCCTGGTGGCGACAGCGACAGTGAGCCGCGATTCGAGGAGTTTGCTTGTGGGATCCACTCGTTCAGGCCATGGTACACAAATCTAGTCAACTACCTCGTCTTAGGGGAGTTTCCGCCTAATTTTACCAAGGCTCAGAAGGACAAGGTGCATCATGAATCCCGATTCTATGTCTGGGATGATCCTTATTTATGGAAGCACTGCACAGATCAGATAATCCGACGATGTGTCCCGGATTCTGAGGTACAATCTATCATGTCCTTTTGTCATTCCTATGCACGTGGGGGTCATTTTGGGACTAATAAAACTGCTAGGAAGGTCTTAGAAGCTGGTTTTTATTGGCCTCATATTTTTAGGGATGCATTTGCTTTCTGTAAATCATGTGATCGTTGTCAGAGGGTGGGTAATATTTCTAAAAGACATGAGATGCCTCAATCTCGCATGATATTCTGTGAAGTTTTTGATGTTTGGGGCATTGATTTTATGGGACCCTTCCCCTCTTCCTATGGGAATCTGTATATTTTACTTGCGGTGGACTATGTTTCCATGTGGGTGGAAGCAAAGGCCACCAGAACTGATGATTCAAAAGAAGTTGCAGGTTTCCTTAAGGGCAACATTTTTTCCAGATTTGGGATTCCAAAAGCTCTAATAAGTGATAGGGGTACTCATTTTTGCAACAAAACTGTGAGCGCTTTATTGAAGAAGTACCATGTCACTCAGATGATCTCTACAACCTATCATCCCCAGACCAATGGACAAGCTGAATGTCCAACAGGGAGATAAAATCTATTCTGGAGAAGACGGTGGCGCCTAACAGGAAAGATTGGAGTTTGAGACTCAATGATGCTTTATGGGCCTACCGTACTGCTTACAAGACACCCATCGGGATGTCTCCCTTCAGATTGGTTTATGGAAAAGGTTGTCACTTGCCAGTTGAGCTTGAGCATAAATCTTATTGGGCGGTCCAGAAGTGCAATTTCAACATTAAAGAGAATGGAGAGTTCAGGAAATTACAATTGCAAGAGTTGGAAGAGTTGAGATTGGATGCTTATGATAATGCTGTGAATTACAAGAACAAAACCAAAGCATAGCATGACAAAAACATCCTAAGGAAGGAATTCAAGGTTGGAGACAAGGTCCTTCTATTTCAGTCTCGTCTCACACTCTTCCCAGGCAAACTCCGTTCCAGATGGGCTGGACCGTATACAATTACTCAAGTTTTTCCACATGGGGTTGTGGAATTATTGGATGGGGATTCCCAAAAGGTGTTCAAGGTTAATGGTTAGAGATTAAAGAAATACCATGAGGGAGTCAGCCATGAAGTGCTAGAAGAGGTGGGTCTTGATGATCCAACCCCAAATGTCAACTAAAACCCCCAAATGTCTTGATGTTTTGGGCAAGAGAAATAAAATGGAAGCAAGAGTACTTAGTCCTAGATACCATAAATGCATGAAAGAAAAGTGAAATTATTTGATCAAATGCATGTGACACAACCAACACATAGTCACAAATATAGAATAGAGGAGTGCAAAAAATTTCCCTGAGAGGTGCACTCGTATCACCATGAGAGCTCAACAATGGAGGTAGGACTTCTAGCTCCCTTGGTGTGGCATTCTTCATGACAAAGACATCTTTCTTGGCCTCCACAAGAAAAGGAATGTAATCACCGCTTGGAGTGACTAAAACAGCCCCGTCCTCCTCATGGAGCAAGAAGGGAAAACTTGAAGGAATCATAGGAAATGCTTCCATCCATAGTGTAGCCAACGAGTTCATGGATCTAGGAGTGATGGTAGGACGCTTGATTTTAGGACATGATTCCACAACTTCCTCTTCTTCTTGCAATATGTGCATCAGTTTTATTGGACACTTGATGGTGATGAGTTGTTCTAATTCATGGAAAAGATTCTCTCTTTTTGGTTGGTCTATGTCACTCATCAATCTTTGTTGGAAGGAAGTCTTCTCCCCTTCAAAAGGGTGCGTCCACGAACCCAACTGACCTACAAAACAAGTCAACACACAAACCTCCTTTCCAAGCACAACATGATATGACAAAATATAAGCACAAGCTATGCCACTTTTCTTTGCAATTATATTGGTATGGTACATGACAAATCTATCCAAAATATGAGAATAATTCAGCCAAGATGTCAAGTTTTGAGATAAAAGTAAGGAAGAAGTGTTACTTCCCCGAATGGCATGCACATCGTAGCTTGGGACAGTTTTTGGCTCCGACCTGTTCAAGGTTGTTCTCCTAGCTCCAAACTCCAAATTGAGTGATTTCAAGTTCCAGATTGATATAAAGGATTCTACTTCATTTCCTCCAAATTTGAGCATCCTTCGACCATTGAGTTGTAAGTTACACCATTTTTTGCAAAGGTGGTGCAGATTTATCCGAGAAGGAAGTTTCACTTTCCTCTTTCGGGTTGGCCAAAAATAGGGGCATAGAGGGGACCCCATTGGCTAGATTCTTGTCCTTATTTTCCTCTCGATGAGAAAGCTTCTTTGTTGGGACGTTGTTGGGACCTCTGGTTCTAAACAACGGATCAACGATTCAATTCTCTTAAGTTTTGATAATGACAAACACCATAGGGAACTAATGTGTTTTGTTCAAGTATTTCTAAGGAACACAGGTACAGCCAAGAACTCCTACGAATGACCAAAAGCCACTGCAGGCCACAATGAAGAGTTTCCATCAAGGGAACTCTGAAGAGGAAAGTTCCCATGAAGTGGGAACTCCCAGAAACAATCAAGAGAACACAAGCCTACAACGATGAAGAGTTTCCATCAAGGGAACTCTGAAGAAGTCAGTTCCCATGACATGGGAACTCACATGTGAGGACAACGACCG
Source organism: Fallopia convolvulus (assembly GCA_964016875.1). Taxonomy (NCBI): domain Eukaryota; kingdom Viridiplantae; phylum Streptophyta; class Magnoliopsida; order Caryophyllales; family Polygonaceae; genus Fallopia; species Fallopia convolvulus. The sequence goes on from OZ024719.1 coordinate 30,810,529, forward strand.
TTCAGCGCAGATCGCGGGATTCTGTCTCAGACAGCCCGAGGGAACAGTCTGAGGATCAGACTGTCACGCTTCATCCAACGGTCCAATTGATCCAAGAAGTTGACCTAGTTCAAACCAAAGTCACATGTGAAGAAAGTACAACTTGGGCATCAAGCAAAGGGCATTTTGGACACAAACGAAAGATGCGACTGCCCAAGCCAAATGGACTATAAAGCCAAATGAATAGTACTCGGTCTGAGTACTTCTCCCAGAACTTACAAACACCCACATCAGAGAAAAGAAAGAAAAGGAAGAGAAGTCCCCGCCGGCGAGTGTGTGATCTCGACGACAGTGAAGCTGAAGTTCCCAGGAGCAAGGGAATTGAGAAGTCAGCGTAAGGTTTGAGTTACTTGTGTTTTGCTGTTGTGAGCTTAGGAACTCAGTTGAGAGGAATTACTAGTGTTGCTAGAGTTAGGAAGAACTTGTAGGAACAGAGAAGTGTAAATCCGGCTATGTAACTAAGGAACAAAGCAATCAATATAAGTAAGTCATTCAAAATCCTCCAAGCGGAGTAGAGGTTTACCCATACAACTAGTTGGTTGTAGTGGGGTTCCTCTATAAAGGAACTGTGCCTTTTTACTGTTTTTTATTACTTGCGATTATTTACTTCCGCTGCCTTGGGAACAACTTAATTGCCAGTTCCCAAGCTCACTGCTAATCGATTACGATCCAACATTCTTCCTTTGCTCCTTGGTTGTGTAATCCAACATTATCTCATGGGAAGACATCGGGTGCAAAATCACCTTCTTTCCCTCCATTTGGAAGTGGTATTCGTTGGATATCCCATCATGTATCGCTTTCTTGTCAAATTGCCAAGGGTGTCCCAATAGTAGATGACAAGCAGTCATCGGGACAATGTCACACTCCACCTCATCCTTGTATGGCCCTATAGAAAAAGAAATATGAGCCCTCTCCTTGAATTGGATAGGGGCGTTAGAGTTCAACCAACACAAAGGGTAAGGTAAAGGTTGAGGAGTAGTACTCAAAGAAAACCTATCCACAACCTATTGACTAATAATATTGCAACATGAACCACTATCAATAATCACACTACTTACCTTATCCACGATCTTACACCGAGTGTGAAAGACAACTTCCTGTTGACTAGGCCTGGTGGTATTCTCCGTCATGAAGAGTGTTCGTGGGATCACCAAGCACTCTCCATCCTCTTGTGTCTTCTTGCGCTCCCCCTCTTGAGGCACATTTGTCCTCTCATCCAACCCTAGGATTCGGCTCTCCAAAGCATCAAATAGATCAGCAAAGCGAGTCTCCATAGCTTCCAAAGATTGTTGCAAGGATTGTTGCATAGATTGCATCATGGAAGCCACCGAACTAGTGGATGTCTCTTCAACTTGTTGCTTATCCTTCATGTCACCTACACTTGTCACCTTACAACCACGACAAAAATCAAGGTATAGAGTGCACTTAATAACCACCAAGACTTGCCCGAGATGAAAATCCGACAAGTTGCAAGTATGCAAAAGACAACAAAGGACAAAAAAAGAAGAGATTCACCACACACTTGTCTAAGATAATTTTGAGAGGGATTTCCTTGACAACAAATAAATTTATAGTCAAGACCCCACCGAGTATAGTGAAGTCAGGATCGTTCCACGGGAAGCATAGTTGTTTGTCTATCAACTACTACAAATAAGAAAAACAAAGCAAAACAGGCAAAAACACCTACGACCAACCTCGTTAACAACCTTGTCAGGGTCGTTAACGAACCTGGAAAACCTAAGCACACAGAATTACTAATGAGCTAAACTAAGGTTCGGTACCGAGGTATGTTAACTCGATAACGAATGTTTTTAAAGCAAACGAACTAACTTAATCAAATAAAAGATCTAGGACAAGGGTTACCACAACATAGCCATGCACATAAACTCATAAGAAGATAAAGATCATGCCTTTAAAAGATAAATTCATCAACTTTCGCTGATTAACAAGCAAATCAATCAATTCTCATAAATCAATTCACTCTATCACTTGTTTTGAATCCAAAGCTCGAAACGTTTGTTAACGAAAAATATCAACATTCAAGTCAACAACTTTCTCTTTCGATCAAGTTAAATACTCACATTACCTCGACTATCGTCTAAGAATAAGCACAACAAGCAATTAAATATATAAAAGGCATTCAAAACATCAACTCAATCATTCAAACATGCATAACTATGTCGGGTTTCAACCCCGATCCTAGATAAGAAAACTACTCACTACTCAAGATAATAAAGTAGACAACATTAATAAAAGAAGACATTGAAAACAAACTAAAACTTAATTGAAATTAATAAGAAAATTATCGTCTTACAAACTCCTGTAGAATTCGAAACAAAGAACAACACCGAGTAGAATTCCGATTAACGACCCTAAGCTCTCTCTCTCTCTCAATCGAATCTGGCTTGAGATCTTCTCCCGCTCGACTTCTCCTAAAACTTATCTGACTCCCCCCTTATTGTCTAAACTTAGAACAAGGGTATTTATACTAAGAAACTATCTATTAAAAAGCCTAAAAGATAAAAACTTACCCTACTAAAAAGATAACAAGATAAAAAGAATAAGATATAACAACTTAAAGTCGGCTAACCCTCTACCGACACGGGACCCTCATTAACGACACCGCCTAGGGTCGGTAGAGATTACAAACTCCCCTCGAAAAATTCTATCTTTTAGCCTCATTAACGACCTTCACAAGATCGTTAACGAGCCTCTGTTTTGGCTTTTCTTCAACTTCTTCTCGACTTCAACTCGAACTTTAACTTTGATCTTCCTATGAAAATCTCCTCCTTATCTTCATGTCTTCCATCCTCCACCACAAGACCTCAACTCAGCTCAAAAAGCGCTCCTTTCTGCTCAGAATCCTAAAAAAAGACACAAAATGGAGCTTCCATACTTTTCACAAAATATGCAAACTCATCCAAAAACACACAAAACTAACTCTAAACCTACTAAAACTAAACTAAACAAAGTAAGAAACACACCAAAAACTAGACTAAAAACACGAACATTAAAATACCCCATAGTTAGACTTACTTGTCATCAAGCAATCACTATACAATAACCAAAACCAAACAATCGTGCTCATCAAGCAAATAGCCATCAACTCAAAAGCAACATCAAAAACATAGCAGAAAATAGCAAACTACTATTAATGTCATCACACATATATAAGCACTCAATAGACATATGCAAATACAATCCAACCTCACCAGGGATATATGTGTTTCACTCAACTCTCAAGTGTTTAGGCTTATAAATTCAATATCTCAACTCATCTTATATGCAAAAAATCATAGAAATTGGAACTTATATCACCAAACTCTCCACCTATGATTTGTCAAAACAAGCAAAAATCATCAAGAGAACTTAGGCTCAATGAAAAACTTCAGAGAAGCTTCCATTCGGCCGGGTTGTAATGGGGCATGGTAAAGGGCGTGGAAATATTTGGCTATGTGGTGCTAATAATATCCGGGAATCAAAGACTCCTAAAAACTCTCACATCTCCAAAAACACTCATAAAAGATACCAAACTTACTCAAACATTATGCACTTTCTCTTCACTCACCTTTTATATCCTAGAAAGTCTCATAAGAACTCAAAAGAATCTATAGCTTTAACTTTTAAACACAAATGCACCTTACTTCTCTTCTTTTTTCTTCAAATTTTCATCTTTCGTTTCAACTCTCTTGTATTCTTCTTGACTGTCGAACAACCTCGTTAACGAGCCAACTAGGGTCGTTAACGAGCTTCAACATTTATTCACTTTTTTCTTTTAAAACAACAACCTTCCTTCTTCTTCTCTTTTTCTCTTCTTATGCATCCTTTCTTACCAAGAGATCTTTTTATAAATCAAACTAGAGACTTCCAATCTACCCTTCCCAACAACCCTTGATTTTGAACCAAATATAACATTTTCACTCTACAAAACAAAACCTCTCCAATCTAAGTCCTAATCCCCGGATAGGGTCAAGCTTATCTCGGCTAGGGAAAATTTTGTGGAACTAAAAATAAAAGGCTTCAGGCTCAAATTGGTTATCAAAAGAAGGATCATGTAAGGGTGGATAAGGATTAATAAGGCTTATGAAAATAAGTTCTCTATCCTCTGACTCTCACAAGTAATGAACTATAAATCTTATATAGGTCTCAAGAAATAGATAACCATCACAATTTCAAGAGATAATATGCATAAAGAGAGTAAATCACACAAGAAAAAGAAGAGGGATTTTTTATGTTCTCCCTATAAGGCCAAAAATAACTCACAAGGTAGATGTTTGCTGGATTGCATTACTCATGCGAAAAAGTTATACATGCTCAATTTCATCAAATGCTATTTCTCTATATAAACAAATTCATATCAAGAATCAGGCTATACCATTAAAAACATGCTTGCAAGGAATTATATGATCATGCTAGCAACTACTATCATAGAACCAAAAGAAAGGGTTTCTATCCATTCTACAAACTCTTTTTTTTTCAAATTTTCAATTTTTCACGTTTTTGTGATAATTTTTTCCTTCTAAAACATAGAACAACAAAAACAGACATAGACAAACAAAACAAACAAGACACACGAGTTTTTTTCCCTTTCCCACCCCATACTTAAAATTACAGTGTCCCCACTGTAATAAAACTATGCAGAAGAAAAGAAAAGAAAGAAAAACTTACAAGTTCTTTGAAGCAGAAAAGAAATAATTCTTAAAAGATGAATCAGCGCCCTGGTGGTGGAAACAGGCGCTCAAAGTTCCCCATGAAAGCATACATTGTCCTCCAACTCTCCACATCAGCCGTCTCCCTCTACTGATGCCTCACATCATCCATAGCCATACGAGCGATGTAGACACTTTCCTACCGATCCATCCTCTGGTGGAGTTGTGTCTGCTGCAAGTTAAGCTGCTGCATCTGAAACGGGATATCTTCGGCCCATGGAGGTGGAATACTCGATCCAGTGTAAGTGGGCTGAGGAGGTGGTTGGTAGTGATCGTGAGGCTGGAAGTGGTCTTGAAAAATCACCGGGTTGTAAGGCATAAGATCATAAGGGTGAGGCGCGACAGGCGGCTACGGGGGGGGGGGGGGGGGGGGGGGGGGTCGTTCCTGAAGATGTGTGCCTCGGTAGTAGCCTCGAAGTAGTCGTTAACGATCCTGGGTGCGTCGTTAATGAAGCGGTCATTGTGGCCCAGAACCTCGGTATCGAGGACATCATCCTCGATATCGAGCTCCTCCGTGGCTGCCTCTGTCTCTTCATCATCTTCATCCATGATGACTTCATCTCGATCAACCCTTGATACACACGGCCTCAACGACGACTCATCTTGTGGCTTGTGTTCCAACGAGAATGCATGCCCCGTCCAAGCCTCGTACCAATTTGGCACGTAAAGTAGCTCCATCTTTGCTAAGGTAAGCGGGAGATCTTGGCCATGAACCTTGGTGGCGTGCCCTCTCTCGGTCGGCACAAAAATGTTAGAGACGAACCAATAGTTCTTGTCGAGCAATTGGGCATGGTTCGGCGTGTAGAGTGTGAGATCAACGCCGAGCTTGTCTACCAAAAGACTAACAAAATTACCGCACCACACTTCTTTTGAATTGATCCCTTGCTTCTCAACATATTGCAACCATTGATACCCCAAGTTCAACGGGGCGGGATCCTCAAAAAAGTATATTGCGGAGGCATGCAACCTCCATCCTGGTTGGCCTATTCAACTCTCTCTTGGGCCAAAAGGTGGCCGCTAGTACTCGGTGAATGATCCGGAAGATGGGGTTGATGATACTTGCCCCAGAAAGTGCTGTAGCGGAAGTTTTTACTTCCCCGGATATATAGCTCCAGGTTTTGGTGACCTTGTAGTCCTTGATTTTGTAGTAATGAGAAGGGTTAGGAAGCTCGAGATAGCCATTGAACTCCTCCATTGTGAACTCATGATTGACACTGCCTTGCCGGAATCTTATGCGTCCCACAGAGGTCTTGGTTTTGAAGTTTTTCTCGAGGTAATGTGGTGTCGCTTCTTTCTTCAACAACTTAGGCACTCCGAGAATGGAAAAGGCATGCTTGTCATCCTCATAGATCCCCATTGCCTTCGCACTCGACCTCGAGAACCACCTAGTGTACTGGTCATTCTCCAAGATGGCATTAAAGCGATCAGCTTGTGCTTGAGTGCGCAATATGACATTGTCCATGCGGGGAGGAGACGGGGACTGTTGAGTCCTTTTCTTCTTCCCGGCTCTTGTTGCAGCTCTGCTAGTGCTTGCCATATGGACCTACAAAATAAACATGAAATGTGCAAGATAAGATCCACACAAACCAATTGAAAAGAGTCCCCATACTTAGCCTTGGAAACACTCTCGACTTTCCTCGTTAACGAGCCAATTGGGTCGTAACGAGCCTGGACTTGCGTTTAAAACTGGACAATTTGCAGGGTCGTTAACAGGCCTGGACAGATCAAACCAGCCTGGGCGAGAGAACTCGCGAATCATTCCGAGTTCTAAACTCTAAAATTTTCCAATTAATCAAGCATGGCTCAAATACAATTCCGCATAAGACACATAATGGGGCACATGCACCCCATACTTGCTCGATTAACCCACCCGAACATGCCAAAATTGCCAAAAAAAGCTCATGGTGAAGATCAACTCAATTTAAGAACAAGTTAGTTCATGCTTTTTCTAACCAAAAATCTCTAAGAAAAAATTAAGCAAGAACAAACCAACATAATTCAAGATCAAGCACCATTGTAAGAAGCGAGAAGATCTTTATGCAATATAGACATGGAATTCAACCACTTCAAAGAAGATCAAGATATGAAATTTTTACCCAAAAACCATAAATATTTTAAATAGAAAGTTAGGGTTTAGAAATCCTACCGTTGGATTGAAGAATTGAAGAACAAAGATTGAAATCGGGATGGGTAACGAGGTTGGTGACTCGCCGATAACGAACTCGAAGGATGGAGGGCTCGTTATTGTGGTGTGAATCGGAGGTTAAGGATGATGGTGCACCGATTGAAAGTGGTTTAGAGATCGGTAGGATTGATTTGGGGATTTGAGCTTTTGGATTGAGATTTGAGTGTGGGATTTTGGAGTTTTTGAGAGGTTTATATAGGAGGGGCTAGAGGTAGGGGAAAGAGGCGGCATAGGGATAGATAGAAGATAGATTTTTAGGGTAAAAAACACTTACCTTGCCCATTTCCCTATTTGGGTCTCGAAATGGGTCGTTAACGACCCTGGGTGGGGTTGTTAACGAGCCTGCGTGAATTGATTTTCTGTGATTTTCCGAGCCCAACTCTTGTATCACGTTAGCTCCGAATAATTCTATCTTGCTAACTTCTAAACTACTAAAAACTCAAAAGAAAACTAAGAAAAAGATCTAAAAAGAAAAAGAAAGACTAAACTAAACTAAAATTGGGTTGCCTCACGTAAGCGCTATTTTTAACGTCGTTAGCCCGACAAACTTACCTTGGCTCAAGGTGGTTCCTTTGTAGCTATGCCAGGGTTTGGAGGGACCCCATACTTAGCTTTGTAGGCATTATTGGCTCGTGTCACTAAATTTGGTCCTGTATCTTCTAGCAATATGCCCGGTATTCCTACACAAGGGTTAGTAAAATCTAAAAACCAAGGAGGTTTGGAGTGCTCTATGGCATAGATAGTGGGGTACGGTGTTGGAAGAGAGTATGGAGAAGAATCATAACCAATAATAGTGAATTTATCGTTAGAGTACTCTCCTTGTTTTTATTGGAAATTATGTTGACACCGAAGTTGTCGGGGTCATTAACGAGCCTGCGTTGGAAAGTCCTCTGTCATAATGTCGCATGAGAGGCTCGGTTTTGGACCAGGAAGGGTCGGTAGAAATCTGGGTTACATTCCAGTCCTCTCTGTTGGCTGGAGGAGATTCGTTAGAAACAACAATGTCAAGTTCTGGTTGGGACAACTCGATTTGCACGGCCGCAGTTGGGTCGTTGGTATTCTGGTCAAGGCTGAATTCTACGCGTTCCTCTCCTATATTGAAGGTGAGGAGTCCTTTCCGCACGTCTACCTTGGCACCTGCTGTAGCTAGGAATTGCCTGCCTAATATGATGGGGACTTGAGGATCTTCAGGCATGTCGAGGACGATAAAATCATTTGGAATGAAAAATTTTCCAACTTGAATGGGATAATCATCAACGACTCATGTGGCTTTCACGCTTGACCCATCTGCCATGTATAGCCTCATATCTACAGGTTCCAATCGTCCCATGCTGGCTTTTGACCAGACCGATAGAGGGAGTAAACTGGCATTGGCTCCCAAATCACATAGAGTCTTGAATCGGTGGTCGCCTATGCCAATCGTTATTGCAAATCTCCCTGGGTCGCCTAATTTCTCTAGAAGAGCAATGGATCGGACCTCATCTTGAAGCTCTGTAATAGATCGTTTCCTGCTAAGAATATCTTTCAAGAATTTTGTGTAAGCTGGCATTTCGCTTAGGGCCTCAGCGAATGGGATAGAAATATTTAAGCCCTAGAGAATCTTAATGAAATGCTTAAACTTGCTCTCAGTGGAGTCTATAGATTTCTTACTAGGAAAAGGAAGATATTTCACCAATCTCGGAGCCAAATCGGGATCGATAGGTGATGCTACTAGATCGACATTAGGGTCGATTGGTACATTCCGAGGATCGTTATTGACCCTGGTGGGGTCGTTAACGAGCCTAGGATTGAGAGAGGAACTCGGAATAGGGAACTTACCTGGGTAGGGGTCGTTAACGACCCTGGGAGCTTCATTACCAAGGTGTTTAGGTTCGGTAATGACCCTCTCTGGCTCGTTATCGATCTGAGCCGTGGCTTCCTTATCAGTTGTGGGGCTCTTCTCTTTAGCTTGGACACCCTCCAGTAGTGTCTTTCCGCTCCTAAGGTGTACCGCCGTTATTTGTCCTCTAGGGTTCTCCTCGAGACGGCCCGGGAGTTGCCCTTGTGGCCTTGGAATTTGTGCAGTGAGGTTCCTTAGCTAGGAGTCGACATTCTTCTTCCACACATCGAACTCTCCCCATCTTTTTATTTGATTGTTAAGGTTGGCTTGGATTCCATCAATCTTTCTATGCACTTCATTGAACTTATTATTAATGCCTTCCTGTAACCCTTGTGCCCATGATGGTGGCTCTTGGTAGCCTAGAGGTCGATAGTGCAGGTTGTCTATCCGGTGGAGGCGCTGCATAGTTGGAATTTGGATTTTGATTGCCCCACGTTGGATAATTGTTTGACCTGTCAAAATTACTAGGCTGGTTCCTGTATGGGCCTCTCATATAATTCACCTCACCATATGTCTCAGCGGCTCTTACCTGCTCAATGTTAGTGCAAGCAAAAGTAATATGGGCAGAAGAGCCACATTCTTGACAAGGTTGAGAGGCTTTCAGAAAACTTACCTGTTTCTTCAAGTTGACCTCGTCCTGTAGAAATTGAATTTTGACATCGGGATCAACATCTTCCTTGTTAGGCACGTAGAGACGCCTTTGGGGTTGGGGTGATTGTTGGGTGCCATACATGGCATCGTTGTTAGAAAGCTTGTCCAGAATTTCACATGCAACTGCGGGATCCATCTCTATAAAATCGCACGCTGTATGCATGTTGATGCGGTTCTTTGTCTCTGCATTAATACCCTAGAAAAAGAATTCTTGGAGCACATATAAAGGTTGCCCATGAGTAGGGCACTATCTAAGCATCTCTTTAAACCTTTCCCATATCTCTACAAAGGTCTCGTTAGACAGCTGGTGATAGGAGGTGATGCGTTTTCTCAACTCTGTTGTCTTAGCAGGAGGGAAAAACTTTGTAAGAAATTGATCATACAAAGCCTTCCAAGTCCTAATAGACTTAGGAGGTAAGCTCTCCAACAAGCTCAGGGCCTTTCTAGTAAGAGACCACCTAAAAGCTTTCAAAAGAACATATTCAAGTGAGACACCTTCTGTAGCTATAGTGTCACATAAATCAAGAAAATTTCTAATATGTTCCATAGAGCACTCAGTAGGTTTCCCTTCAAACTGAGCACTTTTAATCAAGGATATAAATTGAGATTTAAGCTCAAATGTCTTCTCTATCTCTGGAAGCACAATTGCAGAATCCGGCACCCTCAGTTCTGGATGCATATCTTGCTTAGCGTTCTTGGGATAGGCATTTAGCTCTTTTTGTAAACGAGGGATGTTCACTCGTTCACGTTTAGCATTAGCTTTAGCGGCATCTCTGTCAGGTTGTAGCTCCGCCATCCGCTTCTGGTGGACTTCTATCTGTCGAGCCATATCTTCAGGTGCATCCACGGCTCGATTTTCTCTATGTCTACGGTGTAAGGTGCGTTCAACTTCGGAATAGTAACTAGTGTTGTCAAATTCGAGCCTGCGACGTCATGCTGGCATACGCTGAGAAAACAAACACAAGAAAACAAAATTAAAAACAAAAAGAGGGTCAGGTTATTCCCGGACCCACAGATAAACAAACAAACACTGTTGCTTCCCCGACAACGGCGCCAATTTGTTGAGAGGGATTTACTTGACAACAAATAAATTTATAGTCAAGACCCCGCTGAGTATAGTGAAGTCAGGATCGTTCCACGGGAAGCACGGTTGTTTGTCTATCAACTACTAAAAATAAGAAAAACAAAGTAAAATAGGAAAAAACACCTACGACCAACCTCGTTAACGAACCTGGAAAACCTATGAACACAGAATTACTAACGACCTAAGCTCAGGTTCGGTACCGAGGTATGTTAACTCGATAACGAATGTTTCTAAAGCAAACAAACTAACTCAATCAAATAAAAGATCTAGGAAAAGGGTTATCACAACATAGCCATACACATAAACTCATAAGAAGATAAAGATCATGCCTTTAAAAGACAAATTCATCAACTTTCGCTGATTAACAAGCAAATCAATAAATTCTCATAAATCAATTCACTCTGTCACTTGTTTTGAATCCAAAGCTCGAAACTTTTGTTAACAAACAATATCAACATTCAAGTCAACACCTTTCTCTTTCGATCAAGTTAAAAAATCAAATTACCTCGACTATCGTCTAAGTATAAGCACAACAAGCAATCTAATAGATAAAAGGCATTCAAAACATCAACTCAATCATTCAAACATGCATAACTATGTCGGGTTTCAACCCCGATCCTAGATAAGAAAACTACTCACTACTCCTGATAATAAAGCAAACAACTTTAATAAAAGAAGACATTGAAAACAAACTAAAACTTACTTGAAATTAATAAGAAAAAAATCGTCTTAAAAACTCAAAGAACAACACCGAGTAGAATTCCGATTGACTACCCTAAGCTCTTTCACTCGATCAAACCTGGCTCGAGATCTTCTCCCACTCGACTTCTCCTAAAACTAATCTGACTCCCCCTTTCTTGTCTAAACTTAGAACAAGGGTATTTATGGTAAGAAACTATCTATTAAAAAGCCTAAAAGATATAAAAACTTACCCTACTAAAAAGATAACTAGATAAAAGATATAAGATATAACAAGTTAAAGTCGGCTAACCCTCTACCGACACAGGACCCTCGTTAACGACCCCGAACAGGGTCGGTAGAGATTACAAATTCCCCTCGAAAAATTCTATCTTTTAGCCTCGTTAATGACCTTCACAGGATCGTTAACGAGCCTCTATTTTGGCTTTTCTTCAACTTCTTCTCGACTTCAACTCGAACTTTAACTTTGATCTTCCTATGAAAATCTCCTCCTTATCTTCATGTCCTCCATCCTCCACCACAAGACCTCAACTCAGCTCAAAAAGCGCTCCTTTCTGCTCAGAATCCTACTAAAAAGACACAAAACGGAGTAGCTTCCATACTTTTAACAGAATATGCAAACTCATCATCAAACACACAAAATTAACTCTAAAACGTACTAAAACTAAACTAAATAAACTAAGAAACACACCAAAAACAAGACTAAAAACATGAACGTCAGATAACAATGCTAGGAAGCTACTAAACCACCAAGAACAAAAACATCAAGTATAAATAATTAATTTTTTTTATATCAAATAGGCCTTTGCTAGGCTCTATTAGTTGACTACTCTTTTCGTGCCCGGTCCCTTATTAGCTTTACGCCGCCGGACAAGGTTTTTCTAGTCTTAATCTTTTTTTTCTGTGTCTGGCCCCTTATTAGCTTTACGCCGCCGACAATGTTTTTCTGATTTTTAACAAAAGATTTCAAAGTCACTTAAACAACAACACAAGATGTTCCGTCTTAGTGTCATTCCCGTATCCTAGCACCGAACCTTTCAACAAGCATGTAACGAAAAGGATTAAGCCTGGTTTTTGGACACAAAATCCACGTTTTTCAGCTCTCACAACTCAGCCAAGATTCATTCAAATCAAGTACTAATTGATGGCATTAATCAAGCAAGAAAACAACCCTTCAACTACCAAAATTATGAGAACCTTTTAGTGTTCTATCCATGGACGTTTTTTTAAAGCAAAATTCAGCCATGACTGCTCATCAAATTTGGCCAAGGAAAACCACAAACAATGGACAACTACACCCACACAACACGAGACAACAACAACACACAACAACTCTCGCAACCACAAGGGAAATTCGACCAAGAAAAACATGCAGCAAGTGGAAATTCAAGGTCGGAACAAGGATTATATGGCGATACCTTCGCGTGGCTCTGATGCCACTTGATGGGAGGATCGATGGTGTAGATGATGGTGCAAAGAGATCGCCGAAGAATGGTATGAAATCGTCACTTGGTTCGAAGGTGGTGGAGAGCGGTGGCTGAATTTCGTATGGGATTAAAAGGTGTAGATCTCCCTCGTCCGGACTCAAAATTGAGTGATTCCAAATCCCATAGTTAGATCTTTGAGTCTAGTTTAATCCCTAAATTTTTGAGAGCCAGATGATATTTGTATTGAAAGATATGTCGATTATACTTAAGTAGTGCAGAAACCACCGAGATGGAAATGGAACGATTGAAAATGGAATGGCGGAGTGATGGATATGGATGTTTCCCTTAGATATGACTCACCAATAACAAAAAAATAGATTGCAAGAGCATTGGATATGACTCACCAGCGTTCTAACAAGAGATTGAACGAAAAACAAACAAAGGAACTTTAGATTCAAAACATGTAAAGGGAAAGCATTTTCATCGTTCAAGTCTAACCTCAAAGGAGGCCACAAATGAGACTTAATACCCTAGGCCATGCCTCTCTCTCTCTCTCTCTCATTTCAGCCATAAATCCTCTCGTTATTACATAAAACAACCCAACAGTTTAAAGAAACTAACTTAAAGCCATTAACGAAACGTAAGTCAAGTTTGTGCACTAGTTTCACCAAAAGTCACAATAATACTCCACCCTTCTCCATTGTTAGCCCAAATCCAACTTATGAGCCATGATCTCCTCCTTGATCTTTTCAAGCATTGCTTTAGCTCGGGCTTGCGCGATGCCTCCAAAATAGGGTGTAGTACCTTGACTTGGCTTCTTAGCACCTCAGACACCGACCTTGGATATTTGTCCAAGTGAAGACCCTCCTTTGTCGTGCAAATTGAACTTGTCATTAGGGATGATATCTTCACTCAAATCATGGAGCATAGTGCCTTTAAAAGTTCCCGAAGAAGTGTTACCATCCATCAAAGGCCAAGGTGCGCCAAGGTTAGAAATCAGCGTGTGCAACGGCGCCCCGATTGGCACGGTACCGTGGGGCCATGACTCGGTGGATGGAATCACATCATCTGTTAACATCTGACTTTGTTGGACTTAATTTGTTCCTTGTTCTTTAATGGCAGAGTTATTCCTAGGTTTATCCCCGTGTTTATTGGATGGTCGAATGAGCTAGTATTAGCACGAGAGTCTGGTGAGATTGAAAAGGGTAGTTTTGGCAAAGGAAGGATAGAACCTCCACTAGTTATGATTAAATTTGATGATGCTGTTGATAATCAAATGGAAGATATCTCAGAATTTATAAAAGATCAATCGGTCAGGATATCAAAGGTAATAACTAAATACTTACATGACATAAACATTAGCATTATGTAGTGATGACTCGTATGTTGCATTAGAATTGGCAATTAAATATACTGTAGATTGAAATATTATTCAAATGTATATGAATTATTATTCAAACAACATATAATCAATATTCAACAGCAAGTGGTAATTTAGTAGCTTCAAATGGTGCAAGACAGTTTTTGAAGAAGAAGACGTGGCTGAGGAATGACGGTTTAGCATGATTGCATTTTCAATCATGGTATAAAAGATTTTCTCAGATTCTAGTGTATATTTTTCTCGTTTTTAAATTAAATCCCCATAATTTTTGCTATTTCCATATGTAATCTGATCGTGTGATCTTCCCCTCCCACCTTCCCCATTGTTAGTATAGTGTTTCCTAATTTTTAGCCCTTGATTGAATGAAATCCAACATCCCACCTTCAACCACACATTGCACTATAAAACCAATTGTGATTTCAATATAATTTTTTGGGTAATAAATCCTCATTCAATTAATACTTCATAAAGCTAATATCATTTTATACAAGACATATTATTATTATTATTATTATTATTATTATTATTATTATTATTATTATTATTATTATTATTATTATTATTATTATTATTATTATTATTATTATTTCATAAATATCTACACTAGATTATAAATTTTCAAATATTAATTATCATTATAAAATTGCTTTTGGAATATTTATATTTTTTGTATAAAACTTCATTGAAACGATCTCATCTATATATACTTAACAATATATAATATTATTACAAAATATTTAGATTATAAACTTAACATTATATTCACATAAACTTAAAATATCCAAAAAATACATTTACACTACTAAAAAAAGTAAAGTGAAAAAATGAAAACTTGAATAATCATTGTTCCATTTTTTCATTTCCAACCAAACAGTTAATGGAAGAATGTAGAATAGGAAAAGATTTTTTATGTAACGTTTTTAATGAAATTACAATTAATGTGTACTTAAAAAGTTTATGGAAGAAATTGTAGATTAGGAAAAGAATTTTTATGTAACGTTTTCAAACTTGAATATGTAACATTTTTTTAATTAAATTGTCTCAACTTAAATTATAATTAATATGTAACTTAAATTCCAAGTAATGTTAATTAGCATATATGTAATGTACTTATGCCTTTTTTACAAAAAAAGCGTACGTATTCTTGGACCATATTTAAACTATTAACAAATTAAATAAAACATATTCAATGTGTAATTATATATATATATATAAAGTGTGCATGAAGAGATTGAAGATGACCAGATGATGCAGTATTAGTTTCAGTGCGAGTTCAAAAACTATAAACGTGGTCACTACATGTTTAGAGAGGGTTCTGGAGCAAAATTGACGTATTTGAGAGGTAAAGATCACTTTATTGGTTAAAGTTTATTGTGAAAATCACTTTTTCAATGTTTGATTTTGGTGTTATGGTTCAAATTGAGATCTTTGATACTAACTCTTTTTATTTTCCCCTTTTGTTGCTTAGTGGAAAGGAAGAAATAGAGGTTTGGTTATTTTACTCGCTTTTGATGATTGGTTCTGTTTAGTAATTTAAAAATAAAATTATTTTTATGCATATTTTATTGTGGTTACAAGTAATCACTCTATCTAAATTTTTTAAACAATATTATGTTGTAATTAAGTATTTTTTGTTATATTCTTAAACTTTTTCTATTGATTATGTAAAACTAGCGGTGGAGCCCGTGCTATACACGGGTTCATATTTTTGCTAATATTTTATTTATAATTTAATTTATTATGCTATAACAAAACATTTTCTAGTAAAATATTTTTTTTATATAAAAGTTATAATATGATAAATAGCACATGTTTCATATTTTTGCATGAAAAATATCTCCAATTCATGAGGTAAGCACACAATTACACATTAAATATTTTTTTATTTTAATTTATTAATAGCTTAAATATGGTTCAAATGCATTGTACATTTGTTTTGTCAAAAAGAAACGTTATTTTGCAAGAGACATGAATTGTAGAAGATCTAAACATTAAATATGGACACATTAATTGTAATTTAAGTTGAGACAATTTAATTAAGAAAATGTTACATATTACATTGGAGCAAGAGACGTTAGAAACTTTCTAAGTTGATATTGTAAATCTTTTCACATTCTACTATTTCTTCCATTAACTTCTTAATTTGAAATAAAAGAATGGAACATTAATTACTCAAGTGTTCATTTTTCCACTTTATTTGTTTAGTAGTGTAAATGTTTTTTCCTAGATATTATTAATTCTATGTTAATATATTATTAAGTTCATAATCTAAATGTTTTGTAATTTTATAATATTTCAAAAGAAATTTTATAATGTTTTTTTCCTAAATGTTTTTCCTAGATATGTTGTTAAGCATATATAGACGATATCATTGCTATGAGTTTTATATAAAAAATATAATATTTCAAAAGGAATTTTATAATGATAACTAACATTTAAAATTTTATAATCAAATTTAGATATTTTTATTACTCATAAAGAAATTGTAAATGACATATTAATTATTAGATTTAAAACACTTTAGAGGTGAGGAAATTATTTAGTAAATGAGCATTAATTATTGAGAAGATTTAATCTTATAGTGTTATAGATTTATTATATGGTTACAATGAAATTATAAAGTTTCTTATTATTGGTATGAACATTAATTGTCAAGTTATTTAAGTTTATAGTATTATAGATTCCGATAGTGTTTATAGTGTCCTATACCCCCAAAAAAGTTACTAATAGAAAAAATGCCTTTGTTTTTTAAAATTTGCATTAATGCCCAAATAATTAAACACAATATCCACAATAATTGCATTAATGCCCAAAATCAGCCAATATATCTTTTCTTAAAAAAAGATAAATTCATAGTTAGATTTGATTGTTTTATCCATTTAACAAATATAATTATTAATTTACAAAATAAACTGAAAATACTTTTTTACATTTTAACGAAAACACATAATTTTTTTTATTAAATTTATTTCTCTTGATTAAACCTATGAAATCTATAGATTTGATGCCACATACAATGATGAAGATCTGATTGATGAATATTTTACTACTTAAAACAAATACCAACAGTCAATTAAGCGAATAATTAAAGATTAAATAAGAGACATGAGGAACTAATTTCCTAAAAATCAAAGAGATCGAAATTCCGATTAGCACTCTGAACTTGGAGGACATGGCGGCGACTTCAGTTAGGGAAATGGGTCAGAATCAGAGAGAAAAAATTATTAAGCTTTGAGCGCAAAATTGAAAGGTTTGTTGGAATCTACGAGGACTTGTGTTCGTGCACTTGGTGATGGAGGTTTGAATTAGAGTGAACAATAGAGATGAATAATACCTATAACAGATTCGTTTTTTTTTCATTTGATCTAATGCTTATGGTGGCCATTGTTAATTTCTTGTTTATTTAAAAAGTTGTTAAATATAAAAGTTTTTATTGTAAGAATACCCAAAAGGACATCCCTTACTATTTAATCTAAATAAGGATATTTTCTATATTGTTAACTTTTTTAAGGGCATTTGTGCAAATTCGCCGATTGGATATGTCAATCAACATGGTAAGGTTAAATAAAAAATTAATAAACTAAGATTCATTTGATAGAGACAAAGTTGAAATCAAATGGGTTTGACATATCTAAAAAATATAATGTATATGTCTTCCTAGTTCAATCTCATCTTCAATTATCCTAACAAGTTAATAAATTAGAGATATTTTCATGCAAACATATGAATTAATTATTATTTAACATATTATGCCTTTTATTAGAAATAATTAACTAAAACTAATTTATTCTATAATAAAATATATTATAGATAAAATATTATAGAAAATATGAACCCGGGCGTAGTACGGGATAGACTGCTAGCATATATATATATATATATATATAGGGTTGAGATTAGGTGAGGAGGATTCTTATCGTAAATAATTAGGAGGATTCTCAACCGTTAGATCTGGCTTTTAAAAAAATAAAATTAAGGAAGAAGTTGTTCATTGGGATATAATAAAAATCTAAAATTAATTTATTTTGGTAACAACGTAAATTACGGGATTTTCTTTTCATTATCTTTACCAAATACTCTAATTACCCTAATGTTCATTCCAATAGTTGGTCTAAAACAATCGTGTCTTCCAATTTTTGAGAGAAACTGCCTTGGCTGTATCGTCATCCTCAAATCAACCGAGATTCTTCGCAATTTGGCCAATTTTTTCAAGCATTCTTGCTAGAATTGGTTATCTAGTTGGTTGTTTGAATTTGCATAATTCACTTCACTCCAAAAATTAACAATAAGTTCGCTTTATTATGATTCTAGTGATTTTGCTATTTAGTATGACTTGTTCATTTTATTAAGATTCTAGTGATTTTGCTATTTAGTATGACTTGTTCATTAATGTTCATGTGATATAGTTATACAGTTATTTAAACGTGATTTTCATTATCGTGCAGTCTAATTTAGGGTCATACCAAAAATCAGATTACTTGTTCATTCCATTACAAACTATTGTTCATAGGCTAGCACATTGTTGTTCAAACAAACTTGTTCACTAAATAATAATTTGTTGTTCACATGTCAGCACAATATTGTTCAAGTATTAGGTCATAGTAAAAAAAAATTGCTTATGTTGTTCATATATTGTTGTTTAAACTGACTTGTTCGTTGAATAATAAATTCTTGTTCACAATTATTAATAACCAACAATGAACAACTACTTAATTGGGGATGAACAACTATTTATTCGTGAATGAACGACTACAATCTCACAATTATTAATAAAAAATAATGAACAACTACTCATCCACGATTAAGTAGTTGTTCATTGTTTGTTATTAATAATTGTGAGATTGTAGTTGTTCGTGATTAAGTAGTTGTTCATTTATAATAATTAGTTGTTCAATATGCATAAGAATAGACATAGTTTTTCATCAGCGCTTATATATAGAAACGATGAAAATTAGAAGAGAGAGAAATGTGAAAAAAGTTGCAAAAAAGGAAAGAAGATAGAGAAATTAAAATATCATTAGATTTTTTTACTTTCCTATTAATAACTAAAGATTATATATCCATTGATTTCTTAAAATCTAAAGGCTGAGAAAACTCCTTACTAATTACCGTAAAAACTCTCCTTACTTGAACCTAACCATATATATATATTTATATATATATAAATGTTTTGGTTCAAGTGACGACCACTCTTGTGGTAAGGACTTTTGCTTAAAATGAGTACTAATCTGAACCATTAGATTTACCTCATTACTTATTGGATGGTCAACATATTTTTTTAATTTTTTTTTGTTATTTGTTTAAAAAACATTAAAAATGCTAAATATGGTAGTTAAATTTTTATATACTACGAGTTCATTATTATACATTAAAAGTTCAGTTTAATATGTTAGGAGTTTAATTTTCTATATTGTATGAGTTCAATTTTTATGTGCTTTGAGTTCATTTTTCAAATAATTCGATTTTCACATAACTAAAAAAATATTGAAAAAGTAAATGATTTATTCAAAAATGTTAAAAAATGCATTAAAAATGTTAAAAATAAAAGTTCATTTTTTATATCCTACGGGTTCATTTTTATACACTAGAGGTTATATTTTTGTTGGGACGGTATTGGGACCTCTGGTTCTAAACAACGGATCAACGATGTAATTCTCTTATGTTTTGATAATGACAAACACCATAGGGAACTAATGTGGTTTGTTCAAGTATTTCTAAGGAACACAGGTACAACCAAGAACCCCTACGAATGACCAAAAGCCACTGCAGGCCACAATGAAGAGTTTCCATCAAGGGAACTCTGAAGAGGAAAGTTCCCATGAAGTGGGAACTTCCAGAAACAATCAAGAGAACACAAGCTTACAACGATGAAGAGTTTCCATCAAGGGAACTCTGAAGAAGTCAGTTCCCATGACATGGGAACTCACATGTGAGGACAACGACCGTTCAACGCAGATCGCGGGAATCTGTCTCAGACAGCCCGAGGGAACAGTCTGAGGATCAGACTGTCACGCTTCATCCAACGGTCCGATTGATCCAAGAAGTTGACCTAGTTCAAACCAAAGTCACATGTGAAGAAAGTACAACTTGGGCATCAAGCAAAGGGCATTTTGGACACAAATGAAAGATGCGATTGCCCAAGCTCAATGGACTATAAAGCCAAATGAATAGTACTCGGTCTGAGTACTTCTCCCAGAACTTACAAACACCCACATCAGAGAAAAGAAAGAAAAGGAAGAGAAGTCCCCGCCGACGAGTGTGTGATCTCGACGACGGTGAAGCTGAAGTTCCCTGAGAAGTCAACGTAAGGTTTGAGTTACTTGTGTTTTGCTGTTGTGAGCTTAGGAACTCAGTTGAGAGGATTTACTAGTGTTGCTAGAGTTAGGAAGAACTTGTAGGAATAGAGAAGTGTAAATCCGGCTGTGTAACTAAGGAACAAAGCAATCAATATAAGTAAGTCATTCAAAATCCTCCAAGCGGAGGTAGAGGTTTACCCATACAACTATTTGGTTGTAGTGGGGTTCCTCTATAAAGGAACTGTGCCTTTTACTGTCTTTATTACTTGCTATTATTTACTTCCGCTGCCTTGGGAACAACTTAATTGCCAGTTCCCAAGCTCACTGCTAACCGATTACGATCCAACAATTGGTATCAGAGCTTGCGCTCTAGATTTGTGTTAGCATCGCAGGTATCAAAATGGCTCAGGAACTTACTCATGTGGGGAATAATACCAGTAAGCCGCCAAGGCTTATTACAGGAAGATTTGAAAGCTGGCAACGCGGCATGAAGGATTAGATGCGTGGCCAAGACTACCAAGCCTGGTGTGTCATCGAGAGGGGGAACTTCGAAATCGATCCAGCTATTGTCAACGACCTCTCAAAGTGGGGTCCCAACGAGTACAAGTGCATGGAGGCAAACTACAAAGCCAAACAGTACCTAAAGAGGTCCATGTGCGTACAAGATTGTGACAGGGTTGCAAACCTTGACACAGCTAAGGAAATGTGGGAAGCCATCCAACAAATGCACGTTGGGAACTCAGATCTTAGAGAAGATCTTCAGATGAATGCAAAAAGGGAGTTCTACAACTTCCAAATGGAAATGGGAGAGTCCGTCGATAGCTACCAATCCCGGTTTGAAGGACTTTGCACTAAGATGGAAGGATTGGGGATCACAAAATAAGAAATCACCCACAAAATGAAGGTCCAACAGCTCTTCAATGGATTGACTGGAGAATGGGCAAACGAGAGAACGATGTTCAAGGAAAACCCAGAAAATCGAACACTTATGCTCCATCAAGTGTTTGGAAAGCTAGTGGGACATGAGAAGAGGAAGATCGATGATAAGGAACAAACTCGAGCTCATCGAGGGATCGCACTCAAGATCGAAAAGATGCTCAAATCAACCCAAGAACAACATGAAGACTCTGAAGAAGAAGAGGATGAAGAGCTAGTTCTTGTAACAAAGGCTCTTCGAAATTTCTACAAAGGAAAGTCTCAACGGAACGGTGGGAACTGGGGAAAGGGACAGAGTTCCCAAAGAAAGCCCATAGAGAAGGATCTCTCAGAAGTGACTTGCTACAAATGCAACAGGAAAGGACATTTTGCGAAGGAATGCCCACAAGGAACTGATGGCAGGAAGCAAGGAAAGAAGGCCTACATCGCTACCTGGAGCGATGATGAAGACGAAGATCCTGAGTCATGGGCACTCCCAGACATGTGTGGCATGGCCATAGGAGAAACCACTGGGGAACAACCCAGTGAGGTAACCACTGAAACTGTTCTTGATTCCTTGAGTAACTATGAAAAACCTGAGTTGTTGAAAATTCTTTCAAGTCTTGTCAACGATAACAGAAAACTACAAAACAAGTTGGAAAAACAGGAACACATAAATTCTCAATTAGTTGGTCTTGAGCCCTGTCCCAACTGCATATCCCTTCTAGAAAAACTCAAGTCTCATGTGTCTCACATCGTAGACCTAGAAAGAGAAATCAAAACTCTAGAGAAAGATGAGAACACCCTCGTGCAAAACCTGAGTAAGACTCCAGAACATCTTGAAGCCTCTAGTTCCCAAATTAAGTTTGTCCCAGCCAGATATGGCATAGGATACAAAGGTGAGTGCTCCAAGAACGGAAAGTCACCCTTGAGCGAACATGAGATCCATGAGTGTAGGGCCTTAGAACTCCAGTGCGAGAAACAGAAAAATGCTCATCTCGAGGAGAAAATCAAGGTCCTAGAGAGTGGAAACAATGGTGAGAAAGACTACTATACTGGGAACTCTGGACATAGAATCTATGTCAAAATTGCTAAGGGAAATGGGTCTCGAGTGTACAACAAAGAAACCATGGATAGGAACCGTATCCAGAGACCACACCCAAAATACTACCTGGGAGAATACTTCAAGACATGTTGGCACTGTGGTGCTCATGGGCACTACAAGGATGCATGTCCCAAGAAGAGAGCCCAAACCCCTAGAAGCCATGAGTTCCCAAACAGACAAAAACGTCATGCTCATCACCAAAGGAACTCCAACTCTCAAAATTCCAAAGACATCAACATTTCTGACTATATCTTGATTGAAAATGTTTTCCCTTGCAAGGGACCTGGCAAGAGTCATCTTGCCTGGGTCTCAAAACACTAACTTTTCCTTGTAGGTGGCAGTGAGAGGGAACAGTACATGGTTCATAGATAGTGGATGCTCGAACCATATGACAGGAAACAAGGATATCCTCATCTCACTCCACACTCATGCCGAAGGAGGCCACGTCTCATTTGGCAACAAGAACAAGGGAGAAGTTATTGGAAAAGGAGAAGTGTTGCTCAATAGATCTATTAAAGTTAGCAACTTAAATCTGGTAAAGGATCTGGGATACAATCTGCTGAGTGTCTCCCAGATGTGTGATCAAGGGAACAACATCGTCACTTTCGACTCAGATGAATGTCTCGTCATCAACAAGAAGACCAACAAAGTAATTCTGAGAGGAAGAAGATACAACAATGTGTATGTGGTGGACACCAATTTTGAACCACCAATGAAGCTGTGCCTTGCGAGTTCCCAAGATGACACGGAACTCTGGCATTGAAGACTGGGACATGCTGGGGTAAATCAAATCCTGAAGCTTTATCTACAGGATCTGGTCATTGGTCTTCCACGGATCAATCTCGAAGGAGTCAAAATGTGTGAAGCATTTGTTCGAGGGAAACATACCAGGACCTCCTTCAAACCGAAGAAGGTGGTAAACACAACCAGCTCCCTGGAGTTAATTCACATGGATCTCTGTGGTCCCATGAGAACAGCTAGCTACGGTGGAAAAAGGTACATGTATGTTTTAATTGATGATTTTTCAAGATTCACCTGGGTTATTTTCTTGAAGGCAAAATCACAAGCGTTTGAAGAATTTGAGCCCTTCATCAAAAGAACAGAAGTAAGCTTGGGGCTGAAACTGAAAGCAATCAGATCTGATCACGGAACTGAGTTTCGAAACTCGGAGTTCCTAAACTTCTGTGAGCAAAATGGGATCTCTCACAACTTTTCAACTCCTCGCACTCCTCAGCAAAATGGAGTGGTCGAGAGAAAGAACAGAACTCTGGAGGACATGGCTAGAACCATGATGATCGAAAGTGGAGTTCCTGAGTACTTCTGGACTGAAGCCATCTCCACAGCTACATACATCCTGAATCGAGCCATGACAAGGCCCCTGATCAACAAGACTTCCTATGAGCTCATCAATGGGAGAAAACCAAACATCTCACACTTGAGAACATTTGGTTGCACATGCTTTGTTCACAACAACGACAAAGACAATCTTGGCAAGTTCGACCCCAGAAGCGACGAAGGGATCTTCCTGGGATACTCATCACAAAGCAAGGCTTACAGGGTCTACAATAAAAGAACCAAGAAGATAGAGGAAAGCATTCATGTCGTCTTCAACGAAAAGTCTGTAAAGATGGGAACCGAGACCCAAGGGAAGGGAACTCTGTTCAAGCTGGTCAGACATGAAGACGATGATGATGACGAGGATGAGCCAAGGAAAAGGGATGAAGACTATCCAAGTGCAAGCAATATCCCACAACCAGGGAACAACGACGAAGGTCCAACCCTCAATGATCAAACCTCCCTCGAGGCTCCTTCCTCCGAAGAACTACAAGACACCTCCAACTCTCTCGAGGTCCCCTCTTCAGGGAACAACTCTGCTGTCCCCCAAGACAATACCCTGCCAGAATCAAGTATTCAAGGGGAACAAAGAGGGAACCTGCCAGAAATCTCCGAAGAAACATCAAATGAAGAAGCTGAAGATGAGAGTTCCCATGACAAAGAAACACCAACTGAGGATGATACACATACCAAGGAACTCACTCATACAAGAACCTTTCAACAAAGGAAGGACCACCCCCTTGAGAACATCATCTCCCCTCTTGATAAAGGTGTGCAAACTCGTTCCTCTCTCAATAATTTTTGTGCTTTTAACGCGTTTGTTTCAATGGTGGAACCCAAAAATATCAAAGAAGCATTAAAGGACCCAGATCGGATTCAAGCCATACAAGAGGAACTCCACCAATTCGAGAGGAACAAAGTTTGGAAGCTAGTTCCTAGGCCCAAAAACAAGAACATCATAGGAACTCGATGGGTCTTTAGAAACAAGCTCGATGATACTGGAGCTGTAGCAAGGAACAAGGCTAGGTTAGTAGCACAAGGATACAGGCAAGAGGAAGGGATTGACTACGATGAGACTTTCGCACCAGTTGCCAGGATCGAGGCAATCAGACTCCTCATCGCCTATGCCGCTCACAAGGGATTCAAACTTTATCAAATGGATGTGAAAACATCCTTCCTCAATGGACATCTCAAGGAAGAAGTGTATGTGGCCCAACCTCCAGGATTCGAAGATGAGAAACTACCCAACCATGTCTATTTCCTGGAGAGGGCCCTTTACGGACTCAAACAAGCTCCCCGAGCTTGGTATGACAGGTTTGCTCAATTCCTCTTGTCCCATGGATACCTTCGCGGTTCCATAGACAAGACTTTGTTTTTAAAGAAGGAGTCTAAAGATATTTTGATCGTGCAAGTATATGTTGATGACATTGTGTTTGGAGCAACTAACGAAACTCTTGTAAAAGAATTTAAGGACCTCATGAGCAGTGAGTTTGAGATGAGTCTCATTGGGGAACTCACGTTCTTCTTGGGACTCCAAATATCCCAAACCAAAGAAGTAACAAAGATTCATCAACAGAAATACAACAAGGAAATACTCGTGAAGTATGGAATGGAACACTCCAAGCCCATCGACACTCCCATCTCACCAAATTCAAGGCTCAATGCGGATGAAACAGGTATTAGTGTGGACTAAAGGAACTATCGAGGTATGATCGGGTCCCTTCTCTACTTAACAACTAGTAGACCTGATATCATGTTCTCTGTATGTCTTTGTGCTCGTTTTCAAGCTAACCCTAAGGAATCACACCTGAAAGAGGTGAAGAGAATTTTCAGGTATCTCAAAGGGAACGATAACTTGTGCCTATGGTATCCAAGGAACAGTTCCCTTGAGCTCATTGCATACACAGATGCAGATTTTGCAGGGCACTTGGTTGACAGAAAGAGCACATCAGGAATGGCCCAGTTCCTAGGGTCATGCTTAGTCTCGTGGGGATCTAAAAAGCAAAACTCAGTGGCACTCTCCACAGCTGAAGCCGAATATGTGGCTGCCGCATCATGCTGTTCCCAGGTTCTATGGCTTAAGTCACAACTCCAGGATTACGGTATGTCTTTTGGCCCAATTCCCATACTCTGTGATAACACTAGTGCCATAAATATTTCCAAAAATCCTGTGCATCATTCTAGAACTAAGCATATTGATATAAGGCATCACTTTCTACGTGACAATGTTGAAAATGGGAACATCTCGATGGAACACTGTAGAACTGAAGAGCAAATTGCGGACATTCTTACCAAAGCTTTAGACAGACGTCCCTACCAGCGTTTTCGAATGTTTCTAGGGATGATAACTCTAAACTAAACAAGTCCCTGTTTGTCTCTCTCTCAATGCCTGACTAGTTTATATAAGATTGCATGATAGGGAACTTGGATTTATTGCTTTCACTATGCCATGATTACTAGTCTAGAGAAAAGTGTGTACAAAGGAACTCTATTTATTTTGGCCCAAAATGATCAACCAGAGTTCCCTTTATCCCTCATTACAAGCTACCATGACGGTTGATCATATGACCCACCCTAAGCTAGGGACCAGACAAATGCTTCTCATGAGCCAAAATATTTCCTTTATCGAGTTGCAAATTGTCTGGTTCCCTTTGAGTTCCCTAGCCCCACAAAAAGATGAGTGTGAAGTTCCCTTAACCACTTCACTCTCCCTAACCTTGATAAGATCATGGGAACTGATGCATCTACAAAGGGAACGCTGACTAATCTGCAAAGAAAAACCGTCACTTGGGAAGCGGACTTTTGTGTCAGAGGCTCTGAAGCGTTAAAGGCCAAGTATTCAAAATTTGAAAAGGACTTCCCAAGAGATTGTGACGCGTGTCCAGAGGCGTGCTTGAGAAGTTGAAACGGCGCCCCACGTTCATTGGGCAACGGTTATCGAGGTTATTCCACTTCCCTTTCTACCCTTCACCTCCTCTCTCCTTTAAAACCCCTCTTTGCCATTTTTCGGCCCTTTATTCCATCTTACATCTCTGTCAATCGTCTTCCCCAAATCTCTTTCACTCTCTTTTCAAGAAACCTCCAAAACCTCCCAATCTCTTACAAAAATGGCCCCTCAACACACCTTCGCCCAGATCAAAGCGTGGGTACATGCCAATCCTCGCATCCTCTTCGTCTCTCAACTAAAAGAGATCGAGCAAGAATCGGACCCAACGATGAAGGATGTTCTTATCCAAGGGCTATACAATCAAGTAAGCCCCTTCTTGCCCCCTCCTCCTCCTCAGGCCGACGAAACCGTCTCCTGGACCTCTTCCTCCTCCGAATCTCTTCCTCTCCCTCCTCCAAACACCAACACCTCCTCCGGAGTTGTCATCGTTGACAACTTCGGAGACGCTCGCCCCTCAATCAATGAAAACCCCCAGAAATCCAAACACCGCCATTCATCCAAACACCGTCACTCATCAAAAGACCCCTCAAAACCCAAAAAATCCAAACACTCCTACGACCCCTCAAAATCCAAAAAGCGTAAACACTCTACGACCTCTGAATTAACGGAGCCCATAAAGAAGGCTTTCTTCAAGTTTGAGGAATACCTGAACTGCTCCAAGGAGAGTTCTTGTGCTCCCAAACCTCCTTTCCCTTTCCCTTCCGACGATGGGACCTCCGAACCCCAGAGTCTACTCCCCTCTTCCTCCTCCATCCCTCCTCTTCAAATCGAGGGACCTTCCAAACCTCCTCCCACAAAACGACCAACTCCTCCTCCGCCACCTTCTCCAGTTCCCACCACGATGGGAACTCCACCTCCCCAACCTTCTTTACTTCCTCCCGTTCCCATCATTACGGGATCTCCACCTCCATCTTCACCTCACAAAACTCCTTCTCCTCCCTCTTCACCCAAACACATCTCCACCTCTCTCACTTCTACTTCGGGGATCTCTACTCCCCAAGTCCCCAGATCCCTTCCTCCCCCTTCCACACAACTCTCCACACCTCTTCCTTCTTCTCCTCTCCCCTCTTCCACCACATCCCCCACCACCACCAAACTCCCCTCTCCCTCACCATCCAAAAGTGCCGTCGCTCTTACCTCAGACGACGACAATCTGTCTCTCTCTGTGGTCATCGGCAAAATGACCAAGGACCCTCCTCCTATCATCATGGGAACTCTGGAGGAGGAAGCCCAGCTCAAGGCCATCGAGGAAGAACTCAACAGGGGACCCTCTGAGCACACAGTCTCCCAACGGACAAAGTCCCCAGAAAAGGTGGCTCCTGCAGAGCCCATGGAGCGAAGGGACCTCGCACCAGCTGGAGGTGCTGAGGCGTCAACAAGTCATCCTGCAGATGACGTGGAGGGCTCAAGTTCGAGCTCCTCTGAGGAAGAAGGGACCTCTCAAGATGAGGTCGAAGAAGAAGAAGATGCTCTAGCTGCTAAGGAGCCAGCACGGATCCCAACACCTGGACACCAAATGGTGGTGTCCACGAGTTCCCAACCGCCAAGGGATCACGTGCTAATGATTGAAGCGACTGCACCCCCTCAGCAGAAAGGACCTCGCATGGTCTCTAGGGGGAACACATCTAAAAGCACTTCAAGGAAGGGGAAGGGGACCTCTTCCACCAAGCATCATGTCGATGAGCGCAGGAAGCTTCTTCCTCCCCTCATTGTTTTAGAAGAAGTGCTGACTGAAAATGGTCTAGGGGAACTGTGGGACCTGATCAAGGCCCAGGGCTGGGAGAGACTCTGCCAAGAGACTGTGAGCGTAGATCCCTCACAAGTGCGTCGATTCTACAACAACTTCACTATCACCAACGACGGCACTCAGGGAACTCTCTCCCACGAAGGCAAAGAGTTCATTTTTACAACGTCGACAATCCGCCTTCAACTCCAGGTCCCTGGTCAAGGGCTTAGAGAGGTGCCCAGCAAGCTCTGGGGCGACTTCAACAGCGCCGAGGTGTGCAACACAATCTTCGAGGGTCGGGTTCCCTCTAAAGTCCTCTCGACGCATCACCTATCCTTGGTTGCCAAGCTCGCTCACCAATTCATTATCAACGTGGTGATCCCGCGCCAAGAGAAGCGCTTGGTCGTCAACATCCCAGATGTCATCATTCTCTACCACTTCCTCCTCAAGAAGCCCATAAATCTTCCCAGAATAATCCTTGGGCACATGGAGAAGTGCATGGCTTCCAAGTCCCACTCCCTTCCCTACTCCGGACTGATCAAGAAGCTCCTACAAAAAGAGGGTCTCTACGACGCCTCTAAAGACGAAATCGAGCTTGGAAGGGAACTCAACATTACAGTTGCCCAGAAGATGAGGCACTCGGAGCCTGTAGAGGAGGCGGCTCCACTAGATTCTGGTACACAAGAGGGGAACTCTCCAGTGTTGCTCTGCATTTCCAACACCCTCGACCAGAATGCTAGGGACCAAGCAGCGTTGGCCAGAGGACAAGAAAAGCTTACACAAGTCCTTACGCGTCTCTGTGACGCCCTGTTCCCTCAGAACCCATGATCTCTCCTTTCTTGACGCCCTGTTCCCTCAGAACCCATGATCTCTCCTTTCTTGTTCCCTTAATCCAAAAATGACCACAAATTGTACTTGGGTTCCCATTGTACATAATATCTTAAGTAATGAAATGGTCTTTATTTCGATTGCATGTTCCCTTCTTTCCTATTATTGCTTTGCTTGTTTTCGATGATGTCAAAACGGGGAAAGACAAAAAATGCGAGATGAGTTAAAAGTTTAAGTTATCACAGACCACGCAAAGCTAAGGGGGAACAATTGCAAATAAAGCTTAATAGGAACTATGTGTCTCACTAGAAGTGGTTCCCTAAATCTAAGTGTTTCACTAAAAGTGACTTCCCAAAATCATACTTAGGAACTCATCAGCATATCATTCATTGAAATACTGGCATTTTTGTGATGGGTTTGTCATCATCAAAAAGGGGGAAATTGTTGGGACGGTGTTGGGACCTCTGGTTTTAAACAACGGATCAACGATGTAATTCTCTTAAGTTTTGATAATGACAAACACCATAGGGAACTAATGTGGTTTGTTCAAGTATTTCTAAGGAAGACAGGTACAGCCAAGAACTCCTACGAATGACCAAAAGCCACTGCAGGCCACAATGAAGAGGAAAGTTCCCATGAAGTGGGAACTCCCAGAAACAATCAAGAGAACACAAACTTACAACGATGAAGAGTTTCCATCAAGGGAACTCTGAAGAAGTCAGTTCCCATGACATGGGAACTCACATGTGAGGACAACGACCGTTCAACGCAGATCACGGGATTCTGTCTCAGACAGCCCGAGGGAACAGTCTGAGGATCAGACTATCACGCTTCATCCAACGGTCCGATTGATCCAAGAAGTTGACCTAGTTCAAACTAAAGTCACATGTGAAGAAAGTAAAACTTGGGCATCAAGAAAAGGGCATTTTGGACACAAATGAAAGATGCGACTGCCCAAGCTCAATGGACTATAAAGCCAAATGAATAGTACTCGGTCTGAGTACTTCTCCTAGAACTTACAAACACCCACATCAGAGAAAAGAAAGAAAAGGAAGAGAAGTCCCCGCCGGCGAGTGTGTGATCTCGACGACGGTGAAGCTGAAGTTCCCAGGAGCAAGGGAACTGAGAAGTCAACGTAAGGTTTGAGTTACTTGTGTTTTGCTGTTGTGAGCTTAGGAACTCAGTTGAGAGGATTTACTAGTGTTGCTAGAGTTAGGAAGAACTTGTAGGAATAGAGAAGTGTAAATCCGGCTATGTAACTAAGGAACAAAGCAATCAATATAAGTAAGTCATTCAAAATCCTCCAAGCGGAGGTAGAGGTTTACCCATACAACTATTTGGTTGTAGTGGGGTTCCTCTATAAAGGAACTGTGCCTTTTACTGTCTTTATTACTTGCGATTATTTACTTCCGCTGCCTTGGGAACAGCTTAATTGCCAGTTCCCAAGCTCACTGCTAACCGATTACGATCCAACAATTTTGTATGAGTTTAATTTTTATATTCTACGAGTTTATTTTTTTATCTATGATAAGCTCAAGTTTTATGTGCTTTGAGTTCATTTTTCATATAAATCGATTTTCACATAACTAAAAAAAATTAATTTTTTTCTCAATTTTTTTTATTTTTTTTCTTCAGTTTTTTATTACTTTTTTAAAATTATTTTCTTTTTTTTTAAAAAAATCTTTAGAAATGTTAAATTTGATAGTTCAATTTTTATATATTAGAAATTCATTTTTATACACAAAAAGTTCACTTTTTATCAATGATAAGTTCAATTTTTATGTTCTTTAAGTTCATTTTTTTATAAAATTCGATTTAAAAAAAACAAAGAAAATTGAAAAAACTTAAAAAAATTATAAATATTATAAAAAAACATAACATCTCGTCTTTATACCGGGGCACTACTCGGTAGCAGAACACACATGCGTCCACATAAGCTAACCTAACAACGAGTTCACTCGAATCTTACAACTCGGGCACGACGAGAACATACAAAGAAAACATCCAACTTGCATTTATAAAACCAAAGTATGGAAAAAATGCATGAATTCCCCAATCGACACAAACTAAACCACCACTTGTGAGTACTTTTTGACATCATAATATCCTTTCCTTAACAAAATCAAACATTATGCAAAAAGTAACCACCATTTCACCCAACAAAACCCAATTATAATGACACGGCCTAAAAACGACTCGTACCATCATTTTACCGAGGTTATCATGGGTTTCTTGCTCCTAATCCTTACATGGAACTGAAAAACAAATCCCCGAAGGGTTACCTAACAATTTCAATATACACTATATAATAAATACAATATGCAGTGGAAAAATCAATTTATCATATTACATAATAAGAATAGTATTAGAAGAGTTCACATATAGTATACTCACATCAACAGACAAGCCCACAATAATACGTATAATCATAAACCGCACATAATAATACTTAAAGTCATATGATGCATACTAATAATAGCAATAAAATTTCATTTTACTATCACCTCATTCACTTTTCACTTTAATATCAAATCAACCACAATTCACAACAATTCTTATCTACCGATATCAATTTACATAGCAATCAGGGCATTCTTTCAGCCTGGAATTCTCATCTACCATATCAATTTACATAGCAATCGGGGCATTATCCAGTCGGAATGGGGTGTAACGGTTGGCAGCCTCCACCATTACTCTGAACCACCCAACCCCAGAATAATTCACCCTCTTACCCCCTGTAAGGCCTCTACTAGAGCACTTGACAAAATATTTATTATAATTTTGAAGGGTCTCTCCTTGTCATGCAACTAAGCCAAGGATGTCTCCCTCCTTACCGATCATCCCATAGACATCGTTGTACCGGTAGATGTCAAAGTTTCATAAATCGAGTAAAATACGAAGTATTAATCATCTAATAATATATTTTTAATTCATCGTTTTAGACACATATAAACGTAAAATAAGATACATGGACGAATCCCAAAATAAAGCTCTACACATCTAACACACATCAAAATTGATAAGTAAGTAATTCTAGGTGACAAAAAAGAAGGAATTAATATTAGCCAAATCAAATTATATACAAATCTGAAATCTCATCCAAATATTGAATCACTCTCCTATTTTTAAAATAGAAAAAAACAATTTTTTTATAGTGATTCCATCTTATTTTTAAAACTAATTGATATTGACGTAATTTTGTATCTCTATTCTCGTAATATTCCAGATGATCGAATACCAACATGATAAACAATGAATATACATTCTCGCAAATTGTTAAATGAATACCAATGTCATAAAAATGAATATGTACTTTTTTTACGATGAATATGAATAAAATAAATAGTTGTATAATATGACATAATTATTTTATCTTCAATATCGCATGCTATCAAATGAATACCAACATAAAACACCAAGAATATCTATATTCGTTATAGTGAATATTGTAACACCCCGACTTTCACCGTAGTGCTACGGGGTGGTAGACCCTTCAGGTACTACTCATATTAGTTTGACAGCAAATTCACTAGGATCTTGCAATGCGGGCACAACGAAAAAAACCCAATAAAACATCCAACTTTTTATTTCAACCTGAAAGTAGAAACATGATATTTCGAGTTCATAACAAAAGATAACAATCAAACCATTCTGTAATTTCAACCCATTCTAAACCAGTTCTATCCAACTAGCAGCAAAACAATTTAGCATACCACTTTTAATACATAAGTACAAGATCCTAACAACCCGAACCTAATGACACATGCGCCAACATCCGCTTCACCACTTTGTAGAAAATCCATCACGATTCTTAAAAAGTACCTAAAACTATAAAAAAATATTTTCCAAAGGGTCAGCTACAATTCTAATTCAAGCTAGAAAGCGTGAGATGCATATACAACATTTTAAAAACCACACAAAACCTTAGAAACCAAAATTCACACATAAATTAATAATTATCGATTCATATCAATTCAACACTTAACGTTAAATAATCATACACACACACAAACACACAAACACACAAACACACAAACACACAAACACACAAACACACACACACACACACAGACAACATCACAATTATAACCAAATTAAAAATACATCATTATCACAATAGCATCATTACTAAGGATAACATCAATAAAAACAACAACAACAACGATATTAGTAACCTTCATAAGGATATTACCAACATATATAACCACAAAATACATTCCGATAAACCAAACCAACAAATACGAGACCATTAAAAAAGTCCAAATAAAATAGCAATCGAACATCCTTCTCAAATACATATCGCACCATTCGGCCTCTCATGCATGGCGCACGATCAGCGTGCGTAGCTATACACGTGCGTATTTCCCCCATTCACCTTTCTTTCCCCGGCTAAACCTCTACTAGAGCGTTTGCCAAAACAATTTATTTTATTTTTAGAAGGGGGTTCCTTCCAGCCGCATGACCATGCCCGGGGGCCACTTCATCTCCAACTTTACCCGTGATCCATGACCATGCCGGTGGAACCCAGTGCACGCATAACAAAAATGTCTAAAAACGATTTTTCATAATTTCAAATGAATATATAAACAAATAAATACAGAATTATTCCAAAAAAGGTTTACACATTCAATTCCCACATTCAAATTAAAGTATAACAAGTCATAAGCTCCTCAAACACGCAAACAAACACATAGCGGAAGAAAATAGGCTCGAAAAAGTCACAATTACAATGACAAGCACACCCACAATTTCAATTCAAACACAAACACAATTGCAAACCCAATCGCAAATTCAAACACAATCGCAATTACAATTGCAAATACAAACACAATAACAGTCATAATTGCAATCACGACGAAAAATACAATTACAAATTACCTTCACAATTACAAGTACAAGTAAAATCACAAATACCAAAACAATTACAATTACATTTACCAATGCAAACACAGTAACCAACGCAAACATCATCATAATTCTCATAGGCACACTCATAGTTACAATCAAATTAAGAAGTCATATAGGTACAGATTAAAAATATATGATGTGAATCCGTCCCATCAAGATCTCACCGAGTCAAACCGAGATGCCAAGGAGGACACCGTGGACGAGAAGCAAGAACAAGAGGAGCCGGCGATGCGAATTACTCGTTCCATGGCGAAGACTCTACACCGTCAAATCAAGGCAACTCTTGCTACGCCTGCAAGCCTCGTTACCGACCCTTAGGGTTCGGTAACGAGGTGGCGAAGATAGTTACTATGCCAGTGCCGGTTTCCCTCTTCAGTTCCGTTGGTAACGAGCTGTAAGCCTCGTTACTGACCTGCGTTTGAATGCCAAAGGTTGTTGGCGAATTTGAATAGACATCTTTAATGCACGTGTTGGTGCTTCATTTTTAATGTTTTGTTTAATGTTCTTCAAGTGGTTCGGCCTAGGGGTTTTAAAAGGCCTTTGGTGTATCGTTTTTACTAACCTTTGAATTGATAAAAAAACTCTCTTTTGTTGAATGCAAAGATCGGATTGTGAGTAATATCGATCTCTCAAGAGCACTTGGTGTATAATATCCAAGCCCCTAGTTCTCTCAAACGTCGGTGAGTCATATCTGTCATTGAGAGTCCATATCCCTTTCAATCTCCCACACAAATCGTTCATTTTTCCCATCCACGTCCCTTCAAACTCTCTCGGTACCGATCCTGAACTGCTCGTTACCGACCCTGTGCTGATTGCTCGAGTTGCAAGCCCACAACCCCCTTTCAAGGTTATCGGTTTCTGGAGTCAACCGATTGCACCGTGAATCAACCAAGGACGATCGTATCATGTGGTATCAGAGCCACGCGAGGTTTGACTCCTAAAACTCGATTGTTAAGCATATAGAAATTGGTTTGTTTCCCACGTTTGTGTGCTAAAAAAACTGATCCGTGTTTGATGTTTGGTTGGCTTACGAGTCTGTTGGTGTCTTGACTTGAAGCCGAACCACCTTTGACCACAAACCGGTTACAATCATGCGTCATAAAACCCACAATTGATCGCTAACTCTTTATATCCTAGTGCACTTGGCACACTTAAGTGCACTTGGCACACGAAAGGTTGTGTGTAATTCACGAAAGGGCTTAAAGGATTAAGGGAATGAGAAAATTAATAAAAAAAGTAAAGTGCTTGTTCGAACATTAGGGTGTAGTAGGAGAAGATTTGGTTCGCCCATCCTCCTTCAAAGTGTCAAGACGCTAAAAGGGAGATCTTGGTATTGAACCCAACACCTCTTGGCTCAACCCTTGTGAAAAAAGTGGTTGTTCTTAGAAAAATCCGGTCACCGGTAAAACAAGAGGAGTGACCGAGAAAAAGTAAGGCAACACAAGGGTGGCACCTACACCACTTACGTCGATATTGTCTTGTTGTTTAAAAAAAAATTTCAAGTACCTTTCCTTTTACCTTTCTGTGTTACACTTCTTGGAGTGTGTCGAGTTTGCTTATTTGTTTACTTTCTTGTTTCATTTTTTTGGTTCACCTTTAAACCTCGTAAGAAGCCTTTACCGACACGTATCATAACCAATTTTAATTGTTTAAGGATCGGTTTAAGGACCCTTGCGTGTGTGGGATCCATTGACACGTTTTCCTAGTTGTGTGTGTGTTGAGATATGTGCTCTAGGAACAATATGGACGACCCTAACAACAAAAACAACGGACTTGTCGAGGGAGAGGTAACTTCTACCGCTATTACCATGGAAGATTTGTTTAGAGCCATTCAAGGGCTCAAAACCGAGAATGAGGAAATATTGCAACAACAACAATAGGAGATGGAAGCCTTTAAGCTTTCAATGGAGGCTAGGTGATGTGATTCCATCGACATCCGAGTCAACAATGGAGCACACGCCGGAACACTTGGACAAGCCACAGTATGACCAATCTCTCCTGCCCAAGACACGCCTACAAGCTTGGATGCGAGGCCACTCGGCGCGCCCTTGCGAAGGGATGGTTGCGCGCCCTTGCAGAGGGATGGTGGCGCACCTTTGCCAAGGAATGGTGGCGCGCCTTTTCCAGGGGATGGTGTGTCTTTGCACACGGCTGGAGGCGCGCTCTTGCTTGGGGTTGGCGTGCCTGGCCAAAAGGCTGATTCCGGTCTTGATGGTGCCAAATCTCAAGGAGCCACACCTTATCTAGGTCGTATTACACGTTCCCGAGCTAAAGCCATTCTATGTTAAGTACAAGAGGAGCTCATGGGGTGTAGCTTTCCGAAGGAGTGTAATGAAGATGGGTGGAGTCTTTTATCGATAAGTAACAATTCTACGGTTAAGGACAATTATTAAGTTTGCGGGTTTTATGGGTTAATTTTGTAATTTTTCTTAAGTGAAGGGGATAACTTTGTGAGGATGGCTTTTAGGTTTATATGTCCGGCCACCCCTTTCTTCTTGCTTTAGATTTGGACGAAAATTGTTGCTGTCTTTTTCCTTGCATTTTCAATTCCAAGTTCTTGTTTTTGCTTCGTTCAATCTCTTGTTAAGGCATTGGTGCGTAATATCCAACGTTCCTAGAAATCTAGTTTGTTCGTGTCTTGGTGAGTCATATCCAAGATCGAGCATCCATATCCCTTGTCATCTACTTCGAACCATCATCCAAAGCAAGGAGTTTTTGAGTTCTCTTGCCGATTCCTTTGCACCATCTCCATCTCCATCGATCCGGCCATCAAGTGGTATCAGAGCCACGCGAAGGTATCGCCATATAATCCTTGTTCCGACCTTGAATTTACACTTGTTGCAAGTTTTTGGTTCGAACCCCTTTGTGGCTACGTTGTTGTTGTTGTTGTGTGCGGCAATAGTTGAATTGTTTTCTCGTGTTGTTGGTGTTCTTGTGTCGTTACTTGTTGCTCTTGGCCGAGTATGTGGAACATCCATGGCTGAAAAACTACTCAAAAAACGTCCATAATAGAACACCAAAGGAGTTCATAATTTGGTAGTTGAAAGGTTGCCTTTTTTGCTTGTTTAATGCCCTCACTAGAAGCATGAATTGAAAGAGTCCTTGCTGAATTTCTATGCTGAAAAACGTGGCCTTGGTGTGATTAAACCAACCCTCTTTCGATTCCTTTATATCATTACATGCTTGTTGTCGGGTTCAGTGCTAGGATACGAGAACGACACCAAGACGGAACATCTTGTGTTGTTGTTTAAGTGTCTTGAAATCTTTTGTTGAAAAATCAGAAAAACCTTGCCGGCGGCGTAAAGCTAATTAGGGGCCAGGCATAGAAAAAAAGATTAAGACTAGAAAAACCTTGTCCGGCGGCATAAAGCTAATAAGGGGCCGGGCACGGAAAGAGTAGTCATCTAGTAGTGCCGAGCAAAGGCCTACTCGAACAATAAAAAATTAAATTAATTAATTATACTTGATGTTGTGTCTTGGTGGTTTAGTAGCTTCTTAGCATTGTTACCCTAAGCAAGTGTGTGGTGAATCTCTTCTTTGTTGCCCTTTGTTGTTTTTGCATACTTGCAACTTGTCCGATTTTCATCTCGGGCAAGTCTTGGTGGTTAATTCAAGTGCACTATATATCTTGATCTTGGCCGTGTTTGTAAGATGACAAGTGTAGGTGATGAGAAGGATAAGCAACAAGTTGAAGAGACGTCCACTAGTTCGGTGGCTGCCATGTTGCAATCCATGCAACAATCCTTGCAACAATCTATGGAAGCTTTGGAGACTCGTTTTACCAATCGGTTGGCTGACTTGGAGAATCAAGTGCAAGGCCAAGATGATAGAGCACGGATGTCTCAAACGGGGGCTCTACCAAGTGTGTTACAAATTGCTAACCAAGTGGAGTCGTTGCACGAAGAGGCCTCTACGTCTTACTTGCCAAACACGGAGGCGCAAGCATCCCTCAGTGTGAGTACCTCCATGGGGGGTATTCCTCCTTACATTCCTCCTACGAGCTTCCACAACTCACACTTTGTGGCCAATTCCGGGGTAAGACCTTCATTCGCTACATTTCCGAATAATATTCCTATTAGTTCTACTAACGTTTCATGATATGGAGCGCCGAACTTTCAAGAGGCCAATGCTGCAATGGAGAATCAACCTCCCCCGGTTTTGCATCTACCAAGACGTGGCCAACCTCCAATGTTGCCGCCGGGCAGCCTTGGCAAGGCGCGCCGGTGCATCACGAGGAGTGGCCCCGGGATCCCCATCACGGCATTAAGCTGAACGTACGTGCCAACTTTTGCAGAAACTTCCGATGCTGATGCATGCCTTGATTGGCTTGCCAAGGTGGAATCAATCTTTGATTTCTATGGATACGATGATGCTAGGCGAGTGGCGATGGCGGCCATACATTTCACCGACTTTGCTTACCAATGGTGGCTCGAGGACAAGGCCTTGAGGAGAGCACGTAGGATGCCTCAACTCAACATTTGGCAAGATCTAAGAGAGGCATTAGAGGAGCGGTTCGTGCCACAAGATTATACGGAGCGCATCCATCCCAAGTTGGAGCAAGTGCCTCAAGGAAACCGAACACCCGACGAGTTCTACAACGAGCTGCGTATGATCATTTTTCGTTCCCGCGTACAATTTCCCGACGGGTATGTTATCTCTAAAATTGTCAATGGGTTAAATTTGGAACTAAAAAACCTTGTGAGTACGCAACACTTTAGTAGGGGTACCGATATTGAGCAAGTGCTTCATTACACCAACCATATCTACAAGTACCTTACTCAACCACAACGTTTGAGTTCAACTACTTCTCGGGCGTGGCAGCCTTTATCCACAACTCCTAGGGTGCCACCAAATCAGTTTAGGAAGCCGGAAATAAGGAAGGACTCGACTCCTCAACCGAGGAAAGATTTCCCTCCACGTCCTCAACAAGAAGGAGGAAAACAGGCTAACGATATGAAGTGCTTCAAGTGCCTTGGCCATGGGCACTATGCTCGGAATTGTCCCAATGAGTGGAAGGTTCTCCTTAACTCCCAAGGGGAGTACGAGTACGAGGAGGAAGGGGCTGCGGAAGAGGAAGAGGAGAGCCCCGAGGTTGAGGAAGACGGCTTCCACACCACCACCGAGGAGGGAGAGTGCTTCGTGGTCCAACAGACGCTCTTCATGACGGAGAACACCACCACACCTAGTCAACGGGAAGTTATCTTTCACACTCGATGCAAAATCATGGATAAGGTATGTAGTGTGATTATCGATAGCGGATCTTGTTGTAATATTATTAGCCAAAAAGTGGATAAGGTATGTAGTGTGATTATTGATAGCGGATCTTGTTGCAAAATCATGAATAGCTTCCTTATCGATAGCGGATCTTGTTGCAAAATCATGGATAAGGTATGTAGTGTGATTATCGATAGTGGTGGATCGTTTTTCTTTGCAAACTACTTGCAAACCTTTAGCTTATCCTTTTTGTTGGTTGAATGCTAACGCCCCGATCTAAGTCAAGGAAAGGGCTCGTATTTGCTTTTCTATAGGGCCATACAAGGACGAGGTGGAGTGTGATGTGGTGCCGATGACCGCTTGTCATCTCCTATTCGGGCGCCCTTGGCAATATGATAAGGGAGCTATTCATGATGGCATCTCCAACGAGTATCATTTTCAGATGGAGGGAAAGAAGGTGACGTTGCATCCGATGACCCCCCATGAAATTATGTTGGACCACACAACGAAGGAACAAAGAAAGAAGCATGCACTTTGAGAGGGAAAGAAGGACCGGAAGCTAGCTCTTGGAGGCCGTTCTACGCCCTTGCTTTTGGCCAAACCGAAGGAGATAGTTCATGCATTCAAGGGAAGTGGCGTTTGTCTTTTGCTTGTTTTTCAAGAATCTTATTTATCTTCCCAAGAATTAGTTGTTCTTCCTCCTTCCATATCTACTCTTTTGCAGGACTTTGAGGAGCTTTTCCAAGAAGATGTGCCAATGGGACTACTACCGCTTAGGGGAATAGAGCATCAAATCGATTTTGTTCCCGGTGCCACTGTACCGAATCGTCCAGCTTATCGAGTCAATCCGGACGAAACTAAGGAGCTTCAACGACAAGTACAAGAGCTCCTTGATAAGGGCTATGTGCGTGAGAGCCTCACCCCTTGTGCCATTCCCGTCATTCTTGCTCCTAAGAAGGATGGTTAATGGTGGATGTGCGTTGATTTCCCGGCGATCAACAACAATACGATGAAGTATCGCCATCCGATTTCGAGGCTTGAGGACATACTTTACGAGCTTCATGGGGCGAGTCTCTTCTCCAAAATTTATCTTAAGAGCGGATAGCATCAAATACGGATGAAGGAGGGAGATGAATGGAAGATGACGTTCAAAACCAAGCAAGGCCTTTACGAGTGATTGGTTATGCCCTTTGGATTAACCAATGATCTGAGCACTTTCATGCGCTTGATGAACCACTTACTCCGCCCTTTTATTGGTTAGTTTTTTGTTGTGTACTTTGATGATATTTTAATTTATAGCCACGATTTATCATCCCATGTCGAGCACCTTAGGCAAGTGCTTGAAGCTCTGAAAAGGGAGCGCGTATTTGCTAACTTTAAAAAGTGCCACTTTTGTTCGGATCACGTGGTATTCTTGGTTTTTTTTGTGAGTAGGAATAGGCTACAAGTGGATGAAGAGAAGGTGAAGGCGATTCAAGAATGGCCAACACCGACAACTATAACACAAGTCCGGAACTTCCTTGGATTAGCCGGCTTCTACCGCCAATTTGTCCGTGATTTTAGTACCTTGGCTGCGCCTTTAACCTTCCTTACCAAGAAGAATGTTCCATTTATGTGGGGAGAGGCGCAAGAAGAGGCCTTTTCAGTCCTTAAGGCTAAGTTGAAACAAGCGCCGTTGTTGGCTCTTCCCGGTTTTGGGAAGATGTTTGAGATAGAGTGTGATGCGTCTAGAATCGGGCTCGGTAGCATACTTGTGCAAGAGGGACGACCTATAGACTATATAGTGAGAAGCTTGGAGGTGCCGAGCTCAAGTACCCAACTTACGACAAAGAGCTACTTGCTCTTGTTCGAGTGCTACGGGCGTGGGAGCACTATCTCTTGCCTCAGGACTTTGTTATCCATTCCGATCACGAGGCGTTGAAGTACTTGAGAGGCCAAGCAAAACTGAATCTAAGGCATGCCAAATGGGTTGAGTTCATTGAAACCATTCCCTATGTCATCAAGCATAAGAAAGGCAAGGACAACGTCGTCGCCGACGCGTTGTCGTGGAGGTACGCTCTCTCATCTTTACTAGATGCTCGATTGCTTGGATTTTCTTTTATGAAGGAGTTGTATGCTCATGATGCTGATTTTAGTGACATATTCATGCTTGTTTGAAGGGGGGGGGGGAGTCAGGATCAATTTTATTTGCATGCGGGTTTTCTTTGTAAGGGAACTCGCTTGTGTGTGCCTAGTGGTTCGGTTAGGCGTTTGCTTGACCAAGAGGCCCATGGAGGCGGCCTCATGGGACACTTCGGTGTTATGAAAACTTTGCGTATGCTTAGGGAGCATTTCTATTGGCCTGACATGCTTAGGTCGGTAGAGAAATTTTGTGCTTCATGTGCTATATGTGTGCGTGCAAAGTCTAAAGTGCACCCTCACGGTTTGTATACCCCTTTGCCTATTCCTTATGCCCCATGGGAAGATATTTCTATGGATTTTGTTTTGGGGTTGCCTAGTACAAAAAGGGGTAGGGACTCTATCTTTGTGGTGGTTGATCGATTTTCTAAGATGGCACATTTTATTGTTTGCCACAAAATCGACGATGCTGTTAATGTTGCTACTTTGTTCTTTGATAATATTGTTCGGTTGCATGGGGTCCTTGAATCTATTATTTCTGACCGTGATGTTAAATTTCTAAGTTTCTTTTGGAAGATGCTATGGTCCAAGATAGGAACCAAGCTCTTATTTTCTACTACTTGCCACCCGCAAATGGATGGGCAAACCGAGGTCGTTAATCGTACCGTTGATGCCTTGTTGCTTTATATTTAAAACTAGCTTGCGTAGGTGGGAAGAGTGTCTTCCTTTCATTGAGTTTGCTTATAATAGGTCCGTTCATTCCGCTACAATGAAGACGCCTTTTGAGGTGGTGTATGGGCGCAATCCCGTTACACCACTTGATCTAGCGCCTTATGCTATGTCCGAACGAGAGAGTTGTGAAGGACAAGAACGGGTTTAGTATATTAAGCAGAATCATGAGGATACTAGCCTTCAATTGGAAAGGCGAACTTTGCAATACAAGCGCCAAGCTGATAAAGGGCGCAAGGAGCTGGTTTTTTAGCTCGACGACCTTGTTTGGGTTCATTTGAGGAAGGAGAGGTTTCCTACCCTTCGAAATTCTAAGATTAAGCCACGTGGAGATGGGCCATTCCAAGTGTTAGAGTGCATCAACGACAATGCTTAAAAGCTTGAGCTTCCTCAAAATTATGGTGTCCATGAGGTATTTATCGTATCCGATCTTGTTCCTTATTTTTCTAACGATGATGTTGAGTTTGAATAGGATCTAGGTTCGAGGACGAACCCTTTTCAAGGGGAGGAGGAGGATGTGATTCCATCGACATCCGAGTCAACAATGGAGCACACGCTGGAAAACATGGACGAGCCACGACATGACCTAAACACGCCTGCCCTAGACGCGCCTACAAGCTTGGATGCGGAGCCACTCGGCGCGCCCTTGCGAAGGGATGGTGGCGCGCCCTTGAAGAGGAATGGTGGCACGCCTTTGCCAAGGAATGGTGGCGTGCCTTTGCCAGGGGATGGTGTGCCTTTTGCACATGGCTGGAGGCGCGTTCTTGCCTGGGGTTGGCGCACTTGGCCAAAAGGCAAATTCCGGTCTTGATGGTGCCAAATCTCCAGGATCCACACCTTATCTAGGTTGTATTACGCGATCCCGAGCTAAAGCCATTCTATGTCAAGTACAAGAGGAGCTCATGGGGTGTAGCTTTTCGAAGGAGTGTAATGAAGATTGTTGAAGTCTTGTATCGATAAGTGACAATTCTACGGTTAAGGACAATTATTATGTTTGCGGGTTTTACGGGTTAATTTTGTAATTTTTCTTAAGTGAAGGGGATAACTTTGTGAGGATGGCTTTTAGGTTTATATGACTGGCCACCCCTTTCTTCTTGCTTTAGATTTGGACGAAAATTGTTGATCTCTTTTTCCTTGCATTTTCAATTCCAAGTTCTTGTTTTTGCTTCGTTCAATCTCTTGTTAAGGCGTTGGTGCGTAATATCCGACGTTCCTAGCAATCTAGTTTGTTCGTGTCTTGGTGAGTCATATCCAAGATCGAGCATCCATATCCCTTGTCATCTACTTCGAACCATCATCCCAAGCAAGGAGTTCTTGAGTTCTCTTGGTGATTCCTTTGCACCATCTCCATCTCCATCGATCCGGCCACCACTAGGATGGGAGCAATGCAATTGGGAAGCCTTGGCGGAATTCAAGCAAGCTACGAAGAAGGAGCGAATTCGGGCCAAGTGACATATGGTACCACGGTACCGAGCCTGCATACCTCGTTACCGAGTCTGCATGCCTCAGTAACGACCCTGTCGACGGCACCAACGACTTCCTACCACACTCTCCCGAGTACCAATCGAGAAGAATCAAGTATGCATTCTTTCCATTCTTTTCCTAATTCTACCTACCCTGCTATGTCTTTGCCTTCGGACCCCTCTAACTTAGTAGGTCAAGAATATGTTGGGGAATTCCAACCAAGTGCACCAATGGCCCCATGGCAGCCAAGGCGTCCCGCTGGAGGACGAGGTGCAGGGTGAGTAAATCATCAAGCAGTTAGGCAACTTCCACAACCCATGCGGGCTTACCAAGGTCAAGAACTGGATCAAGGTTATGGAAGAGGGCCTAACATGAAGCTGGAAGTGCAACCTTTTGGAGGTTCTATCGATGCCGAAGCTTACTTGGAGTGGGAACATAAGACGGAGCAAGTCTTTGACTTCTACCAATATTCAGATGCCCGAAAGGTAGACATTGCCACCATTAAATTTATTGATTTTGCTTACCAATGATTGATTGAGGACAGGG
Organism: Fallopia convolvulus; assembly: GCA_964016875.1. NCBI lineage: Eukaryota > Viridiplantae > Streptophyta > Magnoliopsida > Caryophyllales > Polygonaceae > Fallopia > Fallopia convolvulus. The sequence goes on from OZ024719.1 coordinate 30,854,714, forward strand.
AAGAAAGAGAATACAATGGCTATCCGGCTATCGATACTTGGGAGGAGTTAAAGGCTGCGCTAAGGCATCGTTTTGTACCCGAGGACTTCACCGCTAGATCGCATGCTAGGCTAGAGCAATTGAAACAAGGAACCAAGACGCCGCATGAGTACTACAAAGAGCTCAAGATTCTAGTCTACAGATTCGGCCTACAGTTTCCCGAGGGGTATGTTATCTCTATGTTCATTAACGGTTTAAATGCTGAACTTAAATCTATTGTGAGTACGCAACATTTCGTTAGGGGCACTACGATTGAGGAGGTTTTACACTACAACAATCACATTTATCAAAATCTGCCTCAAAGGAGGAGTTATCCATCTTCTACCAAGCCATGGAATACTCAAGGTGGGGGCTCTTCTAGCCAACAAACCCGGTGTCCTAAAAACAAGAAAGATGTCGGTAATGTGCCTACGCGGCATGAGCCATCTCGGACTCCACAAGGAGGAAGGCGTGAAGGAGAGAAACGAACGAGTGAGATCAAGTGTTTCAAGTGCTTAGGGCGTGGACACATAGCTCGGGATTGCCCTTCGAAGCGCAAAGTTCTACTCAACACCATTGGGGAGTATGAGTCAGATGAAGAGGCCAAGATTTAAGAGCCACAAGATGTTGATGGAGAGGTGGCGGAGTTGCAAGTTGTGGCCGAGACAAATAGGGAGTGCTTCGTGGTCAAGTGCTCACTTTTTGCCAATGAAGCTTCGGTTCCATCTAACCAAAGGGAGACCATTTTTCATACACGATGCCTCATCCAAGGTAAGCTTTGCAATCTTATAATTGATGGAGGATCTTGTTGCAACATCATAGACCAAGAGGTGGTAAAAAGGTTTGCCCTTAAAACTACTCTTCATGTATTACCCTATACTTTATGTTGGTTAAATTCTAACACACTTCTTGAGGTGAATGAGCAAGCATGTGTCAAGTTTTCTAGAGGGGGATACGCTGATGAGGTGGTATGTGACGTGGTCCCTATGACGGCGTGCCATATTCTACTTGGACGGCCATGGCAATATGACCGTGGCATTATTCACCAAGGCATCTCAAATGAGTATTCTTTTCACCTTAATGGTAAGAGAATCCCTTTGTTGCCCATGGAACCACATGAGATCATGGCTAGCGCGCTGATCACATTGCAAGGAAACAACAACGAGACGCTGCTAACGAGGAAAAGCGGTCCACCTCGTTACTGAAGGCAAACACCTCGGTACCGAGGGCTACTGGGTCGACACCGAGCCATCTTCTACTAGCTAAGGCACGAGAGACCCGAAAGGCTGTGAAAGGGAGTACTACTTGCATTCTTTTGTTATTTAAGGATGTAATGCTTAATGTCCAAGATGTAGAACACTTACCTTCTCCCATTTCTTTGTTGTTGAAGGAGTTCGATGATGTGTTCCCCGAAGAGATGCCGGAAGGATTGCCTCCAATTCGGGGAATCGAGAACCAAATCGACTTCGTGCCAGGCGCTTCCATTGTAGAGCTTATTTCTAAGGGTTATGTGCGTGAAAGTTTGAGTTCATGTTCCGTTCCCATCATCTTAGTTCCTAAGAAAGATGAATGTGGCGAATGTTTGTGGATTGTCGAGCTATCAACAACATTACCGTCAAGTATAGGTATTCTACACCTAGACTTGACGATATGTTGGATGAGCTCCACGGGTCATGCATATTTTACAAAGTGGATCTCAAAAGTGGTTATCACCAAATCCGCATGAAGGAAGGTGATGAATGGAAAAGCGCATTCAAGACAAGTACGATCTCTATGAATGGTTGGTTATGCCATTTGGCCTTACTAATGCGCCTAGTACATTCATGAGATTAATGAACCATGTTTTAAGAGCATATTTAGGAAAGTTTGTGGTAGTGTATTTTGATGATATATTGATCTATAGCCATAGCTTGCAAGAGCATACTAGACATGTTCGCATGGTTCTAGAAGTTTTGAGGAAAGAGAAGCTTTATGCTAACTTTAAGAAATGCCACTTTCTTTCGGATAATGTGGTGTTTCTTGGATTTGCAGTGAGCAAGGAAGGGCTTCAAGTGGACAAGGAGAAAGTGAAAGCAATTGAGGAATGGCCCGTACCGACCACCATGACACAAGTGAGGAGCTTTCTAGGCTTGGCTGGTTTCTATCGACGCTTCATTAAAGATTTCAGCTCGATAGCCACGCCTCTCACCGAGCTTACCAAGAAGAAGGTGGTTTTCCAATGCGATCCAAATCAAGAACGATCTTTGACTACTCTCAAGGACAAGCTCATGCATGCACCTCTTCTAGTTCTTTCCGATTTTTCCAAGACTTTCGAGATTAAATGTGATGCTTCGGGAGTAGAACTTGGGGGCGTGCTCATGCAAGGGGGGAGACCGATCGCATATTATAGTGAGAAGCTCAATGATGGCGAGCTCAAGTACCCAACTTATGATAGGAGCTACTTGCTTTGGTAAGGGTGCTTAAGGTATGGTCTCACTATCTCCTGCCTAGAGAATTTGTTATTCATTCCGACCATGAGGCACTTAGGTTCCTCAGAGGTCAAAATAAATTGAATAAAGGTCATGCTAAGTGGGTTGAATTTATTCAGACTTTCCCTTATGTGATCAAACACAAAAAGGGAAAGGACAATATTGTGGCAGATACTTTGCAAGCCTTGAAGGAACACTTCTATTGGCAAAAAATGCTTACGGACGTCGAGAAATTGTGTGCCTCTTGTGCTACATGTGCGCGAGCTAAATCTAAAACTAGCCCCCAAGGATTGTATACTCCTTTGCCCATTCCCCAACAGCCTTGGGAAGACTTATCCATGGACTTTGTGTTAGGTCTTCCTTGGACTAAAAAGGGTAGGGATTCCATTCTCGTAGTCGTCGATCGGTTTAGTAAGATGGCACATTTCATTGTGTGTCACAAAACCGACGACGCTACAAACGTGGCGTCCTTGTTTTTCAACCATGTTGTGCGTCTACATGGTCTTCCCAAAACTATAGTGTTGGATAGGGATGTCAAATTCCTTAGCCATTTTTGGAGGACCTTGTGGGCCAAGTTAGGCACCAAGCTACTTTATTCCACTACTTGTCATCCGCAAATGGATCGGCAAACCGAAGTAGTGAATAGGTAGCTTGGCACCTTGCTCCGTGTTGTTTTGAAAACTAACCTCCGCAGGTGGGAAGATGGTCTTCCATACATAGAGTTCGCTTATAACCGCACTTCCCACTCGACGACCAAGAAGACACCATTCGAAGTCGCTTATGGTAAGAATCCTCTCACTCCGCTAGACCTTATTGCTCACCCTATTGTTGATGGTTTTAGCCAGGAAGGAAAGGACTTAGCAGATTATGTGAAGCGATTGCACGAGGACACGAGGCGGCAGCTTGAGAAGCGCACGACCCAATATAAACGCCAACATAAGAAGGGACGCAAGGAATTGATTATAGAGCCGGGGGACTTGGTGCGGGTGCACCTCCGCAAGGAACGGTTTCCCTCACGTTGAAACTCCAAGTTGAAGCCACGGGCAGAGGGACCATTTCAAGTACTTGAGAAGATCAACATTAATGCTTATCGGTTGGAGCTGCCACCGGAGATGGGTGTCCATGATGTGTTTAATGTGCTGATCTTCGGCCTTACTTGGTGGGCGATTCCGGTGATGAGGACTACATGCCAGATTCGAGGTTGAATCCTTTCGAAGGGGGGGAGGATGATGTGAATTCGTCCCATCAAGATCTCACCGAGTCAAACCGAGACGCCAAGGAGGATATCGTGGACGAGAAGCAAGAGCAAGAGGAGCCGATCATGCGAATTACTCGTTCCATGGCGAAGACTCTGCACTGTCAAATCAAGCCAGCTCTCGCTACGCCTGCGAACCTCGTTACTGCCCCTTAGGGTTCGGTAACGAGGTGGCGAAGATCGTTACTATGGCAGTGCCAGTTTCCCTCATCAGTTCCCTCGGTAATGAGCTGTAAGCCTCGTTACCGACCTGAGTTTGAATGCCAAAGGTTGTTGGCGAATGTGAATAGACATCATTAATGCACGTGTCATTTCTTCATTTTTAATGTTTTGTTTAATGTTCTTCAAGTGGTTCAGCCTAGGGGTTTTAAAAGGCCTTTGGTGTATAGTTTTGACTTACCTTTGAATTGATAATAAAAACTCTCTTTTGCTGAATGCAAAGATTTGTCTCTTTGAAGGTCTTGTTCTTGATCGGATTGTGAGTAATATCGATCTCTAGAGAGTAGTTGGTGTGTAATGTCCAAGCCCCTAGTTCTCTCAAACGTCGGTGAGTCATATCTGTCATTGAGAGTTCATATCCCTTTTAATCTCCCACACAAGTCATTCATTTTTCTCATCTATGTCCCTTCAAACTTTCTCAGTACCGACCCTGAACTGCTCATTACCGACCCTGTGCTGATTGCTCGAGTTGCAAGCCCATCGACCCCCTTTCAAGGTTGTCGGTTTTTGGAGTCAATCGCTCGCACCGTGAATCAACAAAGGACGATCGTATCAATATCTCTATTAAAAATAATAACCAAATGGACTAATTCCAAGAACCAATTCTACACACATGGCACCCAATCTAACAAGAATTGAATTAAGTCAAGCAAGTCATAGAACAACTTACCTCAAAGACGGATTCTCGAAGCAACGAAACAACTACCTATTGAGCAGCGCCAAACCCTAGTGAAGGCAATAGATAGGATTTAAGATTGCATAGCTCTTTCGAAAAGAGGTTTTTATGAAACCAGACCAAACCAAATTAAATGACCAAATTAAGTATACTTAAAAACTGAGCTTCTAACCAAATGCTTGCAATTACACTTACACATATTACACTAACTATATAATGCACATTCTAATAATATAAAAAATTCAAATCAACTCATACTACTTAAAATAATCTTAGCAATTAATTAGTCAAAGTCATCCAAATATTCGAATTAACCTCCCATCTTTCAATTAAACTTAACACATAGATTATGAAACACATACCCACCGAACGCTCAACTAGTCCAACAATAAAAAGAATAACAATTATGCACAAATCTTAAACAACCAGACCCATTGAAATAATTACGCCCCAAAACTTAAACATGATCGAATTTATTTTAAGTTCCTCTTGACCTAAAACCGTTTGAACCTATAGCTTGTGCACAATTTAGATCAAAACTGATCCAACCTTAAAGAGTCGATACACAAAATAACCTTAAAGGGGTCGAATTTACAAACATTCATAATCAAAACTGATCAAACGCATTTTAAGAGTCTAAAGTAACTTTTAGGACGATACTCAAAAGGGAAAAATCCAACCTTAAAGAGTCGATACACAAAATAGCTTAAATATGAGGCTTCAGCGATGTAGTGGTCTTGGAAATAACCGGCTCGAAAGTCCCACCGAGTTTGTCTACTCACAAAAAACAGGGCTTGAAACGACTCTCTTTGAACTTCGAACTGAGATATTTTTGAATAGAACTCCCCAGATGATCCCAAGCCAAATCATATCGTAATTTTGACGACCATCTAGTGGAATCCTCGTTGATTCAGCATCGTCAAAAAGATCCCATTAAAGCTTGAGGAAGGCCGATCTACCATCACAACAGTGAGAGAGAGAGAGAGAGACCGGTCAAGGCCTTGCCTACAGTGGCACAAATATGGAAGTAAGGCGACGCTAAGGATCGACGACCCTAATGGTGAGGAGGAAGAGTCGCAGCGAGATCAACGTTGTTGGAACCTCGGTTGTGGCTACGAATGGTGAAACCTTTGGCCTTCTAATTGTCAAATGGCACTATGCAGCAGTGTTGTGGTGGCGTGACTCAAAGGATCGACGATCGGAAGGGACGACAACCTCGTTCCAAATTTGCGACGAGCAAGCAGCGATTGGTGACGACAAGAGCGAATGCGGCTTCGATTGCCGAGGTGAGTGGTATCGTGTGAAGGACATCGAAGCTCCAGTTCCAATAGCAGAGGGCTTCAACTCCTTTTCTAATGGAGCGAACGATGAAGATGGGGAGAGGTGGAGTTAGGGTTTTTGGTTTCAACCGGTGCGGTGCCCCCCTTTAAACTAGGGTCGTATCATGTTAAAAGGAAGAGAGAAGCAGATATATGTGAAAGGATGGTGGGGGAAGCGGGCTTAAGTATGGGCCAACTAATAGGGTTGAACCCAAAAGAATAAGGGAGAAAAGTTGGGCCGGGTATTAGGCTCAAATACAAGATGAGGTGATAGAAGCTAAAATGAGAATTAGTTATCAGGTTTTCGGGAACCCGGGTATTACAAATTTGATCATTAGTAATTATATAGTTTTATTATAATTTGGACAACCATATCAACTTCAATGAATATTTCCATATAAAATTATGAATACAAATAAAAATATAATGCATACATAATTAGAATTGAAAAGCTATATAAAAATCACTATTTAATGATTAGAATATCACCAACTAATACATTGAATATGGTCACATAGTTACATGAATATCACTAGCTAATGTAGTGAATATTACCACCCATTTTACATGACTATCAGTGAATACGACCACCTAGTTAAATGAATATCACTGGCTCATAAGGTGAATATGATCACCCAAGTTACACTTCCCTTTCGCCTCCAATCAATGACTTTGGATTCTGTCGATACCCCTTACAAAAGCAAACGAAAATTGTTAATAGTCGACAAACACAATAAAAAAACTCCTAAATCAAACCCTTAAATCACAGACAGAAAACATGACCTTCTAATATTACAAACAACAATAATTTAACGTAACTTGTCAATAGATCGAGATACTGAAATTGAGCGAGAAGAAATATCGAATAAACAATGGAACCAAAACCCCCAAATCGATTGTAATGGATGTTGTAAGAGAACAAGTAAAAATTAAACCCTAAAACACTAATAAAAGATGTTTCATGTAAAACTATATTCCAATAAAGAAGGATAAATAAATGCAATCAGATTGATTTCTTCAATGGCGGGAGAAAGAATCATCGAAATTGTTTATCGATATCATCAGATGTGGTGTGCATCTATTGCGCTTGTAGTTCGGTGATGATACACAACTATGGTGTGGTGGTCTGGTGACGATGGTTTTTCGACGACGAGAGAAAGAAGGGATGAGATTATGGGAGTAGTCGATGTGAAGAAGAGAGGTTGGGAGAAAGAAAGAAAGAGGAGATAAATTTTTACGTAAAATTGGGGAGAAGAGATAATACATTGGAAATAGAAAAGATTTTCTATCCAAAATTTTCTCTAGTGGAATTAATCTTGTGTTTTATAGTCCGTATCATATTTTACATCCTTTTTAAACAAAATCTCATCCATTTAAAAATTCTAATCTAATGGCCTATATTCACCCTCACTTTCTACTCTAATAGTACTTTCTAATAGATCCTTATACTATATATATATATGTGGAATAGTGCTCAAGTGAAATGCCTTCTTAGAGTAAAGCATGTAGTTAAAACCCATCAGTTAGAATATATACGATGGACGGATAAAATTGGGGAGAAGCACCATAACACATCCAAACCCGCTACTTTTAAGTTTCCTATATCCAAATATTAACCACAATCCTGATTTTTACGGGTTCTTTATTTCTCTCCTTTTACGAGACCATTCGAATTCTCTCTCTCAAATCAAAGCAACCGAAGACGATTTCAAATCATCTTCAATTTCAAGTTCAATCGTCGATAATCGGTAAGCAAGCTTATTGATTATGCTAATTTCTTGTTAATGTCCAAAGTATTCAGTAGAATCGCTGGAATTTACACACAATTTTTTAATTTATTTGCACGATAGAGATTTACAGTTCATTGGGTTTGTTTCAATGGTTATTTTTGAACTTTAGGGTTCATTTTGCAATATTTTGTTATAATTTGGCACTAATTTGTTTACAAGTCGGGAATTTTAGGGTTTATGTAGTAACGAGTTCAAGAAATTAGGATATAGTGTGTGGTGTGGATTATAGATGAGACGCATTCGATGGGTGTACTATTGCATGTGGTTGAGTTTGTGGAAAACGCGTTCAAAAATCTAATCAAATTTATGGTCATATACGTTTTTTTCGAGATTGATTGTGTATAAGGCATGTTGTTTTAGTTCTACACTAATGTGTGTCGAGTTAACTAGATGTCAAAGTCACCAAAGCCTAAGAGCAAGAACAAAAGGAAGCACGATAATGGTATACATCATTCAAATTTTTATAGATTATATTATTCAAGTTCATAAATATATTTTTTCATACCTGTTAATGAATGTTACATATCTGGAACTTACATATTGTATATTTAAAATATATTCAACTGTACATGAATGATTATTGAAAGCACAATTACTTATTATTCAACATGAGTTTTTTTCAACTGAATTTTATAAAGAGGATGAATAAGTAACATGTATTATTCTTGTAGAGCACAATTCTTATGCAACTACAGGTATAATGCTTCTTACATTGTTAATATTTGTTCAGTTCAATCCTTATGTATATTCATAACAATAATTGTTATGTAAAATCAATTGAAATTATTCAAGTGACATCATATTATTATTAAACATAATTTCTATAATTTTCAAACTATGTGTTAATTGATAGACAATAGATATTTCCTTGAATGGATTGGTGTTTTCAAATATGCTAGATGTTTTGATTAAGTTATATGAAAGTAAAACATGTTTTGATGATGACTTGCATGTAGTTGGTGAACACACAAAGCATTCAAAGGTCCATTTTAAGACATGTCACATCAAGGCAGTAAGTTGACAACGATGATGATGCTGATTTATTTGATCTAAGACCAGAAGAAAACGATGAGATTGAGAACACTAAATCTGAACAAGATAAAGCTGTCAAAATAATGAAAAAAGTTTATAAGCCAATTAGAGAATACAAAACCAGTAAGGGTAAGTTTTTAAATATCTTTAGTATGAATTTATAACTCTATGTGTTAATTTGTTACTTGTATTACCATAGGAAAAAGCTATTCATCAAGGGATGATGATTTTGAGGAATCAGATGATATGATGATCTCTAAAAGGTTAAGATGAAACATCAAATGAGTTTGAAGCAAAAGGAAGCAAAGAAAATCAACAAAGTTCAAGAGCATGTGAAGAAATCAAAGAAGTTAAAGTTGAGTGATAAGGGATGAATGATGTGATCGAGGTTCATTCTCGTAAGGATAGGATTGTTTTCCCGAGCATTCAGCACCGTAGCATGCCATCATATTTTGTGACTACAATTGACAAAATTAAGAATGAATCTCACTTGTCTACAATTAGAAGCATTGGTTTTGTGAGTTTACTACAACTCCCAGGTATGGACATCCCAAGGTATGTCATTTCATATTTGTGTAACCTAGTTAAGTATTACGAAAAATGTTTTTATTAAAATAGTTCTTATTGGTATAATTGCATTGTGTTTTTACAATTGTAGGAAACTTGGTCGTCGGCTCATCAATAAATATGATGCGAAGCGGGGGGTTCTGAATCTTGAGTATGGTCAATAAATAGATGTTAATGAAGATGATGAGGAGCTTTGTCTTGGGATTCCAGGTGGGTCTGTAGTTGTTGAGAGGTCTGATCCACATTATAACAAAGAGGTGGTAACAAAATGGAGGAAACATTTGAACTTAGACCAAAGCAAACAAGCACAATATGGTCATTTATCCAAACAAGGTGATGTGATAACAGCTACGGACAAGGCATCTGACACAAAGGTGTTTCTTCAGGATTTCTTGGTGCTATTCTTCTCTTGCATGGTTGAATCAACTCAAAGTGGTGTATGCAATCAAAACTTCGTGATGCCATTGAGTGAAATAAACAGGATGAGGGAATACAACTGGTGTGGATTAGTATTGAAGGTATTGGATGAGGCATATGAGAAATGGCAAGCCATTCCCAATTCTCAATTCTTTGGTCCTATAATATTTTTGACTGTAAGTTACATTTTAAATTGTAGTATATGCTTGTCTGGTTTTGAAAATTTTGTATGTTATACTGTTGACATCTGACTTTGTTGTTTGACTTAATTTGTTCCTTGTTTTTTAATTGCAGAGTTATTCCTAGATCTGTCCCCGTGTTTATTAGATGGTCGAATGAGCTATTATTAGCACGAGAGTCTGGTGAGATTGAAAAGGGTGGTTTTGGCAAAGGAAGGATAGAACCTCCACTAGTTATGATTAAAGTTGATGATGTTGTTGCTAACAAATGGAAGACATCTCATAATGTATAAAAGATCAATCGGTCAGGATATCAAAGGTAATAACTAAATGCTTACATGACATAAACATTAGCATTATGTAGTGATGACTCCTATGGTTGCATTAGAATTGGCAATTAAATATAGTGTAGATTGAAATATTATTCAAATGTATATGAATTATTACTCAAACAACATTTAATTAATATTCAGCAACAATTGGTAATTTAGTAGCTTCAAATGGTGTAAGACGGTTTTTGAAGAAGAAGACGTGGCTGAGGAGTGACGGTTTAGCTGGTTTGCATTTTCAATCGTGGTATAAAAGATTTTCTTTGATTCTAGTGTATATTTTTCTCATTTTTAAATGAGCAATTAATATTGACGGTTTAGCAGGTAGAGATGTTGCAAGAACAAACTCCGCCAATCTTCTGCTCGAAAATGTATCAAAAGCTAGCAGTCGCTCAATCAGGTCCCCACATTCAATGTAGCCGGTGCGGGTGTAGAGCACTTTGACCTCGTCTTCGTTGGTCTCCTTCATGGTGGGGTTAAAGCGAAAGTCCACCACCTTATCCCCGATCTCAAAATTTAGGAGTCCCCTCCTAACATCAATTATAGCTCCAACTGTGGCTAGGAATGGCCTTCCAAGTATAATTGGCACCATTGGATCCTCCGGCATCTCCATGACTATAATATCATTTGGGACAAAGAACTTGGCCACTTGTACTGGGAAATCATCAACCACCCCTGTAGGCTTGACACATGATCCATGTGTGCAGTAAGGTTGCCTAGTCGGGAATTAACACACTTCTTCCAGGTTTCTAATTCTCCCAACTATGCCAGTACACCTTTCATATGATTGTTGAGGTCGTCACGTACTCCATTGATTCCGTCAGGAATGCCTTGTACCCAAGATGGAGGCTCTTGATAGCCTGGCGACCTATAAGGGGCAAGCATTTTTTCTTGTGGTGGAGGTGCATGGCCTTGACATTGACTGTAATCCCCCCAAGCGGGGTAGTTGTTGTTCCTGTCATAATTTCTGGGCTGGTTTCGATATTGACCTCTCAAGTATTTAGTTTCAGCATAGGTTTTAACGTCGCTTACATGCTCAATGTTAGTGCAAGCAAATGTACTATGGGCTTGAGAGCCACATTCTTGATAATGTTGAGAGGTTTTAAAGAAACTTACTGTTTCTTGAGACAGTTGATCTCATCTTGCATGAATTGGAACTTCACATCCGGATCCACATCATTGTTCGGATTGTACAACTTCTTTTGGGGTGGCTAGGCTTGTTGTGTTCCATACATCTCGTCATAATTGGTTAGCTTGTCTAGCAATGCCCAAGCCTCATCGGGATTCATCTTTATAAAACTACATTCAGTGTGCAGGTTGATGCGATCATTCGTTGCAACATTAATCCCTTGAAAAACTTAGGTGACCCCGATGAGGACAAAACAAACAAACAAAAGTCAGGTTCGATCCCAAGAACAAGTAAATTCGGGCTTATAAATTGAAACTAATTCAATCCTAAACATGGAAAAACATGGTTCATCAGTACACAACACCAAATCGAAGCAAAGAGGCACAAATTTATCCATGAATTTTCGACCTAGATCTAGATATGCAAATCAACCAAAAATAACTATATATGCTCAAAAATTAGAAATAAAGATAAAGATTGAGGAAACATACCGTAGATCCGAGATATAGAAAGAAAATAAGAAGGATTTGAGATTGGTATTTTTGGATCTGTAACGAACAAGAGTGAAATTGCTCAGTACCGGCGTATTTTGGGCTCGGTTTTGCTGGTGTGCAGGGGTGCGTGACAACAGTGTGCAATGGCGGTGCGACAGTAATGGTTCAGCAGTGATGTCGTTTCGGTCGCGCGTGTTTGATTCGTCGACGAGTGCGAGAGTGAGTGTTTGGGTGCTCGGTGTCGGGGGAGTGGGGGTTGTTCGTAGGTAGGGTAAAGAAAATAAAAAGGAAAAGAGGTATTAAGAAAACATACCTGATGTCGGCCCAAAGAATTTTTCAGGCTTTACGAAAGGGGTCGGTATCGACCCCATGGGGTTCGTTATTGAGCCACCTGCAGTTTCACCGAATTTCTTCGTTTTGCTCGATTTTTGCCTTCTTTTTACTTGTACCACTTATGAAACCAGTTTTATTCCGACTATCTTAAACCTAATCTAAAAACAAGTCAAAAGAAAGCTAGTAAGAAGATCAAAGAAATAAAAACTAAAAGCGGGTTGCCTCGCGTAAGCGCTTTTTTTTAACGTCGTTAGCCTGACGAACTTACCTTTGCTAGTCTGATGATATGAAAGCCCATGTGGCTCGGATTTCCTCATCTGGATCAGCTTGCTCAAAGTATTTCTTCAACCGGTGCCCATTAACCTTAAAGGTGGCTCCATTGTTGTCTACTAGATCTACCGCTCCGTGGGGATAAATGTGGTGGACTAAAAATGACCCACTCCATCTTGATCTCAGGTGCCTTGGAAATAATCGGAGTCTAGAATTAAAGATGAGTACATTGTCGCCAACCTCATAGGTTTTTGGCACCAATTTCTTGTCATGCCATTTCTTGGTGTGCTCCTTGTAGATTTCGGCGTTCTCATACGCCCTTAGCCTCAACTCCTCTAGCTCTTGCAAGTCCATGAACCTTTTTGCCCCGGACTTGTCGTGATCCATGTTGAGCTCCTTGAGAGCCCATAATGCTTTGTGCTCTAACTCGACTGGCAAATGGCACGCCTTGCCATAAACTAGATTGTAGGGAGTGGTGCACAAGGGTGTCTTGTACGCCATTCTGTATGCCCATAGAGCGCCATCAAGCTTGGATGACCAATCTTTCCTTGAGCGGGAGACCGTCTTCTTTAAGATGCTCTTGATCTGTCGGTTTGAAACCTCCACTTGGCCGCTAGTTTGTGTATGGTAGGGTGTTGCCACCCTATGTCATACCCTATACTTAGCCAAACGAGCTTCAAAGCTCCTCTCTATGAAATGAGATCAACCATCACTAATGAGAACTCGTGGCACTCCGGACCTGGAAAAGATATTAGTTTTCATAAATTCGGCCACAGTTTTTGCATCATTATTTCTTGTAGCGATGGCTTCCACCCACTAAGAGACGTGAGTCATGAATGGATAAGTGTGGGAACTACCAAGGGTATCACAGAGGCTTGGGGCGTGCGGGAGGCATGGCCTAGTGATCGTCCCAATGGTGGTTCTAAGGGTTGTAAGAGAGGTAGGAATCATGGTGGCATCGATGCAAGGACGCTAGAAGCTCGCCTTGATCGATTGGACCCAAGTTGAGGTTCACGGCCTAAGGCTGGCCAGGGACAAGCACCGTGCGTCTGCGTGGCACGCCGAGACGCACCAGCGGGCGCGCGCTTGGTGCCGAAGCACTAGCGCTGGCGCGCCGCTGCGATGGTGCAAGGGCATGACAGCCTCGGTAAGGCTAGGCGCGCCGAGGATGCTGTTTTGGTTGATTTACAAATGTGGGTTGATTTGTCCAATGAATTTGCAATGTGAAGATTCCTAGGTTGAGAAATGAAGCTCAAGGACTATGTGGAAAAATTTGAGAGCAAACCAAGGCTTGGAACCTCAGTTTTAAGCTAGCTCAAGTTAGGAGCTGTTTTTGGTTTAAGCTGAATTTGAGCTAGGTTGTTGACCTTTTGGCTTTGCGAAAACGTCACCGAGCCTTGTAGGGACGAGACGCACATTTCATGTCTCGTGTGTGTGGGCGTGACAAGCTAGCTCGGAGCTAGCTTCCCCATGGATTGGGTCGCGCGCACCATGGGCCATTTTTGGGCTTTCCTTGAGTTTTGGATAAGGATGAAGTTTGAAATTTGAAAGTTTGTTGAGGGAAGTTACCAAGGTGGTTACAACAACTTTCCTATTCTTCTCCTTGATTTTCTCCTGGTTTTTCTCAACTAAATAACTTCCCATTCTCTCTCCAATAACCGCCCAACCCCTTTGCCTATAAATAGAGGCATGACGCCCCATTGGCATGGGTTCGAGAATTCATTCTTTTGAAGAGGGTCGTGAGTTCTAATAAAATCACGAGAGTTGTGTTTGATTATTCTACATCATCCACAAGACACTTATTGAAGAACGAGGTGCGTATATATGCAATGATGATACATACTTGCCACATGTTCATTGTATAGCAACGTTTTATCTCACAACGTTATTATGGTTATACCCTAGGCATATTAATAGGGGCAATAAACGTTGAAGGAAAGCGGGATCTCATCACGTGACTCGTTGCCTTATCTAATCAAGTCATGTTGTTTATGGTTTTAAAGTTTTAAATCGTGCTAACATAAACTAACAAAATTCGGCGGTGATTACCCTTGTGGTCTACACCCAACGAGATTACCTTCGGGTCTACTCACGAGATTACCCTTCGGGGTCTACTCAAACGTCTTGATTACCCTTCGGGGTCTACAAGAGCCGAATCTAACCTTCAACTAACAACAGTAACTAAAGCTAACAATCTTCAACAATTAATTATTATTTTAGTTTTTGTTGTTTTGTGACTTGCAAGGCAATTGATAATGGCAAGTATGAGTGAATCATCGATTAAGGAGATGGCCTCTAAGTTCGTGAAACTCGAAAAGTTTGAGGGCCTGGATTTCCTTCGATGGGAAAAGAAGATGCATTTCTTGCTTACTTCTTTGAAAGTCGTGTATGTGCTTACAACACCATGTCCGGAGGTACCACCCCCCATACCAGATGTGGTCGAGAATGAGACCGAGGAACAAAGCCAACAAAGGCCAACCATAGCGCTAGAACATAGGCGTTGTGAGAAATGGGAGAATGACGACTACATATGTCGTGGTCATATCTTGAATGGTATAGCGGATTCCCTCTTCGATGTGTATCCAAACTACGAGTCCGCTTGAGGTTTGTGGGAGGCACTCGAAGGGAAATATTTGACCGAAGATGCTTCGTCCAAGAAGTTCCTTGTTTCTAACTTCAACAATTATAAAATAGTGAAGTCTAGACCGGTGATGGATCAATACCATGAGTTGGTTCGCATCTTGGGACAACTTAAACAACATGGTATTGCTATGGACGAGAATTACGCCGTCTCATCCATAGTGGATAAGTTGCCTTCTTCGTGGAAAGAGGCAAAGCATCTTCTCAAGCATTCCAAGGAGGACATGAATCTTGTCCAACTTGGCTCCCATCTTAGGATTGAGGAGGAGTTCAAAATGAACAATAAAGGGAAGAAGAATGAGGACAAGTCCGCCTATTCGGTGAATACCATGGAGGCGGCCAAACGCAAGGGCAAGGGCGCCAAGTGGCCCAAGAAGTCCAAGGGTGGTAAAGTGAACAAAGGCGTGAAGCGTGTCTCTAATGAAAAGATTAAGGGGACATGCTGGAATTATGGCAAAATTGGCCACATGAAACGGGAATGCGATGCCAAACCCGTGCGCAAAGACAAGGGCGCGCCTACGCCTAAGTCGGGCTCGGGCGCAAGCCACGATCAAGGTAATCCAATGGAACTTGGTTTATCTAAAAGTGATTCATTATTTAGTGCATCTAAAATTGATGAATGTCTTGTCTTGAAGGATGAGAATTTAAATTGGTGGCTTGACTCGGGAGCCACCACCCATTTGTGCATGGACAAAAGATGGTTCAAGCACATGAAGGATGTGGAGGATGGTTTAGTTCTCTACATGGGAAACGAGTCGACGACTCCGGTCTTAGGCAAAGGAGACGTGCTTCTACACTTTACAAGTGGGAAGGAACTTATTCTACATAATGTATTGTACGCACCCAACATTAGAAAGAATGTTGTAAGTGGTGGTGTATTGAATAAGTTGGGATATCGATTGGTCTTTGAGGCCGATTGTCTAGTAATAAGTAGGGCAGTAATATTTGTAGGCTTCGGCCACTATAAGAACAATATGTTCCTACTTAATGTAATCAATAATAATAAAGTTATGTATGATTACATGGTGGTGTCAAAGGAATCGGTTTATGATTTGTGGCACGCGAGGTTAGGGCATGTCCACATGAAACGCATGTTGGATATGGCAAAGGATCAAGTTATTCCTAACTTTGAACCTACACAAGAAAAGTGTAAAACTTGCTTGCTAACCAAAATAACTAGGCTTCCTTTCAAAAGGATTGAAAGAGAGGAAGGGGTCCTAGGATTAGTCCATTCGGATTTGGGGGATTTGCATGCAACGCCATCGTTGGGTCAAAAGCGTTATTACATAACGTTTATTGATGACTACTCAAGGTATTGCTATATCTATCTTGGTCATTCTAAGAGTGAGGCACTTGATAGATTCAAGGCATACAAAACCGAAGTAGAATTGCAAACCGGGAATAAGATCAAAAGACTATGAACCGATCGTGGTGGTGAGTATATGGACAAGGAGTACTTTGAGTCTTGTGGTATAATCCATGAGACAGCGGCT
This sequence comes from Fallopia convolvulus, assembly GCA_964016875.1. Lineage (NCBI taxonomy): Eukaryota > Viridiplantae > Streptophyta > Magnoliopsida > Caryophyllales > Polygonaceae > Fallopia > Fallopia convolvulus. The sequence goes on from OZ024719.1 coordinate 30,871,342, forward strand.
CCATACACACCTCAACAAAATAGTGTGGTGGAACGAAAGAATCGTGTGCTTAAGGACATGGTAAATGCCATGTTGTCCTACCCCGTGAGAAAGAAATTCCTAAAAGGGTCCTAGAGTTGCATAAGCTTTTCTTTTGTTTATCTTTTGTTTGTAAACTTGGTACCTAGTAGCTTCCTAAATTTGAGTGATAGACAAACTTGTTGCTTGAATTGCATTGCCATTGCTTGTGCCTTTCTTTTGAGCCATTTCTTGTTCGTTTTACACCAAAGTCCTAACACTTGCAAGTTTGGCACTTTTCGAGTCTAAGTTGAGAATTGGTTGTGTGTGGCTCGAAGTACCACTTGCATGTTGGATTTAATTTGTTTGGTGAAGTTTGTGCAAGATGTCGGGATGCTAACGCCGATTCATCCGTGGCTGCTATGCTACAATCTATGCAACAAGATCTTCGTTCTTTTTGTTATAGGTTTGATGACATTGAGCAAAGGTTGTCAAGGCACGATGTACTTTTCCAAGCTGCGGGGCCACCTCAACCCGCTCACTTTGATGAGATCCAACAAGGGGAGCACCACCAAGGAATCAAGCTTCGAATCCAAACTTTCTCGGGAACCACCGGTGTCGACGCATGCCTCGATTGGATAGTTAAGACCGACACAGTGTTTGATTACTATGGCTATGAGGACGAGAGAAGAATAGTCGTCGCCACCGTCCACTTCACCGACTTTGCATACTATTGGTGGATACAAGACAAGGAGGCTCGACGATGTGATGGGCTCCAACCGATCCAAACTTGGCGTGAGCTTAAGTGTGCACTTCAAGAACGCTTTGTTCCACTAGACTCCGCCGAGAGGAACCATTCCAATCCATCGGTACCGAGCTCCAAACCGTGGCACAACCCTTCATCGAGTGTTACTCCGAGCCATCCCAAGAAGCCTAATTTTAGGCGTGACCAACCCCCGCCTCCTCCTAGGAAAGATGCGCCTCCGAGGCCCAAGCAAGAAGGGGAGGAAGGTATGAACCCAATTCAAGCTCCCCCACGACATGCATGTTGGCCTATCATCAAGAGAAGCTCGATGAATTCAATAGCTACTCCATGGACCGATTTCACTTCCAAGGTACCGTCGTGTATACCGTTCCTACTCCAAGGCGAGGATCAACTCAACAAGAGCAACGATGAGGTAATGCCGGAATTGTGTTCTTCGGATATCTCTGTGCAGCCTGGGAAATATGGCCATAAAACCCAGATCTCTAGCTTTTTCGTGCTGAAATTTGGTAGGAGTTAAGTAGACTTCTGTATTTGCAAGTGGGACTTGGAATCACTCAATTCCGAGTTCGGAGCTCAGAGAACGACCTCAAACAAGTTTGAACCAGAAGCTGTCCACAACACGGCCGGGACGATCGCTTGTCCCAAGATTGCATCTCTCAGGGCAGTTTCCTACACTCTTATCAACCATAAGCATGAATATGTGTTGCATATGTCACATTCCATTACTCAAATGATTTCATTTCCTATTTATGAGTTTGTGACATCGAGGCCTAAGTATTCTTGTTTTCATCATAGTTCACTATCTCAACACATGCCATTTTATAAAATGCATAGTTTCCATGCTTTCTTGAGTTGGAATTCACTATGTCCATTTGGGAGAAACTATGGTATGTTTCATGCATGTAGAGTCAGACCCACAAAGTGTATAGTTTTTGCATTTATCGAATTATATCATATTGAACTTGGAAATGTTGTTCTTAACTTGACATTCATAGATTATATTTGCTTGTGCTTCCCTCGATGTGTCCTTTGTTTTGCAGGCTTGATAGATTCGAGGACGAATCCTTTTCAAGGGAGGGAGGAGGATGTGACTACGCCTCGCAAGCCACATCATGGCATGGACGCCTTCGGTACCGAGCCTCCCAACGTCGATACCGAGCAATCCAACGTTGATACCGAGCACTCCAACCCCGGTACCAATCCTCCTAACCTCAGTACCGAGCCATCCACCGATGGGATAGAGCCATCCAACCTCCGTACCGAGCCTCCTAACCTCGGTACCGAACTGCGTACCGAGCCACCTGGGCGTGCCAGCCGCGCCAGCGATAACAAGGGCTCGAGCTCGTGTCTTGTAAGAAAATCTTCAAGATGGTCTCTTGATCCATGGAGCGGCGATCAAATATGAAGATGACATGGAATGCACGTTGCTTGTCACCGGGCGCGCCGAGGCCTTGCCGGGCACCAAGCTTGTGCCGAGTTGGCACATCTTTCTTGCCAAGTCAAGACACATTAAATGATGGTTTTCCAAGGGTTTTTCATCTTCAATTTTGGTTTAATGGCTAGTTATTGAAGAGGCTTGTTTGATGGCTGAATTTAGGATAAAAGGGGCGCCCCTTCTCCCTTGCTAGACGCCTTGATTTTGATCATGAAAACACTTATTTTGTATTGCCATGTTTAGGCTATGTTTTGAGACGTTTTTGCCTTGAATAAAATCGTTTGTTTTCTTTGTTTTACTCTTTGATTCGTGAGTAATATCGGATCACCATTGAGATCCAAGAGCAAGGTGCGTCACATCCTTGTCCTTGAATCTCGTAGCTTGAGTTTCGAGTGTGGTGAGTCATATCCACACCCTAAACTCATTCATATCCAACTACCCTCCATTTCCATCATCCATATCTGGTTTCACAACCCTTCACACGTCCACCTTCATCAACTTCGAGGGACTCCATCCGTTCCCTTGGAAAGAAGAGAGCAACCGAAGTTACCTTGCACCGACTCCACCGATTCGATCCTTATCAGTGACTCGTTCCATGTCTCGTGCCTCCGCGCCACAAGGCGCGATACAAGGCACAAGCGGAAGGGTGTCGCAAGGCGCGCCTTTGACGCCGAGTGGGGACGACGTCGGCGCAACGCCGATGCTCGAAGGATCAAACCCGAGTTAGGAGATGGGATCGCCGAAGCACAAAGCTGCGGAGATCGAGGGCGAGGATGCTCGAAGGATCAAACCCAAGTAAGGAGATGGAATGATGCTCTTGTGTGATTGGACCACGGGCGTCGGCGTCGCCAAGGGGCGAGTGGCGAGCGTCGGTGGCGCAAAGGGGTGAGCAGTGCTCTTCATCTTCCATGGGATTTTGAGCGTCGCTCCCATAGTCATTCAGCTCAAAATCACCCTCCAAGTCATCTTCATGGTTATAGCCCATTGAAAGTGGAGGTGGCTCGGAAAGAGGCCCCTTGCTTTGCTGTGGCGCAGCCGGTGCACTCTGTCTCGGTGCCTTGGGTGTTTTGGCCGTGATGTGGCACATGAGTCATTGTCACATCATCATCCCTCTCTTGAAAAGGGTTCATCCACGAACCTTCGTCCTACATCTCATCATCATCGTTAAGAAAATAAGGAGAAAGATCGGAAACGTTAAATACCTAGTGCACACCGTAGCTTGGTGGCAATTCCACTCGGTAAGCATTATCATTGATACGCTCCAACACCATAAATGGGCCATCACCATGAGGTTTCAGTTTTGAATTTCGGAGGATGGGAAAGCGCTACTTCCTCAAATGCACCCACACGAGGTCGCCTGGCTAAAAAAGGACTTCCTTGCGCCCTTTGTTGGCTTGGCACACATATTGCATGAGTATACTTGAATCCCTCCAAAGTTTAGATCTAGATGATGTGTAGATTGGATGTTTTCGCGATTGTACTGAGGTGGTGCAAAATCCACCAAGATGGAAATGGAACAATTGATGGAGCGGATGGAAGCGGATTGATGGTGCGTTAGATATGGATGTTGAGTCTTGGATATTACTCATCAAGATCCACAAACTATGTTGAAAGAGCTACGGATATGACTAACCAACAATCGAAAAAGGAGAATTGAAACGAAAAGAGCAAACAAACTTAGATTGAAAAACAAGTAAAAGAGAGAACATTCATGGTTTCAAGTCTTAGGAAGATAGGTGGCCAAAAACAAGCCTTATAACCCTGAACCCACGCCTCTCACAATTCAGCCACACTCCTCTCTTTATTACATAAAACACCCTAAAGTTTCAAGAAATTCAACTAAAACCCTTAACAAAATAAAAGTCAAGTTTTAGCACTAGTCGAACCAATAGTCACAAGAACACTCCAACCTTCACCGTCATTAGCCATCGGAAACTTATGAGCCATGAGTTCCTCCTTGATTGTGTCTTGTATTTAATTATCTAGGGCTTGCATGATGCGCCCAAGATAGGGCATGGCTCCTTGACTCGGCTTCTTAGCGCCTCGAACACCGACCTTGGTTGCTTGTCCAAGTGTAGGCTCCCCTTTATCATGCATATTGGGCTTGTCTTTAGGGATGGAATCCTCACTCGAATCATGGGACAAGGCGCTGGAAGAGGTAGAACCATCCATCAAAAGCCAAGGCGGGCCAAGGTCGGAATCCGGCGTGTGCAAAGGTGCACCACGATCTGCTTGCAAGGGCGCCCCAACAGGCTTGTTATTGAGAGGCGACCCCTCGGTAGGAGGCTCGACACTAAGAGTGTTGAAGGTGGGCTCGGTAGATGGACTCACTTCATCCCCCTCCCCTTTAAAAGGGTTCATCCTCGAACCTTGATCCTCTTCTCATGTTTCCTTGATCTTCCCCACTTGAAGCACATGTGTCCTCTCGTCCCGCCCTAGGATTCGGCTCTTCAAGGCATCAAAGCATGCCTCCATGGATAACATAGATTGTAGTAGGGACTGCAACATGGCCTCCACCGAATTGGAAGACTTGTCATTAACCTTTTGCTTGTGTTTTTCATCACCTATACTTGTCATCTAAACAAACTACATGAAAAGGAAGAGCAAAGAGTGCACTCGAGTTAATCACCAAAACATGCTTGAGATGGAAATCCGACAAGTTGCAAGTAGGAGATGAATAACAAAAGAAAACAAAAAAAGATACAAGCAAGCAAGACAAGTATGTTCTCGGTGTCGTTCCCGTATCCTAGAGTCGAACCAATTCAACAATCATGTAATGGACACAAAGGATGTTTTACACACTTGTTCCCCTCGTGATCCAGCCAAGAAAATTCAACAAAAGACAATCAAAACAAGCTCTTAATGAAGGGATTAAATACGGAGTAATGATCACCCTTTCAACTTCAAATCAAGCAAGAATGTACCCTTGGTGTCCCTCCACCATTTTCGTGTGAGAAAAATGCAGCAACGACTCAAACTTTTCGTCCTTCAACCACAACAAATCAAGGACGCAAATTGATCACAAAAATAGCGCAACAAAGGACACACACACACGAACAACAAGGACTAGTCGGAATTGGCAAACACTTGCAACGAGTGGAAATCCAAACTCGAAGCAAGGGTTAGATGGACTCATTATTTGATTCCATCGACATCCGAGCCAACAATGGAGCACACAAAGGACACTTGGAGGAGCCATGGCCTGCCCTAAACGTGCCTACAAGCTTGGATGTGGAGCCCTTGCGAAGGGATGGTGGCGCGCCCTTGCAGCCACTTGGTGCGCCCTTGCATGGGGATGATAGAGCGCCCTTGCCAAGGGACGGAGAGCTCTTGCACACGGCTAGAGGCGCGCCCTTGCCTAGGGTTGGCGCGCTTGGCCACAAGGCGGATTTCGGGCTTGATGCTGCCAAAGCTCAAGGAACTACACCACCTTATCTAGGGCATATTACGCGATCCCGAGCTAAGGCCATTCTATGTCAAGTACAAGAGGATCTGATGACCGGATCGATGGAGGGGATGATGGTGCAAAGAGATCGCCACGAGAATCCAAGGAATTCCGACAACAAACACCACACAACTGACCCGTCTTAAACTGGCTGGATCTTCGTCATCCGAACTCGGAATTGCGTGAGCCCAATTAAAGAAGTTAGATCTCTAAGTCTAGTTTAACCCCTCAAAATTTCAGACCTAGATGATGAGTGGATTGAATGATATGTCGATTTTACTGAGGGGGTGCAGAAACCACCGAGATGGATGATGGATCGAAATGGAGAGAACAAGGGGATATGGATGCTTGACAACTTGGATATGACTCACCAAGATCTCAAACAAACTAAGATGCTCGAGATTGTCGGATATTACTCACCAACAACTTGAACAACGAGAATTGAACGAACGAAAACAAGAACAAGAACTTGAATTGAAAGATGCAAGGAAAGTAAGCAACAAGGTTTTTCGTTCAATCTCCCAAGGGAGGAGGGGGATGGAAGACCATATAACCTAGATAACAAGCCTCACAAAATCAGCCCCCTATTTAAATAAAATTACAAATACAACCCATAAAAACCGAGAGTACATTAATCGTCCTCAACCGTTAAATTGTCACTTATCGAACCATGATGTATCATAAGACTCCAACTTTCACCTTTGCTAACCAAAGTCCAACTTATGAGCCATGAGCTCCTTCTTGATCTTGTCAAGCATTGCCCTAGCATGTGCTCGAGTGATGCGCCCAAGATAGGGCGTGGTACCTTGACTTGGCTTCTTAGCGCCTCGGACACCGGCCTTGGTTACTTGTCCAAGCGAAGACTCCCCTTTGTCGTGCAAATTGGACTTGTCATTAGGGACGAAATCTTCACTCAAGTAATGGGGAAAAGTGCCATCAAAAGTTCTAGAAGATTTGGCAATATCAAGGTCGGAATCCAACGTAGCGCAAGGCGTACAAGCCCCTTGCAAGGGCGCGCCGAGTGGCTCCGCATCCAAGCTTGTAGGCGCGTCTAGGGCAGGTCGTGGCTCCTCCAAGTGTTCCGGCGTGTGCTCCATTGTTGGCTCGGATGTCGATGGAATCACATCAGGAGCTCATGGGGTGTAGCATTCCGAAAGAGTGCATTGAAGATGGACGGAGTTTTATTTTGCTTCATGGTTCTAAATGACAATTCTACGGTTGAGGACACTTTTTAAGTTTTTGCGTTGTCGGGTTAATTTTTGTAAATTTCTTAAGTGAAGGGGCTAGCTTTGTGAGGATGGTTTTCTAGGTTTATATGGCCGGCCCCCTCATTTTCTTTGGTTAGACTTGGAGAAAATGGTTGTTTACTTTCCTTGCATTTTCAATTCAAAGTTCTTGATTTGCTTCGTTCAATTCTTGTTTTTCGATTGTTGGTGAGTAATATCCGACAATCTTGCATACTAGTTTGCTTGATATCTTGGTGAGTCATATCCAAGTTTCCGAGCATTCATATCTAACGTCATCATCATCTTCCACGACTTTGCTAGGAGTTTTCCGAGTTCTTCTTGGCGATCTCTTTGCACCACCTCCATCTCCATCGATCCGGCCATCAACACGCGAAGGTATCGCCATCTATATCTTGTTTCGACCTTGAATTTCCACTTGTTGTAAGTTTTTGGTTTGAACTCCTTAGTGGCTGCATTGTTGTTTTTGTGTGCGGCCATCTTCGAATTGTTGTCTTGTGTTGTTGGTGTTCTTGTGTCCTTCTTTTGTTGAAGTTCTTGGCCGAGTATGTGGATTAGCCATGGTTGAAAAACTGCTCAAAAAAATATCCAAATAGAACACCTCACTTTAGTGCATGAATTGATTGATCCTTTGCTGAATTTTGCTAAGTGAGAAACGTGGGATTGAGTCCAAAGCCAGCCTTGTTTTTGTTTTCATTACATTCTTGTGAACGATTTGGTGCTAGGATACGAGAAAGACACCAAGGCGGAACATCTTTTGTTGTTGTTTAAGTACCTTTGGATTTTTGTGAAAATCAGGAAAACCTTGTCGGCGGCGTAACGCTAATAAGGGGCCAGGCATAGAAAGAAAGATTGAGACTAGAAAAACCTTGTCCGGCGACGTAAAGCTACTAAGGGGCCGGGCACGGAAAGAGTAGTCATCTAGTAGTGCCAAGCAAAGGCCTACTCGAAACAAAAAAATAATAATTAATTCATAATACTTGTGTTGTGTCTTGGTGGTTTAGTAGCTTCCTAGCATTGTTTTCCTAAGCAAGTGTGTGGTGAATCTTCTTTTTGTTGCCTTTGTTGTTTTTGCATACTTGCAACTTGTCGGATTTTCATCTCGGGAAAGTCTTGGAGGTTAATTCAAGTGCACTCTATACCTTGATCTTTGCCGTGTTTCTGAAGATGCCAAGTGTAGGTGATGAGAAGGAGAAGCAACAGGTTGAAGAGACGTCCACTAGTTCGGTTGCTGCCATGTTGCAATCCATGCAACAATCTTTGCAACAATCAACAATCCATGGAAGCTTTGGAGACTCGTTTTACTAATAGGTTGGGTGATTTGTAGAGTCAAGTGCAAGGCCGAGATGATAGAGCCCGGGTACCTCAAACGGGGGCTCTACCAAGTGTGTTACAAAGTGCTAACCAAGTGGAGTAGTTGCACGAATAGGCCTCTACGTCTTACGTGCCAATCACGGAAGCGCAAGCATCCCTCGGCATGAGTACCTCCATGGGGGGTATTCCTCCTTACATCCCTCCTACGAGCTTCCACAAACCACACTTTGTGGCCAATTTCGGGGTAAGACCTTCATTCACTACATTTCCTAATTATATTCCTATTAGTTCCACTAACGTTTCAGGATATGGAGCGCCGAATTTTCAAGAGGCCAATGCTGCAATGGCCAATCAACCTCCCCCGATTTTGCATTTACCAAGGCGTGGCCAACTTGCTAGAGGACCGGCTAATGTTGACGCCGGGCAGCCTTGGCAAGGTGCGCCGTGCATCATGACGAGCGGCCCCGGGATCCCCATCACGACATTAAGCTGAATGTGCCGACCTTTTCAGGAACTTCCGACGCTGATGCATGCCTTGATTGTCTTGCCAAGATGGAGTCCATACACTTCACCGACTTTGCTTACCAATTGTGGCTCGAGGACAAGGCCTTGAGGAGAGCACGTCGAATGCCTCAACTTAACACATGTCAAGATCTAAGAGAGGCCTTAGAGGAGCGGTTCGTGCCTCAAGATTATACGGAGCACATCCATGCCAAGTTGGAGCAAGTGTGTCAAGGAAACCGGACTCCCGACGAATTCTACAACAAGTTGTGTATGCTCATTTTTCGTTCCAGCGTACAATTTCCCGACGGGTACGTTATCTCTAAATTTATCAATGGGTTAAATTTGGAACTAAAAAATGTTGTTAGTATGCAACACTTTAGTAGGGGTACCGATATTGAGCAAGTGCTTCATTACACTAACCATATCTACAAGCACCTCGCTCAACGGCGTTCAAGCCCAACTACTTCCCGGGCATGGCAGCTTTCATCCACGGCTCCTAGGGTGCCACCAAATCAGTTTAGGAAGCCGGAAATAAGGAAGGACTCGACTCATCAACCGAGGAAAGATTTCCCACCATGTCCTCGGCAAGAAGGAGGAGTAAAGGCGACCAATGTGAAGTGTTTCCAGTGCCTTGGCCATGGGCACTATGCTCGGGATTGTCCCAACGAACGGAAGGTTCTCCTTAACTCCCAAGGAGAGTACGAGTATGAGGAAGAAGAGAGGCTGCGGAAGAGGAAGAGGAGAGCCCTGAGGTTGAGGAAGACGGCCTCCATGTCACCGCCGAGGAGGGAGAGTGCTTCGTGGTCCAACGGACGCTCTTCATGACGGAGAACTCCACAACATCTAGTCAACGGGAAGTTATCTTTCACACACGATGCAAAATCATGGATAAGGTATGTAGTGTGATTATGGATAGCGGATCTTGTTGTAATATTTTTAGTCAAGAGGTGGTGGATCGCTTTTCCTTGAAAACTACCTTATCCTTTATGTTGGTTGAATTCTAACGCCCCGATCCAAGTTAAAGAAAGGGCTCGTATTTGCTTTTCTATAGGGCCTTACAAGGATGAGGTGGAGTGTGATGTGGTCCGATGACCGCTTGTCATCATCTTTTGGGACGCCCTTGGCAATATGACAAGGGAGCTATTCATGATGGCGTCTCCAACGAGTATCATTTTCAAATGGAGGGAAAGAAGGTGACATTGCATCCTATAACCCCCCATGAAATTATGTTGGACCACGCAGCGAAGGAGCAAAGAAAGAAGCATGTTCTTCGAGAGGGAAAGAAGGACAAGAAGCTAGCTTTAGGCGGCCCTTCTACACCCTTACTTTTGGGTAAACTGAAGGAAATACTTCATACATTCAAGGGAAGTGGCGTTTGTCTTTTGCTTGTTTTTCAAGAATCTTATTTATCTTCCCAAGAATTAGTTGATCTTCCTCCTATTTCTAATCTTTTGAAGGACTTTGGGGAGCTTTTCCAAGAAGAGGTGCCAACGGGACTACCACCGCTTAGAGGAATCGAGTGTCAAATCGACTTTTTCCACGGTGCCACTCTACCGAACCATCCAGCCTATCGAGCCAATCCGGAGGAAACTAAGAGCTTCAACGGCAAGTTTAAGAGCTCCTTAATAAGGGCTATGTGCGTGAGAGCCTCAGCTCGTGTGTCGTGCCCGTCATTCTTGTGCCTAAGAAGGACGGCACATGGAGGATGTGCGTTGATTGCCGGGTGATCAACAACATTACGATCAAGTATCGTCATCCGATTCCGAGGCTCGAGGAAATGCTTGACGATCTTCATGGGGCGAGTTTCTTCTCCAAAATTGATCTTAAGAGCAGATACCATCTAATAAGGATGAAGGAGGGAGATGAATGGAAGACGTGTTCAAAACAAAGCAAGGCCTTTACGAGTGGTTGGTTATGCCCTTCGGATTAACCAACGCTCCGAGCACTTTCATGCGCTTGACGAACCACATCCTCCGTCCTTTTATTGGCAAGTTTGTGGTTGTGTACTTTGATGATATTTTAATTTGTAGCCACGATTTATCATCCCATGTCGAGCACCTTAGGCAAGTGCTTGAAGTTTTGAAACGGGAACGCCTATTTGCTAACTTCAAGAAGTGCCACTTTTGTTCGGATCACGTGGTATTTCTTGGTTTTGTTGTGAGTAGGAATGGATTTCAAGGGGATGAAGAGAAGGTGAAGGCGATTCAAGAATGGCCAACACCGACAACAATGACAAAAGTCCGGAGTTTCCTTGGATTAGCCGGTTTCTACCGCCGGTTTGTCCATGATTTTAGTACCTTGGCTGCGCCTTTAACCTTCCTTACCAAGAAGAATGTTCCATTTATGTGGGGAGAGGCGCAAGAAGAGGCCTTTGCAGCCCTTAAGGCTAAGTTGACACAAGCGTCGTTGTTGGCTCTTCCCGATTTTGGCAAGATGTTTGAGATCGAGTGTGATGCATTGGGAATCGGGCTCGGTGGTGTACTTATGCAAGAGGGACGGCCTATATCCTATTATAGTGAGAAGCTTGGAGGTAGCTCAAGTACCCCATGTATGACAAAGATCTACTTGCTCTTGTTCGAGTGCTACGGGCGTGGGAGCACTATTTTTTGCATCGGGAGTACTATTTTTTGCATCGGGAGTTTGTTATCTATTCCGATCACGAGGAGTTGAAGTACTTGAGAGGGCAAGTAAAACTGAATCGAAGGCATTCCAGATGGGTTGAGTTCATTGAATCCTTTCCCTATGTCATCCAGCATAAGAAAGGCAAGGACAACGTCGTCGCCGACGCGTTGTCCCGGAGGTACGCTCTCTTATCTTTACTAGATGCTCGATTGCTTGGATTTTCTTTCATGAAGGAGTTGTATGCTCATGATGATGAGTTTAGTGACATTTTTCATTCTTGTTTGAAGGGGGGAGTCGGGATCAATTTTATTTGCATGAGGGTTTTCTTTTTAAGGGAACTCGCTTGTGTGTGCCTAGTGGTTCGGTTAGGCGATTTCTTGTCCAAGAGGCCCATGGAGGTGGCCTCATGGGACATTTTTGTGTTATGAAGACTTTGCATATGCTTAGGGAGCATTTCTATTGGCCTCACATGCTTAGATCGTTAGAGAACTTTTGGGCTTCATGTGCTATATGTGTGCGTGCAAAGTCTAAAGTGCACCCTCACGGTTTGTATACTCCTTTGCCTATTCCTAGTGCCCCATGGGAGGAGATTTCTATGGACTTTGTGTTGGGGTTTCCAAGGAAAAAAAGGGGTAGGGACTCTATCTTTGTGGTTGTTGATAGATTTTCTAAGATGGCACATTTTATTGCTTGCCACAAAATCGACAATGCTGTTAATGTTGCCACTTTGTTCTTTGATAATGTGGTTCGGTTGCATGGGGTCCCTAAAGCTATTATTTCTGACCGTGATGTTAAATTTCTAACTTTCTTTTGGAAGATGCTTTGGTCCAAGGTAGGAACCAAGCTTTTATTCTCTACTATTTGCCACCCGCAAACGGATAGGCAAACCGAGGTCGTTAATCGTACCCTTGGTGCCTTGTTGCGTTCTATTTTGAAAACTAACTTGCACAGGTGGGAAGAGTGTCTTCATTTCATTGAGTTTGCTTATAATAGGTACGTTCATTCCGCTACAATGAAGACGCATTTTCAGGTGGTGTATGGGCGCAATCCTGCTACACCACTTGATCTAGCGCCTTATGCTATGTCCGATCGAGAGAGTCGTGAAGGACGGGACCGGGCTGAGTATAATAAGCAGCTTCATGAGGATACTTGCCTTCAATTGGAAAGGCGAACTTTGCAATACAAGCGCCAAGCTGATAAAGGGCGCGAGGAGCTGATTTTTGAACCCGGCGACCTTGTTTAGGTTCATTTGAGGAAGGAGAGGTTTCCTACTCTTCGGAATTCTATGCTTAAGCCACGTGGAGATGGGCCATTCCAAGTGTTAGAGCGCATCAACGACAATGCTTACAAGCTTGAGCTTCCTCCGAATTATGGTGTCCATGAGGTATTCAACGTATCCGATCTTGTTCCTTATTTTTCTGACGAAGATGTTGTGTATGAGCAGGATTTAGGTTCGAGCTTGGATGCGAAGCCCTTGCGAAAGGATGGTCGCGCGCCCTTGCAGGCACTCGGTGGGCCCTTGCATTGGGATGATAGCGCGCCCTTGCTAAGGGATGGAGAGCCCTTGCACACGGATGGAAGCACGACCTTGCCTGGGGTTGGCGCGCCTGGCCACAAGGCGGATTCCGGGCTTGATGGATCCAAAGCTCAAGGAACTACACCACCTTATCTAGGGCGTATTACGCGATCCCGAGCTAAGGCTATTCTATGTCAAGTACAAGAGGAGCTCATGGGGTGTAGCTTTCCGAAAGAGTGCATTGAAGATGGATGGAGTTTTATTTTGCTTCATGGTTCTAAATGACAATTCTACGGTTGAGGACACTTTTTAAGTTTTCGGGTTTTCGGATTAATTTTTGTAATTTTCTTATGTGAAGGGGCCAGCTTTGTGAGGATGGTTTTCTAGGTTTATATGGCCGACCCCCTCATTCTCTTTGGTTAGACTTGGACGAAATTGTTGTTTACTTTCCTTGCATTTTCAATTCAAAGTTCTTGATTTGCTTCGTTCAATTCTCGTTGTTCGATTGTTGGTGAGTAATATCCGACAATCTTGCATACTAGTTTGCTTGAGATCTTGGTGAGTCATATCCAAGTTTCCAAGCATTCATATCCAACGTCATCATCATCTTCCACGACTTTGCTAGGAGTTTTCCGAGTTCTTCTTGGCGATCTCTTTGCACCACCTCCATCTCCATCGATCCGGCCATCAACTCACATCAAATGGAGTCTCTCCCTCTCTTGGAAAGGGGAAATATTAACACAAATTCCATGGAAATATCTTCCCACGGAACATGTGAAATCGGGAGTGGGGTGTATAGACCATGTGGTTGCACCCTTGACTTAGCACGCAAGCATGTCATGCAAGAAGCACAAATTTTTCAACAGTTTTAAGCATGCTTGGCCAGAAAAAGTGGTCTTTTAATATATGCAATGTTTTCATCACACCAAAATGACCCATGAGGCCGCCCCCATGGGCTTCTTGCACAAGCAAATGCCGAAAAGAACCCCTCGACACACATAGTTTAGAAACTTTGAATACAAAACCATCATGCAAATAAAATAGGTCCCCGGTTCCCTTAGCTAAACATGCTTGATATATTTCATGAAAATTAGAATCATTCTCATATAATTCACGCAAATATCCAAAATCGAGCATTTTAGCATCAAGGAGAGAAATTAGAGTGTACCGACGAGAGAGGGCATCGAAGACGATGTTTTCTTTCCCCTTTTTGCGTTTGGCGATGTAAGGGAACATCTCAATGAGTCTCACTCACTTAGCATGGCGCTTGTTCAGCTTGCTTTGGCCTTTGAGAAATTTGAGCACCTCGTTGTCGGAATGTATGACAAACTCGCGTGGCATAAGGTAGTGCTCCCACGTTTTGAGTACTTGGACAAGGGCCAACAATTCCTTTTTGTAGGTGGGATTTGTTTAACTCAAAGCCACTCAATTTCTCACTAAAATACGCCACATGTCTTCCCTCTTGCAAAAGAACCCTGCCTAAGCCAATGCCTGACGCGTCGCATTCGATTTCGAACGTTTTGTTGAAATCAGGCAAGACTAGGAGTGGCGCTTGTGTGAGTTTGTCTTTGAGGATGGTGAACGCATCTTCTTGAGGCTCTTCCCACAGGAATGGTACATTTTTCTTGGTGATCACGGTGAGAGGCGCAACTATGGAGCTAAATCTCTCACGAAATGGCGATAGAAGCCGACCAAACCAGGAAAACTCTTCACTTGCGTCATGGTTGTGGGAGTCGACCAACCTCGGATTGCTTTCACCTTCTCTTCCCTACTCACAACAAAGCTAAGATTTACCACATGATCCGAACAAAAGTGGTAGGCATTCATTTCTCAAAACGTCTAACAAATAACTAAGGTGTTCTACATGGGACTCAAGGTCGTGGCTATATATGAGAATATCACCAAAGTAAACAACCATGAATTTACCAAGAAAGGGGCGGAGGACGTGGTTTAGGGTGTTCGACGTGGGACTCAAGGTCGTGACATCCTTCTTAGCCATTATGTATCTAACGGCCTCATGGTCAGTATAGACAATCACCCTAGAGCCTACTAGATAGAAACAGATTTTTCAAAAGCGAAAACCACGACAAGGAATTCCTTCTCTGTCGTGGTATACTTACTCTACACCTCATCAATCGTTCCTTGTATAGTAGATAGTGTGAACCTTTTTATCTTTCTGTTGCCCTAGCATTGCACCAACGACATAGTCGTTGGCATCACACATGATCTCGAAGGGAAGTGTCAAGGCTGATGACTACATTATAGGAGCAGAGACAAGTGCTTCTCCTAACCTGTGAAAAGCTTCCAGACATTCTGGAGACAGCTCAAACACTACACCTTTCATTAGTAGGTTAGTTAAGAATTTAGCTATCATAGAAAAGTCTTAAATAAAACGTCTATAGAAGCATGCGTGTCCTAGGAAACTCCTAACGTCTTTTACAGAAGAAGGGGGATGTTGTGTTTCAATAAGCTCGATTTTAGCCTTGTCTACCTCTATCCCTCTCTTAGAGTCGAGATGTCCTAACATAATCCCTTAGCTTCTTGAACCACAAAGTGGCATTATCTCAATTTAAAACAAGATTGGTTTCTTCACATCTATTAAGAACTTTAGCTAGATTAACAAGACACGCATCAAATGAAGAACCATAAACAGAGAAATCATCCATGAAAACCTCTACTATATCCTCTATCATGTTAGAGAAGATAGCCATGATGCATCTTTGAAAACTTGTAGGGGCATTCCAAAGCCCGAATGGCATTCTTCTATATGCAAAAGTCCCATAGGGACAAATAACGTTTGTTTCTCTTGATCATCAGGATGTATGAGAATCTACCAAAAACCACTACTATAAAAAAACCTTTATAACACGAGCGTTTTTATACATATAACACGAATATAGTACGAAATAGGTCCGGGTTTCATGTTGGTGTAATAATTGAGTATATAACCCGGATGTTAAAAACACGTCCGGTTTAAAAAAGCTAGACTTTATAACCCGGACCTTTTATCCCCGAGCTAAAAAGTTCGTTTGTAAAGTAAAAAAATAGACCTCTTAGACCGTATCTTAGATGACGGGCTAAAAACTCCTCTGTTAAAAAAAACATTTCCGTTTCACCTACTATACACACCTATTGCATTACAAATTATAATATTCATATCCTAATGGTTTATTTCACTAGTATGAAGCTTCCAATTAGGTCCTTAAAAGTGCTTGAGTTTTAATTGAGGTATCTGAGAGTGCAAACACAATCTCATTGCTGCACCATCCTATATGTTCCAAGAAATAAGATTACTACACACAAAAAAAGCACTGGGAAGAGCACAAGAAAAGCTTTCTAACAATTGAGATTTTTAGAAAGCTTAACATACTTTGTTGCATTTGCATTAGTTTGTTTGTTGTTACTAGTTCTAGTGTTGGAATTTCTAACATATGTAACAATGTGGTATTTTGTAGCAATCTGGTCCTCTGCAAGAAGGGGTCGGTAGCGACACTTCAGAAACCGTCTCCTCCTCACTTCCTGCAAGGAGCCTGGGTAACAACCCATGGAGGGTCGGTATTGATGTTGCATGCCTGTCACGCGGATGACCCGGGTAGGATCCTTGGCAACGGCGCCAATTTGTTGAAAAGGGTTTTACTTGACCAAAAAATAAATTTTTAGATCAAGACCCCATTGAGTACATTGGATTCAGGTTCGTCCACGGGAAGAGAAGTCAATGTTTAATTACTAGTCTAAAATGCAAAAGGAGAACCAAGCAGATGAAATAATTGAAGAAAGAACTAAACAAAACAACGCAGTCGTAACACTGAAAGGCTAGGTATCGATCCGGATGGGATCGGTAACGAGGTGTAACGGAGATGAGAATTTAACCAAAGCGAAGGAAAGATCTAGGATTAGGATTTACCACAACATAGTCATGTAATTAAAACAATATGAATCATAAAGATCATGCCTTTAAGCACAAGTAATCAACTTCCATTGAATCAAATAAGCAAATCAATCAACTTTCATAAATTAATTCACTTTATCTAATTATCTTGATCTATAGTTCTCAACTTTCGTTTCAAACTTAATTAATATTCAAAGTCACAACTTTCTCTTTCGATCAAGTCATAAACATGAATTATTTCAATTTTCATCAAAGCATAAGCAGAAACAAGTAGAAAATAGATAAAAGGCAATCAAATCATTCATTCATATCATTATCATGCACAACTATGATGGGTTTTTACCCCCAACCCTAAAACAAGAGAACTACTTACTCATGGTGAAAAAGAAATAATCAATAGAATTGAAGGAAAACATGACTTGAATTAAACTAGAAAACATACTTGATTCAAAACTACACTTGTCTTCAAAACCAAACAAGATCACAAAGAAGAATTCCCACAAATCTCTTCCTTGTGCCCTAAGCAATGTCCAACTTGTCTCTCAATCCTTAACGTGTGTGTGAAATTAGAGAGAGAGAGAGAGAGAGAGAGAGAGAGCTCCTAAACTTTGTCCAAACAAGGGTATAAATACTAAAACATTTATCTAAAAAGTTTCTTTAAAGATAAAAACTACCAAACTAAAAAGATATTGGAATATTCTCCTTAAAAACACAAATTTTGTCACACCTACCGACACGAGGACCCTCGGTAACGACCCCCATCAGGGTCGGTAGGACTCTTTTTTTGCTGAATTCAACAAGTTGTCTTCCTGAAGCCCTCGGTACCGACCTCTCATGGGTCGGTAACGAGCTTGTTTTCGGCTTGTTTCCTTTTTTTCTTGACTTCTTCTCTCTGGATTTACTCGAGGTCTTCTTCCAACATCTTCAACTCTTCTTCCTTGGCTATGCTCGTGTTCTTCGATGGCCATAAATGCTTCCAATCCACTTCAAAACTGCACACAGACACAAAACTTGCGTAGTTTTCATACTTATCGCAAAATATGAAAACTAAAGAAAAACACACACAACACACACAAAAACACAACTAAACAAGACCTAAAAAACATGAAAGACACAATAAAACAAGGCTAAAAATACGGACATCAATTAAATCCTGTGTTGAGTTGAAAACCCGAAAGTGTGGCTCAAGTAAAAATCAGGGGCCCGGGCCAACATTAGACTAGGGTAATAAGAGACTAAAAAAGAGTGAAAGTGAGGTGGGTAGCATATCTATAGAAAAATTAAATGAGCGGTTAGGTGAAAACCCAAAAGGGCGCCTAAGAAGAATGAGTGACATAAATGAGTCCCTAGGAAATTCTTGTTTGGGCTTGGGGATCATGGTTTATGGGTTCTTACTTTGATTTTGATATGTATGTTATGAGTGATAGATAAAGCGTGGATTTTGTTGTATGCACTTTCATTCTCTTACTTGGGTTCGGGTTGTGAGCTTATTGATGAGTGCTTTTTAGTTCTGGATCATTTTCTCCCATTACAGCTCGCGAAACAGTTTGACCTGTAACAGCTACGGGATAGCTGAGGACCAGTCCGCAGATGTTGCCGACTCGGGCTGGGAAGATTCATCAAGTCCATGATCGCGAACCACTTTCTGGGCTCGCGCAATTCCACGTTATCACGATCCGAGGTGGAAGATTCTATCTATCTATTTTAATATTAGTTTCCTTTCTTTTGAGCTAGTGTTTTGAGTTGGCTATTTAAGCCGTGTTTCAGACTTTTTTGGAACATCTTAGACTTTTTACCTGTTTTTATTCTACTTTGCATTTTGTATTCTTTCAATGGAGAACTAAACCTCTAAATTCTATTCAATTTGAAGCTTTCAGACTCAAGTTTATTGTGAGATTCTTCTATTCAAGTCTATTTGTTACAAGTTATTTCAATTCTCTTGTGCTTAATCTAGATTGATTGTGCCAATTTCATCCTTGTTTAGCTAACTTTTTGGAATTATTATTCTCTATTGCTAGATTTAGGTTTTTTCGTAGTAAAACCTGATCTTTGTAGCAACTCATTATTTTAGGACTCGTTGGCCTTAAACAATTGAGAAGGAGATTTGAATGCATTTTTAATTGTTTGACTTGTTGGAATTCAATTGCATGTATCATCCATATCCTTGTTCTTATTGCTAATGTCCTTGTAATCCATTATCATTTCTTGTGTTATTTGGATATTAAGTTTGCACATCTCGTTGTCATGTTCTATATATGATCAAGATAGGAATAACTAAAGGGAATAACTTGTTTGAATAAATGATCAATAACTTGATGATGAATTTTCTCATTCTCTCTTAAGACTGAGGCTAAAGCATGGGTGATATCATCTTCCTAATCATTCTTAGCGATGGTTGATGCCCCATTTCTACCATTTGGCCAGATATCAATGATATGCGAGTGTCACCACGTGCGGGAGTGGACTTGGTGTGGCTTGATTGACCATGCGCATAACGTTGGCTGATTAGAACTAGGGTTTTGATCTCAGTTTTTGTTCGGCACAGGCTCCGATTTTCGTAACTGCATTTGTCCACAGATGCAACTTTCTTATCCGCAGTCACGATTCTCTTGGTCGTGGTCGGGACTCTCTAGGCCGCGGTCATAGTTACGATCCATGACCGTGGTTGCGCCTCCTAGTTTGCACGATGGATAACGATTTGTAAACTTCGATTGCCCTAGAATTCGGTAACATGCATTGTTGAGTCCCATACTCAGTCAAGCCCATGAGATTCGGACCGTGCAGTGTTACAACTGTCAATTCCGTCGCTCGACTGACGGCTCATGCAATGA
Organism: Fallopia convolvulus; assembly: GCA_964016875.1. Classification (NCBI taxonomy): domain Eukaryota; kingdom Viridiplantae; phylum Streptophyta; class Magnoliopsida; order Caryophyllales; family Polygonaceae; genus Fallopia; species Fallopia convolvulus. The sequence goes on from OZ024719.1 coordinate 30,890,905, forward strand.
GCGACCATGCTTGCGAGAGGAGTCGATTCAATGTTCAGGTCGTCTTCTATCAAAGTGCCTTGCTCGGTATGCACTAGGTATCGATCCTCCGAGCAAATATCGGATTGTGCGATCGCCCTCTATACTACTGTTGCGGGCATGGGTGTCTGTTCCGCTATCGCGGACCTGTTTACTAGGGGCACCGCGTTCGATTTCACTTTGAGCGATTGCCCCAAGGCTTCGAAAAACCACTTCTTGATCGTTTGGGATCGATTCCAACACCATAATTGCATGGATCGACTGCTCGTTTCTCACGGACGGCGCCAACTATTAGTGCACAAAAATTCGTCTTCAATGCACTAGTCAAGTACTCCCTTCTTCACCTTCCGTTCCAACTACCTCTTTAACCTAGAACCTGCAAAACAATGGACAAAGGGGGCAGGGAATTCCTAATCCACCTCCAATGCCTAACTCAGAAGAGCAATTGTCGAATGAACGTTGAGGTAAATGAAAAGACTTACGTGCGAGCTCTGCGAATATGAGGTGCACATCATACATGGCGAAGACATGTATTTATAATGAATGAGAGGGAGAGAGAAGGTCAAAAACTCTATCTCTTAGGGCATGTTCCATGCCCAACAAGCGATTTATTGCTCCCCAATCCAAGTGGAAATTCTATCTTTCGACTAAGATTGAATCCTCCATCATAATGAATAACCATCATATTTACTTCTATAATAAAATACTTTTAAACATAGAAAAGCATAATAGATATAAGTACATTTATGACAGATAATAGCAAAAATCAGTCTGGCAATTAATTTTACCTACTCACAATATCTTTATTAAATTATGTCATGATTATTCCTTCTAAATAACTGAATTAAAATATATCATGCTCGAAGTGATAATTTTCATTCCTTAAGTGAATGAAACAACTTCATTTGATCTCTTAAATGATAATTCTCATTCCTTGTAGTGAATGTAATAACTTTATTTATCCCTAGGCTAATGATAGTTCTCTTCCCCCGTAGTGGATGGAACAAATGATTCATTCCCCCAAAGTGGATGAAAAAATAGAATTTTATATTCCTTGAAGTGAGCGATGAAAATAAAGTCATCTATTGAAACAGATGACAATTTTCATACCAAATTACAAGAGAAATTCATCTCTAGAAGAAGATGATACAATTTATATTGTCTCTTGGAGTAGATGGTTAGGGTTTACAAAAATATCACATCCTGAAGTATGTGACAAAAATGTCTGAGAGACATCTTGTCCAAATTTTTAATACGAGAAGTCGACAATGTGTTATGTTATTCCTTAATTTAATTATTAATGTTATAGTTTACATATACTTTTTTTAGAATAATGCTCTAGTAAAAACATCTCTTAGAGTGTAAGCGTGTGGTTAAAGGACATCCGTCGGATTGGAATAAATAAATGGATAGGATTTAAAAGAAAAGAGGTGTAAAAAGCTTAGATGGGGGTGTTTTATGGGATAATTTCAATTAGGGAAGGAATTAATTATTATTTTTATTTTCGGTTTAAATAGCCTAAAATATCAAGCATATTAATTTTCTTTCCTTTTAACGTTTATTATCTCTCTTCCAAATCAGATTTATTGTTTTGCTCTGTTTATCGGTGACGGTTTAGGAGCAAAGAACATCGGCGAATGGTGAGGCAAATCGCGACGAACTTTAGCAAATTGGTAAGTGTAATCATTGTTTTTAGTATCTTTACATAGTAAAATCGTTGTTATTATCATTTACGAACTTGTTTGGTCAAATTGTAGTTCGAATTGCATAATTTCGAACTTTAAATTGAGAAAAATCGATGGCGTTGATCCGGTGCACCGCAACGAATAACGATGGCGCAAGTATGGCCGATCCCAGAGTTCGGTTAGGGATCTGAGTGTGGATCGATATATGGCTCAAACTAGGGTTTGTGTCTTTGGGTTGAGCGGAAGAACGAAGAAAGAAGATAGGCGTGAGTCAATTTCAAGAGAAAGAGTAATCTATGATTTGTTATTCATGAATGCACACGTTGTTTTTCATACATGTGTGACTAGTTTTTTATATACTCATGCCTTGTTATTCATTTTTGTGTGCTGGTTTTTGATATACTCATGCCTTGATATTCATCTATACGTGTTTTGTTTTTCGTATATACATGCCTTGTTATCCTCCTATGCATTATTTGTTTTTCGTATATACATGCTCTTACTTTAAAATAAGATTATTGTTCAAAAGAATGTATTTTGTATTTCAAGAGAAATAAAATTCTTTTTCAAATCACGTAACATTAGAACTATTCAATTAATTATAAGGAGTTATTCTATTGTTTTTACACAGACTGATGCATAACATTACAGAAGAATTCAAACATTTTTCAGAGTATTCATCATTGTTATTCATAAGCAGTATAATGATTATTCATAGCATAACATAATACACAGAATCACAACTTTTTAACAATATTATATATTGTTTTTCATAAGCATTATAATTGATATTCAATAGTATAGATTATTTATGTCCATAGTCAATACATTCTAATTATACTAGTGAAAACCATTGAATAAGTTTAGTTATTCAGGATGAACAATGTTGTTTTTCAACTACTTTCATTTAGTTATTCATATTGATATGAATGTATCCATATATGAATTGTAGCTGTATCAAACAAGTTTTGTGTTATCATTTGTGTTTAACCCAGTTTTCAAATGGAACAGACATTGGAGAAAAGTCAAAGCGCACAAGGTCCAATTTAAACGACTTCGCACCAGGGAACATGTTCCAAATGATGATAATGTCGATGTATTTGACCTCGGTCAAAAAAAAATTGTAATTCATAATCATTGTAATTATTACTCATGAGCAGTGTAATGATTATTGATAGCATAACTTAGTACAAAGAATCACATATTTTTCACATATTAAATATTGTTTTCAGAAGCATTGTAATTGTTATTCAATAGTATACATTATTTATTATAATACATTCAAATAATACTAGTGAAAACCATTGAATAAGTTTAGTTATTCAGGATGAACAATGTTGTTTTTTTAACTACTTTCATTTAGTTATTCATATTGATGTTATTCTTATGAAATGTAATTATATCAAATAAGTTTTGTGTTATCACATGTGTTTAACTCAGTTATTCAAATAATCATATTGAGTTATTCAAACCTCGACTATAAATATTTTATGATTCTATAATTATTCAAACAATCAAATTAAGTTATTCAAACCTCATCTATAAATATTATACGATTCTATAATTATTCAAACAATCATATGGAGTTTTTCAAATGTCAACTAATAGATATTCAATCCCTAAAATCATGCAACTTCCATATGTAAGAAAATATGGGATTTTTTTAATTTCACAATCCCTTAAATTTAGCAACAAGTATTTTCACAATAACGGTTACAAGATTTTCAATCGTGTTAATTTAATATTTTCATCATTTTTTAAAATTATTTTCAACAACTAGTATCCCTCTAATCTTGCCCATATTTCTTAATTTCCTTTTTCAATTGCTCGTGGTTTTAATTATCCACAACAACCCCATATAGCTTAATATGATCCTTAATTAACAACCACTGATTTATTGCAATCTAACAGTATATCTTTAACCACACGCTTACACCACAATATCTATTGTACCAGAGCGCCCCCCCCCCCCTCTTTGTTTATTCTTAAAGTTAAAACTTATCACACCCTAAAGTGGATGCATATAGGATATTTGTCCTGGTAGAATCAATTTAAAAAATTTCCCCGAGGAGATAAAACAATAAATCTAATTACTCCCTGGAGTGAGTAATGCACTGCTGGAAAATGCGTCTATAGCCAGGAGCGTTGGCACGTGATAAGCCACAAAGTTAGCCAGGAAAAATGCTTCGCCACAAAGTTAGCCACCAGTGTTTCCAAGACGAAAAGTTTGTGGTTAAAACGGTCGTGGGTATAGCATACCGTGAAAACTGGCCACAAACCTTAGATTCATGCCTATGTAACCACAATATTGGGTACGAATATTATGATATGCTAAATACATGGTATAGCCAGAGACACTTCGTGGCTAAGTTTGAGTCTATTTTACCAGAAACGTAGCGTCAAAGTATTTTTCTGGCTAAATTCGATAGTGTTCATCATCCACATGTCGTGGCCATTTAGTATCAAAGTTTGCCACGAATACATTTGGTGGGTAAAGTTGTGGCATTTAGCATGAAATTTGGCTACGAATTGGCAGAATACATTTAATGGCCAGTGTCGTGGCCCTTTAGAATGAAAATTGGGTACGAATTAATTTAGTGGATTTAATAGCCAAAGTTGTGGCCTTTTTGTCTCAAAGTTAGCCTCGAAAGCATATTGTGCCAAATTCTGTTGTCATCAAAATCAGTATAATCCACCTATTTAATTGCAATATTAACATGCACCATGCAATTGAATGCAATATTAAATATTTATACCATATGCATCACATCATACAAAAATGGTTTGATCATCAAACCATGTGGCAAATGGCAAAATCCACAATTGTTCAAAGCAAAACCTGCACCTACATACCATCTAGCTAAACCAGGACCATTTTAGCTAGATAACCTGTTATTAAGTACCAAAGTGTGCTGAAAGTACCAACAACAATCCAACAATCCAACAACCTTACATCAAATCCATAAAGAGAGAAAATGGTATCACCAACTGTCAACAAGTTTCCCAGAATGACCACCACATAAAGACCTTAAATTACCATGGAGCGAGAGAGAGAGAGAGAGAGCTAATTGCTAGCAATGTGTCCCATCAACTTTTCAAGCATGCCTTTCAAATCCTTGTTTTAGCTTCGAATTTCTTGATTCTAAGCTTGAAGTGCCTTCATCTGGCCCCGCTTTTCCTTCATCTCGTCCTTGAGAGGCTCGGTAGATGGTTGTGGGTGGACAAGGCTGGAGGAAGGAGAAGAAAAGCATGCATCAACCATGCCACTACGAAGGAGGGATATCCTATGCTCAACAAATGCGAATATTTTTCGATCTTTATGCCCCTTAGCAGCTTTGATCCACAGCTCTATCATCTTTGTGTTTGACAATGGTTGTCCCGATGCATTGTTCACTTGTTCCTCAACAACTAGTCGTTCAAACTTACGCTTGAATAGAATGAAAATGCATTACAATGAAGATATGAAACCAATATATGACATTAAGAACAAGTTGTAGAAACAAATGTAAAATAAACAAGTATGCAAGATAGAGCACATTGCATTCACAAACAGATTTCATTCACAAAAAGTTTGTGGTTAAGAGATTCACAAACATCTATCTTTGACACAATATAACATCATATTGGATTCACAAACATCTCTATCTTTGGCACAAGACGGATCACATATAGCATGAGCACAAAGCACATAACTTATAGAAAATTGCATTCATAAACATGATTTGCTAACTAAAGGAGCATTACACATGACAGATAATAATAACCATGACTTGCTTCTCATTTACACATCTTCTAACCTTCATTCAATCATTACTTGCTAACTAATGAGCATTAGCTTCAAAATATACTAAACATGACTTCTTCCATAATTTAAACAACCCAACAATTTCATAATAGCATAAAAATCTCAGCATAAAAATCTCAGTCAAAGGCTCAACTAGAGAGGACTAGAAAAGTAAGTCTACAATACATCTCATCATAAAAGGCAACCATAAAGCAACCATAAAAGTCATATTTTGACGATAAATTGCAACCCAATCAGATTTGGAAATGAGAAGTAATATTCAGCCTAATACTTACAATGATAGCAGCTGGTCGTTCACCAAGGCCTTGCCCATCTTTGGTTGACCACAACTTCTTTACAACCTCAGAAATCATAGGCATGGTACCAGACTCATCACCCTTGAAAAACAGAGAGTAAAATTGAGTTCAACAATATCAAAACAATCATGAAGTAATATGTGAAATCTGATTGCAATTACCATCGTTTCAATCCACTTTGTGAACTTTCGAGAACCCCCTCGATATGGTCCAGACTTGAGTGATTTCTTTGATCTCCTGTTCTCCTTATTCACCTTAGCTTGGCGCAACAAGTTGGGATCAGTTCTCCACATGGTCTTCATCCTTGTCCAGTGCTTGCTCGCTAACTAGGTTGGTTGTACATTTCTAGCACGCGCATTCTTGAAGACATTGCTAAGGTGCCTTCCAATTTGGTGTAGAAAGGCATTCTTCATCAGCTCATCCGTCTCCCTCCAACAGAGATACCTCTACATTGAGAAATAAGAAATAAGACAGCCTTTGTTTCATTAATTTAAAGAAATAAAAGGAATATTACATCAATAGGTTGATTTAAACTAAAACTTATTGTTCTTTCATTTTTAAAGAGAAAGAAAGGCAAAATTTCAGCAATAGAGTGATTAGTTTGCACATAATTAGTTGGCACATGTCAAATCATTTTAATCAATTGACCGACGACAAGGCTCATGTGACCTAACCTAGTTGTTGTTACATGAAAATCATAGCTAGAAATGACTCTCATAAATAGATACTCGATATATAAGATGCAACCTACTAATAAACCCAATTGATTGACGACTAGGCTCATGTGCGCATTGTTATAGCACTAAATTCAATTTCTTTCCTAATTAATCTCTCTTTTTTTAGCAACCTAATTAAGTTCTTACTTCAAACAAAAGATTACCAACAAGATATCAATCATAATTTCCTTACTCGACTATAATACATATCAGACAACTAATTAGATCAAATCAGATCAACAAATCACCCAATTTAACTCATTCTAGGCAAATTAACTCCATTATGTTCAAATCACACAACAAAGTAACTTCATTCTGTTCAAATCAGCCAGATTATGAGAGTTTGGTTCAAATGAAACAAACTCTTATCCTAAAACGAATGCACTTTTCATAGTTAGTAATGCACTTTTTATATAAAAGTGCATTGAAAAATACAAAAAGTGCATTACGAAAAAGTGCACTAAAAAAATTTGAAAAGTGCACTAAAAAGTACGAAAAGTACAAATGCGAAAAAGTGCACTACGAAGTATGAAAAGTTCACTACTAACTACAAAAAGTGCATTCGTTTTAGGATAAGAGTTCATTTTAGGATAAGAGTTTGTTTCATTTGAACCAAACTCGAGATTATGAAGCCATTATGAAGCCAACAGCCAAGACAACAACGGATAAACGATTTTGCATTTTAAGAAGTAGAAAATAATCTGAAACTCTTGAAATCACATGGTCTGCACATGTCTTGGCACTCTAGATATACTGGTCCAAGGACCTTCATAATGGCCATGGACCATTTCCTTAGCCTTTGCAAACGCTAAATTTTTTGGTTCATAGTCCCTACAAAGAATTGGATACACTTAATAAAATGAAAATTAGGATTAATAGAGAAGAGTTTTAGCACTGACCGGCTGCCTTCCCCAGCGATCCATATAAGCTTATGTTGTGTACCTTCTTCCTCTTCTTGATCTTCATCTCCTTATTTTGTACCTCCTTGTTCTTTATCTCCTAAATCTTGTTCTCCTTCACTTTGCTCCTCTTCTTCCTCACCCTCATCCAAAACTTGTTCTTCCTCACCGTCTTGCTCAACGTCTTCCTCAACGACTTCATCATCTTGGTCCTCACCTTCTTTGTCAACTTCTTCTTCTTCCTCAACTTCTGCATCTCCTTCCATATGAACCCCATGCTCATTATCCACATTGAAATCATCCTCAATATGTTGGTCATAACTTTCTTCCTCAATTGATAGTAGGGCTGGTGCAACAACTTGCTTTGTTCGTGGTCTTGGAACCGGGATAGGAGTTCTTGAACGAGCATTTAATCGAGCCTTTGAAGAGTTGAGTGCTCGTCAGACAAGAGTGGTAGGAGTAAGGTTAGGGCTACATGTTCTTGAAGTAGGGAGAACTCTTGGTGGTGAAGCTGGTGGGGAAGCTTTTGAAGGATCCTTTGAACGTGGGGAAGCTTTTAAAGGAGCCTTTGAACAAGCAACAACTCTTGGTGGAGGGGATGCAAGTGGTGTTGATTTTTCATAGGAGGTCTTCTAGGGCTTAAAGCACCCTTAGATGGAGAAGAAAGTGGTGGACCACGCGCAAAGTTGCAGCTAGTAACCCCAACACGTCCATGAGTTGTGCTCCGAAGGTCTCTCGTGATGAATTGAATGAGAGAAATAGAAGGAAACATCAATAGAACTCAAGTTGCAATTGAGCATGCAATTGATCCAAGATATGAAAATAATAGAAGAAAGAGGGAGAGATGGGGAGATCGAACAGAATCGCCGGGAGAGGGCGTCGCGACTGAGAGCGAACCCCTAACAAACCTCATTTCTCTCTCAATCTAAAAGAACACAAGTGATGAGAGTGAATGCGTGTTAGGTGTGAGAGTGAATGAAACCCTAACAAACCTTACTCCTCACTTCCACTTCCAGGCCTAGATTCGAGCCCAAAAATGAATCTCTAAGCCCAAAATTTCGGAATTTCCCTCCCATTCAAAACTCGAAATTGAAAATTCACTCTCAAACAAAAATTTCCCTCCTAAATGAATAATTATATCCTACATCAATTCTTCCCTCCTTACTCAATATTCCCCTCCTAAAACAAAAATCTAGATGGTAAAAGTAGCAAATAGTTACATAGATGATAGAATGAGTAAAAAAAGAATTTACCAATCATATTTTTCGGAACTTGAATATGATGGAAAATCATCTTCTTCGTTTTCGTTTGCAATATCGAAGCTATCATCGCCACTTTCCACATCGTATGCTTCCTCATGCAAAGAAACTGGATCATTAAGATTTGTAGGTAAAGATTGAATTGTTGACCCTACGAAGCCATCAATCTCAAAGTCATCCGGTTGTAATGGTTCAAAAATGGTTGGTTGTTCAATATTGCTCTCTGCCCATCGTTGCTCAACGTTGGCTCTTGGCTTTTTCTTACACACATATCTCCAATATGTACGACTTCGGGGTGCGCCAAGGTAGTGAAGATAGTAAACTTGGATGAATTGTTTGAGCAAAGACGAAAGGATCATGGTTGTTGTAACGTCTCTTCACATTAACCTCTTGGAAATGGTATTCTGGATGGACTTTTGTCCCATTAGGGCTAGGGTCAAACCACAAACAGTTGAACATGACAATCTTCTTACACGACATCCCAGTGAACTCAAACTCCAAAATTTGTTCTATCAACCCAAAGAAATCTGATTATGTATCACCATTAGAAGCTTGCACACACACACACACCACTATTCATGGTTAACTTTCCTTCTCTGCGTTGCAACGTTTCAAATTTATAGCCATTGATGCAATATGATGGCCATGACAACACCTTTGGGGATGGCCCCCAAGCTAAAGTATTTATCAAATCATGATCCTCAAGTGGGGGGTGTAGGGCGTTTGTAACCAAAACCTACGAAACATAGACACATATATTGACCTTATACACGTTTCATGTTAGAATTTTGTATTGTTGACACAATATGCACTAGTATTTACAATTTCATGAAACCATGTACAAAAAATAGTTGGCAAGTCCGAGCGGATCTTCTTGTCCTACAGTGTGTTGAAATTCCCTACACATGGAAAGAACAACATAAGACTAGTACTTCAAAGTTTCACTCAACTATTTATACATGTCTAAAATAACATAGATATATATAAGTTCAATTGACTTACTCGACGTAGGAGTCGACCTCTCTACAATTAAGTAGGATGTATGTATGTGCTGCATGAAAGTCTGACTCATCGGACATCCAAACAGCCTTGCATTTTCCACTTGCACAACCCGGATGGTTGAAAATAGAATCGAACATAGCTGCATGATTATTTCGCGACAAATTTCCCATAAATTTAGAACCGAATTTAGCTTCGTAATATATTCGCATCAATATGGCCACAACTATAGCCACAACGCATATTTTCATGGCTATATGGCCACAAAATTAGAATCCAACTTAGTTGTGTGTTTATTTCGTGACAATATTCCCCCAAATTTAGCGCCAACCGTGAATTTCATGGATAAACAACAAGAAAATTTGAGAATTGTGGGGGATGTTGTGGCAGTTACCTGCAAACTTACCCACACCAGATATTTCCTGTCTATAATTTCCTGGCTATACGCGCATTTTCTAGTAGTGATGATAGAAAATATCACTTATTGAAGAAGATGATAAAATTTGTGTGACAACTATCATCTTATAAAGTATATGATTAATTTATACGTAAGAACAGTATATCTCATAATAAATGATCAACAAATTCGAAGATAATTTAGTGGTTGTTTTACTTGTGACCCGAAGTTGACAATATATTATATGAACTACTCATTGTTATAATTTTTAATAAATAACTTAATATTATACTTTCTAGACACTTTAAGTTTTATGTTTATAAAAATCGAGTATCAATACATAAATAACAAATGAAAAAAATTATTTTAAATATTCAAATCAAGTGGAATTTATATTTTAGTAATTTATTCCTTATAAATATTTAATAAATACAATCTAAATTTGGGCAAGATCTCAATAATGAAGTTTTTTAATATATTCAATGAAAATTGGGAAAATATAAAAAGTAATTTTTTATAAATTACATAATTTTAACTTGATAGCAAATAAAAATTTAAATAATTAATTTTATAAACAATATTTTGATTTAATTCTGTTAAATTAAGTTTTAAATAAAAAAAGGTAAAGGAATGTAGGCAAAAGAAAAAAATGTGAGTGGTGGGACTCAAACCAATGACCTCTTGCACTTTCCAAACACCCAACACTTCTTCATTCCGCTATGCTATCAAGACTTTCTTGTGATAAAGGAAAATTAAAATCCTTTATTTTCTTTCTTTCTTTCTTTCCTTCTTGCAAGAAGCTTTCATGGTGGAAAATTGATTTGACACTTAACCAATTAAGCTTCTTCCACCTCTCTTCTTCCCCAATCCCTCCTCCTCTCCACCCGTTTCAAACAAACAAACTTCCAACCACTCATGGAAGACCTCCTTGTCCATGAGAGGTCCTTAACCATGGTGGTGGATTGAAGGCTACATCCCTTTCACTATAAATAGAGGTGATTTCAAGAGAGAAAGACACACAAATTTACTCTTCTTCTACTCAAAAATCAAGTTAGTTTTCAACTTTTAAGCTCTTCAATTTCTGATTTTTCTTTCTAAAAAAATCACATAAGCCCTAGTTGTGCTTGAGATTCAAAGACCAATTCCATGTTTGTTTCTCCACCAAATTTTATGATTCAAGTCCCTATTTGTAGATAAAGGAGCTATCTACAAAATCCCTAAATCAATTGGGCACAAACACCACAAAAATTGAGCCAAAACTTCAACTAAACCAGTCGACATGGTGTAGTTTCGGGTTTTCGGGCTGGTGACGAACGATTTTCTCCAAGCTCGTACGCCTTCCTTCCGCATCTATTTCATACACCTTTGCCAACAATAGAAAGAGGGACACGAGAGGTCCCAACTATTGCACCTTCCAACCCCGCTACATTACAGATGTCGCCGCTACGAACGCGTAATCCTCCCTCAATAACCAACATCCATCCACTCAGGGAGAACGGACTGGAAATGAATGGACTTCTTGTTGGTGATTTTAATTTCATTAAGTGATTGTTCCCTATATGGGAACAATACGTTTTAGTGAGATTGGGGTTCATACGACACTCTAAGATCTTACTTTGCTATGTCACGGGTTTCGGTGTTCGGAGTGCGCGCTCGTGTAAGCATAGTTGAGATCTAGAGGGGAACATTTAAAAGAAGTTATTTTACCTATAAAGGAACAAAGGAATTGCTATGTTATAGTGATGGAAATATATCCCTAATAGGGAAATATGTCTCTAAGACAGGAGCTCTATATACAACATTAAGGATGAACAATAGGCGTTGTTCCTAGAGAGGGAACAATGTTTGTTCCCTTGAAGGGAACAGTGGTTCACCTGAGTGGAAATAGTAATTCTTTGACGCATGATTAAAAATTCATCACGTGTTAATTGTTTATAATCATCTTATAATCCGTTGTATAACTGCATTATAACTTCCTTAATGGGTTAATAAGTAATAACTGATGGGTGACGTGGGTTATTGATGATAACCTTTCGTGGCACTTCGTAATTGTCGTTAACTTCTAGTAACTGCCGGTAACTGTTGCTAACTGTTCCCTGAAACTACTTTCCTTTGCCTATATAAATGGCTATTGGAAGATTAGTGTCGGGTTGGGTTAGCTTAATCATTGAAGAATGTCTCTCTCCATGATTGAACTTCAAATAGAGTCTAATATCCATTTTACATGAACTTTAAGATTCGATCACTCTCATGAACCTTGTTAGATATCGATTGGTTTGTCTTATCTCATTTCACATTTTGTGGATTCCCCATGGCCAGTGGCGGAGCTAGAAGATTTGGAAAGGGGGGGCGATAATTATAAATATGATTTTTTTAAAACAAAGTATCTTATTACCAATTAATAGTTAAAAATATTATAAGTCAACATATAATTAAAATTATAGGGGACTAGTTAACAATAAACTAAATTTATGTATACCAACTTACCAAGTAACAAATATCAAAAAAATATATATATATATAAATAATAATTAGTAGAGTTGTTCAAGAAAATATAAATTAATTAAGACAATTATTATGACAGTCTATGTATTATATATAATTTTGATATGTCAAATACGATTATTTTTAGTTTTGTAATGTTACACCTATTTTATATTTACTATCCATACTAATTAAATTTAATAAAATACTAATTTTGACAATATATCCTAGCTGTTGTTACTACTATATCAAGTATCTCCAAAAAAAATTGGAAAGGCGGGCAAAAAAAGATAAATGGAAAGAAGCGGGAGAAGAAGAGGGAATAGAGTTTGAGAGTGGGTAAAAAATTAAATAAATAACATTAGAGGCAAAAGAAGGGGCTTTGAAAGTCGAACACGGGGAACTAAGGACATTTATTGGTAGAATACACTACACTAGCAACCTATTGTATCACATCTCCAACGCTTAATTATATATTCATGAAAGGAGAGAGGGGGCGGCCGCCCCCCTTCGCCCCCCCTCCGCTCCGCCACTGCCCAAGGCTATGTAGGGGGCGAAATATTGATTTCGGAATGCGTTTCTATATGATTCAAACCTATATCAAGTATTGCATATGATTAATCTACTTAAGAGTCGTCATCTTCAACTACATCCACGAAGAGGAACTTCACAGCTTCAGCAACACACTATTCCCTTAGTACCAACAGATACAAGATCTTTAGTGGGAACTACAAAGCATAGAGTCCACGACACCTACTTTTGAAATAAATATTTTGAGATCAATCATATGGAAACGTCTTTCGTGGAAGACAACCAATTTGAAGTTGGAGGAGATCAAAGGTTTGATTGTCCTACTTAAGAACCCGAAAACCTATAAAGGTGGATCCGAATTCTCTCATGTTTGATCTTGGGAATTGAAGGGTTTTCCCCATGATATTGTTCTGATTAATGATATGTAAAGTGTGGTAATGGTTGATCGTTAACCATACGTGATCTTTTGATCATAGAATAATGGATGTGTTTTGTACACGTGCTCATGTTTTCTTGTTACTTAGTAAATGAGAATTGATCAGTGTAATACCCAAGTTTTGATTAATCATATAAAAGAGAGTATTATTTGATTGTGTTAGAAAAACTAAATTTTGGATCAAATGATTTTTGGATAAATAATCTCGAGAAGGGAACGTTGAATGTTCCTTGCAATGGAACGAATCTGTTTCTGATGTATTCTTGCTTGTTCCAAGATATAAGTTCTATGTGAACAAGAGTCTATTACATGACGTTATACGTTATATATGGTATTTGATAGCCATATAAAATATGATCAAAGTTATGATCATGAGCTCTAGGTTGGCTTCACAAACGTTCACGAATAGATATGGACTCGAGGTCCTTCATGGACTTAAGTAAGACTTTAGAGATGTAACAAAGCTTATGTGTGTGTTATCTTTATGCATCCAAAGTGGTTAATTGGTACAATCCTTAGGACACCATGATTCCGGGGTGTTTGAAATGTGTAACAACACTAAAGCGAAAATTCAATCGATATCGACATTTTTGCTTATGCATGAGTTTTGGATAAAAGCTTGCTTATTTTATGAATCAAGGATTGCACTAAAATGGGGGAGGATTTTTGATTATTTTAGTGTCATCAAGTTATTGTTTCCTATATGGGAACAATGCCTTTTAGTGTGTTTGGGGTTCATACGACACTCTAATATCTTACTTGGCTATGTCACGGGTTTGAGTGTGCGGAGTGCGCGCTCGTGTAAGCATATTTGAGATCTAGAGGGAAACATTAAAGAGAAGTTATGTTACCTATAAAGGAACAAAGGAATTGTTATGTTACTAGTGATGGAACTATATCCCTAAGAAGAAAATATATCTCTAAGACAGGAGCTCTACATACAACATTATGGATGAACAATATGCGTTCTTCCCTTGGAGGGAACAGTGGTTCACCTGAGTGTGAACAGTAGTTCTCTGACGCATGACTAAAAATTCAACACATGTTTATTGTTGATAATCGTCTTGTAAACCGTTGTATCACCGCATTCTAACCTTTCATGGGTTATTGATGATAACGTTTCGTGGTACTTGGTAACCGTAGTTAACACTAGTTACCGCCAGTAACTTCTGCTAACCGTTCCCTGAAACTACTTTCCTTTGCCTATATAAATGGCTATTGGGATATAAGTGTTGGGTTGGATTCGCATAATCATCGGAGAACGTCTCTCTCCATGATTGAACTTCAAATAGAGTGTAATATCCATTTTACATGAACTCTAAGGTTTAATCTCTTTCATGAGCCTTGTTAGAGATCGGTTGGTTTGTCCTATCTCACTTCAAATTTCGTGGATTCCCCAAGGCTATGTAGGGGGAGAAATATTGATTCAGAATGCGTTTCTATGTGATTCAATCATATATCACGTATTGCATATGATTGATCTACTGAAGAGTCGTCATCTTCAACTACATCCACGAAGAGGAACTTCACAACTTCAGTAACTCATTGGTCACATAGTACCAGCAGATACAAGATCTTCGGTGCAAACTACGAAGCATAGAGTCCACGACACCTACACTTCCCAACTACCATATGCCGTTGTCAAGCCGCCATAGTCCGAGCTAGTGCCGACAGTTGGTAGAGGGAGTGTCCGGCTATCTACTAGCGCTTGAAGCGCCACCAATGGCCACCCCTCGAGGAGACAATTCACCGGCGAAGTTGGCTTGTTGTACTGTTTTCTTTTTGCTTGGAAAGAAAGAAAAGAGGTGTGGGTCGACCCACCTCGGTTTTCGTGCACATCAGCCGAACTTGTTTCCGTCCTGTTATTTGTCGGTAGAAATTCCCTACTCGTATTTTATAAAATAATTTCAACTTAGAAAATAATTTCTACCTATATATAATATTTATTTAAATTAATTGAATAAATATTACGAGTGGGCTAATAAAAAGGGAATTTATGAATTAAATTCATTGCATGCCCATCTAGCTATTTTATAATTTTTATAAAATTATTTAAGACATTACCTTGAAATAATAATAAAGGAATATTATTATTGGGTTAAATAAATTATCAAAATAAATAATTTAGAATAAATACCTTATTCTTTTAAAAAGAAAATAAGATAAGGTTATTATAAGAAATGAAATAAGGATTTTAATATAATTTATTTCTTTGTATTATCTCGGATTTCTAGATTAAGCTTTGGAGTTTTCTAAGTCACCTTCAATTCCGAGCCTCCGAGTAAGTTCAAGAGAAATTCAAGGCAAGTGGATATTCTCCTTGGGACTTTTCGATATCTCGATTTCGTTAAATCTTCTCTAGATTGGGAACAAACTTGTTTGCTTAAATAAATGACCATAGGATATATATCTATTTCTAGAACTAATGACATCTTATTATCGTTATTACTATTCAAATGCTAGAAATGAACTTAGGATCGATGATTGCGGCCATAAAAAGGTTTCGTCTAAAGTCTTTTACAATGTCGCTTTTCAAAATTCACGAATTAGGCTAACTTCTATGCTATACCGACATTCAACTTAATAATAAGGCTAAAGGTTTGTCTTGTTCCATCCATTAATTAAGTTATGCTATTAATAACGCCTAATTTAGTCATATTTTAGGAGTCTATTTGCATATTAATTTGGGTCATATTCATGCATATTTCTCATCTTTTATATTTATTTTCTTTTATTTTTCAGGCATTTTGGAGACGATATGAGAATATACGAAGGATGTCACCATTCGAATATGTTGTGGGCTTGTGCACTGTTTAATAAATGACCATGGCTATTATATGGGCTGAAGTTTGTATTGGTTGGATGTATTTGCACGGAAAGGACGGCCTTCTTTGAATATAAATCAAAAATAATGAATTGGTGGTGGGGCCTGTACGATTTTTATTATTCGGGAGAGTTCACATTGGCTAGCTATCTTTATTTAAGGAGAGAGTGGAGATAGATTATTAGATTAGCTTAGGTTTAGTTTTCGTTCGTTTTAGTTGGCCGCAAAGAAGTTTGGATTTCACGGTGGAGTTCGGCCAGTTTTGATTTTGAAGATTTTGGTGTTTTTTATGTTCTATCTAACACATTAAATTATCTATATTATTAAGATTAAGTTTTCTTAATCTTAGTTCTATTTACATAATTCAATTTTGTTGATGGCTAGATTATCGAATGTGATTATTTAATTAAAGTTATATTTTTTGCCTGAACTAAAATATATTTGATTCAATCCTAGGTTGCGTTATGCCCTATATGCTTTTGCATATAGGATTTCTATTAAGGTTTGAGACCGAAATTAGATAACAATAATATGATAATGATAAGTCGAGGACTAAAAATTGGTTCTTTTTAGATCCATAGGTATTGAACTTGAGAATTATCTATGCGAAAACAATTTAATTTCGCGATCTTGTGTGATTTTTAACTATCGAAGTAGTTCTAGGGTTTTAATGATTCAAGCGGAATGCGGCAGCGAATGCTCGGATTGTTTATGCCTAGTCTCTAAAGAGCTTTAAGGATTTAAATTAGACTTTCTTTACGTGACATCGACTGTTAGTCGAATTTAGGTACATGCACTTATCGTATGAGAGGAGGTAGTGTTTATCTTAGATAGTTTGGTCCTTCAAATAAATTCAAGCAGAATATAACTTTATTTATTGAAACATTTGTGTGATGATCCTTAACCTTAGACACATTTATCTCATAGATTTTTATCCTTTGTTGCATAATTTCTTGTTTTCTTAGTATTAGATTTTCCCAATTCCTTATTTTTGGCCTAATTTACATGTAGAGTTATAATTGATATTACATTGGTCCTTGTGGGATCGACACTTGAGGTACTACCATTGACCTCGTTCGCTTGCGGGTTAGGTTTGGCTGCATCAAGTTTTTGGCAGCGTTGTCGGGGACTTAGTTCCATTTGTGGCCTCCACCACCTTAAAAATTATAAACGATATAAAATGTTTTGAAACATAATAAAGATAAGTGCTAGTGCACATTAATTAAATTGAACCGAGTTGGATTAGTACAACTTGGAAGACTAACCCGACTCTTGGTTCTTGAACGATCGTCTTTCCAATCTAAATGCTTATTTGGGTTTGTCAAGGTGTGGTTGAGGTTTGACAATGTAGCGATAGTTTTCTAAAAATTTTGTGTAACTAAAACGTTCTCAACATTATTGTAATGTAAGAAGTTCTACAATCTCGTAGTTCTTTCTTTTCAGATTAAAGTTATCTCATTTCGAGATCGACATATTCCATCCTTAAGCTCCACATAAAGTTCATAAATCTCAAATATATCTCTCCCATATCTCTTTGATGAAATATTACATTACCAAATTACCTCTTGAGAATTTCCATTCTCAATTGCTTAGTCTTCTTAGACTAATTCCGCTATTTTTGCATTTTTTCCTAGTATTTCTCGCCCTTCACGACAAATGTCAAACTCTAAGAAGTTCCCACCGAAGTTTTTAAGACGAAGGCTAGAAGATTTGAGAAGAGTTATGCAAGGATAGAAGGTCAAGGCAAGACGACGCTGAAGGAAGGAAGGAATTTTCGTAGAGCAAAGCATTTAGAAGATGGTGCACCAGATGTTCCATTTTAAGCCAAGCAAATCATCATCATATGAGTTGTCTTGGGAAAATATACACGCATATGGGCCTTATTTTCCGCTCCTACATCATTTGTAAAATAACTACCAATGTAATGAACGAATGTTCTTATTAATGTATAACATTTCCGCTTTTAGTTCATTGTCCTTTAATTATGGTTAATTAAATTATTTAAAGTCTTGGGCGATTTTAGACTGTAAAATCCGAGATCACTGGCGATAATACCCTTCGTTGCAAAATAGGGGTGTTTAATTAGAGGTTGTTGTATACACAATTGTTCCACACGATTTTTTTTTTTGATTTGATGAAATTTTCATTGATATTATTTCTTACTTATCCAATCAATTTTGGAGTGTATCCGATGAGACAAAATCCATCAACTACACTCTGCTAAACGTATAAATCATTTATATTCATGACTGAAATTCAAATCAGTTTTTTTATCTCTTCAGATGATATCAAAACAGATTAATCTACACTAATGTGCCCATCCTAATTCCTCATCACAATCACATTGCGCAATTAGATATCAAGTCATCACTGCTATACATATATATAATTTACTTTGAAAATGAATTTTAAACTAGTCTCAATCTCTTTAGAACATATCCAAACAGACTAATTTACACTAAGTCTAAGAGGTAAGTTTCAAGCAATGATCCAACAATTCTATGCAACAACAACAACAATGCGCCGATCCCAATTCTTCAAAAACATTACATTTATATCAAAAAGAAGACTTTGTTCATAATTACCCTAAATTCCACCCTAAACCAACTCGAATGTGGCCAGAGAGGCCATTTTTTTTGAAGTTGTAATTCAAATCAAAGAGGCCTGTTTCAAGCATTTATCCAACAATTTTATGCAACAACACTAATGCACCAATCCCAATTCTTCGACACAATCACACTTATATCAGAAAGAAGACTCTTTTCATATAACTAACCTAAATTCCACAATAAACCTACTCAAAGTATGATCAACCAACTTGTAATGTACTCATCTTAAATAAATCTGCTGCCTAAAAATTTGCGTTCATTAGGTTTTCTTATAAAGTTGATGTCGTCCCCTTTTGCAACTTCCTTTATTTACATGTTGAGAGAGATCGGCCCCTATGAGTTAGAAAAGCACAAAGAAAACAGTCGGGATCCTCTGCTACTGATTATGATGCAAATGCTGTGCCTTCAATCAAATAATGACACGTTTCCTTCTTTATTAGCATTTTTATTTAATTAAAATTAAGCAAGAAAATAAGATAGTTTACTTCCTTCTTCAATTTTTCATCTTCCTAAACCCACCAGTACCATTCTTATTTATAGATCAAACCATTGTTTCCAATTAACTTTCGATCTTGACACTCCTCATCCTCCGACCCTTCACCAACTCGGATTGATTTTTTCAAGATTTATAGCTTAAATCCAGTTAACTTTCTATGAATTGAGTTCTATTGATCTCAATTACAAATAATTCGTATGAACTTGAAAATTCTCTAGAATAGCCAGATTCCGATTGTTGACTGAGAATTTTGGGATTTGTATCCCTCATAACATCGAATTAACGCTTTCTCTCACAACCTTATCCTGAGAGTAATCAACAGCTCCGACGGATCGAACAAGGAGACTACTGCTATATGATCTGCGCGGTAGTTGGCGTAGAGGCGAGGCATCGGCGGAGTAGAGGAGCGATAAAATTGGCAACACCCAGGAGAGATTAAGGATCTCGAGGCAGAAGAGGCTTGAGAAATTTGTGGAGAATTTAGGGTAGGAGTAGATCTGTAAATGGCAGCGGAGGGAACGGAGGTTGGAGACGGAGAGGTCGCCGGAGAGGTGGAGGTCGGGTAGAAATAGATCTGTGAATGGCGGAGGTCTTAGATGATAATAGCAGAGAAACTGAATAATTTAATTACTCCTCTTTTTTATTTAATTTTTATAATTTAATTAAATTTATAAAGGGCTAAATGAATTGACACATGGACATATATTATTGGTGTAGTAGCATTTGTAGCAGGCTATGAAATAGAGGATCCGGACTGGAAAGAAAGAGGTTCTAAATAGGAGAGGTAATATATAAACCCACTGGTACTCCACATATATATTATATAAATGGAGAAGTTGATTTTATCCTAAAAACCTTTTTAAACTAGGCGGCTAAAGTGATTAAGTTATAAGCAAGGGAGATAGTTCAAGTCTCGGTCATAAGCTTTCAAGAGGTAGAAGCAGCTTCACTCTGTATGAATAAAACCTAGCCACCTAATTATGTCAAATTTTCATTACTCATTAGTATATCATTGTTCTAATCTGCACAGGAAAAAAAATTGCGCTGTGGAGTTTTTTTAAAAAAAGAAGAAGATAAAAACAAGAAGCTGATTCTCAAATTACCTTGTCTGAACAAAGATAAATCCTAAAAACTCATTAGTTCAGATTCTATTTCATCAAAATCTTGTTACATCAACAGTATATGCTCTCCTTTGAAAAAAAAAATCAAATCTAAGAGCAACATAAGGTGAAGATGCATCAAAATATAAACTATCTTCTACTATGTGAATTGAAATATCTAAGAGGCACTTAGTGTAACACCCCGACTTCCGTCGAGACGCTACTAGGAAATAGACCTTACAAGGTACTATTATTTAGGTTGACAACTACACTGTTGGATCTTACAACGCGGGCACGACGAGAAAACATAATAAAACATCCAACCTTTATTTAATAAAAGTTAGAAAACGTAATCATGCATGAATCCCCGAAAATTATACATATTCAAATACGTCACAACGCCTACTGAAACTGAACTATCTAAACCAAAAAGATAATAACCGAAACAAAATATCAACTCCGTCTAACAAATATTAAAATCAATATTCTAACTAGTATAAATAAACTAGTATAAACCAATCCCACTATGACACGCGCTCTTTACCGCTCCGGCCCGCCATCTTGCCTAGGTTCCTGCACGACTCCCTGGTTCATACTTGGAACTGAAAAATGTTCCCCGAAGGGTCAGCGTCTAATCTACCAAGCTAGAAAGAATACGGAAATTGCAGCGCGCATTTAAAATCATTTCTAAAGTCAGCATACAAATCCACAACCGCAATCATAACTCTAAAGGCCAATACCTAAATTAGTTATATCAGTCACACAAGGCCACATACCCATTCACATTCATAATCTCATACAATGCAATTCCTCCTTCTTCCACAGTCCGACTTCCAAGACGCTCATCACCGCGCCGAGTGCAGAGGCAGTCCCTCTCACTCCACTTCACAATCTTCCTTCTAACCCCGACTAAGCCTCCACTGGAGCACTTGCCAAAAACACACAGATAATAATTTTCGTTATGAAGGGGCACGATTTTCCCAGTCACACGGGTCAACGTACCCAACTCTTCCTCAACAACAGTTACGATGGGCCGTGTCGGAAACGGTACCAACATAGAGAAAACGTTCTAACATAACCTTCCGATAAAATACTTTCAAACCATTTTACACACACAACAATACAAGAAGTTCAAAACCGTTTATAAAGGCATTCAGGACTAGTTCCCAAAATCCTCCCTACAATATCGATACGCAATCTAACAAGGTAGAGAAGAACCGAGCAAGCCGAAAAACGACTTACCTCGAACTAGGGATCCTTTGATGACAAAAATTAAGAACGCGAGCGGAAACGATTTCCTAAAGAATTTATAAAGTGAGAGGTTAGACTATATACGAGCCGAACCAAAAATAACCCGATTAAGGAGTCACCTTTAATTTACTTAAACAACCGGAACTTATAGAATAAATATTAAATAGATAAACTAACCCGTATTAATTCACACCAGCCTACCAATTAATTAGTCCTAGACCCATTAAATAAACCCAACCCATTAAATCCTCTCTCCCACTTATCCAATTGCTTGGCCCGGTTACAAATAACCAGAAAAGGCCCAAACCACGTTTTAACCCAATAACTAAACCAATTCAATCGGTTCCTTTGCTGATCAAACACGAGACACCGCAATTTACCCATCCCCTTTTTGACTTTTCCAACCTAGTAGATATATATACATATCTGTATACATTAACTTCCCGTAATCAGACGATCAACTAATTAACCTAACTTAAAATATATTTTTTTTCCTAATTAATTGTAACCAAGTTAACCTTCTGGCTTTCAACCTAATAAACATATATATGTACGTGTATGTATAAACTTCACATAATTACACGATCAACTAACACAGATTAAACTATATATTTATTTCTAACCTAACTTCACTACCTAATCCTAACATATATGTATATATGCACAAGTCTATCTCACTCCTCCGCCAACTTTCCTCCGTTCTGCATCATATTGATGACAACTTGTTTAAACCCCAATATTGATGCAATCGGTCCCCTAATACCCACTAAACCCATCCCTTAATTAAAAACAACAACTGTCTATAGAACGAGCTAATAAAGCAGGGGAGTGATCGAAGGCCAACACCGAAACACTTACCGGTGATCGGTGAATCGATGAAACAATACGATGAGGTATGCGGAGGACGGTACCAACAATGATCGGTGACTTGGATGAATCGCGAACCTCGCCGGGTCGGCCTGGCGTTGCTTGTACCGGCAATGGGTGTCAAAGAACGAAACACGAGCTCCGCGCACCGGCGGCGTGATCCACAACTGATGTGAGTGGTGGGTTTGGTTCTTCTAGTGATTGCCCTGCTCGCGCGGCTACCGGTGACGACGTGAGTTGGTAGCGACGACAACGGAACGATGTGGCTCCACCGGTCTTCAACCCATGAGATCGAACGGTTGAAGGCGTTTGAAGGTTGAAGGTCGACACAAACGAGGAGGTGTGGCTACTCGGTTCTCCTTCACGAAATATATGGCGAGAGGAAAAGGGAGATCGAAGATATCGGATTTGAACTGAACTGATTATGGCCGAGATATATATTTGGAGATAGAAGAATTAGTTAGGCTAAAATACTAATTTAAATGGGATGAGGCTGATTTGATTTGATTTTATTTTTTGTAGATATATTTGTAAAGATATTTAGATAATATTGGATCTCGTTAGAAAAAAAGCTAGAGGTATTTTAAACGGTTGAAAAGAAATATTTTTAGACGAGATTAATTTAAATTTTTTTTTCAAATTTATTTTCCCGATCCAAGGGTAAAATAAACCCGTATTACACTTAGTTCTAATCTGGATTGGCATAGACTTAATAATGGCATGCGTGTAGTACTATATTTTGACCACCCCCTTCTTTTTCACTATTGCAACTGAATTTGTGCAGTGAATAGAGTGAATATCAATTTGCTAATTAGAAAATTTCTTGCTTGTAACAAATAATATAATGCAACAACAACAGATCATTGAGTTTGAGCATTATTTAGACATGGACGGCAAGAATTTCTGAAATTGAGAGCAAAAAATAGCCAAAACACGAAATTTAAACCAGACCACACCTCAAACACATCCGAATCAATGAAACACTGCTGAAAAATGCGTCTATAGCCAAGACCGTTGGCCACGCGATAAGCCACAAAGTTAGCCAGTAAACAAGCTTCGCCACAATGGTAGCCACAAACTTAGCTGCATGGTTATTTCGCGACAAATTTCCCATAAATTTAAAATCAAATTTAGCTTCGTAATATATTCGCGTCAATATAGCTCCAACTTTAGCTGCTTGATTATTTCGCGACAAATTTGCCATAAGTCTAGAACCGATTTAGCTTCGTAATATATTCGCGTCAATACGGCCACAACTATAGCCACAACCCATAATTTCATGGCTATATATATGGCCACAAAATTAGAATCGGACTTAGCTGTGTGTTTATTTCGCAATAATATTCCCACAAATGTAGCATCAACCGTGAATTTCATGGATAAACAGCCAGAAAATTTGAGATTTGTGGGACTTAGCTGTGTCATGGCAGTTTCCCGCAAACTTATCCACACAAGATATTCTTAGCTATAATTTCCCGACTATATACGCGTTTTCTAGTAGTGAAAGGAGTTTCATTGAACACAGAGTGCATAAAAATTAGAATCACCACTATAGCAATCACACTCAAAGCAAAGCACATGTGAAAATTGAATCTAGATACTACAAGTAAGAACATGTGAATTTATGAAAAAAGACTAGCTTGTAATTTCAAACCTCAAATGTTCATGGAGATGGAGTGTGCAAAGCATGGAAGAGCCCAATCGATATCGATGACCTTCACGGAACGCCGAGATCGATGACTTAAGCGGGTGGTTCAGAACGACATTGCGGAAAAAAGACTACTCTTTTTATATTATTATTCTTGCTACATTTTTTATTTTTTTTAAAATTTAATTATGCTTCCTACATAGGTAAACTCTTAGAATTTTTATTTATTTATATATATAAATTTAAAATTAATAAAAATTAGTGATTCTAATGTATAAATGTCATTTTCTAAATAATATTTATAAATAAGTTATGTTTATTCTCAAAACTTATTAATTTTTAATTTGATTTTAAAAAGTAAAATAATATTCATATATTTTCTCAAGATATAAATTAATCTCTCCTATCTATTAATTAAGCAAGAATCACTTTATAAAAAATTTAGCCACTTAGCACTCTACTATGCTGACATTTGTGGCCATTTGTTTTTGCCCAAATGTTCATTCAGCCTCAAACAAAATCAATTTGCGGCAATCCCGCTTTGAAAATCTTGGTGTCCCTGAAAAGGACCATTACCAATAGCATAAACAGCTCAATACCAATTATGAAAATCAACTACTCTACAACATTAATAAAAGTGGTGGGTTCCTTATTTGCTTTGTCGCTGCAGAAACAGCTTGCACTGTCAATGTTCTCACTCCAAAACCAAACATGGGCGTCTATGTGATGCTATTGTTAATGGCTGCATTTACACCCACTACAAGTCGACAACCTCGACGAAATGCGTACCAACTGTCACAAGGTGGCTACCCCTGCACTGCAGTACCAAACTACATTCTTATCAACCCAGTCATGATCCCTTCCACCAAACGGTCCAACTCAACACTAGCAACAGAAAAAAAATGTTGCATAAGCAAGTGACAACCAATACAAACTACATCAGACAAACTATCCGATCTTATTTGCACCGTTATATTTATGGTGTGTTCTACGGTAATCAAGTACTCATCCACATGCTCCCTCGAGGGAAATTAAATACCAAATTAAACAAATGGGTGATGAACCTCAGCAAGAGGCTTTCTTCTAAACCCAAAACTACTAACATAAAAACCATACTAAATGATAATGGGAAACTAACCCCATACCACCACAATAAAAATAAATGTGGAATGGTTAACCCCATAAGAAAATCTTACATCGAACGAAAACCACGCCATTACAAAATAAACACCCTCATGAGAATACTAAACAAGATTGAACAAACAAAATTACCAAATATGATCCAGGTTGTATTCTTGTGCCTTGGATTCACCAAACTCAAATATAAAAAAAGGACAGAAAATACCACAAAACATATTAAGAGAAACACCAAAAACAACTACACTCAAAACCTACCGATGAAGTCAAACAACAAAAAATTACAAAAATGTTGGTGGAATACCCCGCTACCCACGGGCAAAAGCCACACCAAATCCTGTTTCTTATGAAGATTTGTACTTGGAATTGCCGGGGCATCAAGCGCAAATCCTTCTGGACTGAGGTAAATGCGTTTTGTCGCCTGGAACACATCAACCTTATCACCCTCATGGAAACGAAAGCCCAAGAACCTCCAGATTGTAAAATATGGCAAAAAGTTGGATTCGATTTCGTAGAGTTTAGCCCAGCTAATGGGTACTCTGGTGGATTATGCGTCCTTTGGAAAGGCACATCGCTTACAAATGAAATCATCAAAACTATACATAGAGATAATCGCTTTATTAGTTTTCACTATAAGGACCTCGAGAATAATAGGGAAATGATCCTAATATTTGCTTATGCACCCCCGAGGGCACAAGATAAAGACCAGTTCTGGACGAAGTTACAGGACTTCATACAGAACTGCAACCTTCCCTGCTTACTTATGGGGGACCTTAACGAAATCCAACACTCAGACGAAAAACTGGGAGGGGCTAACCCCACCCAATCTAGATGCAAACGACTCATCAAATTCAAAGACGAATGTGACATGTGTGACATCCCGTCCTTCGGAAATAAATTTACATGGAGAAAATCAAAAAACTTTGAGAATACCACCTTTGAAAAACTGGACAGCACCCTTGTTAATAACCAAATTATCCAATGGTACCCGTCCATTGCGACCAAAAATCATGTTTTTTCATCTTCGGATCACTGTCCTATATCATGTGAAATACCAACTGACACACAATTCAAAGCACAACCTTTCAAGTTTTAAATGATGTGGACATCTAGAAAGGACTTCCAAAACGTAATTAAACAAGCTTGGCGTTTCAATGCTGGTGGTTCCCACATGTACAACCTTACCAAAAAAACTCAAATGCTAAAAACAAAAACGAAGGCATGGAACAAACACACCTTTGGAAACATATTTGAACAAATAAAGAATATTGATGAAGAAATCATCAATCTGCAAAAAGAGATAATCGAACAAGCAAATCTGCAGCTAATCCAAAAACAAGAGAGAAGAATGCCTACTGAACTTCCATAATTCCTACTGGAAACAAAGGGCTAAGAACACACACATAAAACTAAATGACAAAAATACCAAATATTTCCACCGAATTGCCTCTGGCAGGAGAAACAGAACAAACATAAAAGAAATACGCACAACGGAGGGCACACAAATCACTGGTGTTGATAACATCCGAACTGAAATCAAACGCGATTTCCAAAACCGATTTCGGGCTCTTGAAATAAACTACAACAAACTCCAAAACATAACAAAAACCATCTAAAAAGAAATAACCGATGCAGATAACTTAGAACTTATCAAACCAGTTTCTAACACAGAAGTCAAGAACGCCTTGTTTGATATTGGGGACGACAAATCCCCCGGGCCGGATGGAATGCCGACTAGCTTTTACAAAACATACTGGCACATTGTGGGCCCGGATGCAACCAAAGCTGTTAAAAGTTTTTTCCACAACGGCAAAATTCTAAAACAAATAAACAATACTTTCATCACCTTACTACCAAAGTGTGAAAATCCCAACTCTACCAATCACTATAGACCAATCAGCTTATGTAACACCATATACAAAATTATATCAAAAATACTGACAAACCGTCTAAAAAAGGTCCTAGAAAAACTAATCCACCCTATGCAAGGTGCTTTCATTCAAAACCGAAGTATCCATGACAATACCTTAATAGCACATGAAATTTTCCACTCATTCTGTTACAAAAAAGGGAAGGAGGGGTGGATTGTAGTCAAACTAGACATGGAAAAAGCCTATGACCGCATAAGTTGGGAATTCCTAGCTGTAGTTTTACAAAAATTCGGGTTCCATGAAAAATTTCGGGGATGGATCCGCGAATGCATTGAAACCGTATCCTTCTCAGTCCTCGTGAACAACGGACCAACAGAACAATTCTTTCCCCAAAGGGGACTCAGATAGGGAGATCCCCTTTCACCCTACTTGTTCATCATTGTTGCCGAGATTCTGGCTAGACAGATCCATTTGGTAAGCGCCAACCCAAAAAGCGGCATCGGGATCTAGATCTCAAGAAATGGAACAAAAATTCCATTCTTAGCCTTTGCAGATGACATTATCATCTTCGCTAAAGCTAATTATCAGTCATGCAAAAACATGAAAGAAATCATTGATGACTACTGCCAAATTTCCGGCCAAAAAGTCAACTTTCACAAATCTGCGTTCCAAGTCACAAAAAATACTAACAACAATACGAAAGAACAAATAAATCAACTACTCCAAATAACAAACACAGTTGCTCTAGACAAATATCTAGGCTGTCCGATAATCAATGGGAAAGTAACACAAAATACTTTTAAACCCCTGATAATGAAAACCAAAGCTCAGTTATCAAAATGGAAAGCAAACACTCTATCACAAGAGGGTCGAAAAACCCTAATCAAAGCAAACCTTTCTGCACAACCAAACTATATAATGCAATCATTCATGCTACCCCAGACAACTCTTAACGAATTGGACCAAATCAATAAAAATTTCTTTTGGAACAAGGAAAACAATTATAAGCCTCTAATTCGCTGGAATTCCATTTGTCGACCTCCTACGCATGGGGGGGGGTTGGAATCGCAAAGGCGGAGGACATGAACCAAGCACTTCAGATGAAATTGCTTTGGAAAATCTTAGCAGATGCAAATAACCTTTGGGTTAAAATAATCACAGAGAAATACCTCAAAACGGATAACATCTTGAATTATAAAAAAAAAAGTAATAATTATTGGCAATGGTCCAAGCTTATGGGTCTTATAGATCTTTTTGTGTCTGGACTCTCTGGAAAGTAGGGGATGGGAAAACCATTCGATTCTGGAAAGATAACAGGATCGGGTACGGCCCTATCCAACCAAAAACTGGAACTGAGTCCCACATTAACTGGGAGGAACAAGTTGAATCGTATTTACATGAGGACAACTCATGGAACATACAAAAATTAAGTAAGGTTGTTAATCCCGATGATCTAGATAATATAGCTAAACTAATTAACCCAGTTAACAAAATCCAAGACAGGCTTTATTGGCAACAAAGTAAAAACGGCTGGTATTCCACCCATTCAACTATGCAATGGTTAAACCTTGCTAAAAACGAACCTAAAATCAACCTAGAATGGATTAACAAACTCAATGTCCCACCCAAAATGCACAATTTCCTTTGGAAGGTGGCAAGAAATGGCCTACCAACCAAATCAAGACTTGCTGAAAAACACATCCCGGTACCACAAGGTTGCACTGCACGTAATCATCAGTGTGAAGATACAAATCATATCTTGACTTCATGCCCTCTTACGAAAGAAACTCTTAATACCATTAGTCCCAAACTACGAAGGATAATCGATCTCTTCTCCTCGGATGGTAAAAAATCACACCAGGTCTTGGAGGAAATCAGGGCAAGAATAAACAAAGAGGAGATGGAACTCCTTACTAGCACCTGGTGGTGTATTTGGTACTCCAGAAATAGGAGAGTGTTCGATAACAATACCGGAACAAACCTAGATGATGCAAGCAAACTTAGTGAATTTACTCAAAAACAAATCCGAGAGTGGAAACTTGCTAGGGCACCAGACTCATCTGACCCACAACCAAACAAGGTTCATGCAAGAACTGAAAGGAAAAATAAATATTGGGTAAAACCCAAGAACAACTATATTAAGCTTAACTTTGATGGTGCAGTGTGTGCAGATGGCGTGACTACTTTTGGGTTCATACTTAGGGACTCCAACGGCTCCCCCATCTCGTTTGACGGAGGACTGATCCGTCGACAGTCTGTTTTGATATCCGAGACCATCGCCTTACGCCAAGGACTTCTCGAGGCCATTCGTCTTGACATTCCCCGGATCCAGATTGAAGGCGATAACTTGCAGCTGGTCAAGGCCGTTCTTGGCGACTGGCGCTGCCCATGGGAGATTGAAGTATTGCGTGCGGACATGCATTGTTTGTTGGCTCAGTTCCAGGATTGGAGTATTACTCATATTTATCGTGAGTGCAATTCTGTTGCTGACTTCATCGCTGGTTCCTTCCTTCGCGTTTCTTCCGTTCCACTTGCAGCTGATTTGGGCTTCTGTTCCCTCATCCGTCGGAATGTCCTAGGACGATCACTAGGTTGTTAGTGACTTCCCTAATTCCTTTCCTAATAAAAAATATGTTCCAATAATTCTACTCAAACGTGCTTCTTCCTCTCGTAATTTTCTCCTAAATACTCAAACGTGCTTCTTCCACTTTCTTCGGTTCTCTCCCCTTACACAGTTGCACAAACACATGATGGCATCAAAACCTCCCGATCCCTTTTCTCTTCTTCAGTTATTAATGGAAGTTTGATCTGTACTTCTGAAAAATTCTTTCTTTGTATTCGATCAACTTCATTTGGATCCTTCTATAATCACCATTATCACCTAGAGGCTTTGATCCTCTTCTACAGTTCCCTAACCATCAATATAGTATTAATGCCCAAACCAAGTCCATCATTTATAATCGGTGACTAAAATTTGTACAGTGGTCATTAGAAAAAGAGGCTAAGGTGGACGATGCTAAATTCCAATTCATTAGTTTATGGGCAATAATAGTTGACACTGAAATCAGTGTAAATCAATGCTATATTTTATTATTAATGTTAAATATTTGTTTGATCTTCACTTCTACTGCCGTGAATTGGCTATGTTTTAATTTTTTGGTAATCCACATAAAAAAGTTAGTCATAGTACTTAAACCGTTTTCTATTAAACATTAACATATTATATTTACCAAGATTCAATCTATATATTGACATGAATTGAAAAAATTATACATATACAAGTAAATCAAACCTTACACTTTGACTATCAAAGTTCCCTAGCTCCTGGGAACTTGACTTCACCGTCGTCGAGATCAAACACTCGCCGTCGGAGACTTCTCTTCTTCTCTCTTTCTTTTTTTGTGGGTATGAGTAAGTTCTAGGAGAAGTGCTTTGTCTGAGCACTATTCATTTGGCTTTATACCTGTCAATACTTGGGCTGCAATCTTGATTTTCATTTGTCTCCGAAATGCCCTTTGTCTTGTGTGCCAAGTCTTTGTCCTTCACATGTGACAATTTGAATTGGGTCAACTTTGAGAAGCAATCGGGCCGTTGGATCAAACGCTTCAGTCTGTTCCTCAGACTGAGCGTTTATTTTGTCTTGAGACAGGATTCCGTGAATCTCGCTGACTTGTCTTTGTTTGCACATGTGAGTTCCCATGTGATGGGAACTGTCTTCTTCAGAGTTCCTTTGAGAGGAACTCTTCATCATGTATGTCTATGTTCCTTGGACGTTCATGGGAATTCTTCACTAGACCTGTGTTCCTTAGAAATACTTGGATATAACACGTTAGTTCCCATATGGTGTTTGTCATTGTAAAAACTGGAGAATGATATCGTTGATACGATGTTTGGAACCATAGTTCCAACACCGTCCCAACCATTTCTCCCTTTTTGATGATGACAAACCCATCACAAAAATAACCAAGTATTTCAGAGTATGATGTGCAACAGAGTTCCTATGTGAAAAGGTGTGAGTTCCTAGAGATCCGCTTCTATGAAACAATGAGTTCTTACTTAGCATTTTATGCGATAGTTCCCCCTTAGCAAAAGCATATTCTATGATAAATCAAAATAAGACTCATCTCACACATTTTGTCCTTCCCCCTTTTGGCATCATCGAAAACAGATAAACATAAATAAAGAATAAGGGAACACGCAATCATACTTGAAACCATTTATATTACTTAAGCAGTTGAATGTACAAAAGGAACACATAACGTTTTGTGGAGAAAACGGGGCTAAGAAAGAGAAAAGGGAAGATCATGGGGCTCGGGGAACAGAATTATCACGCAGCTGGGTCATAACAGACAAGATATTTTGAAGAGTGCCTGCCATGTTCTCTAGAGTGGCTACGATGTGCATCAACAGTTGGGTGTTCCCAACCCTTGGGCCTTCACCAGAGGGGAGTGCCTCTAGATCCTCAACTTGCTCTGAGTGACGCATCTTTTGGACCACTGAAAGGTCCAGTTCCCTTCCGATGGTCACTTCTTCCTTGTCAGCGTCATAGAGCCCTTCTTTGATCATCAACTTCTTGATCATACCGGCATAGAGAAGAGAGTGAGTGGTCGAGGCCATGCACTTCTCCATGTGTCCAAAGATGATGCAGGGGAGATTGATGGGCATCTTGTGGATGAAGTGATAGAGGAGAATGACATCTTGAATGTTGATGTGGTGACGCTTCTCATGTCTTGGGATCACAACCGTAATTATGAACTGGTGAGCCAGTTTGCCGATTGGAGACAGGTTGTGGGTGGGTGTTCCTTGCTTGGGAACACGACCTTCGTAGATGTCATTATAGATGACCTCACTATCGAAATCTCTCCATGTCTTGATGGGAACAGAGCTGAGGCCCTTAACAGGGACTTGTAGCTGATGGCGGATCGTGGAGTCGGTGAAGACGAAGTCGTCGCCGTGGAGGGAGAGAGTTCCCTTGGTGCCCTTGTCATGAATGACGAAGTTGTTGTAGAAGAGGCGCACCTCGGCAGGGTTGATGTTCACAACAGCGTCACATACGTGTTATCACCTCTGGGCCTTGATGAGGTCCTAAAGTTCTCCAAGGCCTTGTTCTTGAAGTTGTTGCTCATTGAGGATGGGAGGAGGGATGAGTTTATGATCCTCAATAATAGGGACCCTCATTGAGGCAGTTCCCTTCCCTTTCTTCTTTTTGTTCCCCCTGGAGGCGGTAGCCTTTTTTTTCCAGCTGAGGGGATGCAGCCGATATGATCATGAGGGGAGGGTCCCTTTCTTCGGAAGCGCCCTCCGACACCACCAGTTGGCGTCCTTGTTCTTCTTCTTCAAGAGCTACAGCATGCTCTTTTTCAAGGCCTTCTTGGTCAAGTACCTCAGTGGCAACACCATCTGCCGAGGTCCCTTCACCATGTGAGGACAGGCCCATGTCTTCTTCGTCATCTCCTTCTTGATGACTAGTACTTGTCCCAGCACCATCATCCGATGATGGGTTCCCTTCCTTGAGGGAGGCCTCCTCCTCTTTTGTCAGGGCCTCATCTTGAGCACCTATCAGTCTCGGGCGCATGGAGGAGGAAGGCTGATTGATGATGTTCGTGAGCTTGGCCTCGAGAGCGTCGAGGCGAGCGTTCTCTTCGGCAAATCCCATGACAATGGGTGCCATTTTCTTTGCTTTTCGGCGAGCAACCTTTGCGATTGGTAGGGCGTCCTCGTCAGAATCGAGGTCTATGGGTTGCTTGGGCGAAGGTGTGGGGGAGGTTCTTTTGTGGAAGGAGGAGGAGGTGAGTGGTGAGTAGGTGGAATAGGAGATTTTGGAGGAGATGGAGTTTTTGTGGGAGGAGAGGTAGGAGGCGTGGGAACTTTGAGTTGTGAGGTGGATGGGTTGAGAGTTCCCTCAGAAGTGGGAGGAGAAGAGGAGGTTGGGAGGGAGTCTTTGGGACTAGAGTTCCCAAAGACGGGGTTGGTGTGAGAGGGAAGCGGTGGTGGTGGATTCTGGGATTGATAGTTCCCAGAATCCGAGGGAGGTGGTAGAGAGGAAGTTTGTGAGAAGATTGGTGGAGGTGGTGGTGTGGCGTAGGAGTCGGGACGAGAAAGATTGAGAACCTCGTCCAGGTTGAAGACAGACTTCTTCTTCTTCTTTTCTTGGTGGGATCGGAAGAAGAAGATGGGTTGTGGTGTTTTCGTTTTTTGGGATTTTTGTATTTAGGGTTTTTGGATTTAGGGGGTTCGGGGCCGAAACTGTCAACGATGACGGTCCCAAAGGAGGAGACGGAAAGAGGTTGAGTTGGAGGAGGTGGCGGAGGAAGAAAAAGGGTGTGAGTGGAGGAGGGCAACGCTTGGGTTTGCGCTGCCGGTAGGGAGGCATATGGTCCTAGGATTTCGAACTCCAGTCCGGGGACAATGGAGGAAGGGATGCACATAGTTGTGAAGCCCTTTGTAAAGAATTTCACGGAGGTCAGGATATTTATCATTGTCAACGTCCCTTAGCATAGTGATGAAGAGGGTGCGAGGGTTGTTTTGGATCCATTCTTGGACTTGTTCATTTGGGTGAACAGGAGCCATGAGAAATTCTGGGGAATAGAAGGTTTTTGGAGGTTTGATTGAAAAGGAATGAAGGGAAGCTTCAAAGAGAAGGTGTTGCAGAGAGCGAAGGAGGAAGAAGGACCCAAAAAAAAGGCAAACGAGGTTTTTTTTAAGTGAGACAAAGCGAGGGGTAGAAAGGGAAGTATGAATAACCTCGATAATCGTTGGCCAATAGATATGAAGAGGTGTTTCACCTTCTGTAGCACTCTCTGACATGCGTCTCTTTCTTCCAAGGGAAGTTACTTCGAGCATTTCAAACGCTTGGCCCACAACGCTTTGAATTCTGACACAATTTCCCATTTGCCAAGTGATGTTTCATCTTTTCAGAAAAGGAAGTGTTCCCTTGTTTTTGATTATTTCGCACACCAGTTCCCATGATCTTTTAAAAAGTCAGGTTGAATGGAGTGGTTTAGGGAACTCACACTCAAGTTCGTTGTGAGGCTGGGGAACTCAAAGTGGAACCAGACTATTACAACTCGATAGAGGGATAAAGAGTTTGGCTCATGAGAAGTGTTTATCTGGCTCTTGGCTTAGGGTTGGTTTTATGATCAACCGTCATGGTTGCTTGTAATGAGGGTTAAAGGGAACTCTGGTTGATCATTTTGGGCCGAAATAAATAAAGTTCCAAATGTACATAAAAATCTCTAGACTAGTAATATGGCAAAATGAAAGCAATTGTCCATAGTGTTCCTTATCTTGAAAATCAATATAAACTAGCCAAGCATTGAGGGAATAACAAACAGGGACTTGTTCAGTTTAGAGTTATCATCCCTAGGAGCATCCGGAGACGCTGAAAGGGACGTTTGTCTAAAGCTTTAGTGAGAATATCCGCAATTTGCTCGTCAGTTCTACATTGTTCCATAGAGATGTTCCCATGTTCCACATTGTCACGTAGGAAGTGATGCCTAATGTCTATATGCTTAGTACCTGAATGATGCACATGATTTTTGGATATGTTAATGGCACTTGTATTATCACATCTAATGGGAACAGAGCCAAAGGACATACCGTATTCCTAGAGTTGGTCCTTAAGCCATAGAACTTGGGAACAGCATGAGGCAGCAACCATGTACTCAGCTTCTGTTGTGGAGAGTTCCACTGAGTTTGGCTTCTTTGATCCCCATATGACGAGCATGATCCTAGGAACTGGGCCATTCTAGAGGTGCTCATTCGATCAACTAAGTGGCCAGCGAAATCTGCATTTGAGTATGCAACTAGCTCAAGGGAGCTGTTCCTTGGATACCAAAGGCACAAGTTGTCGTTCCCTATGAGGTACCTGAAAATCCTCTTCACCTCTTTCAGATGTGATTTTTTAGGGTTAGCCTGAAAGCATGCACATAGGCACACTGAAAACATAATGTCGGGTCGACTAGTAGTTAAGTAGAGAAGAGACCCAATCATACCTCGAAAGTTCCTTCGATCTACACTTATACCTGTCTCATCTGCATTGAGCCTTGAGTTTGGTGAGATGGGAGTGTCGATGGGCCTAGAGTGATCCATCCCATACTTCACGAGCATTTCTCTGATGTACTTTTATTGATGAATCCTTGTTCCCTCCTTGGTTTGGGATATTTGAAGTCCCAGGAAGAACGTAAGTTCCCCTATGAGACTCATCTCGAATTCTCTACTCATCAAGTTCTTAAACATTTGGACAAGATTCTCATTAGTAGCACCAAACACAATGTCATCAACATATACTTGAACAATTAAAATGTCTTTTGATTCTTTTTTAATGAAGAGAGTTTTGTCTATGGAACCACGAAGGTATCCATGAGACAAGAGAAAATGAGCAACCTTGTCGTACCATGCCCTAGGAGTTTGTTTGAGACCATATAGGGCCCTCTCCAAGAAGTAAACGTGATTTGGGAAGTGCTCATCCTCAAATCCTAGTGGTTATGCCACGTAAACTTCTTCCTTGAGGTGTCCTTTTAGGAACGCCGTCTTGACATCCATTTGATACAACTTGAAGCCTTTGTGGGTTGCATATGCTATGAGGAGGCGAATTGCTTCAATTCTTGCAATTGGTGCGGAAGTTTCATCATAGTCGATCCCCTCCTCTTGCATGTAGCCTTGAGCAACCAACGGGCTTTGTTCCTAGCTACAGCCCCAGTGCAGTCAAGCTTGCTCCTGAAGACCCATCGAGTTCCTATGATGTTTTTGTCTTTGGGCCTAGGAACCAATTTCCACACCTTGTTCCTCTCGAATTGGTGGAGTTCCTCTTGCATGGCTTGAATCTAGTCTGGGTCTTTTAGGGCTTCCTTGATGTTCTTGGGATCCACCATTGAGACAAAGGCATTGAAGGCACAGAACTTGTTGAGGGAGGAACGAGTTTGTACACCTTTATCATAGGGAGTTATGATGTTGTCGATGGGGTGATCCCTCTTCTGGTGGTAGTTTCTGGTTTGGATGTGTGAGGCGTCAACCTGTTCCCTTGTTTCTTCTTCATTTGTATCTTGGGCTTCTTCTTTTTCATGAGAACAGTTGTTCTGAACTTCTTCGCTGAGGGTCTCGTCAAGATTTTCATCAAGGTTCCCTCGTTGTTCCCTCTGAACACTAGACTCTGGTATGACTTCATTTTGAGGAAGAAGAGAGTTTGATGCATCTTGAGGCTCTTCTGTTGAGGAGGGAACTTCAAAGGAATTTTGATCTGTGGAATTTTGATCTCCTTCGTTGTTCCTTTGTTGTGGGATGTTGTTTCCACTTGGATAATCCTCATCTTGCTTTCTTGGTTCGTCATCATCGTCTTCCTCTTCTTGTCTGACTAGTTTGAACAAAGTTCCCTTTCCTTGGGCCTCTGTTCCCACCTTTACAAATTGTTCATCGAAGTTGACGTGAATGCTTTCCTCTATCTTCTTGGTCCTCTTGTTATAGACCTTGTACGCCTTGCTTTGGGAAGATTATCCTAGGAAGATCCCTTCATCACTCCTTGGGTCAAACTTCCCAAGATTATCTTTGCCATTGTTGCGGACGAAGCATCTGTACCCAAAGATAATGTCTTCTTGATCAACTCATATGAGGTCTTCTTGATCATAGGACGTATCATGGCTCGATTTAGGATGTATGTAGTTGTAGAGATAGCTTCGGCCCAGAAACCTTCGGGAACTCCACTCTCAAGCATCATGGTCTGTGCCATATCTTCTAAGGTCTTGTTTTTCCTTTCCACCACGCCATTTTGTTGAGGAGTGCGAGGGGCCGAGAAGTTGAGCTTGAGTCTTGATTAGAGTCTCAAACTCCTTGAAGGTATCTGATTTTGATCTCAAGAAAAGAACCCATGTAAATCTTGAAAAGTCATCAATTAAAACATACATATACCTCTTTCCTCCGTAGCTGATGGTGTCCATGGGACCACAAAGATCCATGTGGATTAGTTCCAAGGGCCTTGTTGTGCTGACTACCCTTTTTGGCTTAAAGGAGCTTCTAGTTTGCTTGCCATGAACGCATGCTTCATACATCTTGGCTCCCTCGATGTTGATTCGTGGAAGACCAATAACCAAGTCATGAAGATAGAGCTTTAGAATCTGATTGATGCCTGTGTGGCCTTGTCTCTTGTGCCAGAGTTCCGTTTCATCATGGGAACTCGCTAGGCATAGTTTCCTTGGTGGCTCAAAGTCTGTATCCACCACAAAGATGTTGTTGGACCTTCTTCCTCTAAGGATGATTTTGTTTGTTTTCTTGTTGATGACCAGACACTCTTTTGAATCAAAAGTGACAATGTTGTTCCCCTGATCGCATATTTGAGATACGCTCAAGAGATTGTACCCCAGGTCCTTCACCAAGTTGACATTGCTGATCTTGATTGATTTGTTGAGTAGTACTTCCCTTGTTCCTATGATTTCTCCATTATTCTTGTTGCCAAAGGACACATGACCTCCTTCGGCTTTTGTGTCTAGTGAGGTGAGGTTATCTTTGTTCCTAGTCATATGATTCGAACATCTACTATCAATGACCCATGTGTTGTTCCCCCTCACCGCCACCTACAAGGAAAGTTAGTTTTTGATGACCCAGGCAAGATGACTCTTGCATGGTCCCTTACAAGGAAAGACATATTCAAATAACACGTAATCAGCAATATTGATGTCACGAGGATTCTTAGAGGTATAGGCAAAGTTCCTATGTTTGTTCCCATGAGTGGGACCTCTAGCGGATTTGTTGGCCTTTTGGTTTTGCCTGTTCCAATACTCGTGGTTCCTCTGGGTTTGGGCTTTAGCTTTCGGACAGCTTTCCTTGTAGTGCCTATGAGCACCACCATTCCAGCAGGTCTTGTAGTATTCTCCTAAGTAGTACTTAGGATGAGGTCTTTGTATCCTGTTCCAATCCATGGTTTCCTTGTTGTATACTCTAGAACCATTTCCCTTGGCTATTTGGACATACAACTTATGTCCAGTGTTCCTAGTGTAATAATCTACTTCTCCATTCACTCCACTTTCCAGGACACAAATTTTCTCTTCTAAGTGAGCATTCTTTTGTTTCTCACACTGAAGTTCTGATACCCTACATTCACTGATCTCTTGTTAACTCAAGGGAGACTTTCCTTTCTTAGGGCACTCTAACTTATACCCTATCCCGTGTTTGGCAGATACGAACTTAGTTTGGGAACAGGAGGCTTCAGGACTCTCATTTTTCTCACTCAGTTTTTGTAGAAAGGCATTCTTATCACTTTCTAGGTTCTTAATCTCATCCTCAAGATCTACAATGTGAGATAGATAGGAAAGAAGCTTGTCGATTAGAGACACACAGTTGGAACAAGACTCAAGGCCAACCAATTCAGCATTAGTGTGTTCCGATATTTCCAACTTTTGCAGTTTAATGTTATCTTTAACACGACTTGAAAGAAGTTTTAGCAACTCAGGTTTTTCATAATTTGTTAAGGAAGCAAGAACAGATTCAGTAGTTACCTCACTAACTTGTTCCCCAGTGGTCTCCCCTATGGCCATTGCGCACATGTCTAGGTGTGCCCATGATTCAGGATCTTTGTCCTCGTCATAGCTCGAGGTGGCGATGTAGGCCTTCTTCCCTTGCCTTCGGTCGTCAGTTCCCTGTGGGCACTCTTTCACAAAGTGTCCCTTTTTGTAACACTTGTAGCAAGTGACGTCCGAGAGGTCATTCTCAATAGGTTTTCTTTGGGAACTCTGTCCTTTCTGTGAGTTCCCATTTCCCCTTTTGAACTTCCCTTTGTAGAAGGATCGAAGGGCCTTTGTTACCAGGACTAGTTCCTCATCCTCTTCTTCTTCAGATTCTTCATGTTGCTCTTGAATTGACTTGATCATCTTTTCAAGTTTAATGGCGATCCCTTTGTGTGCCCTTGCTTGCTCCTTATCATCCTTCTTCCTTTTCTCATGTCCTACCAGTTTTCCAAAGACTTGGTGGAGCATAAGAGTTTTGTTTTCAGGATTCTCCTTGAACATGGTCCTTTGATTGACCCATTCACCAGTTAGGCCGTTGAACAACTATTGAACTTTCATCTTGTCGGTGATCTCCTCCTTTGTGATTCCTAGTCCAACGAGCTTGGTGCATAGGCCTTCGAAGAAAGATTGGTAGATGTCAATGGATTCTCCCACTTCCATCTAGAAGTTGAAGAACTCCCTTCTGGCATTCATCTGGAAGTCCTCTTTGAGGTCGGAGTTCCCAATGTGCATTTGCTAGATGGCCTCCCACATCTCTTTTGTCGTCTCGATGTTTGCTACTCTGTCACAGTCTTGCAATGTCATGGCATTCTTGAGATACTATTTGGCCTTGCAGTTTGCTTCCATGCACTTCCATTCGTTTGGTCCCCATTTGGTGAAGTCGTTGTGAATTTTTAGGTCTACCTCGAAGTTCCCTACTTCGATGACACACCAGGCCTGAAAGTCGTGGCTCCGCATCCAGTCCTTCATGTTGCGTTTCCAGTTCTCGAACCTTCCGGTGATAAGCCTCGGAGGCTTGTTGTTCCCATGTCCAACCTGAATGAGTTCGTCAGCCATTCTGTAACCTAGGATACTAACACACAAATCTAGAGTGTTTCGACTCTGATACCAATTGTTGGATCATTAAGTGTTTGCAAGAGCTTGGGAACTAGCGGTTAGGTTGTTCCTAAGGCAGCGGAAGTTCTATATAAGCGAGTAAACAGAATGCAATAGACATAATTCCCTTATAGAGGAACCCCACGACAACCAACTAGTTGTGTGTTTAAACCTCTACCTCTTCTTAGAGGATTTTGAATGACTTACTTGTATTATTGATTGTTCCTTAGTTACAATAGGCCAGATTCAAACTTCTTTGTTCCTAGGAGTTCTACCTTACTCTAGCAACACTAATGAATCTTCTCAACCGAGTTCCTAAGCGAACAACTCAACTAAGACAAGTAAATCAAACCTCACACCTTGACTATCACAGTTCCCTAGCTCCTGGGAACTTGGCTTCGCCGTCGTCGAGATCAAACACTCGCCGCCAGTGACTTCTTTTCTTCTCTCTCTCTTTCTTTGTGGGTATGAGTAAGTTCTAGGAGAAGTGCTCTGTCTGAGCACTATTCACTTGGCTTTATACTTGTCAATACTTGGGCTGCAATCTTGATTTTCATTTGTCACCGAAATGCCCTTTGTCTTTTGTGCCAAGTCTTTGTCCTTCACATGTGATAATTTGAATTGGGTCAACTTTGAGAAGCAATTGGGCCGTTGGATCAAACACTTCAGTCTTTTCCTCAAACTGAGCGTATGTTTTGTCCTAAGACAAGATCCCGTGAATCTCGCTGACTTGTTTTTGTTTGCACATGTGAGTTCCCATGTGATGGGAACTGTCTTCTTCAGAGTTCCTTTGAGAGGAACTCTTCATGTTTGTGTTCCTTGGAAGTTCATGGGAATTCTTCACTAGACCTGTGTTCCTTAGAAATACTTGGATATAACACGTTAGTTCCCATATGCTGTTTGTCATTGTCAAAATAGGAGAATGATATCATTTTCGATGTTTGGAACCAAAGTTCCCAACACCGTCCCAACAGGTACTGCATGGATGTGGTTAATGCAACTGTGAGATTGCTTCCGTATCTAGTACCTTTTGAGTTCCAAGTGTTTGGAGATCTCATTCAGAATCCAAACTACAATGATCTTGTAAACAGGATCGCATCGAACGTAACTGACTTGATCGACTTTAGAGTTTAAGTTTGTCATACTTTGGGGGTTGGTGCTTTGACAGCTTGTTTGTTTGTCTCGTACAAGAATTTGATGCTACAGTCGGTGACATTGCTATCGTTACCGACAGGACGAGGAAAGTTGACTTCACTCAACCATACGTTGATTCGGGGCTAGTTCTTGTTGCCCTTGTAAAGACGTTGAAAGGCAATGCCTGGGCCTTTTTGAAACCATTTACTCCATTTATGTGGGTTGTCACAGCGGCATTTTTCGTTATAGTCGGAGCAGTTATCTGGATCCTCGAACATAGGTTGAGTGATGAATTTCATGGACCACCAAGGAAGCAAATCATGTCTACTTTGTGGTTAGTTTCTTTCTATCACAGAGATTAATTAGGAGTTTGTATGCCAACATTGGAGCTGTAATGCAAAACTGTTGTTGTATGTATGACTTGCAGGTTCTGTTTCTCAACCATGTTTTTGCCCATAGTAAGTGTACATCTGCTTTCCTAATAATACTCTATTGTGTTCAAGTAAAATGATTATATATATATATATATATCTACAAGGGAGAACACAGTAAGCACTCTTGGGAGGTTGGTGCTAGTGATATGGTTGTTTGTGGTGCTCATCATCCAATAGAGCTACACGGCCAACCTGACTTCCATCCTGACCGTTCAGCAACTATCTTCCCCAATAAAGGGCATTGATTCGCTAGCCACAAGCACGGAGCCCATAGGGTTCTAAGTAGGCCCCTTTGCGGAAAACTATCTGAATTCTGAGCTCAACATCACCAAGTCTCGCCTTAAAGCTCTCAACTCCCCAGCAGAGTATGCCTCCGCTCTTCTCAACGGGACTGTGGTTGTGGTCGTCGATGAGAGGCCATACATCCAACTCTTTCTCACACAACACTACCAATTCGTCATCGTTGGCCAAGAGTTCACCAAAGGCGGATTGGGCTTTGTAAGTATATACATATAACTATATTCCCTTTCTAGTGGAGCTCTTCGAAATGGTTAACTACAAGGATACTTTTTTTGGTTGAAGGAGAGGCAGTACTCTCCGTTTCCTCTAGGGGAGTTTTATTAATAATAAAACAGACTAAAATAAAAGCGAACGGTTTCATTTAATTTGTAAACGTAATTTTGACTTGTATTAATATATTTTTTAGTGATGCATCATATATATGTATAGGCGTTCCCTAGAGGGTCTCCTCTCGCAGTGGACATGTCAACAGCTCTCCTCCAACTCTCAGAAGATGGGACCCTGGAGAACATCATAGAGATATGGCGAGGGAAGCTAACGACAACGTGTGCACGTCAGGGAGGTGTGGACAACTCCGAACAGCTGCAACTTAACAACTTCATCGGATTGTTCTTAATGTGCGGGATCGCTTGTTGCATCGCTCTGTCCCTATACTTCTACGCAGTCACCTACAAGTACAATAGGTCCCTCTCTCAGGCGCAGGTGTGCCTGCAACGTCCTACTATGCTTCACGGTGGGCCCTCCTCCTCGACTCCCCCTTTAGCTCCTCCTGCCCAATCCTTCCTCTCGTTTATCGACCAGAAGGATCACTCGCGTGAGTCGAGTGCCAAGAGGAAGCGCGTGTGCTTGTCCTCTAATGCGCACTCGATCGTGGAGATTGGTGAATCCACCACCACCCACGCACAAAGAGTTCAAGTCTCCCTGCCAAGGAATTAGATCTGCTCAAGGCGATGATGACTATAATTGTTTTTTGGTAGAAGACTATAATGTAGTTTAATTTGCAGTATAATCTGGTTTAACTATATACTAGTGTCTATTCCCGTACCTTGTAAGTGTTTTTTAATAAAATATTAATAATAAAATACTTTAAAATATATTTATTATTCTCGAAAAATAATCATGTAAATGATTACATATATCTGTATAAAAATATAAGACAATTATCATATAACAAATCAAGATCTTTTCATATAAGGTAACAAATGATTGGATTATAATAATAATAATAATCAAATTGGTAAGGAGATTGCTAGTACTATACGGTTACAAAGATAATATTCAATTAAGATATCTTAATTTAAAAAAATTCTATCTAAAAATAAAATAAATATTCTAGAATTTGTATGATAGTATAAAACAATATCCTAATGATCTTCCTATATATCATATCCACAAATAAAAGATTATTTAATAATGAGATTTTCTATCATATATTCTATAAAAATGGATAAAAATTTATCATATCCAAAAATAAAAGATTAATTTTTTAAAAAAAATTAAAGGGGTGGTGTGGTCCAAACTAAAAGTGACATGTGTCGTTTAATAATTTTTTAAACCTCCACTTTAGGTTATAGTTATGATTCGATGGAACTTTCTACCTATATATATATGTGATGGAATATCAT
The DNA here is from genome assembly GCA_964016875.1 of Fallopia convolvulus. Classification (NCBI taxonomy): domain Eukaryota; kingdom Viridiplantae; phylum Streptophyta; class Magnoliopsida; order Caryophyllales; family Polygonaceae; genus Fallopia; species Fallopia convolvulus. Next base: position 30,934,316 of record OZ024719.1, read on the forward strand.
GTACGGTTTATATGTAATGAATAGATTAATTTACCAGTTATCATATTTGGTTCAAATCCCTTGATTTTCTGGTAAACAATTATTATTCTCTCAATAAGATCTCTCTCTTCTACTCTCTTTCTCTTGGTAACGATTTGCAAGAGACGATAACTCCGACAACATTCTCTTTGATTTTCATTTATTTTTCACAAATTGGTAAGTGAAGATTCATGTTTGAGTTCATATTTCGCCAAAAGTCGGTATAATTATATTTTCGAACATACTTTTTCGTTTTTTTGTTCATATTGCAGAATTTCAAAGTTAGGTTTCAATAGTTCGTTTGAATTCGGTCAATTTTGATGAATTTAGAATGAAATTACATCAATTCATTTTTGAATTTATTAATTTTTGGGTAAACAAGTTAATTTTCACAATTTTTCTTTTCAGGTCTCAAAGAACACGAGTAATAACACACGAGACAAAATAAAACAAATACTTCAGATTGCTAATTTTGTTGCACTGGATAAATACCTTCATTGCCCGATTATCAATGTTCGAGTGACAAAAACCACTTTCAAACCTCTAACTCTTTGAACAAGAGCCCAACTATCAAAATGGAAAGCCAACACGCTTTCACATGAAGGTCGGAAAACCCTTATATAGGCTAACTTATCGAAACAACCAAATTTCCTCATGCAATCATTTCTAATACCTCAATTAACTTTAAAAGAACTTGATCAAATAAACAAAAACTTCCTTTGGAATAAGGAAAGTAACTACAAACCGCTAATTAATTGGAACACGATTTGTCAGCCGTTTTCCCGAGGGGGGCTGGGGATTACCAAGGCGGAAGACATGAACCGTGCACTCTAAAAGAAACTGTTGTGGAAGATACTAGTTGAACCAAACAACCCCTGGGTTAAAACTTTAACTGAAAAATACCTTAAAATCGATGACCTCCTAAACTACAAGAAGAAACAAAACACATCCTGGCAATGGTCTAAATTAATGAGCCTTAGAGACCTCTTTGTCAACGGTCTTATTTGGCAAGTGGAGGTGGCAAAACCATCCGATTTTGGAAAGACAATTGGACTGGCTTCGATTGTCTTACTCCAAAACGAAATGGTGAAATCATCATGAACTGGGAGGAACACATAGCAGATTATCTCCTTGAGGACAATTCTTGGGATTTGGACAAACTGCGTTTAGTTTTAAACCCTGAGGATGTTCATCGTGTCATTCATACTATCACCACTTTTAACAAAATCCCTGACAGATTATACTAGCAAACAAGTAAAAATGGGTGGTACTCCACACACTCCACCATGAAATGGCTCCACCAAAATAAAGGTGAACCCCATATTAACCTAGAACGGATCGGTAAGCTCGACATCCCGCCGAAAATGAAGAATTTCTTATGGAAAATTGCTCAGAATGGGATTCTTACAAAGAATTGCCTTGCAGCAAATCACATCCATGTTGTGCAAGGATGTGTAGCGTGTAATAACATTAACAAGGATGTCAACAACACCTTACTTGCGTGCAATCGAACCAAAACCACGCTTCACGCAATCAACCCTGAACTAATCTGGATGGTGAACCAAATCAACCAGAAGGAAAATCACCATGCCAAATCCTAGATGCGATTAGGTCATTCTCATCGAAGGATGAATTGAAAGCCCTTGTATGTTCGTGGTGGGGAATCTGGTTCTTTAGGAACAAAACAGTCTTTGATTCAACCGACAAATGAAAAACATTACCCCAAAACAACCTCTGAGAATTTATTCGCAATCAAATAGCAGAATGGAAACATGCTAAAAAGGCGGACGTACCAATCCCTCGTGGTAGAACTCAGATTACGCAGGACAGGAGAAACCGCGCTAAGTGGAAAAAACCATCAGTTAATTTTACTAAGCTTAATTTTGATACTACAGTGAACGCTGATGGTGTGGCCTCATTCGGGTTTATTCTCCGGGATCATGGCAGCTCCCCCTCTTTCCTTAACAAAGGATTGATTGGCCGACAGTCTGTCTTGACATCCGAGGCCATAGCCTTAAGGAAGGGGATTCTTGAGGCCACCCGACAGATTAAAGGCGATAATTTGCAGCTGGTCAATGTCATTCTTGGTGACTCGCGATGTAAATGGGAGATCAAGATGTTGCGTGCGGATATCCATTGTTTGCTTTTCCGGTTCCGGTGTTGAAGTATCTCCCATGTCGTTCGGGAATGCAATTTGGTGCCGGACTACATCGCTTGTTCTTTTTGTTGTGTCTCGTCTGTACCTCTCACTTTTTATCCGGGTCATCGTAACCTTATCCGTCAGGATGCTCTAGTACGGCCGCTATCCTATTAGTGGCCCATCCTAACTACTTTCATTATCAAAAATAAATAAATTTTGCAAATGATTGTCGTTCTCAACCCTTGCAAGTAACGTCCTCATCCAAACCCTAGTGTCGCTTCTTCCCCTTGCCATGAAGGCTTGATTGCTTTGAGTTGCAATGGGAAAAAAGAAGCGGAATTCAATCTCCCCTACCCTAAAATCCAAAAAGTTCAATGAGCCAAAGGTTGTTGATGTCTTTGATGGCTTAGATGAGTTCATGGAGGCCACCATGGCCGATGCTGCAAAGAAAAGTTTGATGAAGAACAAGGCTAGGGTTGCCGATTCTGATGGCGGCACAATCCCTTCCAAGACAGCCATTGGTGATGTCTTGAAATTTTCCTTGGCTGAAAATTTTGAGAATTCGTTCATGGGAGATGACGACAATCAAAGTTCGGATTTTGATTCTGATGATCCAACATGTTCGGAAACAAAAAAACCCTAGCGAGTCACCTTTGGCGGCTGAGAATCGCATCAACAAGCCAAACCCTAATGCGAAATTCCAGACGCACCGAGGTCCAAGTCCCACCGAGCCGCAAACTGAAAATTCTATGCAGGACATGATCGCTGGTGTAGAGGGCCATCACTCCTCGAGTTCGTCGTTGCCTGGTGATTAACATGCCAAGACTCGTGCCATGCCAGGGAGCGTTGATGCAGCATCGCATGCTGCTGGTGTCGTTACCATGCCGCTGGATCGCTCTGTCGTGCAAAACCTGATCGCTGGTGCCAAGGATCCCCGAACCTCGAGTTCTATGTTGCGCGACGCCGAGCATGCTGCGATACTAGCGAAGTCTGCTGGGGTAGTTGCTTTGTCCCAGCCATTGCACGCTGATGATGTGCCGGCCGCTGCGCAACGATCGGTCAATGCAGTCCCGGTTGCAAACTCTCGCGCCACGAACTTGGACCCGACCGACCATGTCGGAACTAGCAGGGCTGGTGCCAGGTCTTACGCTAATATTGCTAGGGGAACTAGTGCTAACCTTGGGCATGATGGTGTTTCTAAAAGGGCAAAAGCAAGAGCTGATCGAGTGAAGAAAATGTTCATGAATTCGGGCCTCGGTGGAAAATTATCTTACACTCCTCCGACATCATCACATGTCTCCATTAAAGTGTCTGAAGGTTTCCCTGCACAAGATTTTTGGGGATGGGCATTGCTTGGGCCGTATGTTGGATTTTATCTAGGAAATTTTATGATTAGAGAGCTTGCCAAGAATTGGGGCGTGAAAAGCAGGTTTAGGGAAGAGGAAGGCTGGATTATCTTCCAATTTGAGTCTGAGGAGGATTGTGATAAGGTGCTTCGTGGTGGACCTTACTTCATACATGGTAAACCTTTGCTTCTTCAACACATTCCCGATAAATTTGCTTTTCATCGCCAAAATGTAGCTACTATCCCACTTTGGGTCTGAATCTATGGCTTGTCTCAACGTTTTTGGACATATGACTTTATTGGTCGTGTGGCCTCTTATATTGGAAAACCGTTATATGTGGATCCAGTCATTGATGGGAGAAAACGGGGCTCGTATGCTAGAGTCCTAGTTGAAATAAATTTTGCAAATAATGTCATTCGAGAGGTTGGGATAGACTTTGATGATGGTACTGCGATTGATTGCTCATGTTTAATTGAAAATGAGCCTCTTTATTGCAAGCAATGTTGTTCCTTTGGCCATCCTCAAGAGGATTGCTCCTTCAAAGACAAATGAGCTGATGTTGGAATCCATGCTAGGAGACAAGGAAAGGTAGCTAAGGTTGCGGATGGTGATGTTGCTCAGCCGGCTCCAAAGGGCGCGCCGGTGGGTAATGGTGAACCGGTGCACAATGCCGTGCCGAATGATCAGACCGCGCCGGAACACAATGTGGCAATTGCCTCGGTGGACAAGGGAAAGAATAAGATGGATATTCAGCAGCCCAAGGCTGCCCAGAATATTGAGGACTCGTCTCCGTCTAGTGAGTATCCAAGAAAGAAATCTAAGCGTAAGAAGAGTTCTAAGAAGAAGCAATTGAATTTGGATTCGGAGATAGTTAGTGAGATGGGGCAAGTTGGTAAACCGACTAATGGTGAGAAGGATCAAGATCAAGACTCGTACAAGGATTACTCTAGTTCGGCCTCTAACTCAATGGACACTCTTGAGAGTGGTTCCTTTGGTGGTTCTAGCAAAGACGAGAAGAATTTTGAGGTAAGTGTTTATGACTCCAAAGTTTCCAAAGATTCAAGACAAGAACAAGAAGTTGAGGAACAAGATGAAGGCAAGGCCAAGAGGAAAAGATCTCCTCCCAAGCGGTGCATTCTCCTTGCGCTTCGTGCGCGACCTAAATGGCCCGGGGATCCTCCGGGTCGTGTCACGAGAAGCTCGGCGCGGGGCCAAACTCGCCCTCCGGATGCTTAGTTCTTGGTTTAGCCTTGTTTTTGTGGTGTTGATTGTTGTTTGATGCTTTGTTGTTTTGCGTGTCAGGAAAGCCTACGTGCTTTTCCTTTACGCTTTAAGATGGTTTTTGGTTTTGGAGGCTTTATGTCGTCCCTAGATACTTTTCAGATTTATAGTTGCTTATAACACCTCTTTGAGGTGCATATTTTTCTTTTAATCCAAATTTACCGCTTCACAGCAAAAAAAAAAATTGAATGTGGGTTGTTTCCATTCATACATGTTAGTGTTCGGTTGGATGTGGATTTTTAGGTTTTATTAAATTATTCATCTATACATGTTTTGTTAAATTCGTCTATTGATTGGTTGATAATCGTTGATGCCAAATCAAAAATAAATCCCTAGTTACACAACCAGTGTAGTTGGTAAGTCGGTGTCGTACCCAGGAGACACTTGTATCCTAAGTGATTATTATTATCAACTCAGTAGTAATAAAAGGGGGGGATTTTGGAATTGTAATTCTAAAACTAGGGTATACAAGAAAACAAAGATGAGTTTGTATTGATTTAAGGAAAATAATTCTATTCAAGCATCCACTTTCATCATCAAGTTATTGATCATTGATTCAAACAAGTTATTTTCTTTAGCTATTCCTATCCTAATCAGATATAGAACATGGCAACGAGATATGCAAAGTTAATATCCAAATAACACATGAAACGATCATCAATCACAGGGACATTAACAATTAGAATAAGGATAAGCAAGATACATGCAATTGAATTACAACAAGTCAAACAATCAACATGCATTCAAATCTCTTACTCAATTGTTTTAGTCCAATTAGTCCTAAACCAATTGAGTTTCTACAAAGATTCGATTTTGCTACGAGAAAAACTAAATCTAGAAATAAAGAGTATTAATTCCAACGAGGTGATCAATCAAGCAGAAACCAATCCAATCAGTATAGGATAAACCCAAGAGAATTTAAATAACCTATAAGGAATAAACTTGAAGAAGAATCTCATAATACATTTGAGGCGGAAAGTTTCAACTTGAATAGAATCTAAAACACTACTACATTAAAGCCTAATGCAATGATCAAAAACCGCTTCATCAAGTCCTAAAACCGCTGCATCAGAGCTAATGCAGCAGTTTTTAACCGCTCTATGTGTTGGCGCTGCATTAGGTCATTTGCGGCGGTTTTAAAGGTCTAATGCAGCAGTTTTGATCAAGGTCCAAAATCGTTACATTAGGTCCCAAAACCGCTACCAGCTCTATCTAATGCAGCGGTTACTGACCCTATTGAAGCGGTTTCTATATATCTAATACAACGGTATCTCAGCTCTAATGAAGCGCTTTTCAAGTGTAACGATAAGACGTTATCAACCTACTGAAGCAGTTTTAATGTCATAAATATATATATAGGGGCACGCTACAGAGAAACAACTATTATAGAGAAACTAGAGTCAGAAGGAGGATCGTTAGATTCATCTAAATCAATGGTTCTGATTATAGGAGCATGATAAATATTATGGGAATGAGAATATGGCATATCATTCAAAAAGGAAATTTTGGATGGGGAAAAAAGAAAAAAAATAACCTGCTAAATTATAGGAGATATTGATAACCTCTATAGCAACTACTCGGATATGGTTCAGCCATTCAACTTTTTTCCCCCTGCAATCCGTCCTTACCGTTTTTCAATCAAAAATCACCTTCAGAAACTGCATTATCTTCTTGTATACACTAAGATTGTGTTCTGCAAATTCGTCGTTGTATTCAATTGTTATCAGTTTTTTGTTGGACGACCACTTCCATGGATAAAGGTTAATTTTCATTATTACGTTATTGTATTTTTACATTGATTTTCTGCAAATCCGTCACTGTTTTCAATCGTTGTTTTCTTACTCAATATGCACGCATAATAATAGTGCGTATAAAGGACTTTGTATTCCTATTAAATCCGGAATATGTGTGGAAACATGTTGAAGTTGATATTGGATCCGTACAGTTATTAGAATTGAACATAATTGTTTACCTTTTGAATATAACAATGGTTTTTTACTGAATACATGTATTAATATGTTGAAATTTACATTGTATCAAAACAGTACTTACATTTGGAAAATTATGGTTTATGTATTGAATATATTAGTATCTCTATTTGAATATGCATAATATCGTGTTGAATGTGTCAGTCTGTTAGTATTATAATTCATATGTTAGTTAACATCTTGAACATGAAAGTCTATATATGAATATGAACTCTGAAATATTGAACAATGTAAATGTATTACACATGAATATATAATATAAAAGTTTGAACATATTAACAACTACAACCGAATATGAGTATTACAGAAATGAATATGACGTTTTATGTTATGTGCGAAGTCAATTGAATATATATGTGTACATATTGAATAACTTAATTTTTATATCCGAATATGCGTAATATTACGGAAAAAATTTCGTCCAATCTCTATTGTATGAATATGTTAGATAATAATTTTGAACATATACTTATAACAATAGTCATCTTGCAAAGTACGCTAGTGAAAATATGTATTATTTGTTAATTTTATTGATCTGAATAATTACATCCAATATATGAATGTAGTAATATATTGATCCGAATATATATTATATAAACTCGAATATGCATTTTTTTGGCTTAGGTGTGCGAAAAAGTTGGAGTGATTATGTATTTGATGATGGTTCAGACAATTCAGAAAATGAAAATGACAACAACTGTATTCCAAATGAGGAGGAAGACTTCTCAGAATTTGAATTTGGAACTGATTTCATTGATGACCCAAACGATGAGAATGTATAGTTACGGGTGCCACGTTGCCCAACAACAAAAAATCCCTTTGTTGGAAAGTGATTCGAGTCAATTGAAGTTGGTGAAGAATTTTACAAACAATATGCATCTATTGTTGGATTCACTGTCAAAAAAAGCACCAGTCATACATTAAGAAGATCTAGTGTTATATCCGACAAGTACTACCGATGCAATCGTGATGGCTACAAAAATGTGGGCCAAGGCACTGGAAAAAGAATAACACTGTCAGATAGGGTCGGATGCAATGCACAGTTGGTACTAAAATATGGAGGAAATGATACTTATGTCAATAAGAGCCAAAGCTGAAGAATTTGCAGGAATTCCCATTCCCGAAGAGCTCCATGTTAGACCACCTGCAATAGCCAAAAACAAAGGGAGTGGAACCGCAAAGAGACTACGGCGTGGAAAGGAAAGATCTATGGATGAACAACAAAGAGCATCAAAAAGGGGGAAGAGAGAATGCAAGAAATGCGGCCTGGCTACTGGACACGACAGTAGAAATTGTGATAAATTTAACAATGCGTAGTTTGAATATGTACTTTGTTCTTTGGAATATTGTCTTTGTTATTTCGAATATTGAATTTGTTATTTTCATTATTAGTTATTTACATTTGAACAAAATGTAGAGGACGTCAAAATATGAGTAAGTTCAAAGTGATGACTTTATCATGATTATATTTGTTATATAATAATATTACACGCTCAATGTGATTTGCATATTCAAAAACTAAATACAAATGTTCAGTTAAATAACATAGTGGTTATAACATGTGAATGCAGAATTCAATCAAACATATTCAACACATCGAAATTCATGTTCAGTTTGTACTGTCATGCATTCAGTCATATATTAAAGTTGTTAAAAACTAAGTTGTATTATATAGAAGAGACGAAATACATTTTACTGTACACATAGTAGTTAAAACAAGTGAATGAACAATTCAATAGTACATATTCAAAACATCGAAGTTCATTTTCAGTGTGTAATATCATGTAAAGCAACTACTCCGATTTATTCATTACAATAATGTAAAAAAAAGTTGCATATAACCGTTAAATTTTTGAATATGTGATGTTCATTATTGAAACAAGAAAATATGAACCATAAAATAAATGAACCATCAACTAAATGTTATAGGTTAACAATCAAATAAGAACAAAGTCTTGTAATACAATAACGACATGTAATAAATATCAGTCCAGCTAAAAAATCTAAATTTTTGATCATAAGACCGGGCTCGAGCATGTATCAGTGGTCCAACCTACATAATATGTTATAAATTTATAATGAGAAAAATTGCTAAACAATTATCATATTCGATTATGTAGTATGGCTTAAAACTAAATATGACTTACTGTTGAACTTAGACAAAAGAATAATCGTGTCGGTGAATCTGGACCACGCAACGATTCTTGTTGATTGAGATAAAGACACCATATATCAACAATATTTATTGACAATTCAAACCCTTCCTCGAGTGTCTTGAAATCTTTTGATAACAGAGTTATCTCATTTCTTTCGAAAAGAACAACCCTGTAAATCGATATGAATGTTTAAAGGGGGATCATACTATAGTAATTTTATTCAATCAAAGTTGTAATGTGATACTTACCTGTTGCCCAAATTGTCATCTGTCACATAACAGTACAATTCCTTTTCCTCTATCGTCTGTTTTGCATTGGGATCCACAACCTTAACTAGAAATGGAATTTTGGGTGCAGCGGCAATTTTTGCTTCACGTTTGCTGACCTTCCTTGAAACTTTCAATGGTATCTCAAAATCATCGTCCAACAAATCCTTCGACTTTGCATGTGACTAAATAATAGTAATATTATTAGTTCATACAACTATATATGTATCATAACTATATTAAACACCAACTTCAGTAGTGATCATTATGCTAAAAAGGACCATACGTACTAACCTGAATATAAACATGGACATTCCACACATACATATAGTACTACAAAAAAAAAGCAATATCTAATACGAGAACATGAATAAATGAATCTTGAATATGAAGTTATGATATAATGAGTATATATAGGTAACTGTATTGAATATGCAAACACATAATATGAAAATACACCACATAAATACTGCATATGTGTTCAACGACAGTTAATCATTTGAACGTAAATTTAAAAAAATGACATGATACCTATGTTTAATAATGCATTACACATGGTTACAAAATTGGAGCTTAATGCTCCTATATTAATTCATACATTAAAGTGTTTGCATATTAATACAACACATTTGCATTTAACTATTACATAAATTTTCAACCTTACTTGGGAGTATCAAATGTTGTTGGCTAGTCTACATTAGTTAGATCATACATAGCATTCAACCCAATGACAAAAGACAGCAATCAGCCAACCTTCATTTCCTTACACACGACAAATGGAGGCTATCCTACTACTCTTCCTAATGCTTACCACTTCTTTCTTGGTCAACCTTCTAGATTTTTTTGGACATGATTGTTGAGGTTTCTCACCAACCTTAGTGGGCACACCAGTGTAAACAATCAATTGTCCTTCTGGCTCCAGTACCTCTTTCACACTTTGCTTATCCTTCACTGATTTGAGGGCCACAATAAGGTCATTAACAATGTGACCTTGGCAAGAATTCTAAAAATACAAACAAATCAGAATATGTATATTAACATTACTGAAACTACCAATATTATAATGTAATATATTTTATTTGAATATATACATGACATTCCTGAATATATGAACCCATAATATGAATATGTATATTTAACGTATCATTATGAATGTGACAAGCAAACCCGAATATGTATATATCATTATATGAATATAGTCCGCATATATATGGGTACCAACTCGATATCTTACCTCATTGTCACCACCTTCCACAGTTGTCTCCTCATGTTCTTTCAATCCTTCATCAACCTTTGACATATCATTCTCCTCTCCCTAAATTACATGAAAAGATAAATGAAGTAAGAATGCACATAATATTTCCATGTCATGAATTACATGAAACTACTCATGTATTTTATACTACTCACAACAAGATCAATATGATCTTCTGTTCCAACCACAAGTATCTCCTATAATATAAATCTTTTAGTTAAATATAATATAACTATGAAATGGTGTAATGATATAATATGTATATATATATACTACATACCGGGATATCTTGATTCCTCTCATAATGACGAGCACTTTTACGTCGCTATAAAAACACTGTCAAAGAATTATTCCTAACTTCCTAACCTTAGTAAAGTGGAAGTAAGGGTCGAACCCACAGAGACTCGTAATACTTGTATTTAAATAATATTACTAAATTAAAAGGGGATTTTATAATTTTAAACTAAAAATCTAAGTAATTAAAACAAAGCAAGTAAAAATGATTATGATCGCCTCGAAGTTGTGCGAGGGTCTAGAGATACAATTTATAACCTGACCCCGTTGTAGCACGTGGTGGGTGTCGAACACTCGGGAAGTCTACTCGATCGATGTGCCTAGATACTAAAAAGCTAGAAAGGAGAGCATAAAACAAAGGAAAACAAAGAAAACAAACGGGACCGACACTAAGGTCACGTCGGGCCCGAGGTTGGCGACAAGAGGAAGTCGGGACCGACACTGGGTAAGTCGGGCCCGAGGTAGCTGGGGTTGTCGAACTTTCAAGGATTAAAAGTAGATCTTGGGCTTTTGGGTTCCTTCCCTAGTAGATTAAGGCTTTTCCACCCCAATTAAAGCAATGAGTGATGATCGGACTAGGATCGAGTGCTTTCGCCCTCGTTCCAACCACTTCTACACCTCGATCCTTGGGGAAATCCCCTTCGAAGCAAGGCCTTGAGATTGACACATGTTCACTTTCGCTACTTTGCCAATCTCAAGCCTTGATTCCCAACTTTCGCAAGGAATTGTAGCTCTATGTAGAGTGGTTTCCTTAGATCAAACACTCAAGGCTATGGAATTGGGGTTTCTAGCCCTAACCTAGCTAGGGTTTTCCCCCATAACCGAAGATCAAGGAGATCTACTCCATGTAGCAAGCAAAGAAAACAAACAAATCAACAGGGAAAGCAATCAACATCATCAATCTCAAAACAAAGCAAAGTTTCATTCAAATCCAAAGCAATCCACAAATTCCAATCAAGGGTTTTCAAATCCACAAGATCAAAACAAAGCAAAGCTAAACAATCAACAAAACCTATCAAGCCTTCCTCTCTCTTGGCCGATTCTCTCTCTCTTCCTCCTCCTCTCCTTTCTCCTTGCTCTCCAAGTATCCTCTTGGTTCCTTGCCAACTCGGGCCCGAGTTACTGTGCATCTCGGTCCGAGGTTGAAATCTCCCAAGTCGGGCCCGGCGTGGTTGCGACTCGGTCCGGACCTCGTTCCACCTTCTTCTTGTTGGCTTCTCTTGTTCTTCTTCATGGCTTGCTCCTCTCTTTCCCGCTTTAGCTCGGCCTTTGCTCCATGTCTCGATCCTCCTTCAAATTGATCCTCGATTCATGCCAAATTACCTACAAAACACATAAAACGCGTGTAGTCTCCGAATCTCATAGAAATACGGGAACTAAGCTAAAAAGGAACAAAACACGCAAGAAAAGGGGAAAAAGAAACATATTTACAAAGGAAATCACATATGAAAACACCACCAAATAAAGAGACATCAAAATACCCCATACTTAAACTTGCTTGTCCTCAAGCAATAACAATGTAAGCAAGACCGAAACATAATCTTCAAGTAAAGCCTCGTATGAAAACACATTTTAAGCACAAGTGATTGATATTCAAGCAAGATTACATCGTCACACATGATTAAGTGTTCCAATGAATAGAGTCAATGCAACTAAGCCTCACTTTAGGGATATGTGAATGTGTATCACTCATCATGTGTTTGGGTTTAGCAATGAACACTCAAGCTCAAAATTCATGCAAGTAAGGACTTTACTATTGAAGCTAATATCACCAATTCCTCCACCTAGAGATGCCTAATACAAAGTACACAAAGAATTTCGAACATGGCTCAATGGAGGTCCTCAAAGAGGTTTCATTCGGCCGGGTTGTAATGGGGCTTTTGGTATTTCTCAAGGTGGGAATTATTTGGTCTTGTGGTGCTTACATTGGGGATTGAACAACCTAAACTCTCACCAACTTCACCAAAATTCCACAATTACTTTCACACTCACCCAAAAGACTTAACATTTTTCCTTTCAACCCAAAAATTCACTTAACATTCCACTTCATCTTTGCTCTTAGGCTTTTTGTTGGATTTTCCATACTTTCTACCTTTGGACCGACTTTCTTATGACATCGGGCCCGATGTTGCTTGTAACTCGGTCGGACCTTTTTTTCTTCACTTAAGCCCTTTGCTTTCATTCCACTTTACATTTCCAACATTTTCTTTCTTTCTTTTCTTTCTTTTTCGTTTTTGTACAACAAAGATGCACTACCCACATGATTCATAACACCATTCTTTGCCCTTAAACCCAAGAGAATCTCAACTCTTCAAATACAATCCAAACCTCTCTTCTAAAGTCCAATCCCATAAGGGTCAAGTCATATAAGGCTAGGAGTAATATTTTTGAGGAGTTTCAAACAAAGGCTTAGGCTAGAACGGGGCTACAAACAAAGGATTAAATTCATGGTAGGATATGGAACATTTATGTGACTAGAAGAATAAAGTTCAAAATCAATGTGACAATGCTAGGACAAATCTCATGACGGTCTTGGAAAATAGATAAACATCGCAATAGCAAGTTTTACTAAGCATGAATGAGCTAATCACACAAGAAACATGAGGGATATGCAAATATGAACAAGAATCCCTAAAATGGCCAAAAATCAATCTCACAAGGGTCACTCATACTTAGTTGCATAAGAACTCATCCTAGAACTCACATGTTCAATAAAACAAGCAAGATATCATGATCACATCAAAAGCAACATCATTTTAGAGGCTAAACTATCCAAAAATATGCAAAGGAATTTACATGCTCACATCATCATTAGCTTTTATTTTGGCAATCTAAGATGGGAATTTCTAGTCCAAAACCTACAGAACACAAAATCTTTTTGTTGTTTTTAACACAATTTTTCAATTTTTTTTTATGGATTTTTGCAAAAATTCCTCTAAAACCAAAAACTCATCCATTCAAGACCAAATTAATCATCCATGTCTCTCATCAAACCACAAACCAAGAAGCAAACATCCCAAACACAAACTAGAAACAAATAACAAATATCCTCAAAATAACAAACAAACATAAGCAAGTGAAATCATGAACACACTTACCCCCACCCCATACTTAAAATTTTGATGTCCCCATTAAACAAGGAAACCAAAACTTAAAAGCAAGAGAGAAAAGTATGAGGAGCTCACAATTTCTTATTCTTCAATGGCATGTATAGGATCACTCGAAGGGGTTGTCACGTCTACGTCCTCTTTGGAGCCTTGCTTGCCGCTCCCTCTCATACACTTGCTCTTGGTAGAAGTCTTGTGGGGGTGGTTGGAGTTGAGGATCCGGGCGTGTCCATTGGTCCTCACGGGAAGGGAAGTTCCCGCTCATCCACGTGTTGAAGCTATCTTGGACCCGCCACCTTTGGTCTTCCACCTCCCTAAGCTCTTCCACCTCTCGTCTAGTGTAGCCGAGGGCTCGGTTCATCTCTTGTTGGCTAGCTTGGAAAGAACTTTGTTGTTGAAGCATTTCTTGTTGTTGTTGGTACATTTGTTGTTGATGTTGGTACATTTGTTGTTGTTGGAGATTCACTTGATGGACCTCTTGGAGAACATTCTCTTGTTGAAGTTGGAGATGGGCCATTTGGTTGGCCAAGAAGGACATGTCCACCGGTTGTTGTCGCTCAGGGAACACCATTACCGGACCGTACCATTGGGCATAGCCTTCATAACCACCACCTTGAGCTTGCTCTCGCCTTGCTCCGCTCCCTTCTCCACGCTCATAATGCCTCGGGACCTCACCACTATGGAATGAACTGGACCGACGTTGAGGGAAGTCGGGCCCGACTTGGTGTGTACGTCGGTCCGCCAGTGTTGGAGCTTGGTGCGTGGCTCGGAGGTCGGCCATCAAGCCTTGGAGGCGCTCATCTTCTTCATTTTGCTCTTGATCGACTTCCATGTCTTCCCCACGAGGTGCAAACACGAAGTTGTCTTGGTCGGAATCCGGTGTAGATGGAGGGGAGGTAAACCGAATGTGTTGGGGTTGTTGTCGCCGCCCCTCTCTTGCACCTTCGGGGGCACCAAATGAGTGTGGCTTGCCGACCCACCCTTGGTACCAATTTTGATACCGAGAAAGATCATAGAGGTTGTGCACCAACCGGATCGACACTCCATCATAGTTTGAGTGAGGGGCCAAGGAAATCATGTAGAGCTTCTCCTTGATGATGTTGGCCTTCTTGAAATACTTCATGTTCATGAACTCAACACCATTTGGAGCCGGAGAATACTTGTCGAGATCAACTCCTAGACGCATGGCGAGCCTTGGTATCATCCCGCCGAAGTAGATCCAAGAGGAGCTTTGGAAGTCTCGCACCATCTTGACCCACTCCCATGCAAGGTTCATGGGCTTCTCGGTGTTGAAGAGCAACTCATGGAGAAACATAATCTCTTCCTTCATCGGCTTGCTCAACTCATGACGGGCGTAGATTGCACATCCCAAAACTCGCACCATGACCCGAAAAAGAGGGCTAGCAATCTCGGTTGTGGAGGCGCCCTTTCTCATCTCACTCTTCCCTGCCACATGACTCCATACTTGGTTCACCTTCTGATTGTTGACGCCGCTCTCTTCTCTTGGGCATGGAAACCCGAAGTAGGTAGCCAAATCCCTAAGAGTGAGATTGTGGTCCTCATTGCCCAATCGGAAAGTGATCGCCCCTTCCTTATCCTCCACATTATCATAAGTGCACTCGAACGTGGCCATGAATTCCGAGGTGAGGGCGGGGTAGTGGTTGTTGTCCCCCCTTAGCATCCCATTGAGACCGATGTGGGAGTAGCACCTTGGAAGGGCTTGATCCTTGTCCATCTTCCTCACGGCTTCCCAATCAAGCCACCTTGTGTGATGCTCGAGCGCCATATATCTTGCATAACTCTCCATTTGCTCATCATCCTCCAAATAGACATCATCCAACTTTGGCTCTTTCCTTGACTTCTTGGACTTCTTCCTTGGCCTTTCCACATGAGATGATGAAACTCTTGTCTCCATGGTACCTACACACATCCAACCAAACAAAAGGGTCCAAGATAAACTCCATACAACTCAACCAAAGCACTCATCAACACACAACAACACTTCAACACAAAGGGAACCCCATACTTAGTCTCTAGACACACATGCATCTCAATCCAACATGAATCATCATGGACATCTTCTAACAATGGCTAAGCAAATGATCATTCTACATCATGATTAGGCTATAGCCAACAATGAAACACATGAATCCACATGATATCACAAGAAGAGAGCAAAAACAACATGGATCGACTTCCAACCTAGGTCGGGCCCGACTTACTCAACCTCGGTCCGACTTGCTGGACCGACTTCCACAACTCGGGCCCGACTCTCCTGGGCACGTCGATCTCGACCTAGTTCATGCTTCGACTCTAACCTCAAATCAACCCAAATCATTCTATCATGCACTTAAATTTCAAACTCAACCATCAAGCATCCCTAATCGAAGTTCTAAATGGATCTAAGCATGCATAAACAACTTTAAAGCTCAATTTCACAAATCATGCAAATCCACCATTGATGCTCAAGCTCAAGCTCTCAATCAAACATGGCATTACTCAATCTATACAATGAAAGCACAAAATTTTCAAAGAAATAAGTAGAGATCGAGTAACACATACCGCATTCGAAGAGTATTGAACTTTTAAACAAATAAGCACTTAGAACTCAAATTTCCTCAATCTAGATCCAGATGGGGGATGAAGGACTATATTGAACTCGAGATTTCTACTCGGAATCGGGTTAGGGAGGTCTTTTTGTGGTTGGATCGGGATGAAGAAAGGAAGGGTGTGGATCGAGTATGGTGATGAAGGGCGGCCGACTTTGAGAGTGTTTGAGGGGGATGGGTTGTATTTTGGGAATGGTGGTCGATATGAAGATGGTAGGTAGGTGGGGGATGGTATTTAATGGGGGAAGGGGACAAATTAGGTCAAGGGAAAAATTGGCATTCAAACTAGTCAAATCGGATTGGACCGACTTCATGGACCGACGTCCCTATGTCGGGCCCGACTTACCTGGGCTCGATGTGGGAGTATTCGGGTTACCAATTTTACTCCATCCTCTTGCAACTTCTTTCCCATATTTCCATTTAAATATTTCACCTCAAATCCTACACAACCTTGAAGAATGCACGACACCATAAATCCACAAAACACTAGATAGAGATTGGTTAGAGAAAAGCTAGGCTAAACTAAGAAAAATCAAACTAAAATTACGAAAAGAAAGCTACTAGCTCGGGTTGCCTCCCGAGAAGCGCTCGTTTAGAGTCACTAGCTTGACTTCTTAACCTCAACCTTATGGAGGGTGAAACACGGTGAATTGCTCACCATTTTTATGCCCATTCCCATTACCTTCATACCCATAAAACCACCAACGATGGTCTACATAGGCATGGCTCTCCGATCTCGGGAATCTCTCATCATCATCCTCTGATGGATGAGATTTCTCCTCCTTACTTGCTCCATCATGTTTTTTCTTTTCCTACACCAAAGTTATCCAAAGAATTCCTAGGGGATTCTACCAATTCATCTTTCAAGTCACTAAGGCAAATGTAGGAGTCTCCTAAGTCATCATTCAAATCACTTAAACAAATGTAGGAATCAAAAGTTTGGGAAGAATTGTGGTCTTCGCCAATATCAAAAGGATATAAGTAAGGATACTCTTCATTTCTTCTTGGGCTAGCATTGATTGTTGACTCATTTGGATCCTTAAATTGCTCCAACAACTCCCTTACTTGTATTTGTTCATTGAAGCCTTCATCACTCCTTAACACAACGACCTCTCTAGCAACTTCCACTTCTTCACTTTCTCTCTTGGCACTCTCTTCAAGTTTAAGGATGGCCAAGGCGTCCGGCTCATTCAAAGCTTTGTTGAAGTGAAAATCGACCTTTTCTTCACCTATCTCAAAGGAAACCTTGCCATTTTTGACATCAAACCTTGCCCCCGCCGTAGATAAGAATGGTCTTCCTAAGATTATTGGGACCAAGGTGTCCTCATGCATGTCCAAGATCACGAAATCATCGGGGACAAAGTACTTTCCAACTCGCACCGGCACGTCATCAAATATTCCTTTAGCCTTGATGATGGAACCGTCGGCCATAGTTAGGGACATATCGGCCGGCTCCATTTCACCCAAATTTGCTCTTCTCCAAATGCTAGCGGGCATCACCGAAACACTTGCCCCAAGGTCACATAAGGCTTGGAAGTTTTGAGACCCCACACCAATGGTGATAGCAAAACGACCGGGATCTCCTAGCTTTTGCGGTAACTCCAAGGTCTTGACCTCATCTTGCATTTCAACTATGGATCTCTTCTTTCTCAAAATCTCCTTCAAAAACTTGGCATAAGATGGCATCTCACTCAATGCGTCGGTGAACGGGATAGAGATGTTCAAGCCTTGCAAGAGTTTGAGAAACCTCTTGAACTTGTTCTCAACAACATCTTTCGGCTTCTTCGAGGGATATGGAAGAATTGTTGCACCTTGAATCTTGCTTGGATCAACCTCTTTGGACTTCCCAACTTCACTTGCAACATTTCTTGGTTGGACCGACTTGGGCACCATGTCGGGCCCGATGTTGTGAGTCTCGGTCCGAGGCAAAGGAGTTGGATCGAGGTTCGGGTACGTCGGTCCCGAGTTGCTCTCAAACTCAGTCCAGGGTAAAGGAGTCGATCTTCTTGCTGGGTCGACTTCGGGGGACGTCGGACCCGACTTGTTGGGTAAGTTGGTCCGACTCCCTTCATTCTTCTTAGGCCTGTGTGGCTCGGGTAGGTTTCGGCCACTTCTCAATCCAATTGCCCGGACTTCATTTTGATTGTTTTGAGCTCGAGGGTTCTCCTCGGGTCGGCCCGGAAGTCTCCCATTCTCTCTCGGGGCTTGAGTCGCAATTTGAGCAAATTGATTGTCGACTTGCCTCCTCCATGCACCAAACTCATTGAATTGGGTCCTCATCTCCTTGAACCCGTCTCTCATCTCTTGAGCAAATGATTGTATCTCATTGAAACGCGGTGGTCTATATGGTGGTGGTGGTGCCCTTGGCTCGTTTTGGTTGAAGTTGTTGTTGTAACCTTGAGCTTGACCGTTGTTCCACCGGCCATTGCCACCATTGTTGAAGTTGCCTCTTCCACCGAAATTTCCTCGAACATAGTTTGCCTCCTCAATTCGCTCGGCCAAGCGCACTTGGCTCTCATTCGGACAAACTTGTGTAGCATGTGCAAAGGATCCACACTCCTCACAAGCTCTAGCATTTTGCTTGTAGTAGTGGACTTGCCTCTTTAGTTTGCTCACTTCACCTTCAAGGAATTGGAGCTTCACATCCCTATCAATGTCTTCTCCCTTTAGATCATATAACTTCCTTGCACCTTCACCTTGAACTTTCACCTCTTTGCTAGCTTGACTCACCCCATACATGGCCTCATAATCGGATAGCTTGTCAAGTAGCTCCCAAGCTTGATCCGGTGTCAAGTCTATGAACCCACAATCGGTGTGGAGATTGAGCTTGTCCCCGTTACCGGATTGATGCCTTGGAAAAAGATGTCTTGAAGCACATATGGTTGTTGGCCATGAGTAGGACATTGGCGCAACATCTCCTTGAAACGGTCCCATGCTTCGAAGAGAGGCTCATTCGGACCTTGTTGAAAGCTTGCAATCTTCCTTCTTAGCTCGGTTGTCTTTGAGGGCGGGAAGAACTTCATCAAGAAAGGATCATAGAGTGTCTTCCAAGTTGTGATTGACCTAGGAGCTTGGCTCTCGAGCCAATGTGTGGCCTTGCCCCCAAGTGACCATTTGAACGCCTTTAGAAGCACATACTCCAATGTCTCCTCGTCGGTAGAGATCGTCTCACACATGTCCACAAAGCGTTTGACGTGCTCTATGGGACACTCATGTGGACGGCCCTCGAATTGATCACGCTTGATGAGGGTAATGAATTGCGTCTTGATCTCAAAATTTTGGCAACCTCGGGAAGCACAATAGCCGGTTCGGGTACCCTCAACTCCGGATGCATGTATCGGCGTGCATTCCGGGGTAGAGCGTTGAGTTGAGCCTCGGCTCTCATCCGTTGCTCCCGTTCTCTTCTTGCCACCTCCTCTTGATTGTCCCTCTCAAGTTGCAATCTAGTCATTTCGGCTCTAAGTTGAGCAAACTCCTCATCAACATGGAGAGCTTGATTCGCCATCCTTTTCCTTCTTCGATTTCCTTGAGGATACATTACGGATCACTCACAAACTCAAGCTCAAGTGTTCCTCGGGAGGAACGAGCTAGCCTACACCAAATTGGCACTCAATGCACTTAGACTTCCCCGGCAACGGCACCAATCTTTTGATCGCCTCGATGTTGTGCGAGGGTCTAGAGATACAATTTATAACTCGACCCCGTTGTAGCACGTGGTGGGTGTCGAACACTCGGGAAGTCTACTCGATCGATGTGCCTAGATACTAAAAAGCTAGAAAGGAGAGCGTAAAACAAAGGAAAACAAAGAAAACAAACGGGACCGACACTAAGGTCACGTCGGGCCCGAGGTTGGCGAAAAGAGGAAGTCGGGACCGACACTGGGTAAGTCGGGCCCGAGGTAGCTGGGGTTGTCGAACTTTCAAGGATTAAAAGTAGATCTTGGGCTTTTGGGTTCCTTCCCTAGTAGATTAAGGCTTTTCCACCCCAATTAAAGCAATGAGTGATGATCGGACTAGGATCGAGTGCTTTCGCCCTCGTTCCAACCACTTCTACACCTCGATCCTTGGGGAAATCCCCTTCGAAGCAAGGCTTGAGATTGACACATGTTCACTTTTGCTACTTTGCCAATCTCAAGCCTTGATTCCCAACTTTCGCAAGGAATTGTAGCTCTATGTAGAGTGGTTTTCTTAGATCAAACACTCAAGGCTATGGAATTGGGGTTTCTAGCCCAAACCTAGCTAGGGTTTTCCCCCATAACCCAAGATCAAGGAGATCTACTCCATGTAGCAAGCAAAGAAAGCAAACAAATCAAAAGGGAAAGCAATCAACATCATCAATCTCAAAACAAAGCAAAGTTTCATTCAAATCCAAAGCAATCCACAAATTCCAATCAAGGGTTTTCAAATCCACAAGATCAAAACAAAACAAAGCTAAACAATCAACAAAACCTATCAAGCCTTCCTCTCTCTTGGCTGATTCTCTCTCTCTTCCTCCTCCTCTCCTTTCTCCTTGCTCTCCAAGTATCCTCTTGGTTCCTTGCCAAGTGTGGGAACCCTTTTTGTGTGTGTGAGAGGGAACCCTTTTTTCGAAGACAAGAGGGTCTTTTATAGATTAGATGAGGGGCAAAAGTGGAAGTCCACAAATTCGTGCCTTGGAGCCCAAGTAGTCCGGTGACTGACTCGGACCGACACGGAGGACATCGGGCCCGAGTTACTGTGCATCTCGGTCCGAGGTTGAAATCTCCCAAGTCGGGCCCGGCGTGGTTGCGTCTCGGTCCGGACCTCGTTCCACCTTCTTCTTGTTGGCTTCTCTTGTTCTTCTTCATGGCTTGCTCCTCTCTTTCCCTCTTAATCTCGGCCTTTGCTCCATGTCTCGATCCTCCTTCAAATTGATCCTCGATTCATGCCAAATTATCTACAAAACACATAAAACGCGCGTAGTCTCCGAATCTTATAGAAATACGGGAACTAAGCTAAAAAGGAACAAAACACGCAAGAAAAGGGGAAAAAGAAACATATTTACAAAGGAAATCACATATGAAAATACCACCAAATAAAGAGACATCAGACTAAAGAGTCAAATATGGAGAAAAGCGTCCAACTAGTTTCGTATCCATTGCATACATGAGTTTTGATCCTTGATTATCCTTATTCCAATTTCCCTTGACTAATCTATTGTGAATTTATGAATTCAAGCTTAAAGTGGTTGTTAATATACACCGTCTTTAACAACCTTTTAACCAATTAACCTAGAAAACCTTCTATGCCAAATTGATCATGCAATTAAGTTTAAAGCATTCAATAGAAACAATAATCATGAATTCCACCGTCTATTCATGAAGTCTTTTGATTAAGTTCTCCACCTTTGATTAACCTTATTCCACCATCTATAAGTTTAATCAAAGGATTCATCCATGAATAATCAAATTCCACCGTCTATTTAATTATTCTAGTTTTAATTCAACCTAGAAGTAGAATAGGTGGCCAACCTATTATAATCCTAAGTGAATTTAATCAATCAAGCATGGAGAGATTCAATCTAGTAAAGGCAAACTAAAATAATTCAAATCTCGCAAATAATCATGCATACAACTTCAACTAACTAGTTGGACATGAGAAAATTAGCTAGAAATAGTCATTAAAGAAGAATCAAACCTACAATAAAGCACACAACGCGTAGATTCCGAACTAAACCGAAATAAGACTTAAACTACAACTTAAAACAAAATCCTAGCTAAAAATGCATAAAACGGGAATAAAAACATGCTCTAAGACCTATACCTATATGCTCTATCACATAGCTCATTCGATTTTCTCTTTCTTTAGCATTAGATGTTCCTGCCACATTAGACAACCCAACTCCATCTTGATGTGCAAACTCTCCAAACAAAGGATCATCCTCAAACATTCTCTCTAACGTATCCCAACCAGTCCTCAAATATGACGAGTCCTCATAGCTTCCTCAAAGCGGTCCATAACCAAGTTTAATTCTTCGTCTGACCATATCGGACACTGTGATTGAGACACACATGTACTAACACCACGCATACCGAACTTACCATCCTGGTAAATGCCCAAATTAATATTCAATTTCATTATTTATGCAAAAAATTTCTACCACTAACCTATCTAAAATAAAGCAATGAATTATGGCATCACATAAGTGCATACATAATATATGAATAATACAATAACCAAATATTCAAAATTTATGTATTTATATTCAGTAACATAACCATACATGTGTCATGACTTCTGTAGTTGTTCCACAAGAGCCTTTGTCATCTGTACAAGCACCTTTGATACATCATCACTCTTGCATTCAGTAGGGACTCTTTGTTTGTTAACGACAACACGCATGATAAGAGACGCTAAATCACACAAATCCTTCCCATGGATTTATTAAATTTCTGCAACATCAATACATATAATTAAATAAATCACTAGTTATAAAATATAATGATTTCTTATTGAATAGCTCACATCTAATATTTCATCAAATTAATTCTTGCATACATCACATATACCATTTATAATAATGTATAAATATGTGATGTTGGAATATCTTCTTCCTCCATTGTGGCTTTCTGTTTTCGAATCCTAATCTTTGAAGTTTTGGTTGAGACACGGTGCATGTAACACCCCGTCTTCCGACGAGGCACTACTAGAGAATAGACCTTACAAGGTACTATTAATTAGGTTGACAACTACACTGTAGGACCTTACAACGCGGGAACGACGAGAAAAACATAATAAAACATCCAACCTTTATTTAATAAAACTTAGAAAATGTAAACATGCATGAATCCCCGAAAATCATAAATATCCAAATACGTCACAACGCCTACTGAAACTGAACTATCCGAACAAAATAATAATAAACGAAACATCATACTAACTCCGTCTAACAAATATTAAAATTAACATCCTAACTATTATAAGTAAACTAGTATAAAACCAATCCCACTATGACACGCGCTCTTTACAGCTCCGGCCCGCCATCTTGCCTCGGTTCCTGCACGGCTCCCTAGTTCATACCTGGAACTGTAAAATGTTCCCCGAAGGGTCAGCGTCTAATCTACCAAGCTAGAAAGAATACGAAAACTGTAGAACGCTTTAAAATCATTTATCTAAAGTCAGCACACAAATCCACAATCGCAATCATAACTCTATAGGCCAATACCTAAATTAGTTATATCAGTCACACAAAGCCACATACGCGTTCACATTCATAATCTCATACAATGCAATTCCTTCTTTTTCCACAATCCGACTTCCAAGGCGCTCATCACCGCGCCGAGTGCAGAGGCAGGCCCTCCCACTCCACTTCACAATCTCCCTTCTAACCCCTGGCTAAGCCTCCGCTGGAGCACTTGCCAAAAACACACAAATAATAATTTTCGTTTTGAAGGGGCACGATTTTCCCATTCACACGGGTCAACGTAGCCAACTCTTCCTCATCACAAGCTACGATGGGCCGTGTCGGAAACGGTACCAACACAGAGAAAACGTTCCAAAATATTTTCCGATAAAACACATTTAAAATCATTTACGCACACAACACTCAAGGAGTTCAAAGCAATTTCAAAGGTATTCGGGACTAGTTCCCAAAACCCGCCCTACAATAACGATACGCAATGTAATAAGGCAGAGAAGAACCGAGCAAGTCGAAAAACGACTTACCTCAAAATTAGGAGTCCTTTGAAGAAGACGGAAGGTTGAACACGAGCTAAAGTGATTGCCTAATAGGATATTAATACATAAAATTAAATAGGATTCGAACCACCATTTTGTAACCAAATTGCTAACCTAACCTTAAACTTATACTTGCTAAACTAACAAAATTAACCCTTCTACTACGAACTAACGTAATCAATCCACTACCCCTAATTAGCCTATATTATAATCCCTTAGTTAAACCAATAACCCAACCCATAGATAAATAAATAATAACAAAAACATGACTCAATTACCGAAATTAACACAGCCCAACAGCTAACCACACATATGGCCCAAATTCTGGCCCCAATCCACCCGAGTCCGCCTCCCTCCCAACAACCTGTTTGACCGAATCAAAACAAAACAAACAAAATTCGTCAAGGCACTTGGCCCCACTCCGTCTTCGTCTTCAACCTGAAGACTCCATCCTGTACTCCCTTGCTCCTACCTCCGCTCGATGGAAGACCCCAGTTAGGTCCGATCGCTGGTACCTCCGGCAGCGCCCCACAACCGCCTCCCGTCCATGCTGATCCCCGCCCGCGACCCGGTGGCGACAGCAGAAAACGAAGGCGAACACCTCTCACCGCCCCCTGTTCAAGGAGCAGCGGCGATCTCGGACTCCACCGCAAACGTCCACCGTGATTTCCCCTGATCGGGCTCGTTGACGACCGCCAGCCCCGAACCGAACTTGTGGAGTCGCTAATCCCTTACCCCGAACTCTACCCCAGGACGCTCTAACCGAACTAAAAGAAAATAGGGAATAAACGTTTGAATACATGGGACACAAACTCACCAAAACGGAGACACCAAGCTGTCGGCGAGGATGAGGCGTCACCGATGATGCTATTGTCTATGTCGGGTATGACGTGCAACCTGATCCGTTGACGATCGGCAAAACCTGGTTCAATCTCCCGATCGATTGCCAAAAATACACAGATAATAATTTTCGTTTTGAAGGGGCACGATTTTCCCAGTCACACGTGTCAACGTAGCCAACTCTTCCTCAACACCAGCTACGATGGGCCGTGTCTGAAACGGTACCAACACAGAGAAAACGTTCCAAAATATTTTCCGATAAAACACATTTAAAATCATTTACGCACACAACACTCAAGGAGTTCAAAGCAATTTCAAAGGTATTCGGGACTAGTTCCCAAAACCCGCCCTACAATAACGATACGCAATCTAATAAGGCAGAGAAGAACCGAGCAAGTCGAAAAACGACTTACCTCAAAATTAGGAGTCCTTTGAAGAAGACGGAAGGTTGAACACGAGCTAAAGTGATTGCCTAATAGGATATTAATACATAAAATTAAATAGGATTCGAACCACCATTTTGTAACCAAATTGCTAACCTAACCTTAAACTTATACTTGCTAAACTAACAAAATTAACCCTTCTACTACGAACTAACGTAATCAATCCACTACCCCTAATTAGCCTATATTATAATCCCTTAGTTAAACCAATAACCCAACCCATAGATAAATAAATAATAACAAAAACATGACCCAATTACCGAAATTAACACAGCCCAACAGCTAACCACACATATGGCCCAAATTCTGGCCCCAATCCACCCGAGTCCGCCTCCCTCCCAACAACCTGTTTGACCGAATCAAAACAAAACAAACAAAATTCGTCAAGGCACTTGGCCCCACTCCGTCTTCGTCTTCAACCTGAAGACTCCATCCTGTACTCCCTTGCTCCTACCTCCGCTCGATGGAAGACCCCAGTTAGGTCCGATCGCTGGTACCTCCGGCAGCGCCCCACAACCGCCTCCCGTCCATGCTGATCCCCGCCCGCGACCCGGTGGCGACAGCAGAAAACGAAGGCGAACACCTCTCACCGCCCCCTGTTCAAGGAGCAGCGGCGATCTCGGACTCCACCGCAAACGTCCACCGCGATTTCCCCTGATCGGGCTCGTTGACGACCGCCATCCCCGAACCGAACTTGTGGAGTCGCTAATCCCTTACCCCGAACTCTACCCCAGGACGCTCTAACCGAACTAAAAGAAAATAGGGAATAAACGTTTGAATACATGGGACACAAACTCACCAAAACGGAGACACCAAGCTGTCGGCGAGGATGAGGCGTCACCGATGATGCTATTGTCTATGTCGGGTATGACGTGCAACCTGATCCGTTGACGATCGGCAAAACCTGGTTCAATCTCCCGGTCGATTGCCAAAAATACACAGATAATAATTTTCGTTTTGAAGGGGCACGATTTTCCCAGTCACACGGGTCAACGTAGCCAACTCTTCCTCAACACCAGCTACGATGGGCCGTGTCTGAAACGGTACCAACACAGAGAAAACGTTCCAAAATATTTTCCGATAAAACACATTTAAAATCATTTACGCACACAACACTCAAGGAGTTCAAAGCAATTTAAAAGGTATTCGGGACTAGTTCCCAAAACCCGCCCTACAATAACGATACGCAATCTAACAAGGCAGAGAAGAACCGA
Source organism: Fallopia convolvulus (assembly GCA_964016875.1). Lineage (NCBI taxonomy): Eukaryota > Viridiplantae > Streptophyta > Magnoliopsida > Caryophyllales > Polygonaceae > Fallopia > Fallopia convolvulus. The sequence continues at coordinate 30,960,967 of OZ024719.1, forward strand.
GCAAGACGAAAAACGACTTACCTCAAAATTAGGAGTCCTTTGAAGAAGACGGAAGGTTGAACACGAGCTAAAGTGATTGCCTAATAGGATATTAATACATAAAATTAAATAGGATTCGAACCACCATTTTGTAACCAAATTGCTAACGTAACCTTAAACTTATACTTGCTAAACTAACAAAATTAACCCTTCTATTACGAACTAACGTAATCAATCCACTACCCCTAATTAGCCTATGTTATAATCCCTTAATTAAACCAATAACCCAGCCCATAGATAAATAAATAATAACAAAAACATGACCCAATTACCCAAATTAACACAGCCCAACAGCTAACCACACATATGACCCAATTTCTGGCCCCAATCCACTCGAGGTCGTCTCCCTCCCAACAACTTGTTTGACCGAATCAAAACAAAACAAAAAAAAATGGGTCAAGGCACTCGGCCCCACTCCGTCTTCGTCTTCAACCTGAAGACTCCATCCTGTACTCCCCTGCTCCTACCTCCGCTCGACGGAAGACCCCAGTTAGGTCCGATCGCTGGTACCTCCGGCAGCGCCCCACAACCGCCTCCCGTCCATGCTGATCCCCGCCCGCGACCCGGTGGCGACAGCAGAAAACGAAGGCGAACACCTCTCACCGCCCCCTGTTCAAGGAGCAGCGGCGATCTCGGACTCCACCGCAAACGTCCACCGCGGTTTCCCCTGATCGGGCTCGTTGACGACCGCCAGCCCCGAACCGAACTTGTGGAGTCGCTAATCCCTTACCCCGAACTCTACCCCACGACGCTCTAACCGAACTAAAAGAAAATAGGGAATAAACGTTTGAATACATGGGACACAAACTCACCAGAATGGAGACACCAAGCTGTCGGCGAGGATGAGGCGTCACGGATGATGCTATTGTCTATGTCGGGTATGACGTGCAACCTGATCCGTTGACGATCGGCAAAACCTGGTTCAATCTCCCGATCGATTGCCAAAAATACACAGATAATAATTTTCGTTTTGAAGGGGCACGATTTTCCCAGTCACACGGGTGAACGTAGCCAACTCTTCCTCAACACCAGCTACGATGGGCCGTGTCTGAAACGGTACCAACACAGAGAAAACGTTCCAAAATATTTTCCGATAAAACACATTTAAAATCATTTACGCACACAACACTCAAGGAGTTCAAAGCAATTTAAAAGGTATTCGGGACTAGTTCCCAAAACCCGCCCTACAATAACGATACGCAATCTAACAAGGCAGAGAAGAACCGAGCAAGACGAAAAACGACTTACCTCAAAATTAGGAGTCCTTTGAAGAAGACGGAAGGTTGAACACGAGCTAAAGTGATTGCCTAATAGGATATTAATACATAAAATTAAATAGGATTCGAACCACCATTTTGTAACCAAATTGCTAACATAACCTTAAACTTATACTTGCTAAACTAACAAAATTAACCCTTCTACTACGAACTAACGTAATCAATCCACTACCCCTAATTAGCCTATGTTATAATCCCTTAGTTAAACCAATAACCCAGCCCATAGATAAATAAATAATAACAAAAACATGACCCAATTACCCAAATTAACACAGCCCAACAGCTAACCACACATATGACCCAATTTCTGGCCCCAATCCACTCGAGGTCGTCTCCCTCCCAACAACCTGTTTGACCGAATCAAAACAAAACAAAAAAAATGGGTCAAGGCACTCGGCCCCACTCCGTCTTCGTCTTCAACCTGAAGACTCCATCCTGTACTCCCCTGCTCCTACCTCCGCTCGACGGAAGACCCCAGTTAGGTCCGATCGCTGGTACCTCCGGCAGCGCCCCACAACCGCCTCCCGTCCATGCTGATCCCCGCCCGCGACCCGGTGGCGACAGCAGAAAACGAAGGCGAACACCTCTCACCGCCCCCTGTTCAAGGAGCAGCGGCGATCTCGGACTCCACCGCAAACCTCCACCGCGGTTTCCCCTGATCGGGCTCGTTGACGACCGCCAGCCCCGAACCGAACTTGTGGAGTCGCTAATCCCTTACCCCGAACTCTACCCCACGACGCTCTAACCGAACTAAAAGAAAATAGGGAATAAACGTTTGAATACATGGGACACAAACTCACCAGAATGGAGACACCAAGCTGTCGGCGAGGATGAGGCGTCACCGATGATGCTATTGTCTATGTCGGGTATGACGTGCAACCTGATCCGTTGACGATCGGCAAAACCTGGTTCAATCTCCCGATCGATTGCCAAAAATACACAGATAATAATTTTCGTTTTGAAGGGGCACGATTTTCCCAGTCACACGGGTGAACGTAGCCAACTCTTCCTCAACACCAGCTACGATGGGCCGTGTCTGAAACGGTACCAACACAGAGAAAACGTTCCAAAATATTTTCCGATAAAACACATTTAAAATCATTTACGCACACAACACTCAAGGAGTTCAAAGCAATTTAAAAGGTATTCGGGACTAGTTCCCAAAACCCGCCCTACAATAACGATACGCAATCTAACAAGGCAGAGAAGAACCGAGCAAGACGAAAAACGACTTACCTCAAAATTAGGAGTCCTTTGAAGAAGACGGAAGGTTGAACACGAGCTAAAGTGATTGCCTAATAGGATATTAATACATAAAATTAAATAGGATTCGAACCACCATTTTGTAACCAAATTGCTAACATAACCTTAAACTTATACTTGCTAAACTAACAAAATTAACCCTTCTACTACGAACTAACGTAATCAATCCACTACCCCTAATTAGCCTATGTTATAATCCCTTAGTTAAACCAATAACCCAGCCCATAGATAAATAAATAATAACAAAAACATGACCCAATTACCCAAATTAACACAACCCAACAGCTAACCACACATATGACCCAATTTATGGCCCCAATCCACCCGAGTCCGTCTCCCTCCCAACAACCTGTTTGACCGAATCAAAACAAAACAAAAAAAATGGGTCAAGGCAATCGTCCCCACTCCGTCTTCATCTTCAACCTGAAGACTCCATCCTGTACTCCCCTTCTCCTACCTCCGCTCGACGGAAGACCCCAGTTAGGTCCGATCGTTGGTACCTCCGGCAGCGCCCCACAACCGCCTCCCGTCCATGTTGATCCCCGCCCGCGACCCGGTGGCGACAGCAGAAAACGAAGGCGAACACCTCTCACCGCCCCCTGTTCAAGGAGCAGCGGCGATCTCGGACTCCACCGCAAACGTCCACCGCGGTTTCCCCTGATCGGGCTCGTTGACGATCGCCAGCCCCGAACCGAACTTGTGGAGTCGCTAATCCCTTACCCCGAACTCTACCCCACGACGCTCTAACCGAACTAAAAGAAAATAGGGAATAAACGTTTGAATACATGGGACACAAACTCACCAGAATGGAGACACCAAGCTGTCGGCGAGGATGAGGCGTCACCGATGATGCTATTGTCTATGTCGGGTATGACGTGCAACCTGATCCGTTGACGATCGGCAAAACCTGGTTCAATCTCCCGATCGATTGCCAAAAATACACAGATAATAATTTTCGTTTTAAAGGGGCACGATTTTCCCAGTCACACGGGTCAACGTAGCCAACTCTTCCTCAACACCAGCTACGATGGGCCGTGTCTGAAACGGTACCAACACAGAGAAAACGTTCCAAAATATTTTCCGATAAAACACATTTAAAATCATTTACGCACACAACACTCAAGGAGTTCAAAGCAATTTAAAAGGTATTCGGGACTAGTTCCCAAAACCCGCCCTACAATAACGATACGCAATCTAACAAGGCAGAGAAGAACCGAGCAAGACGAAAAACGACTTACCTCAAAATTAGGAGTCCTTTGAAGAAGACGGAAGGTTGAACACGAGCTAAAGTGATTGCCTAATAGGATATTAATACATAAAATTAAATAGGATTCGAACCACCATTTTGTAACCAAATTGCTAACATAACCTTAAACTTATACTTGCTAAACTAACAAAATTAACCCTTCTACTACGAACTAACGTAATCAATCCACTACCCCTAATTAGCCTATGTTATAATCCCTTAGTTAAACCAATAACCCAGCCCATAGATAAATAAATAATAACAAAAACATGACCCAATTACCCAAATTAACACAGCCCAACAGCTAACCACACATATGACCCAATTTCTGGCCCCAATCCACCCGAGTCCGTCTCCCTCCCAACAACCTGTTTGACCGAATCAAAACAAAACAAAAAAAATGGGTCAAGGCACTCGTCCCCACTCCGTCTTCATCTTCAACCTGAAGACTCCATCCTGTACTCCCCTTCTCCTACCTCCGCTCGACGGAAGACCCCAGTTAGGTCCGATCGCTGGTACCTCCGGCAGCGCCCCACAACCGCCTCCCGTCCATGCTGATCCCCGCCCGCGACCCGGTGGCGACAGCAGAAAACGAAGGCGAACACCTCTCACCGCCCCCTGTTCAAGGAGCAGCGGTGATCTCGGACTCCACCGCAAACGTCCACCGCGGTTTCCCCTGATCGGGCTCATTGACGACCGCCAGCCCCGAACCGAACTTGTGGAGTCGCTAATCCCTTACCCCGAACTCTACCCCACGACGCTCTAACCGAACTAAAAGAAAATAGGGAATAAACGTTTGAATACATGGGACACAAACTCACCAGAATGGAGACACCAAGCTGTCGGCGAGGATGAGGCGTCACCGATGATGCTATTGTCTATGTCGGGTATGACGTGCAACCTGATCCGTTGACGATCGGCAAAACCTGGTTCAATCTCCCGATCGATTGCCAAAAATACACAGATAATAATTTTCGTTTTGAAGGGGCACGATTTTCCCAGTCACACGGGTCAACGTAGCCAACTCTTCCTCAACACCAGCTACGATGGGCCGTGTCTGAAACGGTACCAACACAGAGAAAACGTTCCAAAATATTTTCCGATAAAACACATTTAAAATCATTTACGCACACAACACTCAAGGAGTTCAAAGCAATTTAAAAGGTATTCGGGACTAGTTCCCAAAACCCGCCCTACAATAACGATACGCAATCTAACAAGGCAGAGAAGAACCGAGCAAGTCGAAAAACGACTTACCTCAAAATTAGGAGTCCTTTGAAGAAGACGGAAGGTTGAACACGAGCTAAATTGATTGCCTAATAGGATATTAATACATAAAATTAAATAGGATTTGAACCACCATTTTGTAGCCAAATTGCTAACCTAACCTTAAACTTATACTTGCTAAACTAACAAAATTAACCCTTCTACTACCAACTAACGTAATCAATCCACTACCCCTAATTAGCCTATATTATAATCCCTTAGTTAAACCAATAACCCAGCCCATAGATAAATAAATAATAACAAAAACATGACCCAATTACCCAAATTAACACAGCCCAACAGCTAACCACACATATGACCCAATTTCTGGCCCCAATCCACCCGAGTCCGTCTCCCTCCCAACAACCTGTTTGACCGAATCAAAACAAAACAAAAAAAATGGGTCAAGGCACTCGGCCCCACTCCGTCTTCGTCTTCAACCTGAAGACTCCATCCTGTACTCCCCTGCTCCTACCTCCGCTCGACGGAAGACCCCAGTTAGGTCCGATCGCTGGTACCTCCGGCAGCGCCCCACAACCGCCTCCCGTCCATGCTGATCCCCGCCCGCGACCCGGTGGCGACAGCAGAAAACGAAGGCGAACACCTCTCACCGCCCCCTGTTCAAGGAGCAGCGGCGATCTCGGACTCCACCGCAAACGTCCACCGCGGTTTCCCCTGATCGGGCTCGTTGACGACCGCCAGCCCCGAACCGAACTTGTGGAGTCGCTAATCCCTTACCCCGAACTCTACCCCACGACGCTCTAACCGAACTAAAAGAAAATAGGGAATAAACGTTTGAATACATGGGACACAAACTCACCAGAATGGAGACACCAAGCTGTCGGCGAGGATGAGGCGTCACCGATGATGCTATTGTCTATGTCGGGTATGACGTGCAACCTGATCCGTTGACGATCGGCAAAACCTGGTTCAATCTCCCGATCGATTGCCAAAAATACACAGATAATAATTTTCGTTTTGAAGGGGCACGATTTTCCCAGTCACACGGGTCAACGTAGCCAACTCTTCCTCAACACCAGCTACGATGGGCCGTGTCTGAAACGGTACCAACACAGAGAAAACGTTCCAAAATATTTTCCGATAAAACACATTTAAAATCATTTACGCACACAACACTCAAGGAGTTCAAAGCAATTTAAAAGGTATTCGGGACTAGTTCCCAAAACCCGCCCTACAATAACGATACGCAATCTAACAAGGCAGAGAAGAACCGAGCAAGTCGAAAAACGACTTACCTCAAAATTAGGAGTCCTTTGAAGAAGACGGAAGGTTGAACACGAGCTAAATTGATTGCCTAATAGGATATTAATACATAAAATTAAATAGGATTCGAACCACCATTTTGTAGCCAAATTGCTAACCTAACCTTAAACTTATACTTGCTAAACTAACAAAATTAACCCTTCTACTACCAACTAACGTAATCAATCCACTACCCCTAATTAGCCTATATTATAATCCCTTAGTTAAACCAATAACCCAGCCCATAGATAAATAAATAATAACAAAAACATGACCCAATTACCCAAATTAACACAGCCCAACAGCTAACCACACATATGGCCCAATTTCTGGCCCCAATCCACCCGAGTCCGCCTCCCTCCCAACAACCTGTTTGACCGAATCAAAACAAAACAAACAAAATTAGTCAAGGCACTTGTCCCCACTCCGTCTTCGTCCTTAACCTGAAGACTCCATCCTGTACTCCCTTGCTCCTACCTCCGCTCGATGGAAGACCCCAGTTAGGTTCGATCGCTGGTACCTCCGGCAGCGCCCCACAACCGCCTCCCGTCCATGCTGATCCCCGCCCGCGACCCGGTGGCGACAGCAGAAAAAGAAGGCGAACACCTCTCACCGCCCCCTGTTCAAGGAGCAGCGGCGATCTCGGACTCCACCGCAAACGTCCACCGCGATTTCCCCTGATCGGGCTCGTTGACGACCGCCAGCCCCGAACCGAACTTGTGGAGTCGCTAATCCCTTACCCCGAACTCTACCCCAGGACGCTCTAACCGAACTAAAAGAAAATAGGGAATAAACGTTTGAATACATGGGACACAAACTCACCAAAACGGAGACACCAAGCTGTCGGCGAGGATGAGGCATCACCGATGATGCTATTGTCTATGTCGGGTATGACGTGCAACCTGATCCGTTGACGATCGGCAAAACCTGGTTCAATCTCCCGGTCGATTGCCAAAAATACACAGATAATAATTTTCGTTTTAAAGGGGCACGATTTTCCCAGTCACACGGGTCAACGTAGCCAACTCTTCCTCAACACCAGCTACGATGGGCCGTGTCTGAAACGGTACCAACACAGAGAAAACGTTCCAAAATATTTTCCGATAAAACACATTTAAAATCATTTACGCACACAACACTCAAGGAGTTCAAAGCAATTTAAAAGGTATTCGGGACTAGTTCCCAAAACCCGCCCTACAATAACGATACGCAATCTAACAAGGCAGAGAAGAACCGAGCAAGACGAAAAACGACATACCTCAAAATTAGGAGTCCTTTGACGAAGACGGAAGGTTGAACACGAGCTAAAGCGATTGCCTAATAGGATATTAATACATAAAATTAAATAGGATTCGAACCACCATTTTGTAACCAAATTGCTTACATAACCTTAAACTTATACTTGCTAAACTAACAAAATTAACCCTTCTACTACGAACTAACGTAATCAATCCACTACCCCTAATTAGCCTATATTATAATCCCTTAGTTAAACCAATAACCCAGCCCATAGATAAATAAATAATAACAAAAACATGAACTAATTACCCAAATTAACACAGCCCAACAGCTAACCACACATATGGCCCAATTTCTGGCCCCAATCCACCCGAGTCCGTCTCCCTCCCAACAACTTGTTTGACCGAATCAAAACAAAACATAAAAAATGGGTCAAGGCACTCGGCCCCACTCCGTCTTCGTTTTCAACCTGAAGACTCCATCATGTAATCCCCTGCTCCTGCCTCCTCTCGACGGAAGGCCCCAGTTAGGTTCGATCGCTGGTACCTCACGACGACGCTCTAACCGAACTAAAAGAAAACAGGGAATAAACTTTTGAATACATGGGACATGAACTCACTAGAACGGAGGCACCAAGCTGTCGGCGAGGATGAGGCGTCACCGATGATGCTATTGACTGTGTCGGGTATGATGTGCAACCTAGTCCGTTGACGATTGGCAAAACCTGGTTCAATCTCCCGATCGATTGCGCAAAACAGGGAAAAGGTTGGGTGAAGCTTGATCGGATCGAACATTTTTCGGAATTTTCGAGAGGCTGGTTTAGTTAGAATAGGGAAGGGATTCGATTGATTATATACATATGAGGTTACCTAGGTTTTGGGTATATCTCAATCAGTTGGTTAAAACTGACGAGGAATCAACGAAGATAGTGGTTTGATAATGGTTTGAGAATTAGGTTTAAACAATTTAAAGATAAGATTATGATCAAAGATAGAGATTTGATTAGGCGGGATACGATAAGTATAATTACTGTTACATAATTTATAATTGTACTGAACTTGAACGGAATTTATCACATATGAAATTATATATGTGATTTGCCAACCCGGGTTAATAAATCGGATAAACTTTGGAGCTAGAAAACTCATGTGCTTGTGAGCGAAGGAACCCGTTTCCGACTTACGAGACCTAAAACGAATACGGATATTACATACTACCCCCCTTAATAAAGTTTCGTCCCGAAACATTTACACGAAGGAAAAGATATTCGAGGTTCTCACAAACCTCTCTCCCTTAAAGAGGTTCGTCCTCGAACCGGAATTGATTGATAACGGTAATAATAATAACCAATATTGGTCGTCCAGAAATACTCAACACGTCAAAACAAAAATTAAATAGTCAAAGAACAAGTCAAGCAAACAAGGATCACGAAGCAAACATCGAATTTGAAAACAACACACTAATTACTAACCTTCCCCTCAAACGCCTCTACTAGACCCGGGTAGATCTCTGGATAGCTCTCACTCATCCTGGATTCCGTCTCCCAAGTGGACTCCTCGACTCCCCGCCGAGACCACTGAATCAACACCAGAGGAATCTCCTTGTTCCGCAGCTTCTTCATTCGTCGATCTAAAATCTTCAGCGGTTGTTCCCGGAAAGTGTGATCTGGTTCTACTACCAAATCCTCATAATTCAGTCTGTGACTAGGATCCGGAACATACTGTCTCAGCTGTGAGACGTGGAATACAGGGTACACTCCTTCCAAAGAAGGCGGCAATGCTAGCCTGTAAGCCACCTCGCCTACTCTCTCCAGAATCTCGAACGGACCGATATATCAGGGACTCAGCTTCCCTTTCACCCCAAATCTTCTTACCCCGCGGGTAGGCGATACTCTCAACCAAACATGGGCTCCGACCTCAAACTCCAACGGTCTACGCCTCTTGTTTGCATAGGACTTCTGGCGACTCTGAGCAGCTAACATTCTCTCTCTGATTAAGGCCACTTTCCCGATCGTCTCCTCAATCATTTATGGCCTCTCTCCTACTACATCTGAGGGATCATCCCAACACAACGGTGTCCTACACTTTCGACCATATAAGGCCTCATAAGGAGCCATCTGAATCGATGAATGCCAACTGTTATTATAGGCAAACTCTACCAAAGCCAAGTGATCCGACCACTGACCTCCCCAGTCTAATACACAGGACCTCATCATATCCTCTAGAGTCTGAATTGTCCTCTCTGTCTGACCGTCCGACTGTGAATGGTAAGAAGTCGTGAAATGTAATCTCATCCCCATGCCTCGTGCACTTGCTGCCAATATCTGGAAGTAAAACGACCATCTCGGTCCGACACAATCGTCTTAGGCACTTCGTGCAGTCTAACTATCTGATTAATAAACACCTCCACTAACTTGCTCACTTGCCACGTCTCCCTGATACGCAAAAAGCGAGCAGTCTTCGTCAGTCTATCCACCACTACCCAAATGGCATCATGGCCTCTGCTGAGTCTCAAACCGGTGACAAAATCCATGGAGATGTCCTCCCATTTCCATTCCGGAATAGGAAGCGACTGAAGCATTCCTCCGGGTCTCTGATGCTCGATCTTCACCTGCTGGCAGACCTGACATTTAGCGACGAATCTCGCTACATCCGGCTTCATGCCATCCCACCAATAAAACTGTCGCAAATCCTTGTACATCTTACTCGCCCCGGGGTGGATAGAGTAAGGTGTAGCATGAGCCTCTTGCAAAATCTTCTACCTCAACTCTGCATCTTGAGGTACACAAATCCGAGCACGTAAACACAAAATACCATCTGCTCTCTCCGCAAAGTCGGGGGGCCTCTCCACGGCTCAATCTCTGCCTCAAATCATGAATCATCGGGCAATCTTCCTATTTCTGTCTTACTTCTTCAAGTAAAGACGTCCGACATTCTAGGGTTTTCAGACTGCCCTGGTAACGCTGAATCTGCACTTCAATTCCGTACCTCATCAGCTCTCTCTGCAATTCTGGTTGAGCCGTCAGATGAGCCAACATACTCTCCTGAGGCGTCTTTCTGCTAAGGGCATCAGCGACCAGATTCGCTTTCCCCGGATGGTAAAGGATCTCAAGGTCGTAATCCTTCAGTAACTCAAGCCATCTCCTCTGTCGCATATTCAACTCCCTTTGAGTGAAGATGTACTTGAGGCTCTTATGATCTGTCATCACTTTGCAGGTACTCCCATACAAGTAATGACGCCAAATCTTCAGAGCGTGCACTACAGCTGCCAACTCCAAATCATGAGTAGGGTAATTCTGCTCGGTCGGCTTTAACTGTCTGGAGGCATAAGCAATCACTCTGTCCCTCTGCATCAGCACACAACCCAGGCCTATCTTGGAGGCGTCACTGTAAATCACAAAATCCTCATTCCCTTGAGGAAGAGCAAGTATAGGAGCCGAAGTTAACCTTCTCTTCAGCTCATCAAAACTTCGCTGGCAAGCTTCATTCCACTCGAAACGAGTAGTCTTCTTAAGCAAATTGGTAAGTGGTTGGGCTATCCGAGAAAACCCTTCCACAAACCTCCTGTAATACCCTGCTAATCCCAGAAAACTCCGCACCTCCTTCACATTCTTCGGAGGTTCCCATGCTTTTACAGCTTCAATCTTTGCAGGATCCACCATAACTCCCTGAGCAGATACCACATGCCCTAAAAAGGTAACTTCAAGCAACCAGAACTCACACTTGGACAACTTAGCAAACAATCGATGTTGTCTCATTACTCCCAACACCAGCCTAAGATGCTCCGCGTGCTCCTCCTTACTCCGAGAGTAGATCAGAATATCGTCGATGAATACTACTACAAATCTGTCCAAGTAGTCTATAAACACCCGGTTCATCAACTCCATAAATACAGCGGGTGCATTTGTCAGTCCGAACGGCATCACTACAAACTCATAATGTCCATATCTCGTTCGGAAAGTTGTCTTAGGTATATCCTCTTCCCGAATCCTCAGCTGGTGATATCCTGACCTCAAATCCACTTTGGACAACACAGTAGCCCCTTGCAGCTGATCCAACAAATCATCAATACGCGACAGCGGATACTTGTTCTTGATGGTAACACGGTTTAACTCCCGATAATCGATACATAGACGAAGAGAACCATCCTTCTTCTTTACAAACAGAACCGGAGCTCCCCACGGCGACGCACTCGGTCGTACGTAGCCCTTCTCCAACAGTCCTTCCAATTGTTTCTTCAACTCCTGCATCTCCATTGGGGCCATGCGATATGGGGCTCTCGAAATCGGCCTCGTCCCCGGCTCCAGCTCAATCCCAAAATCCACCTCTCTCTGAGGAGGTAATCCTGGAAGTTCCTCAGGAAAAACGTCCTTAAACTCGCACACTATTGGTATTTCCTGAATGTGCGGTTCCGCCTTGTCCCCCTGAAGGACACAACACCAATATCCTACACATCCGTCATTGAGCAACTTGGCGGCCTTCACCATACTAATCACCGATCTGGGCCCCTCCAGCTCTAACTCTTGACACACATGTCTGGTCCCATCATCTGTTGTCACCGTAACTGTACCTCTGTGTGCATCCAAAACTGCTCGGTAACGTATCATCCAATCCATCCCCAGAATCACATCATCATTTGGTGACAACTACATTACAATGAAATCTGCATACCAATCTCTATTCCCTATTCTAATAGGGCACTGTAAAATCTCCTTATTCCCTCTGACTTTACTGTCGTCAGACAGCCCCACAACAAAAGATACCCCCTCAGTGCAAGTCGGTCCTAGTCTAGCCACGCAAGAAGAAGACAAAAAAGAATGGGTAGCACTCGTATCAAACAGTATGTGAACAGGTCTAGACTGAATCCAAATCGTACCTGTAGCAGTCGGCGCGTGTAGGGCATTGGCCCTCCTCATCTCAAACACTCGGGGTTGATTGCCCCCGGTGTTGCTAACTCCTGCGCTGCGTCCTCTGCCATGGCTCGGTGCTTGCTGAAACTGCTGAGGTTGACGACGAGGTATCTGGTTAACCGTTCCCGGTAAAGATCCCTGTGAAGGTGCTTCCACAGTACAATACTGTTGCAAATGGCCAAGCTTCCCAAAACTGAAGCAACTCCTGACTGGCTTCGGACAACGACTCCTCAAATGAGCAGCGCTTCCACAGTTGAAGCACTCTCTCTGCCCTCCAGTGGACTGACTCTGACGACGATGGTCCTGACGACCCTGTGGCTGAAACCCTGATCGTTGCGGCTGAGAAGAGCCGGGACGACTATCTCTCCGAGATTCTGTCTGGGCAGACAACTTCTGCCTCTTGCTCCCCGTGGTACGCACCTCCAGCGGACTCTGTCGGGTCGTGGCCATAGCATAAGCCAAAGCAGACTGTTGAACCTCTGCCAATGTCGCGAGTCGGAGACCAGACACATAAGCACGTAGATGCGGTTGCAACCTTTTTATAAAGGTCGTAATCTTCAACTCCTCAGTAGGGGCAGCATTTGGCACCGCTGCCAACTCTTGCTGAAACTTCAGAATAGTCTCAGATACTGTGATATTTTCGGGTCCAGCATCCCGAAAAGCAGCCTCCCGAGCCGCTCTCACCACCAGAGGACAATACTGATCTCGAATCTGCCTCTTAAACTCCTCGAAAGTTACCTTAGTCCGGTGATCCCTACACAACTCCCACCAGTCGAAAGCACTCTCCTGCAGCAGACTCTGTACTAAGGACATCTTCCGCTCCTCCGGTGCTTTAATGGAATCCAACGCAGATTTCACCCTCCTCAACCACTGCTCTACGTCAGAAACCTGAGCTCCAACAAAGTTCGGCACTCCAGTCTTCCTAAACTCCGCGAGCCACTTGTCAGGCTGAGGCTCACGATACTGTCTCCTCGGTTCGACCACCTTATCAGCTATCACTGGTCCTCTCGAATCTGACATTGCTCCTAGCTGGGCAGCCAAAATAGAATCTGGTGTTGGTGTCCTCCTTTCAGCTCCTTGTTGCCCCGCAACTGCGTTCAGATTCGGTGTAGCTCCCTCACCCATCAAAGTCTGCAATAACAACTGGATCGCAGCATTCATCTTTGGGGCCAATCCTGCTAGTGGTACTCCTCCTCCCACTTGAGCCCTGTTTGCTAGGAGACCTCCTCCAGCGACAGATGCACTGTCCTCTCGATGAACAGCAGCAGCCACATCTTGACTATCAGCAACCTCCTCCTGATGGTTATCATGTTGTACCTCTGGCTCAGCTGCTACATGGGCCTCTCCTCTACCTCTGCCACGACCTCTACCTCGGCCTCTATCGCGACCTCTTCCGCGGCCTCTTCCGTTGGCTTCAGCAGCTCTAGCTCTGGTTGGTGGGGCCATTTATAATAGAAAGTCCCACAGTCAAAACTTAAACATTCTATCTATTAACGTAATTCTTACTATTCTACGTGAGGTCCTTCGGCTGATGGGGCGGAGTCGCGACGTGTCACCTACCCCCTATATGCAACATGTCTACCCCAGTAAAAACATGTGAAAACACCGGCCGGTTTTGGTTTTAAGTTGGACCTCGGGTACTCTTTGTTGGTCAGTTCCATGTGCCCTGTTGTCAACCTGGCTCTGATACCAATTTGTAACACCCCGTCTTCCGACGAGGCACTACTAGAGAATAGACCTTACAAGGTACTATTAATTAGGTTGACAACTACACTGTAGTACCTTACAACGTGGGCACGACGAGAAAAACATAATAAAACATCCAACCTTTATTTAATAAAACTTAGAAAATGTAAACATGCATGAATCCCCGAAAATCATAAATATCCAAATACGTCACAACGCCTACTGAAACTGAACTATCCGAACAAAATAATAATAAACGAAACATCATACTAACTCCGTCTAACAAATATTAAAATCAACATCCTAACTATTATAAGTAAACTAGTATAAAACCAATCCCACTATGACACGCGCTCTTTACCGCTCCGGCCCGCCATCTTGCCTCTGTTCCTGCACGGCTCCCTAGTTCATACATGGAACTGTAAAATGTTCCCCGAAGGGTCAGCGTCTAATCTACCAAGCTAGAAATAATACGGAAACTGTAGAACGCTTTTAAATCATTTATCTAAAGTCAACACACAAATCCACAATCGCAATCATAACTCTATAGGCCAATACCTAAATTAGTTATATCAGTCACACAAAGCCACATACGCGTTCACATTCATAATCTCATACAATGCAATTCCTCCTTTTTCCACAATCCGACTTCCAAGGCGCTCATCACCGCGCCGAGTGCGGAGGCAGGCCCTCCCACTCCACTTCACAATCTCCCTTCTAACCACTGGCTAAGCCACCACTAGAGCACTTGCCAAAAACACACAAATAATAATTTTCGTTTTGAAGGGGCACGATTTTCCCAGTCACACGGGTCAACGTAGCCAACTCTTCCTCAACACCAGCTACGATGGGCCGTGTCGGAAACGGTACCAACACAGAGAAAACGTTCCAAAATATTTTCCGGTAAAACACATTTAAAATCATTTACGCACACAACACTCAAGGAGTTCAAAGCAATTTAAAAGGTATTCGGGACTAGTTCCCAAAACCCGCCCTACAATAACGATACGCAATCTAACAAGGCAGAGAAGAACCGAGCAAGTCGAGAAACGACTTACCTCAAAATTAGGAGTCCTTTCAAGAAGACGGAAGGTTGAACACGAGCTAAAGTGATTGCCTAATAGGATATTAATACATAAAATTAAATAGGATTCGAACCACCATTTTGTAACCAAATTGCTAACCTAACCTTAAACTTATACTTGCTAAACTAACAAAATTAACCCTTCTACTACGAACTAACGTAATCAATCCACTACCCCTAATTAGCCTATATTATAATCCCTTAGTTAAACCAATAACCCAGCCCATAGATAAATAAATAATAACAAAAACATGACCCAATTGCCCAAATTAACACAGTCCAACAACTAACCACACATATGGCCCAATTTCTGGCCCCAATCCACCCGTGTCTGTCTCCCTCCCAACAACCTGTTTGACTGAATCAAAACAAAACAAAACAAATTGGTCAAGGCACTCGGCCCCACTCCGTCTTCGTCTTCAACCTGAAGACTCCATCCTGTACTCCCCTGCTCCTACCTCCGCTCGACGGAAGACCCCAGTTAGGTCCGATCGCTGGTACCTCCGGCAGCGCCCCACAACCGCCTCCCGTCCATGCTGATCCCCGCCCACGACCCGGTGGCGACAGCAGAAAACGAAGGCGAACACCTCTCACCGCCCCCTGTTCAAGGAGCAGCGGCGATCTCGGACTCCACCGCTAACGTCCACCGCAGTTTCCCCTGATCGGGCTCGTTGACGACCGCCAGCCCCGAACCGAACTTGTGGAGTCGCTAATCCCTTACCCCGAACTCTACCCCACGACGCTCTAGCCGAACTAAAAGAAAACAGGGAATAAACGTTTGAATACATGAGACACGAACTCACCAGAACGGCGGCACCAAGCTGTCGGCGAGGATGAGGCGTCACCGATGATGCTATTGACTGTGTCGGGTATGACGTGCAACCTGGTCCGTTGACGATCGGCAAAACCTGGTTCAATCTCCCGATCGATTGCGCAAAACAGGGGAAAGGTTGGGTGAAGCTTGATCGGATCGAACGTTTTTCGGAATTTTCGAGAGGCTGGTTTAGTTAGAATAGGGTAGGGATTCGATTGATTATATACATATGAGGTTACCTAGGTTTTGGGTATATCTAAATCAGTTGGTTAAAACTGACGAGGAATCAACGAAGATAGCGGTTTGATAATTAGGTTTAAACAATTTAAAGATAAGATTATGATCAAAGATAGAGATTTGATTAGGCGGGATACGATAAGTATAATTACTGTTACATAAAATATAATTGTACTGAACTTGAACGGAATTTATCACATATGAAATTATATATGTGATTTGCCAACCCGGGTTAATAAATCGGATAAACTTTGGATCAAGAAAACTCATGTGCTTGTGAGCAAAGGAACCCGTTTCCGACTTATGAGACCTTAAACGAATACGGATATTACAGTGCATCAACTCAATTCTTCCCCTTCCAAATCCTCCAGATTCCATTTCAACCAATTCTCTTTTCATCACAAGATTCGGTGTCCATCCATTGTGGCTTTCTGTTTTCCAATCCTATTCTTTGCAGTTTTGGTTGAGACATGGTGCATCAGCTCAATTCTTCCCCTCCCAAATCCTCTAGACTCCATTTCAACCAATTCTCTTTTCATCACAAGATCCGATGTCCATCCAATGAATGATGGTACATTCCTTGGAACATCACGCTAACGAAAATTAACCACTCAGTCCAAGTATAAAAACTGCATTATATACAAACAGTTAATATGTCTCAAATAAATATTGTATAATCAGTATTTTAATAAACACATTGTGTACCAACAAGAATGTTATAGGACCAGTGAAGGAGGCTGAGGGATTCAATTCCCATTTAACCTTGGTATCATCCAAACACCTTAGTAAAAATCCACACCAATTATACTCCGATAATGCAAGAATAGAAAAGTATGATGAAGTCCCTCAAAAACTCATCTATGTTGTCCGTTCCCAACATCACACTGCAAATTTGGTGAGGCCTATAAAAATCATTTATAAATATTAAAGAGTGAAACAATTATTAACCAAATATATTAATTACATTAAGCAACAGTGACCTGAATATGTTCTCTGTATTTTTGAATATACCTAATACATATTTGAATATTAATGATATGTGCAATATAATGCTTCAAGAATTCATATTGCAACATAAATTACCTATTAGACATTGGATCATCCAGCTTGCCAATATGATTTCTCCATTGATTAGCTAAAACTTTGTTTTCTGATTGGACAATCCTCTCCACCTTTTTGACACCACGTGGAATCCCTAAGCATCTTTCAACATCTTCCTTTGATACATCTATAACCTCACCATTCTCCATCTTTAACACTCCCCTCCTTGGATCATAATTGCTAACTATCCAATGTGCAAGCTTCCTGTTTTTTATCATAAAAGTTATAATATAATGAATTTAAATAATGCAATATCAAATATAATGAACACAATAATTTTGCACATATGACACATTAAAAAAACATTCCATATATTAAACAGTTGAAAGGTTTGTACTTACTTTGGTATTTCTATATTTGGAAGTTGAAGTATACATCCAAATCCACTTCTCCTAATAGCATCCTTTTTTTCCTCAGACTTTATATTATCGAATAGTTCGGTGTAATGATCCATTCTACTTTTGTGTTGTATGCTAGGAAAATTTCTCCGAGCTTTCGATTGCTTCTTTACATGAGGTGCTTTTTTAATGCTTGATTTCATAGAATTTTTCTTCTTCTCTACATTCTTCGATGTGCCAGCCATGCTAGTCTCCTTTGAGTATGTCTTTTTCTTCAACTTGTCAACCAATCTTACATAATCATCGTCATCATCATTGCCTTACAATCCAAGCATAATGATAATATTATTACAATAGTCCAAACATAAAAAAACCTATCAAATAATACAATTTAGCAGATTAATTACCTTTGTGAATAACATCTTTCTTGATCCTTTTACCCCTCTTGATCACAGATTCTTGAACTTCACTTACATCATCAAATTCAAAATCAACATCATCATGTTGATCAGCATTTTGACCTCCCTTTGAATTACTTGCAGAATATAAAGGGTTCAAACCTGTAATCATACAATTCAACTTGAATAATGTCATGACATACTTGCATACATATTATATTCGAATTGGATTATTATATATTCAAGATGCATAACTGCAGATTCGAAATCATTAATTCTAAGTTCAATTTCCAACCTAATGTGACAATCATCCACAACATGTTCAAACAAATATAAACATCATTCAAATAATATGTTAAATTCCATTTTATATACCATACTTTCAACATTGCAATTGAATATATTCAATGTATATCTCACTCTCTTTCAAAATCTTATAATCAAACAATTGAAATTTATATAGCTCTAATTATCACCACGAACATAGTTCTTAACATTAATATTCAAACTATATAATGCATTGCATTTCACTTACACAAATTTTGATTTTGACTCTATTACTTCTTTCAATTCAAATCCATATGATATTACTTCTTTCAATATTCCAATACAATTTACAATGATCCATTATTGGACAGAATCCAAAAACATTCCAAGTTTATAAAATCTCAACAACATTCAAATTCACCATCTTAGATGAATACAAAACCGTAGTTGTATATTATTATCATATATTTAACCTGAACACATATATGTTCAATATATGTACATGCGCACTAATATTCTCCTCATGTCTTATATTCTAGAAAACATATCATAAATTCCAAATTCATTTACACAAATTCAAAATTAATATGAAAATTCGAGATAGTATAGCTATGTATTTCCATACCTTTGACCAGCTTCCTCTTCTTCCCCACACTGTTTTTTGGAGACATTATACACCTGCAACAGAAACACCAAAAATAATATTTACAAAACTATTCTATACCGGAAATGGCTTATCATCAACATACATTACCTAAAAAAATGACAATACTTCCAAACACCTAAAATACTAAAATCAAAAATCTATACTTGAACATAATAACCCGAAATTACAACCAAACAACTAATATCACTATGAATAAGTACTTTCAAGTCGATATTTTCCATAAATCCAACTTCAAATTCTGAAAGACACTTAAAATAACCTAAATTATCAATTTTATTAGGATTTTAGAGTCCGGAATTTCCATAAATCCAAAATCCATATGAACACTCTCTTCTACATTCAACTTAATTAAAACCTAAATAAAATGAGTTTTACAACATGTCTTACCAGATTGAAAAGCAATTTGATCACTTTGTACTCAGATTTTTTAAGAAAATGCAATCCCCAAACCGGTTTTCAAATGAATGAACAAAACCCTAAATTATACCTTCTGGACAGTAGAACTGGAAAAGTCGGCTTCAATTGAGAGAAGATGGACCGAATAAGAAGAAGAAATCTTCTGAGTAGACTGGAAATTGCAATGACGATTCAGCTATGGAGATTTGGTTTTCTCTCACCTTTCCATGGAGTTGAATGTGAAAAGACGCAGAGAGATACGGAGAGAGATAATATGGCAGTTTTTTATGATATTGGGGAGATATGACAAAATAAGAGATCTTATCAAGTGTTTTAACGTAAAGCCTCTTTTTCTATACCTTTTTTAATTAAATCTGAGCCATTGAATATATCAAATCTAATGGTCGTATTTTGGGCTCTAGTTTCTCATTAAAAATGGGTTTCTCTAGAGCCCAATTCTATATATATATATACATATACACACACGTGTGATTCTTGACATAACAAAAATTGAAAATACCAACTATAATTAGTACCACCTACTTAATCAAATTCTAGTAAAATCTGAAATAATTTATGATCAATGACAAAGTATAACTAGCAGTTTGATCATTGGATAGTACCAAGCTATGAAGCAGCATCAACACCAACAAAAAACCAGCAGCATAAGATCTACACTATTTCAACAATGTCGATAACATCAGCAACAACAAACATATATTGTTTACGGGCCAACAGCATCAACAGCATACGATATCGGTCAAATACCAGCAACATGTATATATCAACTTGCAACATGCAAAAAAAAAAGCATCAACATTGAGGAAATGAAAAAAATAGCAAAAAAATGTATCAACAACACAAGGAAACACATCGACAAGAGCAAGGTTAAGATTCTCTCACTAAACCGAACCAAAATATATGGATCAACTAACTCATCTTGTGAAATGTCATGAGAAGTCCCTAAAAGCAACACATGTAAAAATAACAAATTAATCAGCATAATTAGTTAATAGAGAGAATTAAACAATCATACTTGACCTAAACAAACTAGTAAATGACACAACCAAAAAAAACCAGTAAGATAGATTTTGCAGTGCTCTCTATCAAGTCCTCATCAGAGAGCATTAATAATCACACTGTAAATCTCAGTAGTCAGCAGTTAGCTAATTAATCCCTACAAGTTATCTTATTTACCATTGAAGATAAAGGCTTAGGTGTTTAATTTTTCAGTTGTAAAATGCCATTTTGCCTCCTCTGCTACTTAAGCAGCTCGTAAAAAGAACTGTATTTGCATTAATCTAGCTAAAATAAAAATACACCCACCATTTTGTTAACTTGGTGCATGAAGTTAACATGTTGGTAATGATTTCACCTAAAAAAAGATGAAAGCTTCAAGTTTCTTAAAATAAAGAAACATAAACCAATTGGAGAAATGAAAGTGAAAGAAAGGATGCAATAACATGTTACACACGCTTGAGATGCAATTTTCGTATTTTCTTTTCATATTTTTCTTCCTCAGAATCATTTCCTACAGATCCAAAACAAAATTATATAATTGATTACCTGCATTTGTTTAAAATTAGAATGTATATAGTGACGAAATACTATAGGGGAGGCGGTTCACCACCTAAGTGATAATTCACAGTTAATACTACAGGGGAGACAGACATGTGTAGAGTGAAAAACAAAGAAATCAATAGTATCATATTGAAACAAAAAAACACAGTTGAAAAGCTAGACCCCAACAACAATACAAACCCCAAAAGTTGTTGGAGTTGTTATATGTAGTGAAAATGAAGTACCTTCCAACAAGTCGTTGACACACGCAGCATCAATATCTTCATGTAGGCCTATTATTCAGGCTCTAGTAAGTGTCGGTTTGCTATACGACGGTCTAACCTCGGCATCCGCTGAATCAGAATCATTCTTGGTGAGAAGTATAACATAGAGACTGCAATGCTATGGGTTTCCTGCTTGTACACACACAAAATAGTAGTCTTTGGGTTAATAGATATGCTTAACTATAGTTGATGAACAATTCAATGTAACACTTAGTAATTAAAGTTTTAAGGTCAAATTGAAACAAATTGCTTGGCCTAAACATATTGAAACAATTCAATGCAACACTAGGTACAAACTGCATGACATCCTCGAGGTGACCAGGCCTTGCAATGGAACCATATTCAAGTGGTCCAAACGACACAATATCAAGATCTCTCTGGCCATGAACTTCACACTCTCAGGATCCAAATTGTCAAATCTTACCTTCTTCAAAGCTACGATTTTACCAATTAAGGAATCCCAAGCATTGTACACATTGCTATAAGTGTCTTGCCCAATCTATTTAGAAGAAAGTATATAGCAAACAAAAATCATTACCATAAACAATCTCCATTAGAATTCCTACTTCAATTGGTAGAATACCAAAATTAGCAAGCATAACTGATAGAGAAGACTAGTTCTCATGAGTTTTGGTGTTACCTTGGCGAGTTTCTAAAGGGAATTGGTGTGGCGCCGCCGCCAACGACACCCTCTTATCCGACGCCGCCAACGACACCTCTCTTCCGAACACACACCCTATTCATCGCCGCCACGGCCGTCGTCTCTAACCAAAATTCCCAATTAGCAAGTTGGGAGAGCACGCGCATTGGGTGACGAGGTTGCAGCGGTTAAGCGATGGAGGTCAACGACAGGTCGGTGTTAATGGTGGGTCAGAATTTAGGGGGCGGCACAAAGGGTTTTTTCACCACAAAGGGTAGGGGAAGGGTTTCTCAAATTTCGGACCGAAAAGAATTCCTTTTGTATCCTTCAGGTTTAGGCTTTTCCTTTTGGTGACCTAAAAAAATTTATTCCTTTTGGTAACCCTATGGTATATACAAAGTTCACCATCTGCCCATAACCTCTCAAAATGTTAAATCCTTCGTTCAAAAAATATAAAATATTACATATCACCTTCTTCAATTGAAATTAGTATAAAATTTTACATTTCCATGGCACCATGTCCGAAGTGTATCTTGCAGAGCTTGACAAGGAACAAATTTACATGGCATAAAGTGGACTACTTGAAAGCAAATTTAATTTACCTATGGAACATCTCAAACCAAAGCAGGTTCCCTTTTGTTTATCTATCTATCCTCCTTCTTTTCTTTCTTCTCCCTGTGAGGCCAAATTCTGCAAAACCTAGAACTCAACTTTTGAATTTCATTTCAATTGGGGTTTCTATTACGAAATTCAAATTAGGAAACAATCAATTTCATAGATATCAAAATTCTGCCAAATTACGAAATTAGAAGAGTGACACCCAACAAAAAAACCCCAAATATTAGGATAAATTGACAAACTTGACGGAAGAAATTCACAACAACTCACCAGAGAGGAAATCGGGGCATCAAAATCCGACCTTTCATGTTGCAAGATCACGAGTGGATTAGACTATCAGCAAACTTGAGAGCGTCCGCAATGGAGAGAGAAGAGGGAAGGATAAAAGAGAGGAGAAATAAACAGCTCCGCCGGACTGCCATAGAGAACAAACGAGCCTTCTTCGGTGAAGTATTTAACATTTTTATTTCACGGAGGATTTAATGTTTTTAGTACTTATGAGCAAGGGAGAAACATTGAATAAACTTTAGGGTTACCAAAAGAAATAACTTTTTTTTAGGTCATCAAAAGGAAAAATCCAAAACCCAAGGGTACCAAAAGAAATTTTCCTATTTTTTTTAACAAACCGCTTCATTAGCGTTTTTTTTATTTTGCTTTAAAATAATATATAAAACTGATGCATTTGACTGCTGTACTAGACCTTTAACCCACAAAAAATTTATAATTGTTCTAAAATCGTTGCATCAACCGCTATAAAATTATAAAACCGCTTCATAAACCGCTTCAATAGCTTAACCGCTGTAAACAACCGCTTCAATAGCTTAAACCGTTGCCCTTAAACCGCTGCATTAGTTCGTAATTGTAGTAGTGAAAGTTTAGTTCTCCATAAAGAGAGAATAAAAAAGTCTAAGTGGAATAATAGCAATTAGGTCTAAGAGTACCAAACAAAGGTATGAAACAAGGCTTAAATAGCCAACTCAAAAACACATACTAAAGAAAAGGAAACTAATATAAAGATAGATAGATAGAACCTTATGCCTCGGTGTACTGATGTGATATTCCACAATCGCGGAAGTGATGAAACTAGAATGCCCGAGTTAGCACCGTTCACGGGCGCGGACTGCTCCTCCGCGATCGCAGAACTGCTTTTGGTCGATCATTCCGCGGACTACGTGCTATATTTCATGGTCTTCTTGCTCCTAAGCTTCTTCAAGCCTTCTATTTGATAAATCTTCAACTCTTTGGTCTTCTACTAAATCGTCATTAAAGCTCTAAAAAGACCTAAACCTATACATACAGTGTAATACTCCTAGTTATGCTATATGAAATACAGCATATCAAATTCCCCCATACTTATACCTTGCTCGTCCTCGAGTAATCTCAAAATAATATCAAGCCAGACAATGCAACAAAGGTCTACCTAAAGTAATGGGAGAAAATGATCTAAAACTAAAAAGGACTCATCAATAAGCTCACAACCCGAACCCAAGAAAAAGATTAAAAGTGCATACAAAGAGAATCCATGCACAATCTATCACTCACAAAAGGCATACATCAAAAACAAAGATAAAAACCCATAAACAATGATCCCTAAGCCCTAGCCAAAATGTTCCTAGGCACTCATATTTTTTTCCCATCTGCTTAGGCACCCTTTCGGATTTTCACCCAACTGCTCATTTCATTTTTCTATACATATGCTTACCAAACTCACTTTCACTCTTTTTTAAGCCTCTCATTACCCCCCTCATAATGCTGGTACGAGCTCCTGATTTTTGCCCGAGTCGCCCTTTCAGGTTTTCAACTCAGCACAAGATTTAATGCATTTTGTTTTTGAAACTAAAACAGAAGTGCAATTGTACATATCATACAAGCAGTGAGTACTCCCTCCCCCATACTTAAACCTTTCATTGCCCTCAATGAAATAAAGACAAATCAGATAAAGCAAAAGGAAAGGAAACAAAAAATACATTGTGGTGCACCCGTGGGCGGTACTGTGTAAAATCAGGATAGCAAGGCCACATAGCCTGAAAGAACTCCTCCTGCCTAGCCTAAGTACGTTGAATATATTGTATAGTGGATTCCATGGCAGTCTATTGGGCCATAATCTCTCTCTAATGACTCACTATATCTCTTTGGGATATAGAAAGTTGTCCCGTGGCCCACAATGTCCTAGTCTGCCAATCAGCATCCACATAAGAGCTACTTGTGCCTTTGTCCTAAGCAGAAGTTGAGGGACATGTACCATCACCACCAGCTCCAAACCCTCCTCTGTGAACACCTCCTCCAACATAGGGGTCATGTATCTCAACATCCTTAGTAGGCTCCTCTTGAATATCAAACACAATAAAGAAGTCCTGAGTTGTGTCCTCTACACAAAACTCCCGAGGAAGATGAAGATATGGCCTATTCTGCTTATCACAACTCCAGACCCACTGATGTGACTACGCCTCGGAAGCCACATCATGGTTTTGACGCCTTCGATACCGAGCAATCCAACGTCGGTGCCGACCCACCTGACCTCGGTGTCGACCCGCCTGACCTCGGTGCCGACCCACCTGACCTCGGTGCCGACCCGCCTGACCTCGGTGCCGACCCGCTTGACCTCGGTGCCAACCCGCCTGACCTCGGTGCCGAGCTGCCTGCCGAGCTCCCTACCAAGTTGCGTACCGAGTCCTCGGGGCGCGCCGACCGCGCCAACAACACTCCTTGGCCTTATTTAAGGAGGATCACAAGAGCTCGAGCTCGTGTCTTGCAAGAAGAGCTTCAAAATGGTCTCTTGAACCATGGTGCGCCGATCAAATATAAAGACGACATGGAGTGCACGTTGCTTATCACCGGGCGCGCCGAGGCCATGACGGGCGCCTAGCTTGTTCCGAGTTTGGCGTCTCTTACGTGCTCATTTCAAGACACAATTAATGTCGGGATTCTAAGGGTCTTTTTGTCTTCAATTTGGTTTAATGGTTGGTTATTGAAAAGGATTGTTTGATGGCTGAATTTAGGATAAAAGGGGCGCCCCTTCTCCCTTGCTAGACACCTTGAATTTGATCATGAAAACACTTGTTTTGTATTGCCATGGTTAGGCTATGTTTTTAAGGCGTTTTTGCCTTGAATAAAGTTGTTTGTTTTTGTTTTCCAATTCTTGATTCTTGAGTCATATCGGATCAATCTTGAGATCCAAGTGCAAGGTGCGTCACATCCTTGTCCTTGAATTTCGTAGTCTGAGTTTTGAGTGTGGTGAGTCATATCCACACCCTAAACTCATTCATATCCGTCACTTTCACAACTCCACCATCCATTACTGGTTTTCCAAAGCTTTACACGTCCACCTTCACCAATTCCGAGGCACTCCATCCGTTCCCTTGCAAAGAAGAGAGCAACCGAAGTTACCTTGCACCGACTCCACCGATTCGATCCTTTATCATGTGGTATCAGAGCCACGCAAGGTACACCTTCTTTCTCTCGTCTTAGATCTGGAATTTGCTTGAATTTTGCAAGTGTTTACCTTCACAAGTCGTGCCATAAAATCCCTTGCAAAACCGAACCCTAAAACTTGTTACCGATCTTGCTTGCTTGCATTGTTTCGTGTCTTCGACCTTGTGTGCTTAAACCTACCATTGAGGGACGACCAAAACTGAGTTTTAGGGTTGTCCAAAGGTTGAAGAAAGCTTTTACTCCTTGATTGAATGAATTAAAGACCAAAAAAATAGCAAGAGTCACCCCTTGGCCTTTCAACTAACTCACTCTTTAATAGCAACCTCTTGGCTGATTTTTGTCCTTCTTTCCATGAAAATTTCGAGCATGTTGGCATAAAAACTGAAAATCAAGCTTACAATATTGTGTACTCACTCGGGTTAGGATACGGGAAAAGTACCAAGGCGTATAAAAAAAAAAGAAGAGAAACACCGAGGAGGGGTGTAAGTCTTGCTTGACTTGAAGCTTTGTATGTTTGTTTGTAATAGGCTGAAATTGTGCCTTAGAAGTCAAAACTCGGACTTGGAAAGAAAAAGAAGCGGGGCTAGAAAAACCTTGCTCGGCGGCCAAAAGGCTAATAAGGAGTCGGGCACAGAATAAGTCGGACCCCGTGAGAAAGAAATTCCTAAAAGGGTGCTAGAGTTGCATAAGCTTTTCTTTTGTTTATCTTTTGTTTGTAAACTTGGTACCTAGTAGCTTCCTAAATTCGAGTGATAGACAAACTTGTTGCTTGAATTGCATTGCCATTGCTTGTGCCTTTCTTTTGAGCCATTTCTTGTTCGTTTTACACCAAAGTCCTAACACTTGCAAGTTTGGCACTTTTCGAGTCTAAGTTGAGAATTGGTTGTGTGTGGCTCGAAGTACCACTTGCTTGTTGGATTTTATTTGTTTGGTGAACTTTGTGCAAGATGTCGGATGCAGGGAATGATGGCTCACCTCGGGATCGGGATGCTAACGTCGATTCATCCGTGGCTGCTATGCTACAATCTATGCAACAAGATCTTCGTTCTTTTTGTTCTAGGTTTGATGATATTGAGCAAAGGTTGACAAGGCATGACGAACTCATCCAAGCTAGTGCCACCAATGCACAAAGCATCAACCGAGAACCACCTTTGTCACTTGGAGTGAGCTCTCATCTAGAGACGATCATCTCCACCACTCGAGGCATACATTTGGAAGAAGGTTCTACCTTCTACATTCAACCCGTGTCACAAGGCCATCTTTCGGGGTCAAATTTCCACCAACCTTTTGTGACGTCTTCCGGGGTAAGGACTGAATTTGTTCCTTCCACTTTTCCAAATAATATTCTGTTGCCTTCGCACACTAACAATGTAGGCAATGAGCGGTATGGCTATACTCCTATGACGACACCGGAGCACACGGGCACGACCCTTCTCTACCCTCGGCGCGGAGGTGTCCAAGGCGCGCCTCATGTGCAAGCGGCCTATCGAGCTCCTCTTCAAGAGGTGTGGCAACAACAACCCGCTTATGGTGATGGGCGCCAGCAAGGGGGGGAGCGCCACCAAGGAATCAAGCTCCAAATCCAAACCTTCTCGGGAACTACCGGAGCCGACGCTTGTCTTGACTGGATAGCTAAGACCGAAACCGTGTTTCACTATTATGGTTATGAGGATGAAAGACGAATAGTCGTCGCCGCCGTCCATTTCACCGATTTTGCGTATCATTGGTGGTTGCAAGACAAAGAAGCTAGGCGACGTGATGGGGAGCAACCCGTCCGAACATGGCGAGAGCTTAAACGAGCACTTGAGGAACGCTTTGTTCCATCGGACTACGCCGAGAGGATCCATTCCAGACTTGAGCAGATTCGACAAGGCGGTCGGACTCCCGATGAGTATTACAACGAGCTATGCACGCTCATCTTTCGTTCCGGGGTTCAATTTCCCGACGGGTATGTTATCTCCAAATTTATTCATGGACTTAATTCCGAGCTAAAATCTGTGGTGAATATGCAGCATTTTCCTAGGGGTACGGAGATTGAACAAGTGTTGCATTACACAAACCAAGTCCATAAGAACCTTCCTCAAAGGCGCCAGCCGGCCCCAGCCTCGGTGCCGAGCTCCAGGTCGTCGGTGCCGAGCTCCAGAACCACGGTGCCGAGCTCAAGACCGTGGAATAGCGCCTCGGTGTCGAATCAGCCTAACGGGCCTGAGTTTCGACATGACCAGCCAAGGCCGAAGCAAGAAGGAGGGAACCGAGCCGGCGAATTCAAATGCTTCAAATGTCTCAGGCGTGGCCATTACGCTCGTGATTGTCCGAACGAGCGCAAGGTTCTTCTTACTCCGCAAGGAGAGTATGAGTTTGGGGAGCTTGTTCAAGAGGAGGAAGATAACCATGATGAGCAAGAAGAGGACGAGCTCCATGTCTTGGCCGAGGAGGGTGAGTGCTTTGTTGTCCAACGCACTCTTTTCACCACCGAAAACAACACTACTCCAAGCCAACGCGAGGTGATCTTCCATACTCGATGTAAAATCCAAGATAAGGTATGTAACCTAATTATTGATGGTGGTTCTTGTTGTAACATCATCAATGAGGAGGTTGTGTCTCGTTTTTCAATTCCTACTACTCCTCATCCCATGCCTTATCCATTATGCTGGTTGAATTCTAAATCGCCTATCCAAGTGAAGGAAAGGGCTTTGATTTCTTTTGCCATAGGTCCATATCAAGATGTGGTGGAATGTGATGTGGTGCCCATGTCGGTGTGCCACCTCCTTTTAGAACGACCTTGGCAATATGATCGGGGCGTGATCCATGATGGTATCTCCAATGAGTATTCCTTCCACCGAGACGGCAAGAAGGTCACGTTGCATCCCATGAAGCCTCACGAAATCATGCTTGATCACACGGGTAGGGAACAAAAGCGAAGGCATGCTCTTAGAGAAGGAATCAAAGGGAAGACATTGGCCATTGGTGATAGCATGAACACTTCCAAACCTCTTCTCTTAGCCAAACCAAGGGAAGTTGTTCATGCCATCAAGGGAAGTACCGTTTGTTTGTTATTGTTATATCATGAATCGTTGCTTTCTAACCAAGATATTGAAGACCTTCCCTTACCAATTGCTCGTCTTTTGCAGGATTTCAAGGATTTATTTCCCGAAGAGGTGCCGAATGGGTTGCCGCCTACAAGAGGGATCGAACATCAAATCGATTTCATCCCGGGCGCGTCATTACCGTATCGGCCAGCCTACCGATCCAATCCCGAGGAAACTAAGGAGTTGCAAAGGCAGGTTCAAGAGCTTCTCGACAAGGGATACGTTCGATAAAGCCTTAGTCCATGCGCCGTTCCGGTAATTCTTGTTCCTAAAAAGGACGGTACTTGGAGAATGTGTGTTGATTGTGGAGCAATCAACAACATTACTATCAAGTATCGCCATCCAATTCCGCGACTTGATGATATGCTTGATGAGCTCAATGGAGCTTGTATTTTCTCTAAAATTGATTTAAAAAGTGGCTATCATCAAATCCGGATGAAGGAGGGCGATGAATGGAAAATCGCGTTCAAAACCAAGTATGGGTTATACGAGTGGTTGGTTATGCCTTTTGGTTTAACCAACGCTCCTAGCACATTTATGAGGTTGATGAACCACGTTCTCCGACCTTTTCTTGGTAAATTGGTGGTTGTGTATTTTGATGATATTCTTATTTATAGATACGACCTTGAGTCCCACGTCAAGCACCTTAGGCAAGTGCTAGACGTTTTGAGAAATGAACGCCTATTTGCTAACTTTAAAAAGTGCCACTTTTGCTCGGATCATGTGGTCTTTCTTGGCTTTGTTGTGAGTAGGGAAGGGCTGAAGGTTGATGAAAAAAAGGTGAAGGCAATCCGAGATTGGCCGATTCCCACCACCATGACACAAGTTCGAAGTTTTCTTGGCTTGGCCAGCTTCTACCGCCGCTTTGTGCGAGATTTTAGTTCCATAGCGGCGCCACTCACCGAGCTCACCAAAAAGAATGTCACATTCAGGTGGGAAGGGTCCCAAGATACTGCATTCAACCTTCTCAAAGACAAACTCACACAAGCGCCGCTCCTAGTCTTGCCCGATTTCAACAAAATGTTCGAAATCGAATGTGACGCTTCGGGCATTGGCTTAGGCGGTGTTCTCTTGCAAGAGGGCAGACCCGTGGCATATTTTAGTGAGAAATTGGGTGGGGCCGAACTGAATTACCCCACCTACGACAAAGAGTTGTTGGCTCTCGTCCGAGTACTCAAGACGTGGGAGCATTACCTCATGCCACGCGAGTTTGTCATACATTCCGACCACGAGGCGCTTAAATTTCTTAAGGGACAAAGCAAGCTCAACAAGCGCCATGCCAAGTGGGTCGAGTATATCGAGCCGTTTCCATATGTCATCAAGCATAAGAAGGGGAAGGACAACGTCGTAGCCGACGCACTTTCTAGGAGGTATGCTCTTCTATCCCTTCTTGATGCTAGATTGTTAGGTTTTGGGTTCATGCGTGAGTTATATGCTAGTGATTCTGATTTTCAGGAGATATTTCATGCATGTATGACCTATGGAAGTAAGGACCAATTCTATATACATGATGGTTTTTTGTTTAAGGGTCCTAAGTTGTGTGTGCCTAGAAGTTCTATTAGGCATTTGCTTGTCCAAGAGGCCCATGGGGGCGGCCTTATGGGGCATTTTGGAGTCATGAAGACTTTGCATATTCTTAGGGAGCACTTCTTTTGGCCTTTCATGCTTAGGTCGGTAGAGAAATTTTGTGCTTCTTGTATAACATGTATGCGTGCTAAGTCTAAGGTACGACCTCATGGGTTGTACACTCCCCTTCCTATCCCTCATGCTCCTTGGGAAGACATTTCCATGGACTTTGTTTTGGGATTACCTCGCTCTAAGAGGGGGAGAGACTCTATTTTTGTTGTTGTTGATAGGTTCTCTAAGATGGATCATTTCATTGCATGCCATAAGACTGATGATGCATCTCATGTTGCTTGTCTATTCTTTGATAATATTATGAGATTGCATGGTGTGCTTAAATCTATAGTTTCTGATCGTGATGTGAAATTTTTGAGCTATTTTTGGAAGACTCTTTGGGCCAAGTTAGGCACAAAGTTGCTCTTTTCTACCACTTGTCATCCTCAAACGGATGGACAAACCGAGGTCGTGAATCGAACTCTTGGTTCTCTTTTGCGCTCTCTTTTGTCTACTAATCTGCGCAGGTGGGAAGAATGTCTTCCATTCATAGAGTTTGCTTATAACCGATCGGTGCATTCGGCCACTAAGAAAACGCCATTCGAGGTGGTCTACGAGCGCAACCCTATTACGCCCCTTGACCTCATGCCATATGCCACCAAGGATCGGGAGAGCCGTGAAGGTCTTGACCATGCTGCTAAGGTCAAGAAACGCCACGAGGATACTCGTCTTCAATTGGAAAGGCGAACCATGCAATATGTGCGCCAAGCCAACCAAGGGCGCAAGGAAGTCATTTTCGAGCCAGGCGACCTCGTATGGGTGCATTTGAGGAAGGAGCGCTTTCCTATCCTTCGCAATTCAAAGTTGAAACCATGAGGTGATGGTCCGTTTGTGGTGTTGGAGCGCATCAATGATAACGCTTATCGAGTGGAATTGCCACCAAGCTACGGTGTGCACGAGGTATTTAATGTTTCCGACCATTGTCCTTATTTTCTTAACGATGATGATGAGATGCAGGATGAAGGTTCGTGGACGAACCCTTTTCAAGAGGGGAGGATGATGTGACTACGCCTCGGAAGCAACATCATGGTTTTGACGCCTTCTATACCGAGCAATCCAACGTCGGTGCCGACCCACCTGACCTCGGTGTTGACCCGCCTGACCTTGGTGCCGACCCACCTGACCTCGGTGCCGACCCGCCTGACCTCGATGCCAACCCGCCTGACCTCGGTGCCGAGCTGCCTGTCGAGCTCCCTACCAAGTTGCGTACCGAGTCCTCGGGGCGCGCCGACCGCGCCAACAACACTCCTTGGCCTTATTTAGGGAGGATCACAAGAGCTCGAGCTCGTGTCTTGCAAGAAGATCTTCAAAATGGTCTCTTGAACCATGGTGCGCCGATCAAATATATAGACGACATGGAGTGCACGTTGCTTGTCACCGGGCGCGCCGAGGCCATGACGGGCGCCTAGCTTGTTCCGAGTTTGGCGTCTCTTACGTGCCCATTTCAAGATACAATTAATGTCGGGATTCTAAGGGTCTTTTTGTCTTCAATTTGGTTTAATGGTTGGTTATTGAAAAGGCTTGTTTGATGGCTGAATTTAGGATAAAAGGGGCGCCCCTTCTCCCTTGCTAGACACCTTGAATTTGATCATGAAAACACTTGTTTTGTATTGCCATGTTTAGGCTATGTTTTTAAGGCGTTTTTGCCTTGAATAAAGTTGTTTGTTTTTGTTTTCCAATTCTTGATTCGTGAGTCATATCGGATCAATCTTGAGATCCAAGAGCAAGGTGCGTCACATCCTTGTCCTTGAATTTCGTAGTCTGAGTTTCGAGTGTGGTGAGTCATATCCACACCCTAAACTCATTCATATCCGTCACTTTCACAACTCCACCATCCATTACTGGTTTTCCAAAGCTTTACACGTCCACCTTCACCAATTCCGAGGCACTCCATCTGTTCCCTTGCAAAGAAGAGAGCAACCGAAGTTACCTTGCACCGACTCCACCGATTCGATCCTTTATCACCCACCCCTCATCATGGGAACCAAATAACATCCTTGACTTCTTCAACTGTTTGACATCCAAAAAATAACCACTAGTAACCGTTGCCCCACAATGAGTATGTATATC
Organism: Fallopia convolvulus; assembly: GCA_964016875.1. Classification (NCBI taxonomy): domain Eukaryota; kingdom Viridiplantae; phylum Streptophyta; class Magnoliopsida; order Caryophyllales; family Polygonaceae; genus Fallopia; species Fallopia convolvulus. The sequence continues at coordinate 30,993,827 of OZ024719.1, forward strand.
CTCTGGAGTCAGAAACCTAAGGGAAATCACAGTAATCAGGCCCCCAAAACCAATCTTCTTGGGGCTAGACCGGGCCTTCTTCATACCAACTAAAAATAGCTCAATCTAATTAGGGACCACATGTTGGTCCCGCATCAAACACCACATCATGGCCACATCCCTGTTGGCCATCTTATTCACCTCCCCATAGCCCAAAAAAGTATTCAAAATGACCTTATGACATAATCTTAAATCAGGGGTTTACAATGCTGTAATTGTTCAACCCTGCCCCAATGTCATAAGGGGAATGGGTCACACCAACCTCAAAATCAATGACACCCTAGCTCTCCTCAATATCCCCCCAGCCGACAGTTGATGGGGAAGTCACACCAAAAGATGTAGACAACTGATGTGAGTCCATCGACAACCGAACCCGCAATCGAGCTCGAGCACGTGCCGGCACACTCGGACGCGCCTTTGCACTTGGCGCAACCGGAGCCGCAGCCTATCCTTGGCGTGCCCTTGCAAGTGGTTGGCGCACCCTTGCATGCGGTTGGTGGCGCGCCTTGCGCTACGCCGGATCCCGACGTTGATGTTGCCAAATCTTCAGGCACTTTTAACGGCGCCTTGTCCTATGACTCAAGTGAGGATAATAACTCTAAGGACAAGCATGTGGTGCATGATCAAGAGAAGTCTACATTTGGACAAACAACTAAGGCCTGAGTCTGAGGCGCTAGGAAGCCGAGTCAAGGAGCCATGCCCTATCTTGGGCGTATCACGCGATCCTAAGCTAAAGCAATTCTTTGTCAAATTCAATAGGATCTCATGGGTCGTAGGTTTTTGAAGGGTTACAAAGAAGAAGGGTGGAGTCTCATTTTATATCATGGTTCGACAAGTGACTATTTGACGGATAAGGACAATTAGTGTGTTCTGGGTTTTTATGGGTTGTTTTTGTAATTTTCTTTAAGTGAAGGGGCTGGTTTTGTGAGGCGAGTTTTCTAGGTTATATGATCGGCCATTTCTCCTTCTCTAGGTAGACTTGAACGATCACTTGCTTGTTTCCTTTACTTGTTTCAATCTAAAGCTCTTTGTTTGTCTTTTTCGTTCAATCTCTTGTTAGAGTGTTGGCGAGTCATATCCGACGTTCTTTCAATCTAGTTTGTTTGTCTCTTGGTGAGTCATATCCAAGATCGAGCATCCATATCCTTCGTCATCCATCCATAGATCCACGATCCACGTGAAGGGTTTCCGAGTTGTCTTGGCGATCTCTTTCCATCATTATCTTCTCCAACGATCCGGCTATCAAGTGGTATCAGAGCCACATGAAGGTATCGCCACTTAAACTTTGTTCCGACCTTGAAAGTCCACTTTTTTCATGTAGTCTCTTGGCCGAATTCCTCTTTATGTGTGTGCGAGAGACTCGTTGATTTTTGTCTTGTATTGTGTGTGTTTTGTTTGTCCTTGAATGTTCATGTTTTAGGTCCACTTTGTGTGATTCCATGGCTGATTTCTGATCGAAAATAAAGATGCAGAAGAACACCAAAGGTTGTCGTTGGTGTTAGTAGTTGAAGGGTTGTTTTTCTTTCTTGTTCAATGCCTTCAATTATGAGCTTGAACTGAATGGATCATTGCTGATTTTTGAGCTAAAAAACGTGGTCATTGTGTGACTAAACCAATCCTCTTGTCAATGCATGCTTGTTGAGTGGTTCGGTGCTAGGATATGGGAACGACAACAAGACGGAACATCTTGTATTGTTGTCTAAGCTGTCTTTGGAATACTATATTAAAAAAAGAAAAGAAATCAGAAAAAACTTGTCGGCAGCGTAAGCTAATAAGGGGCCAGGCACAGAAAAAGAATCAAGACTAGAAAAACCTTGCTCGGCGGCATAAAGCTAATAAGGGGTCAGGCACGGAAAGAGTAGTCAAACCGTGGAGCCTAGCAAAGGCCTAAAAATTTTCTTTACTTGATGCTTGTTGTTCTTGGTGTTTAGTAGCTTCCTAGCATTGTTCTTTTTGACAAGTGTGTGGTGAGTCTTTCTTTTCGTTGTCCTTTGTTGTCCTTTGCATACTTGCAACTTGTCAGAATTTCATCCCGGTCAAGTCTTGGTGGTCAATTCAAGTGCCCTTTATACCTTTGATTTCACGTGGTTGTTAAGATGACAAGTGTAGGTGACGAAAAGGACAAGCAACAGGTTGAAGAGAAGTCCGCTAACTCGGTGGAAGCCATGTTGCTATCTATGTAACAATCCTTGTAATCTATGGAGACTCGCTTTGCTAATTTGGAGAGTTAAGTGCAAGGACGAGATGACGGAACACGGGTGCCTCAATTGGGAGCTCCAACGAGTGTGTTGTAAAGTGCCAACCGGGTGGAGTTGATGCACGAAGAGGCCTCAACATCCTACTTGCCAAATACGGAAGCCCAAGCATCACTCGGTTTGAGTGCCTCCTTGGGGCCATCCCTCCTTATGTTCCTCCCATGAGCTTCCACAATCCAAACTATGTGGCCAATTCCGGGGTAAGGCATTCTATTGCTACTTTTCTGAATAATTTTCCTTTGGTTTCCACTAAAGTTTCAGGCTAAGGAGTTCCAAATTATCAACAAGCCAATCCTACCGTGGCTACCAGTTTTTCCGGACGAGCTATGCATGTTCTTAGGCCCGGCCAACCGCCACGGGCAGCCTTGGCAAGGCGCGCCCGTGCATCACGAGGAGCAACCTCGGGACCCCCATCAAGGCATTAAGCTCAATGTGCCAACCTTTGCGGGGACATCCGACGCTGATGCATGCCTTGATTGGCTTGCAAAAGTGGAGTCCGTCTTTGATTTTTATGGATATGATGACGCTCAGCGAGTGGCCTTGGCGGCCATACACTTCACCGACTTTTCTTATTATTGGTGGCCCGAGGACAAGGCATTGAGGAGAACGCGGTGGATGCCTCAAATCAATACTTGGCAAGATCTAAGAGAGGCCATAGAGGAGCGGTTCGTGCCTCAAGATTACACAAAAAGAATCCATGCAAAGTTGTAGCAAGTGCGCCAAGGAAAACGGTCTCCTGACGAGTTCTACAACGAGCTGCGTATGCTCATCTTTCGTTTCAGAATGCAATTTCCCGACGGGTATGTGATTTCTAAATTTGTCAATGGTTTAAATTCGGAACTAAAAAATATTGTGAGTATGCAACATTTCAATAGAGGAACCGATGTTGAGCAAGTGCTTCACTACACCAACCACATCTACAAGCATCTTGCTCAACGGCGCCCAAGTTCTAACACTTCTCGGGCGTGGAAACCTTCCTCCACGGCTCCTAGGGTACCACCGAATCAGTTCAAGAAGCCGAAGATTAGGAAGGATTCGACTCCTCAACCAAGGAAAGAATTTCCTCCACGTCCTCAGCAAGAAGGAGGAGAGCGGGCTAGCGATGTGAAGTGCTTCAAGTGCCTTGACCATGGGCACTATGCTAGGAATTGTCCAAAAGAATGGAAGGTCCTTCTTAATGCCCAAGGGGGGTATGACTACGAGGATGAAGGGGCTGCAGAAGAGGAAAAGGAGAGCCCCGAGGTTGAGGAAGACGAGCTCCATTCACCGCCACGGATGGAGAGTGTTTTGTGGTCCAACAAACGCTCTTCATGACGGAGAACACCACCACAACTAGTCAACGGGAAGTTATCTTTCACACTTAATGCAAAATCATGGATAAGGTATGTAGTGTGATTATTGATAGCGGGTTATGTTGTAATATCATTAGTCCAGAGGTGGTGGATCGTTTTTCTTTGTAAACTACTCGTCATCCTTTACCTTATCCCTTGTTTTGGTTGAATTCTAATGCCCCTATCCAAGTCAAGGAGAGGGATCGTATTTGTTTTTCTATAGGTCCATACAAGGACGAGGTGGAGTGTGATGTGATTTCGATGATCGCTTTTCATTTCCTTTTGGGACGTCCTTGGAAATTTGACAAGGGAGAAATTCATGATGGTGTATCCAATGACTACCACTTTCAAATAGAGGGAAAGAAGGTGATGTTGCACCCGATGACTCCCCGTGAGATTATGTTGGATCACGCAGCTAAGGAACAAAGAAAGAAGCATGCGCTTCGAGAGGGAAAGAAGGAAAAGAAGCTAGTCATTGGCGGCCCTTCTACGCCCATGCTTTTGGTCAAACCGAAGGAGATTATTCACACATTCAAGGGAAGTGGCGTTTGTCTTTTACTTGTTTTTAAAGAATCTTATTTATCTTCCCAAGAATTAGTTGATCTTCCTCCTTCCATTTCTAATCTTTTGCAGGACTTTGAGGAGCTTTTCCAAGAAGATGTGCCAAAGGGACTCCCATCGCTAAGGGAAATAGAGCATCAAATCGATTTTGTTCCTGGCGCCACTCTACCTAATCGTCTAGCCTATCGAGCCAATCCCGAGGAGACTAAGGAGCTTCAAAGGCAAGTACAAGAGATCCTAAATGAGGGATATTTGTGTGAGAGCCTCAGCCCATGTGCCATTCCCGTCATTCTTGTGCCTAAAAAGGACGGCACATGGAGGATGTCCGTTGATTGTGGGAAGATCAATAACATTACCATCAAGTATTGTCAACTGATTCCAAGGTTTGAGGACATGCTTGATGAGCTTCATGGGGCGAGTCTCTTCTCCAAAATTGATCTTAAAAGCAGATACCATCAAATAAGAATGAAGGAAGGAGATAATGGCAGACGGCGTTCAAAACCAAGTAGGGCCTCTACCAGTGGCTGGTCATTCCCTTCGGATTGACCAACACTCCTAGCACTTTCATGCGCTTGATGAACCACGTCCTCCTTCCTTTTATTGGTAAGTTTTTGGTTGTGTACTTTGATGATATTTTAATTTACAGCCATGATTTACCATCCCATGTTGAGCACCTTAGGCAAATGCTTGATTCCTTGAGAAGGGAGCGCCTATTTGCTAATTTCAAGAAGTGCCACTTTTGCTCAGATCACGTGGTATTTCTTGGTTTTGTTGTGAGTAGGAATGGGATATAGGTGGATGAAGAGAAGGTGAAGGCGATTCAAGAATGGCCAACACCGACAATCATGAAGAAGTCCGAAGCTTCCTTGGGTTAGCCGGATTCTACTGCCAATTTGTCCGAGATTTTGGCACCTAACCTTCCTTACTAAGAAGAATGTTCCATTTATTTGGGGAGAGGCGCAAGAAGAGGCTTTTGCAAACCTTAAGGCTAAGTTGACATAAGCGACGTTGTTGGCCCTTCCCGATTTTGGCAAGATGTTTGAGATAGAGTGTGATGCATCGGGAATCGGGCTTGGGGGGTACTTATGCAAGAAGGAAGGCCTATTTGTTACTATAGTGAGAAGTTAGGGGGAGACGAGCTCAAGTACCCCACGTATGACAAAGAGCTACTTGCTCTTTTCCATGTTGTACGGGCGTGGGAGCATTATCTTTTGCCTCGGGAGTTTGTCATCCATTCCGATCACGAGGCGTTGAAGTACTTGAGAGGGAAAGCAAAACTGAACCGAAGGCATGACAAATGGGTGGATTTCATCGAATCCTTTCCCTATGTCATCAAGCACAAGAAAGGCAAGGACAACGTCGTCGCCGACGCATTGTCACAGAGGTATACTCTTTTATCTTTACTTGATGCTCGTTTGCTTGGTTTTTATTTTATGAAGGAGTTGTATGCTCATGATGCTGAATTTGGGGAAATGTTTCATGCTTTTTTGAAGGGGGGGGAGGAGTCGGGATCAATCCTACTTGCATGAGGGTTTTCTTTTTAAGGTAACTCGATTGTGTGTGCCTAGTGGTTCGGTTAGGCGTTTGCTAGTACAAGAGGCCCATGGTGGCAGCCTCATTGGACACTTTGGTGTTATGAAGACTTTGCATATGCTTAGGGAGCATTTTTATTGGTCTCACATGCTTAGGTCGGTAGAGAAATCTTGTGCTTCATGTGTTGTATGTTTACGTGCAAAGTCTAAGGTGCACCCTCACGATTTGTATACCCCTTTGCCTATTCCTTGTGCACCATGGGAGGATATTTCTATGGATTTTGTATTGGGGTTGCCTAGGACTAAAAGGGGTAGGGACTCCATCTTTGTGGTGGTTGGTCAATTTTCTAAGATGGCACATTTTGTTGCTTGCCACAAAATCGACGATGCTACTAATGTTGCTACTTTCTTCTTTGATAATATTGTTTGGTTGCATGGTGTCCCTAAGTCAATTGTTTCTGACCGTGATGTCAAATTTTTGAGTTTCTTTTGGAAGACACTTTGGTCCAAGTTAGGAATTAAGCTCTTATTTTTAACTACTTGCCACCCGCAAACGGATGGACAAACCGAGGTCGTTAATCGTACTCTTGGTGCCTTGTTGCGTTCTATTTTGAAAACTAACTTGCGCAGGTGGGAAGAGTGCCTTCCTTTCATTGAATTTGTTTACAACAGGTTCGTTCATTCCGCTACAATGAAGACGCCTTTTGAGGTGGTGTATGGGCGCAATCCTGCTACACCACTTGACTTAGCGACATGCCATTACCGATCGTGAGAGTCGTGAAGGACGTGACCGAGCTGAGTAAATTAAGCAGATTCATGATGATACTTGCCTTCAATTGGAGAGGCGAACATTGCAATACAAGCACCAAGCTGATAGAGGGAGCAAAGAGCTGATTTTTTAACCCAGTGACCTTGTTTGGGTCCACTTCAGAAAGGAGAGGTTTCCCACTCTTCGGAATTCTAAGCTTAATCCGCATGGGGATGGACCATTTCAAGTTTTGGAGCGCATCAACGACAATGCTTACAAGCTTGATCTTCCTCCGAATTATGGTGTCCATGAGATATTCAATGTTTCCGATCTTGTTCCTTATTTTTCCACAAATGATGTTGATTTTGAGCAGGATCCAGGTTCGAGGACGAACCCTTTTCAACTAGAGGAGGATGATGTGAGTCCATCGACAACCGAACCAACAACAGAGCACGAGAGCGCACCGGCACACTCGGACGCGCCTTTGCACTCGGCACAATCAGAGCCGCGGCCTTCCCTTGGCGCGCCCTTGCATGCGGTTGGTGGCGCGCCTTGCGCTACGCCGGATCCCGAACTAGATGTTGCCAAATCTTCGGGCACTTCTGATGGTGCCTTGTCATATCACTCAAGTGAGGATTATAACTCTAAAGACAAGCCCGTGGTGCATGAACAAGGGAAGTCTACATTTGGACAAGAAACTAAGGCCTGAGTCCGAGGCGCTAGGAAGCTGAGTCAAGGATCCATGCCATTTCTTGGGCGTATCATGCGATCCCGAGCTAAAGCAATTCTTTGTCAAATTCAAGAGGAGCTCATGGGTCGTAGGTTTCCGAAGAGTTACAAAGAAGAAGGGTGGATTTTCATTTTATATCATGGTTCGACAAGTGGTTATTTGACGGATAAGGAAAATTAGTGTGTTCTGGGTTTTTATGGGTTGTTTTTGTAATTTTCTTTAAGTGAAGGGGCTGGTTTTGTGAGGCGAGTTTTCTAGGTTATATGGTCGGCCATTGCTCCTTCTCTAGGTAGACTTGAACGATCAACTTGCTTGTTTCCTTTACTTGTTTTAATCTATAGTTCTTTGTTTGCCTTTTTTGTTCAATTTCTTGTTAGAGCGTTGTTGAGTAATATCCGACGTTCTTGCAATCTAGTTTGTTCGTCTCTTGGTGAGTCATATCCAAGATCGAGCATCCATATCCTTCGTCATCCATCCATAGATCCACGATCCACGTGAAGGGTTTCCGAGTTCTCTTGGCGATCTCTTTGCATCATCATCTTCTCCAACGATCCGGCTATCAACAACTGGGCTCTCGTAATAGCATATTGCCTATTTATCAGTCTAAATCGAATAACATCATCATGCTGCTCAAATGAAACCAGAAACTCAAGGACCAAACTATTAAATGTAAGAGCCTCCAAGTTAAGCAAACATCCTATATTATTCTAATAACTGACGAACCGAGGGATATAATCAAAGTGCATTATGAGTAGGCACATGGAATTTTTTTTGTAGAGAAAAGCCCTTTTGTATCAATATCATCCCACCTCTTCTTCTCAACCCTAGTCAATCGTACTAGATAACTCATAATTTCAATCCAAAGTGTAAGAAGGAAGAAAATTAAGCAAGTCACAAATTTGATTTCCATTTCTAGTACAGGTCCGTGGGCGCGGAGGAGGGTTCCGCGATTGCGGAAATCAGGGACTCACGAATCTGGACGGAGGCGACGAACCACGGTTACGGTGGCTCGCGGAGGTCCGACGTGTCTTCAATCAAGCAATTCCGAGGAGAGCAAGGGATTTTTGAGGAGATTTGGATGGATTTTTTTGAACATTTTATGATGGATCATAGATGTGGTTTATAGGCTTTTTGAATGGGGGAAGAAGAATTTGGGTTGTAGAATGGTTTTGAGGGTTTGAGAGCTTGAGAGCTTTGGGAGTGTGTTAATGGTGGGAGAAGGTAGAGAGGAAGAAGAAGGAGAAGGGAAAGAGAAGGAGTGGGGTAGGGCTGGCTGTCCTGAAGGGAAGAATTGGAAGTTCAAGTTTTTTGTTTTTTTTATCTTGCTGAGCATACAGCTCCGCGATCGCGGAAATAAATCCGCGGTCGCGGACCTATTTATCTAGTACATGTTCGTCAGTTTTTTCGAGAAAACCAAAATTTCTCAAAAATTTGTTCTTTCGAACCTAGTACTCGCAAGTCAGTTTGGAAAGATTCAAAGGGAAAACTAGACTGAAACCAAAGAAAGGAAAAAGAAAAAGAAAACTTACCTCGGGTTGCCTCCAGAGCAGCGCCTTCGTTTAATATCGTTGGCTCGACATTAGTGCCTTCTTAATCAACATTTGCGGTTGGATCAGCAAGACTCATCTCTTCTAGCACTTCATGGCTGACTCCTCATGATATTTTTTCAATCTTTGAACATTGACTTTAAACACTTTTTGTGAGTCCCCATCAATTAATTCCACAGCCCCATGTGCAAAAACTCAACCTACAGTATACGGTCCAACCCATCTAGAACGGAGCTTTCCTGGGAAGAGTGTGAGACGATATTGAATGAGAAGGACTTTGTCTCCATCTTTGAATTCCTTCCTTAGGATGTTCTTTGTTGAGTCGATGTTCTTTGGAGAATATTAGTCGAAGCAATAGCAAAAAATATCTCCAATGGACTGTTAATGTGACCCTCGCTCGGCAAGGGCGGATCTAGGCTCGAAACGTCCGGATCTTCTCCGACAAGGGTAACCGGATAAATAGGAGACCACAAAAGTGGACTCGCGGGCCTCTAATGCTCGTCGGATCGAGGGTGGGGCGAGGTAAGGGACTAGAACGTCGGTCCAAAGGACTCAACAAAAGGAACCGGGGTGACGTCGGGCCAAGGCTAGGAGGATTCTCGACTCTACTACAACTTGGCTATTTCATTATGACGTAAATAATAAGAGGGGGCGTGGCTCCTTTATATAGAGGAGGCCACACAAAACCCTAGTTCTAAATGAGGTGGATTAGGGTTAGCAACATGCTAGGCCCAACATCTAAGCCCATAATACTAATAATAGTAACTGCTAAAAATAGAAAGTTACAATCTAACCCTAATGGGCCTTATTCTACCATAATGGGCCGGCCTCTTAAGCATAAGAGAGCACACGCCTAAAATAGTAAAGGCGGAATGTAAATGACGGAAATAGAAATAATAATATAAATAATACATAAATAGACTAAGTCCTAATCCAAGGGGGTCTCCAAGGTCTAGGACGTCTCGGATCCGTAGGAGCTGGGTCCGAGCTAGGGCAGAGTCGCATCATTCTCCCCCGCTTAGCTTCGAAGCGTCCTCGCTTCGACATGGGTAATCTCTAATAAATATGGTGTCGACATAGGGGCAGGCGCGAGCTTGGGCTCGATGAAAACGTCGGAATCAGGGAGGACCTCGGGAAGAACCTCAAGAGGATCCTCGGAAAGGGCCTCGGTAAAGACCTCGGTAGGGGCTTCGGTAGGGACCTCGTCCGGCGTTGGGCTCGACTCGTGGCTCGGCACGTCGCTAGGGACCTCGCTAAGGATGGGCGCCGACATCGCTGGACTCGACGCGTGCGAAGGCACGTGGGGTGCTGGCCGCGGTTGAGACTCTCGTTTGGCCTCGGCTAGAAGGCTCTCGAGCTCCGCGATCCGTTGCTCCGCGGTCATGGCATAGTGTGTGCGCCGACGGTTCTCGGAGAGGGTCGGAGTGTCGGCGCTAGGGGCTGGTGAAGCGCGGGTCGGGGGAGGCCTTTGGGCCTACGAGGTGCGGTATCGGGGACGTGGTCGCCGAGGTGACGGATTCAAATCCCGCTCATCGTATCGGGTACGCGTGCGCCGAGACGGCGGACTCCAATCCCGCTCTTTGTATCGGGGTCTCGGGTACTGAGGTGGCGGACTCCAATCCCGTTCAACGTATGATCGACGTCGGGGTTTTGGAGTTTCGCCGTAATAGCGGGCCCGATTCTCCGGGAGTCGATATGGTGGAATCCAATCCGGATCGTCCCTCGGAAGCGGCCTATAGGGACGAGTGTTGACTCGTCGATGAGGTCGATCCCAAGAATCCGAATCGTCCCATGCGACCGAGCAAGTCCAAGACATGGCTCGGGCTTCTCGTTTTTTTTGTTTTTTTTTGTTTTTTTTTTTGTTTTTTTTACAATATTACGAGATCTTTCATAAACCCAAAGGATCTCTTACAAATCGGGAAAAAATAAAAACTATCCTAAAAATTAAAAAATAACTAGATCTTTTATATATGTCAGATCTTTACAAAATCCTAACAAAAAAAATAAAAATAAAAATAAAAACGATCGGCTTTTTTTTTAATTTGATCAACTCTCCATTTTTTTTATGCAATAACCGAATTGATGATGATTCTTAAATAATATTCGGTTGTTATGAAAAATATGGAAACAATATTAGGGAACGCACGAAACAGAGACTAATTAATCTTGCAATTGCACACAATCACGTGGATTTGGGGCAATTATGAGAAACAAATAATTTAGTTGAGATCTCTGCATGTGGTTGAATTGGAAAGTTAACACAATTTTGGATCTTTTCCCAAACAGATGCGCACGAACAGGAAGAACAACCGGATCTAAATTTTTTTTTGTTGAAAAGCGAACTTACAAGGATGATGGACGGGCTGTGGCAGCTGTACTAGATGGTGGTGTCGGAGGAAAAATCTGTTCAAACCGCCTGACGCTCTGATATCACTGATGTGACCCTCGCTCGACAAGGGGCGGATCTAGGCTCGAAACGTCCGGATCTTCTCCGACAAGGGTAACCGGATAAATATGAGACCACAAAAGTGGACTCGCGGGCCTCTAATGCTCGTCGGAACGAGGGTGGGGCGAGGTAAGGACTAGAACGTCAGTCCAAAGGACTCGACAAAAGGAACCAGGGTGACGTCGTGCCAAGGCTAGGAGGATTCTCGACTCTACTATAACTTGGCTATTTCATTATGACGTAAATAATAAGAGGGGGCGTGGCTCCTTTATATAGAGGAGGCCACACAAAACCCTAGTTCTAAATGAGGTGGATTAGGGTTAGCAACATGCTAGGCCCAACATCCAAGCTCATAATACTAATAATAGTAACTGCTATAGAAAGTTACAATCTAACCCTAATGGGCCTTATTCTACCATAATGGGTCGGCCTCTTAAGCATAAGAGAGCACACGCCTAAAATAGTAAAGGCGGAATGTAAATGACGGAAATAGAAATAATAATATAAATAATACATAAATAGACTAAGTCCTAATCCAAGGGGGTCTCCAAGGTCTAGGACGTCTCGGATCCGTAGGAGCTGGGTCCGAGCTAGGGCAGAGTCGCATCAACTGTTTGTCACAAGTTTTATCACTTAAGGAATTTAGAGTGAGGGCAAGGTGTATGACATGATGGCAAGTGGTGACCCATTGATGTCGACATAAAGCCAGAACCGTAGATGCGTTGTTTGAGTGGATAGATGCGATTTACCCACATGTAATGCAGAGAGGGTTGAATTATGTTCTCCCTTATTATACTTTGTTCACTTGTACTTTGCAAACATGGTTGGTTAATTTGTTGGGTTATGATGGGTGCCGAATGTGAAGCTCACGTCAAACGTGAGAAGGGTTTAAGCCTATCATAAAAGATAGATGGGTACTTCACCTATTGTCAGTTGATTTTATGTTAAAACTCCATTATAATTATATGTTGGGCTTAATGGTTGGCCTTTAAGGACTTCTCCCTACAACAAGTGGTATCGAAGTCGATGTGGGGTCAGTTGTGCCATGTTGAGACAAACCATATATAGTCGTGATGCTACAAACATCGAAGTCAAAGGTGACTTTTTGTGAGTTTGGTGCATGGTAGCACAGATTTGAAAGAGATTATTGAGTGTCAAATGTGAATCTTATATCAAAAGTGAAAAACTACTCTGCCTATTTTCTATTAGTTTTGTGCTTATATGTCGGACTTGGTGGTACGGCTCGTTCTCAAATTTAATTCAGCTAATTGTCCCCGCAAAACCATTTGACAGCTAATTGTATTGAAGAAGAAACTAACCATTTTTACAGTGAAACCATTTATGATGATCGTCCAAAGGGGCGTTTTGGGTTGACCAACTCCCAATGTGGCAACCTAAATTCTTGCAATATCACAAAAGCACTACATTACCGGAGGCTATTACATGCACCTAGCAATTGAACCCTGCACCTATAAGCATTGAACACACAACAACATGGATAGCAAACTAAGCAGACAATAAATGCAAAAACATCCGGGCAAAACAAGGCCACATGGCATGTACAGCATGTGAGATGCAAGAAAGCAATTACTAGTAGGTGTTGGCAGCAGATGCAGCAGCAGTCTGCTTGGCACCAAGAGCAAAGAACTCGGTGATGACTTCGAGCGGCATTCCCTTCGTCTCGGGCACTTTCAAGAACACGAAAACCCAGGAAACGAGGCAGACTAAGGCATACATGGCAAAGACGCCAGCAAGTCCTACTGAATTGAGCATGACGGGAAGGGAGTAGGTGACTATGATGTCACAGATCCAGAAGGCGAGAGCGCACACGGCAATGCAGAGTCCCCGGACTCTTGTAGGGAAGATCTCCGCGCACAGGATGTTCGGGACAGGCCCGAATCCCATCACGAAGAAGCAGAAATACGATATCACGCTGATTGTGGAGATGATTGCATGGATGACAGACCCCATGTGGATCATGTTTCCGAGGATGAGGACCACAAGGGAGACTATCAGGATTGGGATCGTGGTCAGCAGCAAAGTCCTTCAATAGAAAATTACCATCATGTTTTAAATAACTACAAGAGGTATCTGATTCTGATTGACGATACTTGAGTTCAAAGTTGTTGGGACTAAAGAAGGGAAACATAGTACCTTCTACCAGAGATGTCCATCAGCCTCATGGCAACAGCAATACAAGGAAGCATCAATAGAGTAGTGAGAGCACTTATAAGAAGAGATGCAGAAGCAGAGCCGATGCCCAGGTTCGACAGAAGCACCCCAACTCCAGCTTGCTCGAGTATTTGTGGGGTGTAGTACAGAACCCCATTTATCCCAGAAAACTTCACAAGGAGGTAAGAAAATATTTAGACTCAAATTCTGTTCAAAAGTTTTCATTTCAGGCTCATGTAGGTTGCAAGTAACCCTAGTAGTTATATCTCTTGAACAGCATATTTATCCATACATATCAAGCAGATGTTGCTGTTTTTTTATATGTACAGCTACAAGAACGTGAATATACCTGCTGTAGTAATTGGATACCAACACCAACAACCAATGCATGCTTAACGCCCGGCTCCAAAAGATCGGACCAGCATGGTCCTTTTGAAGCAGCTTCAGAAGGGTGGATCATAGCAGGCCCAACAGGATTCTGATCCAAGAGCTGCTTTGAAAACAAAGCTGGCTGGCTCACCAGTGCAGAAGCCTTGATGAAATCAGACTCCGCCGTTACGTCCCCACCAGGAAGAGAAACTATCGACCCTCTCTTAGACCCCGGTTCACCATCCTGATGCAAATAAATCCTTTTAAATCCGCCTTTTTTCATCCCATCGGGACCCTCGTCCTCGCTCCACTTCCAAGCCAACTGCCAACCACCCCCAATTCCCATGCTTGCAGCTGACTCCGCTACATTTGCACCCACTAAACCGCTTGGTCTCATGCTCCATAAACTTGCAACGGGCATGTCTTTGTCCATACTTGTCACCTGTCTAGAAATCAACGGGCTCTGCATGTCGTCGTCATCAGATCCAGCTGCTGCTTCACCGTCATCTGAAGCATAGTCATCATCATTGTTCTGTGCAGCATTCTCCTCATCCCATTCTTCGTTTTTAGCCGGATTCCCTCCTATGCTAAACATGCTACCCAAAGTCGGGAAAATTATGCTTCTCATACTTCCCATCTCTTGGACCTTTTCATGCACACTGCCAAAAAGTGTGACTAGAGGATCCATGAGAGGCACACTTGAGGGTTGCATGCTTCCATGGCGAGAAGCAATGCCTAGGGTGCTCTGCCCTGTAAATGGCCTAGCCACCCATGAAAGACCTTCTTCTGGCCCATATAACTTGATTTGATCTTTTACAATAGATGGGTCCTGGTCTTCGATTAGTTCAGTGTCTGGGCCAATAATGTACTCTTCTACAGATGTTTCACCTCCTACACCAAGACCTTCAACTAGTAGTGCCATTTCACCTGTGGATAGAGAGAGAGAGAGAGTATTTTTATGCAATTGTCACAAGCTCATGAAATGCTCTGTCCATTCACTGATATATGTTTTTATTAATGTTTTGAGAGTCAATATGTGCAATATCAAATAAGAAACCACACAGCTCAACAATAATTCATTAGCTAAAGATATAAATCAACAACATTTTTTTAACAAGATTAAAAGGCTAAAAAGACATCTTTTGTTAAATGGAGGGAGTACAGAAAAAAAAATATTCTTTAGAGGGACAGTTTTAGAGAGTGGATACAATCGATGATAGAAGATTAATGATAATTACAGAATTACATAGAACCATTGGGAAGGGAAAATCGTCTGAGAAAGTGCAAGAAGAATGCATCATCCTGTTTGAGAGCATCTAGTAAAAAAACAAATGCCGCAGCCAGATTAAACATGAGCTAAAGGATGATTCGAGTAAGAACTAGCCTTCACCATACAGCAAAACTAGAGACTTTCGTAGGACAATTAAATCAATACCAAGTATGAGGAAGCAGCAAATAGGAAGTTCATAAGAAAAAAAAACCTACCAGAGACATCCTCCCTTCCTCGCAAGTGCTGAAGAACCTTTTTGGCCTCGGCCATACGCCCTTTACTCACAAGCCACCGTGGGGACTCGGGCAAGAAAAATACAGTTAATGCAAAGTAAATCAAAGAGGGAACACAAAGAACACCAAGCATCAGTCTCCAGTTTGGACTTTGCGTCAATGACATCCCAAAAACCATACAATATGACAAAAACATACCGCCAGAACCCATGAACTGCGGAAGTGTATTCAAAAGACCACGTATCTCGGGGGGAGCAGTCTCAGATATGTAAAGGGGAACAAGTGTGACTGCCAAACCGACCCCAAAACCATCTAGTAACCGAGCTAAGAGTAGCACATAAACATTGGGGGACCATAGCATTATTAAGCTGCTAACAAAGTAACATACAGATGAAGCAATCATCATTGGGCGGCGACCGAGCAAATCTGATATTGGTCCAGAGCAGGTAGTAACCAATGTCGCTCCAATCAGTGACATCGCCACAATCAAGCCCTCTATGGTAGGCTCTGATTGCAAGTTGAATTCCTTCTTTATGTATAAAACAGCCCCTGTGGCAACGATACAAAGAAACATCTTTCCTCAGCTTGTATCAGGTTTAACAATCACACACCATAACCATAAGTCAAAATCTAGAAAGCAGAGAGAGATTTACCAGCAATAGTAGCATTGTCCCATCCTTGGAGCAGGTTTCCGACAGCAGCAGCAACAGCCACAAGCACCGCTCCACTCATTCTAGAAATTTAATTTCACAAATCAAGCAAATTAGGCAGCAAAGCGGATCAGAACAAACCTGCAGTTTCATGAACAAGAAAACAAAAACCCTATCACCCAAAATTCATCCACAGATGAAAGCAACTCTTCAAGTTGTCAAATCTCAGAGAAAAATAAATTAGGATTGCAATCTTACCTCCCTGAGTAGATCACCAAGACTAACTGCAGATTGAGAGAACAACTGGTTGCTCAAGAAGAAAGGGCAAAAAAGTGTGCTTGTTCGCGGAGGAAGAGAGAGAGAATCTTTGCAATTGCTGATTGCTGATTGCTGACACACACCACGAACACTTTTTCGTATGTTTTTCCGCTCCGTGCTTTGTCCCTTGATTTTAATTAATTGATTTCATATCAAAAAAACATTCTCTATTAACCATATTTTCTATTCTTAACAGTCAACAGCGCATTTGTTTTTGGTTATCCGACTTTTTTCAACCCAAGTTTTTAGGTATATGTAGGATTATAGATCTAGGTTAGTAAAAAAATCGGGAACTGTTCCAGTGACAGTTCTCTTACGCAGCGGAATAGATCAAAACAAAAATGTAAAACTATAACGCAAAAGCAAGGGCACGTTTTCTTATAGACGAACCTCTATAGCCAACTAGCTGGAGAGTAAACCTCTACCTCTCTTGGAAGATTTTGAACAAGTACTATATTTAGATTGATAGATCTCAGGATACACAATATAAAGACAAACTTCTCTATTGTTCGTAATCACACTTACAAACAATACTAACGACTAAGTCATCGTGAATCTAGATCTAGACACAATCAATATAATACGTGAACCTGACTCGTTCCGTGTGCAGTTCCCTTTAGCACTGGAACCAACTCTCCAAGTCGATAGAGATCTTCACGCAATCCCCATCACTTGGATCTGGATCTTCCTTCTTAGAATTTGGATCGTCGTCTTCACTTAATCAGCACGAGCTCTCTCTTTCTCTATATGGATCTGGTACTTTCTCTCTGAGAGCCTCCGTGACCTAGCTTCATCACATTCTATTTATAGAGGTTGCCTCTTTTATCTTGACGCTTTTATCCTTCTTGTCTTGGGGAGTATGAAACTGTTCAAAAAAGTCCAGCGTACCCTTTTGAATCCTTTTCTTCTCGGGACTCTTCTTGCCGCCCAAGACAACAGTGAAATGTCCTTTTTATCCTTCAAAATATTTGCCACATACTCGGATGGCTTCACGTGGAATGTTTCCCTTGTTTTTCCTGAAAACTTGTATCTTTCATGTGATCACTTGTATATGGAATTAGTTTCGATTGTTTGTCATTATCAAAACTTCGATTACTCGAATAGAGAAACCATTGTTCCAGTGTTAGGGAACTAACACTGATCCAAAAATTTCGCCCTTTTTGATGATGAGTTGATGACAAACCTTTATAAAATGCAAGTCAGTGAAACAGGAAAGATAAGAGAGATTAAACACCATAGTAAGATAGATGATGCTTTGTAGATACTTAGTCCCCCCTGAGAATGTCAAGCAGTTCAATTTTCCAAGATTTTTAAGCAAGATAGTTTCCCCTCAGCTTATGGTTAATTTATTTCTATATTCTCTTAAACAGAACGCATCTCTGCATTTTTCCACTTTTCCCCCTTTTGACATCATCGAAAAGAATAAGGCATAAAAAACAAGGAAAAGCAAGTAAAGCACAATCATTACTATAGAATAAAGGCTAATGTTGTAAGGCCCAAGCCTTTAGAAGCGCTATCCCATGCCAACCCGAGGACTTCCCAGGAGGTCACCCATCTTGGTACTACTCTCACCCTTGCACGCTTAACTTTTGAGTTCTTTGTCCTCACTCGAACCCAGAAAAGGAAGAGCTCTTGTTGACATGGGGAGCACCTCACTCCCTTATAAATTATCGGGGTGTTACAATCTCACCCACTTAAGCACTTGACGTCCTCGTCAAGGCCCAAGGACTGCCCTCCGGGTCGAGTGACCGCCCACCGGTCCAAGCCAACTCGTAACCAGAGTCGCTCTAATACCATTTGTAAGGCCCGAGGCCCTAGAAGCGCTATCCCATGCCAACCCGAGGACTTCCCAGGAGGTCACCCATCTTGGTACTACTCTCGCCCTTGCACGCTTAACATCTGAGTTCTTTGTCTTCACTCGAACCCAGAAAAGGAAGAGCTCTTGTTGACATGGGGAGCACCTCACTCCCTTATAAATTATCGGGGTGTTACAAATGCATTCAGAGAAACAGTTTTAAACAAACAAAGGAACTAACAAACTTAAAGACATTGAAGACAAGGAAGTAAACGAGCTAGAAGGTTTTTGTAGGGGGCTTGTTCATGGTTTGGAGGAGGAAGAGGAAGGTAACTTTTGTTGAATGTCTAGAAGAACATCAAGGATTTGCTCATTGACACCACAAAGACGATTCAGAGCCTAGAGAATAGTTGTGCAATCACCTTGCTCAATAAACAGAGGTTGATGAGCTTATTCAATTTGTTCTTGAGAATGCTTCATCCTTTGAATGTTTGACATATCCATCTCTTGTCCAAACTCTTCTTCCTTCTTTGGACGATAGACGTCATTTTTTATCATTATTTCGTTTATCACTGTAGCGTAGGGAAGACCATGAGTTTCCTTGGTGACACACTTGCACATATGCATAATCATTATCCTGGGAAAGTTTATCCTTTCCTTACACATGAATAGATCCAGGAGAATAGCATCGTTGGAATGAAGCGTTGTTCTCTTCTCTTGTCTAGGAATCACCACCCTGGTGATATATTGGTGCGCCATCTTTCCCAGATGTCTCAAGCCATGAGTCAAGACTTCTTTTTCTTGTGCAGGAATATGACCAAGCAGTCGTTTGAAGATGACGTCTCTTCCATCTGTATCTTGCCATGGTCTTTGAGGAAGAGTGTGAAAACCTTCACTGGGAACAAGAAGAATCTTTTTGATTGCCGCATAGGAGAGGGTGAACTCATCGTCTCCAAAGGAGCATCGGACTACTAGATCAAGCTCTGTTCCCTTGGTGAGTTTGAATTTTGAGTTGAATAGCTTGATCTAAGCAGGATCAACTTTTGCTGGTTCAGAGCACATCTTATCCCATCCTTGGAACTGGATGAGTTCTTGAAGCTCGTTGAAGTCATTCTCTTGTAAGAACTCAAATGTGACAACCAATGGAACTAGAAGTTTTCTATCTCCTGTTGTAATTGTTCCCTTCTGCTTCTTTTCTTTCTTTTCCCCAGTTTTTTGCTTCTTTGAAACTGGTAGATAGACGTCAAGATGTTGGTTCCTTGAATTCGATATAGAGTAGAGGTTCCCTGTAATCCTCTATTTCGTCATCATCTTCCTCAACGCTTATGATTTCATTTTTGTTTGTTGGGTTGAGGGCATGGAGTTGCTCAAAGAGAAGAGGCTCTAGTTCCTCTTCAGATTCGTCTTCTTCTTATCCAATTGTTCTTAATTTCCTCTTCTTTGACCTTTGACCCGTTGGAATTTTGGAGAGAGGATTTTTGGTGGGGGTTTTCTTTAGAGGAGTTGAAGAAGTAGAAGTATTTGTGGTTCCCTAGACAGAAGGAAACTCTGCTCTCTCGAATTGAGAGAGAGATTGATCAAGCTCGGAAGAGGAGAGATCTTTGTGAGAAGGACTTGGAATGGGAGGAGTTGTTGTTGAAGAAGAGTGTGTGGAACTTTTGATGTTGGATTTAGGGTTTTGGTCTTGAGAAGTGGAAGAGTCAAGGTAGGTCGTTTGGGGCTCAGACTATCATAGATCTGAGTGTGTGATTTTGGAGAGGAAAGGGATGAATATGTGGGTAAGGATGGATTTGTGTTAGAGATCGTGGTTGGAACACCATCGATGTTGATAATGAGGGTTGAGGATCCATCGAGCCTTGTTGTAAGGACATGAATTTCAAATCTGGGAGTTGCAGGAGGAGAGTTTGGAAGGGTAAGACTTGGTTGACCATCTTTCTTTCTCAGGAGAGAGAAGAGACATTCTTTGATGTCAAAGATATATTCAAGGGTAAGTGTTTCCACATCAAGCCCATGGAGAAGCATTTTCTGGAGATATTCTGGGTCATTATGAACAAGATGCTCAATGAGAGGGTTTTTATGGAGAACAGAGTACTGGAACTTGGTAATGGGTTGTTCTTGGTTGGCCATTTGTGAGGGAGAATGAGGGCTTTTTGAGTAAGCGAAGAATAGAAAGTGGATTGAAGAAGACGATGGGAAGAAGGGAAAGAGGAGAGTGGGTTAAGTAAAGGAAAAGAAGAAGTGGAAGAGGTGAGAGAGTAGGCGTACCAGGGTTTCCTTTAGAATCGGATTCAATCACTTAAAATGTAACTGAAAAGATTGCCTTCTTTCATAACCTGATTCTTTCCAACTCAATAGTCTCCACATGTTTTGAATCGGATTAAAGCAATTAAGCAAACGGTGGAGATCCAGATTTCCTTATTCTTAACCCGTCACTTCAAATTCCCAGTTTCCAACGTATCTTCTCTTTCCAAAAATAGAACTTTGAGACGCTTGGGTGTATCGATCCTTGTAGTTCCCTAGTGACGAGAAGAAGTTCCTTTCCTTTTTCAACCTTATTTACATGAACAAGTAATGGAGGGCCATGTTTGGACACATAAAGGATTTGTGAAGAAAAATAAAAAAGAGAAGTATCCAAACATAAGATAGGTAAGCAAGTATTTTGACATCCAGGTAATTGAATCCAGTTTAAGGGTTAATGCAAAGTATAGGCTCATAGGAAACGTTTACCTAGATCAAGTTTTGGGGGACAAGTCTCATGATCAACCATCATGTCGGCTTATGATGAGGGATAGAAAAGATCAGGTTGATCATTTTGGGCTAAAAGAAATGTATTGTTTTTAAGAAGTAGTTCTCGTGCAAGATAATAAACATGTTTCATGCAAAGAGCAATTATTAAAATGAAAGTTTCTAAACCATGCAGTTCCCTACTCATACAAATGCTTAACTAGTCAATCATCAAGGGAAAAGATGGACCGGGACTTGTTTAATGTAAGAGAATCATCCCTAAGAGCATTTAGAGATGCTCAAAGGGTTGTCTGTCCAACGCTTTGGTGAAAATATCAGCAACTTGTTCATCTGTTCTGCAATGCACCATCTTAATGGAACCTTTCTCTACGTGATCACGCAGGAAATGGTGCCTAACCTCAATGTGCTTTGTTCTAGAGTGATGCACAGGGTTTTTTGAGATATTTATTGCACTAGTACTGTCACATTTAAGAGGAACAGTTCCAAGAGACATACCGTAATCTTGAAGTTGATATTTGAGCCATATGACTTGAGAACAACATGCAGCGGCGGTGATGTATTCAGCTTCAGCAGTAGAAAGTGCCATTGAGGATTGTTTCTTAGATCCCCAAGATACAAGACAATCACCAAGGAATTACGCCATGCTAGAGGTGCTTTTCCGATCTACTAGATGCCCCGCAAAGTCAACATCAGAGAAGGAAACTAGTTCAAAGGAATTGTTCCTTGGATACCACAAGCACAGGTTGTCTCTACCTTTGAGATAGCGAAAAACCCGTTTGACTTCCTTCAAATGTGATTCCTTTCGATTTTCTTGGAACCGTGCACACAAACAGACTACAAACATGATGTCCGGTCTACTAGCAGTGAGATAGAGTAGGGAACTAATCATTCCTCGAAAGAGCTTTTGATTGACATTAGTTCCACTCTCATCTGTATCGAGGCGTGTGCTAGGAGAGATCGGAGTGTTATTAGGCTTAGTTGTGTCCATCCCATACTTCAATAACATTTCCCTGATATATTTATGTTGATGGATCTTGGTATCATCCTTTGTTTGAGTAATTTGAAGGCCTAGAAAGAAATTAAGTTCTCCTACCATACTCATCTCGAACTCACTACTCATTTGTTTCTCATATTTTTCTGTGAGCAAAGGGTTAGTGGAACCAAACACAATATCATCAACATAGAGTTGGACAATTAGAATGTCACCTGATTCTTTCTTCAGGAAAAGAGTCTTGTCGATGGAACCTCTTTGATAGCCTTTGGATAATAGAAACGAAGCGAATCTATCATACCATGCTCGAGGAGCTTGCTTGAGTCCACACAGAGCTCTTTCAAAAAAGTAAACTTGATCTGGCTTGCTTTCATCCTCAAACCCAGATGGTTGTTTGACGTAGACTTCTTCGCGAAGATAGCCGTTGAGAAAGGCTGTTTTGACATCCATTTGGAACAATTTGAACCCCTTGTAGGCAGCATAGGCAATTAGGAGACATATTGCTTCAATTCTGGCAACTAGATCGAGCAAAAGTCTCTTCATAGTCTATTACTTCCTCTTGGTTATATCCTTGAGCAACAAGTCTAGCTTTGTTCCTGGATACATTTCCTGACTCATCGAGTTTATTTCTGAAGACCCATCTAGTTCATATGACATTCTTATCTATTGGTCTTGGAACTAGTTTCCACACTTGGTGTCTCTCAAATTGATGAAGCTATTCCTGCATTGCTTGAATTAGATCGGGATCTTTGAGAGCTTCATGTATATTTTTGGGTTCAACAAAAGAAACAAATGCGTTAAGCACAAAAGTTATGTAAAGAGGAACGAGTTTGTACTCCCTGATTCGGAGATGTAAGAATGTTCTCAAGAGGATGATTGATATCCGCTTTTTAGGTAGGTTTTTAATGTCTAGATAGATTAGATTTAGTTGGTTTTCGTGCTAGAGTTTTATGTTTTTGAGTCTTTTTGCTTTAGTTTTTGTATTTCCTTGAGATTCGAAAACTACGCATCTTTTGTGTCTTTTTGTAGGCGTTTGGGAGCTCAAAAGAAGAATTTGGAGCATTGCAAGAGGAGGTGGACGAGCTATAAGTGGAGAAGCTAAGGAAGAAAGGCAAAACGAGGAGTGAAATCGAGCCAAGATAGGTCGTGCACGACCCAAGTCAAGTCTTGCTCGACCCAACCATAATTCATGCCCTCAGGAACGACCCTAGGAGGGTCGTGTACGACCCATTTGGGTCGTGCGTGGCGCCGACTTTGCTATTATTCCGATATCTTTAGGATTATTCTATCTTTTTATTTTAGGAAGGTTGTTTTATCTTGTTTCCTAGTTAATTTAGGACTCCTTTTCCTCTATAAAAGGAGGTTAAACCCTTTAGTTTGAGGTTCCGCTTTTTATTCCGTGTTTTTGGTAATTAGGGAGAAGACTTGGGGAACAAGTTTGAGACTTTTGTAAGATTTCTTCTTGGTTTAAATTGAATTTTGTTTGGGTTGATCATGTCTTATTCTTCCTTTTTATGGTCTCTCTTTGTTATGAGTGAGTAGTTTTCTTAGATTTTAGGGCTGGGTGAAAACCCAACACAATCATGCATGTCTAAAATATGACTTCGTAGTTTGAATGTTTGAAGATCATATCTATCTATCTTGTGCTTGATTCCTTTACGAAAGTTGAGGCATATATTCTTGCAATGAACTCAAAAGCAAAAGTGTAAAGTTGATTGCTTGATTAGTTCTAATAGGATTATTTGCGAAAGTTGATATTCCTAGGTTGAATGATAGATAGAAAGTTGTTTAATTTGCGAAAGTCGATTGCATAACTTGAATTGTTTGCGAAAGTTGACTCTTCTATGATCCAGATTGCATGATAAATGTGAGTTCTTGTTGGAAGCATGTGTGATTGTTGTTGTGGTAGCCCTAGCCCTAGGATTTGTCTTTTATATTGATTAGAATTCTTGATTTTGATCCGATCTCGACCCCATAAAGTCATGCTCGATCCTTTGCTTTTATTTGTGTTCATTCGTGTGTGTTTGTGCTCAGGATCGACCCTCATAGGGTCGTGCAAGACCCCCTTCAGTTCGGTCCTGACGTGATTTGCTCGTTAATTCTTTGCTTTTCGTAGTTTATCAACTAATCTTTTAGCACTATTCTCATTCCCGTGGACGAACCTGACTCCGCTATACTCAGCGGGGTCTTGAATATAAATTTATTTGTTCAAGAAACCCTTCAACAATGATCTTTTCTCTGATAATAATTTCTTGGTTGTATTTGATCTGAAGTTGGAAGTTCGCCCCTGAGCACTTGAACTAGCCATAGTTGTGACTTGTTGAGTATTCGAAGTTGGATGATCCGTTGAAGGTTCCAATGTATTGTCATCTTCTTCAGGAAAGGTGGAGGACGAGTCATCAAAGTGCTCAGTGATGTCATCATCCTCATGATCAACAATATTGTTTAGTTCTTGTGCTTGAGACTCAATTCCATTAATATATTCAAAGTCGTCTCTTCTAGAACCCGTATCATCATCCTCTTCTTTTTGTTCCCCTGTTGGAATAGTGAAAGAGTTCACTATTGTAGCTGGGAATGGATTGGAAGAGTTAGTTCCATGTTGAATAGGTTCTTCATCAAAGATGACATTGACACTCTCTTCAAACTTCTTGGTCCTTTTGTCGTAGACTCAATACGCTTTGCTTTGAAGTGAGTAACCAGTGAAGATCTCTTCGTCACTCCTTGGATCAAACTTTCCTAGAGCATCTTTCCCATTATTATGAATGTAACACCTGCATCCAAAGACCTTAAGATGGGAAATATTTGGCTTTCTGCCTTTGATTAGCTCATAGGAAGTTTTTAATAGAATGGGTCGAATCATATCCCTATTAAGGATGTACACAGAAGTGGAGATTGCTTCAGCCCAGATGTTTGATGGAACTCCACTTTCAAGCATCATTGCTCGAGCCATATTTTCCAAGGTGCAATTCTCCCTTTATACTACTCCATTTTGTTGTGGGGTTCTTGGTGTAGAGAAGTTGTGAGAGACTCTATTTTCATTGCAAAAGTTTAGAAATGTTGAGTTGTCAAACTCTGTTCTATGATCTGAGCGTATGGATTTCAGTTTAGTTCCTAGTTTGACTTCTGTTCTTTTGATAAAGATCTCGAACCCCTTGAACGCTGTTCCTTTGGAAGACAAGAATACAACCCAAGTGAAACGAGAAAAATCATCAATTATAACAAACGTGTACCCGTTTCCACCATAGCTACAGATTTGCATTGGGCCACATAGGTCCATTTGTAGCATTTCAAGAGGTTTGGAAGTACTGACAACCTTCTTTGGCTTGAAGGAACTTCGAATTTGTTTACCTCTAGCACAAGCATCACATATTTTTCCTGTGTCTGGATTTATCCTTGGTAAGCCAACTACAAGTTCTTGTAAAAACAACTTTGGAATTACGTTTAAACCCGCATGTCCAAGACGTCTATGCCAAAGATCAGTATCACTTGTAGCAACTGTGAGACACAACTTTCTTGGAGGTTAAAAATCTTGATCAACAATGTAAACATTGTTTGACTGTTTTCCTCTAAGAATCACTTTGTCAGTCTCTTTGTTCACAACCAGTGTTGGATCGTAAACCGTTAGCAAAGAGCTTGGGAACTGGCAATTAAGTTGTTCCCAAGGCAGCGGAAATAAACAGTTCGCAAGTATTAAAGACAGTAAAGAACACACTTCCTTTATAGAGGAACCCCACTACAACCAACTAGTTGTATGGGTAAACCTCTACCTCCGCTTGGAGGATTTTGAATGACTTACTTATATTGATTGCTTTGTTCCTTAGATACAACAGCCGGATTCACACTTCTCTGTTCCAACGAGTTCTTCCTAACTCTAGCAACACTAGTAAATCCTCTCAACTGAGTTCCTAAGCTCACAACAGCAAAATACAAATAACTCAAACCTTATACCGACTTCTCAGTTCCCTTGCCTCTGGGAACTTCGGCTTCTCCGTCGTCGAGATCACACACTCGCTGGCGGGGACTTCTCTTCCTTTTCTTTCTTTTCTCTGGTGTGGGTGTTTGTGAGTTCTGGGAGAAGTACTCAATCCGAGTACTATTCATTTGGCTTTATAGTCTAGGTGAGCTTGGGCAGTCGCATCTTTCGTTTGTGTCCAAAATGCCCTTTGCTTGATGCCCAAGTTGTACTTTCTTCACATGTGACTTTGGTTTGAACTAGGTCAACTTCTTGGATCAATCGGACCGTTGGATGAAGCGTGACAGTCTGCTCCTCAGACTGTTCCTTTGGGTTGTCCAAGACAGAATCCCGCGATCTGCGCTGAACGGTTGTTGTCCTCACATGTGAGTTCCCATCTCATGGGAACTGTCTTGTTCAGAGTTCCCTTGATGGAAACTCTTCATCGTTGTAAGCTTGTGTTCTCTTGATCATTTCTGGGAGTTCCCATTTCATGGGAACTTTCCTCTTCAGAGTTCCCTTGATGGAAACTCTGCATTGTGAGCTTCTGTGGCTTTTGGTCATTCATGGGAGTTCTTGGTTGTACCTGCGTTCCTTAGAAATACTTGAACAAACCACATTAGTTCCTTATGGTGTTTGTCATTATTAAAACTCGGAGAATGACATCGTTGATCCGTTGTTTAGAACCAGAGGTCCCAACAACGTCCCAACAATACCATAACTAAGGAACAAAGCAATCAATATAAGTAAGTCATTCAAAATCCTCCAAGCGGAGGTAGAGGTTTACCCATACAACTAGAGGTTTACCCATACTTGCGAACTGTTTATTTCCGCTGCCTTGGGAACAACTTAATTGCCAGTTCCCAAGCTCTTTGCTAACGGTTGACGATCCAACAATTGGTATCAGAGCAGGTTTGCTCTAGATTTGTGTTAGCATCGCAGGTATCAAATGGCTCAGGAACTTACTCAGGTGGGGAACAACACTAGTAAGCCGCCTAGGCTTATTACAGGAAGATTCGAAAGCTGGCAACGCGACATGAAAGATTGGATGCGTGGCCAAGACTACCATGCCTGGTGTGTTATCGAGAGAGGCAACTTTGAAATTGACCCAGCTATAGTCAACGACCTCACCATGTGGGGACCCAACGAATACAAATGTATGGAGGCAAACTACAAGGCCAAACAGTACCTGAAGAGGTCCATGTGCGTACAAGACTGTGACAGGGTAGCAAATCTCGACACAGCTAAGGAAATGTGGGAAGCCATCCAACAAATGCACGTTGGGAACTCAGATCTCCGAGAAGATCTTCAGATGAATGCAAAAAGGGAGGTCTACAACTTCCAAATGGAGATGGGTGAGTCGGTTGATAGCTACCAATCCCGATTTGAAGGACTTTGCACCAAAATGGAAGGCTTGGGGATCACCAAAGAAGAATCACCCATAAGATGAAGGTCCAACAACTCTTTAACGGATTGACTGGAGAATGGGCAAACGAGAGAACAATGTTCAAGGAGAATACGGAAAATAGAACACTTATGCTCCATCAAGTGTTTGGAAAGCTAGTGGGACACGAGAAGAGAAAAATCGATGATAAGGAACAGACTCGAGCTCATCGAGGGATCGCACTCAAGATTGAGAAGATGCTCAAATCAACTCAAGAACAACACGAAGACTCCAAAGAAGAAGAGGATGAGGAGCTTGTTCTCGTAACAAAGGCTCTTCGGAACTTCTACAAAGGAAAACTCCAAAGGAACAGTGGGAACTGGGGAAAAGGACAGAGTTCTCAAAGAAAAACCGCAGAGAAGGATCTCTCGGATGTCACATGTTATAAGTGCAACAAGAAAGGACACTTCACTAAGGAATGCCCACAGGGAACTGACGGCCGGAAGCAAGGGAAAAAGGCCTACCTCGCCAGCTGGAGCGATGATGAAGACGAAGATCCCGAGTCATGGGCACTCCCGGACATGTGTGGAATGGCCATAGGAGAAACCACTGGGGAACAACCCAGTGAGGTAACCACTGAAACTGTTCTTGCTTCTTTGAATAACTATGAAAAACCTGAACTGTTGAAGATCCTTTCAAGTCTTGTCAAAGATAACATAAAACTGCAAAACAAGTTGGAAAAACAGGAACACATAAATGCTCAATTAGTTGGTCTTGAACCCTGTCCCAACTGCATATCCCTTCTTGAAAAACTCAATTACCACATGTCTCACATCGTAGATCTAGAAAATGAAATCAAAACTCTAGAGAAAGATGAGAGCACCCTCTTGCAAAACCTGAGTAAGACTCCCGAACATCTTGAAGCTTCTAGTTCCCAAATCAAGTTTGTCCCAGCCAAACACGACATAGGATACAAAACTGAGAGCTCAAAGAATGGGAAGTCACCCCTGAGTGAACATGAAATCCATGAGTGTAGGGCCTTAGAACTCCAGTGTGAGAAACAGAAAAACGCTCACCTCGAGGAGAAAATCAGGGTCCTAGAAAGTGGGAAAGGTGGTGAGAAAGATTATTACACTGGGAACACTGGACATAGACTTTATGTCCAAATTGCTAAGGGAAACGGGTCACGGGTGTACAATAAGGAAACCATGGATAGGAACGGAATCCAGACACCACACCCAAAGTACTACCTGGGAGAATACCATAAGACGTGCTGGAACTGTGGTGCTCATGGGCACTACAAGGAAGCATGTCCCAAGAAGACAGCCCAAACCCTTAGAAACCGTGAGTTCCTAAACAAACAAAAACATCATGCTAATCACCAAAGGAACTCCAACTCTCAAACCTTTCATGATATCAACATCGCTGACTATGTTTTAAATGAGAATATTTTCCCTTGCAAGGGACCGGGCAAGAGTCATCTTGCTTGGGTCTCAAAACACTAACTTTACCTACAACCTTGTAGGTGGCAGTGAGAGGGAACAATGCATGGTTCATAGATAGTGGATGCTCGAACCATATGACCGGAAACAAAGATATCCTCATCTCACTCCACACTCATGCCGAAGGAGGCCACGTCTCATTTGGCAATAAAAACAAGGGAGAAGTAATTGGAAAGGGAGAAGTGCTGCTAAATAGATCAATCAAAGTCAGCAATGTAAATCTGGTGAAAGATTTTGGATACAATCTTCTAAGTGTTGCCCAGATGTGTGATCAAGGGAACAACGTTGTCACTTTCGACTCAAAAGAATGCCTAGTCATCAACAAAAGGACCAACAAAGTGATTCTGAGAGGAAGAAGGCACAACAATGTGTATGTAGTAGATACAGAATTTGAACCACCAATGAAGCTGTGTCTTGCGAGTTCCCAGGATGATACGGAACTCTGGCACCGAAGACTGAGACATGCAGGTGTCAATCAAATCCTGAAGCTCTATCTACAGGATCTGGTCATAGGTCTTCCTCGAATCAATCTAGAAGGACTCCAAATTTGTGAGGCATGCGTTCGAGGGAAATAGACTAGGAACTCTTTCAAACCCAAAAAGGTGGTGAGCACAACCAGGCCTTTCGAGTTAATTCACATGGATCTCTGTGGTCCCATGCGAACAACCAGCTATGGTGAAAAAAGGTACATGTACGTCTTAATTGATGATATTTCTAGATTCACCTGGGTTATTTTCTTGAAGGCAAAATCACAAGCTTTTGAAGAGTTCGAGCCTTTCATCAAAAGAACAAAAGTAAGCATGGGGCTAAAGCTGAAAGCCATCATGTCTGATCATGGAACTGAGTTTCAAAACTCAGAGTTCCTCAACTTCTGTGACAAACATGGGATCTCTCACAACTTCTCAGCCCCTCGCACTCCTTAGCAAAACGGAGTGATCGAGAGAAAGAATAGGACCTTGGAGGACATGGCCAGAACCATTATGATTGAAAGCAGAGTTCCTGAGTATTTCAGGGCTGAAGCCATAGCTACAACTACATACATCTTGAACCGAGCCATGACAAGGCCTTTGATCATGAAGACATCCTACGAGCTCATCAAAAGGAGAAAACCAAACATCTCACACTTAAGGACATTCGGATGCACATGCTTTGTCCACAACAATGGCAAAGACAACCTTGGAAAATTCGATCCTAGAAGCGATGAAGGGATCTTCCTGGGATACTCATCACAAAGCAAGGCTTATAGGGTCTATAATAAGAGGACCAAGAAGATAGAAGAAAGCATCCATGTCGTCTTCAACGAGAAATCTGTAAAGATGGGAACAGAGACCCAAGAGAAGGGAACTCTGTTCAAACTGGTCAGACAAGAGGACGATGATGATGACGACGATGAGCCAAGGAAGAGGGATGAAGACTATCCAAGTGCAAGCAACATCCCACAACCAGGGAACAACGACGGAGATCCAACTCTCACTGATCAAATCTCCCTCGAAGTTCCCTCCTCAGAAGAACTACAAGACACCTCCAACTCTCTTGTTCCCCAAGACAATGACATTGATTAAGTATATTCAATGACATTGATTAAGTACAATTGAGTGGCATGGAAATTACATATAATGTGATTCCATAAAACATGCCTATTTTCAACTAGTCCTACATTAATTTGAAGATTAATCCAAAAAAATTCTTAAATAAGTTCAGTAATCTTCATTATGAAATAAATTAACAACTTTATTATACACAATAGCATAAATTAAACATAGAATATCCATACAAACTCCCACTAAACTAAAGTATAATAAGAATGCCAACATGTAAAGAGTAGAAAGCTCATGAAAAAATTTAGAGGTAATCCTTGGTTAACGGATTCGATAACATAGAATTTGTCCTCATTTATTCTATAAAATACTTGACCATTCTGAACTTCTTCCTTCATTAACAAAAAAATTGATGTTAATGTTTTTCATTTAAAAAACTATCATTATTATTGGAGAACAATTATGTAATTTATCACACAAAATCTTTAATGGGTTCTCAATGCAATTGAATGCGCCCTAATGACAAAATTATGCAATCTATAGCCAAAATAAAACCACAGTCTTAATAAAATTGGTGCTAAACTACTCAATGATCTCCAAATTGTTCAATTTCCTTTAGGTTAGAATGAAGTGTTTCATTTACTTTTAAAATTGCATGACCCCTTTATGGTTACTTTACAATGAGGTCCCTTTAGTACCTGCTCAAGACTCTAGTGCAGTATACAATATCTAGATGTGTACATGCTAAATAAAACATTTAACTCTCACCAATCAATGTAGAGGGAATCAATAAGGAAAAATGACTTATAATAATATGAAGTATTAACTTTGAACCAATAATAATACGAACTTTAAAAATCACTGGCAGCAATCGAACTATTACGATATTAACAAAAAATAATACGAACCTGAAAAATGACTCGTACTAATACCATGTATCCGCGTTGAACCAATAATAATATGAACTATTATGTTATTAACCTAAAACAGTACGACAATTAGTTTCTGATGAACCTATCTTGTGGTGCCCGAAATTATGGCATGACATCAAATTAATTGACACCTCATCTTTTCCTAATTACCACTTCAATTTTTTCCTAACTAACTTCATCTGTTACCTCCCGCAACACGCTCTTAATTTCTGATATGCTTCACTCATGGCTACTAAAAATGGATACTTGATAATAGTTCATATTATTATTGGTTCAAAGCAAATACTTTGTATTATTACAAGTGATTTTCTACTTCATATTTTTTTTAGGTTAATATGATAATAGTGTGTATTACTAATGATGATTATTAAAATTTGTATTATTATTAGTTCAAAGTAGATATTCCGTATTATTAAAAGTTATTTTTCCAATCAATAATATTTTAAATCTCAAAATTCATTTAGGGCATTAAGACTTAATTTATCACCTATAGTGACATATGTACATGGTGGACTTTCTTTCATGTCAATGTACCCCAATGTACCTTAAGAACATGCTTGCAATCGCTTTATGCCTAAATCTCAAGGTTTTTCATCTCAAATTTTCTAATGAGACATTTCTTGGTTTCATGCAATAGGCCTATATCATGACTAGATAGTAGCATGTCATCGAGATGATGACTTAGCTAGGTCCCCATCACCCGAGGACCATGGCCGCCGACACCATGACGATGGTCGGGGCGCCCGAGAGGCACCATAGTCGAATTGCCATGATGTCAAGCTCAAAATCGAACCTTTCTTGGGTGAATATGATCCTGCTACTTTTCTTGAGTGGATTCAGGACACGAAATACAATTTAAGTATTGCAAGTTAGACAAGGATGAGTGGGTCGCCACCTCGATGCTCCCTGTGGTGGCACCGCATTGTGGATGATCGTGAGAGACGTTACCTCGATATCGCGGAGACTTGGGATCAACTTGTTTATGTTATGACCCAAAAGTATGTGCCTAGTGATTATCGGAATCAAATGAGGTCGGACATTGCTATGCTAAAACAAGGATCTATAACACCTTTGGAATATTTCTCCAAATTGGAAGATATGTTCTATAAGGCTTCTATTAGCGTGTCGCCCTCTACATTGAGGATGAAATTTCTAGCAAGTATTAGCACTCCTATCAAGGATTAGATCGAGATATTTCCCATCAAAGATCTTAATGTTCTCACTCATGCGGCCATGTAAATTAACAACCAATTGCACTGTCATTCTCGTGCTTACCAATCAGGCCAATCTAGGTATGGAAATTCTAACTACCGTCAATATGTTTCCACTAATGTGAGCTCTTCCACCTCAGGCAATGTTCTAAAAAACGCTAGGCGGACGCTGGGCGGAGAGGGACTGCCTAGCACCTATACGATCTGAACGGTGGCCTAGGCAGTCCTAGACGGGGCCTAGAAGGGATTTTTAGAATAGTGACCTCAGGTAAACAAGCCTCGGGACGCTTTTCTCAAGAACCAACAGCTTCATCCACGATGTTCACCGCCTTGCCAAAGGCGCCAAGCGCGTCTGCGACCTAGAGTGTTTCAAGTGTGGTGGATGGGGGCATTATAACAAGGATTGCCCGAACAGTAAGAGAGTTCTCTTCTCTACCAACTAAGTGGGATATGAGTTCGTTGATGAATAAGAAGAACCACTTCAACCAATTGATGAGGCTCAAGAAGACGAGAATTTAGCTTGTCAAGCTCCCTCCATGAATGATGGTACCCTACTTACTTTAGTGTGCAAGCGCATCTTAACTGTTAAGGACACCCCATTGTCGGATCAACGGGAAAATCTCTTCCATACCCATTGTAAGATGATGGAAGTGTGATTATGGACGGAGGTAGTTGCTCTAATTTCATCAAGTAAAAGGTGGTCAAGCACATCAATTTGCCAACAACCCCGCACCCACAAGTCTATGGTCTACAATGGCTTTCTTCTATTGGTGACATGATCACTCGTCAATGTATGGTTTCTTTCTCTATTGGTTCATATTGTAATTCTACTTTATATGTTGTCGTTTCTATGGATGTTACACACCTCTTGTTAGGACGTCCTTGGCAATTCGATCGACGTGTTATCCATGATGGCTTTTTGAACACCCATGTGTTCAATCACCACAGGAAACGGATTACACTCTTACCTATGTCTCCTACTGAAGTTATAAAAGATCAAATAGAAAGGAAATGCCTTAAGGCAATGGAAGATGAGGCTGTCGCCGTTAAAACAACTAAATCGGCCAAAACTAGGCCAAATGCCAAATCCAGCAACACCACACCTCCCAAAACTCCATCTTAGTCCAAAAAGGCTCAAAAAACTGAGAACACAACTTTTTCAACTAAGTAGTTACCTAGTGTTGATCACCTAGATCAACACTTGTCACACCGATAAACCAGCTCGCACACCCATGTCACCAGAGATTCTGAGAACTTTGCAAGGCAAGGTCGAACATTACGCCTTACTTGCTCGAACTAGTGATCTTAAAGCCCCATGCCATGGAAAAACACCCTTCTTCCTCTTGGTGCCAACGCTGACGCCTCTCCTTTGCCTGCCGATGTTGCTCCCATGCTTGGTGAGTTCTCCAATGTCTTTCCGGATGAGCTCCCTCCCGGTTTACCTCCTCTAAGGGGTTGTAACACCCCCTTCCTACCCTGAAGGTATTACCGCCAGTAACCCCGATTAAGACTAAACCGAAGCTACCCAAGGCTCTAAACTGACTGAACAAACTAAAAAGTAGGTAAATGGAACCATATGAAAACCTAACAAACTTAAGTTAAATATTATAACGGAAAAACATGTAAAAGGTCTTATACAAACCTTAACTTAAAAGAATAAATAAATAGAACAACCTTCTATTTAAACAAAATCTTCATCAAGTCTTCCTTGAGTTCTTATTTCTGAAACTCAGCTTCGCTTTGAAGTACTTCAACCACGATCTTCACTCAAGTATAGCCATTGGAAACCTTTCTTCAACTTTTGGAGTTTCAAACATCTGAATCCGACTCTTGAATCAACTTCCAAGAAGAACTCGATGTGTCTTAAACCAACTGTGGACACCAGCCGACCAATATAAAAGAAAAGAAGATGGACGGGTTAGTCTAATGAAAGACTAGCAAGCGGAGAATCTAACTTGGTTCTTATGGTTGTAACTAAACATATTGGCATCCAAATCCGATTAGAGTCGGATTATGATCCAACAGTTAGCAGTCTTATAGAGAATAAGAAGGATACTCGCATAATCAAGAGAGAGAACACCACCGCTTGTGGTTCCTTTAAGAAGCATAAACAATTGTTGGGAACTCATATTAATCACATCACATTTTGAAAAGCCTCCATCGACTAATCAGATTAACTTAATCAAAGTTTGAATAAGAATCATTCATAACCGGAAACAAGAATGGTTATCGAATAGAATAACCATCCGGGTACATTAATGTGCCTAACACACTTATCTTATATTACTGAACTTTTTACAAACATGTTGGTAACTTGTAATCGACTGAAACCGCCGAGAATCCACATGTACATGGAGATGTCAAGATGAGAGGGATGAAATTCATGATGATTGACGAACACCTAGTACCAATTTGCACTTAGCTAGAGTGCATAAACACCTCCTCTAGCGTTGAGTGAGGTATGAGTCATGACCCGAATGTTGGGATATGATAATAACGAGCTAAACCTCCCAACATAGACTGTGTTATAAAGAGGTCATCGGAGACTCGGCTCCTACCCCTGAAAAACAAACTTACTTCACAATAATGTCTCAGCATGAGACAACATACAAGGTCACACATAACGGACCTAAATCTAGTTCTAACGCGAAACTGAATAAACAACATGGTCATTATTTTTAACAAATATAACAACCTATCACATTTTATTAAGCACACAAGTTGTTCCCAACACAAATATTAAATGGGATTCAATTCCTCATTTAATAACCATAATGCAAGAGAGAACCGTCCACTTGCCTTAGGAGGCGTGCTCAACGTCCTTAGCAATTCAACAGTAATCTTTATCATCCTTCTGACAAATATAACAAAAGGATTTCTCAGCAACGAGCTCACAGAAATACTTCTTAGTTATATTCTCAACTCCTACAACTTCCTAATCGATAAAAGATTTAATTTCCGTATAGCGATATATAATAAATGCTTAGTTATCATGCTTTAAGGAGCCATCTTGGCGGAATTATAACTAATTATCCGCTTCACTTTTGAAACAACTTTCTAAACAAAAAGTGTTACTCAGTAACAGTTCTTAAAGGTTACCAAATCTCGGATCAAACGGATTATCAATGAATCCCGAGTAATTATTTGAAGTCCTTTACCTGCCAATCGATGTCAAAACTTGTATTCGCTATAACTGAAGATCCGGACGTCCGTTTCTCGAGCGGTTTGAACCTGTGGTACCGTATCAACGTCAATATTATAAAAACCATAAATTTAATTAGCAAAGCAGAACCGAAAGGTCCTTACGGTGGCTCCGCAATCAACCCGCTAATTAATTTCGATCGTATATACCTTCACTCGAGCCCATGGTTCGTTTGGCTCGATAGTGGCTCGATCCCCGAGCCCGAGGGTGGCTGGGTATTGCCCGGCGACGGCCCTTGTGGTGGGTGGTGGTCGGAGAAGCTAACGATCGCCGGCGGCGACGTACGACGAGGCGAGAAAGACTACCGGCGGTATGAATTCTTTCCTCCCGAGCTTGTCGTTCCGCCTAGCTCCTCTCTCTCTCTTGGTCCATTTGCAGCAGCCACACCCATGGTAAGGAAGAAGATGAGGAGAGGAAGAAGATGAGGTGGAAGGTGGAGGATGGTGGCTGGGCAAAGAAGATCGCCGATGGTGAAGTTGAATTCGGCTCCCCGAGTCCGTCGTTCTCGTCCTAATTCTTCTCACCTTCCTTTTGTTTTGAAATGCAATTCATAGACTTTGACTAGGCAGAGAGATATGCCATGGGGAAATTCTATCCTCACCCCCCTTCTTTTGATTCACTTTACTTAACGAGGTGGAGAAAACATTGGTTTTGAAGCCAAAATCCGTCTCGGAATGGGACTCGCGTTAAAGCGGTAATATTATGTACCTCGAGTGGAAAAATTCACTAAACGGAAAACATCCCGTAAATTATGTAGACCAATAAAACAAATTTTCCATGATTTTATCTTGCTAGCTTCAATTTTTAAGGCTTCCGTTTCGTATTTTAAATCCTTTCCGGTACATATTTAAAAAGACGGCTTATCCAATAAATATTCATTTTCCACCGAAAAATCCTAGAATTTACACCGATTCATAAAATCATTTCTTTGTGATTTTAGGATATCACCAAGAATTTTCTAGGATTTAATCTCCAACAAAAATATTGGATTAAGCGTTAAAACGGACAAAGAGGTTAAAACGATATCCGAGAAAAATTCAAAAATATCCTCAAAAACCACAGTTATTACATTAGTACCCCCTTAAAAATGGTTTCGTCCTCGAAAACAAGGAGAACTCGAATCACAAGGAAAGATAGCACAAGTGCATACACACAACCACTACAAACCTATACAGAAGTTTGTAGTACCCCCTTAAAAAACATACTGTTACTTCTGCACCAAGCACAATCAACCATTGCTTAGTTACAAAACTCCTTCTTTACAACGCTCATTAACTTTGGGAAAATGACTCAGCATTTCCCTTCCAGTTTCTGAAGTCTTTTCTTTACTTCCATTTTTAGGCCAAAGTAACCTAATCAAAGGAAACATTATTGATAGAATGCAATAAAGGTGGCAATGCCAACCGATAAACAAGCTTACCAGTTCTTTCCAGTATCTCAAAAGATCCAACATAGCGAGCATTTACGTTGTCTCGCATTCCCCAGCGGAATATGCCTTTCAAGGAGGGTACTAGAAGAAAAAAGTCGTTCTCTACAGTAAACTCAACATGCTCTCGCTTAAAACAACACACGACTGTTGTCGCCCTTGAGCAGTTAACACCCTTGAACATGTTAGTGCGATATCAGTTGTTGTTTTCTTGGCCAAGTCTAGCCCATGAAGAACCTTGTCAGCATTGTCATTCCACAAATTGACAACCAACACTTCCGGCCTTATAAAGCCTTAAAAGAGTCATTTCTTTATCGTGTGATCAAAATTCTTGTATGTGAAATCACTCAAACTCAAACTACCATTCCAACTTGTGTGGAATTCAGAATACATATCCTCGGGAGTTGAATTTGTTTCTTTGTATTACTCATCAGTTTAATGAGGGAGGCCAGTGCTAAAATTCAATTCACTCTACAATGCTTGATGTTACTTCTTTCAAAACTTTGACATGAACCACCTATCTCAATCAGAGATAAAAGTCTTTGGAGTTTTATGAAGATAAAAAACTTAATGCATGAACACCTTAGCTAACTTCTATACTCTTTAGGTCATCATAAATGCATTAAAAAGAACACTCTAGGTGAGTTTATTAACAACCTCCATATTGAATCCTTCTTACATCCTTCTTTCATTAAGTCTTCCATGACTAATGACAAGAATTCATTGTAACATCTTCCCACTTCCATTCTGAAACAGAAAGAGACTATAACATTTTGTTTGGTCTTCTATGCTCTATCAAGACTTCCAAACAAACCAAACACATCAAAACAAACTCGATGACATTTCGCTTCATGTCAATCCATCAAAAGTTTTATCTTAAATCCTTATACATTTACTTGTTCCAGGATGAACTAATTAAGCAAATAACTATGCCTCCTTTGATTTAAGCTTTCAAAGCTCATCAACAACAAATACTCATGAACAGTTTTGAAATCAAGCAATCCATAATCTTGAATAAAAAATCCCGGTGTCTTACCTTCTTGATCTTCTCCATTGATCTTAAACAATATTACTTTTCCCATACTACTTTTTCTTGATCTAGTCAACAAATTCTGAATAAAATCCTAGGGTATTCACACAACCTTGTTGTCATCCAAACTAAACCTTTAGTTCTTCTCAAATTAGTTTCTTTACAAGAATTACTTAAAATCCTTACTCAATTTCCTTTTTGAGATAAAATCTCAGTATTACTTTAACCAAGAATATGAAATTTATCTAACACATGACAAGATAATAACCTATCTTATCAATCCTTTACATCCTTTTCTCATTCAAAACTCAGCTTGGGCATACTGACATCCAAAAGTAGTTATCTTACTCAACTACTTCAAACTAAACTCTTACGCTTTATTATCCCAACATATTGGACAATAAGACCTTTAGTCCAATAATTTCAAACAAAATTGTCTCCATTGACAATTTTCAGTCTTTTTCATCAAATAATTGTTTAGACTTCACTTAACATTCTGACTTGTTAAGCAACCTAACTCTTAGGATTAAAAAAAACATATCCTCACATGTCCATTCTCTATATCCAACAACTTATCAGGCTAAGACTGAATGTCAATACTATTTTACATATCCAAACTCTAGACCCACTGGAGTTCTGCTTAAAGTCCTCACTTGACTATCTTATCTCAAAGAGATTTAAGTTTTCAAGACAACCTGAAAACAAATAACAA
The DNA here is from genome assembly GCA_964016875.1 of Fallopia convolvulus. NCBI lineage: Eukaryota > Viridiplantae > Streptophyta > Magnoliopsida > Caryophyllales > Polygonaceae > Fallopia > Fallopia convolvulus. Next base: position 31,032,448 of record OZ024719.1, read on the forward strand.
CTAATGGAGAAATTACTAGTACATCCTTTATTCCAAAGAAAGGATTACTAAAATATCATTCCTTAGAAAGGGTTCCATTCCAGGAGTCCATATCAACTTACTTTCAAGGACAATTCCGCTAAAAAAGGCAATGACTTTCTTAGGTCATGACGTCAACCAAGATGAACTACTAGCAAACAGTTTAGAGAATTCCAATAACCGTTGACTGAAAACAATCCCAAACTTTTAGAGAAGTACAGAGTTACTCCATGCTCTTCAGAGACCAACATAGATTTGTAAAGAATTTTACCAAATTTCTTTACTTATAATCGAATTGTTTTGGGAAGTTTGACCATACTCCTTAAATAGTATAGGATATCAAGCATGTACTAACTCAAAAGAGTTTTACAAGATACTAGATATAGAAATTGCTATAATGCAAAAGAAAGCTTGCATCTTTTCATCTCAACCAACTATTCTTGCAAAACTCATATAATTGCAAAACTTATATGATTGCCAAATCATACTAGAAACTATTCTTTAAAACCCAAGGAATTATGTGATCTTATTCCACCATGTGATCAGGATGGGGAGATAAAATAAACATAATCCTTTACTGCATTCTCATAGGAATAAGACATGTAATCTTGCCTTACCATGTGATCAAGATGGAAGGCAAATCACATTCTTACTCACCACTATGAAAACTGTAGAAAATTTATTTATGAATCCTGCATATCAAATCAACATTTATTTAAAAAATTCATATCTCTAATTGTACAAAGTCGTAAGATTTTTCTCAAAAGAGAAAATCACAAAACAATTTTAAATATCCCTTAAATCATAACAGCTTGACAAGAACTCGACATAGGTTACTAACATACTTGCTTTAACTTTGAATACCGCGGAAACAAAGATTAGCTACTCTATGAAGAATTGGGCGCGTCAAGCTAATGCATCAAATAAAATTGATGACTTTATCTTGATGATGCTTCTGACATTTTGCCCTAGTTTTGTGCTAACATTTGCACTTTAGCTGGCCTTACCAACTTGACCAAAGCTTCAAATCAAAACTGAGCCTCAAAGGAGCTAATATACTCCGATTCACTTCTGAGCCCCACATTTCTCTTCCAATGTGACACTTCATTCCCTCCTCAAGGTAGAACTTGATGACATACCTTGACTTTTCTTACTTAGACATACTGCTAGACATTTCTATAATCCATAGTATTGAGTAATCTCTGCCTGATTTACTCAGTGTTAACCCAACTTAACTTCACAGGTTCAGTAAAAGAGTTGATCACTCCAATCCACTTACTTGCAAACCTTAGGGAAAATGTGATTCCGACATCTTCATACTCATAACAAAGATTCTTCTTCGATCGTTCTCAACTTGTATGCCTCCTTGACATACTACTTTAAAGTTAGACAAATATGATCCATTGACAAAAATTTAACACTTGAGTTCATCCATTCACAAAACAACAAGCCTTCTACAAGTTAATAGTCATTTAAATTCCGATATCCAAGAGTGACTATCAAACTCTTTTGACGGTTTTAAGGACTTTCCATCCTTTTACAACTTAATCTTCTCAATATAAAAAAGTGAACTTTCAAAATTTGCATCTAGTTCAAAACATCCAATCCTTATATCTCTCTACATATAAGGAAATTCCTTTAATTTCCTATCTCTTTTAGCAGAAGAATGCACATGACCAAACAAGGTATTCTTAAACCTTTCTCAATTCAACATTGGTGAACAAACTAAACTTCTCCATCATTCCCTTGTCTTCTTACTTAACCATAAGGAGAAGACATATACCTTTTTATCATCTCAAGTTCAAACCACATTGCAAAGGAAGAACTTGTGGTTAGGAGACTTGATGACAACTTAACAGTCTCACCAGTTCCACCTCAGGCTTTGGATTTGACTGATATAAAATCTTCAAAATCCTACACAACTGAAATTATTTTTCAGCGATAAGGGCGAAGCCTTATTAACCACAATATTGAATGATTGATATTTTTCTCTCAACCAAATAAAATATCAAAGACAAATATGCTAGGATCATTCCTTGATTGATCTTCTCAAAACTGAACTTTATCATTCCCATCCTTGAAGAAATATAAGCCAATACCATTGGCAATTTAGAACATCTTAATGATGATTACATTACTAGTCCATTATGGACCTCAAATCTCTTTTCATTATCCCGAGTTGGGTATCATACACGAAATTCCCATTATGTGTCACATAGGTTAATCATTTGGATATCAACAACTCATGTAATCAATTAACACTTGTACTAAGTAGTAAATTGAACATAAACACATCATCGATGAACTTCTTCTTGTTCAATCCTTTTTAACCAATCAACCTTATTCACAACAACCTTGATGATTAACCACTTTTTCACAACTTAAACTGAACCAACATTCATCCTCTCTTTCTTACTATAATCATAAGAAATCCGCATTCCATTTAGGAATCTCAATCCTCTTAACTCAAAGGATAACAACATATATGAACATCCGAGTTCGAATACTCTCAGATTCAAAATTGAACTACATCTTCCAATAGTTTAACAATTCAGTTGATCCAACACTTGAGCACCTCAAAGCTCTTTAACTTCCCACTGGGCAAAGAAAAGTACAGAATATCCATGATTCTATACCATCGAGTCACAAACATAGTTGTTGAAGAAATTTTCCAAGACAATCCTTTTCTTTTCAGGATTCTTTTACATCCCTTCATGATCCATATTGATCTTTTTAGAGTCACTTAAGGCTCATAAGATTCTCCAAATCTTAACATTGAGATGTAGAGATTCCAACTCATTCCTTCTATTGAAAATTGAATTTCATCAAAATTCAGAAATTCCTATAAAAATATTCTCATGAAAACTCTTACTCTTATGACTTCAAGACAACACTTGAAATTTCATATTTCAAGAAAAAGAATTAACATTTTCTTTCACATAAGTTTGAATCATGACCTTTTTAAACAAAAATCTTAACTTGAAAACTTCCATCATACGATCTTAAAATAGGAAACCTTCAAAATAGAAAGTCTTTATGAAGTATAATACTTAACTTCAAAATCTCACAAGAAGTTTCCTAATATGGAAGAAGCGACGAGGGTACACTCAATTCAGACTCTCAAGAGAGAATAGGAATTCATTGAGAACTTGGTCTAGAACCGGTTCAACTTTAGGAATCTTCACCTAATCTTACTCTGTATCCTTCTCGGAATCCATTCCCATCTTTAGGGAATCAAATGTCCACTATAGGACCTTTTTCACATAAACCATTACAAACTTGTTACCTCGTGTTCTCCAATTCACTTTTCTCCTTCTATCTCTTCACGAGTCTAACCTCCAATCATAACCACTTTTCCGTAAATGGTTCTAAGACAGCACCAATATAAAATTCTCCATAATTCTATATGGAAGATGAAAGTCTTAAGCAAGACTTAGGAACTTTTAGCTCTGATACCACTTCTGTAACACCCCCTTCCTACCCTGGAGGTATTACCGCCAGTAACCCCGATTAAGACTAAACTGAAGCTACCCAAGGCTTTAAACTGACTGAACAAACTAAAAACTAGGTAAATGGAACCATTTGAAAACCTAACAAACATAAGTTAAATATTACAGCGGAAAAACATGTAAAAGGTCTTATACAAACCTTAACTTAAAATAATAAATAAATAGAACAACCTTCTATTTAAACAAAATCTTCATCAAGTCTTCCTTGAGTTCTTATTTCTGAAACTCAGCTACGCTTTGAAGTAGTTCAACCACGATCTTCACTCAAGTATAGCCATTGGAAACATTTTTTCAACTTCTAGAGTTTCAAACATCTGAATCCGCCTCTTGAATCAACTTCCAAGAAATAAATTATGTGTCGTAAACCAACGGTGGACACCAGCCGACCAATATAAAAGAAAAGAAGATGGACGGGTTAGTCTAAGGAAAGACTACCAAGCGGAGAATCTAACTTGGTTCTTATGGTTGTAACTAAACATATTGGCATCCAAATCCGATTAGACTCGAATTATGATCCAATAGTTAGCAGTCTTATAGAGAATAAGAAGGATACTCGCATAATTAAGAGAGAGAACACCACCGCTTGTGGTTCCTTTAAGAAGCATAAACAATTATTGGGAACTCATATTAATCACATCACATTTTCAAAAGCCTCCATCGACTAATCAGATTAACTTAATCAAAGTTTGATTAAGAATCATTCATAACCGGAAACAAGAATGGTTATCGAATAGAATAACCATCCGGGTACATTAATGTGCCTAACACACTTATCTTATATTACTGAACTTTTTACAAACATGTTGGTAACTTTTAATTGACTGAAACCGCCGAGAATCCACATGTACATGGAGACGTCAAGATGAGAGGGATGAAATCCATGATCATTGACGAACACCTAGTGCCAATTTGCACTTAGCTAGAGTGCATAAACACCTCCTCCAGCGTTGAGTGAGGTATGAGTCATGACTCGAATGTTGGGATATGATAGTAACGAGCTAAACCTTACAACATAGACTATGTTATAAAGAGGTCATCGGAGATTCGGCTCCTACCCCTGAAAAACTAACTTACTTCACAATAATGTCTCATCATGAGACAACGTACAAAGTCACACATAACAAACCTAAATCCAGTTCTAACGCGAAACTGAATAAACAACATGGTCATTATTTCTAACAAATATAACAACCTATCACATTTTATTAAGCACACAAGTTGTTCCCAACACAAATATTAAATGGGATTCAATTCCTTATTTAATAACCATAATGCAAGAGAGAACCGTCCACTTGCCTTAGGAGGTGTGCTCAACATCCTTAGCAATTCAACAATAATCTTTATCATCCTTCTGAGAAATATAACAAAAGGATTTCTCAGCAACGAGCTCACATAAACACTTCTTAGTTGTATTCTCAACTCCTACAACTACCTAATCGATAAACGATTTAATTTCCGAATATCGATATATAATAAATCCTTAGTTATCATGCTTTAAGGAGACATCTTGGTAGAATTAGAACTAATTATCCGGTACATATTCTTTTTAAATCCTTTCTTATTTTAAATCCTTTCCGGTACATATTTAAAAAGACGGCTTATCCAATAAATATTCTTTTTCCATATCCTAGAATTCACATCGATCCATAAAATCATTTCTTTGTGATTTTAGGATATCACAAAGAATTTTCTAGGATTTAATCTCCAACAAAAATATTGGATTAAATGTTAAAACGGACAAAGAGGTTAAAAGGATATCCGAGAAAAGTTCAAAAATATTCTCAAAAACCGCAGTTATTACAGGGTTATTGACATTGTTCTAAAAATCCCTTCTAGGCGCTGGAAGGTCCTAGCCCGCATAGCTGATACGTGAAAACCTTCGGGATGAAGATGATCACAAGAAGAATTGCCCAGGGTATGGATTTCAGATTCAAACACTTGGAATTTAGATTTCAAGAACACATTAATAATTTTAGAAGATTGTGATTTGGATGAAGAAGCAAGAAACACCTTAGCCAAGGTGCCTCACTTTAATTTTATCATATTTTTTTAATGAAAAACAAGCACATAAATAGAATACAAGAGCAAAATTACTTGGATAGCAAGGCTAGAGGTGGCTGGTGTAATATCCCTCATTTTTATACGGGTAAAAATATAATTTTACTTTACATTTTTATTTTAATATGATAAAATATTTACATATTTTATTTTCATGATATTGTTACTTTATAACATTTAAATTGTTATATGTTATTTATAAGTTAAGACCATATTTAAAGGTTACATAAATTATTCCTCATATTATAATATTAATTATGAGGTATAAGAATTATGGTTTTATGACTATTATAATATGATAAAATGTAACCATTATTAATATGTGTTTTATTTATTAGTTAAAATTATAAGAGAATAAATAAAAGTAACAAAACATAATATGCGTTGTAATAATATTTCTACAATTTATATAAATATTTTTAAAGATAAATTTTAAGCAAATAAAATAGATTAAAGTTCATATGATAGTTACTTATGTTATTTGAAGTGCTAAATTTAAGTTGGAAGGACATTTTTATCACTTTTGCAAAACTAGAGGGGTTGTTTATGTAATTTGGGCAAAAGAGATCAACCCCGACCTCTTCATCTTCAACCTTTAGCCCGAAACTTCAAATGGCCATAACTTCTTCATTTCTTAACGGATTTTCGATCCGAAAGATGTTTCGGAAAGCCCATGACATGTTCTATCAAAATCCTCAATCAATTGGTTAAAAAAAATACATTTTTTGGTAGTCAATTTTCCGCTCATGTTCGTGACCTAGAAATGGCGGAATAGGTTGATTTTGGTATTGAATGCTCGAATTGGATAGAGATGGTGACGTGTTATGGATAAGAGTGGATAATAGTGTGTAATGAGGTAATTATTCGGAATTAATTGAGTCGTTACAAGATTCAAATTGATTTAATTTGAGCAAAAATGCTCATTTTGGGCTTAATGACCCAAATTCAATTTAAGAAGCCGTTTCTAGATCGATTTGAGCACTATAAAAGCCCATTCCGTAGAACAAGTTGTCACACCCATTTCTCATTCAGAAATCCTATCCAAAAGCGCTCTCGATCTAGTCCAAATTTAAGGTTAAAGCTCGGTTATCTTGTTCGAAAAAAAACTAAGAAGGGCTCGGTTTTTTAGATCTTTCTCCTCCCACACTCAAAGAAAATCAAATCCGACACAAGATCCATACTCTACACAAAATACCTTACAAAATCCTATATTAAAACGTCAAAACTTATCCTCTAATGTGTTCAAAAACTCGATTGAACGCTGAAGTTGTGCCCAGAAAATCTGAACGACATGGCCTTAGTAAAACGTGAATATCTCCTTCCTTTCTCAACCTTTTTACTATACGTTTGGACCACTGATATTATACTTTGAGACGGTTCTAGGGATACCAACCACGTATCAATCCGTTGCCAGACCATCGTGAACGAGTTCGTTGAAGTTGCCTCTATTTTTAGGGCTGTTGCTGCGCGTGAGGGCAAGGTACAAGTTCGAATAGTAATCTTGAGTGATGGTCTTTCCAAGGCAAGTGAACTCAGTTCCTTTTCCGCATTCGTTTTAAACGAATGATTTCTATCATGACATTTTTAGTATATGTTGGGAACTTCTGTGTGAATAAAATGGAACATAGGGTTGTATTAAATTCCTAGATTTAATGACTGTTATTCCTAGTTATATTTTAGGTTGCAATAGTTATGGATGTAGGCCTTATTGCTTTGTGATGATGTGTGTATATTTATTTAAGCTCCATTATAAGGAGTCGAACTTAAAGTCTTATGACTTATATCATATAATAATTAATTCTCGCTAGGTCGTTTTTTTTTAAATTCCTAGCTAAGGTCATGACCCATATCCCTCAACCGTTGAGGGGTGTTTGCACTTTTTAAGTGTCATGGGACGTAGGTGCCCGTATATCTTACAGAAGTATTCTGAGACCGTTGTCTCTTCTAATCAAAGTAGATAATAATCCAAGTGGAATTATTCTTAATCGTTAAAAGCAACTCAGATAAGTGTACTTGTACACAAAGTAATATGGATAGGATGGTCAGTACAAAATGGGAAACCGTCCTCACCCTCGGGTTCCTTTGTCATCTGGTTCCAATCTGAATTCACACAACACGTATGCGGTGAGGTTGGTTGAGGTGCGTGGGGTCAACGAGAGTATAATGAACCGACTATAATGATCTGTGTGTAACAAACGTTCCCAACATATTTGCATTAAAAGTCCAAGGCGTCACCTTTGGTGACGATCTCATCTTAACTCTTTCGAAAGTTCATAACGTTTTCCTAGAAGGATGAAGTTATTGGGTTTCGACCGACTTTAATTCGGATTCCAATACCCGTAACTACACTTTTTTCCTAAATAGGAACCACCTTAGAAAACCCACTTACTTAGTCTGTCACAAGACTAACCCAACCGTTTATTTTTCCTTGCATGGTCGGCTGGTGTCAACCGTATTTCTCGTCACGGCACATCAGGCGATCTTTCCATTCCGGTTGTGAGAAGTATGTTGAAGATGGGACGAGCTGCAGTTGGATATACTGTCAAAAGTTACTAGGTCAATTATATTTTCGATATTAAGTTAAATGTTTCTAGGGTTTTATTTCCTAGATAATGTATAGGCGCAAGAGTTATCGTCTTGATGTAATTTCAAATACAAAATTTCATGAAATGTTTCCGCTGTAAGGTTTCACTCTCCTTTATGAAAGGAAGTTTAATAAAATAAAATAAAATTCTAGCACACTTTTATCCAATATTACATTTCATTTTCTTTTATTTATTATGTTTAATTGTATATTGTTCGGATTCAAGCCTAGGGTGGCTTCGGGGTTCAAATCCGAGGTCACTAGCGTGTGACACTCCGATGTGAAATTGGGGTGTTACAAATGGCCCTACGAGGGGTAAAAGGGACCTTTTGCTTGCTCTCCAAGATAACTTATTATAATACTAGAAACTCTATCTAAGTCCTCTTACCGTAATTAAATCAAAAAAACAAATATCTGAATTAATAGATAAGGAAATTATCCTAACAAACTCAAAAGATATTAATAATATAGGAGAGAGAATATTTAGCCCTACCAAACTCCTAATGGCCGAAAATTCCCTTAATTTTTCTCTAACTAAAGATAGAATTAAAATAAAAGATAAGATTCTCGTAAGACTTGAACAATTCTCACTAAATTGCATTTTTAGGCCCTATCTTGTTGGATTCTAGATTTGATGTAAAATACAAAGTTGTAGATCTTTTAGTTATCTTTCCAGCGCATACCTAAAGAACTTGAGATGAATTTTCTAGCCCAATTTATGACCATATTATGGAGAACTGTTTTTAATTTGACGGGCTGCTTAACTTCCGAACTTTTATGACTTTATCCTCTTCCTTGGTGGCCTTGGATGCCATTTATGAACATCTTCAACAGATAATATCAATTCCTTAAAGTTATTCTTGAACTTGAATGCCCGAGACCTTGAAAGGTCTTGTTCTTGGCCTTCGAGACACCTTGTTTAATTTGCAACCTTATTCTTCATGGTCTTTTGATTGCTATCATTCTCCTCCACTTGGTTGCAAATTGTCCTTGATTTGTGTCCGGATGTGGTGAATAAGTCAGAAAACATAGACAAAGAACTCAATAAAACATTCATATACTCAGCTTCATAATCTAGATGATAGTAAGTAAACGCGTCTATGATCAAACATCCAATAGAAGCGAGCACTCGACAGCAAGCTGCAAGATTTATGATTCAAATAATGTTAAAACTAGCTAAAATTTTGTTGAGTCTCTTTCAAGGTGGAATCACAAGTATCCACAAAATTTGGAGGCAATTGGACATCTATAGCCTGAGATTCATTGTTGACAATTTCTGGCTCATCGGGACATGTCAAGTTGTCTTGACTAGGCTCAACAAATGGAGGCTCTTGAAGGCATTCATCCTCTGATTCCTTACTCTCAAATGAGTCATAAGAAACATCAAAATTAACACTAGAATCATTGGTTGTGACCTGAGCACCGCCGGAAACAAGTGGCGTTTTGGTGCTAGAAAACACTATTAGTGGTGGTGCTTCGGTATAGGCTGTATGGGAAGCCTCCTCGATGGCTATTGCAACTAAGGTCTCCTACTCCACTTCAGGTGGAATTAATCTCCTAATAGAATCAATTACATCATCTCTTTGCTGAACTTTGTAGTAAAACTTTTGAGCAACTCTTACCAACTCATCGACATCATCTCTTGGTTGGCCCCTTAGGTATAACTGAAATGAAGGCTCCAAACCAGCCAAGAACCGTGGACATAAAATATGTCATGGCGTTGGAATTCCAGTGAAGGTGGCTAATTCTTCAAGGTCCATGAAGAAAGAAAGCGGGGACCTAGTGCCTTGGTGGAAATTGTTGAGCATTGCCATACGTCTTGCATGCTCGAATGGGACAAATGCTCTGCGCATAGCAAATCTTAATTCCTGCCAAATTTTGATGGAGCGATGTCCTTGAGTACGACGGTAATGAACAACATCAACCCACCAATTATAAGCAACGCCTCAAAACGAGTGAGTGATCAATTCCATACATTGATCATCAAGATAACCATAATAGTCCAAATAAGAAGTAGTTTCTTCTTCCCAAGCAAAATAATGTTGATGATCAACAACACCATAGCACAATCGAAATTCACTTGATTGAATCATGATAATTTAGCCAGATAATTTACCGAATTTGAGGCTGAATTTGAGGCTTCTCCTTGGGGAACAAGAAAAGACTCGGTTTTGCACTTTGAAAACAAGGTCTTCACGCGGCTGGATGACACTTATCTTACACAGCACACAACTCACAAAAGGCTTCACTTTGTCCTTTAATCAATCAACAAACAAACTTGGAAGGCACTCTAAGAGAACACAACAAACACAAGGTTTGATGACTTGCGCGGCAAGGTGTTCGCGGTGGGCGATGGAGATTGAGTACTACTGAGTATTCTGAGTTTTTCGGGGGCCAAACGATGTCCGTTTTTGACGGATTTTATATGCCTAGACTCGTATCAAAATTATCTACAAGATTGTGCAATTACATTCCAGAAATTACCTTCAAAAATTTTCGTAAAAAGGCCAGAAGTTTTGACAATAGTGCACGGTGAAACTTCTTTGCAAGGTTTGATGCCAACAGTGATGTTGGTGTTGATGCAACCGATTTCTTCCGTCAATAATGGCTTCAACAATGAGAATCAAAACCCAAAATCTTTGGGCTCTGATACCAATTGATACGTGACAACCTTCGGGATGAAGATGATCGTGAGAAGAATTACCTAGGGTATAGAATTGAAACAAGAACGAATTGGTGATGATGATCGTAGAGATTTGAATGCTTGAATAATAGTTGCTTTAATTGCCCTATTGAATGAAAATAACAACTATCTATAACTATATATTAAAGCTATACCTTTTCGAGCCACCAGAACGATTCTGACCCCACCTCATATTTAAAAAAATATCAATTTCTATTATTATAACTTCTTTTGATTATATTCTTTTTAAACTATTTAAATTTATCTCTAACATCAAAAAAATATCTATTTAGTATAACAATATCTTTTGAAAGCTTCCTTATATAAGTATTTAAAATTAAAGATAAAATATTTTAAATATTTTAAAATAAATATAAATCTTTTAGCATATATCTTTTGACGAATTTATTTATAATTACATATTGATTTTCTTTTATAATATGTTAAATTAAATTAATTAAATTTTAAATATCTTATATAATTAAATTCACTTTATCTTTCATACTTTATTATATCATTTTATTAAGTTAACTATTACTCTGGGGTATTTCTTAAGTTCTTATCTCTTCCATATTTGAATATATAAATTTTTTTGTTCATATTTTATCTTATTTTTTTAATTAAATATCTATGAAATATTATCTAGGAAAAAGAGAAATTTAATTATTTTATTTTAATAATATCTTCATTCTCAACATTAAATTTAATCATTTATATTGATTAAATTTTTTTACATTATACGAGTAATAAATTACATATATTAAATTTTATATTGCATTTGAATATATAAATTACGTATATTAAATTTTATAATCTCTAAAAATAGTGAATCCTAGTCGTACATAGTACGACGGGTACATCTAGTTTAAAGAAAATACAAGGTAAAGTTGTCTTGGAGAATAAGTCAAAGAGTTCAACCCTAGAAAGGTAGAAAGGTCCTTTTCATGTTTTCCAAAATAGCATATAATAATACTAGAAAGTATATCTAAGTCCTCTTACCTTAATTAAATCAAATAGATAAATATCTGACTTAAAAGATAGGGAAACTATCCTAACAAATCCTAAAAAGACAAAAGGTATTAATAAAATAGGAAAGAATATTCCAAACAACTAACAATGATCCTAGGCTGAAAATCCTTCCATAAAAACGTCTCTTATTAATATTATGAATATAGATATTTAAACTAAAGATAAGATTCTCGTAACACTTAAACAACTCTCAGTAAATTGCATTTTTAGGCCCTTTGCTGTTGGATTCTAGATTTGATGTAAACTACAAAGTTGTAGATCTTTTAATTATCTTTCCAAAACATACTTAACGGACTTGAGATGAATTTTCTAGCCCAAGTTATGACCATTTTACTGAGCATTGTTTTAAATTTGATGGGCTGCTTAACTTCCGAACTTTTATGACTTTATCCTCTTTCTTGGTGGCCTTGGACGCCATTGATGAAGATCTTCAACAGATAATATCAAGTCCTTAAAGGTATTCTTCAACTTGAATACCCGAGACCTTGGAAAAGGTCTTGTTCTTGGCCTTCGAGACACCTTGTTTGCAACCTTATTTTTTTCATGGTCTTTTGATTGCTATTACTAGCCACTGAGATCGCCTAGGCTCCCATCTAGAACTGCATAGGACACCGTTTAGGTCGTCTAGGCACCAGGTGGTCCCTCTCCGCCCAACATATGCCTAGCATTTTTTAGAACATTGGGTATTGAGCACCAAATTGACTTGGTGCCCGGTGCCTCTTTACCAAATCGGGCTTCATACAAGGTGGGACCCGAAGAAACAAAGGAGCTTCAAGGATAAGTTCAAAAGCTTCTAGATCGAGTCTATGTGTGTGAGTCTCTTAGCCCTTGCACCATACCGGTTATTGGTCCCAAAGTAAGACGGACCATGGAGGATGTGTTTCGATTGTAGATCCATAAATCAAATCACAATCAAATATAGGCATTCCCGCGCCTCGATGACATGCTAAATAAGCTACATGACACTACTGTCTTTTCCAAAATTGACTTGAAAAGTGGTTACCACCAAATAATAATGAAAGAAGGAGATGAACAGAAGACCGCTTTCAAGACTAAGTATGGGTTTTACGAGTGGATTATCATGCCATTCGGGCTCACTAATTCACCATCTACCTTTATGAGGCTCATGAATCATGTACTTTAGGAATTTTTGGGAAAATTTGTTGTTGTCTACGTCGATGAAATTTTAGTCTATTCCCGCATCCTTGAAAAAAATATTAAGCACCTTCTCCAAGTTTTGACACGCCGAAGGAAGGAGTCCCTTTTCGAAAACTTGGCCAAATGCACCTTTTGCTCGCCATCCACCACTTTCTCAGCTATGTGGTGTCTAAAGACGGCTTGAGTGTCGATGAAAACAAAATTAAAGCTATTATAGAGTGGCCAATTCCAATATCATCCACCAAGGTTAGATCTTTCCTTTGACTTGTCAGTTTCTATAGAAGATTTATGAGATATTTTTCTACAATTGTTGCCGCCTTGCACAACTTGACTAAGAAAGGGACCGAATTTAAATGGAAGCAACATCATGAGGTATCTTTCATAGATCTTAAGGAATCCTTGTGTAATGATCCTCTCTTACAACTCCTGAATTTCTCCAAGACATTTGAGATTGAGTATGACACCTCGAACATCGGCATAGGTGGAGTTTTACACCTAGAAAAGTGGCCCATTGCCTAATTTAGTGAGACATTATCCGGAGCTCAATTAAATTATCCGACATATGATAAGGAGATTTATGCTCTTATTCGTGTGTTGAAAATGTGGGCATACTACCTTTGGCCACATGAGTTTGTGATCCACTTAGACCATGCGCCACTTAGTTATTTGAAGAGCCAAGCAACATTGCACCGCCGACATGCATGTTGGGTGGAGTTTCTAGAGACATTTCTTATGTGGTCGTCCATAAGAAAGGGAAAGACCATGTGGTGGCTGCCGCATTGTCTAGGAGGTACACCTTAATCATTCATATACAAACTAAAATGCTATGATTTAGTTTAATTAAGGAGCTATGTTTGCATGATTCATCTTCTCTCCTCTTTTTGAGTCATGTCTCTCTTCTCCTTCTCATGAGCATGATGGTTTCTTTTTGAGTGATGGTTACTTGTATAAGGAGAGACACCTTTGCATCCCGAGTTCTTCTATTAGACTTGCTTTGATTAGGGAAGCACATGATGGACGAGGCCACTTTATGGTTCAAAAGTCAATAAGTGCCCTTCGAGAACACTTCCTTTCGCCACATATGCTTAGTCAAGTGACAAGGTACGTGCGTGCTTTTATCACATTCCAAAAGGCCAGTCCACTTCTCATGCTCATGGCCTTTACATGCCATTGCCGATTCCACAAGGGCCTTGGGAAGATCTTTCTAGGGACTTCATTGTTGGCCTTCCCGTGACTAGGAAAGGAAGGGACTCGATATTCGTTATAGTGGACAAGTTTTCAAAAATGGCCCATTTTGTCGCTTGTAAGTCCACGAATAGCGTCGTTGAGATTGTAGAACTCTTCTATGATAATGTCGTGTGTAACATCCCCGACCAAAAATGCATACGTCATTCGGCATTCATATAAGATTAAGAGCATATGCATAGCATATTGGCATGACATATAGTGAATTTTTAAAAGTAATATTTATTTTCGAATTATATTTTAAAAAGTTTTTAAGAAAAAATTAATTATTAATTATTTCAGGGTAGAGTTTGTAGTAAAGGAGATTTGAGGGTGAAAAGTGTAATTTCCTATAAAAGTTAGCTGACTCTCTTGCCGACTTCGGCCTTATACATATATTGTGATTTGGATCTGTTGGGACGTTGTTGGGACCTCTGGTTCTAAACAACAGATCAACGATATCATTCTCCGAGTTTTGATAATGACAAACACCATAAGGAAGTAATGTGGTTTGTTCAAGTATTTCTAAGGAAAGCAGGTACAGCCAAGAACTCCCATGAATGACTAAAAGCCACAGAAGCTCACAATGAAGAGTTTCCACCAAGGGAATTCTGAAGAGGAAAGTTCCCATGAAATGGGAACTCCTAGAAATGATCAAGAGAACACAAGCTTACAACGATGAATAGTTTTCATCAAGGGAACTCTGAACAAGACAGTTCCCATGACATGGGAACTCACATGTGAGGAAAGTACAACTTGGGCATCAAGCAAAGGGCATTTTGGACACAAAAGAAAGATGCGACTGCCCAAGCTCATCTGGACTATAAAGCCAAATGAATAGTACTCGGATTGAGCACTTCTCCCAGAACTCACAAACACCCACACCAGAGAAAAGAAAGAAAATGAAGAGAAGTCCCCGCCGGCGAGTGTGTGATCTCGACGAAGGAGAAGCCGAAGTTCCCAGAGGCAAGGGAACTGAGAAGTCGGTGTAAGGTTTGAGTTATTTGTATTTTGCTGTTGTGAGCTTAGGAACTCAGTTGAGAGGATTTACTAGTGTTGCTAGAGTTAGGAAGAACTCGTAGGAACAGAGAAGTGTGAATCCGGCTGTTGTAACTAAGGAACAAAGCAATCAATATAAGTAAGTCATTCAAAATCCTCCAAGCGGAGGTAGAGGTTTACCCATACAACTAGTTGGTTATAGTGGGGTTCCTCTATAAGGGAATTGCGTTCTTTACTGCTTTTAATATTTGCGCTTAATTACTTCCGCTGCCTTGGGAACAGCTTAACAGCCAGTTCCCAAGCTCTTTGCTAACGGTTTATGATCCAACAATTGGTATCAGAGCGGGTTTGCTCTAGATTTGTGTTAGCATCGCAGGTATCAATTGGCTCAGGAACTTACTCAGGTGGGGAACAACACTAGTAAGCCGCCTAGGCTTATTACAAGAAGATTCGAAAGTTGGCAACGCGACATGAAGGATTGGATGCGTGGCCAAGACTACCAAGCCTGGTGTGTTATCGAGAGAGGCAACTTTGAAATTGACCCAGCTATAGTCAACGACCTCACCTAGTGGGGACCCAACGAATACAAGTGTATGGAGGCAAACTACAAGGCCAAACAGTACCTGAAGAGGTCCATGTGCGTACAAGACTGTGACAGGGTAGCAAATCTTGACACAGCTAAGGAAATATGGGAAGCCATCCAACAAATGCACGTTGGGAACTCAGATCTCCGAGAAGATCTTCAGATGAATGCAAAAAGGGAGTTCTACAACTTCCAAATGGAGATGGGAGAGTCTGTTGATAGCTACCAATCCTGATTTGAAGGACTTTGCACCAAAATGGAAGGCTTGGGGATCACCAAAGAAGAAATCACCTATAAGATGAAGGTCCAACAGCTCTTCAACGGATTGACTGGAGAATGGGCAAACGAGAGAACAATGTTCAAGGAGAATCCGGAAAATAGAACACTCATGCTCCATCAAGTGTTTGGAAAGCTAGTGGGACACGAGAAGAGAAAGATCGATGATAAGGAACAGACTCGAGCTCATCGAGGGATCGCACTCAAGATTGAGAAGATGCTCAAATCAACTCAAGAACAACACGAAGACTCCGAAGAAGAAGAGGATGAGGAGCTAGTTCTCGTAACAAAGGCTCTTCGGAACTTCTACAAAGGAAAGCTCCAAAGGAACAGTGGGAACTGGGGAAAAGGACAGAGTTCCCAAAGAAAACCCGCAGAGAAGGACCTCTCGGATGTCACATGTTACAAGTGCAACAAGAAAGGACACTTCGCTAGGGGATTGCCCACAGGGAACTGACGGCCGGAAGCAAGGGAAAAAGGCCTACATCGCCACCTGGAGCGATGATGAAGACGAAGATCCCGAGTCATGGGCACTCCTAGACATGTGTGGAATGGCCATAGGAGAAACCACTAGGGAACAACCTAGTGAGGTAACCACTGAAACTGTTCTTGCTTCTTTGAATAATTATGAAAAACCTGAGCTGTTGAAAATTCTTTCAAGTCTTGTCAAAGATAACATAAAACTGCAAAACAAGTTGGAAAAACAGGAACACATAAATGCTCAATTAGTTGGTCTTGAACCCTGTCCCAACTGCATATCCCTTCTTGAAAAACTCAAGTCCCATGTGTCTCACATCGTAGATCTAGAAAATGAAATCAAAACTCTAGAGAAAGATGAGAGCACCCTATTGCAAAACCTGAGTAAGACTCTCGAACATCTTGAAGCTTCTAGTTCCCAAATCAAGTTTGTCCCAGCCAAACACGGCATAGGATACAAAACTGAGAGCTCAAAGAACGGAAAGTCACCCCTGAGTGAACATGAAATCCATGAGTGTAGGGCCTTAGAACTCCAATGTGAGATACAGAAAAATGCTCATCTTGAGGAGAAAATCAGGGTCCTAGATAGTGGGAACTATGGTGAGAGAGATTATTACACTGGGAACACTGGACATAGACTTTATGTCCAAATTGCTAAGGGAATTGGGTCACGGGTGTACAATAAGGAAACCATGGATAGGAACAGAATACAGAGACCACACCCAAAGTACTACCTGGGAGAATACTATAAGACGTGCTGGAACTGTGGTGCTCATGGGCACTACAAGGAAGCATGTCCCAAGAAGACAGCCCAAACCCTTAGAAACCGTGAGTTCCTAAACAAACAAAAACATCATGCTAATCACCCAAGGAACTCCAACTCTCAAACCTTTCATGATATCAACATCGCTGACTATGTTGTAAATAAGAATATTTTCCCTTGCAAGGGACCGGGCAAGAGTCATCTTGCCTGGGTCTCAAAACACTAACTTTACCTTGTAGGTGGTAGTGAGAGGGAACAATGCATGGTTCATAGATAGTGGATGCTCGAACCATATGACCGGAAACAAAGATATCCTCATCTCACTCCACACTCATGCTGAAGGAGGCCACGTCTCATTTGGCAATAAAAACAAGGGAGAAGTAATTGGAAAGGGAGAAGTGTTGCTAAATAGATCAATCAAAATCAGCAATGTCAACCTGGTGAAAGATCTGGGATAAAACCTCTTAAGTGTTGCCCAGATGTGTGATCAAGGGAACAACGTTGTCACCTTCGACTCAGAAGAATGCCTAGTCATCAACAAAAAGACCAACAAAGTGATTCTGAGAGGAAGAAGGCACAACAACGTTTATGTAGTAGATACAGAATTTGAACCACCAATGAAGTTGTGTCTTGCGAGTTCCCACGATGATACGGAACTCTGGCACCGAAGACTGGGACATGCAGGTGTCAATCAAATTCTGAAGCTCTATCTACAGGATTTGGTCATTGGTCTTCCTCGAATCAATCTAGAAGGACTCCAAATGTGTGAGGCATGCGTTCGAGGGAAACAGACTAGGAACTCTTTCAAACCCAAACAGGTGGTGAGCACAAGCAGGCCTTTAGAGCTAATTCACATGGATCTGGTGGAAAAAGGTACATGTACGTCTTAATTGATGATTTTTCTAGATTCACCTGGGTTATTTTCTTGAAGGCAAAATCACAAGCTTTTGAAGAATTCGAGCCTTTCATCAAAAGAACAGAAGTAAGCATGGGGCTAAAGCTGAAAGCCATCAGGTCTGATCATGGAACTAAGCTTCAAAACTCAGAGTTCCTCAACTTCTGTGACAAACATGGGATCTCTCACAACTTCTCAGTCCCTCGCACTCCTCAGCAAAACAGAGTGGTCGAGAGAAAGAATAGGACCTTGGAGGACTTGGCCAAAACCATGATGATTGAAAGCAGAGTTCCTGAGTATTTCTGGGCTGAAGCCATCGCTACAGCTACATACATCTTGAACCGAGCCATGACAAGGCCTTTGATCAAGAAGACATCCTACGAGCTCATCAAGGGGAGAAAACCAAACATCTCCCATCTAAGGACCTTCGGATGCACATGCTTTGTACACAACAATGGCAAAGACAACCTTGGAAAATTCGATCCTAGAAGTGATGAAGGGATCTTCCTGGGATACTCATCACAAAGCAAGGCTTACAAGGTCTGCAATAAGAGGACCAAGAAGATAGAAGAAAGCATCCATGTCATCTTCAATGAGAAATCTGTAAAGATGGGAACAGAGACCCAAGGGAAGGGAACTCTGTTCAAACTGGTCAGACAAGAAGACGATGATGATGACGATGATGAGCCAAGGAAGAGGGATGAAGACTATCCAATTGCAAGCAACATCCCACAATCAGGGAACAATGACGAAGATCCAACTCTCACTGATCAAATCTCCCTCGAGGTTCCCTCTTCAGAAGAACTACAAGATACCTCCAACTCTCTTGTTCCCCAAGACAATACCCTCCAGAATCAAGTGTTCAGGGGGAAAAAAGAGGGAACCTGCCAGGAATCTCTGAAGAAACACTCAATGAAGAAGTTGAAGATGAGTGTTCCCATGAAAAGGAAGCCTCCACGGAAGATGACACAAGTGCAAGGGAACCCACTCATACAAGAAACTTTCAACAAAGGAAGGACCATCCCATTGAGAACATCATCTCCCCTTATGATAAAGGTGTACAAACTCGTTCCTCTCTCAATAACTTTTGTGCTTTTAACGCGTTTGTTTCAATGGTGGAACCTAAAAGTATCAAAGAAGCTTTGAAGGACCCAGATTGGATCCAGGCCATGCAAGAGGAGCTTCACCAATTCGAGAGGAACAAAGTTTGGAAGCTAGTTCCTAGGCCCAAGAACAAGAACATCATAGGAACTCGATGGGTTTTTAGAAACAAGCTCGATGATACTGGGGTTGTAGCAAGGAACAAGGCTAGACTGGTCACACAAGGCTACAGGCAAGAGGAAGGAATCGATTACGATGAGACCTTTGCACCGGTTGCTAGGATTGAAGCCATCAGACTTCTCATTGCCTATGTTGCTCACAAGGGATTCAAGCTTTATCAAATGGATGTGAAAACATCCATCCTCAATGGACATCTCAAGGAAGAAGTATATGTGGCCCAACCCCCAGGATTCGAAGATGAGAAGCTACCCAACCATGTCTACTTCCTGGAGAGGGCCCTCTACGGACTCAAACAAGCTCCCCGAGCTTGGTATGACAGGTTTGCTCAATTCCTCTTGTCCCATGGATACCTTCGAGGTTCCATAGACAAGACTTTGTTTTTAAAGAAAGAGTCTAAAGACATCTTGATTGTGCAAGTATATGTTGATGACATTGTTTTTGGAGCAACTAACGAAACTCTTGTAGAGAACTTTAAGGACCTCATGAGCAGTGAGTTTGAGATGAGTCTCATTGGGGAACTCACGTTCTTCCTGGGACTTCAAATATCTCAAACCAAGGAGGGAACAAAAATTCATCAACAGAAATACATCAAGGAAATGCTCGTAAAGTATGGGATGGAACACTCCAAGCCCATTGACACTCCCATCTCACCAAATTCAAGGCTCAATGCGCATGAAACAGGTATTAGTGTGGACCAAAGGAACTATCGAGGTATGATTGGGTCCCTTCTCTACTTAACAGCTAGTAGACCTGATATCATGTTCTTTGTATATCTTTGTGCTCGTTTTCAAGCTAACCCTATGGAATCACACCTGAAAGAGGTGAAGAGGATTTTCAGGTATCTCAAAGGGAACGATAACTTGTGCCTCTGGTATCCAAGGAACAGTTCCCTTGAGCTCATTGCATACACAGATGCGGATTTTGTAGGGCACCTGGTTGATAGAAAGAGCACATCAGGAATGGCCCAGTTCCTAGGGTCATGCTTAGTCTCATGGGGATCTAAAAAGCAAAACTCAGTGGCACTCTCCACAACTGAAGAAGAATATGTGGCTGCCGCATCTTGTTGTTCCCAAGTTCTATGGCTTAAGTCACAACTCCAGGATTACGGTATGTCTTTTGGCCCAATTCCCATACTTTGTGATAACACTAGTGCCATAAACATTTCCAAAAATCTTGTGCATCATTCTAGAACTAAGCATATAGATATAAGGCATCACTTTCTACGTGACAATGTTGAAAGTGGGAACATCTCGATGGAACACTGTAGAACTGAAGAGCAAATTGCGGACATTCTCACCAAAGCTTTAGACAGACGTCCCTACTAGCGTTTTCGAATGCTTCTAGGGATGATAACTCTAAACTAAACAAGTCCCTGTTTGTCTCTCTCTCAATGCCTAACTAGTTTATCTAAGATTTCATGATAGGGAACTTGGACTTATTGCTTTCACTATGCCATGATTACTAGTCTAAAGTTAAATGTGTACAAGGGAACCTTATTTCTTTTGGCCCAACATGATCAACCAGAGTTCCCTTTATCCCTCTTTACAAGCCACCATGACGGTTGATCATATAACCTACCCTAATCCAGGGACCAGACAAACGGTTCTCATGAGCCACAATATTTACTCCTTTATTGAGTCGCAAATTGTCTGGTTCCCTTTTGAGTTCCCTAGCCCCACAAAAGGATGAGTGTGAAGTTCCCTTAACCACTTCACTCTCCCTGACCTTGATAAGATCATGTGAACTGATACATACTAGCAAGGGAACGCTGACTCATCTACGAAGAAGAACCGTCACTTGGGAAGCGGATTTTTCTGTCAGAAGCTCTGAAGCGTTAAGGGCCAAGTATTCAAATTTTGAAAGGACTTCCCTAGAGATCGTGACGCGTGTCTAAAGGCGTGCTATAGAAGTTGAAACGACGCCCCACGTTCATTGGGCAACGGTTATCGAGGTTTTCCCACTTCCCTTTCTACCCTTCGCCCCTTCTCTCCTTAAAACCCTCATTTACCATTTTTGGGCTCTTATTCCATCTTCCACCTCTGTCATTCTTCTTCTCCACATCCCTTTCACTCTCTTTATAAAGAAACCTCCAAATTCTTCTCTCCTTCCCAAAACCTTACAAAAATGGCCCCTCAACACACCTTCGCCCAGATCAAAGATTGGGTGCTTGCAAACCCCAGAGTTCTCTTCATCTCTCAATTAAAAGAGATTGAGAAAGAGCAAGAACCAGTTATGAAAGACGTACTCATCCAAGGGCTCTACAACCAAGTAAGCCCTTTCTTGCCACCACCTCCTCCGGCCAACGACACTCTGGCCTGGACATCTTCCACCACCTCCTCTGAATCCCTTCCTCCTCCCTCAACCACCAACATCTCCTCCGGAATTGTCATTGTTGACAGTTTCGGAGATGCTCGTCCCTCCATTAATGAGAAACCCAGAAAATCCAAACACCACCATTCATCGAAACGACGCCACTCCTCCAAAGACCCCTCAAAACCCAAAAAATCCAAACATTCCAAAGATCCCTCCAAATCCAAAAAACGCAAACACTCTGAGGTCTCTGAATTTTCGAAGCCCAGAAAGAAATCCTTCTTCACCATTGACGATTACTTGAACTGCTCCAAGGACAGTTCCTGTGTCGCCAAACCCCCCTTCATCTTCCACTCGGACTCTGGGACCTCCCAATCCCAGAGTCAACTCCCTTCTTCTTCTTCCCTCCCTCTTCCTATAACTGAGGGACCTCCCAGATCTCTCCCCTCAAAACAACAGACTCCTCCACCACCTCCTTCAGTTCCCACAACAATGGGAACTCCAACTCCACTTCCACCTCACAAAACTCCTTCCCCTCCTTCCTCACTACAACACACATCCATCCATCCCACTCCTACCTCGGGGATCTCTACTCCCCAGGTTACCAAAACCACTCTTCCTCCTCCCCCTTCTACACAACTCTCTACTCCCCTTTCTTCTTCTCTTCCTTCTTCCACCACATCCCCTACCACCACAAAACTCCCCTCTCCCTCTCCATCCAAAACTACCGTCGCCCTTACTTCGGACGACGATAGCCTCCCTCTCTCTGTGGTCATCGGGAAAATGACCCAGGACCCTCCTCCCCTCATCATGGGAACTGTCGAGGAGGAGGCCCAGCTCAAGGCCATAGAAGAAGAGCTCAACAACGACCCCTCTGAACACACAACTGACCAAGGGACCAAGTTCCCAGGGAAGGTGGCTCTTGAAGAGCCCACGGAGAAAAGGGACCCAGCACTAGTTGGTGGTGCTGGGGCAACTACAAGTCATCCCGAAGATGACGCGGAGGGCTCAAGCTCGAGCTCCTCCGAGGAAGAAGGGACCTCCCATGATGAGGTCGGAGAAGAAGAAGAAGAAGAGGCTCCAGCTGCTAAGGAGCGAGCACGGATCCCAACACCTGGACACCAAATGGTGGTGTCCACGGGTTCCCAACAGCCAAGGGAACGCGTGCTAATGATTGAAGCGGCTGCACCCCCTCAGCAAAAAGGACCTTGCACGGTCTCTAGGGGGAACACTTCTAAGAGCACCACAAAGAAGGGGAAGGGGACTTCTTCAACAAGGCACCCTGTGGACGAACGTCGAAAGCTCATTCCTCCACTTATCATTTCTGAAGATGTGCTCAACGACAATGGCCTAGGGGAACTGTGGGACATAATCAAGGCCCAGGGCTGGGAGAACCTCTGCAAGGAAACTGTGAGTGTAGATCCCTCACAAGTGCGTCAGTTCTACAATAACTTCACCATCTCCAATGACTGCACTCAGAGAACTCTCTCCCACGAAGGCGACGAGTTTATATTTACTATGTCCACAATCTGCCTTCAGCTCCAGGTCCCAGTTCAAGGACTCAACGAGATGCCCAACAAACTCTAGGGCGACTTCAACAGCGCCGAGGTGTACAACACTATCTTTGAGTTCGAATTCCCTCTAAAGTGCCCTCGACTCACCATCTGTCCCTGGTCCCCAAGATTGCTCACCAATTCATTATCAATGTGGTGATCCCTCGCCAGGAGAAGCGTCTGGTCGTCAATATCCCCGATGCCATCATCCTCTATCACTTCCTCCTCAAGAAGCCCATCAACCTTCCCAGAATCATACTTGGGCATATGGAGAAGTGTATGGCTTCCAAGTCCCATTCCCTTCCCTACTCTGGGCTGATAAAGAAGCTGCTACAAAAAGAGGGTCTCTACGATGCCTCTAAGGAGGAAATAGTGCTTGGAAGGGAACTGGACATCTCAGTTGTCCAGAAGATGAGGCACTCAGAGCTTGTAGAGGAAGCGGCTCAACTGGAGTCTGGTGAAGAAGGGAACTCTCAAGTGTTACTTCGCATTGCCAACACCCTCGACCAGATTGCCAAGGATCAAGCAACATTGGCTAGGGGACAAGAAAAACTCACACAAGTCCTGACGCGCCTCTGTCATGCACTGTTCCCCACAGCCCCATGATCTCTCCTTCTCTTTTTCCCTTAATCCAAACATGACCAAAAAAATTTACTTGAGTTCCCCTTGTACATATTTTTCTTAAGTAATGAATTGGTTTTTAATTTGATTGCGTGTTCCTTTCTTCCTTATTATTGCTTTGCTTGTTTTCGATATGTCAAAAGGGGGAAAGACAAAAAATGCGAGATGAGTTAAAAGTTTAAGTTATCACAGAACATGCATAAGCTAAGGGGGAACAATTGCATAAAAAGCTAAGTAAGAACTAAGTGTCTCACCAAAAGCGGCTCCCTAAATCTAAGTGTTTCACTAGAAGTGACTCCCCAAAATCACACTTAGGAACTCATCAGCATATCATTCATTGAAATACTTGCATATTTTGTGATGGGTTTGTCATCATCAAAAAGGGGGAAATTGTTGGGACCTCTGGTTCTAAACAACGGATCAACGATATCATTCTCCGAGCTTTGATAATGACAAACACCATAAGGAACTAATGTGGTTTGTTCAAGTATTTCTGAGGGAAGCAGGTTAGCCAAGAACTCCCATGAATGACTAAAAGCCACAGATTCTCACAATGAAGAGTTTTCGCCAAGGGAACTCTGAAGAGGAAAGTTCCCATGAAATGGGAACTCCCAGAAATAATTAAGAGAACACAAGCTTACAACGATGAATAGTTTCCATCAAGGGAACTCTGAACAAGACAATTCCCATGACATGGGAACTCACATGTGAGGACAACGACCGTTCAGCGCAGATCGCGGGATTTTGTCTTGGACAGCCCGAAGGAACAGTAAGGATCAGACTGTCACGCTTGATCCAATGGTCCGATTGATCCAAGAAGTTGACCTAGTTCAAACCAAAGTCACATGTGAAGAAAGTACAACTTGGGCATCAAGAAAAGGGCATTTTGGACACAAACGAAAGATGCGACTGTCCAAGCTCACCTGAACTATAAAGCCAAATGAATAGTACTCGGATTGAGCACTTCTCCCAGAACTCACAAACACCCACACCAGAGAAAAGAAAGAAAAGGAAGAGAAGTCCCCGCCGGCGAGTGTGTGATCTCGACGATGAAGAAGCCGAAGTTCCCAGAGGCAAGGGAACTGAGAAGTCGGTGTAAGGTTTGAGTTATTTGTATTTTGCTGTTGTGAGCTTAGGAACTTAGTTGAGAGGATTTACTAGTGTTGCTAGAGTTAGGAAGAACTCGTAGGAACAGAGAAGTATGAATCCGGTTGTTGTAACTAAGGAACAAAGCAATCAATATAAGTAAGTCATTCAAAATCCTCCAAGCGGAGGTAGAGGTTTACCCATACAACTAGTTGGTTGTAGTGGGGTTCCTCTATAAGGGAACTGCGTTCTTTACTGCTTTTAATACTTGCGCTTAATTACTTCTGCTGCCTTGGAAACAGCTTAACAGCCAGTTCCCAAGCTCTTTGCTAACTGTTTACGATCCAACAGGATCACTTTCTCATTAAGCTACGAGAGTCAAAAAAAAAAGAGAGAGAAAAGTTGAAATGTGAATTAAGAGCATGTATTTGATTTTGTTTGTATTTGTTGGACATGGTACAAGATTTCTTCAATCGGGTTTTAATCTTGAAGTACAAGCGTGTTTTGGTAAGTTTTTAATTAGTTAATGGTTTATCTGGATTTTCCTAATTTTTCCAGATCTAGATCTATTGTTGATTTTGATTCGAAAATCAGTCGATTTATAGTTCTCAGAGGGTGTTTTCGATATCGGATTTATATTTGGTAAAAGATTTTAGAGTAATTTAGGGTTTTTCTTGTAATGATATTAGGGAGCCCTTTGATCAAGTTTTTCAAAAAAATTTGAACTAGAAAAATGTTCTTCTATATATATAGTTTATTGTTGTCAAGTTTGAAAGGATTTGGAATTTTGCATAAGAAGTTATAATGCATTTTGGCATTTTATTGCATTTAGGGTTAGGATTTGTAAGAGTGAATAGCCTAATTTGCATTGGGTTACATATAGGAGCCCAAGTAATAGACCGTGGTCAGAGTCAAGGGGGAAAATATAGTATCTGTCTTAAACAGGTGAGTATAGACCGAAGATTCAACCCTATGTGCTATATGTGCTATATGAATATATGGATATATGCGCTATATGTGGTATATGAGGTATATGCGCTATATGTGTTATATGAACTATATGGATATATGTGTTATATTGATTATATGGATAGATGTGATAGCTTTGAAATTTCCAGAGTTGTTTGCACAAAAGGTATGTTAACAGATGGCATATGATATATGGTTACAAGATGTACTTGATTGCATAGCATATTGCATGAGATTTAAAGGACCTGTGACTGTCTTGCCCTGAACTGTAATGAGGAAATCTTCGGATTTCTTTCTTAACGCATACATGATCTTCGGATCATACAGGACCTACGGGTCAATGAGGAGATCTTCGGATTTCTTTCTTAAAGGGGACCATAAGAGTCCATGTACAATAAACCCGGGGCAGATTCAAACTTGAACAGTTCACAAAATAATGAATCGAATACATCCGCACTTGCATTTGCATAGTAAATTCGTATATGACATATATAATATGTATGAATATGTATATTGACCAATTGTTGGCATTGTGTGAAATAATTGATGATGGTTTGTATTCACTGAGTATGCGACTCACGTAAATCGTAAAATAATTTTTTTTCAGGTTCAGCTAGTCTTACATATGTGTATCCGTTTAGAGGTCACATTCATACAGGTCGGCCGGCTAAAGCTTAATGCAACCTTCTCCTCCTCATTTTGCATCATAGACATATATGAGTTGTGATAGAAGTTAGAATAATAGATGTTTTAGTATAAGAAGTGATTGCAAATGTATGTGTGCAACCTTTTATGGTTGTGGCTTTCTGCTTTGTGCTTCCATGGATAGTTGCTATATGTGAATTATCTGTTTATATAGGAAAAAAAAGTTATTACTAAAGTATACGTCATAGGGTATGAGGGTGTCACAGTTAGTTTTTGGTATTAGAGCAGGGATATGATTCTTTAAGGGCATGCATTCATAAGCATATGTAATTGACAGTAGATTGCATTCATGAGCATAATGCATAAAGGAGAGAAGGTTCAGTCATGCCATGTCAGTCTATAAGAGCATTTCATACAAAACAACATGAGCATTCATTTCATACACATGAAACATTTGGAGAGAAAGTACAGAGGAAATGGTAAAGGTACGTACAGTATATTGAGAATGTATAATATGAGTGGATACAGTAGAGTTACCGGTTGATCCGATTTTTCTATTTCTATATGAGTTTGATGTTATACTGGGTATAGACTGGTTGTCAAGACGTCATGCTAAAGTGGATTGTTATACCAAAGAGGTAGCGATAGACTCGATTGGGAGTTCTAGAATAATTTTCTATGTTGACAGATAAATGGTATCGACTTGCTTAATATCTGCAACAATAGCTTTTCGCATGATCAAAGAGAGATCTGAGGCATATCTGGTCCATGTTATAGATCGTACAGTTGAATGTGATAAAGTTGGAGGTATTTCAGTTGTTAAAGATTTTCCTAATATGTTTCCAAAGCATCTTCCTGGATTGCCACCTGATAGAGAGATAGAGTTTACTATGAAATTAATGTCAAGTACTGCATCGATTTCTATTCTTCCATGTTGGATGGCTCTTCTAGAGTTACAGGAACTGAAGAAACAATTACAGGATTTGTTGGACAAAGTATTCATTAGGGCTAGTGTATCTTATGACTTTGCATAGATTACAGAATGTTGAGTCAGGTGGCAGTGAAGAACAAATATCCATTGCCAAGAATAGATGATGTATTTGATCAACTTCAGTGTGCAAAGGTGTTTTCAAAGATAGACCTTCGGTCAGGATATCATCAATTAAAGATAGCTAAAGATGACATTAGCAAGACAACATTCAGAACTCGATATGGGCATTATGAGTGTCTGGTAATTCTATTTGGTTTGACTAATGCACCAGCAAAACTTATGCCTTTGATGAACAAGGTATTTCAACCTTTTCTAGACAGAGTTGTGATCATCTTTATTGATGATATATTAGTGTATTCACGAAGTATAGAGGAGCATGTTGATCATTTGCGTACTGTGTTACAAGTCTTGAGGGAAAAACAGTTGTTTGCTAAACTGAGAAAGTGTGAATTCTGGTTGGATCATATGGTATTTTTAGGACATATAGTATTTGGAAGAGGTATAGAGGATTGATTCTAAAAAGTTTGAAGCAGTGGTAAATTGGAAAGCATCAACTACAGTTACAGAAGTTCGTATCTTTCTTAGTATGACTGGATACTACAGACTATTAGTGGAAGGATTCTCTATTATAGTTGCACCACTTACTAAATTGCAATGAAAGAATGCTTCATTCCTTTGGTATTCTGCGTACAAACATGTCTTTAATGAGTTAAAGTAACGACAGATTGCAACAACAATACTGAGAATTTTTACAGGTACAAGAGGATTTGGTATTTACAATGATGTTCATATCAGAATCTTGATTGTGTCTTAATGCTGGATGGAAAAGTAACTGCCTATGCATCATGACAGTATCGATCACATGAAGCTTCTTATCTTGTACATGATTTAGAACTGACATCAGTAGTATTTGCCCTAAAGATTTGGCAGACAATATCTATATGGAGAAACATTCTAAATCTTTACTGATCATAAGAGTTTGATATATTTGATGAGCCAAAAGGAGTTGAACATGCGACAGAGGCGCTGGATGGAACTACTAAAAGATTATGATTGCACAATCGCGTGTCAGGAAAGGCCAATGTTTTTATCAGATGTTTTGAGTCAAAAGTTTAGTGGTATGATGAAAAATATGCACATAAGTTCGTTGTCAGATTTGATTGCATTGTGAGATCTAAATGCTAGAGTACAGTTTGACACAAGGAGTACTGATTTCTACTTTGGATATTCGACCAATTCTGAGACAGAAAATTAAAGATGCAGAAGTAAGAGATGAAGAAGTTGATAGAAATTTTTTGAACATATTCGACAAGGTAAAGTTACGCCATTTGACATACAAATTAGCATTATCTTTAGAATTAGCTCAGATTCATGATTTTTCCATGTTAGTATTCTACATCGATATTGATTTGATCTATCACATGTGTTAAGAGATTCAGAAGTATAGCTTGCAGAAAATTTGAGCTACATAGAGGAATCGATCATGATAGCAGATTACAGAATCAAACAGTTATAGAGGGACATTCCGAAAGTAATTTAGAAGAATTATGGTATAGAGGAGACAAGTTGTGAAACAAAGGATAAGATGAGAACCTCATATGAAAAGATAGCGAATTTTGAGGACAAAATTCTTATAGAGGGGGAGAAATGTAACATCCCCGACCAAAATGCATACGTCATTCGTCATTCATATAAGATTAAGAGCATATGCATAGCATATTGGCATGACATATAGTGAATTTTTAAAAGTAATATTTATTTTCGAATTAAGTTTATTATATTTTAAAAAGTTTTTAAGAAAAAATTAATTATTAATTATTTCAGGGTAGAGTTTGTAGTAAAGGAGATTTGAGGGTGAAAAGTGTAATTTCCTATAAAAGTTAGCCGACTCTCTTGCCGACTTCGGCCTTATACATATATTGTGATTTGGATCACTTTCTCATTAAGCTACGAGAGTCAAAAAAAAAGAGAGAGAAAAGTTGAAATGTGAATTAAGAGCATGTATTTGATTTTGTTTGTATTTGTTGGATCTGGTACAAGATTTCTTCAATCGGGTTTTAATCTTGAAGTACAAGTGTGTTTTGGTAAGTTTTTAATTAGTTAATGGTTTATCTGGATTTTCCTAATTTTACCAGATCTAGATCTACTGTTGATAGTGATTCAGAAATCAATCGATTTATAGTTCTCAGAGGGTGTTTTCGATATCAGATTTATATTTGGTAAAAGATTTCAGAGTAATTTTAGGGTTTTTCTTGTAATGATATTAGGGAGCCCTTTGATCAAGTTTTTTAGAAAAGTTTGAACTAGAAAAATATTCTTCTATATATATAGTTTATTGTTGTCAAGTTTGAAAGGATTTGGAATTTTGCATAAGTTATAATGCATTTTGGCATTTTATTGCATTTAGGGTTAGGATTTGTAAGAGTTAATAGCCTAATTTGCATTGGGTTACATATAGAAGCCCAAGTAATAGACCGTGGTCAGAGTCAAGGGGGAAAATATAGTATCTGTCTTAAACAGGTGAGTATAGACCGGAGATTCAACCCTATGTGCTATATGTGAAATATGAATATATGGATATATGCGCTATATGTGGTATATGAGGTATATGAATATATGTGTTATATGAACTATATGGATATATGTGTTATATGGATTATATGGATAGATGTGATAGCTCTGAAATTTCCAGAGTTGTTTGCACAAAAGGTATGTTAACAGATGGCATATGATATATGGTTACATGATGCACTTGATTGCATAGCATATTGCATGAGATTTAAAGGACCTGTGACTGTCTTGCCCTGAACTGTAATGAGGAACTCTTCGGATTTCTTTCTTAAAGCATACATGATCTTCGGATCATACAGGACCTACGGGTCAATGAGGAGATCTTCGGATTTCTTTCTTAAAGCGACCATAAGAGTCATAATGAGGAGATCTTCAGATTTCTTTCTTAAAGGGGACCATAAGAGTCCATATACAGTAAACCCGCGGCAGATTCAGGCTTGAACAGTTCACAGAATAATGAATCGAATACATCCGCACTTGCATTTGCATAGTAAATTCATATATGACATATATAATATGTATGAATATGTATATTGACCAATTGTTTGGCATTGTGGGAAATAATTGATGATGGTTTATATTCACTGAGTATGCGACTCACGCAAATCGCAAAATAATTTTTTTCAGGTTCAGCTAGTCTTACTGATGTGTGTCCGTTTAGAGGTCACATTCATACAGGTCGGCCGGCTGAAGCTTAATGCAACCTTCTCCTCCTCATTTTGCATCATAGACATATATGAGTTGTAATAGAAGTTAGAATAATAGATGTTTTAGTATAAGAAGTGATTGCAAGTGTATGTGTGCAACCTTTTATGGTTGTGGCTTTCTGCTTTGTGCTTCCATGGATAGTTGCTATATGTGAATTATCTGTTTATATAATATAAAAATTTATTACTAAAGTATACGTCATAGGGTATGAGGGTGTCACATCGTGTAACTTCATGGGAACCCACACGCCATTGTGAGTGATCGGGATTCTAAGTTTGTTGGTCACTTTTGGAGAACACTTTGGGGTAAGTTTGGGACTAAGCTCTTGTTTTTGACTAGCTACCAACCCTAACTGGATTGCTAAACCAAGGTCACTAACTAGACCCTAGAGGCTCTTCTCTGCACTATGCTAAAATTCAATACTAAACGTTTCGAAGACTTACTTTATATACTAGAGTTTTCTTATAATGTGTGTAGACATTCAGCTACTAAGCTCACGCCATTTGAGGTGGTTTGTGGAAGGAATCCCAATATGCCATTAGACATGCACCCTCAGCCATGGAAGACGGAGACAACATCACGGCTTCCAATCGAGCCAAGCAAATTTTGGAGCTTCATCACCTAACCCGTGCCCAATTGGAGAGACGTTCCTACCAATATACCAAACAACACAACCGTGACCGGCATCGGGTTGTCTTTTCCTAGAGAAACCTTGATTGGTTCCACATGTGCAAGGAGAGGTTCCCTTCTAAGTGCAAGACTAAGTTGTCTCCAAGAGGTGATGGACCATTTAAATTCACCGATCTTATACCATATGTCGAACTTGAGTTTGATGATGGTGAAACGGGGGCATTTCACACTCGCACGGGGGGGGGGGGGGGGGGGGGGAGGTGATGTGACCACGCCTCCAACCATGTCAAACCATGTTGAGGAACAAGCCATGAGTGTCTGATCCAATGGAACGTTGACAAGAGCCCGAGCCAAATCCACAACCAAGGCCACACAATCCATAGTGGCCCGGAGTATCGCTAGATAAGATCCATCAGACGCCTATGCCAAAAGCCAAGTCCTCACCACAGTCACTCTCGACGCACCCATCACTACACCGATACTTCCCATTGGTGCGCCCGTGTTACACGAGGTTCCTTGCACCGCAAGCCTCGTCTTGCCCATGCCATCGGAAGACCCTTGCGCCGCAAGCCACACCTTCTGCACCACCTTAGATCCTTGGCACGCAAGGTGCGCGCCTTTGCTATCGGGATCCGGGATCTCCGCAACTGATGCGCATGCTAGATGCGACGCGTCGGCCTCCTCGTCACCCTTGGCGCGCAAGATAAGCCTCTTGGTTTGCCTCCCAAGGCATCTAGTGCGCCTTAATTCCTTTTGCCAATCCCAACCGATTTCCTTATTTTTAGGGAGTTAGTTGAGTTTGTTAAAGGTTGTTACATATTTTTGAAAAGTCTATCAATTCTAGATTAGCTAACAAAAAATCTTATCTTTAATTTATGTTTAATATCTTTTGGTTTAGGTGAAAGTCAATGATGTGCCACTTGACTTAACCTAAGGTTTATAGGATTTCTAGATGCTTTCTATCTTATGTCTTAAGTTTCCTATCTTATATAGATTAGGAGTAGTTATAGCACTATATAAAGTCAACTCTTGTAAACATTTTGTCTTACGTTCAAATTAATCCAAGTTCAGGTTTGAGTTGAGAATCTTCTCCTTATTTGGGTTTGGGCATCACCAATTAAAAACCTATCTCTTTTACTTTCCTCTTGTTCAAACACTAAAAGCTATAACATTGGCCAAAACCGATTCATCTCTTTGAGTCGTGATCAACTTAGACCGAGACCTAGTCTTGAGGTTCTCATTCTCTCTTTGGCTTGGTTTGAGTCCTAGTCTTGAGGATTCGATGCTTTCGCACCATTCGAGTGTCTATTCCTGAGACTCATGTCTAAAGCTTCGACACTCTCTTGTGTTGAACCTCTCATCCCGGCTTTCGTGCAAGATAATTAGCGATTCCGCCCCTAGGATTCCATGTTGGCCTAGACTTGAAGTGTGACTTGCCATCCAAGACAAGATCCGACCCACTTACAGTGAACCAACACCTTTCACGGAATTGGAATGAATCACCTTGTCTATCATACTTTCTTATCTAAGAAACATGAAATAATCTATCTTATTTTAGGGCTGAATTTAGTAACTGACTAGATAAGATAGAATATATATCATGTGGCTTTAGTTAACCCTTTTACTTTGCCAATCTAAGAGAAGAAATCCTATCGTTAATTAGTTGTTATTTTTGAAATTATTATAAAAGTTTATGTTGATAATTTCAGCCATATATGTTGTTAGATGGATGAAATCTATCCTTTCCGTATTTATTTATATCATTTCAGTTTGCTATTAATTTGTTAGTTTTCTTAATTTTTAAGTCACACTAATATCTATTTTATTTAATTAAGGAAGCATAGGAAAGATTTTTTTTCCTATTATTATAAGTTGGATGAATTAAATAAATAGCAAAAAATAAATACATATATAATAAGGCATTTGTAAAAAAGTCAAAAAAATTAGGTAAATAGAAAAACACCCCACTCCTCCCACCCCACCTTCTCTCTCCATTAGTTGACCGAGTTGACTCGGTCGTTGAACGGTGTTGACCAACTGTTGACCAACGTTGATCGCCTGTGGACCGACATTGACCGACCTTTGACAACCGTTGACCGACATCACAATCACTACTTTCATCACTGTCATCACTGTCATCTAAATTTTTTGATGACAAAAAGTATCATCAAATGCCTTGATGACAATTTTTTTTATGACTAAAAGTGTAATTAAAGATAAAAAATGTCATCGAACTGTCTGATGACAACTTTTTGATGACAAAAAAGTATCATTAAAAGCATTCAACCACATAAAAACAACTGTCATCACATATAAAAAACAAAGTTGCCATCAAATATGTATCATCACTTTTAATTTTTGAGTGTCATCAAATATGTGTCACCACTCAAAGTGTCATCAAAAAAATATTGGTGACACAGTTTGATTGTCATCAACTGTCATCATTTGTCATCACTACTTGAAGACGGTTGATTGTCATCTACTATCATCACAAATGTCATCCTTACTTGATGATGGTTCGATTGTCATCACAAATGTGATCCCTACTTGATGATAGTACGATTGTTATCAATTGTCATCGTTATTTGATGATGGTTCGATTGTCATCAATCATCATCACTACTTGGTGACGATTCAAATGTCATCACATTTTCATAAAATGTCATCAATGTGTCATCAAAAAAGGATTTATGACACGGTTCGATTGTCATCACAAATATCATGATTACTTGATGACGGTTTGATTGTAATCAACTTTCATCACAAATGTCGTCCCTGTTTGATAACGGTTCAGTTGTCATCACAAATGTCATCGTTACTTGATGATAGTTCAATTGTCATCAACTATCATTGCTTCTTAATGACGGTTCGACTGTCATCAATTGTCATCCTTATATTGATGAAGGTTTGATTGTCATCAATTATCATCGCTACTTGATGACAATTGATTGTCATCAACTGTCATCACTACTTGATGACGGTTTGATTGATTTGTTTGTCATCAAAAGGGCCTTGATGAAAAACAAGTGTCATCAAATGACCTTAATGACATTTATATATTTGTCATCAAACACCTGTCATCAAGGGTCGTCACTTAAAGTTTGTTCGTTTTTTTCATCATAAAAAAATAGTTATCATCAAATGTCATCATCATATAAGAATAGTTTTCAACACCAAATAAAAAATAAAAGTAGTTCATCCAATCAATATCCAATCAATCTTAATAGACTAATTGAAATATTATTCTCTTATTTTCCAATTTCAAAATTCACATTATATATCATCTTTGCAATTTCCTAATTCTTCTTTACAGCGCGGAGTAGAGCAGCTTGGTAGATCGCAAGGATCATAAACTCATACTTTCGTACCCTAATGGTAAATCCAAACTGTTCAATAATACATAGAAATTTCTTTCCAGTATGCAATTTTTCTTGGCAATCAAATGACATCTTATACAAGTAGCAAGACACGACAAATAAGGTTTGTTTGAAAGATTTCCATGATATTGTTGCACCACCTAGTATGAATACATAGTCTCATTGTACGGGTTAGAAATTTCAATTAGTTTGTGATATTTTCAAAGGGTTGTCCCACATTGGAATATCTTCCAAAAAACTTCGAAGCCATTCAACTTCCTTTGTTGCTTTGTCTAAAGCAATGAACTCATATTCCATTGTGGATCTGGCCAGTAAGGTTTGTTTGAAAGATTTCCATGATATTGTTGCACCACCTAGTATGAATACATAGTCTCATTGTACGGGTTAGAAATTTCAATTAGTTTGTGATATTTTCAAAACTTAGTCTCATTGTACGGGTTAGAAAGGGGGTTTAAAGAGAAAAAAATTAATTCAAACACCTTTTGAATTTTGACACTAATTATATTTTCAACGAATTTTGACTATGTATAGTATGTTTGGCTTCATATGTTATGATCTTTCGGTACTTGAGTGTGGTCAACTCATCTAAAATATTTACGCATTCACCTATCTTATTTAAGGATGTTTGAAATCATAGCCTACTTCATTTTTGAAAAAAAAGATTGTTAGTTCTTATGAAAACTTGATGTTAATCTTGTTTCAATATTTTCAAGTTTAAAATATGGATGTTAATCGACTTTAATAAATTTCTTTTCAAGTTCAAGCACCAACAAGTTATTTGAGATTTTAAAAGTAATTCGCATATACGGTTTCCATGATGGTGAGTATAAGAATGTATTTTGTCTTCCATCCTGATCACACGGTAAGGCAAGATTACACATCTTATTCCTGTGAAAATGCAGTAAATAGTTAAGTCAGCTTGGTTCCCCATCCTGATCACAATGCGGAATATGATCACCTAATTCCTTAAAGTTAAATTTAATAAAGTTGGTGCCATTGCTGAGGAGGCAATAATTTTCTTTTATGTGATTTTTGTGCCAATCCTGGTGTGAACCTATCTTATGGTTCACACCCGTTCTACTAATAATTCAAATCTTCTTTTTGATCCTGAAATTGAAAGAACTCTGTTTAGAACTCGGCGAGCTGTGCGTGCATTATTACAAGAGTTTGAAGCAATGGGTGATCAGCGTGTTAATCTTGAGAGTTTGATAGCTCCTGATTTGAATCAAGCAACTCATGTAGTGCAATTTCCATCTGATCGCTCTCGGATGCGAGGGTCAAGAGATACAATTTATAACCCGACCCCGTTGTAGTACGTGGTGGGTGTCGAACACTTGGGAAGTCTACTCGATCGATGTGCCTAGATAGTAGGAAGCTAGAAAGAAGAGCATACAACAAAGGAAAACAAAGAAAACAGTCGGGACCGACACTAAGGTCACGTCGGGCCCGAGGTTGACGACAAGAGGAAGTCGGGACCGACACTGGGTAAGTCGGGCCCGAGGTAGTTGGGGATGTCGAACTCAAAGATTTTAAAAGTAGATCTTGGGCTTTTGGGTTCCTTCCCTAGTAGATTAAGGCTTTTCCACCCCAATTCAGGCAATGAGTGATGATCGGACTAGGATCGAGTGCTTTCGCCCTCGTTCCAACCACATCTACACCTCGATCCATGGGGAAATCCCCTTCGAAGCAAGGTCTTGAGATTGACACATGTTCACTTTCGCTACTTTGCCAATCTCAAGCCTTGATTCCCAACTTTCGCAAGGAATTGTAGCTCTATGTAGAGTGGGTTCGTTAGATCAAACACTCAAGGCTATGGAATTGGGGTTTCTAGCCTAAACCTAGCTAGGGTTTTCCCCATGACCCAAGATCAAGGAGATCTACTCCATGAGACAAGCAAAGTAAGCAATCAAATCAAAAGGGAAAGCAATCATCATAATCAATCTCAAAACAAAGCAAAGTTTCATTCAAATCCAAAGCAATCCACAAATCCAAATCAAGGGTTTTCAAATCCACAAGAACAAAGCAAATCAAAGCAAATCTACCAACAAAACCTATCAAGACTTCCTCCCTTGGCCGATTCTCTCTCCCTTCCTTCTCCTCTCCTTCCTCCTTGCTCTCCAAGTATCCCCTTGGTTCCCTTCTTTTTGTGTGTGGGGAAACCCTTTCTTAGAAGACAAGAGGGCCTTTTATAGATTAGATGAAGGGCAAAAGTGGAAGTCCACAAATTCGTGCCTTGGAGCCCAAGTAGTTCGGTGACCGACTCGGACCGACACGGAGGACCTCGGGCCCGAGTTACTGTGCATCTCGGTCCGAGGTTGGAGACTTCAAAGTCGGGCCCGATGTGGTTGCAACTCGGTCCTGACCTCGTTCCACCTTCTTCTTAGTTGGCTTCTCTTGTTCTTCTTCATGGCTTGCTTCTCTCTTTCCCGCTTTAGCTCGGCCTTTGCCCCATGTCTCGACCCTCCTTCCAATCGATCCTTGATTCATGCCAATTTACCTACAAAACACGTAAAAGGTGCGTAGTCTCCGAATCTCATAGAAATACGGGAACTAGGCTAAAAAGGAACAAAACGCACAAGAAAAGGGGAAAAAGAAACATATTTACAAAGGAAATCACATATGAAAACACCACCAAATAGAGAGACATCAAAATACCCCATACTTAAACTTGCTTGTCCTCAAGCAATAACAATGTAAGCAAGACCGAAACATAATCTTCAAGTAAAGCCTCGTATGAAAACACATTTTAAGCACAAGTGATCGATATTCAAGCAAGATTACATCATCACACGTGATTAAGTGTTCCAAGGAATAAAGTCAATGCAACTAAGCCTCACTTTAGGGATATGTGAATGTGTATCACTCATCATGTGTTTGGGTTTAGCAATGAACACTCAAGCTCAAAAATCATGCAAGTAAGGACTTTACTATTGAAGCTAATATCACCAATTCCTCCACCTAGAGATGCCTAATGCAAAGTACACAAAGAATTTCGAACTTGGCTCAATGGAGGTCCTCAAAGAGGTTCCATTCGGTCGGGTTGTAATGGGGCTTTTGGTATTTTTCAAGGTGGGAATTTATTTGGCCTTGTGGTGCTTACAATGGGGATTGAACAACCTAAACTCTCACCAACCTCACCAAATTCCACCATTACTTTCACACCCACCCAAAAGACTTAACATTTTCCTTTCAACCCAAAATTTCACTTAACATTCCACTTCATCTTTGCTCTTATGCTTTTTGTTGGATTTTCAACACTTTCTACATTTGGACCGACTTTCTTATGACATCGGGCCCGATGTTGCTTGTAACTCGGTCGGACCATTTTCTTCACTTAAGCTCTTTGCTTTATTCCACTTTACATTTCCAACATTTTCTTTCTTTCTTTTTCTTTCTTTTTTTTCATTTTATTGTACAACAAAGATGCACTACCCACATGATTCATAACACCATTCTTTGCCCTTAAACCCAAGAGAATCTCAACCCTTCAAATACAATCCAAACCTCTCTTCTAAAGTCCAATCCCATAAGGGTCAAGTCATATAAGGCTAGGAATAATATTTTTGAGGAGTTTCAAATAAAGGCTTAGGCTAGAACGGGGCTACAAACAAAGGATTATCTTCATGGTAGGATATGGAACATTTATGTGACTAGAAGAATAAAGTTCAAAATCAATGTGACTATGCTAGGACAATTCTCATGACGGTCTTGGAAAATAGATAAACACCGCAATAGCAAGTTTTACTAAGCATGAATGAGCTAATCACACAAGAAACATGAGGGATATGCAAATATGAACAAGAATCCCTAAAATGGACAAAAATCAATCTCACAAGGGTCACTCATACTTAGTTGCATAAGAACTCATCCTAGAACTCACATGTTCAATAAAACAAGCAAGATATCATGATCACATCAAAAGCAACATCATTTTTAGAGGCTAAACTATCCAAAAATATGCAAAGGAATTTACATGCTCTCATCATCATTAGCTTTTATTTTAGCAATCTAAGATGGGAATTTCTAGTCCAAAACCTACAAAACACAAAATCTTTTTGTTGTTTTCAACACAATTTTTCAAATTTTTATGGATTTTTTGCAAAAATTTCTCTAAAACCAAAAACTCATCCATTCAAGACCAAATTAATCATCCATGTCTTTCCTCAAACCACTAACCAATAAGCAAACATCCCAAATACAAACTAGAAACACAATCTAAATATCCTCAAAATAATAAACAAACATAAACAAGTGAAATCATGAACACACTTACCCCCACCCCATACTTAAAATTTTGATGTCCCCATCAAACAAGGAAATCAAAACTTAAAAGCAAGAGAGAAGAGTATGAAAAGCTCACAATTTCTTATTCTTCAATGGCATGTATAGGATCAATCGGCAAGGACGAGAGCCCATGAGGCTCTAACTTTTTCGTTTGGACCGTCCTTGTCATAGAACTTCTTCACTCGATGACCATTCACTTTGAAAGTATGTCCTTGTTCATCAACCAAGTCCACCGCACCATGAGCATAGATACGGTGGACCACAAATGGTCCGCTCCACCTAGTCCTTAACTTCCCGGGGAAAAGTTTAAGCCTTAAATTGAAAAGGAGAACCTTGTCAACGGTTTGATAGGTCTTTGGAATTAACTTCCTATCATGCCACTTCTTGGTCTTCTCCTTGTATAGCTTGGAGTTCTCATAGGCCTTCAACCTTAATTCCCCCAACTCATGAAGTTCTAGAAACCTTTTCTCACCGGCCAAGTTGATATCCCAATTCATCTCTTTGAGTGCCCATTTCGCCTTGTGCTCAAGCTCTACCGGAAGATGACATGCCTTGCCATAAACTAGATTGAAGGGTGTAGTTCCCAAAGGTGTCTTGAAGGCGGTTCTATAAGCCCAAAGTGCATCATCGAGCTTAGAGGCCCAATCTTTCCTTGATCGAGATACGGTCTTCTCCAAGATAGCCTTGATTTGACGGTTTGACACCTCGACTTGTCCGCTTGTTTGAGGATGATAAGGAGTAGCAACTCGATGAGACACCCCATACTTAATCAATACATTTTCGAAGCACCTCTCAATGAAATGAGGTCCGCCATCACTTATGAGAACCCTAGGCACACCAAACCTTGCAAAAATGTTGCCTTTCAAAAACTTCATCACCGCCTTAGCATCATTGGTTCTTGTTGGTATGGCCTCCACCCATTTTCAGACATAATCTATGGCTACCAAGATGTACTTGTAAGGTCCTGATGTGGGAAATGGTCCCATGAAGTCAATACCCCATACATCAAATAACTCAACTTCTAGAATGCCAGTTTGAGGAGTCTCATTCCTCCTTGATAGGTTCCCCTCTCTTTGGCACTCCTCACACTTCCTCACATAATCGTGCACATCCTTGAACATGGTTGGCCAATAATAACCACATTGAAGAATTTTTGAGGTGGTTTTGGAACTCTTGGCGTGACCCCCCGTAGGCAAGGAGTGGCAACTCGATGAGACACCCCATACTTGATCAACACATTCTCGAAGCACCTCTCAATGAAATGAGGTCCGCCATCACTTATGAGAACCCTAGGCACACCAAACCTTGCAAAAATGTTGCTTTTCAAGAACTTCATCACCACCCTAGCATCATTGGTTCTTGTTGGTATGGCCTCCACCCATTTTGAGACATAGTCCACGGCTACCAAGATGTACTTGTAAGGCCCCGATGTAGGAAATGGTCCCATGAAATCGATACCCCATACATCAAATAACTCAACTTCTAGAATGCCAATTTGAGGAGTCTCATTCCTCCTTGATAGGTTCCCCTCTCTTTGGCACTCCTCACACTTCCTCACATAATCATGCACATCTTTGAACATGGTTGGCCAATAATAACCACATTGAAGAATTTTTGAAGTGGTTTTGGAACTCTTAGCGTGACCCCCCGTAGGCAAGGAATGGCAATGGTGAATTATGCTCTCAACCTCTTCACTTGACACACACTGTCTATAGATTTGATCACGCCCTTCCTTGTAGAGATATGGATCATCCCAAAAATATTGTCTAGCATCATGTAAGAATTTCTTCCTAGCTTGATAAGACAAATTTGGTGGGATCACTCCCCCTACGACAAAGTTAGCAAAATCCGCAAACCAAGGGGAAACCCCTCGTTTTACGTCACTAATAGAAAGAAGGCAAGTGGGAGAGAAAGAATCAATCAATTTAGAACGAGAAGGAATGGAAATCGAGTTAGGAAACTTACTTTCTTCCACGGACCGACATTGAAGTGTACCGAGCCCGACATGGTTGGACGCCGGTCCAGCTTCGCAGACACACAGGTCACTCGGACCCGATGTTGAAGTCCTCGGTCCCGACTCACTCGTACTTTCCTTGCCTTCGGTCCGATGTTCTGAACCTCGGGCCCGACTTACTCGGTTCGTCGATCCACCCTTCCTTTCCTCCTTTCCACTCATGAGACCTTCATCTGCTCTTGAATCATCTATAGTCAAACCATCCCTCATCTCCAAC
Organism: Fallopia convolvulus; assembly: GCA_964016875.1. NCBI lineage: Eukaryota > Viridiplantae > Streptophyta > Magnoliopsida > Caryophyllales > Polygonaceae > Fallopia > Fallopia convolvulus. The sequence continues at coordinate 31,073,961 of OZ024719.1, forward strand.
ATGTAATCGATGGGCAAACGGGATAGATGATCCGCTACCACATTTTCCGCACCAGTTTTGTCCTTGATCTCATGGTCAAACTCTTGGAGAAGGAGCATCCATCTTAGAAGCCTCGGCTTTGCATCTTTCTTCTTCATGAGGTATTTGATTGCCGCATGGTCCGTGAAGACTACCACCTTTGATCCCACGAGATATGAACAGAATTTCTCAAATGCAAACACTATCGCAAGAAACTCTTTCTCCGTTGTTGTGTAATTGCACTGAGTTTCATCCAAAGTTTTGCTTGCGTAGTAGATGGCATGCAACTTTCCATCCTTCCTTTGCCCAAGGACGACCCCTACGGCGAAATCACTAGCATAACACATCACCTCGAATGGAAGATTCCAATCGGGTGCCGCCATTATTGGAGCCGAGATCAAGGCATCTCTCAACCTACAAAAAGAACTCGTGCAATCCTCGGATAATAAAAAGGGCACATCCTTCATCAAGAGGTTAGACAATGGTTTTGCAATTTTAGAAAAATCCTTGATGAACCGTCTATAAAATCCTGCATGACCTAAGAAACTCCTAACATCATGAACACAAGAGGGAGGAGGTAGTTTTTCAATTATTTCAACCTTAGCTTTATCTACCTCTATCCCCCTACTTGAAACTAGGTGTCCTAGCACTATGCCCTCCTTCACCATGAAGTGACATTTTTCCCAATTAAGCACCAAACTAGTCTCCTCACATCTAGTCAAAACCTTGTCTGAGTTAGCTAAGAAAACATCAAATGAGGAACCATAGACGGAGAAATCATCCACAAACACTTCTACTATATCCTCAACCATATCGGAGAAGATAGACATCATGCATCTTTGAAATGTTGTCGGCGCATTACATAAACCAAAAGGCATGCGTCTATAGGAAAAAGTCCCATAAGGACATGTGAATGTCGTCTTCTCTTGATCATCGGGATGAATAGGGATTTGCCAAAATCCTCTATACTCGTCAAGGTAGCAAAAATATTCATGTTGTGCTAATCTTTCTAGGACTTGGTCTATGAAAGGAAGAGGAAAATGGTCTTTGCGAGTGCCACTATTAAGCTTACGGTAATCAATACACATACGCCATTTTGTTGTGGTTCTCATAGGTATCATTTCTCCCTTTTCATTTTGCACAACGGTGAGACCTCCTTTCTTAGGAATTACATGCACGGGACTCACATACTTGCTATCGGAAATTGGGAAGATAATTCCCGCATCCAACATCCTAAGTATTTCACTCTTTACCACTTCTTTCATGTTAGGATTTAATCTTCTTTGGGGTTCAATAGTGGGTTTATGGTTATCCTCCATATAAATCCTATGCATGCAAATTGAGGGAGAGATTCCCTTTAGTTCCTCTAGTGAATATCCTAAAGCTCCTCTATGTTTTCTTAGAACCTCCAACAACTTAGACTCCTCCTCATCATTCAAGTTGGCATTTATGATTACGGGTAAGGAAGAGTTGGGACCAAGAAATGCGTACCTCAAATCTTTCGGAAGCTCCTTGAGTTCTTGAGATGGTTCCGGTGGTGCTTGAGCTTCCTCTTTCTCGGCCTTGAACACCTCCAAATAAGACATCCTTTCCTCCAATTGTTCATGCTCAATCATATTGAGGGCTAGACCTTGGTGCTCTATCTCAATTTCTCTAGGTGGTGGGGTGGCTTTCAACCTAAGCTCCCTTGGCCTTGACTTCTTAGAAACGGCTTCCCATTGCAATCCAAGAGGAACTTGGATCATCTTAGCTTCCTTATGTACGGTCCCTTTTGAAGTTGGCCTAAAGAAAAACTCAATCTCTCTTCCTCCAATGTCAAGAGACAAGTGGCCCTTTTTTACATCAATGATTGCCCCAACCATAGCAAGGAAAGGTCTCCCTAGTATAATCGGTTCACCCGACACTTCTATCATGTCCACTACAACAAAGTCGATTGGGACATAGTGGCCTTCAATGCAAACGGGATAATCCTCGACGATACCAATCGGTTCGATGGACGACCCATCCGCTATCGTTAACCTCATGTTGACCGGAGCTATGAGACCCATAGATGTGGATTTCCATATGGTGTAAGGAACGATGCTCGTGCTTGCTCCAAGATCACACAAGGCTTGGAAATTTTGAGACCCCACACCAATGGTTACAGCAAAACGACCGGGATCTCCTAGCTTTTGTGGTAACTCCAAGGTCTTGACTTCATCTTGCATTTCCACTATGGACCTCTTCTTGCTCAAAATCTCCTTTAAAAACTTGGCATAAGATGGCATCTCACTTAATGCGTCGATGAACGGGATAGAGATGTTCAAGCCTTGCAAGAGTTTGAGAAACCTCTTGAACTTGTTCTCAACAACATCTTTTGGCTTCTTCGAGGGATATGGAAGAATTGTTGCACCTTGAATCTTGCTTGGATCAACTTCTTTGGACTTCCCTACTTCATTTGCAACACTTCCTGGTTGGACCGACTTGGGCACCATGTCGGGCCCGATGTTGGGAATCTCGGTCCTGGACAGAGGGGTTGGATCGAGGTCTGTGTACGTCGGTCCCGAGTTGCTCTCGACCTCGGTCCGTGGTGAAGGAGTCGATCTTCTTGCTGGGTCGACTTCGGGGAACGTCGGACCCGACTTGCTGGGTAAGTTGGTCCGACTCTCTTCATTCTTCTTAGGCACGTGTGGCTCGGGTAGGTTTCGGCCACTTCTCAATCCAATTGCCCGGACTTCATTTTGATTGTTTTGAGCTCGAGGATTCTCCTCGGGTCGGTCCGGAAGTCTTCCATTCTCTCTTGGGGCTTGAGTCGCAATTTGAGCAAATTGATTGTCGACTTGCCTCCTCCATGCACCAAACTCATTGAATTGGGTCCTCATCTCCTTGAACCCATCTCTCATCTCTTGAGCAAATGTTTGTAACTCATTGAATCCCGGTGGTCTATATGGTGGTGGTGGCGCCCTTGGCTCGTTTTGGTTGAAGTTGTTGTTGTAGCCTTGAGCTTGACCGTTGTTCCACCGGCCATTGCCACCATTGTTGAAATTGCCTCTTCCACCGAAATTTCCTCGAAGATAGTTTGCCTCCTCAATTCGCTCGGCCAAGCGCACTTGGCTATCATTCGGACAAACTTGTGTAGCATGTGCAAAGGATCCTGTTGGATCGTAATGGGTTAGCAGTGAGCTTGGGAACTGGCAGTTAAGCTGTTCCCAAGGCAGCGGAAGTAAATAATCGCAAGTAATAAAAACAGTTAAAGGGACAGTTCCTTTATAGAGGAACCCCACTACAACCAACTAGTTGTATGGGTAAACCTCTACCTCCGCTTGGAGGATTTTGAATGACTTACTTATATTGATTGCTTTGTTCCTTAGTTACACAGCCGGATTTACACTTCTCTGTTCCTACAAGTTCTTCCTAACTCTAGCAACACTAGTAAATCCTCTCAACTGAGTTCCTAAGCTCACAACAGCAAAACACAAGTAACTCAAACCTTACGCTGACTTCTCAGTTCCCTTGCTCCAGGGAACTTCAGCTTCACCATCGTCGAGATCACACACTCGCCGGCGGGGACTTCTCTTCCTTTTCTTTCTTCTCTCTAATGTGGGTGTTTGTAAGTTCTGGGAGAAGTACTCAGACCGAGTACTATTCATTTGGCTTTATAGTCCATTTGTCTTGGGCAGTCGCATCTTTCGTTTGTGTCCAAAATGCCCTTTGCTTGATGCCCAAGTTGTACTTTCTTCACATGTGACTTTGGTTTGAACTAGGTCAACTTCTTGAATCAATCGGACCGTTGGATGAAGTGTGACAGTCTGATCCTCAAATTGTTCCCTCTGGCTGTCTGAGACAGAATCCCGCTGAACGGTCGTTTTCTTCACATGTGAGTTCCCATTTCATGGGAACTGACTACTTCAGAGTTCCCTTGATGGAAACTCTTCATCGTTGTAAGCTTGTGTTTTCTTGTTTGTTTCTGGGAGTTCCCACTTCATGGGAACTTTCCTCTTCAGAGTTCCCTTGATGGAAACTCTTCATTGTGGCTAGCAGTGGTTTTGTCATTCATAGGAGTTCTTGGCTGTACCTGTGTTCCTTAGAAATACTTGAACAAACCACATTAGTTCCCTATGGTGTTTGTCATTATCAAAACTTAAAGAGAAGTGAGTCGTTGATCCGTTGCTTAGAACCAGAGGTCCCAACAACGTCCCAACAATTTCCCCCTTTTTGATGATGACAAACCCATCACAAAAATGCAAGTATTTCAATGAATGATATGCTGATGAGTTCCTAAGTATGATTTTGGGAAGTCACTCTTAGTGAGACATTTAGATTTAGGGAGCCACTTCTGGTCAGACACATAGTTCCTATTAGGCTTTTTATGCAATTGTTCCCCCTTAGCTTATGCGTGGTCTGTGATAACTTAAACTTTTAACTCATCTCACATTTTTTATCTTTCCCCCTTTTGACATCATCGAAAAATAAGCAAAGCAATATTAGGAAAGAATGGAACACGCAATCAAAATAAAGACCATTTCATTACTTAAGAGAATATGTACAATGGGAACCCAAGTACAATTTGTGGTCATATTTGGATTAAGGGAACAAGAAGGGAGAGATCATGGGCTCTGAGGGAACAAGGCGTCACAAAGGTGCGTAAGGACTTGTGTAAGCTTTTCTTGTCCTCTGGCCAAGACTGCCTGGTCCCTAGCAATCTGATCGAGGGTATTGGCGATGCGGAGCAACACTGAAGAGTTCCCCTCTTGTGTACCAGACTCTAGAGGAGCCGCCTCCTCTACAGGCTCCGAGTGCCTCATCTTCTGGGCAACTGTAATGTCCAGTTCCCTTCCAAGCTCGATTTCTTCTTTAGAGGCATCGTAGAGACCCTCTTTTTGTAGGAGCTTCTTGATCAGCCCGGAGTAGGGAAGGGAGTGGGACTTGGAGGCCATGCACTTTTCCATGTGCCCAAGGATGATTCGGGGAAGATTTATGGGCTTCTTGATGAGGAAGTGGTAGAGGATGATGGCATCGGGGATGTTGACGACCAGGCGCTTTTCTTGGCGTGGGATCACCACGTTGATGATGAATTGGTGAGCGAGCTTGGCGACCAAGGACAGATGATGCGTCGAGAGGACCTTAGAGGGAACCCGACCCTCAAAAATTGTGTTGTACACCTCGGCGCTGTTAAAATCGCCCCAGAGCTTGCTGGGCACCTCGCTAAGCCCTTGACCAGGGACCTGGAGTTGAAGGCGGATCGTAGACGTTGTAAAAATGAACTCGTCGCCTTCGTGGGAGAGAGTTCCCTGAGTGCCGTCGTTGGTGATAGTGAAGTTGTTGTAGAATTGACGCACTTGTGAGGGATCTACTCTCACAGTTTCTTGGCAGAGTCTCTCCCAACCCTGGGCCTTGATCAGTTCCCACAGTTCCTCCAAACCATTTTCAGTTAGCACCTCTTTGGAAACAATGAGGTGAGGGAGAAGCTTTCGGCGCTCAGTGACATGATGCTTGGTGGTCCCCTTCCCCTTCTTTGACTTGCTTTTGGATTTGTTCCCCCTAGAGACCGTGCGAGGTCCTTTCTGCTGAGGGGGTGCAGCCGCTTCGATCATAAGCACGCGGTCCCTTGGTGGTGGGGAACTCGCGGACACCACCATTTGGTGTCCAGGTGTAGGGATGCGTGCTGGCTCCTTTGTAGCTGGAGCTTCTTCTTCTTCTTCGACCTCATCATGGGAGGTCCCTTCTTCCTCAGAGGAGCTCGAACCCGAGCCCTCCGCGTCATCTCCAGGATGACTTGTTGTTGCCTCAGCACCTCCAGCTGATGCGAGGTCCCTTGTCTCTGTTGGCTCTTGAGGAGCAACCTTTTCTGGGGACTTTGTCCCTTGGGAGACTGTGTGCTCAGAGGGAACCCTGTTGAGTTCTTCCTCGATGGCCTTGAGCTGGGCTTCCTCCTCCAAAGTTCCCATGATGATCGGAGGAGGGTCCTTGGTCATTTTGCCGATGACCACAGAAAGAGGAAGATCGTCGTCGTCTGAGGAGAGGGCGACGGTACTTTTGGATGGTGAGGGAGAGGGGAGTTTGGTGGTGGTGGGAGACGTGATGGAAGAGGGGAGAGGAGAAGAAGGAATAGGGGTTGTGAGTTGAGTGGAAGGAGGAGGAAGGGATCTGCGGTCCTGTGGAGGAGAGATCCCCAAAGCGGAGAGGGGAGTGGTGGAAATGTGTTTTGGTGAGGAAGGAGAAGGCGTTTTGTGAGGTGAAGGTGGAGGTGGAGATCCCGGAATGATGGGAACGAGAGGAAGTGAAGGAGGTTGGGATGTTGAAGTTCCCATCGTGGCGGGAACTGGAGGAGGTGGCGGAGGAGGTCCCTCGATTTGAAGAGGAGGGATGGAGGAGGAAGAGGGAAGTAGACTCTGGGGTTCGGAGTTCCCATCGTCGGAAGGAAAAGGGTAGGGAGGTTTGGGAGCACAAGAACTCTCCTTGGAGCAGTTCAGGTAGTCCTCAAACCGGAAGAAAGCCTTCTTTCTGGGCTCCGAGAATTCAGAGGCCTCAGAGTGTTTACGCTTTTTGGATTTGGAGGGGTCATGGGAGTGTTTGGATTTTTTGGATTTTGAGGGATCTTTTGATGAGTGGCGATGTTTGGATGAGTGGCGATGTTTGGATTTATGGGGTTTTTCATTGATGGAGGGGCGAGCATCTCCGAAGTTGTCAACGATGACAACTCCGGAGGAGGTGTTGGTGGTTGAAGGTGGAAGAGGAAGAGATTCGGAGGAGGAAGAGGTCCAGGAGACGGTTTCGTCGACCGGAGGAGGAGGAGGGGGCAGGAAGGGGCTTACTTGATTGTATAGCCCTTGAATGAGGACATCCTTCATGATTGGGTCTTGTTCTTGCTCGATCTCGTTCAGTTGAGTGATGAAGAGAGTGCGAGGATTGGCAAGTACCCACTCTTTGATTTGTGCGAATGTGTGTTGAGGGGCCATTTTTGTAAGAATTTGGGAGGTTTTGGAGGTTTCTTGAAAAGAGAGTGAAAGGGATTTGGGGAAGACGAATGACAGGGATGTAAGATGGAGTAAAGGGTCTAAAAATGGCAAAGACGGGTTTTAAAGGAGAGAGGAGGTGAAGGGTAGAAAGGGAAGTGGAATAACCTCGATAACCGTTGCCCAATGAACGTGGGGTGCCGTTTCAACTTCTCAAGCACGCTTCTGGACACGCGTCACAATCTCTTGGGAAGTCCTTTTCAAATTTTGAATACTTGGCCTGTAACGCTTCAGAGCTTCTGACACGAAAGTCCGCTTCCCAAGTGACGGTTTTTCTTTGAAGATTAGTTAGTGTTCCCTTTGTAGATGCAGCAGTTCCCATGATCTTTTCAAGGTCAGGGAGAGTGAAGTGGTTGAGGGAACTTCACACTCATCCTTTTGTGGGGCTAGGGAACTTAAAGGGAACCAGACAATTTGCAACTCGATAAAGGAAATGTTTTGGCTCATGAGAAGTATTTGTCTGGTCCCTAGCTTAGGGTGGGTCATATGATCAACCGTCATGGTGGCTTGTAATGAGGGATAAAGGGAACTCTGGTTGATCATTTTGGGCTAAAAGAAATAGAGTTCCTTTGCACACATTTTTCTCTAGAGTAGTAATCATGGCATAGTGAAAGCAATAAATCCAAGTTCCCTATCATGCAATCTTATATAAACTAGTCAGGCATTGAGAGAGAGACAAACAGGGACTTGTTTAGTTTAGAGTTATCATCCCTAGAAGCATTCGAAAACGCTGGTAGGGACGTCTGTCTAAAGCTTTGGTGAGAATGTCCGCAATTTCAGTGTTCCATCGAGATGTTCCCACTTTCAACATTGTCGCGTAGAAAGTGATGCCTTATATCTATATGCTTAGTTCTAGAATGATGCACAGGATTTTTGGAAATATTTATGGTACTAGTGTTATCACAGAGTATGGGAACTGGGCCAAAAGACATACCGTAATCCTGGAGTTGTGACTTAAGCCATAGAACCTGGGAACAGCATGATGCGGCAGCCACATATTCAGCTTCAGCTGTGGAGAGTGCCACTGAGTTTTGCTTTTTAGATCCCCACGAAACCAAGCAAGACCCTAGGAACTGGGCCATTCCTGAAGTGCTCTTTCTGTCAACTAAGTGCCCTGCAAAGTCAGCATCTGTGTATGCAATGAGCTCAAGGGAACTGTTCCTTGGATACCAAAGGCACAAGTTATTGTTCCCTTTGAGATACCTGAAAATTCTCTTCACCTCTTTCAGGTGTGATTCCTTAGGGTTAGCTTGAAAACGAGCACAAAGACATACGGAGAACATGATATCAGGTCTACTAGCTGTTAAGTAGAGAAGGGACCCGATCATACCTCGATAGTTCCTTTGATCCACACTGATACCTGTTTCATCTGTCATACCAAGCTCGGGGAGCTTGTTTGAGTCCGTAAAGGGCCCTTTCCAGGAAATAGACATGGTTGGGCATTTTCTCATCTTCGAATCCTTTAACAAGAGGGGAGATGATGTTCTCAAGAGGGTGGTCCTTCCTTTGTTGAAAGGTTCTTGTATGAGTGAGTTCCTTTGCATGTGTATTATCCTCAGTTGGTGTTTCTTTGTCATGGGAACTCTCATCTTGAGCTTCTTCATTTGATGTTTCTTCAGAGATTTCTGGCAGGTTCCCTCTTTGTTTCCCTTGAATACTTGATTCTGGCAGTGTATTGTCTTGGGGGACAGCAGAGTTGTTCCTTGAAGAGGGGACCTCGAGAGAGTTGGAGGTTTCTTGTAGTTCTTCTGAGGAGGGATCCTCAAGGGAGGTTTGATCAGTGAGGGTTGGACCTTCGTCGTTGTTCCCTGGTTGTGGGATATGGCTTGCACTTGGATAGTCTTCATCCCCTTTCCTTGGCTCATCCTCGTCATCATCATCGTCTTCATGTCTGACTAGCTTGAACAGAGTTCCCTTCCCTTGGGTCTCGGTTCCCATCTTTACAGACTTTTCATTGAAGACGACATGAATGCTTTCCTCTATCTTCTTGGTTCTTTTATTGTAGACCCTGTAAGCCTTGCTTTGTGATGAGTATCCCAGGAAGATCCCTTCGTCGCTTCTGGGGTCGAATTTCCCAAGATTGTCTTTGCCGTTGTTGTGAACAAAACATGTGCAACCAAATGTTCTCAAGTGTGAGATGTTTGGTTTTCTCCCTTTGATGATCTCATAGGAAGTCTTGTTGATCAGGGGCCTTGTCATGGCTCGATTTAGGATGTATGTAGCTGTGGAGATTGCTTCAGTCCAGAAGTACTCAGGAACTCCACTTTCGATCATCATGGTTCTAGCCATGTCCTCCAGAGTTCTGTTCTTTCTCTCGACCACTCCATTTTGCTGAGGAGTGCGAGGAGCTGAAAAGTTGTGAGAGATCCCATTTTGCTCACAGAAGTTTAGGAACTCCGAGTTTTGAAACTCAGTTCCGTGATCAGATCTGATTGCTTTCAGTTTCATCCCCAAGCTTACTTCTGTTCTTTTGATGAAGGGCTCAAATTCTTCAAATGCTTGTGATTTTGCCTTCAAGAAAATAACCCAGGTGAATCTTGAAAAATCATCAATTAAAACATACATGTACCTTTTTCCACCGTAGCTAGCTGTTCTCATGGGACCACAGAGATCCATGTGAATTAACTCCAGGGACCTGGTTGTGCTTACCACCTTCTTCGGTTTGAAGGAGGTCCTGGTCTGTTTCCCTCGAACACATGCTTCACATATTTTGACTCCTTCGAGATTGATCCGTGGAAGACCAATGACCAGATCCTGTAGATAAAGCTTCAGGATTTGATTTACACCAGCATGTCCCAGTCTTCGATGCCAGAGTTCCGTGTCATCTTGGGAACTCGCAAGGCACAGCTTCATTGGTGGTTCAAAGTTGGTGTCCACCACATACACATTGTTGTATCTTCTTCCTCTTAGAATTACTTTGTTGGTCTTCTTGTTGATGACGAGACATTCATCTGAGTCGAAAGTGACGATGTTGTTCCCTTGATCACACATCTGGGAGACACTCATTAGATTGTATCCCAGATCCTTTACCAGATTTACGTTGCTAACTTTAATAGATCTATTTAGCAACACTTCTCCTTTTCCAATAACTTCTCCCTTGTTCTTGTTGCCAAATGAGACGTGGCCTCCTTCGGCATGAGTGTGGAGTGAGATGAGGATATCCTTGTTCCCTGTCATATGGTTCGAGCATCCACTATCTATGAACCATGTACTGTTCCCTCTCACAGCCACCTACAAGGAAAAGTTAGTGTTTTGAGACCCAGGCAAGATGACTCTTGCCAGGTCCCTTGCAAGGGAAAACATTTTCAATCAAGATATAGTCAGAAATGTTGATGTCTTTGGAATTTTGAGAGTTGGAGTTCCTTTGGTGATGAGCATGACGTTTTTGTCTGTTTGGGAACTCATGGCTTCTAGGGGTTTGGGCTCTCTTCTTGGGACATGCATCCTTGTAGTGCCCATGAGCACCACAGTGCCAACATGTCTTGAAGTATTCTCCCAGGTAGTATTTTGGGTGTGGTCTCTGGATACGGTTCCTATCCATGGTTTCTTTGTTGTACACTCGAGACCCATTTCCCTTAGCAATTTTGACATAGATTCTATGTCCAGAGTTCCCAGTATAGTAGTCTTTCTCACCATTGTTTCCACTCTCTAGGACCTTGATTTTCTCCTCGAGATGAGCATTTTTCTGTTTCTCGCACTGGAGTTCTAAGGCCCTACACTCATGGATCTCATGTTCGCTCAAGGGTGACTTTCCGTTCTTGGAGCACTCACCTTTGTATCCTATGCCATATCTGGCTGGGACAAACTTAATTTGGGAACTAGAGGCTTCAAGATGTTCTGGAGTCTTACTCAGGTTTTGCACGAGGGTGTTCTCATCTTTCTCTAGAGTTTTGATTTCTCTTTCTAGGTCTACGATGTGAGACACATGAGACTTGAGTTTTTCTAGAAGGGATATGCAGTTGGGACAGGGCTCAAGACCAACTAATTGAGAATTTATGTGTTCCTGTTTTTCCAACTTGTTTTGTAGTTTTCTGTTATCGTTGACAAGACTTGAAAGAATTTTCAACAACTCAGGTTTTTCATAGTTACTCAAGGAATCAAGAACAGTTTCAGTGGTTACCTCACTGGGTTGTTCCCCAGTGGTTTCTCCTATGGCCATGCCACACATGTCTGGGAGTGCCCATGACTCAGGATCTTCGTCTTCATCATCGCTCCAGGTAGCGATGTAGGCCTTCTTTCCTTGCTTCCTGCCATCAGTTCCTTGTGGGCATTCCTTCGCAAAATGTCCTTTCCTGTTGCATTTGTAGCAAGTCACTTCTGAGAGATCCTTCTCTATGGGCTTTCTTTGGGAACTCTGTCCCTTTCCCCAGTTCCCACCGTTCCGTTGAGACTTTCCTTTGTAGAAATTTCGAAGAGCCTTTGTTACAAGAACTAGCTCTTCATCCTCTTCTTCTTCAGAGTCTTCATGTTGTTCTTGGGTTGATTTGAGCATCTTTTCGATCTTGAGTGCGATCCCTCGATGAGCTCGAGTTTGTTCCTTATCATCGATCTTCCTCTTCTCATGTCCCACTAGCTTTCCAAACACTTGATGGAGCATAAGTGTTCGATTTTCTGGGTTTTCCTTGAACATCGTTCTCTCGTTTGCCCATTCTCCAGTCAATCCATTGAAGAGCTGTTGGACCTTCATTTTGTGGGTGATTTCTTCTTTTGTGATCCCCAATCCTTCCATCTTAGTGCAAAGTCCTTCAAACCGGGATTGGTAGCTATCGACGGACTCTCCCATTTCCATTTGGAAGTTGTAGAACTCCCTTTTTGCATTCATCTGAAGATCTTCTCTAAGATCTGAGTTCCCAACGTGCATTTGTTGGATGGCTTCCCACATTTCCTTAGCTGTGTCAAGGTTTGCAACCCTGTCACAATCTTGTACGCACATGGACCTCTTTAGGTACTGTTTGGCTTTGTAGTTTGCCTCCATGCACTTGTACTCGTTGGGACCCCACTTTGAGAGGTCGTTGACAATAGCTGGATCGATTTCGAAGTTCCCCCTCTCGATGACACACCAGGCTTGGTAGTCTTGGCCACGCATCTAATCCTTCATGCCGCGTTGCCAGCTTTCAAATCTTCCTGTAATAAGCCTTGGCGGCTTACTGGTATTATTCCCCACATGAGTAAGTTCCTGAGCCATTTTGATACCTGCGATGCTAACACAAATCTAGAGCGCAAGCTCTGATACCAATTGTTGGATCGTAATCGGTTAGCAGTGAGCTTGGGAACTGGCAATTAAGTTGTTCCCCACATATGGTTGTTGGCCATGAGTAGGACATTGGCGCAACATCTCCTTGAAACGGTCCCATGCTTCGAAGAGGGGCTCATTCGGACCTTGTTGAAAGCTTGCAATCTTCCTTCTTAACTCGGTTGTCTTTGAGGGCGGGAAGAACTTCATCAAGAAAGCATCATAGAGTGTCTTCCAAGTTGTGATTGACCTAGGAGCTTGGCTCTCGAGCCAATGTGCGGCCTTGCCCCCAAGTGACCATTTGAACGCCTTTAGAAGCACATACTCCAATGTCTCCTCATCGGTAGAGATCGTCTCACACATGTCCACAAAGCGTTTGACGTGCTCTATGGGACACTCATGTGGACGGCCCTCGAATTGATCCCGCTTGATGAGGGAGATGAATTGCGTCTTGATCTCAAAATTCTTGGCATCCTCGGGAAGCACAATAGCCGGCTCGGGTACCCTCAACTCCGGATGCATGTATTGGCGTGCATTCCGGGGTAGAGCGTTGATTTGAGCCTCGGCTCTCATCTGTTGCTCCCGTTCTCTTCTTGCCATCTCCTCTTGATTGTCCCTCTCAAGTTGCAATCTAGCCATTTCGGCCCTAAGTTGAGCCAACTCCTCATCAACATGGAGAGCTTGATTCGCCATCCTTTTCCTTCTTCGGGCTTCCTTGAGAATACTTTCCGGATCACTCACAAACTCAAGCTCAAGTGTTCCTCGGGAGGAACGAGCTAGCATACACCTATGAAACAAAAACACAAACCAAAACAAATCAAAAACAAACAAAGGGTTTGGGCTATTCCCTCACCCAAATCACTACCAAAACACAAGAAACTCACCAAATTGGCACTCAATGTACTTAGACTTCCCCGGCAACGGCGCCAATCTTTTGATCGCTCTCGGATGCGAGGGTCAAGAGATACAATTTATAACCCGACCCCGTTGTAGTACGTGGTGGGTGTCGAACACTCGGGAAGTCTACTCGATCGATGTGCCTAGATACTAGGAAGCTAGAAAGGAGAGCATAAAACAAAGGAAAATAAAGAAAACAGTCGGGACCGACACTGAGGTCACGTCGGGCCCGAGGTTGACGACAAGAGGAAGTCGAGACCGACATTGGGTAAGTCGGGCCCGAGGTAGCTGGGGATGTCGAACTCAAAGATTTTAAAAGTAGATCTTGGGCTTTTGGGTTCCTTCCCTAGTAGATTAAGGCTTTTCCACCCCAATTCAGGCAATGAGTGATGATCGGACTAGGATCGAGTGCTTTCGCCCTCGTTCCAACCACATCTACACCTCGATCCATGGGGAAATCCCCTTCGAAGCAAGGTCTTGAGATTGACACATGTTCACTTTCGCTACTTTGCCAATCTCAAGCCTTGATTCCCAACTTTCGCAAGGAATTGTAGCTCTATGTAGAGTGGGTTCCTTAGATCAAACACTCAAGGCTATGGAATTGGGGTTTCTAGCCTAAACCTAGCTAGAGTTTTCCCCCATAACCCAAGATCAAGGAGATCTACTCCATGAGACAAGCAAAGTAAGCAATCAAATCAAAAGGGAAAGCAATCATCATAATCAATCTCAAAACAAAGCAAAGTTTCATTCAAATCCAAAGCAATCCACAAATCCAAATCAAGGGTTTTCAAATCCACAAGAACAAAGCAAATCAAAGCAAATCTACTAACAAAACCTATCAAGACTTCCTCCCTTGGCCGATTCTCTCTCCCTTCCTTCTCCTCTCCTTCCTCCTTGCTCTCCAAGTATCCCCTTGGTTCCCTTCTTTTTGTGTGTGTGGGAACCCTTTCTTAGAAGACAAGAGGGCCTTTTATAGATTAGATGAAGGGCAAAAGTGGAAGTCCACAAATTCGTGCCTTGGAGCCCAAGTAGTTCGGTGACCGACTCGGACCGACACGGAGGACCTCGGGCCCGAGTTACTGTGCATCTCGGTCCGAGGTTGGAGACTTCAAAGTCGGGCCCGATGTGGTTGCAACTCGGTCTTGACCTCGTTCCACCTTCTTCTTAGTTGGCTTCTCTTGTTCTTCTTCATGGCTTGCTTCTCTCTTTCCCGCTTTAGCTCGGCCTTTGCCCCATGTCTCGACCCTCCTTCAAATCGATCCTTGATTCATGCCAATTTACCTACAAAACACATAAAAGGTGCGTAGTCTCCGAATCTCATAGAAATACGGGAACTAGGCTAAAAAAGAACAAAACGCACAAGAAAAGGGGAAAAAGAAACATATTTACAAAGGAAATCACATATGAAAACACCACCAAATAGAGAGACATCACCATCTAGGGGTGGCAAATTCTGATCCGACCCGAAATAACCGACCGAACAACCCGATTCGAGAACCGACTACTATTTGAAAAAAATTACAAAATGAAATCTGAAACTCCCCGATCTGACCGATTCTAACCCGCACCCGAAAGCAACCCGTTTAAAAAGCAACCCGAAACCGATTATATCCGAAAAGACCAACCCGATACATACCCGAATCTGAGTAACCCGAACCCGATTATACCCCAACTGGTTGTACCTGAAAATCGAAACAATCCGAACCCGATTACACCCGAAACAACCCGAACCCGATTATACTTGAGACCTGGAATAAGATCTTATTTATGATTAATGTATAAGATCATGTAAATATAAGAGATTAGATAATTATTTGGATATTGGATTGAAATCATTTTAATATCTTGCTCGTTTGGTTGAACACAGGAAGTGAAATTCCCATTAAGTTATATCTTGGAAATAAAGTTCATGGGAATTGTATTTCATGAGAATTGATAAATTATGTTTCGTTAAACTCTAATTCACATGAAATAATGGGGGAAGATTATCTTACCTAGCCCCCTCTAGGTAATTAGAATTTCTTTAAAATAGAGGAAATGAAAAATCATAGGAAATGAAAAATCTAGGATTTTGGATAAAAAATCTTCAACTTCATAGAAATTTCTTTCTCAACCAAACAATTATAAAATTATTTTACCTTGTACGGAATTTAATTATGAAATAGTATTAGTTCTCGCACCTTGTACGGAATTTTATAAAATTATTGTATTATGTATTTGTACTTGTTAAATTTTGATCAAACTGATGATATAAGCAATAATATTTTAGAAAAACTATACATATCTTATCTAAAAAACTATCATTTCTAAAAATAATCATTAAAAATTGATATAGGAAAGGATATTTTAAGAATTATATATATCTTATCTAAAAAATAATCCTATCCAAAAATAAAACTAATATATTAATATTTTAATATGTATTTCAATTGATCGGATTGATTTAAAAAAGATGAATGATATATTTTAATATGGAATCATTTTATACATTATTTTAATCTTGCTTTAGTATATAGTAATGATTGAAATCATTTTAGTTACTTTAGAACTACTTACCATAGTCTCATATAGTCATAGATTCCAATATTATTATTCATCACAAAAGATATATTTCTTCAATAAAATGCAAAGATTTTATTTATTTATGTATATGATCTTGAAAATATATGTGGCTATAAAATTATTATTTATGAACTGAGATCATTTTAAATTATTGGAGTATAACATCATATAATCATTAGTTGTAACATGTAATTAGTTGATTGCAATATCATAAGAATTTTTTATGAATATAAAATTATACATATGTTTAATATCATATAATCTTTTACTTTTGATTTGTGAATATGCTATCTTATGAATTTGTAAATTGTGATCATCTATTCATTTGATTGAATTTTCATCGGTCAAATATTAATTGATTTATTCTACAAATGGTAAATGCATATTTCATCTTTAAAAACTCAATATCAAATTCAAATAGTATATTATAAATACATCGATTCTTAATATTATCATGATCCATTCACATAACTTTTATCAATTAAATAAAGTTATTTGAACTCTTAATATCGATTTCAACCGAAATTCAGTCAAGACCTAATTCAACCAAAATTTGATTTAACCGAACACCGATTTAACCGAACTGATTCAACCGAAATCCGATTCAACTGGAATCCGATTCAATCGAAAATTACAAAAAATGACTCAACCCGAAACCGACTTAAACAAATCCGACTAAAACGAAACCCGGATTTGCTTGGCCGATTTTGACCGGATATACCCGATGTAATCGATAATTTACACATCTTGCCCGATCCGACCCGACCCGAAATACCCGATTACCGATCACACTCCTTAATGATCGGAACCCGAATGATCCGAAATCCGAATAACCCGATTGAAATCCGACCGATTTAACGAATTACCACCCATATTTCCAACCCTTGGTGATAGGGTTAAGTTTGAGCTTAAGACAGGAGTAGTCCATCTACTCCCGAAATTCAGTGGCACCCCAATTGAGGATCCCATTCAACACCTTGATGAGTTTATTGATGTCTGATGTCTCTCTATTTGGTGGTGTTTTCATATGTGATTTCCTTTGTAAATATGTTTCTTTTTCCCCTTTTCTTGTGCGCTTTGTTCCTTTTTAGCCTAGTTCCCGTATTTCTATGAGATTCGAAACTACGCATATTTTATGTGTTTTGTAGGTAATTTGGCATGAATCGAGGATCGATTTGAAGGAGGGTCAAGACATGGAGCAAAGGCCGAGCTAAAGCGGGAAGGAGAGAAGCAAGCCATGAAGAAGAACAAGAGAAGCCAACAAAGAAGAAGGTGGAACGAGGTCAGGACCGAGTTGCAACCACGTCGGGCCCGACTTTGAAGTCTCCAACCTCGGACCGAGTTGCACAGTAACTCGGGCCCGAGGTCCTCCGTGTCGGTCCGAGTCGGTCACCGAACTACTTGGGCTCCAAGGCACGAATTTGTGGACTTCCACTTTTGCCCCTCATCTAATCTATAAAAGGCCCTCTTGTCTTCTAAGAAAGGGTTCCCTCACACACACACAAAAAGGGGGTTCCAAGGTAACCAAGGGGATTCTTGGAGAGCAAGGAGGAAGGAGAGGAGAAGGAAGAGAGAGAGAATCGGCCAAGGGAGGAAGTCTTGATAGGTTTTGTTGGTAGATTTGCTTTGATTTGCTTTGTTCTTGTGGATTTGAAAACCCTTGATTGGAATTTGTGGATTGCTTTGGATTTGAATGAAACTTTGCTTTGTTTTGAGATTGATTATGATGATTGCTTTCCCTTTTGATTTGATTGCTCTCTTTGCTTGTATCATGGAGTAGATCTCCTTGATCTTGGGTTATGGGGGAAAACCCTAGCTAGGTTTAGGCTAGAAACCCCAATTCCATAGCCTTGAGTGTTTGATCTAAGGAACCCACTCTACATAGAGCTACAATTCCTTGCGAAAGTTGGGAATCAAGGCTTGAGATTGGCAAAGTAGTGAAAGTGAACATGTGTCAATCTCAAGACCTTGCTTCGAAGGGGATTTCCCCATGGATCGAGGTGTAGAAGTGGTTGGAACGAGGGCGAAAGCACTCGATCCTAGTCCGATCATCACTCATTGCCTGAATTGGGGTGGAAAAGCCTTAATCTACTAGGGAAGGAACCCAAAAGCCCAAGATCTACTTTTAAATCTTTGAGTTCGACATCCCCAGATACCTCGGGCCCGACTTACACAGTGTCGGTCCCGACTTCCTCTTGTCGCCAACCTCGGGCCCGACGTGACCTCAGTGTCGGTCCCGACTGATTCCTTTGTTTTCCTTTGTTTTATGCTCTCCTTTCTAGCTTCCTAGTATCTAGGCACATCGATCGAGTAGACTTCCCGAGTGTTCGACACCCACCACGTACTACAACGGGGTCGGGTTATAAATTGTATCTCTAGACCCTCGCAATCCGAGAGGCGATCAAAAGATTGGCGCCGTTGCCGGGGAAGTCTAAGTGCATTGAGTGCCAATTTGGTGAGTTTCTTGTGTTTTGGTAGTGATTTGGGTGAGGGAATAGCCCAAACCCTTTGTTTGTTTTTTATTTGTTTTGGTTTGTGTTTTTGTTTCATAGGTGTATGCTAGCTCGTTCCTCCCGAGGAACACTTGAGCTTGAGTTTGTGAGTGATCCGAAAGGTATTCTCAAGGAAGCCCGAAGAAGGAAAAGGATGGCGAATCAAGCTCTCCATGTTGATGAGGAGTTGGCTCAACTTAGGGCCGAAATGGCTAGATTGCAACTTGAGAGGGACAATCAAGAGGAGATGTCAAGAAGAGAACGGGAGCAACGGATGAGAGCCGAGGATCAACTCAACGCTCTACCCCGGAATGCACGCCAATACATGCATCCAGAGTTGAGGGTACCCGAGCCGGCTATTGTGCTTCCCGAGGTTGCCAAGAATTTTTAGATCAAGACGCAATTCATCTCCCTCATCAAGCGGGATCAATTCGAGGGCCGTCCACATGAGTGTCCCATAGAGCATGTCAAACGTTTTGTGGATATGTGTGAGACGATCTCTACCGACGAGGAGACATTGGAGTATGTGCTTCTAAAGGCGTTCAAATGGTCACTTGGGGGCAAGGCCGCACATTGGCTCGAGAGCCAAGCTCCTAGGTCAATCACAACTTGGAAGACACTCTATGATGCTTTCTTGATGAAGTTCTTCCCGCCCTCAAAGACAACCAAGCTAAGAAGGAAGATTGCAAGCTTTCAACAAGGCCCGAATAAGCCTCTTTTCGAAGCATGGGACCATTTCAAGGAGATGTTGCGCCAATGTCCTACTCATGGCCAACAACCATATGTGCTTCAAGACATCTTTTTCCAAGGCATAAATCCGGTAACGAAGGACAAGCTCAATCTCCACACCGATTGTGGGTTCATAGACTTGACACCGGATCAAGCTTGGGAGCTACTTGACAAGCTATCCGATTATGAGGCCATGTATGGGGTGAGTCAAGCTAGCAAGGAGGTGAAAGTTCAAGGCGAAGGTACAAGGAAGTTATATGATCCAAAGGGAGAAGACATTGATAGGGATGTGAAGCTCCAATTCCTTGAAGGTGAAGTGAGCAAGCTTAAGAGGCAAGTCCACTACTACAAGCAAAATGCTAGAGCTTGTGAGGAGTGTGGATCCTTTACACATGCTACACAAGTTTGTCCAAATGAGAGCCAAGTGCGCTTAGCCGAGCTAATTGAGGAGGCAAACTATGTTCGGGGAAATTTCGGCGGAAGAGGCAATTTCAACAATGGTGGCAATGGCCGGTGGAACAACGGTCAAGCTCAAGGCTACAACAACAACTTCAACCAAAACGAGCCAAGGGCGCCACCACCACCATTTAGACCACCGGGATTCAATGAGTTACAAACATTTGCTCAAGAGATGAGAGACGGGTTCAAGGAGATGAGGACCCAATTCAATGAGTTTGGTGCATGGAGGAGGCAAGTCGACAATCAATTTGCTCAAATTGCGACTCAAGCCCCGAGAGAGAATGGAAGACTAACGGGCCGACCCGAGGAGAATCCTCGAGCTCAAAATAATCAAAATGAAGTCCGGGCAATTGGATTGAGAAGTGGCCGAAACCTACCCGAGCCACACGTGCCTAAGAAGAATGAAGAGAGTCGGACCAACTTACCCAGCAAGTCGGGTCCGACGTTCCCCGAAGTCGACCCAGCAAGAAGATCGACTCCTTCACCACGGACCGAGGTCGAGAGCAACTCGGGACCGACGTACACAGACCTCGATCCGACTCCTTTGCCTAGGACCGAGATTCACAACATCGGGCCCGACATGGTGCCCAAGTCGGTCCATTCAGAAAATGTTGCAAATGAAGTAGGGAAGTCCAAAGAAGTTGATCCAAGCAAGATTCAAGGTGCAACAATTCTTCCATATCCCTCGAAGAAGCCGAAAGATGTTGTTGAGAACAAGTTCAAGAGGTTTCTCAAACTCTTGCAAGCCTTGAACATCTCTATCCCGTTCACTGATGCATTGAGCGAAATGCCATCTTATGCCAAGTTCTTAAAGGAGATTTTGAGCAAGAAGAGGTCCATAGTGGAAATGCAAGATGAGGTCAAGACCTTGGAGTTACCACAAAAGCTAGGAGATCCCGGTCGTTTTGCTATAACCATTGGTGTGGGGTCTCAAAATTTCCAAGCCTTATGTGACCTTGGGGCAAGTGTTTCGGTGATGCCCGCTAGCATTTGGAGAAGAGCAAATTTGGGTGAAATGGAGCCGGCCGATATGTCCCTAACTATGGCCGACGGTTCCATCATCAAGGCTAAAGGAATATTGGATGACGTTCCGGTGCGGGTTGGAAAGTACTTTGTCCCCGATGATTTCGTGATCTTGGACATGCATGAGGATCCCTTGGTCCCAATAATCTTAGGAAGACCATTCTTAGCTATGGCGGGGGCAAGGTTTAATGTCAAGAACGGCAAGGTTTCCTTTGAGATTGGGGAAGAGAAGGTCGATTTTCACTTCAACAAAGCTTTGAATGAGCCGGACGCCTTGGCCATCCTTAAACTTGAAGAGAGTGCCAAGAGAGAAAGTGAAGAAGTGGAAGTTGCTAGAGAGGTCGGTGCATTAAGGGGTGATGAAAGCTTCAATGAACAAATACAAGTAAGGGAGTTGTTGGAGCAATTCAAGGATCCAAATGAGTCAACAATCAATGCTAGCTCAAGAAGAGATGAAGAGTATCCTTACTCATATCCTTTTAATGTTGGTGAAGACCACAATTCTCCCCAAAATTTTGATTCCTACATTTGCTTGAGTGATTTGAACGATGACTTAGGAGACTCCTACATTTGCCTTAGTGATTTAAAAGATGAATTGGTAGAATCTCCTAGGAATACTTTGGATAACTATGGTGTAGGAAAAGAAAAACATAATGGAGCAAGTAAGAAGGAAAAATCTCATTCGTTGGAGGAGGATGATGAGATAGGCCCGAGATCGGAGAGCCATGCCTATATAGACCATCGTTGGTGGTTTTATGGGTATGAGGGCAATGGGAATGGGCATGACAATGGCGAGCAATTCACCGTGTTTCACCCGCCATAAGGTTGAGGTTAGGAAGTCAAGCTAGTGACTCTAAACGAGCGCTTCTCGGGAGGCAACCCGAGCTAGTAGCTTTCTTTTCGTAATTTTAGTTTGATTTTCTTTGTTTAGCTTAGCTTTTCTCTAACCGATCCCTATCGAGTGTTTTGTGGATTTATGGTGTTGTGCATCTTTCAAAGTTGTGTAGGATTTGAGGTGAAATATTTAAATGGAAATATGGGAAAGAAGTTGCATGAGGATGGAGTAAAATTGGCGACCCGAATACTCCTACATCGAGCCCAGGTAAGTCGGGCCCGACATAGGGATGTCGGTCCATGAAGTCGGTCCAACTTGATTCGACTAGTTAGAATGCCAATTTTGCCCTTGACCTAATTTGTCCCTTTCCCCCATTAAATATTATCCCCCACCTACCTACCATCTTCATTATCAACTACCATTCCCAAAATACAACCCCTCTCCCTCAAAAATTCTCAAAGTCGGCCGCCCCTACCCTCACCATACTCGATCCACACCCTCCCTACTTCATCTCGTTCCAACCACAAAAAGGCCTCCCAAACCCGAATCCAAGTAGAAATCTCGAGTTCAATATAGTCCTTCGTCCCCCATCTAGATCTAGATCTAGGAAATTTGAGTTCTAAGTTGCTTATTTGTTCAAAAGTTCAAATACTCTTCGAATCCGGTATGTGTTACTCGATCTCTACTTATTTCTTTGAAAATTTTGTGCTTTCATTGCGTAGATTGAGTAATGCCATGTTTGATTGAGAGCTTGAGCTTGAGCATCAATGGTGGATTTGCAGGATTTGTGAAATTGAGCTTTAAAGTTGTTTATGCATGCTTAGATCCATTTAGAACTTCGATTAGGGATGTTTGGTGATTGAATTTGAAATTTAAGTGCATGATGGAATGATTTGGGTTGATTTGAGGTTAGAGTCGAAGCATGAACTAGGTCGAGATCGACGTGCCCAGGAGAGTCGGGCCCGAGTTGAGGAAGTCGGTCCAACAAGTCGGACCGAGGTTGAGTAAGTCGGGCCCGACATAGGTTGGAAGTCGATCCTTGTTGTTTTTGCTCTCTTCTTGTGATATCATGTGGATTCATGTGTTTAATTGTTGGCTATAGCCTAATCATGATGTAGAATGATCATTTGCTTAGCCATTGTTAGAGGATGCCCATGATGATTTATGTTGGATTGAGATGCATGTGAGTCTAGAGAGTAACTATGGGGTTCCCTTTGTGTTGAAATGTTGTTGTGTGTTGATGAGTGCTTTTGTTGAGTTGTATGGAGTTTATCTTGGATCCTTTTGTTTGGTTGATGTGTGTAGGTACCATGGAGACAAGAGCTTCATCCTCTCATGTGGAAAGGCCAAGGAAGAAGTCCAAGAAGTCAAGGAAAGAGCCGAAGTTGGATGATGTCTATTTAGAGGATGATGAGCAAGTGGAGAATTATGAAAGATATATGGCGCTTGAGCACCACACGAGGTGGCTTGATTGGGAAGACGTGAGGAAGATGGACATGGATCAAGCCCTTCCAAGATGCTACTCCCACATCGGTCTTAATGGAATGCTAAGGTGGGACAACACTCACTACCCCGCCCTCACCTCGGAATTCATGGCCACATTCGAGTGCACTTATGATAATGTGGAGGATGAGGAAGGGGCGCTCACTTTCCGATTGGGCAACGAGGACCATAATCTCACCCTTAGGGATTTGGCTACCTACTTCGGGTTTCCATGCCCAAGAGAAGAGGCCGGCGTCAACAATGAGAAGGTGAACCAAGTGTGGCGTCATGTGGCCGGGAAGAGTGAGATGAGAAAGGGCGCCTCCACAACCGAGATTGCTAGCCCTCTTTTTCGGGTCATGGTGCGAGTCTTGGGGTGTGCAATCTATGCTCGTCATGAGTTGAGCAAGTCGATGAAGGAGGAGATCATGTTGCTCCATGAGATGCTCTTCAACACCGAGAAGCCCATGAACCTTGCATGGGAGTGGGTCAAGATGGTGCGAGACTTCCAAAGCTCCTCTTGGATATACTTCGGTGGGATGATAGCAAGACTCGCCATGCGTCTAGGAGTTGATCTTGACAAGTATTCTCCGGCTCCGAATGGTGTTGAGTTCATGAACATGAAGTATTTCAAGAAGGCCAACATCATCAAGGAGAGGCTCTACATGATTTCCTTGGCCCCTCACTCAAACTATGATGCTGTGTCGATCCGGTTAGTGCACAACTTCTATGATCTTTCTCGGTATCAAAATTGCTACCAAGTGTGGGCCGGCAAGCCACACTCATTTGGTGACCCCGAAGGTGCAAGAGAAGGGCAGCGACAACAATCTCAACACATTCGGTTTACCTCCCCTCCATCTACACCGGATTCCGACCAAGACAACTTCGTGTTTGCACCTCGTGGGGAGGACATGGATCTCGATCAAAGGCAAAGTGAAGAAGATGAGCGCCTCCAAGGCTTGATGGCCGACCTCCTAGCCACGCACCATGCTCCATCACTGGCGGACCGAGGTACACACCAAGTCGGGCCCGACTTCCCTCAACGTCAGTCCAGTTCATTCCATGGTGGTGAGGTCCCGAGGCATTATGAACGTGGAGAAGGGAGCGGTGCAAGGCGAGAGCAATTCCAAGGTGGCGGTTATGAAGGCTATGCCCAATGGTACGGTCCGGGAATGGTGTTTCCCGAGCAACAACAACCGGTGGACATGTCCTTCTCAGCCAACCAAATGGCTCATCTCCAACTTCAACAAGAAAATGTTCTCCAAGAGGTCCATCAAGTGAATCTCCAACAACAACAAATGTACCAACATCAACAACACATGTACCAACAACAACAACAAATGCTTCAACAACAAAGTTCTTTCCAAGCTAGCCAACAAGAGATGAACCAAGCCCTCGGCTACACTAGACGAGAGGTAGAGGAGCTTAGGGAGGTGGAAGACCAAAGGTGGCGGGTCCAAGATAGCTACAACACGTGGATGAGCGGGAACTTCCCTTCCCGTGAGGACCAATGGACACGCCCGGAGCCTCAACTCCAACCACCACCACAAGACTTCTACCAAGAGCAAGTGTACGAGAGGGAGCGGCAAGCAAGGCTCCAAAGAGGACGTAGACGTGACAACCCCTTCCATTGATCCTATACATGCCATTGAAGAATAAGAAATTGTGAGCTTTTCATACTCTTCTCTCTTGCTTTTAAGTTTTGATTTCCTTGTTTGATGGGGACATCAAAATTTTAAGTATGGGGTGGGGGTAAGTGTGTTCATGATTTCACTTGTTTATGTTTGTTTGTTATTTTGAGAATATTTAGTTTGTGTTTCTAGTTTGTATTTGGGATGTTTGCTTATTGGTTTGTGGTTGATGAATGACATGGATGATTGATTTGGTCTTGAATGGATGAGTTTTTGGTTTTAGAGAAATTTTTGCAAAAATCCAAAAAAAAAAAAAATTTGAAAAAATTGTGTTAAAAACAACAAAAAGATTTTGTGTTTTGTAGGTTTTGGACTAGAAATTCCCATCTTAGATTGCCAAAATAAAAGCTAATGATGATGTGAGCATGTAAATTCCTTTGCATATTTTCGGATGGTTTAGCCTCTAAAATGATGTTGCTTTTGATGTGATCATGATATCTTGCTTGTTTTATTGAACATGTGAGTTCTAGGATGAGTTCTTATGCAACTAAGTATGAGTGACCCTTGTGAGATTGATTTTTGGCCATTTTAGGGATGCTTGATCATATTTGCATATCCCTCATTTTTCTTGTGTGATTAGCTCATTCATGCTTAGTAAAACTTGCTATTGCGGTGTTTATCTATTTTCCAAGACCGTCATGAGAATTGTCCTAGCATGGTCACATTGATTTTGAACTTTATTCGTCTAGTCACATAAATATTCCATATCCTACCATGAAGATAATCCTTTGTTTGAAGCCCCGTTCTAGCCTAAGCCTTTGTTTGAAACTCCTCAAAAATATTATTCCTAGCCTTATATGACTTGACCCTTATGGGATTGGACTTTAGAAGAGAGGATGGGATTGTATTTGAAGAGTTGAGATTCTCTTGGGTTTAAGGGCAAAGAATGGTGTTATGAATCATGTGGGTAGTGCATCTTTGTTGTACAAAAAAATGAAAAAAAGAAAGAAAAGAAAGAAAGAAAATGTTGGAAATGAAAAAAGTGGAATGAAGCAAAAAGCTTAAGTGAAGAAAATGTTCCGACCGAGTTACAAGCAACATCGGGCCCGATGTCATAAGAAAGGCGGTCCAAATGTAGAAAGTGTTGAAAATCCAACAAAAAGCATAAGAGCAAAGATGAAGTGGAATGTTACGTGAAATTTTGGGTTGAAAGGGAAATGTTAAGTCTTTTGGGTGAGTGTGAAAGTAATTGTGGAATTTTGGTGAAGTTGGTGAGAGTTTAGGTTGTTCAATCCCCATTGAAAGCACCACAAGACCAAATAATTCCCACCTTGAGAAATACCAAAAGCCCCATTACAACCCGGCCAAATGAAACCTCTTTGAGGACCTCCATTGAGCCAAGTTCGAAATTCTTTGTGTACTTTGTATTAGGCATCTCTAGGTGGAGGAATTGGTGATATTAGCTTCAATAGTAAAGTCCTTACTTGCATGATTCTTGAGCTTGAGTGTTCATTGATAAACCCAAACACATGATGAGTGATACACATTCACATATCCCTAAAGTGAGGCTTAGTTGCATTGACTTTATTCCTTGGAACACTTAATCATATGTGACGATGTAATCTTGCTTAAATATCAATCACTTGTGCTTAAAATGTGTTTTTATACGAGGCTTTACTTGAAGATTATGTTTCGGTCTTGCTACATTGTTATTGCTTGAGGACAAGCAAGTTTAAGTATGGGGTATTTTGATGTCTCTCTATTTGGTGGTGTTTTCATATGTGATTTCCTTTGTAAATATGTTTCTTTTTCCCCTTTTCTTGTGCGCTTTGTTCCTTTTTATCCTAGTTCCCGTATTTCTATGAGATTCGGAGACTACGCACATTTTATGTGTTTTGTAGGTAATTTGGCATGAATCGAGGATCGATTTGAAGGAGGGTCAAGACATGGAGCAAAGGCCGAGCTAAAGAGGGAAAGAGAGAAGCAAGCCATGAAGAAGAACAAGAGAAGCCAACAAAGAAGAAGGTGGAACGAGGTCAGGACCGAGTTGCAACCACGTCGGGCCCGACTTTGAAGTCTCCAACCTCGGACCGAGTTGCACAGTAACTCGGGCCCGAGGTCCTCCGTGTCGGTCCGAGTCGGTCACCGAACTACTTGGGCTCCAAGGCACGAATTTGTGGACTTCCACTTTTGCCCCTCATC
Organism: Fallopia convolvulus; assembly: GCA_964016875.1. Classification (NCBI taxonomy): domain Eukaryota; kingdom Viridiplantae; phylum Streptophyta; class Magnoliopsida; order Caryophyllales; family Polygonaceae; genus Fallopia; species Fallopia convolvulus. Next base: position 31,100,519 of record OZ024719.1, read on the forward strand.
TAATCTATAAAAGGCCCTCTTGTCTTCTAAGAAAGGGTTCCCTCACACACACACAAAAAGGGGGTTCCAAGGGAACCAAGGGGATTCTTGGAGAGCAAGGAGGAAGGAGAGGAGAAGGAAGAGAGAGAGAGAATCGGCCAAGGGAGGAAGTCTTGATAGGTTTTGTTGGTAGATTTGCTTTGATTTGCTTTGTTCTTGTGGATTTGAAAACCCTTGATTGGAATTTGTGGATTGCTTTGGATTTGAATGGAACTTTGCTTTATTTTGAGATTGATTATGATGATTGCTTTCCCTTTTGATTTGATTGCTTTCTTTGCTTGTCTCATGGAGTAGATCTCCTTGATCTTGGGTTATGGGGGAAAACCCTAGCTAGGTTTAGGCTAGAAACCCCAATTCCATAGCCTTGAGTGTTTGATCTAAGGAACCCACTCTACATAGAGCTACAATTCCTTGCGAAAGTTGGGAATCAAGGCTTGAGATTGGCAAAGTAGCGAAAGTGAACATGTGTCAATCTCAAGACCTTGCTTCGAAGGGGATTTCCCCAATGATCGAGGTGTAGAAGTGGTTGGAACGAGGGCGAAAGCACTCGATCCTAGTCCGATCATCACTCATTGCCTGAATTGGGGTGGAAAAGCCTTAATCTACTAGGGAAGGAACCCAAAAGCCCAAGATCTACTTTTAAATCTTTGAGTTCGACATCCCCAGATACCTCGGGCCCGACTTACACAGTGTCGGTCCCGACTTCTTCTTGTCGCCAACCTCGGGCCCGACGTGACCTCAGTGTCGGTCCCGACTGATTCCTTTGTTTTCCTTTGTTTTATGCTCTCCTTTCTAGCTTCCTAGTATCTAGGCACATCGATCGAGTAGACTTTCCGAGTGTTCGACACCCACCAGGTACTACAACGGGGTCGGGTTATAAATTGTATCTCTAGACCCTCGCAATCCGAGAGGCGATCAATGTCTGCACAAGCATGTGCCCTTCTGTCATTATTGGGGGAGAGAGCTTTTTCCTTTTCTCTGATGGAATCCGCTAAAGACTAGTATCATACTTTGCCCTTGGAAGCGTTACTACTTGGGTGATTTTGAAGAAGTTGTTTTTGATAAATGCTTCCCTGCAATCAAATCTAAAGAGCTCAAGAAGAAGATTTGCAGCATAGAGCAACTTCGTAATGAGTGTCTTTATGAATATTTTTAGTGCTTCAAGAAACTAGTGAAGAGTTGCCCCTACCATGGCTATGCTAATCATGACCTTTTTCTGTATTTCCATGAAGGACTCCGTGAACAGTGACGGATGCAGAACTAAATTGAAGGAGGGGCACAATTAACAATCTACCATTCGAAATCAACCCACATCCCACTTGAATCTTGATAGTTTTAATCAATCTCAAAATCAAGCTAGTGGACAACAGTGGTCTCGAACTCTCGATAGTGAATTCATGAATAGCAACAAAGTTTTAATTAATCCTAAAATTAGGCTATCATATCAAATTAATAGTTAAATTCAATTAATTAGCACAACAAAATTTAAATTAAGAGCACCAAATATACCAAATTACCAACAAAAGTCACAAAACCCCAAAATATCAAATTGAATTACAAATTTAAAGTAATCAGGTTGTAAGAAGAATCCGAATGGACTGAAATTTACCAAGAATCAAATTATATTTTACTACTACCTTCAATCTACTATACCCATATACAAAAAATTAATGAGTTTAAGGGAGGGCACTGGACTACCCATGCCCTCCCTCAGATCCGTCAATGTTCGTGAAGATTATCGTCGGATGGTCAACTCTTCTTGTGGTGGGAACATTATGAAGAGAACTTATGAAGAGGCTTTAGACATCATTGCTATGCTGGCTGATTACTCTAGATAATACAATGGAAGAGGTTCCCAAAACTTGTCAGCCGCTAATTCATAGTCAAAGATTGATCAAGCTGAAAGAAGAAGTGAGATGGTTGAAGCTAAGAGGTACTGCTCAACAGGCTAAGGCTTGTGAGATCTGTCATGACGACTTGCATCCTGTCCTACACTATAAGAGGAAGTGAATGCAGTTAGAGGATATCAAATGAAGCCTAAATATGATTCTTATTCAAACGTTATTTATTTGCGACCGAGGGAGTACGAGTTTAGCTTAAAAGGAACACAAAAGACAAAAAAATACAAGGCCACCGAGCCCCTTGTACAAAATCGTTTGATGTTGTTGGGTTGCACTAGAGGGCTAAAGATATGGATCATGCTCTAAGGATATGGATCAGGTCCTTCAAAAATGAAACGATATTATTGAACGATCCGTCTCTTTCAAACAAAACCCGGAACCCGGAACCCGGTACCCGGACCGGCATCCAACCCGACCCGAATTCCTTTCCTCCCATCAGACGCCACCCCATTTTTTCAGCCATGTGACATTACCGTCAAATTAACAATCACACACAACCGGCAACCCCCAACCGCTTCTTCTCCTACCCAATTCGATCGGCCCTGTCAACCCGAACATGGTGTCAGACTTGGAGCTCGTCGCCCGGCTCCTTGAGATACTCCAGTCGTCGGACCTCAACACCACCACTCCCGGCACCGTTCGCCGCCAATTGGAGAAGGACTTCGGCGTCGATTTGTCGGAGAGGAAGCGGTTCATCAGCCAGCAAATCGACGAATTCCTCGAAACTCACGTCAAGAATGAGGGAGGAGACGAAGAAGGCGTAGATGATGCGGATGAGGTGGGAATTAACGGGACAGGAAGTGCCAAGGAGGAGGAGGAGGAGGAGGAGGAGGAGGAGGAAGAATTAGGAGAGGTAAACGAGGATACAAATGAGGAAGAAGAAGGAGATGTTGACGAAGTCGTCAACAACAAAAGGAACAGGGAGAAACCGTAAGAAATCTCTCCTTTCTGTTGCTTTCCTGACTACTGTTTTTCTTCTTTTAATTTACCTGCTAAACTCTTGACGTGGTTTCATGAGAAATTTTTGCCAGCCTCATAGACTAGGCAATGGAAATATCATACATGCCAAATAGAGGTAAATGGTAAGCTCCGAAATCAACGTGAATGGACATTTATCCGATTCCTTGTGCCAGTTTCCTTCATTCTATGAATCTTTCTGGACATCATTATAAGATTCAACAGGTGTCAAACCTTATAGACTATATAAAGCCACTATCATTACTGTTGATAGTCTGATCATTGGTCTTGCTAGCTTGATTTAGACTATAAAATTGTCTTGGGGTTTATGCTTGCGGATGTAGATCCTTTCTAGAATGGCTAAAAAAATGCTGATTATCTTTGACTAGCATTATGGGGTATGAAAAATTGCTTGCAGATTTCACTGCAAGCAGCTTTCAAAAAGGCTCGGAATACGGATTTCTTCTGTTAAATGGGGGCATCTTAATATTTCTTAACTTTCAATTGCTGAAGTTAAAAGTCTATTCCTGTTTGCATCCTCCCTCTTGTTTAATGTATTGTGCTCTGATCTAAATGGTTATTATTTACCTGCCATGTCCCTTAAATGTTCGTTAGAAATTTTTTATTTCCTAGCTTCAGTATATGACGAATCAAAATACATTATCTTTATTGATATGTCCATTGTAGCCTGATGACACACAGAAAGGTACTAGTATTGCTTAGCATGTTATTATTTTGCTTCATCTTTTTCGTTTGGTTTTTTTCTATATCTATTAGGTCTAGTGATGAAGTTTCACCAAAGAAAAAACGAGGTGGTGGTTTTACAAAGGTATGCAGCCTTTCCCCACGACTTGAGGAATTTTTTGGAACCTCTGAATTGGCCCGAACTGAGGTATGTACACCTCTACTTTTGAATCAGCATTAAGAAAATGTGCTAAGCATGAGCTTCTCAGTATTCCTTTGTATAATTACTGTGTTTAAATTTTTTATAAACTTCATCTCATGATTGGATTTTCCATGAACTTTTTGTAAGGTTGTCAAGAGACTATGGGCCTACATCCGTGAGCAAGATTTGCAAGATCCAAGTAATAGGAGAATTATAAGATGTGATGAGAAGCTGCGTGCTATCTTCAATGTAGATAGAATTGATATGTTCCAAATGAACAAAGCTCTTTCAAAGCATATATGGCCACTGGAGGCGGATGGTATGTGCTTGACCTTTATTATGATGATTTGAGATACAACTGTTCTCCTATTTTATCATGTCAATTTGCTCAGTTTGAATTACCCTAGTTCCTGCAAGAAGTTTTGAAAATTTTTGCTGCTTTAGTTGTTTTTGTTACTTTTTTTCCTGGTCATTAGTGACTGTTGTTTGTTATCGTGAATGAGTTGACAATACTGATTATGTGTAGGAGCTATCATGCCAATTAGAGTTCTGTGTTGATCTTCATCCTCTTTGATGGAATGTTTTGCTGATAGCTAAATCTTTCATTTCTAAGTTTTTCATTAGGGTCAATGGCATGTAGTACCGGTTTCAGTACTTGGATTAATATATTGTCATGTTTATGTTGTTCTTTGAGTCTGATAATATTGCCCAGGCTATAATTTCTCACATAGTTGGTGCTTGTGCGAGATGTTCCATATCATCTTGACTGTTCACAGTTATGCTGTAACTGTTAAACTCTTATGTGTATCTTAGAATTCTACTGAGATTAATGTTTGTAGTAGTCATAAGTTCTTATGTCATCATACGAGGCTTTTCCTACTTTTCATTTCTTATTTAGATGATATAGGCCTTTTTATAGTACTTGTACATGCTGTGCAATGTGTGTAACCTTGCTGAGGCTGATTTTGGAGTTGACAAAGTGTGGTTTATTCTTCTCCTTGACTTTTGGTTTTATATTTTTTAAGTATCGTTATAACTTTGCAAATAATAGTAGAAACTATAGATGTTTGATGTCTTATCTTAGATTTGATAAACCCAGAAAATATCAGAAAGAAGGCACTTTGCTTGACATTTAGGAGTCTGTTCTTTCCTGGAGGAATTTTAGAAAATTATTGCTGTATTTACTTTGCAGTTTTATGATCAAAACTCAATTGATAATTAAAGAATTGTTCTCTTCTTTCAGAATCTTCCGTCAGTTCTTCCGCCAAGGAAAAGAAAAACAAGCGAGTAAAAGAAGGTTATTTCGTCATTTATTCTTCAAGATCCTATTGGTTATTTGAATTGAGAAAAGTTATGATTTTCCAAATGTTTCCTGCTGATCTGAATTTCCCCATGTTTATCGTGCAGATGATGATGAACCAAAGATCAAGCCAAAGAAGCAGAAGGGAGGCAATTCAGGTTTGAATGCTGCTCTTGGTATTTCTTCTGTAGATATTGGCTTTGTGACTTCTGTTTCACCATTTCTTGTTCAAGCTGCTCTTGGTTATTCGAACTGGGAAGACACTGAAGAAATTATGATCTGAATTTTCCCCTAGTTTCTCTTGCAGATGAGGACGAACTAAGGATCAAACCAAAGAAGCCGAAGGCAGGCAATTCAGGGTTGAATGCACCCATCCCTCTGTCAGAATCCCTCATAAACTTTCTGGGGACGGGTGAGACTCAATTATCTCGTTCGGAAGTTGTCAAACGGATGTGGGATTACTTTAAGAAGAATGATTTGCAGGTACATCTTTATTGATAAGGCTATGCAGTGTGTATGTTACAATTAAAAAAACATTCCTTCCATTCCTTAATTTTTCTGCTTCTCGTTTGTGCAATTGTGGTAATTGTTATAAGAAAAGAATTATTTGGAGGACAAAAGGAAAAAATCACAGAAAACAGGAGGATGTAGCTGTTTTTTTCGATGTTTGTAATTTTGTAATGATAAAATTAATCTCAAAATCATACACTTTCTCTGATGAACACATCCTAATATGTTGTTCTTTAGGACCCCTCGGACAAGCGGATAATTCTTTGCGATGATAAGCTGAAGGAGCTGTTTGATGTGGACAACTTCCTTGGGTTTTCTATTGCTAAGCTACTATCACCCCATTTCATCAAGCCAGAGCAATAGGCGAAACATATGGATGTGAGCTTACACATAGGTAGGTGAGCAATTTTGTTTGGATGCTCGAGAGCTCTTTGGCCAGCAATCTAACCTTAATTTATACAAAGCTTCACATCATCTGGATTGTTGAATGATGGTAAAATTTCTGAAGCACAAAACAGATTAGTTTGATTTTCTGCTGGCAAGCTCTTGATCTCAAATGTAAGTAGCTAGATTCTTTTTGTGGGTATGGACACTTGTCGAATCTACCTTTCTTTTAACTGCTGCTGGATGAATATCTGCTTCATAATTGACTCTTATGGCAGTGTCACAAATGTGAACCGCTAAAATTCACGTTTCTGCTTCCACTTTACTTTTAATACTACACAATACACAGCCACATCTCTTTTTGATGTCATGTTTAGGTTTTATTATGCTTTTCTTCTAGGGATTTAGATGCTTTAAATAGAATTTCAGAAAATAGTTTTTTTAACATATAACATAGGATCTCATGCATGAATCATATATTAGAACTAGAGTACCTCTTGTGCAAGTACTTGATTCGTAATCACCCTTGGAGAAGAGTCTTAACTGCGATTCCTCCACTTAGTCCACACGAGTACGGTGCTAGATTGTCCTCCAATTAGTCCACACGAGTACGGTACTAGATTGTCTTGTTTTCGCTTGCTAGAACGAACCAACGAGGATAGCCAAATGCCCTTCTAAAGGCTCGGTTGAGAGCACACGAGAGTCTAGGAGTCTGAAAATTTTCTTGTACCAATTACCTTTCTATGTTCTTTATTTTAAGATATGGTCAAAACAAGAAATCTATCTTTCCTTAAAGATTTATTATCATAATAATAATGATAATAATAATAATTATTATTTGGAAAAAGTCACGTGGGAATGGGCGTTCACGTGAGTAAGGATGCACATGGGGGTGGGGCAGGGTGAGAAATGTATTTCCTGTCCCCATTCCCGCCCCATTCCAGTCTAATCCCTACGGGGTCCGGGGCGGGGAATACTCGTCGGTTTTCGGGTTGTTAACGGGGACTTATTTATCATTGTTTTGATGAACGTTCTCGGCGCACGCCGTATATCCGTTTTCTTTCAAAAATACGCGTATAATTCGCCAAAAGTTCGCTTGTGTCTTTTCCCCTTTTTAAGTGAAACGATCAATGCCCTTGATTTTTCTCCATTTAACGGCTCTTGTTCATTCGTATTTCTCACCTAAGTGCCCATTCTCACCTGATCCAGACCCATTATTATTACATGATCAATAATTCATTCTCCCAATCAATCCTTAAATCATTAAAATATACTAAAGTGGATGTTAAAATAATATATAAAGTGACCTCACATTAAACCACATCATCCATCTTTTTAAATAAATTTGATTGGTTGAAATTTAATTGGATAAATTTTAATTAGTTATTTTTATTTATTAAATAAAATAATTAATATATTAGTTTTATTTTTGGATAACATAGTTTTTTTTAGATAAGATACATATAGTTTCTTTAAAATATCTCTATATCAATTTTTAATAACTATTTTTAGAATTGATAGTTTTTTTAGATAAGATACGTATAACTTTTTTAATATATCCTTGCCTTATCAATTTAATCAAATTTTAAAAAATACAAAGAAATAATACAATAATTTTATATTGAATCATATGAAAATCATACGCATCTTGAAAAGTGGAATTCATTTCCATCTGTTAGATTAAATAACATGGACGTATATGATTGACACGCGCTTTTCACTTTTAAGTTGCAAATGTAAATTTGTCATTTAGCCTATTCTAATTTTCTTATCAGTATCTCGCTTCTACAACTTGGTCGACTTCCGAATCCATTTACGTTCATTGATCCTGTTCGATTGGGTTTTGATCTTCAATAGTTCCTCAGCCCCTAACCTCCCATTCAATTACTTTTTTTTCCTTGCTATGGATTCGTTCTATGTATGTGGTTTCATTCTATTTTTGTTTTGATTTTTCGTTTTTCTTAATTTTGGTTTGGATTTCTCCTTTTTGAATCTCAATTGGCATCAAATTGTGGGTGAATCAGGCTAAGTTTCAAGTATATAGTGATTTCATATCGTTTCTTCATTGTCTGTTTTCAAAAATTGTACGTGTCATGTTTTTTCTAGAAGAGTTTAAAATTACACATAACACGTTTGTTTAAAGTGCTAAGATATGAAATTTGCTCATGTACTGAATTGTATTTTACGTGCACGTAATATGATTTTACGTGAACTTTATATGTTTCTGCGTGAACCTTACATCTAAATACATGTTATTTTATTTACTTTTTCTTCATTTGCCATGTTTTGTAGGTTGTCCTTCTATTTCTAGTGCTACTACAAGTGGGGAATTGTCCCAAGCTACAAGTTTAGATAGTATTGATGGCACGCAGATTGAAAATACAGATTTAAGTGAGTCTTACAAAGTTCATTTTTCTCAAGGGGAATCGACATATTTTTTCTAGTGTGTCCCATTAATATCAAGCCTGCTTGTGGGATGCTATTTAGCACATTGGATGATGGAATTCAGTTTCATAAAGACTATGCCCTTGATTGCGGTTTTGATGTGCGTTTATGATGGCCGGATCGATGGAGGGGATGATGGTGCAAAGAGATCGCCACGAGAATCCAAGGAATTCCAACAACAAACACCACGCAACTGACCCTTCTTCAACTGGCTGGATCTTCCTCTTCCAAACTCGGAATTGAGTGATTCCAATTCTAGAAGTTAGATCTATGAGTCTAGTTTAACCCCTCAAAATTTCAGACCTATATGATGAGTGGATTGAAATATATGTTGATTTTACTGAAGGGGTGCAGAAACTACCGAGATGGATGATGGATCGAAATGGGGAGAACAAGGGGATATGGATGCTTGACAACTTGGATATGACTCACCAAGCTCTCAAACAAACTAAGATGCCCAAATTTTCGGATATTACTCACCAACAACTTGAACAACGAGAATTGAACGAACGGAATACAAGAACAAGAACTTGAATTGAAATTGCAAGGGAAAGTAAGCAACAAGAGAGTATTTTCATCCAATCTCCCCAACAAAGGGTGAGGGGGCCGACCATATAACCTAGAAAGCAACCTCACAAAGTTAGTCCCTTCACTTAAGAAAATTACAAAAATTAACCCGAAATCCCGAAAACTTATAAAGTGTCCTTAACCGTAAAAAAAAGTCACTTGTCGGAACACGAGTCAAAAGGAGACTCCAACCTTCTTCTTTGTAAACCTTTGGAAACTTATGATCCATGAGCTCCTCCTTGATCTTGTCAAGCATTGCCCTAGCATGTTCTCAAGTGATGCGCCAATAATAGAGCGTCGTCCCTTGACTCGGCTCCTTAGCGCCTCGGACACCGGTCTTGGATATGTGTCCAAATGAAGACTCTCCCTTGTCGTGCAAATTGGATTTGTCTTTAGGGTTCGAATCTTCACTCAAATCATGGGGCCATGACTCGGTAGATGGAATCACATCATCCTCCTCCCCTTCAAAAAGATTCGTCCTCGAATCTATCAAGCCTTGTGAGCTCAACAAAGAAGGTAGGGCTTCTAGCTCCCTTGGTGTGGCATTCTCCATGACAAAGACATCCTTCTTGGCCTCCACAAGAAAAGGAATGTAATCACCGCTTTGAGTGACTAAAACAGCCTCGTCCTCCTCATGGAGCAAGAAGGGCAAACATGAAGGAATCATAGGAAATGCATCCATCCATGGTGTATCCAACGAGTTCATGGAGCTAGGAGTGATGGTAGGATGATGCTTGATTTTAGGAGACAATTCCACAACTTCCTCCTCTTCTTGCAATATGTGCATCATTTCTATTGGACACTTGATGGTAATGAGTTGTTCCAATCCATGGAAAGGAGTCTCTCGTTTTGGTTGTTCTGTGTCACTCATCACTCTTTGTTGGAAGGAAGTCGACCCCTTTACAAGGGGTCGTCCTCGAACCGTGATCCTCTTCTCGTATCTCCTTGATCTTCACCACTTGAGGAACTTGTGTCGTCTCGTCCAGCCCTAGGATTCGGCGCTCCAAGGCATCCATGCGTGTCGCCAAAGCTTCCACAGATTGTTGCATGGATTGTTGAAAAGTTTGTAACATGGCACCCACCGAACTAGTGGATGTCTCCTCAACTTGTTCCTTATTCTTGTCATCACCTTCACGTGGCTCTGATACCACTTGATGTCCGGATCGATGGAGGAGATGATGGTGCAAAGAGATCGCCACAAGAATCCAAGGAATTCCGACAACAAACACCACACAACTGACCCGTCTTCAACCGGCTGGATCTTCCTTGTCCGAACTTGGAATTGAGTGATTCCACTTCTAGAAGTTAGATCTCTGAGTCTAGTTTAACCCCTCAAAATTTCAGACCTAGATGATGAGTGGATTGAAAGATATATCGATTTTACTGAAGGGGTGCAGAAACCACCGAGATGGATGATGGATCGAAATGGGGAGAACGAGGGGATATGGATGCTAGACAACTTGGATATGACTCACCAAGCTCTCAAACAAACTAAGATGCCTAAGTTGTTGGATATTACTCACCAACAACTTGAACAACGAGAATTGAACGAATGAAATACAAGAACAAGAACTTGAATTGAAATTGCAAGGGAAAGTAAGCAACAAGAGAGTATTTTCATCCAATCTCCCAAAAAAAGGGTGAGGGGGCCGACCATATAACCTAGAAAGCAACCTCACAAAGTTAGCCCCTTCACTTAAGGAAATTACAAAAATTAACCCGAAATCCCGAAAACTTAATAAAGTGTCCTTGACCGTAAAAAAAAGTCACTTGTCGGAACACGAGTCAAAAGGAGAATCCAACCTTCTTCTTTGTAAACCTTTGGAAACTTATGATCCATGAGCTCCTCCTTGATCTTGTCAAGCATTGCCCTAGCATGTTCTCGAGTGATGCGCCAATAATAGAGCGTCGTGCCTTGACTCGGCTCCTTAGCGCCTCGGACACCGGTCTTGGATATGTGTCCAAATGAAGACTCTCCCTTGTCGTGCAAATTGGACTTGTCTTTAGGGTTGGAATCTTCACTCAAATCATGGGGCCATGACTCTATAGATGGAATCACATTAGTTTAGTTAGTGGTCGTTTACACTCAGACGGTAAAACTTTTATGTTGAAATATCTTTATTGTAATAGGCACGATTATAAGGATGGACATAATAATATTGGGAAACGGACAAGGTCTTCCAATAGAACTGGTTGTAAGCTAGGCTTACGCTACAGTTTTCTAGCACGCTTGGGTACTCGATTTTGGATTTTGAAGAACGTCATACACACAAGCTTATTGTAGATAGTCATCGATATTATTTGAAGGCGGGGAGAAATCTTAATGTTGGGCACAAAAAGTTTGTTTTGAATTGCTCCCTAGCTAACATAGATCCTTCGTCAGCTCATTGTCTTTTTAAGGAGCTTGTGGATGAGCATTCAAACATTGGGGGATTCTGTTATGGATTTTAGGAATAATCGTAGAGATATGTTGGTGCATATAGACAATACTAATGCTCATATGTCTGTTAATCGCTTGTCAAAGAAAAAGGAGCTTTGCCCCGTATTTTATTTTGATTACGATGTGGACTCATACGATCGCTTGACACGTGTGTTTTGGTGTGATCTGGTTTCTCGGAAGAATTTCTCTTTGTTTGGGGATGTTGTGTCTTTTGATGCAACTTACCGTACTAACATGTGGTTGTTTATATTTTTTACAAGCTCCTTGTTTGACGCTATATTGGCTTATTTTTTGTAATTACACATGATTGTTACTTATGAACGGACTTTCATTATATGTGAACTTAAGCTTCTTCTACATGAACTTATTCATAGGTATAACTTGGTTTTTGCTCTTTTCACTGACCTCGATCACTATAAAATGTGTGTGACATTTGGTGTTCGGCTTATACTTAAAGAAGATGCAGGTTCATACATCTAAATTTAATACCTTATAAAGCCTTAGGTGACTTTGGATGGTAAAATCCGAGGTCATTGGCGGTAATACCCATCGTTGCAAAATAGGGGTGTTACACTTTCCAAGTCAATGATCCTTTGGCGTACTCGAATCTTTTGAGACAGGTTCCCATCAACTCGCATCAGAGCCTCGGGATTGCGTAAGTCTCATTCGTACCCCTTTACTCTTTATGCACAATTTTTTTTTCCACCACCATCATCGTTTTTGTTTGATTTTTGCCGTAGTTCCACCGCTTACCATCATTCATCTAGGAGCCCATTTGTTGGTTTTGTTTGAAAAATTCATCAAAAAAAATTACAAGAAATCAGCCTTGTCCTTACTCGACTTGCATATTGTTTGGTGATTTTGCTTCAAGTTTTGAGTCATTGCATGCTACAATTCTTGTTCTTGCTTACAATTATCGATCATTGTTGCTTGTTTGAGTCCTTTGCTTGATCTTGATTGCTCATTGTTGGCGTGGAAGAGGATAAATCCATTCCAGTTTTGGTCGATTATTTCATGCAAAAGGATAAAATCTGTGTGTTTATTTAGACGAGATTGCCATATTTTTTGTTTCCATTTTTGTTTGGATCTTGGAGGATAAAATCCACAAGATCTTGTTAGCAACCAATTAAAAATCAGATTTGGTTAGATAAAAAAAAATGCAAGATTACACAAGCCAAAATAAGGGAAGTATGTTCCATATCTCTCCAATCTTCTCATAATCGGCTATCAAATCTTTTCTCTCTCTCATATTTTCTATTGTTACCAATATTATCTTGCATATCTTATCTTGATTGCATCATATCTAGGCCCCCCTCTTGGACGAGATCTCTTGCCTTCTTTCTATCTTCTCTCTCTTATGAGCCACGCTTAACCCTAGGTCGCCGCTCAACCCTTCTCTTTTCTTATCTTGCTTGTTTGCTCATAGCTTGTGTTGCTTTTGATCCTTACTTTTGTAGTCGAGATCCTTAAGCCACCCTAACCCTAAACCCTCAAGTGTCGTGCACACTAGAGTAGGTGGGTTGGCGAGTCTTATAATTTCTCGACTATCTTTTGCTTGCTGTTTTCTTTATGAACTTTTGACTACTTTATGTCAATGGTGGAAATAGGTGATGGAACGAACACTTCGGAGACACAAGACACCCGCGGGCGCCAAACGCCCCCCTCGGATAGGCAACCTCCATTATTTGCTGACGCTTGGGGCCTTGTCTAGCGACACGTGCCTAGATGCGATGGAGATGATGTTGGCCGAGCTTATGGCGCAGACCAAGACCATTCTATCGGTGCATAGCCCGCCTCCGAACCCGGGCGTGCAGCCGTAAAGCGCGACGGTTCTCAAGGTCATGACTCAAGAAAAGGGGAAGCAAATCACTAACCCTTCAGTCGCAACGTCGATGTTGAAAAAGAAGAAGCATGGCTACAACGCTGATGATTATAATGTGGATGATTATCGTGTTCATCAAAGACCACACACACCGATCTACTTAGATTTCGAGGACTCGTATGAGGAGTTTGATGAGGATTTCAAGGAGGATAGCTACAACCACCCTCCCTTGGAAGAGGTTAAGGAGAGGCAAGATCGGGATCGGGATTGGATTTCGCCACCCAAGTTGCCCGAGAACTGCGTGGAATATGATTAGCGCCATCGTCGTGACCGGCGCGATAGGGACCGGGGGGACCAAGACCTTGACCGATACGGGCGCCGACAAGCCCGACACCCAAGGATAATCTACCAATTCTCTCTAATATTTCAATTCAAATGTCTCAAAGAGAGAAATATTCAAGCTTCTAATTTATAATAAAACAGCTAATTCCCCCTATAGGCTTATATAATGGAGTTTTCATATAATTTTTTCAATTACCTTTCAAGTGTTGTTCTAATTGACTAATCCTCTTTAAGAACGCATGCTATTTATTTTCTTTTGGATTATTTTGGTGTTTGCCAAAATTTTGTGGAGTTGACATTCATACAAAATCGCAAATTGTGGTGCAGCCGTGCAACTTGAGGGACAAAGCCCAGTCTAAGGTAAAATTATGAGATCTTAATTTTTTTAATTTATTTGTTCATTTATTTTAAATCATCACTATTTCTCCATTTGTAATTAGGAACTAGCCTAATTTCGTTTGTTTACGAAATTAACAGATTTACCTGTTTTTATTTGTTGTTGTTTTGGGCACAACTTACCTGTTTTGATTTTTATGTCTTTTAGTGGATTGAAATTATAATTTTATGATCCGATTATGTATTTCTAAAAGCTATATTATATGTAGTTGCCAATTTACAGTTTTGATTATGTATTTCTAAAATTTGTAATATTAATGGATTATTTTATGATATACAATTTGCAAATCAAATTGAATTTTTTTTGTTATTCATGACTCTAAATTGAATGGTATTATATCTAGTTGCCATTTTTTTTTTACAATTTATGCAATAGTGAATAGTTTACCATAGGTATATAAATGATCTAATCAATTTTTTCCATTTTTTAACATTATATGTAATTTTTTATAGCTTGAAAGAGAACCGAGGTCTAAGGAAATATTTGGAGAATCAGATCTTCAAAGAAATCATTCTGCAGAAAGAAGTTTTTCAAAGTTGAAGTTATTGAAGTCCTATCTTCGCTCTACAATGCTACAATATGGACTTAATGGATTGGCATTAATAGCAATTGAGAATGATCTTTTGGAGATAGTAGAACATGAAGACTTGGTTCTGGTCAATCGGGTGGGTCGGGTCGGGTTCGGATCGGGCCAGTTCAGTTTCGGATAAGTTTGAATCCAGGTCAAATTTAGATATTTTGATAATCGAGTCAAATTGGGTTGGACCATTTCAGGTCGGGTGCTCTATTAATTAATCAAAGTCGGTTTTTCGGGTCAATTTTGGTAGGGTTATTCGATTTTCGATCCAACTAGATTTCGGATAAGTCGGGTTTAGTTTTAGTCATATTTCGGGTATAGTTGGATTTCGAGAGTCGGGTTGTCAGATTTCGGATTAGTCGGATTTCGAGTTGGGTCGAATTTTGGGTTAATTGGATTATGGGTGAGCCGAATATTGATTGAAACCATATATCGAATGATAGTTTTTGTAATTTAATTACCTAGTTTGTAAATATTTAATGTAACATTTAAATTAAAAAGATAATTATAATAAATATTCACAATTATCAATATTTTAAAACATAATGCAACTTTCGCATGATTTGAGGCCGAATAACTTCGGATTTTCAGATGGTTTTGGGTCAGGTAACTTCAGATTTTTGGATGGTTCTGGATCAGGTAACTTCGGATTTTCGGATGATTTCAGGTCGGGTATCGGATATCGAGTTGCATCGGGCTAGTCCATTCGGGTATAATCAGTTTCAGGTTAATCTCGGTTTTAGACTTTTTTTTCGGATTTGTGCCAAATTAGTTCGGATCAAACAAGTCTCGGGTATAAACTTTTTTATTCTTTTCAAATGTCGGGTCGGGTTCAGAGTCGGGCGGGTTCGGGTCAGGTCAAGTTTTGACAACCCTATGATTTTGTATCAAAAGGTGTTAGAAGAATGACACTTTTTTTTAGATAGAAGGTTGATATATGCTTGAAGTTGTATTTAGATAGAAGGTTGATATATGCTTGAGTTGTATTGAGATGTGATGGACAACTAGGCATTCGAGCAGACCGGTCCAAAAGGGCCTTGAGGCGCCGATGTCCAATTTTTGTTTCTATGTTTTTAAAGTTCTTAAGTTTTACTTTGCCTCATTTTTGTCTTTTCCTTCTGCGTTTTGTGGTCGTGTCGGGTCTCTTGGTCACACCCCCTTGCGTCAAGTTTGGGGTGCCCCATTCTTGACCCCCCAGATTTCCCGCAAGGGGAGCCCACTGGGAAAATGTTGTTGTTGTTGTTACTTAATTAATCAGTTTTCTTATTGTATTAAAGTATTTTAGAATATACATTTCTTATCCGAATTGCGTGTCACAAAAAAAATTTACACCTTATATTAATATGTGGTAAAAATTGTATAAATTTATAACATTGGAGGGTCCAATTTTTTAAATAAAACAAGGCCTCCGAAATCTTTTAGACAGGCCTGGTTACAACAAGAATTATAAGGCCCAACCCGAGAAGGGGATTAGGGTTTTTCGGATATACAAAGCGTGAGATTGATTTCGATTTGGGCCCAACCCACTATCTATTGGACAAAAGGCTCAACAAATAAACATTTTCTTGTTGATTTAATTGGTTATTGACATCCACACATGGTTATCCTGCAAAAATACAAAATCTGGCATGTCTTCTGCATCTCTTCATACAATTGTTGCTTTCCCTCTTATTCACCCCATTTCATAATTACCAAACTGGGCGATTTAATTGATTGCGAAAAACGTGAAAAACCAAATTTTTGATAAATGAAAGAGCGCACCAATCCACCATCACTAGAAGATTGCAATCAATATTATTAATTACTTCTCATAATTTTTTGACCTCAGTTTCCCACTCGACGAACTCAGATTTCGTGGCGTTTTGCTCTTTTGCTAATTGCTACAAGATACATTCACATTTTTCAGCATTCATAAAAGGTTATTGTGAAAAATGTGAAGAGTCTCTGTCACGAGGAACAGAAGGAACCGACCAATAACCTTGTATGAATGCTAAAAAATGTGAACGAGTCTCTGAGGAGGAAAAGAAGGAATCGACCAAAAACTTGTTCGAGTCGTGTGTTTGGGTTGACCTGTAAACTATAATGACCCAAAACCAGGGACGGAATTAGGATTTTATATTTGGGTAGGCTTATAAATAAACAATACTCTATCCGTCTAAGTCTATTTGGCCTTTTAGAATCAATTAATTTTCTAATTCTATTTGGCCTTCTTGCTAATTTGTCCAATAATTTCCACTTTTACCCTATTGGTTGAAATAAAAAAAGAGGAGAATTAGTTATGTGTATTGATGATTTAATAGGGGTATTTTAGTAAGAATAGTGTTTGTCTTAATATTTGTGTAAAATGCTTAAAGGACAAATAGACTTAGACGGAGGGAGTACGTATGGGTAGAATCATTTTAATTTTTTTACTAGTATGTATTATCGTACCTTGTACGGGTTTTTCTTAAATAAAATATTAAGACAAAAAATTTTCAAATATATTTATTATCCGAGAAAAATAATCACGTAAATGCTTAAATATAAATTTTGAATAAATATTTAAAATCAATAAACTATAAAAGTTGTTTATTTTGAAACAATAATATTATTAGTGTTACGAATTAAATTAATATCTAAAGCATGATAATTTATTTAATTATGAAAATAGATAAGTAATAAGATAAAAACTTATCAATTTATCATATACATGGGACAGTTTAAAATAAACTTAATTACAGTGATATAAGATTGTACGCATATTACACTATCTTTATATTAAACATAATTATCTAAACCTAACAAATGCATTCTATCTAAAAATAAAATAAATATCCTAATATAACATAAAAAATATCTTAATAATCTTCCTAATTATCATATCCAAAAATAATTGATTTTTTTAAATTTAAGAATGGAATTTTCTATCCATCAATTATAGTGATATAGATTGTATGTACATTACACTAGTATATATTCCCGTATCTTGTACGGTTTTTTTCTTAAATAAAATATTAATAATAAAATATTTTTAATTATTATTCGAGAAAAATAATTATTTAAATGCTTAAAAATAAATTTTTGTTATAATCTGCGTAAAAATATAAGACAATTATCATATGATATCAAGATCTTTTCATATAAGGTAATAAATGATTGGATTATAATAATAACCGAATTGGCAAGGAGATTGCTAGTCATATATGGTTACAAAGATAATTATTCAATTAAGATATATTCTAAAAACATGGATGAGAATTTATCATATTCAAAAATAAAAGATTATTTTTAAAAAAAAGGGTGATGTGGTCCAATCTAAAAGTGACATGTGTCATTTAATAATTTTTATAACCTCCACTTTAGGTTATAGTAATGATTATTTTGCCAAAGATTGGTTCTAATAAAATGGGTGGTGTGGTCCAATAAAAAAACGACATGTGTCGTTTAATATTTTTTTAACCTCCGCTTTAGTGTATAGTTATGATAGGTTTGTTTTTACAATAAATTTCTGTAAGTATTTTATAAGTGAAAAAAATTTTGATATTTAAAATTAATCATAGATCATTATAACTAAAAAGATTCTACTAACCAAAATTCAACTTTAAATAGCCTAATATATTTTTTGCTTAACAATAGAAAGAAAACGAGATTTGCCCAAAAATAAAGATATAATGTACAAACGGAGCTACAGAAGAATTGCTCAAAACAAAAAGGATTGATTTATTAAAGAAAAAATAAGTGTGGGGTCACTCTCAAAATTGTGCTTTGTAAGAATCAGAAAAAACATGATAGAGCTGTACAAGTTCGAACATAGTACTCCTTCGAAAAATTGCCATACACTTACCATATGTGTTATTAATTTCAACAGGCTTCAACAACTAGTTTTACCGTATATTACTTTTTTTTTTTTTTTTTTTTTTAGAAATGAGCTACAAGCTCATTACAAAGCCAACACTAGGATGCCCGTACAATACAAGGCCACCCTAAATCATCACAACGGATGATCTTAAGAAAATCAAAAAACAGAGGATGAGTCTGGATCCACACATTAAAACTAAAGGAATCCGAAGGATCAAACAACGATCCCGGGAAAAAATGAGAAATAGCAAAACGGAGATCTGAAACAACTAAACACCTTCTGGCGATAAAATCCGCCGCCGAATTACACTCCCTGAAACAATGAAAAAACACCACACAGGGAATCAAAGCAGCAAAATGACGGGTATCATTAACAATAGATTGTATTTCCCAAGGCACTTTCCAAATGTTTTTCAAAGAATTAATAAGAATCAAATTATCCCCCTCAATAATCAGACGAGACGGATTTAACAGGACCGCACTTTTAAGACCATCAAGCAAAGCAAGGGCCTCAGCCTGAAGAACAGAAACAGAGGAAATGTGTTTTCTGTCAAACGACAGGATTTTACTATTATGATCACGGATTAAGAACCTTGTATAAGTTGAATTATTCAAACGTTTAGAGGCATCAAAGTTTAGTTTCAAAGAATTAATAGGCGGTTTCTTCCAAACACAATTATTTTTCCTTTTAGGCCGAGGTTTGTCATTACTAGTGGGAGAAGCTTGTGAGGAGACCCATTGGAGATGTTGTGAGAAAGCCAAATCACAAGGAGGAAGCATGGTCATAATCTTGGTCGGATTAAAAATTTTTAAATTTCTATGACCCCAAATAAACCACCATAAGAAACAAAGCACATTACTTTTTTTATTTGATTTTAGTGTAGACAACAAATTATCAGCGAAATTATCAGAATATGCAATATAAAAGGTGACGTTAAGTAAAGCCTCCAATTTGGAGGTCATTTTAAGAGTAAAAGGACACTTAAAAAATAAATGATTAAGACTTTCATCTTCAGAGTCACATAAGGAGCAAGTACTAAAAACACAGTTAAAATGCCTATTTAGACGATCAGTAGTTGGGAGACAATCTGCACAAGCTTTCCAAAAGAAATTTTTAATTTTAGGTGGAAGAGAAGATTTCCAAATCCACGAGAAGTCAAAAGAAAACACATGATGGGGAGAGTTAAGCATAGAAGATGCTGAATGGACAGAAAAATCTCCATCAGATGAAGGAAGCCAAACTAATCGATCCAAAGAAGGAGAGATGGGAATTCTAATATCTGAAATTAAATCAACTAAAGAATCCGGCAGAATTAAATGTAATTTCTCATAATCCCAGGAATGATACGAAGTTATAAAAGAAGAGACTTTTAACTTAATATTGACATTATCAAAGTAAGGGAATAAATCAATATTTGGAATCCAAGGGTCTGTCCAGAAATTAAAAGAAAGGCCATTTCCAATACTCCACAAAATACCTTTCGAAAATCTATCCCTGAGATTCATTAATCTTCCAAACTGCCAAGAACAATTTTTCTTCTGATATTGAAAAAGCGAAGTAGTTCCAAGATATTTTTCCGAAATGATTCGTACCCAATAATTATGGGGAGAGGACAAAATTTTCCAAAGAAGTTTCATTTGAAGAGACAGATTATTATTCTCAGCAGAACGAAGGCCCATTCCCCCAGATTCTTTAGGAGAACACACCTTATCCCAGCTAATAAGAGGATGATGATTTGGTTGAAATTTATTCCAAAAAAAAGATTTATTTACTTTATCAATATCACTCAGGATTCCTTTAGGAAGAAGGAAGCTCTGTATTAGATAGTTGACTTGGCCAAGCAAATTAGACTGAATAAGGATAGTCCTTCCAGCTTGAGAAATAGTATTCGCTTTCCATTGAGATAATTGTCTCTTAAGTTTAGTAATAGATTCTAGAAAAACAGAGTTTTGCACCTTCCCTTTAATGATCGGTATTCCCAGATACTTTTCCATAGACGTAGTAATCTGAATATTTAACACGGAAGCAAGAGAAAGGGCCGAAGTTCTAGGTATATTTTCCGACACCTGAAAGCTACTCTTATGGTAATTAATCGAAAGCCCCGAAATTCTGGAGAAATTATCTAAAAAGCTTTTAATATAATTAATATTTGCATGAGAAGCATTTGCAAAAATTAGAGTATCATCTGCAAAACTAAGAAAGGGTAAACACGTACCATTCTTAACTAATTGTATACCCACAAATCTAGAGTCAAGAGTAGACTGCAATTGCAGTGTACGTGCAAGATATTCCATAGCAATGATAAAGATAAAAGGTGCAATTGGATCCCCCTGTCTAATCCCGCACTGCGGAGAGAACTCAACCCCAGGCTCATTATTAACAAGGACAGAAGAAGAGGAAGTGGAAATACAAGTCATAATGAGACTAACCCATTTAGAATGGAAACCAAATTTTAAGAGAATTAATTTAATAAAATTCCAATCAAGTTTATCATAAGCTTTTTCCATATCTAACTTAATGGCCATCCAACCTTTTTTCCCATTTTTCTTTTTATGAAAAGAGTGGAAAATTTCATGCGCTATAAGGATGTTATCCTGGATAAGTCTTCCTTTCACAAAAGCTCCCTGAAGCGGATGAATAAGTGAAGGAAGGAGCAATCCCAAACGGATGGCTAAAACTTTAGTAATAATTTTATAAATGGTATTACAAAGGCTAATAGGACGAAAATGGTTAATAGTTAAAGGAGCATCTATTTTAAGAATAAGTGTGACAAAGGATTTATTAACAGAACGCAGCATTTGTCCAGAATGGAAAAAAGCCTGTACCGCTAAAATGACAGAATTACCCACAATATGCCAAAATTTCTGGAAAAAATCTGCAGGAAAGCCATCCGGGCCCGGGAGTTTTACTCGGAGCAAGATCAAAAGTTGCAAACTTGATTTCTGACGCCGAAGGAGATTTAATAAGCATAAGATTATCTGTTGCAGATATTAAATGTGGAATGATATCAAGATCAGACGGAAAAATTGAACATGAAGGGTTAATCAGAAATCTATGACTAAGTTCTTCAGTGATGTTCTGCGAAATCAAACAATGATCAAAAATAACAACACCCGCATGAGTTTGGAAAGAAACAATTCTCTGTTTATAAGAACGAATTTTAGTGATTGATTGAAAATATTTTGTATTTCTATCTACATTTTGTAGATGGGTTACCTTAGCACGTTGCTTCCAAAAGTTATGCTGGAAATCTAGCAGAGCATTATATTTATTTAAATGTGATTGAAGCCGCATAATAATGGTAGGATTAAGGGGATCAAGTAATAAGTCTGATTGGAGGTTTTGTAGTTGATTTTCAGAAATTTTCAATTGTTCAAAATTATTATTTGTATGATGTTTAGCCCATACCTTTGAATATTTCTTTAAAAGATTTAACTTCATAGATAGGCGAAACATAAAAGAACCTGACATATGATAACTCCAAACTTTAGAAACTAACGGAATGAAAGAAGAATCAGACATCCAAGCATTTTCAAAACGAAAAGGAATTTTCCGAAAGGAATTTTTAGCCCCAAGGGAGAATGTAATAAGACAATGATCAGAAGTAGTGAAAGGATGGTGATGCACTATAAGAGAAGGAAATAAAGTAGTTAAGGTTTGATGACATAACACACGATCTAATTTCTCAAAAACATTATCCAAAGGAACAGACCGTTTTCTCCAAGTGAAAGGAAATCCAGTTGTTTTAGAATCAACAAGTCCAAACTCATTTGAAAAGTTCAAAAGTGTATTGAATCGACTTAATAGTGGAGAAGAACCTCCAAGTTTATCATTAGGAGAAGAAATTTCATTTAGATCACCAATAAAAAGAAAAGGTAGTTGGAAACGATAAATGATTTCGGAGATACTGTTCCAGAAAAGGAATTTATGTTCATCTCTAGAGGGGGCATAGACAAATATCATTCAGAAAGTCTGATGTTGGTAATTATATTGCATAATAATAAGATTATTAGATTGATGTAATAAAACACATTTTTTAGTTTCAATATTTTTCGAAATAAGTAACCAAATTCCACCTTTAGTGCCAATAGAAGGAGATGAAATAACATTATGGAAACCAGCTTTTCGAACTATTGAAATGACGGGGTCGGAGTCAGTTTTAGTTTCCGCTAGGCAAAGAAAATTAAGTTTATTAAACTTTCTTATGAACCCAACTTCCTCCCAGAAGTTAGGCCTACGAATCCCTCTTATGTTCCAATAACCTATATTCATAAAAGACCTTGTATAAGAAATAAAACAAAGATCAAGCAAGTATGGTTCATACATAGATTCATCAAAAGAGATAAGCAAAAAGAAGAAGTAATATGTCTCCAAACACTCTGGATAAAAGCATCAGGACCTAAAATATTACAACCGAAATTGCTATAAAGATTAAAAGGCCAAACTAACATGATGCTCAACAGATACAAAGTATAGAGAAATAAGTTCCAGAAAAAGCAAATGTTTACAAGAAGCCTAAGAGGAAACAAAAGGAAAAAATTGATAAAGGGATATGTGAAGTTGGTGATGATCTTATTAGAGAAGCAAGAGCCACACAACCTGTAAAGGTGCACAACACAAAGTATAAACCAGTAAGTTTTAAAGTAATAAGCTGTTAGAAAAGAGAAATCATAAAATAAGCCATTAGACCTTGATCTTATAGTGAATTTAATAAGTATAAATTGCACCAGATTAATAAGAGAATGATAAAAGTGGGTTAAGACAATCCAGAACTTTATTGAGCTAGAACACCAATCTTTGAACAAGTCTAATTCAGTAATCATAAAAGAACATAATAAGGCAAATAAGAGAGAATCCTCCAAACTAGTTTGTAAATGATGCACTGTAACATAGGGAAAGATAAGATTAAAAGAAAAGGCACAAATATTGCAGAGAATATATGAAGAGGATCACCAGCTAACATGCCTGCATAAATTCCAATCAAAATGAAGAGAACAATTAGTCCTATAGATAAATCCATAAAGATAAAGCTTAATCCAAGAGAAATAGTAGTAAGTATGAATAATATGGTAAAGAGAATTATAGTAGCAACAAAGATTATTTAAGATTAACCAAGAGTAAACTGACACCGAGAAGTAAAGTCCAAACAAGCATAATATTATACATAGGAGATTGATCCAGCAAACTTCCATCCAAAAGGAGCTACAAAGGGCATTACAGTTATCAAAAGAAGGCAACCTGAAGAAGCCAAAGCCCAGGAAATTACAACAGAAAGGGAAATACAGGGAATACAGCAGAGGTGCAACATACAAGTGGTACATAAAACAAACTAGCGGGCCAGATTCATAAGGTATTTTACACAAAACATAACCAGTCACAAGAGGAGCACCAATCATCAAGCAGCTTGCTTTTTTCCTCTAGTCTTTTTAGGTTTCTTTGAGACAGAAGAAACTTCAACATATTCTTTGATAACCTCAGTATCCTTACGTTTGGAAGAGTCAGAGGTGCTCTCACCAGCACACTTAATGTCAACAGCATTCATTTGGTTTCTCAAGAGAGTGTTAGAGGACTCAGTCCCTGGGTCCATACCAGTCAATCCCAAGTAGGTAAGCTGGGGAACAGAATGAGAAGCACTAGGCAAAGTCATTCCACCAGTCACCAGGGGAGAAGCATAGAGGTAGGGAGGGATCATCATAGTCTCAGGGATCGGGGCATTCAGGTTTGCAAGTGCCAGAGCAACTTGCTCTCTAGCATTCAACAACACAGCAGGGTCAGAAAACACACTTGGATCCATAGAGGAATAGAAGTCTAAGGTTATAAGAGGATTATAATGAGGCATAGTCTGCACAGGGTTAAGCTCAGGAAGATTCACCCCAACAGAGGGCACACCAACAGATATAACAGGGCCACTAGAAGCTTGGTTTGTAGCAAACAGAGGAGCAACAACATTTGACCTTACAAAAGTAGGACCATTATGAATTCTATGAACAAGAGGTCTAGTGGAGACATCCCCATGCAGTCTAGTATAGGTTTGGGTAATAAGCTCAGCTTCAGCAGGATTTTCAAGAACAGTAAGCTTGCAACTTCTAGGTTGAATATTGTTGAGAGGACACTCATCAAAGAAATGAGAACCCTCCCCACAACAGCCACACCCAGAAGAGACAGTCTCATACCACACCTTGAGAGTCAACACAGAGTTAACTTGGGTTATAATTTTGACACTACCCTTAAGAGGAGAGGTAATATCAACATTAACAAGAACCCTACAAAACTTCATCTTGTTTTTAGCATTAGAAACCTCATCAACCCTAACAAAGTGCCCAATAAGGTTGTCTCTCAGAATCAGGTCAAGAGCAGAAGGAGTGTAGAGGTAATAAGGCAAAGATGGGATACGAGCCCAGATATCAGCTCTTAAAACTTCATCAGAAATAGGATTAAACTCAGGATAAAAGGGAAGAAGGGCAACAAGTTTACCCTGAACAAGGTAGGGCCTTTTGTTCCAAACAACATCTCTAGCTTCCTTATTAGAAAATTTAAAGAGGATCCAGAAATTTGCAAATTCCTGGAACTGAACTTCACCCTTCACATAATCCTTCCAAACCCCTTTCATTTTCCCATTGATCAGAGTGGTAGAGATAGGTTCTTCTACCATTTTGAGCAAAAGGGAAAAGTGCATCAATTGTTGCAAGTATTTGTTAACAGAAGGAATAGATGTTGGATTTGGGAGAGGGATAGTGGCAGTAAAGGTAGCAGGATTGAGAATATCATTGGAAGGAACAAAGTCACATTCAGGGATAATGACAGGAGCCTCAGCAGAACTGTGGGACAAAGACTCCCCATAAGAAAGAGGTCCATTTGGGCTTAGAGACTTGACAGGATTGGTTCCAAGAGGCTGGATAAGAGCAGTAGGGGAAGAGGGAGCCAAAAGTCCATCAACATCCATGCCAGAAGACATAGAGTTGAGAACTGGGAAGTTGACTAAAGCATCTTGGTAAGATATAGTTTCAGACATTCTAGATAGGTTAACCAAGGTAAGGGAAGGTAAGTAATTAGGAAGCTTTCTATGCCGAGGATGGTATGAACTATTGATACCAAAGCAGTCCTTAAATAGAGAAGTAAGTTGAAGAAGAGAAAAGTGTAGTAAAAAGGAGAGAAATAACAATAAATGACATAGCTTAGAAAATTAAGAACAAACAATTTTAATTGGATGTGGAAGAGGTTAACAGTAACCATATAACTAGAGTAGTAGGGACTACTGAGAAGTATATGGTGAGATAAACAGAGTACAGAGAAAGAGATCCTTAGGCAGAAAGAATGCAGAGAAGGTTGTACAGAAGAATTTAATGAATAGATGGCTAGAGAAATGATTATGCAGAAGAGAGCAATACAGAAAGAATATTCATAAAACATGGACCTTAGAAGATTACCCAAAAAGATCAACTTAGAAGAACAGTTGAATAAATTAAATGTCAGCAGATATAATTGGCTAGAAAAGAGGTCAACAGTAACCAAGCAATAGTAGGAAAGGATATTAGTCAATAATAAGTACATAGAGAAGTAAATGAAGGTACCAAAAGTCCTAGTACCATTAATGAGGATAAAGTTAACCACAGAGGCATTTATGAGATAAGTGGCAAGAGAAATGATTACATAGAAGAGAAAGAAGCAAACAGAGGTAGAACAGACTATATATTTTATAATACTATTATGAAAAATAAATTTAGAGAAGGAGACACCAATGTGAACATATAAATTAGGAGTATATATAAAAGGCCGGAAATAGATAGTAGAAAAGATACAGAGATAGTGAGCAAAAAAATTCTGAAGAAAAGGAATGGATGATATTAAAAAAGAGAGATGTGTCATGATGAACAGTAAATTGTAATTTTTGGTATAGTGTTGGCAAAAAACAAAGCTTAACAGATAGTGTAACCCCAAAAAATTACCATGAGAAGGAGATAATATAACCCATAAAACTCAAATTTTACAATGGGAAGGGGCATAACACAGAAAATCTTATCCATGAAATGGAAAATACTACAGGGGTTACAAAGTAAACAAGAAACAACAGCTGAAAAGTTAAGCCATGAAATCATATTGCAAGGGAGAACAGAAGTAAACACATATTGAGTAACAGTTTTGACATATAGATCACAACAAGGAGAAGTCAGGCATAAAATGGTATTTTCAGAATCAATTCTCAGGGGGAGTCTATCCCTAAGATAGAGCACCCAATTATCCTCATTGAAATTGATTTTGTTCCATGAAAGGGAATGGGGGAAAGCTACAACTCTTCCAAGCAGGAAGAGGAGCCTAAGCCACCAAACACCAAACATGTTAAGAAGATAGATCCATCCATGATTCAAAGGCAACCCCCAGAAGGAAGGCAACAACACCTCAACCAAGAAAAACTTTAAGCAACAAAGAGGGAGCACTTGCTGCCAGTTCCTTAAGGAGGGGGACACAAGGTCAGTTCCATACAGAAATAAGAAATCACAATCACAAGGAAATCTGGCCATAGGAAGATACCAAGCACAAGAATTTGTTATAAAAAAATAATAGGACAAAACACTCAGTAAGAGGAGAGAATAAGGAGAGTTAGCAAACTCAAGAACATATACTTCACTTGAAATATCAAATGAAATAAGTTGCATCAGACCATACAAGGCAATCAATATTTTGCATATATCTAGCATAAGAGGGGTAGAGAGGACAAAACCTGGAGTGCTTAATGGTACAGAAGTTACTACATAAGTTATTAAATTGTTGAATCCATAGTTAGGAATGTGAACAAGACCATACCCAAGAAAGGAGGCAACACCACAATCCTGCACAACTCTTGAATAAGATAAGAGGATAAGTATATTATAATAAATGAGGATCAATATAACTTGAAAGATACTAGAGAGTTTAAGTCTCATTTGTGCAAAATATAGAGCTGAGATAAGAATCATATTAATGTTCAAGCCATATTGATAAAAACGTTTCAAGGATATTTCATAAGGTAAAGGTTCATTCTCTAGGTGCACACAATATAGCAGGATCTCAATCTTTACAACCTCAAGGTCCGAAAAGAGAGATGGATACCATAAGGCAGCAGCCAAGAGAAAAATTTGACAGAGATAAGCAAAACAAACACTAGATAAGAAACCAGAAACAATAGAAGAAGAGGAGAGGAAGAGTAGACATAACCTAGATAGGTTGAGAGCACTTGCCGCCAGATCCAAAAGAAGGGGAAAGCAATGCCAGAGCAATACAAAAATAATAAGGACTCACACCCAGAAGAAAACCTGAGCCAAGGAAGATACCAAAAACAATGACATATATTAAAGAAATAATAGGTCAAGAAGGTGAGCAAAAAAATAGAATGATGAATTTTAGCCAACTCAAGAACATATACTTCATCTGAAATATCAGAAGCTAGGAGATGCAGCAGAGAAGGTAAAGCAAAAAAGAATTTACACGCTTCTAGCATAATAGAGATAGATAATGAAGCACCCTTTGTACTTAATGGTCCACAAAATTGGACAATACTTATTAAGTTGAAGACTCCATACTCAGGAAGACGAGAAATACCGTTCCCAAGCAAAGAGAGCACACAGCAAAACTGCACATAATTTGAGAAATATACAAGGATAAGAGTATTGCAGAGAATAGGGGTCAAAATAATCTTAAGAATAATCTGAAATTTAGATGTCATCAGTAATAAAAACGGATCTGGGATGAGAATCATATTATGGTTCAAACAACAGAGAGGAACAAGTTTCAATGGTACTTCATAAGGTAAAGATTCATTCTCTAGATGCGAACAATATAGCAAGATCTCAATCTTTACAAACCCCAAAGTCTGAAAAGAGAGATGGATACCATAAGGCAGCACCCAAAAGAAAAGTTTGACAACAATAATAGTATCCACCAAAAAAGAAACCAGAACCAAAGGAAGAAGTAAAGAAGGAGTAGAGACATAACCTGGATCAGTCAACCTCCAAAAGCAGCAAAGAGAGTGAGACCACTTCTCACCCTCCCATAGAAGAACAAGAAAGCTCCCGCTTTCAGAAAGCACAAAGGAGAGATCACGCATAAAGATGCCAAGACAAGCACTTAGAACAATCAAAACAACAATTCCCACCGAGAATCTCTCAAATAAAGAGAGATCCCAAGGCAAGAAATCACAGCAACACCGAGCAACGAAAGAATAAAGAAAAGGGGCAAAGATCCAACCACAAGGACAACAAAACGGCAAACCAAAGCCGCACCAGGCAATCAGATCCAACCAATGGAAAATCAAGAAGTCATACGAGAGGAAGGGTTCAATAGGGATAAGGCAAAGGCACGATCTATAGACCATAACCAACCAAACCCTAGAAGTTTCATTTGAGCAGAGAAAAGGGGTAAAACCGAAGAAAACAAGAAGGAAGCAAGGATCAGGATGGGTGAGGCAACGGGGGAAACAAAACCAAAACAACAAGCAAAAGAACCAGGCGGATATACATAATGGAGAAGCAAGGGCAACCGGAGGAATGGGGGAGCGACGGCGGAACGAAAAGAAGAGCACCCAACCCTAGGAGAGAGAAGAGAGCGACCTTTTTTTCCCCTTTCTCATTTACCGTATATTACTTTTTGGGGTGGGTTACAGCAAACCTCAGCTCACCTCTAAACCCGTGTCTGCCCAAAACCGAACCCAAGCCGTCCGATAGGACATGTTTAATTCTACATGATAAATGAAAGATATTAAGGTAAAACTAGTTGAAATCCATGATATTCAACATGATGATTTTATTTTTTTCTATCATATGCCTTATATGCCAAGAAGCTGGTGTTAAAAACTAAAACCTTATTTTGAAAAGTATAAATCTTTCTAAAAAGAATTAAAAAAAATTAATTACAAAATCATTGATTTTTTTTTAAAAATTTGGCTCTTATGCTATACGTCCCAGAATAAAAAAATTTAATACGTCATACTAATCACCTTAAATTATGTCAATTATATTCTTTTTATCTTCACAAACTCCCCCATTAGTATTCCTATTATTATATAATCAAAATTTGATTAATTTAAATACTTGCACATTCCAACTTCAATTTTTAAGAGGAGGATAAGATCAAGCAGAACATTCAAGTAATCAAAAGATATTTATGTACATGATCTAAAATTAAATTAATGTCCATGGACTGTTATCAAAAATAAAATAAAAAAAATATGTGCAAAGAGCATGTACATTTACTAAGGTAAATTCATTGGACATGAACAACATTGACCTTAAATGACAAATTTATTTTGCTAAAATACCCATAAAATAGGGTATATTATACCGATAATTTTCGGTAATTCACAGTTTTTCGAAATTCATTTATTCCAAATATAAGATTCAAATGCCCGAGTGCGCGCCTATAAAAACAACATGCTATATATAGCAGAATAACATGCATACTGTATATGTATAAATAGTGAAGGTCACATTCTTTTTCTCTCTACTAAAAAGAACTACAAATCGATCATAGTAGACATATACATTTGATAAGAGAAATGGAGATGGGTATGGAAGCAAAAATTGTAATTATGGGCGCAGGAATCACTGGTCTTGCTATAGCCGTAGGGCTTTACAGGTATAGTCAAACACTATATATATGTGCAAGTTAATTATCGTAGGGTATTTCGGGTTATTACGCTGTTGTTTTTTTTTTTTTTTTTTTCTTGTACACTTTACTTCGGTCCTTCAGTTCTCCGTTGTATGTATATTGGGTCATTTTGATTAATGTAACGTACTTAGACCTATCAATTGGGTTAAATCGGATTCGGGTTTGGTCATTTCGAGTCATGGGTCAATCAAGTCGGGTTGTTGTGGGTTTCGGATGTGTTGGAACAGTGTTAGAGAACTAACACTGGAACAATGGTTTCTCCATTCGAGCAATCGAAGTTTTGATAATGACAAACAAATAGAACTAATTCCCTGTACAAGTGATCTCAGGAAAGATAGCAAGTTCACAGGAAAAGCAAATGGAAACGTTCCCTGTCAAGCCACCTGTGTACGTGGTAAGTAATTAAAAGGACAAGAAAGACATTTCACTATTGTCTTGGGCGGCAAGCCAAAGCTCTGAATGAATAGAGATGAAGAAGGGTACGCTAGTCTTTTTGAATAGTGTCGTACTCTCCAAGACAAGAAGGGCAAATGCGTCAAAACTAAAGATGGAAACTCTATAAATAGTATGCGACGCCGCTAGGTCGAATAGAGCTCTCGCACACAAGTAAACCAGATCTACAAAAGGAAAGAGAGAGATCGAGAGCCTAAGCTGATTCAGTGAAGACATCAATTCAGAAGTTCAAGGAAGGAAGTATCAAGTGATGAAGGCTGCGTGAAGATCTTCATCAGCTTGAAGAAGGAGGTTCATGTGCTAAAGGGAACTGCACAGGAACGAGTAAGGTTCACTCTCTATATTCAGTTGTGTTTAGATCTAGGAACTACTATGTCTTAGTCGTTAGTATTGTTTGTGAGTGGGATTGCAAACAATAGAGAAGTTCGACTTTGTATTGTGGAACCCAAGATCTATCAAAAGAATATAGTGTGTGTTCAAAATCCTCCAAGGGAGGTAGAAGTTTACTCTTTAGCTAGTTGGCTAAAGAGGTTCCTCTATAAGGAACCGTGTCCCTGTCTTGATTTCCTGTTTAATCTTTGTTCTATATTATTCCGCTGCGTAAGGGAACTGTCACTAGAACAGTTCCCGATTGTCTTGACTAACAACGATCCTACAATTGGTATCAGAGCTTGGCTCTAGATTTTCTGTGAAAACTCGCAGGATGTCTACATGAATGTCTTCAGAGCTCAGTGATGATGGACACGGAAGCGAAAAACCACCTAGGCTGATCGAAGGTCGTTTTGAGCGATGTCAAGGGTTGATGAAGGATTGGATACGAAGCCACGATTATCAGGCATGGGCTGTAATCGAGAGAGGGAACTTCACCATCAATCCAGAAATCGAGAATGATCTTACAAAATGGGGACCGAATGAGTGGAAGTGCATGGAAGCCAACTACAAGGCAAAGATGTATCTCAACTACTCCATGAGTGAGATCGACTCAGCCAAGGTTGGAAATCTAAAAACCGCTAAGGAAATGTGGGCTGCAATTGAACATATGCACATGGGAAGCTCAGATCTAAAGGAAGATCATCAAATGGATGTTCGTCAGGAGTTCTACAACTTCAGAATGGAACCTGGAGAGACGGTATCATCATATCAGTTCCGCTTCGAGGGACTAGTGACTAAGCTTGAGAACTTGGGAATCTTAGAGAGAGAACTCACTGAACGAATCAAAGTCAAGAAGGTGATAAATGGTCTCTCTGGTGAATGGACTCATGATCGAACAACCTTCAGAGAAAATACATCCAACAGGAACCTCATGCTTCATGAGATCTTTGGAAAACTGAAAACCTACGAGAGAAGGAGGAACTCCGATAAAGCACAAGACAAACATGAAAAGGGAATTGCGCTTAAGCTGGAGAAAGTACTTAAGTCTGTTCAGGAACAGTGTGAAGAATCTGAAGATGAAGAAGAGGATGACATAGTGCTCATCACAAAGGCACTACGTAACCTCTACAAGAAGGGAAAGTTCCGAAAGAATTATGGAGGGAACAGTTACTCACGAAACTACAACAAGTTAGGAGAAAAGGATGCAAAGGACATCACGTGTTTCAAGTGCTTCAAGAAGGGTCACCATGCCAAGGCTTGTCCTCTGGGAAATGACGAGAATAAGTCTGGGAACAAAGCTTACATAGCAACACGGGATGACTCTGACGATGATGATCCGGAGGCTTGGGCTACACCAAACATGTGTGCTATGGCAATCAAGGGAGACCCAAAGGAACCTCAAGAGGATGTGAGTATTCTGTCTCTAACTAGTTACTTTGATAAATACTCTAAATTTGATCTCATTCGTATACTTTCAAAACTGGTTAAAGACAATATGAAGTTACAAAAGGAAGTGAGTGAAATTGAAGAACATTGTCTTAAACTTGAAAATGATGCCTCTGAAAGGGAACTTGACTTAAGAAACACTGAATCTGTTGAATGCTCTGAATGTGATAGATTGAAAAAGGAACTTGACTCTACTATGACTGCTAAAAATGAGCTTATCTCTACTCTTGCCATCGTCACTTCAGAAAAGGAAACCCTTAGTAAGAAACTAGAGATAAATGAGGGAAAGAAAGTAGTAGAGACTCCTAAGGTCACATTTGTCCCTTCTAGACATGGAATAGGATACTCTGAAATAGACTCTGGAAATGATCAAAAAACTCTTACTCTAAGGGAACTAAGTGAAAGTAGAGCTCTAGAGTTCCAAACTGAAAAATTTAAGAATTCTCACCTAGAAGAGAAGATCAGGGTTCTAGAGAGTGGAACTATAGGAAAAAAGGACTACTATACTGGGAACAACTCTCATAAGATATATGTCAAGATAGCTAAGGGAAATGGTTCAAGAGGACCAAATAAGGAAACAGTTGAGAAAAATAGGATTCAGAGACCACATCCTAAGTATTATCAAGGTGAATATTACAAAACTTGCTGGACATGTGGAGATCATGGCCATTACAAGGAACAATGTCCTAAAATTAGTCACGCAAAAAGGTTCACAAACAGAAGTAACAACAGGACATCACACTCAAAATCCTACATGAATTATCATTCGGTTGATGTTAACATTGCAGATTATATTGATTACTATCCCTGTAAGGAACCAGGCAAGGGACACCTTGCCTGGGTAACCAAACATTGACTCTTTTGCAGGTGAAAGCGAGGGGAAACTGTATGTGGTTTATAGACAGTGCTTGCTCCAACTACATGACAGGAAACAGGAACAATCTAACCTCTCTTAACACCCAAGTTGAAGGAGGAAATGTTTCCTTCGGCAACAAAAACAAAGGGGCAATTCAAGGCTCAGGGGAAGTAAAGCTCAACAAATCAATCAAAGTCAACAATGTAAATCTTGTGGCAAATCTTGGATACAACCTACTGTGTGTGGCACAACTCTGTGATCAAGGGAACAACATTGTTACGTTTTATTCAAATGAATGTCTTGTTGTGAACAAAGAGACTAACAAAGTTATGCTTAGAGGGAAACAATTCAACAATGTTTACATTGTTGATCAAGATTTTCAACCTCCAAGAAAGCTATGTCTTACAGTCTCTATAAATGATACCGATCTCTGGCATAGACGTCTTGGTCTTGCAGGTCTAAATCTCATCCAGAAGTTATTTATGCAAGATCTTGTGGTTGGCTTACCAAGGATAAATCCAGACACAGCAAAACTGTGTGATGCATGTGCCAGAGGGAAACAAACTCGAAGTTCCTTCAAGCCAAAGAAGAATGTTAGCACTTCCAAACCTTTGGAAATGCTACACATGGATCTATGTGGACCAATGGACACATGTAGCTATGGAGGAAGCAGGTATATGTTTGTTATAATAGATGATTATTCACGTTTCACTTGGGTTATTTTCCTGTCTTCCAAAGGAACAGTGTTCAAAGAGTTTGAAGTGTTTATCAAGAAGACAGAAGTCAGTCTGGGAACTAAGCTGAAGTCTATACGCTCAGACCATGGAACAGAGTTTGACAATTCAGCTTTTCTCAATTTCTGCAATGAAAATGGAGTCTCTCACAACTTCTCTGCACCAAGAACTCCACAACAAAATGGAGTTGTCGAAAGGAATAATCGTACCCTGGAAAATATGGCTCGAGCCATGATGCTAGAGAGTGGAGTTCCATCCAATTTTTGGGCAGAAGCCATTTCAACTTCGGTCTATATCCTTAACAAGGCTATGATTCGACCTTTGTTGCTTAAAACTTCCTATGAACTAATCAAAGGCCGAAAGCCAAACATTTCCCATCTCAGAGTTTTTGGCTGCAGGTGCTATATCCATAATAATGTGAACGATGCTCTTGGAAAGTTTGATCTAAGAAGTGATGAAGGAATTTTCACTGGATACTCTCTTCATAGCAAAGCATATCGAGTCTACAACAAACGAACCAAGAAGTTTGAAGAAAGTATCCATGTCATCTTTGATGAAGATCCTATTCATCATGGCTCCTCCTCCAAAAATCCACTCTCAAGGACAGCCATTAAACCATTCACTATACCATGGGAACCAACAAGGGAACCGATAGACGAGGATGATGATCCGAATCCTCGAAGAGATGACTCTACGTACATCAATGGAAATGAACCTCAACTACAAGAATCAAACTTTGAAGACGATCATGAAGAGAATGATACCACAGAGAAATTTGATGATCCTTCAACTCACTTTCCTGAAGAAGAGGACACTCTACCAGCAACAATCGAAGCATCAACTTCTGGGAACAATCAAACTACTGTGATTCCACAAGCCGTACATGAAGATAGTTCCTGTGCTCAGGAGGAAATTCTAGGAACAAATCAACCTCAACCAAGGAACTACCATCAGAGAAAAGATCATCCTCTTGACAACATCCTCACACCTCTGGAACAGGGAGTACAAACTCGCGCATCTCTCCATAACTTTTGTGCATTTAATGCCTTCGTTTCTCTTGTTGAACCCAAAAGCATACAGGAAGCTCTCAAAGATCCGGATTGGATTCAAGCAATGCAGGATGAACTCCATCAGTTTGAAAGACACCAGGTGTGGAAGCTAGTTCCAAGACCATCAGACAAGAATGTCATTGGAACTAGATGGGTCTTTCGCAACAAAATGGATGAGTCAGGAAACGTCTCCCGAAACAAAGCCAGACTTGTGGCTCAAGGTTATAATCAAGAGGAGGGAATCGACTATGAGGAAACGTTTGCACCAGTTGCCAGAATTGAAGCAATACGGTTACTCATTGCCTTCGCTACATACAAAGGGTTCAAGCTATTCCAAATGGATGTCAAAACAACCTTTCTCAATGGCTATCTCCAAGAAGAAGTTTATGTGAAGCAACCTCCTGGATTTGAAGATGATACCAAGCCTGATCATGTCTACTTTCTTGAAAGAGCTCTCTATGGCCTCAAACAAGCACCTCGAGCCTGGTATGATAGATTTGCTTCATTTCTACTATCCAAAGGCTATCAAAGAGGATCCATTGACAAGACACTCTTCTTAAAGAAAGAATCAGGTGACATTTTAATTGTGCAAGTCTATGTTGATGATATAGTTTTTGGTTCCACTAACCCTGTGCTTACAGAAAAATTTGAGAAACAAATGAGTAGTGAGTTCGAGATGAGTATGGTAGGGGAACTCAATTGCTTTCTAGGTCTTCCAATCTCTCAAACAAAAGATGGAACCAAGATTCATCAACAAAAATACATCAAGGAAATGCTATCTAAATATGGGATGGACACTCCAAAGCCCATCAACACTCCAATCTCACCTAGCACACGCCTCGATGCCGATGAGAATGGAACCAGTGTCAATCAAAAACTCTTTCGAGGAATGATTGGTTCCCTTCTCTATCTAACTGCTAGTAGACCGGATATCATGTTCGTTGTCTATCTTTGTGCAAGGTTCCAAGCAAATCCTAAGGAATCACATCTGAAGGAAGTCAAAAGGATCTTTCGCTACCTCAAAGGGAGAGACAATCTCTGCTTGTGGTATCCTAGGAACAGTTCCTTTGAACTTGTTTCCTTCACAGATGCTGATTTTGCAAGACATCTGGTTGATCGGAAAAGTACATCAGGCATGAAACAGTTCCTAGGAGACTGTCTAGTATCATGGGGATCCAAGAAGCAATCCTCTGTGGCACTTTCTACTGCTGAAGTTGAATACATTGCTGCAGCTGCTTGCTGTTCCCAAGTCCTATGGCTCAAGTATCAACTCAAAACTATTGTATTTCTTTTGGAACTGTTCCTATTAAATGTGATAGTACTAGTGCAATAAATATCTCAAAAAACCCAATGCATCACTCTAGGACAAAGCACATAGAGGTTAGGCACCATTTCCTGCGTGCTCACGTACAGAAAGGTTCCATTGAGATGGTTCATTGCAGAACAGATGAACAAGTTGCTGACATTTTCACCAAAGCTTTGGACAGACAACCCTTTGAGCATCTTCGAATACTCTTAGGGATGATTCTCTTACATTAAACAAGTCTTGGTCCATCTTTTCCCTCAATGATTGACTAGTTAAGCATCAGTATATCTAGGGAACTGCATGGTTTAGAAACTTTCATTTTAAATAATAGCAAAATTGCATGAAACATGTTTATTACTATGTATGGGAACTGATTCCTTAAAAGCACTTTGTTTATTTTTGGCCCAAAATGATCAACCTGATCTTATCTATCCCTCACTACAAGCCGAAAGGATGGTTGATCATAAGACTTGTCCCACAAAGCCCATCCAGGTAAACGTTTCCTATGAACCTCAATTAATTGATAAAAACCCCTTTTACGGGATTCAATTACCTGGATGACAACATCACTTGTTAACCTACCCATATTTTGTTTGGATATCTCTCTCTCTATCTTTTCACAAAAATCCTTCACGTATCCAAACACGGCCTAGTATTACTTGTTCATGGAAAGAGGAGTTAGAAAGGAAAGGAACTGCTTCAAATTGCAAAGGAACTACAAGGATGTTTGAAATTCAAATGCGTCTCCCAGCTGTATTATTGGAAAGAGACAAGACATTGAAAACTGGTCTATGAAGCGACAGGCTGCATAAAGGGAAATGTGAATCCGAACCGTTCATCTTACTACTCTGGCTTATCCTTTTCCACGTCGAGACTGTTGAGTAGGAAAGAATTTTCAAGTGGAGGACAACAAATCTTTTTAGTTCTCTTTGAAGTAACTAAATACGAGTTTCTAGGAAAGACTGGTAACCTCTCTTGCCCTTTCAAATTCTTCCTTTTTACTACTTAACCCATTCCCTTTCTTTTCTTTCATCTTCATCGTCTTCCTCCATCTTCTCTTCCAAACCCTAGTCTTCGCAGCCCTCTACTTCCGATCTCTCTCTGAAACTCTCAACATTCACTCAAATGGCCAACCCAAATCAACCTCTCATCAAGTTCACCGTTCATCACAAAAACCCTCTCATCGAGCATCTTCTCAACCATGACCCTGAATATCTCCAGAAAATGCTTCTAACAAATCTCGATCTTGACCATCATGAGCCTGAGTACATCTTTGATGTCAAAGAACGTCTCTATTCTCTTCTGAGAAAAAGAGATGGACAACCAAGTCTTAATCCTCAAAATTCACCACCCCCAACTCCAAGATCTGAAATTCCGGTACTCACTACGAGACCGGATGGCTCCTCAACCCTCACTGTCAATATCGAGGGAGTTCCAACCACAATCCATGACTCCAATCCTACCCTGCTTCTACAAACCTCCTCTCATTCCTCTCCAAAACACCATACTCAGATTCATGACAACCTAAGTCCCAAACGCAGACCAGATCCCTTGGCCTTAACTTCTCACAACTCCACTCCTCAAATCCAAAGTACCCAAGCACCCTCATCTCTTCCAAATGCTCCTATAATCCTAGTTCCACCTCACAGGGAACTAGATCTCTCCACTCTTGATCAATCAATATCCCAATTTGAGAGAGAAGAGTTCCCTACCTCACAGGGAACTACACCCATCAAACCAACCCAACCTTCTTCTTCTCCCACACCCACAAAACGATCTTCTTCTCAAGCTTCTCTTCCTAAAGTTCCCACGGGACCACGATCCAACAAGAGAAAGCTCAGGCAATTGAGTGAAGAAGAAGAAGAAGAAGAAGAAAATGAAGAGGAACTTCAGCCTCTTCTCTCTGAGCAACTACGAGCCCTTAATCCATCAACGGAAATCGTCACTGTTGAGGGCTCCGATGATGAAATAGAGGAGTACACAGAGCCTGCTCTCCAAATAGGGTATAAGGAACCGCCAACTGGGCATCCTTCAACAAGAGGCTCCAAGAAGCAAAAGGTGGAAGAAAAGAAAGAAAAGAAGGAAAAAGAGAAAGGGAAGAAGGAAAAGAAAAAGAAAGAAGAGAGGAAGTTGGTCATTCCTCTGGTCGTCACAGCTGAATTTCTCCAAGAACATGAGTTCAACGAGCTTCAGGAACTCATCCAGTTTCAAGGATGGGAAAAGCTTTGCTCTGAACCAGCTAAGGTTGATCAAGCTCAGATCAAGTTCTTTTACTCCAAATTCACCCTAACAAAGGGAACTGAGCTTGATCCTGTCATAAGATGGAAGACAGAAGACGATGAGTTCACCTTCACCTCCGCTATGATCAAGAAAATACTTCAAGTTCCTAGAGAGGGCTTCGACACGCTTCCACAACGCCCATGGAAAGATATTGATGGAAGAGAAGCCATCCTACAAAGGCTTCTAGGTCATGTGCCTGCACAAGGCAAGGAAATCTTGACTCACATTTTGAGTCAAGTAGGGAAGATGGCACACCAATACATCACTAGGATAGTGATTCCAAGACAGGAGAAGAGAACAACACTCAATTCTACTGATGCCATTCTCTTAGATCTGTTCCTCCGCAAGGAACGAATCAACCTGCCTAAGATCATGATCTTGCACATGTGCAAGTGTGTTGCCAAAGAATCTCATGCTCTTCCCTATGCTGCCTTGGTGAAGGAAATTATGAAGAGGAACGATGTCTACCATCCTCAGGAAGAAGAAGAGCTCGGACAAGAGATGGATATGTCCAACATTCTGAGAATGAAGCACTCTCAGGAACCACATGAAGAAGCTCCTTCTGCTGTGTTTATTGAACAAGGAGACTCAAAGACAGTCCTCCAAGCTCTCAATCGTCTGTGTGGGGTCAATGAGCGGATACTCGATGTTCTTCTAGACATCCAACAGACAGAGGGAACCAACGAGCACATCCTTGTTGTTCTTCAAGTTATTCAGAAGAAGCTGCCTTCCTCCTCTTCCTCCTCTAACACATGAACAAGCTCTCTACAAGAAAAATCCTTAGCTATTCCCACCCTCTTTCAATGTTTTTAAGTGTCTGTTCTTGTAACTGTTTGAACAAATGTTTCAATGAACTGCATATTGCTTTTGTTCTCTAGTTATGATTGTGCTTTACTTGTTTTTCCTTGCATGCTTATACTTGATTCTTTTCGATGATGTCAAAAGGTGGAAAAGTGGAAAAATGCAGAGATGCGTTGTGTCTAAGAGAATACAGAATAAGTAGCCATAAGTTGAGGGGGAACTATAAGCTTAAAAACCTTGAAAACTTAACTGCTTGTCCATTTCAGGGGGAACTAAGTATCTACAAAGAATTGCCTGTGTTATTGATGTTTAACTCTCTCATATCTTTCATGTATCCCAGAGTGTTTAATACTTGCATTTTACGAAAGTTAGTAATCATCAAAAAGGGGGAAATTGTTGGAACAGTGTTAGGGAACTAACACTAGAACAATGGTTTCTCCATTCGAGCAATCGAAGTTTTGATAATGACAAACAAATGGAACTAATTCCCTGTACAAGTGATCTCAGGAAAGATAGCAGGTTCACAGGAAAAGCAAAGGGAAACGTTCCCTGTCAAGCCACCTGTGTACGTGGCAAGTAATTAAAAGGACATGAAAGACATTTCACTATTGTCTTGGGCGGCAAGCCAAAGCTCCTAATGAATAGAGATGAAGAAGGGTACGCTAGTCTTTTTGAATAGTGTCGTACTCCCCAAGACAAGAAGGGCAAAGGCGTCAAAACTAAAGATGGAAACTCTATAAATAGTATGCGATGCCGCTAGGTCGAATAGAGCTCTCGCACACAAGAAAATTAGATCTACAAAAGGAAAGAGAGAGATCGAGAGCCTGAGCTGATTCAGTGAAGACATCAATTCAGAAGTTCA
The DNA here is from genome assembly GCA_964016875.1 of Fallopia convolvulus. Taxonomy (NCBI): domain Eukaryota; kingdom Viridiplantae; phylum Streptophyta; class Magnoliopsida; order Caryophyllales; family Polygonaceae; genus Fallopia; species Fallopia convolvulus. Next base: position 31,140,723 of record OZ024719.1, read on the forward strand.
AGGAAGGAAGTATCAAGTGATGAAGGCTGCATGAAGATCTTCATCAGCTTGAAGAAGGAGGTTCCTGTGCTAAAGGGAACTGCACAGGAACGAGTAAGGTTCACTCTCTATATTCAGTTGTGTTTAGATCTAGGAACTACTATGTCTTAGTCGTTAGTATTGTTTGTGAGTGGGATTGCAAACAATAGAGAAGTTCGACTTTGTATTGTGGAACCCAAGATCTATCAAAAGAATATAGTGTGAGTTCAAAATCCTCCAAGGGACTAGTTGGCTAAAGAGGTTCCTCTATAAGGAACCGTGTCCCTGTCTTGATTTCCCATTTAATCTTTGTTCTATATTATTCCGCTGCGTAAGGGAACTGTCATTGGAACAGTTCCCGATTGTCTTGACTAACAACGATCCTACAAGATGGGTTGGGTTGTTGCGGGTTTTCAGATGGGTCGGATTGACCAACAAGTTAAAAAGATCGATTTTTTATGATTATTAAAATCAATTTTTAATTTAGAATATATTATTTTTTATGTATTTTAATAATAAAGTATATTATAAGTTTCAAAATAAATTTTATTCATTTTATAAATATACTAAATCGGTCAACCCAACGAGTTTCGGTTCTACCGTGTTCAATTTATTTCGGGTTTTGGGTTCAAATTTTCGGGTCTTGACCCTAAAATCTTTGGACAGTTCGAAACAGGTTTAGCTTTTATCCGCTCTACGTAGTATATAATCAATTGATCCAATAAATTAAATTGTTCATATATTTAGGTTGGGCTTCAAAAGTGTTGTGTAGGAGACATCGAGAGAGTGACAGGGTATGCATTCACTTCATGGGGAAATGTTTGCAAGGCACTTGATGCTCTCGACATTGGTGACTCCCTTCTCGCAAAACGTCCAAGACAACAAGCGTAAACCTAAACTATATATGTATTCCTCCATAATTTATCAGATGCTGGAACATATTCTCAATACTTACGATAAATTACATTGCATGTTAATACTCCAATATGCAATTTATGGAGAAATAACTTCACAAGTCTCACTGGTTTCATCGGGCAAGAAATCAGACATAGTTGAACGGTATGCATATATAGTTAATCATGCATGTACTGAATTAATTACTACTTTATGAGCCTATATAATGCAATTGAATGATCCCTAAAAAATTAAACTAAACATACAAACTTTTAGCAATTGTGAAACGAGGTGCTTGGAAAGAAAAATGATAGTAGAAACCCTTGCAAATGATTTGCCGGAGGGGAGCATAAGGTTCAACTCTAGGGTGGTGTCGATTGAAGAATCCAATCACCATTTGAAGCTCATTCATCTGGCTAATGGTTCAACTCTCAAAGCCAAAGTATGTATAATAGAACTAATTCTTTCATTTTCGAATGATATAATATATATTCATGATTTTGAGTTACATATGCAGTCTTTTTAATTACTATATTTATACTTTTGAGTTGCATATTTTATTTTTCTTATTGCACTATATTCATGTTTTTAAGTTGCATATTTATAAAAGTGTACAACTCAAAACCATAAATACAATTATTCAAAATCATACATATACAACTCAATATCACGAATACAGATTGTTCACATGGTTATACCGTAATAGTGGTTAATTTTACTTAAAACTTAAATCTATCTACATATATATTGCATTATAATTAATTAATTATATGATATGATCGATCGAGAGTAGTTTTTGATCGGGTGTGATGGAGTCAACTCGATGGTTGGAAGATGGCTTGGGCTGAAAGAGCCAGCCCTAGCAGGAAAAGCGCGATCCAAGGACATCTCATAACGTCGGCCGATGCTGAGCAAGAGCATAGCGTTACGCAATATGTGGAGGATGGTGTGAAATATGGGATTGTACCCATCAACCATAACAACCTCTATTGGTTCTTGACTTTCAATCCTTCTAGATACACTAGTACGTACGTACATGCCCAAACCTTGAGCACTAGATAAGTTAGCTTGAAGCCTTGAACATATGATGCATCCACGTGAATTGATCTTTATAAGTATATAAGAATGACATTAATTTCTCAATTGTACTATATATTGATTGATAGTTGAGATCACAAGCAAACTATATTGTTGGATCGTAAACCGTTAGCAAAGAGCTTGGGAACTGGCTGTTAAACTATTCCCAAGGCAGCAGAAGTAAATTAAGTGCAAGTATTAAAAGCAGTAAAGAACGCAGTTCCCATATAGAGGAACCGCACTACAACTAACTAGTTGTGTGGGTAAACCACTACCTCCGCTTGGAGGATTTTGAATGACTTACTTATATTGATTGTTTGGTTCCTTAGTTACAACAGCCGGATTCACACTTCTCTGTTCCTACGAGTTCTACCTAACTCTAGCAACACTAGTGAATCCTCTCAACTGAGTTCCTAAGCTTACAACAACAAAATACAAGTAACTCAAACCTTACACCGACTTCTCATTTCCCTTGCCCCTGGGAACTTCGGCTTCACCGTCGTCGAGATCAAACACTCACCGCCGGGGACTTCTCTTCTTCTTCTTTCTCTTTTCTCTGGTATGGGTATTTGTGAGTTCTGGGAGAAGTACTCAATCCGAGTACTATTCATTTGGCTTTATAGACCAGGTGTGCTTGGGCAATCTCGTCTTTCATTTGTGTCCAAAATGCCCTTTGCTTGATGCCCAAGTTGTACTTTCTTCACATGTGACTTTGGTTTGAATTGGGTCAACTTCTTGAATCAATCGGACCGTTGGATCATTCGTGACAGTCTGATCCTCAGATTGTTCCTTCGGACTGTCCGAGACAGAATCCCGCGATCTGCGCTGAACGGTCGTTGTCCTCACATGTGAGTTCCCATTTCATGGGAACTGTCTTCTTCAGAGTTCCCTTGATGGAAACTCTTCATCGTGTAAACCTGTGTTCTCTTGATCATTCGTGAGAGTTCCCATTTTATGGGAACTTTCCTTTTCAGAGTTCCCTTGATGGAAACTCTGCATTGTGAGCTTCTGGGGCTTTTGGTCATTCATGAGAGTTCTTGGCTATACCTGCGTTCTTTAGAAATACTTGAACAAACCACATTAGTTCCTCATGGTGTTTGTCATTATCAAAACTTGGAGAATGGCATCGTTGATCCGTTGTTTAGAACCAGAGGTGCCAACAACGTCCCAACATATATATTTGTATATAGAGGGGTGAGTTTAGGGAAAATAAGTCTTAGAGTAAGGGATTAATTTGGATTATTAGATTGTATTTATAATTTCTATGTATTTTATAGGTCAATAGGATATATTCATAATTTTTATACTTGCATCTTCATAATTTTGTACTGTATATTTTTTTTTGATTGTATATATTCATATTTTTTATGACTATATTCTTACTTTTAATAACTATATTCTTGGTTTAGGTCACATATTCTTGGTTTAGGGGGAAATCTGATACATTGATCTAATTTCTCTAATTCGTCCTATTTATTATACTTTAAGACTCATTTTGACTGAATTTAAGTATATATATATATGCATATTTAAGCTTAATATATATGTATTATACATAGACAAATAAGTGGAGAATGATCTGATAAAGATGAAGCAATTTGTGCTAAGCAAGTTGGGCAAGGTCTCCAACAAAGTATGAGGTATTGTGGAGATGACCTAAGTGAAAGGCATCCAATGCTCTTGGATCAAGTTCAGGCTCCCTTGGGAGGCCCTTTGGGGGAAAGTGACAAAGGGTAATGTGTGTGTGGCGGGCGACGCCTTCCACACCATGACCCCAGACCTGGGCCAGGGCGCCTGTTCATCCCTCGAGGACGGGGTCATCCTGGCTCGTTGCTTGGGGCGAGCCATGCAGCTGGCTCGGGAGAAAGGGTACAAGGGGGAGGCGGAGTACGAGAGAATTAAGGTGAGCTTGGAGAAGTATGTGAAGAAGAGGAGGTGGAGAGCGTTTAAGCATATGATAACCTCGTACCTTGTCGGGTCGTTTGAGCTGGCGAGTTGGAAGGTGTGTCAGGTGTTGAGGACACCATTTTGGCACGTTGGCTCACCATTGTTATTCCTAAGGTGGCCGAGTATGATTGTGGGCAAATCGTTTGATTAGTTATCTATATGCACAAATCTTCACCAATTTTATGTATCAATCGTGCACACGCCTACACTCGCGACACGAACAGAACTTTTATTTAATCATGTTTTCTGAGTATTTCGGTATAGACCAACTTTCGATTGATATGTAATATTTTTAAGTATGTCAATATAAGATCAATACATTATATATATATATATATATAGGATTGAGATCAGGTGAGGAGGGCTCTTACCGTAGATAATTAGGAGGATCCTCGGCCTTTGGATTTAAAAAAATTAATGGATAAGATTTTTTTGAATTAAAATAAAAACTAATGAATCTATCCATATCTAATTTTCTCTCTTTATAATATCTCCCGCATATATATATATATATATATATATATATATATATATATATATGTATGTATATATATGCGATGATGCTAAACTTCTCCCTCATCAAATACATATTGAACAATTAAGAGATTGCAAATGAACAAGTAAGTTATTTATCATGAACAAGTATTATTATATTATGGATGAATAATAATTTATGCAAATAATTACGTCTCTCTACAGGTGAACATCTACTCATTAACAATTGAACAATTACAACAATGAACAACAAATACCTAACAATGAACAATTCATCTCTCGCGCCTATATAAGCGCTGATACTAAACTTTCTCTCTCATCTAATACATGTTGAGCAATTAAGAGATTGTAAATGAACAAGTAATGTATTTATCATGAACAACTATTATTATATTGAATAATTACGTCTCTCTACAACTCAACAATTACTCATTTACAATTGAACAACTACAACAATGAACAACTAATACATAATAATGAACAATTCATATCTAATTTTCTCTCTCCTTAATATCATTCGCGTCTATATAAGCGCCGATGCTATACTTTCTCTCTCCTTGAATATAAATTGAACAACTAAGATATTGTAAATGAACAAGTAATGTAATGATCATGAACAATTACAACTACTTATTTGTAAATGAACAACTACATACACTAAACCCTAAACCCAAAATACTAAACCCTAAACCCTAAATCCATAAATACTAAACCCTAAACCCTAAATGTAAAATCCTATACTATAAACCCTAAATCTTAAATACTAAACCCTAAATACTAAACCCTAATCCCTAAATACTAAACCCTAAACCCTAAACCCTACATCATAAATATTAAACCCTAAACCCTAAACCATAAGGTAGGGTTTAGGGTTTAGTATTTAGGGTTTTAGGGTTTAGTGTTTAGGGTTTAGTATCTTAGGGTTTGCTATTAAGGCTTTAGGGTTTACTATTTACGATTTAGGGTTTAGGGTTTATGTTTTAGGGTTTAGTTTAGAGTTTACTATTTAGGGTTTAGGGTTTACTATTTAGGGTCTAGGGTTTAGTAGTGTGGGTTGTAGGGTTTATGTTTTAGGCTTTATTGTTTAGGGTTTAGTATTTAGGATTGTAGAGTTTAGTTTAGGGTTTAGGGTTTATTATTTAGGGTTTAGGGTTTATTATTTAGGGTTTAGTATTTTAAGTTTTAAGGTTTAGCGTTAAGAATATTGTTGATACGCTGGATTTTGTACAGCGTAATTAAGTATTTTTTATAAGGATTTCTGAGTGTTTTTGGCTAGATTAGAGTGTTTAATTATAAAATCAGTAAAGCGTACAGATGAAGACTTTGAAGATAGAAATCTGAGTTGACCTGAAGACCCGCTTTAAAGCGGTTGCATGGATGTACGAAGAAGAAGACCCGCAACTGCGGATTGACTACCGAGACCGCGATGTTGTGAAGATCCGCGAGGCTGAGAGATCGCTAGAGCCGCGCTCGCGACTATGGACCCGTGCTCGCGGGTGGCCTAGAGTCCACGCTGACTTCGTTTATTTTATCTTATGTTTTATATTATTTAGTTTTATACGGTTGTTTTAGTATTTAAGACCTAGTTTCGTATTCAATTGAGGAGAGATCATACTTTTAGTTTAACCTAGAGTTTATTTCAGTTTTTATGGAAAACTAATCTTCCTTAGAGTTTGTTCAATCAAGGAAGCCTTTTGTTGAATTCGTGAGATTCTGGTAACTTTTCTATCCTTAGGTTAATATCAAAACTTTTTGTTTTTGATTCCATGATCTATGTTTGATTTTATGAGCCTGATCACCTTGTTTGATTGACTTAGATCTATTGTTTGGATTAGGTTTGATTGTTGCATATGCAATCTTATTTATCCTTGAAACAACTCTTTTCCAAGACCGTGGACTGGAATTGAGAAAGAGTGTTTGATGGTTGTTTTATGCATGGGACTCGTTGTTTGATTGCATGATTCGATTTCCTATTATCCTTAATGTATTAAATGATTTGAATTAATCATCCTTGTTCATATCATAGTTTTTCTTGGACCGTGGACAAGCGGAAACCCTAATAAGGATTGGAATTAACCTAGGAAATATAGAAAAGTGGATGAATCGATGATCGAAGGATTGAAAAGGTGGAATTGATTGAATGAACTCTGCTTTCTTTTAATTGATTTGAAACTTGAATCTGTTGGCTTGCTTGAACCCGAAACCCGTCTCTTTGCTGATTGTTTGGAAACACTGATTCTCTTGGGTTCACTCACTATACTAGTTAGTAGAATAGGGTTAATTTATTTTTGATCTCGGCACAACGACTTTAGTCATGTCAATTGTGCATCCATTATATTCGACAATACTTGTTCATGATAAATATATTACTTGTTCATTTGCAGTCTCTTAGTTGTTCAATATGTATTAGATGAGGGAGAAAGTTTATGATTAACGCTTATATAGACGCGAGAGATGAATTGTTCATTGTTAGGTATTAGTTGTTCATTGTTGTACTTGTTCAATTGTTAATGAGTAGTTGTTCACCTGTAGAGAGATGTAATTATTTGCGTAAATTATTGTTCATCCATAATATAATAATAGTTGTTCATGATAAATACCTTACTTGTTCATTTGCAATCTTTTAATTGTTCAATATGTATTAGATGAGGGGGAAGTTTAGCATCATCGCTTATATAGACGCGAGAGTATTAGAGGAGAGAGAAATGATATGGATAGATTTATTTGTTTTTCTTTTAATTATAAAAAATCTTATATATTATTAGATTGTTTTTAAATCTAAAGGTTGAGGATCCTCCTAATTATCTACGGTAAGAGTTCTCCTCACCTGATATCAATCCTATATATATAGCATTGAGCAGGCTTGACATCTTGTGGTGAAAAGTAAAGAGCACCTTGAAGTGTTATCACCGGTTGGAGCAGGCCCAATCAAGCTCCAGTCTCCCATTCGTTCCATGCAAACAACACCGACATCTTGTGGTTCCTCAACACATCAAACACTCATCATTTCACGCAAATATCTCAAATTTAATACTCACAACTACCGCTATGACGACATTAACACTGTCTCTCTTGGTAATGGCTCCCAGATTCACATAACCCATGGCTTCTCCTCTGTTCACTTCAATCAATGTATTTTCAAATTCACAACCTTCTTCATACCCCTCACATTACCAACAATCTTCCTTACATATAAATATATAAACTTTGCATTAATAATGATGTGTACTTTGAATTTCACTCTAATTTTTTTCTTGTTAAGGATTCATATACCAATGCAAAGCTTCTTCAAGGTCCCATTAAACCAGACAATATGAGTTGTTGGCTATAACTCTTACGTCATCAGCCACCACCCATCTCATTGTTGTCATCTTATCTTTTCTTCATGTATTAGTAGGTCACCCATCTAATAGAGTTGCGTCTTTTGATTTCAAGAAATTTCAAATTTAAAAAAAATCAGGTCCATCTCCTTGATAGTGTTTTCTAGGATTAAAGCCCACACCATGCCTTTTTCTACTATACCCCCACAACCTATCTCCAAAATCAACCCCTTACCTTTTTCTTGGGTATGCAAATAATCACCTTGGATTCCGTTGTATGGATCTTAAAAAAATAAAATCATAATATCTCGTCACGTTATTTTTGACAAAAAATAATTCCCCATAAAAAATCCTTCAAAAGAAATAGAAAATTATGATTTCTTATAATTTGTTATGGAAAATCCCATTACACCATATTTTCCGATCCGTTCAAACTAATCTCCATTTTATCCTGTTAACAACCCACAAAATCCTATCTTATCTCAAAACTCAACATTAATGAGCCCACCAAATCTCTCCTTACTTCATCAATCCTAAATCGAGGACTCCACTGAAGCCATTCAACCGCCAACCCAAATAAACCTACTACCCTCTCTCATGCGGAGTAGAAGCTAACGTGGAGCCCACACCTTCCTTAAATCAAAACTCTAATCCCACACCTCATCAACAACCCTTCTGAACCAGAATACTCAACAGAAAATAATTCTTCCTACCAAATATCCTTGCCGCCTCTACAAATCAAAACTCCCATTCTATGTTTACTCGTTCCAAAGCAGGTATACATAAACATTCACAAATCTTTAATCTCCATGACTCTATTTCTCATATCCCAAAAACAACCAACATGTCCCTCCAAAATTCCCATTTGTTACAAGCAATGAAATAAGAATACAATGCTTTGATTAAAAATGGGACTTGGGAACTTGTTCCAACGCCATCCAATGCTAATGTTGTAACATGGTAGTGGTTATATCGACACAAGTTTCGTCCCGATGGACGCTTATTTATTTCGAGGATACATTCTCACCGATGGTCAAAACCCTCCACTGTTCGCACGGTCCTTACCTTGGCTCGATCTTTCCCGGAATTGGCAAATTCACCAACTAGACGTCCAGAATGCCTTCGTCCTTAATTGGCACTCTAAATGAAGTCTTGTAATTCCAGCAGCCTCCTAGATTTGTAAGTAGCCAAGATCTGGATTATCTGTGTCGTTTGAGGAAGGCGTTATACAGTTTTAAATAGGCCCCACGTGTTTGGTTTCAATGGTTCATTGCATATCTGATCACAATTGGCTTTCTTGGCAAAAAATCAAATCTAATCTTTTTTGTTTATAAATCTTGGAACGATGAAGCACACCGGCCTACTAATATAGGTCGATGATATTGTACTCGCAACATCATCCCACTCCTTCATGTCTCGGATTATCAAAGCTCTCAGTAGAGAATTCTCCATGACGGATATCGACTACCTTTATTATTTTCTTGGCATATTGATCAATAACTAGGAACACCTCAGGTATGTTCCTTAGTCAAAAAAATATGCAATAGAAATTGTCGGGCTATCCGAATATGGTCCCAAAGTTTGCAAGAGGAAGCTCAAAATAAGGAGAATGGAAGCCCAATAAGATCTCCTCCGCGCTTAACCGAACAAGATCGAGAGGATCGAACGACAAATGGCAGAATGGATGGTAACAACTATGCCATTAATGACGTTGGCGACATTCGCGGGATCACGAGCCAGTAAATGCAGAACGGTCAAGAGGTGAAGGGAGGATATAAAAACGTTGGAGAAGAGAGGGGAAGACAAAGAATCATTCGTCTACGAACAAAAAATCGGATATTCTTTCTTTGAACTCTCTGGTCATAAGATCAAAAAGCTATTGTCTAGTTATTTCTCTTGTAACTTAGAAAGGCTTCATCATTGTTCAATTGCTACCTTAATACAATCAAGTTGCTTCCTACATTTTGAGTCTATATCTTTTTCTTGCATTTTTATTGAATTACATCCTCTTTATGAGTTTAACATGTTTAGACTATTTCTTGGTTAAGTTTCCCTCATTATAGCAGGTAACGCGTTTACTTGTTGAATCTGCCCAAAACAATTGGCGCCCACCATGGGGCTTAGCCAAAGAAAATCATCAAAAACCGTAAACTCTGCTTACAAGCAAGATGGAAGGCATTCACACTACCTACATCCATGTCGATGATCTTGAGAACAATGAAATCAACCAAGGAATCGATGGTCTGCAAGTCGAAAACGGGACGGAAGGGAATGAGCTAAATTCCGAGGATGGAAATGGGAATCCCACCACTTCCACGACCGCTGAACAAGGGACAACGGTCGACTCAGATATCATTGCCGAACTACAAGCATCCATGCTCACACTTTAAAAGGATATGGAAAACCAGAAAAATGCTCATGTTAAGTTCACCAAGGTATACAAAAAACAAATTGAAACTTTAACTAATGAACACAACTTGCTTCAATCCCAGGTACACTCAGCAACGAATTGATAACATGTTGATGGAGCATTGGATGGCGTTGCTCTCCGTTTGGACATGGAAGATCCTAGTCTTGTACCCTAAATGACGGGAGACCGGTAACTGGTTATCAGGAAAACTGAAATTCTTTCAGGGTTGTTAGAGAAGATGTCGAGGTAGTCCAATTACGGGAACACCTCAAGGCCTTGGAGGACCAAATTACTCAAGTCCCAAGGCATTCTTTATGTGTGGATGGTTCAGTAACACGTTATCTGATCGCTCGGGATTGCGAGGGTCTAGAGATACAATTTATAACCCGACCCCGTTGTAGCACGTGGTGGGTGTCGAACACTCGAGAAATCTACTCGATTGAGGTGCCTAGACACTAGAAATCTAGAAAGGAGAACTTAAAACAAAGGAAAACAAAGAGAACAGTCGGGACCGACACAAGTGTCACGTCGGGCCCGATGTTGGCGACAAGAGGAAGTCGGGACCGACGTAGGGCAAGTCGGGCCCGAGGTGGCTGGGTTTGTCGAACTTCAAGGATTGAAAGTAGATCTTGGGCTTTTGGGTTCCTTCTCTAGTAGATTAAGGCTTTTCCACCCCAATTCAAGCAATAAGTGATGATCGGACTAGGATCGAGTGCTTTCGCCCTCGTTCCAACCACTTCTACAGATCGATCATTGGGGAAATCCCCTTCGAAGCAAGGTCTTGAGATTGACACATGTTCACTTTCGCTACTTTGCCAATCACAATCCTTGATTCCTTACTTTCGCAAGGAATTGTAGCTCTATGTAGAGTGGGTTCCTAGATCAAGCACTCAAAGCTATAGAATTGGGGTTTCTAGCCCAAACCTAGCTAGAGTTTTCCCCCATAACCCAAGATCAAGGAGATCTACTCCATATGGCAAACAAAGAAAGCAAACAAATCAAAAAGCAAAGCAATCAACATCATCAATCTCAAACCAAAGCAAAGTTTCATTCAAAATCAAAAGCAATCCACAAATTCCAATCAAAGGTTTCCAAATCCACAAGATCAAAACAAAGCAAAGCTAGTCTATCAACCAAACCTATCAAATCTCCCTCTCTATGGCCGATTCTCTCTCTTCTCCTTCTCCTCTCCTTCCTCCTTGCTCTCCAAGTATCCTCTTGAGAGTTTTTTGAGGGTTGGGTTCCTTGCCAAGTGTGGGAACCTCCTAAAATTAGAAGACAAGAGAGCCTTTATAGAAGAGGGGCAAAAGTGGAAGTTCACCATTTCGTGCCTTGGATCCCAAGCACCAATCGATCGACTCGGACCGACACGGAGGACCTCGGGCCCGACTTACTGTGCAAGTCGGTCCGAGGTCAAAAACTAAAACTCGGGTCCGGCTTGGTTGCAACTCGGTCCGGACCTTGTTCCACCTTCTTCTTGTTGGCTTTTCTCTTGTTCTTCTTCATGGCTTGCTCCTCTCTTTCCCTCTTTAGCTCGGGCCTTGCTCCATGTTCCGATCCTCCTTCAAAATGACCCTTGATCCATGCCAAATTACCTACAAAACACATAAAACGCGCATAGTCTCCGAATCTCATAGAAATACGGGAACTAAGCTAAAAAGGAACAAAACACACAAGAAAAGGGGAAAAAGAAACATATTTACAAAGGAAATCACATATAAAAACACCACCAAATAAAGAGACATCAAAATACCCCATACTTAAACTTGCTTGTCCTCAAGCAATAACAATGTAAGCAAGACCGATACATAATCTTCAAGTAAAGCCTCGTATGAAAACACATTTTAGCACAAGTGATTGATATTCAAGCAAGATTACATCATCACACATGATTAAGTGTTCCAAGGAATAGAGTCAATGCAACTAAGCCTCACTTTAGGAATATGTGAATGTGTATCACTCATCATGTGTTTGGGTTTAGCAATGAACACTCAAGCTCAAAAATCATGCAAGTAAGGACTTTACTATTGAAGCTAATATCACCAATTCCTCCACCTAGAGATGCCTAATACAAAGTACACAAAGAATTTCGAACTTGGCTCAATGGAGGTCCTCAAAGAGGTTCCATTCGGCCGGGTTGTAATGGGGCTTTTGGTATTTCTCAAGGTGGGAATTATTTGGTCTTGTGGTGCTTAAAATGGGGATTGAACAACCTAAACTCTCACCAACTTCACCAAAATTCCACAATCAATTTCACACTCACCCAAAAGACTTAACATTTTTCCTTTCAACCCAAAATTTCACTTAACATTCCACTTCATCTTTGCTCTTAGGCTTTTTGTTGGAATTTCCACACTTTCTACATTGGACCGACTTTCTTATGACATCGGGCCCGATGTGGTGTGTAACTCGGTCGGACCCTTTTTCTTCACTTAAGCTCTTTACCTTCATTCCACTTTACATTTCCAACATTTTCTTTCTTTCTTTCTTTGTTTTTTTTTTTTTTTTTTTGCATAACAAAGATGCACTACCCACATGATACATAACACCATTCTTTGCCCTTAAACCCAAGAGAATCTCAACTCTTCAAATACAATCCCAACCTCTCTTCTAAAGTCCAATCCCATAAGGGTCAAGTCATATAAGGCTAGGAATAATATTTTTGAGGAGTTTCAAACAAAGGCTTAGGCTAGAACGGGGCTACAAACAAAGGATTCACTTCATGGTAGGATATGGAACATTTATGTGACTAAAAGAATAAAGTTCAAAATCAATGTGACAATGCTAGGACAAATCTCATGACGGTCTTGGAAAATAGAGAAACACCGCAATAGCAAGTATTACTAAGCATGAATGAGCTAATCACACAAGAAACATGAGGGATATGCAAATATGAACAAGCATCCCTAAAATGGCCAAAAATCAATCTCACAAGGGTCACTCATACTTAGTTGCATAAGAACTCATCCTAGAACTCACATGTTCAATAAAACAAGCAAGATATCATGATCACATCAAAATCAACATCTTTTTAGAGGCTAAACCATCCAAAAATATGCAAAGGAATTTACATGCTCACATCATCATTAGCTTTCATTTGGCAATCTAAGATGGGAATTTCTAGTCTAAAAACTACAAAACACAAAATCTTTTTGTTGTTTTCAACACAATTTTTCAAATTTTTATGGATTTTTGCAAAAATTTCTCTAGAACCAAAAACAAAGACTCATCCATTCAAAACCAAATCAATCATCCATGTCTTTCATCAAACCACAAACCAAGAAACAAACATCCCAAACACAAACTAGAAACCGAACACCAAATATCCTTAAAATAACAAACACACACACAAGTGAAATCATGAGCACACTTACCCCCACACCATACTTAAAATTTTGATGTCCCCATCAAACAAGGAAACCAAAACTTAAAAGCAAGAGAGAAGAGTATGAAGAGCTCACAATTTCTTTATTCTTCAATGGCATGTCTAGGATTACTCGAAGGGGTTGTCCCGCCTACGTCCTCTTTGGAGCCTCGCTTGCCGCTCCCTCTCGTACACTTGCTCTTGGTAGAAGTCTTGTGGTGGTGGTTGGAGTTGAGGATCCGGGCGCGTCCATTGGTCCTCACGGGAAGGGAAGTTCCCGCTCATCCATGTGTTGAAGCTATCTTGAACCCACCACCTTTGGTCTTCCACCTCTCTAAGCTCCTCCACCTCTCGCCTAGCGTAGCCGAGGGCTCGGTTCATCTCTTCTTGGCTAGCTTGGAAAACACTTTGTTGTTGAAGCAATTGTTGTTGTTGTTGGTACATGTGTTGTTGTTGGAGATTCACTTGATGGACCTCTTGAAGAACATTCTCTTGTTGAAGTTGAAGATGGGCCATTTGGTTGGCCAAGAAGGACATGTCCACCGTTTGTTGTTGCTCGGGAAACACCATTCCCGGACCATACCATTGGGCGTAGCCTTCATAACCGCCACCTTGAGCTTGTTCTCGCCTTGCAGCGCTCCCTTCTCCACGCTCATAGTGCCTCAGGACCTCATCACCATAGAATGAACCGGACCGACTTTGAGGGAAGTCGGGCCCGACGCGGTGTGTACCTCGGTCCGCCAGTGTTGGAGCTTGGTGCGTGGCTCGGAGGTTGGCCATCAAGCCTTGGAAGCGCTCATCTTCTTCATTTTGCTCTTTATCGACATCCATGTCTTCCCCACGAGGTGCAAACACAAAGTTGTCTTGGTCGAAATCCGGTGAAGATGGAGGGGAGGTAAACCGAATGTGTTGAGGTTGTTGTCGCCGCCCCTCTCTTGCACCCTCGGGGTCACCAAATGAGTGTGGCTTGCCGGCCCACACTTGGTACCAATTGTGATACTGAGAAAGATCATAGAGGTTGGCCGCCAACCGGATCGACACACCATCATAGTTCGAGTGAGGGGCCAAAGAAATCATGTAAAGCTTCTCCTTGATGATGTTGGCCTTCTTGAAATACTTCATGCTCATATACTCAACACCATTCGGAGCCGGAGAATACTTGTTAAGATCAACTCCTAGACGCATGGCTAGCCTCGCTATCATCCCGCCGAAGTAGATCCAAGAGGAGCTTTGGAAGTCTCGCACCATCTTGACCCACTCCCATGCAAGGTTCATGGGCTTCTCGGTGTGGAAGAGCATCTCATGTAGAAACATAATCTCTTCCTTCATCGGTTTGCTCAACCCATGACGAGCATAGATTGCACATCCCAAAACTCGCACCATGACCCGAAAAAGAGGGCTAGCAATCTCGGTTGTGGAGGCGCCCTTTCTCATCTCGCTCTTCCCGGCCACATGTCGCCACACTTGGTTCACCTTCTCGTTGTCGACGTTGGCCTCTTCTCTTGGACATGGAAACCCGAAGTAGGTAGCCAAGTCCCTAAGAGAGAGATTGTGGTCCTCATTGCCCAATTGGAAAGTGATCGTCCCTTCCTCATCCTCCACATTATCATAAGTGCATTCAAACGTGGCCATGAATTCCGAGGTGAGGGCGGGGTAGTGGGTGTTGTCCCACCTTAGCATCCCATTGAGACCGATGTGGGAGTAGCACCTTGGAAGAGCTTGATCCATGTCCATCTTCCTCACAGCTTCCCAATCAAGCCACCTTGTGTGATGCTCAAGCGCCATATACCTTGCATAACTCTCAACTTGCTCATCATCTTCCAAGTAGACATCATCCAACTTTGGTTCGTTCCTTGACTTCTTGGACTTCTTCCTCGACCTTTCCGCATGAGATGATGAAGCTCTAGTCTCCATGGTACCTACACACATCCAACCAATCAAAAGGGTCCAAGATAAACTCCATACAACTCAACAAGAGCACTCATCAACACACAACAACACTTCAACACAAGGGGAACCCCATACTTAGTCTCTAAACACACATGCATCACAATCCAACATGAATCATCATGGATATCTTCTAACAATGGCTAGGCAAATGATCATACTACATCATGATTAGGCTATAGCCAACAATGAAACACATGAATCCACATGATATCACAAGAAGAGAGCAAAAACAACATGGATCGACTTCCAACCTAGGTCGGGCCCGACTTACTCAACCTCGGTCTGACTTGATGGACCGACTTCCACAACTCGGGCCCGACTTTTCTGGGCACGTCGATCTCGACCTAGTTCGTGCTTCGACTCTAACCTCAAATCAACCCAAATCACTCTATCATGCACTTAAATTTCAAATTCAACCATCAAACATCCCTAATCAAAGTTCTAAATGGATCTAAGCATGCATAAACAACTTTGAAGCTCAATTTCACAAATCATGCAAATCCACCATTGATGCTCAAGCTCAAACTCTCAATCAAACATGGAATTACTCAATCTATGCAATGAAAGCACAAAATCTCCAAGGAAATAGGTAGAGATTGAGTAACACATACTAGATTTGAAGAGTATTGAACTTTTAAACAAATAATCAACTTAGAACTCAAACTTTCTCAATCTAGATCGAGATGGGGGATTAAGAACGAGATTGAACTCGAAATTTCTACTTGGAATCGGGTTAGGGAGGCTTTTTCGTGGTTGGATCGAGATGAAGAAGGGAGGTGTGTGGATCGAGTATGGTGAGGGGAAGGGGGCCGATTTTGAGAGTTTGAGGGAGATGAGTTATATTTTGGGAATGGTGGTTAGTATGAAGATGGTAGGTAGGTGGGGGATGGTATTTAATGGGGGAAAGGGACAAATTAGGTCAAGGGCAAAATTGGCATTCCACCTAGTCAAATCGTGTCGGACCGACTTCATGGACCGACGTCCCTATGTCGGGCCCGACTTACCTGGGCTCGATGTGGGAGTATTCGGGTCACCAATTGTACTCCATCCTCCTGCAATTTCTTTCCCATATTTCCATTTATATATTTTTCTCACCTCAAATCCTACACAACCTTGAAGAATACACAACACCAAAAATCCACAAAACACTAGATAGAGATTGGTTAGAGAAAAGCTAGGATAAACTAAGAAAAATCAAACTAAAATTACGAAAAGAAAGCTACTAGCTCGGGTTGCCTCCCGAGAAGCGCTCGTTTAAAGTCACTAGCTTGACTTCCTAACCTCAACCTCAAGGCGGGTGAAACACGGTGAATTGCTCACCATTGTTATGCCCATTCCCATTGCCATCATACCCATAAAACCACCAACGATGGTCTATATAGGCATGGCTCTCCGATCTCGGGCCTCTCTCATCATACTCCCCCAACGAATGAGATTTCTCTTCCTTACTTGCTCCATCATGTTCCTCTTTTCCTACACCAAAGCTATCCAAAGAATTCCTAGGAGGTTCTACCAATTCATCTTTCAAGTCACTAAGGCAAATGTAGGAGTCTCCTAAGTCATCTTTCAAATCACTTAAACAAATGTAGGAATCAAAAGTTTGGGAAGAATTGTGGTCATCACCAACATCAAAAGGATATAAGTAAGGATACTCTTCATTTCTCCTTGGGATAGCATTGATCCTTGACTCATCTTGTTCCTCAACTTGCTCCAACTACTCCCTTGCTTGTATTTGTTTATTGAACCCTTCATCACTTCTGAACACAATGACCTCTCTAGCAACTTCCACTTCTTCACTTTTTCTCTTGGCACTCTCTTCAAGTTTGAGGATAGCCAAGGCGTCCGGCTCATTCAAAGCCTTGTTGAAGTGAAAATCGACCTTTTCTTCACCAATCTCAAAGGAAACTTTGCCGTTTTTGACATCAAATCTTGCCCCCTCCGTAGCTAAAAATGGTCTTCCTAAGATTATTGGGACCAAGGGGTCCTCGTGCATGTCCAAGATCACAAAATCATCGGGAACAAAGTACTTTCCAACTCGCACCGGCACGTCATCCAATATTCCCTTAGCCTTGATGATGGAACTGTCGGCCATAGTTAGGGACATATAGGCCGGCTCAATTTCACCTAAATTTGCCCTTCTCCAAATACTAACGGGCATCACCGAAACACTTGCCCCAAGGTCACATAAGGCTTGGAAGTTTTGAGACCCCACACCAATGGTTATAGCAAAGCGAACGGGATCTCCTAGCTTTTGCGGTAACTCCAAAGTCTTGACCTCATCTTGCATTTCAACTATGGACCTCTTCTTGCTCAAAATTTCCTTCAAAAACTAGGCATAGGATGGCATCTCGCTCAATGCATCGGTGAACGGGATAGAGATGTTCAAACCTTGCAAGAGTTTGAGAAACCTCTTGAACTTGTTCTCAACAACATCTTTTGGCTTCTTTGAGGGATATGAAAGAGTTGTTGCACCTTGAATCTTTCTTGGATCAACCTCTTTGGACTTCCCCACTTCACTTGCAACATTTCCTGGTTGGACCGACTTAGGCACCATGTCGGGCCCGATGTTGTGAATCTCGGTCCTGGGGCAAAGCTGAGGCAGAGTAGTCGGATCGACGTCTGGGTACATCGGGCCCGACTTACTCTCAACCTCGGTCCGGCTCTCTTCATTCTTCTTAGGCATGCATGGCTCGGGTAGGTTTCGGCCACTTCTCAATCCAATTGCCCGGACATCAGTTTGATTGTTTTGAGCTCGGGGTTCTCCTTGGGTCGGCCCGGAAGTCTCCCATTCTCTCTCGGGGCTTGAGTTGCAATTTGGGCAAATTGATTGTCGACTTGCCTCCTCCATGCACCAAACTCATTGAATTGGGTCCTCATCTCCTTGAACCCATCTCTCATCTCTTGAGCAAATGATTGTAACTCATTGAATCCCGGTGGCCTATATGGTGGTGGCGGCGCCCTTGAGCAAATGGGACACTCATGTGGACGGCCCTCGAATTGATCACGCTTGATGAGGGAAATGAATTGCGTCTTGATCTCAAAATTCTTGGCAACCTCGGGAAGCACAATAACCGATTCGGGTACCCTCAACTCCGGATGCATGTATTGGCGTGCATTCCGGGGTAGAGCATTGAGTTGAGCCTCGGCTCTCATCCGTTGCTCCCGTTCTCTTCTTGCCATCGCCTCTTGATTGTCCTTCTCAAGTTGCAATCTAGCCATTTCGGCCCTAAGTTGAGCCAACTCCTCATCAACATGGAGAGCTTGGTTCTCCATCCTTTTCCTTCTTCGGGCTTCTTTGAGAATACTTTCCGGATCACTCACAAACTCAAGCTCAAGTGTTCCTCGGGAGGAACGAGCTAGCATACACCTACGAAACAAAGACACAAACCAAAACAAATAAAAAACAAACAAAGGGTTTGGGCTATTCCCTCACCCAAATCACTACCAAAACACAAGAAACTCACCAAATTGGCACTCAATGCACTTAGACTTCCCCGGCAACGGCACCAATCTTTTGATCGCTCGGGATTGCGAGGGTCTAGAGATACAATTTATAACCCGACCCCGTTGTAGCACGTGGTGGGTGTCGAACACTCGGGAAATCTACTCGATTGAGGTGCCTAGACACTAGAAAGCTAGAAAGGAGAACTTAAAACAAAGGAAAACAAAGAGAAAAGTCGGGACCGACACAATTGTCACATCGGGCCCGATGTTGGCGACAAGAGGAAGTCGGGACCAACGTAGGGCAAGTCGGGCCCGAGGTGGCTGGGTTTGTCGAACTTCAAGGATTGAAAGTAGATCTTGGGCTTTTGGGTTCCTTCTCTAGTAGATTAAGGCTTTTCCACCCCAATTCAAGCAATAAGTGATGATCGGACTAGGATCGAGTGCTTTCGCCCTCGTTCCAACCACTTCTACACATCGATCATTGGGGAAATCCCCTTCGAAGCAATGTCTTGAGATTGACACATGTTCACTTTCGCTACTTTGCCAATCACAAGCCTTGATTCCTTACTTTCGCAAGGAATTGTAGCTCTATGTAGAGTGGTTTCCTAGATCAAGCACTCAAGGCTATGGAATTGGGGTTTCTAGCCCAAACCTAGCTAGAGTTTTCCCCCATAACCCAAGATCAAGGAGATCTACTCCATATGGCAAACAAAGAAAGCAAACAAATCAAAAAGCAAAGCAATCAACATCATCAATCTCAAACCAAAGCAAAGTTTCATTCAAAATCAAAAGCAATCCACAAATTCCAATCAAAGGTTTCCAAATCCACAAGATCAAAACAAAGCAAAGCTAGTCTATCAATCAAACCTATCAAATCTCCCTCTCTATGGCCGATTCTCTCTCTTCTCCTTCTCCTCTCCTTCCTCCTTGCTCTCCAAGTATCCTCTTGAGAGTTTTTTGAGGGTTGGGTTCCTTGCCAAGTGTAGGAACCTCCTAAAATTAGAAGACAAGAGAGCCTTTATAGAAGAGGGGCAAAAGTGGAAGTTCACCATTTCGTGCCTTGGAGCCCAAGCACCAATCGATCGACTCGGACCGACACAGAGGACCTCGGGCCCGACTTACTGTGCAAGTCGGTCTGAGGTCAAAAACTTCAACTCGGGTCCGGCTTGGTTGCAACTCGGTCCGGACCTTGTTCCACCTTCTTCTTGTTGGCTTTTCTCTTGTTCTTCTTCATGGCTTGCTCCTCTCTTTCCCTCTTTAGCTCGGGCCTTGCTCCATGTTCCGATCCTCCTTCAAAATGACCCTTGATCCATGCCAAATTACCTACAAAACACATAAAACGCGCATAGTCTCCGAATCTCATAGAAATACGGGAACTAAGCTAAACAGGAACAAAACACACAAGAAAAGGGGAAAAAGAAACATATTTACAAAGGAAATCACATATAAAAACACCACCAAATAAAGAGACATCATTATCTGGACCAACACTTAACTGGCATTCTCATTTACCACTTGGAAGTATTTCATCCTTTTCTAAGTTGGTTGATAAGTTCAAGGTCAGGTTTGCAAGTAGTCGACATGCCAAGAAACGTTCTAGCGATCTGTACCGCTTGGTCCAAAAGGCTGGCGAATCATTGAAAGCCTTCTTAAATAGGTACAATGAGGAGTTGGTAACCATAGAAGGGTGCGACGCGGGCACAACTGTTGAGGCATTTCGAAGAGGCATTTCGAAGAGGCATCTTTATTGGTAATCTTGATCTTTACCGTGAATTAACTAAGTATCCTTGATCAAATTTCGATGAGATATAGGTAAAGGCATTCGCGCACATACGGTTGGAAGAAGAAGTCCTCTTCTCTAACAAGACCTTTAGACATCACCGACCCGAGTGCCGACAGGGACGATGAGAAACTAGATATGTTCCATACCCAAACTCTTCTTCCGCCAAACCAACCGAGGACATGACATCCTTCAAGGCGTGCAAACGATATGAAGATCCAAAGTTACCTCCGAGATTTTATTAGTACAACTTTCGGGTGGACGTGATAGAGGTGGTCCGAACTCTAAGCAACATGGGATATACTTTCAAATGACCAAGAAAGAGTAACACGCCCTCATACCAGAAGGATAAATCTAAATGGTGTGATTTCCACTTGGACCACGACCATAGAACGAACGAATGTGTCGCGTTACGAAAAGAGGCAAGTGAATTTTTACGCAGGGGGTATCTTAAAGACCTGATATTGAAAAGAGCGAGGGAGCAGTTGGAATGCAACAAAGGGAAAGCCAGTCCGCCACCGCCGCCGAAGCACACATGGGTAATTAACGTCATCACGGGGGGATCCGAAGGCTACGGTGTAACTTATTCTGTAGCTAAGAGAATTGCAAGGAGTACTCAAAGGGAGGAGCCCAGAATTTCTGTCTGGAGAGGTCACGACGTGATTCCCATCACCTTTGATGACATTGAAGAAGAAGAAATCCATAATGATTGTTTAATTATTTCGTTAACAATGGCAAACTTCCTTGTTAAATGAGTTTTGATTGACAATGGAAGTTCTACTAATTTACTCATGTTGGATGCTTTGTACAGTTTAGGTTTGGGACTAGACGAAATCGCTAAGAAGTCTACGATGTTTGTGGGCTTTAGCGGTGAATCGCGCAACACACTGAAAGAATCTCGCTGCCTACCATCACATGTGGAGTAAACTATCAGATGAAATTTCATGTACTTGATTGTCTACCACCATTTAATGTTATTTTGGATAGTCCCTGGATCCATGGAATGAAGGCCCTCCCTTCGACTTATCATCAATGTGTGAAGTTCCCATCTACGTGGGGAATACAAGAAATCAAGGGGGAGCATAAAATAGCAAGTTAGTGTTACTCAGTGAGTATGAAGGAGTTAACTTCCAACACTCAACGAGTTGATACAGGGAAGAAGTCGTTAGCATATCAATTAAAGGACTGCAAGACTCCAACTTATTACGTGAAGCTTGAAACTTCAGAGCTCGAGGAAGTCGCTCTCGATCCACTCGACCCATCAAGAAAGATCCATATTGGAGCGGACTGTTGAGAGGGATTTACTTGACAACAAATAAATTTATAGTCAAGACCCCGCTGAGTATAGCGAATTCAGGACCGTACACGGGAAGCAAGGTTGTGTCTACTTACTAACTAAAAGACGAAAGAAAAGGGCAAAACAAAAGCAAAACAAGGGAAACAAACACATTGAAGAGGGTCGATACCGACCTTGTCAGGGTCGATAACGGGGTGCAAATTAAGACGAAAAACTAAGTAAACAATGTAACAAACAGAAAATCTAGAGGTCGGTACCGACCTAGGGAGGGTCGTTACCGAGGTACCTAGGATTTAAACTTGATTCACAAATAAGAGAAAAATCTAGGATAATTGTCTACCAACATAATCATGCAATTTCAGACAATATGAATCATAAAAATCATGCCATTAACATAAAGTTATCAACTTTCGTTAAATAAACAAGAAAATCAATCAACTTTCATAAATCAATTCACTTCATCTACTTATTTTGATCCAAAGTTTTCAACTTTCATTTCAAACTTTATCACTATTCAAGTTAATAACTTTCTCTTTCAATCAAGTCATAACCATGAATTACTTCGACTTTCAACAAAGCATAAGCACAAACAAGAAAAAGAATAGATAGAAGGCATTCAATTTATTCATTCATATCATCCTTCATGCACTGGTCAGAACGCCGACTGGAGGCAGGTTGAGAAGGTGGGTTCAGGTGGACTTGATCGCATCATGTTGGGTTCCTAATCCCAACCCTAGAATTAAAGATTACTCACTCGTGATTGAAGTAAAACAAACAAAGAGATTAAGAGAAAGCATGGCTTAAATTAAACTAAAAGCTTACTTGAATTCAAACACAAAACTTGCCTTAGAAAACAACTTAGAACACAAGAAATCTCCAACAATTCTCTTCCTTGTGCTCCAAGCAACAACCTTTTCTTTCAATCTCTATAACTTGCGTACGTAAATAAAACCTTGGGGGAGATCCTCCCACAACTTGTATAAAAAAGGGTATTTATACTAAAACATCTATCTAAAAAGTTTCCATAAAGATAAAAACTACTAAAGATAAAATATCTCGGAATAAAAACATTAATTGCACTAAGTCGGTCACGTCGTACCGACACGGTGATGTTCGCATTTTTAGTATAGTTTTTAGTAGGTTTTCTTTGCTTATTAGGTTTAGTTTTGTTTAGTTTAGGTTTAGTTTTGAGTGTTTTTAGATAGTTTTGCATATTTCTATGAAAAGAGTGGAAGCTACGCTATTTTGTGAATTTTGTAGGTTTTAGCAAGGAAAGGAGCTGAATTTGGAGCATTACAGTGAAAGACGGAGGAGTGCAAGATTGAAGAAGTCAGAGCTTAAGATTACGAGAGGAAGTGTGGAAGAAAACAAAAGCCCAGGCTCGTTAACGAGGCTGTGAGGGCTCGTTAACGAGGTCACGAAGAAGAAGAATTGAAGATTTATTTTATAATTCAACGATCCTGAGCGGGAATTTATTTCCGTGTCGGTTGAGTATCTTTTTAGAATCTTTTGGGGTTATTAGAATATGTATTTTAGGTCTTAATATCTTTTTAGATTTTATTTCTATCTTTTAGGGTTTGTTTCTATCTTTTTTAGGAAAGTTTATATCTTTTAGCCTTTTTAGTTTTTAGCTTTTTAGTATAAATACCCTTCTATCTAGCATAGAAAGGGGAGAGCTTTGGGAGAGGAGAATTTTTAGGAGAGATTTTCGAAGGGCCGAGAGAGAGAGAGAGAGAGAGTCGGATCGAAGAGGCTCGGTAGACGACGGTCACCAAGGTCGTTAGTTTCGATTGTGATTCGGTATTTTGATGTTTTTCGGTTTCTTCTGAATTTCTGTAAGACGATATTTTCTTATTAATTTGAGTTTTGTTTTGTTTTAATTTTTAATTTGATTGAGATTTTTAGTGTCTTAGTTATGATTAGTGAGTAGTTTCCTTTTCTAGGATCGGGGTTAAGCCTGACATAGTTGAGCATGTTTGATGAGTACGATTGTGTTGTGAATGCCTTTTATCTTTGATTGAGAATTGTTTGTTGTGCTTATACCAAAACAAAAGTTGAGGTAATTTGAGTTTTTAACTTGATTGAAAGAGAAAGTTAGTAACTTGAAGGTTGATATTGTTTGAATACGAAAGTTTCAAGCTTTAGATCCAAAACAAGCAAATTAAGTGAATTAGGATGCGAAAGTTTGTTAATTTACTTGTTAAGTCAACGAAAGTTGATGACTCTATCTGTTTAAAGGCATGATCTTATCTTCTTACGAGTTTTTATGCTTGGCTATGTTGTGGTGTCCCTAAATCCTAGATCTTTGTTTTATTTGAATTATTTCTAGTGAATTTTGTTGGTGAGTACTTGCCTCGGTACGAAATTTGATTAGAATTTAATTAGATCGTTAGTTGAAGTGTCTTTGTGTTCGGTGGTTCATTAACGACCCTGACAACGTCGTTAACAAGGCTGCTTGTGAGTGTTTTCATTTGTTTTTAGTAGATTGATAAACGAACAACCTTGCTTCCTGTGGAACGATCCTAACCTCCTTATACTCAACGGGGTCTTGATTATAAATTTATTTGTTGTCAAGAAACCCTCATCAAGACACGGGGACCTCGGTATCGACCCCATCAGGGTCGGTTGGACACTGGAAATTACACTTGAGAGCTTCGGTACCGACCCCTAGAGGGTCGATATCGAGCTTGGTCTTGACATTGTTCTTGTTATTCTTCACCTCTTCTCTTGGAAATTGTTGGGTTTGTTCCATAGCCTTCTTCTCTTCCTCCTCTTAGCATGCCTCTCTCTTTTCATGTCCTTGAATTCATCCAAACCCACTTCAAAACCTACACCAAAACACAAAACAAGAGTAGTTTCCATACTTTTCACAAAATATGCAAACTATACTAAAAAGACACAAAACACACACAAAAACATAACTAAACAAGACTAGACAACCTAGAAAGACACACTAAAAGTAAGCTAAAAACACTGACATCAAAATACCACATACTTAAGCTTGCTTGTCCTCAAGCAATCACAAAACAAAAATCAAAATCATCAACACATCTATAGTGTAATAGCCCTCATCAAAAAGCAAATTTAGCACAAGTAAAATTTAGAGAAGTGACTTAAACGTCATCACACTTATATAAGCGATTAACTAGCACAAGCAATCACAATCCAACCAGACAAGTAAATGTGTTTCACTCAACTCTCATGTGTTTAGGCTTTTAATAACAACTATCATTTCAATCCTATATGCAAAAAGTCATAGATATTGCTACTTATATTATCATTCATTCTACTAAAGATGTCAAAACAAGCGGAATCATCAAGAGAACTTAGGCACAATGGAAAACTTCATAGAAGCTTCCATTCGGCCGTGTTGTAATGGAGCTTGGTAATAACAATAAGGCATGGAAATATTTTGTCTATGTGGTGCTAAAAATCCGGGAATCAAGACTCCTAAACTCTCCAACACAACTCACCAAAACTTCTCAAATACTACCAAACTCTTTAAACATTAAACACACTCCCTTCTTTTTCATCAACCCAAAATCCCAACTAAATCTCATGACACATATATAAAGAATTCTTGGCTTTTCTTCTTTAATTTGCTTGCACTTGTTCACTTTTCTTCCCCCTCTTTTCCTGAATTTCTCTTCTGGGGGATGGTCGATATCGACCCTACTTGGGTCGATAACGAGCCTGCATCTTCTTTCTTTTACTAACTTCCATCTTTTGTGCATTTCTTTGGAAGCTAAACATCCTTTTTACAACTTTTGATCAAGAATGAGACTCCTATAACACCCATCCCTCTTTTTGTACCAATACATCACACTCAACAAAACAAGTTCCAACCCAACTAAGTCCTAATCCCCGGATAGGGTCAAGCTTTCATCGACAAGGAAACAATTTTGTGGAGCTAAAAATAGGCTTAAAGAATAAAAAACATGGCTTCCAAAAAGAAAGGATAGTGTAAAGGTGGATAGGGAAATAATAAGGCCAATGAAATAAGTTCTCTATCCTCTAATTCCACAAGTAATGAACTAACATCTCATATAGGCTTCAAGAAATAAATAACCATATCAATATCAAGAGGTAACATGCAAATAGGAGAGTAAAATCACACAAGAAAACAAGAGGGATTCTTGATGTTGTCCCTATAAGGCCAAAAAACACAACTCACAAGGTAGCAATTTTTGTTGGATTGCAACTAACTCATACATAAAAGTAATATGTGCTTAATTTCGTCACAAGCTAAAAATTCACACAAAAACAATTTTCATGGTAGGCTCGGGCCAAACCATCAAAAACATGTCAACGGAATTAAATGATTATGCAAGTAATTAACATCATAGAACCATAAGACAAGGATATCATCCGTCCTAAAAATCTTTTTGTCATTTTTCAGATTTTTTTCATTTTTCATTTTGTTACAAAAAGCATAGAAAGCAACTAAAACCAACTTAAACCAACTAAAGACATCAAAGTAAGACATAAAAACACACAAACAAACACAAGAGTTTTCTTTTCCCTCCCTACTCCATACATAAACCTAAAAGCGTCCCTACTGTAAGAACAAAGCAAGGTAAAAATAAAGAGATAGGGAAAAGAAAAACGAACTCATAAGATAGACTTTCACGCTGTGGAAACATCCTTGAACATTCTTGAAAGAGAGGACCAATCAAATGGAAAATTCTACAGGGGTCGGTATTGACCATGGGGGGTCGTTACTGACCTTCTTGTGTTTTCGCCGGTTTGCTCCGTTTTGTTTTGATTGCTGACCATTTTTACCTGTAGTACTTAGCAAACAAATAAATGTGAGAGGGATTTACCTCTGGGAGAGGATCTCCTGGGTCCGAGCCTAAAAAAATACGTAAATAATGCAAATAATATAAATACAAATAATAATATACGAAATTAAATAAGATATGAAATAAGTGAATATTACAACGATCTGGGCGGACCGGTCGTCTATAAAACGTCGGTCCGGGCCTTGTGTGTGCGTCTCGATGAGAATCTTGAGAGGCGTAATCAGACGACCCCGTTCGGTTTCCTACGAATTATTAACAATTATTAAAAGTATATTAACTTATTATAAATAAATTTAAAGTAAAATAACATACCAATTGATGCATGGTATCGACGTGGGACCTTGAACCGCTACTGTGGTTTGCCGGATTGGTATGCCGGATTTTCTTCGGACGCTCACAATTGGCCTTGTACTCGGGTGTGTTCCAATACGCCACCCAAAGGTCCCAAGCGGCGGAGTTGATCCAATTCGACTTCTTCCCCGCTCGACGATTCTTCCCAACCTTGTCGTCCTATCGCTTCTTGGCGATCTTCTCGCACAGTAACCGGACCGTCTCGATGTCCATACTTGGCTTGGTGGGATCCCATCCGAAGTGCGTCTAAATAAAATTGAAAACAAAATAATTAATCAAACATATAAGTCGATAAATACGAAATATGTAAAACTTAATGCGAAATAAAAAGAATTTACCCTCCAGGCCTCAAACCATCTAGCCTTTAATGCGGTGGAGGCAAAGTCGAACTCCGACACCCTATCGTCGGGTTGGCCGGTAATGATGTGCGTGGACCACCACGACACCATTCCCGACGGCTGCAAGCTGCGAGATTTCATAAAACATTTTATAACATGTTTTTAATAATATACAAATTTAAAATAAATTGAGTTTTCGTATGGTACGTACCTCCCGCCGCGGATGGAAAGGTCCCATACGCGGTTGGGATCGAGCCCATGGGCGCCGGAGTAGGGGTCGTGGACCCCTCTGCGGGGGATACCTCGTCATCGGACAAGTGAGGTGTGTCCGTGCGGGTCTCCTCAGAATCGTGCTCCTTGTCCGGAAGAGGAGCTCATGCACAACGTCCTCCTCTTACTGACATACTAAAACAACAAAAACAACAACACTAACAATAACTACAACTACAACATCAATAATAACTCAAACAACAACTTCAAAACTCAACTCCAACAACAACATTATCAACAACAACAACACTAACAACATCATCAACAACATCATGATGTCGCAAAAATAGTGATCTCCAGTTAGTATCTTCCCTTGAGTCTTACCCAATTTTTTGTATACATTGACTATAGATTGTGTTTGTTGAATTTAATTTGAATTCATTTACAACCTTACTGCTCTTGTAAGATTTCTTCTTGTTAGAAATTATGGTCACATGCCTAGTAAATCCTATTCCAATTGACACCTCGCTTAGAGATGATAGTACATATTATTTAGTGTCTACAACTTCAATATATATGCCTTTTAATTTATTTTGAATACTTTGTAATCATCATTGTCATTAATAGGTGAGTTGGAAATTAACTCTTAGTAATATATTATATATGACATTTATGTTTCTTTCCCTTGTTGAACTGATTGATATTTCTACTGTTATTGTGATCTATTTTTATTTGGCTTGCTTAGGTGATTGTTATTCTTTTGAAATAATGATATGTATATCATATCGTGTTTAAGAAGATTTTTGCATTAATTGTATTGGCATAATTGATAAATCATAATAGTCTATGAAGGATATATAGTTTGTTATTACTTACTATATGCTAGACGCAAAACGTTTTCCTAGTATGAATCCTAGATATGATGATGGTGAAATATGAAACTTCAAAAATCCATGTTCTGCCAAATTTTCCTAAACTAAATAAAAATAGTACATGTATAGAGGATTCTTTCCAACTTAAGATTAATGAGATAGAATCTAGAGACTTGATCAATGAAAAACAAAATGCTCGCAACGAAATTGTACATGTATATATGGTTCTAGTTCCGAAAAATGATAACAAATGTTGACTAGATCGATAAAATCTTGAGCTTAATGTTTGTTAGAAAAAAACAAGTGTGATTTTCAATACATTCTATTTAGGACATACTTTACTTTTAGTGTGTTGAAGGCTAATTACATATTCATGGGTAAATCAAATTAGAGTGTTCTGCACATACGTGAATGACAAATGATAGACAAGGCTTATTTGTTCTTAGCTGGGTTGACTAACCTTACTTTTTGAGACCAATAAGGCTTGAAGTTTGTTGATTGTGATACATAGGTAGTTCATAGTTGCCATTCTCTTTTTGTTTTATGGGTATTAGTTTAATGTTGCTTCTTTCTATGAATGATCATTTTAACTCATGACACTAAGTAATACAAGGCAAAGTAGTAGAACTTCTTTTGATAGAGAGGCATTTTGACTTTTAAGCTCTTATTCTTGGTGTACCTCTATGAATATGTTGAATATTTTATTACATGATCATTACACCTTAAGTGGAAGCATATTTAAGTTGTTTAATGAATAGCTCAATACTCTTATTTTAGTTAATGAATGTTAGGTTGAATAGGGAAGATAATGAAGACCATTTTGTTACTAGGAGATGCTCCACGAGTCAAAGGATCCTCCTTGAAGGCCAATAATGCTTTTGATGAAACAAAGATATTAGTTATGTGTTCTGTTGAAGTCAACATTGTTGTTTCACATCACATAAGTATTCCTCTTTTTCTTCCAACAGACTTGCCAATGTCCAAGGATCAATGGCGCGCGAAGATTACAGTAACAGAGTAGTAGTACCGAAGACGTAGAGGGAGTTTTCTTGCTCTTTTCCCCTTTTTTTAGTCTTTTACTTCTTAAGGTTCAGTGCTTTTTCTTACTCGTTTGGCTCTTAGTTTGAGTTTCTCGCCTGTCTCTTTACCCCCTCCTCCCCTGCCCCCCCACTCCCCACCTTCCTTTGGGCCTGCCCGAAATACCCTCCCGACTTTTACTCGGGGCAAGGGTATGTACATCTTGACCCCCCAAATACCGCTCGTTTCGGTTCCAACTGGGTAGATGTTGTTGTTGTTGTTGGATTAATTATGTCTTCTTGATTATCAAATAGTATTATTTTTATTTTAAATAAACTATAGTATTGTAATGATGAACTTCATAAGCTGTTAAATGCCACCGTGTATTATTATGACTATGATATTGTTGGTGTGTATCAAATGATAATGGGGTATGTAAATAAAAGTGCTTTCTTTTTGCTTGTCAGTGTAGTGGTGGGGTAATGAGGCCAATCAAGTTCTCAAAGAACCGGGTTGACATTTTTTTAAAAAAAGAAATGAACTTTTTATCACGGTTCCTTAAGGAGCCGTGATAAAAACATGACTAAATATCACGATTCTAACCGTGATATAAACTCAAGTGTAACATACAAGTCCATTATTTATACCAGTTTTTTGGACATTTTATCACGGTTATATAACCGGGATAACAAAGTATCAATTATCACGGTTCCTTCACCCTTTGTTTTTTATCCCAAACATATTATCACGGTTAAAAACCGTGATAACTTAAGGTATAGATCCGTGATAAAATGCAGTTATTGTACTAGTGTCATCAACAACAACTTAAACAACAACAACATCAACAACAAAACTCAACCACAACAACAACATCATGAACAACAATAACAACAACAACAAAACTCAACTTCAACAACAACAACTACAAAATCAACAACATCAACACGTACAACATCAACAACAAAACCCAACCACAACAACAACATCATGAACAACAACAACAATAACAACAAAACTCAACTTCAACAACAACAACTACAACATCAAAAACTACAACATCAACAACAACAAAAATAATAACTTCAACAACAACAATCAAATTCAAGTGGAGGCCAATCCAAAAAAAAAAAACAAATTCAACCAAATTCAATCGAAAAATCAACCTAATTTAAACAAATTCAATCAAAAAATCAACAAAAAAAACCCAAATACAATCATTAAACCAACCTAAATTCAACAAATTCAATCAAAAATCAACCTACATTCAACAAATTAAACAAGTTTCGGGTTCTAACCTTAAACGGATGCGGCGCGAAGGCTAGATGGCGGAGGTGGTGACGAACGGCACGGGAGGTGGCGCGGGAGGAGGTGCGGGAGGGCGCGGGTGGGCGCGGGACAACGCAAAGGAGGAGGGGGGAGGTGTGGATGAGGAGGAAAGAGGAGGAGGAGAAGGGAGGAGGGAGGATGCGGCGCGGGATGCGCGGTGGAGGACGGAGGAGGAGGCGCGGGAGGCGGCGGAGGAGGAGGGGGAAGAGGGAGGAGGCGGCGCGGGATGCGCGGAGGAGGAGGGAGGAGGCGGCGCGGGAGGCGGTGGAGGGAGGATGCGCAGAGGGAGGAGCCGACAAAGAGGGGAAAAGAGGAGGCGGAATTGTCAAGGGAAATGAAGAGGAAGAAGACGAACCGCGTTTTATGTTTGGGTTAGCGATCATGTGGTCGCTAACCCTAAAATTTGGAAACGGCGCCTTAATTTTCAGAATCCCTCCAATTTTTGGGATTTTGCCCCCATTTGTTTCATTTTAGCGACCATATGGTCGCCAAAGCCCCAAAAAATTGAATTCTGTGCAAAAAATGAGTTCTGATATCAAATTTCGAGTTGGAGACCACATGGACGCAATTATGGAGACCATATGGTCGCTAAACCGGAAAATAAGTCCAGTCTAGCGACCATCTAGTCGCTAAATAGAAAAATATGGGGGCAAACAACTACAATTGTGCCAAACAAACATTTGTCTTAGACTACGAGATGACCGAAATTATCTTATGTGACAAAAAACTCAATTGTACCAAAACAAACAACTGAACTGCTTCGAAACTAAACCAAGTTACAAACAACTTCATTGATTCCAAACGAAACCAAGTTACAAACAACTTCATTGCTTCCAAACGAAACCAAGTTACAAACACTTGGTTCCTAAGTACATTAAACGAAGTGACAAACAACTAAATCAAACGACACTTGCTTCCTTTTAAGTGGAAACATAAACAAATACTAACATTAATGGACTCTCAAGTTGTACGTGGAGTATCAACTGCCTGGATCTCAACAGCTTCGAGCACGCGAAGCTGTACAACTGTTTCCCTAGCCGCAATGCAATCAGTGATGTCGTTGCCGTTTAAGAAAAAATGGCAAAATCCTGGTGGTGCTCCCCCGGGAGATAATGTCCAATCAACGATCACTACTTTCAATTGGAGATTTGGTGTGGTGCTCCATTCGGTTCTTGTCTCCCTATTCCCACGCACACGCACAATGGAGAAGTTGATCACTTCTTGAGCTAAGGCGGTCGTTCGCCTAGTACACGCTCTCCTTTGAGCCATTGATCGGAAGATTTGAGGATGGAAGTTTTAGGTGGGATTTGTTGTTGGAATTTGAGGTGAAGATGGAGCTTTCACTAGGATTTGATGTTGGAATTGGAGATGGAAATCTCCTTTTATGGTTGGAAAGGATGAATCAGAATAGTAAATGTGCATGCATGACTCTTGTCATGGTAATAGTGTTATCAGAAACGTAAATGTTAATAGTGTTATCATAAAAGTGAATGGCAATACAATAGTGTTATCATAAAAGTGAATGGCAATACAATAGTAGTATTCTGATTACATGTCTTCCTCATCTGTATCCGTCTCACTCTCAAACTAACCCTCAGACGTTTTAGTAGACGTCTCTTCTTGATCATCAACGACATGATCCTCTCCGTTTGGGTCATTTAGCGGACCAAGTGGATCATTATCATGTGTGTCATCGATAACTCGTGGAAGGGAAGAATCATTTTGAAATGCCTCTTCAACGGCAACCCCCCATGAACCACTCTCGTTAGGGTCTACACACGTACCTTCATCGGGCCACACACGTGACTTCACTTTACATACCGCTATCCATTCAGCATCTGCACACCTCATCTTGGGGTAATCTCGGAAATAAACTTGAGTCACTTGATGAGCTAAGATGTAACGGTCTTTTGTTCTAAACATTTTATGTCTATGAATATCCATAAGCTTTAGTTGAGGGTGAGTGTGTGTTCCACCACGACTTCGAGTGTCAAACCACAAACAATTGAAGACAATAGGGCGCTTGACTGTTGGAGATATGTAATTCAACTCAATTATTTCCTCTATCACACCATAGAAGTCCTCCTCGTCAGTGTCGAAGCTTTGTCCTAGAACACAAACTCCAATACTGTCGGTACCCTGGTTAATGCGTGTGCCTTCGTGTGGAATCGATAACCGTTGACAACATAGCTAGCATATGTCTTCACTTTTTTAGAGGGTCCACGAGCTAATGTTGCAATGTTAGGATCTGTAATTACCGGATTGTCAACATGTATGTACGTCGATCGAGGAGTAGGATTTGACCCGCGCACGAAGTTTGTCAAATAGTATCTATTAAAGAGAATAATTGATCGAGTCAAGTACTTATATATATATATATATATATTATTATTATTCAAATCAACATAAAGAGAAACTTCCTCGATATAGGGCTCCACTTCGACGCAGTTCATGAGTATGTACGTTTGGATCACATGGAATTCATCATCTGTGAGCACACGACCACTAGATCTGCTACCCAACGTTCGCCCAGTTGTTGTGAAAATAGACAAATCGCCCGGATCAACCCCAACTGGAAGTGTGCAACTAACGTTGCGGGAGACATCCATATGATTACTCGCGACATGCGAGTTAAAATAATACAAGCAAAAGAAGGACGTCTCCGGAACGAGATAGGCACTACAAATTGAGCCCTCAACTTTAGCTTTATTGCCAACTGTTCCCTTCAGCCTTTTTAAGAACCTACAATATATATATATATATATAATATTGAAGACCATGTGTTCTACAAGTTAATTAGATAATTAAAACAAATTAACTACAATTTATGAAAAATTATAATTCTACATACCTTTCTTCTGGATACATCCATCTACAATTGACAAGGCCACAAAGTGAAGCTTCCCGTGGCAAATGAATATCCAAGTGCTCCATTGAATCAAATAACGTGGGGGGGGGGGGGGGGAAGATACGCTCCAGCTTGCACAAAATAATTGATATTTCCTTGTGCAACTGCATAACCACTTCAGACTTAAGCTCATAACACTTTAGGTCCCTAAAGAACGCACTTAGCTGAGCAATAGGCTCCCAGACTTTGTCATCAAGAAATGCTTGAAAAGCAACAGGCATCAACCGTTGCATGAACACATGATAATCATGACTCTTCATCCCAAAGAGTCTAAGCTTGTGCAAGTCAATGCAGCGACTCATGTTGGACACGTAGCCATCCAGAAATTTTACGGATCTCAACCACTCAAGAAGCACTAAATTTTCATGACAATCTAGTGCATAGCATGCCTTTGGGTACCTATTATCCTCCTCGTGAGGTTCCAACTCCGGACGCTTGCACAATTCCTTTAGATCCTTTCTAGCCGACCACTTCTCTTTCGAATTCCCCGGAACATTGAGAATGGTGAACAAAACATTATCAAAGAAATTCTTTTCAATGTGCATGACATCTAAATTATGTCTTACCAGCAAACAAGGCCAATAAGGTTGGTCCCAAAAAATGTTTTTCTTCTTCCAACCCGAACCTCTACTAACCATCATATTATGCAGTTCGGCTCCCACTTCAGTTATCTTCATCAAACCCATATTTTTGATTTGGTCTAGTATCTCGTATCAGTAACGGAGTACCGGGGGAGCACGACGTTCCCTTCTACCCTTCTTGAAATCGTTCTTATTGTTTCGAAAGCGATAATCACGTTCTGTAAACCTCATGTGACATGAGTTAGATAAAACGCATCAGTGTATTCCATGCAATAGGGACACGCGTATTTCCCAGAAGTGCTCCAGCCTACACAAACATATATTTGGTACAACACATTAAATTTTACGGCTTCATGATATATGCATGATTATATACAATATACTTGACATTAATTAAGCTAAGTCTAGAACAACATACCTGAAAACATCGAATATGCCGGGAAGTCACTGATAGTCCATATTACAACTGCACGCAAGACGGAATTTTGCTTCCACCATGCATCATATGCGCACACCACATTAAGCCACAAATTCTTCATCTCGGCTATCAACGGTTGCAAATACACATCCAACTTTTCCTTTGGACTCTTTGGTCCAGGAACAATAATCGTCAATTCTCGCATACATATCGGCGGCGGAAGGTTATAGGGTGTCAGAATCATAGGCCAACATGAGTATTGGCGCCCTGACGCCCCAAACGGATTGAAACCATCCGTGCACAAGCCTAGTCTGACATTTCGCATTTCTGCTGCAAAATTTGGCCTGACGCAGCAAAACATACGCCCTGAAGCAACAGTGAAGTGCCTCAATGGCTCTGCATCTGACGGATGTCTCATCACCCCATCTTGTACATGCTCTGCATGCCATCTCATGTGCTCGGCAGTCACCACCGATGCGTACAACCTCTGCAACCGTGGAGTTATTGGCAAGTAAAACATACGAGAATAGAGAATGAGCTTTGACTTGACTTGCCTCCATCTAGGATACTCATATATCTTGCAGGCCGCGTATTCTGCACCTGCACCCCAATATATCATGCAAGAGTTTGAGCAACAATCAACGGCCTCGTACGGAAGCCCGAGACCCTCGACCAGTTTTTTCGTGTCGTAAAACGTGGCTCGTAATATGGTCTCCGGGTGTGAAACGCGTCCGCAGAAATCCGAGATCATGTTGTATTTGCGCTCCTTCATCCTTAACTTTGAATTTATGCTAAGTAGCTCAGTTGCCGCCTCCAATTTGGTCATATTACATCCGGGCCACAATGACCTATTTGCGGCGGACAACATGTCGTACATACGCTATGCATCGGGATTGGGCACTTCATGATAATATTGACCCCTTGCTCATGTCTTGTACCCTCATTTTGCAAGGGATCATTAGTGGTGTAATGACTTTGGGCATTAAAGCCATCATAGATCATCTGCTCCATTCGATTATCATTCCCAGATACTGGTACTGCTGGATCAATAATGCTACAGCCTTCATACTGTCTAGACTTTTTCAACAAGGCAACAAACGTTTCATCAGTCTCTCTGTGCAAAACCCAATGGTAATAGTTCGGAACAAACCCATCCTTAACAATGTGATAATGCACATCATCTACAGGAATCGGTTTCCTATTCTTTCACCTCTGACACGGACACCTTAATTCGGATGGGTAATATGTCGACATAGCTTTACAGAAGTTAATAAATTGCTGAACGCCAGCTAAAAACTCATTGTTAAAAAACCAATCTATATGACCTACATACATCCACTCACGCATTTTTCCTTCTGGCAATTCAATATAAGACTATAATTAATTCAATTTGGGATCATATAATCCTGGATGTGGTGACCACATGGACGCAAATTCGCGACCACTTGGACGTTGTTAATAATTTGCGACCATTAGGATGCTAATTTGCGTCCATATGGTCGCTGATTAGCGTCCAATTGGTCGCTATATACAGTATATGTAAACAAAAACTTTCTCCAACCGATTGTTATGCTATATTAATTTAACAATTACTTAACACAATATCTTATAATTAGATGAACGAATACTTTTTAGAAACAACATTTATGTACAAACCGATAGCATGACAGAATTAAATGTGGCGAATAAGTTTTAATTACATACCTTTGATGAAATTGTCGAAAAATTTGACGTAAATTCTTCCTATGACCAACATAGTTTTGTGAATGATTGTTTCTTTCTTCTCTGTTTTTTTTGGAAAGAGCTATATATGTATGAGGTTGTATGAAGGTGGCGGAATGAGAATGAGGTTCTTACACATTTAGGTATATATGTTGAATTGGCGTGAATTTTACCAAATACTTTTTTTAGCGACCATGTGGTCGCATTTTTTGCGGGATTTCACCTGCCAAAATTGATGTTGCCCGCCAGAACATATGGTCCATATCAGCAACCATATGTTCTCTATATGTCGCGACCATATGGTCGCGTCTCCCCAGCGGACATTCGGTTGCTAAGTATAGCGACCATATGGTCGCTGAGATATGTTTGGTCCCTTGCGACAATATGGTCGCTATGTTTAGCGACCGGATGAATGCTACATGTAGAGGGAAAATTGCCCGCGTAATTTATTGCGACAAATTTGCTCTGGTGAACGTGTGGTCTCCAACAATAGCGACCATATGCTCGCTATCTTTTTTTAATTTTTTCCCCTAGTTTCGAAGTCCACATTAGCGACCAAATACGACCATATGGTCGCTAATTGGCGACCATATTCCGTGGTCGCTAAATCTTCAGTTTCTTGTAGTGTTGGCTATGTGGTGCTAGGAATCCAGAATCAAGACTCCTCAATTCTCCAGCACAACTCACCAAAACATCTCAAAACATACAACCAAACTCTTTAAACATTAAACACACTCTCTTCTTTTTCATCAACCCAAAATCCCAACTAAGTCTCATGACACATATGTAAAGAATTCTTGGCATTCCTTCTTTATTTTTCTTGCACTTATTCACTTTTCTTCCCCCTCTTTTCTTGAATTTTTCTTCAGGGGGATGGTCGATACCGACCCTATAGGGGTCGATAATGAGCCTGCAGTTTCCTTTGTTTTTCCTCCTTTTCTTGCTTTTAATACCATTAGTGCATTCTTCTGCAAGCCAAAAATCCTTTTTTTATAACTTTTCATCAACAATGAGGCTCCTATAACACCCATCCCTCTTTTTGTACCAATACATCACACTCAAGAAAACAAGTTCCAACCCAACGAAGTCCTAATCCTCGAATAGGGTCAAGCTTTCATTGGCTAGGAAACAATTTTGTGGAGCTAAAAATAGGGTTAAAGGCGCAAAAAAATGGCTTCGAAAAAGAAAGGATAGTGTAAAGGTGGATAGGGAAATAATAAGGCTAATGAAAATATGTTCTCTATCGTCTAATTCCACAAGTAATGAGCTTTTATCTCAAATAGGTTTTAAGAAATAAATAACTATATCAATATCAAGAGGTAACATGCAAATAGGAGAGTAAAATCACACAAGAAAAGAACAGGGATTCTTGATGTTCTCCCTACAAGGCAAAAAAAAAAAAAAACTCGCAAAGTAGCAATTTTTGTTGGATTGCAACTAACATATACTTAGAAGTCATATATGCTCAATTTCATCACAAGCGAAAAAATCACATAAAAACATCTTTCAAA
The DNA here is from genome assembly GCA_964016875.1 of Fallopia convolvulus. NCBI lineage: Eukaryota > Viridiplantae > Streptophyta > Magnoliopsida > Caryophyllales > Polygonaceae > Fallopia > Fallopia convolvulus. The sequence continues at coordinate 31,178,775 of OZ024719.1, forward strand.
GTAGACTCGAGCAAAACGATCGAAAACATGCTAAAGGATTTACATGATGAGGCAAGTAATTGCCATCATAGAACACTAAAGACAGGGTACTGTCAATCCTAAATATCTTTTTGTCATTTTTCAATTTTTTACTTCATCTTTCTATAGTAAGCGAAGAGAGCAACTAAAACCAACTAAAGACATCAAAGCAAGACATAAAAACATACAAACAAACACAAGAGTTTTCTTTTCCCTCCCTACCCCATAAATAAACCTAACAGTGTCCCATTGTAAGAACAAAGCAAGGTAAAAATAAAAAGATAGGGTAAAGAAAACAAACTCACAAGATAGACTTTGAAGCGGTAGAAACATCCTTGAACATTCTTGAAAGAGAGGATCAATCAAATGGTGGAAAGTGCTTCTCCAGGTTGTGCATAAACTCAACGGTAGTCTGCCAACGCTCGTTGGTTGTTTCTCATCGGTCCTCAGCCGTCCTCCAATGGGACTCAGCCACACTATGGCGCTGCTCATCAACTTGCCTCTATGACTCAAAAGATTCTTGTAATTGGGTCATCCGTTCGTACATTTGATATTGACCCATCTAAAGCCGATCCATCCTTTGAACCATGTCATTGACCCACGGAGGAGGTGCAGAGTTGGAGCTAGAGTCGTTGTCAGGATAGTGAACATTGTAGCCTTGGAAATGCTCGGTGGATGCCCAAAACCAGACCTGTACCATGGTAAGAGTGGTGAAACCGGGGGTCAGTACTGAGGTAATAAAACACGATACCGAGCTGGTGGGGTCGATAACGTGGCCTCCAGCACATGCCATGCCTTTGGTCCTAAACCCATAAGGCTCATTACCGACCTCCTATGCAGTTGCATCATGTTGCTCTTCGTCCCTTTCATAGCGTGACACTTTTCTTCTCAATGATAGCTCAGACTCGGGCCCCAGAGAGAAAGGGAAGGGCCGAGAAGTCCAATCCGTGTACCAATTGGGAAGTTACAAGACCTCAAGATTTTTCGGGGTCACTTTAATTTGTTGCTCGTCAACCATTGTCATGAGAACTCCACCAATCCTCTTAAGAATACCAAAAGACGACCAATAAATAGAGTCCAAGAGCTGAGGGGGTTGTCCTTCATTATAACGGGAAAGATCAATCTCGCACACCTTAGCGAGTCAGGTGGCCATACCTCCCATATAATTCATCTCCAACCTTGTCCTAATGGCGATCACATGTTTGAGCCACTCGTACCCCAAATTCATAGGTGGGGGATCCTTGAATAGTATGGTACGGAGGCACCCAACCTCCTTCCTTGTCGGCCTTGAAGGCTTTGACTTAGCCCAGATTGTGCACCCTAAAATCCGCAAAATGATACGGAAAATAGGGTTGACGATGTCCTTGGTTGGAAGTGCACGAATCGTTCCAAGAGCTTTTCCCGTGATGTACCTCCAAGTTTCCTCCACCATGAAGTCATCTGAGGCCATTTAGCCATGATAGGAATTATGGAACCGAAGAACACAGTTGAATTCAGTCAGGGTGAGGGAGTAGGGTTGGTTGGCAAGCTGGAATTCAACCTTTCTCGGTCTCTCAGGGTTTCCAAGTGTGAGCTTGAGGGTGGTAATGAACTCAACCGTGAAGACTGGGTAATGTGGCTCATTGGCGGTGAGAAGGTGGTAAGCGCCAATATGGAGAAAAGCCTGCTTCACGTCCTCATAGACGCCAAGTTGCAAGGCATGGGACTTGGAGAGCCACCTTGTTTTGTGAGGCTTGCATATCACTTTGTTGACTATTTGCACCTCCCAATCACGGTAGAGCTCAACCGTGATCTATGGTGGAGGACTTGGCTTCCTTGGCCTCTTGCTTGACTTCTTATTCACTCGGCCTGAATTGGCCATTGAATCTCGCGTATTAAAAAATTTCCAAGATAATTTTCCAAACAAAAAAATAACCACATAACCCCATATTTGAATTGAAAACACGTGCTAAGAATCACTCAAATTCACTTAATTGCATGCCATATCGATAGAAGAACAAAGCTATTGTGCGTATCAATCAAAAGTTAATCAATTAAGCATGAAAGAGCCAAGATACATCCTAGGAATTCATCCAAAAGCACGCAAAAATCAAGAAGCAAGTGGTCTGCAGGGGTCGGTATCGAACCCTTTCTCAGTAGGTAAAAATGGTCACTACTTGACAACAAATAAAAATGGCGCCAATTTTTTGTCAAGTAAATACCAAGTTCTAGGCCATGATGAAGACGATGATTCACCACTTAAGTGGAAACGATGCATTTTGAGGCTTGTTGAGAGGGAGTTACTTGACAACAAATAAATTTATAGTAAAGACCCCGATGAGTATAGCGAAGTCAGGATCGTCCACGAGAAGCAAGGTTGTGTCTAATTACTACCTAATAGGCGAAAGAAAAGGGCAAAACAGGGAAAACTAACACATAGAAGAGGGACGGTACCGACCTTGTCAGGGTCGATAACGGGGTGCAAACTAAGACGAAAAACTAAGTAAAAATGAAACAAACATAAAATTTGTAGGTCGGTACCGACCTAGGGAGGTTCGTTACCGAGGTACCTAGGATTTAAACTTAACTCACAAATAAGAGAAAAATCTAGGATAAGGGTCTACCACAACATAATCATGCAATTTCAAACGATATGAATCCTAAAAATCATGCCTTTAACGTAAAGTTATCTACTTTCGTTGAATAAACAAGCAAATCAATCAACTTTCATAAATCAATTCACTTCATTTACTTATTTTGATCCAAAGTTTTCAACTTTCGTTTCAAACTTTATCACTATTCAAGTTAATAAATTTTTCTTTCAATCAAGTCATAACCATGAATTACTTCGACATTCATTAAAGCATAAGCACAAACAAGTAGAAGAATAGATAAAAGGCATTTAATTTATTCAATCATATCATCATTCATGCACAACTATGTTGGGTTTCTAACCCCAAACCTAGAATAAAAGACTACTCACTCATGACTGAAATAAATCAAACAATGAGATTAAGAGAAAACATGCTTGAATTAAACTAAAAGCTTACTTGAATTCAAACACAAACTCGTCTTAGAACACAACTTGGAACATAAGAAATCTCCAACAGTTCTCTTCCTTATGCTCCCAAGAACAACCTTGTCTAGGGGGAGATCCTCCCACAACTTTTCTAAACAAGGGTATTTATACTAAAACATCTATCTAAAAAGTTTCCTTAAGGATAAAACTTACTAAAGATAAAAGATCTCGGAATAATATCATTAAAAGCTCTAAGTTGGTCACTTCCTACCGGCACGGGGACCTCGGTATCGACCCCGTCAGGGTCCGTAGGACACATGAATTTACACTTGAGAGCCTCGGTACCGACCCCTAGAGGGTCGATATCAAGCTTGGTCTTGGCCTTGTTCTTGTTATTCTTCACAACTTCTCTTTGACTTTGTTGGGGTTTCTTCTATAGCCTTCTTCTCTTCCTCCTTTTAGCATGCCTCTTTCTTTTCATGTTCTTCACCACTTCTCTCTTTTCATATCCTTGTTATTCTTCACCATTTCTTGGCTTTTCTTCTTTATTTTGCTTGCACTTATTCACTTTTCTTCCCCCTCTTTTCCTGATTTTTTATTTTGGGGGTTGGTCGATACCGACCCAACTAGGGTCTATAACGTGCCTGCCTCTTCTTTGTTTTACTAACTTCCAAATTTTGTGCTTTTCTTTGCAAGCCAAAAAATCCCTTTTACAACTTTTGATCAACAATGAGACTCCTATAATACCCATCCCACTTTTTGTACCAATACATCACACTCAACAAAACAAGTTCCAACCCAACTAAGTCCTAATCCCCTGATAGGGTCAAGCTTTCATGCGCTAGGAAACAATTTTGTGGAGCTAAAAATAGTCTCAACGGCTCGAAAACATGGTTTCAAAAAAGAAAGGATAGTGTAAAGGTGGATAAGGAAATAATAAGGCTAATGAAAATAAGTTCTCTATCCTCTAATTCCACAAGTAATGAACTAATATCTCATATACGCTTCAAGAAATAAATAAACGTATCAGTATCAAGAGGTAACATGAAAATAAGTTCTCTATCCTCTAATTCCACAAGTAATGAAATAATATCTTATATACGTAGAAGTCATATATGCTCAATTTCATCAAAAGCTAAAAATCCACATAAAAACATCTTTCATATTAGACTCGGGCTAAACCATAAAAAACGTGCTAAAGGATTTACATGACCCTACAAATAATTACCATTATAAAACACTAAAGACATGTGATGACCGGATGGATGGAGAAGATGATGGTGCAAAGAGATTGCCAAGAGAACTCGGAAACTCTTCACATGGTTTGTAGGTGGTGAAGCTCCGTGGCTGAATTTCGTCTAAGATAAAATGGGTAGATCTCCCTCATCCGGACTCGGAATGGGGTGAGTTCAAATCCAAGAGTTATATCTATGAGTCTAGTTTAACCCCTAAAAAGTTTAGATCGAGATGATAAGTGGTTCGAGACTTATGGCTCTTTCACTGACAAGGCTGCAGAACAAGATCCTCTCTTGGACAAGTGGTGATGGAGATGGTTCGAATGGAGGTGGATTGATGAAAACGTTGGATATGGATTTTGTACTTGGATATGACTCACCAAGAACAACAAACTAAGGTTGCAAGAATGTCGGATATTACGCACCAACCCCCTAACAAGAGATTGAACGAAGAAAACAAGCAAGAAATTTGATTGAAAGCAAGTAAAAGGAAACAAGGCAATTTTGTTCAAGTCTAAGGCAAAGAGGAGCATGGGGGCTGGCCATATAACCTAAAAACCAGCCTTACAAAATCAGCCCCTCACTTAAAGAAAAATACAAAAACAACCCATAAAAACCGATAACACCTTAATCGTCCTTAACCGTTAAATTGTTACTTGTCGAACGATGAAGTAATATGAGACTCCAACCTTCTTCTTTATAACCCTTTGGAAACCTATCACCCATGAGCTCCTCTTGAACTTGAAAAAGAATGTCTTTACCTCGGGATCACGTGATACGCCCAAGATAGGGTATGGCTTCTTTACTCGGTTTCCTAGCGCCTCAGATTCCGGTCTTAGTTGCTTGTCCTGATGTAGACTTCCCTTGAGCATGCACCAAGGGCTTGTCTTTAGAGATATAATCCTTACTTGAATCATAGCATAAGGCGCCATCCAAAGTGCCCGATGAATTGGCAACATTGAGGTCGGGATCCGACGTAGCGCAAGGCGCGCCATCCCCTCGCAAGGGCGCACCAAAGGCAGGTTGTGGCTGCGAGTGCGCCGGCGCGTGCTCGGAATCGATTGTCAATGGAATCACATCATCATCATCCCCTTGAAATGGGTTCGTCCTTGAACCGAGATCCTACTCAAACTCAACATCATCGTTAGAAAAATAAGGAACAAGATCGGATATGTTGAATACCTCATGGACACCATAATGCGAAGGAAGATCAACTTGTAAGCATTTTCGTTGATGCACTCTAAAACCTGAAATGGTCCATCTCCACACAGCTTAAGCTTAGAATTCCGAAGAGTGGGAAACCTCTCCCTTCTCAAATGAACCCAAACAAGGTCGTCGGGTTCAAAAATCAGCTCCTTGCGCCCTCTATCATCTTGGCGCATGTATTGCATTGTACGCCTCTCCAATTGAAGGCGAGTATCATCATGAATCTGCTTAACATACTCAGCTCAGTCACGTCTTTCACGACTCTCTCGATCGGTAATGGCATAAGGCGCTAGATCAAGTGGTGTAACGGGATTGCGCCCATACACCACCTAAAAAGGCGTCTTCATTGTAGTGGGATTAACGGACCTATTTTGAGAAAATTAAATGAAAGGAAGGCACTCTTCCCACCTGCGCAAGTTAGTTTTCACAATAGAACGCAACAAGGCATCAAGGGTACGATTAACGACCTTGGTTTGCTCATCCAATTGCGGGTGGCAAGTAGCAGAAAATAAGAGCTTAGTTCCTAGCTTGGACCAAAGCGTCTTCCAAAAGAAACTCAAGAATTTAACATCACGGTCAGAAACAATAGACTTAATGACTCCATGCAACCGAACAATATTATCAAAGAACAAAGTAGCAACATTTGTAGCATCATCGTTTTGTGGCAAGCAACAAAATGTGCCATCTTAGAAAATCGATCAACCACCACAAAAATAGATTCCCTACCCCTTTTTTTCCTAGGAAACCCCAAAACAAAATTGTTGGATCGTAAACGTTCGCAAATAGCTTGGGAACTAGCAGTTAACCTGTTCCCAAGGCAGCGGAAGTAAACAGTTCGCAAGTAATAAAAACAGTGAAGAACACAGTTCCTTTATAGAGGAACCTCACTACAACCAACTAGTTGTATGGGTAAACCTCTACCTCCGCTTGGAGGATTTTGAATGACTTACTTATATTAATTGCTTTGTTCCTTAGTTACACAACCGGATTCACACTTCTCTGTTCATACGAGTTCTTCCTAACTCTAGCAACACTAGTAAATACTCTCAACTGAGTTCCTAAGCTCACAACAGCAAAACACAATTAACTCAAACCTTACACTGACTTCTCAGTTCCCTTGCTCCTGGGAACTTCAGCTTCACTGTCGTCGAGATCACACACTCGTCGGCGGGGACTTCTCTTCCTTTTCTTTCTTTTCTCTGGTGTGGGTGTTTGTGAGTTCTGGGAGAAGTACTCAATCCGAGTACTATTCATTTGGCTTTATAGTCCAAGTGAGCCTGGGCAGTCGCATCTTTCATTTGTGTCCAAAATGCCCTTTGCTTGATGACCAAGTTGTACTTTCTTCACATGTGACTTTGGTTTGAACTAGGTCAACTTCTTGGATCAATCGGACCGTTGGATGAAGCATGACAGTCTGATCCTCAGACTGTTCCCTCGGGCTGTTTGAGACAGAATCCCGCGATTTGCGCTAAACGGTCGTTGTCCTCACATGTGAGTTCCCATCTCATGGGAACTGTCTTGTTCAGAGTTCCCTTGATGGAAACTCTTCATCGTTGTAAGCTTGTGCTCTTGATCATTTCTGGGAGTTCCCACTTCATGGGAACTTTCCTCTTCAGAGTTCCCTTGATGGAAACTCTTCATTGTGGCCTGTAGTGGCTTTTGGTCATTCATAGGAGTTCTTGGCTGTACCTGTGTTCCTTAGAAATACTTGAACAAACCACATTAGTTCCCTATGGTGTTTGTCATTATCAAAACTTAAGAGAATTACATCGTTGATCCGTTGTTTAGACCCAGAGGTCCCAACAGCGTCCCAACAATTTCCCCCTTTTTGATGATGACAAACCCATCACAAAATATGCAAGTATTTTAATGAATGATATGTTGATGAGTTCCTAAGTATGATTTTAGGAAGTCACTTTTAGTGAAACGATTAGATTTAGGGAACCACTTGTGGTGAGACACATGGTTCCTATTAAGCTTTTTATGCAATTGTTCCCCCTTACCTTATGCGTGGTCTGTGATAACTTAAACTTTTAACTCATCTCGCATTTTTTGTCTTTCCCCCTTTTGACATCATCGAAAACAAGCAAACCAATAATAGGAAAGAAGGGAACACGCAATCAAAATAAAGACCATTTCATTACTTAAGATAATATATACAATGGGAACCCAAGTACAATTTGTGGTCATTTTTGGATTGAAGGGGAGAAGAAGGTAGAGATCATGGGTCTTGAGGGAACAGGGAGTCACAGAGGCGCGTAAGGACCTATGTAAGCTTTTCTTGTCCTCTGGCCAACGCTGCTTGGTCCCTGGCAATTTGGTCGAGGGTGTTGGCAATGCGGAGCAACACTGGAGAGTTCCCCTCTTGTGTACCAGACTCTAGTGGAGCCGCCTCCTCTACAAGCTCAAAGTGCCTCATCTTCTGGACAACTGAAATGTCCAGTTCCCTTCCAAGCTCGATTACGTCTTTAGAGGCGTCGTAGAGACCCTCTTTTTGTAGGAGCTTCTTGATCAGCCCAGAATAGGGAAGGGAATGGGATTTAGAGGCCATGCACTTCTCCATGTGCCCAAGGATGATTCGGGGAAGGTTGATGGGCTTCTTGAGGAGGAAGTGGTAGAGGAGGATGGCATCAGGGATGTTGACGACCAGACGCTTCTCCTGGCGAGGGATCACCACATTGATGATGAACTGGTGATCAAGCTTGGCGACCAAGAAGAGATGGTGCGTCGAGGGAACTTTGGAGGGAACCCGACCCTCAAAGATAGTGTTGTACACTTCAGCCCTATTGAAGTCCCCCCAGAGTTTGTTAGGCAACTCATTGAGCCCTTGTCCGGGGACCTGGAGTTGAAGGCGAATTGTCGACTTTGTAAAGATGAACTCGTCGCCTTCATGGGAGAGAGTTCCCTGAGTGCAGTCGTTGGTGATATTGAAGTTGTTGTAAAACTGACGCACTTGTGAGAGATCGACGCTCACTGTCTCTTGGCAGAGTCTCTCCCAGCCCTGGGCCTTGATCAGGTCCCACAATTCCCCTAAGCCGTTGGCAATCAACACGTCCTCACTGATGATGAGTGGAGGGAGGAGCTTGCGGCGTTCATCCACTGGATGCTTTGTAGAAGAGGTCCCCTTCCCCTTCTTTGATGTGCTCCTAGACGTGTTCCCCCTAGAGACCATGCGAGGTCCTTTCTGCTGAGGGGGTGCAGCCGCTTCAAGCATGAGCACGCGGTCCCTTGGTGGTTGGGAACTTGTGGACACCACCATTTGGTGTCCAGGTGTTGGGATCCATGCGGGCTCCTTAGCAGTTGTAGCTTCTTCTTCTTCTTCGACCTCATCTTGGGAGGTCCCTTCTTCCTCGAAGGAGCTCGATTATGAGCCCTCCACGTCATCTTCAGGATGGCTCGTTGTTGCCTCTGCACCTCCAGCTGGTGCGAGGTCCCTTCTCTCCGTGGGCTCTTCAGGAGCCACCTTTTTTGGGGACTTTGTCCCTTGGGAGACTGTGTGCTCAGAGGGGTCCCGATTGAGCTCTTCCTCGATTGCCTTGAGCTGGGCTTCCTCCTCCAGAGTTCCCATGATGATAGGAGGAGGGTCCTTGGTCAGTTTGCTGATGACCACGGAGAGAGGAAGATCGTCGTTGTCTGAGGTGAGAGCGACGGTACTTTTGGATGGTGAGGGAGAGGGGATTTTGGTGGTGGTGGGGGATGTGATGGAAGAGGGAGAGTAGAAGAAGGAAGAGGGGTGGATAGTTGTGTGGATGGGGGAGGAAGGGATGTGGTGACTTGGGGAGTAGAGATCCCCGAAGTAGAAATGGGAGAGGTGGAGATGTGTTTTGGTGAAGAGGGAGGAGAAGGAGTTTTGTGAGGTGGAGGTGGAGTTGGAGATCCCGTAGTTATGGGAACGGGAGGAAGTGAAGAAGGTTGGGGAAGTGGAGTTCCCTTGGAGGTGGGAACTAAAGGAGGTGGTGGAGGGGAAGTCGGTTGTTTTGTGAGAGTTCCCTTGGAGGTGGGAACTGAGGGAGGTGGTGGAGGAGTTGGCTGTTTTGTGGGAGGAGGTTTGGGAGGTCCCTCGGTTAGAAGAGGAGGGAGAGAGGAGGAAGTGGAGAGTAGACTTTGGGATTGAGAGGTCCTATCGTCGGAAGGGAAAGGGAAAGGAGGTCTGGGAGCACATGAACTCTCCTTGGAGCAGTTCAAGTAGTCCTCAAACTTGATGAAAGCCTTCTTTATGGGCTCCGAGAAATCAGAGGCCTCAAAGTGTTTACGCTTTTTGGATTTGGAGGGGTCGTGGGAATGTTTGGATTTTTTGGGTTTTGAGGGGTCTTTTGAGGAGTGACGGCGTTTGGATGAATGTCGGTGTTTGGATTTGTGGGGTTTCTCGTTGATGGAATTGCGAGCGTCTCTGAAGTTGTCAACGATGACAACTCCGGAGGAGGTGTTGGTGTTTGAAGGAGGGAGAGGAAGAGATTCGAAAGAGGAAGAAGTCCAGGCGACAGTTTCGTCGGCTGGAGGAGGAGGAGGGGGCAAGAAGGGGCTTACTTGATTGTATAGCCCATGGATAAGAACATCCTTCATGGTTGGGTCCGATTCTTGCTCAATCTCTTTTAGTTGAGAGATGAAGAGGATGCGAGGATTGACATGTACCCATGCTTTGATCTGGGCAAAGGTGTGTTGAGGGGCCATTTTTGTAGGGTTATTGAAGGTTTTGGAGGTTTCTTGAAAAAGGGAGTGAAAGGGATGTTGAGAAGAAGAGTTGCAGAGATGGTAGATGGAATAAGATCCCAAAAATGGCAAATAGGGGTTTTAAGGAGAGAGGGGAGGCGAGGGGTAGAAAGGGAAGTGGAGTAACCTCTATAACCGTTGCCCAATGAACGTGGGGCGTCGTTTCAACTTCTCTAGCACGCCTCTGGACACGCATCACAATCTTTTGGGAAGTCCTTTTCAAAATTTGAATACTTGGCCCTCAGCGTTTTAGAGACTCTGACACAAAAGTCCGCTTCCCAAGTGACGGTTTTCTTTGTAGATGAGTCATCGTTCCCTTTGTAGATGCATCAGTTCCCATGATCTTATCAAGGTCAGGGAGTGTGAAGTGGTTAAGGGAACTTCACACTCATCCTTTTGTGGGGCTAGGGAACTCAAAGGGAACCAGACAATTTTCGACTCGATAATGGAAATAGTTTGGCTCATGAGACGCGTTTGTCTGGTCCCTAGCTTAGGGTTGGTTGTATGATCAACCGTCATAGTGGCTTGTAAGGTGGGATAAAGGGAACTCTGGTTGATCATTTATGGCCGAAAGAAATAAGGTTCCCTTGTACACATTTTTCTCTAGACTAGTAATCATGGCATAGTGAAAGCAATAAATCCAAGTTCCCTATCATGCAATCTTAGATAAACTAGTCAGGCATTGAGAGAGAGACAAACAGGGACTTGTTTAGTTTAGAGTTATCATCCCTAGAAGAATTCGAAAACGCTGGTAGGGACGTCTGTCTAAAGCTTTGGTAAGAATGTCCGCAATTTGCTCTTCAGTTCTACAGTGTTCCATCGAGATGTTCCCACTTTCAACATTGTCACGTACCAAGTGCCCTGCAAAATCTACACCTGTGTATGCAATGAGCTCAAGGGAACTGTTCCTTGGATACCATAGCCCCAAGTTATCGTTCCCTTTGAGATACCTGGAAATTCTCTTCACCTCTTTCAGGTGTGATTCCTTAGGGTTAGCTTGAAAACGAGCACAAAGACATACGGAGAACATGATATCAGGTCTACTAGCTGTTAAGTAGAGAAGGGACCCGATCATACCTCGATAGTTCCTTTGGTCCACACTAATACCTGTTTCATCCGCATGGAGCCTTGAATTTGGTGAGATGGAAGTGTCAATGGGCTTGGAGTGTTCCATCCCATACTTCACGAGCACTTCCTTAATGTATTTCTGTTGATGAATCTTTGTTCCCTCCTTGGTTTGGGATATTTGAAGTTCCAGGAAGAACGTGAGTTCCCCAATGAGACTCATTTCAAACTCACTGCTCATGAGGTCCTTAAATTTCTCTACAAGAGTTTCGTTAGTTGCTCCAAACACAATGTCATCAACAAATACTTGCACAATCAAAATGTCTTTAGACTCTTTCTTTAATAACAACGTCTTGTCTATGGAACCGCGAAGGTACCCATGGGACAAGAGGAATTGAGCAAACCTGTCATACCAAGCTCTAGGAGCTTGTTTGTGTCCGTAGAGGGCCCTCTCCAGGAAATAAACATGGTTGGGTAGCTTCTCATCTTCGAATCCTGGAGGTTGGGCCACATACACTTCTTCCTTGAGATGTCCATTGAGGAAGGCTGTTTTCACATCCATTTGATAGAGCTTGAATCCCTTGTGAGCAGCATAGGCAATTAAGAGTCTGATGGCCTCGATCCTGGCAACCGGTGCGAAGGTCTCATCATAGTAGATTCCTTCTTCTTGCCTGTAGCCTTGTGCCACTAGCCTAGCCTTGTTCCTTGCTACAGCCCCGGTATCACCGAGCTTGTTCCTAAAGACCCATCGAGTTCCTATGATGTTCTTGTTTTTGGGCCTAAGAACTAGCTTCCAAACTTTGTTCCTCTCGAATTGGTGGAGTTCTTCTTGAATGGCTTGAATCCAATCTGGGTCCTTCAAGGCTTCTTTGATATTTTTGGGTTCCACCATGGAAACAAACGCGTTAAAATCACAAAAATTATTGAGAGAGGAACGAGTTTGTACACCTTTATCGTAAGGGGAGATGATGTTTTCAATGGGTTGGTCCTTCCTTTGTTGAAAGGTTCTTGTATGAATGTGTTCCCTTGCATGTGTGTTGATGTCTCTTTATTTGGTGGTGTTTTATAAATGATTCCCTTTGTAAATATGTTTCTTTTTCCCCTTTTCTTGTGTGTTTTGTTCCTTTTTAGCTTAGTTCCCGTATTTCTATGAGATTCGGAGACTATGCGCGTTTTATGTGTTTTGTAGGGGTTTTGGCATGGATCAAGGGTCGTTTTGAAGGAGAATCGGAACATGGAGCAAGGCCCGAGTTTAAGAGGGAAAGAGAGGAGCAAGCCATGAAGAAGAACAAGAGAAAAGCCAACCAGAAGAAGGTGGAACGAGGTCTGGATCGAGTTAGAACCAACGCCGGACCTGAGATAATTTTTCGACCTCGGACCGACTTGCCCAGTAAGTCGGGCCCGAGGTGCTACGTGTCGGTCCAAGTCGGTCGCAGGCTGGATTGGGCTCCAAGGCACGAAATTGTAAACTACCACTTTTTCCCCTCATCTATTAAGGCTCTCTTATCTTCTAATTGGAGGAGGTTCCCACACACTTAGCAACTAACCAACTCTCTAAAACTCTCAAGAGGATACTTGGAGAGCAAGGAGGAAGGAGAGGAGAAGGAGAAGAGAGGGAATCGGCATAGGAGAAGGAGATTTGATAGGTTTGGTTGATAGATTAGCTTTGCCTTGTTTTGATTTTGTGGATTTGGAAACCTTGGATTGGAGTTTGTGGATTGCTTTTGATTTGTGAATGAAATTTGGCTTTGGTTTGATATTGATGATGTTGATTGCTTTGCTTTGTGATTTGTTTGCTTTCTTTGTTTGCCATATGGAGTAGATCTCCTTGATCTTGGGTTATGGGGGAAAACTCTAGCTAGGTTGGGCTAGAAACCCCAATTCCATAAGCCTTTAGTGCTTGATCTAGGAACCCACTCTACATAGAGCTAAAATTCCTTATGAAAGTAAGGAATCAAGGCTTGTGATTGGCAAAGTAACGAAAGTGAACATTTGTCCATCTCAAGACCTTGATTCGAAGGGGATTTCCCCAATGATCGATGTGTAGAAGTGGTTGGAACGAGGGTGAAAGCACCTCGATCCTATTCCGATCATCACTTATTGCTTGAATTGGGGTGGAAAAGCCTTAATCTACTAGAAAAGGAACCCAAAAGCCCAAGATCTACTTTCAATCTTTGAGTTCGACAAAACCAGCTACATCGGGCCCGACTTGCTCTACGTCGGTCCCGACTTCCCTCTTTGTCGCCAACATCGGGCCCGACGTGACACTTGTGTCGGTCCTGACTGTTCTCTTTGTTTTCCTTTGTTTTAAGTTCTCCTTTCCAGCTTTCTAGTGTTTAGGCACCTCAATCGAGTAGATTTCCCGAGCGTTCGACACCCACCATATGCTACAACGGGGTCGGGTTATAAATTGTATCTCTAGACCCTCGCATTCGTGAGCGATCAAAAGATTGGCGCCGTTGCCGGGGAATTCTAAGTGCATTGAGTGCCAATTTGGTGAGTTTCTTGTGTTTTGGTAGTGATTTGGGTGAGGGAATAGCCCAAACCCTTTGTTTGTTTTTGATTTGTTTTGGTTTGTGTCTTTGTTTCGTAGGTGTATGCGAGCTCGTTCCTCCCGAGGAACACTTGAGCTTGAGTTTGTGAGTGATCCGGAAAGTATTCTCAAAGAAGCCCGAAGAAGGAAAAGGATGGAGAATCAAGCTCTCCATGGTGATGAGGAGTTGGCTCGACTTAGGGCCGAAATGGCTAGATTGCAACTTGAGAAGGACAATCAAGAGGCGGTGGCAAGAAGAGAACGGGAGCAACGGATGAGGGTCGACGCTCAACTCAACGCTCTACCCCGGAATGCACACCAATACATGCATCCGGAGTTGAGGGTACCCGAACCGGTTATTGTGCTTCCCGAGGTTGCCAAGAATTTTGAGATCAAGACGCAATTCATCTCCCTCATCAAGCGTGATCAATTCGAGGGCCGTCCACATGAGTGTCCCATAGAGCACGTCAAACGCTTTGTGGACATGTGTGAGACGATCTCTACCGACGAGGAGACGTTGGAGAATGTGCTTCTAAAGGCGTTCAAGTGGTCACTTGGGGGCAAGGCCACACATTGGCTCGAGAGCCAAGCCCCTAGGTCGATCACAACTTGGAAGGCACTCCACGATGCTTTCTTGATGAAGTTCTTTCCGCCCTCAAAGACAACCGAGCTAAGAAGGAAAATTGCAAGCTTTCAACAAGGTCCGAATGAGCCTCTCTTCGAAGCATGAGACCGTTTCAAGGAGATGTTGCGCCAATGTCCTACTCATGTCCAACAACCATATGTGCTCCAAGACATGTTTTTCCAAGGCATCAATCCGGCAACGGAGGACAAGCTCAATCTCCACACCGATTGTGGGTTCATAGACTTGACACCGGATCAAGCTTGGGAGCTACTTGACAAGCTATCCGATTATGAGGCCATGTATGGGGTGAGTCAAGCTAGCAAAGAGGTGAAAGTTCAAGGTGAAGGTGCAAGGAAGTTATATGATCCAAAGGGAGAAGACATTGACAAGGATGTGAAGCTCCAATTCCTTGAAGGTGAAGTGAGCAAGCTTAAGAGGCAAGTCCACTACTACAAGCAAAATGCTAGAGCTTGTGAGGAGTGTGGATCATTTGCACATGCTACACAAGTTTGTCCGAATGAGAGCCAAGTGCGCTTGGCCGAGCAAATTGAGGAGGCAAACTATGTTCGAGGAAATTTCGGTGGAAGAGGCAACTTCAACAATGGTGGAAATGGCCGGTGGAACAACGGTCAAGCTCAAGGCTACAACAACAACTTCAACCAAAACGAGCCAAGGGCGCCGCAACCACCACCATATAGGCCACCGGGATTCAATGAGCTACAATCATTGGCTCAAGAGATGAGGGATGGGTTCAAGGAGATGAGGACCCAATTCAATGAGTTTGGTGCATGGAGGAGGCAAGTCGACAAGCAATTTGCCCAAATTGCAACTCAAGCCCCGAGAGAGAATGGGAGACTTCTAGGCCGACCCGAGGAGAACCCCCGAGCCCAAAACAATCAAAATGAATTCCGGGCAATTGGATTGAGAAGTGGTCGAAACCTACCCGAGCCACACATACCTAAGAAGAATGAAGAGAGCCGGACCGACTTACCCAGCAAGTCGGGTCCGAGTTTCCCTGAAGTCGACCCAGCAGAAAGATCAACTCCTCTGCCCGGGACCGAGGTTGAGAGTGATTCGGACCCGACGTACCCAGATGTCAATCCGACTACTCTGCCTCAGCTCTGCCCCAGGACCGTGATACACGACATCGGGCCCGACGTGGTGCCTAAGTCGGTCCAACCAGGAAATGTTGCAAGTGAAGTGGGGAAGTCCAAGGAGGTTGATCCAAGCAAGATTCAAGGTGCAACAACTCTTCCATATCCCTCAAAGAAGCCGAAAGATGTTGTTGAGAACAAGTTCAAGAGGTTTCTCAAGCTTTTGCAAGGTTTGAACATCTCTATCCCGTTCACCGATGCATTGAGCGAGATGCCATCCTATGCCAAGTTTTTAAAGGAGATTTTGAGCAAGAAGAGGTCCATAGTTGAAATGCAAGATGAGGTGAAGACCTTGGAGTTACCGCAAAAGCTAGGAGATCCCGGTCGGTTTGCTATCACTATTGGTGTGGGGTCTCAAAACTTCCAAGCCTTATGTGACCTTGGGCAAGTGTTTCGGTGATGCCCGCTAGTATTTGGAGAAGGGCAAATTTAGGTGAAATTGAGCCGGCCGATATGTCCCTAACTATGGCCGATGGTTCCATCATCAAGGCTAAGGGAATATTGGATGACGTGCCGGTGCGAGTTGGAAAGTACTTTGTTCATGATGATTTCGTGATCTTGGACATGCACGAGGACCCCTTGGTCCCAATAATCTTAGGAAGACCATTCTTAGCTACGGCGGGGGCAAGGTTTGATGTCAAAAACGGAAAAGTTTCCTTTGAGATTGGTGAAGAAAAGGTCGATTTTCACTTCAACAAGGCTTTGAATGAGCTGGACGCCTTGGCTATCCTCAAACTTGAAGAGAGTGCCAAGAGAAAAAGAGAAGAAGTGGAAGTTGCTAGAGAGGTCATTGTGTTGAGAAGTGATGAAGGGTTCAATAAACAAATACAAGCAAGGGAGTTGTTGGAGCAAGTTGAGGAACAAGATGAGTCAAGGATCAATGCTAGCCCAAGGAGAAATGAAGAGTATCCTTACTTATATCCTTTTGATGTTGGTGATGACCACAATTCTTTCCAAACTTTTGATTCCTACATTTGTTTAAGTGATTTGAAAGATGACTTAGGAGACTCCTACATTTGCCTTAGTGACTTGAAAGATGAATTGGTAGAATCTCCTAGGAATTCTTTGGATAACTTTGGTGTAGGAAAAGAGGAACATGATGGAGCAAGTAAGGAGGAGAAATCTCATTCGTTGGAGGAGTATGATGAGAGAGGCCCGAGATCGGAGAGCCATGCCTATATAGACCATCGTTGGTGGTTTTATGGGTATGAGGGCAATTGGAATGGGCACAACAATGGCGAGCAATTCACCGTGTTTCACCCGCCATGAGATTGAGGTTAGGAAGTCAAGCTAGTGACTCTAAACGAGCGCTTCTCGGGAGGCAACCCGAGCTAGTAGCTTTCTTTTCGTAATTTTAGTTTGATTTTTCTTAGTTTAGCCTAGCTTTTCTCTAACCAATCTCCATCTAGTGTTTTGTGGATTTTTGGTGTTGTGTATTCTTCAAGGTTGTGTAGGATTTGAGGTGAAAAAAAAATAATAATAAATGGAAATATGGAGAAAGAAGTTGCAAGAGGATGGAGTAAAATTGGTGACCCGAACACCCCATATCGAGCCCAGGTAAGTCGGGTCCGACACAGGGACATCGGTCCACGACGTCGGTTCGACCCGGTCGGACTGGGTGGAATGCCATTTTTGCCCTTTGACCTAATTTGTCCCTTTCCCCCATTAAATGCCATCCCCCACCTACCTACCATCTTCATATTAACCACCATTCCCAAAATACAACCCACCTCCCTCACACTCTCAAAATCGCCCCCCCCCTCTCACCATACTCGATCCACACATCTCTCCCTTTCTTCATCTCGATCCAATCACAAAAAGGCCTCCCTAGCCCGATTCCAAAGAGAAATTTCAAGTTCAATCTCGTTCTTCATCCCCCATCTCGATCTAGGTTGAGAAAGTTTGAGTTCTAAGTAGATTGTTTGCTTAAAAGTCCAATACTCTTCAAATCCGGTATGTGTTACTCGATCTCTACCTATTTCCTTGGAGATTTTGTGCTTTCATTGCATAGATTGAGTAATGCCATGTTTGATTTAGAGTTGGAGCTTGAGAATCAATGGTGGATTTGCATGATCTGTGAAATTGAGCTTCAAAGTTGTTTATGCATGCTTGGATCCATTTAGAACTTCGATTAGGGATGTTTGATGGTTGAATTTGAAATTTAAGTGCATGATAGAGTGATTTGGGTTGATTTGAGGTTAGAGTCGAAGCATGGACTAGGTCGAGATCGACGTGCCCAGGTAAGTCGGGCCCGAGTTGTGGAAGTCGGTCCATCAAGTCGGACCGAGGTTGAGGATGTGTCGGGCCCGACATAGGTTGGAAGTCGATCCATGTTGCTTTTGCTCTCTTCTTGTGATATCATGTGGATTCATGTGTTTCATTGTTGGCTATAGCTTAATCATGATGTAGTATGATCATTTTCTTAGCCATTGTTAGAAGATATCCATGATGATTCATGTTGGATTGTGATGCATGTGTGTTTAGAGACTAAGTATGGGGTTCCCCTTGTGTTGATGTGTTGATGTGTGTTGATGAGTGCTTTTGTTGAGTTGTATGGAGTTTATCTTGGACCCTTTTGTTTTGTTGGATGTGTGTAGGTACCATGGAGACTAGAGCTTCATCATCTCATGCGGAAAGGCCGAGGAAGAAGTCCAAGAAGTCAAGAAAAGAGCCAAAGTTGGATGATGTTTACTTGGAGGAGGATGAGCAAGTTAAGAGTTATGCAAGGTATATGGCGCTTGAGCATCACACAAGGTGGCTTGATTGGGAAGCCGTGAGGAAGATGGGCATGGATCAAGCTCTTCCAAGGTGCTACTCCCACATCGGTCTCAATGGGATGCTAAGGTGGGACAACACCCACTATCCCGCCCTCACCTAGGAATTCATGGCCACTTTTGAATGCACTTATGATAATATGGAGGATGAGGAAGGGGCGATCACCTTCCAATTGGGCAATGAGGACCACAATCTCTCCTTAGGGACTTGGCTACCGACTTCGGGTTTCCATGTCCAAAAGAATAGACCGATGTCGACAACGAGAAGGTGAACCAAGTGTGGCGGCATATGGCCGGGAAGAGCGAGATGAGAAAGGGCGCCACCACAACCGAGATTGCTAGCCCTCTTTTTCGGGTCATGGTGCGAGTTTTGGGATGTGCAATCTATGCTCGTTATGAGGTTAACAAGCCGATGAAGGAAGAGATTATGTTGCTACATAAGATGCTCTTCCACACCGAGAAGCCCATGAACCTTGCATGGGAGTGGGTCAAGATGGTGCGAGACTTCCAAAGCTCCTCTTGGATCTACTTCGGCGGGATGATAGCAAGGCTAGCCTTGCGTCTAGGAGTCGACCTTACCAAGTATTCTCCGGCTCCAAATGGTGTTGAGTATATGAACATGAAGTATTTCAAGAAGGCCAACATCATCAAGGAGAATCTTTACATGACTTCTTTGGCCCCTCACTCGAGCTATGATGGTGTGTCCATCTGGTTGGTGCCCAACCTCTATGATCTTTCTCGGTATCACAATTGGTACCAAGTGTGGGCCGGCAAGCAACACTCATTTGGTGACCCCGAAGGTGCAAGAGAGGGGCGGCGACAACAACCTCAACACATTCGGTTTACCTCCCCTTCATCTTCACCGGATTCCGACCAAGATAACTTTGTGTTTGCACCTCGTGGGGAAAATGAAGAAGATGAGCGCTTCCAAGGCTTGATGGCCAACCTCCGAGCCACGCACCAAGCTCCAACATTGGTGGACCGAGGTACACATGACATCGGGCCCGACTTCCATCAAAGTCGGTCCGGTGCCTTTTATGGTGATGAGGTCCCGAGGCACTATGAGCATGGAGAGGGGAGTGGTGCAAGGCAAGAACAAGCTCAAGGTGGCGGTTATGAAGGCTACGCCCAATGGTATGGTCCGGGAATGGTGTTTCCCGAGCGACAACAAACGGTGGACATGTCCTTCTTGGCCAACCAAATGGCCCATCTTCAACTTCAACAAGAGAATGTTCTTCAAGAGGTCCATCAAGTGAATCTTCAACAACAATACATGTACCAACAACAACAACAATTGCTTCAACAACAAGGTGCTTTCCAAGCTAGCCAAGAAGAGATGAACCGATCCCTCGGCTACACTAGGCGAGAGGTGGATGAGCTTAGAGAGGTGGAGGACCAAAGGTGGCGGGTCCAAGATAGCTTCAACACATGGATGAGCGGGAACTTCCCTTCCCGTGAGGACCAATGGACGCGCCCGGATACTCAACTCCAACCACCACCACAAGAGTTCTACCAAGAGCAAGTGTACAAGAGGGAGCGGCAAGCGAGACTCCAAAGAGGATACAGGCGTGACAACCCCTTCGAGTGATTCTAGACATGCCATTGAAGAATAAAGAAATTGTGAGCTCTTTGTACTCTTCTCTCTTGCTTTTAAGTTTTGGTTTCCTTGTTCGATGGGGACATCAAAATTTTAAGTATGGGGTGGGGGTAAGTGTGCTCATGATTTCACTTGCTTGTGTGTGTTTGTTATTTTGAGGATATTTGGTTTTCGGTTTCTAGTTTGTGTTTGGGATGTTTGTTTCTTGGTTTGTGGTTTGATGAATGACATGGATGATTGATTTGGTTTTGAATGGATGAGTCTTTGTTTTTGGTTTTGTATAGAGAAAGTTTTGCAAAAATCCATAAAAATTTGAAAAATTGTGTTGAAAACAACAAAAAGATTTTGTGTTTTGTATTTTTTGGACTAGAAATTCCCATCTTAGATGTCCAAATGAAAGCTAATGATGATGTGAGCATGTAAATTCCTTTGCATATTTTTGGATGGTTTAGCCTCTAAAAAGATGTTGCTTTTGATGTGATCATGATATTGAACATGTGAGTTCTAGGATGAGTTCTTATGCAACTAAGTATGAGTGACCCTTGTGAGATTGATTTTTGGCCATTTTAGGGATGCTTGTTCATATTTGCATATCCCTCATGTTTCTTGTGTGATTAGCTCATGCATGCTTAGTAAAACTTGCTATTGCGGTGTTTATCTATTTTCCAAGACCGTCATGAGATTTGTCCTAGCATTGTCACATTGATTTTGAACTTTGTTCTTTAGTCACATAAATGTTCCATATCCTACCATGAAGTGAATCCTTTGTTTGTAGCCCCGTTTTAGCCTAGGCCTTTGTTTGAAACTCATCAAAAATATTATTCCTAGCCTTATATGACTTGACCCTTATGGGATTGGACTTTAGAAGAGAGGTTTGGATTGTATTTGAAGAGTTGAGATTCTCTTTGGTTTAAGGGCAAAGAATGGTGTTATGAATCATGTGGGTAGTGCATCTTTGTTGTGCAAAAAGAAAATGAAAAAAAAACGAAAGAAAGAAAGAAAGAAAATGTTGGAAATGGAAAGTGGAATGAAGGTAAAGAGCTTAAGTGAAGAAAAAGGGTCCGACCGAGTTACACACCACATCGGGCCCGATGTCATAAGAAAGTCGGTCCAGTGTAGAAAGTGTGGAAAATCCAACAAAAAGCCTAAGAGCAAAGATGAAGTGGAATGTTAAGTGAAATTTTGGGTTGAGAGGAAAAATGTTAAGTCTTTTGGATGAGTGTGAAATTGATTGTGGAATTTTGGTGAAGTTGGTGAGAGTTTAGGTTGTTCAATCCCCATTGTAAGCACCACAAGACCAAATAATTCCCACCTTGAGAAATACCAAAAGCCCCATTACAACCCGACCGAATGGAACCTCTTTGAGGACCTCCATTGAGTCGAATTCTTTGTGTACTTTGTATTAGGCATCTCTAGGTGGAGGATTTGATGATATTAGCTTCAATATTAAAGTCCTTACTTGCATGATTTTTGAGCTTGAGTGTTCATTACTATACCCATACACATGATGAGTGATACACATTCACATATACCTAAAGTGAGGCTTAGTTGCATTGACTCTATTCCTTGGAACACTTAATCATGTGTGATGATGTAATCTTGCTTGAATATCAATCACTTGTGCTTAAATGTGTTTTCATACGAGGCTTTACTTGAAGATTATGTTTCGGTCTTGCTTACATTGTTATTGCTTGAGGACAAGCAAGTTTAAGTATGGGGTATTTTGATGTCTCTTTATTTGGTGGTGTTTTATATATGATTCCCTTTGTAAATATGTTTCTTTTTCCCCTTTTCTTGTGTGTTTTGTTCCTTTTTAGCTTAGTTCTCGTATTTTTATGAGATTCGGAGACTATGCGCGTTTTATGTGTTTTGTAGGTGTTTTGGCATGGATCAAGGGTCGTTTTGAAGGAGAATCGGAACATGGAGCAAGGCCCGAGCTTAAGAGGGAAAGAGAGGAGCAAGCCATGAAGAAGAACAAGAGAAAAGCCAACCAGAAGAAGGTGGAACGAGGTCCGGATCGAGTTAGAACCAACGCCTGACCCGAGATGATTTTTCGACCTTTGACCGACTTGCCCAGTAAGTCGGTCCCGAGGTGCTCCGTGTCGGTCCGAGTCGGTCGCTGGCTGGATTGGGCTCCAAGGCACGAAATTGTAAACTACCACTTTTGCCCCTCATCTATTAAGGCTCTCTTATCTTCTAATTGGAGGAGGTTCCCACACACTTAGCAACTAACCAACTCTCAAAAACTCTCAAGAGGATACTTGGAGAGCAAGGAGGAAGGAGAGGAGAAGGAGAAGAGTGGGAATCGGCATAGGAGAAGGAGATTTGATAGGTTTGGTTGATAGATTAGCTTTGCCTTGTTTTCATTTTGTGGATTTGGAAACCTTGGATTGGAGTTTGTGGATTGCTTTTGATTTGTGAATGAAATTTGGCTTTGGTTTGAGATTGATGATGTTGATTGCTTTGCTTTGTGATTTGTTTGCTTTCTTTGTTTGCCATATGGAGTAGATCTCCTTGATCTTGGGTTATGGGGGAAAACTCTAGCTAGGTTGGGCTAGAAACCCCAATTCCATAAGCCTTGAGTGCTTGATCTAGGAACCCACTCTACATAGAGCTACAATTCCTTATGAAAGTAAGGAATCAAGGCTTGTGATTGGCAAAGTAACGAAAGTGAACATTTGTCCATCTCAAGACCTTGATTCGAAGGGGATTTCCCCAATGATCGATGTGTAGAAGTGGTTGGAACGAGGGTGAAAGCACCTCGATCCTATTCCGATCATCACTTATTGCTTGAATTGGGGTGGAAAAGCCTTAATCTACTAGAGAAGGAACCCAAAAGCCCAAGATCTACTTTCAATCTTTGAGTTCGACAAAACCAGCTACATCGGGCCCGACTTGCTCTACGTCGGTCCCGACTTCCCTCTTTGTCGCCAACATCGGGCCCGACGTGACACTTGTGTCGGTCCCGACTGTTCTCTTTGTTTTCCTTTATTTTAAGTTCTCCTTTCCAGATTTCTAGTGTTTAGGCACCTCAATCGAGTAGATTTCCCGAGTGTTCGACACCCACCACGTGCTACAACGGGGTCGGGTTATAAATTGTATCTCTAGACCCTCGCATTCGTGAGCGATCATGTGTCATCTTCAGTTGGTGTTTCTTTGTCATGTGAACTCTCATCTTCAGCTTCTTCATTTGATGTTTCTTTAGAGATTTCTGGCAGGTTCCCTCTTTGTTCCCCTTGAATACTTGATTCTGGCAGAGTATTGTCTTGGGGGACAGCAGAGTTGTTTCTTGAAGAGGGAACCTCGAGAGAGTTTGAGGTGTCTTGTAGTTCTTCGGAAGAGGGAACCTCGAGGGAGGTTTGATCAGTGAGAGTTGGACCTTCGTCGTTGTTCCCTGGTTGTGGAATGTTGCTTGCACTTGGATAGTTTTCATCCCTTTTCCTTGGCTCATCATCGTCATCATCATCGTCTTCATGTCTGACTAGCTTGAACAGAGTTCCCTTCCCTTGGGTCTCGGTTCCCATCTTTACAGACTTTTCGTTGAAGACGACATAAATGCTTTCCTCTATCTTCTTGGTCCTTTTATTATAGACCTTGTAAGCCTTGCTTTGTGATGAGTATCCCAGGAAGATCCCTTCGTCGCTTCTGGGGTCGAATTTGCCAAGATTGTCTTTGCCGTTGTTGTGAACAAAGCATGTGCAACCAAATGTTCTCAAGTGTGAGATGTTTGGTTTTCTTCCTTTGATGAGCTCATAGGACGTCTTGTTGATCAGTGGCCTTGTCATGGCTCGGTTTAGGATGTACATAGCTGTGGAGATGGCTTCAGTCCAGAAGTACTCAAGAACTCCACTTTCAATCATCATGGTTCTGGCCATGTCCTCCAGGGTTCTGTTCTTTCTCTCGACTACTCCATTTTGCTGAGGGGTGCAAGGAGCTGAGAAATTGTGAGAGATACCATTTTTCTCAAAGAAGTTTAGGAACTCTGAGTTTTGAAAATCAGTTCCGTGATCAGATCTGATTCCTTTCAGTTTTAGCCCCAAGCTTACTTCTGTTCTTTTGATGAAGGGCTCAAAATCTTCAAATGCTTGTGATTTTGCCTTCAAGAAAATAACCCAGGTGAATCTTGAAAAGTCGTCAATTAGAACATACATGTACCTTTTTCCACCGTAGCTAGCCGTTCTCATGGGACCACAGAGATCCATGTGAATTAGCTCTAGGGACCTGATTGTGCTTACCACCTTCTTTGGTTTAAGGGAGTTCCTGGTCTGTTTCCCTCGAACACATGCTTCACACATTTTGACTCCTTCGAGATTGATCCGTGGAAGACCAATGACCAGATCCTGTAGATAAAGCTTCAGGATTTGATTTACACCAGCATGTCCCAGTCTTCGATGTCAGAGTTCCGTGTCATCTTGGCAACTCGCAAGGCACAACTTCATTGGTGGTTCAAAGTTGGTATCCACCACATACACATTGTTGTATCTTCTTCCTCTCAGAATTACTTTATTGGTCTTCTTGTTGATGACGAGACATTCATCTGAGTCGAAGGTGACGAGGTTGTTCCCTTGATCACACATCTGGGAGACACTCAACAGATTGTATCCCACATCCTTTACCAGATTTACGTTGCTAACTTTGATAGATCTATTAAGCAACACTTCTCCTTTTCCAATAACTTCTCCCTTGTTTTTGTTGCCAAATGAGACGTGGCCCACTTCGGCATGATTGTGGAGTGAGATGAGGATATCCTTGTTTCCTGTCATATGGTTTGAGCATCCGCTATCAATGAACCATGTAATGTTCCCTCTCACTGCCACCTACAAGGAAAAGTTAGTGTTTTGAGACCCAGGCAAGATGACTCTTGCCAGGTCCCTTGCAAGGGAAAACATTTTCATTCAAGATATAGTCAGATATGTTGATGTCTTTAGAATTTTGAGAGTTGGAGTTCCTTTGTTGATTAGCATGACGTTTTTGTTTGTTTGGGAACTCATGGTTTCTAGGGGTTTGGGCTCTCTTCTTGGGACATGCATCCTTGTAGTGCCCATGAGCACCACAGTGCCAACACGTCTTATAGCATTCTCCCAGGTAGTATTTTGAGTGTGGTCTCTGGATCCGGTTCCTATCCATGGTTTCTTTCTTGTACACCCGAGACCCGTTTCCCTTAGCAATTTTGACATAGATTCTATGTCCGGAGTTCCCAGTATAGTAATCTTTCTCACCATTGTTTCCACTCTCTAGGACCCTGATTTTCTCCTCGAGATGAGCATTTTTCTGTTTCTCGCACTGGAAATCTAAGGCCCTACACTCATGGATTTCATGTTCGCTCAGGGGTGACTTTCCGTTCTTGGAGCACTCCCCTTTATATCCTATGCCATGTTTGGCCGGGACAAACTTAATTTGGGAACTGGAGGCTTCAAGATGTTCGGAGTCTTACTCAGGTTTTGCAAGAGGGTGCTCTCATCTTTTTCTAGAGTTTTGATTTCTCTTTCTAGATCTACGATGTGAGACACATGGGACTTGAGTTTTTCTAGAAGAGATATGCAGTTGGGACAGGGCTCAAGACCAACTAATTGAGAATTTATGTGTTCCTGTTTTTCCAACTTGTTTTGCAGTTTTCTGTTATCTTTGACAAGGCTTGAAAGAATTTTCCACAACTCGGGTTTTTCATAGTTACTCAAAGAATCAAGAACAGTTTCAGTGGTTACCTCACTGGGTTGTTCCCCAGTGATTTCTCCTATGGCCATGCCACACATGTCTGGGAGTGCCCATGACTCGGGATCTTCGTCTTCATCATCGCTCCAGGTAGCGATGTAGGCCTTCTTTCCTTGCTTCCGGCCATCAGTTCCCTGTGGGCATTCCTTCGCAAAATGTCCTTTCCTGTTGCACTTGTAGCAGGTCACATCCGAGAGATCCTTCTCTGTGGGCTTTCTTTGGGAACTCTGTCCCTTTCCCCAGTTCCCACTGTTCCGTTGAGACTTCCCTTTGTAGAAATTTCGAAGAGCCTTTCTTACAAGAACTAGCTCCTCATCCTCTTCTTCTTTGGAGTCTTCGTGTTGTTCTTGGGTTGATTTGAGCATTTTCTCGATCTTGAGTGCGATCCCTCGATGAGCTTGAGTTTGTTCCTTATCATCGATCTTCCTCATCTCGTGTCCCACTAGCTTTCCAAACACTTGATGGAGCATGAGTGTTCGATTTTCTGGATTTTCCTTGAACATCGTTCTCTCATTTGCCCATTCTCCAGTCAATCCGTTGAAGAGCTGTTGGACCTTCATTTTGTGGGTGATTTCTTCTTTGGTAATCCCCAATCCCTCCATTTTAGTGCAAAGTCCTTCAAATCGGGATTGGTAGCTATCGACGGACTCTCCCATCTCCATTTGGAAGTTGTAGAAATCCCTTTTTGCATTCATCTAAAGATCTTCTCTGAGATCTGAGTTCCCAACGTGCATTTGTTGGATGGCTTCCCACATTTCCTTAGCTGTGTCAAGGTTTGCAACCCTGTCACAATCTTGTACGCACATGGACCTCTTTAGGTACTGTTTGGCTTTGTAGTTTGCCTCCATGCACTTGTACTCGTTGGGTCCCCACTTTGAGAGGTCATTGACTATAGCTAGATTGATTTCAAAGTTGCCTCTCTCGATGACACACCAGGCTTGGTAGTCTTGGCCACGCATCCAATCCTTCATGTCGCGTTGCCAGCTTTCAAATCTTCCTGTAATAAGCCTTGGCGGCTTACTAGTGTTGTTCCCCACCTGAGTAAGTTCCTGAGCCATTTGATACCTGCGATGCTAACACAAATCTAGAGCGCAAGCTCTGATACCAATTGTTGGGTCGTAAACGTTAGCAAAGAGCTTGGGAACTGGCAGTTAAGCTGTTCCCAAGGCAGCGGAAGTAAACAGTTCGCAAGTAATAAAAACAGTGAAGAACACAGTTCCTTTATAGAGGAACCCCACTACAACCAACTAGTTGTATGGTTAAACCTCTACCTCCGCTTGGAGGATTTTGAATGACTTACTTATATTAATTGCTTTGTTCCTTAGTTACAGAGCCGGATTCACACTTCGTTGTTCCTACGAGTTCTTCCTAACTCTAGCAACACAAGTAAATCCTCTCAATTGAGTTCCTAAGCTCACAACAGCAAAACACAATTAACTCAAACCTTACACTGACTTCTCAGTTCCCTTGCTCCTGGGAACTTCAGCTTCACTGTCGTCGAGATCACACACTCGTCGGCGGGGACTTCTCTTCCTTTTCTTTCTTTTCTCTGGTGTGGGTGTTTGTGAGTTCTGGGAGAGGTACTCAATCCGAGTACTATTCATTTGGCTTTATAGTCCAAGTGAGCTTGGGCAGTCGCATCTTTCATTTGTGTCCAAAATGCCCTTTGCTTGATGCCCAAGTTGTACTTTCTTCACATGTGACTTTGGTTTGAACTAGGTCAACTTCTTGGATCAATCGAACCGTTGGATGAAGCGTGACAGTCTGATCCTCAGACTGCTCCCTCGGGCTGTTTGAGACAGAATCCCGCGATCTGCGCTAAACGGTCGTTGTCCTCGATTGTGAGTTCCCATCTCATGGGAACTGTCTTGTTCAGAGTTCCCTTGATGGAAACTCTTCATCGTTGTAAGCTTGTGCTCTTGATCATTTCTGGGAGTTCCCACTTCATGGGAACTTTCCTCTTCAGAGTTCCCTTGATGGAAACTCTTCATTGTGGCCTGTAGTGGCTTTTGGTCATTCATAGGAGTTCTTGGTTGTACCTGTGTTCCTTAGAAATACTTCAACAAACTACATTAGTTCCCTATGCTGTTTGTCATTATCAAAACTTAAGAGAATTACATCGTTGATCCGTTGTTAAGAGAACCACATTAGTTCCCCCTTTTTGATGATGACAAACCCATCACAAAATATGCAAGTATTTCAATGAATGATATGCTGATGAGTTCCTAAGTATGATTTTGGGAAGTCACTTTTAGTGAAACACTTAGATTTAGGGAACCACTTCTGGTGAGACACATAGTTCCTATTAAGCTTTTTATGCAATTGTTCCCCCTTAGCTTATGCGTGGTCTGTGATAACATAAACTTTTAACTCATCTCGCATTTTTTGTCTTTCCCCCTTTTGACATCATCGAAAACAAGCAAAGCAATAATAGGAAAGAAGGGAACACGCAATCAAAATAAAGACCATTTCATTACTTAAGATAATATATACAATGGGAACCCAAGTACAATTTGTGGTCATTTTTGGATTGAAGGGGAGAAGAAGGGAGAGATCATGGGTCTTGAGGGAACAGGGTGTGCGCGTAAGGACCTGTGTAAGCTTTTCTTATCCTCTGGCCAACGCTGCTTGGTCCCTGGCAATCTGGTCGAGGGTGTTGGCAATGCGGAGCAACACTGGAGAGTTCCCCTCTTGTGTACCAGACTCTAGTGGATCCGCCTCCTCTACAAGCTCAGAGTGCCTCATCTTGTGGACAACTGAAATGTCTAGTTCCCTTCCAAGCTCGATTTCGTCTTTAGAGGCGTCGTAGAGACCCTCTTTTTGTAGGAGCTTCTTGATCAGCCCAGATTAGGGAAGGGAATGGGATTTAGAGGCCATGCACTTCTCCATGTGCCCAAGGATGATTCGGGGAAGGTTGATGGGCTTCTTGAGGAGGAAATGGTAGAGGAGGATGGCATCAGGGATGTTGACGACCAAACGCTTCTCCTGGCGAGGGATCACCACATTGATGATGAACTGGTGAGCAAGCTTGGCGACCAAGGAGAGATGGTGCGTCGAGGGAACATTGGAGGGAACCCGACCCTCAAAGATAGTGTTGTACACTTCAGCCCTATTGAAGTCCCCCCAGAGTTTGTTGGGCAACTCATTGAGCCCTTGTCCGGGGACTTGGAGTTGAAGGCGAATTGTCGACGTTGTAAAGATGAACTCGTCGCCTTCATGGGAGAGAGTTCCCTAAGTGCAGTCGTTGGTGATATTAAAGTTGTTGTAAAACTGACGCACTTGTGAGTGATCGACGCTCACTGTCTCTTAGCAGAGTCTCTCCCAGCCCTGGGCCTTGATCAGGTCCCACAGTTCCCCTACGCCGTTGGCAATCAACACGTCCTCACTGATGATGAGTGGAGGGAGGAGCTTGCGGCGTTCATCCACTGGATGCTTTGTAGAAGAGGTCCCCTTCCCCTTCTTTGTTGTGCTCCTAGACGTGTTCCCCCTAGAGACCATGCGAGGTCCTTTCTGCTGAGGGGGTGCAGCCGCTTCAAGCATGAGCACGACGTTGTCCTTGCCTTTCTTATGCTTGATGAAATAGGCAAAGGATTCGATGAACTCCACCCATTTGGCATGCCTTCGGTTCAGTTTTGCTTGCCCTCTCAAGTACTTCAACGCCTCGTGCTCGGAATGGATAACAAACTCCCGAGGCAAGAGATAGTGCTCCCACGCCCGTAGTACTCGAACAAGAGCAAGTAGCTCTTTTTCGTACGTGGAGTACTTGAGCTCGGCACCTCCAAGCTTCTCACTATAATATGCTATATGCCATCCTTCTTGCATAAGTACGCCACCGAGCCCGATTCCCGACGCATCACACTCTATCTCAATCATCTTGCCAAAATCGGAAAGAGCCAACAACGGCGCTTGTGTCAACTTAGCCTTAAGGGATGCAAAGGCCTCTTCTTGCGCCTCTCCCCACATAAATGGAACATTCTTCTTAGTAAGGAAGGTTAAGGGCGCAACCAAGGTACTAAAATCACGCACAAATCGGCGGTAGAAGCCGACTAATCCAAGGAACCTCCGAACTTGTGTTATAGTTGTCGGTGTTGGACATTGTTGAATCGCCTTCAACTTCTCTTCGTCCACTTGTAGTCCATTCCTACTCACAACAAAACCAAGAAATACCACGTGATCCAAGCAAAAGTGGCACTTCTTGAAGTTAGCAAATAGGCGCTCCCTTTTCAATGCTTCAAGCACTTGCCTAAGGTGATCGACATGGGATGACAAATCGTGGATGTAAATTAAAATATCATCAAAGTACACAACCGCAAACTTACCAATATAAGGTCGGAGGACGTGATTCATCAAGCGCGTGAAGGTGCTCGGAGCGTTGGTTAATCCGAAGGGAATAATCAACCACTCGTAAAGGCCTTGCTTGGTTTTGAACGCCGTCTTCCATTCATCTCCCTCCTTCATCCTTATTTGATGGTATCCACTCTTAAGATCAATTTTCGAGAAGAGACTCGCCCCATGAAGCTCGTAAAGCATATCCTCACGCCTTAGAATCGGATGGCGATACTTGATGGTAATGTTGTTGATCGTCCGACAATCAACAAACATCCTCCATGTGCCGTCCTTCTTAGGCACAAGAATGATAGGAACGGCACAGGGCTAAGGCTCTCACGCACATATCCCTTATCAAGGAGCTCTTTTACTTGTCGTAGAAGCTCCTTAGTTTCCTCTGGATTGGCTCGATTGGCTGGACGATTTTGTAGAGTGGCACCGGGGACGAAATCGATTTGATGCTCTATTCCCCTAAGCGGTGGTAGACCCGTTGGCACCTCTTCTTGGAAAAGCTCCTCAAAGTGCTGAAAATGATTAGAAATGGTAGGAGGAATATCAACTCATTCTTGGGAAGATAAATATGATTCTTGAAAAACAAGAAAAAGACAAACACCACTTCACTTGTAAGTATGAAGTATCTCCTTTGTTTTGGCCAAAAGCAAGGGCGTAGAAGGACCATCGAGAGCTAGCTTCTTGTCCTTCTTTCCCTCTCAAAGCACATGCTTCTTTCTTTGTTCCTTCGCTGCGTGATCCAACATAATTTCATGGGGAGTCATTGGGTGCAACGTCACCTTCTTTCCCTCCATTTGAAAATGATACTCGTTGGAGACGTCGTCATGAATAGCTCCCTTGTCATATTGCCAAGGGCGTCCCAAAAGTAGATGACAAGCGGTCATTGGCACCACATCACACTCCACCTCGTCCATATATGGTCCTATAGAAAAACAAATACGAGCCCTCTCCTTGACTTGGATCGGGGCGTTAGAATTCAACCAACACAAAGGATAAGGTAAAGGATGACATGTAGTTTGCAAAGAAAAACGATCCACCACCTCTTGACTAATAATATTACAACAAGAGCCGCTATCGATAATCACACTAAATACCTTATCCATGATCTTGCATCGAGTGTGAAAGATAACTTCCCGTTGACTAGGTGTGGTGGTTTTCTCTATCATGAAGAGCGTTTGTTGGACCACGAAGCACTCTCCATCCTCAACGGTGACGTGGAGCTCGTCTTCCTCAACCTCGGGGCTCTTCTCTTCCTCTTTCGCAGCCCCTTCTTCCTCGTAGTCGTACTCCCCTTGGGAGTTAAGGAGAACCTTCCGTTCATTAGGACAATTCCGAGCATAGTGCCCATGGCCAAGGCACTTGAAACACTTCATATCGCTAGCCCGTTCTCCCCCTTCTTGCCGAGGACGTGGAGGGAAATCATTCCTCGGTTGAGGAGTCGAGTCCTTCCTTATCTCCGGCTTCCTAAACTGATTTTGTGGCACCCTAGGAGCCGTGGAGAACGGCTGCCACGTTCGGGAAGTGGTTGAACTTGAACGTTGTTGAGCTAGGTGCTTGTAAATATGGTTGGTGTAATATAGCACTTGCTCAACATCGGTACCCCTACTAAAGTGCTACATACTCACAACATTTTTTAGTTCCAACTTTAACCCAATGACAATTTTAGAAATCACATACCCGTCGGGAAATTGCATGCGGGAACGAAAAATGAGCATACGCAGCTCGTTGTAGATCTCGTCAGGAGTCCGGTTTCCTTGGAGTACTTGCTCCAACTTAGCATGGATGCGCTCCGTTAATTTGAGGCATCCGACGTGTTCTCCTCAAAGCCTTGTCCTCAAGCCACCATTTGTAAGCAAAGTTGGTGAAGTGTATGGACGCCATGGCCACTCGCCGAGCATCATCGTATCCATAGAAATCAAAAATGTATACCACCTTGGCAAGCCAATCAAGGCATGCATCGGCAACGGATGTTCCTGCAAAGATTGGCATGTTCAGCTTAATGCCGTGATGGGGATCCCGGGGCCGCTCCTCGTGATACACTAGCGCGCCTTGCCAAGGCTGCCCGACGGCTCCATAAGTCGGCCCTCTAGGAGGTTGGCCACGTCTTGGTAGGTGCAAGGATGGTGGGGGATGCGTGGCCATGGTAGTATTGGCCTCTTGATAGCTCAGAGCTCCATATCCTGAAACGTTAGTAGAACTAATTGGAATATTATTTGGAAATATAGCAAATGAAGGTCTTACCCCGGAATTGGCCACAAAGTGTGGATTGTGGAAGCTCATAGGAGGAATGTAAGGAGGAATAACCCCCATGGAAGTACTCACACCGAGGGATGCTTGCACCTCCATGTTTAGCAAGTAAGATGTAGAGGCCTCTTCGTGCAACAACTCCACCTGGTTAGAACTTTGTAACACACTTGGTGGAGCCCCCCTTTGAGGCACCCGTGCCCTATCATCTCGGCCATGTACTTGACTTTCCAAATCAGCCAACCGATTAGTAAAACGAGTCTCCATAGCTTCCATAGATTGTTGCAAGGATTGTTGCATGGATTGCAACATGGCAGCCACCGAACTAGTGGATGTCTCTTCAACCTGTTGCTTTTCCTTCTCGTCACCTACACTTGTCATCTTACAACCACGGCAAAAATCAAGGTATAGGGTGCACTTGATTTAACCACCATGACTTGCCCGAGATGAAAATCCGACAAGTTGCAAGTATGCAAAGGACAATAAAGGACAACAAAGAAGAGATTCGACACACACTTGCCTAAGAGAACAATGCTAGGAAGCTACTAAACCACCAAGACAACAAGCATCAAGTATAATTAATTAATTTTTTTTTTGTTCGAGTAGGCCTTTGCTAGGCTCTACTAGTTGACTACTCTTTCCGTGCCCGGCCCCTTATTAGCTTTACGCCGCCGGACAAGGTTTTTCTAGTCTTAATCTTTTTTTCTATGCGTGGCCCCTTATTAGCTTTACGCCACCGACAAGGTTTTTCTGATTTAGTAAAAGAATTCAAACACAATTTTAAGCAACAACACAAGATGTTCCGTCTTGGTGTCGTTCCCGTATCCTAGCACCGAACATTTCAACAAGCATGTAACGAAAAGGATTAAGGCTGGTTTTCGACACAACAAGTCACGTTTTTTTTCAGCACAAAATCAGCAATGCTTCACTTAAAACAACTACGAATTGAAGGTATTAAACAAGAAAAAGAAGCAACCCTTCAACTACCAAAATTATGAGGACCGTTGTTGTTCTATTCATGATGTTTTTGACCAGCAATTTTAGCCATGGATGTTCATCCAATTCAGCCAAGACAACAACAACTCAAAACAACAAATCTCACATAACAACAAAAGACAACAACACCAACTAAGGCCGCACACAACAACAACGCAGCCACAAAGAAATTTCGACCAAAAAACTTGCAACAAGTGGAAATTCAAGGTCGGAACAAGGATTATATGGCGATAGCTTCATGCGGATCTGATACCACTTGATGACCGGATCGATGGAGAAAATGATGGTGCA
Organism: Fallopia convolvulus; assembly: GCA_964016875.1. Taxonomy (NCBI): domain Eukaryota; kingdom Viridiplantae; phylum Streptophyta; class Magnoliopsida; order Caryophyllales; family Polygonaceae; genus Fallopia; species Fallopia convolvulus. Next base: position 31,212,271 of record OZ024719.1, read on the forward strand.
AAGAGATCGCCAAGAGAACTCGGAAACTCTTCACTTGGTTCGTAGGTGGTGAAGCTCGGTAGCTGAATTTCATCTGGGATAAAAAGGGTAGATCTCCCTTGTTCGGACTTGGAATTGTGTGATTCCAAATCCAAGAGTTATACCTATGAGTCTAGTTTAACCCCTAAAAATTTTGGATCGAGATGATAAGTGGTTCGAGAGTTATAGCTCTTGCACTGACATGGCTGCAGAACAAGATCATCTCTTGGACGAGTGGTGATGGAGATGGTTCGAATGGAGGTGGATTGATGAAAACGTTGGATATGGATGTTGTCCTTGGATATGACTCGCCAAGAACAAAAAATTAAGGTTGCAAGAACGTCGGATATTACGCAGCAACGCCCTAACAAGAGATTGAACGAAGAAAACAAACAAGAAATCTTACTAACTAATTAAAGCAGTAAAGCTTATAGCCTTCTGCTTTCGCCACATGTCCTTTTATTAAGCCTTTTTTTTCAGTTCTTCTTTCCAATATTCAACCACGTTCCACCAACCCAAAAACTTCTTACCTTCTCCTTCTCCTATTCAAATTAATTTCTCAAGACTCTCTGAAATTCAACCACGTTCTTATGCGACCCTAACTGCTCCTCTTCTATTATGCAACTGCCTTCTTCCATCTACTAATGCCACCGCTAGAGAAGTGGCAAAGTTGAGCATAAGAAGCGAGCAAGAGTAACAATAGAAGGGAACAAGGTTTTCAACCAGTCGGTGAAGCACCAAACTAGTCCTATCCTATCAGACCTGATTTCAATGGCTTCTTCGCTCAGAAACCCAAATTGACTCACCACCAACACACTTTTCAAGTAAGTAAATCCAAATTTCAAACTCTATTAACAGTGTCCACAAGTTTGGAGTAGCATGGAGGCGATGAAACAAGTGAATCTCTTTGAAAACAGTGATTTCTTCCATGGCGGAAGGTCCAACAACCACCTCCGTATTCATCCCCTTGTCTCTCACCGACAACTTAACCTCTGCTTCAACAGCCCGTACACCGACAACCGCATCCGCCACCGCCCGCGTAGAATCTTTTCGTCACCAAGCGAGAGAGCGTCAGAACATGCATGTTCTTGTCTAGGGCTAACATTATCCCTAACCCTAACCATAGCCCTAAACCCACCCCACCGAATCTCGAAAAATCAAGGACAAGCATGGTGAGATTAAACTCTTACTCCGGATTAAGACCGAGAATTTTTCTACTAAACTGCTAATTTGGTATTCTAATTTTTCAAATTCCGTGGTTTTAGCCGATTCAACGAGGAAACATTAAAATCAGAACAACGAGTTCCATGGTCTAATGCTTGAAAAACGCACAATGCCTAATGTCAGGGGTAGGGCTACTCTTTTGGTAGTGTTGTTTGTTGTAAGGGTGAAGTAAAACAAGTAGTCGCCTCTCCCTTTGTAACCTACAAGGATGTCTTCAATGTCCATAGCTACTCTTTTTTTTTATATATAGATTTTAAATTTGTGTTTGTTCATTGTGTTTTGAATTTTGCATTTACAACATCTGTTGTTTGCGTTTCTCATCTGATTTTTTTTCTATTTCTATTTGTAGTGTAGGTTAGCCGATCTAAGATTGGAGCCAGTTTCGTTCTTCTGTTCGTGGAAACTTCTAGGGAATCCACATGGATTTGTGAGATAATAGAAGGGAGATAGCAAAAATGTCAGCTTATGTCGGTGTAATTGTATCTGATCCACGGCTTCAAAGCCAATTCACTCAAGTGGAGCTTTGTGGACTCAAATCTAAGGTAAGTCATTGCTACACCACCATTCTCTTCATTATGTTGGCTTTCTTCAGTGTGCGGGAAGTAATCAATCATGCACAATCAATTTATAGTACATCCTGCTTTGTAATTGTCTTTTGGCGCTTAAATTGTAGGTTGTTTCAACCAGGAATCAAAAGGTCAAGGTGACTATGGGAGATTTTCCTTAACTTCTGGTCAAATTGAAAGGATTCAGTGAGTTGTTAAGACTCATGAGATTAGAAAGGTGTTGAATGAGTTGGAGTATGATGTTGTTGAGGATGTGGAGTTTGAAGCCTTTCTCAAGGTAAATTTCATTTACTATCTTGTTTTTTTCTTCGTTTTTTATAATAATTTGGCTTTTTTGTTTGACTGTTGTAGGGAGTTGAATGTTTGATCTCAACAATTCTATTCTTGATCTTAACATTCTTAATGGTTGAATTATACTACACTCACTTCAGTCTATTGAATTTTTTTTGTATGGATTAGTCTTCTTTAGATGTATATTGTATACTGTCTATGTTAAGTTCATGCATGTTTTTTTCACCAAGTAGGTAGTTTAATATGTTACGATGATGATGATATATATATATATATATTTAAGCCATGTGTTTTAACTCTAAATCATGTACGAAGCCTTTTCAATTTTATTAGAGACCTATTATTACAAAATGCCAGATTTTCACTACAATGAGGGATGAGCAGAGGACAGTTTCCATGGAGAGTGAAGTGTGATTGATGCTTTGTTTTCAGTTTAATAAGCTATTTTTTGGCGTGCTTGTGAATTGTGATGCTCAAGTGATTTGTTTATTTATTTTCACTGGAAACTGGCCTGATATGATATGCTGCCTTCTAGATTGCTTGGCTGTTGGTGAGATTTGTTGCTTGCTATGCTGATGAATATTGTTACTCATTGACATTTGCTGGTGTTGGTGCTTGATGTTTTGTTGTGTTGCTGAAGTATGTCTTTGCTACTATGTTGTTTTATTAATTTGACGTTTTCCAATGATGGGGTGAAACATTACTACCCATTGAATATCATGGCCTGGTTTTAGTTTTTGTCTTTTATCATTTTTTTTATTGTTGTTGTTGTACCGCTTCACTGAAGACTTCTAAAATATCACTTATCAGTTATCACTGTATAGGATTTTTTTTTCTTTGGTTCTGCACTCAAAAATTCCTATTCTAATGTTATTTTATATTTGTTATGATTATGACACCTGATAGATGGTATCTGATTTCCAAGAAATCACCCTTTTAACATTTCTTGCATCTTGGTGTTGGAAACATAGACAATGGAAGTAAAACCTACAGTTGTATTGAGAGTTGTATTCGTAGGAGGACTAGACACATTTGCCAAAATAGCGGGTGCAACGAAAGCTACAGGGCGCGTTAAATTAGGAGTTTTTGCAGCTGCAATGACTACAGCAGCTACCGCTGCCATGACCATATCAGACAAAGAACAAAAAAACCGAATCAAAAGCCGCCTACCAAGTGACCTTCCTTTTACTTGCCTTTTTTTTCCGCCTTTTCGGCTTCTTCAACCTCAATAATGTTATATGGCATGTGGAATAGTTCTCAGTTGCTGTAATGTAGTTTTAAGAGGGCGTGAGCCAATTAAGTTGCAAAAGAAATCGTCGGTGATGTAAGATTGTGGTCTTTTCTGTCCTCTTAGACACTTCTTGACAAATGAACTTGTGATTTTGTAATGTTAGGTGTTTGTGGCCTCTATCTTGCATAAGAGCATCTATATATGGGGTTAATTGTATGATATACATTCATATGTCAGTAATTGCAAAATGACAACTTATGTCAATAACTGTCCATGGGTTCGAATACTTGTGCTACCGTTGCATCCCAATTGAGTTGTGACAAAAATGTTCAATCTAATATCATTAAACCTCTTTAAATTATTTGCATGTAGCTTACTTAACTGACAAAAATGTTATGATTGTAGCCTTATAGACCTTAGGTGAACCATCTAACATCATCAAATCATCAAGTTTGACAACTGAGAGTGCTTAGTCCTCTAAAAAGGTTAACGATGTTCATCTTGATATTACATTTGATTCGTCTAATTCGATCACGTTCATTGTGCCAATTAACAGTCATGAATGGATTTAGAAAACTGTCGAGACTAGCTTGGAAAGTAGTGGTTTCCCACATTAGAAATCAAGAACGTTTTGCAAGAAGCCAAGAACCCTTGAACTTTACAATTAATATGCGTTAAGTTAGACACAGGAACATAGTGGACTGATTTGATTTCAGTTTGTTTAGAATATTATTAGTGCTTGTTTGGTTGTCTAATTATATGCGTTTGTTTCCTATATAATCCAACAAGCATAAGATTAGAAATTCCCAAAACTTGGAAACTTTGGAATAATATTACTCAAATTGTAACATGTACCTCATTGGATTTTTGCTGGCTTCTAAAGTGGTGGCCTCTGTACTTTCGGGAGCACAACCAAACACACGGAACAGATTGCTGCAAATACAAAATAACTAATTTAATTTAGGGGAAGGGGGAAGGCTGCTAAGAAAAGGGCGTCAATGTATATTTTCTGACTTGTTGCTACTCGCATCCCATCACCACTAGAACAACACTCAAATTTATCGAAGATTGAATCATTTTCATACAGATCACAAAGTTGTACAATTGAATATCACAGTTTATAAAGGTAGGATAAGAAGTATTTAAAGTAACTACTTCAGTAGCATGTTGACGTCCCTTTTACATAGATTGCACACATATCAAAGCTTTAGCCTCATAGTTACCTGCTTGAATTATCTTTTGTTTATGGTGTATACCTATGACTGTCTCAAGTGGCCCTATAAAAGTTTTTTGATTTCAACGTGTGGGAAATGCAAAAAATCTGAACAAGCTATCATGGTACTTCTTTTAAGATATATAATTTCAATTATTGGTTTATGGAATTAAAGTTTATGCATCTTAGCAAGCAGTTGTATGGCTCTAAGTGACCTTTAACATGTTTTTCTTGGAACTGAAGCTCCTTCAAGAAATGGAGTTAAACCAACTTGGCAGATCTACATTTGTCTTCTTAATGCATGTTCAGTTATGGTCGATTGAATCGAGTGTAGGATATCTTCTTAATCGAGTGTAGAATTGAAGCTCCCAACTGCTGATTTTGTCAATAAGCGTGGATTTGTAGCTAAGTAGCTATTTGTGTATCATGTTACATCACACACTTTTGTTGATCTTCAAAATGTAGAGGAACACGTATCATGCATGACCATATATATTTCCATCGTCATTGTGTATATCCAAGCTATGCGTTTTTTCATTTCTTGGAATTAGATATATATGTTTGGAAGTGCCCCTTGGAATTCTTATACAAAAACAATGATCAAACATAAGTGAGTACAATAAAGGCTCACCACTAAACCTTGGATTATAAACCTTGTCTACTGAACTGGTCTGAAAGTATTTATCTTGTGGGTTAAATAATTCATCAATTTCAATTTAGCTTGATGTTGTAATCGTATAATCATATATGATTTTATAATAGGTGTATATAACTTCATTATTGTTTAGTATAAAATAAAATAAAATTATTAAGTTTATTATTCAGCCTTGATCCGTGCGTAAGGCACGGGACAAGCACACTAGTTTGATTGAAAACAAGTAAAAGGAAACAAGGCAATTTCGTTCAAGTCTAAGGAAAAGAGGAGCATGGGGGCCGGCCATATAACGTAAAAACCAGCCTTACAAAATCAGCCCCTCAATTAAAGAAAAATACAAAAACAACCCATAAAAACCGATAACACCTTAATCGTCCTTAATTGTTAAATTGTCACTTGTCGAACCATGAAGTGTTATAAGACGCCAACCTTCTTCTTTGTAACCCTTCGTAAACCTATGATCCATGAGCTCCTCTTGCACTTGACAAAGAATGGATTTAGCTCGGGATTGCGTGATACACCCAAGATAGGGCATGGCTTCTTTACTCGGTTTCCTAATGCCTCAGATTCCGGTTTTAGTTGCTTGTCCTGATGTAAACTTCCCTTGCTCATGCACCAAGGGCTTGTCTTTAGAGATATAATCCTTACTTGAATTGTAGCACAAGGAGCCATCCAAACTGCCCTATGAATTGGCAAAATTGAGGTCGGGATCCGACGTAGCGCAAGGCGTGCCATCCCCCGACAAGGGCGCGCCAAGGGGATGCTGTGGCTGCGAGTGCATTGGTGCGTGGTTCGATTGTCGATGGACTTACATCAACATGGGTATCATCCGTCCTAAAAATCTTTTTGTCATTTTTCATATTTTTTAAAATTTTATTCATTTTCATTTTTTTATAGAAAGCAAAGAAAGCAACTAAAACCAACTTCATAGTTTTTTGGCACCAACTTCTTGTCATGCCACATCATGGTATGCTCTTTGTAGATGTCAGCATTCTCATACGCCCTTAGCCTCAACTCCTCTATCTCTTGCAAGTCCATGAATCGTTTTGCGCCGGCCTTGTCGAGATCCATGTTGAGCTCCTTGAGAGCCGTAATGCTTTATGCTCTAACTCGAATGGCAAGTGGCATGCATTGCCATAAACTAGGTTGCATGGAGTGGTGCGTAGGGGTGTCGTGTACGCCATTCTGTATGCCCATAAAGCGTCATCGATTTTGGATGACTAATCTTTCCTAGAGCGGGAGACCGTCTTCTCCAAAATGCTCTTTATTTGCCGATTTGACACCTATACTTGACCGCTAGTTTGGGGATGGTAGGGCATTGCCACCCTATGTGATACCCCATATTTGGCCAAAAGAGCTTCAAAGCTCCGCTCTATGAAATGTGATCCACCATCACTAATGAGAACTCGTGGCACTCCAAACCTGGGAACGATGTTACCGACCCTATTGCTTCATTGTTCACCTCGGTAATGGTCTCCTCTGCCTCTCGGTAACGGGCTGTCCTGCCTTGGTATCGATGTTTCCAGCGTGCTCCAACCTCAGAGAAAGGTCGATAACGATCCTTTTAGGGTCGGTAGGTCCCTGGATATTTCACTGTGCTCCCTCGTTAAAAATGAGGTGCTCGTCTGTCCTAGAGTCATTGAGTGGCACGGCGTTGCTAGACTCCGTGATGTGTTCTACTCGCAACCTGGATAAGTGATCATCTACTATGTTTTCAGCTCCCTTCTTGTCACTAATTTCATGGTCAAATTCCTGTAACAAGAGCATCCAACGAAGCACCTCTTAGCCATTAAGTATCTAACAACCTCATGGTTAGTATAAACAATCACTTTAGAACCAACTAGATCGTAACGAAATATCTCAAAAGCAAATACCGTAGAAAGGAATTCCTTCTCCGTTGTGGTATACTTACTATGTGCCTCATCAAGCGTCTTACATGCATAATAGATGGCGTGGAGCTTCTTATCCTTCCGTTGCCCTAGCATTGTGCCAACAGTGTAATTGCTGGCATCATACATAATCTCGAAGGGGAGTGTCCAGTCCGGGGATTGTATGATAGGAGCGGAAATGAGGGCTTCTCTTAACTTGTGAAAAGTTTCAAGACCTTCTAGAGACAGCTCAAACACTACATCTTTCATTAGTAGGTTAGTTAATGGTTTAGCTATCTTAGAAAAATCCTGAATAAAACGTCTGTAGAATCCAGCATGTCCTAGAAAACTCCTAACGTCTTTACAGAAGAAGGGGGATGTAGTTTTTCAATAAGCTCAATTTTGGCTTTGTCTACCTCTATCTCTCTCTTAGAGACGAGATATCCAAGCACAATCCCTTCTTCGACCATAAAATGTCTTTTTTACCAATTTAAAACAAGGTTGGTTTCTTCACATCTTTTAAGCACACGAGTAAGGTTAGCAAGACATGCATCAAATGAAAAACCATAAATAGAGAAATCATCCATAAAAACCTCTATTATATCCTCTATCATGTCAGAGAATATAGCCATCATGCATCTTTGAAAAGTTGCAGGGGCATTGCAAAGCCTAAATGGCATTCTTCTCTGTGCAAAATTCACATAGGAACATGTAAAAGTTGTTTTCTCTTGGTCGGTACCGACCTGCAGATTTTCTATTTTTTTCATTGTTTACTTAGTTTTTCATCTTAATTTGCACCTATTTTTGATCTCATCCATTAAATTAATCAGATCCAAGGCTCCTTATTATTTCCCTCGTTTCTCTATAACTAGATGTTTCTCTAGAGCCCTTTACTATATATATATATATATATATATATATATATGAATTGAATGATCCCTAAACAATTAAATTAAACGTACAAATTACCTTTTAGCAATTGTGAAGAGAGATGCTTGGAAAGAAAAATGTTGGAAACCCTTGCTAATGAATTATCGGAGGGAAGCATAAGGTTCAACTCTATGGTGGTGTCGATTGAAGAATCCAATCAACATTTGAAGCTCATTCATCTGGTTGATGGCTCAACACTCAAAGCCAAAGTATATATAATAGGGGAAAGAGTTACGTGCGAATGGGCGCCCAGGTGAGAAATGAGAATAAATCTCGCTCGTCCATTGCAAAAAATCAACGCCCCTGATTAAACATTCTTAAAAAGGATAAAATATGGCACGAGTAAATTTTTCCCGTATTTTTCGCGTATTTTTGGATATAATACGGCACGAATGAATTTTTTCCGTATTATTCACGTATTTTTCGAAAAATACGTTTTTATGAGACGCGCCCAGTTTGTTCATCAGTAATAGCGATTTGTTCATCAATATTCACCATTTGTTCATCAATACTAACTCATTGTGCATCGAGTTTTTGATAAAATTGTTCATCGATTTTGAACTTTTTTTCATTTTTAGTTTTATTTCTTAACCTTATTTATGTGTATGAATAGAATGTTATCTAGTTTTTGATGCACATATAATTAGTTTCGATATACCAATATTTGTTCATTGATATACTACTATTTGTTCATTGATATAACCTTGTTTGTTTATTCATATACCATTGTTTGTTCATTGCTATACCATTATTTGTTCTTTGATATACTTTTTTTTTGTTAAATGGTATATCATTGTTTGTTCATTGATATACATTATTAGTTCATTCATATAATCTTTTTGTTCATTGATCTAACTTTTGTTTGTCCATTGTTTGTTCAGTGATATACCCTATTTGTTCATTGATATAACCTTATTTTTTCATTATTATACCCTTATTTGTGAATTGAAATAAACTTATGTTTATGTGTCAATGTTACTAACTTGTACATTTAGGACTATTAATACCATCAACTTGTACATTTGGGACTATTAATACTATCAAATTGATGTTATTAATGAACAAATAAGCATATAGCAATGAACCAATTGAAGTTATTAGTGAACAAATATGCATCTAGCAATGAACAATTATATGAAAAAGACAATCAACAAATATGCATAAATCAATGAACAAATTGATGTTACTAATGAGCGAATATACACAAACCGATGAACAGATATTACAAAATCAATGAACAAATATGAATATAAGAATGAACAAATATGCATCTATCAATGAACAAATATGCATAAACTAATGAACAAATCGATGTTACAAATGAACAAATATGCACAAACCGATGAACAAATATGTCAAAACTAATGAACATATATGAATATAACAATGAACAAATCCATAGTGTTGATGAACAAATCCACATTGTTGATGAACAAATCCACAATATTGATGAACAAATGCACAGTATTGATGAATAAATTTGGGCCGTTTTTTTTAAAAATACGCGATTAATTCGCCTATGCCGTTTTTCCCCTTTTAAAGTGAAATTATCAACACCTTTGATTTTTCTTGATCCAACGACTCTTGTTCTTTCTTATATCGCACATGGGCGTCCATTCGCACCTGACCCGGACTTATATAATAGAATTAATTAATTGCTTCATTTTCAAATGATATGATATATGTTGCATTATAGTTAATTAACTATACGACATGATCGGTTGAAAATAGGTTTTAATCAGGTGTGATGGAATCAATTTGGTGGTCGGAAGATGGCTCGGGCTAAAGGAGCCAACCCTAGCCAGAAAATCCGTCATCCGAGGGCATCACATAACGTCGACCGAGCAAGAGTAGAGGATTACACAATACGCGGGGGATGGTCTCAAATATGGGGTTGCACCCATTGACCATAACAACCTCTATTGGTTCATGATGTTCAATCCTTCTAGATACACTAGTACATACATAAATGCCCAAACCTCGATCACTAGATAAGTTAGCTAGGATATTTGATGCATGCACGTGAATCGATTTCTAATGTTATAAAAATTTGACATTGATTTTCAATTGTGCTATACATAATTTTTTGAGATCAAATGCTATCTAGTTATATATACCGAGAGAGAGAGAGAGAGAGAGAGAGAGAGAGAGAGAGAGAGAGAGAGAGAGAGAGAGAGAGAGAGAGAGAGAGAGGTGAGTTCACGTAAAACGAGATTTAGAATAAAATTAGTTAAAACTAATGTAGGTCGTTAGATTGTATTCATATTTTTATGATTGAGTTCTTACTTTTAATGTTTGTATTAATATTTTTTAAATTGCATATCCGTACTTTTAAGTTATATATTAATGTTTTCTATGTTAGATATTCATGTTTTAAGGTTGTATATTCATTAAAGTTGATGTGGAAGGAAACAATCTTCTCACATTGAAAATATGAATCTTAACTTGAATACTATATATACATCCTTGTATTACTCCTCATATTGTCATATGGTTTTAGGATACATGAACTTATGTGCTAGGTCTATCCCCATGTTTTATGGTTGTATGTTCATGAAACTTGCTTAGTATATATAACCCTGCATACTCGTATTTTAAAGGGAGAAAAAGATCTACAAAGTTGTGCATTCATGAAACTTGCTTAGTATATATACCTTGCATATTCATATTTTTAGGGAGAAAAAATCTGCAGGTACATTTATCGTCTAATTTTAGACTAAGATTTTAGATTAGTCCTAATAATTTTACTGTAAGACTCATTTTGTCAGAATTTAATAATTATATACATATACACATGCATATATAAGCCTACTTAATATACATATTATACACAAACAGAGAAGTGGAGCAAGACTGGGCAAAAATGAAGCAATTCTTGCTAAGCAAGATGGGCAAGGGCTCCAGCATGGTATGAGACATTATGGAGACGATGCAAGTGAAAGACATCCTATGTTCATGGATCAAGTTCAAGCTATCGTGGGAGGCCCTTTGGGGGAAAGTGAAAAAGGGCAACGTGTGTGTGGCAAATGATGGCATAATGTGTGTGGCAGATGATGCCTTCCATGCCATGACCCTGTACCTGGGCCAGGGCGCCTGCTCGTCACTCGAGGATGGGGTCATCTTGGCTCGTTGCTTGGGCCAAGCCATGTAGTTGGCTCGGGAGCAAGGAGACGATGGAGAGGCGGAGTACGAGAGGATCATGGTGATCTTGGTGGAGTATGCGAAGAAGAGGAGGTGGAGAGTGTGTAAACTCATGACAACCTTATACCTTCTTGGGTCGTTTCAGTTGGCAAGTTGGAAGTTGTGTTAGGTGTGTCAGGTGTTGAGGGACACGGTTTTGGTGCGTTGGCTCACCATGGTTCTACCTAAGGTGGTCGTATGATTGTGGGCAACTTATTTAATTGATTATCTCACTCACACACTGACACATCTTCTTGAAGCTTAATTAATTTTACGTACCAATATATCGTGCACGTGCCTACACTCGCGACACGAACACATGCAACTTTTATTCAATAATGTTTTTTGAGTATTACGATATAGACCATCTTTCAATTGATATGTAATATTGTTTTGTACGTCGACATAAGATCAATACATTATATATATATAAAGGATAGTATGTTTTGGTGAAAAGTGAAGAACACCTTGATGTGTTAGCTAGCATCGCTTGGAGCAGGCCTATCAACCTCCAGTTCCTTATTTGTTCCAAGCAAACAACACCGACATCTTGTTGTTCCTCAACACATCAACACTCATCATTTCACCCAATTATCTCAAATTTAATACTTAACAACTACCGCTATCATGTCACTAACACCGTCTCTCTCGAAAATGGATCCCAAATTCACTTCACCGATGGTTTCTCCTCTCTTCACTTTAATCAGTCTATTTTCAAAATCACAAACCTTCTTCATACCTCTCACATTACCAATAATCTACTTTATAAATAAAAACTTTTCCTTCATAATGATGTCCACTTTGAATTTCACTCCAATGTTTTTCTTGTTAAGAATTCATAGACCAAGGCAAAGCACCTTCAAGGTCCCGTTAAAGCAGGCATATATGAGTTGTTGGCAATAACTCTTGCGTCATCAGCCACCGCCCATCTCATTGTTGTCGCCTTATCTTTTCTTCATCTGTTAGTAAGTCACTCGTCATATAGAGTTGCGCCTTTTGATTTCTAACAATTTCAACTTAAAAAAAAACAGGTCCATCTCCTTGACATTCTTGTTCTAGGCTAAAGCCCACACCTTGCCATACTACCCCTAGTTCTACCAAATTTGGAAAACTTTTTTAGCTCCTTTTTGTGAAAGTTCGGAGGCCCAACCCCCCATATCAATGAAAGACAATACTTATTATCTCTCTGTTATGTCGAATTGTTTATACATGTCTCACATTCCTCAAACATGATTCCATGCCCCTTGATGGGATTGAGCCTTTAAAACGACCATGTATCTCATCATTCATCTACCCACTCTCATTTTCAAAAATAAACCCCTTTTGAAATTATTTTCTCCAAACTACTTCCTATGAATTTTTACGGGTTTTTGGATGCTTTTGCTTTCCAAACTTACATCCTTAACGAGCCCAAAAATTGTCTTTTTGCTCCACCTTAACCATATTTCTTGGATATGCCTCACAATAGTACTAAGGGCTACCTTTGCTATGATTTGGTAGTCGGCCACACTTATGTTTCGAGAGTCATTCTCTTCCATGAAGCTTATTTTCTCTTTGCTGCCACAACACCAACTCACCCCACCAAAATTTCTTAGCAAACTTATTTACTCATACTACCCCCGTTTAAATCAAGCTCATATCTATTCTCCCACAAATAACTCACATCATGAGCCTACCTCTTCCTCCTCGACTTTTTGTCCCACAAATATCTCAAATAGGTCTAGTTCGCACGACTCCAATTCCCATTCCACTTCTCCCTCCAACTCATCTCAGCCTAATTTGCAACAGTCTTTCCACACAAAAACCCATCCTATTCTAATATATGTTTGTAACCAAGTTACTAGACCCTTGGTTTGAACTGATGGCACCATACTTTGGCCATCCCCTACTTGCTCTGATTCTTTCATCATTCCCGATGAATCCTTTACCTTCAATGAGGCAAACAAATACTCTGAGTGGCATGTGGCCATGATTGTAATATTCCCTTTTTTAAAGCAAAAGAATATTAAATTAATTATTTTGTTAAAATAACGATTATACACTACACCATTCTGCAGATTTAGCGACCATATTTTAGCGACCATATGGATGCCAATGGTCAAATATCTAGACGTCAAAACGGGAAAAAAAAATAAAACCAAATTAGCGACCACGTGGTCGCTACATAGGGTGTCCACGTGGTCGCTGGGCCTTTATAGTCGCAATAAGTGCGTGGGGAAATTTCCCGCCAGCATGTAGCGACCATATGGTCACTGCACTTAGCGACTATATGGTCGCTACGTTCGGAATCCATATCCGTGACCATATGGTCGTTGTTCTCTACGTTCGGAATCCAGTCCGCGACCATATGGTCGCTACGTGCATCGACCATATGGTCTCCAAAATATGGTCGCTAATATAGCGACCAGTTGGTCGCGGACTTGGATCAGATCTTTTGGCGCGCCACATCAAATTTGGCGGGTAATATCCCGTGTTTTTTGCGACCACTTGGTCGCTAAAAAAAGTAATTAGTAAAATTGCCGTCATTTCAGCATATATACCTAGGTTGTAAAAACTCCACTCTCATTCCGCTTTAACACAATTTCACTCTCATTCCGCTCTCTTCCAAAATATTCACAAAAGAAAGAAACAATCAACTACAACTCTGAATTGATTCTAGGAAGAAACTTCGTCAATTTTTACCAACAACCTCACTAAAGGTATGTATTTAAATCTTATTCCTAATATTTCATTCCGTCATTAACTATATTGTTTTAATCAAATATTGTCAGTAGAAAGCTTTCGTTTATATATTTATAAGAGATTGTGTTACAGAATTTAACCACAAATAGCATATAACAATTGGTTATGTTATAAATGTGTGTTCTGATATACTGAATGTAATTAGCGACCATATGGTCGCTAATTATATATCATCGACCATATGGTCGCTGATATAAGCTAATTATATATCAGCGACCATATGGTCGCTAATTATATATCAGCGACGATATGGTCGCTAATTATATATCAGCGACGATATGGTCGCTAATTAGCAACTATATGGTCGCAGAATTCAAGATAATATGCACTTTAATTAATTTAATTGTACACTTATATTGAAATGCAGGAAGGAAAAAATGCATGAGTGGATGTATGTGCGTAATATAGATGGTTTTTTGAACAACGAGTTTTTAGCTGGCGTAGAGCAATTTCTCGAATTCTGCAAATCTATGCCGTCCTATACCCCATCCGAATTAAGGTTTCCGTGTCGGAGGTGCAAGAATAAGAAATTGAAATCTGTAGATGATGTGAATTATCACCTTGTTAAGGAAGGTTTTCTTCATAACTATTACCATTAGGTTTCGCACGGCGAGACAAATGAAAGGTTCGCTGCATTGTTGGCCGAGTCTAGACAGCATGAAGGCTATGGCAGTTCTGATCCAGCACCACCAGTAAATGGTGTGAATGATAATCGAATGGAACAGATGGTGTATGATGATTTTAAATATGCCCGAAGTGATTACACTATTGAGGATCCCGCGCAGAATGCAGATATAAGGATTGAGCAAGGGGAGCGATATTATAATGAAGCACCCAATCCCAATGCACAACGTATGTATGACATGTTGTCGGCCACAAATAGGCCTTTGTGGCCTAGATGTGATATGACGCAGTTGGAGGCTGCAACTAAGCTACTGAGCCTAAAGTCTAAGCTAAAGATCACGGAGCGCGGATATGACATGATCTTGGATTTTTGCAGACGTATTTCTCACCCAGAGACGACATTACCAGCCACGTTTTATGACACAAAAAAACTGGTTGAGGGTCTCGGTCTTCCTTACGAGATGATTGATTGTTGTCCAAACTCTTGCATGATATATTGTGGTGCAGATGCAGAATACGTGGGATGCAAGATATGTGACTATCCTAGATGGAAGCAAGTCAAGACAAAGCTCATTCCCTATTCTCGTATGTTTAACTTGCCAATAACTCCACGGTTGCAGAGGTTGTACGCATCTGTGGTGACTGTCGAACACATGAGACGGCATGCAGAGCACTTACAAGATGGGGTGATAAGACATCCTTTAGATGCGGAGGAATGGAGGCACTTTAATGTTGTGTGGCCAGATTTTGCATCAGAAAACACGAAATGTGAGACTAGGCTTGTGCACAGACGGTTTCAATATGTCCGGGGTGTCCGGGTGCCAGTACTCATGTTGTCTTGTGATTCTGACACCCTACAACCTTCCGCCGTCGATGTGTATGCAAGAAGAGGTTATGTTTTTGACGGTTATTGTAACTGGACCGAAGTGCCCGAAGCAGAAGTTTGATGTCTACTTGTAGCCGTTGATAGCCGAGTTGAAGGATATGTGGCTTAATGGGGTGTGCACGTACGATTCTTTGAGGAAGCAGAATTTTGTATTGCATGCAGTTATAATATGGACTATTAGTGACTTCCTCGCATATTCGATGTTGTTAGGTATGTTGTTAGTTTTACATATGCTAATCAACTTGAAACTATTATATACAATAATAATGAATACATATGATTTGTGAAATTTAAGTAATGTGTGATACAAAATATATGTTTGTGTAGGTTGGAGCACTTCTGGGAAATACGTGTGTCCTTATTGCATGGAGGGCAGTGAGGCATTTTATCTAACACATGGACATAAAATGTGCTGGTTCGATTGTCACAAGAGGTTTACAAAACCTGATCATCACTTTCGAAACAATAAGACTGATTTCAAGAAAGGTCGACAGGAGCATCGTGGTCCCCCGGTACTTCGTGACGGATACGAGATATTAGACCAGATAAACAATATGGGCTTGATGAAGATAACTAAAGTGGGAGCTGAGGAGCACAATGCCGCAGTCAGTACAGGTTCGGGTTGGAAGAAGGAAAGCATTTTCTGGGACCTACCTTACTTGCCTAGTATGCTGGTAAGACATAATTTAGATGTCATGCACATTGAGAAAAATGTCTTCGATAATGTTTTCTTCACCATTCACGATGTTCCGGGGAAGTCGAAAGACATGTTGTCGGCCATAAAGCATATAACGGAATTGTGCAAGCGTCCAAAGTTGGAACCTGATGAGGAGGACAATAGGTACCCAAAGGCTTGCTATGCACTAGATCGTCATGAAAAACAAGTGCTTCTAGATTGGTTGAGATCCGTAAAATTCCCGGATGGCTACGTGTCCAACATGAGCTGCTGCATTGACTTGCACAAGCTTAGGCTCTTTGGGATGAAGAGCCATGATTGTCATGTTTTCATTCAAAGGTTGATGCCTGTTTCTTTTTGTCCATTTCTTGATGACAAATTCTGGGAGCCCATGGATCAGCTAAGTGCGTTCTTTAGGGACTTGACGTGTTACGAGCTGAAGCCTGAGGTGGTTATGCAATTGCACAAGGAAATACCAATAATTTTGTGCAAGCTGGAGCACATCTTTCCCTCTGCGTTATTTGATTTAATGGAGCACTTGCCTATTCATCTGCCACGGGAAGCTTCACTTTATGGCCGTGTCAATTATAGATGGATGTATCCAGAAGAAAGGTACGTACCGTTATATGCAGTTGTTCAGTTTTGGATTTATATTATTTACTTGTATAAGAAATATTAATTGTTTTCAATGTATACCATGTAGGCTCTTAAAAAGGCTGAAGGTGATGTTCGTGTTTTTGGTATAGTTTTTGGTAGGTTTTTTTAGTTTATAAGGATTAGTTCTGATAAGTTTAGGGTTAGTTTTGTGTGTATTTAGATAGTTTTGCATATTTTGTGAAAAGTATGGAAGCTACTCCGTTTTGTGTATTTTTGTAGGTTTTAGCAAGGAAAAGGTGATATTTGGAGCTGAATTTGGAATGCTATGATGAAGGACGGAGGAATGCAAGTTGAAGAAGTCGAAGTCTAAGTTTGATAAAGAAGAATTGTTTAAGAAGCCAAACCCAGGCTCGTTAACGAGGCTGTGAGGGCTCGTTAACAAGGCTACGAGATTGTAACACCCCGTCTTTAAATAGGGGCGGTACTCGGTAGTAGACCTCACTAGGTACTACCTAGGCTAGTTTGACAACAGGTTCACTTGGATATTGCATCTCGGGCACGACGAGAAAACATGAATAAAACATCCAACGGATATTTATAAAACCCAAGTATAGAAAACATGCATGAAACCCAAAACAACATAATTTACAACACTTCCTAGAAACATTTCATTAACATACCCCTACCCTTTCTTTATCAAAACAACACATTATTCAAAAGATAACAAAAAGTATACCTCCATTTCTCCCAACCGAACCCATCCTAATGACACAACCTTCAATGACCTGTTCCATCGTTCAACCGAGGTTCCATCATGGGTCCCTTGTCTTTACCTGAAACTAAAAATAACAAGTCCCCGAAGGGTCAGCTACCATTCTAATACAAGCTAGAATCCATACGATACTAGTAAGACGTTTAGAAACCAATCAAGTGTCTACATATACACAAACAAGGTTCGCATGATTACAACACATATCAGTTCTAAATTCATACTTCACTTCCCATAGATCATAAACATAGATCATAAACACAAACCACATATCAAACTTCCATACACATTCACACATACAAGTCCAAGCAAAACAATACAACCATTCTTCCACCATTCCATTCCATGGCGCTTATCAACCCTACGTCCCAGGTGCCGAGGCGCGACCTCCCACCCTTCACAATTTTCATCCTTCTAACCCCGGGTCAAGCCTCCTCGGGAGCACTTGCCCAAAACATAGATAACTTTTCTTTTGAAGGGGCACGATTCTCTGTCACATAACCATACGCAGTCGTCACTTCAACCCAGAGGACTACGCACATAGTCATGCCGAGAACGGTACCAACATAGAGAAAATATTCGAAAGCTTCATATTCAATGAAAGCCCAATGAAATTCTTTTCACACATATCATACACAAGTAAACCTTTTTCATAAAATAATCATCTAGGGACTAGTTCCCCAAAACCAATCCTATAAGCACCACATGAAGCTTAAGTAGTATTGAACAACAACTGAGCAAGTCGTCAACGACTTACCTTGAGGACGAATTTCCAATGCCCAGAAACCACTAATTATCATACAACGCGAAACCCCATCTAAGACAGATAGCCTGTCTTTGCCCTTCGTCTCTGATCACAACCTATGACTCACGCTCCTATATGCATATATAAACCCCAATGAATAATAATAGTCTTTTATTTCTTACAAACTCTAACCCTAAAATCAACGAAAAGCCAAGATGCTTTCTAACTTCTTTTGTATAATTCCAAATCCTTTAGAACTTTACATGAATATACTAGATATATAAAAGAACATTTTTCTAGTTCAAACCTTTCTAAAAAACTGGATCAAAGGTCTCTTTAATATCATTACAAAGCAATACCCTAAAATTACTCCGAAAACTTTTACCGATTATAAATCCGATATCAAAAATACCATCTGAGAACTATAAATCGACTGATTTTTAAATCCAATCAATTGTAAAGCCAGATCTGGAAAAATTAGTAAAATCTAAACAAACTATTAACTAATTAAAACTTACCAAATAACGACTGAACTCCAAAAAACGACCCGAAGAACGAACCCAACACCGACTAATTCCCTCCTCTCTCTCTCTCTCTCTCTCTCTCTCTCTCTCTCTTCTTCTCCTGTATGCCAATTTTGATGCCAAGAATGTAATGAATTCATATATATATATATTTGGTACGAAGGTCAGCATAGTTTTTATATAAAATTTCATTTTCCACCCTCAAATCTTCTCTACTACAAACTTTACCCTAAAATAATTATTAATTACTTTTAAGTTAAAAACTTTTTTTTAAATATAATTTTCTAAAATTCAAAATAAAAAATTAAATTATTCCCGAATATTACAGAGATAGAGTTTTTGAGAGTCTGATTTTGTGACTTACCGGTCCTGTGCGGGAATTTATTCCGTGTCGGTAGAGTGTTTTTTTAATGAATTTTAGGGTTATTATATTATTTGTTTTAGGTCTTCTTATCCTTTTATATTTTATTTCTGTCTTTTAGGAAAGTTTTTATTTTCTAGCTTTTTCTATTTTATAGCCTTATTAGTATAAATATCCTTCTATCTAGCTTAGAAAAGGGGGTTTTCGATTGGAAGAAAAGCAAGGAGAGAACGAGGAAGAGCCGAGAGAGAGAGAGAGAGAGAGAGAGAGTCGAGTCGGAAGTCGAGATCGAGCCACGGTGGACGAGAGTTACCAGGGTCGTTAATTGTTGTTTTGATTCGGTGCTTTGTATTTTTTTGGGTTTCCTCCGAACTTCTGTAAGACATATTTTCTTATTAATTTGAGTAGTATTTTGTTTTCAATGTTTTCTTTTGTTGAAGTTATTTGTTTCTTAGTTATGAATAGTGAGTAGTTTTCTTATCTAGGGTTGGGGTTGAAACCCGGCATAGTTGTGCATGGTTTGATGAGTGAGACGATGTGTTGAATGCCTTCTATCTATTTTTGAGATGGTTTATTGTGCTTATACCGAGATGAAAGTTAAGGTAATTTAAGTTTTTGACTTAATTGAAAGAGAAAGTTATAAACTTGAAGGTTGATATTGTTTGAATACGAAAGTTTCAAGCTTTAGATCCAAAGAAAGCAATTGAGTGAGTTAGTTTATGAAAGTAGATTAATTTACTTGTTAAGTCAATGAAAGTTGACGCATCTATCCATTTAAAGGCATGATATTTATCTTCTTATGAGCTTGTGTGCATGACTATGTTGTGGTAACCCTTGTCCTAGATCTTTGTTTTATTTGAATTTTTATAGGTTTTATTCGTTACTGAGTTCGTAGCCTCGATACCGAACCTGTTTAGTTCGTTAGTATTGGTCATTTGTATGCGGTGG
Source organism: Fallopia convolvulus (assembly GCA_964016875.1). Taxonomy (NCBI): domain Eukaryota; kingdom Viridiplantae; phylum Streptophyta; class Magnoliopsida; order Caryophyllales; family Polygonaceae; genus Fallopia; species Fallopia convolvulus. The sequence goes on from OZ024719.1 coordinate 31,232,319, forward strand.
TTCGTTAACGACCCTGACAACGTCGTTAACGAGGCTACTCGTGATTGATTTGCTTGCTTTTGTTTGATTTTTAGTAGTCGATAGATAAACAAACTTTCCTTCTCGTGGAACGATCCTGACTCCCCTATACTCAGTGGGGTCTTGACTTATAAATTTATTTATTGTCCAGAGTAAAGGCCCGTCAACAAATTGGCGCCGTTGCCGGGGAAACAACGAATTTGTTTGTTTATCTATGGGTCAGGGCATAGCCCGACCGCGTTTTTGTTTTTAATTTTTGTTTTCTTTGTTTGTTTTCTAAGCATATGCCGGTAGGACGTCGAAGGCTTTAATTTGACAACGCTGGTTATTATTCAGAACCTGAACATTCTCTGCACCGTAGACGCCTTGAGAACCGAGCCATGGCCACACCTGAAGAGCTGGCTCGTCAGTTACAAGTCCTCCAAAACCAGATGGAGGCATTGAAATATGTGAAGGAAGACGTTGCGGCCGAGGCTGAGCGTCAATGGACTACCAATGCTCGTCTACAGGAAGAGCTGAATGCCTATCCGAGGAATGCCAAACAATACATGCATCCAAAACTGAGGGTGCCAGAATCACCAATCGTGCTTCCGGAGATAGAGAAACCATTTGAGATTAAATCTCAATTTATATCGTTGATAAAGCGGGCTTAGTTTGAAGGGAAACCTACTGAGTGCCCTATGGAACATATTAGAAATTTTCTTGATTTATGTGAAACCATAGCTACTGAAGGTGTCTCACTTGAATATGTTATGTTAAAAGCTTTCAGGTGGTCTCTTGCTTGAAAGGCCTTGAGTTGGTTGGAGATCTTACCTCCTAAGTCTATCAGGACTTGGAAGAACTTGTATGATCAATTTCTTACAAAATTATTCCCGCCTGCCAAGACAACGAATTTGAGAAACGCATCACCTCTTATCACCAGCTGCCTAATGAAACTTTTGTTGAAACATGGGAAAGATTTAAAGAAATGCTTAGATAGTGCCCCACTCATGGGCAACCTTTATCTGTTCTTCAAGAAATCTTTTTCCAAGGTATCAACGTAGAGACCAAGAACCGCATCAACACGCAAACTGCGTGCGGTTTTATAGAGATGGACCCTACGATTGCATGGGAATTGCTCGATAAGCTGTCCAATTATGATGCCATGTATGGAACCCAGCAAGCTCCTCAGCCCCAGAAACGTCTCTACATGCCTTACCGAGAAGAAGACGAGGTCAACCGTCTGAAGAAGCAGGTAAGTTTTCTAAAATCCTCTCAATCCTGTCAAGAGTGTGGTTCTTCTGCCCATAGTACTTCTACTTTCACTAACATAGAGCAAGTAAGAGCCGCTGAGACAATTGCTGAAATGAATTACATGAGAGACCCATACAGGAACTAGCCTAGTAATTTTGACAAGTCAAACAGCTATCAGGCGTGGGGCAATCATAATCCATGCAGCGCCTCCACCGAATAGACGACCTGCGCCTTATCGACCTCCAGGCCATCAGGAGCCACCATCTTGGGTACAAGGGTTACAGGAAAGCATCAATGGAGTCCACAACAAGGTTAATGAAGTTCAAGCTAACCTTAACCACCAAAATAAAAGATGGGGAGAATTTGATGTATGGTAGAAGAATGTTGATTCCCAAATAGGGAACCTTGTTGCACAGATTCCGAGGCCTCAAGGGAAAATTTTGGGCCCTCCCGAAGTAAACCCTAAAGGACAGATAGCAGTGGTACACCTTAGGAGAGGAAGGACATTACCGGAGCGTACCGAGGCTAAGGACAAGACGGAAGAGGACGCCACGGTTCAGCTCAGTAACGAGCCAGTGAGGGCAAGTACTGAACCAGCATACCATGGTGACGAGGCTCCGAGGGTACCTAACGACCCTAATCTAGGTAAGTTTGCTAATCCGATCCCCCCTCTCCATCCCAGGGTAGTTAACAACCCCATCAGGGTAGGTAACGACCCGCCGAGCCTACCTAACGACCCTAGTGTCGACCCGGTAACTCCACCTCTCAAACCCCACTTGGTTCCGTGAATGGTGAAATATCTTCCATTTCCCACTAAGAAATCTATGGACTCTACTAAGAGTAAGTTCAAGCGTTTCGTAAAGATTCTTCAGGGCATTAATATTTCCATCCCATTCGCTGAGGCCTTAAGCGAAATGCCGGCTTACACGAAATTTTTGAAGGATATTCTTAGCAGGAAAAGATCCATCACAAAGTTGCAGGATGAAGTCAGATCTATTGCTCTACCAGAAAAGTTAGGAGATCCAGGGAGATTTGCAATAACGATCGGCATAGGCGACCATAAATTCAAAGCTTTATGTGATCTAGGAGCAAGTGCTAGTTTGCTTCCTCTCTCCATATGGTCTAAAGCCAACATGGGACAACTAGAGCCAATCAACATCCATTTATACATGGCAGATAGCCCTTACATCAAACCTACAGGGGTTGTAGAAGACTTTCCGGTTCAAGTAGACAAATTCTTTGTTCCAAATGACTTCATTGTCATGACGATGCCCGAAGATCCGGTAGTTCCTATTATTTTGGGAAGACCGTTCCTCGTCACAGCTGGAGCCGTAATTGATGTTAGGAAGGGACTCCTAACTTTCGAAATTGGGGATGAGGTAACGGAATTCCGATTCAAACAATCAATGAAAGAGACCGATAGAGCCGAAGTCAAGATGCTCTACACCCACAAAGAGATCATTGAGTGTGGGGACCCTGTTGGAAGAATGGCGTCAGAAGATGATATTTCGGGTCAAAGATGGGCGGAAATAGCCCCTGTAGTTTCGGTAACGAGTCCCCTAGCCTCCGTACCGATTCTAATGGCAGAAGAAGTACGCTCGTTAACGACCCCCTCAACATCGTTAACGACCTTGACCGAGGACAATGAAATTTGAACTTTCGAATACCTCGAGGAGGTGATGAAGACGGAGCCAGAAGAACCAATTCTTATTCCAGCTGAGCCTTCTCCAACACTTAAGCCTCTTTCGGATTCTCCCAGGTATGAATTTCTTGGTCCTAATTCTACTTTTCCTGTCATTATCAATGCTAAATTAAAAGATGAGGAGGTAGAAAAACTGCTGAGAGTGCTTAAGATGCATATGAAAGCCATAGGTTACTCCCTTGATGATATAACTGGCATATCTCCTTCTCTTTGCATGCATAGGATTTACATGGAGGATAATCATAAACCCACCATAGAGTATCAACGTAGGATAAATCCTAACATGAAGGATGTGGTTAAAAAGGAAATCATTAAATTACTTGATGCTGGGATCATATTTCCTATATCGGACAGCCAATGGGTGAGTCTGGTCCATGTAGTCCCAAAAAAGGGGGGATGATTGTCATAAAAAACGAAAAGGGAGAGCTTGTTCCAACTAGGACCACCACCAGTTGGAGGATGTGCATTGATTATATAAAGCTTAATAGTGCTACTAGAAAAGATTATTTTCCGCTTCCTTTCATTGATCAGGTATTAGAACGCTTAGCCCAACATGATTATTTTTGTTATTTAGATGGCTATAGCGGTTTTTGGAAGATTCCCATATCCTGATGATCAGGAGAAGACAACCTTTACATGTCCTTACGGAACCTTTGCTTATAAGAGAATGCCACTCGGGCTTTGCAATGCCCCCGCCACCTTTCAAAGGTGTATGATGGCCATTTTTTTGAATATGATAGAGGATATTGTAGAGGTCTTCATGGATGATTTTTCTGTTTATGGTTCTTCATTTGATGCTTGTCTTGCTAACCTTGCACGGGTGCTTAAAAGATGTGAAGAAACCAATCTGGTGTTAAAGTGGGAAAAATGCCATTTTATGGTTCAAGAGGGGATAGTGCTAGGACATCTTGTCTCTAAGAGAGGGATAGAAGTAGATAAAGCAAAAATTGAGCTTATTGAAAAACTACCTCCTCCCTCTTCAGTAAAAGACATTAGAAGTTTCCTAGGGCATGCTGGTTTTAACAGACGATTTATTCAGGATTTTTCTAAGATAGATAAACCCTTGACTAACCTACTAATGAAAGATGTAGTGTTTGAGCTGTCTCCACACTGTCTTGAAGCATTTTACAGGTTAAGAGCTGCCCTCGTGACCGCCCCTATTATGCAGTCCCCAGATTGGACACTACCTTTCGAGATAATGTGCGACGCTAATGACTATACAGTCGGCGCAGTCTTGGGTCAAAGGAAGGATAAGAAACTCCACGCCATCTACTACGCTAGTAAGACGTTGGATGAGGCGCAGAGTAAGTATACCACAACAGAGAAGGAGTTCCTTGCTGCGGTATTTGCTTTTGAAAAATTTCGGCCCTACCTTGTTGGATCCAAAGTAATTGTTTACACTGACCATGAGGTTGTTAGATACCTAATGGCCAAAAAGGATGCCAAGCCTAGGTTGCTTCGTTGGATGCTCTTACTGCAGGAATTTGACCACGAGATAAGAGACAAAAAGTGAGCAGAGAACCTAGTAGCGGATCACTTATCCAGATTGTCGGTTGAGCATATCACTGAATCCAACAATGAAGTGCAAATAAATGATTCCAGACCAGACGAACACCTCATGCTGAACAAGGTTGAACTCAACAAGACCCTCTTCACCGACCCCTTCAAGGTCGTTAACAAGGCACCGAGGCTGGAATACATAGATCACGAGAGCAACTATCCAAGGTGCCTCGAGATATCAGTTAAACAGGTCGCTACCATGCCACGGGGGATCATTACCGAGGATAATACCGCATCTCCAAGGTCGTTAACGACCCACTCAGGTCCGATGACGACCAAGTCAGGTAAGATTTCTGAACCCAAACTTGCTCAATTCAATTGAATTCCTTCCCCTCCCTCTACTTCTTCTTCTTCAATATCAATCCATGCTATTAGAGGGTCAAAAGCCCCTGTTCGCGGATTTTGCTAACTATCTTGTAGGAGGCGTGATTCCCGAGGGTCTAACCCCACAAAAGAAGAAGAAATTCCTCCACGATGTAAAACAGTACTATTGGGATGACCCTTACTTGTTTAAACAAGGAAGTGATCACCTCTTTAGACGCTGTGTTCTAGAAGAGGAGATAGAGAATGTGATCCGTCAGTGTCACACACTTCCTACTGGAGGCCATGCAAAAGGATTCAAAACCACGACGAAGATTCTTCAAAGTGGTCTCTATTGGCCAACCATGTTCAAGGATGTACATGCATATGTGACGGCATGTGATGGATGTCAACGCTCAGGCAACATCGATTGGAGACATGAGAATCCGCTAACCGGAATATTAGAGGTCGAGTTATTCGACGTATGGGGCATAGATTTCATGGGACCTTTTCCCGCATCAGGCCCATACAAGTACATTCTAGTGGCGGTCGATTATGTCTCTAAGTGGGTAGAAGTCGTTGCTACAAGGACCAACGACGCTAAAATTGTGGCTAAGTTCATCAAGACCATCATTTTCCCCAGGTTCGGCATTCCAAGAGTACTCATTAGTGATGGTGGTTCTCATTTCATTGAGCGGAGTTTTGAAGCACTTTTGGCTAAGTATGGGGTATCACATCGGGTGGCAACGCCATATCATCCCCAAACCAGTGGCCAAGTCGAAGTTTCAAACAGGCAAATAAAGAGCATATTGGAGAAGACAGTGTCCCGTTCGAGGAAGGATTGGTCTTCTAAACTGGATGACGCTCTGTGGGCATATAGGACAGCATACAAGACGCCTCTAAGGACCACTCCTTATAATCTTGTGTATGGCAAAGCATGTCATTTACCGGTTGAGATGGAGCATAAAGCACTATGGGCTCTTAAGGAGCTCAACATGAACCTCGATGCGGCAGGAGCAAAAAGATTCATGGGTTTGCAAGCACTAGAAGAATTGAGGCTTAAGGCGTATGAAAATGCTGAAATTTACAAAGAGCGCACCAAGTAGTGGGATGATCAGAAGTTAGTCCCCAAAACCTATGAGGTCGGCGACAAAGTACTTCTTTTCAACTAAAGACTTCGTCTATTCCCAGGGAAGCTAAGGACAACATGGATTGGGCCATTCATGTTTCATCACATTTATCCCCACGGTGTGGTAGAGCTGATCGATAACCTGGGCACAATCTTCAAAGTTAATGGCCACCGACTGAAAAAGTTTCATGAGTAACCCGACCCGAATGAAGAGATTAGAGTCACTCTGGCTCTTACAATGTTGGATTAGCCAAGGAGAGTACGTCGGGCTAACGACGTTAAAAATAGCGCTTATGGGAGGCAACCCGCTTTTAGTATAGACTAGATTTTTCTTTTCTTTTTAGATTCTTTTTCTTAGCTTTCTTTTGAGTTTTTTTTAGTAGTTTTTACGTTAGAAAAATAGGATAAAATTTTGAGCTAACAAGATGCAGGAGAAAGGGCTCGAAAATCATTCAAGAAGGTTACGGTGGCTCGTTAACGACTCACCCAGGATCGTTAATGACCCGGTCTAGCGAACCGACTCGGGCAGGTAAGTCCTTTTTTTACCCTAATCTATTTTCTATCTCTACCCTATTTCTTACCCTCCCCAGCCGCCGCTACCTACCCCCTCGCCTATTTCTACCCTCTCCTATTTAACCCTTCTAAACTCTCAAAAAGCCTACTATCAAATCCTCAAATTCCAAACTCCAAATCCCTCAAAATTCTACCGAAGACCTTCATCACCGATTGGAATTCTCCACTCCACCGACCGTCGGAGACGACCTCGTTACCGAACTCTTTATTGCATGATTCATGATTTTTAGGGTAGAACACTCATATTTGGATGGTGTTTATAGAGGAGACCGAATTGCATGTTTGGATTTGGCTCCTGAATTTTGGTTGTGCTTAGTTGTTCTTGATCTAGGGAAGGTTATTCATGTTAGATCCTCCATTGCAAAATTTGATTAGGAAAATCATGAATATTTCTTGTTCTAGATATTAAGTTCAATTTTCACCATATTAATTTTTTGAGTGAATTTAGCATGTTTGGGATGGGTAATTGAGCAAGTATGGGGTGTGTATACCCGATGATGTGTCTAGTGAAGGATTATAGGGGATGCATGCTTGATCCAGGGCTTGATTTTAGAATTAATAACATTCGGATTCTGTGAACTGGCTCCCGGCAGCTCGTTAACGACCCACCGAGGCACGTTAACGACCCTGTGTAGCTTCAACGCTTACAAGTCCAATCCAGATTCGTCAACGACCCAATTGGGTAGTTAACGAATAATTCCGAGGGTTATTTCGAGACCAAGTATGGGGTCATATTCGCCTATCTATTTTGAGTGGATCTTATCTTGGAAAAATCATGCTTGTTTTGTAGATCATATGGCAAGTTCAAGAAGACCCGCTACTCGAGCCTAGAAGAAGAGGAGGAATCAGACGTCCTCATCTCCACCTCGCATGGACAATGTGATTTTGCGCACTCAAGGGCAAGTGGATCAATACCATGCCATTCTAAACAAGGACCACAACACTCTGTGGTTCTCAAGGTCAAGTGCTAAACACATGGGGATTTTTGCGGATGTCAAGGAGGCTTTTGTTATTCTCGGTGTGCCTCATTTGCTAAAGAAGGAGAATCTACCACACTTTCCGGCCCTCACATCCGAGTTCCTGGCCACTCTAGAGACGAGCTTTTCGTCGAAGACTTCGCCGGGGCGCATCCGGTTTAGGCTCGGTAATGTGAGTAGAGAATACACTTTGGCAGAGTTCAATGCTATTTTGGAGCTCCCTAACCCTTCTAGAGAGTACAGTCTCAAAGATTACAAGGTGACACGGACTTGGAGTTACATCACCGGGGAGGTCGAGTCATCCACAACAACATTATCTAGGGCAAGCATCATCAACCCCATATTCAGGATCATCCTCCGAGTCCTAGCCGCTACATTCTGGCCAAAGAGGGAGTTGAACAGGCCAACAAGGACGGAGGTTGCTTGTCTTCGCACTATCCTTTTTGAGGAGCCCGACCCTTTGAATTTGGGGTATGAGTGGCTCTATTATATAGAGAAATCAACCAAGTCCAAGGAAGTATGGTGTGGTAACTTGGTTAGTCTTTTGGCTACAAACCTTGGAGTCGATCTCACTCACTACAAGCCGGCTCATGCTCAACTTCTCAACAAAAATTATTGGTATAGCTCCGGTATTTTCATTCAAGCCGAGGGAGGGTTCAAGACAAAATTTCAAAACCGCATTGTTGTACCAACCCTTGACAAGCTAGAGCTACTCTATGTACCAAATTGGTACGAGGCGTGGACGGGTAATGCATTGTCGTTGAAGCCCAAGCCAGAGGATGAGCTATCACTTAGGCCATGTGAGACAAGATTCGAGCGAGAAGGAGAAGAGATGGATGAAGATGAAGACGAGGTTAACGAGGTAGCTGGAGAAGAGACTGAAGAGGCCGACACAGAAGGAGGCACAGAGGAGCTTAACTTCGAGGATGAAGACCTCGACACTAAAGTTTTGGGCACTAACGTCCTCGTTGACGAGCCTACCAAGCTCGTTAACGACCATTTTCAGGCTTCTAACGAGGGACCCAGCTTCGTTAACGACCCCCCGACGGTAGCTACCGACCCTCGGTAGACTCCTATCAACCCTCACTTCTATGGACTCATGCCATACAACCCAGTGCTTCATCAAGATCACTTCTAGCTGCATTACTCACCACCTCCTCAGCCCGAGTACACTGGATCGAGCATTCCGCCACCATGGGCCGAGGATCTTTCTACTCAGATGCAATAGCTTCACCTCCAGCAGGACCATATTCATCAGAGGATGGATAGATGGGAGAGTGTCTATTCCGCTCGGATGACATTTGAGGATGAGAGGCATCGCCAGAGAGAGGCGAAGGATGTTGAGCGCTGGAGGACGATGTACGACTTCATAGGGAACTTTGAGCACTACTTTCCTCCACTAGACCGTTGATTCAGCTTGAAGAAGAGTTTCCTTGTTTTCTGCTTAGTAACTTTGTAAGTTTTTATTATTTTCCCTTTTCTTGTTTTCTTTTGTTGTCTTTTCTCTTTCTTTCCTCCTTTTTGTTTTTCTTATAGTGGGGACACTGTAATTTTAAGTATGGGGTGGGAGAATGTAGGAAATTTGTTGCATTATTAGTTTTATTTGTTTTGAACTATAAAAATCGAAAACAAATTGAACATTTTTGAAAAATTCAAAACAAAAAGAGTTTTAGAATTGATAGATATCCCTTTCTTAGGTTCTATGATAGTAGTTGCTAGCATGATCATATAAATCCTTGCAATCATGTCTTTGAGAATATAGCCGGATTCTTAATTTGAAATTGTTTTTAGTAAGGATAGCATTTGATGAAATTGAGCACATATACTTTTAGCATAAGTGATGCAATCCAACAAAAATTAGCCTTGTGAGTTATTTTTGGCCTTATAGGGAGAACATCAAGAATCCCTCTTCCTTTTTTGTGTGATTTACTCTCTATATGCATACTATCTCTTGGAATTGTGATGGTTATCTATTACTTGAGACGTATATAAGATTTATAGTTCCTTACTTGTGAAAATTAAATGATAGAGAACTTATTTTTATATGCTCTATTAATCCTTCTCCACCCTTACATGATCCTTCTTTTGATAGCCAGTTTGAGCCGGAAGCCTTTTATTTTTAGCTCCACAAAATTGTTCCCTAACCGAGATAAGCTTGACCCTATCCGGGTATTAGGACTTAGTTTGGAGAGGTATGTTTTGTTGAGTGTTTAATAAAAAAAGAAAGAGAGTGAAATGATTATGTTAGATTTGAATTTGAAGGATTGTTGGGAAGGGTAGATTGGAAGTCTCTTGTTTTCTATATTTGTGTAAAAAGAAAGATCTCTTGGTACAAAAGATGCACGAAATAAGGTTGATAGTTGAAAGGAAGATGTTAAGGAAACATAGTGCAAGATGAAGCTTGTTAACGACCCTAAAAGTGGGTTCGTTAACGAGGCAGCAAAAGAAAGAAAAGAAAAAAAAAAAGGAAAGGAAGACGTTTGAAGTGCATGTGTGTTTAATAAATAAGCCAGAGAATCTTTTGAGTTGTTTTTATGAGACTTTCGAGGATCTATTGGGTGAGTAAGTGTGCATATTGAAGAGTGAGTTTGGTATTTCTTTTATGAGTGTTTTGGTGAGATGTGTGAGTTTTTAGGAGTCTTTGATTCCCGGATATTATTAGCACCACATAGCCAAAATATTTCCACGCCTTATTTGTTATTACCAAGCCCCATTACAACCCGGCGAAATGGAATCTTCTATTAAGTTTTTCATTGAGCCTCTTGAGTTCTCTTGATGATTTTTGCTTGTTTTGACAAATCTTAGGTGGAGAGTTTGGTGATATAAGTTCCACTTTCTATGAGTTTTTGTATATAAGATGAGTTGAGATATATATATTTATAAGCCTAAACACTTGAAAGATGAGAGAAACACATTATTATCCCCTATGAGGTTGGATTGTATTTACTTTTTTCTATTTAGGTACATATGTGTGTGATGACATTAATAGTCATTTTCTATTTTTCTTCTAGATGTTTTGATGTTGCTTTTTTAGATGATGGCTATAGTTTGATGAGTATGTTGTTTGGTTTTGATTATTGTTTAGTGATTGCTTGAGGACAAGCAAGTCTAAGTATGGGGTATTTTGATGTTCGTGTTTTTAGTATAGTTTTTGGTAGGTTTTCTTAGTTTATTAGGATTAGTTTTGATAAGTTTAGGGTTAGTTTTGTATGGTGTTTGGATAGTTTTGCATATTTTGTGAAAAATATGGAAGCTACTCCGTTTTGTGTATTTTTGTAGGTTTTAGCAAGGAAAAGGTGCTATTTGGAGCTGAATTTGGAATGCTATGATGAAGGACGGAGGAATGCAAGTTGAAGAAGTCGAAGTCTAAGTTTGAGAAAGAAGAAGTGTTGAAGAAGCCAAACCCAGGCTCGTTAACGAGGCTGTGAGGGCTCGTTAATGAGGTTACGAGATAGAGTTTTCGAGAGTCTGATTTTGTGACTTACCGATCCTGTGCGGGAATTTATTCCGTGTCGGTAGAGTTTTTTTTTTTATTGAATTTTAGGGTTATTATATTATTTGTTTTAGGTCTTGTTATCCTTCTAGATTTTATTTCTATCTTTTAGGAATGTTTTTATCCTCTAGCCTTTTCTATTTTGAAGCCTTATTAATATAAATACCCTTCTATCTAGCTTAGAAAAGGGGGTTTTCGATTGGAAGAAAAGCAAGGAGAGAAGGAGGAAGAGCCGAGAGAGAGAGAGAGAGAGAGTCGAGTCGGAAGTCAAGATTGAGCCACAGTGGACGAGAGTTACCAGGGTCGTTAATCGTTGTTTTGATTCGGTGCTTTGTATTTTTTCGGTTTACTCTGAACTTCTTTAAGACATATTTTCTTATTAATTTGAGTAGTATTTTATTTTCAATGTTTTCTTTTGTTGAAGTTATTTGTTTCTTAGTTATGAATAGTGAGTAGTTTTCTTATCTAGGGTCGGGGTTGAAACCCGGCATAGTTGTGCATGGTTTGATGAGTGAGACGATGTGTTGAATGCCTTCTATCTATTTTTGAGATTGTTTGTTCTGCTTATATCGAGATGAAAGTTAAGGTAATTTGAGTTTTTGACTTAATTGAAAGAGAAAGTTATAAACTTGAAGGTTGATATTGTTTGATTACGAAAGCTTCAAGCTTTATATCCAAAGCAAGCAATTGAGTGAGTTAGCTTATGAAAGTAGATTAATTTACTTGTTAAGTCAATGAAAGTTGATGCATCTATCCATTTAAAGGCATGATATTTATCTTCTTACGAGCTTGTGTGCATGACTATGTTGTGCTACCCCTTGTCCTAGATCTTTGTTTTATTTGAATTTTTATAGGTTTTATTCGTTACTGAGTTCGTAGCCTCAGTACCAAACCTGTTTAGTTCGTTAGTATTGATCATTTGTCAGCGGTGGTTCGTTAACGACCTTGACAACGTCGTTAACGAGGTTGCTCGTGAGTGATTTGCTTGCTTTTGTTTGATTTTTAGTAGTCGATAGATAAACAAACCTTGCTTCTTGTGGAACAATCCTGACTCCCTTATACTCAGCGGGGTCTTGACTTATAAATTTATTTGTCCAGAGTAAAGGCCTGTCAACAGAAGGCCTCAGTTGGAAACAAAGCCCACGTTGAGGGGTCAATTTGTAGTGCCTATCTTGTTAAGGAGCCATCCACATTCTGCTCGTATTATTTTAGCTCACATGTGGCAAGTACTTATATGGATATCGCCCGCAACGTCAGTTGCACACTTCTAGTTGGGTTTGATCCGGGCGATTTGTCTATTTTCACAACAACTAGTCGAACCCTTGGTAGCATATCAACTGGTCGTGTCCTCACGGATGATGAATTTCATGTGATCCAAACTTACATTCTCATGAACTGCGTCGAAGTGGAACCCTATATTAAGTACGTTTCTATAATCTAGATAAACTAATTAACATTATATATATGTTGAGGTGATTAAAGTAGGGGTTCGATATATATAAAGTATGTATTTCATTCAATTACTTTGTCATAGGTACTATTTGACAAACTTTGTGCGGTTGTCAAATCCAACAATAACCGATGCTGAAGAGCAAAACATTTTGGAAAAACACTTTCGCCTCTGGTTGTACTTCCACGTAAGGATTTCTTATATTAATTTCAATTTAATTTCAAATTGTACATATATATGTTCATTCCCAAATGTTATATATATGTTGATTTAAAACTGCAGACCGACAGTTCGGTAGTTACAGATCCTAACATTGCAACACTTGCTCGTGGACCCTATAAAAAAGTGAGGACATCTCCTGGTTACTTTCTGAATGGCTACCGATTCTACACGAGGGCACACACATCAACCAGGGCCAGTGACAGTAGTGGAGTTTGTGTTCTAGGACAAAGCTTTGGCACCGACGAGGAGGACTTCTATGGTGTGCTAGAAGAAATCATTGAGCTGAATTACCTATCTCCAACCGTAAAGCGCCCTATTGTCTTTAATTGTTCGTGGTTTGACAATAAGAGACGTGGAGGAACACGCATTCACCCTCACCTAAAGCTTGTCGATGTTCATCGACATAATATGTTGAGAACAAAAGATCGTTACATATTAGCACATGAAACCACTCAAGTTTATTTCCTCGATTACCCAAAGATGAGGTGTGTAGATGCTGAAAGGAGAGCGGTCTGTAAAGTGAAGTCACGTGTGTGGCCCAATGAAGGTACATGTGTAGACCCTCATGAGAGTGGTTCCAAGGGCGTTGCCGTTGAGGAGGCATTTCAACATGATTCTTCCCTTCCACGAGTTATCAACGACACACAAGATAATTATCCACTTGGTCCGCTAAACGACCCAAAAAGAGAGGATCATGTCGTTGAGGATCAAGAAGAGACGTCTACTAAAATGTCTAAGGGTGAGTTTGAGAGTGAGACGGATACAGATGAGGAAGACATGTAATCAGAATACTACTATTGCATTGCCATTCACTTTTCTGGTAACACTATTGTATTGCCATTCACTTTTCTGATAACACTATTGTATTGCCATTCACTTTTCATATAACACTATTGTTTTGCCATTCACTTTTCTGATAAAACTATTGTATTGCCATTCACTTTTCTGATAACACTATTCTCATGACAAGAGTCATGCATGCACATTTACTATTCTGATTCATCCTTTCCAACCATAAAAGGAGATCACCATCTCCAATTCTAACATACCTTCCCAGTGAAAACTCCATCTTCACCTCAAATTCTAACAACATCAAATCCCACCTAAAACTTCCTTCCTCAAATGGCTCAAAGGAGAGCGTGTACCAGGTGAACGACCGCCTTAGCTCCTGAAGTTATCAACTTCTCCATTGTGCGTGTGCGTGGGGATAGGGAGACAAGAACCGAATGGAGCACCACACCAAATCTCCAATTAATACTAGTCATCGCTGATTGGACACTATCTTCCGGAGGAGCACCACCAAGATTTAGCCGTTTTTTCTTGAATGACGATGACATCACTGCTCGCATTGCGGCTAGGGAAACGGTTGTGCATCTTCGCGTCCTCGAAGGTGCTGAGATCTGGGCAGTTGATATTCCATATACAACATGAGAGTCCGTTAATTGTAGTTGTTTGTTTATGTTTCCACTTAAAAGGTTCACTTTGTGTTGTTTGATTTAGTTGTTTATCACTTCGTTTAATGTACTTAGGAAGCAAATGTTTGTAACTTGGTTTCGTTTGGAAGCAATGAAGTTGTTTGGAACATGGTTTCGTTTGGAATCAATGAAGTTGTTTGTAACTTGGTTTCGTTTGGAACCAATGAAGTTGTTTGTAACTGGGTTTAGTTTCGAAACCATCGTGCATTGTTTCTTTTCGTACAATTGAGGTTTTTGTCACATAAGTTTTTTTCTGATAACATTATTATCATTACTATTCCGATTTAATAAGACAGATTGTAGTTGTTGTCCCATTTGAACTTGTTCGTTTTTTCCCATTTGAGTCCTCGAACCAATTATTGTTGGTAGCAATATAGCGACCATATGGTCGTGACCTTTCAACTTTTGGCGACCATATGGTCGCTACCTTTAAGATTTTAGCTCGAAATTGGAATTTTTAGCACGTAGTTCGATTTTCTTTCGTTTTTAGAGACCATATGGTCACCAAAACGAAATTTTTTATGCCATTCCGAAATATTTGGGGGGAAATCCGAAATTTCGGCTCCCGAGCGAAATATTTGGGTTTGCGACTAGATGGTCTCTAAATGAAAGTAGCGACCATATGGTCGCTAATTAGGGGGCATGGCTCACTAATTAAACACTTACATATAGCGACCATATGGTCGCTATTGTCAGCGACCATATGGTCTCTAAATCTAAATAAGTAGGAGAACGCCTTCGTCATTTCAGCCGTCTCGTCCATTTCGTCCCAAATCCCTAAATTCCATCACCACCGCCCACCAAATTCCATCACTACCCTCGCCGCCCTCCACCGGCCTCGCCACCCTCCACCGTCCATTTCGACTCTCCCAACACCGCGCCCAACTCTCCCAGCTCCGCGGCCGACCGTCCACAGCCCGCCTCGTCTCTGTTCGACTGTCCTAGCGCCTCCGCCTTGTCACCGCGCGGCTTGCCTCCGCCTCGTCACTGCTGGACTGTCCCAACGCTCATCGCCTGCTCACCGCAAGCCTCCTCCTCCCAGGCCTCATCTGCGTGTGTGCCGCCTTCTCGCCGGCCTCCTCTGCGTGAGACGATCGGCGCCTCCTCGCCGCCACCGCCGCCTGCCATTTGTAGTAATTTCCCTCCCCACCATTTGATAAATTTGGATTGAAATAGAGGAATTTGGATTGAGAAATTGGTTTGAGAAATAGAGGAATTTCGATTGAGAAATAGAGGAATTTGGATTGAAATTTGGATTGAGAAATTGATTTAGAAATTTGTGAAATTGAATTTGTTGGTGTTGTTGTTGTTGGTATTAGTTGAATTTGTTGAAAGAGTTGATTGTTGTTGTTGAGTTTTTATGAGAATTGTTGTTGTTGTTGTTGTTGTTGTTGTTGTTGTTGTTGTTGTTGTTGTTGTTGTTGATTGCATTGTTGAATTTGAAAACTTTGGGAAAAATTGATTGAGAAATTTGGATTGAAATAGAATAAAATTTGGTTATTGTTTAGGGTATTTTTTTTGTTGATTTGATTGTTGTTGATGTTATTGTTATTGTTGTTGTTGAGTTGATTGTTGTTTGTTTGTTGTTGATTTGTTGTTGTTTGTTTTTGTTGTTTTTTGTTGTTGATATGTTGTTGTTTGTTTGTTTTTTGGTTAAGTTGCTGTTGTTGTTTGTTGTTGTTGTTGATTTGTTGTTGTTTGTTGTTGTTGATATGTTGTTGTTGTTTGTTTGTTTTTTGGTTAAGTTGTTGTTGTTGTTGTTGTTTGTTTTTTTGGTTAAGTTGTTGTTGTTGTTGTTGTTGTTTGTTGTTGTTGTTGATTTGTTGTTGATGTTTGTTGTTATTTGTTTTTTTTTGGTTGAGTTGTTGTTGTTAAAAGTTGTTGGTGGTGGTGGTGGTAGTTGTTGATTTGTTGTTGTTGTTGTTTGTCATTGGTTTTAGTTGTGTTATTATGACCGGTGGATCATGTCGACATGCACGAGGTCCTCGTCGGGAGAGCCGAGCTCGTCCCGGATACCGAACGAGGAGAACTCGTCCGAGGCGACCCCCACAGACACACCACACTTGTCCGAGGACGACGAGGCCCGTCATACTAGTACAGAGGAGCCGGGCACCAAAGCGGAGGAGTCCTGGGCCACTACGCCCGCGTTCTTGTCGGGATCCAGTCGAGGGCTCGATCCCAATTGCGTTTGGGATCTTTACATTGTCGGCGGGTGGTACATACAATTTCTTCTAAGACAAAATTTTTATTTAAACTCTTTTCTTACTTTTAAATATGTTATAACACGTTTTTTGAAATCTCGCAGCTTGCAACCGCCGAACATGGTGTCGAGGTGGTCGACATAGATCATACAAAGCCAACCCGACGATAAGGCGTCGAAGTTCGACTTTGCCTCCGCCGCGTCGAAGACTCGTTGGTTTGAGTCTTGCTGGGTAATTTTATTTAATTTGTATTTCTTTTTACAATTTACACATTAATTAATTAGTATTTTTAAATAATTGTTTGTTGGATTTAATCAGACGCACTTCCGATTGGATGCCTCCCAGCCGGGTATGGACATTGAGTCTGTCCAGTTGTTGTGGGAGAAGAGAGCCAAGAAGAGATACGACGACTTGATCGAGAAGCACCGTCGGGCCGGGACGAAGCCGAACTTCATCGAATCCGCCACTTGGGAGAACTGACAGACGACGCATTGGTTGACGAAGGTGTTCAAAGCCAAGTGTGCGCGGCAGAAGGCAATCCGGAATGCCAATCCGGCAAACCACAACAGTGGTTCGAGGTCCCACCTCGACACCATGCGTCGGTTGGTAAGTATTTTATCTTAATTTGATTAAGTTTAAATTAAGTTAATTATTCTTAATAGCTCGTAACACCCTTAATGAATTTCGTAGGAGCAACGCCGCATCACGCCTCTCGAGCTTTTGATCGAGACGCACACACAGGGCATCGATCGACATTTTATAGACGAGCGGTCGTCCTTAATCACCGTAAGTTTTAATTATTTTACCTCATCTTTAATCTCGTATATTATTATTTTTATTTATTTTATTTGCGTTATTTGTTAGGCTTGGACCCAGGAGATCCTCACCCAGAGGTCCTCAGAATCAGGCACTCCGTCGTCCTTTTAGGACGAGTGTGATGTCTTTCTGACGACCGCTGGGTGGTGGGCCCCAAGGTGCCGTCTTCGGCCTTGCCAACGCTGCCCACGAGTTTTACGGCGACCGATTGGCCACTATTAGCGACCATATGGTCTCTAAATACAACGACCACTTGGTCGCTGTGGTCGCAAGATGGTCGCCAACAATGTGGAGACCATTGGCGACAATAGTCGCTAAATAGGGACAATATGGTCGCAAAATTCAACGACCATATGGTCGCTATTTTTAGCGACCATATGGTCGCCAAGTGGTTAGCGACCGACCTTTTAGCAACCACGACATGGTAGCTAAATGCATTTAGCGACCATATTTTGCATTTAGCGACCAGAAATATGGTCGCTAAATTCGCTTTTTTTGTAGTGATAGTTTATATTTCCATTCATAAATAATAATTTTGCTTAATAATATAATACGTAATAATATTATCAATTTACAATGTTTTTAGATTTGAGTTTAGGCAAAAATAATTCTTTAAAAGGAGCAAGTGCAAGAGGTGGGAGATTATCTCCCACGTGAAAATATCAATAATACTTCATATTTACGCACATAAATAAACATTTGGCTTAGAAAAATTAAATTGTCAAATCAAAACTATCTATATCTATCTATATCTATATAACATATAAAATAGAAAAATTGGACAATTAATGACCAAAGCATCTAATGAATTAATGCGAGCAAAAAAAAGAAGAAAAAAGAGGAAAGAAAAAAAGGATGAGTGTAAAGAAGATGAGTGGTTTCATTTTATAATTTTAAAAAATAGAAAAATTGGACAATGAATGACCAAAGCATCTAATGAATTAATGAGAGTAAAAGAAAAAAGAAAAAAAAGATGAGCGTAAAGAACATGAGTGGTTTCATTTTATAATTTTAAATATATATATATATATATTGCATTTATATATATCTAATTATCTATCTTCTATATCTATCTATATAACTTATAAAGAAGAAAAAATTGACAATCAATGACAATTTAATAATTTATACAATAAAAGATAAAGAGTAAAAAATAATAATAAACATGTCAATTTATAATCAATGTGTGCTAATGAATTCCATACAATTAATTAAAAATTATTCTTTAAAATTAAACAAATAAAATAATAATTCCAACACAACTATCTCTCTATCTATTTTTTGAGTAGTTTACAAAATTTAAAAAATAAAGTATTGTCTAATAGACTAATTGTGTATTTTACAACATTTGGTATTACACACAAAAATAACAAAATGATCATTAATATTTGATATTACATCATTTATTTAGAAACTTTTGTAGTAACCTTTGATATTACAATATGATCAACCTTTGGTATTCCAAATAAAAGATAAGATCAAACCTAAAATATAACCTTTGATATTATTTAACAACTTTTGTAATAACCTTTAGTATTACACACAACCTTTAGTATTTCAACGATTTAACGGATTTTTTGACGGAAAAGGCTCGTGGGTGGCTATTTGTTAACGAAATGAAAGTTTTGGGTTGTTTAAAACAAATTCGTGTATAACGGGTGGTTAAGTGTAAATTCGCCTATTTAACGGGTGGTTTAGTGCAATTTTCTCAAATTATAACTATTGGTATTACAAATAAAAGTAAAAATAAAGAAAGATAAGATCAACCTTTAGTATTCCAAACAAAAGATAAGATCAAATTTAAAATATAACATTTCATATTGCACCCTTTTTCTCACTATATAAGATTTTCACTTTTGCATGATCACATCACAATTCCATTCACTACACAAAGCAAAAAATAAAAGAGAACTCTCAAATTGTTGAAAAACAAGGATCAATCAAGAAACCCTTAGAGATGGGTAAAGTAAAAAAAAGTCAATAAATGCTAGATCAGTGAAGTGTACATACCATCCATGTAATAAAATTATTTCATTCGGGTGAAAATTTTACAATTTCTATATCATTATTCTTTTTATTCTTTAGTAATGAAATTAAGTCATTATTCTTTTCATTATTATTTTTTATAATTGGAAATTTTTATTTCTATTATAAAATATTTCAAACTAATGAGTTGTTCACATCGTTCATAATCCTTCCACATCAAACAAATTTAATTTTTTAAACCTAAGTGTTTTATTTCTAATTTTAATTTAACCATCTATATGTAGATCTAAAACCCTATAAACTTAAAAAAATGACAATCAATTTTCATGTACTTAATATGATTTTTATTAATTTTGTTTTAACAAAGATTTGAACATTATATATATTTAAATTTGTGGCATTAAATTGTCATGTAATTAACATTCTTCAATATTCAATATACAACATGAAAGTTTCCAAAATCAATATAACATGAAAGTTTTGAAAATTGACAATACTAATTTAACAATGGCCTAAATAATTTAATTATATATGTATATATTCAATATACAAGTATATTTTATCAAATAAAAACTCATAATATTCATAGTACTAATAAGAGGATAACTTATTGAAAAATGAATTACGCTATATTCATTGAATGATATACAAATAATAAACATTAGTCGACAACATAAGATATAAATAAAAATTAAAAAAGGAAGAAACTCTATTGAATTTTTTTTAAAATGGGATTATTCACCGTTCTATTTATCAAAAAAGAATTTTAAAAAGAAGTTAAAAAGTTGTAACCATACTTGACCTTGAACAAGTCTATCAAAATAAATAAAAAGTTAAAAATTTGTAACCACAATTGACCTTCAATATTGAAATTAATTAGATTAATGGCTATTATTATATCAAATAATTATAAATCTATATCTATTTATCTATTTATATTATATTATATCTTATAAGGGAAAAATTTGGCAATCAATGAAAAATAAAGAGTAAAAATAAAAGAAAAAATAAATAAAATAAAGATGTCATAATATAATTAATGCGTGCCAATAAATTTTCATGCAATTAATTAAAAAATTATTCTTTAAATTAAACAAATAAAATAAAGTAACAAATAAAATAAATATTCCAACACAACTATCGCTCTATCTATTTTATGAGTAGTTCACAAAATGTAAAAATAAAGTATTATCTAATGATATATTGTATATTTTACAACATTTGGTATCACACAAAAATAACAAAATTAGCATTAATCTTTGATTTTACATCATTTATTTAGCAACTTTGTAGTATCCATTGGTATTACACACAAGACATAACCTTTGATATTACAATATGAATTTAAAACCATTAAATTATAACCATTGATATTACAAATAAAAGTAAAAATAAAGAAGATAAAATCAACATTTGGTATTCCAAGCAAAAGATAAGATCAAATTTAAAATATAACATTTGACATTATTTAGCAACTTTTGTAGTAACCATTAGTATTAACATTAAATTATAACCATTGATATTACAAATAAAAGTAAAAATAAAGAAGATAAAATCAACATTTGGTATTCCAAGCGAAAGATAAGATCAAATTTAAAATATAACATTTGACATTATTTAGCAACTTTTGTAGTAACCATTAGTATTACACACAACCTTTAGTATTTCAATATGAATTTAATGTCGTTAAATTATAACCATTGATATTACAAATAAAAGTAAAAATAAAAGAAAATAAGATCAACCTTTGGTATTCCAAACAAAAGATAAGATTAAATTTAAAATATAACCTTTCCTATTCCACTATCTTTCTCACTATATAAGCTTTTCACTTTTGCATAATTACATCACAATTCCATTCACCACAAAGCAAAAAACAAAAGACAATATTTAAATTGTTAAAAAATAAGGATCAATCAAGAAACCCTTAGAGATAGGTTGAAATGCTAGGTTGATGAATGTTAAGTTGAAATGTTGAATGGGGACATAATGAAGACCATTTTTTAACTAGAAGACACTCCATGGGGTCAAAGGATCTTCCTTGAAGGCCAATAATGCTTTTGATGAAACAAAGATATTAGTTACGTCTTGTTGAAGTCAACTTGTTTTTTCACACCACCTAAGTAGTATTCCTTTTTTCTTTCATAGATTATTTATGTCTTCTTGTTTATCAAATAGTATTATTTTTATGTTAATTAAACTATAGTATTGTAATGATGAACTTCTTAAGCTGTTACATGCCATTGTGTATTATTATGAAGACTATGATACTCTTCATAGTTTTGTTTTATCGGATGTTGATGAGGGTATTCTTGACAACAAATAAATTTATATCAAGACCCCGTTGAGTATAGATGAGTCAGGATCGTTCCACGGGAAGCAAGATTGTTTATCTATCGACTACTAAAAATCAAACAGAAGCAATCAAAACACACACAAGCAACCTCGTTAACGACTTTGTCAGGGTCGTTAACGAACCACCGCAAACAACTTAACTAAAACTAACGACCTAGGCAGGTTCGGTACCGAGCCAACGAACTCAGTAACGAATATGATCCTAAGAAAAATCAAATAAAACAAAGATCTAGGACAAGGGTTACCACAACATAGTCATGCACACAAGCTTGTAAGAAGATAAATATCATGCCTTTAAATAGATAGATGCATCAGCTTTCATTGACTTAGAAAGTAAATTAATCTACTTTCATAAACCAATTCACTCAATTGCTTGTTTCGGATTTGAAACTTTCGTATTCAAACAATATCAACCTTCAAGTTTATAACTTTCTCTTTCAATCAAGTCAACAACTCAAATTACCTCAACTTTCATCTCGGTATAAGCACAACAAACAATCTCAACAATAGATAAAAGGCATTCAACACATAATCCTACTCACCAAACATGCATAATTATGCCGGGTTTCAACCCCGACCCTAGAAAAGAAGACTACTCACTAATCATGATTAAGAAACAAATAACTTCAATCAAAGAAAACATTGAAAACAAAACACTACTCAAATTAATAAATATCGTCTTACATAGATTCAGAAGAAAACCCGAGAAAACACAAAACAACGAACCAAAATCACGACTAACGACCTCGGTAACTTTCGTCCACCGAGCTCTCGATCTCCAATCTCGATCCGTCTCTCTCTCTCTCCTTCGACTCTTCTTCCTCTCTTCTCTGATCGATCCCCCCTCTCATCTATGCTAGATAGAAGGCTATTTATTCTAAAAAGGCTAGAAACTAAAAAAGGCTAAAAGATAAAAACTTTCCTAAAAAGATAGACATAAAACCCTAAAAAGATAGAAATAAAATCTAGAAAGATAACAAGACCTAAAATACAACATAATAACCCTAAAATCATAAAAAGATACTCTACCGACACGGAAATAAATTCCCCACAGGATCGGTAAGTCACAAAATCAACCTCTCGAATATTCTTTCTCGTGGCCTCGTTAACTAGCCTGGGTTTGGCTTCTTCAATAATACTTTACTCCAAAAACTTGAACTTGAACTTCTTCACCTTGTATTCCTCCGTCTTTCATCATAGCTCTTCATATTCAGCTCCAAACAGCATCATTTCCTTACTAAAACCTACAAAAAGACACAAAACGGAGTAGCTTCCATACTTTTCACAAAATATGCAAAACTATCCAAAAATACACAAAACTAACCCTAAACTTATCAAAACTAAACCTAACAAACTAAGAAAACCTATCAAAAACTATACCAAAAACACGAACATCAAAATACCCCATACTTAGACTTGCTTGTCCTCAAGAAATCACTAAACAATAATCAAAACCAAAAAACATACTCATCAAATTATAGCCATCTTCTAAAAATCAACATCAACACATAGAATAAAAATAACAAATGATTATTAACGTCATCACACACATATGTGCACCAAATTTAGACACAAGAAAATACAATCCATCCTCACAAGAGATAATGTGTTTCTCTCAACTCTCAAGTGTTTAAGCTTATAAATATATCTCTCTACTCATCTTATATACAAAAACTCATAGAAATTGGAATTTATATCACCAAACTCTCCACCTAAGATTTGTCAAAACAAACAAAAATCATCAAGAGAACTTAGGCTCAATGAAAAACATCATAGAAGCTTCCATTCTGCCGGGTTGTAATGGGGCTTGGTAATAACAATAAGGCGTGGAAATATTTTGGCTATGTGGTTCTAATAATATCCGGGAATCAAAGACTCCTAAAAACTCACAAAATACCAAAACACTAATAAAATAACCAAACTTACTCTTCTTATGCACACTTATTTCTTCAACTCCTTTTCATCCTAGAAAGTCTCATAGAACAAAAGAATCTCTGGCTTATCTCGTAAATACTATGCACCTCTTACTTCTTCATCCCTTTTCTTTTTTTTTTTCATTTTTTTCGCTGCCTTGTTAGCGAACCATTGCAGGGTCGTTAACGATGTTCATCGTGTATTCCTCTTTCTACAACCCCTTATTCATTTTTTTTATACCAAGAGATCTTTTCTTTTACACAATTTACTCAAGAGACTTCCAATCTACCCTTCCCAACAATCCTTCAATTTCAAACCAAACATAACATCTCTCTCTTTTCTTTTCAACCATCAACAAAACAATTTCCTCTCCAAATCTAAGTCCTAATCCCCGGATAGGGTCAAGCTTATATCGGCTAGGGAACAATTTTGTGGAGCTAAAAATAAAAGGCTTCAGGCTCAAATTGGTTGTCAAAAGAAGGATAATGCAAAGGTGGATAAGGATGAATAAGGCTTATAAAAATAAGTTCTCTATCATATGATTTTCATAAGTAATGAACTATAAATCTTATACAGGTCTCAAGTAATAGATAACCATCACAATTCCAAGAGATAATATGCATATAGACAGTAAATCACACAAAAAAAGAAGAGGGATTCTTGATGTTCTCCCTATAAGGCCAAAAATTTCTCACAAGGTTAATTTTTGTTGGATTGCATCACTTATGCTAAAAAGGTATATGTGCTCAATTTCATCAAATGCTATTCCTTCCTAAAAAACAACTTCATTATAAAGAATCCGGCTATATTCTCAAAGACATGATTGCAAGGAATTATATGATCATGCTAGCAACTACTATCATAGAACATAATAAAGGGATATCTATCAATTCTGAAACTCCTTTTTAAAATTTTCAAGAATTTTCAAATTTTTTGTTTTTTTTATATGGAATAAAATCTAACAAAGCACAAAAGACAAACAAGACACAAAACTTTCTACTTTCTACCACCCGATACTTAAAATTACAATGTCCCCACTATAAGAAAAATAAGAAGAAGGGAAGAAATAGAAAAGAAAAACACAAGAAAACAAGAAAAGAGAAAACAAAAACTTACAAAGTCTCAGAAGTGGAAAACAAGGAAAACGTCTTCAAGTTGAATCAACGGTTAGGTGGAGGAAAATAGTGCTCAAAGTTCCCCATGAAGTCGTACATCGTCCTCCAGCGCTCAGCATCCTCTGTCTCTCTCTGGCGATGCCTCTCATCCTCAAATGTCATCCGAGCTGAATAAACAGTGTCCCATCTATCCATCCTTCTATGAATGTGGTCCTGTTGGAGGTGAAGCTGTTGCATCTGTGTAGAAAGATCCTCGGCCCATGCCGGTGGAATGCTCGATCCAGTGTACTCAGGCTGAGGAGGTGGTGGGTAGTGAGGCTGAAAGTGATCATGGTGAAGCACAGGGTGGTATGGCACAAGCCCAAAAGAGTAGGGGTTGGTAGGAGCTTGCGGGGGGTCGGTAGCTGCCCTCGGCGGGTCGTTAACGACCCTGGGTACCTCGTTAGCAGTAGATGTAGAATGCTGGAAATGATCGTTAACGAGCCTGGTGGGCTCGTCAACGAGGACGTTGGTGCCTAAAACTTCTGTATCGAGGTCTTCTTCCTCGAGGTTGAGCTTCTCTATGTCGCCTTCTGTGTCGGCCTCCTCGGTGTCTTCTCCAACTAACTCGGTATCCTCATCTTCATCTTCATCTTCATCCATCGCATCTTCCACTCTGTCAAACCGGGACACACACGGCCGAAGAGATAGCTCATCTTCCGGCTTGGGCTCTAACAGGAAAGCATGCCCCGTCCATGACTTGTACCAATTTGGTACGTAAAGTAACTCCATTTTCAATAAGTTAGGCGGTACATCTCGGCCTTGAACTTTTGTAACGAGCCCCTCTCGGACTCGTGTAAAAATTCCGGCACTAAGCCAATAGTTTTGGTTGAGCAACTGAGCATGAGCCGGTGTGTAGCGAGTGAGGTAGACTCCAAGGTTTGTAGCCAAAAGACTAACCCAGTTACCACACCAAACTTCCTTGGACTTGGTTGATTTCTCTATGTAGTAGAGCCATTCATACCCCAAATTCAAAGGGTCGGGCTCCTAAAAAAGGATAGTGCGGAGATAAGCAACTTCCGTCCTTGTTGGCCTGTTCAACTCTCGCTTTGGCCAGAATGTAGCGACCAGGACTCGAAGAATGATCCTGAAAATGGGGTTGATGATGCTTGCCCCAGATAATGCTGTTGTGGAGGACTGGACCTCCCCGGTTATGTAGCTCCAAGTCCGAGTCACCTTGTAGTCCTTCAGGCTGTACTCCCTAGAAGGGTTCGGGAGCTCCAGAATTGCATTGAACTCTGCCATGGTGAATTCACGGCTCACATTGCCAAGCCGAAACCGGATGCGCCCGCCGAATTCTTCGACGGAAATCTAGTCTCTAGAGTGGCCAGAAACTTGGATGTGAGGGCCGGAAAGTGTGGTAGATTTTCCTTCTTCAGCAAATGAGCGGCACCGAGAATAACAAAGGCCTCCCTGACATCCGTGTATATCCCTGTGTGTACGGCACTTGACTTTGAGAACCACCGAGTGTTGTGGTCCTTGTCTAAGAGGGCATGGTAACGATCCGCTTGCCCTTGGGTACGCAGGATCACATTATCCATGCGTGGTGGAGATGGGGACCTCTGGTTCCTTCTCTTCTTCTGAGCTCGGGTAACGGGTCTGCTGGAACTTGCCATTTGATCTACAAAACAATCATGATTTTCCAAGATAAGATCCACTCAAGTAGATAGACAAGAGACCCATACTTGGTCTCAAAATAGACCTCGCAATTATTCGTTAACTACCCAATTGGGTCGTTTACGAACCTGGACTGGTTATTGATCTTTGATGCTACGCAGGGTCGTTAACGAGCCTGGGTGGGTCGTTAACGAGCTGCCGAGAGCCAGTTCACAGAATTCCGAATGTCATCAACTTTAAAAATCAGACCATAAATCAATTATGCTTCCTCTATACTCTCTCACGAGATACACAATCGGGTTTATGCACCCCATACTTGCTCAATTATCCGTCCCGATCATGCTAAAATTACCCAAAATTGTCATGCAAAGATTGAACTTAAGACTAGAACAAGAAAAATTCATGCTTTTTAAATCAAGTTATTGCAATGGAGTTTCTAGCATGAATAACTTGCCCTAGTCAAGAACAACTTAAACATAATCAAAATTCATGAGCAAAATTCAATAAAGCAAATCGAGCCTCTCTATAAACAAGATCCAAGACATGAAATTTTCTACCCTAAGAACCATGAATCATGCAATTAAGAGTTAGGATTTAATAAATAATACCGGAGAATCGGGAAATTGAAGAACAAGAGATCGAAATTGGGTGGCTAACGAGCGTGGACCTCGTCGGTAGGAAAAACGGTGTTCCGGGCTTCGTTAACGACAGAGTCTCCGACGGTCGGTGGAGTGAAAGATTCCGATCGATGCTGAGAGTATTCGGTGGAGGTTTGAAGGATTTGGAGTTTTGAGATTTGTGGGTAAGAGTTTTGAGAGATTGGGAGGGTTAAATAGAAGGGGGTAGAAATAGGAGGGGAGGAGTAGGTAGTGGCGGCTGGGGGGGAGGGGGGGGGTAAGAAATAGGGTAGAAGATAAAAGATAGATTAGGATTAGAAAAACCTACCTGCCCGAGTCGGTTCTATCCTAAAAAATTACTACAAAAAAACTCAAAAGAAAACTAAGGAAAATAATCTAAAAAGAAAAATTTAATCTATACTAAAAGCGGGTTGCCTCCCGTAAGCGCTATGTTTAACGTCGTCAGGACGACGTAATTCCCTGCTAGTCCGACATTGTGAGAGCCATAGTGACTCTAATCTCCTCATTTGGACCAGGTTGCTCGTGGAACTTTTTCAGTCGGTGGCCATTAACTTTGAAGATTATGCCTTAGTTATCGATCAACTCTACCGCACCGTGGGTATATATGTGATGGACCACGAATGACCCACTCCATCTTGTCCTAAGCTTCTTTGGAAATAGACGGAGTCTAGAGTTGAATACCTTGTCACCAACTTCATAGGTTTTAGGCACTAGTTTCCGATCATGCCACCGTTTGGTGCGCTCCTTGTAAATTTCAGCATTTTCATACGCCTTAAGTCTCAACTCCTCCAGTGCTTGCAAATCTATGAATCGTTTTGCTCCAGCTGCGTAGAGGTTCATGTTGAGCTCTTTAAGAGCCCATAGTGCTTTATGCTCCATCTCGATCGGTAAGTGACATGCTTTGCCATACACTGAGTTATAAGGAGTGGTGCGCAGAGGCGTCTTGTTGCTGTCCTGTATGCCCAAAGAGCGTCATCCAATTTAGAAGACCAATCCTTCCTTGAAAATATGCTCTTTATTTGTCTGCTTGAAACTTCAACTTGGCCACTAGTTTGGGGATGATATGGTGTTGCCACCCGATGTGATACCCCATACTTTGCCAAAAGTGCTTCAAAACTCCACTCAATGAAATGGGAACCGCCATCACTAATGAGGATTCTTAGAACGCCAAACTTGGGGAAAATGTTAGTCTTAATAAACTTGGCCACAGTTTTAGCGTCGTTGGTCCTTGTAGCAATGGCTTCCACCCACTTTGAGACTTAATCGACTGCCACTAGGATGTACTTATAGGGGCCTGATGCGGGAAAATGTCCCATGAAGTCTATCCCCCATACGTCAAATAGCTCGACCTCTAGTATCCAAGTTAGTGGATTCTCATGTCTCCAAGTAATGTTGCCTGAACGAATGGCATCCATCACATGCTGTCACATAAGCTTGAACATCTTTGAACATGGTCGGCCAATAGAGGCCACTTTGAAGATTCTTCGCCGTGGTTTTGAACCCTTTTGCATGGCCTCCAGTTGGAAGTGTGTGACATTGGCATATCACATTCTCTATCTCTTCTTCAGGGATGCAGCGTCTAAAGAGGTGGTCACTTCCTTGCTTAAACAAGTAAGGATCATCCCAATAGTACTGTTTTACATCATGGAGAAACTTCTTTTTCTTCTGTGGAGTTAGTCCGTTGGGAATCCGCGAACCAAGGGAATTTTGACCCTCTAATCGCATGAATTGATATTGAAGAAGAAGAAGAAGTAGAAGAGGGACAACGAATTGAATTGGATTGAGCTAGTTCTGGTTCAGAGATCTTACCTGACCAATTCCTCATCGGACTTGAGTGGGTCGTTAACGACCTTGGAGAGGTTATGTGACCCTCGGTAATGACCTCCCGTGGCATGATAGCAATCTCCCCAACTGATGTGTCGATGCTCCTTGGGACTTTGCTCTCATGATCTATGTATTCCAGTCTTGGTGCCTCGTTAACGACCCTGAAGGGGTCGGTGACGAGGGTTTTGTTGAGTTCGACCTCGTTCATCATGAGGTGTTTGTCCGGTCTGGAATCATTTATTGGCACTTCGTTGTTAGATTCAGTGATATGCTCAACTGGTAGCCTGGATAAGTTGTCTGCCACTAGGTTTTCTGCTCCCTTCTTGTCTCTTATTTCATGGTCAAATTCCTGTAATAAGAGCTTCCAACGAAGCAATCTAGGCTTGGCATCCTTTTTGGCCATTAGGTATCTAACAGCCTCATGGTCAGTATAAACAATCACTTTTGATCCAACAAGATAGGACCGGAATTTTTCAAAGGCAAATACCATAGCCAGAAACTCCTTCTCCGTTGTGGTATACTTACTCTGCGCCTCATCCAGCGTCTTACTAGCGTAGTAGATGGCGTGGAGTTTCTTATCCTTCCGTTGTCCCAAAACTGCGCCTACTGCATAGTCACTTGCATCACACATGATCTCAAAGGGGAATGTCCAATTTGGAGACTGCATAATAGGGGCGGACACGAGGGCTGCTCTTAACCTGTAAAAAGCTTCAAGACACTCTGGAGATAGCTCAAACACTACATCTTTCATTAGTAGTTTAGTCAAAGGTTTAGCTATTTTTAAAAAATCCTGAATAAAACGTCTGTAGAATCCAGCATGCCCTAGGAAACTCCTAATGTCTCTTACAGAAGAGGGAGGAGGTAGTTTTTCAATAAGCTCAATTTTTGCTCTGTCTACTTCTATCCCTCTTTTAGAAACAAGGTGTCCTAGTACTATCCCCTCTTGAACCATGAAATGGCATTTTTCCGAATTCAAAACAAGATTGGTTTCTTCACATCTTTTAAGCACACGTGCAAGATTAGCAAGACAAGTATCAAATGAAGAACCATAAACAGAGAAATCATCCATGAAAACCTCTACAATCTCTTCTATCATATCCGAAAAAATGGCCATCATACACCTTTGAAAGGTGGCGGGGGCATTGCAAATCCCAAATGGCATTCTCTTATAAGCAAAGGTTCCATAAGGACACGTAAAGGTAGTCTTCTCCTGATCGTCAAGATGAATGGGAATCTGCCAAAGACCGCTATAGCCATCTAGATAACAAAAATAATCATGCTAGGCTAAGCGTTCTAATACCTGATAAATGAAAGGAAGCGGAAAATGATCTTTTCTAGTGGCACTATTAAGCTTCCTATAATCAATGCACATCCTCCAACTGGTGGTGGTTCTAGTGGGAATAAGCTCTCCCTTTTCGTTTCTATAACAGTCATCCCCCCTTTTATTGGAACTACATGGACCGGACTCACCCATTGGCTGTCCGATATAGGAAATATGATCCCAGCATCAAGTAATTTAATAATTTCTTTTTTAACCACATCCTTCATGTTAGGATTTAATCTACGTTGATGCTCTATGGTGGGTTTATGATTGTCCTCCATGTATATTCTATGCATGCAGAGAGAAGGGGATATGCCTGTTATATCATCAAGGGAGTAGCCTATGGCTTTTCTATGCATTCTAAGTATGCTCAACAGTTTCTCTACTTCCTCATCTTTTAATTTGGCATTAATGATGACTGGTAAAGTAGAATTAGGAACAAGAAATTCATACCTGAGAGAGTCTGGGAGAGGCTTTAGTGTTGGAGAAGGTTTGGCTAGAATGAGAATTGGTTCTTCTGGATCCGTCTTCAACACTTCTTCCAGGTATTTGAATGCTGAGATCTCACAGTCCTCGACCAAAGTCGTTAACGATGCTGATGGGGTCGTTAACGAGCTTGCTTCTTCTGCCAGGAGAATCGGTAGCGAGGTACAGGGGCTCATTACCGAAACTGCAGGGGCTATCTCAGCCCATCTTTGACTGGAGAACTCTCCATGCGACACCAATCTTCCAACAGGGTCCCCACATTCAATGATTTCATTATGGGTGTAGAGCATATTGACTTCGGCTCTATCGGTATCCTTCATAGATTGTTTGAACTGGAATTCCGTCACCTCATCCCCAATTTCGAAAGTTAGGAGTTCCCTCCTAACATCAATTATGGCTCCAGCGGTGGCAAGGAACTACCTCCCTAGAATAATAGGAACTACCGGGTCTTCGGGCATTGCCATGACTATGAAATCATTCGGGACAAAGAATTTGCCCACTTGTACTGGAAAATCTTCTACAATCCCTGTTGGTCTAAATGCAAGAGTCATAGGCCATGTATAGCCGCATGTTGATTGGCTCTAACGGTCTCATGTTAGCTTTTGACCAAATGGAAAGAGGAAGCAAACTGGTACTGGCTCCCAAATCACATAAAGCTTTGAATTTGTGATCGCCTATGCCAATCGTGATGGCAAATCTCCCTGGATATCCAAGCTTTTCTGTTAAAGCTATAGATCGGACTTCGTCCTGCAATTTTGTGATGGATCTTTTCCTGCTAAGAATATCTTTCAAGAAATTTGTGTAATGGCATTTCGCTTAGGGCCTTAGCGAATGGGATGAAAATATTAATGCAATTTTCACGAAACGCTTGAACTTACTCTTAGTAGAGTCCATAGATTTCTTAGTGGGAAATGGAAGAGATTTCACCGTTCTCGGAACCAAGTTAAGCTCGAGATGTGAAAGTACCGGGTCGACACTAGGGTCGTTAGGTGTCCTCGGCGGGTCGTTACCGACCCTGATGGGGTCGTTAACTACCCTAGGATTGAGAGGAAGGCTCGGATTAGAAAACTTACCTGAATTAGGGTCGTTAGGTACCCTCGGAGCCTCGTCACCATGGTACGCTTGTTCGGTAACTACCCTCGCTGGCCCAGTACCGAGATGAACCGTGGCGTCCTCTTCCTTCTTGTCCTTAGCTTGGACTCGCTCCGGTAATGTCTTCCCACTCCTAAGGTGCACCGCTGCTATTTTTCCCCTAGGGTTCTCTTCGGGACGGCCCGGAAGTTGCCCTTGTGGTCTCGGAATCTGTATAGCAAGGTTCCCTAGTTGGGAATCAACATTCTTCTTCCATATATCGAACTCTCCCCATCTTTTATTTTGTTGGTTCAGGTTGGCTTGAACTTCGTTAACCTTGTTAGTCACTCTGTTAAGTCCTTCGTTAACCTTGTTAGGCATGTAGAGAGGTTTCTGGGGCTGTGGAGTTTGCTGGGTTCCATACATGGCATCATAATTGGAGAGCTTATCCAGCAATTTCCATGCAGCCGTAGGGTCCATCTCTATAAAACCGCACGCGGTATGCGTGTTGATGCGGTTCTTGGTCTCTGCGTTGATACCCTGAAAAACGATTTCTTGCAGAACATATAAAGGTTGCCCATGAGTGGTACACTGTCTAAGCATCTCTTTAAATCTTTCCCATGTTTCAACAAAAGTCTCATTAGGCAGCTGGTGATAGGAGGTGATACGTTTTCTCAACTCCGTTGTCTTGGCAGGTGGGAAAAATTTTGTAAGAAATTGATCATACAAGTTTTTCCAAGTCCTGATAGACTTAGGAGGTAAGCTCTCCAACCAGCTCAGGGCCTTTCTAGCAAGAGACAACCTGAAAGCTTTTAACAGAACATATTCATGTAAGACACCTCAGCAGCTATGGTGTCACATAAATCAAGAAAATTTCTAATATGTTCCATAGGGCACTCAGTAGGTTTCCCTTCAAATTGAGCCCGTTTGATCAAGGATATGAATTGAGATTTAATCTCAAAAGTTTTCTATCTCCGGAAGCACAATTGGAGACTCTGGCACCCTCAGTTCTGGATGCATGTATTGTTTGGCATTCCTCGGATAGGCATTCAGCTCTTCCTATAGACGAGCATTGTTAGCTCGTTGACGCGCAACTTTGGCAGCAGCACCTTCCTTCTCGGTTTTCAACGCCTCCATCTGAGTCCGGAGGACTTCCAACTGACGAGCCATCTCTTCAGGTGTGGCCATGGCTCGGTTCTCTCGGCGTCTACGGTGCAGGGAACGTTCAGGTTCTGAGTAGTAACCAGCGTTGTCAAATTCAAGCCTCCGACGTCCTACCAGCATACGCTGAGAAAACAGACAAAGAAAACAAAAATTAAAAACAAAAACAGGGTCGGGCTATTCCCAGACCCACAGATAAACAAACAAACACGTTGATTCCCTGGCAATGGCGCCAATTTGTTGATGAGGGTATTCTAGACAACAAATAAATTTATATCAAGACCCCGCTGAGTATAGCATAGTCAGGATCGTTCCACTGGAAGAAAGGTTGTTTATCTATCGACTACTAAAAATCAAACAGAAGCAATCAAAACACACACAAGCAGCCTCGTTAACGACTTTGTCAAGGTCGTTAACGAACCACCACAAACAACTTAACTAAAACTAACGACCTAGGCAGGTTCGGTACCGAGCCATCGAACTTAGTAACGAATATGATCTTAAGAAAAATCAAATAAAACAAAGATCTAGGACAAGGGTTACCACAACATAGTCATGCACACAAGCTTGTAAGAAGATAAATACAATGCCTTTAAATAGATAGATGCATCAACTTTCATTGACTTAGCAAGTAAATTAATCTACTTTCATAAACCAATTCACTCGATTGCTTGTTTCGGATTTGAAACTTTCGTATTCAAACAATATCAACCTTCAAGTTTATAACTTTCTCTTTCAATCAAGTCAACAATTCAAATTACCTCAACTTTCATCTCGGTATAAGCACAACAAACAATCTCAACAATAGATAAAAGGCATTCAACACATAATCCTACTCACCAAACATGCATAACTATGCCGGGTTTCAACCCCGACCCTAGAAAAGAAGACTACTCACTAATCATGATTAAGAAAAAAATAACTTCAATCAAAGAAAACATTGAAAAAAAAAACACTACTCAAATTAATAAATATCGTCTTATAGAGATTCAGAAGAAAACCCGAGAAAATACAAAACAACGAACCAAAATCACGACTAACGACCTCGATAACTTTCCGAGCTCTCGATCTCCGATCTCGATCCGTCTCTCTCTCTCCCCTTTGACTCTTCTTCCTCTCTTCTCTGATCGATCTCCCCCTCTCATCCATGCTAAATAGAAGGCTATTTATACTAAAAAGGCTAGAAACTAACAAGACCTAAAATACAATATAATAACCCTACAATCATAAAAAGATACTCTACCGACACGGAAATAAATTCCCGCACAGGATCGGTAAGTCACAAAATCAACCTCTCGAATATTCCATCTCGTGGCCTCGTTAACGAGCCCTCACAACCTCGTTAACGAGCCCTCACAGCCTCGTTAACGAGCCTGGGTTTGGCTTCTTCAATACTACTTTACTCCAAAAACTTGAACTTCAACTTCTTTACCTTGTATTCCTCCGTCTTTCATGGTAGCTCTTCAAATTCAGCTCCAAACAACATCATTTCCTTGCTAAAACCTAATAAAAGACACAAAATGGAGTAGCTTCCATACTTTTCACAAAATATGCAAAACTATCCAAAAAATACACAATACTAACCCTAAACTTATCAAAACTAAACCTAACAAACTAAGAAAACCTATCAAAAACTATACCAAAAACACGAACATCATCGGACATGTTGATGGTTTGCTTGTGGATTTAACCAACAAAGTTAGGACAAAAAAGGATGCATACCACTATCTCACGATGCATGCGTAGATAATGAAAATGAATCTCACTTTCCATGCATGATGATAGTATTCAAACTAAACTACTCACTTTCCATTTCCATTTCCATTAGAAGGGCAAATCAGGGGAGATAACATAAAAGCTTAGACAGAAAAAGAGTGTGCAACTCTATCACTAATGCACTTCCAAGTACCACCAATATCTCAAACAAAACTAGTACAATATGAAAAGATCTCGAGATAACAATTGTCAATAGGTACTAGGTACGAAATCTACACAAGCACAGAAATACAAAAGCACATGGCGCCTTCAGAAGCTATGTCCAGCTAAACATGGGACTGAATTTGAATAACATGCATTAAAGCCAATGGAAAACTCTAAGATACACTAACAAAGAGCACCTTAAGATTTCATATCTAAATATTCAACAATAAGTGAGTTTTTGTAATAATCCATTTCTCTGAAGAGGCTACCTTGTAACATTATGCTAATTTCGGAAATGAAACTATTCTTACAGGGGTACTACTATAATGATTGGGGATCAAATGAGAACAATTCTTATCCTAAGAAATGAGAACAACTCTCATCCATTGATTTTGTGAGATTAAGGGTCTAGATGGGCTGCTATTAACACTCACACTCCTCTAATTTTTTAAACCTGGAAGGGTATTTTTGTCATACTCCTCTATTTTTTATACTTTCCAGCCCCTAAACCTACGTGTAGCCGATCTCTCCGACTCTCGTACGTGATTTCAGCCAACCACGATCTCCCATTCGATCTCTCTTTCGATCTCGATCTCCCCTTTGATCGATACTAACTCTTCATCCAAATTGAAGAAATAATGAGTTTAGGTAAGTGATTATGAAGAGTGCTTAAGAAGAGTTTAGGTTGTGGATGCTTTATTGCTTTCAAATAATCCCTAAATTTGTTGTTGTTTAGGGTTCTTTATTGCTTGAGATCATGGAGAAATGTGTTGTACTCTTAGTTATGGGATTGAAAACAAAATTTTATAGAAAAGAATTTAGATTTGTATGCTTATTTGATTGCCCACAAAGTGTTTGATAAAATGTCTCAATTAGCATGTTTTGTTCAAATGTCTTGCAATACTGCTTATACTATTCTAATTAGTGGATATGAAGATAATGTTGACAAATTGCAACACCTTTTTATGTATTGATGATGTTTTAGTGTTCAAATTACCCCTTTGTGGATAAAATGAATGTTTGCATATGATGCTTAGTATGCTTTGTTGGATATGATACTTTTATGTATATGTCTATGCCTAGTTATCCACATTGACTAGTAGGATATTGTTTTGAATAAGCAATTAGTATCCTTTTGACCTTTGTTAGATTGCTTCACTTACAATTCGTATTGTTATTTTATATGAACCGCATTGTTATTTTCAGTGAAATTTCCTGTTTAATATTATAAACCACAATGACAATATTTGTGAACCAACTGAAAAACGGTATTTTGCACAATTTTACTAGATCTCTTCTTTTTCTCCCTTTTTCATTGTAGGTTGTTCATCAAGCTCCGGTCAACCTAATTTGTCTAACTCAAATAATGATGATTGTATTGATGGGATTTAATTGATAGGTCTTGATAATGATGTTAGTGTTGATGGGGTTCCATTGGATGATGATGATGAAACTAGTGATGCCTATATTCTTCAATTATCACAAGATTGTTCTTATCACATTCCCAATTGTTCGGATGAGTATAAACCATACGAAGGTAATATTTTCTCACATTGGATGAAGGCATCTCCTTTTACACGCAATATGCTTCTATTTGTGGTTTTGTTATTCGACATGGTTGTTGTCGTATAGGCTCAACTGATAATACTATAATTCACAAGTATTTATATTGTAATCATCAGGGATTCAAAGATGGGAAACACAAAACGGGCAAACGTAAGAGATCGTCAACTCGAATTGGTTGAGATGCGCAAATTAAGTTCAAATTTATCGGCATGCATGCTTGGTTTAGTGTTCCAGATTTTTGTAGAGAGTCATAGTCACAAGCCTGTAACAAGCAATTTCAAACAATTTTTAAAGTCCAATAGAAAGCTTGATATTGGCATTAAGAACTTCATGTTGAGCTATGAGAAATCTAATATCAGTCCAATGATGAGTCATAAGTTGTAAAACCACCTTGTTGGAGGATATGCAAATGTGGGTGCTTCAGTTGTTGATTTCAAGAACATCAAACGAGATTTGATGGCTCACATTGAGGATTGTGATTCTCAAATGGTTATTAATAGATTCTTGAAAAAAAAGGAGGTGTGTAGTGCTTTTTATTATGCATACGATGTGGATTCTCTTGATCGTTTGACAAGGCTATTATGGGCTGATCCCATTTCTCGAGAGAATTTCTCTTATTTTGGTGAGGTAGTGTCTTTTGATTCTACATACAAGACTAACATGTAATGTTTTGATATCTTAGAATTCATGAACCTTTGACTTATCATTTTTTGCTTTATGAACTTCTTTGTTAAAATTTGTGAACTTCTGTGTTTAAATGCATGAATTGTTATGTTAGTATTTATGAACCGTCAACTTTAAACTTGTACACTAATATTGTATTCTTTTTTTTCTTTTTTTTTTATAATTATGTTTTCTCAATTCACTAGTATTATGTGGTATTTGCTCCCTTTACTGGCCTTGATCATCATAAAAAATGTGTTACATTTGGTACCGGACTTTTGCTCAAGGAAGATATAGAATCCTTTGTTTGGTTGTTTGAACATTTTAAGAAAGCAATGGGGCACAATCCAAGAATTCTTATGACTGATCAGGATGCCGCCGTGAAAGTTGCTATTCATAGGCTGTTTCCTTGGACCCGCCATCCACTTTGAGGCTAGGTGGTTGGAGTTATAAGATATCGCCATTTCTGGATTCCAACTTATTTCAGGGATGAAATGTTTGGTGGATTAGTTAGGACTACTTCCATTTCAGAGGTTCAGAACAGCTTTGCTTTTTCGGCCATTTTACCGACATATATTTTAGGCTTTGTCATTTGGTGATGCATTTTGCGACTGCCATGGAATCCCAAAGACACACTCATGCCAAGTTGACCCATGATTCTACTCATATGGTTCAAGATCTTAAGACACCTCTACAATAAGAGCATCATGCAACTGAAGTTTACACGATTTCTGTTTTTTTAAAGGTCTAGAAGGAGATGTTTTCTGCATGCTTTTCATGTTGCATTGAGACAATAACTCTAGAAAATAGAAGTAAATTTTATGGTATAAAGGAGGATGGCCAGAGTGTAGTTCAAGTTGTTTATGATTTACTGAACAATGATGTTATTTGCGGGTGCCGAATGTTTCAGAAGATCAGTTGACCTTGCCGCCATATGTTTGTGGTTTTCAAGAACCTTGGTATGGAATCGATTTCGACAAAATTCGTCCTTTCACGTTGGACAAAAGCTGCAATTATCAGCCCAGTTTTTACCATTGATGGTGCTATTATTGAACAATCTGTTGCTATTGAGGAAACACAAGCCTTAACTAGTTCAGTGATAACAGACTTTTATAGTTGCTTAGGTATATTAGAAGACCATCCTCAATTCTTGCATGAGTTTTCTTCTGTCATCAAGGAGCAAAAAAAGAAACTCTCATTTGGTAGTAGTTCTTCATATAGTGACAAATCAGTTAATGCTTGGAGTGTGGAGTCATTAGCTGGTATTAGTATACCCAGTGAGATTCATGTACACCAACTTGAACAAGCAAAGAACAAGGGTTCTGGTTCTAACAAGCACATATTGGGTGCTAGGGAGAGTGCAATGTCATCAAGTACAGCTGGACAAGGCATTGTGGAAAATGCGAGAATACGGATGGCCATAATATCCGCACTTCTGCTTGGAAGTGATTCGCTTTATGTGGTCCAAGATTAAACATTAAAGTTGAAGTTCTCTATTTGTCCTTTTTAGTAGTTGTTATGTGTTTTTGGGGATTAAGTTGTGTGCTTTTATGGTACTTTGTGTTTGAGAAATTACTTTGCTACATTGTCATTGCTTTTAAAGTTGTTTTAGACTTTGAAATTTGCCTTTTGATGCTTCTTTATGTTTTATGCTTTGTTTTTTTTTTATAGTTTTTCTACATTGATGCTTTATACTCTTATGGAATCACACATATTTAACCATATGAACCGAATGTTTTGGTTCACAAAATTTATGCATTTCTCTGTTAAATGAAACAAAACATTGAACACTATGAACCTTCTCGTTGAATTCTATGAACCTTCCTATTAAACACATTGAACCGCATAAATACTACTTGTAAAACAGATTGTCAAAGTCCAACTTGAAAGGTTAATGAAGCAAGAATGCTCAACATATAATTTCATTGCAATAATTTGAGCAAAACGAGTATATGCATTTAACAAAATGCACCATATGCAACAAGAAATTAAGGACCAATCTTTACATTGTTTCCTGAAAATGGACCATTTCCATTGCCTAGCATCTGTAGTCATTTCTACTACTTTCAAGTTAGCTATTGATCAATCATTTACCTATAGATTGCTTTTCAAATATCCAAAGTTTCAATACTTCGTAGTATACTAATTGTGCACTCCCAAAAAAAAAAAAACATTTCACTACATCTTACATCTTCTCCTCCTTACTCTTATCCTTGTTGTACTTTTTTATCTCTTCCATTACAAATTTCTTCAATTCAATGATCTCTGATGTGATGATTGCATGCATGTACTTTGTTTTGAGACTCTTAATGCTGCTCTTTGTCGTTTTGCCCCTGAGTTCAGTCTCCCATTCTTCAGTTGCTGAACCTATATACATCTCCATGTGTCTCATGGCAACAACTCTAGAGTCTACCTTTTCACCAAGTTTCTCCCAAGGACTTTGAATTTTTGTTATCTTTGTTTGTTCTTCCTCGATCCTTTAACCTTCACATGCAAAGAGTTTACTCCAAGAAAAGTTTTTACCATTTCCCGCTGAAAGTAAAAAAAAAATACAATGAATATGAACCATTAAAGCGTTACATATGAACCAATATGTGAACGTTTATGAACCTTAAATTCAATACATAACATAGCACTTACCAGCTTGATTGGAATCTCTCCATAACGATCTTGGAACATTTTTTCAGAACTCACACTATCTAGTATTTAAATTGCCGACCTCTTCAAATTAAAGCTCATGACATAATAGTGGTCTTCGGAAAAATGAATAGGGATAAGAATCTACAATTTTCATTTTTAACATTAGTATAAGCTATGCAAAAACCTGGGCTTTCAGAATGCATGAACTTTCACACACAATAGCATGAACCTTACCACACATACTTACCAGTTCAATATCTCTAACTTTTCGTCCCTTTACCACATTCACAGCTTCAGTTAAGTCCTCTTTAAAATCACCCTTGCTTTTCTCACTCCCAAGACTAAGGAACTAAGAAGACGAGAGTTCCCTTTTGATTGGAACTGACGCATGCATGAAAGCGACATCTCATCGTATTTTTAGGGATCTTGTCTTGATAGGACAAAAGGGGGTCTCAGGCTTCACATTTGCAGCAAAACGAAGACGACCATCCAACAATCCAATGTGATCCAAGAGTTAACAATTCAAATTCAAATCAAAGTCACATGTCAACCTTAAGGATAAGACATGGAGAGCAAGGAAAAAAGGGTATTTATGATAAATGCCTCAACCAGATAAGGGTTTCTCATCATGCCTATTTAAGCCCTTCAACAGTGACCTTGCTACTCACGTTTCACAAATCACAAACTACAAACACAAAGAGAGAAGAGCAAAAGAGTTACTCAGGTGAAGACCACCAAGTTGATGAAAAGTCCCCGACGACGAGCTAATCTCAACAACGGTGAAGAGGAGCGAAGGAGTTCCTAGGTCTAGGGGAACTTTGGCGAAGAGACAGAAGAAGAGATAGGTTTGAGTTTTGTTTTGTGTTTGATTGTGAGTATTCACCGGGTTAGGGTTGAGAGAATAAATTAGTGTATCCTAGGTAGAGAGTCCTTTTTGGAATAGAAGTTTGTATTCAACCTTGTAATATGAAGGTACTAAGAAATAAAAAAGGGAACTCATTCAAAAATCCTCCAAGAGGAGGTAGAGGTTTATTGTTTAGTTAGTGTTCGGAACTCATGTTCATTAACACTCGAACAACGTCCTTAGTTTTGATAATGAAAAACACCATGGGAACTAACGCCAATTGCCAAGTATTTCGGCACAAAAGGTTGCACGTCGCAAAGCAAAACACAGAGTTCCCAAAGCACGGGAACCAATGCAACGATGAAAAGAGAGCAACCAACCTAAGAATAGAACATAGTTTCTAAGAGATAGGAACTTAGTGAATCAAAGTTCCCACATGATGGGAGCTGGATGAGAAGAATAAGAATCCCTTGAAGTGAAGAAGAGTTCCTAAGAGAAGAGAATCGATAAGACGAGAGTTCTCTTTGGATTGGAACTGGCGCATGCATGAAAGCGACCTCTCAGTGCATTTTTAGGGATCCTGTCTGTTCTGGACAAAAGAGCGTCTCAGACTTTCAAAGCTTCAGCAGGAGGAAGACAACCATCCAACGGTCTGGAATGATTCGAGAGTAGACAATTCAAATTCAAATAAAAGTCACATGTTGATGTGACTACGCTTCATGAGCCTCATCAAGGCCTTGATGCCCTCGGTACCGAGCCATCCCGTACTGAGCCATCCAACCTCGATTCCACTTAAAGTACTGAGCCATCCAAACTTGGTACCGAGCCACCCAAAATCGGTACCGAACTGCTTGGTGACTCTTTTGCCCACGGTACCGAGCTGCCCAACCTCGGTATCGAGCCACCTGGGCTTGCCGACCGTGCTAACGATACTTGGCCTTATTTAGGGTCCATCACGAGGGCTCGAGCTCATGTCTTGCAAGAAGAGATTCAAGCTGGTCTTTTGATCCATGGAGCGCCGAGCGATTATGAAGAAAACGGGGAGTGCACAATGCTAGTCATCGGGTGCGTCGTGGCCATGCCGGGTTTCTAATTTGTGCCGAGCTTGGCGCCTCTTGCATGTGTTTTCAAGATGCATTGAATGCCGGGTTTCCAGGGATCTTTGGTCTTCATTATTCTTTAATGGTTGGGTAATGAAGAGGCTTGTTTGTTGGCTGAATTTTGGTTAAAAGGGACGCCTTCTCCTATGCTAGATGGACGTGAAAAATGCTTGAAACCCTCATGTCTTGTTTTAGTCTTTTTTTTTGACTTTGGTTTGGCAGTTAGCCTTTTAATAAAGTTGTTTGATGTTCTTTGTTTTCAATCTTGATTCATGAGTAATTTCGAATCAACCCTCGAGATTCAAGAGCAAGGTGCGTCACATCCTTGTCCTTGAATCTCATTGATGAGTTTCGAGCATGGTGAGTCATATCCACCCCCTAAACTCATCAATATCCAACAACCTCGTTTTCCATCTTCCATTTCTGGTTTTCGAATCATCCACACGTCCCCCCATATCCATTTCCAAGGAACACCATCCGTTCCCTTGGCAAGAAGAGAGCGTCCAAAGTGACCTTGCACCGGCTTCATCGATTCGATCCTTATCATGTGATATCAGAGCCACGTAAAGTACACCTATTTTCTCTCTTCTTAGATCTGAAATTTGCTTGAATTTTGCAAGTGTTCCCCTTCATGAAAACGTTCCACAAAACCCCTTTCAATACCGACTCCTAAAACTCGTTACCGACTTTGTTAGCTTGTGTTGTTTTGTATTTTTGAACCTTGTATGCTTAGATCTACCATTGGGTATGACCAAAAATGGTTTGTTTGGTTATCCAAAGGTTGAATAAGCTTATCGCTCTTTTCTTGAATTGAATTAAAGGCGAAAAATAGAAAGAATCACCCTTTGACCTTTCAAATACCTCGTCTTTAATTGCAATCTCTTGGCTGAATTTTTGCCTTCCACTCCATGAAAATTTCGAGCATGTGTGGCTTTGAATAAGACTAAAATCAAGCTTACAATATTGTGTACTAACTCGGGTTAGTATATGGGAAAAGTATCAAGCCGCATAAAAAAAATAAAGTAACACTGAGTAGAGATGTAAGTCATAT
This sequence comes from Fallopia convolvulus, assembly GCA_964016875.1. NCBI lineage: Eukaryota > Viridiplantae > Streptophyta > Magnoliopsida > Caryophyllales > Polygonaceae > Fallopia > Fallopia convolvulus. The sequence goes on from OZ024719.1 coordinate 31,274,779, forward strand.
TTTTTGTTGTTGAAGCTTTGTGAGCTTGATTGTAATGGGCTGAAAATTGTGCCTTAAAAGTTAAAAATTCGGACTCGGAAAGGAAAAGAAGTTGGGCTAGAAAAACCTTGCCGACGGTGAAAGCTAATAAGGGGCCGGGCACAAAATAAGTTGGACTCCGTGAGAAAGAAATTTCGAAAAAGGTCCTATATTTGTCTAAGCTCTTTTGTTTATCTTTTTCTTTGTAACTTGGTATCTAGTAGCTTCCTAAATTCGAGTGGTTGACAAAATTGTTGCTTGGTTTGCATTGCCATTTCTTGTGCCTTTTCTTTGAACCATTTCCTAGTTATACTCCACCAAAGTCCTAGCACTTGGAAGTTTGAAATTTTTCGAGTCTAAGTTGAGAATTGGTTGTGTGTGGCTCAAAGTACTACTTGCTTGTCGGATTTAACTTGTTTGGTGAAGTTTGTGCAAGATGTCGGATGCAAGGAATGATGGCTCACTTCGGGATGCTAATTCAGATTAATCCGGGGCTTCTATGCTACAATCAATGCAACAAGATCTTCGCTCATTTTGTAGTAGGTTTGACGACATCGAGCAAAGGTTGTCTAGGCACGATGAACTTTTCCAAGCTGCGTGGCCACCTCAGTCCGCTCTCTTTGATGAGCACCAACAAGGGGAGCGCCGCCAAGGAATCAAACTCCAAATCCAAACTTTTTCCAGAACCACCGGTCCCAACGCATGCCTCAATTGGATAACCGAGACCGAGACCGTGTTTGATTACTATGGCTATGAAGATGAGAAAAGAATAGTAGTCACCACCGTCCACTTCACCGAATTTGCTTACCATTGGTGGATACAAGACAAGGTGGCTCAACAACGTGATGGACTCTAACCGATCCGAACTTGGAGAGAGCATAGGCGTGCCCTTGAAGAGCGCTTTGTCCCACTAGGCTCTGCCGAGAGGATCCATTCCAAACCCTCGGTACCAAGCTCCAAAACATCGGTGCCAAGATCCAAACCGGGGCACAACTCTTTGGTACCAAGCGTCAACCAAGTGGAGCCTATCATCCAAGAAGTTATGGAGTCATCTTCTCCTAAATTCAAGGTTCACCCTACCATTATTCCTAGTTCCATTCATTATTTGGCTACTCCATGACTGGATGCTTTCCCTATGGTGCCCTCCAGTGTTCCTTTTCTATGTCATGAGGAGTATCACACCGAGAAAGAAGAGAAAGAAATCACCAAGGCAAGTTGCTCTAGGGGAGAGTATATCTTAACCCTACTTTTTCTATCTTCTCTTCTTTGCATAATGCTAGATCTTCATGCTTCCATTATACATTTCCTTATGAGGAAACTTTTGTAATTAAGGATCATGTGTGTGAGTTTGAGCATATGTGCCATCTAGTTACTTCATATAGAACTAGGTCTTCATGTGTGCAGTTTTTCTCTTTTTCTCAATTTTTGCAAAGTAGGAAAAGGTTTGTGATGTGTCTTCAAGTGTATTATGTGTATTTCATGTTCTACACTTAAGCATATCTTTAGGCTCAAGTTGGGAAAAACATGTGCTTGGAACGAGGTTTTCCTATGATTATACTTGTTTATGATCCTCACCTTCTTCTACGTATAGTTTTGTGTGCATTTCAGATTTTCACATGGAAGTGCACTTGGATTCCAGGACGAATCCTTTTTAAAGGGAGGGAGGAGGATGTGACTACGCCATCAAGCTACGGTGTGCACGGGTTATTTAACGTTGCCGACCTTTCTCCTTATTTTCTTGACGATGATGATGGGATGCAGGATGAAGGTTCGTGGACGAACCCTTTTCAAGAGGGGGAGGATTATGTGACTACACTTCACGAGCCTCATCAAGGCCTTGACGCCTTCGGTACCGAGCCATCCAATACCGAGCCATCCAACCTCGATTCCACTCATAGGACTCAGCCATCCAATCTTGGTACCGATCCACTCAACCTCGGTACCGAACTGCCTGGCTACTCTTTTGCCCATGATACCAAGCTTCCCAACCTTGGTACCGAGCCACCTGGGCACGCCGATCGCGCCAACGATACTTGGCCTTATTTAGGGCGGATCACGAGGGCTCGACCTCATATCGTTGAAGAAGAGCTTCAAACTGGTCTTTTGATCCATGGAGCGTCGAGCGATTATGAAGACGACGGGGAGTGCACGTTGCTAGTCACCGGGTGCGTCATGGCCATGCCGAGTTTCTAATTTGCGTCGAGCATGGCGCATCTTGCGTGCCTTTTCAAGATGCATTGAATGTCGGGTATCCAAGGGTCTTTGGTCTTTATTATTGTTTAATGGTTTGGTAATGAAGAGGCTTGTTTGTTAGCTGAATTTTGGTTAAAAGGGATGCCTTCTCCTATGCTAGATAGACTTGAAAAATGCTTGAAACTCATTTCTTGTTTTAGTCTTGTTTTTCGACTTTTGTTTGGCAATTAGCCTTTTAATAAAGTTGTTTGATGTTCTTTGTTTTCAATCTTGATTCATTAGTAATATCGGATCAACCCTCGAGATCCAACGGCAATGTGCATCACATCTTTGTCCTTGAATCTCATTGATGAGTTTCGAGCATGGTGAGTCATATCCACCCCCTAAACCTTAAGAATCATACTTGGAGAGCAAGGCAAAAAGGGTATTTAGGACAAATATCTCTAGTGGATAAGAGTTTCTCATCATGCCTATTGAAACCCTTCAATAGTCACCTTATTGCTCACTTTTCACAATCATCAAATCCAAACACTAAGAGAGTAGAGCTGAAGAAGCCACTCAGGTGAAGATCGTCAAGTTGGTGAAAAGTCCCCGGCGCCGAGCTAATCTCGACAACGGTGTAGGAGAAAGAAAGAGTTCCTAGGTCTAGGGGAACTCTTGTGAAGAGACAGAAGAGAGAGAGGTTTGAGTTTTGCTTTGTCTTTTATTATGAGCATTCACTATGTTAGGGTCGAGAGAATACATTAGTGTTGCCTAGGGAGAGAGTCATTGTAGGAACATACAAGTTTTTATTCTTCCTTGTAATCTAAAAGGAACTAAGCTATAAATAAAAGGTAACTCATTTGAAAATCCTCCAAGCAAAAGTAGAGGTTTACTCACGCGATTAGTTGATCGTTGCGCGGTTCCTCTATAAGGGAACTGTCTCTATTGTTTTATTTACCTGCATACTTACTCATTCTTCTGCTTGTGGGAACTGTTCGATAAAGTTCCCATAACTAATTTTGACTAACCAATGATCCAACAATTGGTATTAGAGTAGGCGTTCTAGATCTTGGTTAGTCCTTGCAGGTACTATGAAAAATGACTCAAGAACTCACGAAGATTGGACATGGGAACAACAAACCTCCTAGACTCATCGTCGGACGCTTCGAGAACTGGAAACTCAAGATGAGAGACTGGATGAAGAGTCATGACTACCAAGCGTTGTGTGTCATAGAACGTGGGAACTTCAAGGTGAATGCAACTATTCGGAATGACCTGTCTAAATGGGGTCCCATCGAATAGCAATGAATGGAGGCCAACTACAAGGCACAAATGTATCTCAACAATGCCATGTGTGAGCAAGACAGTGACCGAGTGGCTAACTTGGAAACATCCAAGGAAATGTGGGAAGCTATTCAATAGATGCACATTGGGAGTTCCGTTTTGAGGGAAGATCACCAAGTGAATGCCATAAGGGATTTTTTCAACTTCAGAATGACCATGGGTGAATCGATTGATAGCTATCAATCACGCTTCGAGTCCCTCTGCTCAAAGCTAGCAACCCTCGGAATCACCAAGCTAGAGATCTCCGGCAAAATGAAGGTGCAATATCTATTCAATGGGCTGACGGCTGAGTGGGCAAATGAACGAACTATGTTCAAGAAGAATCCTGAGAATAGGAACTTGATGCTTCACCAAATGTTTGGTAAGCACATTGGTCACTAAAAGAGAAAGCAAGAAGATAAGCAACAAGAGATGGAAACGAGAGGCATAGCTCTCAAACTGGAGAAGGTCCTCAAATGTGTTCAGGAACAGTGTGAAGAATCAGAGGAAGATAAGGAAAAGGAACTTGTACTTATCACAAAAGCACTTAGGAACTTCTACAAGAAAGGGAAGTTTAAAGGGAACTCCAGTAGAGAAAGAAGGAACTACGAGTCCGACAAAAACTACGAGGACAAAGGTAAAGACGTTGCGGATGCCACTTGCTACTGGTGCTTCAAGAAAGGGCACTTTGCCAGAAGTTGTCCCCAGGGAACAGGGGAGCAAAGTTTTTGTCTACAGCAAGAAAAAGGCATACATCGCAACTTCGGCTGACTCCGATGCTGAAGAAGAGACAAAGCCAAGGATAACATCAGAAAGTTGTGTGATGGCCATAGAGGAGACCATTGGGGAACAACCTAGTGAGGTAAATCCTGAAACTCATCTCAACTCTTTATCTCAATATGAAAAACCTAAACTGTTAAAACTATTGACCAAGATGTTCGATGATAACATCAAAATGAGAAATCAACTTCATCAATCGGAGTATTTGCTTTTAAGAAAACTGGAAACCGGTTCAAAATTTAATGAGATAGTTACAAAGCTAATTTCCTCTGCTAATGTAGTTACTCTTCTTAAAAGGGAACTCAACTACATCAAAATTGAAAGAGACAACTTGTTTAAGACCTTGTGTGAAAATAAAGAATGTCTAGATAAATCCGTTCACCAAGACAAAGTTTTAAAAGAAAATGAGACCCTTAGGAGAGAGATCTTCAACCAAGAAATGTTCCTTAGTGAAGAGCTCAATTCTAAGATAGTTGAGAGAAACCTAGGTGTCTGCATCCTTTGTGATAAAGTCAGACCAATAAAATGGATGACCAATATAGGGTATGAAGTGGGATCATCAAAGGTTGGGAACCCTTCTCTACTAGAGAAAAAGAAAAATGAGTGTAGGGACATCGACCTTGAAAGCCAAAAGCTTAACATCGCTCAATTAGAGAAAAGGATCGGTGTACATGAAAGAGAGAGAACGGAAACAATAAACATCACACCAGGAAGCCCAACAAAAAAAAGAGTCTTAGGTTAAGCAAGGGAAATGGATCTAGAGTCGACAAAGCATGCTGGAATTGTACAGCCTATGGGAACCTTTCTATGAACTCCTTGTCTAGCCATAGGAACTATGATCTCATATGTGACCTAATAGAATTGTTAGATAATATTAATCCGGAAACTTGTTTTGATCCATTAAGAGAGATCCTGCCTCGGTCCCTAAGTCTAACTAGTTTTGCAGGTGGTAGTGAGGGGGGTTTCAAGTGGATCATCATCAAGTAATTGTTGCAACCACATGACCAAGAAGAAGAAAAATAACCCCACCTTATTACGTATAGAAAGTCGATGGAGACCACCTATTCCTCGACTTAAAGAACAAGGGAACAAGGCCTAACAATGTTGATCAAGTTAATATTGGTTCCTCAGGTGAAAAGGAAATCTGATTAAAGAGACTGTAACTCACTAGAGCAAATCAGGAAATGTCTGAAAGAACTTCTTACTAAACCAACCCAGGATCGATCAAGAAGGGAAATGAAGGAAATAATGAAGTGGCACTTGCAAACTAAAGGTCACGACAAAGGTATGAAAGTCAACTCCTTGGTCTAAAAGCTTAATTAACATGAAATATTCATGACTCTCTTAATAGAACCTTTGTGGAAGCATGTAGGATTGAAAGTTAGATAGTGGATGCTTCATCTATGCATGGGATGGATATCTCTTCAAGCATGCTCGAATGCTTTTAGAGATCATAGCTTTGAAATAAACAAGTCCCTATTTATTATTTCTCTTATGATTGGTTAGTCAAGTGTTGAGCATAATGAATGAGAACTTAATAGGAACTCGCATGCATCCTAACTGTTTTTTGCTAAGTCTAAGGCAAAAGTTGTACTCGGAGGAAATTCTTTATTTTTTGCCCAAAAAGATCAACATGAGTTCCTTCTAACCCGCATTACAAGCCACAATGATAGTTGATCATAAGCTTACCTAGAGCCATGGACTAGACAAACTCAACCCATGAACCTCTCTTCAATTCCTCCTTCGGGTTGAAATTGTATGAGTCCTTTGTGTTCCCATCCCTCTCAACAAAAGTGAAAAAAACATGAGTTCCCTTCACCACTCTATTCAAACAATCCTTCGTGCAAGATCATGGGATCCTGTGAGTAGAATGAGCCGAGTCGTCTGATGAACGCATGCAATTTTGTCTTGGGAACACAAATGGATCTTGTCAGAGCAATTAATGAAGAATAATGTGTGAGAGCCAAGCGTCCTCGAGTTTAATGAATTGCCAACACGTGTCAACGACTATAGAGTAAAATTCAGAGAAAGAAAAATGCCAAGGGCCTTTTGAATACAAAACGGGAAAAGGAGGAAAGGACGATTGTACCCTTGTGAGGAAAATCCCTTATATTCTGGCTTTTTCCCAAACTAGAACCTTTCTTCAACCTCTACTACATCGTCTTGCCCCAAATCTCCTAAACTTTCTACTCCAGAAAAACTCCGAACTCACAAATGGTTGCCAAATGATCCTCCTCTTCCAAAGATTACAAATTCAAGGCCACTCCTTAAGCAGTCCAAGCCTACAATTCCTTACCACCGCCCCTGGAACACGGACTTCAGCTTGGGTTGAAAAGAAATCCCGCTACTCTTTGTCAATCTCTGACCTAGGTTGAACTTCAAACCCCAGATCCAGTTCAATGAGCCACTCTCAGATCCATGATCGACAAATTTGTTCGTCCTCACCTCTATAATGGGATCAACTATGTCGTGCCCATCTCCCAGCTGGAAATGACCTTCCTTGCAGATAATCCTCCTCACACACTTCCACCACTACCTCCGAGAAAATGCTACACTATGTATGCACCCAAACCCTCTCCCACCACAAAATCTTCGTCCTCCACGTCTTCAAGAGCTACAATTGTAGACCACTTTCCAGACGCCGCTCCAATTGCCAAACAGAAATTAATGGTCTCAACTTCTCAAAACCCTAAGTCATCGCTTCCTTCTAGATCTGTCAAAACTTGACCCGACCCGAAAAACCGACCCGACCCGCCCGAAGTTTTTTGGGTTTAAACCCGACCCAAAAATAAATGGGTCAAGACTAACTCGAACCCGATCGACCCGAAAAAAACTGGGATGGGTCATCAACCCGTTGGGTTGACCCGGCCAACCCGGTAAAGTATTATTTCAATTAAAAATTCAATATTTTATTATAAATTTTGTATAAAATTATTATTTTATTATTATTGAATAATATTTTATATAATATAATATTAATTATTTTAATAAATATAAACATAAAGGTTAACAAAATTGACGATCATGACCCGTTGGGTCAACCCGAACCCGTACCAAACCCGTAACAACCCGAACCATATGAACCCGAAAATTTTATGACCCGATGACCCGTGACCCATTTTGACCCGAACCCGATTGACCCGAACCCGAACCCGAACCGCCCGACCCATTTGACAGGTCTACTTCCTGCACCCACTCCACAAACTCCGACAATTTCCTCTTCACCTTCCTCTCCTAAGCCAAATTCCTCCACTTCTAAGGAAATTGACCTCTCTTCTACCTCCCTCACCGCTCTCAAAACTCCCTCTCCTCAAAAATCCAAGACCCCAATTACTCCCACAATGGAAATTCTTCCTTCTCCCTCACCAACCCAACCTATCGATCTTGAAGATAGTGACGAAGAAGATGAACACATCGGGGCTCTCATCGGTATGCACCCTATCTTACTCTCCTGGAACCTTCAAGAGACGGACAACCAAGAGGATCGAGACTCGATGGCCGATTTGGAAAAGGAATTGAACCAGGATGACTCTCTAAACATCCTCGAAAATCAATTCGACTCATCAGTTAAGAGAAGGGATCATCAAACCTCGGAGCCTCGTAATCAAGAAGTAACCCTCAGGCCATGAAAAGGGTGATGAGCAGTTTGATGAAGCTAATGCTGAGGGGAACAAGAATGGAAATGAAGATAGAGAGGACAATGATAAGTCTAATGAAGAAGGTCTCTCCTTGTTTGACAAAGGAGAAGAAGTTGAAGAAAAAGAAAAAGAAGAGAAAGAAGAAGAAGAAGAAGAAGAAGAAGAAGAAGAAGAAGAAGAAGAAGAAGAAGAAGAAGAAGGAAACAAAGGAGATCGAGGAGCAGCCACTGCTACAGTTGAAAAGAATGACGCAATAGGGAACAGCGCTGCAAACCTTGCTAAGGACAACACTGGAATGGAAAACAAAACCTTGGCAATATTTGGCGCTAAAAGTTCCATGTCTGCTTCCATCAAGAACCTCCTCACTAGAGCCCTCAATCCTTCTGCTCTTCCTCCACCAGAGAAACACAAGAAAAAGAGAGAAGGGGGAAGGGAAAAGAACTAGCAGTTATAGAGCCTCCCTCCAAACGTCCACGCAGAGAAGATGCATAGGCAATTATTCCTATTGAAACACAGCTAGTGGCTGGAAAGGAACATAAGGTTCCCAAGGAGCGAAAGGTAATCGCTCCCATGATCCTCAATCCCCAAACTCTTGGTGAACATGCCTTAGGGGATCTTTGGGAACTAATTCAGGGTCAAAAGTGGGAGCCGATCTGCAGTGCAACAATAAAGGTTGACCTTGGCCAAATACGAGCCTTTTACGACTCGTTCAAACTGTCTAGAGACAAGGAACAGGGCATTTGCATAATCAAGGGATCTTCGTTTGCCTTCACTGTGGATCAGCTAGCAAGGGCACTCAATGTTCCTAACAAAGGCTTGGGAACTTTGCCTTGGAAGGTCAGGGGAACACACGACAGAGATGCTCTTCTAGATAGGATATATGAGGGATGTGTTCCAGCTAAGGGAGCTGCCACACTTACACATGGGCTGTCTCTACTCGAAAAGCGCCTATGAACCTGCCTCAACTAGCCCTAGGACACATGTCTGGCCAAACTTGTCGAGCTTAGGGAAAACAAGACCATGTGATCGTGCATTCCTATTTTTGCTCCCTAGCCTCCTCCCCCCTCCCTCAAAATGATTTGTTGTGTTTTTGGTTCCTTGTTGTATCAATATTGCCTAAGTAAACAAGTTTTTAGTTTGAATGTGTGTTCCTATTGCTAAACTATTCTTTTATTAATCCTCAACCTTGTCGATGATACCAAAAGGGGGATCAATTTCATAAAATCTGCTAAGTAGGAACTGCATAACCACACAAGTGGAACTCCCCTCTATATGTTCTCACACTAAGGGGGAACATGCATGAACTTGTTCAAGTTTATGCTCATTTTATTATGGGTTTGTCATCATCAAAAAGGGGGAAATTGTTGAGTAAGTGTTAGGAACTCACATTCATTAACACTGGAACAACGTCCTCAGTTTTATAAATGACAAACACCATGGGAACTAAGGCCAATTGCCAAGTATTTCAGCACAACAAGTTGAGAGTCGCAAAGAAAAACACAAAGTTCCCAAAGCACGAGAACCAATGCAACAAGGAAAAGAGAGCGACCAACCTCATAAGAAAATAGAGTTCCTAAGAGATAGGAACTCGGTGAACAAAAGTTCCCACATGATGGGAGTTGGATGAGAAGAACAAGAATCCATCAAATTCAGGAAGAGTTCCCAAGACAAGGGAAACGAGAAGAAGAGAGCTCCCTTTGGATGGGAACTAGCGCATGCGTGAAAGCGATATCTCAACGCATTTTTAGGGATCATGTTTGTTCCGGACAAAAGGGTGTCTTAGACTTTCAGAGCTTCAGCATGATGAAGACGACCATCCAACGATCCAGAATGATTTAAGAGTTGACAATTCAAATTCAAATCAAAGTCACATGTCAACCTTAAGAATCATACTTGGAGAGCAAGGCAAAAAGGGTATTTAGGACAAATATCTCTAGTGGATAAGGGTTTCTCATCACACCTATTTAAACCTTTCAATAGTCACCTTGTTGCTCACTTTTCACAATCATCAAATCCAAAGACTAAGAGCGTAGAGCTGAAGAAGCCACTCAAGTGAAGATTGTCAAGATGGTGAAAAGTCCTCACCGCCGAGCTAATCTCGACGACGGTGTAGGAAAACGAAAGAGTTCCTAGGTCTTTTATTGTGAGCGTTCACCATGTTAGGGTCGAGAGAATACATTAGTGTTGCCTAGGCAAAGAGTCCTTGTAGGAACAGAGAAGTTTGTATTCTTCCTTGTAATTTGAGGGAACTAACAATAAAGAAAAGGTAACACATTCGAAAATCCTCCAAGCGGAGGTAGAGGTTTACTCATGCGATTAGTTGATCGTTGTGGGGTTCCTCTATAAGGGAATTGTCTCTGTTGTTATATTTACCTGCATACTTACTCTTTCCGCTACCTGTGGGAACTGTTCGATACAATTTCCATAACTGATTTCGACTAAGCTACGATCTAACATTTACTCACGTGATTAGTTGATCATCGTGGGGTTCCTTTGTAAGGAAACTGTCTCTATTATTTTTACTTACCTGCAAGTTTTATTTATTCCACTACGTGTGGGAATTGTTTGATATAGTTCCCATAATTGTTTATGATTAACCTTTGATCCAACAATTCAAACGTTTATGGGAACTATATTGGCATGTTCCCACACACGACGATCAACTAATCGCACATGTAAACCTCTACCTCCTCTTGGAGGATTTTCAATGAGTTCCCTTTTCTTTTATTGATTAGTTCCCTTCAGTGTTTACAAGGCAGTTTCATTGGACTCTCTCCCTAGGGAACACTATTGTACTCTCTCAACCTAGCATTGGTGAACCCTCACAATCAAAACCAAAAGAAAGCTCAAACCTCACAACCTTCTGTCTATGCAACCTAGTTCCATTGGATTTGGGAACTTCGTTCTTTCTCCTTTCAAGGTCTTCGAGTTGAGCTCGCCGTCGGGCACTTTTCACCACTTGAATGGTCTTCTCATATAAGCTCTCTAGCTCTCTCTCAAGGTCACTATTTAAGGGTATATATAGGAGTGATATTCAACCATAATCCATTTGAGGCATTTTTCCTAAATATGCCCTTTTTTCCTTGATCCTTAAAGTTGAAAAATGACTTTGTTTCACTTTGAAACTTGTCAACTCTTGGATCATATCGGACCGTTGGATGGTTTTTTTAACTTGTCACACAATCTGAAGCTGTCTGGTACACTGAGAAGCTCTTTTGTCTGTTTCGACAGGATCCCTTGATTTGTGCTGAGATGTCGCTTTCACGCACGTCGGTTCCCATACAAAGGAAACTCTCATCTTCTTAGTTCCATTGACTAGGGAACTCTCTTGAGTTGAGGGAATCATGTTCTCTCCTTATCTAGTTCCCAATTCGTGGGTACTTTGGTTCAATCAGTTCCTACTCCTTCGGAACTGTGGTTGGTCACATCTTAATCGAGTTCCCTTGATATGGGAACTTTCGTTACCTCAGTTCCCATGCCATGGTAACTTTTTTCTCCGCATCTTTGATCAATGATGCCCAACCTATATACTTAGAAATACTTGGCAAAGAGCATTAGTTCTTATGGCATTTGTCATTATCAAAACTGAGGACGTTGTTCTAGGGTTAATGAACTTGAGTTTCTATCACCGAATCAACAATTTTCCCCTATTTGATGATGACAAACTGATAATAAAATGACAAGTATTTCAACGATGTAATGCATGCTAGTTCCCCTCAATGTGACAACATTTAGCAGGAAGTTCCACTATTATGGTTATTTAGTGCCTACTTAGTAGATTTTAGTGAGATAGTTCCCCTTAGCAAGGTCCTTCTATGATAACATATAAATAACTCATCTCACACATTTTATCCTTCGCCTTTTCACCATCATCGAAAAGTTTGAGCATGAACAAGATACAAAGTATAGAAACACACATTCAAACTAAAATTCTGATTTATTGCCTAGACAAAATGTTGTTGTACATAACGGAACTTAAACAAAAAGGTACATCTTTGAGAGGGGAGAGTGGGGAAATGAATAAGAAAGGGGAGCAAGATCACAAGGGCCTTCGTTTGAGCAATGCGATGACACGTTCTAAATGATTGTGAATTCAAAGAAGGACCTTGTAGTTCTTGTCCTTAGATTCCTAGAAGTCATGGGATCCTTCATCCGGGGGAGCATTGAGTAAGGAAACTTGAGACTCTTCAGCAGACTTTGAATGGCGGAGTTTCTGGATTTTATCAATGTTTGACTCCATGCCAAAGAGTTCCTCTGCTTCTTCCTTTTCCTCACAAAGGTCCTCTATGCTTAGCATCTTTTTGACGAGAAGAGGATAGGGAAGAGAATAGGTTGAGGGCCCTCCACACAGGGCCATGTACCCTAGTGTAATGCCTGGCAAGTTAATGGGATTACGCCTTAGGAATAGGTCGAGGAGGATGGTGTCCCCGATGTTTAGCTCGTTCTGTTTCTCTTGTCGTGGGGTAACATTCCTGATGATGAATTAGTGTGCAAGTTTCGGAGTTCCCTTAGCTAGAACTCGTCCCTTATAAACTCTATTGAGGATTGCTTCCTTGTCATGTGATCTCCATTTCTTCCTTAGTAGATTTCCCAAGCCAACAATTGGTACTTTGTGAAGTCGAGACATTTGGCTCTCGGAGAATGGGAACTCTCCGCCTTGTAGCTTGAAGACGTTTGATGTGCGTTGTCTTATCCATGGAACATAGACATGCTTGGCTCATAAACATTCTTCCTCATTAATCAATCTGACACATCTGTTTGGCTTCCCAAGACTATAACATCCCTATTTTGCTACGATGGGTATTACCGCCAATGACCTCGGATTTTACCATCTAAAGTCACCCAAGGCTTTAAAAAATTTAATTAAACATAATTAATAGACAATGAATTAATAGGGGAAATTTATTCATTAATAAGAACATTCGTTCATTACAATGGTAGTTGTTTTACAAAGAATATAGCTGCAGAAAATTAAGCCCATACTATATAAAAGGGTTGAAAAGACATATTGAAAATGCAAGTACATTTCCCCAAGACAACTCATATGATGATGACTTGCTTCGCTTAAAATGGAAGAGCTGATGCACCAATTTTTGAATGCTTTGCTCAAAACAAATTCCTTCCTTCCGTCAACATCGTCCTGCCTTTATTTTCTATCCATTGATAAAATTTCTTAAGCATTCTAGCCTTCATATTGAACCTTATGGCAAATCCACTAAAGTCTGATATTTTCGCAAAGGGCGAGAAATACCAGGCAAAAATGCGGAAAACAAACGGAATTAGTCTAAGGAGACTAAGCAAGTGAGAATGGAAATTCTCAAGGGTAGGGGTTAGTAATATTATTTCATCTATAAGATAACGGGGAAGATTTATTGAAGTGTAACAATGTCTTTGTGGAGCTTATAAGAGTGGAAACTAGTTTATCTCGAAGAGAGATAAACTATTTTACGAGAAGAAGGATACTACATGATTGTAGTTCCTCTTAAAATACGAATATTTTTAGGAACATTTTATTACACATTAAGTTTTATAAAAGCCTCTCGTACTCTTATCGGACCTCAACCAAGCTCATCTTATTCGGAGCTCCAGATCAAGGAGGTGGCACGAAGGCTCTTAAGTACCAAGTCCACCTAGACAAGCCGGAATAAGCATCCAAACTGAAAAAAAACGATCGTCAAAATCCGGGAGCAAGAATGGACTTTCCAAGTTGTACTCGATCCATCTCGGTTTCTAGACGTGGTGCACTATGCACTTATCTTTTATCTTTCTTATGTCATAAAATGTTGCATTTAGTTGACGATTTCTAGATGTGGTGGATGGAAAGGCCAATCCATATAAAGGAAACAAAAGAATTTCAGGCCTCTTTCATCCCGAGTATACAAGTCTCTTTCATCCTGGATGTTCAAGCCTTTTCCATCCTGAGTGTTCAAGCCTCTTTCATCATGAGGATATAAGGCCCCTTTCATCTCGAGTATATAGGTATCTTTCACCCTATAGGCATCTAGTTAGTGCACAATATCGCCTATGCTAATCCATAACAAATCTCGAAAAGAGATTGAAAAAAGCAAGGCCACAAATCATCCGTCATAAAATTCAGTACTAGCGTAGTACGAATAATAACAACGATATATCGTTATTTCTAAGCAAATGAATAAACCTAAGTTCATTCATTTTAACAAACAAGTAGTTTCCAACATAGAAGAATTTTCTTAACGGAAACGATATATATAAAATGGTTACAAAGGAGAATATCCACTTGCCTTGAAACGTGTTCGGACTTTTCACAAGGCTCGGAAAAATTCGACGGACTTAGTCAGCTCGAAAGCATTGACCTAGCATTTCGAGAGATAAGGAGCGAATATAAATTACAATTCTTATCTCATTTATTAAAGTAACCTTTTCTCTTATCTTTTTCCTTTAACTAAGAGAAACAGATTATACTCTAAAGTATTTATTTAATAATTTAGGTGGAAGTTTTAAACAATAATAATCCTTGATTATTATTTTCAATTAGATGTTTTAAAATAACTTTTATAAAAAAAACTTATACTCATTTAAAGGTTCATGCAAATGTTGGAATAAATTCAAGAAATTACTTTTTATAACCCACTAGCAATATTTATTCAATTTACTTAAATAAATATTATTCTCATGAGTAATATTATTTCTACAGATCCATTAAATTTATAAAAATTATAATAAGGTCTAAGTTGACATGCATGGTATTTCTTATTAATAAAACCCTAATTATATTTATTTCCTTTGTTTCAAGGTACTTCTTTTATAATAAGGAAAAAGATGCCTAAGTTAATATCATTCTTATGAATAATAAAATTCTATGAATTCATATACGATTTATTAAAATCATATTTCTCCTAGATGCTCATGCAAAGTGAATTTAATCACATAAATTCCTTTTTAAAACCCACATGCAATATATATTCAATTTAATTAAATAAATATTATTTAATGTGAATTATTTTATAAAAAATATACTAACTAAAATACGAATCAGGAAGTTATACCGAGAGATAACGTGACGGAAATGGGCACGCAAAACGAGGTGGGTCGGCCCACACCTCTTTTCTTTTATTCTAAGAGAAAGAAAAACAGTACAACAAGCCATGTTCTTCAGTGAATTGCATCATCGGGTGTGGCCACTGGTGCGTTTCAAGTGACAGTTGTTAGCTGGACACCCCCTCTACCAACTGTCAGCAATGGCTCGGGCTATGGCGGCCTGAAGACGGCGTACAATGGTCGGGAAATCTCTTCGTGGCCAGCCCATTCTCTTAGAGTCGGTGCATGTCGGCAATGGTGTAGGAAAAGGATGTGTAAAGAAGGCGTACGAGCTTGGAGAAAATCGCTCGTCACCGGCCCGGAAAACACGAAGCTGCACATAGTCGACTGGTTTAGCTTCATTGTTTGCTCGATTTTTGTGGTGTTTGTGCTCAATTGATTGAGGGGTTTTGTAGGAATTCATTCGTATAGATTTAGGGATTTGAATCATAAAATTTGGTGGAGAAACAAACTTCGAATCGATTTTTGAAAATCATGCAAAACTAGGGGTTTCTTGGGTGAATTTTTAGAAAAATCAGATTTGGGAAATAATTCAAATCTGGGATTTTGAGGCTTGCGATGGGAAAAAAAATGAGAGGAGAAGAGGTGGGTTAGATGTGAGTTTTTCCTCTAGCCAACACCGCTTTTTATAGTGGTGGAAGGCTCTCCGGCCCTTCATCCACACCTCTATGGATGGACACACTACTACAAATAAAGCATTTTTTAGCCGTCAAAAACCGCTAGCGTATGGTTAAAAAACGCCGCAAAAGATTTTAAGTGGCGGTTTACCCACCGCTGTATCCGCTTGCGTTGCATTAGGTTTATAATGGCGGTTCTCCAAAGCTAAGACAACGGTTACCAATCGACATCTACAACCGCAACAATAGAGTTTAACGACCGTCACTATAATATCTAAGGGCGGTTTTTTCATGTCAATTGTAGCGGTCTTATTAGCAATTGTGGCGGTTTAGGTAAACAATTGCGGCGTTTTTTTGAGCAATAGAAGCGATTTTAATGGACATTCCATCGGTTGTATTGGCAATCGCAACGGTCTCTATAGGCAATAGCTGCGGTTTTTCAAGGAATGGCAGCGATTCTATGCATGCCTATGATATATATATTAGTTATTTCTCAATTGCAGAGGTTTTGAAAATCAATTGCACATAGTCGACTGGTTTAGATGCATTTTTGGCTCGATTTTTGTGGTGTTTGTGCCCAATTGATTGAGGGGTTTTGTAGGCAATTCCTTCCTATACATTTAGGGATTTGATTTGTAATACTCAAGAAAATTTAATATTTTAATTTTTCTCGTAATCGTGTTGGGAATACTTAGCTATTAAGTAATCTCGGGGAGACCTTAAAAAATATATGCTTGGAAAAGCGTGGTCGACTTAAGTGATATTTGGGTGTAAGTTGGTAATTTTGATGTGTCTCGAAAAACGTGTCTAGGTTACTTCGCTTCTAAGTAAGCTCGGATAAGTTTGTTTCTTAGTTTTTAAGTATTCCCGTTTCTTAGTGGAATAAAGATAGAGTTGTAAAAGTTTTGATCTTATCCATTTTCATAGATATTTGTGACATGTTATCTTATCTTCTAGATTTGTGTTCCATGTTAACTTTCTTCCTCAATATTCGTGCTATATCTTCTAGATTTGTGTGACATGATCTTTATCTCTTATACAAGCTGAATCGAATTCGTCTTCTTCCATTTCTCCTATATAAAGCCATGTCTTCCCTTCCATTTTTCGCCTCCCTCTCTTCCTCTCGTTGTCATGCTCCTTCACGACCTTCTTGCTTGTTGTTGGTCACCCCTTCCTTCGGAAGACAAGGCACATCTTTTTCCTCCTCTCCGAAAATCATTCTTACACGTCCATGTTCCATTCAAGAGTTGGAATTTCAAGTTAAGAGGTAATTCGTTTACGACTTGCTCAATTTCTATTCAATTCTTGTTAGATTTCATGTTGTGCTCGTAGGATTGCTTTTAGGAAACTAGTCCCTAATCGATTATTTTATGGAAAAAGTATTTACTCGTGTGTGATATGTGTGTAACAGATTTCAAAGTCTTTTGGGCAGTGGTCATGTGCGTAGTCCTCTGGGTTGAAGTGACGACTACGTATGGTTATGTGACAGAGAATCGTGCCCCTTCAAAAGAAAAGCTATTTCTGTTTTGGGCAGTGCTCCAGTGGAGGCAAACTCGGGGTTAGAAGGATGAAATTGTGAAGGGTGGGAGGTCAAGCCTCGGCACCTAGGGTGTAGGGTTGGTAAGCGCAATGGAATGGAATGGAAAGAGGATGGTTGTATTGTTGTGTTTGGACTTATGTGTATGAGTGTGTGTATGTGTGTATGTGTAGTTTGTTTGTTTGTGTATGTATGATGTGTGGTTTTTATGTGTAATCATTGAGAAGTTAAGTATGTATTTAGAATTGATATGTGTTGTATTCCTTGAACTTTACAGGTGTGTGTGTGTTAGGAACTTGATTGGTTTTAAACGCCTTACAAGTACTATATGATTTTTAGCTTGGATTAGAATAGTAGATGACCCTTCGGGGATATGTTTCTTTTAGTTATAGGTAAGGACAAGGGACCCATGATGAAACCTCGACAGAATGATAATACAAGTCTTTGAAGGCCGTGTCATTAGGGTTGAGTTTTGTTGGGTGAAATAGGGGTTACTTACCTAGTATCTTTTTGTTAATGTGTAGTTTTGGGTAATGTAAGGATATTGATTTGCTATAGAGTTTTTACAAGTAGTATTGTAAGTTATGTTGGTTGGGTGTCATGCATGTTTTCCATACTTTGGCTTGTTAAATACAAGTTGGACGTTTTCTTTATATTTTCTTGTCATGCCAAAGTTTCAAGATCCAAATGAACTTGTTGTCAGACTAGCCTAGGTAGTACCCGGAGTGGTCTACTACCGAGTAGCACCCCTATGTAAAGACGGGGTGTTACAAATTGGTATCAGAGCGAGGTTGACAACAAGGGCACATGGAACTAACCAACAAGTGTACTCGAGGTCCAACTTAAAATAAAAACTGGCCAGTGATTTTAAAGTTTTCTAATGGGTAGTCATATTGCATCTACGGGAGTAAATGACTCGCCGCGGCTTCGCCGCCATCAACCGAGGATCTCATGTAGAATAGTAAGTAAAGTTGCTAATCGTAGTTAAAAGTAGATTATAATTGATTGTAAGAGTTTTGTTTGGAGATAGCTCCGTAGACTAGAGCCGAAGCAGATAAAGATGGTAAAAGAAGAATCATGGTCAAGACCATGATATGGGCTAAGTTAAGGATAAAAGAGGGACTCTTGTTGTTGAAGAATGATGTCTATTAATTTATTTGGTGGTGTTTTAATATGTGATTTCCTTTGTAAATATGTTTCTTTTTCCCCTTTTCTTGCGTGTTTTGTTCCTTTTTAGCTTAGTTCCCGTATTTCTATGAGATTCGGAGACTATGCGCTTTTTGTGTGTTTTGTAGGTAATTTGGCATGAATCGAGGATCAATTTGAAGGAGGATCGAGACATGGAGCAAAGGCCGAGCTAAAGGAGGAAAGAGAGGAGCAAGCCATGAAGAAGAACAAGAGAAGCCAACAAGAAGAAGGTGGAACGAGGTTCGGACCGAGTTGCAACCACGCCGGGCCCGACTTGGAAGCTTTCAACCTCGGACCGACATGCACAGTACCTTGGGCCCGATGTCCTCCGTGTCGGTCCGAGTCGGTCACCGGAATACTTGGGCTCCAAGGCACGAAATTGTGGCCTTCCACTTTTGCCCCTCATCTAATCTATAAAAGGCCCTCTTGCTTCTATTTTAGGGGTTCCAAAGTTGGTTCCAAGGGGTTGGAAAGGAGCTCTCACACACAACAACCCTCAAAAGGATACTTGGAGAGCAAGGAGGAAGGAGAGGAGAAGGAAGAGAGAGAGAATCGGCCAAGGGAGAGGAAGACTTGATAGGTTTTGTTGATAGATTAGCTTTGCATAGTTTTGATCTTGTGGATTTGGAAACACTTGGTTGGAATTTGTGGATTGCTTTTGATTTGAATGAAACTTTGCTTTGTTTTGAGATTGATGATATTGATTGCTTTCCCTTTTGATTTGTTTGCTTTCTTTATTTGCCACATGGAGTAGATCTCCTTGATCTTGGGTTATGGGGGAAAACCCTAGCTAGGTTTGGGCTAGAAACCCCAATTCCATAGCCTTGAGTGTTTGATCTAAGGAACCCACTCTACATAGAGCTACAATTCCTTGCGAAAGTTGGGAATCAAGGCTTGAGATTGGCAAAGTAGCGAAAGTGAACATGTGTCAATCTCAAGACCTTGCTTCGAAGGGGATTTCCCCAATGATCGAGGTGTAGAAGTGGTTGGAACGAGGGCGAAAGCACTCGATCCTAGTCCGATCATCACTCATTGCTTGAATTGGGGTGGAAAAGCCTTAATCTACTAGAGAAGGAACCCAAAAGCTCAAGATCTACTTTTAATCTTTGAAGTTCGACAAACCCAGTTATCTCGGTCCCGACTTACCCAGTGTCGGTCCCGACTTCCTCTTGTCGCCAACATCGGGCCCGACGTGACCTCAGTGTCGGTCCCGACTGTTTTCTTTGTTTTTCTTTGTTTTAAGCTCTCCTTTCTAGCTTTCTAGTGTCTTGGCACATCAATCGAGTAGACTTCCCGAGTTTTCGACACCCACCACGTGCTACAACGGGGTCGGGTTATAAATTGTATCTCTAGACCCTCGCACCACCGAGAGGCGATCAAAAGATTGGCGCCGTTGCCGGGGAAGTCTACGTGCATTGAGTGCCAATTTGGTGAGTTTCTTGTGCTTTGGTAGTGATTTGGGTGAGGGAATAGCCGAAACCCTTTGTTTGTTTTTGATTTGTTTTGGTTTGTGTCTTTGTTTCGTAGGTGTATGCTAGCTCGTTCCTCCCGAGGAACACTTGAGCCTGTTTTTGTGAGTGATCCGAAAAGTATTCTCAAAGAAGCCCGAAGAAGGAAAAGGATGGTGAATCAAGCTCTCCATGTTGATGAGGAGTTGGCTCAACTTAGGGCCGAAATGGCTAGATTGCAACTTGAGAAGGACAATCAAGAGGAGGTGGCAAGAAGAGAACGGGAGAAACGGATGAGAGCCGAGGCTCAACTCAACGCTTTACCCCGGAATGCACGCCAATACATGCATCCGGAGTTGAGGGTACCCGAACCGGCTATTGTGCTTCTCGAGGTTGCCAAGAATTTTGAGATCAAGACGCAATTCATTACCCTCATCAAGCGTGATCAATTCGAGGGCCGTCCACACGAGTGTCCCATAGAGCACGTCAAACGCTTTGTGGACATGTGTGAGACGATCTCTACCGACGAGGAGACATTGGAGTATGTGCTTCTAAAGGCGTTCAAATGGTCACTTGGGGGCAAGGCCACACATTGGCTCGAGAGCCAAGCTCCTAGGTCAATCACAACATGGAAGACACTCTATGATGCTTTCTTGATGAAGTTCTTCCCGCCCTCAAAGACAACCGAGCTAAGAAGGAAGATTGCAAGCTTTCAACAAGGTCCGAATGAGCCTCTCTTCGAAGCATGGGACCGTTTCAAGGAGATGTTGCGCCAATGTCCTACTCATGGCCAACAACCATATGTGCTTCAAGACATCTTTTTCCAAGGCATCAATCCGGTAACGAAGGACAAGCTCAATCTCCACACCGATTGTGGGTTCATAGACTTGACACCGGATCAAGCTTGGGAGCTACTTGACAAGCTCCGATTATGAGGCCATGTATGGGGTGAGTCAAGCTAGCAAAGAGGTGAAAGTTCAAGGTGAAGGTGCAAGGAAGTTATATGATCCAAGGGGAGAAGACATTGACAAGGATGTGAAGCTCCAATTCCTTGAAGGTGAAGTAAGCAAGCTTAAGAGGCAAGTCCACTACTACAAGCAAAATGCTAGAGCTTGTGAGGAGTGTGGATCCTTTGCACATGCTACACAAGTTTGTCCGAATGAGAGCCAAGTGCGCTTGGCCGAGCGAATTGAGGAGGCAAACTATGTTCGAGGAAATTTCGGTGGAAGAGGCAATTTCAAAAATGGTGGCAATGGCCGGTGGAACAACGGTCAAGCTCAAGGTTACAACAACAACTTCAACCAAAACGATCCAAGGGCGCCACCACCACCATATAGACCACCGGGATTCAATGAGCTACAATCATTCGCTCAAGAGATGAGAGACGGGTTCAAGGAGATGAGGACCCAATTCAATGAGTTTGGTGCATGGAGGAGGCAAGTCGACAATCAATTTGCCCAAATCGCAACTCCAGCCCCGAGAGAGAATGGGAGACTTTCGGGCCGACCCGAGGAGAACCCTCGAGCTCAAAACAATCAAAATGAAGTCCGGGCGATTGGATTGAGAAGTGGCCGAAACCTACCCGAGCCACACATGCCTAAGAAGAATGAAGAGAGTCGGACCAACTTACCTAGCAAGTCGGGTCCGACGTTCCTCAAAGTCGACCCAGCAAGAAGATCGACCCCTTTACCCTGGACCGAGGTTGAGAGCAACTCGGGACCGACGTACCCAGACCTCGATCCGACTCCTCGGCCTAGGACCGAGATTCACAACATCGGGCCCGACATGGTGCCTAAGTCGGTCCAACTAGGAAATATAGCAAGTGAAGTGGGGAAGTCCAAGGATGTTGATCCAAGCAAGATTCAATGTGCAACAATTCTTCCATATCCCTCGAAGAAGCCGAAAGATGTTGTTGAGAACAAGTTCAAGAAGTTTCTCAAACTCTTGCAAGGCTTGAATATCTCTATCCCGTTCACCGATGCATTGAGCGAGATGCCATCTTATGCCAAGTTTTTAAAGGAGATTTTGAGCAAGAAGAGATCCATAGTTGAAATGCAAGATGAGGTCAAGACCTTGGAGTTACCGCAAAAGCTAGGAGATCCCGGTCGCTTTGCTATAACTATTGGTGTGGGGTCTAAAAACATCCAAGCCTTATGTGACCTTGGAGCAAGCACGAGCATCATTCCTTACACCATATGGAAATCCACATCCATGGGTCTCATAGCTCCGGTCAACATGAGGTTAACGATAGCGGATGGGTCGTCCATCGAGCCAATTGGTATCGTCGAGGATTACCCCGTTTGCATCGAAGGCCACTATGTCCCAATCGACTTTGTTGTGGTAGACATGATAGAAGTGTCGGGTGAACCAATTATACTAGGGAGACCTTTCCTTGCCACGGTTGGGGCAATCATTGATGTAAAGAAGGGCCACTTGTCTCTTGACATTGGAGGAAGAGAGATTGAGTTTTTCTTTAGGCCAACTTCAAAAGGGGCCTACATAAGGAAGCTAAGATGATCCAAGTTCCTCTTGGATTGCAATGGGAAGCCGTTTCTAAGAAATCAAGGCCAAGGGAGCTTAGGTTGAAAGCCACCCCACCACCTAGAGAAATTGAGATAGAGCGCCAAGGTCTAGCCCTCAATATGATTGAGCATGAGCAATTGGAGGAAAGGATGTCTTATTTGGAGGTGTTCAAGGCCGAGAAAGAAGAAGTTCAAGCACCACCGGAACCATCCCAAGAACTCAAGGAGCTCCCAAAAGATTTGAGGTACGCATTTCTTGGTCCCAACTCTTCTTTACCCGTAATCATAAATGCCAACTTGAATGATGAGGAGGAGTCTAAGTTGTTAGAGGTTCTAAGAAAACATAGAGGAGCTTTAGGGTATTCACTAGAGGAACTAAAGGGAATCTCTCCCTCAATTTGCATGCATAGGATTTATATGGAGGATAACCATAAACCCACTATTGAACCACAAAGAAGATTAAATCCTAACATGAAAGAAGTGGTAAAGAGTGAAATACTTAGGATGTTGGATGCGGGAATTATCTTCCCAATTTCCGATAGCAAGTATGTGAGTCCCGTGCATGTAGTTCCTAAGAAAGGAGGTCTCACCGTTGTGCAAAATGAAAAGGGAGAAATGATACCTATGAGAACCACAACAAAATGGCGTATGTGTATTGATTACCGTAAGCTTAATAGTGGCACTCGCAAAGACCATTTTCCTCTTCCTTTCATAGACCAAGTCCTAGAAAGATTAGCACAACATGAATATTTTTGCTACCTTGACGGGTATAGCGGGTTTTGGCAAATCCCTATTCATCCCGTTGATCAAGAGAAGACGACATTCACATGTCCTTATGGGGCTTTTGCCTATAGACGCATGCCTTTTGGTTTATGTAATGCGCCGGCAACATTTCAAAGATGCATGATGTCCATCTTCTCCGATATGGTTGAGGATATAGTAGAAGTGTTTATGGATGATTTCTCCGTCTATGGTTCCTCATTTGATGTTTGCTTAGCTAACTTAGACAAGGTTTTGACTAGATGTGAGGAGACTAGCTTGGTGCTTAATTGGGAAAAATGCCACTTCATGGTGAAGGAGGGCATAGTACTAGGACACCTAGTTTCTAGTAGGGGGATAGAAGTAGATAAAGCTAAAGTTGAAATAATTGAAAAACTACCTCCTCCCTCTTGTGTTCGTGATGTTAGGAGTTTCTTAGGTCATGCGGGATTTTATAGACGGTTCATCAAGGATTTTTCTAAGATTGCAAAACCATTGTCTAACCTTTGATGAAGGATGTGCCCTTTGAATTTTCCGAGGATTGCATGAGTTCTTTTTGTAGGTTGAGAGATGCCTTGATCTCGGCTCCAATAATGGCGGCACCCGATTGGAATC
The DNA here is from genome assembly GCA_964016875.1 of Fallopia convolvulus. Taxonomy (NCBI): domain Eukaryota; kingdom Viridiplantae; phylum Streptophyta; class Magnoliopsida; order Caryophyllales; family Polygonaceae; genus Fallopia; species Fallopia convolvulus. Next base: position 31,298,476 of record OZ024719.1, read on the forward strand.
TTCCATTCGAGGTAATGTGTGATGCTAGTGATTTCGCCGTAGGGGCCGTCCTTGGGCAAAGGAAGGATGGAAAGTTGCATGCCATCTACTACGCAAGCAAAACTTTGGATGAAACTCAGTGCAATTACACAACGACGGAGAAAGAGTTTCTCGCGGTAGTGTTTGCATTTGAGAAATTCCGTTCATATCTTGTGGGATCAAAGGTGATAGTCTTCACGGACCATGCGGCAATCAAATACCTCATGAAGAAGAAAGATGCAAAGCCGAGGCTTCTAAGGTGGATGCTCCTTCTCCAAGAGTTTGACCATGAGATCAAGGACAAAACCGGTGCGGAAAATGTGGTAGCTGATCATCTATCCCGTTTGCCCATTGAGTACATGTTGGAGAAGGAGGATGGTTTGACTATAGATGATTCAAGAGCAGATGAAGTTCTCATGAGCGGAAAGGAGGAAAGGAAAGGTGGATCGACGAACCAAGTAAGTCGGGACCGAGGTCTAGAACATCGAACCAAAGGCAGGGCAGGTACAAGTGAGTTGGGACCGAGGTCTTCAACATCAGGCCCGAGTTACCTGTGTGTCTACGAAGCTAGACCGGCGTCCAACCATGTCGGGCTCGGTACACTTTAATGTCGATTTGTGGAAGAAAGTAAGTTTCCTAACTCGATTCCCATTCCTTCTCGTTCTCAATTGATTAATTCTTTCTTCCCCACTTGCCTTCTTCCTATTAGTGTCGTAAGACGAGGGGTTTCCCCTTGGTTTGCGGATTTTGCTAACTTTGCCGTAGGGGGAGTGATCCCACCAAATTTGTCTTATCAAGCTAGGAAGAAATTCTTACATGATTCTAGACAATATTTTTGGGATGATCCATATCTCTACAAGGAAGGGCGTGACCAAATCTATAGACGGTGTGTGTCAAGTGAAGAGGTTGAAAGCATAATTCACCATTGCCATTCCTTGCCTACGGGGGGTCACACTAAGAGTTCCAAAACCACTTCAAAAATTCTTCAATGTGGTTATTATTGGCCAACCATGTTCAAGGATGTGCATGATTATGTGAGGAAGTGTGAGGAGTGCCAAAGAGAGGGGAACCTATCAAGGAGGAATGAGACTCCTCAAACTGGCATTCTAGAAGTTGAGTTATTTAATGTATGGGGTATTGATTTCATGGGACCATTTCCCACATCGGGGCCTTACAAGTACATCTTGGTAGCCGTGGACTATGTCTCAAAATGGGTGGAGGCCATACCAACAAGAACCAATGATGCTAGGGTGGTGATGAAGTTCTTGAAAAGCAACATTTTTGCAAGGTTTGGTGTGCCTAGGATTCTCATAATTGATGGCGGACCTCATTTCATTGAGAGGTGCTTCGAGAATGTGTTGATCAAGTATGGGGTGTCTCATCGAGTTGCTACTCCTTATCATCCTCAAACAAGCGGGCAAGTCGAGGTGTCAAACCGTCAAATCAAGGCTATCTTGCAGAAGACCGTATCCCGATCAAGGAAAGATTGGGCCTCTAAGCTCGATGATGCACTTTGGGCTTATAGAACCGCCTTCAAGACACCTCTAGGAACTACACCCTTCAATCTAGTTTATGGCAAAGCATGTCATCTTTCGGTAGAGCTTGAGCACAAGGCAAAATGGGCACTCAAAGAGATGAATTGGGATATCAACTTGGCCGGTGAGAAAAGGTTTCTAGAGCTTCATGAGTTGGGGGAATTGAGGTTGAAAGCCTATGAGAACTCCAAGTTGTACAAGGAGAAGACCAAGAAGTGGCATGATAGGAAGTTGATTCCAAAGACCTATCAAACCGGTGACAAGGTTCTCCTTTTCAATTCAAGGCTTAAACTTTTCCCGGGGAAGTTAAGGACTAGGTGGAGCGGACCATTTGTGGTCCACCGTATCTATGCTCATGGTGCGGTGGACTTGGTTGATGAACGAGGTCATATTTTCAAAGTAAATGGTCATCGAGTGAAGAAGTTCTATGACAAGGCCGGTCCAAGCGAAGAAGTTAGAGCCTCATGGGCTCTCGTCCTCGCCAATTGATCCTCGACATGCCATTGAAGAATAAGAAATTGTGAGCTCTTCATACTCTTCTCTCTTGCTTTTAAGTTTTGGTTTCCTTGTTTGATGGGGACATCAAAATTTTAAGTATGGGGTGGGGGTAAGTGTGTTCATGATTTCACTTGCTTATGTTTGTTTGTTATTTTGAGGATATTTGTTTTTTTTTGTTTTGTTTTTAGTTTGTGTTTGGGATGTTTTGCTTCTTGGTTTGTGGTTTGATGAAAGACATGGATGATTAATTTGGTCTTGAATGGATGAGTTTTTGGTTTTAGAGAAATTTTTGCAATAAAAAAAAATCCATAAAAAAAATTGAAAAATTGTGTTAAAAACAATAAAAAGATTTTGTGTTTTGTAGGTTTTGGACTAGAAATTCCCATCTTAGATTGCCAAAATAAAAGCTAATGATGATGTGAGCATGTAAATTCCTTTGCATATTTTTGGATAGTTTAGCCTCTAAAAAGGATGTTGCTTTTGATGTGATCATGATATCTTGCTTGTTTTATTGAACATGTGAGTTCTAGGATGAGTTCTTATGCAACTAAGTATGATTGACCCTTGTGAGATTGATTTTTGGCCATTTTAGGGATGCTTGTTCATATTTGCATATCCCTCATGTTTCTTGTGTGATTAGCTCATTCATGCTTAGTAAAACTTGCTATTGCGGTGTTTATCTATTTTCCAAGACCGTCATGAGATTTGTCCTAGCATTGTCACATTGATTTTGAATTTTATTCTTCTAGTCACATAAATGGTCCATATCCTACCATGCAGTTAATCCTTTGTTTGTAGCCCCATTCTAGCCCAAGCCTTTGTTTGAAACTCCTCAAAAATATTATTCCTAGCCTTATATGACTTGACCCTTATGGGATTGGACTTTAGAAGAGAGGTTTGGATTGTATTTGAAGAGTTGAGATTCTCTTGGGTTTAAGGGCAAAGAATGGTGTTATGAATCATGTGGGTAGTGCATCTTTGTTGTACAAAAATGAAAAAAGAAAGAAAGTGTGGAATAAAGGAAAAGGGCCTAAGTGAAGAAAAATGGTCCGACCGAGTTACACGCAACATCGGGCCCGATGTCATACGAAAGTCGGTCCAAAATGTAGAAAGTGTGGAAAATCCAACAAAAAGCCTAAGAGCAAAGATGAAGTGGAATGTTAAGTGAAATTTTGGGTTGAAAGAAAAAAAGTGTTAAGTCTTTTTGGTGAGTGTGAAAGTAATGGAATTATGGGTGAAGTTGGTGAGAGTTTAGGTTGTTCAATCCCCATTGTAAGCACCACAAGACCAAATAATTCCCACCTTGAGAAATACCAAAATCCCCATTACAACCCGGCCGAATGGAACCTCTTTGAGGACCTCCATTGAGCCAAGTTCGAAATTCTTTGTGTACTTTGTATTAGGCATCTCTAGGTGGAGGAATTGGTGATATTAGCTTCAATAGTAAAGTCCTTACTTGCATGAATTTTGAGCTTGAGTGTTCATTGCTAAACCCAAACACATGATGAGTGATACACATTCACATATCCCTAAAGTGAGGCTTAGTTGCATTGACTCTATTCCTTAGAACTCTTAATCATGCGTGATGATGTAATCTTGCTTGAATATCAATCACTTGTGCTTAAAATGTGTTTTCATACGAGGCTTTACTTGAAGATTATGTTTCGGTCTTGCTTACATTGTTATTGCTAGAGGACAAGCAAGTTTAAGTATGGGGTATTTTGATGTCTCTTTATTTGGTGGTGTTTTCATATGTGATTTCCTTTGTAAATATGTTTCTTTTTCCCCTTTTCTTGCGTGTTTTGTTCCTTTTCAGCTTAGTTCCCGTATTTCTATGAGATTCGGAGACTATGCGCTTTTTATGTGTTTTGTAGGTAATTTGGCATGAATCGAGGATCAATTTGAAGGAGGATCGAGACATGGAGCAAAGGCCGAGCTAAAGGAGGAAAGAGAGGAGCAAGCCATGAAGAAGAACAAGAGAAGCCAACAAGAAGAAGGTGGAACGAGGTTCGGACCGAGTTGCAACCACGCCGGGCCCGACATGGAAGCTTTCAACCTCGGACCGACATGCACAGTACCTCGGGCCCGATGTCCTCCGTGTCGGTCCGAGTCGGTCACCGGACTACTTGGGCTCCAAGGCACGAAATTGTGGCCTTCCACTTTTGCCCCTCATCTAATCTATAAAAGGCCCTCTTGTCTTCTATTTTAGGGGTTCCAAAGTTGGTTCCAAGGGGTTGGAAAGGAGCTCTCACACACAACAACCCTCAAAAGGATACTTGGAGAGCAAGGAGGAAGGAGAGGAGAAGGAAGAGAGAGAGAATCGGCCAAGGGAGAGGAAGACTTGATAGGTTTTGTTGATAAATTAGCTTTGCTTTGTTTTGATCTTGTGGATTTGGAAACACTTGATTGGAATTTGTGGATTGCTTTTGATTTGAATGAAACTTTGCTTTGTTTTGAGATTGATGATGTTGATTGCTTTCCCTTTTGATTTGTTTGCTTTCTTTATTTGCCACATGGAGTAGATCTCCTTGATCTTGGGTTATGGGGTAAAACCCTAGCTAGGTTTGGGCTAGAAACCCCAATTCCATAGCCTTGAGTGTTTGATCTAAGGAACCCACTCTACATAGAGCTACAATTCCTTGTGAAAGTTGGGAATCAAGGCTTGAGATTGGCAAAGTAGCGAAATTGAACATGTGTCAATCTCAAGACCTTGCTTCCAAGGGGATTTCCCCAATGATCGAGGTGTAGAAGTGGTTGGAACGAGGGCGAAAGCACTCGATCCTAGTCCGATCATCACTCATTGCTTGAATTGGGGTGGAAAAGCCTTAATCTACTAGAGAAGGAACCCAAAAGCCGAAGATCTACTTTTAATCTTTGAAGTTCGACAAACCCAGTTATCCCGGGCCCGACTTACCCAGTGTCGGTCCCGACTTCCTCTTGTCGCCAACATCGGGCCCGACGTGACCTTAGTGTCGATCCCGACTGTTTTCTTTGTTTTCCTTTGTTTTAAGCTCTCCTTTCTAGCTTTCTAGTGTCTTGGCACATCAATCGAGTAGATTCCTCGAGTGTTCAACACCCACCACGTGCTACAACGGGGTCGGGTTATAAATTGTATCTCTAGACCCTCGCACCACCGAGAGGCGATCAAAGAACCATAGAATGTTTCTTTTCAAGAAGAGCAATATGTTGGTGGTATGTTTTCTAATGAATATTGGGTAGTGATCTGATAGGTGACCAAGTGATTGAACCCATTTTTTAAAGGTAAAAGAAGTGGTTAAAACAGGAGGGCTAAGGTAATTCTAGAGCGAATTCTGCTTGAGCACTTAAGATTCAATATTGATGGTGGTCGTATTTGAGTTAAGAGTGATGATGGAAGATCAATGATGTTCGACTTGATAAAAACGAGCTTTGTTTGAGGAAATGAACTAAGAATGCAAAATGGAGGTTAGGACGAGAAGTAGTTGCAGTTCTTTTGAATTGATTTTCGGAAGAGTATGAGATATGATTATGTCAACGAGTTGATAAGGCTGAGCCATACAGTGATTACATAAATGGACAACATGATTGAGATAATGTAAGTGTCAACTTTGATGTCATATGCTGCAAAGTCGTTTCAGGAAAGGTATAAGAGGAAGTGCTCATTATGGTCCAGGGTGTGAGCTAGCATTGGAAACATCTTCGTCAAAGTGGTTAACTAACAAGTTGAGACAACTTTACAAATATGTCAATGAAGGAATGACATTGGGTGTGCTAATGTGGGGAGTGGAAGATGTCAAACTTTAGGATAAATAAGCTTCTATTGGCGGAAGAGTTCGTGGACTAGTATTGATGCCATAGTTTGAAGTACCACTAGATATTAGTGTCGTTATTCAAGCCACCTTGGTGGGATTTCTTTTCGATGTGAGGGGAACGGGATTAGTGCCTAATCATAATGTTGTTACGGGACATTTAGATTAGTCTAGGGAATTGCAAAGACAATGGAGATTGAAGGTAGTTGAATATATGATAGAAATGTAGGGTCAAAGGATTTAGGTTAGTAAGGAGTGTGGAAAAGACTGCCAAATTGTACAATGATGGATATGTGGGATACTAGTGAATCGCCTTTCAAGAGGACAAGGAAAGACTACACATCTAAAATATACCAATATCGAAAGTTCTGAGTCGTATAGACCCGAGGAAGGATATTTCCTATGATGGTGTATTGATTACTGAGAGTTGAATTAAGTGATGTCTCAAGGGAAGAGCTCGAATGTGATGTCTCAAGGGAATAATATAGTGACGTCTCAAGGGAAGAGCTCGAATGTGTGTTGATGCAAAGGGATAAAGTTAGTGTTTATGCTTCTAGACAGTTGAAACCAAATGAGTTAAATTGATTAAAGCATGATCTGGAATTAGTAGTAGTGGTGCATGCTTGGAAGATTGGTGTCATTGTTAGTAAGGAAATACATGCAAGGTGATGATAGATTATAAATGTTATAAGTTTATCTTTATGCAGTAGGAACTGAGTAAGAGGCAACAAAGATGGTTTGAGTTGTAGAGGATTATAATTTAGAGATCTTTTAGCATCCTAGAAAAGAGAATGTAATTATTTATGATCTTAGTAGGAAGGCATTTCAAGAATGTATTTTAGTTTAGGTGATTGTACAATTAGAGTTAAGGGAAAGAACTGATGAGGTATGGGATTAAGGTGCAGATTCAATGATATTAAACAAGATTGAGTTGTGTGGAAGTTTTAATCAGCCTTAATTGAGAAAATAAAGCAGAATTAGGAAATATGCCCAATATGCAAGATTTTTCAAAGAGGTTGAATCGTGGAGATATATCTGATTTTTTCAGAATGAGCTAATGGTACTTTGATATTTAATTGTCAAATTTGTGTTCCTTGAGATGAGAAATTAAGACACAAGATTTTGCAGAAAGCACATGTTACACTATCATCAATTAAACATGGATCAAGTATAATTTACTTGGATTTGAGACTACATTATTGGTGGAACGACCACCACTACACAAATAGCATTTTATCTCTGGATATAATATCACTGGTGCTTTTTATCGGGGATAAAATGCGATAAGATACAAGGAAAATTATTTTTCTTTTTTCTTTTAATCCAATAAAAATCAAACATCTCGGATCTTGTTTTAATACACCGGAGATATTTAGTAGGTAGTATTAAAAGTGCAAATTCAATTATCCCCGACGGAAATAAAAGGTGACACGCCAGGGATAAAAAGTGAGGCAAATATCCAGGATATATGATATCAGGGATGTATTAGGTGTGAAGTTAAAAGAAAAATAGAAAATGTAAACAATCTCTCCTATCGCTCGGTTGTTAAAGCATACGCCTTCTTCCAATCCCTAAAAAACCCTAAGTCCTAAACTCTCTCAATTACAGGAGCGAAAGCTCGGCGGTGCGAAGCTTCGGCAGTGTGACGGTGGGTGCGTGGTGGTGTGACGGTGGGTGCGTGGCGATGCGACGGTGCGGTGCGACAGTGGGTGCGCGGTTGTGTGCGACCTACCTCACCTCCCTGATTCCCAGGAGCAGTGGTGCGACGGTCAAGTTCATTCAATTGATAAACAACCCTAGGAAGGAACCATAGAGAGAGGGAATTAGGACGGAACGATGGACTCGGGAGAAAGACTTCTATTCTTCACCACCGACATCTTTTGTGCCTCGTCAAAGTCTACAATTTTGTCTCCAAAATTGATCTGTTTGAACTTTCCATTTTCAATTGAATTTTGTTTTTTTAATGTCTTTATGTCAACCATGGTTCATATTACTCAATTGAGAAAGATCCAAATTTTCTTTCGTTTTTTGCCCCTAGCGCCTTGCTAGGAATTCTCGGTCGCTAGTGGGGGTGGTCGCCCCTTGCCTCTGCCACTAATAACAACCTGATTTGGTATCTCTTTGCAGATTATATACTCAATTAGGCATGAAATGTAACTTTGAAAGTCCAATTACATATGCAATTTCACGGTTTCGGATCGCTCGGACATCCAATAATATTCTCATCACTTCATGGGATTCTGTATGCAGCTCATCTCTCTACTTGAACTGCAAGTGTAATTTTTTAGGTGAATAATTGAAAATTTGATTTTTCTTTTCTCTAATTTTTTGGAAGAGTCTTCGCTTGTTTGATGTATGTGGCTCTATGCTTGGGCTATATTTTCAAGGAGACGTCCAACTACTAGATTATTGCTTCTGAGACAAGTTGGTCGCCTATGTTGTCGGTAATGACGGTTCCATTTAAATTGAGTGAAAGGATTTTGATAATGACAAATTTAGTGAATGTAGTTATACAATGATGGAAAAATGATATCAATTGATTGTTTAAAATTCAGTAAAAACATGTAAGAATGTTAATTGTTTCTGATAGTTGTAGACTGACTAATCAGAAGTATTTTCGTTTGCGGGTTTAACTTGATGATAATTAACATCTACTGGAATTATATGACCTCCATTTCCATCGGTTGCAGTTGAATGAGCTAACAAAATGAGACATGGTTCTATAGTCTTAATTTAGTGCAATACATAATGGATCATTAGGTATGATTTGCAATTCTGTGAGCTCTATTTCTGTCGGCTGCAATTGGTTGTTATCTCTGATGTTTGGATTTTCTTAGGTATGATTTGCAATCCGCAACTTATGCCAATATAGGAAGTCATTATGATTCCGCATATACATTGTTATAGGAAGTCATTAAGAGGATTGTTATATATCATTGATTGTCAACATGCCTTGATGTGTTCTCATACTTTTTGAATTTCAAGATGCCTTCCTTTCTTTTTCCATTGTTATATATCTTTGATTTTATTTGCCATATATTGGGTCAATTGAAATCTGAATGGTCAGGATGATACGAGGGAGGCACAAACAAGGAGTAATAGATCATTCAAATATGGTAATGAGATCTTTGGGTGGTGATGCCATTCATGGCAAAAGTCTCTTGCCTTCATCTGATGAAGATAGCTCATCCTGATGGATTTCAAGAGCCTGGCATTTGTACAATCTTGAAAGATACTCTTAAGGCCTTGGAGTATCTTCATAAAGTTGGACATAATCATCATGATGTCAAGGTAATTTTAATTAACTAATTTTGGTTTGTGAAAAGCTATTTTTGGTTCTGCTGGTGCAGTTACATATTAGCTAATTTTGGTATGTGAAAAGCTCTAACAATTGATCGTCTTTTTGTAGGCAGGTAATATACTGCTTGATAGTAATGGAGTTGTAAAGCTCACTGATTTCGGTGTTACAACTTGTATGTTTGATAGAGGTGATAGACAAAGATCAAGAAAAACTTTTGTAGGCACGCCTTGTTGGCAAGATTGATTTTGAATTTTCATCATATTATGTGTTTCCTTTAATTTTCATCTATTTTTGTAGACTTGCTGCCTTTATGGGATCACTAGCTCTCAAGCAAATTCCTTCAGCAGACCAAGAAGCATTATCTCAGGTGTGTTCATATTTGTGTAGCTAGGTTCTTTTTTCAAAACTTGACTTTATCAGTTCCTTTTTCAAGATCCGAGTCACGAATTTATTTGGTCCCTTTCATATTTGGTCCATTTGATAGACAAAGATCAAGAGGTGTCAGTTCTTGGAACTTTTATATTGAGGAGTTGAAAGTGCAAGCATCATTGGTAAGATAATCTTCTTTTCCGAAAATTATAAGCAAATAAAATTAATCAGTTCAGACTTGAACATCCCTTTATTCTAGTTTGTCATCTCTTGTCTTTCCTTTTGCTAGATCGAAGATGATGATGAAATTTCAGAAATGAAGGAAAAAGATTTAAGCATAAAATCAATCCATAGTAAAAAGGTTTGTACGAAATATGGATTACTTTAATTTAACTATTTGATTTCTTTCCTTCTTTCTTTCTTTTTTCTGCCTTCTGCCTTGATCTTAGATTGAATCTTGATGTTCATTATTGGCAGGGTGCATCTTATCATGGATCATGCTCTAAAACTTCCCTTTCAACCAAAAATAATGTTTTAAGGTATCTTTCACTATGAAGCTTCTGTTCGCACCAAGATTTGGTCCATGTAGCTAGATGTTGTGTAATGGTTAGATTGATAGTGTCAGATTAGTATATCATGTAAGTTCTATTTTTTTTGCTTTTCATGGTAATTGTGAGTGTTTCTTTTATATGTATATAGAACAATAAGCTCCCAAATCATGTTGTGGTATATATATATATTTAGAGTTGGTGTATTCTTTTATATATAAAAGAATAAAATATAATATTTGTTTGCTCTATTTAAAAAACGAGTGCTATGTATTTCTTTTAAAAACTATAATATCCCGGGCATGAATTTTTATACCCGGGATATTAGCGTAGTTTTTTTTATAAGAGGAAACAACATTATTATCCATGGCGTGTCTGCATATATCAGGGATATTAGGTTGATTCTTTTATCAGAGGAAGCAGGTCTAATATCCCTACCTTGTTTTTTATATATCAGGGATATTAGGTCTATTATATCCTCAACATTTATCCCCTACCTATTTTAGCCTATATCAGGGATCAGACATGTCTAAAGACTCGCACTTGCAATTAGGGCAAATATTATCAAGATGTCCTCTTCCTTGACACAAGAAACAATGAAGATCACGTTCTCAACTCAATGGTTGGATTGGAGCTTTCTTTTGGCAAGCAGGAGCACAAGCTTCTCTATATCGTCTATGCAACTCTTCATCATTTGTAACATAGCTCTTCCGCATGACAAACTTCAGTTGGTCCCAATTTGCAATTGGGATCAAGCCTTGACGACGTCTAGATTGACATATCCATAACCAAAAGGAACGGGCAGAACCAACAAGGTAGTTAGTCACCCATGGAAGGATATCCCATTCATCATAACCATAGTAGTCAAGGTAGTAATCAACAACTCGCTCCCATGCCAAGTAATCATTCGGTCCATGCTCTCCCGAAAAAGGCTCAATCTTGGCAGATCTTTGTATTCTTGGAGTTGGCGAAATATCATCATAGGGATCACACAAATACATCTTAATCCACTTGATATGGTGGAAAAGAACAAAACTTGGCTTAACCTGTATAACTGATACCAATTGATACGTGATCGCCTCGCATTACTCCTCGGTGACCAAGTATTTAACCACACAGGATCCCGATCTTGCCAGTAGTTCAATTTCCAACCTGATTTGCCTTCAAATTTAATAACTTGATGAACAAGAAACTTGAAATATGAATGAGAATGAATCTGATTTGAAGGGTTAAGATAATTAAAGAGATAGTTCAATTGAATTGGCTCTAACGCTAAATTCGATTGATGAACTAGTTTTGATCTTTAACAATCAAACTAGAACTAACTTAATTAATCAAATTAACAAATAAAATCTGAATTGAAAGAAAACGATTTGGTGATAATGAGCGTAGAGATTGAATGCATGAACAATAGTTGCTTTAATGGCCCATAAACTAGATAAACCAATAGGGTTTATCTAATTCAGGCTGAATTTTATTGAATGATAACTGCAAGGCATTTAAAGAGATACAAAGCTGATCCTTGGAGAGCAAGTAACTCACGTCTTGCTTCCAAAGATATAATAAAATAAATGAAAAACATCAATCTAAATAATCCTACCATAAATAAATCAAATAATAATTATCCGACTTATTTTAATAAGAAAATTATCCTAACAAACTTAAAAGATAACAAAAAGATAGGAGAGAGATTATCAACCATCTAACAACCCTATATGGTCGAAATCCTCTTAACATAAATAAATAAAAATCGTCCTTAATAAAATAGATAAAGATAGAAATTAAAACTAAAGATAAGATTCCTGTAAGACTTGAACAACTCTCAGTAAAACCAATTTTTTGTCCCTTTTCTGTTGGATTCTAAATTGGATGTAAACAACAAAGTTGTAGAACTTGTAATTATCTTTCCAACGAGTACTTAACGGACTTGAGATGAATTTTCTAGCCAAATTTATGACTAGTTTACTAGGCATTGTTTTTAATTTGACGGGCTTCTTAACTTCCGAACTTTTATGACTTCATCCTCTTCCTTGATGGTCGAGGACGCCATTGATGAACATAATTAAAGGATAATATGGAATCCATGAAAACCTTCTTGAACTTGAATGCTCGGGACCTTAGTAAAGGTCTTGGTGTTTGGCCTCCATTCGTTTTTGACGAATCATTGACTTGGATCCTCCTTTGATCTGTATCAGACTCACTAGTACAAAATTTGTTTTATATAGCGGAATTATTATGGCGCTTTTGAAAAGCGCAATTAGTAGTCAAACACGGATGGCGCTTTTATGGATAAAGCGCCATAAAACAATAATTATTTTTTAAAAAATAAAATAACATAGTTAATAATGCGCTTTCTTTAAAAGCGCCATAAGATTGAAAAAAACGGATGGCGCTATATACTAAAAAGCATCTTAAGAGGCGTGCTATTATTTAGCACCCACAACTCATTCCCCACCCGCGTCCCTGTTCTCCAATAGTTAGGGTTTCTAACCTAATCCCTCCCCCCTCTATCTCCTGAGCAATTTATTTCTCAAAATCCAGTGATGAATTCATTGCTTAGCCATGATGAAGAGCAAGCAGATCTGCGAGTTTTCCCCGTCTTTGCTTCAGTGGATGGTGCGTTTATTTGATTGTGTGTTCGTAATTTAGATCTAGGAGTTTCAATTGTCCAGATCTGGTTGGGTTGTTGAAAAGAAGAGGAGAGGAGCCCCATCTCTCTCGGTTTTCACCTATTCCATATCCTCTGGAATCGTTGCATCTGTACTTCCGCGTAAACTAGCGAGTGTTGCCAAGTCCGGTGTCGACGCCGCACTCTGAACAAGGCACACACTCTGAAGATTGCTGATTTTGGTGTTACTCGGGTAAAGGCTTCGAATCCTCATGACATGGTGGGCGTAACAGGACCCTTGGATTCATGGCTCCTGAGGTAATTCCTATTTTTTTATTCCACTTTCACATTTTGATTCAATTTTTAGGATCTTGATTGGAAAATGTTATACAATAGGAGTACAGATTTGGGATTTGCTTATGGGAGATTACTGTTGTGACATGCCATGTCATGATCTTGGTTTCTCTGAAGTTAGTTCAGCTGTTGTCCGCCAGGCTTTGGGTTAGTCATTCCTTGATCTTGCTCTGGATTGATGCTTGCAAATTTGTGTTTTGGATGCTGGAAATTATGGCCTTTCACATTTGTTTAAAACTGTCGTGGTTATCAGTTTGTAGTTTGAATTCTATATCAAATGATATTTGGTGTTCCTCCCCAGTTTTCTGGCCTGTTTTCAACAAGTTGAGAAGCTTTTTTTTCCTTATTTGTGGATGGATTTCTACTGATATGAGTTATCTATGATAATCATACTTGTTTTTTCCTACCTTCTATGTTTGCAGTTTGCAGTTTGAGTTTGTTCTTAAATATTTAATGTAGCATTTCTTCTAGTCTAATATCACAAATTAAGGCATCTCTGGTTTTCTTAACAGGGTGGAATTTGAGGATGTACACAGGCTTACTAATGGTCAAGTTAAGCACCCACTTGAAGCATTTTATGCTGGTTCTTTAAAGGTAAGCTTTTTAATGTTCTTATCCCCTATGGCTTGCAAGTTTTCGTTTATAGAAACTCTTCTTTCCCACTCTCTTGATAATCGGATTTCCTCTATCTAGTAATAGGTCAGTGTGCAAACTTTTAGTGATGAAGACCCTAACATAGAAATCTTGGTAATTCTTGACTTAAAGATCATTATGTTAATTGCCGACATTTCTGTTCATTAGAGAGATTAACTCCATGATGCCTGATGAATCTTTAATATGCCCATTAAAGCTTTGTTTTGGTTACTTGTCAGCTGATATGCCCATCAAAGTGGGAAGTAATTTTGTTTTGTCCTTCCACAAGACCACAGCCGTACAATAGCTTTGCCAGATTAGTGTGTGTCAATCATAATAGTATAAAGCCTTAAAGTCAATACCTTGTTGCTTAATTTATTCTAGTAAAATGATTATCTATCTCTTCTATACGTGGATATGTTTTAGAGATTTGGGCTACTAAAGTATCATCTATATAAATAAACAAGGTCTTTGCATTCACATTTTAATGCCCTTTTCCTTTATTTTTAGGATTACAAAGCTGCAATGATGCTTTCATTGTCTTCCTTGGTAGCCTAGTTGACAGTTCATGTGCTTGGTTCCAATCAATTCCCATCCAAACCTATCAAAGGTCATCCTCTTGCTTATTTTTCCCTTGCTTTGAACATCTAATATAAAATTTTTGACACACATGGAACTCTATGCTGAGCAAGGAAGTTCGACATTGCCGCCTGATGACGATGATGATCGGTAAAGCTTACCGATCATGGTCCTGGCTCTTCACTGTCTCAGAGCCTCTAGGATATATGGAAGTTTAGTTTATTAAGTATGCAACTTTCTTTTGCAGTGAGATACAACTCAAGAGTCCATTGTAAATTATGTTAATGCAACTATGCTGGTGTGAAATCCATTGTAAATTGTCGTATAATTTATATTTTGGAGGAGATATATGGAAATTTGATTATTTGTATTGATGATTTATCTATATGTATATATATGGAATTAAATATTCTTATTATTGTAATTGTATGAGTTGAGTAAATGGAATTTTATTTCTGCAAATTAATTTGCTAGGCTGTACAAATAGATCAAAAGGAGGATTTAATTTTTTTTTTAAAAATCAACGCTTATGGCGCTTTTTAAGAAAAGCGCCATAAATAAGAATTGCAAGCATGGCGCTTTTTACTAAAAAAGTGCCATGCTTGTTTTTTATTTTTTATTTTTTAAGAACAGTTTTATGGCGCTTTTCTAAATAAAAGCACCATCCTTGTCGAGTTTACACATGGCGCTTTTTTTAAAAAAGCGCTAGGGCGCTTTTAAAATAGCGCCATCCGCACTTTTTATGGCAGTCGAATTTAAAACGCCAAAAAAAGCGCCATATGAAGGGTAAAAAAAG
Source organism: Fallopia convolvulus (assembly GCA_964016875.1). Lineage (NCBI taxonomy): Eukaryota > Viridiplantae > Streptophyta > Magnoliopsida > Caryophyllales > Polygonaceae > Fallopia > Fallopia convolvulus. The sequence goes on from OZ024719.1 coordinate 31,313,503, forward strand.
CGTCGTGCGAAGATGTTTTTGTACTAGTGACTGTCACTATAATATCTAAGAGGGCGGTATTTTCATGTCAATTGCAGCGGTCTTATTAGCAATTGCGGCAGTTTAGGTAAACAATTGCGGCGGTTTTTTTACCAATAGATGCGGTTTTAATGGACATTTCGTCGGTTGTATTGGCAATTGCAGCAGTTTCTGTAGGCAATAGCTGCGGTTTTTCAAGGAATGGCAGCGGTTCTATGCATTAACACAACGATTTTATAGAGCAATTGCAGAGGTTTTGAAAATCAATTGCAGCGGTTTTAGAGAGAAAAGGCAGTGGTTTTGGTTGGCAATTAAAGAGATTTTGCCAGGTAATTGTTGCGGTTATGATAAGCATTTGAAGCGGTTTCATTATATACAATTCAATATAAATTGACGATTTATTTTGTAATAAACCGCTATAAATTAAATATTATACAACATATACACGTCATATACACAACCACAAATCTCAACAAGAATGAGATGTCATAATAATACTAAATCATCATTAATTACATAAAGCACTAGTATTCCAACTTGAATTTTCTTGTAAGTCTACACCAAAAGTAGCAATTCCAAGTAGCTAGTCATAAAATCACAATCCCAACACAAGCACTTTTCATTGTGTAATTACATGCCTAGGATTGAGAAAAAGTATCTTACACAAAATTGACCAAGCAATAACCTACCACAAAATGTACTTGTGCCATATATATACATTCTAATCATAATCACCAAACCAAAAGAAACCTCCAAATTAAAATGAATAAGCTCTCATCAAATTGGAGTGCTCATCAAATTAGAGAGAGCAATAGACAACATGCAATAATACTAAGAAAATAGGCTCAAGAAATTAGAGTGTCATCAGGTAAGTGCAATTTGTAAAGATAAAATGTACCCTAAATTTATAAACTATGATTTCATAGCTACTTAGGGCCTATATTCCTCCCCAATTATAATTCTAAGAACATAGGAACAAGTAGATAGACTCCTTATCCACTATCAACATGTATATCTACAGCTAGGACAGTACATTTATAGGTAGCTAATAGAAGTGGATCAAAATATGCATGAATTAAATGAGGGTGTTCTGCATTGATACCTTTATTAATTAGTTTCCATATCAACATAAGTCAGCTCACAAACATAACTTCACACATTGTTCAGAATTTGTTAGCATAGTGAAATAGAACACTTGTACATATTCAATGAGAAGAAACATGAAATATAAATATATTCTGAACTCACATAATTAAATTTGATCATGAGAACTTGATGCATCTCCTTCATTTGTTAAGATATTGAGGATAACAAGATCGACACCGAGATTAGCTTCTTTTATCTTTGATAACATAGTGGCAATTTTTTGCTCAAAGCACTCTTCTTGTCTTTTTTCCACTTCTTCCTACTTTTCTCAAGTTGTTGAGAGATGCCCTCCAAGAAGATTGAGGGAAGTATAAATGGGTTCTTAGGTCTTTGCTTTTCAAGCTTGACCTGGTCACACCTAGTCCATTCATACGTAAGCGGCCACTATGCTCCTTTTTGGTAATAACATCATGATAAGGATCACATTTTCCGCTTCCATCGTCCAAGGACTGTATTTCTTTCATTTTCTAATTAAAAAAAGACCACAACACCATACCACAAAAAAATATCCAACATAATAGAAATTTAACAACATAAAATGGTTAGACAAAATAATGTAGAAGACTCTAAATTGTTATCTCACAATATTTTGTAGTGTCTCATCATTTTGTGTCAAATATGTCTGTCCATCTGTCCTCTTTCTAGATTCAATGTATAATTAAGCTTGTGTTGGACACCTCTTGTCTGGATCATTTTGTTGCTTAAACAAAAAAATAAAGAAAAGTAAGTCATATATATAACTAATTTAATAAAAAAACAAGACAATAAGTATACAAATTTACATAAAAAAAGTGTATTAACAAATTTAGCTACTTTACCATTTCTTGGCGCATTATAGCAATTGATATTGGACCCATATTATGCATGTCATTTTGCTTTGACCGGTTCGCCTTGTTTGTCTTACTCTCATCCTATATAATATTACATAGCTACTATATAAAAAATTTATCTGAAGAGGCACCAACAACTCAAGAAAATCAGCTGGAAAAACTTAGAAAAAACTCAAAAAACCAGCTTGATCACTGCTAAAACCCCAAAAAAAAACCAGCTGGAAAACTCATAAATCATTATGCCCACATCAGCTGGAAACCTTAGAAAACCCAACTGATTTTGTGCTAAGAAACTAAGAAAACCAGTTGGAAAACTCAACTGAACTGTTGGAAAACTCAGCTACTACAAAACTCAGAAAAACCAGTTGGAAAACTCATCTACTAAAAAACATAGAAAAACCAGTCGGAAAACTCATCTAGAAAACTCAGAAAAACCAGCTGAACAACCACCATCAAGCGCAACAAGAACTACCACCATCAACCACCAACAGGATAACTAACCAAAATCAATATGGACTCTTACTTTGGTTCATATAGGTCAAAAACACACAAAAAAACCTAGAAAACCAGCTAGATAATTCAGAAAATTCAGCTTGGTTTTAACTTTAAATTTAGAGGACAACACATACCTTAGCTTCTGATGTGCTCCAATAAAGCAAAAGTTCTTTAAATTGACACTCTGGAACATCGATCTTTAGGCCTATTTTCCCACATTTCTTCCATGGTTGCAGCTTCAGAGAAGTGTGCACGGTTCAAGTTTGATTTGAAATTTCTCCACTTTGTACCAATACTTGATAACATCATTTCCTTTGCCTCTTCGGGGATAATGTATTTTGTCTACAACATTCGAAACATTCAAAATTCAGTTTTAGTAACAAAACTCCATAGATTTTCACAATATAAAGTTTCCAAATTCTGATTTTAACATTCTGATTTTTTGTCCAGTTTTCGTAACAAAAAACCATCATTCACATAACAACCTACATTCACATAACAACCTACATTCACATAACAGTCTATACTTGTAATTTAAGCAAGAGGATAATGCAATTTTTTGTGCATGTAAAATGGCAGAAATTTTAAAACCCAAGTTCAAGCTAGGAGAGATTTACCTTGATATACTCCCAGATTTGATCCTTTGTAGGCATATAATGCCAATCTATAATATTCAGAGGTGCATAATTTGAATTTCTAGCCAATATTCCAAGGAAACGACACTACTACAATTAAGGCCTTTAGCAACGGGCTGTGGTGGCGGTTCAACAAGGGTGGCAGTTTTGGCAACGGTCAAGGATATACTAGCTGTTTGGGGTAGCGGTTCTTGCTATGGGAGCGTTCTAGGGGCGGTTTTTTATTTCTCAAATTTTGCAGCGTTTTTTTTGACATATAGAGGCGGTTTTTGAGGTTCATAGGATATTTACAAAAGCGGGCTTTTTTATTGACGCGGGCTTAAGCGGGGACCAACATATTGTGGGCATCCATCTCTCTGCACATAAGTCGTATTCATTCCTACACACCAAAACAAGTAGATATGAGATCTGAGAACTTTGGAATTGAAACCCTAGTCAGGGGGACATACGAAGGAAGAGGGGAGATTGAAATTAGGGTTCTTATCTCGATTGAGCAAAGGAAAAGAGCATGGAAGAGAAATACTTGCATTGGTTTAATTAGGGCAGTGGATTCCCCTAAAGACTTGCAATGGATTCGCCTAATCTTATCTAAGGTGCTTTAATTCGGTGGATGAGTAGCTGGGATCTCGAATTCTTCGTTTAGCTCCATTTGAGGTGAGCTCTCGAATTTCCATGCTTTCAATTTCGAATTGGGGTTCTGCTCAAGGTTAAAAAAGACCACCTATTAAAGCCTTGAATTGTAGTAGTGCGAGCAAATTTTTTTCTATATATGAGATAGGCCCCAATACTTGACGTAGATCATTCAAAACAACAACATCGCGTTCATCAATAGTACGTCCATGCACATTTGGCAATATGGTTCTCCCTCAATGCCTCTTTTGCTATGTAACTAAGTATAAAAATTACAAAAACAAACCTAAGAAAGTATAGCAAAAAAGTAAAAAATACAATTGTTTTCACTCGGACCATTTGGCTCATATATATTACACAACTTTGGTGTCATGATTTACTAATACAACCCTAAACACCATTGTCCTCCCTTTTTAAAGGAGAAACAATATAAAACAGCCACAGAAATGACACTCCATTTAAAAGTTCAATTCTTATCAAATAATTAGATCAATCTCACGACATACATTAAGCAAAAAATAGATGCCTATACAATAACTCACATTTGAAAGTTCATCTATCTTATGCATATCTAGAAGATTAAGAGATTACATGTATTCTCATTCTCATCCAGCACATTTGGTGCATTTGTTTCCACATTTGGTGCATTTGTTTCCACATCAAATGAGTTTGGCTCATCTTTTGTAAGATCCATCTCATCATTCGATAAATATGAGTCATCATTTGGTTGTTGTATATCACTAATGTTTTGGAATCTTTGATCGCTCAAACTTTTCTTTTTTTTCATGTTTACATAGCGACTCATCCTCCCAGGGGCGCAATAGCTTCTCTGATGTTGATTCAAACTTGAAAGAGACCGTTGGTTTTGCTTTTGTTGACTTCCTTTGTCTTAGGCAGGATTTTGTGATGGTTCCTGATGTTGTATAGCTTGCTGATTTTCTTCAACTTGAATAGATTGCTAATTCATTTTTCTTTGTGTTGAGCCAAAATCATTTGATTTTCTTGTCATTGATTTATCTTGGCTGTTTTTGTTTTTTGTTGTCGCTCTCTAGTTTTCATCTTCATAAATTCAGCCATGGGCAAAGTTTGGGTAAGTGGTTGTTTCCCACTCTTACCTCTTGGTTCATTCAAATGCCTTGGAACCTGCAAATATGATTACAAAAAAAACTTGATATGAGATGTGTAACAACAGATAAATCAGTGGCCTAGGATAATTTTGTTACAAAAATATGGAGCCAACATATAATTTTCCTGCAAAAATCAAGGGCCTAGCAGAATTCAGATTCAGTTTTACAGAATTAAGATTACAATAATAAGCAGAATTTAGATTTAGTTATGTAGAATTCAAAATGCAATTTTGCTGATCTCATAATGTAGTTTTGTAGAATTAAGATTATAGGATTTAGGTTACAGTAATAAGCATAATTCAGATTCAGTTTTATATAATTTGGAATGTAGTTTTGCAGAATTCAGATTACAATAATAAGCATAGAAAGAATGTCTAGCTTAGAGACTTATAAATTTGAATTGAGAAAAATCAAAATTTTTAAAGCTCGGATGATTCAGATTAATACCTCTTGGCAGTCTTCAAGCTCGGATGATTCAGCAAGGACATTTTTTGAAACCAAGTCATACTTTTCTTGCAAAGTCTTCTTAACTAGACTTTTGTTAAAACCCTTAGCTTTCATTTTGGCATCATTTGCTTCAAGTATTTTCATCCTTTGCTTTTCATATGGGTTGATGCTCTCATTTTGATTTGAGCACTTCTGCTTGTTTCCCATCTGTTCAACACAACTATAAAAAACTAAGTTAGCTACAAGTTAGATTTTCCAAACCAGATTTTCTATACTTAAGTGCTCACTGAAAATATAACCCAAAATAACAACCAACAATCAACTCTAATACATAGAAATCAACAAGAAATTAGAGTTTTACATATAATATTCTCAAAGATAATATAGAAATTAAACTTACAACCAAGAAATGTAACTAATAGTGATTGAGTTTGACATCTAGCTAGTGAGAACAATCTACAACATTTCCAGACAAATCAACTATTGTTGCTTGTACATCCTCTCTCGTGCGTCTTATTTCTACATCACTATTTGCATTATTAGATCTATCTCGACGAGACCAATGAGGTTCCCTCCAATTTATCTCAGCAACTTGATCACTTCCTTAATCCACAAACTCAATATGGTTTCTAGGAAGCTCTTTTACAACATAATACAAATCAGTTGCTTCTAGGTCTTGAACATAACAAATCTGATTTGCTTGAGATGCCAATAAAAACGGCTCATGTTGACTAATTAGCTTCTTTCGATTGATTCGAGCAATTCCATTGGTATCGTCCTCAGATTGGAACCAAACACACTCGAATAAGACTGCACTAAATTTATCTTCATAGAATATCTCAATGATCTCTTCAATAGAACCATAGTAGGTGACATCTCCCACAATTGGATGTTGATCCTTAGTACGAGTAAAACTTGGAGTTAAGGCCGATAATGTGACTCCGCTATTTTCAGTCACACCATTCTTATCACGCTTCATAGTGTGAAATTTGTAGCCATTTATTGAATATCCGCTATATTTTTTAACAATAAAAGAAGGTCCAGCAGATAAAAACTTAATGAAATCAGGCACTTGTTGACCTTGACCAAGCTCAAACTCAATTCTCTCCTTAAACCAATCTAGGAAATCATTACTATGGCTCTGAAAGCTGTCCCATCTTCTTTTATTTCTTTTGCTAACAAGTGTTCCATGCTCAATGTAGCAAAATACAAGAATAAATGAGTTAGGACAAATTGAAAAATCAAAACAATGCTAAATTTAGCCTTTAAAGGTGGGTTGGTTTATTACCTAATATATCGTTCAACTTCTTTGTTATGGCAATTGAATAGAACACATCGAGCTGCTTGACCCCACTTTGGATCAATCTTGTAATGCTCTTTCTTTTTTTTCTTCCCTCACCCTATAATAGGATGGCCCATCTTTGGAGACATAATATGGGCATCTATAGGCTGATTCGTAGGATTATTCGAACTAGGGGATCTCTGATGCAAATATCGAGCACAAAAGTTGACACATTCTTTAGCTAAGTAGGCTTCAACCATTGATCCTTCAGAGCGACCCTTATTGCGAACAAAACACTTCAATTTTCTAAGATATCTTTCAATTTGATACATCCACCTAGAAGCAACAGGTCCCCCGAGTCAAATCTCTTCAATTAAGTGGATAGGCAAATGAACCATTACGTCAAAAAAACATAGGAGGAAAAATCATTTCAAATTGACAAAGAACTTCACTAATCTCATCTTGAAGATGATCAAATTCCTTTTGGTCAATAATTCTGCAACATATCGCCTTGAAAAAAGCACACAACTTGATGAGCGGAGTTGCAACATCCTTAGGCAAAGTTTGGCTCACAACAATGGGAAGTAAGTAATGCATTAGGATGTGGGCATCATGACTTTTATACCCCATAATTTTTCTTTACTGAAGATTAACACAACATGCAATATTGGAATCACATTCCTGTGGTAACTTGGCATTCTTAATGATAGAAAAAAATTTGATCCTCTCAGCTAATGTCATCAAAAAACGGGCCTTTTCAATTTCAAAGTGTTCACCATCATTGACAGACTTTGGTTGAAGTTCGGCCATCAAATCAAGTTCCGCCAGATCCATTCGTGCTCGCACATGATCTTTTGTCTTCCTAGGAATATCCAACAATGTCCCAATAATATTATCATTGAAGTTCTTCTCTATGTTCATTACATCAAGACAATGTCGACAATCAATATGCATCCAGTAAGGCAAATCGAAGAAAATTGACTTCTTTTTCCATGGGCAAGTTTCATCTTTGTTGTTCTTCTTCTTTTTCCTCTTCTTACTGATCTTCTTCTTGGGTCTATTCTTTCCAAACTCCTTTTTAAATCCAGCCAACAATTCCAAAATGTCATTTCCTGACAAGCGGGCTGGAGCAAATTCTATATCAAGCTTCCCGTCAAAATTTCTTCTATTACGACGATAGGGGTGGTTCGCTCTCAAAAATCTGCGATATCTCGTGTAGCACGTCTTTCTACTATTCCTCAAATTTTGTGAACGTTTCTCATAATGACAAACAGGGCATGCGAATGGTCCTTTTGTGCTCCATTCAGATAAGATTGCTAATCCCAGAAAATAAATTATGGTGAACAATAAGGCTGCACACATATTAAACACTTGATTGCTTGAAGCATCATATGTTTCTATGCCACACTTCTGTAATTCTTTCAAATCTTTCACCAAAGGTTGCAAGTATACATCCGTGTCGTTGCCTTGGGATGATGGTCCTAGAATAATTAGAGCTAACATTAAAAATTCTGGCTTCATAGACAGCCATGGTGGTAAGCTGTAAGTGCTTAGTATAACTGACCATGTACTCTGCGCAATACTTATCGAGTTAAATGGGTTCAATCCATCGCTAGATAAAACCAATCTCACATTGCGAGGATCCACAGAAAATGACGAGTATAACAAATCAAAGCTGGATGTCTTAAGAGGCCATCCTTTGGGCATTCGGTTTCATGCCATGTCATTTTTCGAGCAGTCTTGGGACACATAAACAACCATTGCAACCTGGGCTTGATGGGGGGCGTACCTCAAAACTTTTGATGGAATTCGGTGAACCCTACCAGTTTCCTCATCCTTTTCATCTGATTTCCACCGAGAAGTTTTACAAGTATGACAAGTTTTTGCTTTAGCATTTTCTTCCCAGTACAACATGCAGTCATTTGGACATTCATCTATCTTGACATAATCAAGACCCAAGAGCCGAAGAATCTTCTTGGCTTCATTGAAAGAACTAGGCAGCCTAGCATTCGGTTGCATAACTTTCAATTTTTTTAGCAAATCAGTGAATGCGCCATTGCTCAAGTTATGGTCTCATTTATAAACGAATAATTGAATTATAAAGGACAGCGTTGAGAAGTTCTTGCAACCGGGATACAACTCCTCTTCACCTTCTTTGACTAACTTGTAAAAACTCTTTGCATCTTCATTTGGACCATTTCTAAAGCTATCATGCAACAAATCATGCATATTCTCATCAAAGATAAACCCACCAGCATTATTCTCTGTCCTTGTTTCCTCCTCTCTTTGGTCTTCATTCTCTGGCATTGGGTGAAAACCCTTTGCAATCATATGATCATTAATGAGATGTCTATGTAACCTATTCCGACGATAACATGATTTACAAGGACAACGGATTTCATGTCCTTGTACTTCATTTACAAATGCTTTCTCTATATAGTCATCTACTCCTTTTTCATATTCCTTAGACCATCTAGGAAATATCCACCACTTCAAGTTACTTTTATCCATGCCTAAAGTAAATTGAAGAACCAAAGTGTAATTATTACTAAAAATTATGAATAATGTCAACATCAACTGCAGAAATTTACAAATGCTTTTGCCAAATATTTTTTTGCATAAACTCAAGAATATTATGAATTCATAGAATAACCAAAGGCATTGTTTCGATTCAGCAGTAACCCTAGAATAAAAAACGATTCAGCACTTGTAACAAATAAAGTTGCTTTGTGTTTAGCTTTATCCACCATTGTCTCAATTATTATTAATTTTCTCTTGTTTGATCCGCCACCTTAACCCGCTACAAAAGGCCTTAAGTTCATAAATTAAACATATCACCAAGAACAAGAAACACCAATAGGAAACACTTTATACTTTACAGCTCATTCAATTTAAATCAAGGCTACAACATTCTAGCTCCAAATGCGTTATGAGATAAGATAAACCAATCAGACACTCAAATAATGCCCAATAAATAGTATATAGTTTAACAGAATATAATTTGTAAGAGAATAGAAGGCGGGAAAATAACGCTGCAATTTTATTTAATTGCAGCTCATTCAATTTCAGGTTTGTACATCCACATATTCAAATGTGGATGACAACCCTGATTGTTGGAATGCAAAGAAAACAATGAACTATTCAAATGCAATGATAGTAGCAATATGCAAGGGAATCCATGATTGAGCGCAACTTAGTTGCTCAAGTAGCCTACAAAACCAACATCACACCATCATTTATCTACATACACTAAGTATTATCTTTAGGTTAGCAATTCTAGCATCTAAATATGAAGCTTAAAAAACTACTATTAACACACATGTATGTCGACCTTGAAGCTACCCATCTTCAGTGTAATGTTCTTATTGTTTTTAAGATCCTCCTCTATCGTAATCTGCACAAAAATCGACAAAAGAAATATGGGGATAAATAATCTGTTGAAAAATACCTCGGGATAGCAACGAAATCAAACACCACCACCAACAACAACAAAAACAAAAATCAAGTGTAATCCTGCTCAAGCAGGGTACATGGGTGAACTGTATGCACCCTTACCCTGAGCAACTTTATGTAATGTTTTGAGAGACCCCGAGAAGACAAAAGCAAGAATAGCCGGATTATATTATCATTTAAAATTGATATATTGCATGACTAAAAAGTCAAACAAGTAGCAAAGAACAAAAACCAGACAAGGCATGTTTGCTATAATAATCAGTTGCCAACGTTGACTGTTAATCCTATAAAAACTAAATCAGGTGAGTGATATACTATAGTCGAATATGTTGTTTGACTTCAAAAGAATATGAAGCAAATTCTAAGTAGCTACAAAGATAATTTGACATCATAGATGTTTAGAAGCATGTTTCCAGTTGCAGCATATTTATCCTAACAAATAAATAACAACGGCCAACAGCTTCCGCATATTTGCAGAATCTTATCAACTTTAGGATTGACTTTCACATACAATAGCCTACTAGATATACTCAACTGCAAAGTTGACATGAAAATTACTTGTAATTCTCTTTATGTGAGAACTCATCTTGCTAAGCATCTCAATATATCCTACAAGGTAATGAGAGATGAAAATATCCTACTATGAAACCTCAAAATGTAAAATAGACATCTAGAACTCCTGCAAAAATCCTAGATATCATAAATCAAACTTAGAAGCCTATGTTTTGCTGGAGACACTCAAATCTTTGCTTCAGTTGCAGTAATGCACAACTCCAAATCTTTCATAATCCTAAATAGAGCACAAAAAAGAGAGCAAAGTGGAATACTTCTTACCATATTGCGGCCATTTCACTCTCAGTCCTTTGCTCATACAAACTACAAGACACACACAAACAATACACCGTCCCACCCTCCTAGCTACGACTCCTCTGCCCTCATAGTGAATTACTATGTTACTCATAAACAAAATTGAGAAAAGGATGATCTTAACTCTAATCTATACCAACCAATGCTATAATCACAACATGTTCTAAACTAAAATGCAGAATGGATTTTTCATTGTTTTGCTTCTTTAATTTCTTCATTGAAAGGTTTTTGCTGTCTTTAATGCTCAAATCAGCAACATCAGCTACTACCACCCCTTCCTCCACCAGGGAATCAAAACTCCTTTTCTTGCTACCCACTGCTCTCTATCTATCTAAAGTGTTTGGGGGCTGGACACGACCCATAAAAGTTCATGAAAATGAACTAAAATCACAAATTTACAAGTCAATTCACCAACCGAATTAAAATCATTCAAAATAATTAGAGCAGTTGAACAATTAGAGAATAGGGTGTTGCAAGGACACAAAGACCATCGATCAAGTATGTAAAGGGGCCAAGGCAGTTGGGGGCGAACGCCTCAGCCAAGCGCCAGCGGCAAAAAACCAAGTGAAAGATTGGATCTTTCTCAATTGAGAAATAAGAACCACGGCTGACATAAAGACAAGTACAAACCGATCAAATTTGGAGATTAATTTGTTAACTTTAGATGCTTGTGGAGACCTTGAAGTTGATGGAGCACATGACATACTGAACCTTAATTCCTAATTTTCCAATATAGCGTGTAATGTGATGTTACAAAAGCCGCCCAATTTTTTGCTCCCCCGCGTAGTAATAAAACCCCCCCGCTTTTTATCTACTTATTTCAAAACCGCCCCTATATAATAAAAGGATCGCTGCAATATCTGGGGAATTGAAACCCCCTAAATCACCCCTATAACTTATACTGCTACCATAAACTGCTGGAATATCCTTAACCGCTGGTATAACCGCCACATTTGCCTAACCGCCAGCTCAACCTGCTAGAAAAGGCTTCAATTGTAGTAGTGACCTCTCATGGAAGGGGTGATCCATGGTGGTTGGGCAACTATGTGATTCTTTGCAAAGAAGAGATTGGTGCGAATGGAGGTGGAGAGGAAGTATGATTGGAGGAGAAAGGAGGTGGAGAGGAAGAGATTGGTCAAGTGTCAAATCCATTTTCCACCATGGGAAGCCTTTCTTGGAAGCTCTTGAAAGAAAAGGATAAAGGAACTAGTTTTCTTTTAAAAACAAGATGATCTTGATAGCATTGTGGGAAGGAAGGAGTGTTGGGTGTTTGGAGAGTGCAAGAGGTCGAGGGTTCTTGTCCTACCTCTAGCATTTTTATTCTCCATCCAACTCGTTCACTTTTTTTATCAAAATATTAAGTTAACGACAATTAAATCAAAATATCGTTTCTATTTAATTAATTTTTTTTGTTTCTATCAAGTTAACTTTTAACAAAACTTATCATTATTATTATGAAAAATCATAAAAAAATAATCTTGTTATTTTGAAGAAATAATTAAATTAATAAAAATAAACATTTCTTTGTATTAGAAATTGCAGTTATTACAAAGAAACGTTGCCATGCTCTCTTTATGCATTTCGACTTACTCCTACTAGAAGTTCCCATGATCTTTCAAGAAAGGTCGTGTCTGAACAGAGTGGTGATGGGAACTCATGTTCAAATTTTGTTGAGAAGCATAGGAACACAAAGGACTTAGACAATTTCAACCCGAAAAGGAAAACGAGAAGGGTTTGTTGGATGAGTTTGTCTAGTCCATGGCTTGGGTAAGCTTATGATCAACTATCATTGTGGTTTGTAAAGTGGGTTAGAGGGAACTCAAGTTTATCATTTTGGGCCAAAAAGAAATAGATTTCCTATGTGTACAACTATTTTTGCCTTAGACTAGTAAAAACAGATAAAGTGAAGGCAGAGTTCCTACAAGTCCCTATCATGCAAAAACAACTAAACTAGCCGATCTGATGAGAATCGGATCGTTGTCGAAGAAAGTTCCAACTCAATTTGATCTTGCACTGCCTAGCTTATGGTCTTTATTTTGAGATGAGAGCGAAAGAGATGGCAAGCGATTCAAGAAAAAGGACAAACTAACTTTAGTTATAAATGTAGGGATACGCAATCAAAAAACCAAGGATATAACACACCTAGGTAAATCGAAAGAGGGATAAGCGAATCTTATGTGGATATGACTCACCACAAGATAATCAAAAGAGAGTTCGAATCTCATAGGATATAACTCACCTAAAGAGAAATGAAGGATTCGTTTGGATATAACTCACCGAACATGTTTGGATATAACACACCAAACAAGGAAATCACTCCCAAACACTCCCATTGGTTTTTTCCACAAAGTCGGTTTATGCTATTACTAGAAAAACAAGGACCTTTAAATAGGGTTACAAAACCCTTCATTTCAATCTCACCTACCACCTCACCTACGACATATTTAAATGAATACAATTTATCGACGACGTCCCTTTTAAGTCCATGTAGGTGATGGAGTTGTTTTGGCTTCTTTTGACTTGAATATGATGAAAACCTTTCACGTCCACATTTGAGCTTCTAGAAAGATTGATGATTTAGAGACAATTCCTGGCTGCATGATTTAGGAAAAGTGTTAAACACAGAAGTTATAGAGCTTTAAGTAGGCTTTTGAACGATTCTTCAATGGCCCTAATCGGACCACCACAGCCTCCAAACGAACGAAAATACCAAAGCATTCTCAAATAACCTGAGAATGAGAAAACAACATTTTCATTTATATTGGCCCGCATCTCGGGTAACATCAGTGGAGTTGGTTGTCAACGCTAAGGATCCCACCTTGATAAAGGGAGGTCTTGGGTTCAAGTCCTGCCTCCAACATCCTGCAGAATTAAAAGGTGTGAACCTTCCTCTAGGTTGGGGTGCATGGGCCGCAGCCCATGACATGCGATTGAGCGCCACTTGTCAGATCGCAGACCGAGGCAGACTAGAGGTTGGTCCACTGGTCATATACGCCCATGGAGGTAGGCCGGGAAGGTGGGTACATTTGGGCTTGATTGCATAATGAAAGTGCACTTTTTTTTATGCGATCAAGCCCACATGTACCCACCTTCCCAGCCTGCCTCGCTCGGCGTGTCTGACCAGTGGACCAACCTCTAGTTTGCCTCAGTCGTCGATCTGACTAGTGGCGCTCAATCGCATGTCATGGGCTGCAGCCCATGCACCCCAACATGCAGGAAGGTTCACACGTTTTAATCCTTCATGATGTTGGAGGTAGGATTTGAACCCAAGACCTCCCTTTATCAAGGTGGGATCCTTCACGTTGACAACCAACGCCACTACTGGATCCCACCTTGATAAAGGAAGGTCTTGGGTTCAAATCCTGCCTCCAACATCCTACAAGATTAAAAGGTCTAAACCTTCTTGCAAGTTGGGGTGCATGGGCTGCAGCCCATGAAATGCGATTGAGCGCTACTAGTCAGATTGCTAACCGAAGCAGACTAGAGGTTGGCCCACTGGTTAGATACGCCGAGCGACCCAGGCCAGGAAGGTGGGTACTGTGGGCTTCATCGCATCACAATCATTAGGGAAAGAACAAATAAGGACTTGTTCAATTTAAAGTTATCATCCCTAAGAGCATATTAAGATACACGAAGGGACGTCTATCCAATGCCTTTGTAAGAATATCTGCTATTTGCTCTTCAGTCGTACAATGTTCCATTATAATGTTCTCATGCTCAACATTGTCACGTAGAAAGCGATGTCGAGTGTCAATGTGCTTAGTACGTGAGTGATAAATGGGATTTTTGGGTATGTTTATGGCACTAGTGTTATCACATTTAATAGGAACAAGGCCATAAGATATACCATAATCACCGAGTTGGGACTTAAGCCACAAAACTTGGGAACAACATGATGCAGCGACCACATACTCTACTTTAGCTGTCGAGAGTGCCACAAAATTTTGTTTCTTGGATCCCCATGAGACAAGACACCCTCCTAGGAATTGAGTCATCCTTGATGTGCTCTTCCTATCTACTATGTGTCCGGCAAAATGCGCATTTGAGTAGGAAACAAGCTCAAGGGAATTGCTTCATGGTTACCAAAGACACAAGTTGTCATTCCCTTTGAGATACCCGAAAATTCTCTTTAACTTTTTGAGGTGTGAGTCTTTGGGATTAGCTTGAAAACGTGCACATAGGCAAACGACAAACATAATATCTGGCCTACTAGTTGTGAGGTAAAGAAGGGAACCGATCATACCTCTATAGTTCCGCTCGTCCACATCCTTACCTGTTTCATCCGCATTTAGCCTTGTGTTGGGAGAGATTGCCGTAATAATGGGCCTTGAGTTCTCCATACCATATTTAGCCAGCATTTCCCTTATGTACTTTTGTTGATGTATCGTAATTCTCTCCTTGGTTTGAGTGATTTGGAGCTCTAAAAAGAATAAACATGTACCTGGAGAATGAGAAAGTCCTTAGAATCTTTATTAAGAAAAAGAGTCATGTCAATGAAACCACGAAGGTAACCATGTGACAGGAGGATGCAAACCTGTAATACCAAGCTCTTTGGGCTTGCTTGAGTTCATACAAGGCACATTGTACGAAGTAGACGTGATCTGACATATTCCCATCCTCGAAACCTAGTGGTTGAGCCATGTACACTTCTTCTTTCAAGTGCCCATTGAGGAAGGCAATCTTCACATCCATTTGATAGAGTATAAATCCCTTATGTGTTGTGAAGGCTATCAAAAGTCTGATTGCTTCGATCGTCGCCACAGGAGTGAAGGTCTCATCATAATCTATTCCTTCTTCTTGATTGTATCCTTGGGCCACTACCCTTGCTTTGTTCCTAGAGTTTTCCCTTATGTTATCCAAATTGTTGCAAAACACCAACCGAGTTCTTATCACTTTATTTCCTTTGGGACGAGGAACAAGTTTCCATAATTGTTTCCTTTCGAACTGGTGGAGTTCCTCTTGCATTGCTACAATCCAGTCTGGATCCTCGAGTGCTTCCTTAATGTTCTTTGGTTCCACCATGGAAACTAAGGCGTTGAATGCACACAAGTTTGGAAGAGAGGAACGAGTTTGCACGCCTTTTTCAAGAGAGGAGATGATGTTCATTGGATTGATGTTGGTGAGATCTGATTCTTCGTCTAGTTCTCCATTGTGATTGCACCCTTCATGAAGTTCCCTATCTTCATGGAACTCTTCAACAAATTCATCGTTTCCAACTTCTTCATTCTCAACGTCTGGTATGCTTCCACTGTGTTCCACTTGTGAGCTCAACTCAAGAATATCTTCTTGTTGAGGAACAAGGGAATGAGCTTGTGAAGTGTCATGAGACTCGTCAATGGATGGAAATCAGCAAACTCTTGAGCATCTAAGGTTTGAGAGTCGTTATTACCTTGAGGATAATAACTTATTCCTTTCCTTGGATTATCATCATCAACAACATCTTCTTCACTCCTAACAAGCTCGAAAAGAGTTCCCATCTTTTGCAGTTCAGTTTCCATCTTAACTGATTCTTCCTGAAACACCATGTGAATGCTTTCTTCTATCATCTTGTTCCACTTGTTATACACTTTGTAGGCTTTGTTGTGTGTTGAGTAAGCTAAGAAGATCCCTTCATCGCTTCTAGAATCGAACTTTCCCAAGTTATCTTTCCCATTGTTGTGCACAAAGCATTTGCATCCGAAGGTCCTTAGATGGGAAATATTGGGCTTCCTTCCTTTGATCAACTCGTAGGAAGTCTTCTTGATCATAGGACGGACCATGGCTTTGTTGAGAATGTAAGTTACTATGGAGATTGCTTCTGCCCAAAACCTTTGGGGAACTCAACTCTCAATTATCATAGTTCTCGCCATGTAATCCAAAGTTCAATTCTTCCTTTCTACAACACCATTTTGTTGTGGAGAGTGTTGAGCTGAAAAGCTGTGTGAGATGCTATTCTTGTCATAGTATTATAGGAACTTTGAGTTCTTGAACTCAATTCCATGTACAGATCTTAGCGCAAAGAGCTTGAGTCCAATGCTTACTTCAACTCTCTTCATGAATGGCCTAGACTCCTTAAAGGCATCTGCTTTGGACACAAGGAAAATAACCCAAGTAAATCTAGTAAAATCATCAATAAGAACAAACATGTTCATTTTTCCTCCATGACTAGCCATTCTCATTGGACCACAAATATCAGTGCTCACAACTCGTTTGGGCTAAAAGGAACTCCTTGTTTGCTTTCCCTTGATGCAGGCTTCACACATCTACATGCCTTCTAGATTGATCTTTGGAAGTCCAATGACCAGATCTTGTAGATACAACTTCAGAATTTGATTCATGCCAGCGTCATCTAGGGAACTAGCAAGGCATAGTTTCCTTGGAGGCTCATACATGATATCTACCAGATAGACATTGTTGGACCTTGTTCCCATGAGGATGATCTTATTGGTGTTCTTGTTGATCAATAGACACTCCTTTGAATCAAAAGTGACCATATGGTTCCCTTTGTCACACAACTAAGAAACACTTAACAGATTATACCGGATGTCCTTAACTAGATACACATTCTCAATCTGGATTGACTTGTTGAGAATTGCTTCGCCAGTTCCAATGATTTTGCCGTTGTTTTTTGTTGCTCAAAGAGAAATTCTACCGACTCAACAATTTCCCCCATTTGGATAATGACAAACCCATAATAATATGACAAGTATTTCATTCAAGTTTAGCTCATGTATGCTCATGCAAGTTCCCCCTTAATATGACAACATATTGCAGGGAGTTCCACTATATGGTTATGCAGTTCCTACTTAGCAGATTTTGTGAGATTATTCCCCCTTAGCAAAGGCCATACTGTGATAACTTTGAAACAACGCATCTCACACAGTTTATCATTCCCCCTTTTGGCATCATCTAAAAGAGTAAACATAAATATCGGAACAATAACGTAAAGAACACACATTCAAACTAAAGATCAATTTTTTTATTTAGGCAAACAAATTGTACAGAAGGGAACTCTTAAGTGAAATACAAGTTTGGGAGGGAGGAGAGGCAGCAAGAAAGGAGTAGAAAAGAAGGAAAAGATGAAGAGGGTTTAAACAGAGGGAATCTCTTGGATCCTCTTCTTCAACCAACAAGAACATCAACCTCAGAGATTTGATCTAGCCCAGTATTCAGAACTGGGTTGGATTGTGCGGCTCACTGACTCCATCCTTGTGGATGGTGTCCCGAGTAGATCTTCTCTTCCACGCATGATGATTGCATGTCCTCACTTTGCCTTCTATCTCATCCTGTAGTGGCCACGAGAGTCTTCTCACAAGCTAACAGTGTTGATGAGTTGATGTATCGCTTGTTCTTCGGACGATCTCGGTACGGACCATCTCTTGGGAAGGATGGAGTGTGTCGAAGGCTTGGCCATCTTCTGGCTATAGAGGTGGTATCTTTCTTTCCTTAGAGCATTTCATGTGGGGGTTTTGAAAAATTAGGGTTGAAGATGAGTTATTCTTTGATAAAGGAGGCATGTATTTAAAGAGTTTTGAACGGAGGGGCAGATTCGTCTTTTTCATTGTGCCCTTTAGAATTGAACTCGGTCGATTTCATTTCATCTTCAACGTCTTCAGTAAGTTTTGTAATGTGGCAATCCCCCTTTGGTGCAATTAAAAATCTTGGTTCACATATGGTCTTCCCCTAATAAATAGCCTGACACACCTTTTTATCTTCCCAAGACTGAGTTGTTAACCAGATGAGACGTTTCGTCTTACTCTATAGTGAGGTTCCCATGATCTTGCAAGAGAGGCTTGTTTGAATAGAGTGGTAAAGGGAACTCATGTTCAAACTTTATGTGAGGGATGGGACCATAAAAGGGACTTGGACAATTTCAACCCGAAAGGGTAAACAAAAGGGGGGCTTATGGGATGAGTTTGTCCAGTCCAAGACTCTATGTAAGCTTATGATCAACTATCATCGTGCCTTGTAATGCGGGTTAGATATAACTCAAGTGATCAGTTTGGGCTAAAAAGAAAAGAAGTTCCTATGCGTACAACCATTTGCCTTAGACTAGTAACAAAGGATAAAGTGAATGCAGTGTTCCTAACTGGTTCCTATCATACAAACAACTAAACTAGCCAATCATCGGGAACAAAATAAACAGGGACTTCTTTAATTAAAAGTTATCATCCCTAAGAGCATACGAACGTGCTCAAAGGGATGTCTATCTAACGCCTTGGTGAGAATATATACTCTCTTCTCTTCAGTTCTACAGTGTTCCATAATAATGTTCCCTTGCTCAACATTGTCACGTAAGAAGTGATGACGAACATCAATATGCTTAGTATGTGAGTGATGAACGAGATTTTTGGAAATTTTTATAGCACTAGTATTATCACATTTAATAGGAACATGGCCATAAGACATAACGTAGTCACTCAGTTGGTAATTAATCCATAAGACTTGGGAACAGCATGATGCAACGGCCACATATTCTGCTTTGGCCATCGAGAGGGCCATTGAGTTTTGTTTCTTTAATCCCCATGACACTAGGCACTCTCTTAGGAATTGAGCCATACCGGATGTGCTCTTCCTATCTACCGGATGACCTACAAAGTCCGCATCTGAAAATGCAACAATCTCAAGGGAACTTCTGCATGGATACCACAAGCACAAGTTGTAGTTCCCTTTGAGATACCTGAAAATTCTATTCACCTCTTTCATGTGTGATTCTTTGGGGTTGGCTTGAAAGCATGCGCATAAACACAAGACGAACATGATATCGGGCCTACTAGTTGTAAGGTTGAGAACGTAACCAATCAAACCTCGATTGTTCCTTTGGTCCACATCTATACCTTTTTCATTTGTGTTCAACTTGGAGTTGGTGGAAACTGGTGTGTTAATAGGCCTTGAATTCTCCATTCCATACTTAATTAGCATTTCCTTGATGTATTTTTGTTTATGTATCTTTTTTCCCTCCTTGGTCTGAGTATTTAGAGCCCCAAGAAGAACGTAAGTTCCCTAATCAGGCTCATTAGATCCTTAAGCTTTTTAACAAGCAAGGGATTAGTTGCACGAAAAAGGATATCATCAATGTACACTTGAATAATAAGAATATCATTGGACTCTTTCTTAAGAAACAAAGTCTTGTCAATGGAACCGCGAAGGTATCCATGTGACAAGAGAAATTGTGCAAACTTGTCATACTAGACTCGTGGGTCCTGTTTGCGTCCTTATAGGGTATGTTGAAGAAAGTAGACGTGGTTTGGAAAGTTCCCATCTTCAAATCCTAGTGGTTGAGCCATGTATACTTCTTCTTTTAAGTGTCCATTCAAAAAAGCTGTCTTCACATCCATTTGATAAAGCTTGAATCCCATGTGAGCGGCAAAGGCGATTAGGAGTCTGATTGCCTCAATTCTTGCTACAGGGGCGAAGGTCTCATCATAGTCGATGCCTTCTTCTTGGTTGTACCCTTGAGCTACAAATCTTGCCTTGTTCCTCGAAACAGCTCATGTGTTATCCATCTTGTTACAGAACACACATCTTGTTCCTATAACATTTTTCCCTTTTGGATGAGGGACAAGCTTCAATAATTTGTTCCTTTCAAATTTATTGAGCTCTTCTTGCATTGCCACTATCTAATTTGGATCTTTAAGGGCTATTTTGATATTCTTAGGTTCCACCATTGACAAGAAAGCATTAAATGCCCAAAAGTTTTGAATTGATGAACTTGTATTTAGGCCTTGGTGAAGTGGAGATATGATGTTTCTAGGATTGATATTGGAGAGATCTGGATCTTCCTCTTCGTTCCTATCAGTCTATCACCACTGTCGTCATTGCATTTTTCTTGTAGATACTCATCCTCTAGATCATCGTCGTCGTCATCATCTTCTTTGTTCCAAGGAAGCTAGAAGTGAGTCTCCATCATTTGCACTTCAGTTTCCACCTTGTCTGACTCTTCTTTGAATATCACATGAATGTTTTCCTCTATCTTCTTGGTCCCTTTGTTGTACACTTTGTAAGCTTTGCGGTGAGGAGAGTATCCTAGGAAGATTCCTTCATCACTTCTTGCGTCAAACTTCCCAAGGTTGTCCTTCCCATTGTTGTGCACAAAACATTTGTACCCAAAGACTCTTAAGTGGGAGATGTTGGGCTTTCTTCCTCTAATCAGCTCAAAAGCAGTTTTCTTGATCATCGGGCGCACCATGGCTCTATTTAGGATGTATGTTGCTGTGGAAATTGCCTCTGCTGAGAAGTGCTGAGGAACTCCACTCTCAATCATCATTGTTCTAGGCATCGCTTCCTGGGTTCGATTTTTCCTCTCCACAATTCAATTTTGTTGTGGAGTATGAGGGGCTGAGAAGTTGTGTCCTACCCCATTCGTGTTACAGTACCGTATGAATTCTGAATTCTTGAACTCAGTTCGATGGTTTGATATCAGAGCAATGAGCTTCAGTCCCAAGCTCACTTCCACTCTTTTCATGAATGGCTCAAATTCTCTAAAACTATGTACTAAGGACACAAGAAAAATAACCCAAGTAAATCTAGAAAAATCATCAATGAGAACGAACATGTACCTTTTTCCTCCATAGCGAGCCGTCTGCATGGGACCATAAAGATCCATTTGGATCAGTTCTAAGGGACGAGTAGTGCTCACAACTCGTTTTGGTTTGAAGGAGCTTCTTGTTTGTTTCCCTTTGACACATGCCTCGCACATCTTCATGCCTTCTAGACTGATCTTGGGCAAGCCTATTATAAGGTCTTGAAGATATAGCTTCTGAATTTGGTTCACTCCTGCATGTCTCAATCTTTTGTACCACAATTCTGCTTCATCAATGGAACTTGCAAGACACAGTTTCCTTGGAAGCTCGTATGATGCATCCACGAAATAGATGTTGTTAGACCTAGTCCCCTTGAGTATGATCTTGTTTGTCTTCTTATTGATCACAAGACATTCTTTAGAATCGAATGTGACCACATTGTTTCCTTGGTCACACAGTTGTGAGACACTCAAGAAGTTGTACCCAAGGTCCTTTACCAGATTCACATTTTTGTTCTTGATTCCTTTGTTGGTGATTGCTTCGCCAGTTCCAATGATTTCGCTCTTGTTTTTGTTGCCGAAAGAGACATGGCCTCCATTGACTTTTGTTAGTAGCGAGGTGAGATTGTCTTGCTTACCGGTGAACATCCACTATCGATGACCCAAGTGTTGTTCCCCCTCACTACAGCCTGCAAAATTGATTAGATTTGGCGACAAAGGCAAGATGTCTCTTGTCTGGTTCCATGCAAGGAAACAGAGTTCTTTTGACCAAGTAATCTACAATATTGTGGACTTGTGTGGAGTTCCTAGGACTCGAGGATGAGTTCATAGGAGAGTTCCCGTTCTTGGGTACTTTCCATTGTTTTTGTCGGTTTTGATTTTTACTTTGAAAATTTCTGTTTTTGTAACTCTTGTTCCCAACAGTGTGTGACCTGTGCACTTGCGTTTTTTTGCAGCTTTCAATGTAGTGCCCATGAGCTCCAATCATCCATCAAGTTTTATAGTACTCTCCAAGAGAGTACTTTGGGTGAGGTCTATGGATCCTAGTTCTATCCACGGTTTCTTGATTATAGACTCTAGACCCATTTCCCTTGGCTATCGTGAGGTACATTTTGTGGCTAGTGTTCCCAGTGTAGTATTCAGTGTTCCTACCTACACCGCTTTCAAGTACACGAATTCTTTCTTCTAATTGAGCATTCTTCAGCTTTTGGTTGTAAAGCTCAAGATCCCTACACTCGTTTTGTTTCCCTTTCCGTGAGAAGGCAGGATCCGTTTTTTATGTTCCTTCCCCATACCCTATTGCATGCCAGGGTGGAACAAACTTGATTGGGAGAATGGCTTCTTTGGTGGTCTGTGGAAGGGAACTCTTTAGACACTTCTGACTTTCACTCAGTTTCTTAAGAATCACATCTTTTTCACTCTCAATACTATTGAGCTCATCTCTTAAGGTGGTGCTCTCATTGACTGAGCACTGTAATTTGTCTACAAGCTTCACACATTGGGAACAAGGTTCCATTCCTAGTTTTTCTATGAAGTCATGTTCAGTTTTATCTAGCTTCCTCGAATCTTTATATTGTCTTTTAGCAGTTTGGTCATAAATTAAGCAACTTAGGTTTTTCATATTTAGAACGAGAGATAAGAAGAGGTTCAGGATTTATCTCATTGGGTTGTTCCCCATCGGGGTTGACCAAGCTTTAGGTTCCTCATTATCTGAGTCACTCCAGGTTGCTACGTATGCCTTTCTACTCCCTTTGTTGAGTCTTTGCTCTTCGCATCCCTGAGGACAGTTTTTGGCAAAGTGTCCCTTCTTTTAGCATTTGTAGCATGTGGCATCAGCGAGGTCTTTGTCTCTATCCTGATATTTGTTGCTGACCTCGTAGTTACTTCTTTCTCTACTGGAGTTCCTTTTGAACTTACCCTTCTTCTAGAAGTTCCTAAGTGCCTTTGTGAGGAGTACAAGTTCCTCTTCCTTATATTCCTCTTATTCTTCACAATGTTCCTGAACAGATTTGAGGACCTTCTCTAACTTGAGAGCTATGCCTCTCGTTTCCATCTCTTGTTTCTTATCTTCTTGCTTTCTCTTCTCATGACCAATGAGCTTACCAAACACTTGGTTAAGCATCAGGTTTCTATTCTCGGGAAATTTCTTTGAACATGGTTCGTTCATTTGCCCGTTCTGTCATTAGCCCATTAAACAGTTGTTGCACCTTCATTTTGTCGGAGAATTCTTGATTGGTGATACCCAAGGCTGATAGGTTTGAGCAGAGGGACTCGAAATGTGATTGATAGTTATCAATCGATTCACCCATCGTCATTTTGATGTTGAAGAACTCCCTTCTCGCGTTCATTTGGTGATCTTCCCTCAAATCGTAACTTTCAACGTGCATCTATTGAATGGCTTCCCACATTTCCTTGGTTGTTTCCAAGTTAGCCACTCTATCACTATCTTGCTTGCACATTGCGTTGTTGAGGTACATCTTGGCCTTGTAGTTGACCTCCATGCATTGCCAATCGATAGGACCCCATTTAGACAGGTCGTTCCGAATATTTTCATTGATCTCGATGTTCCCATGCTCTATGACACACCATGCTTGGTAGTCATGACTCCTCATCCAGTCTCTCATCATGATCTGCTAGTTTTCGAAGCATCCAACGATGAGTATGGGAGGTTTGTTGTTCCCATGTCCGATCTTCGTGAGTTCTTGAGCCATTTTCTTAAGTACCTACAAGGACTAATCAAGATCTAGAGCGCCTAATATGATCCCAATTGTTGGATTGTAGGTTAGTCAAAATTAGTTATAGGAACTATATCGAACAGTTGCCACACGCAGCAGAATAAATAAGTAAGCATGTAAATAAAAACAATAGAGACAATTTCCTTATAAAGGAACCCCACAACGATCAACTAATCGCATGAGTAAACCTCTACCTCCCCTTGGAGGATTTTCGAATGAGTTACCTTTTCTTTGTTGCTTAGTTCCCTTCAGGTTACAAGGCAGAATACAAACTTCTCTGTTCCTACTAGGACTCTATACCTACGCAACACTAATATACTCTCTCGACCCTACCCCGTTGAACGCTCACAATAAAAGACAAAATGAAACTCAAACCTCTCTCTCTTCTTCTGAGTTCCCCTAGACCTAGACACTCGCTCTTTCTCCTACACCGTCATCGAGATTAGCTTGCCGTCGGGGACTTTTCACCAGCTTGA
This sequence comes from Fallopia convolvulus, assembly GCA_964016875.1. Taxonomy (NCBI): domain Eukaryota; kingdom Viridiplantae; phylum Streptophyta; class Magnoliopsida; order Caryophyllales; family Polygonaceae; genus Fallopia; species Fallopia convolvulus. The sequence goes on from OZ024719.1 coordinate 31,338,145, forward strand.
TGACTCTGACTCAAGTAGCTCTTTGCTCTTCTTTCTATGAGTTTGGAGTTTATGAGTTGGGAAAAGTGAGTAGCAAGGTGACTATTGAAGGGTTTAAATAGGCGTGATGAGAAACCCTTATACACTTGAGTTGTTTGTCCTAAATACCTTTTTTTCCTTGCTCTCCAAGTATGATTCCTTAAGGTTGACATGTGACTTTGATATGAATTTCAATTGTCAACTCTTGAATCAATCCGAACCATTGGATGGTCATCTTCTCTCTGTTGAGGCTCTGAAGGTATGAGATGCCTTTGTATCTAAAACAAACAAGATCCCTAAAATTGCACTGAGATGTCGCTTTCACGTATACGCTAGTTCCCATCCAAAGAGATCTCTCGTCTTCTCGGTTCCCTTCTCCTAGGAACTCTTCTTAACTTTTGAGGGATTCATGTTCCTCTTATCCAGTTCTCATCGTGTGGGAACTCTATTCTCTTCTGAGGTTGGTCGACTTTCTTTTTCATCATCGGTTCCCATGGTGTGGGTACATGTTATTTTGTGCTTTGCTTTGCGATGTGCAACTGTTATGCTGAAATAGTTTGAAATTGGCGTAAGTTCCCATGGTGTTTGTCATTATCAAAATTTAGGACGTTGTTCCAATGTTAATGAACGTAAGTTCCTAACACCGACTCAATAGTTCCCGTATAGAAGAACCCCAAAACGATCAACTAATAGCGTGAGTAAACCTCTACCTCCCCTTGAAGGATTTTTGAATGAGTTATTTTCTTTATTGCTTGGTTCCCTTTAGGTTACAAGGCAGAATGCAAACTTCTCCGTTCATACAAGGACTCTCTCGCTAGGCAACAGTAATGTACTCTCTCGAGCCTACCTCGATGAATGCTCACAATCAAAGACAAAGCAAAACTCAAACCCCTCTCTCTCTCTCTCTCTCTTCTTTTGTCTCTTCTCCTGATTTCCCCTGACCTAGGAACTCGCTCTTCCTCTTACACCATCGTCGAGATTTTCTCGCCGTCGGGGATTTTGCACCAGCTTGATGACTCTCACTGAAGCAGATCTTTAGCTCTTGCTTCTCTGAGTTTGGAGTGTATGATTTGGGAAAAGTGAGTAGCAAGGTGACTGTTGAAGGGTTTAAATAGGTGTGATGAGAAACCCTTATCAACTTGAGGTATTTGTCCTAAATACCCTTTGTGCCTTGCTCTCCAAGTATGATTCCTTAAGGTTGACATGTGACTTTGATTTGAATTTGAATGGTCAACTCTTGAATCAATCCAGACCGTTGGATGGTCATCTTCTCTTTGTTGAGGCTCTGAATGTCTAACACACCTTTGTATCCGGAACAAACATGATCCCTAACATTGCGCTGAGATGTCTTGTCGGTTCCCTTCTCTTGTGTACTCTTCTTGACTTCTGAGGGATTCTTGTTCCTCTTATCCGGTTCCCATTGTGTGGGAACTTTATCCTCTTTTGAGGTTGGTCGCCTTCTTTTTCGTGGTTGCATTAGTTCCTATGATGTGGGAATAATCAGAGCTTTGCGATGCACAACCTGTTATGTTTAAATACTTGACCATTGGCGTTAGTTCCCATGGTGTTTGTCATTATCAAAATTGAGGACGTTGTTCTAGTGTTAATGAACGTGATTTCCTAACATTGACTCAACAATTCCTAACACTGACTCAATAATTTCTCCCTTTTTAATGATGACAAACCCATAATAAAATGACAAGTATTTTGTTCAGTTTTAAATAATGCAAGTTCCCCCTGAGTATGAAAACAATTTGCAAGGAGTTCCACTATATGGTTATGCGGTTCCTACTTAGCAGATTTAGCGAGATTATTCCCCCTTAACAAAGGCCAAACTTTGATAACATAAAACAACGCATCTCATACATTTTATCCTTTCCCCTTTAGGCTCATCGAAAAGATTAAGCATGAAAAAAAAGAACATCAGTAATGGGAACACTCATTCAAACTAAAGATATATTTTAGTACTTAGGCAAACAAGTCGTATAGAAGGGAACTCCAGAGTGAATTACAAGGTGGGAGAAGGTGGGAGAAGGTGAGAGAATGAAACATGGAATGAAGAAGAGAAGAAGAAAAGAAGGAACTGAGATTCACTAATACCATCTTTGTAGATGGTGTCGTGAGTAGACCTTCTTCTCCATGCAAATCGAGCAAAAGCTTCCTCTCGATTTTCCTCATCCTTTGATGGTGGCCATAGGAGTCTTCTTCTAGGTTAAAGGTGTTGATAAGATGATCCACGACCTGGAATGAGCATCGACCATCTTGACTATGTACACTGTTTGGGAAGGATGGAATGTGTCGAAGACTTGATCATCTGGAAGCTGTGTAGGGGACATTTTCTTCTTTGGAGCATTTCATAAAAGGAGTTTCAATGGTTGTGTTTGAAGATGAGTTTCATTTTGAGAGAGAAGGGTCGGTATTTAAAGAGTCTGAATTAGAGGGCATATATGTCTTTTTTTCATTGTGCCCTTGAAAATTGAATTTGGTCGACGTTTATTTAAAGAGTCTTCATTGTTAGCGTCTTCTAAAAGCTTTGAAACGTGGCACCTTTTCCATGGTGCAATTTAAATGATTGGCTCATAGTTAGTCTTCCCCTAATAAGTAGCATGACACACCTTTTTATCTTCCCAAGACTGAGTTATTGACATAATTAGGCGTTTCATCTTACTCGGATGTGAGGTTCCCATGTTCTTGCAAGAAAGGCTTGTTTGAACAGAAAGATGAAGGGAACTCATGTTCAAATTTTATTGTGAGGGTTGGGAACACAAAAAGGACTTAGACAATTTCAACCCGAAAAGGTGAACAAGAGGGGGCTCATGGGATGTGTTTGTCCAGTCCAACACTCTAGGTAAGATTATGATCAACTATCATTGTGGCATGTAATGTGGGTTAGAGAGAACTCAAGTTGATCATTTTGGGGCGAAAAGAAAAAGAGTTCCTATGCGTACAACTATTTGCCTTAGACTAGTAACAATGGATAAAGCGAATGTAGTGCCCCTAAATAGTCCTATCATGCAAAATAACTAAACTAGTCAATCATCGGGTAAAGGATAATCATGGTCTTGTTTAATTTAAAGTTATCATCCCTAATAGCATACAAAGGTGCTCGAAGCGACGTCTATCCAATGCTTTTTGGAAATGTTTATGTCACTAGTACTGTCACATCAAATGGGAACAGGGCCATAAGACATACCGTAATCACTGAGTTGGAACTTAAGACATAAGACTTGGGAACAACATGATGCAACGACCACATATTCAGCTTCGCCCATTGAAAGTGCTACTGAGTTTTGTTTCTTTGATCATCATGACACTAGGCACTCTCATAGGAACTGAGCCGTAGCAAATGTGCTCTTCCTATCCACCAAATGAAATGCAAAGTCCGCATCTGAAAATACAACAATCTCAAGGGAACTTCTACGTGGGTACCACAAGCATAAGTTGTCATTACCTTTGAGATACATGAAAATTCTCTTCACCTCTTTAAGGTGTGATTCTTTGGGGTTAGCTTGAATACGTTTGCACAAACACACGGCAAACATGATATCATGCCTACTAGTTGTAAGGTAAAGAAGGGAACCAATCATACCTCGGTAGTTCCTTTGGTCCACATCTATACCTTTTTCATCTGTATTTAGCTTTGAGTTGGTGGAGACTGGAGTAGTGATCGGCCTTGTCAATGGAACCGCGAAGGTACCATTTGATAAGAGAACTGTGCAAACCTGTCATACCAGGCTCTTGGGGCCTGTTTGAGTCTATACAAAGCGCTCTGAAGAAAGTAGACGTGATCTGGAAAGTTCCAATCTTCAAATCCTAGCGGTTGAGCCACGCATACTTCTTCATTAAAATTACCATTAAGAAAGGTGGTCTTCACGTCCATCTAATAAAGCTTGAATCCCTTGTGAGCTACAAAGGCTATTTTGAGTCTGATCACTTCGATTCTAGGCAAAGGAGTGAAGGTCTCATCATAGTCGATGCATTCTTCTTGGTTGTACCCTTGAGCTACCAACCTTGCCTTGTTCCTAGAAATAACTCATGTATCATCCAGCTTGTTACAAAAGACCCACCGTGTTCCTATCACATTCTTTCCTTTTGGACGGGGAAAAAGCTTCCGCACTTGGTTCCTTTCAAATTTGTTGAGCTCATCTTGCATTGCCACTATCCAATCTGGATCTTTGAGAGCTTCTTTGATGTTCTTAGGTTCCATCATTGAAATAAAAGCGTTGAAAGCACACAAGTTCTGAAGTGATGATTGAGTCCTTACCCCTTGGTCAAGAGGAGATATGATGTTTCTGGGATTGATGTTGGTGAGATCTGTATCCTCCTTTCCGTTCCCATTATCAATATCATTGCTTTCTTCTTGCAGATCTTTGTCTTCTGGATGCACTTTAAAAGTTCCAACTTTTTTTGGTTCTTCATTCTCAGCATTAGATGTGTTCCCTTTGGGTGCTTGATTCAGGAATGTCTTCTGGTTGAGGAACTAGGGAACCAACTTGTGAGGTGTCGTGTGATTCATCGAGTGATGGGAGCTCAACAAGCTCTTGAACATCTCTGATTTGAGTGTCGTTGTTCACTTGAGGATAGCGACATGTTCCTTTCCTTGGCTCTTCGTCGTCATCATCATCTTCCTCATTCCAGGGAAGCTGGAAGTGAGTTCTTACCTTCTGTACTTCAATTACCATTTTGACTAACTCTTCCTTGAATATTACATGAATTCTCTCCTCTATCTTCTTGGTTCTTTTGTTATACACCCTATAAGCTTTGTTGTGATGTGAATAACCCAAGAAGATCCATTCCTCACTTCTTGCATCGAACTTTCCCAATTTTTTTTCCCATTGTTGTGCACAAAGCATTTACATCCAAAGTAATGTCCGTGTTTTTAGCTTACTTTTAGTGTGTTTTTCTAGGTTGTTTAGTTGTGCTTTTTTTTGTGTTTGATGTCTTTTTAGTATAGTTTGCATATTTTGTAAAAAGTAAGGAAACTACTCTAGTTATGTGTTTTTGTGTAGGTTTTGAGGCAAGATTGGGTGCATTCAAGGACATGAAAAGAGAGAGGCATGTTAAGAGGAGGAAGAGAAGAAGACTATGGAAGAAACCCTAAAAAAAGTCCAAGGGAAGTGGTGAAGAATAATAAGAACAAGGTCAAGACCAAGCTCGATATCGACCCTCTAGGGGTCGGTAGCAAGGCTCTTAAGTGTAATTTCCAGTGTCCTACCGACCTTGACAGGGTCGATACCGAGGTCCCTATGTAGGTAGGACATGACCGACTTAGAGCTTTTAATGATATTATTCTCAGATCACTTATGTTTAGAAGTTGTTATCTTTATGGACCCTTTTTAGATAGATCCTTTACTATAAATACCCTTGTTTTAGACAAGTTAGGGGCTCTCTGTCTCTCTAGGTTTTATTTGGACGCAAGTTTTAGAGATTGGAAGAAACAATTATTGCTTGGAGCACAAGGGAGAAGATTGTTGGAGATTTCTTGTGTTCTAAGTTGTGTTCTAAGATATGTTTTATGTTTGAATTCATGTAAGCTTTTAGTTTAATTCAAAGTCATGTTTTCTCTTAATCTCTTTGTTTATTCTTACTCTACCACGAGTAAGAGTAGTCTTTTATTCTAGGGTTGGGGTTAGAAACCCAACATAGTTGTGCATGAATGATGATATGATTGAATGAATTGAATGCCTTTTATCAATTCTTCTACTTGTTTGTGCTTATGCTTTAATGAAAGTCGAAGTAATTCATGGTTATGACTTGATTGAAAGAGAAAGTTATAAACTTGAATGGTGATAAAGTTTGAGACGAAAGTTGATAAATTTGGATCAAAATAAGTAGATTAACTGAAATGATTTATGAAAGTTGATTGGCTTGCTTGTTTCTTCAACGAATGTTGATAACTTTATGTTAAAGGCATGATTTTTATGATTCATATTGTTTGAAATTGCATTATTATGTTGTGGTAGACCCTTATCCTAAGTCGGTACCGACCTGTAGATTTTCTATTTGTTTCATTGTTTAATTACTTTTTCAACCTCAATTGCACCTCGTTATAGACCCTGACAAGGTCGGTAACGGCCCTCTTTAGTGCGTTTATTTGCCTTTGTTTTGCTTTGTTTTGTTTGTTCTTTCGCTTTTGTTCGAAAGCGAAGCTTTGATTTTGATGGTTCCAAACTTGATGGAAGTCGATAACATGGATTATTCTATGAAGTCATGGACATGTGAGAAGTCGCGAACATGTGAACCAAGATGGAATGGAAGAGTTGGTAGAATGTGAGTTCAAGTCATTGATAGGCCGCCAACATGAGTCACGTCCCTGACCTCTTCCAATCAGGTGGCCGACCTCGAGTTTGTAAAATAGGTTACCAACCAGAGTCATGTCCTCGATCTATGCAAATCAGGTGGTCGACCTCGAGTTGGTGAAGTAGGTCGCCAACATGGGCAGGTCATCGACGTGAGCCAGGTCCGCGACTTGACAGGAGGGCAGACTGAAAACGCGTGAGAAGATTGGCAAGATATCATATCAGTTTGGTTATGGATAGAATCTTCTTAAATTAAGAAAGGACATGGTTCTTTCTTAAGCCCTAAGGAGTTTGTTTATTGTAATATTTATTTTATGAATAGGAAGATTTGAGAGAATTAGATTTAAATTATCTTCCTTAATTAAAAAAGGATGTAATATATCTCTAAACCCTAGAGTGCTAGCCTATATATTTCGTGGTTATTAGGTTAGAAAAATTGGTGAGCTAATTTTTCATATTAAGAGAGGAAAACTCACGAGCTTATACTCCATATTTGTAAAAGAGAAAAGATAGAGTAACTCGTTCGTGGGATTCGATCGAGTGGTGAGTTCGGAGAGATGTAGGCTTGTTAGACAGGTTGAGGATTGTGGTTACTTGGTTCAAAACGAGTTATAGAGTGCTTGGGAAGTAGGTCTAGATTTAGGGTGTTCTTGTAAACAATCCAAAAGATCAATAAAGCAAGCAACGACTTTTAATCCTTCCAAGCGAGAACTTGGAAGGGAGTGGTTTTCACACTTGATTGATAGAGTTTGTCGATCAAGTGTATCCACTATACAATATTGGTGTGTCAAGTAAATCTTTTCTGCAAAATTAAAGTTAATTTCCGCTGCGTATACACTCAGGTTGGTGACTTTGTCTATGTCGAGAACCTTGACTAGCTTGGAGACTTTGGCTAGGTCGTTGACCTAGAAGTACTAATGATCCTACAATTGGTATCAGAGCCTTGGCTCTAGATTTGTTTTAGTACTTATTGTTTTTCGGGAAAAATGAGTTCAAAGAGCACTATGATCATCGACTCGTTTTGGAAACCGCCAATGCTCAATCCAGGAGAATATGATTGGTGGGTTGAGCAAATGGAAACCCACGTATGTTCCCTTGATGGCCGACTTTGGAAGGTGATTGAGATTGGTCCTGAAACCTTTCTCGCTACTGATGGGAAGGAGGTGAAGAAGAATGAGGACTACAATGACGCCGATGATGTCTCTTTATTTGGTGGTGTTTGTATATATGATTTCCTTTGTAAATATGTTTCTTTTTCCTCTTTTCTTGTGTGTTTTGTTCCTTTTTAGCTTAGTTCCCGTATTTCTATGAGATTCGGAGACTATGCGCGTTTTATGTGTTTTGTAGGTGTTTTGGCATGGATCAAGGGTCGTTTTGAAGGAGGATCGGAACATGGAGCAAGGCCCGAGCTTAAGAGGGAAAGAGAGGAGCAAGCCATGAAGAAGAACAAGAGAAAAGCCAACAAGAGGAAGGTGGAACGAGGTCCGGACCGAGTTGCAACCAACACCGGGCCCGACTTGAGTTTTCAACATCGGACCGACTTGCACAGTAAGTCGGGCCCGAGGTCCTCCGTGTCGGTCCGAGTCGGTCGATGGGTGTTTGGGCTCCAAGGCACGAAATTGTAAACTACCACTTTTGCCCCTCATCTATTCTATAAAGGCTCTCTTATCTTCTAATTGGAGGGGGTTCCCACACTTGGCAAGGAACCAACCCTCAAAAACTCTCAAGAGGATACTTGGAGAGCAAGGAGGAAGGAGAGGAGAAGGAGAAGAGAGAGAATCGGCCAAGGAGAGGAAGATTTGATAGGTTTGGTTGATAGATTAGCTTTGCTTTGTTTTGATTTTTTGGATTTGGAAACCTTTGATTGGAGTTTGTGGATTGCTTTTGATTTTGAATGAAATTTGGCTTTGGTTTGAGATTTATGATGTTGATTGCCTTGCTTTTTGATTTGTTTGCTTTCTTTGTTTGCCATATGGAGTACATCTCCTTGATCTTGGGTTATGGGGGAAAACTCTAGCTAGGTTGGGCTAGAAACCCCAATTCCATAGCCTTGAGTGCTTGATCTAGGAACCCACTCTACATAGAGCTACAATTCCTTACGAAAGTAAGGAATCAAGGCTTGTGATTGGCAAAGTAGCGAAAGTGAACATGTGTCAATCTCAAGACCTTGCTTCGAAGGGGATTTCCCCAAGGATCGATGTGTAGAAGTGGTTGGAACGAGGGCGAAAGCACTCGATCCTATTCCGATCATCACTTATTGCTTGAATTGGGGTGGAAAAGCCTTAATCTATTAGAGAAGGAACCCAAAAGCCCAAGATCTACTTTCAATCTTTGAGTTCGACAAACCCAGCTACCTCGGGCCCGACTTGCTCTACGTCAGTCCCGACTTCCCTCTTGTCGCCAACATCGGGCCCGACGTGACACTTGTGTCGGTCCCGACTGTTCTCTTTGTTTTCCTTTGTTTTAAGTTCTCCTTTCCAACTTTCTAGTGTCTAGGCACCTCAATTGAGTAGATTTCCCGAGCGTTCGACACCCACCACGTGCTACAACGGGGTCGGGTTATAAATTGTATCTCTAGACCCTCGCACAACCGAGCGATCAGCCGACTTCAAGAAGTTGGAGAAAAATGCTCGTGCAAAGAAAGTTCTCTATCATGCTTTATCTCTTGGAGACTTGAAGAAACTCGTTCACTACAAGACGACCAATGAAATTTGGGATGCTCTCAAATGACTTCATCAATGAAATGATAATGTGAAGAAGGCCCGTATCAAAACACTTGAGAGGGTGTATGAAGGAATCAGTCAAGAGAAGAATGAAGCCTTGAGTGACTATCACTCGAGATTTCACGTTGTGGTTAGCCAACTTGAGTTTCTTGGTGAGAAACTTCCTCAGTGGAAGCAAGTTAGCAAACTGATCCAAGGGCTCAACTCGAAGTGGAATTAAGTTGTTGCTGCGTTGCTAACTAATAGTGTGACCAAGTCACTCACCTTGGAGGATGTCATCGGGAAGTTAACCATGTATGGTGGAATCAAGAAAAGGCGAGATGATCGTTTTGAAACTGACATTACCTTGAAAGTGGAAAGAGCGTTTGATCTCGCACAAACTGAAGAAGATCAAGTCGATGTTGCACTCATGGCTAGAGCAATAAAGATGTTAGGGAAGTGCAACAAAGGTCGGACACAACCCTCTGAAGATGTTTTGTGCCACCATTACCAAGGTATGCGACACTTTGCAAAACATTGTTTGAAGAAGAAAGATGAGGAAAGAATATTATCAATGTTCGCAACTTGGGAGAATTCAGACGTTGGAGAAGATTCTAAACCAAATGGAGTGTGTCTCGTGACAAAAGTTGAAGACTCTTCAAGAGAGGTATGTGACACTGAAATCTCCTCTATTTTGTCTCATAAGTCTAGGGAACAATTGTTGGCCATTATTGAGAAGTTGGGAAATAAGGTTTGTGAACTTAGTGAGATGCTAGAAGAGAAAATGATACTATTTCTAATTTAATTGATGATAACAAAGTTTGGTTTGATAAAGTCATTATATTTGAAAAGGCATCTTTTGTTTCTACTTCAAATGTTTGCAACACTTGTACCGGTCTGAAAAGTGAAGTTTAGAACTTAGAAAAGAAAGTTACTAACCTAGAAGGTGAAAAACTCATATTGAAATTAGGGAATGCTAAGATATCAAGTGACTTTGAAAAACTAAAACTGGATGATGAATTCAAGAAAAAGAAATCGGTTGATGAAAGTATTGCTAATCAAGTTGTTGAAGTCAAGAAAGAGTTTCCAAAGAAATTTGTGATGCAAAGGCCTGGAATTGGGTACACAAGTACACCAAATAATCAGAGTACTAGTAAATGTTTCTCCAAGTCCAAGGGTAAAACCCCCCATGTTCAATAACAATGCGAGTTGTTCCACATCTAGGGTGGCCAACCGGGACAAAGGTAAGCAACTCTGGTACTCTGGTCAGAAGGTGCACAACGTGTGGAATAACCAAGTCCAGAATCCTAAATCTTTAAAAATCAATTGTAATGCTCTTGTAAAAAACATGTGTATCACATGCATAGCAAGTATGTTGGTCCAAAATCTCATAGAGCATGTTGGTATTGCGGAAAGGTTGGCCACTACGAATATGAGTGTAGGAAAAAGGTTCAAGATGATGAAAAAGCTAGGTGGTAGAGTCAATCAAATCATGAAAATTCTTATGGTAATAGCCATGCTTGTCGTCGAAATTATTCTTATGTTGCCCAACCCGGAGGAGTTGTTAAACAACTCTGGATTTGAAGAAACTAACATTTACCTTGTAGATGTGAGTGAGAGAAAGCTTCCCTTGGTTCTTCATAATTCATGTTTAGCTCGTGTGATGAGTAGTACATGGAAGGTTATCTCACTTCAACAAAATGGAGGTAGATTTACCTTCAAAAACAAGGGAAAAGTTTCAAAGAAAGAGTTAAAGAGTACAAGATGTACAAGACATGGGTGAAACAAGCTAGAGAAGGTTTTGAAGTGAAAAGAAATCATGAGAATTGATCAAAATAAAAATTTCTGCAGTTGTCAACCTGATAAAAAAAATTGAAGTTGTGAACACTGTTGGGACGTTGTTGGGACCTCTGGTTCTAAACAACGGATCAACGATGCTAGTCTTCGAGTTTTGATAATGACAAACACCATGAGGAACTAATGTGGTTTGTTCAAGTATTTCTAAGGAACACAGGTACAGCCAAGAACTCTCATGAATGACCAAAAGCCACAGAAGCTCACAATGCAGAGTTCCCATCAAGGGAACTCTGAAAAGGAAAGTTCCCATGCAATGGGAACTCCCAGGAATGATCAAGAGAACACAAGCTTACAACGATGAAGAGTTTCCATCAAGGGAACTCTAAAGAAGACAGTTCCCATGACATGGGAACTCACATGTGAGGACAACGACCGTTCAGCGCAGATTGCGGGATTCTGTCTTGGACAGCCCGAAGGAACAGTCTGAGGATCAGACTGTCACGAATGATCCAACGGTCCGGTTGATTCAAGAAGTTGACCTAGTTCAAACCAAAGTCACGTGTGAAGAAAGTACAACTTGGACATCAAGCAAAGGGCATTTTGGACACAATTGAAAGACGCGATTGCCCAAGCACACCTGGTCTATAAAGCCAAATGAATAGTACTTGGATTGAGTACTTCTCCCAGAACTCACAAATACCCACACCAGAGAAAAGAGAAAGAAAAAGAAGAGAAGTCCCCGGCGGCGAGTGTGTGATCTCGACGACGGTGAAGTCAAAGTTCCCAGGGGCAAGGGAACTGAGAAGTCGGTGTAAGGTTTGAGTTGCTTGTGTTTTGTTGTTGTGAGCTTAGGAACTCAGTTGAGAGGATTCACTAGTGTTGCTAGAGTTAGGTAGAACTCGTAGGAACAAAGAAGTGTGAATCCGGCTGTTGTAACTAAGGAACAAAGCAATCAATATAAGTAAGTCATTCAAAATCCTTCAAGCGGAGGTAGAGGTTTACCCACACAACTAGTTGGTTGTAGTGGGGTTCCTCTATAAGGAAACTGCGTTCTTTACTTAATAGATGCGTTTACTTTACTTCCGCTGCCTTGGGAACAGCTTAACAGCCAGTTCCCAAGCTCTTTGCTAACGGTTTATGATCCAACAATTGGTATCAGAGCAGGTTTGCTCTAGATTTGTGTTAGCATCGCAGGTATCAAATGGCTCAGAAACTACTCAGGTAGGGAATAACACTAGTAAGCCGCCGAGGCTTATTACATGAAGATTCGAAAGCTGGCAACGCGACATGAAGGATTGGATGCGTGGCCAGGACTACCAAGCCTAGTGTGGTATTGAGAGAGGGAACTTCGAACTTGATCCAACTATAGTCAACGACCTCACCAAATGGGGACCCAACGAATACATGTGTATGGAGGCCAACTACAAGGCCAAACAGTACCTGAAGAGGTCCATGTGCGTACAAGACTGTGACAGGGTAGCAAATCTTGACACAGCTAAGGAAATATGGGAAGCCATCCAACAAATGCACGTTGGGAACTCAGATATCCGATAAGATCTTAAGATGAATGCAAAAAGGGAGTTCTACAACTACCAAATGGAGATGGGAGAGTCTGTCGATAGCTATCAGTCCCGATTTGAAGGACTTTGCACCAAAATGGAAGGCTTGGGGATCACCAAAGAAGAAATCACCCATAAAATGAAGGTCCAACATCTCTTCGGAACTTCTACAAAGGGAAGCTCAAAAAGAACAATGGGAACTAGGGAAAAGGACCGAGTTCCCAAAGAAAACCCGCAGAGAAGGACCTCTCGGATGTCACATGTTACAAGTGCAACAAGAAAGGACACTTCGCTAAGGAATGCCCCCAGGGAACGGACGACCGGAAGCAAGGAAAAAAGGCCTACATCGCCACCTGAACGATGATGAGGATAAAGATCCCGAGTCATGGGCACTCCCAGACAGGTGCGGAATGGCCATAGGAGAAACCACTGGGGAACAACCTAGTGAGGTAACCATTGAAACTGTTCTTGCTTCTTTAAATAACTATGAAAAACCTAAGTTGTTGAAAATTCTTTCAAGTCTTGTCAAAGATAATATAAAACTGCAAAACAAGTTGGAAAAACAAGAACACATAATTGCTCAATTAGTTGGTCTTGAACCCTGTCCCAACTGCATATCACTTCTCGAAAAACTCAAGTCCGATGTGTCTCACATCGTAGATCTAGAAAATGAAATCAAAACTCTAGAAAAAGATGAGAACACTCTCTTACAAAACCTGAGTAAGACTCCCGAACATCTTGAAGCCTCTAGTTCCCAAATCAAGTTTGTCCCAGCCAAACACGGCATAGGATACAAAACTGAGAGCCCAAAGAATGGGAAGTCACCCTTGAGTGAACATGAAATCCATGAGTGTAGGGCCTTAGAACTCCAATTTGAGAAACAGAAAAATGCTCATCTCGAGGAGAAAATCAGGGTCCTAGAAAGGGGGAAAGGTGGTGAGAAAGATTATTACACTGGGAACACTAGACATAGACTTTATGTCCAAATTGCTAAGGGAAACGGGTCACGGGTGTACAATAAGGAAACCATGGATAGGAACAGAATCCAGAGACCACACCCAAAATACTACCTGGGAGAATACTATAAGACGTGCTGGAATTGTGGTGCTCATGGGCATACAAGGAAGCATGTCCAAAGAAGAGAGCCCAAACCCTCAGAAACCGTGAGTTCCTAAATAAACAAAAACATCATGCTAATCACCAAAGGAAATCTAACTCTCAAATCACTCATGATATCAACATCGCTGACTATGTTTTAAATGAGAATATTTTCCCTTGCAAGGGACCTGGCAAGAGTCATCTTGCCTGGGTCTCAAAACACTAACTTTACCTTGTAGGTAGTAGTGAGAGGGAACAATGCATGGTTCATAGATAGTGGATGCTCGAACCATATGACCGGAAACAAAGATATCCTCATCTCACTCAACACTCATGCCGAAGGAGGCCACGTCTCATTTGGAAATAAAAACAAGGGAGAAGTAATTGGAGAAGGAGAAGTGTTGCTAAATAGATCAATCAAAGTCAGCAATGTCAATCTGGTGAAAGATCTGGGATACAATCTCTTAAGTGTTGCCCAAATGTGTGATCAAGGGAACAACGTTGTCACCTTCGACTCAGAAGAATGCCTAGTTATCAACAAAAAGACCAACAAAGTGATTCTGAGAGGAAGAAGGCACAACAACGTTTATGTAGTAGATACAAAATTTGAACCACCAATGAAGCTGTGTCTTGCGAGTTCCCATGATGACACGGAACTCTGGCACCGAAGACTAGGACATGCAGGTGTCAATCAAATCCTGAAGCTCTATCTACAGGATCTGGTCATCGGTCTTCCACGGATCAATCTCGAAGGAGTCCAAATGTGTGTAGCATGCGTTCGAGGGAAATAGACTAGGAACTCGTTCAAACCCAAAAAGGTGGTGAGCACAAGCAGGCCTTTAGAGCTAATTCACATGGATCTCTGTGTTCCCATGAGAACAGCCAGCTATGGTGGAAAAAGGTACATGTATGTCTTAATTGATGATTTTTCTAGATTCACCTGGGTTATTTTCTTGAAGGCAAAATCACAAGCTTTTGAAGAGTTCGAGCCTTTCATCAAAAGAACAGAAGTAAGCATGGGGCTAAAGCTGAAAGCCATCAGATCTGACCATGGAACTGAGTTTCAAAACTCAGAGTTCCTTAACTTCTATGACAAACATGGGATCTCTCACAACTTCTGAGCCCCTCGCACTCCTCAGCAAAACGGAGTGGTCAAGAGAAAGAATAGGACCTTGGAGGACATGGCCAGAACCATGATGCTTGAAAGCGGAGTTCCTGAGTATTTCTGGGCTGAAGCCATCGCCACAGCTACATGCATCTTGAACCGAGCCATGACAAGGCCTTTGATCAAAAGACATCCTCCGAGCTCATCAAGGGGAGAAAACCAAACATCTCCCACCTAAGGACCTTCGGATGCACATGCTTTGTCCACAACAATGGCAAAGACAACCTTGGAAAATTCGATCCTAGAAGCGATGAAGAGATCTTCCTGAGATACTCATCACAAAGCAAGGCTTACAGGGTTTATAACAAGAGGACCAAGAAGATAGAAGAAAGCATCCATGTCGTCTTCAACGAGAAATCTGTAAAGATGGGAACAGAGACCCAAGTGAAGGGAACTCTGTTCAAACTGGTTAGACAAGAAGACGATGATGATGACGACGATGAGCCAAGGAAGAGGGATGAAGACTATCCAAGTGCAGGTAACATTCCACAACCAAGGAACAACGAAGGAGATCCAACTCTCACTGATCAAATCTCCCTCGAGGTTCCCTCCTCAGAAGAACTACAAGACACCTCCAACTCTCTTGTTCCCAAAGACAATATCTTGCCAGAATCAAGTGTTCAGGGGGAACAAAGAGGGATCTTGCCAGGAATTTCTAAAGAAACACTCAATGAAGAAGCTGAAGATGAGTGTTCCCATGAAAAGGAAGCCTCTACTGAAGACGACACAAGTGCAAGGGAACCCACTCATACAAGAAACTTTCAACAAAGGAAGGACCACCCCATTGAGAACATCATCTCCCCTTATGATAAAGGTGTACAAACTCGTTCCTCTCTCAATAATTTTTGTGCTTTTAATGTGTTTGTTTCAATGGTGGAACCCAAAAATATCAAAGAAGCCTTGAAGGACCCAGATTGGATCCAAGCTATGCAAGAGGAGCTCCACCAATTCGAGAGGAACAAAGTTTGGAAGCTAGTTCCTAGGCCCAAAAAACAAGAACATCATAGGAACTCGATGGGTCTATAGAAACAAGCTCGATGATACTGGATCTATATGAAGGAACAAGGCTAGACTGGTGGCACAAGGCTACAGGCAAGAGGAAAGAATCGATTACGAAGAGACTTTCGCACCAGTCGCCAGGATCGAGGCCATCCGACTCTTAATTGCCTATGCTGCTCACAAAAGATTCAAGCTCTATCAAATGGATGTGAAAACACCCTTCCTCAACGGACATCTCAAGGAAGAAGTATATGTGGCCCAACCCACATGATTCGAAGATGAGAAGCTACCCAACCATGTCTACTTCCTGGAGAGGGCCCTCTACGGACTAAAACAAGCTCCCCGAGCTTGGTATGACAGGTTTGCTCAATTCCTCTTGTCCCATGGATACCTTCGACGTTCCATAGACAAGACTTTGTTTTTAAAGAAAGAGTCTAAAGACATTTTGATTGTGCAACTATATGTTGATGACATTGTGTTTGGAGCAACTAACGAAACTCTTGTAGAGAAATTTAAGGACCTCATGAGCAGTGAGTTTGAGATGAGTCTTATTGGGGAACTCACGTTCTTCTTGGGACTTCAAATATCTCAAACTAAGGAGGGAACAAAAATTCATCAATAGAAATACATCAAGGAAATGCTCGTAAAGTATGGGATGGAACACTCCAAGCCTATTGATACTCCCATCTCACCAAATTCAAGGCTCAATGCGGATAAAACAGGTATAAGTGTGGACCAAAGGAACTATCAAGGTATGATTGAGTCCCTTCTCTACTTAACAGCTAGTAGACCAGATATCATGTTCTTCGTATGCCTTTGTGCTCGTTTTCAAGCTAACCCTATGGAATCACACCTGAAAGAGGTGAAGAGGATTTTTAGGTATCTCAAAGGGAACGATAACTTGTGCCTTTGGTAGCCAAGGAACAGTTCCCTTGAGCTCATTGCATACACAGATGCGGATTTTGCAGGGCACCTTGTGGATAGAAAGAGCACATCAGGAATGGCCCAGTTCCTAGGGTCATGCTTGGTTTCATGGGGATCTAAAAAGCAAAACTCAATGGCACTCTCCACGGCTGAAGCAGAATATGTGGCTGCAGCATCTTGTTGTTCCCATGTTCTATGGCTTAAGTCACAACTCCAGGATTACGGTATGTCTTTTGGGCCAGTTGCCATACTTTGTGATAATACTAGTGCCATAAACATTTCCAAAAATCCTATGCATCATTCTAGGACTAAGCATATAGATATAAGGCATCACTTTCTACGTGACAATGTTGAAAGTGGGAACATCTTGATGGAACACTGTAGAACTGAAGAGCAAACTCTGAAGCATTAAGAGCCAAGTATTCAAATTTTGAAAGGGCTTCCCTAGAAATCGTGACGCGTGTCAAGAGGCGTGCTACGGAAGTTGAAACGATGCCCCACGTTCATTGGGCAACAGTTATCGAGGTTTTCCCACTTCCCTTTCTACCCTTCACCCCTTCTCTCCTTAAAACCCTAGTTTGCTATTTTTGGGATCTTATTCCATCTTCCACCTTTGTCATTCTTCTTCTCCACATCCCTTTCACTCTCTTTTTCAAGAAACCTCCAAAACCTTCTCTCTTCCCAAAATTCCCTCAAATGACCTCCACACACACCTTGGCCCAGATTAAAGCTTGGGTTCTTGCAAATCCTAGAACCCTCTTCGTCTCGCAACTAAACGAGATTGAGAAAGAATCCGATCCGTTCATGAAAGACGTCCTCATCGGAGGGCTCTACAACCAAGTAAGCCTCTTCTTAACACCTCCTCCTCCGGCCGACCAAACTTTTGCCTGGACCTCCTCTTTCGCCACCTCCTCTGAATCCCTTTCTCCTCCTTCAACCACCAACACCTCCTCCGGCACTGTCATTCTTGACAGTTTCGGAGATGCTCGTCCCTCTATAAACAAGAAGCCCGGAAAATCCAAACACCACCATTCATCTAAAAAAACGCCATTCATCCAAAGACCCCTCAAAATCCAAACCTTCCATAAAATCCAAACACTCCAAAGATCCCTCCCAATCCAAAAAACGCAAACACTCTTAGGTGTCTGAATACTCGGAGCCCAGAAAGAAATCTTTCTTCACAATTGACGATTACTTGAACTGCTCCAAGGACAGTTCCTGTGTCGCCAAACCCCCCTTTGTCTTTCATTCGGACTCTGGGACCTCCCAATCCCAGAGCCAACTCACCTCTTCTTCCCTCCCTCTTCCCATAAGTGAGGGACCTCCCAAACCCCTTCCCCCAAAACACAAGACTCCTCCACCACCTCCCTCTGTTCCCACAAGAAAGGGAACTCCACCTCCACCACTCCCCTCTGTTCCCACAACAACGGGAACTCCACCTCCACCTCACAAAACCCCTTCCCCACCTTCCTCACCCAAAAACACTTTTGTCCCTCCCACTTCTGCCTCGGGGACCCCTACTCCCCCGGTTCCCGTATCCACCCCTCTTCCCCCTTCTACACAAATATCCACACCCTTCTCCTCTCCTCTCCCTTCTTCCACAACATCCCCTACTACCACAAAACTTCCCTCTCCTTCTCCCTCCAAAACTTCCGTCGTCCTCACTTCGGACGACGATGACCTTCCTCTCTCCGTTGTCATCGGGAAAATGACCAAGGACCCTCCTCCTCTCATCATGGGAACTGTCGAGGAGGAGGCCCAGCTCAAGGATGTCGAGGAAGAGCTCAACGCGGTCCCCACATCAACAACTGGAAAGGGGACCTCGTCCTTGGAAAAGGTGGCTCCTGAAGAGCCCATGGAGCAAGAGAACCCATCACCGGCTGTTGGTTCTGGGGCAAGTACAAGTCATCCTGAAGATGACAACGAGGGCTCAAGCTCGAGCTCCTCCGAGGAAGAAGGGACCTCCAGTGAGGAGGTCGAACAAGAAGAAGATGCTCCAGCTGCTAAGGAGCCCTCTAGGAACCCAACACCTGGACACCAAATGGTGGTGTCCGAGAGTTCCCATCAGCCAAGGGAACGAGTGCTGATGATCGAAGAGGCTCAAGGGGGAATACTTCAAAGAGCACAACAAGAAAAGGCAAGGGACCTGCGCTGAAAAAGCTCCCTGTCAATGAGAATCGCAAGCTTCTTCCCCCTCTTATAGTTTCTGAAGAGATGCTCAACGAAAATGGGTTGGGGGAACTGTGGGACCTGATCAAGGCCCAAGGCTGGGAGCATATATGCAAGGAAGTCGTGAGTGTAGATCCCTCACAGGTGCGTCGTTTCTACAACAACTTTGTAATCCACAAAGACGGCACCCAGGGAACTCTCTCCCACGAAGGCGACGAGTTCATCTTCACCACGTCCACCATCCGCCTTCAGCTTCAGGTCCCGGTTCAGGGGTTTCATATTTTCCCTCACAAACTCTGGGGATGGTTCGACAGCGCCGAGGTGTACAACACCATATTCGAGGGTCGAGTTCCCACACAGGGGACCTCGACCCATCATCTGTCCTTGATCGCCAAGCTGTCCCATCAATTCATCATCAATATGGTGATCCCTCGCCAGGAAAAGTGCCTTGTCGTCAATATCCCCGATGTTATACTCCTCTACCACTTCCTCCTCAAGAAGCCCAATAACCTTCCCAGAATCATACTCGGGCATATGGAGAAGTGTATGGCGTCCAAGTCCCATTCCCTTCCCTACTCCGGGCTTATCCAGAAGCTTCTACTCAAGGAGGGTCTCTACGACGTCTCCAAAGAAGAAGTTACGATTGGAAGGGAACTGGACATCTCAGTGGTCCAGAAGATGCGGCAATCTGAGCCTGTGGAGGAATCGGCTCAACTGGAGTCCGGTGCTGAAGGGAACTCTCAAGTGTTGCTTCTCATTGCCAACACTCTTGACAAGATAGCACGGGACCAAGAACAGATTGCTAAAGGCCAAGACAAGCTCGTCAAAGTCTTGACTCGAATGTGTGATGCCCTGTTCCCACCAAGCCCATGATCTCTCCTCTTTTTCCCTTAATCCAAATTTATCCACAAAAATGTACTTGTGTTCCCCTTGTACATATTTTCTCAAGTAATGAAATGGCTTTTAATTTGAATGTGTGTTCCTTTTCTTCCTTCTTAATTGCATTGCTTGTTTTCGATGATGTCAAAAGGGGGAAAGACAAAAAATGCGAGATGAGTTAAAAGTTTAAGTTATCACAGAACATGCATAAGCTAAGGGGGAACAATTGCATAAAAAGCTAACTAAGATCTCAGTGTTTTTAATTGAAGTGGCTCCCCAGAATCATCCTTAGGAACTCATCTGCATATCATTCATTGAAATACTTGCTTATTTTGTGATGGGTTTGTCATCATCAAAAAGGGGGAAATTGTTGGGACGTTGTTAAGACATCTGGTTCTAAACAACGGACCAACGATGCTAGTCTTCGAGTTTTGATAATGACAAACACCATGAGGAACTAATGTGGTTTGTTCAAGTATTTCTAAGGAACGCATGTATAGCCAAGAACTCTCATGAATGACCAAAAGCCACAGAAGCTCACAATGCAAAGTTCCCATCAAGGGAACTCTAAAGAGGAAAGTTCCCATGCAATGGGAACTCCTAGGAATGATCAAGAGAGCACAAGCTTACAACGATGAAGAGTTTCCATCAAGGGAACTCTAAAGAAGACAGTTCCCATGACATGGGAACTCACATGTGAGGACAACGACCGTTCAGCGCAGATCGCGGGATTCTGTCTTGGACAACCCGAAGGAACAGTCTGAGGATCAGACTGTCACGAATGATCCAACGGTCCGATTGATTCAAGAAGTTGACCTAGTTCAAACCAAAGTCACATGTGAAGAAAATACAACTTGGGCATCAAGCAAAGGGCATTTTGGACACAATTGAAAGATGCGATTGCCCAAACACACCTGGTCTATAAAGCCAAATGAATAGTACTCGAATTGAGCACTTCTCCCAGAACTCACAAATACCCACACCAGAGAAAAGAGAAAGAAAAAGAAGAGAAGTCTCCGGTGGTGAGTGTGTTATCTCGACGACGGTGAAGCCGAAGTTCCAAGGGGCAAGGGAACTGAGAAGTCGGTGTAAGGTTTGAGTTGCTTGTATTTTGTTGTTGTGAGCTTAGGAACTCAGTTGAGAGGATTCACTAGTGTTGCTAGAGTTAGGTAGAACTCGTAGGAACAGAGAAGTGTGGATTTGGCTGTTGTAACTAAGGAACAAAGCAATCAATATAAGTAAGTCATTCAAAATCCTCCAAGCGGAGGTAGAGGTTTACCCACACAACTAGTTGGTTGTAGTGGGGTTCCTCTATAAGGAAACTGCGTTCTTTACTTAATAGATGCGTTTACTTTACTTCCGCTGCCTTGGGAACAGCTTAACAGCCAGTTCCCAAGCTCTTTGCTAACGGTTTACGATCCAACAAACACTGTTGACATTCCCAACACTGAAGATTTGTTTGTGCATGATCAAGAAGAGGATGGTGATGATGTTGATGGAAGGACTCAACATCCAGAATAGTACGATTCCAAAAATTCTTTTGAAGAAGCTATCACTGAAGATGAGGTTGTGTAAAACAAGTGACCAACGTGTAGATATATTCACAAAGGATTTGAATCAAGAACCCTTTGAGCAATTCCGCATAGAGCTAGGTATCATTTCCCTTAACTAAATCTATTTTTCTATCCATGTTTCCTCGATGATTGGCTAGATTAGACACTCTTTTTATGATTCAGTAGTCTCATGATTTTAAGGTGTTTAAGTCTCGAATGATTCAATGTTACCAACTTAAGAACCATGCATATCTTTTTGTCTTTTATTCTTGCTTCTTGAGTAATGTTCTTAATACATCATGAAACCTCTATTTGAGCCCAAAAGAATCAAACTTGATGTTCCTAACCTTCATTACAAGCACAAATGACGGTTGGTTCTACAACCTACCCAAGCTTGTCATGTTAGGGAGTCTCTATGAGCTTATTTTTTTGTGTTTCTTGATTAAAACAGAGACTAATGTATATGATTGACAAATCCACATTAAATATATTCTTTCCCTTGTTCTCTTTGGCACCTCCGGTGCAACATCCCAAAGAACCATGAGTATTCTCTTGTTGTGGATGTTGGCAACTCGGATACAATTTAGAGCAGTGACACATGTGAGGAACTCTGTCTAGGTGGGGAACCTTGTGGACCTTAGGAACTTTGTGTAGGTGGGGAACGTTGATTACAGGGGTTAAAATTTGGAAATATTTGGAAGAAAGATCTGCTACTAAGGTGCATTATCAAGAAATATCTAGAATACAAAGAACTTTATGAGGTTGAGGGGGAAGTTAGATTTGTGAGGAATTTGAACCTTGACATTGTAAAAAAATGAAAAAAGAGAGGAGAGAAGAAAACAAAGGTTACGATATGATTGGTAACCATTGGATGTCTAAGGGTGCTAGAAAAGAAGTTGTCTTTGATGATGGTATTGATGATACTGATGTGGGCGATACAGTGGTGGAGGAGATGGTTTGCACTTTGCTGCTAGAAATGCTTGGGCAACTCCTATAATATTAGTGGTGCACTTGCTGATATGTTTGAGTCTTTGACTTAGCTCGAGTTGCCAACATCCATCTCCTTTCTATTTTCCCTAGCACATCTACCCTCTCATAAAAATTCTCTTCGGTTTCATATGTGTGTTTTGAGTTTCTCATGCCTGCTTGGTTAAGACTATATCGTATCTTATTGTGGTTTGGTGTTTGTAACTTTTATTGACTTCTATGGTTTACCCTTTTTAGACTATTATATTGCTTGATTATTCTGAGTATTATTTTTTATGATGCCAAAAGGGAGAAAAGGCTGTGGAGATAGATAAAAGGGGGGAAGTTAATATTGAATGCCATGCAGGTTATCCACCTTAGAGGGAACTTTTTAGATAATTTGTGTATATTGTCTATATTGTCGATGTTTGGCCTTTGAAGTTTTTGAGCAAGAATAAAGGTGTTTGTCAGCATCGAAAAGGGGGAATTTGTTAGAAAGCGAAGCTTTGATTTTGATGGTTCGAAATGTGACGGAAGTCGACAACATGTATTATTCTATTAAGTCGTGGACATGTGAGAAGTCGCGAACATGTGAACCAAGATGGAATGGAAGAGTTGGTTGAATGTGAGCTCAAGTCTTTGATAGGTCACCAACATGATTCACGTCCTTGACCTATGCCAGTCAGGTGGTCGACCTCGAGTCTGTGAAACAGGTCACCAATGTGAGTCACGTCCTCGATCTATGCAAATCAGGTGGTCGATCTTGAGTCTGTGAAACAGGGCGCCAACGTGACCCAGGTCGCCGACGTGGGCAGGTCATCGACGTGAGCCAGGTCCGCGACCTGATCGGAAGGCGGACTGAAAACGCGTGAGAAGATTGCGTGAGATATCAGAGCAGTTTGGTTATGGATAGAATCTTCTTAAAAAAAAAAGGACGTGGATCTTGCTTAAGCCCTAAGGAGTTTGTTTATTGTAATATTTATTTTATCCTTAGGAAGATTTGTAAGGATTAGATTTATATTATCTTCCTTATTAATAAAGGAAGTAATATATCTCTAAACCCTTGAGTGCTAGCCTATATATTTCTTGGTTATTAGGTTAGAAAAATTAGTGAGATAATTTTCAATATTAAGAGAGGTAAAACCACGAGCTTCTACTCCATATTTGTGAAAGAGAAAAGATAGAGTGACTCGTTCGTGGGATTCGATTAAGTGGTGAGTTCGAAGAGACATAGGCTTGTTAGAAGGGTTGAGGGTTGTGGTTACTCGGTTCGAAACGAGTTATAGAGTGCTTGGGTAGTAGGTCTAGGTCTACGGTGTTATTGTAAACAATCCAAAAGATCAATAAAGCAAGCTATGGCTTTTAATCCTTCCAAGCGAGAACTTGGAAGTGAGTGGTTTTTACACTTGATTGATAGAGTTCATCGATCAAGTGTTTCCACTATAAAACATTGGTGTGTCAAGTAAGTCTTTTCTGCTAAATTTAATTTAATTTCCACTGAGTATATACTCAGGTTGGTGACTTTGTCTAAGTCGACAACCTTGACTAGGTAGGCGACTTCCGCTAGGTCAACGACCTAGAAGTACTAACGATCCTACTGCTTTTTAGTTAGTAATTGGACACAACCTCACTTCCCGTGGACGATCCTGACTTTGGTATACTCAGCGGGGTCTTGACTATAAATTTATTTGTTGTCAAGTAAATCCCTCTCAACAAATTGGTGTCGTTGTCGGGGAAGCGATAGCGCTCTGTTTAGTTGCTTTGTGGGTTTGGGACTAGCCCTGCCCCGTTTTTGTTTCTAATAAGTTTACCTTTGTTTGTTTTCTCAGCTTATGCAAGAAGGAAGACCTCGGCTTGAATTCGAACACGCCGCCTACTATTCTGAACCTGAACGTTCTTTCCATCGCAGGAGAAGAGAAAACCAAACAATGGCAACTTCTGAAGAGATGGCTCAACAGATGGCTGCTCTCAACAGAAAGATGGAAGCATTGCAAACTGATAGTGACGTAGTTGCTGAAGCTGAACGTGAATGGGAAACCACTACCCGTTTACAAGAGTAGTTGAATGCTATCCCAAGGAATGCAAAGCAATACATACACCCATAACTGAGGGTGCCAAAATTACCAATTGTTCTCCTGAAGATAGAGAAAGCCTTTTGATGAGGTATTTTCAATGGTCGTTATAAATATAAGAGAAAGATATGTTCAACTAGTTACATCCATCATAGATATGCTTATTGATCATTGATTCTCTTGAATAATCTATTGTGGATTATGATCCTACTAAGGATTATGACCTAAACTTCAAAAATAGTTGAAAGAACTAACAGTCTAAACAACCCTAATCATTTAACAACCTAAAACAACATCTAGATTCAATTAAACGACAACGTTACGCGTTAAGTTATCAATAGAAACAAACACTTAGAGCAAACAGAAATCTAAGTTATTTGTGGATGTATTCCCTTCTATAATTGAATAGCCCGAACGGTTCCAAACAATTATTGTTGTTACTTTATCTAATCAACCCCGAAAGGGCATTAATCAAATTAGTTGTAAATTAACCTATAAATTCTATAAGGTGATCAAGCTAAAAAAACCCTAGAATAATTCTGATTCAATTAAGCACAGGGAATAAAACCTATTCAGGTTGTTGAGAATCAATCAAACCTCACAATCATATGCAATCTATGATTTCAATAACTAGTCAAATACAATGAATTTAGCAATGCATAATTAAATTGAGAAAAACTTACAAAGTTTTAAAGTTTGCTCCTTGAAATAGAGAAAACCCTAGCCTCCAAAATTATGATCTAAGTTATCAAAGAGAAAATAAAAACAAGGTTTAAATACCCAAAGATTTCCAAAGATCAGATTATCCCGAAATACAATAAAAGAAATCGGTCAAGATCTAAATTAAGCCCATCTCGAAGCCCAAACACACGGCCCAACTCTCTCGCACGAAGACAGATGGCGTGGTCTTTGTAACTGTGGGCGCGGTCGCAGAACATGCCTTCCTAGACCGCGGCACCCCTGAGTTTAACATTTCAGGCAACACTTCAGAGGCCGTTTTGACACCCTTAGAGTTAGAATTTGAACTCGGAATAAAAATATGAATTGTATTAGCTTTCTATTGATACCAAATTCAACTTCATCCGACCAATGTAGCTCCCAAACCAAGCATTGCAAGATAGATATGTCAAAACAAGGACTCCAATGCATAGTCCGGATTCAAGCGTTCTTATCACACAAGCTCTTGGGCCTTAGTGATACGCTCTAGTTTAGTATCGTTAACTCTTGTATTTTAGGCATGATTTGAGTGTGTATAGGTTAGTTTTTTAGCATAATTGTAATATGAAGACCGAAGACACGATTTGAAGAATTGCAAGAGTTTTAAAGACAAGTGTTCATTTGGAGTTGTTCTGATGCCACTTTATTGTGACATATCGTTTGGGAGCTACGGTGATCGGATGAAACTGAATTTGGTATCTTTGGAAAGCTAACTCGAAGAACTACAATTCATGTTTGTACGGCGAGTTCAAATTCCAACTCTAAGTGGGTCAAAACTACCTTCAAAGTTGACACCAGAATGTTGTCCAAAGAATCGCGACCGCGGGTTGAGACCCGCGCCCGCGGGTTGTGCCAGATTCGCGGACGCCTAGAGGAGTATGGAGCCACGCTCGCGGCTTGTGACCGCGCTCGCGGGTTGGCCTTTCTCCGCGCCAACTCAATTTATTTTATCTTATTTATCTTTATTATATCTTTAGTTTTAGGTTATTTCGGTTTAGTATTTAAGCATAGTTTCATGGCAGACTTTGTTAACACACATTATCTAGCATACTTTTACTTTCTAGGTTTTATTTTAGTTTTATTATGGAGAACTAATTTCCCTTGGAGTTTGTTTGATCAAGGAAGCCTTTTTATGTAATTTGTGAGATTTTGGTAACTTTTCTATCCCTTGGTTAATATCAAAACTCTTGTTTTTATTTATATGATCTATGTTTGATTTTATGAGCCTGATCAACTTGTTTGATTGACATAGATCTACTGTTTGGATTAGGTTTGATTGTTGTTTGTGCAATCTTATTTATTCTTGAAACAACTCTTTTCCAGGACCGTGGACTGGAATTGAGAAAGAAAATTTGATGATTATTTTATGCATGAGACTCGTTTGATTGCATGAATTGATTTACTTTTATCCTTAATATCTTGCATGATTTGAAATAATTGTTCTTGTTCATATCATAATTCTGCTTGGACCGTGGACAAGCAGAAATCTTTTATAAGAATTGGAATTAACCTGGAATTAATAGAAAAGTGGATGAATTGATGATCGAATGATTAAAAAAGTGGAATTGATTGAATGGACTCTGGTTTCCTTTAATTGATTTAAACCCTAATATTGTTTGCTTGTCTAAACTCTCAAAACCCTTGTCTTTTCTAATTGCTGATTGTTCAGAACACCGATTCTCTTGGGTTTGATCTCTTACTTGCATGCTATACTAGGTTTGTAGTTTAGGGTAATTTATTTTTGATCTTGGCAACAACGACTTTAGCCGAGTTACTTAGCTCTTCTATTCTTCACGCATACCACTCTAAGCTTCATCAAACTCCACCATAGTCCACAAACTTTGTCTCGTCCATGCTTGTTTACGTAAAGATCCACAAAACCGAACAAAACAAGCGCACCTAAAAACCTAAGGACTAAACTAGACTAATCTAAAACCATGCAAAATAAACATAAATATGCATCCTAAGCTACACCTATATGCAAGCTATCAAATTCCTCCATGCTTAACCCTTGTTTGTCCTTAAGCAAGTCATAAGTCCAAGTCACACCACATCAATGCAATCATGCATCCATCTCATAATCTAACAAGAAATTCAACATATAATTAAAACCTGACCAAGACTTCATAGCATGCATTACAACAAGCATAGAGCAAAGATTATTCATCCATTCTAGACCTCACCAGGATAATGTGTTTGCATTCTCACTCAAGTTTTTAAAGGACGTGTTTCACTCAAAATCAACCATGAAAGCTAGACTATCATAAGCTTGCATCAGTGTCCTAAATCTCCACCGCTGTGGACCATATACAATATTTAATATTTACGATATTTAATATTTAATATATACATGGTTTTATATACATATATACAATATTTAATATTTACGATTATGGATTGTGATTTATGTAATAATATGCATGGTAGAACACGCATATACATGGTTTTAGTATATATATATATACATGGTTGTTACTTTCTATATACATGACTTTACATTCGGTCACACTTCTTCTTGGCTTCATTTAGATAAGTAATGACAAAGCAACCCCAGTGTGCACACATTAAATTAAACACTTTAGAAGGTTTTATACAATGAACACAACTCTTCTTTCCAATTCATTTTCTCCATTCCTTAACAAGCTCCTTGTTTTCATGGGTTGTCATTTTAACAAGTTCTTTCCAAGCTCGTGGCAGCCTAAGACAAATCTCAACTTCTTCCCTTTGTTACATCCAATCGGCCAGCATGATTTGGCCTCTCATGCCATCATCTTTCTACACAAGTCATAAATCCAAGAACCTGCACATGATCGTTCAATAAATTTGTGTAAATACATGTAATAAATCATGTGGATAACCCAATTAGAATCATACATATGTAAATTAAAATTTTGAATACAAAAAAAAGATTATATTCCAAATACACAATATCATGTATAAATAATAACATTACCATGTATATAGTTAAATAAAACCGTGTATATGTAAATTAAAGTCATGTACAACGTTGTTGCATGCAAACAAAAATTGCCATGCAAATGCGTATAACCATGTATACATCTAAGACAAACAAAATTTCCACGCAAATGCTTATAACAATGCACAAATCTAATAATTACAATGTACATATAAATTAAAATCGTGAATATGTAAATTAAAACTATAAAAACTTTATATATGTAAATACATAAAAAACATGTATACAAACAAAGCAAAGCATGTATACATCTACGTAAAGTCGTGTATATAAACCAATCGATCCAACGACAAGCACAAAAAAATGATAAATCATAAGCCGAAATTACAACAAACCGTTGTTAACTGGTTAATTCTATAATTTTTTCAAACACGATAAACCCTAGAATGAATTTGTCATGGATTGATTCTACAATTTTGCTTAATTGAATTAATAAGTCCAAATTACAATAAATCGTTGTAAATTGTAGTAAAAACTAACAACCCTAATCCAAATTAAAGAAATCAAACGATTTCTATTAGAAAGGAGAATTCAATATAGTTACATGCAATTGAATAATCACTTACTTCGATTGGAACTAGAATTAAAGGGAGAAGAATTTGTGAGACGCCACTCAGCGAAAACTCATCAGAGAAGACAAGAGAAGACGAGGCTTGGAGAAGAACGAAGATTTTTTGGTATCGTCGGCGAAAACTTTCAATAGGGTTTTTGGAGTTTCGAGAGATAATGAAATCAGAAAGCAAGATTATGATTTTGTATTCATTTGTTTTTTTGGAAAAAAAAATCAACAATAAATCAAAACTTGCCTAAAATTATGGTAGAGATTTAAATCTAGTGTATTGCACTTACACTCAAAATTTACTAATTAATCTAAACCGTTTATTCTAATTAGATCTTACAGCTCAGATTTCGTCACTGTGTAGTACTATAAAGACTAGTATTAGTAGATCGTAATACTATATATATGCATGCATTAGTAGATTACCTAAAGTTGCATGATAACGTGGACTTCCATGCACTATATAATCCTGCATGAGGAAAATGTGTTCAACGTTTTGTTTGGATCTAAAAACATGGGTTTGGCCCAAACAAAAGCCTATTAAGCAATCAATGACAATTTTGTCAAAAATTTTCGGTTGCATGGTTTTAAGTTTTCACGTTAGAGTGTAATTGTGTTGGTCCACTAGCATAGTGCCATGTGTTGAAGGGTTTCTTGAACAAATAAATTTATATCAAGACCCCGCTGAGTACAGGGAGTCAGGTTCGTCCACGGGAATGAGATTATGGCCAAATATTAGTTGATAAACTAAGAAAAGCAAAATAAACACGAAGGGGCACAAACACACAAGGGCTCGATCACGAACTTAGGTGGGTCGAGATCGATGCAAATTAGCTAGACTTAATCAAATATAAAAAGCAATCCTAGGGCTAGGGCTACCACAACAACAACCACACATGCTTTCAATGAGAATTCACAACTATCATGCAATCTAGATCATAGAAAAGTCAACTCTCGCAAACAATTCAAGTTATTCAATCAACTGTCGCAAATTAAACAACTTTCTATCTATCCTTCAACCTAGGAATATCAACTTTCGCAGATAATCCTATTAGATCTAATCAAGCAATCAACTTTACACTTTCGCTTTTAGGTTAATTGCAAGATCTTGCCTCAACTTTCGCAAAGGGGTTTAGCACAAGATAGATAGATATGATCTTTCAAGCATTCAAGTCATGAATTCAAGTTTAGACATGCATGATCGTGTTGGGTTTTCACCCAACCCTAGAATCTAAGAGAACTACTCGCACATAGTAAAGAAGAACGAAGACATGATCAAAATAAACAAACCGAAATTCAAATTGAAAACTAAGAGGTCTTACAAATTTCTCCAACTTGTTCTCCAAGTCTCCAATCTCCACAAAATACGTAAAAAGCTAGAAAAAAAATCTGGAACCCTAAAACAAAGAGTTTTTCCCCCTTTTATAGAGGAAAAGGAGTACTAATTAACCTAGGAAACAAGATCAAATAACTTCCTAAAATAAAAGATAGAATATTTTACAAAAGATCACGGAATCTTGCAAGAGTCGGCGCCCTGATCGACCAAAATGGGTCATGCACGACCACCCTAGGGTCGTGCCTGAAGCTTGGATTTTGGGGTGGGTCGATCTTGGCAAGTGTTGGCTCGTGCACGACCCTGTTGGGTCGTTCTTGGCTTTCTTTGGCCCGTGCACGAGCTCCTTTGGCTTTATTCTACTCTCTTTCCGGAGTTCCTTCCTTAACATCTCCTCATAGCTCGTCCACCTCCTCGTGTGGTACTCCAAATTCTTCATTTACACTCCAAAATACCTACAAAAAGACATAAAATACGCGTAGTTTCCGAATCTCAAAGAAATACGAAAACTATGGCAAAAAGACTCAAAAACCTAAAACTCTAACATAAAAACTAACCAGATCTAATCTAACTAGACACTAAAAACCTACCTAAAAAGCGGATATCAAAATACCCCATACTTAAACTTGCTTGTCCTCAAGCAATAATCATGCAAAATCAAGACCAATGACACAATCTTCAAGCATAGCCTTTATCAAAACATTTTAAGCACAAGTGAAAAAGTAGACAAGTAATTTTTACGTCATCACTAATGTATGAGTCCCAAGCATAGGCAATCACAATCCAACCTCACAAGGGATTTTAATGTGTTTCACTCATCATGTGTTTAGGCTATTAAATCAACTCTCATCTCAATCTTTATGGAACATCAACTTTATCATTGAGACTTATATCATCAATCTCTCTACCTAGAGAAGTTAAAACACATCAATCATCATAAGAATTTAGGCTCAATGAAATCTTCATAGAAGACTCCATTCGGTCGGGTTGTAATGGGGCTTGGTAAAGACAAATAGGCGTGGAAAATATTTGGCCATGTGATGCTAATAATATCCGGGAATCAAAGACTCCTAAAAACTCACACATTGCCAAAACTCTCATAAAAGAACATATACCAAACTCACTCAAACATTATGCTCAAACTCACTTATTTCTTCAACCTTTTTAAATCCCAACTTATCTTGCTTACAAATACTAAGGAAATTTGGCTCATGCACACTTTCACTTTCAACACTTTGCTTTATTTTTCTCCCTTTTGATTTTCATTTTTTTTATAGGAGATCGATATCGATATCTTTTTTTTCAACTCTTTTGTAAGTGCATTCAGGGAACCAAACTCCTTTTACATGACAAACTGCATGATTTTTTACTTTTCCCAACCCATAATTACCCCACACTTGAACCAAGCAATCTCACTCAACAAAACTATCACAAACCAACACTAAGTCCTAATCCCCGGATAGGGTCAAGCTTATCTTGGCTAGGGAATAATTCTGTGGAGCTAAAAATAAAAGGCTTAGGCTCAACTTGGCTTCAAAAAGAGGATAATGTATAGGTAGGTAAAAGAGAGGATAAAAAGTAGCTTATGAAATATAAGTTCTTAATCATAATTAACATGCATGAACAATCTCATAGCGGCTTCAAGAAATAGATAACAATATCAATGACAAGAGATTTATATGCATAAAGAGAGCAAATCACACAAGAAAAAGAAGAGGGATTTTTTATGTTTTCCCTTTAAGGCCAAAATTCCTCACTAGGTGAAAATTTTGTTGGATTGCAACTACTTCTACTTAAGACACATATACTCAATTTCATCAAAAGTCAATTTTCACAATCAAAAGCAATTTCTCAAGACTTGGGTTATACTATCCAAATATGCCAAAGTAAATCATATGATAAACATGAAAATTAGGTCTCATCATAGGACATCTAAGATGGAGCACTCTTCTATCCTAAAACAAAGAAAGAACAAATGTTTTTGAATTTTTCGACACTTTTTTTTAATTTTTTTTTTGGGTTTTTACATTTTTTTCAATTTTTTTTTGGGTTTTGACATTTTTGTTCAATTTCTTTTTTGTTTTTTCAAAGCTTTTTCTTAGTAAAACAAACTAGCAAGCAACAAGCAAACAATCAAATACTCAATTATATACAACATGTGAAGTTTCTTCTTTCCCTACCCCATACTTAAATCATGCCATGTCCTCATCCATAAAAATATATGACAAAGTAAAGAGATAGGAAGAAGAAACTCAAAAAGAACTCTTGAAGCTGGAAGGTTGGTGGAGCTCATCACTTTGGAGGTCGGCGACGAGACCGGAATGGTGGATGCTCTGGTGGAATATACGCCTCTCTACCCGGGTAGTTCCCGTAGTCCCAATGCATGTTGCCCTCCGTATGAGCCCAACTGTAATCATCCACTTCTTGTTGGACCTCATAGTATGACTGGAACTGCTGGAACTCTTGGTAACGCTGATCCATCACGCTCCGAGTTTGCCTTAAGTCCTCCCTGATAGATGCTTGCCCACGCATCACAACCTCATGTTGTTGCCGGTGATCAACCCTCATCGCCGCCATCTCCCGATCCAAATAGTTCATATCATACACCGGAGCCTCATCTTGTTGCATTGGCTCCTCATCCCCGGGACCGGTATTAGCATTAGGGAGGTCCCAAACTCATAAGCCGCCCCAAAGGTAGGATACATGGGTGGCATAGGGACGTGGTATGGCCGGGGAGGGTCGTGCGCGACCCCATAGGGGTCGTGTATGGAGTGGCGGGCATGCTCGAATGTCTCTGGTGGGTCGTGCACGACCCCCTAGGGTCGTGCACGGACAAGCATTCCGGTTGGAACGACCCAAATGGGTCGTGCCCGACCCCTTTAGGGTCGTGCCTGAAGGTAGGAGGAGGGGGTAAAGCTAGAATTTCATACCTAGGCTCTGGACTCGGATAGCGGCGGAGGCGTCTTCTCAAGGACTCATCATGTTCGGGGCGTTTCTTCAACCGGTATCGGTCGCTGGACCACACCTCAAACCAATTCGGCAATTGAAGCAAATCCACCCGCTCTTTGGTGATGACGACTTCATTACCATGAAAGACGGAGCAATATGTGTTGGGATCATTAGGGTGCCTCAATATCAGCTTTCCATTAATGAGAAACGAGATGTCCACAAATATCAGCTTCTCTCCTGAATAAGCTCTCATGTCGACTCTAAGGTTGTGGGCGAACCGAGCAATCATCCCCCTAAAGTAAACCGAATCTGAATTAGCCTTGTAATCATCCACACTTCTCATCCACTCGAAACCAATGTTGAAAGGCTCGGGGGAAGAGAATAACATCGTCTTCAGCATGTTGACCTCCCTCTTGTTTGGCCTAGATAACTCGGTCCTCAGGTAGGCCGTGCTCCTTAGGATGCGAAGAATGATCTGAAAGAGTGGGTTGGTGATATCCATGCTAGGCAAGTTGTGGAAGGCGCCCTCTTGTTTCTAGGATAGATAACTCCATGTCACTAGGGGGTCGGGCTCAAGCTTGGCATCATAAATCGGGTAGGGAACCCGAATGCATCATTGAGCTCTTGCAAGTTGAGCTTGAACCATTTGTTCCCGAGCTGAAATTGGATCTTACCACCAGTGTGAGGGCTCTTGATAGAGGTAGTGAAGGTGGCCGAAAACTCACAAGTGAGTATGGGATAATGGTGATTTTTCCACTGAAGCAAATTCTCGCCCCCTATGTAAGTGAAAGCCTCCATCAAATCATCGTGGATGTGCAAGCGTTGCCCATCCTCTTTGCAATACCAACGGGTTCTATGCTTAAACTCAAGGCAAGCATTGTACGTCTTTCTGAATTCGTTGGCCAGGGTGCATTGGTTAATCTCGGGCTTGTCACTTTTCTTTGACTTCTTTTCGGGTCGAGAAGTAGAGGCCATGGTACCTACATCCATCAAACACAAACTCCACATAATCCACCCCATACTTATTGAAAAGTAAGTATTGCAAGCATATCAATTAAGCGCGTCACAACGAAGGCGAGATATAATATATAAAGACATGAAAGCATGGATCAAATCTCAACCTAGCATACAATACTTAGAAAAAACCACCCAATTCCACATAAAAAGAGTGCTTACACAACCCGAAGGGGGTCGTGCACGACCCCTTTGGGGGTCGGTCCTGGGTGCTCATTTTCTGGTTGGGTCATGCACGACCCTAAGGGGGTCGTGCACGACCACCTGGAAATATACTTCGTCTTCAACCTCCACCCAAAATTCGGATCTAGCCCCCAATGTCCCCAAGTATCAGATTTCAACCACAATAATCTCTAAATTTCAAGTCAAAACACACCAAAGCATGCACACATCGAAACAACAACAATTATGCAAGCAATTTCCAAATTTCTACCCAAAATCAAAAATTCCCAAATAATGCAAATCCAACCCAAAAATTCAATATCAACCATGAATAATCACGATTAAGAGTATAGGGTTAGAGATCCATACCGAAAATCCGAGATTCAAGCAAGAAAAGTGGAAAACCGGGCGTGTTCGACCAAGATCTAGACTTGGGACGAGGGGGATGGGTCGGGCACGAACTGCTTGGGCTCGATCTGGGCTGGGTGGTCGAGCAGTAGAGTGATGGTGGTGAAGTGGTGAAGATTTGAGGGTGTAAGAGAGGTGGTTGTGTGATTTGGTAGAGAAGGGATTGAAAAAGCTCAAGCTTGGGAGAGGTGATGGTGGACGCTGTCAGTCTTGAAGCAATGGTAGAAGAGGGTCGTGTGGCTTTAATGAAAAAAGATAGGGATAGAATACTTACCTCTTTTGAAGGAGGGCAAGATCGTAATATCCGAATGGGGTCGTGCTCGACCCCCCTAGGGGGTGGTCGAAAAGTACCTTAAATTGCTCCTTTTGAAAAGTCGTCTTTTCCCGTCTTTTTTATCCCGTCTTTTATGCTTATGACCCTGCAAAAACCCCACCAAATTCCTTCCGAAAAAAATATATATTCTATACTAGTCTAAGGAAGGTTAGAAAAATGTAATCTAAAAATTATAAAAAATAAATTAAAAATAATAATAAAACTAATCTAAAAACCAGGTTGCCTCCCGAAAGCGCTTGTTTAACGTCATTAGCTTGACAACTTACCTGAGCTCAATCCGAGGTGGTGAGAGCCCATGTGGCTCGGATTTCTTCATCAAGTTCCACCTTTGCATAGAACTTCTTCAAGCGGTGCCCGTTGACTTTGAAAATCGCTCCGTTCTCATCTATAAGGTCGACCGCCCCAAAAACCATTTACTATCGTAGATAGGAAATATCATACTAGCATCTAGCATCCTAAGAATTTACTTTTTCACTACCTCTTTCATGTTAGGGTTTAGCCTACGTTGATGCTCAATAGTGGGTTTATGATCATCCTCCATATAAATTCTATGCATGCACAATGAGGGTGAAATACCACTAAGTTCCTTCAATGAATACCATATGGATTTCCTATGGGTCCTAAGCACATCAAGCAATTTATTCTCTTCTTCTACACTTAAGTTAGCATTAATAATAACGGGAAGAGTAGAATTAGGACCAAGAAAAGCGTACCTCAAGGAGTCGGGGAGCTCCTTAAGCTCGGGAGTAGGCTCGGGCAAGCTAACTTCCTCCTCAAGCTCCGCTTTGAGTACATCCAAGACAAGACATTGCTCCTCACTCTCGTCCAGGAGGGTCGTGCACGACCCTTGGAGGGTCGGTCTTGAGACCCCAAAAACGTGTGGTAGAGGATCCCAAGCCAAGAATTTCTCCATTGGGTTTTTGCACTCAATGTAGTCAGAGCGTGTGTATAGCATCTTGACCTCCTCCTGATTTGACTCCTTCATTGTTCGGTTCAACCGGAACTCAACCACCTCTTCTCCAATGTTGAAGGTGATTAGACCGTTCTTGACATCTATGATGGCTCCCGCTGTGGATAAGAATGGTCGTCTGAGAATAATGGGCACCACGGGATCTTCAGGCATCTCCATCACTATGAAATCATTGGGCACAAAGAACTTCCCCACTTGAATCGGGAAATCATATACCACTCCCGTTGGCTTCACACATGACCCATCCGCCATGTATAGCCTCATGTTCACCGGAACTAAAGGCCCCATGTTGGTCTTGGACCAAATTGATAGTGGAAGCAAACTCGTACTAGCACCTAATCACACAAAGCTTTGAAACGGTAAGCTCCAATACCAATTGTAATAGCAATTGGTATTGGAGCTTCTCGGGAAGCTCCAACGATCTCACTTCATCTGTCAATTCCGACATGGATCGCTTCCTAGATAAGATCTCCTTCAAGAATTTAGTATAAGTAAGCATTTCATTCAAAACCTCAACGAAAGGAATGGAAAGATTTAAACCATGAAGCAACTTAACAAAGCGCTTGAACTTACCTTCCGTGGAGTCTTTGGGTTTCTTAGAAGGAAAAGGAAGTACTTTAGATGGAAAGTGAATGGAAGGAGAAAGGTTAGAAGACTTACCTGGCGAAGGGTGATCGAGCTCGACCCTTGGAGTGTCGATCGCCTCTTCTTCTTTGTTATCAGTGCCCTTCGGATCGACCCTTCAGGGGGTCGTGTTCGACCTTGATGGGGTCGTGCTCGACCCAATAGGGGTCGTGCTCGACCCAATAGGGGTCGTGCTCGACCCTATTGGAGTCATGGCAGGGTCGGTCCTGAGAGGTCCAACTTCTGCTGGGGTCGAGCTAGGCCCTGAAAGGGTCGTTCCTGAGGCTTCTTCTTTCTCCTGATTCTTGGATAACTCAGGCAAAGCTTTTCCACTCCTTAAGTGCATGGCTCGGATTTCACCATCACTTGCTCGGCTTCTAGGATTCTCCTCGGGACGGCCCGGGAGTTGTCCATGAGGTCTCGGGATTTGAGAAGCTAGTTGTCCAAGTTGAAAATCGACGTTCTTTCTCCATGAGTCAAATTCTCCCAACCTTGCATGAACACCTTTCACTCAGCTCGTACTCTGTTGATCCCGATCTGGATCTCATCTCGGACTCCGTTCATTCCTTCTTGCAGCCCTTGCACCCATGATGGTGGCTCTTGATAGCTCGGAGGATGGTAGGGAGGGGGGCGTTGCTCTTGTTGAAGGGGTTGATTGTATTGGTCATAATTGGAATCGCCCCAGGATGATTGAGCATTGTTCCTCCCTGCATAATTGTTTTGGTTCCTATAGGAACCTCTCATGTAGTTTGCCTCCTCATAAGCCTCAGCGGCTCTCACTTGCTGCAAGTTAGTGCAATTGGAAGTAGTATGGGCGGAACACCCGCATTCTTGACAAGATGAAGAAGATTTAAAGTAACTTACTTGCTTTTTTAGACGATTGATTTCATCTTGCATGAATTGGATCTTCACATCTCGATCAACCACCTCGGATTGTGGTTCATACAACCTCCTCTCTGTGGGCTTAGATTGTTGGGTTCCATACATGACATCATAGTTGGTTAGCTTATTCAATAGCGTTCATGCCTCATCTGGAGTCATCTCAATGAACCCACATTCAGTGTGAAGGTTAATGCGATCCTTGGTAGCCGCATTAATGCCTTGAAAGAAGATCTCTTGGAGAACATAGGGAGGTTGCCCATGAGTAGGGCATTGGCGTAGAAGCTCTTGAAATCGTTCCCATGTCTCCACAAGCGTCTCGTTGAGAAGTTGATGGTAGTAGGTGATGCGCTTCCTAAGCTCCGTTGTTTTTGCCTGTGGAAAGAACTTGGTCATGAATAGCTTATGCAAAGCCTTGCACATTGTAATAGATCTTGGTAGGAAGCTCTCCAACCAAAGCAAAGCTTTTCCTGCAAGAGACCACTTAAAAGCCTTCAAAAGAACATATTCAAGTGCAACACCGTCAGCAGCAATGGTGTCACATAAATCAATAAAGTTCTTAATATGCTCCATGGGGCATTCAGTGGGTTTCCCCTCAAATTGAGAACGCTTGATTAAGGATATGAAATGAGATTTAATCTCAAAAGTGCGGTCGATCTCCGGGAGCACTATCGCCGATTCGGGCACCCTCAGTTCTGGGTGCATGTATTGTTTGGCATTCGTCGGGATAGCGTTCAGTTGCGCCTGGAATCGCTGCGCATTGGCGGCCTGAGCATCTCGGTCTGCTTTCAAATGCTTCATCTGAGTGCGGAGTTCCTCCATTTGTTGAGCAAGTGTCTCAGCGTCGCCCATTGCTCATTGTTCTCTCAAACGTCCATGGAAGGACCTCTCAGGTTCGCTGTAGTAGTCAATCTCAAGAGTTCTCCAGTGTTGGGACGTTGTTGGGACCTCTGGTTCTAAACAACGGATCAACGATGCCATTCTTCGAGTTTTGATAATGACAAACACCATGAGGAACTAATGAGGTTTGTTCAAGTATTTCTAAGGAACGCAGGTATAGCCAAGAACTCCCATGAATGACCAAAAGTCACAGAAAGCTTACAATGCAGAGTTTCCATCATGGGAACTCTAAAGAGGAAAGTTCCCATGTAGTGGGAACTCCCAGGAATGATCAAGAGAACACAAGCTTACAACGATGAAGAGTTTCCATCAAGGGAACTCTTAACAAGACAGTTCCCATGAAATGGGAACTGACATGTGAGGACAACGAATGTTCAGCGCAGATCGCGGGATTCTGTCTTGGACAACCCGAAGGAACAGTCTGAGGATCAGACTGTCACGCTTGATCCAACGGTCCGATTGATTCAAGAAGTTGACCTAGTTCAAACCAAAAGTCACATGTGAAGAAAGTAAAACTTGGGCATCAAGCAAAGGGCATTTTGGACACAGTTGAAAGATGCGACTGCCCAAGCTCACCTGGACTATAAAGCCAAATGAATAGTACTCGGATTGAGTACTTTTCCCAGAACTCACAAACACCCACATCAGAGAAAAGAAAGAAAAGGAAGAGAAGTCCCCGTCGGCGAGTGTGTGATCTCGAAGACGGTGAAGCCGAAGTTCCCAGGGGCAAGAACTGAGAAGTCGGTGTAAGGTTTGAGTTATTTGTATTTTGTTGTTGTGAGCTTAGGAACTCAGTTGAGAGGATTTACTAGTGTTGCTAGAGTTAGGAAGAACTCGTAGGAACAGAGAAGTGTGAATTCGGCTGTTGTAACTAAGGAACAAAGCAATCAATATAAGTAAGTCATTCAAAATCCTCCAAGCGGAGGTAGAGGTTTACCCATACAACTAGTTGGTTGTAGTGGGGTTCCTCTATAAGGGAACTACATTCTTTACTGCTTTTACTACTTGCGCTTAATTTACTTCCGCTGCCTTGGGAACAGCTTAACAGTCAGTTCCCAAGCTCTTTGCTAACGGTTTACGATCCAACAATTGGTATCAGAGCGAGTTTGCTCTAGATTTGTGTTAGCATCGCAGGTATCAAATGGCTCAAGAACTTAGTTAGGTGGGGAACAACACTAGTAAGCCGCCAAGGCTTATTACAGGAAGATTCGAAAGCTGGCAACGCGACATGAAGGATTGGATGCGTGGCCAGGATTACCAAGCCTGGTGTGTTATCGAGAGAGGCAACTTCGAAATTGATCCAGCTATAGTCAACGACCTCACCAAATGGGGACCCGACGAATATAAGTGTATGGAGGCAAACTACAAGGCCAAACAGTTCTGAAGAGGTCCATGTGCGTACAAGACTGTGATAGGGTAGAAAATCTTGACACAGCTAAGGAAATGTGGGAATCCATCCAACAAATGCACGTTGGGAACTCAGATCTCCGAGAAGATCTTCAGATGAATGCAAAAAGGGAGTTCTACAACTTCCAAGTGGAGATGGGAGAGTCTGTTGATAGCTATCAGTCCCGATTTGAAGGACTTTGCACCAAAATGGAAGGCTTAGGGATCACCAAAGAGGAAATTACCCATAAGATGAAGGTCCAACAGCTCTTCAACGGACTAACTAGAGAATGGGCAAACGAGAGAACAATGTTCAAAGAGAATCCAGAAAATAGAACTCTCATGCTCCATCAAGTGTTTGGAAAGCTAGTGGGACACGAGAAGAGAAAGATCGATGATAAGGAACAGACTCGAGCACATCGAGGGATCGCACTCAAAATCGAGAAGATGCTCAAATCAACTCAAGAACAACACGAAGACTCCGAAGAAGAAGAGGATGAGGAGCTAGTTCTCGTAACAAAGGCTCTTCGGAACTTCTACAAAGGGAAGCTCCAAAGGAACAGTGGGAATTGGGGAAAAGGACGGAGTTCCCAAAGAAAACCCGCAGAGAAGGACCTCGCGGATGTCACATGTTACAAGTGCAACAAGAAAGGACACTTTGCTAAGGAATGCCCACAGGGAAGTGACGGTCGGAAGTAATGAAAAAAGGCCTACATCGCCACCTGGAGCGATGATGAAGACGAAGATCCCGAGTCATGGGCACTCCCAGACATGTGTGGAATGGCCATAGGAGAAACCACTGGGGAACAAACCAGTGAGGTAACCACTGAAACTGTTCTTGCTTCTTTGAATAACTATGAAAAACCTAAGCTGTTGAAAATTCTTTCAAGTCTTGTCAAAGATAATATAAAACTGCAAAAGAAGTTGGAAAAACAAGAACACATAAATGCTCAATTAGTTGGTCTTGAACCCTGTCCCAACTGCATATCCCTTCTCGAAAAACTCAAGTCCCATGTGTCTCACATCGTAGATCTAGAAAATGAAATCAAAACTCTAGAAAAGGATGAGAACACTCTCTTACAAAACCTGAGTAAGACTGCTGAACATCTTGAAGCTTCTAGTTCCCAAATCAAGTTTGTCCCAGCCAAAAACGACATAGGATACAAAACTGAGAGCTCAAAAAACGGGAAGTCACCCCTGAGTGAACATGAAATCCATGAGTGTAGGGCCTTAGAACTCCAGTGTGAGAAACAGAAAAATGCTCATCTCGAGGAGAAAATCAGGGTCCTAGAAAGTGGGAAAGGTGGTGAGAAAGATTATTACACTGGGAACACTGGACATAGACTTTATGTCCAAATTGCTAAGGGAAACGAGTCACGGGTGTACAATAAGGAAACCATGGATAGGAATAGAATCCAGAGACCACACCCAAAGTACTACCTGGGAGAATACTATAAGACGTGCTGGAACTTGGTGCTCATGGGCACTACAAGGAAGCATGTCCCAAGAAGAGAGCCCAAACCCTTAGAAACCGTGAGTTCCTAAACAAACAAAAACATCATGCTAATCACCAAAGGAACTCCAACTCTCAAACCACTCATGATATCAACATCGCTGACTATGTTTTAAATGAGAATATTTTCCCTTGCAAGGGACCGGGCAAGAGTCATCTTGCCTGGGTCTCAAAACACTAACTTTACCTTGTAGGTGGCAGTGAGAGGGAACAATGCATGGTTCATAGATAGTGGATGCTCGAACCATATGACCAGAAACAAAGATATCCTCATCTCACTCCACACTCATGCCGAAGGAGGCCACGTCTCATTTGGCAATAAAAACAAGGGAGTAGTAATTGGAAAGGGAGAAGTGTTGCTAAATAGATCAATCAAAATCAGCAATGTCAATCTGGTGAAAGATCTGGGATACAACCTCTTAAGTGTTGCCCAGATGTGTGATCAAGGGAACAACGTTGTCACCTTCGACTCAGACGAATGCCTAGTCATCAACAAAAAGACCAACAAAGTGATTCTGAGAGGAAGAAGGCACAACAACGTTTATGTAGTAGATATAGAATTTGAACCACCAATGAAGCTTTTTCTTGCGAGTTCCCACGATGATACGGAACTCTGGCACCGAAGACTGGGACATGTAGGTGTCAATCAAATCCTGAAGCTCTATCTACAGGATCTGGTCATTGGTCTTCCTCGAATCAATCTCGAAGGAGTCAAAATGTGTGAAGCATGCGTTCGAGGGAAACAGACTAAGAACTCCTTCAAACCCAAAAAGGTGGTGAGCACAACTAGGCCTTTAGAGCTAATTCACATGGATCTCTGTGGTCCCATGCGAACAGCCAGCTATGGTGGAAAAAGGTACATGTACGTCTTAATTGATGATTTTTCTAGATTCACCTGGGTTATTTTCTTGAAGGCAAAATCACAAGCTTTTGAAGAGTTCGAGCCTTTCATCAAAAGAACAGAAGTAAGCATGGGGCTAAAGCTGAAAGCCATCAGATCTGACCATGGAACTGAGTTTCAAAACTCAGAGT
Source organism: Fallopia convolvulus (assembly GCA_964016875.1). NCBI lineage: Eukaryota > Viridiplantae > Streptophyta > Magnoliopsida > Caryophyllales > Polygonaceae > Fallopia > Fallopia convolvulus. The sequence continues at coordinate 31,380,102 of OZ024719.1, forward strand.
TCCTTAACTTCTATGACAAACATGGGATCTCTCACAACTTTTCAGCACCTCGCACTCCTCAGCAAAGCGGAGTGGTCGAGAGAAAGAATAGGACCTTGGAGGACATGGCCAGAACCATGATGCTTGAAAGCGGAGTTCCTGAGTATTTCTGGGCTGAAGCGATCGCTACAGCTACATACATCTTGAACCGAGCCATGACAAGGCCTTTGATCAAGAAGACATCCTATGAGCTCATCAAGGGGAGAAAACCAAACATCTCCCATCTAAGGACCTTCGGATGCACATGCTTTGTCCACAACAATGGCAAAGACAATCTTGGAAAATTCGATCCTAGAAGCAATGAAGGGATCTTCCTGGGATACTCATCACAAAGCAAGGCTTACAGGGTCTATAACAAGAGGACCAAGAAGATAGAAGAAAGCATCCATGACGTCTTCAACGAGAAATCTGTAAAGATGGGAACAGAGACCCAAGGAAAGGGAACTCTGTTCAAACTGGTCAGACAAGAAGACGATGATGATGACGATGATGAGCCAAGGAAGAGAGATGAAGACTATCCAAGTGCGAGTAACATTCCACAACCACGGAACAACGAAGGAGATCCAACTCTCACTGATCCAATCTCCCTCGAGGTTCCTTCTTCAGAAGAACTACAAGACACCTCCAACTCTCTTGTTCCCCAAGACAATAATGTGCCAGAATCAAGTGTTCAGGGGGAACAAAGAGGAATTCTGCCAGAAATCTCTGAAGGAACACAAAATGAAGAAGCTGAAGACGAGTGTTCCCATGACAAAGAAGCATCTACTGAAGATGACACAAGTGCAAGGGAACCCACTCATACAAGAAACTTTCAACAAAGGAAGGACCATCCCATTGAGAACATCATCTCCCCTTATGATAAAGGTGTACAAACTCGTTCCTCTCTCAATAATTTTTGTGCTTTTAACGCGTTTGTTTCAATGGTGGAACCCAAAAATATCAAAGAAGCTTTGAAGGACCCAGATTGGATCCAAGCCATGCAAGAGGAGCTCCACCAATTCGAGAGGAACAAAGTTTGGAAGCTAGTTCCTAGGCCCAAGAACAAGAACATCATAGGAACTCGATGGATCATTAGAAACAAGCTCGATGATACTGGGGCTGTAGCAAGGAACAAGGCTAGACTGGTGGCACAAGGCTACAGGCAAGAGGAAGGAATCGATTACGATGAGACCTTCGCACCGGTTGCCAGGATCGAGGCCATCAGACTCTTAATTGCCTATGCTACTCACAAGGAATTCAAGCTTTATCAAATGGATGTGAAAATAGCCTTCCTCAATGGACATCTCAAGGAAGAAGTATATGTGGCCCAACCCCCAAGATTCGAAGATGAGAAGCTACCCAACCATGTCTACTTCCTGGAGAGGGCCCTCTAAGGACTCAAACAAGCTCCCCGAGCTTGGTACGATAGGTTTGCTCAATTCCTCTTGTCCCATGGATACCTTCGAGGTTCCATAGACAAGACTTTGTTTTTAAAGAAAGAGTCTAAAGACATTTTGATTGTGCAAGTATATGTTGATGACATTGTTTTTGGAGCAACTAACGAAACTCTTGTACAGAAATTTAAGGACCTCATGAGCACTGAGTTAGAGATGAGTCTCATTGGGGAACTCACGTTCATCTTGGGACTTCAAATATCTCAAACCAAGGAGGGAACAAAGATTCATCAACAAAAATACATCAAGGAAATGCTCGTGAAGTATGGGATGGAACACTCCAAGCCCATCGACACCCCCATCTCTCCAAATTCAAGGCTCAATGCGGATGAAACAGGTATAAGTGTGAACCAAAGGAACTATTGAGGTATGATTGGGTCCCTTCTCTACCTAACAGCTAGTAGATCGGATATTATGTTCTCCATATGCCTTTGTTCCCGTTTTCAAGCTAACTCTATAGAATCACACCTGAAAGAGGTGAAGAGGATTTTCAGGTACCTCAAAGGGAACGATAACTTGTGCCTCTGGTATCCAAGGAACAGTTCCCTTGAGCTCATTGCATACACATATGCGGATTTTGCAGGGCACCTAGTTGATAGAAAGAGCACATCAGGAATGACCGAGTTCCTAGGGTCATGATTAGTTTCATGGGGATCTAAAAAGCAAAACTCAGTGGCACTCTCCACAGCTGAAGCAGAATATGTGGTTGCCGCATCTTGTTGTTCCCAAGTTCTATGGCTTAAGTCACAACTCCAGGATTACGGTATGTCTTTTGGCCCAGTTCCCATACTTTGTGATAATACTAGTGCCATAAAAATTTCCAAAAATCTTGTGCATCATTCTAGAACTAAGCATATAGATATAAGGCATCACTTTGTACGTGACAATGTTGAAAGTGGGAACATCTTGATGGAACACTGTAGAACTGAAGAGCAAATTGTGGACATTCTCACCAAAGCTTTAGACAGACGTCCCTACCAGCGTTTTCGAATGCTTCTAGGGATGATAACTCTAAACTAAACAAGTCCTTGTTTGTCTCTCTCTCAATGCTTGACTAGTTTATCTAAGAATGCATGATAGGGAACTTGGAACTTTGCCATGCTTACTAGTCTAAAGACAAATGTGTACAAGGGAACTTTATCTCTTTTGGCCCAACATGATCAACCAGAGTTCCCTTCATCCCTCTTTACAAGCCACCATGACGGTTGATCATATAACCTACCCTAATCAAGGGACTAGACAAACGCTTCTCATGAGCCAAAGTGTTTACTCCTTTATCGAGTCATAAATTGTCTGGTTTCCTTTGAGTTCCCTAGCCCCACAAAAGGATGAGTCTGAAGTTCCCTTAACCACTTCACTCTCCCTGACCTTGATAAGATCATGGGAACTGATACATACTAGCAAGGGAACGCTGACTCATCTACGAAGAAGGACCGTCACTTGGGAAGCGAAATTTTGTGTCAAAAGCTCTGAAGCGTTAAGGGCCAAATATTCAAATTTTGAAAGGACTTCCCTAGAGATCGTGACGCGTGTCCAGAGGCGTGCTATGGAAGTTGAAACGATGCCCCACGTTCATTGGGCAACGGTTATCGAGGTTTTCCCACTTCCCTTTCTACCCTTCGCCCCTTCTCTCCTTAAAACCCTCATTTGCCATTTTTGGGCTCTTATTCCGTCTTCAACTTCTGTCTTTCATCCTCCCCACATCCCTTTCAGTCTCTTTTTTGAGAAACCTCCAAAACCTTATCTCTTCCCCAAATTCTCCCAAAAAATGGCCACACCACACACTTTCGCCCAGATTAAAGCCTGGGTTCTAGCAAATCCCAGAATTCTCTTCGTCTCGCAACTAAACGAGATTGAGAAAGATCAAGGCCCAGGGCTGGGAGAACCTCTGCAAGGAAACTGTGAGTGTAGATCCCTCACAAGTGCGTCAGTTCTACAATAACTTTATCATGACCAATGACTGCACTCAAGGGACTCTCTCCTACGAAGGAAACGAGTTTATATTTACTACGTCCACAATCCGCCTTCAGCTCTAGGTCCTAGTTCAAGGACTCAACGAGTTGCCCAACAAGCTCTGGGGCGACTTCAACAGCGCCGAGGTGTATAACACCATCTTTGAGGGTCGAGTTCCCACTAAAGTGCCCTCGACTCATCATCTGTCCCTCGTCGCCAAGCTTGCTCATCAATTCATCATCAATGTGGTGATCCCTCGCCAAGAGAAGCGTCTGGTCGTCAATATCCCCGATGCCATCATCCTCTATCACTTCCTCCTCAAGAAGCCCATCAACCTTCCCAGAATCATACTTGGGCATATGGAGAAGTTTATGGCTTCCAAGTCCCATTCCCTTCCCTACTTTGTGCTGATCAAGAAGCTGCTACAAAAAGAGGGTCTCTACGACTCCTCTAAGGAAGAAATTGTGCTTGGAAGGGAACTGGACATCTCCGTTGTCCAGAAGATGAGGCACTCTAAGCCTGTAGAGGAAACGCCTGTAGAGGAATCTGGTGACGATGGGAACTCTCAGGTTTTGCTCCGCATCGCCAACACCCTCAATCAGATTGCCAGGGACCAAGCAACGTTGCCCAGGGGACAAGAAAAACTCACACAAGTCCTGACGCGCCTCTATGATGCACTGTTCCCCACAGCCCCATGATCTCTCCTTTCTTTTTCCCTCAATCCAAATTTATCCACAAAATTGTACTTGTGTTCCCTTGTACATATACTCTTAAGTACTGAATTGGCTTTTAGTTTGATTGTGTGTTCCTTTCTTCGTTATTATTGCTTTGCTTGTTTTCGAGGATGTCAAAAGGGGGAAAGACAAAAAATGTGAGATGAGTTAAAAGTTTAAGTTATCATTGAACATGCATAAGCTAAGGGGGAACAATTGCATAAAAAGCTAAGTAAGATCTAAGTGTCTCACCAGAAGTGGCTCCCTAAATCTAAGTGTTTCACTAGAAGTGACTCCCCAAAATCATACTTAGGAACTCATCAACATATCATTCATTGAAATACTTGCATATTTTGTGATGGGTTTGTCATCATCAAAAAGGGGGAAATAGTTAGGACGTTGTTGGGACCTCTGGTTCTAAACAACGGATCAACGATGCCATTCTCCGAGTTTTGATAATGACAAACACCATGAGGAACTAATGAGGTTTGTTCAAGTATTTCTAAGGAACGCAGGTACAGCCAAGAACTCCCATTAATGACCAAAAGTCACAGAACGCTTATAATGCAGAGTTTCCATCAAGGGAACTCTGAAGAGGAAAGTTCTCATGCAGTGGGAACTCACAGGAATGATCAAGAGAACACAAGCTTACAACGATGAATAGTTTCCATCAAGGGAACTCTAAACAAGACAGTTCCCATGACATGGGAACTCACATGTGAGGACAACGACCGTTCAGCGCAGATCGCGGGATTCTGTCTTGGACAGCCCGAAGGAACAGTCTGAGGATCAGACTGTCACGCTTGATCCAACGGTCCGATTGGTTCAAGAAGTTGTCCTAGTTCAAACCAAAGTCACATGTGAAGAAAGTACAACTTCGGCATCAAGCAAAGGGCATTTTGGACACAATTGAAAGATGCGACTGCCCAAGCTCACCTGGACTATAAAGCCAAATGAATAGTACTCGGATTGAGTACTTCTCCCAAAACTCACAAACACCCACATCAGAGAAAAGAAAGAAAAGGAAGAGAAGTCCCCGCCGGCGAGTGTGTGATCTCGACGAGGGTGAAGCCGAAGTTCCCAGGGGCAAGGGAATTGAGAAGTCGGTGTAAGGTTTGATTTATTTGTATTTTGTTGTTGTGAGCTTAGGAACTCAGTTGAGAGGATTTACTAGTGTTTCTAGAGTTAGGAAGAACTCGTAGGAACAGAGAAGTGTGAATCCGGCTGTTGTAACTAAGGAACAAAGCAATCAATATAAGTAAGCCATTCAAAATCCTCCAAGCGGAGGTAGAGGTTTACCCATACAACTAGTTGGTTGTGGGGTTCTTCTATAAGGGAACTGTGTTCTTTACTGCTTTTACTACTTGCGCTTAATTTACTTCCGCTGCCTTGGGAATAGCTTAACAGCCAGTTCCCAAGCTCTTTGCTAACGGTTTATGATCCAACATCCGGGAAGAACGAGATGGCATATATAGCGAACAAAAACAAAGAAAACAAAATTAAATAAAAACAAAAGGGTAAGGGCTAGTCCCAAACCCCAAATATCAACTAAACTAGGCACTATTGCTCAATCCCCGGTAATGGCGCCAATTTGTTGAAGGGTTTCTTTAACAAATAAATTTATATCAAGACCCCGCTGAGTACAGGGAGTCAGGTTCGTCCACGGGAATGAGATTAGGGCCAAAGATTAGTTGATAAACTAAGAAAAGCAAAATAAACACGAAGGGGCACATACACACAAGGGCTCGAGAACGACTTTAGGTGGGTCGAGATTGATGCAAATTAGCTAGACTTAATCACATATAAAAAGCAATCCTAGGGCTAAGGCTACCACAACAACAACCACACATGCTTTCAATGAGAATTCACAACTATCATGCAATCTAGATCATAGAAAAGTCAATTGTCGCAAACAATTCAAGTTATTCAATCAACTATCGCAAATTAAACAACTTTCTATCTATCCTTCAACCTAGGAATATCAACTTTCGCAGATAATCATATTAGATCTAATCAAGCAATCAACTTTACACTTTCGCTTTTAGGTTAATTGCAAGATATTTCCTCAACTTTCGCAAAGGGGTTTAGCACAAGATACATAGATAGATATGATCTTTCAAGCATTCAAGTCATGAATTCAAGTTTAGACATGCATGATCGTGTTGGGTTTTCACCCAACCCTAGAATCTAAGAGAACTAATCAACATAGTAAAGAAGAACGAAGACATGATCAAAATAAACAAACCGAAATTCAAATTGAAAACTAAGAGGTCTTACAAATTTCTCCAACTTGTTCTCCAAGTCTCCAATCTCCACAAAATATGTAAAAAGCTAGAGCAAAAATCTGGAACCCTAAAACAAAGAGTTTTTCCCCCTTTTATAGAGGAAATGGAGTACAAATTAACCTAGGAAACAAGATCAAACAACTTCCTAAAATAAAAGAGAGAATATTTTACAAAAGATCATGGAATCTAGCAAGAGTCGGCGCCCTGATCGACCCAAATGGGTCGTGCACGACCCACCAAGGGTCGTGCTTGAAGCTTGGATTTTGGGGTGGGTCGATCTTGACAAGTGTTGGCTCGTGCACAACCCTGTTGGGTCGTTCTTGGCTTGCTTTGGCTCGTGCACGAGCTCCTTTGGCTTGATTCTACTCTCTTTCCGGGCTTCCTTCCTTAACTTCTCCTCATAGCTCGTCCACCTCCTCGTGTGGTACTCCAAATTCTTCATTTACGCTCCAAAATAGCTACAAAAAGACACAAAATACGCGTAGTTTCCGAATCTCAAAGAAATACGAAAACTATGGCAAAAAGACTCAAAAACCTAAAACTCTAACATAAAAACTAACCAAATCTAATCTAACTAGACACTAAAAACCTACCTAAAAAGCGGATATCACCATACAATAATACTTCATGGCTAAACAAGCTTGCAAGGTTTGAAAAGCCTCATCCCACATCAATGCATGGAGAGACAAGCTAGCAACTCTGTATTACTATAAATAGTAAGGGGGCAATAAGGAATAAGAGGTTGAAAAACATCTCTAACTCAAGAACTGTCTTGCTTGTTGGAGATCAACGTGTTTAATCTCCTCGCGCTATTTATGGTATAAAGTCCAAAAGGCTTTATTTGTAAAGAGAGTACAAAAAATAATCAGTTGAAGGGTGGGGAGGAGGAATAATTATGTATGAAAACCGTTTGGCTATACAAAACCCGAGAGTTATTATTTATTAAAATCCCGTATTTAGCGCCATTATATTCGCGTTTCAACACATATAATAATGTAAAAACATCTATCTAAATTCCCTTACCTTAATTAAATCAAATAAATAAGGAAACTATCCTAACAAACTCAAAAAGATATTAATAAAGTAGGAGAGAGAATATCAACCCTATCAAACTCATAATGGCCAAAAATTATCTATTGTTTGCTTTATAAAAAACGTCCCATAAATAATAATAATAATAATAATAATAAGGATATTTTCTTTTTAGAATGGTCAAGTCAGAGAGTTGACTAAGACCACATGTAACAACTTATCTTACCCGGTCACTTCCTAAATTCAGCCGTAAAGTAAGACAAGTTATTCCATGTTTCTAAAATATGAAATAATGGTGAACAAGGCCCAACATTGCAAATCAGCGCCCTATTCAATGTATTCAATGTGAAACTTGGCCCAATAAATCAAGCGATGGAATTTGAGCTCATCTTATGTTGAATTATAGTAACCCATCTCTTCTTGGTGGACTCTTCAACCACGGATGTCAAGCGAACTAGAATGGATCTTGTTCCTTGAGCAATCTTCTTAGATCTACTTCTTGTGATAGCTCCATCAAAGGGTACAAGAATCAACTCCTCTACGTCGGTGGGAGACATGGCTGGTTTAACTGCCTCAATTATTCCCTAAAACTTTATAAAATCCATATGCAATAATTTATTTTGATTACTTAAGTAGATAAAACCTTTAAAAGTCTATTTTTAATGAGAAGGGTCACATAAAATTATTTAAAATTTATATTAAATCTAAGTTGACATCCGAGACATTTTCCTTCATAAAAACTTAACTTTATTAAATTCTCAAGCAAACTCTTATATAAAAAAGGCAATAATGTCTAAGTTTATATTATTTTTAAAGTAGATATTTACATGCTTAAAGTCGCTATTATAACTCCTTAGGTTTATCGAAATTTATTTTATAGTTTACCAAAAGTATTTTTCCTTTAAAATCTTATGCATGCATGTTAGATTCCATTTAAAATATGTACAAGGCTATAACTTGTAAAAAATCTGTTTTTTCTTCTCTTTTAAAGAAAATCAACATAATAATATGGCTCAAACAAATCTCAAGTTATTAAATCAACAAGGAAATAATAAAAACAAAAAGAAAGGGAAAAAACTCACCATTGTGTTCTGTTTACTATAAACAAAACAAGGAAGAACATGACGGAACGACGAGGGGTAGCGGTGACAAGCAACACTCGGGGTGGTTCTGGAAGGTGTGGGAGGCAGACGAGGGGCGGCGCGCCCGGGTGGGGGTGGTCGGAGTGGCCGGCGGTGCTCAGTGGTGTGTGAGGCTCACACTAGGATTTTTGGTGTTTTTATGGAAAAAAAAATCAGCACCTACTAGCTTAGTTTAAGGGCTGGAATTTTTTCTTGAAGTGAGGTATAGAGGTAATGAAGAAAGAGTGGAATGGTGTGAGTCTTGGAGGGTGATCAAGAGCCCTTAAATAGAAAAGAGGTGTGGGAGATTTCATCCTCATGATGAGCAAATTATGCTCTAGGAAGGGGATTGGGGAGGGGAGATTACCAAATTAAAATGGTAGATTGTAGGAATAAAAATTCCTCCACAAAATCCATCCCAAAATCTCCATTATTACCCCCTCAATCGAGTTTCAAATGCCTTATAATGGCGTTTTTGAAAATGACACAAGGGAAGAAGGTTTTAAAAATAAATGGGTGTGTTATGAAATTAGAAAAGTTAACTAGCACAATTAGTATAGGTATGAGTTAAAGAGCAAAATGTCATGAGTTCAATTCCCATGCTCCATCCAATCTCTTTTTTATTTCTCCCCTTTTTATTATTTTATGGGCTTGCTAGTTAAATTTCCGTTGGGTTATAAATTAATTGATTCCATCTTTAATAAATTTATTAACCCAAATAATTATTTTAACACCATTTTATCGGCTATTTATTTAAGGACGGGATTTGTGTGAAAAAAATATTATGAATTATTTTATTTAATAAAATATTTAAATATTAAGATAATAAAATTAATTTATTTAACGGAATTATCATCTATTACACTTTTGACATGATATGCTTTAACAAATTTCTTTATATATATATATATATGTTAATTTCCTTTTAGGATAAAAAATTAATGATAAATGTTTATAATAATTAAAATTAATAATAAAATCAAATAATACAATATTTTTTTATAGATATGTTGAAAGATTTTACAATCTCTAAAGTTGAATACATATAAAGTAATAAAAAATATGAATAATATGATATTTATTCTTATCTAATATTTAATTTATCGAGCCATTAGAACAATTTTTCCCCACTATAAATTACATTAATTACATTTTAACTATTTTTAATAAATAAGTTATCTTTATCTTTCATATAAAACTATATCTTAATTATTAAGTTAATAATTATTTTTGAAAATATTATCTCTTCCATATTCTGAAATATATCTTTTTTTGTTTTATTTTATTCATATTTTATCTCCTTTTTTTAACTAAGCATATTTATGAAATTTATATCTATATCTACATCTATATCTATACTACGTAAAACAAAGGAAGGCTGGATTTGTAACTTTCTTATCGGGCCGTTCAAATTCATAATATCTCGCTTATCCAAACACGCTACACCGACAGCCACAACAAAATGAAAACCCGACCCCCAGAAAAGAACGCGCTAGACGCGTGAATTTCTAAATCCCCAAAATCCCAAAATTTCCCAAATCTCATATACCCCAAATTCTAATACCCTAAATCAATCTTCAATCCCTGCCCCAAACTAAATATTACAATCTCCTTATGCCAGATCTATATGCTTGAGCCTGTTTTTGCGTCAATTCCGGCCAACACCGTTGCAAGCTTTGAGGACATATGTGCGACCGTCTGTTCCGGGCCTTCCGGCCAACACCGTGCAATTCTGGTGGTGTTCGTTCTGTTCCGGCCGTCCCCGGTTATACCTCTTGTTTCGTCTATGAATTGATCTTGTTCTGGACCATGCTCCTATGCTCTTCTTCATCTTTGATTTCCTCTTTTTAGATCTGTTGTTCTTTGTGAACAAGCTTTGTTTGAAATTTGGAAAAGAAAAAAATATATAAAGAAAACGAGGAACAAAGTGAGATTGATTTGCTCTCTTTTGAGGTGCATTTGCTTTAACATTGACCCGGCTGAAGAAAGCCATAACCCGGCTGAGAAAGCCACCAACTTTGGCCGTGGAAGCCATCGCTAAGCGAGCTTTCCGACCACCTTAGGCAAGAAGCCCTGATTGCTTGACACACTTTCTCAAGATAAGCGTTCGGCCTCTGCCGTCGGCAGCCCGGAGGCCCTCCTTCGTTGAATAGTATATACCAAAATAATGAATAGAATATGGAAAAAAATGAATGAAAAATGAAATGACAAAAAAAAAAAAGAAATTTTGGGTTTTTCTTTGTTACTTGCTTGGCAAGCATCTTTACTTGCGAATCAAGTTTACTTGAGGAGCAAGTTTGTGTCTACTTCCGTTGCAAGTAAAACGTTTACGTTTTATTTGAGGCAAGTTTGACATCTTTTTTTGCAGGATAGCTCGGGGCTTTTTTATGTACCTATTTCCGGGGAGTTGGAGCTGAGTTTGACATTGGATCGAGTTGTATTGGGCCAGGTCGCTTGGTGCTCTGGGGCCTCTGAAGATCCTTCATTTCGGTGAAGGGAACGTCAGTTGTCCATTTCGCACGCCCAAGAGGGGTCGACCAGTTGCCCACGGCGCTATTCTTCTAGTGCTTTACTCACCCCGATCTCAAACTCTTTTTAGTTCTTTTTTTCGGAGATTTGTACTTTTCTTGCTTTTCCTGCTTGCTTTTGACTCTTTTAGCCGTTTACGGCTGCCGTTTTATAACGGCCTCTCGGATTACAAGTCTGTTCGGTATTCCGAATTCTTACCTTATCAAAAAAAAAAAAAAAAAAAAAAAAAAAAAAATAATATCTCGCTTATCCGACCGTAAGTTATAATTCCATTTTCCTTAACTTCTTTATCTCTTCTTCGACATTTAATCATCCCCCGTCTTCTCTTTCTGTATTCTTCTTCCGCTGCTCTCTTTCTCTCTTCCTAACCTAGCCGCCTTGCCTATTCAAAATTCTCCTATCCTCTTGAATTTGTTCTGCTGATTTTCCTCCTTCCGTTTCCCATCTTTTATTAGTCATCGTTGTAAGAGTAGCGACACTTGAGAGGATCCCCAGTCGATTAAGACTTAAGAGTCTTCATAGAAGGTGCGGTTGGGGTTTTGCTCATTATTGAGGAGACAAAGGTGGGTTACTGCTTCTTTATTGTGCTTCTTTGTTTTAGGGTTTTGGTTTTGGGTGACCTTAATTTCTATTATTGATTGATTTAGGGTTGTCACTGTCTTCCAGGATTCTTCTTTGTTCCTTTTGACTCTCTATTCGCGGTATCCATAGTCGCTTGTCAATTCCATCCCTTTTGTGCAGTGCGCAACGACTTGGGTGTCGGGTTGACGGTGGAGACGAGTGGCTGTCGGCGGCACTGTGGAGTGAAGGGGGTGGACGCTCGCCTATATGATACGCAGAATTCAGGTTTATTGTTGGAAGGCAGAGGTTATGTGCAATTTTATTGTACTTGTGTAAAATTCTTATTGTTGGGTTTATTCTGTAGTTGGGAAATCTCCTAATCTCCATCTCCTTGGTGCCGATTGGAAGCACTCTTCTGTAGTTCTCGAAAGCTGTGAGGTTTGTTTATTTTGGATCTCATTATTTTTTTATTTTTTTCTTTGTTTCTATCCCTGCCTTCATTGTTGATTCTCTTATTTTTCTTCAGGTGTTTAGAATAGGCTACAATTTGAGTTCAGTTTAGATTTTTTTTTTCAATTATGGTTTCACAAATGAATATAAGACTCACGAGGAGTGAGGATTAACTTGTGTTGAACTTCTTTCACCTCGTTGAACGTTCATTTTTTATGATCAGTTTACAGGTTTGAATCTCCATTTGGTTGCTCTCCATTGGGGGTGGTAGAGATTGTCGGCGGATGCTTTGAAAATTCCTGCATATGTGAGTGAAGTTAACCTTAATTTTATACTTTTGTGTGTTTTATCTTTCTCTTGAGTTTTGCATTCCATGTTGACTTCTAGGTCCTTATTTTCTAGATTTTGTTTTGGTCTGATATATCTATATTTTAAAAATTTTATTCTTTGGTGTTTCAGAACTTAACTTTGTATTTAGCATTTAAACTTAATACTTTCTGGGTTTAGTTAGGATTTAGACACACAAGGTGTTTGATGAAATGTCTAGGAGAACTAGATATAAGTCACTTCTCTTAAATTCCTTGCGTTTATTTTTCATATGCCTTTGTTTATATAGAACTTATGCTATTCAGGTATGTATTTATTTTTCTACATGTGATTGAGATTATGATCAGAAGAAAAAAATGTGTGGTTTTGTGGGTTCAGTTAAGGTTTATCGTTTGTCAAATTCAGGTAGTGAAATTTGACATCCATTGTCAATTAGTCATTCAAAAAAAGTGCTGCAAAGAGCACAAGACCCTTGTCCTGAATCTATTTGTTGTTTTTTCCAATTTCCCATTTGAGAAAGTTGTTTTTTTATGGTTTTAGTTCTCCATTGAGCTTCTGGTAACATAATTGAGCCTTTCAAATTGTTGGGTGTAGGACAACAATCATGGCTAAAGATGCACAAGTCCTCCTGGATCAATTGGGCTGGAGTAAATCACATGTTTTGGTCATTCAATGGGTGAGTTTTGAACAATGTATACTAGAAGTTAGGATTAAAGAGTGGTTAGGTTTTCAATAAATTTCTTGAGAGAATGCTTGCATATCGTTGGATAGAATCTGACTTGTGTTTTTGGCCTCTTCCTTCTTTTCTTTTTGCATACTTTTTGTGGTGTTGATCTTTCTTTTATTTGCATAACAGTGGAGAAGTAATGGCAAGCAGGAGTGAAATGTGAGAGTTGATTGGCAGCTAGAAGTTGTGAAAGTCAAGCCTACTAATGATAAGAAAAACTATATTGTGATGTTTTTTCCACACATAAAAAATTATTCTTGGGTAGATACATCGCTTGTTTATCCCATCAATGAGCTACCAGAGCCAATCGTGCATAGTTCACATGAAGTGGAGTTCAACTGGTGAAAGATTTTATAATGCAAAAGCTAGCAGTGGGCATTCTAGATATTGTAGATCAGTTAAATTTTCAGGTAATTCTTTGTTGTTTATAAATCATTGTGCTTAACATGTCTCTTTCTCTCATATACTATTATTTTTGGTTTATACTGTCATCCCTTCAATAATGCTTATATTATGGAGGATTAACATACATTTATGACAGGCTTTGATGGAATCTGCAGCGAATATAAATGCATAGAAAGAGTTTGCCATGGAGGCTCCTCCCTGTAAAGTTTATCCTGATCTTGGAAGGATGCTTCTGAAGCTCTGAAACGTAAATAGTTTTCTTTTGCTTTTAGATATTTTATCTGGTTTATAGTTTAAGTTTTGTTTTGTTTCTGCGCCAGACCTATGTTTTTTGGGGACCTGGATATTGATGTCATCATGACCGATTTTTTCTAAAAAGAGAGCAAGAACGAAAAAGGAAAAATAAATGAAACTGGTTCTTGCATGGTTAATATTGAGATTGCCAATGCAATACATTGAGGTATTCTGCTGAAGCTCTAATGCTATCAATCTTTCTCATAGATGATCTTGGAGAAGTACATGGATGTTGATTGCCTTCAACATTCTCTCAGTTCTTGGGTAAACCAATGTGAGAATGCTGATGGCGCTGAATCTATCGAAAATCTCAGTGAGGTATTACTATGCTTTGTTTATTCTTCTGGATAAATTGGATGGGACGAGCCATACATAAGTTCCTGTTGTTACTATATCTGTTACTACAATGCTCTTTTAATTATATTTTTCCACTTCTTCTCCCTCAGGAATTAGTTAATTCTATACTGTGGAAGGAAATCAATGCTGCAAAAGGCATCCAGGGGTCGCAAGAACTTGCATCTGAGTGGAAGATGTGGAAATATGAAGTCATAAATAAAACTGTTCTCAACTTCTCATCCCAGCTCAATTATTATTGGAGAACCAGAGCAACTTAGCAAAACTATAATAGAGCCACAAGTGAGTGGTGGTATTTCATCTTTGTCAAGTCCCCAAATCAACTGGAAAAGACCCAAGCTTGAATTTTACGGCGTGCAGAGCCGCATACTTCACAGGTGGAGGTTAAGGGCTCACATGAAAATAGGCTTGCTGAAGTTGACTATGAGATTTTGGTGGGATGTGTAATCCATTGGTTTAGCTCTTGCACTAGCAAATGCTATAAGTACTTTTGGATTGGAATATATATTTGTTTGATTGATAGAAGATATAGCCTTTCCCAATTAGCAAACTCTTGATGTTATATTTTCTTTTAACAGATCAAATGTTATATGGTGGGATTGAACATCTTCATGCTCGTGTAGTTTTGCATTTTGACATTAAGAGATTGAATCTCTTAATAGATGATTCTGGAATATTGAAGATAGATGACCTTGGTTTGGCAACTTTCTACGACCCATCTGAAGTTATACAGATGCCAGGTCCTATTGTTACTCTTTGATATGTATAGGCCGCTGAACTTGTTCTAAGTGCAACACGTTATTATGATAACATAGATTTGTAGAGTACTGGTTAAATTCTTTGGTCTTTTAGTGTTGTTGTTTATGGAATTTTCATGGACATTTATCCTATTACTTGTAAACCATTATAATTTTTATAGAGTTATCACTGTCTACATTTTGTTATTTTTCCGCGCGCATAGCGCGCGGTCCATGCACTAGTAATGTGAGAGGAAAAAGCAATGTAGATAATTTTATCTCAATAGTCTATCTTTACTCCCAACTTTAAAATTAATAATCTAGATTTCATTTATTTTGTTTGATTCCAATTTTTTTGTACATGGTAGTATGTACACTTGTACAAACGGGGTTGGTCTAGATCCGGGCCGGGCTTTGAACAAAATTTTTGTCCATTTGTCCGAGCGGGTTCGGGTCAAGCGGGTGATTCGGGTCGGCAAGGATGTCCAAGTCTGCTCGGACTTCCGAACCTGGGTAGCCCGTCGGGACCCGGATATAAATTCATAAATAATTATTTTTTCATGTTCATTAAAAAAAATAGAAAATCCTAGTATTATTATTACACTGTCTTACATTACTTGAAATTAAGATCGTATTTATGCTAGTTTTTTTAGCTGAAAAGGTGAAGGAACTATAATAACTAACTCTCTTTTGTACTAATTCTACAATCCATGGCCCCAAGACATTCTTAGCAAACATATCTTTATTTATAAATATAAATATTTATTTTAAATAATTAATATATTCGGGTATTTGGACGGGTTATCCGAGATATTCAGTCAAAAATATTGTCCGTGTCCCGCCCACGAATTCGGGCGGGACGGGCTTATTTACCCTTTCGGGTTAGAAATCTTGTCCAAGTTCGACCATTTTTCCGGACGGGCGGTACGGGTTGGGCGGGTTGATCCGACTTTGTTCAGGTCTAGTAGTATGGTACGACCAATAAATTACTTACATTAAATTTTATATTATATATTTTCATTAATATCCTATTTATAATATGTCTAAAAACATATTGAGTCATAGTCGTGCATGACACGACATATACAACTAGTTTATTGTAACATTATATTAGAGTGAGTGTTTTGTTGGTGTTTTTCTCACAATTTAAACTACTTACTTTATGTTTCTTGCTAATGTTAGTGGCAAATATGTTGTTCTGATTCAATACATAGTTTTATTCAAATTACTTCATGTAAAATATATAAAATATTTAAAATTATACAGTCATTACCCATAAATGGTGTGGGCCTTCAACTAGTTGTTTTTATTATATCACTCTATTGTGGCAAATTTCAATCTTCTTGTAAAACAATTTTAGAAGTTTGATATTAAGTTAACATTTTTTAAGTTTTCTTGTCAAATATTTCTTTAATATTAATATTATTGTAATGTTTTAAAATTTTCATTTATTTCATAAGGGCCTTTACTCTACTGTAATACATAATAAAGTAGAAACTATATCTCTTGAAAAAATTACGTCACGTGACATTACTTGAATAAAATAATGATAAATATTTTAATAATAAATATTTTAATAACGTGTATTATTATAATAATTTGATTTATATGTTAAGATTTCTATGTTACTTTTTATGCATATTTTTTCTTTTAACAAGTTTTGGGCTACAAATATATTATAATAAGTTGTGAGATTTGTATATTGGGAAACAACTCCGTCTTTGGTGGCCGAAACTTCTTTTATGGTTGTTCATGTTAGTGTTTCCGTGTTGGTAA
Source organism: Fallopia convolvulus (assembly GCA_964016875.1). Taxonomy (NCBI): domain Eukaryota; kingdom Viridiplantae; phylum Streptophyta; class Magnoliopsida; order Caryophyllales; family Polygonaceae; genus Fallopia; species Fallopia convolvulus. The sequence continues at coordinate 31,396,838 of OZ024719.1, forward strand.
CTTCGAGTTTATTATCATTGTATAGAGGATGATATTTCTATTAAAAAGAACACATTTTCTAAATCCATAAAAGTAAAACATTAATATATGAACTGTAATTTGTTGATGATGCATGAATATTTGGATTGTGTGATGATTTATTGAAAATATTAAAAATTAGTGGCCATTAATTGTATTTGTATCGATATATAAACTCCCCATTTTATCAAACTCAATGGGTGTGTTAAATTTAGAGGAAGACCTTGGTGGGATAAAAATTATGATTTGAGATATTGAGTGGAATAGAGATCATTCATTGGAGCAAGTTCCACCGACACAGTATGAGAGGATAGATGTACCTCTTTGTATTTTAGATCCTTTACACGAGGCTTTCACTTTTTAGTTCAATCTCTTCTTCTCATCTCCCCTCTTTTTGAAAGTGGTAATCCACAAGAAATTAGAGGGGGGGAAGAAAAAGAAATACGAAAGAGAAAAAAAAGGAGATAATGGTTTGAAGATGAGCGGTTTGGGTGGGATAATAGTTTTTGATAAATCTAAACCGGGGTTTTTCAGTAAACTGGATTTATGTTCACATCAATCCAGAGTAAAGGGGTTTAAATGTCCGTTTTGAGTTTATAAAATACCTAAATCTCTCTAATTATTTTAAAAATACCAATATGTCTCTGGTGGGTAACTTAAACAGGTTTTTGCGTACAATCACCTGCTAAACGGTCGACATTGCAAAATATAACCCATTAAACCACTATTTATTTTGACAGACCAATTAAATGTCATTTTTTTTACGAAGAACCAACCAGTCGTCTCCTCTGTTAGGTTTCCCGTTAAAAAGCGCACTTTTATCACTTTGCCCCTTGTTTTAAAAAAAACTACAAAAATTACTAGGTTTCCCCATTAAAGCTACCAACTGGCTACTTCTTCATCTTCTTTGACACGCTCCATTGAAGCTTCATAGACACGAGCTCCATTGTTTGACCGCAACACAAAAGCCCCAATTTTTCTCCATTTCCGAACTCAAAAGCTCCATTTTCATCGTTAAGAGTCATCAGGTATGTGAGTTTAGGGTTTTATCGACATTGGTCCATGGATTAGGGTTTATAAGTTCGAAACCACTATTTCATGTAAATATGCCCTAATTTTTGTCCAATTAAGGTGTTTTGTGATTGATATTGCCTAACTTAATCGAAAATGGTTACATATCTCAGTCTAATTGAAACCACTATCTTAGTCTTTACTAGTACGCATGACATTGTCTCAATTTCATTAGATATCATGTCAAATTGAAGCTACATATCTACTACTAAGGGAGTGATTTGTCGTTGTAACATAAGGACAAAAGGTTACACCACTCATACCCGAAAAAACAATGGAATAAGTTTCTTCTCTTGCCCATTGTACAATCCAAGTGGAGTTCCTGGTTGTGATTTTTTTGAGTGGATTGATTATCCGTTCTATAGTCAAGCAAGTAAAGTCATTTAGAGATTGCTTAACCAACAGAGGCAAATGGAGGAAAACAACACAAAACTGGTTGAGGCTTTGGCACATGCGTCTTACTGCTCACAGTATAAGAAAGGTCCAAGGCAGTCCAAATATGCCTTAGTTAGTGAGAACAATCAAGTTCCAACCAGGTTTGCTATGTCAAAGTCTATGCAAACGACAACATGGAAGAAGGGAAAGGAACATCCAACATCGCAAGGGTGGAATCGGTATCTCTATGAGATGTGCCATATTGATGAACTTGCCAAATCAGATGCCGTAGAAGAATAGTTATGTTCCTATTTTAATCCAAGTTGCATTGCTTGTAACCTATGTTTAGTTTCCTCTTTTAAAACTCTTTGTATCCTAACATAGTTGGAAAGCTTGAACCATGTAATCGACCATTCTTCCTTGAAAGAATGTATCACTTTGGATCTTGTTATATGATCGTCCTATTATAAAATTCGGCGTTTCTATTCAAATGTTCGTTGTCATTGTAAAATTCGGATCGAATTTTTCTGCCAACATGACTCCGTTATTATTCTTTGAACCAAAATTTTATCAATATAGATTCATGGTGGTCAATAAGAATGTGTTTTAGCTCCCATCTTGATCACATGGTTAAGGTAAAATTTCATGTCTTATTCCTATGAAGATATATTAAAGGACTATGTGTGGAAACGTATTTCTCATACTGATCACATGGTGGAATAAGATTGCATAACTCCTTAAGGATAATAAAAACATAAGAGACTCTCTAGAGAGTCATATTTTCTATTAAAAAAGAATCAATTCGACTTTTCTCTGTTTGTATCGAGTTCCGAAAAAGAAGGAGTTGTACTTCTTCCCTGATAATGAACCAACCTTGTTTTCCCTAATGAATACAACTGAATTTCAAAGTAATGAAATTCTTTTCTTGGTGCCTCCCATAATCCACCTCTGATTCCCTTGTAAAATTAATTTTAAGGGGGTCCTACGAATTTCTTTTGTTCCGCTCGTAGTTATGTGGGTGTGAAATTCCTTCTCTTTCTTCATAACCCTACTTCTCCCTAGTTTCGTAGGCGAAACTATTTTTAAGGGGGTACTATTGTAATATCCGTGATTTTTAGGATAAATTATAAATTTTCAAGACGACTTTCTAGACTCGCTTAGCAAAGTCGTTACCCGTTTTGACGGTAAACTAGGAAACTTGGGTCTAAAAATTTACACATTACATAAAGTAATAATGTAAAATGGTTTTCTTAGTCACATGAATTGTAACACCACTCGGATAAATTTTTACAATTTTCCGAACAAGTTTCGAAGACCTGCTTTATAAACTCGTTACGCGTAACGATCGTATCTTTTGGAATTTATTCCTAAAAAATTAATGGTGGTGAAATAAAATCATTTCAGTTGATTTTATTACTCGACATAATTTTAAGAATCGTTTCCATGAAAGAATATTTTCGATCAGGCGAGACTCACTTAATTAATTATGTACCCGTTAAGGTTATACTCTGAAACTTAAGACCTAAAATTAATAGTAGCAAATCAAAATCATCTGCGTTGATTTTATTAGTCTACATAATTTTTAGGATTGTTTCTATAAAAAGAGTATTTTAATCTGAGGTATATAATTTTACTACGCTAACACAAATCCTGATCCAATGCATACAAAGTATTCTTACCGACATCAAATATCAAATTGATCTCTATCTACCCGTTTGGACCATGGGCTTAACCAAATCATATCTTTAAGGTTCTTTAAATTCTGTCTGACGATCCTTGCTTTTGGAATCGTTGTTGATCGTATTTAAATTCATGTCTTTAAAGATTCAAAATCCAGCGATCCTTGCCTTTTAAGGGTCGTGGTTGATCGTATTTTAATTTCCATAAGTTTTTATTTAATTGCGTTCGTTTTTAAGGATTAAAATGACCATTAAAATCTATATGACAAAGTACAACGAATAAAGGACGTCTATGATTAAAAGCATTATAAGAGCTAGACGAATTCGTAAGTATATCAAGTTCTGATAAGAGATGTCATATGATGAATTATTATATATGACAAAATCATGAACTTGTGTCGTTGTGCCATCCGTTCTATTCTAAGAAATCTCTGTATGAAATGAAATGAATATTATTTCATATTTGTCTCCTTTCATGTTGACCTTTGAGCAAAGAAAGTGAAATGATCGTGCTCCATCTTTGTCTTGGCAAGGAAGTTAGAATCACGCTCCAAGGGCAAGTGGATTTTTTTCTACTACATCTGTTTAAACGTGAATTCCCTTTCCGTTTAATATTCTTTTCTGCCAATTATAAATTGTTGCTAAATTAACCAACTTAAGTTTATATGTGCCTTGTGAAAATTGTTGCTTAATAAACCGACTAATGTTTATTTATACTTGTGGAATATCTTTCGAAATAAACGAATCTAAGTTTATTTATGCAATAGAATTAATGACGTTATGCTATATTAATTATTATATGGGCATACTCGTTAGAAATAACAGATAGGTCTAAGGAAATGACACTATCATGTTTAAAATGTCTCATTGAATAATTCATAATAAATTAATATAAAACAGGGATGCGAGATATTGAAGGCTCCGACATCTCTTTATAATATAAAAATTATGTGTAGAAAGTAGTGACGCTAATGTGCCTATTGTTCTCCTTAATTCCTCGGGTCATGACTCTGCCTACTCAATTCTGAGTTTGAGAGGTGTCTGCATTCTTGCTAAGTGCTCTGGAACAACCGTTCCTTGCGTGTTGGTATGAGAATCTTCGAGCTTCGACATGGTCAATCACTAAAGAAATAAAATGAATGATGGAATAATATAATACAAGATATGTAATCAGGAATTCCGATTCCTCTATCTTGTTAGTCTCCTCTGAGCTGCCAAATTTAATGGTTATCAACTAAGCTAAATAGTTGTTTGACTAATCAATAAAGACTCCTGAAATTAATGTTGTGGCACAATAAAGTTTTCACAAACATTATTATCCATTGATGGAATTCCTCTTTCGTGGTGTCTATCTCTAAAAGAATTTTCGTAATTCTTTTCTTTTCGATGGAATCACACTCTTGTGATATTCCAGATGTCTTGGAAGTTTGTATTCCATTTTACTCTGATGATATCACACTCTCACGATGTTTCCTCTACCTTATTCTCATATCCCTTTTTCTTGATGGATGTACTAACCATTGGATCATCGACCGACTGTAATTCGGAGTTCGATGCCACCAAGTTTAGCTACAACCATGGAGACCTTTTTCGTGCTCCACTTCCTATTCTTCTTAGACTAATTCGTTCACTTTTCTCTTTCTTCTACACTTTTGCCTAGTGTTTTCCGTATCTTTCTTTTTGGAAACATCAGACAGACGAGGAGTGTTGCTCAGGAAATGAAGATGAAGATCAAACAAAGCAAAGGAAGAAAGGATTCACCTCAGAGCGACGTATCTAAAAGGTGGTATTTATGATCATGTGAAGACTATAGAAGAGATGTCGAAGTGAAGGAAGAAATTTATAATGTTTTGGTATTTTACACTTTGTATGTATATGGGTCACCTGTATCATAAAAATTATATTCCGCTGTCGTTTTCTTCTGTAAGAAATCACTTTGTAATCAAAGATAATTCTAATATGAATAAACAAATCTTTCATTTTTTTCGTGTTTAAATTGTGTTATGTTACCTTAGCCTCGAGGGGCTTTGGATTGTAAAATTCAAGGCTAGAGGCAGTAATACCCTTGGTTAGAAAGTGGGGGTGTTACAATTATGGTATCAGAGCTAAAAGTATCCTTTTAAAATTAAAAGTGCATTCTTAATGACCTAAGAACCAAGTTCTTACCCAACCTTTTAAATTTGAGGTTTACATCTAAACGTCACTTTTAAAAGAGATCTCAATCGAGATTTTCTTCTCTAGAAGTTTCCATTCTATAAGTCATATGTGAATATAATTCTTATGACTTTCCGGACCTTAGAAATCCATTACAAGAAGAAGTTAGTTAGTTAAAAGAAGTAGACTACCACGATGAAGACGTGTTGAAACTTCTATAAGATTTCAAAATGATAAAAGATATCAAATGAGAAGAGGTATATTAAACTTCTAGGATATTTATGGATTAAGAATTTTATACTCACTTTTCGGAAGCTTCAAGTCTTGAAACTTTGTTTCTTTTCAAACTATGTAAAAGAAATTAAAAAGTAGATTGAGTTAGACTTTCATTCCATGCCTTTGTGGATTAGCGTCTATAGATTAGTCAGTCTAAGACTCAATAATGACTCATAAAGATTTTGAGATAATCTTGAAAGGAAGAGAGAAATTCGATAATAATTCTTATTATAAATTTAAAAAGGTTGATTTTGTTTATCACTTGCTTTTGAGAAGTCCCTTTCATTAATAAACGGATTTCAAAACTTCCTTCACTAAAATCGTCATCTCCAAGATATAGAATTATGGATATTATATATTAAACGTATGTTCATCTTCTTCTTCAAAAATGGCGTTGGCCATAAACAAAGCTCGTGCTTCACGAGAAGCAAAAAGAGCAATCAGAGTTGTTGAGGATGCTACCTCCTCTATAAGGTTGATTCTAGTTGAACATTTGTACTGACTCCTAGTTCTGAAGCGTGCATGTCAACTATCAGTTTTGTATGGTATAGAATGGTTGAATTCTTTCGAGTAGCCTTTGCGAATATCGTTTTTAATCGGTCTTGTAGTTCCATTTCTGTTGGTTAAGTTCTCCAATTTCTCAACATGGGTTGTTACCATCTTTCATAGTACACTAAAGAATGGGGCCAACTTGACAAATATTTGAATAGGATATTGATTTCAATTTCAAAATGTATGGCCATTACTCATGTATAAATGTTGAGAGTCTCTTGCAGTGACGTTTCGTGGAAACTATAGATGGTGAACACTCGAGGAATCTTCGAATCAATGATTTAGGAAATGACGACTCAGTAACAACGCAACAGGAAATCAAGTTGGAGGCAGTAATGCCATATCCTTTGATGTTGCCACCATTACGGCCTTGCTTGAACTGATCAAGACCGCCCAATAGGGAGGAATTCCTCCATATCCTCCTGCAGATGTGACCACCACTGCAAATGCCAATACCGATAATGACCTAAGCTTCATAAGAGCAATGGAGATGTTCACAGCTACGTGACCTGACTTTTATGATGGCACCAAGGAACCTGTCCTCACGGTCTACTGGTTCTCCCGAATGGAGTGCCTCCTAAGTGAGATAGAATGCACTGAAACCGAAAAGGTGCACCTTGCCTCCCATCAGCTAAGGGGAAAGGCACGTGAGTGGTAGGACGATTCAGGCATATTGGAACACCCGATGTTGGACTGGGACATGTTCAAGATTAGAATGGTAAATCACTTATTCTCGACTAGTAGGGGTGATGAGAAGCGCAAATATTTATCCTACCAAATATTTATAAGCATAGTATCTCGGAAGAGATAACAAAGCCTAACCTCACATTGGAAGATGTAGGATTTAATGTCGTCGCTGAGGTTGAGAAAATTCAATTGTTCAATGAATTGTTGAGTCCAAATATCAAATCTCTGATGACGTATCACCCTTGTACAACACTGGGAGAGTACGTAGTGGTGTCATACAAGGTGAAAGTCGAACTGGAAAGATTGGGCCAAGAGATAGAACGTTGGGAACCATCTCAACAAAGGAGTACTAGCGGATTTAAAAGGACAGTATCTTCGCAGAAGACTTTGTCGTCAAAAAAAGTAGGTCAGAATCAGTTTTAATCCATTCTTCCCAAAGGTCCAAACAGTGTAGAGGTTCTGTCACCTGCTATAATTGTGGAAAATTAGGACATATCAGAAAGAAGTGTCCAGATGAAAAAAAAAGAAATTTTCCACTTGTGGGAAGGAAGGACTCATGCGCTCTTACTGCTCACAGTATAAGAAACGTCCAAGACAGACCAAATTTGCCTTAGTTAATGAGAACAATCAACTTCCAACCACGTTCACTATGTCAAACTTTGTGCAAAAGACAACATGTAATAAGGGCAAGGAACCTGCAACATCGCAAGGGTGGAATCGGTATCTCTATGAGATGCGCCATATTGATGATCATGCCACATCAGATGCCCTGGAAGAATAGTTAACTTCCTATTTTAATCCAAGTTGCATTGCTTGTAACCTATGTTTACTTTCTTCTTTTAAAACTCTTTGTATCCCAACAATAGTTGGAAAGCTTGAGCCATGTAATCGACCATTCTTCCCTGAAAGAATGTCTCACTTTGGATCTTGTTTATCCTACTATAAATTCGGCCTGTCTAGTCAAATTGTATGCCAATATTTGCTTTAATATAAGCAAACACTTCAAGTCAATTCATGACTTACCTTTATAGAATGGTCGTTGTCATTGTAAAATTCAAATCGATTTTTTCAGGCAACATGACTCCATAAGTATTCTTTGAACCAAAATTTTCTCAATATAGATTCGTGGTGGTCAATAAGAATGTGTTTTAGCTCCCATCTTGATCACTTGGTTGAGATAAAATTTCATGTCTTATTCCTAATAAGATATATTAAAGGATGTGGAAACTTATCTCTCATATTGATCACATGGTGGAATAAGATCGCATAATTCCTTAAGGGTAATAAAAACATAAGAGACTCTCTAGAGAATCATATATTCTATTAAAAAACAATCAATTAGACTTTTCTCTGATTGTATCGAGTTCCGAAAAAGGAGGAGTTTTACTTCTTCCCTGGTAGTGAACCAACCTTGTTTTCGCTAATGAATGCAACTAAATTTCAAAGGAGCGAAATTCTTTTCCTTGTGCCTCCCACAATCCACCTCCGTTTCCCTTGTGAAACTATTTATAAGGGGGTACTACAAATTTCTTTTGTTCTGGTCGTAGTTATGTGGGTGTAGAATTCCTTCTCTTTATTCATAACCCTACTTCTCCCTAGTTTTAGGGACGAAACTGTTTTTAAGAGGGTACTATTATAACATCCATGATTCTTAGGATAAATTTGAAAATTTTCTAGACGACTTTCTAAGACCAGCTTAGCAAAGTCGTTACCCGTTTTGACCGTCAACTAAGAACTTGGCTCAAAAAATTAACAAGTGAAGTGATAGAAAGTAATCGCGTAAAATTGTTTTCTTAGTCACATGAATTATAAGACCGCTCGGATAAATTTTTACAATTTTTCGAACAAGTTTCGAAGACCTTCTTTATAAACTTGTTTCGCATTACGATCGTATCTTCTGGAATTTATTCCTAGAAAATTAAAGGTGGGGAAATAAAATCAGTTAAGTTAATTTTATTACTCGACATAATTTTAAGGAACGTTTCAATGAAAGAATACTTCCGATCAGGCGAGACTCACTTAATTAATTATGTACCCGTCAAGGTTATACTCTAAAACGTAAGACCTAAAATTAAAAGTAGCAAACGAAAATCATCTGAATTGATTTTATTAGTCTACATAATTTTTAGGATCGTTTCTATAAAAAGAGTATTTTAATCTGAGGTATATAATTTTACTGCGCTAACACAAATCCCGATCCAATGCATGCAGAGTATTCTTACGGACATCAACTATCAAATTGATCTCTATCTACATGAGAGGTCAAATGGCTTTTCAACATTAGACAACATTTTTACCAATTTGGATTTTCTTTAAATGCAACACTTGTTGCCCACGTTTGTTTTGCTATAAATATCACCCTCTTTTGGTGATCATCCAATCAGATAAGAAAACCCACAATCTCCCACATTTAGAGAGTTTAAACTCCCTCCATAAAAACAACTCTTCACGCCGGTATACCTCTCTCGGCCTCATTCGATTCGGATGAGCCACACCGTTGACCACCACCTTCGACCACCAAGAACCACCACCCACCAGGAGTTGTTCCTCGTTGGCGTTCCACTGCCCAACCTTCGTAGTGCACGCAGCCCCACACACAGCCGCACGTAACAATGTCGACCACCATAACATCATCGTCGTTGTTTTCGGAGTCATCGTCGAGCCTTTCAGAGTCACAGTCGAGCCTTTCGGAGTCATTGCATTGCCCGTCTTTGACACCGTTGGGATCATGACACTATCCCGAAGTCATAGGATCAATCCGTTCTTGAAAACCAACGTCCCGAACTTCTATACCGTCGATCCCTTGGTATGAACTTTTGACTCCTTTATACATTCCGTTGGTTGATATTATATTCCAAAAATTTCACACCACGTTCGTATAATATAAATGAACACCTTTCATTTAAAATAATATGCCAAAAGGATGAGGTATGACCATCAAAATCTAACCCCAAGTAATGACGTTATAAATGATATATAACATTTTTTATATTTATATATATAAGAAAATAAGTCGTTACCCTGACCGTTTGGATATGTGGTGATATCCACCTTTTTAGTCGTGTTTTTAGGGTGTGTTTTTGTATGTTTCTTTTTCTTTACTTTTATGTTTTGTTTTGATTCGTTTGTGTAGGTTTTCGTCTTTGCTTAAGATATGGAGACTATATAAGTTTTGGTGATGTTTTATAGGTTTTGGACCTGTTTGGAACTCCTTTTGAGGAAAGGAGCAAAGCCAAGGAAAAGCTCAAGGAATGAAGTCCATAAAGATATGAAGAATCAAGATCGAGCTAAGAAAGAACTAGAGAAACTCGTTACCGAGGCTAAGGAGAAAGAATCAAGGCAAAACAAGGTGTCACGAACCCTATACCGAAGTTTTACTCTTAGTTACAAGCCTGATTTCAATGTTGAACAGGGTCGTTATCGACCCTGTGAGGGTCGATAACGAGGTTGCAGGAGAAACCTTGAATCAGAATAGTCAATTTAGGGTTTTGAAGCAAAAGCGGAAGAATCCTAGTTGAACTAGAAGAGATAGATAGTAAGTTATTTTGATTGAATGAAAGTTATTTGATTTACTTGCTTAGGTTAACGAAAGTTAACAAGTTTATATGATAAGAGCATGATCTATGTGTTTCATTGGCATATGTATGCATAATCGTTGTTGTGGGGATACCTTAACTTTAATCTCTCTCTTTTGATTTAAAAATCTAAACTTTCTCTCTTACTTGCGCTCTAAGTAAGAACAGAACTTGATACTAACTTTCTCTCGTGGACGAACCTGACTCCCCTGTACTCAGCGGGGTCTTGATTATAAATTTTTTTCTTGTCAAGAAACCCTCTCAACAAATTCGCGTCGTTGTCGAGGATATTTCAATACTGCCAAGTTTCGTTCTGTTAGGTTTTTTCGGGACACTATCGACTCGGTAACAACCCCTTAGGGTCGGTACCGACCCTGTTGGCTAACCCAATTTTTCTCCTTTTTTTGTTTGATTTCAGGCTCCCTGTCGAGTCGGTAATGACCCTACCCAGGTCGGTACCGACCTTGTCGATAGCACCCTTTTTATTTCCTTTTCAGTTTTTGTTTTACGGGATCATTACAGGCTTTTAGGTGGTCTCTTGTAGGAAAGGCCCTAAGCTGGTTTGAGAGCCTACCTCCCAACTCAATAAGGAAGTGGGAAACTCTGCATGACTTGTTCATGACAAAGATCTTCCCTCCTGCCAAAACTATAGAGTTAAAGAAGCGCATCACCTCCTACCACCACCTGCCTAATGAGACCTTTGTGGAGACATGGGAGAGATTCAAGGAGATGCTTAGACAGTGCCCTACCCATGGGCAACCACAATATGTACTCCAAGAAGTCTTCTTCCAAGGGATCAATGATGAGACGAAGAACCGCATCAACATGCACACTGCTTGCAGTTTCATAGAGATGGATTCCGATGAGGCGTGGGCATTGCTTGACAAGTTGACCAACTACGATGCAATGTATGGAATGCAGCAGGCCCAACAGCCCCAACGAAGGCTCTATAATCCAAATAGGGATGAGGTAGACCCCAAAGTAAAGCACCAGTTCTTGCAAGATGAGATCAACCGTTTGAAAAAGCAAGTAAGTTTTCTTAAATCATCTCTATCTTGTCAAGAATGCAGGTTTCAAGCCCATGTTACTTCTGCTTGCACTAACTTGCAACAAGTTCGTGTTGCTGAGGCATATGAAGAAGTTAACTACATGAGGGGTCCATATAGGAACCAAGGTAATACTTTTTATGTAAGGAGGAATAACAATCAACCCACCCGTGGCAATCATGCATATGGCCAAGGAAGCCAACCTCCTCAGCTAGATCAAAGGGTTCCACCTTATAGACCTCCGAGCTATCAAGAGACACCATCATGGGTTAAATGACTTTAAGAAGGGATCAATGGAGTGAAAAACAAGATCAATGGAGTCCGGGTTGACAAAATAATCAAATAAAGGGTGTACAGGCCCAATTGGGAGAGTTAGATATGTAATAACCGGGATTTATTTTTATTTTTATTTTTATTTTTTTTCCTTTTCTTTCACTCGTAACCATTTAATCTTTTCTATCTAAGGGATCTTATCTTAAGTCATGTATATCTATCATCTAAACCAAACTTGTAATCCTTGGGGCCCGATTTTCATGTTCTATATTTTTATACTTTCACTTTTTTTTCCATATATCTTCTTATCCTGATGATCATATCTTCTTTGGCCCGATTCTTTTTCCCGTAACCGTTCAACCTTATAACCGTGTATCCCTTCTGATCCTCTCATCCGAGTATGACACCGAACTTAGTTTCGACTTGTATAAATTAACAACCTTGTTCATCATGGAAAAGCCGTAATTTTCGCCCCTTCGTTGCCCCTTCGTTGCCTTAGTGTTTCACCTCCACACCTTCGCACGTCATCGCGTGTCGATCGAACGACGGCTTCACACTCCGAGGACGCAACCTTCCCTTGTTTCCGGTTAAGTTCGCACCATTTCCTGCTTCGAGTGTAATCGCTGGTGACTTGCTCTCCAGTACCGCTTTCGTCATCTTCTTCCTCATGTATTTAGTTGTGTGGTGTCGGGGTAACGCCTTCTCACGGTCGCCGCCATCATCACCGGTGGTTATTTCGAGTTGTCCCTGAAGGAGTGCATCGATGAAGACTTCATTTGGTCGCGCTTGTTATATCTTCTACATTGTCTCTGATTAGTTCTTCGGTTAGCACTCTCCTTCTGTTTTCGTTAAACCTGCTATATACTAGTTTTTCATGGGTCGGTCTAGAGTTCTTTCATTGTAGATAGAGGCTGATCTTATTGGGTGTGGGGTTAAGGGAACGGCGGATTAGTTAGTGTAGATGGTGGTTAGCTATATAATGCCTTTTGGTGGCTTAATTTGTGTTTTGTGTGATAGGGGGAGGGCTGGTGCTGATCATGTGTTATTTGGATGTTTAAGAGTAATCTTTTAGTTAGAGAAGTAAATTTTCGGGTGTAAAGTGGAGTGTAAATTGTTTGGTGGAAGTTGACATGTTAATTAATCAATTGGGATTTGAGGTAGAGCGTGAGAGTTGAATTGTAACATGGGAGTTCCCTTTAATTTGCCACATTAAGTGGAAGTTGCAATTAGCAAATTATGGAAATAGGTGAAGCTCCTATTTGGATCACCGGTTTTGCGTACATAAGTAGAGGAACAAATCAATAGCTTAGTAAGTTAAACTTTAACATGTGTTTATATAGGTTGTTAATTTAGCGTTAGTTTAGTTAGCGGGTTGGCAAAGAGTTACTCCTCTTAACCGAGTTTGTTGTTTAAAGAAGTCTTCACATAAACAGTTGTTATATTAAACTCTTATATTATTAATTTCTTGTGGCCCAATTTAAAATCTTATCCAGGAAATCCGTTTCATCTTCCTCGTAATTTTTTTCAGAACCTTCTAAGAATCCACTTTTGAGGTAAGTCGTTTTTCGACATGCTCGGTTCTTCTCTATCCTGTTAGATTGCGTACCGTTATTGGGCGGGTTTTGAGAACTAGTCTCGAATACCTTTTAAATTGTTTTGAACTCCTTGAGTGTTGTGTGCGTAAATGGTTTTAAATGTGTTTTATCGGAAAAATATTTTGGAACGTTTTCTTTGTGTTGGTACCGTTTCCGACACGGCCCATCGTAGATGGTGTTGAGGAAGAGTTGGCTACGTTGACCCGTGTGACAGAGAAACCGTGCCCCTTCGAAACGAAAATTATTATCTGTGTGTTTTTGGCAAGTGCTCTAGTGGAGGCTTAGCTGGGGTTAGAAGGGAGATTGTGAAGTGGAGGGAGAGGGCCTACCTCTGCACTCGGCGCAGTGATGAGCGCCTTGGAAGTCGGATTGTGGAAAAAGGAGGAATTGTGTTGTTGTGGGATTGTGATTGAAAATGTGTATGTGACTGATTGTAACTAATTTAGGTATTGGCCTTTAGAGTTATGATTGCGATTGTGGATTTGTATGCTGACTTTAGAAATGATTTTAAAGCGTTCTGCAATTTCCGTATTCTCTCTAGCTTGGTAGATTAGAAGCTGACCCTTCGGGGAACATTTTTCAGTTCCAGGTATGAATCAAGGAGCCGTGCAGGAACCTAGGCAAGATGGCGGGCCGGAGCGGTAAAGAGCGCGTGTCATAGTGGGATTGGTTTTTACTAGATATTTATAATAGTTTAGAATGTTGATTTTAATATTTGTTTAGACAGAGTTGGTATTGAGTTTCAGTAGGCATAGTGACGTATTTGAATATTTATGATTTTTGGGGATTCATGCATTATTATGTTTTCTAAGTTTTATTAAATAAAGGTTGGATGTTTTATTATGTTTTCTCGTCGTGCCCGCGTTGTAAGATCCTACAGTGTAGTTGTCAACCTAAATAATAGTACCTTGTAAGGTCTATTTCCCAGTAGCGCCTCGACGAAAGTCGGGGTGTTACAAATTGGTATCAGAGCCAGGTTGAGAACAGGGCACATGGAACTGACCAACAAAGAGTACCCGAGGTCCAACTTAAAACCAAAACCGGCCGGTGTTTTCAAAATATTTTAACTGGGGTAGGCACGTTGCATTTAGGAGGGGTAGGTGACACGTCGCGACTCCGCCATCGTCAGCTAAAGGACCTCCGGTAGTTTAGTACTTTTAACCTTCAAATTCTAAGTGTAAGTTTGACAAAAGATAATCATGTTCGTTGTATTAGAATTATTAGGGAAGTTGGAAGAAGCAACAAGAACGAGTAGGATTGAAGTGTTAGATTATATGGTCTCCAAGAGCTTCGTAAAATCGATCATCAAGTTGTTGAATCTAGTACAAGAGGAGGCAGAAGTGGTCGACATAGAAGGAAATGGAGCAAGCTGGAGCGAATCCAACTTGTGTCTAAATTATCGGATTGAAAGTAGTCGAACCCAAACTAGGAATGTTGGTTGAAGAAAGGAAGTTGCTCATTTTAGGAAGATTTGAACCCCCGACATAAGGTGTTTAGTGTGATGTTCGTAGTAGAGGACGGTAAAAGAATGTAGTTATTCACAACTGATCTCATATACATGGAGTTTGAGCATATAAGAAGTGAGTGGTAGGCCAAGATCAACTTGTTGACAAGGCAAGTCCATGCATTATGAATCCATGTGGAACACATTGAAGAATGTGTGTGAGACAATGTGAAGGGTAACTTCCACATTGGAGGTTGTGAGATTAAGAGTGAGGGTAGGGGATGAAGGACTCAAAGGAGACTAGGGAAGGAATTCTCTTGGAAATCACATTTGGAAAATTTGTCGAGAAACGAGACAAGACTACTTTACGGGTACCTTCGGCTACGGAATATCATGGTTCATGATTTCTTGAGAAGAGAAAAATTTGGAAGTACCGCATGAAAAAAAACATGTGTGATTAGTCAGATATTGTTGGACACGGGAGTTAGAGCCATGTAATACGGAAATTTTATGAATGATTCTAGAGAAACTAGTAATCTTAGTACTACACTAAATGGTAAAGACAACCTAATTTAAGGCGAAGCTAAAGTCAAGACAACTCAGCCCAGATGATGGTTGGAGATGAAATGGGGCTAAGACCATGACCTTGGAACCCGTAGTTGGGAGAACACCCTCATTGAGTGTTTGAGATGGTTGAATTTATAGGTTAGCATGATAAAGAGAGTGGACATTGCTTGGATCTAATTCGAGTTGAACATGTGTGTGGACTCTATTTTGTTGCGGATACGGTTGATCGAATCTTAACGAGTAACTGTGCACGAAAAGATAAACTCACATTATCTATTTCATGGAGTGAGATCTAGACTGGTAGCACAGTCAACTAAGACATAAGGGCTTTGGGTAGGGATGGTAAGAATAGAACGATCCATAGCCGAGGATATTATCCTGGACACGAGGAGTGGTTAGCTATGTGGTGGATCGTAGACCGTATCGGGTAGTTGAGACAAGTCTATCGCAAGTAAAAGTAGTGCATGCGATGTATGGATATCTAAGTCGAGTGAAGGTTTGAAGATGTTTCCATAAGGAGCTGCCACGACTACAATTCCATCAAGAGGTAAAGTTTAATTTTAAACTTGGGGTTGGGGATCAGATCATTCTCTCAAATTTCATATTGTACATTTCCAAGAGGGATGTAGAAGTTGAATACACTTTTGGAAAAGCTAATGAAAGATTAATATGTGCGTCCTAAAACACGTCGTGGAGATCCCGACACGGGCTGCTAAGAAGATGGATGGGCCCTTACGGTTTTGCATGAACTATTAGAAGTAGAGCTTGCCATCAAGAACAAATACCGGATGACGGCTGCCGTGAGTGGATGATGGGTAGGAGAAGCCATAGTGAGATGTGGAATTCTTCCAAAAAAAAACTTGGTGAAAGATTAAGATATTCACAATTGAGAATCTCAGAGGTGGGTGTTCAAAAGGCCGCCTTCGCGGGAAGTTTGAGCACTACGAGAGCTTTAGGGAGGTACCGAAGATTAACTCACATCATGTAGGATAGCTGGAGCTTTTGAGCTAGAGCCTTTACTGACTATCTGGACATTTATATAGATCTTTATCAATGATATCTCAATCTACCCCTAGACTAATTAAGAAGAACAAGCCTTCCATTTGGGGATCGCGTGGAACATTAAACAATCCCAACAGTGTGTAAGGATCACGGAGTATGATTGCAGATAACTGAGGAGTTTGTTGAAATCAAGTGACCCAAGTCGAGAAAATGAGAGTTGATCTAGAAAGAATTGATGTGGTAGCTTGTTAGATGTACCTGTAGAAACGTGGATGTGTCACAAAACTTTTGGAATTCAAATGGTATTACTAGTGGTCTGGGGCATAAGGAAGATTTCTAGTCTAAACCACCAATGACCAATCTGAGTGCAAATAAGAAGAGCGCTTAGATTGTAGGTTACTAGAAGAGTTGTGACAAATTGAAGGATATGATGACTTGTATACCCGAACCACTCATATAGTAGAATTTTTAACAACGCGTCAAATCCATAAGATGTGTGTTACGATAGAAAAGATTGACTTAATGCATACATGGAGATAAAGTCATGGGAGTCAGGCAAGCATAAACAAGATAAGGAACGAGTGACCAAATCCAAGGATTGGATACAACTGTATTGATATGATAACAAGTATCGTATTAGTACCAAATTAAGTAGACAAAAGGGGAATTGGAGAAATAGAAGAAGAGATTGAGATTAGAGACAGAATTAGACGAGAAATTGAGAACAGAGAAACGAGAGAGGAGAGGTAGAAGAGTAGGGTTTGGGAATAAGTTAATTCTGATTCATTCTGATTAACTTCTAGAATACAAAAGGAGTATATATAATAATAAGTCCTACCAATAAACCCCAACAGTAAGCCCTAATGGTTCAAACAAAGCGTCAAGGGAAAGAACCGAAAGAAAACCTGAGAAAGAGTATTATAACACTTTGTATAAAAATACATTACTTAAACACTATAAATAATCCTTAGGATATAGCGTATCACGTATATGATATATGATGAGTCTAGAAAGAAAAACACGAACTTTAGAACACCTCCTAGTACAAGCTGAAGCTAAAGACACAAGGATGACTCGGTTTATTTGAATAGCACGACTTGGAAGTTAGTGACATTCAACAAGGAGATTTAGGAAGAAGGATTTGAAAGAAGGATAGATGGAGTGTGTTATTTTGACTCTATGACATATGGTCTTAGAGTGAATTGCTAGTCGATTATGACTTAAAAAGCAGACGTTGTTTTACTCAATCGATCCATAACTTACAAGGAATAATTGGATAGAGGATTGGAACTATAGTAGAAGTTCAGGGATGCTTTAACCAAGTCAAGTAGGAGAGTATATCTGTTTAGTAGGTGGATAAATTCACTACAGTTATGACACATGTGAAGTTGGAGAATAATAGAGACGACTTGACGTACCCAAGATGAAAATAGCTGGTAAAGGTGGGCAATTCACAATTAAGTTTTGGCACTAAGGGTATGAGGCATTTGTTTCATTTCAGGATAGGTTACCATCCATTGTCAAATGGTCAGTCTGAGAGGACGATTCAGACACTAGAGGACATGCTGAGGTCATCGGTTTGATCACTTGACTTTGGTGGAGTTTGCCTATAATAACAGTTGGCACTCCTCGATTTAGATGGCCCTTATGAGGCTTTATATGGTCGGAAATGTAGAACACTATTGTGTTGGGATGATCCTTCAAATGTAGTAGGGGAGCACATATAATTGAAGAGTCGATTGGAAAAGTGGCCTTGATTCGAAAGAGAATGTTGGCTGCCTAGAGTCGCCAGCAGTCCTATGCGGACAAGAGGCATCGACCGCTATAATTTGAGATAGGAGCACACGTTTGGTTGAGGGTATCGCCTACTCGCGGGGTCAGGAGATTTGGGGGTGAAATGGAAGCTAAGTCTCCGCTATATTGCTCCGTCTGATATAGTAGAGAGAATGGGCGATGTCGCCTAAAGGTTAACGTTGCCCTCGACTTTGCACGGAATTCATATTGTTTTCCATGTTTTGCAGTTGAGGTTGTATGTTCTAGATCCTAATCACAAACTTAATTATGAGAAGTTTCAAGTGGAGTCAGATCATACTTTTCCGAGAACAACCGTTTAAGATTCTAGGCCAACGAATGAAGGAGTTGCGGAACAAGGTGAGTCCTTTGGTGTTGATTCAATGGTATCGACGGGGAGTAAATGTGGCCACTTGGGAGACTGAATCCAGGATGAGAAAGAGCTACCGGGAGATCTACCCAGGTTTAGTAGATGTGTTTGAGGGAAGTTTAATAGCTAGTAGGAGTGCAATTTCGATGCTTGTTTGTGTGACTGCCTATTTCTCTTGACTTGGTTATTTGATTGTTTGGTTGTCGTATTGTGTGATTTGGATGTTACTAGTAATTATAGTTTTTTTTATCTATTCGATAAACTTCGGTTTAAGGACGAACCCATTTTTTAAGGGGGAGCGGTTTGTGAAAATTCGAGATACCTTTTCCTTCGCTAAAAAGTTTCGGGACGAAACTTTCTTTAAGGGGGATGGTATGCAATAGCCGGGATTTATTTTTATTTTATATTTTCTTTTTCCTTTTCTTTTACTCGTAACCATTTAATCTTTTCTATCTAAGGGATCTTATCTTAAGTCATGTATATCTATCATCTAAACCAAACTTGTAATCCTTGGGGCCCAATTTTCATGTTCTATATTTTTATACTTTCACTTTTTTTTCCATATATCTTCTTATCCTGATGATCATATCTTCCTTGGCCTGATTCTTTTCCCCATAACCGATCAACCTTATAACCGTGTGATGTCTCTTTATTTGGTGTTGTTTTCATATGTGATTTCCTTTGTAAATATGTTTCTTTTTCCCCTTTTCTTGCGTGTTTTGTTCCTTTTTAGCTTAGTTCCCGTATTTCTATGAGATTCGGAGACTACACGCATCTTATGTGTTTTGTAGGTAATTTCGCATGAATCGAGGATCAATTTGAAGGAGGGTCGAGACATGGAGCAAAGGCCGAGCTAAATCGGGAAAGAGAGGAGCAAGCTATGAAGAAGAACAAGAGGAAAGCCAACAAGAAGAAGGTGGAACGAGGTCTGGACCGAGTTGCAACCACGCCGGGCCCGAGATGCACAGTACCTCGGGCCCGAGATGCACAGTACCTCGAGCCCGATGTCCTCCGTGTCGGTCCGAGTCGGTCACCGGACTACTTGGGCTCCAAGGCACGAAATTGTGGACTTCCACTTTTGCCCCTCATCTAATCTATAAAAGGCCCTCTTGTCTTCTAATTTTGGGCCCCCCTCCCACAGACGCAAAAGGGTTCCACACACTTGAGAAGGAACCAAAAGGATACTTGGAGAGCAAGGAGGAAGGAGAAGAGGAGGAAGAGAGAGAGAATCGGCCAAGAGAGAGGAAGGCTTGATAGGTTTTGTTGATTGTTTAGCTTTGCTTTGTTTTGATCTTGTGGATTTGAAAACCCTTGTTTGGAATTTGTGGATTGGTTTGGATTTGAATGAAACTTTGCTTTGTTTTGAGAGTGATGATGTTGATTGCCTTCCCTTTTTATTTGTTTGCTCTCTTTGCTTGCCACATGGAGTAGATCTCCTTGATCTTGGGTTATGGGGGAAAACCCTAGCTAGGTTTGGGCTAGAAACCCCAATTCATAGCCTTGAGTGTTTGACCTAAGGAAACCACTCTACATAGAGCTACAATTCCTTGCGAAAGTTGGGAATCAAGGCTTGAGATTGGCAAAGTAGCGAAAGTGAACATGTGTCAATCTCAAGACCTTGTTTCGAAGGGGATTTCCCCAAGGATCGAGGTGTAGAAGTGGTTGGAACGAGGGCGAAAGCACTCGATCCTAGTCCGATCATCACTCATTGCTTGAATTGGGGTGGAAAAGCCTTAATCTACTAGGGAAGGAACCCAAAAGCTCAAGATCTACTTTTAATCCTTGAAAGTTCGACAACCCCAGCTACCTCGTGCCCGACTTACCCAGTGTCGGTCCCAACTTCCTCTTGTCGCCAACCTCGGGCCCGACGTGACCTCACTGTCGGTCCCGACTGTTTTCTTTGTTTTCCTTTGTTTTACGCTCTCCTTTCTAGCTTTTTAGTATCTAGGCACATCGATCGAGTAGACTTCCCGAGTGTTCGACACCCACCACGTGCTACAACGGGGTCGGGTTATAAATTGTATCTCTAGACCCTCGCAATCCTGAGGCGATCAAAAGATTGGCGCCATTTTCGGGGAAGTCTAAGTGCATTGTGTGCCAATTTGGTGAGTTTCTTGTGTTTTGGTAGTGATTTGGGTGAGGGAATAGCCCAAACCCTTTGTTTGTTTTTGATTTGTTTTGGTTTGTGTGTTTGTTTCGTAGGTGTATGCTAGCTCGTTCCTCCCGGGGAACACTTGAGCTTGAGTTTGTGAGTGATCCAGAAAGTATCCTTAAAGAAGCCCGAAGAAGGAAAAGGATGTTTAATCAAGCTCTCCATGTTGATGAGGAGTTGGCTCAACTTAGGGCCTAAATGGCTAGATCGCAACTTGAGAGGGACAATCAAGAGGAGGTGGCAAGAAGAGAACGGGATCAATGGATGAGAGCCGAGGCTCAACTCAACGCTCTACCCCGGAATGCACGCCAATACATGCATCCGGAGTTGAGGGTACCCAAACCGGCTATTGTGCTTCCCGAGGTTGCCAAGAATTTTGAGATCAAGACGCAATTCATCACCCTCATCAAGCGTGATTAATTCGAGGGCCGTCCACATGAGTGTCCCATAGAGCACGTCAAACACTTTGTGGACATGTGTGAGACGATCTCTACCGATGAGGAGACATTGGAGTATGTGCTTCTAAAGGCGTTCAAATGGTCACTTGGGGGCAAGGCCACGCATTGGCTCGAGAGCCAAGCTCCTAGGTCAATCACAACTTGGAAGACACTCTATGATGCTTTCTTGATGAAGTTCTTCCCGCCCTCAAAAACAACCGAGCTAAGAAGGAAGATTGCAAGCTTTCAACAAGGTCCGAATGAGTCTCTCTTCGAAGCATGAGACCGTTTCAAGGAGATGTTGCGCCAATGTCCTACTCATGGCCAACAACCATATGTGCTTCAAGACATCTTTTTCCAAGGCATCAATCCGGTAACGAAGGACAAGCTCAATCTCCACACCGATTGTGGGTTCATAGACTTGACACCGGATCAAGCTTGGGAGCTACTTGACAAGCTATCCGATTATGAGGCCATGTATGGGGTGAGTCAAGCTAGCAAAGAGGTGAAAGTTCAAGGTGAAGGTGCAAGGAAGTTATATGATCCAAAGGGAGAAGACATTGATAGGGATGTGAAGCTCCAATTCCTTGAAGGTGAAGTGAGCAAGCTTAAGAGGCAAGTCCACTACTACAAGCAAAATGCTAGAGCTTGTGAGGAGTGTGGATCCTTTGCACATGCTACACAAGTTTGTCCGAATGAGAGCCAAGTGCGCTTGGCCGAGCGAATTGAGGAGGCAAACTATGTTCGAGGAAATTTCGTGGAAGAGGCAATTTCAACAATGGTGGCAATGGCCGGTGGAACAACGGTCAAGCTTAAGGTTACAACAACAACTTCAACCAAAACGAGCCAAGGGCACCACCACCACCATATAGGTCACCAGGATTCAATGAGCTACAATCATTCGCTCAAGAGATGAGAGACGGGTTCAAGGAGATGAGGACCCAATTCAATGTGTTTGGTGCATGGAGGAGGCAAGTCGACAATCAATTTGCCCAAATTGCGACTCAAGCCCCGAGAGAGAATGAGAGACTTCCGGGCCGACCCGAGGAGAACCCCCGAGCTCAAAACAATCAAAATGAAGTCCGGGCAATTGGATTGAGAAGTGGCCGGAACCTACCCGAGCCACACATGCCTAAGAAGAATGAAGAGAGTCGGACCAACTTACCCAACAAGTCGGGTCCGACGTTCCCCGAAGTCGACCCAACAAGAAGATCGACCCCTTTACCCCGGACCGAGTTTGAGAGCAACTCGGGCCCGACGTACCCAGACCTCGATCCGACTCCTCTGCCCAGGACCGAGACTCACAACATCGGGCCCGACATGGTGCCTAAGTCGATCCAACCAGGAAATGTTGCAAGTGAAGTAGGGAAGTCCAAGGAGGTTGATCCGAGCAAGATTCAAGGTGCAACAATTCTTCCATATCCCTCGAAGAAGCCGAAAGATGTAGTTGAGAACAAGTTCAAGAGGTTTCTCAAACTCTTGCAAGGTTTGAACATCTCCATCCCGTTCACCGATGCATTGAGCGAGATGCCATCTTATGCCAAGTTTTTAAAGGAGATTTTGAGCAAGAAGAGATCCATAGTTGAAATGCAAGATGAGGTCAAGACCTTGGAGTTACCGCAAAAGCTAGGAGATCCCGGTCGTTTTGCTATCACCATTGGTGTGGGGTCTCAAAATTTCCAAGCCTTATGTGACCTTGGGGCAAGTGTTTCGGTGATGCCCGCTAGCATTTGGAGAAGAGCAAATTTGGGAGAAATGGAGCCGGCCGATATGTCCCTAACTATGGCGGACGGTTCCATCATCAAGGCTAAGGGAATATTGGATGACGTGCCGGTGCGAGTTGGAAGGTACTTTGTCCCCGATGATTTCGTGATCTTGGACATGCATGAGGACCCCTTGGTCCCAATAATCTTAGGAAGACCGTTCTTAGTTACGGCGGGGGCAAGGTTTGATGTCAAGAACGGCAAGGTTTCCTTTGAGATTGGGGAAGAAAAGGTCGATTTTCACTTCAACAAAGCTTTGAATGAGCCGGACGCCTTGGCTATCCTTAAACTTGAAGAGAGTGCCAAGAGAGAAAGTGAAGAAGTGGAAGTTGCTAGAGAGGTCGTTGTGTTGAGAAGTGATGAAGGCTTCAATGAACAAATACAAGTGAGGGAGTTGTTGGAGAAATTCAAGGATCAAAATGAGTCAAGGATCAATGGTAGCCCAACAAGAAATGAAGAGTATCCTTGTTTATATCCTTTTAATATTGGTGATGATCACAATTCTTCCCAAACTTTTGATTCCTACATTTGTTTAAGTGGTTTGAATGATGACTTAGGGGACTCCTACATTTGCCTTAGTGATTTGAAAGATGAATTGGTAGAATCCCCTAGGAATTCTTTGGTTAACTTTGGTGTAGGAAAAGAAAAACATGATGGAGCAATTAAGGAGGAGAAATCTCATCCGTTGGATGATGATGATGAGAGAGGCCCGAGATCGGAGAGCCATGCCTATGTAGACCATTGTTGGTGGTTTTATGGGTATGAAGGCAATGGGAATGGGCATAACAATGGCGAGCAATTCACCGTGTTTCACCCGCCATAAGGTTGAGGTTAGGAAGTCAAGCTAGTGACTCTAAACGAGCGCTTCTCGGGAGGCAACCCGAGCTAGTAGCTTTCTTTTCGTAATTTTAGTTTGATTTTTCTTAGTTTAACCTAGCTTTTCTCTAACCAATCTCTATCTAGTGTTTTGTGGATTTATGGTGTTGTGCATTCTTCAAGGTTGTGTAGGATTTGAGGTGAAATATATAAATGGAAATATGGAAAGAAGTTGCAAGAGGACGGAGTAAAATTGGTGACCCGAATACTCCCACATCGAGCCCAGGTAAGTCGGGCCCGACATAGGGACGTCGGTCCATGAAGTCGATCCGATCCGATTTGACTAGTTGGAATGCCAATTTTGCCCTTGACCTAATTTGTCCCCTTCCCCCATTAAATACCACCCCCCACATACCTATCATCTTCATATCAACCACCATTCCCAAAATACAACCCCTCTCCCTCAAAAACTCTCAAAGTCGGCCGCCCCTTTCCCCCTAACCCGATCATACTCGATCCACATCCTCCCTACTTCATCTCGTTCCAACCACAAAATGGCCTCCCTAACCCGATTCCGAGTAGAAATTTCGAGTTCAATATAGTCCTTCATCCCCCATCTAGATCTAGATTGAGGAAATTTGAGTTCTAAGTTGCTTATTTGTTTAAAAGTTCAATACTCTTCGAATCCGGTATGTGTTACTCGATCTCTACTTATTTCTTTGAAAATTTTGTGCTTTCATTGTATAGATTGAGTAATGCCATGTTTGATTGAGAGCTTGAGCTTGAGCATCAATGGTGGATTTGCATGATTTGTGAAATTGAGCTTTAAAGTTGTTTATGCATGCTTAGATCCATTTAGAACTTCGATTAGGGATGTTTGATGGTTGAATTTGAAATTTAAGTGCATGATAGAGTGATTTGGGTTGAATTGAGGTTAGAGTTGAAGCACGAACTAGGTCGAGATCGACGTTCCCAGGAGAGTCGGGCCCGAGTTGTGGAAGTCGGTCCAGCAAGTCGGACCGAGGTTGAGTAAGTCGGGCCCGACATAGGTTGGAAGTCGATCCATGTTGTTTTTGCTCTTTTCTTGTGATATCATGTGGATTCATGTGTCTCATTGTTGGCTATAGCCTAATCATGATGTAGAATGATCATTTGCTTAGCCATTGTTAGAAGATGTCCATGATGATTTATGTTGGATTGAGATGCATGTGTGTCTAGAGACTAAGTATGGGGTTCCCTTTGTGTTGAAGTGTTGTTGTGTGTTGATGAGTGCTTTTGTTGAGTTGTATGGAGTTTATCTTGGACCCTTTTGTTTGGTTGGATGTGTGTAGGTAGCATGGAGACTAGAGCTTCATCATCCCATGCGGAAAGGCCAAGGAAGAAGTCCAAGAAGTCAAGGAAAGAGCCGAAGTTGGATGATGTCTATTTGGAGGATGATGAGCAAGTGGAGAGTTATGAAAGATATATGGCGCTTGAGCATCACACAAGGTGGCTTGATTGGGAAGCCATGAGGAAGATCGACATGGATCAAGCCCTTCCAAGATGCTACTCCCACATCGGTCTCAATGGGATGCTAAGGTGGGACAACACCCACTACCCCGCCCTCACCTCAGAATTCATGGCCACATTCGAGTGCACTTATGATAATGTGGAGGATGAGGAAGGGGCGCTCACTTTCCGATTGGGCAATGAGGACCACAATCTCACTCTTAGGGATTTGGCTACCTACTTCGGGTTTCCATGCCCAAGAGAAGAGGCCGACGTCAACAATGAGAAGGTGAACCAAGTGTGGCGTCATGTGGTCGGAAAGAGCGAGATGAGAAAAGGCGCCTCCACGACCGAGATTGCTAGCCCTCTTTTTTGGGTCATGGTGCGAGTTTTGGGGTGTGCAATCTACGCCCGTCATGAGTTGAGCAAGCCGATGAAGGAAGAGATCATGTTGCTCCATGAGATGCTCTTCAACACCGAGAAGCCCATGAACCTTGCATGGGAGTGGGTCAAGATGGTGCGAGACTTCCAAAGCTCCTCTTGGATCTACTTCTGCGGGATGATAGCAAGGGTCGCCATGCGTCTAGGAGTTGATCTCGACAAGTATTCTCCGGATCCGAATGGTGTTGAGTTCATGAACATGAAGTATTTCAAGAAGGCCAACATCATCAAGGAGAAGCTCTACATGATTTCCTTGGCTCCTCACTCAAACTATGATGGTGTGTCGATCCGGTTGGTGCATAACCTCTATGATCTTTCTCGGTAACAAAATTGGTACCAAGTGTGGGCCGGCATGCCACACTCATTTGGTGACCCCGAAGGTGCAAGAGAGAGGCGGCGACAACAACCTCAACACATCCGGTTTACTTCCCCTCCATCTACACCGGAGTCCGACCAAGACAACTTTGTGTTTGCACCTCGTGGGGAGGACATGGATGTCGATCAAGGGCAAAATGAAGAAGATGAGCGCCTCCAAGGCTTGATGGCTGACCTCCGAGCCACGCACCAAGCTCCAACACTGGCGGACCGAGGTACACACCATGTCGGGCCCGACTTCCCTCAACGTCGGTCCAGTTCATTCCATGGTGGTGAGGTCCCGAGGCATTATGAGCGTGGAGAAGGGAGCGGTGCAAGGCGAGAGCAAGCTCAAGGTGGTGGTTATGAAGGCTATGTCCAATGGTACGGTCCGGGAATGGTTTTTCCCGAGCGACAACAAACCGTGGACATGTCCTTCTTGGCCAACCAAATGGCCCATCTCCAACTTCAACAAGAGAATGTTCTCCAAGAGGTCCATCAAGTGAATCTCCAACAACAAAAAATGTACCAACATCAACAACAAATGTACCAACAACAACAACAAATGCTTCAACAACAAAGTTCTTTCCAAGCTAGCCAACAAGAGATGAACCGAGCCCTCGGCTACACTAGACGAGAGGTGGAAGAGCTTAGGGAGGTGGAAGACCAAAGGTGGCGGGTCCAAGAAAGCTTCAACACGTGGATGAGCGGGAACTTCCCTTCCCGTGAGGACCAATGGACACGCCCGGAGCCTCAACTCCAACCACCACCACAAGACTTCTACCAAGAGCAAGTGTACGAGAGGGAGCGGCAAGCAAGGCTCCAAAGAGGACGTAGACGTGACAACCCCTTCGATTGATCCTATACATGCCATTGAAGAATAAAGAAATTGTGAGCTCTTCATACTCTTCTCTCTTGCTTTTAAGTTTGATGGGGACATCAACATTTTAAGTATGGGGTGGGGGTAGGTGTGTTCATGATTTCACTTGTTTATGTTTGTTTGTTATTTTGAGGATATTTCTTTTTTGTTTCTAGTTTGTGTTTGGGATGTTTGCTTCTTGGTTTGTGGCTTGATGAAAGACATGGATGATTAATTTGGTCTTGAATGGATGAGTTTTTGGTTTTAGAGAAGATTTTGCAAAAATCCATAAAATAAAAAAAAAAAGTGAAAAATTGTGTTAAAAACAACAAAAAGAATTTGTGTTTTGTAGGTTTTGGACTAGAAATTCCCATCTTAGATTGCCAAAATAAAAGCTAATGATGATGTGAGCATGTATATTCCTTTGCATATTTTTGGATAGTTTAGCCTCTAAAATGATGTCGCTTTTGATGTGATCATGATATCTTGCTTGTTTTATTGAACATGTGAGTTCTAGGATGAGTTATTATGCAACTAAGTATGAGTGACCCTTGTGAGATTTATTTTTGGCCATTTTAGGGATGCTTGTTCATATTCGCATATCCCTCATGTTTCTTGTGTGATTAGCTCATTCATGCTTAGTAAAACTTGCTATTGCGGTGTTTATCTATTTTCCAAGACCGTCATGAGATTTGTCCTAGCATTGTCACATTGATTTTGAACTTTATTCTTCTAGTCACATAAATGTTCCATATCCTACCAAGAAGTTAATCCTTTGTTTGTAGCCCCGTTCTAGCCTAAGCCTTTGTTTGAAACTCCTCAAAAATATTATTCCTAGCCTTATATGACTTGACCCTTATGGGATTGGACTTTAGAAGAGAGGTTTGGATTGTATTTGAAGAGTTGAGATTCTCTTGGGTTTAAGGGAAAAGAATGGTGTTATAAATCATGTGGGTAGTGCATCTTTGTTGTACCAAAAAATGAAAAAGAAAGAAAAGAAAGAAAGAAAATGTTGGAAATGTAAAGTGGAATGAAAGCAAAGGGCCTAAGTGAAGAAAAAAAAAGGTCTGACCGAGTTACAAGCCACATCGGGCCCGATGTCATAAGAAAGTCGGTCCAAATGTAGAAAGTATGGAAAATCCAACAAAAAGCCTAAGAGCAAAGATGAAGTGGAATGTTAAGTGAAATTTTGGGTTGAAAGGAAAAATGTTAAGTCTTTTGGGTGAGTGTGAAAGTAATTGAGGAATTTTGGTGAAGTGGTGAGAATTTAGGTTGTTCAATCCCCATTGTAAGCACCACAAGACCAAATAATTCCCACCTTGAGAAATACCAAAAGCCCCATTAAAACCCGGCCGAATGGAACCTCTTTGAGGACCTCCATTGAGCCAAGTTCGAAATTCTTTGTGTACTTTGCATTAGGCATCTCTAGGTGGAGGAATTGGTGATATTAGCTTCAATAGTAAAGTCCTTACTTGCATCAATTTTGAGCTTGAGTGTTCATTGCTAAACCCAAACACATGATGAGTGATACACATTCACATATCCCTAAAGTGAGGCTTAGTTGCATTGACTCTATTCCTTGGAACACTTAATCATGTGTGATGATGTAATCTTGCTTGAATATCAATCACTTGTGCTTAAAATGTGTTTTCATACGAGGCTTTACTTGAAGATTATGTTTCGGTCTTGCTTACATTGTTATTGCTTGAAGACAAGCAAGTTTAAGTATGGGGTATTTTGATGTCTCTTTATTTGGTGGTGTTTTCATATGTGATTTCCTTTGTAAATATGTTTCTTTTTCCCCTTTTCTTGCGTGTTTTATTCCTTTTTAGCTTAGTTCCCGTATTTCTATGAGATTCGGAGACTACGCGCATTTTATGTGTTTTGTAGGTAATTTCGCATGAATCGAGGATCAATTTGAAGGAGGGTCGAGACATGGAGCAAAGGCCGAGCTAAAGCGGGAAAGAGAGGAGCAAGCTATGAAGAAGAACAACAGGAAAGCCAACAACAAGAAGGTGGAACGAGGTCTGGACCGAGTTGCAACCACGCCGGGCCCGACTTGGGAGATTTCAACCTCGGACCGAGATGCACAGTACCTCGGGCCCGATGTCCTCCATGTCGGTCCGAGTCGGTCACCGGACTACTTGGGCTCCAAGGCACGAAATTGTGGACTTCCACTTTTGCCCCTCATCTAATCTATAAAAGGCCCTCTTGTCTTCTAATTAGGGGGCCCCCTCCCACAGACACAAAAGGGTTCCACAAACTTGAGAAGGAACCAAGAGGATACTTGGAGAGCAAGGAGGAAGGAGAAGAGGAGGAAGAGAGAGAGAGAGAATCGACCAAGAGAGAGGAAGGCTTGATAGGTTTTGTTGATTGTTTACCTTTGCTTTGTTTTGATCTTGTGGATTTGAAAACCCTTGTTTGGAATTTGTGGATTGGTTTGGATTTGAATGAAACTTTGCTTTGTTTTGAGATTGATGATGTTGATTGCCTTCCCTTTTTATTTGTTTGCTTTCTTTGCTTGCCACATGGAGTAGATCTCCTTGATCTTGGGTTATGGGGGAAAACCCTAGCTAGGTTTGGGCTAGAAACCCCAATTCATAGCCTTGAGTGTTTGATCTAAGGAAACCACTCTACATAGAGCTACAATTCCTTGCGAAAGTTGGGAATCAAGGCTTGAGATTGGCAAAGTAGCGAAAGTGAACATGTGTCAATCTCAAGACCTTGTTTCGAAGGGGATTTCCCCAAGGATCGAGGTGTAGAAGTGGTTGGAACGAGGGCAAAAGTACTCGATCCTAGTCCGATCATCACTCATTGCTTGAATTGGGGTGGAAAAGCCTTAATCTACTAGGGAAGGAACCCAAAAGCCCAAGATCTACTTTTAATCCTTGAAAGTTCGACAACCCCAGCTACCTCGGGCCCGACTTACCCAGTGTCGGTCCCGACTTCCTCTTGTCGCCAACCTCGGGCCCGACGTGACCTCAGTGTCGGTCCCGACTGTTTTCTTTGTTTTCCTTTGTTTTACACTCTCCTTTCTAGCTTTTTAGTATCTAGGCACATCGATTGAGTAGACTTCCCGAGTGTTCGACACCCACCATGTGCTACAACGGGGTCGGGTTATAAATTGTATCTCCAGACCCTCGCAATCTCGAGGGTGCTATTTTGATGTTACTCTTTTTCAAAAAAAAAAGAAAGAATAATATTATGATATTATTCTCCTAATTATATATGGGTTAGTATAGTTTATTTTGTTCTCTCTTGTATAAGAAGAGCATGAAATAAATATAACTTGTAGGAAAAATAATTCTATAAATATTTGTAAACAAGTAAAAATTTACTTAATAACATATATAATCCAAATAATAAATGTGGGAAATAAGATAGTGAAGAATAATCATAATTTAAATAACATTATAGTTGAAGAAAGGGCGAAAAATGGATGAAATTAGAAATGTTGGGAACTTTTCATAATTACCCTTAAAGTTTGGGTATTCATGCGTCATTACGGAATTTTATACAACAACTTTGTTTTTTTTTGTTCAAAGAAAATTTTGATCTTGTAAAGGCTGATTCAGACTCGTTTCTTAACCAAATTCAATTCCTAAAGGACCGGCATACTCTCCTAGATGTTACCTACAAAAGCCCTCAATATAATCGGTATAATTCTTAGAAAATCTTATCCAATTTGACGGTTAAAGATAAGAGGTTACTAAAACGCGTTTTCGGGGTAAAGATATAATTTTATCCGATTTAAAGATCGTTTTGGCCGAGATTTTTGTTGGAGACGAAGATATGAGATTCCCTAGTCCTCCCCTATAAATAGATATGAACACCCATTGCTTTTCTCCATCCAAAAACCCGATCGAAGTTAGCCGACCTACCCAGCGAAAACAGAGCATTGGATGCTCGTGTTCCGCTGTTCGCCTCCGTTTTGCGCCACCATATGACCACCTCCGGCGCCACCATTGCCGACAGAAGAAAGTAGGTGTCTAGGAAATTCAACTGTCGCCGCTACCGAGCCATTCCGCCGCCTGAACCGCCGTCCCGAGCCGCTCCAAAACCGCTGGTCGACTCTTTTTCTTCCCCTGTTTTCAGCTTTTATATAGCCAATATTTATTTTCTTTATAATTTTGTTTTAATTATTTTATGGGATTTAACTTCGGTTTTATTAAAAATAAATTACTCCTAATTGAAATTAACATTAACCGTAATAATTATGACCCATCCCTTTAGCCAATATGGGTT
This sequence comes from Fallopia convolvulus, assembly GCA_964016875.1. Lineage (NCBI taxonomy): Eukaryota > Viridiplantae > Streptophyta > Magnoliopsida > Caryophyllales > Polygonaceae > Fallopia > Fallopia convolvulus. Next base: position 31,427,868 of record OZ024719.1, read on the forward strand.
TTAATGTATTTTTACAGATTTATAAAAGTTATAAATAGTTTATAATATTAAAGTACGATTTTATAGGTGAATTAGTTCATGTTTATGTAAAGGGTTGAAAATTATGATAAATATAGAAATAATTCAATAATTGTCTGATAAGTAATAAAAATCAGAATAATAGTCGTTTCCTCATTTACATATTACTTTAATATTTTATAAACAATTAATGAGTTGTGTATAATCTATAGAAAATAATTTACAAGACTTATACTATTTGGGTAATATTTTTGTATAAATACATAGTTGTGCTTATGCATATATTATAAGTGTTTATATGAACTAATAGGTTGACATGACATATATTATGACAACCTAAGATAGCTTACATTAATATCTGGAAGTTGTTAATGTAAACGATAGAAGTTTATATGAATTTATAAACTTAAACAAACCTTAGGGAGGAAAGATCCAATTTTTATAAAGTAACACAAAAAAATTATAATTTATTTTGTTACTTTTGTGATTAAAACAGGAAGGAGAACTCAATATTTGGATCTCGGTCTCGTTAAGTCAATTCGTTCTTTCGCCTTCGGATCAAGGCAAGTGGTTGGTTCGCTTGCATTTTTATTTAAGCATGAATTTTCATATCATGTTTAAAGTCATCTTGGGAACACTTGTTTGCTAATAATGAACTTAGGTTTATTTACTGTATAGAATTAATGACCTTGTTCTTACCGTTTAGATATTATTGCTAGGTTGCGCTAGATATTGATTAGGTCTCGTTGATTGTGGTCTTTGTGTGTTTATTGTTTCGATTGAGACTTGTTATGGATTAGCGTAGAACCTAGGGGAGTGAGCCTTAGTTGCTCTGTACTCCTCTCTATAACATTTTTTGCACTAGATGGAGTTATATCCTAGTGCTTGGTCATGACCCGACCCGCTCTATCGCGTTGAGGGGTGTTGCACTCTAGCTAAGTGCCTTTGGGACTTAAGAACCCACTTTTATCTTTTGATACATATGAGCCCTGATCTTCGACGAAATCACAATGTTGAGTAAAAGCCACCAACTTGAATGTATCGTTTTGTAATTAATATAAGATAAGTGCCTAATGCACATAATTAACGAACCAGGGTGGTGAGTACAACTTGGAAAACCACTCTTGATCCCGGCTATGAAAAGTCTTCATTCCAATCTGAACTCAGACAACACGTATTTGTCGAGGTTGGTCGTAGACTCGATTAGTCGACGGAGGCTTTTAAAAACTTTCATGTGTAATAATTAAACGTTCCCAACAAACCTCATATTTCCTTATGGAACCGTGGTCTCGTGGTGTCCTGTCTCTTTCTATGCATTCCGTGGAAGTATTTTAGAGCTAACCATTGACCGTGTTTCATGCGGATTCCAATGTTAGTATTTTAATAGAACCACAAGAACCACTCACAAAATCCCACTTGCTTAGTCTGTCACAAGACTAACCCGACCGCTTTCTTTCATTTGCATGGCCGGCTAGTGTCACCCGTCCTTATACGGAGCATCAGAGTTCAAAGGACCGGAGTTGAAGATTTCAATAGTTACAAGTTGAAGAAGGTTACAAGTTTTTATCTTTACCTAAAATGAGCATTTCTTTAATAGTTTAATTCCTTGGTCTGTAAGGATCGTTCTACTTTTCTCATTTGCTATAGTACACTTCCGCATTTATTAAGTTTTGTTCATTAATAGAAACAACGGATTACTATCATATTTATAATATATCTTCATTTCTTATGAATTTTGAAATTTAGTTTTGTTAATCTAAACCCATGTTAAAAATTCTTTCCGTTCTAGTTTCAACATTCGTGATTTGGCACTACTTGAGTTGGAATTTTAGTTAGTTACCAAGTTTTATTCTCTCATGGTATCAATATCCTCTTCAAAAGTAAGGTATTTATTCTATTTTAGTAGACACATGGGTGTCAACGCAATACAAAGTGGAGGCGCACCTAATATCGATCTACCTTGCATTTACGAAATGTGTAGGAACGTTTCACAACTCCTATGACCTAATTTCGGGGACGAAACTCTTTCTAAGAGGGTACTATTGTAATAACCCTTTATTCTATAACCTGTACTGCCTTAGTTTCGGGGACGAATCTATTTTTAAGGGGGTACTAATGTAATAACCCTCTCTTTTAGGAGGGATATTATTGTAATATTTCATTCCTTTATTTGATTTTAATAAAGGATGAGTTTATTTTCGTAAGAGGATAATAAAATATAAATAATAACTTATAATGGTTATTATGTTATTTTAAAAACCTTACCCAAATAGTCATGATTATAAGAGGGTGCTATTTTGATGTTACTCTTTTTCAAAAAAAACAAAACAAAGAATAATATTATGATATTATTCTCCTAATTATATATGGGTTAATATAGTTTATTTTGTTCTCTCTTGTATAAGAAGAGCATAAAATAAATATAACTTGTAGGAAAAATAATTCAATAAATATTTGTAAACAAGTAAAAATTTACTTTATAACATATATAATCCAAATAATAAATGTGGGAAATAAGCTAGTGAAGAATAATCATAATTTAAATAACATTATAGTTGAAGAAAGGGCGGAAAATGGATGAAATTAGAAAAGTTAAGAACTTTTCATAATTACCCTTAAAGTTTGGGTAACCTCGCGTAACTATGAAATTTTATACAGCAACTTCGTTTTTTTTTTGTTAAATTTGATCTTGTGAACACTGATTCGGACTCGTTTCTTAACCAAATTCAATTCAGAAAGAACCGGCATACTCTCCTAGATGTTACCTACGAAAGCCCTCAACAAACTCGGTATAATTCTCAAAAAATCTTATCCAATTCGACGGTTAAAGATAAGAGGTTACTAAAACGCGTTTTCTCCGATTTGAAGATCGTTTTGGTCGGGATTTTTGTTGGAGACGAAGATATGAGATTGCCTAGTCCTCCCCTATAAATAGATATGAACATTCATTGCTTTTCTCCATCCAAAAACCCGATCGAAGCTAGCATACCTGCCCAGCAAAAACAGAGCATTGGTTGCTCGTGTTCCGCTGTTCGCCGCCGTTTTGCGCCACCATATGACCACCTCCGGCGCCACCATTGCCCATAGAAGAAAGTAGGTGTCCGGGAAATTCAACTATCGCCGCTACCGAGCCATTCCGCCGCCTGAACCGCCGTCCCGAGCCGCTCCAAAACCGCTGGTCGACTCTTTTTCTTCCCCTGTTTTCAGCTTTTATATAGCCCATATTTATTTTCTTTATAATTTTGTTTTAATTATTTTATGGGATTTATCTTCGGTTTTAGTAAAAATAAATTACTTCTAATTGGAATTAACATCAATATGGGTTTTAATGTATTTTTACATATTTTTAAAAGGTATAAATAGTTTATAACATCAAAGTACGATTTTATTGGTGAATTAGTTCATGTTTATGTAAAGGGTTGGACATTGTGATAAATATAGAAATAATATTTTAGAATCATTTGTTTTTCATACAAAATAACATGGAAAGATCACTAGACAAAAGGCCTACACTCTTCCATCACGCCTGCAATCTGCTCCTTCCTCTTCTTTAATTTTTTGTAATTACTGTGGATATTAGTGAAGTTTATAAAACAAAGTAACAACCTAGAATAGAAATTATGCATAAATTACTGCGGTGTTTTTGGCCTTATAGGGAGAACATAAAAAATCCCTCTTCTTTTCTTGTGTGATTTACTCTCCTTATGCATATTATCTCTTGTCATTAATATGGTTATCTATTTCTTGAAGCCTTTATGAGATATTTTTTCATTGCTTGTGAAGTCATATGATGGGAAACTTATTTTCATTAGCCATGTTATTCCTTACCTACCTTATCATTATCCTTTTTTTGAAGCCAATTTGAGCCTTAAAGCCTTATTTTTAGCTCCACAAAATTATTCCTTAGTCGATGTTAGCTTGACCCTATCCAAGGATTAGGACTTAGTGTTGGTTATTGTGAGGATTTTGTTGATAAGAGATGTATTGGTTCAAGTGTGCGGTAATATGGCTTGGGTAATTGAAAGTCTTGAAGTTTATCATGTAAAAGGAGTTTGGTTCTTTGAATGCACTTACAAAGAAAAAGTGGAAAGTAAAGAGGATGAAAGAAAGAAAAATAATGAGCAAAACTCATTACCGAGTTTGGTAGGGTCGTTCCCGAACCTCCCAAAGAGAAAAAAAATGAAGATGAATAGGGAAAAAAGCTGAAAAAAAGGAGTTGAATAGTGAAAGTGTGCACGAGCCAAATTTCCTTGTTATTTTGAGCAAGACTAGTTGGGATATTATAAGGGTTGATGTAGAGAGTTTTGAGGATAATTTTTAGAGAGTTTGGTATGTTCTTTTGAGAAGTTTTGGTAAGTTGTGTTGGAGAGTTTTAGAGTGTATATTTCCGGATTTTTAGCACCACATAACCAAAATATTTCCATGCCTTATTATCATTACCAAACCTCATTACAACGCGGCTGAATGGAAGCTTCTATGAAGTTTTTCATTTAGCCTAAGTTCTCTTGATGATTGTTATGTGTTTTGATATCTCTAGTGGAGAGTTTGGTGATATAAGTAAAAATGACTATGAGTTTTTGCATATAGGATTGAGTTGAGAGATGTTATTATAAGCCTAAACAGTTGAGAGTTGAGAGAAACACATTAACCCTTGTGAGCTTGGATTTTTAGTTGTTTTTGCTTGAGGTTGCTCATATATGTGTAATGACATTAGATTCACTTGTCTATCTATTTCTACTTGTGCTTATGGTGTTGCTTTTTGATAAGGGAATTGACTTGAAGAATGTGTTGATGGTTTTGATTCTTGTCTTGTTGATTGTTTGAGGACAAGCAAGTCTAAGTGGGGTATTTTGATATCCACCTTTTTATTCGGGTTTTTATGGTGTGTTTTTGTGTGTTTGAGTCTTTTTCTTTAGTTTTGTGTTTTGTTTTGATTCATTTGTGTAGGTTTTCGTATTTGCTTAAGATATGGAGTCTACATAGGCTTTGGTGGTGTTTTTATAGGTTTTGGAGCTGTTTGGAGCGACTTTTGAGGAAAGGAGCAAAGCCAAGGTAAATATCAAGGAGTGAAGTCCATAAAGAGATGAATAATCAAGATATAGCTAAGAAAGAAGTAGAGAAACTCGTTACCGAGCCTAAAGAGAAAGAATCAAGGCAAAACAAGGTGTAACGAACCATATACCGAAGTTTTACTCTTAGTTACAAGCCTGTTTTCAATGTTGAACAAGGTCGATAACGACCCTGTGAGGGTCGATAACGAGACTGCAGGGTTCGATACCGAGGTCACATGGTTGGTAACGAGGCTCTCAACAAAAGAAAAGAGTGAAGAAATTCAGGAAGTTCTACCATCCCGGTCGATACCGAGGGTCCCGTGTCGATAAGAGCAGTAGAGTCGGCGCATTTAATGCATTTTTATCCTATATCTTTTATGTTTATAGATAGTTTTAAGGGATATATCTTTTAGAAGATTTATTTCCTTATAGATAGCTTTAGATAGATTAATTTTCTCTATAAATACTCTTGTCTAGCACCTTCTTTTAATGAATCAATTGCCTTGGGGGCATGTTAGGGAGAAGAGAAGAGAGAGAAGGGGCGAGATAGAGTAGATAGAGAGGCATGTTTGAGGATTGCTTGGAAAAGAAGTTTTGTTTGGATTCAGTTTGTAAGTTTTTCCATTCATTAATTCCAATGGCTTTGTTTTCAATTATGAGATGTGAGTAGTCTCTCTCTCTAAAGTTGGGGTTAAACCAAACAACGGTTATCCATGCTTGCCTTTGATCATGTCTTGATTGTTTTTATCATTATTCTTCTCTCTTGTTCTGAACTCCTTGAAACAAAAGCGGATCAATCCTAGTTGAAGTAGAAGAGATAGATAGTAAGTTATTTTGATTGAATGAAAGTTAGTTGATTTACTTGCCTAGGTAAACGAAAGTTAACAAGTTTATATGATAAAAGCATGATCTATGTGTTTCATTGGCATATGTATGCATAATTATTGTTGTGTGGATACCTTAACTTTAGAATTTCTCTCTTTTTATTTAAAAATCTAAAGTTTCTCTCTTACTTGCGCTTTAAGTAAGAACAGAACTTCATACTGACTTTCTCCCGTGGACGAACCTGACTCCCCTGTACTCGGCGGGGTCTTGATTATAAATTTTTTTGTTGTCAAGAAACCCTCTCAACATGTGGATATTTAAATTCCAAGCTATATAAATTTCCGTCATTTAATATGACCATGGTCTTAACCAGATCATATCTTTACGGTTCTTTAAATTCTGTCCGACGATCCCTTCTTTGAGGATCGTTCTTGATTGCATTTTAATTCATGTCTTTCAAGATTCGATATCCTACAATCCTTGACTTTTAAGGGTCGTGGTTGATAATATTTCAATTTACGCCATTTTTTATTTAATTGAGTTCGTTTATAAGGATTAAACGACCATTAAAATCTATATGACAAAGTACAACGAATAAAGGTCTTGATCTATAAATTAATTTGTTGGTCAAGTAAAACCCTCTCAAAGGAACTGTCTCTATTGTTTTATTTACATGCACATTTTATTACTCTGTTGTGTGTGGGATATGTCTAATACAGTTCCCATAACCGTTTACGGTTGACCTTTGATCCAACAAAGTCACCGATGGCCAAGGAGGAGAGAGCTCCATGCTATGGAAGAGGAGGGATAGTGTTTAGTGGTTCAACGAACTCTCTTCATGATGGAACATAACACTACCACTAACCATAGGGAAACCATCTTTCACACGTGGTTGAAAATTAAGGATAATGTATGTTGTATAATTATTGATGCTAGTGGTTCTTATTGTAATATTGTGAGTGATGACGTAGTTTTTCGTTTTTTCATTTCTATTACTCCTCATCCTATGCCTTATCATCTATGATGGTAAAACTCTAACTCCCCGATCTAAGTGAGGGAAAGGGATTTGATTTCATTTTCTATATGATGAGAGGATCGATGGTGTGGATGATGATGCAAAGGGATCGCCAAGAGAACCCAGAAAACCCTTCACTTGGTTCGTGGAATGATGGAGCTCGGTGGTTGAATTTAGCCTGGGATTAAAAGGGTATATCTCCCTCGTCCAGAATCGGAATTGAGTGATTCTAAATCCTAGAGTTAGAACTTTGAGTCTAGTTTATTCCTGCAAAATTTGAGACCCAGATGAAGTGTAGATTGAAATATATGTCGATTATACTGAAGTGGTGCATAAACCACCGAGATGAAAATGGAGCGATTGCAAATGGAATGGCGGAGTGATGGATATGGATGTTGCCCTTGGATATGACTCATCAAGAACAACAAACTAGATTTCAATAGCGTTGGATATGACTCACCAACGTTCTAACAAGAGATTGAACGAAAAACAAACAAAGGAACTTTAGATTGATAACAAGTAAAAAGAGAGCATTTTCATCGTTCAAGTCTAAGAGAAAAGTGGAGGTTTGGAACGCAATTATAACATAGGTTTCACACTTCACCTAATCATCCACCAACCTTAGAGAAATTACAAAAAAAACACACCATTAAACCAAGAATAAACTGATTGTCCTTAACCGCAAAATAGTCACTTGTCGGGCCACTAGTTAAAACGAGACTCCAACCTTCACCTTTGCTAACCAAAGTCCAACTTATGAGCCATGATATCCTCCTATTTTTTCCCTAGCATGTGCTTGAGTGATGCGCCCAAGATAGGGCGTGATACCTTGACTTGGCTTTTTAGCGCCTCGGACACCAGCCTTGTATTTTTCCAAGGGGACTCCCCTTTGTCGTGCCAATTGGACTTGTCATTAGGGACGGATTCTTCACTCAAGTAATGGGGGAAAAGTGCCATCAAAAGTGATCGAAGAAGTGACACCATATCTCAAAAGCAAAGGCGCGCCAAGGTCAGAAACTTGCGTGTGCAACAACACCCCATTAGGCACAGTACTGAGTGTCGCACCCTCGGCAGGAGCCTCGACACTGAGGATGTAACTCAGTAGGGCCTTGATAGAAGGTGTGGTAGATGAAATTACATCATCATCCTCCCCTTTAAAAGGGTTTGTCCACGAACCCATCTGTCCTACAAAACAAATCAACACACAAACCTCCTTTCCAAGCACAACATGATATATCAAAATATATGCACAAGCAATGCCACTTTTCTTCATATACATACGGGTACATCTCATGATAAAACAATGAAAAGATGGAAAATAAGTAGGTAGCAATGGAACATTATGATCTACACGCAAAATGACATGTATTGAGAAAGAGAACTAAAATGAAAACAAGTGTACTTAGTCCAAGATGTCACAAATGCATGAAAGACAAATGGAATTCTTTGATCAAATGCATGCAACACATCCAACACATAATCATCCATATGAAAGAAAGGAGTGCAAGAAACTTCCCTAAGAGGAACACTTGTGATGTCGCACTTTTTAGTTGGTTTTTTGTGGGTAGTTTTCTTGTTAGGTTGAGTCTTTTCTAGGTCTATTGTGTTGTTTTCCATATAATTCTGACCTTCTCTAGAGAGTTGGAGTCATTTATGCTTGTTTGTTGTTTTTGTAGGTGTTTGAAGCGTGGAGGAGGAGATATCCCGGTTTTTCAAAGCTTTCTAGGAGGTGGCGTTAGAGTTGTCTTGTGGTGGTGTTTGCTAGAAGGGCGAGAGTCATTGTCTTTGGAGATTTGATGAGTTTCAAGATGAAGTTTGCAAGATGAAGATGCCTTAGAAGGAGCTAAAGAAAGTCTAAGAAGACCAAGGACGTTTAAAGAAGAAAATTGAAGAAGAACCAAGCTTTGGGGCAAGTTTCGAGCAAAGAAATGAAGAGATCAAGTGTTGGCTGAGGTCGGTGATGAACCACTTTGGATCGGTATCGAGCGCCTCCGTGCCTAGCGGAAATTAGCTTGAGCCTTAAGTTAGGTTTTAGTAAATGTTTTATTTATGGGTCTTTTTAAAGATAGAATTTAGTTTCCTTATAAGAACATTCCCACTACTATATAAGGTCCTTTAGGGTTACTTTTCTAGGGGGACGTTTTTTTGGAAAGCACGAGATAGAACGGACGAGTTTGCAAGTTGTTTTTTTAGGGTTGACTCTTATTCCAAGCTCTTGGACAATTGAAGAGAGCCTTGGAAGTTTGCATGAAGTTTGTAAGTTGTCTTTTCAATTGAAGTTTGTTTTTTGAATCATGTCTTCTCTTTTATCTTTGATTGTTCATTGCATGATGAATCGTGAGTAGTCTATTTTCTAGGGTTGGGGTGAAACCCGACAAGGTGTGCATGATTCAGCATGAATCTTTGATTACAACCATCCCTTTTAATCTCTAGCCTTTATCCTTCTTGTTTGTCCTACATTCTTGATGAAAGGTGAGGCATGTTCATATTCATGATTATGTTGAAAGATTAAATTGTGAATTTGGATGATATTTGGGTTGAAGCTAAAGTTAAAACCTTTAGATAACAAGTAGGATTGCAAGTTTAGATCTTTACGAAAGTTGAGATATGTGTTTGTTTATTTATGGAGAAAGTCATTCATGAGATTATTGTTGGTTGATCTTTAATTCATGTTTACACGCATAGCTTTGTTGTGGTGTATCCTTTGCTCTATATCTCTTATATATTGATTTTTCAAAGGTTTATCGTTACCCGGATAGGTCGTGACCTACCCCCTACCCCTTGAAGGTCGGTACCGTGCTCCCAGTTTTTCCCAGTTTATCCTGCGTTTTGTGTCGTGAAGTAGGTCAGTGACGACCTACTTCCGCGCAACTAGCCTTGTTATGATTGATTGCTATACTTAGGGTCGGTGTCGATCCTTTGTTGCGCGTGTTTTGTTTAGTTTTGCTTTGTTCTTGTTAGGATTGATTGCTATACTTAGATTCTTCTAATTCCCGTGGACGAACCTGACCTCCTTGTACTCAGCGGGGTCTTGATCTATAAATTTATTTGCTTGTTAAGATCAAGGTAAAAACCCTTTCAACAAATTGGCACCGTTGTCGGGGAGTTAGTTTAGTTTCTTTGTCTAGTTATTTTTTGGGTTTGGGAATAACCCATACCCTTTAGTGTTTACTAATTCGTTTTCTCGTGATTGTGTGTGCAGGTGTATGCCCTTTAGTTCGCGAAGGGGAGTTGACTATTTTCCTTTTGATCCCGAACTCGAGAGAACCCTTCACCACAGGTTAAGAGAACGAAGAGCAATGGCCAACGCTGAGGAAATTGCTACACATATGGTTGACCTTTGCCTTCAGATGGAAGGTATGCAAAGAGAGCGTGATGCTCAAGCTGCTGCTGCACAAAGAGAGAGAGATGTTGCACACACACACATAGAGAGAGAGAGAGAGAGAGAGAGAGGTTGCTGCCCGTCTCCAGGAACAACTTAACGCTATTCCGCGAAACACAAAGCAATACATGCATCCAGAATTCAGGGTTCCCGAATCTGCTATTGTGCTCCCCGTGAGTGAGCACGCCTTTGAGATTAAATCTCACATCATCACTCTTATCAAGATGTCTCAATTTGAAGGCAAGCCCACCGAGTGCCCCATGGAGCACATCAAGAACTTCACTGACCTCTGGAGCACCATCGCCGCTGATGACGTATCGCTTGAATATGTGCTCTTGAAAGCGTTCAAGTGGTCTTTGGCCGGAAAGTCACTTACTTGGATTGAAAGCCTACCTCCCAGGTCGATTACTACATGGAAGGCTCTACATGATCAGTTTCTGACGAAATTCTTTCAACTGGCTAAGACTACAAAACAAAGAAAGTGCATCACTTCTTATCATCAACTTCCCAATGAGACTTTTATGGAAACTTGAGAGCGGTTCAAGGAAATTCTTCGGTAATGTCCTACTCATGGACAACCACCCTATGTGCTTCAGGAGATTTTCTTTCAAGGGATTAATGCCGCTACAAAGGACCGAAGCAACCTCCACACCGACTGCGGATTCATTGAGATGGATCCCGATCACGCTTGGGCTTTGATGGACAAACTCACCAACTATGATGCAATGTATGGCACCCAACAAGCCGTCAAGTTCCCAATGAAGAAGCTTTATGATCCTAATGCTGAACTGATTGATCAAGATGTGAGGTTTCAATTCATGCAAGATGAGATAAACCGGCTCAAGAAGCAAGTGAACCACTTCAAATCCACCGCTCAGTCTTGTCAAGCATGTGGTTCCCAAGCTCACACCACCGCTTATTGTACGAATGTGGAGCAAGTCCAAGCAGCCGAGGCTTATGCGGAGGCGAACTATATGCGAGGACCCTACCGAGGCCAAACTATGCCCATCCAGGGACAAACAACAAAAACAATTTTCCTCAATGGATCAACAATGGCCAAGGTCAAGGATTTCAACCTCCCCAACAAGAGCAAAAAGTCCCTCCTTATAGACCTCTCGGTTACCAAGAGCCACCAGCTTGGGCGCAAGGTCTCCTAGAAGGGATTAATGTCGTCCGCACCGATATTAAAGGAGTTCAAAATCAATTGGGAGACTTTGAGGCATGGAGGAAGAATGTGAAGTCCCAACATGGTGACGTAGCGGCCCAAATTCTAAGACCCCAACGGTGATTACCGGACCATCCTGATCAAAACCCGAGAAGTCAAATTGTTGCGATCCATCTGAGGAGCGGAAAGAAGTTGCCGGATCGAGAAAAAAGCAAGAAAGCGGCGGACGAAGAGGACCTGCTTAGCTTTGGGGAGGTCGTTACCGACCCATCTAGGGTCGTCACCGACCCTCTCCCCATTGCAAAGGAGGTCTTCACCGACCCTCCCCAGGTCGTGACCCACCCACTTCCAGGTGTTCTTACATCCGTTCCTTCTACATCAACAAAGGTGCTTCCTTTCCCATCCAAGAAGGCTAAGGATTCCAAGGAAGGTAAATTCAAGCGTTTTGTGCAGTTTCTTCAAGGGCTCAACATCACCAACCCTTTTGCCGAAGCCTTGAGCGAGATGCCCACATACACCAAGTTCCTAAAAGAAATCTTGTCAAAGAAGCGGCCGATGTCCGAGTTGACCGATGAAGTTCGATCTCTAGAGCTCCCGGAGAAACTCGGCGATCCGGGTAAATTTGCAAATACTATTGGTATAGGTGCTCACCGCTTTAAAGCTTTATGTGACCTTGGTGCAAGTGCTAGTCTCCTTCCCCTTTCTATATGCTCCAAAACCAACATGAGCCCTTTGGTCCCGGTAAATATGAAGCTCTATATGGCGGATGGCTCTTGTGTGAAGCCAACCGGTGTTGTCGACGACTTCCCTATCCAAGTCGGAAAGTTCTTTGTGCCCGATGATTTCATTGTTATGGACATGCCGGAAGATCCCGTTGACCAGATCATTCTTGGGCGACCATTCCTAGCAACCGCCGAAGCTATCATTGATGTAAAAAAGGGTCTCCTTACTTTTGAAATCGGCAATGAGGTGGTTGAGTTCCGATTCAATCCAATGATGAAGGAGACTAATGACGCTATGGAGGTCAAGATGTTGTACACTCGCTCTGATTATATTGACTATGAAGATCCGATAGAGCGTTTGCGTGGGGCTTACACAAGTGAAGAAGAAGACGAGGAAGAAGCTGCAGGGATGTCACCGACCCCACACAAGTCGTCATCGACCCCCATTCCACTCGTTTCTAAGGATTTTGCTTATGCCTTTGGCTCGGTACCGAACCCTTATGGTTCGAGCCGACCCCATTTGGAGGTGAATGACGATGTGCAACTCTTAACCGAAGGTGATTACTATGAGGAGCTCTTCAGGATGGAGAAGGATGATGACATTGTTACACCACCACCACTTACTCCGGAGCTTAAGACTCTCCCCGAGTCTTTGAGGTATGAGTTTCTTGGCCCGAATTCCACTTTTCTCGTGATTGTTAATGCTAACCTTAATGCGGAAGAAGTTGAAAAGTTGCTTGATGTGCTTAGGACTCATAGGAAGGCCATTGGGTACTCACTTGAGAACTTGAGTGGTCTTTCACCTTCTTTGTGTATGCATCTTATTTTTCTTAAGGAAGGACATAGGCTAACCATAGAACATCAAAGAAGGATTGACCCAAACATGAAGGAAGTGGTAAAGAAGGAGATCTTAAGAATGCTTGATGCAGGTATCATCTTCCCAATTTCGGATAGTAAGTGGGTAAGCCCGGTTCATGTTGTTCCTAAAAAGAGTGGCCTTACTGTTGTTGAGAATGAAAAGGGAGAGTTGGTTCCCACTAGGACTACTACTAGTTGGCGTATGTGCATAGATTATAGAAAACTTAATAGTGCCACTAGAAAGGATCACTTCCCCTTGCCTTTTATAGGATCCAGGATGCACTTGTGTTTGAGTTTTCTTCCAAGTGTCTTGAAGCTTTTCATAGGATCCAGGATGCACTTGTGTCGGCCCCTATCATGCAACCTCCGGATTGGACACTTCCCTTCGAGATCATGTGCGACGCTAGTGACTACGACATGGCCACGGTTCTTGGCCAAAGAAGAGAGAAGAAGCTTCATGCTATTTACTATGCAAGCAAGACACTCGATGAAGTCCAAAGCACGTACACCACTACGGAGAAGGAGTTCCTAGCCGTGGTGTTTGCTTTTGAGAAATTCCGGTCATACTTGGTGGGCTCCAAGGTAATCATCTACAACGATCATGCAACTATCCGTTACCTTATGGACAAGAAGGATGCCAAGCTGAGATTACTCCGATGGATGCTCCTATTGCAAGAATTCGACCTTGAGATACAAGACAAGAAAGGAGCGGAAAATCTTGTGGCGGACCACCTTTCTAGGTTGTCCATTGAGCACATCAAGGAGTCCAGAGCCATGGTACCCATCAATGACTCTCGCCCGAACGAAATTCTCTTGAGCAATGAAGTTCTACGGATCGAGGTCGACCATTATGGGTCGACTATGACCAGTCATGGGTTGGTGACGACCTGCCTTGGGTCGGTAACGACCCCCCATGTGCAAGATCCGGTCGACTCCGAGCAAGGCAGCACGACTCCGACCCTCTCCGGGGTCAATCCGGGTCACTTTTCTCCCTCGTCTTGTGTACTTACTAGTATCCTCTCTTCGTCTCCTCCCATTCTCTCCTCCCATTCTATACATGATATTAGAGGGGCGACAACCCCTTGGTTTGCGGATTTTGCTAACTATGTTGTAGGATTTTGACATATGGGGAATTGACTTCATGGGACCCTTCCCCTCTTCAAGCCCCTACAAGTACATCCTCGTGGCGGTCGACTATGTTTCAAAGTAGGTCGAGGCCATAGCCACAAGAACCAATGATGCACGAGTGGTGGCAAAATTCATGAAGACCAACATCTTTCCTCGCTTTGGTGTTCCCCGAGCCCTTATTAGTGATGGCGGATCTCACTTCATTGAGCGGAGCTTCGAGGCACTTTTGACCAAGTATGGGGTATCTCACAAGGTGGCAACTCCTTACCATCCCCAAACAAGTGGTCAAGTTGAGATCTCTAACCGGCAAATTAAAAGCATCTTGGAGAAGACGGTTTCTCGCTCAAGGAAGGATTGGGCTTCCAAGTTGGATGATGCACTTTGGGCATACCACACCGCCTACAAGACGCCACTCCGCACTACTCCTTACAATCTTGTGTATGACAAGTCATGTCACTTGCCCATCGAGCACGAACATAAAGCTCTATGGGCTCTCAAGGAGCTCAACATGGACTTCGACGCGGCCGGAGCAAAGCAATTCATGAACTTGCAAGAACTAGAAGAGTTATGGCTAAAAGCTTATGAGAATGCCAAGATCTATAAAGAGAGAACCAAGAAGTGGCACGACAAGAAGCTTGTCCCGAAGACCTTAAAAGACGGTGATCAAGTACCCCTTTTCAACCCTAGACTTCGACTTTTCCCGGAAAACTACGCACCCGATGGAGTGGACCATTCGTGGTTCACCACATCTACCCACATGGGGCGGTCAACCACATAGACGAGAATGGAGGAATTTTTAAGGTAATGGGCATCGATTGAAGAAGTACTATGCAAGATCCAAACCCGATGAGGAAATCCGAGCCACATGGGCTCTCACATCTTCTGACTAAAGATGAGGTACTCCTCGTCTAGCTAAAGACGTTAAATTAAGCGCTTACGGAGGCAACCCGTTTTTTCTTTTTCTTTTCGTTTTTCACCTTTCTCTTTAGCGTAGATTCTTTTGTTTTCATTAGTTTAGAGTAGCTAGGATTCTTGTCTTGCATCTCTATTAAAGTTTTGTAGGGACCCGAGGCGTCGAAAAGGGACCAAAGGGGTTGGAACACACTATAGCGCAAGGGAATAAAGCCCTGGGGAGGTCGGAGACGACCCAAATCTTGTTGGTACCGACCCCTCAAGCCAAAACGGTAAAAATTCAGAAATTCTGAAAATTGCAAGTAAGTCCCTGCACTTTTAACCCTTTTAACCATACCCCTTCCTCCTTCTTTCTTCCATGCCGCCGACCCATTACCCCTCTCTAATTTCCATTGCCTCCATTGCTCTCAAAGCTTCACAAATCCATCACTACCCCTCTCAAATTATCAAAATCCATCCTTGTGCTACATAATCCCTCAAAATCCCTCAACAAAAAACGGAAATTCGGCCCCTCCCCACAAATCCAATTTTTGAACCACTCGAAGTGCTCGGTTACGACCCTTTTTCTACTTTCATTCTTCTAATTTAACTCGACTTTGGTATGTTCCTCTAAACCTTTACTCTTAAATTCAAGTTTTACTTGATTAATTTTGAAGGGTTAGTTGAAAATCTAGGTTTTGGGTGTTCTTTAGTTTGAATATGGAATTTTGGGTTGTTTGTATGCTTTAGTGGTTAAATCTACATGATATTATGATAAATTGTGGTTTGTGGGTGGATTTCTTTCTTGATATTTGGTTATTTGGTCGATTTTGGGCACATATGATTTTTCTAGGATTTTTGGTAGCCATTCTAAGGTAATTGTGCTGAAATTTCGAACAAGGTTTATGCCCGAAATGGTCGGTGATGACCCAAAGTGGGTCGGTCCCGACCTAACAGTGTCGTTGCATTTGTGTCTTGACATGTATTAGGGTGATAAAGAGTCTCCAAGGTTCGGTTCCGACCTCGATTGCCTCGTAATCTTGATTGTTGCATGCTTATTGAGCTAATTTATCCATGATTTGAGTAATTTAAGCATGAGATTTCACTCTACTTCCCTGCTTTTCATGATTAAGCATGCTTGGTTGAGTTTTTTTCTAACAAAATTGAAGCATGTGCTTAGAGTAAGTATGGGGTACTTCTTTAGTGGTGATATATGTGGTCTTTGTATGGTTTTTTTCCCTTACAAATTTGGAAATATCTAGGGAGTTTGAATGTTTTGTAGGACAATGGCCTCTTCATCAAGTCATCCTGCCAAGAATCAAAAGAAAAACAAGCTGATGTGATTCCATCTACCGAGTCATGGCCCCATGATTTGGACAAGCAACCAAAGACGATGTTTGAGGTGCTAAGAAGCCGAGACAAGGAGCCATGCCCTATCTTGGGCGCATCACGCGAGCCCTAGCTAAGTCTATACTAGAAAAAATCAAGGAGGAGCTCATGGCTCATAAGTTTCCGATGGCTAATGATGGTGAAGGTTGGAGTGTTCTTGTGACTATTGGTTCGACTAGTGCTAAAACTTGAATTATTTTTGTTAAGGGTTTTTAGTTGAATTTCTTGAAATTTAAGGGTGTTTTATGTAATTAGAGAGAAGTGAGGGTGGCTGAGTTGAGAGAGGCGTGGCATTAGGGTTATAAGTCCCATTTTTGGCCTCCTTTCATCCTTAGATTGGACGAAAAACCTTGTTGCTTACTTTCCTTGCATCTTTCAATTCAAGTTCTTGTTCTTGTTTTCGTTCGTTCAATTCTCATTGTTCAAGTTGTTGGTGAGTAATATCCGACAATCCCAGGCATCCTAGTTTGTTTGAGAGCTTGGTGAGTCATATCCAAGTTATCAAGCATCCATATCCCTTGTTACCTACTTCGAACCATCATCCATCTCGCTGGTTTCTGCACCACCTCATTAAAATCGACATAACATTCAATCCACTCATCCTCTTGCTCTCATATTTTGGGGAGTTCAACTATACTTATAGATCTAAATTCGCGTTTTGGAATCACTCAATTCCGAGTTCGGACAAGGAAGATCCAGCCAGTTAAAGACGGGTCAGTTTGCGAGGTGTTTGTTGTTGGAATTCCTTGGATTCTCGTGGCGATCTCTTTGCACCATCATTCCCTCCATCGATCCGGACATCACAAGAAAAAGGTGGATTATGTGGAGTTTTCTTCCAACGAGCAATGAGACCGATTTTTTGAGATGTGGAACGGAGATGTGCATGATAAAGGGGAGCCAATACTTGGACAAGCAACCAAAGACGATGTTTGAGGTGCTAAGAAGCCGAGACAAGGAGCCATGCCCTATCTTGGGCGCATCACGCGAGCCCTAGCTAAGTCTATACTAGAAAAAATCAAGGAGGAGCTCATGGCTCATAAGTTTCCGATGGCTAATGATGGTGAAGGTTGGAGTGTTCTTGTGACTATTGGTTCGACTAGTGCTAAAACTTCAATTATTTTTGTTAAGGGTTTTTAGTTGAATTTCTTGAAATTTAAGGGTGTTTTATGTAATTAGAGAGAAGTGAGGGTGGCTTAGTTGAGAGAGGCGTGGCATTAGGGTTATAAGTCCCATTTTTGGCCTCCTTTCTTCCTTAGATTGGACGAAAAACCTTGTTGCTTACTTTCCTTGCATCTTTCAATTCAAGTTCTTGTTCTTGTTTTCGTTCGTTCAATTCTCATTGTTCAAGTTGTTGGTGAGTAATATCCGACAATCCCAGGCATCCTAGTTTGTTTGAGAGCTTGGTGAGTCATATCCAAGTTATCAAGCATCCATATCCCTTGTTACCTACTTCGAACCATCATCCATCTCGCTGGTTTCTGCACCACCTCATTAAAATCGACATAACATTCAATCCACTCATCCTCTTGCTCTCATATTTTGAGGAGTTCAACTATACTCATAGATCTAAATTCGCGTTTTGGAATCACTCAATTCCGAGTTCGACATAACAGTCAATGTGCATGCATACCAGAATGCCGACGCCGATATGATTGGTTTCCATGCCGATGTGCTTGAAGCTTTATCTTGGATTGGAGCTCAAAACCCATTCAACATCCTATTGAGGACCATCATGTGGCTCTCACATGCGAGTTTATGTCCGATTTTAGCTTGCATGTGGATGACTCCAACTTCAACAAGTCCGTCGTCAAATTTCAGCTTGACAATAAGTACCATGAGATTGACATCAAAAAGTTCAACAAGCACCTTGGCTTCCATGCACCATCCGGGGTGTACTCAACAAAGGACTTCCCTATCAAGGATTTGTGGCATTACACCACCGGGAGGGAAGAATTCCCCACCAACGCCCTCCCCGGACGGTACATTGCTACCCTTGTCTTCCGGGTCATCTTGCATATCCTCGGTTCAACAATTTGGCCAAGGTACGAGCTCTCACACCCCACAAGCAACAGCTTGCATGTTTAGCCAATATTCTTTTTGAGACACCCAAGCAAATGAATTTGGGGTTTGAGTACGCATCCGCCGTCGTTAGCCACCGTAGCCAACACCACCACAATAGCACTTACTTTGGTTGGCTCGTTGTTAACCGTGCCAAGTCGTTGAAGATCAAACTTTCCGCTTATTCTTCCAAGAGGGTCATTTTTAAGGATGTGAAGAACTACACCAATGCTAAGGTTGTCCACCAAACCGCCGCCGGCTTCATCAACAAGTTCAAAATCGAAGCAAACACGACACATGACGTGTTGCTCACAAAGGAGAATCCTAAGCTCTTTTACCGCCTGAATTGGTATGATGTATGGGCTCCTACACCCTACTCTTTAGTGCCCACTGTTCGAGATGATGAGATGATTAGACGTCAGCCCAGTCGGTACCGGAGAGCTGAGCCTAACCCGCCTCCAAGAGAACATGTCTTTGACTCGGAAGCTCCAAGACGCCAGACCGGGGGGGTCGGGGATGACCCACAGGGGTTCAGTTACGACCCAGCAGAGGGCGATACCCACCATCAACAGCATGGTGCCGACCCTATGGACTTCACGATGGGGTCGCAGACTGACATGATCCCCTATTACTCCCACCCCTATGGCTTTGATGGGTCCGGCGGATCTCACTTTCAAAGGCAAGGCACGTATCATACCGGGTCAAGTTCGGGTGGCAACCCCGACATCTCCCATCTATCCGCTAAGATGGACACCCTCATGCTTCACCAACACCATCTCTATGGGGCGCTTAACCACCACCACAACCAATTTGTCAACCACCAAAATGAGCTTAGAGATTTCCGTATTGAGTATTATGAAGATCAAAAAGAAGATGTTGAGAGGTGGAATGCTCAAGTAGAATACAACAATTGGTTGGCGCAACAACTCTTCCACGCGCCATCACCTCCTCACCCTCCTCAAGAGTGATTCTCCTCCTCTTCCAATGCTTCAAGGTGTCCAAGTTAGTTTCTCTTACCTTTCTCTTTACTTTCTTAATCAATGGGGACATTGATGTTTTAAGTATGGGGTGGTGTGGGGAAATTACTTGTTTGAGTCATGTGTTGGCTTGTGTTTTGTTGATGTTTTCATGTTTCTTGTGTTTATGTCTAGTTTTGCTTGAGTCTTTTTCTTTTTGATTTTAGATGGATGAATGCCCTTTTTCTTAGATGTCCTAGGATGAAAATTGCTTGCATCATCATGTAAATCCTATAGCATGCTTTAAGAATTTCCTAAGCCATGATCTTGCTTTTTGAATTTTGAGCTTATGATGGATATTGAGCATGCATATTTCTAAGTGAAAGGAACCCAACAAAATTGAACCTAAGTGATCAATTCTTTGGCCTATAAAGGAATATATATCTTATTCCTTTCTCTTTCATGTGTGATTACTCTTCCAAATGCAATTTACCACTTGACAATGTCATGGTTATTTTAAACTTGAGACCAATGGAGATGTGTTCATTACTTGATTGAATCAAATGATTTTGAACTTATTTTTATAAGCCTATTATATTCCTTTTCCTACCTATACATGATCCCTCTATTTGTAGCCCCTTGTTTTGAGCTTAAAGCCTATTTCTAGCCCCACAAAAAAATTCCCTAACCATGATAAGCTTGACCTTTTGATCTGGGAATTGGGACTTAGAATGAATTATTAAAGATTGTTGTGGATTGGTTGGGTGAACATAAAGTGATTGTGAAAGGTAGAGAAGGAGTATTGTCTTTGGAAAATTCAAGTACGAATTTTTTTGGGCTCAAAATCGCACAATCCATCTCATCACCGACCCAAAGAAGGTCGGTGCCGACCCCCTCGAAAAAAGAAAAAAAAGGGGTGAATCATGTAATAAGTGCAAGAGTCCAAAACCTTCTAAGTAAGAAAAGAAGAAAGACAATAATGATAGGTGAAAAGGGAAGTGTATTGAAAAGTTTGAAGTATTTGGTGATTGTAAGAAGAAAGAGTGTTGGTTAAGTGTTGTGTAATTTAGGAGTCTTGGTTCTCGGATTAGTTAGCACCACAAGGCCAAAATATTTCCATACCCTTTGAATTAGAGAGCCCCATTACAACCCGGCCGAACTGAGACTTCTTTGAAGTTTTCATTGAGCCCCCCAAGTTCATCTGATGATTTGACTTGTTTTGATTTCTTCGGTGGAAAGTTTTTTTATATAAGTTCCATTGGCTATGAGGTTTTGTGTTTGGAATCTGAGTCGAGTGATTATTGATATACCCTAAACACTTTGAGAGTTGAGTGAGACACATTCCTTGGTGAGGTTGGATTGTGATTGCTTAGAATGTTCATGTGTGCTATGATGTGGTAGTTGTTTGCTCACTATTCTACTTGTGCTTCTTTCTCCTTAAAGGTGATTCTTGAGTATTGTTATTTGGTATTGATGCATGCTAAGTGATTGCTTGAGGACAAGCAAGTCTAAGTATGAGATATTTTGATGTGACACTTTTTAGTTGGTTTTTGTGGGTAGTTTTCTAGTTAGGTTGAGTCTTTTCTAGGTCTATTGTGTTGTTTTGCATATAATTCCGACCCTCTCTAGAGAGTTGGAGTCGTTTGTGCTTGTTTGTTGTTTTTGTAGGTGTTTGAAGCGTTGAGGAGGAGATATCCCGGTTTTTCAAAGCTTTCTAAGAGGTTGCGTTAGAGTTGTCTTATGGTGGTGTTTGCTAGAAGGGCGAGAGTCGTTGTCTTTGGAGATTTGATTAGTTTCATAATGAAGTTTGCAAGATGAAGATGCCTTAGAAGGAGCTAAAGGAAGTCTAAGAAGACCAAGGACATTTAAAGAAGAAACATTGAAGAAGAACCAAGCCTTGGGGCAAGTTTCGAGCAAAGAAATGAAGAGATCAAGTGCTGGCTGAGGTCGATGACGACCCACTTTGGGTCGGTATCGAGCGCCTCCATGCCTAGCAGAAATAAGCTTGCGCCTTAAGTTAGGTTTTAGTAAATGTTTTATTTATGGGTCTTTTTAAAGATAAAATTTAGTTTCCATATAAGAACATTCCCACTACTATATAAGGTCTTTTAGGGTTACTTTTCTAGGGGGGCCGTTTTTTTGGAGAGCACGAGATAGAATGGACGAGTTTGCAAGTTTTTTTTAGGGTTGACTCTTATTCTAAGCTCTTGGACAATTTAAGAGAGCCTTGGAAGTTTGCTTGAAGTTTTTAAGTTGTCTTTTCAATTGAAGTTTGTTTTTTTAATCATGTCTTCTCTTTTATCTTTGATTGTTCATTGCATGATGAATCGTGAGTAGTCTATTTTTCTAGGGTTGGGGTGAAACCCGACATGTTGTGCATGATTAAAGCGTGAATCTTTGATTAAAACCATCCCTTTTAATCTCTAGCCTTTATCCTTCTTGTTTGTCCTTCACTTCTTTATGAAAGTTTAGGCATGTTCATATTCATGATTAAGTTGATAGATTAAATTGTGAATTTGGATGATATTTGGGTTGAAGCGAAAGTTAAAACCTTAAGATAACAAGTAGGATTGCAAGTTTCGATCTTTACGAAAGTTGAGATATGTGTTTGTTTATTTATGGCGAAAGTCATTCATAAGATTATTGTTGGTTGATCTTTAATTCATGTTTACATGCATAGCTTTGTTGTGGTGAATCCTTTGCTCCATATCTCTTGTATATTGTTTTATCGAAGGTTTTTGTTACCCGGATAGGTCGTGACCGACCCCCTGTCCTAGTGTTTCCTGCATTTTGTGTCGTGAAGTAGGTCGGTGAAGACCAGGTTAGGGTCGGTGTCCAGCCTCTGTTGCGTGTGTTTTGTTTTGTTTTGCTTTGTTCTTATTAGGATTGATTGCTAGACTTAGATTCTTCTAATTCCTGTGGACGAACCTGACCTCCCTATACTCAGCGAGGTCTTGATCTATAAATTTATTTGCTTGTTAGGATCAAGGTACAAACCCTTTCAACAACTTGTATAACCATGTGAGCTCAACAAGGGAGGTAGTGCTTCTATCTTCCATGGTATGACATTTTTCAGGACAAACACATCCTTCTTGGCCTCCATAAGCAAAGGAATGTAATCACCGCTTGGAGTGAATAAAACAGATTCATCCTCCTCATGGAGCAAGAAGGGCAAACATAAAGGAATCATAAGCAAGGCATCTAGCCATGGTGTAGCCAACGAGTTCATGGAGCTAAGAGTGATGGTAGGGCGACGCTTGATTTTAGGAGACGATTCCACAACTTCCTCCTCTTCTTGCAATATGTGCATCAGTTGTATTGGACACTTGATGGTGATGAGTTGTTCCAATTCATGGAAAGGAGTTTCTCTTTTTGGTTATTTTGTGTCACTCATCACTCTTTGTTGGAAGAAAGTCTCCTCCCCTTCAAAAGGGTTCATCCTCAAACCTTGATCTTGAACATCCTCAACATAATCATTAGAAAAAGAAGGAACAAGGTTAGAAACGCTGAATACCTCATGGTCGCCACCTCCCTTGAAAGTGTGAACAACCTCTTCTCGTGTCTTCTTGTACTGAATTGAAGGTACCCTAAGAGTCATGGAAGAAGGTTGCCATGCCTAAGAAGTGGTAGAACTTTGGCGCCGTTGAGCAAGGTGCTTGTAGATGTGGTTGGTGTAATGAAGCACTTGCTCAACATCGGTACCCCTACTAAAGTGTTGCATATTCACAACATTTTTTAGTTCCAAATTTAACCCATTGACAAATTTAGAAATCACATACCCATCAGGAAATTGCATGCCGGAACGAAAAATGAGCATACGCAGCTCGTTGTAGAACTCGTCAAGAGACCGGTTTCCTTGGCGCACTTGCTCCAACTTTGCATGGATGCTGATGTGACTATGTTAAGGCCATCACATCGTGAAATAATGATGCGTGCGTGTCTGGTTAGAAGGCCACGACTTGTGTGGTTCATTGCTTGGATTGTGAGAGTGTTTATGACATTTGGAGATTTTGGGTCTATTTTGTTATTTGTTAAAACTTTTCCTAAGGCAAATGTTAGTTTTGCCCTTAGGTCTTTCTTTTTAAGCCACTAGGGCTCTAGTTTTCTAGTAGACAAGAATTGATGAACACATCCCATTCTTTTGTCTCCTCTTAATCACGTTTTTCCTTTGTTTTTTTGTAAATTTTCAGTTTAGATCTTGTGGATCGTGAGTCATATCGATCCAAGCCTGGTGTTTTGATCTAGGTGAGTCACATCCTAGCCCGAGCCTCCTAGTTCAAGTTAGATTCAAGGTGAGTCATATCCTTGAGTATTGCTTGTCCATATACAATCCTCAATTCACCATCACCATCAACTTTCCCATCACTTTTAATCCTCAACATCACCATCTCCTCCTCCATCAAACTCGGATCCATTATCCCCTTCAAAAACACCATCAACACAAGTCGAAATCTCTTCTCGGTGGATTCCGCAACACCTCAGTAAAACTGGAATGACTTTCGATCCACAAAATATTTTGATCTCAAATTTTTAGGTATTAAATAATACTCGTAGATCTAACTCTGGGATTTGCAATCACCCAATTTCGAGTCCGGACGAGGGAGATCTGCCCTCGTGAATCCAAAATAGAATTTCCTCCATCAAGATTGCTCGGGTCTTCCTCGGATTGCCTTGCACTGCTTACAACATCAAGATCTTTCATCATGTGGTATCAGAGCCATGCAAGGTACTCCTTATTTTCACCTTTGATTGAGAAATA
Organism: Fallopia convolvulus; assembly: GCA_964016875.1. Lineage (NCBI taxonomy): Eukaryota > Viridiplantae > Streptophyta > Magnoliopsida > Caryophyllales > Polygonaceae > Fallopia > Fallopia convolvulus. Next base: position 31,452,085 of record OZ024719.1, read on the forward strand.
TAGGGTTGCAAGTGCTCTTAGAAGCCACCCTTGATTGCCTTTGTCGATTTGCTTGCATTGCCTTAGATTGGGGTTATTTGCCTTGTGTTGTCTTGTGTTGTTGTGTGGCTGAGTTATATGAACGTGTAACTCTGTTTTCAGCCAATAAATTTCGTCCCTAGGTTGAAGAAGATAGCCCGTTGGTTTTCCAATTCAATTCTCAAACCGAAAAGCCTCAAAACCCCATTGAAACAACCTTTCATTTTTGGTGCATTAAAGGGTGTCTTGTGTGCTTTGTGTCCAAATCCGAACCAGCCGCAAAACATCCACGTCCCCTCCCATTTTCCATACACATGTCTTGCATTTGAACTTGTTTAGGCTTGGTTTAAGATACGGGAACGACAATAAGTTGTTAACCTTCGAATAGAAATTGCTTGTTGCTTGTAGTGTGAATTGTGGTTGTTTGTTACTTTCTTTTTTAAAAAAAATCAGAAAAACCTTGTCGGCAGCGTAAAGCTAATAAGGGGCTAGGTATAGAAAAAGAAACGAGGCTAGAAAAACCTTGTCGACGGCATAAAGCTAATAAGGGGTCGGGCACGGAAAGAGTAGTCCAACTGTGGAGCCCAGCAATGGCCTAAATATTTGCATAAATTATTGTTGTGTAAAACACTTGGTGCCTAGTATCTTCTTTTCCTATAAGTCCTTGTTGAGTTCGGTGCTTGTGTGTGCATTTGATTGTTCTTTGCCTAGCCATACCTAACTCCTAGCCTTGACCTTGCACTTGCATTCCTTTGCTCTTTCTTGGTTGATTTAGGAGGAACTTGTGTTTTGGCATTACTTGTGATTTGTGGGATAATCTTGTTTGTTGAGTGTGTGCAAGATGTCAAGAACAAGTACATATTATGAGGAGTTCCATTTTAAAAGGTCTTATATTCCATATTTTGACGGCGGATCCGATGCCAATGCTTGCTTAGCTTTGGTCTCCAAGCTCGATCATTTTTTTGACTATTATGGCGGCTATCTTGAAGATATGAAAGTTACTTATGCCACTAAACGCTTAATCCATGGGGCTCGTACTTGTTGGTATGATCACAAGGAGAGAAGGAGGCGTAAAGGATACCATCCCATTAGTACGTGGCAAGATCTCAAACAAGCTCTCATGGAGAGTTATGTACCACAAGTGTATGTTGAGGCTTATCCTTTTTACCCTTCATATTCTACTTGCCACACTAACGTTGTAGGACATGGAGCATGGGATTTTCATCATCAAGCTTGGGATTTTCATCATCAAGACCAAGCTTCCATGAGGGGCGCCAATGAGCCTTGGTATCCAACACCTAGAGGACAAGCCACATTTGAAGAACCACCTTATTGTCCTTCAATGAGTGTGGAGCCACAAAAAGTCCAAGAGAGGGGTAAAGAGCATTCATCTTGCTTGGTTCCATCACATCAAGCTTTGAACCTTCACCTAAGGTGGATGTTTCAAAACCAATCGAGGAGCCTCTCATCCAAGAAGTTGTGGTTAACCTTACCTCCAAATTCGTGGACGAATGAACTCATCCCGAATGAACTCATTCGGGATGGTAGGGAGCATGTCCGAGCCAAGGCAGGGTCACATCATCTTCCCTCCCTTAGATTCAAAGTGTCCTCACTTTGATGTGGTGTGGAATAGGGAAGAAGATGTCAGACTTATGAAATTCTTGCCATCGACATAGGTCTTCTCGTAGAGCAAAATAAAAGGTGTCGACACAAGGGAAGGATTGAGTTCGGCAAACAAGTTGATAAGATTAGACATTGAAACTAAAGATCCATTTTATTACTTAGGCAAACAAGTTGTACAGAAGAGAACTCCACAGAAAAATTCAAATGTGGGAAGGAGGGGTGAGTGAAGCACGAGATGAAGAAGAGAAGAAGAAAGGAAGGAATTGAGATTCACTAACACCATCTCTATAGATGGTGTCGTGAATTGACCTTCTTCTTCACGCAAATCAAGCAAAATGTTGAGTCGGTGTTAGGAACTCATGTTCATTAACACTGGAAAAACATCCTCAGTTTTAATAATGACAAACACCATGTGAACTAGCGCCAATTGCCAAGTATTTCAGTATAATAGGTTGCGCGTCGCAAAGAAAAACGTAGAACAACAAGTTCCCAACCCATGGGAACTAATGCAACGACGAAAAAGAAGCGACCAACCTCAGAAGTGAACAAGAGTTCTCTTGAGATGGGAACTTAGTGAACCAAAGTTCCCACACGATGGGAATAGGATGAAAAGAACAGGAATTCCACACAGTCAAGAAGAGTTCCCAAGAAAAGGGAACCGAGAAGACGAAAGTTTTCTTTGGATGGGAATTGGTGCATGCGGGGAAAGAGACATCTCAGCGCATTTTTAGTGATCCTGTCTGGATCGAACAAAAGGGCATCTCAGACTTTAAGAGCTGCAGCAGACCACCGAACGGTGCGATGAGAATTGTATAAGAAATGCTATATTATTACTATCCTCGTTATAATTTATTAAACTTATTTTGTTGCTACATGTGGTGTTTACTATTTAGTGCATATTGGAATTGGTAGAGTTTCATGTAAAAACATGAGACTCGCGATGGAACCTCGGCAAAATGATGGTACGATTCGTTGAAGGCCGTGTCATTAGGATTGGGTTCTGTTGGAGAAATGGTGGTTACTTATCTTGTATATTATCGTATAATGTTTGGTTTTGTTAAGAAAAGGGTAGTATGATGTCAATAAAATGTTCACAAGTGGTGTTGTAGTTTATGTCAATTGGGAGTTCATGCATGGTTTCCATATCTCGGTTTTATAAATATAGGTTGAATGTTTTCTTTGTGTTTTCTCCTCGTGCCTGAGTTGTAAGATCCGAATGAACTCATTGTCAGGTTAGCTTAGGTGGACCCATGTGTGGTCTACTACCGATTATTTCCCTTGTGTAAAGACGGGGTCTTACAAATTAGTATCAGAGCCAGGTTAACAACAAGGGCACATGGAACTGACAAAGAAGTGTGCTCGAGGTCCAACTTAAAATAAAAAACTGGCCAGTAATTTTAATGTTTTCTAATGGGTAGTCATTTTGCATCTATGTCGGTATATGACACGCAATGACTTCGCCACCATCAACCGAGGATCTCATGTAAAATAGTAAGTTAAGTTGCTAACATTAGATAAAAGTAGATTCTAATTGTAAGATTTTTTTTTTGGGATAGCTCCACAGACTATAGTTGAAGCAGACAAAGATGAAAAAAGAGGAATCATGGTCAAGACCATGGTAGGGCCAAGTTGAGTTAAAAGAGGGACTCATGTTGTTGGAGAACCACAAAATGTTCTTTTCCAGAAGAGTAATATGTTGGTGGTATGTTTTCTCATGAATATTTGGTATTGGTCTAGTAGTGATCAAGTGAATGAACCCAGTGTAAAAGGGTAAAAGAAGTGGTTAAAACATGAGGGGTAAGGTAATTCTAGAGCGTATTCTTCTTAAGCACTTAAGATTCCAAACTAATGGTGGTCATATTTAAGTTAAGAATGAGGATTGAAGATGAATGATGTTCGACTTGACAGAACTAGAGCATTGTTGTAGGAAATGAACTGAGGATGCAGAGTGGAGAATATGAAGAGAAGTAGTTAAACGTTTTTGAAGTTGATCATAAGAAGAGTATGAGATAGGATTAGGTCAAAGACTTGACAAGGCTGAGTTATACAATGATTGCATACATGGACAACATGATTGAGATAATGTGAGTGTCAACTTTGATATCATATGCTGCAAAGTCGTTTAAGGAAAAATAGGAGGGGAAGGAGATACTATGTTCTAGGGCATGAACTAGCATTGGAAACATCTTTGTCAAAGTGGTTAACTAAGAAGTTGAGACAACTTTATAGATATGTCAATAAAGGAATGACATTGTGTGTGCTAATGTGGGGAGTGGAAGATGTAAAACTCGAGGATAAAGATGTTTTTATTGGACGAAGAGTTTATGGACTAGTAGTGGCGCCATAGTTCGAAGTACCACTAGATATTGTCGCTTTATTCGAGCCATCTAGGTGGGATTTCTTCTAAATTTGAGGGGCACGGGAGTTGTGCCTAATCAGAATATTGTTGCATAGCATCTGGGTTAATTTGGGGAATTGTAGAGGCAACCGAGATCGAGGGTAGTTGACTGTATGTCAGAGAAGTAGAGTCAAAGGAGCTAGTCTAGTAATGAGTGTGGAAAAGACTGCCAAATTGTGCAATGATGGATATGTGGGGTACTAGTAATCTGTCTTTCAAGAGGACAAGGAAAGACTACACATCTTGAATTTACTTGATGTTTGTAAGTTGCGAGCGTTATTCTGGGATTAGCTTTCAAGATCACCACCTTAGTGTGGCGTATATTATAATAGTGAATTGGAGTTGGGGAGGAGATCAATATAGAAAGTGCTGAGAGAGAGAGAGAGAGAGAGAGAGAGAGAGAGAGAGAGAGAGAGAGAGAGAGAGAGAGAGAGAGAGAGAGAGAGATTCCTATGATGGTTTTTTTAGCAAGACATGAGCAGTATGAAGGTGTAGTGATGACATTTGGATTAATTAATGCCCTTATAGTGTTTTTGGAGTGATGAATTGAGTGTTCATTGACTACTTGGTCAGGTTCGTGGTGGTTTTTATTGATGACATTCTGATTTACTCTTAGAATAAAAAGGAGCAAGTGGAGTATCTCAGACTACTATAAGGAGTATTGAGACAACAAGGATTGTTCGCAAGTGATACAAGTAGGATTTCTGATAATCAAAAATTACTTTGCTAGGACATGTCATGTCCGCAGAAGGAATTAAAGCGGACCCCTTGATGATTGAAGTTAAGTTGCCAAAAAAGGGAAATAATATAGTGATGTCTCAAGGGTAGAGCTCCATTGTGTGCTAATGCAAAGGGATAAAGTTAGTGTTTATGTTTCTAGATAGTCAAAACAGACTGATTTGAATTGATTAAAGCATGATCTGGAATTAGTAGTAGTGGTTCATGCTTAGAAGATTGATGCCATTGTTAGTACGGAAATACATGCAAGGTGATGATAGATTATAAAAGTTATAAGTATATCTTTACACAATATGAACTGAGTATGAGACAACAAAGATGGCTTGAGTTGTAGAGGATTATAATTTAGAGATCTGTATCATCCTAGAAAAAAGGATGTAATCGTTTATGCTCTTAGTAGGAAGACATTTCAAGAATGTATTTTAGTTTATGTTATTGTATAATCAGAGTTATAGAAAGAACTGATGAGGTATGGGATTAAGGTGCATATTCAATGATACTAAAGTAGACTGAGTTTTATAGAAGTGTCAGTCAGCTTTACTAGAGAAAATAAGACAGAAGTAGGAGGTATGCCTAATATGCTTGATTTTAGATAGAGGTTGAGTTGTGGAGATATATTTGATTTTTCATAATGGGCTTATGGTACTTTGAGATTTAATGGTTGAATTTGTGTGCCTTGAGAGGATGAATTAATTCATAAGATTTTGTAGAAAACATATGTTACACTATCCTCAATCAATCCTAGAGCAAGTATGATGTGCATGGATTTGATATTACATTATTGGTGGAACAACATGAAGGCGGAATGTAATTAGAAGCATGGCTAAGTGTTAAGTTGTTAGTAGGTGAAGGTTAAGCCCAAAGGTCAGGTAAAGAGTTATGATTATTTTCCATTCCATAATGAAAGTGGGAAAATATCTCCACGACTTTTTGTCATTGGGCTAAAGAAAAGCAGAGTCTAAGATGTTGTTTGGGTTGTTGTGGATAGACGGACTGGGATTGTTTGTTTCTTGACAGTCAAAGGGATTATAAAGTTGTTGGAGGTACCTAAAATGAATGATTTGTGATGTGATGAATATTTTATATCCAATGTTGGCAACATTGGAATGAGGCAATGGAAATGAGTTTGCATTTGAGGTCAACATATCATCCAGAAATACATTGTTAGACTATAAGGAGATTCAGATTATAAAGGATATATTGAGATCTTGTTGTTGGATTGGTGATGTAATTGGTCTGATTACATGGAAACTGGGAGAGCTTGCTTACCATACTTGTTGGTAATCCTTGATACAGATGGCACCATATATGGTTTTGTAGGGCCACAAGTTTAGAATATCATTGTAGTGGAATGACCTATGTGATTTGGTAGAGGAAGTGTTTAAGAATTGAAAGCACATGATACTTGCACAAAACTCTTAGCAATCTTATGTAGATAAGAGGGGACGACCATTAAAAGGAGAGACATGAGCACATGTGTAGTAAAAAGGGATTGCCTACTCATGATGGTAAAAGGTTTGGGGTGAAAGGGGAGTTGAGTCCTCAGTACATTGGGCCATTTGAGATTCTCGAAAAGGTAAGTGAGGGGGAGGGCTACAAGCTAGTATAGCCACTGTTGAGTCGGTGTTAGGAACTCACGTTCACTAACACTAGAACAACGCCCTCAGTTGTGATAATGACAAACACCATGGGAACTAACACCAACTGCCAAATATTTCAGCTTAACAGGTTGCACGTCGTAAAAGTATGGGTCAACGAATTCCCACTTCATGGGAACAAATGCAACGACAAAAAAGAGAACGACCAACCAACAAATGAGAACAGGTTGCATGTCGCAAAGTAAAGCACACAGAAACAAGTTCCCACTCTATGGGAACTAATGCAACGACGAAAAAGGAAGCGACCAACCTTGCATGTCGCAAAGTAAAGCACACAGAAACAAGTTAGCACTCCAAGGGAAGGAATGCAACGACGAAAAAGGAAGCGACCAACCTGAGAAGAGAATAGAGTTCCCACACGGTGGGAATTGAACATGAGGAACAAGAATCCCACACATGTTCAGAAGAGTTCCGATGAGAAGGGAACCGAGAAGAAGAGAATTCCCTTTGGATGGGAATAGGTGCATGCATGAGAGCGACATCTCAGCGTATTTTCAAGGATCCTGTTTGTTCCGGACATAGAGGCGTCTCAGACCATCAAAGCCTCAGCATAGAGACGACGACCATCCAACAGTCCGAATTGATTCAAGAGTTGACAATTCAAATTCAAATCAAAGTCACATGTCAACCTTAAGGAATCATAATTGGAGAGCAAGGAAAAAAGGGTATTTAGGACAAATACCTCAAGTGGATAAGGGTTTCTTATCACGACAATTTAAACCCTTCAACAGTCAACTTGTTGCTCACATTTCACATTCGTCAAATCCAAACACTAAGAGAAAAGAGCTGAAAGAGCCAGTCAACTGAAGATCGTAATATTGGTGAAAAATCGCCGACACCGATCTAATCTCGACGACGGTGAAGAGAGAAAGAGTTCCTAGGTCTAGGGTAAGTCTTGTAAAGAGACGCAGAGAGAGAGGTTCGAGTTTCAATTTGACTTTGATTGTGAGCGTTCACGGGGTTAGGGTCGAGACAAAACATTAGTTTTTCCAAGGGAAAGATTCCTAGTAGGAACAGAGAAGTTTGTACTCTGCCTTGTAACCTGAAGGGAACTAAGCAATAAAGAAAAGGTAACTCATTCGAAAATCCTCCGAGAGGGAGGTAGAGGTTTACTGACGCGATTAGTTGATCGTTGTGGGGTTCCACTATAAGGGAACTGTCTCTAGTATTTTTTATTTACCTGCATACATGTTTTATTCCGTTGCGTGTGGCAACTATTCGATACAATTCCCACAACTAATTTTGACTAACTTATGATCCAATAATTGGTATCAGAGCAGGTGCTCTAGATCTTGGTTAGTCTTTGCAGGTATTTGGAAAATGGCTTAGGAACTCACGAAGATCAGACATTGGAACAACAAGCCTCTCAAACTCATAACTTGACGCTTCGAAAACTGGCAAATCAAGATGAGAGACTGGATGAGGAGTCATGACTACAAAGCATGGTGTGTCATAGAGTGTGGAAACTTTGAGGTCAACGCAAGTATTTGGGATGACCTATCCATTGGGGTCCCACCGAATGGCAATGCATGGAGGCCAACTACAAGGCCAAGATGTACCTCAACACGCAATGTGTGAGCTAGACAGTAATAGAGTGGCTAACTTGGAGACATCCAATGAAATATGGGAAGCCATTCAACAAATGCACGTCGGAAGTTCCGATCTGAGGGAAGATCGCTGATAACATGCATTTTAGAGAATATTAGGACATGCATTTAGGACTTTAGTTTATATGTTTTCATGCATTAGTCTTGTGTTTTCTAGTACTTTTAGTTTAGTTTCCGTTATAGATGTCTACACGCGCATTTGTATACTTTTCAGGTACTTTAGAGAAGTTCGAGCTTCATTGGAACGCATTTGGATACTTGGAGGAATCAAGACTTCAGTCTAGGAGGTAACGGGACCAAAAAAGAATGATTCAAGAGCCGAAAAGGCGGAATCACATGATCAATGCCAAGGTCGTGCACCCATGGAGCACGATCGTGCAGGCCGTGTCGATAATTCATCGGATCGTGCGCCTCATTTCAGACAATGGAAACAACCATACGTTTCCAAGCACACGACTGTGCGCTACCAAGGCTAGGATTGTGCGTCGCAATGGCCAAGCTCGTGCGCTGGCATGGCTCATGCGGCACCACCGGCATGGATCGTGCGTTGTGGTGCATGATCGTCCGTTCTCCTCATGCATCCGGCGTAGCTCGTTCAGTCTGAAGGAATGGATCATGCGTTGTGGCGCACGATCGTGCGTCCCTCCAAAACACGTCAACGGTCATGCCCGACGAAGGCAAGGCCTGTGCGCATGGGTCGTGCGTTGCTAAGGATCGTGCGCTTTGGCGCACAACGCGCGCCGTCTCTCGTGTGTCTTTGTTAGGTCTGGTTTTTGGGCCGCTTCTTCCACCCTATCCTTAGTATAAATACTTTACTTTTTTTTCTAGATGGGGGTTCGACTTGTTAACCTAGTTTTAATCCTTGAGAGACGAGTTTAGAGAGATTTTGGAGAATTTGAAGACGTTTATTGAATTGAGTTTGGATTTGCTGGATTTGAATCAAGTTTGTTTGTTTCTTGAAGTTTGTTTGTTTGATTCAATTCTAGATGCTCTATGCCTTAGTAACTTTTGTGAATGGGAACTTCCCAAAGTTTGAGACTGAAAGGTAAAAACTTTGATAAGTAGTCAGACAGGGGATTGAGACTAAAAGGTACTTTTTCCTGTTGGAACCCTAGGATTTGAACCTGAGTTTTCTTTATTATGAAAGCATTTTGAATTCTCTTGTGAAATAACAATTATCATAGAAATCTTAAGGTTAGGTCGAGTTAGCAAGTCGCGAAAGCGGATGTTTATTCAATTTAATCTTAAATTCTAAGTGCTTAATGGTCTAGATTTTAATTTGCAAGTCACGAAAGTGGATGTTTAATTGAGTCTAGATACGTCTGTTAACATTTGAAAGAATTTAGCGGATATATTAGACAATTGCCTTCAAACAAAGTCATAATTAAGGTTGTGCAATCATCTTTTATAGTCTACCGAAGCATTATTTTGCTGATCATTGATCTTAGAAGCTTTCCTCTCATTGATTTGCCCATAATTACTTGTTTGTTTGTTTTAATTAGTTTCATAGCTAAAATCAAAATTCAATCTTTTCTTAATTTACGGCTTAGTCTACTGATTTGATTACAATTAATACTGCATAGTCCCAGAGTTCGACACCTTGGTATTACAACCGATCTCGTACACTTGCGGGGTAGGATTTTGCCTATCAAGTTTTTGGCGCCGTTGCCGGGGACAATAGTTAGTATTGGTTGTTTCTCACGACCGGTAGATTAGGTCTGTTTTTCTTTTTAATTTTGTTTCTTTTGTTTGTGTTTTCAGATTGTTCTCTAGTTCATGCGAAGAGCCCTGAACGCTCAACCACTCAACAACTTGGATCCTGAAATTGAGTGTACTTTCCGTAGAAGACTAAGAGAGCAACGTGCAAACCAAACTATGGGTGATCAAGAAGAAGATACTCAAGCTTTGCATAGAGCATATGTTGCTGATCTAGAAACCCAAATAGCGGCTGCCAACAATCGATTGGCTGTGTTGGAACAAAACCAAGCAGTCCAAGAAGAAGAACAACACCCACAAACTCTTGCTGAATATGTGAGGCCTGCTCAACATGGGCCTATTTCTGGTGTTGTCTATCCTGAGGTGCAAGCTCGTTACATTGAATTGAAGCCCTCCTTGATCAACATGGTCCAACAAAATCAATTTGGAGGTCTTCCATCTGAAAATCCTCATCAACACCTCATTACCTTTATTGACCTCATGGAAACTATTAAAATCCATGATGTCCCAGATGACGCACTCAGGATGAGAGCCTTCTCATTCTCTTTAAGGGACAAGGCCAATACATGGTTCAAGACTCTTTCTCAGAACTCCATCAGAACATGGGATGAGTTAGCCTCAGCCTTCTTGAACAAATACTTCCAACCTAAGAAGACTTTTGAGATGAGGCAGCAGATCAGTAATTTCAGGATGAAAGATGGAGAGTCTTACTTTGAAGCTTGGGAGAGATTCAAGGAGCTTCTTGTGTTTTGCACTCATCATGGGCAATCTAAGGTGGCGCTTCTTGATATTTTCTACAATGCAATTGATGGTGCAACTCGTCTACTAATTGACGCCTCATTTGGAGGTGGCCTGTCTAATCTGCAAACAGACGATGCATGGGATTTGATTGAAAGAACTGCATTGCACTTCCACAACTATTCTAATGCACGTTCCACTTCTAGTGCTAAGAAAGTCTCTGGGATGTATGAAGTTGATTCCAATACTCAATTGAGGGCTCAGGTTGATTTTATTACTCAGAAGGTAAAGCAGTTGGAAACAGCTGCAGTAGTTGGAAAGCCCATTGGTCCTACATCATCAAGCTCAATGGTAAATTGTCAGTTTTGTGGAGCACGTGATCACACAATATCAGCTTGTCATATGTATGCTTCTGAACGTGAGCCATAGGTAGGAGAAGTCAACTACATGAATAACTACAATCGGGATGTAAGGAATGACCCATACTCCAATACTTACAACCCCGATTGGAGGAATCACCCAAACTTCTCCTATGGAAATAGTCAAGCACAACAAAGACAACCACCTGGGTTTCAACCAAAAGCTCCTCAACCACAAATTGCTCCTCCTGTGCCACAACCTCAACAATCAACTATGGAGCTTCTACTTGAGCAACTTGTGGCGGGTCAAAAGGCAAGCTAGTCCTTTCAACAAGAGGTGATCTCACATCTACAAGAGATGAAAAAGCAGCAGAAGTTGTTTGAGCAACAATTGGCTCAACAAGCCTTGAATGCTCCAAGACCGAGTGGTCAATTGCTTGGTCAACCTGAAGCTAACCCGAAAGGCCAAGTGAATGCTATATCTCTAAGAAGTGGAAGAGTGCTTGAGACTCCACCAATGACTCAGAAGGTGAAGGAGAATGAGCCACAAAAGAAAGAGGTTCTTGAAAAGCCAAAAGAAGATGAGAAGGAGCCTCCATATGTTCCTCCACCACCATACAAGCCACCTCTACCATTCCCTCAAAGAAGAGATGAAGCCCAATTGGATCCACAATTTAGAAATTTGTGGATATGTTGAAAAAGCTCTGCATCAACATTCCTTTCACGGACGCCTTGAAGGAAATGCCCTCTTATGTAAAGTTCTTGAAAGAGATCCTATCCAACAAGAGGAAGATTGATGAATGCCAATCCGTGTCTTTAAGCAAGGAGTGTAGTGCTCTCATCCAAAACAAGCTCCCTCCAAAACTTGAAGATCCACGTAACTTTTCTGTCCCTGTTGTCTTTGGAAATACTACTTATGATGCTTTATGTAATCTTGGAGGTAGTGTTAGTATTATTCCCTTATCCATCTGCAATGAATTGGGTTTGGGAAAGCCTATACCTATAGGGATGACACTTTATATGGAGAATAGACATCGGTTCGCCCCATAGGAATCATTGAGGATGTACCTATTCGTATAGGTAAGTTTTTTATTCCTGTGGATTTTATTGTATTAGATATTGATGCTGATATGCCTGTCCTAGTCATCTTGGGAAGACCCTTTCTAGCTACTGCAGGTACCATTATTGATGTTAAGCATGGGGCCCATCCTTCACAATAGGTGATGAGAAAATTGAATTTAGTTTTTCAAAAGCTATTAAACAACCTTCTTGTGAGGATGATGATTGCAGGATAGATGTCATAGACAGGGAAGTTGATGGATCATTGATGTCTGTGGTCTCTAAGGACCGATTGGAGCTTAGTGTACCCGCTATTGAGGACCAGGTGGAGAAAAGAGAGCTACTAGCGGATGTTGCTCAACCTTCTCAACAAGTTGTAGAGGTTACAAGTCCTATAGTTGGTGATGGTGCTAAGAAGATAAAGGGTAGAGTTCCAAAGAAAAAGAAGAAGGACCGAGCAAAAATTGAGGTCAAGACTGGAGACAGAGTGATACTTTTTCATGAAAGATCCAACATGTTTCCAGGCAATAAAGGAACAAGATGGTTTGGGCCATACATAGTGACTCGAGTTTTACATGGAGGTGGAGTTGAGCTTTGACATAAAAAATCGGGAAAATTCAAAATACAACGGCATAGACTGAAGCTTGTAGTTGATCCTAATCCGGTTAGGGTGGGTACCAAAGACCCTCCTGACCCGAGTGCTTAAAAGAAGATGGAAGGTCAAGCTAATGACCTTAAACAAGCGCTGGTTGGGAGGCAACCCAAGGTTAGGGTCTTCTTCTATTTCTTTTATTTTTCTACATTGGGGACAATGTAGATTTTAAGTTTGGGGGAGGAAAACGTGTTTCATGTTAGTTAGATTGCATATAGTTTCATGCTAGGTTGCATTTTCATGTTTAAATTTCTGCATTTGTCTTTGCATAAAAGAAAAAAAATTCTGAAAAATGTCAAAAAAAAAAAAAAAATCATGCATTTTAGGTGTTCTTGAATCCCTTTAAATGGAAAACCCCTTGTCCTTAATTATTCTTTATACAACTCTAAACCACAAGACATGCTTGAATATTGAAACCTCTATATATTAGCATGATTGTAGATTTGTATGTTTTACATGTAACTGAATGAGCACATGTTATATTTTGATATTTGAGATTATGCTGAAGTTCTAGACATGTTTCACCTTGTGAGATCATATTTTTTAGCCTTTCTAGGACTAATTGTCCTCTCTATTATTTCTTGAGTGTCTCACTATGACTTGCTAACTCTAGAACTTGCGTTAAATATCTATTTTGAGGCTGCTTACATGAGTCTTGCATATGACATTAAAGTGATAGAGGCATTATTTTCATTACCCCATATTTTCCCTATCCACCCTGCATATTAATCCTTCTTTCCGTAGCCCCTGTTAGCCTTAAAAGCCTATCTTTTTTAGCTCCACAAAATTAAATCCCGAGCCTAATGAGCCTGACCCTTCTGGAGAATAGGAATTTTTACTTGATTTATTTTGTGAAGTTTGAGTGAGTTGGAAAATTGTAAAGAAGAATGAGATTGGTGGATGTGTTGAAAAAAAAATAAAGTAAAGGGAATGAAGTTTGAAAATGAAGAATGGTTTGAGCTTGAGAAATAAAGAATGAATATGAAGAAAAAGTTTCAAAATCCATGAAAAGAAATGGGTTGAAAGAAGTTGTAAAAGAAGTGTGGAAAAAGAAATAAAGAAGTGAAGTTTAGTTGAAAGGTGTGGAAAGAAAGTGAGTTAAAAAGGTTTGTTGGTGTTGATGACGCTTAATTTCTATTTTCCAAATTTAGCACCACATAGCCAAATATATTCCATGCCTTATTCTTCTCACCTTGGCCACATTACAACCCATTAAAAGACCCCTTGATTTTTGTTGTATGCAATGTCCATAGAGGTGGAGATTTAGAACACTGATGCAAGCATATGGTAGTTCAGCAGTCTTAGTTGAGAATTGAGCGAAACACTATACCTTAAACACAAGAGTGAGAGAGACAAACACAATCCCCTAGTGAGGTCTAGAATAGATGTATTCTCTTGATCTTTTTGATTTTCTAAAGCATGTGCAATGATTTCAATTTGTGAACTGCAAGTCTATTGATTAATGCTTTACTTCATTTGAAGTGGATACTTGAATTGCATTGTTTTGTGGGTGTCGAGTTTATTTCTTGCTTGAGGAAGAGCAAGGTTCAAGTTTGGGGGATTTTGATAACTTGCATTTTAGAGCATATTAGGACATGCATTTAGGACTTTAGTTTATATGTTTTCATGCATTAGTCTTGTGTTTTCTAGTACTTTTAGTTTAGTTTCCGTTATAGATGTCTACACGCGCATTTGTAAAATTTTCAGGTACTTTAGAGAAGTTCGAGCTTCATTGGAACGCGTTTGGATACTTGGCAAAATCAAGACTTCAGTCTAGGATGCAACGGGAGCGGAAAAGAATGATTCAAGAGCCGAAAAGGCGGAACCACACGATCAAGGCCAAGGTCGTGCACCCATGGAGCATGGTCGTGCAGGCCGTGTCGATAATTCTTCGGATCGTGCACGATCGTGCGCCTCGGTTCAAAGAATGGAAACAACCGTGCGTTTCCAAGCACACGATCGTGCGCTGCCAAGGCTAGGATCGTGCGTCGCAATGGCCAAGCTCGTGCACTGGCATGGCTCATGAGGCACCACCGGCATGGATCGTGCATTGTGGCACACGATCATGCGTTCTCCTCGTGCATCCGTCGTAACTCGTGCGGTCTGAAGGTATGGATCGTGCGTCCCTCCGAAACACAACAACGTCGTGCACGACGAAGGAAAGGCCCTTTTCGCATGGGTCATGCGTTGCTTAGGGTCGTGCGCCTCGGCGCACGATGCGAGCCGTCTCTCGTGCGTCTTTGTTAGGTCTAGTTTTTGGGCCGCCTCTTCCACCCTATCCTTAGTATAAGTACTGTAGTTTGTTTTCTAGATGGGGGTTTGACTTTTTAACCTAGTTTTAATCCTTGAGAGACGAGTTTAGAGAGATTTTGGAGAATTTGAAGACGTTTGTTGAATTGAGTTTGGATTTGCTGGATTTGAATCAAGTTTGTTTGCTTCTTCAATCTGGTATGTTTATTCTCATTATTGAATTGATTTCTTCTATTTCCATGTCTAGCTAAACCTCAAATTCTAAGATTGGGGTGAACCCAATGATGTCTAGGTAGACTTATTTATTAAATTGCACAATTTATAGTTTGAAGCTTTGTTTGATTCAATCCTAGATTCTCTATGCCTTAGTAACTTTTGTGAATGGGAACTTGCCAAAGTTTGAGACTGAAAGGTGAAAACTTTGATAAGTAGTCAGACAGGGGATTGAGACTGAAAGGTACTTTTTCCTGTTAGAACCCTAGGATTTGAACTTGAGTTTTCTTTATTATGAAAGTATTTTGAATTCTCTTGTGGAATAACAATTGTCGTAGAAATCTTAAGGTTAGGTCGAGTTAGCAAGTCGCGAAAGCGGATGTTTATTCAATTTAATCTTACATTCTAAGTGCTTCATGGTCTAGATTTTAATTTGCAAGTCACGAAAGTGGATGTTTAATTGAGTCTAGATACGTCTATTAACATTCAAAAGAATTTAGCGGATACATTAGACAATTGCCTTCAAACAAAGTCATAATTAAGGTCGTGCAATCATCTTTTACAGTCTACCGAAGCATTATTGTGGTGATCCTTGATCTTAGAAGCTTTCCTCTCATTGATTTGCCCATAATTACTTGTTTGTTTGTTTTAGTTAGTTTCATAGCTAAAATCAAATTTCAATCTTTTCTTATTTTACGGCTTAGTCTACTAATTTGATTACAATTAAAACTACATAGTCCCAGAGTTCGACACCTTGGTATTACAACCGATCATGTACACTTGCGGGGTAGGATTTGGCCTATCAATCACCAAATGAACCCCAGAAGGGAGTTCTTCAACTTTAAAATGACGATGAGTGAGTCGATTGATATCTATCAATCGCGTTTCGAGTCCCTCTGCTCAAAGCTCGCAGCCTTGGGTATCACTAAATAAGAAACCTCCGACAAAATGAAGGTTCAACAATTGTTCAATGGGCTAACAACAGAATGGGAAAATGAACGAACCGTGTTCAAAGAAAATCCTGAGAATAGGAATCTGATGCTTCACCAAGTTTTTGGTAAGCTCATTGGTCATGAGAAGAGAAAGCAAGAAGACAAGCAACAAGAGCTGGAAATGAAAGGAATATCACTCAAACTAGAGAAGATCCTCAAGTTCGTCCAGGAACAACATGAAGAATCAGAGGACGATGAAGATGAGGACCTAGTGCCTATATTGCAACCTGGAGAGAATCTAATGGTGAGGAGGAGACCGAACCATGGACGACATTAGAAACTTGTGCTATGGACATAGGGGAGACCATTGGGGAACAACCTAGTAAGGTAAATCCTGAAACTCTTCTCAACTCTTTGTCACAATTTGAAAAACCTGAATTGTTGAATTTGTTGACTATGATGCTAAATGACAACATTAAAATGAGAAATCAACTTGATCAATCGGAGTATTTGCTCTCAAAATAGCAAACTGGTTCAAAGTATGATGAGATCTCTGCTAAGTTGAATTCCTCTGTCAATCAACTTACCCTTCTTAAAAGGGATCTTAGCTATGTCAAAGGTGAAAGAGAGAAGTTGTATAAAACCTTGTGTGAAACTCAAGATTGCCTAGATAAATCTATTCCCCAAACTAAGATCTTGAAAGAAAATGAAAGCCTTAGAAGAGAGATCTTTAATAAAGAAATGTTGCTTAGTGAAGAGCTAAAGTCCAAGATAGATGAAAGAAACCTAGGTGTGTGTGTTATCTATGATAAGTTCAGACCAATAGAGTGGATAACAAGATCTCATGAGATCCTTCCTATAGTTAATCCTATTCCCTCTGGTCTCAAAGTGGAGTGTGAAGAGGGATCCTTAGAGAATGGAAACTTTTGTCCCTTAGAAGGAGAAAAATAAGTGTATGGACCATGAGCTTCAAAGCCAAAAGTTTAGCATCGCTCTTTTAGAGGAAAGGGTCAGATCTCTTGAAAAGAGGAAGGATGGGAACAATAAGTACCGAACTAGGATGTCGAGATACAAAAGGAGCCTCAAGATAGGAAAGGGAAATGAGTCTAGGATCCACAAAGCCCAATGGAAACGCAGAATTCATGGGAACTGCAGTTTCAAAAGACAAACTCATCATTCTCACACTTGGGAAAAGGGAATCCTCAAGAAACGGTGGAAAGCTCCTACTAATAGGAGCTCCTTGTCTAGTCATAGGAACCACGTTAATCTGGAAACTTGCTGAACAATGTTAATCTGGAAGACATGCTGAACAATGTTAATCTGGAAACTTGCTTTGACCCAGGTGAAAGAAACGTTGCCTGGGTCCCCAAATCTAACTGATCTGGCAGGTTGTAGTGAGGGGTAACATTAAGTGGTCATTATTAGTTCCCAACCACATGATCAAGGAGAAGAAAAGTAACCCTACCGCACTATACATAAAAGGTCGATGCAGATCACTCATTCCTCAACTAAAAGAACAAGGGAACAATGCGTCACAACTTTCAAGTGAGATTACTCAGGATCAATCAAGAAAAGACATGACTTTAGGATGGTTAGTACGTCTAGGTTTTTGACCTCAACTAAGTCGTCAACCTCTTAAGTAAATACAGCGGAAATAAACCACAAGAAAGACATACTTGAACACAATGACTTTTTGTAGTGGAAACACTTGATTGATGAACTCTATCAACCAAGTGTGAAAACCACTCCCTTCCAAGTTCTCGCTTGGAAGGATTAAAAGTTGTAACTTGCTTTATTGATCTTTTAGATTGTTTACAAGAACACCCTAGATCTACACCTATGTCCCAAACACTCTAGAACTCGTTGTGAACCGAGTAACTACAACCCTCAACCCGTCTAGCTAGCCTACGTCTCTCGAACTCTCGTTTTCTTTTCTTTCTTAACACAAATATGGAGTATGAGTTAGTGAGTATTCTAACCTAAAGCCTTAGCTTAAATACACACAAACTAGGTCAGATAAAAGAGAATAATATCTTCCAATTCTGTTATGGCAAGATATTATTTCTATTATCTTTACAAAATTGTTCTAAGCATATAAAAAGATTACAATAAAAAAGGCTTAGGGCAAAGGCAATAATCGGCTAAGAATATAATCCTCATGATATCTTTCCTAAAACAAGATTATACTATCCAATCTCCAAAGATCTCACACGTCTTCAAGATCTTCGAGATTTGCCTTCAACACACGTCGACGACCTGACTGGCGTTGGCGATTCTATTCAAGGACTCGAGGTCGTTCACGTGGTAGACGCTTGAAACCATCAAAATCAAAGCCTCCAACTTTTCTAACAAATTCCCCCTTTTTGATGGTGACAAACTGTTTTTATCCTGTATAAACATGGAAAGACCAAATATCGAACAAGATATGCAATAACACCAAGTTTGCCAAAAGTTCCAAGTTGGATAACCCACATGAAAATCAGCATAAATATTCCCATGATTTTATCTACCCCTAGCCTTTTCCCCTTTTTGGCATCATCAAAAAGACAATCTAAATAATCAAGCAAAAAAAGATAATCAAACAAGGGTAAATATAGAAATTATCCAACGTACACACAAAATCCATAACAAAAGCAAAATAGTCTTAAACATGCCATGGAGAAAGCAAAAACACATAAATGAAACCGAAGAGATGTTTTGGAGATAGTAGATGTGCAAGGAAAAGTAGATGGAACTAGATGTCGGCTACTCGAGCTAAGTCACTGACTTAGTCAAGTCATCAAGCGCAACAGATAATTCATGAACGTTAGCCTCTAGCACAGTTTGTCCTGATAAGAGTTGCCCAACCTTCTTAAGCAAATCCTTGTTTTGGCGTTATATATCAACCAACAACTTCATGATTGAACCAGGTTGAGAACCTTCACTTATTTCATCATCGATGCCCAACTCAGCATCTTCCATCTCATCATCTAAAACAACATCCTTGCCTTCATCCCTTGACACCCACTGATCATTACCAGTTTGTAGTTCATCTTGCGAACGATGTCAGAGTCAGGTAACGGACGTGTTCCACCTCTTCATCAGCCTCATAAACTTCATGTTACTGAAGCACCTTCTTGATGATTGAGCAGTAGGGAAGATCATGTCGAGTATTGTCTTTGACAGATTCCATGTGAAGAAGCAACACTCTAGCAAAGTTGACAGGTTCTTTGTTTAGAATTTTATCCAAGACAAGAATGTGTTGAATCATAGCAGTGCTCCTCTTTTGCTCTCAGTGAATCAGGTCGCTGATAACCCAAGTAAACAGAACCTTCCTCTTGGCACACATAAAGTTGGTGGCAAAGGAACCACCTTCAACATCATCGACCTATGTGACCTTCTTGAGCAACTCAGCTGAATCAATGTCCTCACGCCACTCACCTCGATGGTATTCAGCAAATCCCTTGTGTGGCACTTTCAGAAGAGTGGCTAACTCCATGCTCAACAGTGTAAATTTTTCTCCATTAAGCTCATAATGACCCATGGTCGTCTTTTCCCTGTCCTCTACAGTCAACGACCTGTAGAATTCCTTTACCAACCCAGGGTTAAACTTTTCTTCCTCATGAAACAGATGGTCCCAACCTTGAACTGATAACAACTCAGAAACACCCTTTAAACCTGTTGACTCGATGAACTCATCGTCCATGATGAGTTCCTTAAAGAATTCACACTCAACCATATTACCTCCTTCACCTTTGATTTCCCCAGCAGACTTTTTAGGTTTCCAACTCGCAGCCAAACATCCACTTGACCTAGTGGGTGCCATTTTATTCTTTTTGGACCTCACAGTTTTCTTAGACATCACTGAGTCACCACCCTCGGATTAAACAAGTGTGGGAGTTGATTCTCTACCCCTTTTTCTTGTAACCTTAGCACTAGACCCCCTAGTCTTTGGCTTTGTTGAATCCTTTGTTATCATCACATCATCCTCATCGGATTTTCAAACTCAAATAACTGCTTAGCAGTTTCTTCTTTTGATTTTTGTCTAGATGACGACACAACAAATTTCAAAAGAGAATGCTTAGGATCACTAGGAGTACCTAGTTCAAAGTCATCTTGACATTCGATATTTAGTGGCAAAAGAGGTGAATCGGAGTTGTCAATGGGGTCGATCACCTTGCTTGGGTCAACGACATGTTCAAGGTCATCGACCTGAGCATCTGTTCCCGTCAAATGCACACTAGTCATCTTCTCCGCGACGACTAGTTCGGATTCCTTTTTGTGAGACTCCATGGCCTCGATTGATTTCACTACCTCCTGAATGGAATCGAAATCCCCTTGCATGCGTTGAGATTTGGAACTCTAAACTCCGAGCATAGGCTCGGTCTCATCTTGCTCGTTCTCTACGGGTTTTGAAGAATTGGGCAGCGATTGATGTGGAAATGGGGGGAGATTCTTTGTTGAGATTTAAATGGGAGGGTTTTCTTGAGGATTAGGCAGAGAATCGGTGGGATTATGAGAGGATTGGCCTGGTTCTTGGGTTGGATTGATTTGAGGACCTTCGAGCAACAATGGTGAAGCGGGTTTGTTGGCAATTTGAATAGCTGCTAAAAACAGAGCCAGGGTTTGATGATCATCCACTTTCCCAAGCTTGAGAACGAGGGTTCGTGGAGTTTCAGTTCCACGAATGGGGGATGAGGGGTTAGGGTTAGGGTTTGACGCCATTGATGGAGAAAGGTTGAAGCTTTTTAAGAGAGAAAGGGTTTTGTAGAGAGATTGAGAAGAGCAAGAGAGCGAGATAATGCACGAGAGAGAGAGAAAGCGTACCTTTTAACCAAAAACGTTCTCCTTATTTATTATTGAACTGTAGTTGATAAGCTAGAAACTAGATCTTCCCATGATCTTTAATCAATGCAACTGAAAAGGCAATTTTCTTTGGCAAAACATTTCCAGATGTTTGAAAAGATACCGTTGGAGAAAGGTGATTCTTGTCTTACTTTGGAACTGACGTTCTCAACCTATTCTGCGTCACCCACTTAACCAGCAAGTTTTCTAGAAAACTGACATTCTTCATGTCATGCACAGTCACTAAACTTACTCAAGTTGCCAACATTGAAAAGAGAATAAACCTAGTTCTTTGGGGTTTTGCACGGGGGTGCCAAAGATAACCAAGGGAAATAATTTATGTGGATTTGTCAATCAAGTAGATAAGTCTTCGTTAATATCAAAACATATAAAAATAGGCTCATAGAGACTCCCTAACATGATAGGCTTAGGTAGGTTGTAGAGTCAACCATCATTTGCTTGTATTAAAGGATAGGAACATCAAGCTTAGACTCTTTTGGGCTCAAAGAATGGTTTCAATATGCACTTAATACATAACTCAAGAAGCAAAGAATGAACACATTATGATGTGCATGGTTCATGAGTATGTAACAAGGAAACATTCAAATTTAACACCTCAAGATCATAAAACTTTTGAATCATAAATAGATCATCTAATCTAGCCAATCATTGAGAGAAAATAAATGGAAAATGGATTAGTTTAGGGAAATCATACCTAGCTCCATGCGGAATTGTACGAAGGGTTCACGATTGAGAGCCTTAGTGAATATATCAGCACGTTGTTCACTTGTCCGGCAGAATTCCATGGTCACTAACCCTTTCTCAACACAATCACGAAGAAAGTGATAAAGAATCCCGATATGCTTGGTTCGTGAGTGTTGTACATGATTCTTTGAGATTTTGATGGCGCTTGTGGTGTCACATAGAAAAGGTATGCCATCATACTTTAAACCAAGTCGTAGAGTTGTTGCCTAGTACAAAATGCCAGTTTTACCACGGTTATGAACCGTGGTAAAAGTGGTTGTGGTAAATTTGTTTACTACGGTTGTAGTTTTACCACAGTTACATGTTTATCACAGTTCATACAACCATGGTAAATGGAAAACCCGTACTAAAATAGCATTTCAAACGGATTGTTAAACCCATGGTAATCTTGACTCAGCTGTGTTAAACTCGACACGTAGTAAACTTGTTTAACCGTAGTATTAAGAAACCGTGCTAAAATTAAATGTAGTAATTGTTTTTTTTTTGTCGCCCCATTTGTAATTTGATTTGACCAGTGGTAAAATTTACCTATGCTCGTGTAAAGCATGCCCAAGCTTCTATTTATTTTGCCCACTAGGTTAGGCACAATATAGCAACTACTTAAACTCATCATCTGAACAAACATCCAAAATATAATGTATAAAATAATCATAACATTAATTTCATGTACCACCAATCTGTCATCAATTCAAACATCATCATACCATAATGTCATATACTAATAATATATGTCTTTCTACAATGTTGATAAACTTGTAAACTAGTGAATATTTTCTAAGGATGTCACTAAAAACTATAAAAACCTTTGCACAAATGCGACCCACTGATCTCGAACTTGATATAACTTGTCCTTTGAAAGTGGCTTCAACGCAAGTTGTTCTGCATAATGAAATAAATAAGATCACTCAAAACTAGGAATGGTAAACATAAGATCACTCAAATTCACACTTCATGAAGAATAGAAAAAGTAGACTAGTCCAAATTTCTGTATTGACCCTACTCTATCAGCTATAAGTAATAATTATTCAACTCCAATTTAATTAAACTTTAGAGTGTTAAAAAGCAAATATAAGAATGGTTTTTCCCCTAAGCTACCAGCTACAAGAATGAAAATTTGAACTTTTGTAATAAAAGTCATGCATTTAACATACAAATGTAAAAAAAAAGTCATGATGTTAGAACATGAAACTTTAACAGTACTCACTTCAAGGGATCTACAAATTGTCTACAGATTTGAGGAATGAATGAAAGTTGTTTCACTTTCAATTGCAAGTCATTGGGCCTTCTGAAACCCCCTCGATATGTAATTTTGTCTTATACCTAAGAAAAGGGATATAAAGAGTTATCCATAATACTATCTTCTCATAACCTAAAAGCAGGCTTTATTTTAAAATAGCTTTTTTCATGAGAAGGCATCTAGTTGAAAAAAAGAATCTAGAAATACAATAAACAATCCTCAATATAATATTGTACCACCAATTAATCTTCCACTCCAATATAGAAGCATAAATAGACAAAAATATTTGATGCAGAATATCAAACTTAAATAACATATTCAAATTTGTTCTTTTTAATCTGTGAAACAATTAAGATGATAATAACTGAGATAAACAAAGCAAGCATGTAAAGATGAGCTTAATACATGCATAAATTGTTCTTTAAATCTTCCCCTAATCTTGCGAAATTAAGATCATCTATGTATCATCATGGGTTGAATTGACAATCCAGATGCATTCCACTACTTGAATAAAGTGCATTACATTTCTACATCTAATAATTAGGAAATGATGCCAAAAGATTCCTCTGTGATCAACATAAGATATATTCTTAAAGCTTGACAAGAAAGGAAAATGGTGGATTTGTGCCTAAAAAGAAGCATAACCTTTTGAAATTGGAATTTCATCTTCCATTTTGGTTGGATTCAAACACATACACTCATGATTTATTTAAGCATTAAGGATTTCATTTATATATTTCAATCAGAATAAGCATTCAGTTCATAAGTATATTTCATATATATATTTTAATTAGAATAAGCATTCAGTTTTAAATTCATAAGATGTTGATGTTGTTGTTTTAAATTCATAAGATATATCCATAGGCTTGAAATTGGAATTTCATCTTCCATTTTAGTTTAATTCAAAGCCAAAAAACACTTCAAATTTATTTAAGCATTCAATTCATGCACAGCTTCACGGCTTCACCAACATGAATAATTGTTTGATCATTCCAAGAATAATTCACTCCTTGAACTGAGCAAGGTACAGGCAAGGAACACTAAATAAAGTGCACTCCATCATATATATAAAGAAAATGAAGGAAAATAAGCAAAGTTCACCTGCAGAACCGTGATCAAGTTCAATAAGTAAGCAAAATACATTCACATGAACAAAAAATAATCACTTAATCTTAAGTGTCAAAACTAGTCAAAGGACAAACCACAAAGAAGAAGCACACCACCAAAGACGAAGGCATTGAACAAAGTATACACAATGAGCAGATACATTACTACTAAGCAGCAGTTAGTGGTTGAATATTGAATCCGAAGAATATACTTTGATTTTCATCAGTTATATAAATGTTTCTCACCTTTTTGAAAGCACCTGTATATATAACAAAGATATTTTGATAGTAAGAGGATGGAAACATTCTTAGACTTGATAAATTACATCCGTCTCATCATGAAAGGAAAATAGATTTTGAAATTAAACATGTCACCTTCCAGTTTAGTTGGATTCCATTGAAAATAATACATTGAAAATAAGACTTGATAAATACCATTGAAAATTGAACATGTTACCATTGTATATCTGTGATGCCATTGAAAATAAGACAAGAAGCTTCATTGGGCCTCGATGGATTAGAAGTGTAAAATTCACTTATTGAACTGGGAAATGTTAAAGCAAGAGAAGAAAAATGGTGGTTTAGGTATGCGGAGTACGCGCCAAGAAAATTCGGTATTCATGACAAATATGGGATGGAGGTTGTTGTTGGATTCAGAATCACTATGGTCAAGGGTAGTATGAAGTAAGTACTATAACGGACGACAAGACAAAGATATTTTTGTGCATAAATCAGGTCAATCGAACCTCAAGAAAGGTGTTGTCAAGCTAAATCCCACCTATTGTCTAGGGTGTGATCTAGGATTGCTGATGGAAGGAAGACCTTATTTTAGATAATGTTTGGGTCGGGGATAAGCCAATGGTGGAACTAGCTGTTGGGGGAATTAACAGAGGAGGTATTGGGCAAGATGATGGCAGAATATTGGGGTAATGGACTACGATTGATTCAGAGTGATGAACAAAGAGTTGCAACTCTTCCGATATAGTAGGGGGAGTTTACTAAACTTCTTCTGATAAAAAATGTTAATTCAGATTGATGAACTAAGAGTTGCAACAACAGAGGTTATTGACAAATTCTATTGGGCACTGAAGGCTTCTGGGAACTTTTCGACCACGACTCAATTCCGAGCAATACAAATAGGCAATGTCACAATCAAAGCAATGAAATCATACTTGCATAAATACATAACCAAGCAACCGATTTTTTTTAATAAATGCCATAAACCAGATCTGGCAAAGCCACCACCAAAAGCACTCAACTTGGAATTCCAAGTTCCGTACTACTAAATCGATAAACATACTATTCTACTACATCATACCTGGCCAGAAATCACCAACTGCCTGGAAGAAGGCTGGAAATCGCCCGATAGAAGAAGGCCCAAATGGAAATCGGATATCACCGCTTGCCTGGACGGAAGAAGAAGATCGGAAAAGCTAAGTAGGTCGGTCGGAAATCACCGGTTGCCTGGTCGGAACAAGAAGTGATGAAGTCGATCGCCGCTCAAACCCTATCTCGCTCGAATATGTCGGCAGATAAAATTCAAACCCTTGAACAAGATAGAATTGAAAGAAAAAATTAACAGTTCTTTTCCTATCCTTAAAGATATACTATTTAAATCTTTCCCGCCTTAATAATTTTACATTATATTTTCCAAAATACTACGGTTCTTCTAAAAATTGAGGTAATATTGACATACTTACTAACTCAACTACTATATTTTATTCTTATATTTACAACGCTTCGATTATATCCGTAGTAATTTCAATGATAAAAACACCACGGGTTTTAAAAAAACCGTGCTAATATTGTCATACTAATTCAATTACTACAAGAGGACATAGACCCGTAGTATTTTTGTTCTCTTAATTTACAACGGGTGTTATAAGCACCGTGCTAGGATCGCCAAATTAACTCCAATAATACGAAAGAGCACGGAACTATCGTAAAATGTGTGCTAAATTACCACGGTTCCGCATGAACCGTTGTAAATTTGTAGCTAAATTATCATGTTCTCTATTCAACCGTGGTAATTTAGCGTAGCTATCAACTTTACTACACCAAACACGGAACCGTGGTAAAAACAACCGTCCCAAAAACGCCTTTTAGTACTAGCCATAGAAGTTGGGTGCAACACGCGGCAACGACAATGTACTCAGCTTGTACAGTAGAGAGAGCAACTGAATTCTGCTACTTTGATCCCCATGACACGAGACATGGTCCAAGAAATTGAGCCATCCTAGAAGTACTCTTACGATCAACCTTGTTCCCAGCAAAATCAGCGTCCGTGTACCCGACTAGACCAAAGTCACAAGAGGTTGGGTACCATAAGCACAAATCATCAGAACCTTTGAGATACCTTAGGATTCTCTTAACAGCCTTGAGATGAGATTCTCTTGGATTAGACTGAAATCTAGCACATAAGCAAACGCTAAACATGATGTCAGGTATTCTTGTTGTGACGTATAGTAGAGAATCTATAATACACCGATACAGAGTCTTGTCAACCTTCTTCTCATTCTCATCTATTCCTAAAGAAGTGGTGGGAGAGATAGGTGTATCAAAGGATTTAGAATTATCCAAGCCAAACTTCTTGACACACTCCCTGAGGTACTTTTGTTGATGTACTCTTGTACCCTCACTTCTTTGAACAACTTGAAGACCTAGAAAGAACTTAAGTTCACCAACCATACTCATTTCAAATTCACTGCCCATGAGGTTAGCGAACTTCTTCACAAGTTTATCATCTGTACTACCAAAGATGATGTCGTCAACGTAGAATTGCACAACCAGAGTGTGCTTTCCCTCTTTAAGAAGAAAAAGGGTCTTATCCACTTGTCCTCGAACATATCCATGTTGTAGCAAGAACTGAGAGAGCATGTCATACCAAGCTCGTGGCGCTTGCTTCAACCCATAAAGTGCTTTGTCGAGTTTAAATACATGATCCGGGTGGGTGACGTCTTCGAAGCCTGCGGTTTGTTCTAAAAAAACTTATTCTTTAAGAAAGCCATTCAGAAAGGCCATCTTAACATCCATTTGTTGAAGCTTGAATCCATGATGAGCTGAATAAGCAATCAAGAGACGAATTGCCTCTAGGCGTACTACGGGAGCGAATGTCTCATCATAATCAATCCCTTCTTGTTAGTTATACCCTTTAACCACAAGTCTTGCTTTGTTTCTCACAACGTTTCCAGAATCATCAAGCTTATTTCTGTATACCCAACGTGTTCCAATAACAGTTCTGTCTTTGGGTCGTGGAACTAGGTGCCAAACCTTGTTTCTTTCAAATTGATGAAGTTCTTCTTGCATAGCACACACACCCAATCAGGATCTTTTAGGGATTGATCCACATTCTTGGGTTCCATGATAGAGAGAAATGCATTGAAGGCACAGAAATTATAAAGTGAAGAACGTCTTTGAACACCTTTTGAGTAATCAGAGATAATGTTGGTTACTGGGTGAGCATCTTTTTGCTGATAGTTCAACTGAATCTAAGTGAGGTCAACCACCTCACTATTATGACCCTCCTCAGTGTTAGAATCATCTATCTCTGTGGATTCTTCATTTGGATCAGACACAACATCATCAGAATCTTCATTTTCTTTTGTCTCTTCCGAACCAGGTGTATCGGAATTCTTTGTGTCGTTCACCTGTTCTGGGTTGTCAACTACAGGACTTCATACGATCTCAACAACTTGATCTTCACACTCATCACAGAGATGAAAACCTATATCTCCTTCATCTTTTTCTTCAATACAGCTTCCTCCCATTTTTTTCTCATCGAACACAACCTGAACACTTTCTTCTACTTTCCTTGTTCGCTTATTAAAGACTTTATAGGCTTTGCTATGTTGAGAGTAGCCCACAAAAGTTCCTTCATCACTTCTACCGTCCATTTTGCCCAGACTATCCTTGTCGTTGTTGTGCATAAAACACTTACAACCAAACGTCCTTAAGTGGGTGACGCTCGGTTTTCTTCCTCTCAACAGCTCACAAGGTGTCTTCCCAAGAGAGGGTGTACCATAGATCTATTCACCCCAGAAATTCCTTGGTAGACGACTCGAGATAATCAGAGTTCTTGACATATCCTCCAAAGTACAATTCTTTCTCTCAGAGTTCATCGTGACCTACACCATTTTCTTTGCAAAAGTCCAAGAACTGAGTGTTTTCAAATTCTGTGCCATGATTAGATCGGATTGAAACCAAAGGTACTCCAAGCACCTTTTCTGTTAGCTTCCTCCATGCAATGAATTCTTCGAATACTTGGTCTTTAGAAGACAAGAAAAATACCCAAGTATACCGTGAAAAATCATCAACAATAACATAAAAATATCTATTACCTCCTCGACATTTCACATGCGTAGATCCACAAAGATCCATATGAATTAATTCGAAAGGTTTAGATGTACTTACCTCTTTCTTTTATTGAATTGAAGATCTAACATGTTTCCCTTTCACACAAGCCTCACAGATTTCATACTTGTTTGGATCAATCTTAGGTAACCCACGTACCAATTCTTGATTGCGAAGTTTGTTGATAAGTTGTAGACTTGCATGACCAAACCTGTTGTGCCAGAGGTTGGCAACGTATTTGGCCACTTGAAAACATAACTTTTCTTCAGGCAAGAGCCAGGGAACAACCTTATAAAGATTGTTCTCACAAGTTCCCTTCAGAAGAGTCGTACCTGAGCTAACATCAATTACTTGACATCCATGAGAATCAAAAACTTCTTGATAGAGAGTGTTAGCACATAGTTGGGAAACACTTAAAAGATTGTATCTAAGACCTTTGACTTAACTGACGTTGTTGACACAAAAGTTCTTAGAGATTCTTACCTTTCCAATACCTACGACTTGTCCCTTACTATTATTACCGAAGGTGATGTTGCTACCCTCTTGTTGATGAAGTGAGATAAATGACTCAAAGTTTCCCGTCATATGAGTTGAACAAGCATTGTCGAAAAAACAGGGACCACTTTCTCTCACTTCATTCTGCAAGGTAAAAGTCAATTTTTACGAACCCAGAGTTGTTTAACAACTCTTCTGGGTTGGACAACATGATGATTTTCAGAACATCTTTCATTATAGACTCTCTCAAGATCTATGGTAGGCTCACGTTCATGAGCATCCCAAAGTCCATAAGATTTGCTATCCTTTTTTTTCCTACACTCATGTTGAAGATGACCATCTTTTCCACAATACCAGCAAGTTTTATGACTCTTAAGACCAACATGCTTGATATACCCAGGATAGACCGGTTTGTTATTAATATGAACTTGAAAGTCAATTTTTGATGGCTTCAAGTTCTCAACTTGTTTCTTCCAGATTGTGTGTGCTTTATGGCCTGAGTACCAAGGTCGCTTACCTTTGCCTGGGTTCCCCACCTCTGAAGTAGAAAAACTTCCCTTGTTTTTACATACAGGTGTGTTACCTTTAGGTTCGGGTGGACACAGGGTTTTCAAATCCTTAGGCACATAGGAATATCCAAGTCCAGGTCTTGAAGTTATAAAAGTTTTAACAAATTCTTCAGCAGCTTTCTTAGTAACAAACTCTTCTATCCATTTTTTCTTTCTAGACTCGTTACTAGCCTTCTCATTTTCAAGGTCATTGACTAACTTAGCATTACCAAGTTTTAACATGAGATTTTCTCCTTCAAGGTTTTTTACTTTCTTTTCTAAGTCATCCACTTCAGTTTTCAGATTATCACAGGTTTTGCATTCAAGAGGCTTAGAAGCGGAGGACTTCTTCTCTAACTTAGCACATTTGAGAGACCAGCCACGATTATCATCCATTAAATTAGAGATATTATCTTCTTTTTCTTCAAGTTTTTCACTGAGTTTGGTAACCTGGGTTCCCAACTTCTCAATGATAGCATGCAACTATTCTTTTGTTTTGTTGGACAAAATAGATGAAAGTTCAGAATCATATACCTCTTTTGGAGCATCTATAGCCATGAGACACACTTCTCCTTGTTGACTTGCCTCATCTTCATCATCAGAATCATTCCAAGGATCCAACAAAGCGCTTTTCTCTCCCTCTGACTTCCTCTTGACACAATTTCTTGCAAAGTGTCCTTTTCTCCAACAATGATAACAAATCACTTCCTTCATGTCTCTGACAGGTTCTGTCCCTTTAGATGGAGTTTTACTGTTGCGATTCCAAAGCCTTTTCATGGCTCTTGAAATGAATGCAACTTCTTCGTCACCGTCAACTTGATCATCATCACCTTGTGTAAGATCAAAGACCCTTTCAACTTTCAAGGAAATGTTCTTAACCTTGTCAGTCTCGAGGCGATCATCTCCTCTTTGCTTTATTCATACATACATAGTCAACTTTCCTATGACATCTTCCAAGGTGAGTGTCTTGGTCATATTGTTGGTCATCGCAACAGCAGCTTCATTCCATTTTGCATTGAGCCCTTGGATCAACTTGCTAACCTGCTTCCATTGAGGAAGCTTTTCACCAAGAGACTCAAGTTGGCTAACCACGGCTTGAAATCTTGAATGATAGTCACCCAAGGATTCATTCTTTTCTTGACTCATTCCTTCATACTCCCTTTCCAATGCAATGATGTGATCCTTCTTCACATCATCATTTCCTTGGTGGAGCCTTTTGAGAGCATCCCAGATTTGCCTAGCTATCTTGTACTGGACAAGCTTCTGTAAGTCTCCAGGATTGTTGTATTTGAAATTACATCAATATAGTAACTTTATTCCTATACATTATCTAGAAAATAAAATCCTAAACATATTTAATATAAACTCGAAAATATAGTTGACCTTGTAACTTTCGATAGAATATCCAACTGCAGCTCTTCCCATCTTCAACATACTTCTCACAACCAGATTGAAAAGATCGCCTGATGTTCCGTGACGAGAAATACGATTAACACCAGCCGACCATGCAAGGAAAATAAACGGTCGGGTTACTCTTGTGACAGACTAAGCAAGTGGGTTTTATAAGGCGGTTCTTATTTAGGAAAAGAGTGTAGTTAAGGGTATCGGAATCCGAATTAAAGCCGATCGAAACCTAATAACTACATCCTTCCAGAAAACGTTATGACTTTCGAAAGATTTAATAATGAGACCGCCACAAAGTTGAGGCCTTAGACTTTTAATTCAGATATGTTGGGAACGTTGTTACACACAAATCATTATAGTCGGTTCATTAAACTCTCGTCGACCCCGCGCACCTCAACCAACCTCACCGCATACGTGTTGTGCGAATTCATATTAGAACCAGATGACAACGGAACCCGAGAGCGAGGACGGTTTCCCATTTTGTACTGACCATCATATCCGTATTAATTTGTGTAATGAGTACACTTATCTGAGTTGCTTTTAAAGATTAAGAATAATTCCACTTGGAATTATTCTTATCTGAGTGCGAACACCCCTCAGCGGTTGAGGGATATGGGTCATGACCTTAGCTAGGGTGTTAAACAAAACAACCTAGAGAGAATTAATTATTATATAATATAAGTCATAAGACTTTACATTCGGCTTCTTACAGTGGAGCTTAAGTAAATATACACATAGCATCACAGAGCAATAAGGCCTACATCCATAAGTAATGCAACCTAAAACATAACTAGGAATAACAGTCATTAAATCTAGGAATTTAATACATTCCTATGTTCCATTTTATTCAAACAGACGTTCCCAAAATATATTAAAAACGTCAAGATAGAAATCATGCATTTAAAACGAATACGGAAAAGGAACCGAGTTCACTTGCCTTAAGAAATACGGTGACTTGGTTGCGAACGCGCACTGGAAAAACTACAAACTTGGATTTGTTCCTGTTTCAATCAACCAGAAAATAAATTACCGCCAATTTATTTTGTAACCCAACGATGTTGATTTAGATACGACGAAACATGACTAAGTTTATATTTCATATAAACTTTACATATTATATTCATAATATTCTAATTTTTAATGAGTATGATAATAAAAAGGTTATTAAATTCATAAGAACTACAAATCATTTTTATTGTAAAGGTTAATATATCTAAACCTTTAAAATTCACTTGAACTACTATAAGAATAACTAAACATATTTTTATAAAATTTAACCATATCTTATTAAATAAAAATATCCAAAATACCATAAAACACCCAAAAGACCAAAGAAGGGTCGGATGGACCGGGTCGGGTCCGCGGGCCGCGTCCATCACTTGCCCTCACACGCAGCAGCAGACCCAAAAACAGAGGCAACTTCAATGGACTCGTTCTCGATGGTCCGGAAACGGTTGATGTATGGTTGGTATCCCTAGAACCGTCTTGAAGTCTAGTTTATAGTGGTTCAAACAGATTGTAACAAGGTTGCGAAACGAAGGAGATAATCAGGTTTTACTAAGGGTATGTCGTGCAGATTTTTTGGGCACAACTTGAGTATTCGATCGAGTTTTTGAACACATTAGAGGATGTATTTGGACGTGTAAATATATGTTTTTGTATGGAATTTTGTGTAGAATATGGATCTAGTTTCCGATTTAATTTTCATTGAGTGTGGAAGGAGAATGATCCTAAAAACTGACCGACTCCTCTGTTTTTGAACGTGGACAAGGAACCGACTTCAATCAAAATTTTGGGGTTGAAAAGGCATTTTTAAGATGTGATCTGTGAAGAAGAATGGTAAATGACAATGGTATCTACAAAATGGGATTTTATAGCATCCAAAAAGAGCTTGAACGACGTTGTAAATTGAAACCGAAGTTATCCCCTCATACAAGCGTTTTTCCCCTACTTTGCAATCAATTTCGGCATTGAATTTGTATCAATCCACTCATTCAATTGATTCATTATTAAGTTCATATCCACCCACAATGTCTAGTCATGCCAATCAATGGATAAACCTCATTAATTAGACCAAATTCAAGTCACTTTGGATAGAAACGACCCTTGAAATAATCATATGCCCTAATACGCATTCGGGTACATTTCTTCAAATTGATTGAGGGTTCAGAAAGAAAATGTCATGGGCTTTTCGAAACATCTTTCGGATCGAAAATCCGTTGAGAAACGAAGAAGTTATGATCAATTGAAGTTTTGGGTTGAAGGTTGAAGACAACCTCCCCAAGTTCTTCAATCCATTTTCAAAAATTTGCACAAACTACCCTCTAGTTTTGCAAAAGTGATAAAACATGTCCTTCCAACTTGACTTTTGTACTTCAACTAAAAATGTATGAACCTTAAACCATTTTATGTAATTATAACTTTAGCTAAATACATTTATATAAATTTTACAAATAAAATTATAATACTTCCACATACGTTTTATTGCATATAACAATTCTCTTATAATTTTAAATAATAAATAAGACTCATATTATTCATGGTTACATTTTATCATATTATAATAATCATAAAACCATAATTCTTATGGTTCATAATTAATATTTATAATACGAGACAATAATTTTTGTAACCTTTAATATGATCTTAAACTTATAAACCAATCTTATAACATTAATAATGTTATAAGATTATAACTTTAAGAAATAAATTATGGAAATATTTTATTATATTGAAGAAAATATAAAATTACAATTTTACCCTTTATAAAAATTTATCCATAAAAGGAGTTTCTTTATTTCATAAAAATTACTTGGCAAAACGTCACTTATGTAATAACTAATTGAAAGGGAAAAGACTTGGATCAGCCTAAATTAATAAGGCATAAGATGGTTAAATCATTTGACATCCATCGCTTCGATTAAGACTTTGGATCAGTTGATCGAGGATAATAACAATGTCCCTCTCGAGATTATGGGCCCGAGACATTAGAGTCTAAAGACACACGACTACCTTCTAGGAAAGATCATAGACTGGATTAGTATTTCCCAATGACCCGAATTTCTACTCTAGCGAAAATTAGAGAAACACAAGTCGATAAACTTGTATCGGCTTTAGAGAATGATAGGATGCCATATGGACGGATCCATGTGAGAAGTATCGTAGTTGAGCTTCAAGTGGTTTGAAAATGACACTGTTGGTTTTTCAATGAACTAACAAACTTATTCTCGATCATTATGATCTACAAATTTAAACTTCACAGTTTAAACTTATTTTAAACTCGAAATTTCCAATAGAATCAAAACCTTATTTTCAAAAGAGAGCTCAATAAAAATTCTTTATAACCAAAAAACAAGCATAAACTTTATATTTCATAGATAATTCAAATTGCACAACCTAACTTAGGCATTGAAACACATTTAGACATCATAACCGAAATTCGTGAGCAGAAGCTATTCAAAACACTTTTGTGGAAAACATTAGTGATAATAATTTTGAAGATTCTCCAACCTAATAATAGGCGAAGGATGCGAAAACCATTGCTCTGATACCATATTTGTAACACCCCAATTTCACATCGGGAATGTCACACGCCAGTGACCTCGGATTTGAAGTCCGAAGCCACACTAGGCTTGAATCCGAACAATTAATACAATCAATTATAATAAATAAAAGAAATCGAAACATAATGTTGGATAAAAGTGAGATAGAATTATTTTTTTTCTCTTATTAAACTTCTCTTGATAAACGGGAGTGAAACCTTACAGCGGAAGATTCATGAAATGTTGTATTTGAAATTAAATCAATAGAGTAACTTTTATGCCTATACATTATCTAGAAAATAAAATCCTAAACATGTTTAACATAAACTCGAAAATATAGTTGACCTTGTAACTTTCGATAGAATATCCAACTGCAGCTCTTCCCATCTTCAACATACTTCTCACAACCTGATTGGAAAGATCGTCTGATGTGCCATGACGAGAAATATGGTTAACACAGCCGACCATGCAAGGAAAATAAACGGTCGGGTTAGTCTTGTGACAGACTAAGCAAGTGGGTTTTATAAGGCGGTTCTTATTTAGGAAAAGACTGTAGTTATTGGTATCGGAATCTGAATTAAAGTCGGTCGAAACCTAATAACTACATCCTTCCAGAAAACGTTGTGACTTCCGAAAGATTTAAAAATGAGACCGCCACAAAGGTGACGCCTTAGACTTTTAATTCAGATATGTTGGGAACGTTGTTACACACAAATCGTTATAGTCGGTTCATCAAACTCTCGTTGACCCCGCGCACCTCAACCAACCTCACCGCATACGTGTTGTGCGAATTCAAATTGGAACGAGATGACAACGGAACCCGAGAGCGAGGACGGTTTCCCATTTTGTACCGACCATCCTATCCGTATTAATTTGTGTAATGAGTACACTTATCTGAGTTGCTTTTAAAGATTAAGAATAATTCAACTTGGAATATTATGTACATTGATTAGAAGAGACAACGGTCTCAGAATACTTCTTTAAGATATATGGGCACCTATGTCCCATGGCACTTAAACAGTGCGAACACCCCTCAGCGGTTGAGGGATATGAGTCATGACCTTAGTTAGGGTTTTTGGGCCTTGACGAGGACGTCAAGTGCTTAAGTGGGGGAGATTGTAACACACCGATAATTTATAAGGAATTGAGGTGCTCCCCATGTCAACAAGAGCTCTTCCTTTTCTAAGTTCGAGTGAGGACAAAGAACTTAAAAGTTAAGCGTGTAAGGGCGAGAGTAGTACCAGGATGGGTGACCTCCTGGGAAGTCCTCGGGTTGGCATGGGATAGCGCTTCTAAGGCTTCGGGCCTTACAACCTTGGATCTAGACCTACTTCCCAAACACTCTAGAACTCATTATGAACTGAGTAACTACAACCCTCAACTCGTCTAGCTTGCCTACGTCTCTCGAACTCTCGTTTTCTTTTCTTTCTTAACAATAAATATGGAGTATGAGTTTGTGAGTATTCTAACCTAAAGACTTAGCTTAAATACACACAAACTAGGTCAGATAAAAGGGAATAATATCTTCCAATTCGATTATGGCAAGATATTATTTCTATTATCTTTACAAAAATCATCCTAAGCATATAAAAAGATTATAATGAAAACGGCTTAGGGCAAAGGCAATAATCGGCTAACAATATAATCCTCATGAGATCTTTCCTAAAACAAAATTATATTATCCAAACTCCAAAGATCTCATGCGTCTTCAAGATCTACGAGATTTGCCTTCAATACACGTCGACGACCTGGCTGACGTTGGCGACTCTGTTCAAGGACTCGAGGTCGTTCACGTGGTAGATGTTTGGAACCATCAAAATCAAAGCCTCCAACTTTTCTAACAATGACGAAACAATGACTCATGGGAACAAAAGGGCACATCTCAGGTATGACAGTCAACTCTTCTTTTCTTTAAAACATTCTTGAAATGAAAATCCCATAGTTCCCTTGGTGGAAATATTGTGAACTCATGTGGAACTGAAAAGTAGACTGTGGACACTCCTATGATAGGATAGACATATTTTCGAGCACTTCGAATGCTCTTAGAGGTGATGGCTTTAAACCAAACAAGGGAACAAAAACCATTGTGTATCCAAACTTAGCCTTTTATCACTCGTTCATGGAAGTGAGGATGGAGAAGAAAGGAACTTCTCAGTATCACAAGGGAACAAAAAGCACATCTTGCCTCAGACGACCCAAATCTGCATTATTGGAAAGAGAAGCAGCTTTGGAAACCGAGCGGTTGACAAGACAAACCTGTGACACGTAAAGACAAATGAGTTGAGAAAATTAAATTTGTGATGGAAGACAATCCGTCTGGTCAGATTTTGAAGAAATTGGATCCGACTTCCAAGGAAACTCTGGTTCGCCTTCGCTCACCCTTTCACCTTCTTTCACCCCTTTTAACACCGATTCCTTCTTTCCTTTTCTTCATCTTCCCAAAGCCTTCTCTCACAATATGTGTCTTTGTCCTTGCATGCTTGTCCTCTCTGCAAACCCTAACTCTAACCTTCCCTTTCCTTCTCCGATTCCACAAAATGGCAAGCCGGGGGTAACCAATCAACAAAATCCAATGCTCCACTCTCCATCAAAATCCTCTCATCGAACATCTCCTAAAGAATGATCTTGAATATCTCAAAAAGATGCTTCTTCAAGGCCTTGACTCTTAAACACATGATCCAAATTACATATATGATATCAAGGAGCGACTCTACTCACTCTTAAGAAAGAAGGATGGTTAACCGAGCTTTACATCATAAAACTCGCCTTTCACAACTCCAAGATGCAATATCCCTATCCTTACCACAAGGCCATATGGATCCCCAACCCTCACCGTCAACATTGATGGTGTTCAAACCACTATATCAGAAACAAACCCATATGTTCTTCTTCTGAAAAATGCTTCCACTTCCTCTGCCGAACATCACACCAAAATTTATGACTGCCTCAGCCCTAAATGTCCCATGTCAAATCCCTCCAATTTCACCGATGAAATCTCCCATTCAACTCCAATCTACCAAAGAACCAGCATCTCAACAAAAGAAAACCGATCATATTCCAACTCCTCAACACAAAGATCTCTCTACCTTCCTCCTTGATCAAACCCTCTCGCAGTTCGAGAGAGAAGAGTTCCCACCTGCTGAGGGAACTTCCACACATCTCAAAGACCCTCTTACCTCATTTTCCACTGATCACAAATCCGGAAAGAGGAAGCACAAAATCATTGGAGACGAGGAAGAAGAACCTGAAGAGGACCTTGCCCCTCTTGACACTGAACAACTCCACGCAAAAAGGCATGTGATTATCGTGGAAGAAGATGAGAATGAAAGAGAGGAACAAAGGGGACTTCCTCTCCGAATTGGACACACTGAATCAACCTTGGGACGACCTTTTACCCGAAGCTCTAAGAAACAAGGGGGCAAGAATCAGAAAGTTGAAGATGCTAAGGACAAAAAGAAGAAGGGCATGTTCCCGCTCAAGGAAAGGATGTCTTGACCCACAGACTGAGCCAACTAGGCAAAATGGCACACTAGTACATCACCGGGGTGGTGACCCCGAGACAAGAGAAACGCACAATGCTCAACTCCAATGACGCCATTCTTCTTGATACATTCCTACGCAAGAAAAAGATCAACCTGCCCAGGATAATGTTCATGCACATGTGTAAATGTGTTGCCAAGGACACTCATGGGTTGCCATATGCCGTTGTGGTCAAGGAGATCATGAAAAGGAATGATGTTTATCATTTGAAGGAGGAAGAAGAGCTCAAATAGGAAATGGATATGTCCAATATCCAAAGGATGAAGCACTCCCACGAACCGCAAACAAGAAAGGAACAACCAATGTTCCTCGAACAAGGAGATTGCACCTTTGTTCTTCAAGCCCTCAATCGTCTTTGTGGGGTCAATGTGTGAATCCTTGATGTTCAACTAGACATCCAACAGAAGATACCCTCCTCCTCCTCTAACCCATGAACAAGCCCTCTACTAAATGTTCCCCATCTGATCTACCTTAAGATTATGTATTCCTTCCCGCTTGTATGAACTGTTCTGTTGAATGCATTAAGTATTATTTTCAACTAATGATTGTGCTTCCCTTGCGTTCTCAGTTTGTGTTCTTGCCTTTTTGATGATGCCAAACGGGGGAAGGATAAAATGTGTGAGATGCGTTGTTTTAAGCTATCACAGCAATGGCCTTTGCTAAGGAGGAATAATTTCATAAAATCTGCTAAGTAGGAACTGCATGTTGTTATACTAAGACCATCCGCAATGGTGAATCCCAAAATGGATTCTTAACCCCCTCATATCAATTTTCTCCCTCCTCCACCTCATTTTAAAATCCACTTCCACTTTATTCCCACAACCCACAACCCCATTTCATTCTCTTAAATCCACTATCTTTATTTTACTTTTATCTTTACTTATTCAATTACACTATTTTATTTCGGGTATTATTTAATAATACGATACGATATTTAATATAAATATTTAATTATATTAATTTGATTAATTTTATATCAATTAAGTAATTAAATTATAAAGTTTATCATTAATATAAACGACAAACAAAATATTTTATTTCACTTAAAATTAAAAACATGGGAATACATTAAAACAGAGGCATAAATATTGCAAAAAAAAACAAGCAAAAACATACTAGAAAAAACATAGAAAATAAAAAACATCAAACGAGTACATTTAAGATCAAGGACAACTAGTTTTGAAGATGAAAATGTCCGAACTTTTGCCATGCATGCTCAACCAAATCAGCTTGTAGTTGTTTATGGGTGACCCTGTTTCGAAGTTCCGTTCGAGCTTTTATATACTGCGACATTAACTTTGGTCGATTTGCGGAAAACGTGTTGTCCATAGCAGGCGATACCTCAAAACGAGATACATCACAATACCCATTGTACGTATCTCGTTCATCTTCCACTATCATATTCTGCAAAATTATGCACGCCTTCATTATTTTCCCTATGTGACGAGGATCCCAAGCAAGCGCTGGGTTCTTCACTATAGCAAATCGAGCTTGTAAGACCCTAAAAGCTCGTTCCACATCTTTTCGGTATGCCTCTTGATAATGAGTAAAACACTTTGCCTTACTCCCTTGTGGAAGTTTAATCGCAGGTATAAAGGTAGCCCACGGAGGGTAAATACCATCGGTGAGATAATAAGCCATGTTGTACTCATGACCATTGACAGAAAAATTCACCGGTGGTGATCTCCCTTCCAAAACATCATCAAAGACAGGAGAACGATCAAGAACATTAATGTCATTACACGAACCTGGTGTTCCAAAGAAGGCATGCCAGATCCACAAATCGTATCATGCCACCGCTTCCAATATAATTGTGGGCTTGCCATGACCTCGTGCAAATTGACCTTGCCATGTTGTTGGACAGTTCTTCCTTTCCCAATGCATACAATCAATGCTCCCAACCATTCCAGGGAACCCGCATATTGAAGGAGTCTTTGCATATCTTCAGCGGTTGGTCTGCGAAGGTATGTATCGCCATACAAAGAAATGACGCCCTCCACAAAGTGTTGTAGGCAAGATCTTGCGGTACTTTCACCCATCCGAAGGTACTCATCCACCTGGTCCGCACACATGCCGTAAGCCAACATGCGCATAGCTGTAGTACATTTTTGTAGGGGAGATAGGCCTTGCCTGCCAGTAGCGTCCCTTCGTTGACGAAAAAAATCGAATGTGGATGAGAGTTGGTTGACAATGCGTGAGAATAGAGGTCTTTGCATTCTAAACCTCCTACGAAACTGCTCGTTGGTGTACACCGGGTCTTCAGAGAAATAATCTCTGAAGAGTTGTTGCTGACCGCTTTCACGATCTCGCTCAACATATCTTCGTCGTCTCCTTGTTTGAGAACATTCACCTCGAGACAGGTCTTCGTGTTGTTGTGTTACTAGGGCCTCCACTCTATCCAATCTTTCATTAATGGCATCTTCAAACCCATCTGATGATGAGCTTGATTCAAAATTAGAAAATGACCCTATGACATTTTGAAAGGGATCCATGTTTGATTGAAATATTGGAGAATGATTTCAATGTTGAAAGAAGTTGTTTGGCAATTTTTCCAATGAATAAAGGGATGGATATATAGGAAAAATATTGATGGTCTTGAATAGAGGGAAAGTAATGGACTCGAATATAGGAATGCATATATCAGAGCAAAAGTTATTGTCTCGAACAGAGGAATGCATAGATCAGAGCAAATGAATACAGCGTGCACAAGCTATGGGGCCAACGTGCGTGCTGCTGAACGTCTCAGAGCTAGTGGTTGGAACGACATTGACGTAGAAAACAAGGCAATGGAGCTTTACTGTATTGATCACAAAAATGCACCGTTTAAGTTCTTGCATGTATACGGTGCATTGGAGAATGAAGCGAGGTGGACCGACACATGGACTACAAAAGAAGGGGAAGGGTCAAAAAGGTCCAAGTTGGATGAATTAGGAAGTTACTCGTCCAACTCCAATCCGAGTACTCCATCCGTTGAATCGGGTGAAGCAAGTTTGGGGGTTAGGGAACGTAACAATGCTCCAGTTCGTCCCATTGGAAGGAACGCTGCAAAGAAGAAGGGGAGGCAAGTGGTTGGGAGCTCAAGTCATGAAATAAATGCC
The DNA here is from genome assembly GCA_964016875.1 of Fallopia convolvulus. NCBI lineage: Eukaryota > Viridiplantae > Streptophyta > Magnoliopsida > Caryophyllales > Polygonaceae > Fallopia > Fallopia convolvulus. Next base: position 31,492,955 of record OZ024719.1, read on the forward strand.
ACAATGGAAGAAATATCTGAAATTAGAACGTCCCAAGCTGAGTCGACAATGCGAAGGCAAGAAGCTACACATGAGATGCTACGACAACAACGAGAGATGCTGGATGAGTATGCTCGCATCCAGAGCGAGAATAATCTTGCTCAGAGCGACATTGCTCATGCTCAAAATGAGAATGCTCGTGCTCAGAAATATACCGTTCTTAGTAACCTAATGGCATTACCCACTCGAAGCCCAATGCAGGAGACAATGATGCAAGCCTTAATGAGAGAGTTGTACCCTAGTGGTAATGAATAATTTCTAAAGTTATATTCGTACATTTTCCAAGTGAAGATTAGCTTCACATGTGTGTTGTTTATGTTTTTCAATTCCCTAAGTGAAGAGTAGCTTCATATGTCTGTTTGTTTATGTTTCTATGCTACCGAAAGTGAAGAACAACTTCACAATTAGGTTTTTCGATTCCCTAAGTGAAGAATATCTTCACATGTGTTATGTTTTCAACACAATGTAACCTCATATTTCTTAATGCATCTCATTATTAGTGCCAATTAAACCCTTCAAATGTGTTATTTTATATTCATAATATCGTCAAATATATATATTTCACTACTAAAATGTATAAAACTAATATCTTATGTCATCAACTATAGTAAATATATTATTTTATATAATACATAAATTTAATTACATAAAATAATTATAAATATTAATTATAAATAATTTTTTAACTTGTATTTCTCATATATATCAATTTTATTTTTAATCAAAACATATACAATATGGATGTCTATGGGTAGATAAAAACAAAACAAAAATATTAAAAATAATATTTTGAAAAGATAATATTGTTTTATTGTGGAAATAAGTTTCAAAGTTTTAATGTATATATCGAAAATGAAAAAAAATGTTGTATGTTGATGGGATCCAATGGCTGAACACAAGCCACGCATCCTGCATCTTTTTTATGCCCTGTGTGACTAGGAGCGTTTTTTTTATGTTGAAATTTGCTAAAACATGTAGTTTTCAACGGTGAGGGACAAAATTTTAATTCACCTCCAAACATGTCCTTAAAATGAATTTTAAATATATTATTTTATATAATACATAAATTTAATTACATAAAATAATTATAAATATTAATTTTAAACAATTTTTTAACTTGTATTTCTCATATATATCAATTTTATTTTTAATCAAAACATATACAATATGGATGTCTATGGGTAGATAAAAACAAAACAAAAATATTAAAAATAATATTTTGAAAAGATAATTTTGTTTTATTGTGGAAATAAGTTTCAAAGTTTTAATGTATATATCGAAAATGAAAAAAAAATGTTGTATGTTGATGGGATCCAATGGCTGAACACAAGCCACACATCCTGCATCTTTTTTATGCCCTGTGTGACTAGGAGCGTTTTTTTTATGGTGAAATTTGCTAAAACATGTAGTTTTCAACGATGAGGGACAAAATTTTAATTCACCTCCAAACATGTCCTTAAAATGAAAGCTAAGAATCACAAAAATTCCGCCTCTTATTTGAAGTCGAAAAACTGGATTCTTAATCTATTTTAACTGTTTGGAAGAACTTAATTGGTTTTTTATTATAAGAATCGTCCGTTGTAGATGGTCTAAGGGGGAACTTATAGGAACTTGCATGGGGAGCATAACATGAGCACAAAGTTGAAAGGAATACTTGTCATTTTATTATGGGTTTGTCATCATCAAAAAGGGGAAAATTGTTGAGTAGGTGTTAGGAACTCATGTTCACTAACACTAGAACAACCCCCTCAGCTTTGATAATGATAAACACCATGGGAAGTAACGCCAATTGCCAAGTGTTTCAGCTTAACAAGTTGCATGTCGTAAAAGCACGGATCAACGAATTCCCACTTCATGGAACAAATATGACAAGTAATATAGAGTAACTATGAAAATACATTACAAAATATTATTTTATGCTTAAGCACATACCTGTTAGAGCACCTTAGAAAATAGTCTTTTAGGTTTTTATTTGTTGTTCCTTGCTTCTAGGAAGTTGAGGTGCATTGCCCATGCATCAATGAGTTCACAAAGTGGATCGTTGTCAGCAGAGACGAAGTGCGTCCTATCAAGATGGAAGTCTTTCCACTCAAACATCCTCTCCAAGTGACTAGCATACAAATTAATTTTGGTTAAATATTTTACCATGATTCAACACAAAACAAAAGTTAAGTATTTAATATAAAACATATTAAAACTTACACTGGAATTCTAGGTCTACTCATAACATATGTACAGATTGTCTTTTATTCTTCATTTGTTTTTTCTTGGATTTTGATCATTCTTTCATAATATGGGCTTCTCTTGTTGTTACCAAATCTTGGAACTCTTTTACCACGACCCACCTCATCCATTTGGTTGTTTGATGGTTCTACTATTTTTAACCCCTTGTTTCCAATTTTCTTCGAATGAACAAGATAAAAAATATTGTATTAATTAGTATGAACCTTAATATTGTGTAACTTGAATTATAAAGGCCTACATTATGAACCAACATTCAAGTTTTGGACCCAAACCTTTCTTTTTTGGGTTTGGTTATCCATGTCATGTTGCTCATCAGCTAGACCTTTTTCCTTTGTCATGTAGCATGATTGAAATTGAAAATACAATTATTATTTTAAAACACAAACACAACGTCAACCATCAATTTTTTCACATTCACATGAAGAACAAAAGGCAATCTAAATTTAAGTGTTAGATGTTTACCTTCTTATTTGTAGTTGCATTTGGTTGCTCCATTTGAATTTCATTATGACCACCTTCATTTGGTTGCTCATTGCCATGTTCCACATCCTCTATGTTGACTTCTTGGGTAGTATTGAGGTTGAAGGATGGTGGTGTGAGATCAAAACTAACCTTCTTCCCAGCACTTCCCGCTAATTCATCCACTTTATCTCCCACCTTGCCACCATCCACTTCACTAGCTACTACAACATTCTCTGCACCTACCAATACTTGTCCCTCATCGATGTCTCCGCCATTTTCTTGACTATAATTCTGAAAAGGATCATCAACTATCTTTCAAGCTTTTTCAACCTTCAACGTGGCTTCATCGACTGCTTTCAAACACTTGAGTAACTCTGGATCTGGACAAAATGGGTGATGAGAGCTTTCCCATACTTGCATAAAGTCATTTTGGGTTGGGCTCTCTTCTTTTGATGTGCTAATCCAAGCTTTTGCATTGTTCAACATAGTTTGAGGTGTGTTATCCTCTTTGAATCATATCGGGATCAATTTAACAGCTTCAGCCACTTCTATAATTGCATGAGCAAATTTCATTTGTCTCTCGGCAAACAATTGAATACACTCCTGCATTAAAATCATTAAAGATATAAAAAAAAATTGCATGTAATTTAATATCATAGTTAGTATTCAATCAACATACAAGTATAAATTGAAATAACATGTACACTTAAAAATGCATGAACCAAACTTTAATGTACTATGAACCATACTGTTTAGTAGCATGAACCAAAGCCTTAAATTGCATGAACCGACCTTTAGATCAAAACTTTAATCAAAACGGAAATAACAAGAACACTTCAAAACTCATGAACCAAACCTTAAATATCTATGAACCTTATTATACAATAGAATGAAACGTATTGTACAATAACATGAACCTTATTAAGCAATAGAATGAACCTAGGCCTTTAAATATACAGAAGCATGCATTTTTTCTAATGTTTTTCATAGCTGCAATGTATCTGGTATTTTGCTCTCTTGTCTTCTTTCTTGCTCTTTTCTACATTCCATGTTGTCTTGAGAAGGTCCTTCCCTTGGATTGACCGGTTCATTTTTTCTTCCAATAACATGGCCAAGACCAAATCCTCCAACTGTAATCGCTTCTTCATCTTGTCGAGCTAATAATATCTCCTCACCCCAGTTTAAGAAAGTAGGCAAGTTCCTTGCGTTTTCCTTGCCTAGTATGATGACATTATCAACATAGCAAAGCTACAAAAAATGGATAAAAAAATTAAGTAACGTATAGAAAATAAAAACTCTATATTATAATCAATTTAGAAAATTTTCTCACTAGTAAGAAGAGGATTGGCCCTTTGAAGTACCCATTCTTATTTTCTTTCCAGTCCTTTTTGTTGCAATCAAGCTCTTGAAGACAAAATCACTCAAATTCGTTTTTAGTATATCATCAACATTCTCCACTATGAATTGCCTCAACACAGTTCCCTTTTGATTACTTTCAATGAGGGAGCTCACAAATAATGAAATGAAGTGGCTCTTGAACCAAGCTTCATCACCTTCAACATCTTCCCATTTATCTAACTTTGTAGCAATGTGAGAAGACCTTACATCAGCAATTCCTTCAAATTGTGCACTCCAACTTGCCCATATTTCTGGTGCTTCCTTTTTTGTTTTTTCATTCAACAAGTATAGGGCCTTTTGGAATCCCGAACACCCTATGTACATCGTCTAAAGTGATGTAGAAACCTTTCTATTAGAAGAGTTGGTTTTGATTGTTCCAAAGCTCAGTGACACAAAAGTTGCATTGAGAGTCACCGACATCAAGTTCTTACGAAGAAGTCACTAACAAAGGATAACTGGCAAGAAACTATTGTTGAAAAGTTGTGTTTTGATGGTTCCAAGAAGTCAGTGACTCTAAAGTTGCATGTCGAGTCAGCGACTCGGCAAAAGTCACGGACAGGACCAGCTGGCAGGAAATCTATTTATGAAAGAAACGTACAGATCATGTGCGATTGTTTGCAGTACAGTTGGGCATTTATTTATGGAGAATATCATCACAAAAGAGTGCTGAAATTAAAAGAAGATGATATGATTCCATTGAGATATTTTATATGTGCGTACATGTTATATTAGAGCCAAGGCTCTAGATTGTGTTTTTAGTACTTTTCTTACAGGAAAATGTCTTCAACCAACAACAACGACATGAATGAAGTGATTTGCAATCAATGTCAGGCTAAAGGACATTTTGCTAAGTAATGTCCTAGAAAAAAAACTAGAGAAACGGGCAAAGGGATGATGTCGACTTGGGATATGTCTGAAGATGACGATGAGGTGTCGTTGACAAGAGGATACTGTTTTATGGCCATTGAACACAAGTCATCCCAAGAGTTAAATGAATCTGAACTCTTTTCTCTTCTTGCTAAAAAGTCTAGAAAACAGCTAGTTGCTATCATTGAAAAGCTTGGAACTCAGGTCACTGAGTTAAGAGAAAAAGTGGAAGAAAATGAGGAAACCATTTCCAACCACTTTGATGATAATAAAATCTAGTCTAGTAAAGCTATCGAACTGGAAAAGATTTCTTCTCCTAAGTCAGTGACTTGTGAGTCTTGCTCTGACTCAAAGTCTCAGGTCGTTGACTTGCAAAAGCAGGTTGAGGACCTTGAAAAGCAAATCACTAACTTAGAAGGAGAAACGCTTATGCTTAGGCCTGGTCATGCTAAGTTGTCCAGTGAGTTAGAAAATGTAAAAATTAATGATGATACAAAAAGAAAGAAATTGTTAGATGAGTTTGTTGCTGAAAAGGCTCAAGAGGTCAAAAATGACTATAAAAAGAAGTTTGTGAAGGAGGTAGACATATCTGGAATTGGCTTTGTTCGTTACCCAATACTCAGGGTACCAAGGCTGCTCCCCTTGCGTCTTAAGGTAAAACCCCTATGTGTAGTAACAATGCGAGTTGTTCTACACATGTGGTGGCTAAGCCTGACAAAGGGAAGCATCAGTGGTATCTTGATCAAAAGGTTCACAACATATGGCAAAAACAAGTCCAGAACTCGGCTCCGTCACAAATTGATTTTCAATCTCGCATCAACAACAAACCCATCTATCCAGGCTATAGCAAGTATGTGGCCCTAAAGTATCATAGAACATGTTGGTATCGCGGCAAGGCTGGTCATTACCAACATAATTGTCACAAAAAGGAAAGGGATGAGAAAAATGCTAGGTCACTGACTCTGGATGATAGTCGTGATCAACTCGTTGTCAATGACTGTTCTCCAGGATCTGTTTGTGCTAATTGCAATAAGTGTTGTCCTAAAAAGTACTTTGTTTCCAAACCCAAAGGAGTTAAACGACTCTAGGTTCGTAAGAACTAATTCTTTCAATGCAGCTTGAAGTGGGTGACAAGGAGCCTTGGTTTATTGATAGTGTGTGCTCAACTCATATGTCAAGGAACCCTAGGGATTTCGTCTCACTTCAAGAATACAAAGGAGGTAAGATTACCTTCGGCAACAACAGTAAAGATGGTGTTTCAAGTATTGGTCACGTAAGATTCTCTGAGAAATTGACAATAGATAATGTGTGCTTGGTTGAAAATCTTAGTTTCAAGTTATTAAGTGTTTCTGAGATGTGTGCTAATGGAAAAATTCAAGTTGTTTTTGATAAACAAGGTTGTTTGGTGATGGAAAGTGACTCGGGGAAAGTTCTTCTGTAAGGGGTGTGTGAAAACATTCTCTACAAAGTGGACCCTTGTTTTGAACCTGAAGAAAAATTGTGTCTTAAAATAGTTACAGATGTCACCGACCTTTGACACAAAAGATTTGGTCATGCGAGCTTTCAACTCCTTGAAAAACTTCATAAGCAAGGGCTGGTTAGAGGACTGTCTAAGATTGATCTGAACAAGTATGAGGTTTGTGACACATGTGTGAGAGGTAAGCAAGTTAAGTCATCCTTCGAATCCAAGGAAGTAAGTACCACTAGACCTTTAGAGCTCATTGATATTGATTTATGTGGTCTCATGCAAGTCCAAAGTCGTGGAGGAACTAGCTATATATTTGTCATTGTTGATGACTTTTCACGGTATACTTGGACTATTTTTCTGTCTTCTAAAGATCAGGTTTTTGAAGAATTTGAAGCATGATTGAAGGTTGTTGAGAAAAAGCTTGGAGTTGCTCTTGTATCTATTAGGTCAAATCATGGAACGGAATTTGACAACTCCGAGTTTGTGATTTTTTGCAAGAAAAATGGCATAACTCACAACTTCTCAGCGCCAAGAACTCCTCAGCAAAATGGTGTAGTTGAGAGGAAGAATTGTGCCTTGGAGACCATGTCACGGACCATGCTTATCTCATGTTGTCTTCCAAGAAATTTCTGGGGTGAAGCCATTAATTTGTCTTGCTATGTGATGAATCGAGCCATACTTCGCCCACTCCTTGAAAAAAAATCTTATGAATTGCTTAGAGGAGTTAAGCCCAGTGTCGCCCACTTACGTACTTTTGGATCCAAATGCTATGTTCATAATAATGGCAAGGATAGTCTAGGAAAATTCGACCCAAGAAGTGATGTTGTCACTTTTGTAGGTTATTCCCCTCACAGTAAAGCCTACAAAGTGTTTAACAAAAGGACGAGGAAGATTGAATAAAGTGTTCATGTTGTGTGTGTTTGATGAGAGCACGATGGGAGGCTCGATGATTGAAGATCTTGATGATGGTGATCAAGAATATTATCTGGTTCAAGATGATCCACTTCCAATTGTTGCAACAGAAAAAGAATCAGTAGTCAGTAACAATGTTGGTGTCACCGACTCAGACATTTCAGGGGGAAGTAATCAAGATCAAAGTTCAGGTGACAATGAGTCATAAAATGAGAAAATGCCTAAGAGAAGCTCAAGTCCAGAAAATTCTGATGAAGAGTCAGAGAGAACGCCACAGACTCAAGTTGATGACTTGACAAAATTATAGATCAGGAATTATCAACAGAAAAGTGTTCATCCTGTCACCAACATTCTCACTGATTTCTCAAAGGGTGTGCAAACTAGATCTTCTCTAAACAATTTCTTTGCCTTCAATGCTAGGGCTGGGCAAAATTTGGTCCGGACCAGATTATTGGACCGGACCGGGAGGTATCCGGTCCGGTCCTCGGTCCACAAAAAATATAAGTCAATCCCTGGTCCGATCTGGTCCAAATCCGGTCCGATCCAACTTTTTGTATTAGTGGTAAAAAAAATTTGTGTAAAAAATATGCATAGATATACTATACAATTTATGTTATAAAATATAAATTGAATTTTTATATGATATAATATATATCTTTTATTAAAAATAATTTTTTTATAAAAAAATAAAAAAAATAATTAAAAATAATACATTTTATTGACAAAATAATAGCTTGGTCCAAAACCGGACCGGACCGGGACCGGGACCGAGACTGGATTGGACCGAGAATATCCGGTCCGGTCCTCGGTCCAATATTTTCAGGAATCCGGTCCCAGTCCGGTCCGGTCTTGGACCGTTGCCCAGCCCTATTCAATGCTTTCATCTCAATGTTGGACCCAAAGAATGTTGATCAAGCATTGAAAGATTCGGACTAGGTCAGTGTGATGCAAGAAGAGCTTCATCAGTTTGAAAGAAACAAGGTTTGGCACTTGGTCCCAAGGCCAAAAGGAAGATCTGTGATTGGAACACGCTGGGTGTTCAGAAATAAGCTGGATGATGAAGGAAATGTCATCAGAAACAAAGCAAAGGCTGGTAGTTAAGGGATACAATCAACAGGAGGGCATTGACTATGATGAGACGTTTGCTCTTGTAGCTCGTCTCGAGGCTATTCGGTTACTCATTGTCTATTCTGCTCATCATGGGTTCAAACTACAGCAAATGGACGTCAAGACTGCATTTTTGAATGGATATCTGAAGGAGGAAGTGTATGTTGAACAAACTCCGGGTATTGAGGATGTCACCCACCCGGATCATGTTTATAAACTAGACAAAGCTCTTTATGGATTAAATCAAGCCCCTCGTGCTTGGTATGATCGTTTGTCTCAATTCTTGATTTAACATGGATATGTTCGAGGAGAGGTAGACAAGACTCTGTTCTTGTTGAAAGAAAGAAGTCACACACTGGTTGTTCAGGTCTACGTCGATGACATCATCTTTGGTACAATAGATGATAAGTTAGTAAAGAACTTCGCTGACCTCATGTCTAGTGAGTTTGAAATGAGCATGGTCGGTGAGCTCAAGTTCTTTTTAGGACTTCAAGTTGTGCAAGGTGAGGATGGGACATGAGTTTATCAACAATAGTATCTCAGAGAATGTGTTAAAAAGTTTGGTCTCGAAAATGCTAAACCCTTTGATACTCCCATGTCACCGAGTATCTCACTTGGAAAAGATGACAAAGATCTAGAAGTCAATGCTACTATGTACAGGGGTATGATTGGATCATTTCTCTATCTTTCTGCAAGTAGACCCGATATTGTGTTTGGAGTTTGTCTATGTGCTAGATTTCAGGCTGATCCAAGAGAGTCCCACTTGAAAGCTGTTAAGAGAATCATTCGTATCTTAAGGGGACTGACAATCTGTGTGTATGGTACCCAAGAGGATTTGACTTTGAACTTATCGGCTACACAGGTGCTGATTTTGCCGGGAAATCGTGTTGATAGAAAAAGCACTTCAGGAATGGTTCAATTTCTTGGGCCTTGCCTTGTATGATGGGGATCTAGAAAGTAAAATTATGTAGCTCTATCAACAGAGGAAGCAGAGTACATTGCCGTTGCAGCGTGTTGCTCTCAACTCTTATGGATCAAGCAACAAGTTAGTGACTATGGTGTGAAGTGTGGGTTAGTGCCTATACCGCATGACAACACAAGTGCAACCAACATCTCAAAGAATCCGGTGCAACATTCAAAGACAAAGCATATCGAGATAAGGCACCATCTTCGAGACTGTGTTGAGAAAGGCATGGTCACTATGGATTTCTGTAGAACAAGTGATCAAAGAGCAGACATCTTCACAAAGGCCTTGAATCGTGAACCCTTTGAACAACTCCACATGGAATTAGGTATGATCTCTCTTCAATGATCTATTTCCCTACACAAATTCCCTCGATGATTGGCCAAAATTGATTGCTTTGCATATGTTTTGAATTCATGCTTTTATGGTATAAATCTTTGCATTGTTGATAGACATCATGTGTAGGAAACCTCATGCATTTGACTTGTCGATGACATTTACTACATTCGGTATGTGTGCAACCTTTATTAAGCTCTTTGTTTTAGCCCAAAATAATCAGCCTAATGATCCTAACCCTCATTAAAAGCCCAAATGATGGTTGATTCTAATGCTTGTCCCTGTCCTATCATGTTTTGAGAGTCTCTATCAGCCCGTTTTTGAATTTCTGTATAAAACGGAGACTTCTCATCATGATCGACAAATCCTCAAATATAATGCTTCATACTTGGATTGTTTTGGCACTCCATGTGCAACCCCAACGCCAAGTAAGTTCTTTAAAAGCGAAGGTCATGGATTGTGCAAATGTCATGGACAAATATGTTGAGATGAAAAAACAGGTTTGATGGTCGCCGACATTAGCAGGGTCAGCGACTGTGAAAATTGGAATGTGAATCAAATCGGGATATTAAGAAGATCAGATTGTTTTTGGAAAGAAATTTTTTTGAGCATAGCTTAATTTGGTTGAATTGATACTTTCCCATTAAGAGAGAACAAGTTCCTCTATTACCCTACCTCCATCCTCATCCAAAAGCTTCATGAACCTAAACACAAACAAAGAAACCCAAACCGTGTCACTTTAAATTGGAACACTGCGCCAAACGGCGCAACTGATAGCGTTTTTGGGATCGAGTGACACACCCAAAAAGGGACGAGGAGAGTGCTAAGGAGGATTTGAAGAAGGAGTTGGTTAAAACTCAAAATTTGAAGGCAATGGAGTTGAAAAATATAAGAAGAAGGAAACAAGGGCTCTAGTTTTAGAGAGCATTAACTGAAAGGAGACGAGAAAGAAGAAGGTGACCAAAGAGTAACCAAGGAAAAAGAAGAAGTCGGTGACTTGCGAAAAGTCACTAAAAAGAAGACTCTGGTGATGTCAACGACAAAGTTCTGGAAGAGGTCACACTTTCTAAGCAACCTATAGATCTATATGAAGAAGGTACTCATTCTGATCCTAATGTTAAAGCTCCTGCTTCAGTTTCTAGAGATGTTGTTTAAGCTAAGAAAAATTTATAGAGTTTGAGGAAAGGCTTGCTTGTCTTGGTTCTGAGTCACTGACTGCTGCATGTCCATGACTCTCTCTATCCCTTTCTTCTACCCTTACCACATTATCTCTCCAATTTAAAAGACTTCTCTCTTTAGTTCGATATGGTTGTACTGCATTTCTGGATTGTTTGTTTTTGCATCGTACATTATCTTTTGCTATGGTGGATGACTATCTATGCTTGTTTTGATATTATGTCTTAAGTTTCCACATTTGCCTCTGACTTCTTTTCTTGTTTCAGCAATCTTTTTGATGATGCCAAAAGGGGGAATTAACCGGGGGAATAGATTTAAAGGGAGGGATCTAAATACTGAAACCACGTGGATATTAAGCTTAGGGGGAACTTTTTATGGTTTTTGCATTTGCTCTTTATACTATGATGTTGTCTGTGTGCTTTAAGGATCTTAGGACATATTGTTTGTCACCATCAAAAAGGGGGAATTTTTTAGAAGAGTTGGTTTTGATGGTTCCAAAGGTCAGTGACACAGAAGTTGCATGGAGAGTCAACGATATCAAGTTCTTATGAAGAAGTTACTGACAAAGGATAACTGGCAAGAAACTATTGTTGAAAACTTGTGTTTTGATGGCTCCAAGAAGTCAGTGACTCTGAAGTTGCATGTCAAGTCAGCGACTCGGTAAAAGTCACTAACATGACGAGCTGGCAAGAAAACTATTTATGGAAGGAACGTACAAATCATGTATGATTGTTTGCAGGATAGCTGGGCGTTTATTTATGGAGAATATCATCACAAAAGAGTGCTAAAATCAGAAGAAGATGATATGATTCCATTGAGATATTTTATATGTGCGTACATGTTATATTAGGAAAGATCTTGTAAGATTGTGTGAGGTGTTATTTTCTTAACTGAATAGGAAATAATATTACACGAAATCACACCTTATTCTAGCTTAAATACTGCATTGTATTAGGTTAGAAGTAAGGATTTTCGAGCATAATTTGTATATCTTGTGAAGAAGAAAAAGAGAGAGTTCTAGGTTGGAGAAGACTCGTGCGTGGGATTCGTACGAGTAGTGAAGAAGACTTGTGCGTGAGATTAGTACAAGTGGTGTAGTCAAGTGTTCTTAGGCATAACGTGTGGTTGAGAGTGTAAGTACAAAGGTAGAGCGTGGTTCAAGGTTGTGGGATACAACTTGTACACGGGAGATCTTTGTAACACTCAAGAAATCAATAGAGCGAGTCTAATGACTCTTGAAATCCGACCAAGTGAGAAGCTTGGAAGGGAGGGGTTTTTCTCTAAGTAAACTAGTTGGTTTATGAATAATTTCCACTATACATCGCTTGTCATTTACAGTTTGGTAATATCTTTCCTGTTTGATTATTTCGCTGCTTATTTTAAGGTCACTGACTTTACCAAAGTCGGTGACTTCTACTGTTACTCAAAGTCGATGACTTCGCAGGAGTCGCTGACTCGTTTAAGTACTAACGATCCTACACTTTCCCACCTTTTAACTTCAATCTGCATTGGACTTCATCAAAATTATCTAAAATCCAATATGCAAGATAATGAGGAATCTCACTTTTGGTCAAGTTCAGCAACTCCCCAAACCCCATTTTTCTAATCATTTCTTTCTTCTTTTCACTTTTCTTGAGCTCATCCATTGTCTCCACAAAAGTTTTCCTAGTGTTTCTTGCCTTCAAGGAAGGGTAATGGCGGCCCAAATTTCCCTTTTTAACCAACTTATCCTCTTTTGCTCCTCTACTAGTACATCATTTATGTTTTTCTCTTTTCAAGGATGCACCATCATTCTTCAACCTCCCCTTTCCTTCTTTCTTGTCAACCTTGACAACTTGAACTTGCTTTACCCTCCCATTTCCTTCTTTCTTATGAACCTTCTTCTTTGATGTAGAAGGCTTTGCTAATCGAAGCTTTGACTGTACAATATGAAGTGGGGTCTCAAAATCATCAGATTCTTCATCCATTTTGCTTTCACTGATTGTCTTCTCATAATCTGCGTCATCAAAATCTATATCATCATAATCTTCATCCACTTCATCTTCACTTTCACATTCTTCAAACTCCAAGCTACCGGTTAGTGGAGTTGAAAGCTTTAATATTTTCTTCCCTCGCGGACTTTGACGTGTGGAGCTAACTTGTGTCTTTCTTTTCAAGCCTTTTGAAGTTGTCGTTGTCATATGCATAAAATAGAATCTAACACATATAAGAGCATGAATTGTAATATGAAACTAAGTGTGAATTTTCATGAACCTACAAACATAAGAGCATGAATTGTAATATGAAACTTCAAAATACAACACACATTAGAAGTATTTGTTTACTAAATCTTATGAACCTTATTGGCAAAAATTATGAAACTAATAGTATAAGAACATGAACCATAAACTAATAAGCACATCAAGTACATTATATACAAAAGTATAAAATGAGTGAAAGTTTTGGCCTATATTTGTACATGAGACATGGCATTACTGAAAAATGAACCATATCATTTACAAGCATAAACTTCTACGATATGTTTTATGAACCACGCGACAAGCTTAATGATAAATACTATGAACTTGCAAAAAACTACTTCATTAACCTTTGTCTTGAGCATTCTTGCTTCGAATTTCTCTCTCTTGGACTTCTTCTTCATTTTGTTTTGCTTGTAATGTACCTGAACAAACATAATAATATCAACATCAGATGCTCTTTTGACCAAATAACAAGGTGCAAGTCTAATAATACCTTATTATTCAATAGCATGAACTGTATTACACCATATCATAAACTATATTATACAATAGCATGAACTGTACTAATCCAATACCATTAATACGTCCTAATACCAGCATGACATCCAAACAAAACTGAAATTTAAAGAAGTCTATCAAAAATTAACTAATTAATAAAACAATCTATTTGTTATTAATGAACCTTTTAAGCAATTCAAGTACCAGCAAAAATTAACAATTTTGAACACAGAAAAATCCAGACTTAGTCATGTATCAATGGTTTAAATTGCAGTGGCTGATACAGTTATGTGTTTGGAAGATTTAGTTATAAGGCCCATCGTAATTTGCAATTCATAATTTTCAAACCATTAAATCAACAAATTAGGGTGGACGACATTGCAACACCAACGATTCATTCACTAAATCATCCAGCAACAATGAAAACAAACCACAAGGAAAATTTCACAAAACCCTCACACATACACTCTACCAACAAACAAAGCAAATTTCAAAGCTCAAACAAAACAATCCCCAAAAATTTAGCTGCAATATGAAACACTAGGGCTCGCTGGTAAAGAGGCCTTAGCGGATACTCCCACAATTTGCTAGTCCTGCTGTATTGTTGTTTTTTCTCCAGGTAATGGAATTACAGAGTATAACATTCAAGAGGTAATCTTAATGGAGTCAATGTTAAGCATCGAGATGGTGAGGAAGAAGTCATATGTAGCTGCAAAATGTTCCAACGTGTTGGTTTGCCATGTTTTCACATGATTTTTATGTTTAGAATTCTTGGAATGGATAAGATTCCAAAGAAGTATATTCTCTCACGTTGGACTAACGCATCAATGATTTCCCCAATCTTCAAAATTGATGGCCATATTGTTGAGTAGTGTGTTGCAATTGAAGAAAGGGAGTTATTGATAAATGAGTGATCTCAAATTTTTATTGTTGCGCTGCTATGACATAAGACAATCCTAACCAGTTGAAAAAAAATTCACATCTTCTTAAGGAGCAAAAGGCAACACTTGAGACTTGTAGCGGTCAGGATAACAATCAAGCATCAACAAATTTGAAGAGCACTAAATCATTGGTAGAGATGAATGTACCTATTGAGGTAAGCATATTACCACCCGAGCAAGCTAAGAATAAGGGGAGTGCAAAATATATGCAGGGCAATAAGGAAACTTTAATGACTTCAAAGGAATTTCAAAAAAGGTGCTGTGGTAAATGCAAAAGGTATACCAATCACAATTCCCACACATGTACTGGAGTTTGAGATGTAGTGAAGTGTTTTTTTTTTTCATTCACGGAAGTTTTACATTTTTTTATAAACTTCATTTGGATTCTATATTGTTTGACACTTTCTTGTGTTTTATTGGGAGTACTTGTGCATTTTGGCCTCTTTGGTTTTTGTTAATACCATTTTTTTGTCTCATACTATATGTGAACACAAGTTGTAAATATTTGAACACAAGTAGTAACAATGTGATCACAAGTGTAATACTCGGATAATTTTGATAATTTAATGTTTCTCGAAATTCGTGTTGGGATTGCTTAGCTATTAAGTAATCTCGGGAAGACCTTAAAATAATATAGGCTTGGAAAAGCGTGCTCGAATTAAGTGATATTTGGATGTAAATGGGTAATTTTGATGCATCTCGAAAAACGTGTCTGGGTTACTTGGCTTGTAAGTAAGCTCGGATAAGTTTGTTTCTTAGTTTTTAAGTAATCTCATTTCTTAGTGGAATAAAGATAGACTTGTAAAAGTTTTGATCTTATCCGTTTTCATAGATACCCGTGCCATGTTATCTTATCTTCTAGAATTGTGTTCCATGCTTATCTTTCTCCCTCAAAATTCGTGCTATATCTTCTAGATATGTGTGCCATGATCTTTATCTGCTATACAAGCTGAATCGAGTTTGTCTTCTTCCACTTCTCCTATATAAAGACATGTCTTCCCTTCCATTTTTCGCCTCCCTCTCTTCCTCTCGTTGTCATGCTCCTTCACAACCCTCTTGCTTGTTGTTGGTCGCCCCTTCCATCGGAAGACTAGGCGCGTCCTTTTCCTCCTTTTTGGTGAGTTGTTCTTTCTTAAATGAATTGATGGTGTGGAAAAATGGATGGGTGAAGTGTAGTTCTAATCTTAAAGGCGTGAGTTATAGACTCAATAAAGGGGTTGAGTTTTGGTGAACGTTCTTATCAATTTTAATGTCCTTAGATGGGTTGTTTTGGAGTAACTTCGATTAAGAGGTTGATTATGGTTTCTGTTGGATCGTAATTGGTTAGTAGTGAGCTTGGGAACTGGCAATTAAGCTGTTCCCAAGGCAGCGGAAGTAAATAATCACAAGTAATAAAAACAGTAAAAAGGCACAGTTCCTTTATAGAGGAACCCCACTACAACCAACTAGTTGTATGGGTAAACCTCTACCTCCACTTGGAGGATTTTGAATGACTTACTTATATTGATTGTTTTGTTCCTTAGTTACACAGCCGGATTTACACTTCTCTGTTCCTACAAGTTCTTCCTAACTCTAGCAACAATAGTAAATCCTCTCAACTGAGTTCCTAAGCTCACAACAGCAAAACACAAGTAACTCAAACCTTACGCTGACTTCTCAGTTCCCTTGCTCCAAGGAACTTCAGCTTCACCATCGTTGAGATCACACACTCGCCGGCGGGGACTTCTCTTCCTTTTCTTTCTTTTCTCTGATGTGGGTGTTTGTAAGTTCTGGGAGAAGTACTCAGACCGAGTACTATTCATTTGGCTTTATAGTCCATTTGGCTTGGGCAGTCGCATCTTTCGTTTGTGTCCAAAATGCCCTTTGCTTGATGCCCAAGTTGTACTTTCTTCACATGTGACTTTGGTTTGAACTAGGTCAACTTCTTGGATCAATCGGACCGTTGGATGAAGCGTGACAGTCTAATCCTCAGACTGTTCCCTCGGGCTGTCTGAGACAGAATCCCGCGATCTGCGCTGAACGGTAGTTGTCCTCACATGTAAGTTCCCATGTCATGGGAACTGACTTCTTCAGAGTTCCCTTGATGGAAACTCTTCATCGTTGTAGGCTTGTGTTCTCTTGATTGTTTCTGGGAGTTCCCACTTCATGGAAACTTTCCTCTTTAGAGTTCCCTTATGGAAACTCTTCATTGTGGCCTGCAGTGGCTTTTCGTCATTCGTAGGAGTTCTTGGTTGTACCTGTGTTCCTTAGAAATACTTGAACAAACCACATTAGTTCCCTATGGTGTTTGTCATTATCAAAACTTAAGAGAATTGAATCGTTGATCCGTTGTTTAGAACCAGAGGTCCCAACAACGTCCCAACAATTTCCCCCTTTTTGATGATGACAAACCCATCACAAAAAATGCAAGTATTTCAATGAATGATATGCTGATGAGTTCCTAAGTATGATTTTGGGAAGTGACTTTTAGTGAGACACTTAGATTTAGGGAGCCACTTCTGGTGAGACACATAGTTCCTATTAAGCTTTTTATGCAGTTGTTCCCCCTTAGCTTATGCGTGGTCTGTGATAAATTAAACTTTTAACTCATATCGCATTTTTTGTCTTTCCCCCTTTTGACATCATCGAAAACAAGCAAAGCAATATTACGAAAGAAGGGAACACGCAATCAAAATAAAGACCATTTCATTACTTAAGATAATATGTACAATGGGAACCCAAGTACAATTTGTGGTCATTTTTTGGATTAAGGGAACAAGAAGGGAGAGATCATGGGTTCTGAGGGAACAGGGAGTCACAAAGGCGCGTAAGGACTTGTGTAAGCTTTTCTTGTCCTCTGGCCAACACTGCTTGGCCCCTAGCAATCTGGTCGAGGGTGTTGGCAATGCGGAGCAACACTGGAGAGTTCCCCTCTTGTGGACCAGACTCTAGTGGAGCCGTCTCCTCTACAGGCTCCGAGTGCCTCATTTTCTGGGCAACTGTAATGTCCAGTTCCCTTCCAAGCTCGATTTCATCTTTAGAGGAGTCGTAAAGACCCTCTTTTTGTAGGTGCTTCTTGATCAGCCCGGAGTAGGGAACGGAGTGGGACTTGGAGGCCATGCACTTCTCCATGTGCCCAAGGATTATTCGGGGAAGATTTATGGGCTTCTTGAGGAGGAAGTGGTAGAGGATGATGGCATCTGGGATGTTGACGACCAGGCACTTCTCTTGGCGTGGGATCACCACGTTGATGATGAATTGGTGAGCGAGCTTGGCGACCAAGGACAGATGATGCGTCGAGAGGATTTTAGAGGGAACCCAACCCTCAAAAATTGTGTTGCACACCTCGGCGCTGTTGAAGTCGCCCTAGAGCTTGCTGGGCACCTCGCTAAGCCCTTGACCAGGGACCTGGAGTTGAAGGCGGATTGTCGACGTTGTAAAAATGAACTCGTCGCCTTCGTGGAAGAGAGTTCCCTGAGTGCCGTCGTTGGTGATAGTGAAGTTGTTGTAGAATCGACGCACTTGTGAGGGATCTATGCTCACAGTCTCTTGGCAGAGTCTCTCCCAGCCCTGGGCCTTGATCAGGTCCCACAGTTCCCCCAGACCATTTTCAGTCAGCACTTCTTCTGAAACAATGAGGTGAGGAAGAAGCTTCCTGCGCTCATCGACATGATGCTTGGTGGTCCCCTTCCCCTTCCTTGAAGTGCTTTTAGATATGTTCCCCCTAGAGACCGTGCGAGGTCCTTTCTGCTGAGGAGGTGCAGCCGCTTCAATAATAAGCACGCGGTCCCTTGGTGGTTGGGAACTCGTGGACACCACCATTTGGTGTCCAGGTGTAGGGATCCGTGTTGGCTCCTTAGTGGCTGGAGCTTCTTCTTCTTCTTCGACCGCATCTTGGGAGGTCCCTTCTTCCTCGGAGGAGCTCGAACTTGAGCCCTCCGCGTCATCTCCAGGATGACTTGTTGTTGCCTCAGCACCTCCAGCTGGTGCGAGGTCCCTTCTCTCCGTGGGCTCTTCAGGAGCCACCTTTTCTGGGGACTTTGTCCCTGGGGAGACTGTGTGCTCAGAGGGACCCCTGTTGAGTTCTTCCTCGATGGCCTTGAGCAGGGCTTCCTCCTCCAGAGTTCCCATGATGATTGGAGGAGGGTCCTTGGTCATTTTGCCGATGACCACAGATAGAGGAAGATCGTCGTCGTCTGAGGAGAGAGCGACGGTACTTTTGGATGGTGAGGGAGAGGGTAGTTTGGTGGTGGTGGGAGATGTGATGGACGAGGGGAGAGGAGAAGAAGGAAGAGGGGTGGTTAGTTGAGTGGAAGGAGGAGGAAGGGATCTGGTGACCTGGGGAGGAGAGATCCCCAAAGCAGAGATGGGAGTGGTGAAAATGTGTTTTGGTGAGGAGGAAGGAGATTTGTGAGGTGAAGGTGGAGTTGGAGATCCCGTAATGATGGGAACGGGAGGAAGTGAAGAAGGTTGGGATGGTAGAGCTCCCATCGTGGCAGGAACTGGAGAAGGTGGCGGAGGAGGAGTTGGTCGTTTTGTGGGAGGAGGCTTGGGAGGTCCCTCGATTTGAAGAGAAGGGATGGAGGAGGAAGAGGGGAGTAGACTCTGGGGTTCGGAGGTCCCATCGTCGGAAGGGAAAGGGTAAGAAGGTTTGGGAGCACAAGAACTCTCCTTGGAGCAGTTCAGGTAGTCCTCAAACTTGAAGAAAGCCTTCTTTTTGGGCTCCGAGAATTCAGAGGCCTCAGAGTGTTTACGCTTTTTGGATTTGGAGGGGTCGTGGGAGTGTTTGGATTTTTTGGATTTTGAGGGATCTTTTGATGAGTGGCGACGTTTGGATGAATGGCGATGTTTGGATTTATGGGGTTTTTCATTGATTGAGGGGCGAGCGTCTCCGAAGTTGTCAACGATGACAACTCCGGAGGAGGTGTTGGTGTTTGGAGGTGGGAGAGGAAGAGATTCGGAGGAGGAAGAGGTCCAGGAGACGGTTTCGTCGGCCTGAGGAGGAGGAGGGGGCAAGAAGGGGCTTACTTGATTGTATAGCCCTTGGATAAGAACATCCTTCATCGTTGGGTCCGATTCGTTCTCGATCTCTGTTAGTTGAGAGACGAAGAGGATGCGAGGATTGGCATGTACCCACGCTTTGATCTGGGCGAAGGTGTATTGAGGGGCCATTTTTATAAGAGATTGGGAGGTTTTGGAGGTTTCTTGAAAAGAGAGTGAAAGAGATTTGGGGAAGACGATTGACAGAGATGTAAGAGAGAATAAAGGGCCCAAAAATGGCAAAGAGGGGTTTTAAAGGAGAAAGGAGGTGAAGGGTAGAAAGGGAAGTGGAATAACCTCGATAACCGTTGCCCAATGAACGTGGGGCGCCGTTTCAACTTCTCAAGCACGCCTCTGGACACGCGTCACGATCTCTTGGGAAATCCTTTTCAAATTTTGAATACTTGGCCTTTAACGCTTCAGAGCCTCTGACACAAAAGTCCGCTTCCCAAGTGACAGTTTTTCTTTGCAGATTAGTCAGCGTTCCCTTTGTAGATGCATCAGTTCCCATGATCTTATCAAGGTCAGGGAGAGTGAAGTGGTTAAGGGAACTTCACACTCATCTTTTTGTGGGGCTAGGGAACTCAAAGGGAACCAGACAATTTGCAACTCGATAAAGGAAATATTTTGGCTCATGAGAAGTATTTGTCTGGTCCCTAGCTTAGGGTGGGTCATATGATCAACCGTCATGGTGGCTTGTAATGAGGGATAAAGGGAACTCTGGTTGATCATTTTGGGCCAAAAGAAATAGAGTTCCTTTGCACACATTTTTCTCTAGACTAGTAATCATGGCATAGTGAAAGCAATAAATCCAAGTTCCCTATCATGCAATCTTATATAAACTAGTCAGGCATTGAGAGAGAGACAAACAGGGACTTGTTTAGTTTAGAGTTATCATCCCTATAAGCATTCGAAAACGCTGGTAGGGACGTCTGTCTAAAGCTTTGGTAAGAATGTCCGCAATTTGCTCTTCAGTTCTACAGTGTTCCATCGAGATGTTCCCATTTTCGACATTGTCACATAGAAAGTGATGCCTTATATCAATATGCTTAGTTCTAGAATGATGTACAGGATTTTTGGAAATTTTTATGGCACTAGTGTTATCATAGAGTATGGGAACTGGGCCAAAAGACATACCGTAATCCTGGAGTTGTGACTTAAGCCATAGAACCTGGGAACAGCATGATGCGGCAGCCACATATTCGGCTTCAGCGGTGGAGAGTGCCATTGAGTTTTGCTTTTTAGATCCCCATGAGACTAGGCATGACCCTAGTAACTGGGCCATTCCTGATGTGCTCTTTCTGTCAACCAAGTGCCCTGCAAAATCTGCATCTGTGTATGCAATGAGCTCAAGGGAACTGTTCCTTGGATACCATAGGCACAAGTTATCGTTCCCTTTGAGATACCTGAAAATTCTCTTCACCTCTTTCAGGTGTGAATCCTTGGGGTTAGCTTGAAAACGAGCACAAAGACATACAGAGAACATGATATCAGGTCTACTAGCTGTTAAGTAGAGAAGGGACTCGATCATACCTCGATAGTTCCTTTGGTCCACACTAATACCTGTTTCATCCGCATTGAGCCTTGAATTTGGTGAGATGGGAGTGTCAATGGGTTTGGAGTGTTCCATTCCAAACTTCACGAGCATTTCCTTGATGTATTTCTGTTGATGAATCTTTGTTCCCTCCTTTGTTTGGGATATTTGAAGTCCCAAGAAGAACGTGAGTTCCCCAATGAGACTCATCTCAAACTCACTGCTCATGAGGTCCTTAAACTTCTCTACAAGAGTTTTGTTAGTTGCTCCAAACACAATGTTTTCAACATATACTTGCACAATCAAAATGTCTTTAGATTCTTTCTTTAAAAACAAAGTCTTGTCTATGGAACCACGAATGTATCCATGGGACAAGAGGAATTGAGCAAACCTGTCATACCAAGCTCGGGGAGCTTGTTTGAGTCCGTAAAGGGCCCTTTCCAGGAAATAGACATGGTTGGGCATTTTCTCATCTTCGAATCCTGGAGGTTGGGCCACATACACTTCTTCCTTGAGATGTCCATTTAGGAAGGCTGTTTTCACATCCATTTGATAAAGTTTGAATCCCTTGTGAGCGGCATAGGCGATGAGGAGTCTGATTGCCTCGATCCTGGCAACTGGTGTGAAGGTCTCATCGTAGTCAATCCCTTCCTCTTGCCTGTATCCTTGTGCTACTAACCTAGCCTTGTTCCTTGCTACAACTCCAGTATCATCGAGCTTGTTCCTAAAAACCCATCGAGTTCCTATGATGTTCTTGTTTTTGGGCCTAGGATCTAGCTTCCAAACTTTGTTCCTCTCGAATTGGTGGAGTTCCTCTTGCATGGCTTGAATCCAATCTGGGTCCTTTAATGCTTCTTTGATATTTTTGGGTTCCACCATTGAAACAAACGCGTTAAAAGCACAAAAATTATTGAGAGAGGAACGAGTTTGCACACCTTTATCAAGAGGGGAGATGATGTTCTCAAGGGGGTGGTCCTTCCTTTGTTTAAAGGTTCTTGCATGAGTGAGTTCCTTTGCATGTGTATCATCCTCAGTCGGTGTTTCTTTGTCATGGGAACTCTCATCTCCAGCTTCTTCATTTGATGTTTCTTCAGAGATTTCTGGCAGGTTCCCTCTTTGTTCCCCTTGAATACTTGATTCTGGAAGGGTATTGTCTTGGGGGACAGCAGAGTTGTTTCCTGAAGAGGGGACCTCGAGAGAGTTGGAGGTGTCTTGTGGTTCTTCTGAGGAAGGAGCCTCGAGGGAGGTTTGATCAGTGAGGGTTGGACCTTCGTCGTTGTTCCCTGGTTGTGGGATATTGCTTGCACTTGGATAGTCTTCATCCCTTTTCCTTGGCTCATCCTCGTCATCATCCTCGTCTTCATGTCTGACTAGCTTGAACAGAGTTCCCTTCCCTTGGGTCTCGGTTCCCATCTTTATAGACTTTTCATTGAAGACGACATGAATGCTTTCCTCTATCTTCTTGGTTCTTTTATTGTAGACCCTGTAAGCCTTACTTTGTGATGAGTATCCCAGGAAGATCCCTTCGTCGCTTCTGGGGTCGAATTTTCCAAGATTGTCTTTGCCGTTGTTGTGAACAAAGCATGTACAACCAAATGCTCTCAAGTGTGAGATGTTTGGTTTTCTCCCTTTGATGAGCTCATAGGAAGTCTTGTTAATCAGGGGCCTTGTCATGGATCGATTCAGGATGTATGTAGCTGTGGAGATTGCTTCAGTCCAGAAGTACTCAGGAACTCCACTTTCGATCATCATGGTTCTAGCCATATCCTCCAGAGTTCTGTTCTTTCTCTCAACCACTCCATTTTGCTGAGGAGTGCGAGGAGCTGAAAAGTTGTGAGAGATCCCATTTTGCTCACAGAAGTTTAGGAACTCCGAGTTTCGAAACTCAGTTCCGTGATCAGATCTGATTGCTTTCAGTTTCAGCCCCAAGCTTACTTTTGTTCTTTTGATGAAGGGCTCAAATTCTTCAAACGCTTGTGATTTTGCCTTCAAGAAAATAACCCAGGTGAATCTTGAAAAATCATCAATTAAAACATACATGTACCTTTTTCCACCGTAGCTAGCTGTTCTCATGGAACCACAGAGATCCATGTGAATTAACTCCAGGGACCTGGTTGTGCTTACCACCTTCTTGGGTTTGAAGGAGGTCCTGGTCTGTTTCCCTCGAACACATTCTTCACACATTTTGACTCCTTCGAGATTGATCCGTGGAAGACCAATGACCAGATCCTGTAGATAAAGCTTCAGGATTTGATTTACACCAGCATGTCCCAGCCTTCGGTGCCAGAGTTCCGTGTCATCTTGGGAACTCGCTAGGAACAGCTTCATCGGTGGTTCAAAGTTGGTGTCCACCACATACACATTGGTGTATCTTCTTCCTCTCAGAATTACTTTGTTGGTCTTCTTGTTGATGACGAGACATTCATCTGAGTCGAAAGTGACGATGTTGTTCCCTTGATCACACATTTGGGAGACACTCAGCAGATTGTATCCCAGATCTTTTACCAGATTTACGTTGCTAACTTTAATAGATCTATTGAGCAACACTTCTCCTTTTCCAATAACTTCTCCCTTGTTCTTGTTGCCAAATGAGTCGTGGCCTCCTTCGGCATGAGTGTGGAGTGAGATGAGGATATCCTTGTTCCCTGTCATATGGTTCGAGCATCCACTATCTATGAACCATGTACTGTTCCCTCTCACTGCCACCTACAAGGAAAAGTTAGTGTTTTGAGACCCAGGCAAGATGACTCTTGCCTGGTCCCTTGCAAGGGAAAACATTTTCATTCAAGATATAGTCAGAAATGTTGATGTCTTTGGAATTTTGAGAGTTGGAGTTCCTTTGGTGATGAGCATGACGTTTTTGTTTGTTTGGGAACTCATGGCTTCTAGGGGTTTGGGCTCTCTTCTTGGGACATGCATCCTTTTAGTGCCCATGAGCACCACAGTGCCAACATGTCTTGTAGTATTCTCCCAGGTAGTATTTTGGGTGTGGTCTCTGGATACAGTTCATATCCATGGTTTCTTTGTTGTACACTCGAGACCCATTTCCCTTGGCAATTTTGACATAGATTCTATGTCCAGAGTTCCCAGTATAGTAGTCTTTTTCACCATTGTTTCCACTCTCTAGGACCCTGATTTTCTCCTCGAGATGAGCATTTTTCTGTTTCTCGCACTGGAGTTCTAAGGCCCTACACTCATGGATCTCATGTTCGATCAGGGGTGACTTTCCGTTCTAGGATCACTCACCTTTGTATCCTATGCCATGTCTGGCTGGGACAAACTTAATTTGGGAACTAGAGGCTTCAAGATGTTCTGGAGTCTTACTCAGGTTTTGCAAGAGGGTGTTCTCATCTTTCTCTAGAGTTTTGATTTCTCTTTCTAGGTCTACGATGTGAGACACATGGGACTTGAGTTTTTCTAGAAGGGATATGCAGTTGGGACAGGGCTCGAGACCAACTAATTGAGAATTTATGTGTTCCTGTTTTTCCAACTTGTTTTGCAGTTTTATGTTATCTTTGACAAGACTTGAAAGAATTTTCAACAGCTCAGGTTTTTCATAGTTACTCAAGGAATCAAGAACAGTTTCAGTGGTTACCTCACTGGGTTGTTCCCCAGTGGTTTCTCCTATGGCCATGCCACACATGTCTGGGAGTGCCCATGATTCAAGATCTTCGTCTTCATCATCGCTCCAGGTAGCGATGTAGGCCTTCTTTCCTTGCTTCCTGCCATCAGTTCCTTGTGGACATTCCTTCGCAAAATGTCCTTTCCTATTGCATTTGTAGCAAGTCACTTCTGAGAGATCCTTCTCTGTGGGCTTTCTTTGGGAACTCTGTCCCTTTCCCCAGTTCCCACTGTTCCGTTGAGACTTTCCTTTGTAGAAATTTCGAAGAGCCCTTGTTACAAGAACTAGCTCTTCATCCTCTTCTTCTTCGGAGTCTTCATGTTGTTCTTGGGTTGATTTGAGCATCTTTTCGATCTTGAGTGCGATCCCTCGATGAGCTCGAGTTTGTTCCTTATCATCGATCTTCCTCTTCTCATGTCCCACTAGCTTTCCAAATACTTGATGGAGCATAAGCGTTCGATTTTCTGGGTTTTCCTTGAACATCGTTCTCTCGTTTGCCCATTCTCCAGTCAATCCATTGAAGAGCTGTTGGACCTTCATTTTGTGGGTGATTTCTTCTTTTGTGATCCCCAATCCTTCCATCTTAGTGCAAAGTCCTTCAAACCGGATTGGTAGCTGTCGACGGACTCTCCCATTTCCATTTGGAAGTTGTAGAACTCCCTTTTTGCATTCATCTGAAGATCTTCTCTGAGATCTGAGTTCCCAACGTGCATTTGTTGGATGGCTTCCCACATTTCCTTGGCTGTGTCAAGGTTTGCAACCCTGTCACAATCTTGTATGCACATGGACCTCTTTAGATACTGTTTTGCTTTGTAGTTTGCCTCCATGCACTTGTACTCGTTGGGACCCCACTTTGAGAGGTCGTTGACAATAGCTGGATCGATTTCGAAGTTCCCCCTTTCGATGACACACCAGGCTTGGTAGTCTTGGCCACGCATCCAATCCTTCATGTCGCGTTGCCAGCTTTCAAATCTTCCTGTGATAAGCCTTGGCGGCTTACTGGTATTGTTCCCCACCTGAGTAAGTTCCTGAGCCATTTTGACACCTACGATGCTAACACAAATCTAGAGCGCAAGCTCTGATACCAATTGTTGGATCGTAATTGGTTAGCAGTGAGCTTGGGAATTGGCAATTAAGCTGTTCCCAAGGCAGCGGAAGTAAGTAATCGCAAGTAATAAAAACAGTAAAAAGGCACAGTTCCTTATATTGATTGCTTTGTTCCTTAGTTACACAGCCGGATTTACACTTCTCTGTTCCTACAAGTTCTTCCTAACTCTAGCAACACTAGTAAATCCTCTCAACTGAGTTCCTAAGCTCACAACAGCAAAACGCAAGTAACTCAAACCTTACGCTGACTTCTCAGTTCCCTTGCTCCTGGGAACTTCACCTTCACCGTCGTCGAGATCACACACTCGCCGGCGGGGACTTCTCTTCCTTTTCTTTCTTTTCTCTGATGTGGGTGTTTGTAAGTTCTGGGAGAAGTACTCAGACCGAGTACTATTCATTTGGCTTTATAGTCCATTTGACTTGGGCAGTCGCATCTTTCGTTTGTGTCCAAAATGCCCTTTGCTTGATGCCCAAGTTGTACTTTCTTCACATGTGACTTTGGTTTGAACTAGGTCAACTTCTTGGATCAATCGGACCGTTGGATGAAGCGTGACAGTCTGATCCTCAGACTATTCCCTCGGGCTGTCTGAGACAGAATCCCGCGATCTGCGCTGAACGGTCGTTGTCCTCACATGTGAGTTCCCATGTCATGGGAACTGACTTCTTTAGAGTTCCCTTGATGGAAACTCTTCATCGTTGTAGGATTGTGTTCTCTTGATTGTTTCTGGGAGTTCCCACTTCATGGAAACTTTCCTCTTCAGAGTTCCCTTGATGGAAACTCTTCATTATGGCCTGCAGTGGCTTTTGGTCATTCGTAGGAGTTCTTGGCTGTACCTGTGTTCCTTAGAAATACTTGAACAAACCACATTAGTTCCCTATGGTGTTTGTCATTATCAAAACTTAAGAGAATTCAATCGTTGATCCGTTGTTTAGAACCAGAGGTCCCAACAACGTCCCAACAGTTTCAAAGTTTATGTCATGTGAGTTGTCGGGTTAAATATCAAAAGGTTAGAGAGATTTCGAGTTTTAAACCTTTATCGTATTCTTTTGAGTCTCTGACTTCATGTTGTTTAAAAGACCTTATATTATTGTTTAGGAAATATTCTTATACGTCCATGTTCCATTCAAGAGTTGGAATTTCAAGTGAAGAAGCAAGTCGTTTACGACTTGCTCAGTTTCTGTTCAATTCTTGTTAGATTTCGTGTCGTGCTTGTAGGATTGCTTTTGGGGGGAACTAGTCCCTAATCGATTGTTTTATGGAAAAAGTATTTACTCATGTGTGATATGTGTGTAACAGATTTAAAAGTGTTTTCATCGGATATGGAGTTTTCGAATGTTTTCTCTGTGTTGGTACCGTTCTCGGCATGGCCATGTGCGTAGTCCTCTGGGTTGAAGTGACGGCTACGTATGGTTATGTGATAGAAAATCGTGCCCCTTCAAAAGAAAAGCTATATGTGTTTTGGGCGACTGCTCCAGTGGAGGCTCGACCTAGGGTTAGAAGGATGGAATTGTGAAGGATGGGAGGTCGCGCCTCGGCACTTGGGGCGTAGGGTTGGTAAGCGCCATGGAATGGAATGGAAAGCGGATGGTTGTATTGTTGTGTTTGGACTTATGTGTATGAGTGTGTGTATGTGTGGTTTGTTTGTTTGTGTATGTGTGATGTGTGGTTTGCATGTGTAATCATTGGGAAGTTAAGTATGGATTTAGAATTGATATGTGTTGTATTCCTTGAACTTTACAGGTGTGTGTGTGTGTTAGGAACTTGATTGGTTTTAAACGTCTTACTAGTACTGTATTATTTCTAGCTTGGATTAGAATAGTAGCTGACCCTTCGGGAACATGTTTTTTTGGTTACAAGTAAGGACAAGGCCCATGATGAAACCTCGACAGAATGACGGTATGAGTCGTTGAAGGCCGTGTCATTAGGGTTGGGTTTTGTTGGTAGTGGTTACTTACATTGTATCTTTTTGTTTAATGTGTAGTTTTGGGTAAAGAAAGGATATTGATTTGCTATAGAGTTTTTACAAGTAGTATTGTAAGTTATGTTGGTTGGGTGTCATGCATGTTTTCCATACTTTGACTTGTTAAATACAAGTTGGACGTTTTATTTATATTTTCTTGTCGCGCCCAAGTTGCAAGATCCAAATGAACTTGTTGTCGGACTAGCCTAGGTAGTACCCGCAGTGGTCTACTACCGAGTAGCACCCCTATGTAAAGACGGGGTGTTACAAATTGGTATCACAGCTTAGGTTGACAACAATGGCACATGGAACTGACCAACAAGTGTACTCGAGGTCCAACTTAAAATAAAAAAACTGGCCAGTGATTTTAAAGTTTTCTAATGGGTAGTCATATTGCATCTACGTGGGTAATGACACGATGTAACTTCGCCGCCATCAGTCGAGGATCTCATGTAGAATAGTAAGTAAAGTTTCTAATCGTAGTTAAAAGTGGATTATAATTGTAAGCGTATTGTTTGGAGATAGCTCCACATACTAGAGATGAAGCATATAAAGATATTAAAAGAGGAACTATGGTCAAGTTGAGCATAAAGGATGTCAGGATTCATGATGTTGGAGAACCATATAATCTTTCTTTTTGAGAAGAGTAATATGTTGGTCGTGTGTTTTCTAATGAATATTTGGTATTGGTCTAATGGGTGATCAAGTGAATGAACCAAGTGTAAAAGGGTAAAAGAAGTTGTTAAAACAAGAGGTTATGTTAATTCTAGAGCGAATTCTTCTTAAGCACTTGAGATTCCAGACTAATGGTGGTCATATTTGAGTTAAGAATGAGGATTGAAGATGAATGATGTTCGACTTGAGAAAATTGGAGAATTGTTTTAGGAAATGAATTGAGGATGTAGAGTGGAGAATAGGAAGAGAAGTAGTTAAACTTCTTTGAAGTTGATCATAGGAAGACTATCAGATATGATTAGGCAAAAGACTTGACAAGGCTGAGCTATACAGTGATTGCATACATGGACAGCATGATTGAGATAATTTGAGTGTCAACTTTGATGTCATATGCTACAAATTCGTTTAAGGAAAAGTAGAAGAGGAAGGGCTCAGTATGGTCTAGGGCATGAACTAGTATTGGAAACATCTTTGTGAAAGTGGTTAATTAACAAGTTGAGACAACTTTATAGATATATCGATAAAGGAATGACATTGTATGTGCTAATGTGGGGAGTGGAAGATGTAAAAACTCTAGGATAAAGATGCTTCTATTAGAGGAAGAGTTTGTGGACCAGTAGTGGTGCCATAGTTTGAAGTACCACTAGATATTGTTATTGTTATTCAATCCATCTGGGTGGGATTTCTTCTGAATTTGAGGGGCACGGGAGTTGTGCCTAATCAAAATGTTGTTGCAGAGCATCTGGGTTAGTTTGGGGAATTGTAGAGGCAACCGAGATCGAAGGTAGTTGATTGTTTGTCAAAGAAGTAGGGTCAAAGGATTTAGGTTAGTAAGGAGTGTGGCAAAGACTGCCAAGTTGTACAATGATGGATATGTGGGATACTAGTGATCTGCCTTTCAAGAGGACAAGGAAAGACTACACATCTAGAATAAACCTGATGTTTGTAAGTTGTGAGTGAATGTTATTATGGAATTAGCTTTAAGGATTACAACCTTAGAGTGGGATAAATTATAATAGTGAAGTGGAGTTGGGAATGAGACCAATATCGAAAGTTCTGAGTCATATAGACCCGAGGAAGGATATTTCCTATGATGATATATTGATTATTGAGAGTTGAATTAAGTGATTATTATGAACAAGAGTACATTGTCCTATAATGATGACTTATTGGACCAATTGCAAGGGGCCATGGTGTTTTTGGAAGTGGATTGGAGATCATGTTATCACTAGTTGAAGAAAAGACATTCCTAAGATGGTTTTTTTTAGCAAGATATGAGCATTATAAATGTGTAGTGATGTCGTTTGGATGGACTAATGCCCTATAGTGGTTGCGGTGTGATGAACTAGGTGTTCATTGACTACTTGGATAGGTTCATGGTGATTTTTTTTATTGATGACATTCTGATTTACTCTCAGAGTCAAAAGGATCATTTTGATCATCTCAGACTAGTATAAGGAGTATTTAGACAACAAGTTTCCAAGGAATACAAGTAGGATTTATGATAATCAGAACTTACTTTACTAGGACATGTCATGTCCGCAAAAGGAGTTAAAGTGAACCTTGATGATATAAGTTAAGTTGCAAAAAAAGGGAATAATATAGTGATTTCTCAAGGGTAGAGCTCGATTGTGTGTTGATGCAAAGGGATAAAGTTAGTGTTTATGCTTCTAGACGGTTGAAGCCGAATGAGCTAAATTGATTAAAGCATGATTTGGAATTAGTAGTAGTAGTGCATGCTTAGAAGATTGGTGTCATTGTTAGTAAGGAAATACATGCAAGGTGATGATAGATTAGAAATGTTATATCTTTATGCAATAGGAACTAAGTAAGAGGCAGCAAAGATGGCTTGAGTTGTAGAGGATTATAATTTAGAGATCCTTTAGCATCCTAGAAAAGAGAATGTAATCATTTATGATCTTAGTAGGTAGGCATTTCAAGAATGTATTTTAGTTTGGGTGATTGTACAATTAGAGTTAAGGGAAAGAACTAATGAGGTATGGGATTAAGGTGCAAATTCAATGATATTAAAGGAGATTGAGTTTTGTGGAAATGCAAGATTTTAGATAGAGGTTGATTCGTGGAGATATATCCGATTCTTCATAATGGGCTGATGGTACTTTGAGATTTATTAGTCAAATTTGTGTGCCTTGAAACGAGGAATAAAGACACAAGATTTTACAGAAAGCATATGTTACACTATCCTCAATCAAACCTGGAGCAAGTATGATTTACTTGGATTTGAGACTACATTAGTGGTGGAACGACAGGAAGCCGGAATGTATTTAGAATTGTGGCTAAGTGCAAGTTGTTAGTAGATGAAGGTCAAGCCCATAGATCAGGTAGACAGTTGTAATTACTTTTCATTCCAAAATGAAAGAGGGATAATATCTCCATGAATTTTTGTCATTGGGATAAAGAATAGAAGAGTTGAAGATGATGTTTGGGTTGTTGTGGATAAATGGACTTGGATTGTCTGTTTCTTGCCAATCATAGGGATCTAGCTAGTATACAAGATGGTGGAAGTTTTCTGACATTATAAGGTTGTTTGAGGTACCTAAAATGAATGTATTGTATTGTGATGAATATGTTATTTCTAGATGTTGGCAGCATTGGCATGATGCAATGGAAATGAGTTTGCATTTAACGTGTTAGCATATCATCCGTAGAAAGATTGTTAGATTATAAGAAGATTCAAATTATAAAGGATATATTAAGATCTTGTGTGCTGGATTGGTGATGTAAACGGTCTGATTACTTGCAAACTGGCAGAGCTTGCTTACTATACTTATTGGTAATCCTTGATACAAATGGCACCGTATGAGGTTTTGTATGGACACAAGTGTGGAACTTCATTGTATTGGCATGACCCATTAGATTTGATAGAGAAAGTGGTTAGAATTCGAGAGAGTATGGTACTTGAACAGAACTCTTAGCAATCTTAGGTAGATAGGGGGGACGACCATTAAACATGTGAAGTAGAAGTATAAGTGTAGTAAAAAGGGTTGCCTACTAGTGAAGTTAAAAGATTTGGGATGAAAGGGAAGTTGAGTCCTTGGTACATCGGGCCATTTGAGATTCTCGAAAGGGTAAGTGAGGTGGCCTACAAGCTAGCATTGCCACCAACCTTGGATGGAAGCAATTAAAGGACACTCTGGTTAGAGTTATGTGAGAATTAAAGCTTCACATAAGGTTCATAAGAGAGTAAGGGTTGGTATACCATGATTAAGGGTAAGGAAATTTTGAGTAGAGTTGAAATTTCTTCAAGACCACAAAGACAAAGAGTTCCAAAAGAAGAAGTAAGTAGGCTAGGGTCACAACAGTGGAGCACATGGTTGGAAACTTATACCAAATGGTTTAGTATAAAGAGAAAATCAAGTGAAAATGAGAAAGGGAAAAGTATGGAAATGGATCCAGTTTTAGTCGATCGTAGTGGTTTATGGATGTGCTAGTAGGGCTATTGGAGAGTTGCAAGTTATTGATTGCGAAAGGGATATGCATAGGATATACTTTATAGAGAGAGATCTAGCTTAATAGTAAAACTAATAGGGACATGAGGATCAAGAGATAAATGGCTTTATGAGTAATTTGGACAAGAATGATGGTAACGAAAGATTAATCCAAGGTGAGTTAGGGATATTATCCTATATGTAAGGAGAAGTTATCCTGTTAACATGAGTTGTGTGGTTTAATGTGAAGTGTATGGTTTAGTTCAGACATGTCCTTCAAGAGTCTTGTAGTGCAGGTTTTTCCTAGATAACTAAGTCAAATGAGCATTGGAATATATCTTCATGAAGAAAATTGTGGAGCAAAGAAATGTCGATGATATTGATTCAGTGGACTCAACAAGGAGTTGAGACGGCCGCTTGGGAGACTGATATGAGAATAAGATAAAGCTATGCAGTGTTGTAGTCCAGTTATGTTAAGACCAGGAGTAGAAGTTAGAAGTGTGCGAGAGCCTAGCTTATAGATGATAACAAACTATGTGCTTTGTTTGACTTGACTTTGTGTGCTTCACTTGTTTGATAGTTGTTGCTTTTGATGTACTAAGGGTAAGATTTGCGTGATGTTTGACTTGTATAAAGGATTTTAAATAGTGTTATGAGTTATTTTCCTATATCTCGGGAATTTTTGGGACGAAACATTCTTTAAGGGGGGTAGGATGTAATACTCGGATAATTTTGATAATTTAATGTTTCTCGAAATTCGTGTTGGGATTGTTTAGCTATTAAGTAATCTCGGGAAGACCTTAAAACAATATAGGCTTGGAAAAGCGTGCTCGAATTAAGTGATATTTGGATGTAAATGGGTAATTTTAATGCGTCTCGAAAAACGTGTCTGGGTTACTTGCTTGTAAGTAAGCTCGGATAAGTTTGTTTCTTAGTTTTTAAATAATCCCGTTTCTTAGTGGAATAAATAGACTTGTAAAAAGTTTTAATCTTATCTGTTTTCATAGATACTCGTGCCATGTTATCTTATCTTCTAGAATTGTGTTCCATGCTTATCTTTCTCCCTCAATATTCGTGCTATATCTTCTAGATATGTGTGCCATGATCTTTATCTCCTATACAAGCTTAATCGAATTTGTCTTCTTCCATTTATCCTATATCAAGCCTTGTCTTCCCTTTCATTTTTTTGCCTCCCTCTCTTCCTTTCTTGTCATGCTCCTTCACGACCTTCTTGCTTGTTGTTGGTCGCCCCATCCATTGGAAGACAAGGTGCGTCCTTTTCCTCCTCTTTGGTGAGTTGTTCTTTCTTATTGGATGGTGTGATTTGAGGGTATAGTAAGGAAGTTTTCATGGATGGATTTATGGTGAATTTTGATGTTGGAAGATGGTGTAGAAAAATGGATGGGTGAAGTGTAGTTCTGAGCTTAAAGGCGTGAGTTATAGACTCAATAAAGGGGTTGAGTTTTGGTGAACGTTCTTATCAGTTTTAATGTCCTTAGATGGGTTATTTTGGAGTAACTTCGAGTAAGAGGTTGATTATGGTTTCAATGTTTATGTCATGTGAGTTGTCGAGTTAAATTATCAAAGGGTTAGAGAGATTTCGAGTTTTAAACCTTTATCGTATTCTTTTGAGTCTCGGACTTCATGTTGTTTAAAAGACATTATATTATTGTTTAGGAAATATTCTTACACATCCATGTTCCATTCATGATTTGGAATTTCAAGTGAAAAGGTAAGTCGTTTACGACTTGCTCAATTTCTGTTCAATTCTTGTTAGATTTCGTGTCGTGCTCGTAGGATTGCTTTTAGGGGGAACTAGTGCCTAATCGATTGTTTTATGGAATTAAGTATTTACTCATGTGTGATATGTGTGTAACGGATTTCAATGTGTTTTCATCGGATATGGAGTTTTCGAATGTTTTCTCTGTGTTGGTACCGTTCTCGGCATGGCCATGTGCGTAGTCCTCTGGTTTGAAGTGACGGCTACATATGGTTATGTGATAGAGAATCGTGCCCCTTCAAAAGATAAGCTATATGTGTTTTGGGCAAGTGCTCCAGTGGAGGCTCGACCTAGGGTTAGAAGGATAGAATTGTGAAGGGTGGGAGGTCTCGCCTCAGCACATGGGGCGTAGAGTTGGTAAGCGCCATGGAATGGAATGGAAAGCGGATGGTTGTATTATTGTGTTTGGACTTATGTGTATGAGTGTGTGTATGTGTGGTTTGTTTGTTTGTGTATGTGTGATGTGTGGTTTGTATGTGTAATCATTGGAAGTTAAGTATGGATTTAGAATTGATATGTGTTGTATTCCTTGAACTTTACAGGTGTGTGTGTGTGTTAGGAACTTGATTGGTTTTGAACGTCTTACTAGTACTGTTTGATTTCTAGCTTGGATTAGAATAGTAGCTTACCCTTCGGGAACATGTTTTTTTAGTTACAGGTAAGGACAATGGACCCATGATGAAACCTCGGCAGAATGACAGTACGAGTCGTTGAAGGCCGTGTCATTAGGGTTGGGTTTTGTTGGTAGTGGTTACTTACATTGTATCTTTTTGTTTAATGTGTAGTTTTGGGTAAAGAAAGGATATTGATTTGCTATAGAGTTTTTACAAGTAGTATTGTATGTTATGTTGGTTGGGTGTCATGCATGTTTTCCATACTTTGACTTGTTAAATACAAGTTGGACGTTTTCTTTATATTTTCTCGTCGTGCTCAAGTTGCAAGATCCAAATGAACTTGTTGTCGGACTAGCCTAGGTAGTACCCGTAGTGGTCTACTACCGAGTAGCACCCCTATGTAAAGACGGGGTGTTACAACAAGTAGTAAATATGTGAACACAAGTAGTAAATTTGTGAACACAAGTTGTAAATATGTGAACACTAGTAGTAAATACGTGAACACAAGCCATTGAACCACATCATCTACTTGCAACATTTGTTTTGAGCTTTTTCCAGATTATCCAAATCATAAATACTGGTTGTGATGAACATAATGAGTGTCATTACTACTAGTTTTGATCAACTATCATTGATCGCTCGGTTTCGCGAGGGTCTAGAGATACAATTTATAACCCGACCCCGTTGTAGCACGTGGTGGGTGTCGAACACTCGGGAAATCTACCCGATTGAGGTGCCTAGACACTAGAAACCTGGAAAGGAGAGCTTAAAACAAAGGAAAACAAAGAGAACAGTCGGGACCGACACAAGTGTCACGTCGGGCCCGATGTTGGCGACAAGAGGATGTCGGGACCGACGTAGGGCAAGTCGGGCCCGAGGTAGCAGGGTTTGTCGAACTTCAAGGATTGAAAGTAGATCTTGGGCTTTTGGGTTCCTTCTCTAGTAGATTAAGGCTTTTCCACCCCAATTAAAGCAATAAGTGATGATCGGACTAGGATCGAGTGCTTTCGCCCTCGTTCCAACCACTTCTACACATCGATCATTGGGGAAATCCCCTTCGAAGCAAGCTCTTGAGATTGACACATGTTCACTTTCGCTACTTTGCCAATCACAAGCCTTGATTCCTTACTTTCGCAAGGAATTGTAGCTCTATGTAGAGTGGGTTCCTAGATCAAGCACTCAAGGCTATGGAATTGGGGTTTCTAGCCTAAACCTAGCTAGAGTTTTCCCCCATAACCCAAGATCAAGGAGATCTACTGCATATGGAAAACAAAGAAAGCAAACAAATCAAAAAGCAAAGCAATCAACATCATCAATCTCAAATCAAAGCAAAGTTTCATTCAAAATCAAAATCAATCCACAAATTCCTAATCCAAGGTTTTCCAAATCCACAAGATCAAAACAAAGCAAAGCTAGTCTATCAACCAAACCTATCAATCTCCCTCTCCTTGGGCCGATTCTCTCTCTTCTCCTTCTCCTCTCCTTCCTCCTTGCTCTCCAAGTATCCTCTTGAGGGTTGGTTCCTTGCCAAGTGTGGGAACCTCCAAATTAGAAGACAAGAGGGCCTTTTATAGATTAGATGAGGGGCAAAAGTGGAAGTTTACAATTTCGTGCCTTGGAGCCCAAGTGGTCCAGTGACCGACTCGGACTGACACGGAGGACCTCGGGCCTGACTTACTGTGAAAGTCGGTCGGAGGTTGAAAACTCAAGTCGGGCCCGCCGTTGGTTGCAACTCGGTCCGGACCTCGTTCCACCTTCTTCTTGTTGGCTTCTCTTGTTCTTCTTCATGGCTTGCTCCTCTCTTTCCCTCTTTAGCTCGGGTCTTGCTCCATGTCTCGACTCTCCTTCAAAACGATCCTTGATCCATGCCAAAACACCTACAAAACACATAAAACGCGCGTAGTCTCCGAATCTCATAGAAATACGGGAACTAAGCTAAAAAGGAACAAAACACACAATAAAAGGGGAAAAAGAAACATATTTACAAAGGAAATCACCGAGAAAGCAACGGACCGACTTTGAGGGAAGTCGGGCCCGACGTGGTGTGTACCTCGGTCCGCCAGTGTTGGAGCTTGGTGCATGGCTCGGAGGCTGGCCATCAAGCCTTGGAAGCGCTCATCTTCTTCATTTTGCTCTTGATCGACATCCATGTCTTCCCCACGAGGTGCAAACACAAAGTTGTCTTGGTCGAAATCCGGTGAAGATGGAGGGGATGTAAACCGAATGTGTTGAGGTTGTTGTCGCCGCCCCTCTCTTGCACCTTCAGGGTCACCAAATGAGTGTGGCTTGCCGGCCCACACTTGGTTCCAATTTTGATACTGAGAAAGATCATAGAGGTTGGCCGCCAACCGGATCGACTCACCATCATATTTTGAGTGAGGGGCCAAAGAAATCATGTAGAGCTTCTCCTTGATGATGTTGGCCTTCTTGAAATACTTCATGTTCATATACTCAACACCATTCAGAGACGGAGAATACTTGTTAAGATCAACTCCTATACGCATGGCTATCCTTGCTATCATCCCGCCGAAGTAGATCCAAGAGGAGCTTTGGAAGTCTCGCACCATCTTGACCCACTCCCATGCAAAGTTCATGGGCTTCTCGGTGTTGAAGAGCATCTCATGTAGCAACATAATCTCTTCCTTCATCGGCTTGCTTAACTCATGGCGAGCATAGATTGCACATCCCAAAACTCGCACCATGACCCGAAAAAGAGGGCTTGCAATCTCGGTCGTGGAGGCGCCCTTTCTCATCTCGCTCTTCCCGACCACATGCCGCCACACTTGGTTCACCTTCTCGTTATCAACGCCGGTCTCTTCTCTTGGACATGGAAACCCGAAGTAGGTAGACAAGTCCCTAAGAGTGAGATTGTGGTCCTCATTGCCCAATTGGAAAGTGATCGCCCCTTCCTCATCCTCCACATTATCATAAGTGCATTCAAACGTGGCCATGAATTCCGAGGTGAGGGCGGGATAGTGGGTGTTGTCCCACCTTAGCATCCCATTGAGACCGATGTGAGAGTAGCACCTTGGAAGAGCTTGATCCATGTCCATCTTCCTCACGGCTTCCCAATCAAGCCACCTTGTGTGATGCTCAAGCGCCATATACCTTGCATAACTCTCAACTTGCTCATCATCCTCCAAGTAGACATCATCCAACTTTGGCTCTTTCCTTGACTTCTTGGACTTCTTCCTCGGCCTTTCCGCATGAGATGATGAAGCTCTAGTCTCCATGGTACCTACACACATTCAACCAAACAAAAGGGTCCAAGATAAACTCCATACAACTCAACAAAAGCACTCATCAACACACAACAACACTTCAACACAAGGGGAACCCCATACTTAATCTCTAAACACACATGCATCACAATCCAACATGAATCATCATGGATATCTTCTAACAATGGCTAAGCAAATGATCATACTACATCATGATTAAGCTTTAGTCAACAATGAAACACATGAATCCACATGATATCACAAGAAGAGAGCAAAAACAACATGGATCGACTTCCAACCTATGTCGGGCCCGACTTACTCAACCTTGGTCCGACTTGTTGGACCGACTTCAACAACTCGGGCCCGACTTTCCTGGGCACGTCGATCTCGACCTAGTTCATGCTTCGACTCTAACCTCAAATCAACCCAAATCACTCTATCATGCACTTAAATTTCAAATTCAACCATCAAACATCCCTAATCTAAGTTCTAAATGGATCCAAGCATGCATAAACAACTTTAAAGCTCAATTTCACAAATCATGCAAATCCACCATTGATGCTCAAGCTCAAGCTCTCAATCAAACATGGCATTACTCAATCTATGCAATGAAAGCACAAAATTTCCAAGGAAATAGGTAGAGATCGAGTAACACATACCGGATTTGAAGAGTATTGAACTTTTAAACAAATAATCAACTTAGAACTCAAACTTTCTCAATCTAGATCGAGATGGGGGATGAAGAACGAGATTGAACTCGAAATTTCTACTTGGAATCGGGTTAGGGAGGCTTTTTCGTGGTTGGATCGAGATGAAGAAAGGAAGGTGGTGGATCGAGTATGGTGAGGGGAAGGGGGCCGATTTTGAGAGTGTGAGGAGGTGGGTTCTATTTTGGGAATGGTGGTTAGTATGAAGATGGTAGGTAGGTGGGGGATGGTATTTAATGGGGGAAAGGGACAAATTAGGTCAAGGGCAAAATTGGCATTCCACCTAGTCGAATCGGGTCGGACCGACTTCATGGACCGACGTCCCTATGTCGGGCCCGACTTACCTGGGCTCGATGTGGGAGTATTCGGGTCACCAATTTTACTCCATCCTCTTGCAACTTCTTTCCCATATTTCCATTTATATATTTCACCTCAAATCCTACACAACCTTGAAGAATACACAACACCAAAAATCCACAAAACACTAGATAGAGATTGGTTAGAGAAAAGCTAGGCTATACTAAGAAAAATCAAACTAAAAATACGAAAAGAAAACTACTAACTCGAGTTGCCTCCCGAGAAGCGCTCGTTTAGAGTCACTAGCTTGACTTCTAACCTCAATCTCATGGCGGGTGAAACACGGTGAATTGCTCGCCATTGTTGTGCCCATTCCCATTGCCCTCATACCCATAAAACCACCAACAATGGTCTATATAGGCATGGCTCTCCGATCTCGGGCCTCTCTCATCATACTCCTCCAACGAATGAGATTTCTCCTCCTTACTTGCTCCATCATGTTCCTCTTTTCCTACACCAAAGTTATCCAAAGAATTCCTAGGAGATTCTACCAATTCATCTTTCAAGTCACTAAGGCAAATGTAGGAGTCTCCTAAGTCATCTTTCAAATCACTTAAACAAATGTAGGAATCACAAGTTTGGGAAGAATTGTGGTCATCACCAACATCAAAGGGATATAAGTAAGGATACTCTTCATTTCTCCTTGAGCTAGCATTGATCCTTGACTCATCTTGATCCTCAACTTGCTCCAACAACTCACTTGCTTGTATTTGTTTATTGAACCCTTCATCACTTCTCAACACAATGACCTCTCTAGCAACTTCCACTTCTTCACTTTTTCTCTTCGCACTCTCTTCAAGTTTGAGGATGGCCAAGGCGTCCGGCTCATTCAAAGCCTTGTTGAAGTGAAAATCGACCTTTTCCTCACCAATCTCAAAGGAAACCTTGCCGTTTTTGACACAAACCTTGCCCCTGCCGTAGCTAAGAATGGTCTTCCTAAGATTATTGGGACCAAGGGGTCCTCGTGCATGTCCAAGATCATGAAATCATCGGGGACAAAGTACTTTCCAACTCAAACCGGCACGTCATCCAATATTCCCTTAGCCTTGATGATAGAACCGTCGGCCATAGTTAGGGACATATCGGCCGGCTCCATTTCACCTAAATTTGCCCTTCTCCAAATGCTAGCGTGCATCACCGAAACGCTTGCCCCAAGGTCACATAAGGCTTGGAAGTTTTGAGACCCCACACCAATAGTTATAGCAAAGCGACCGGGATCTCCTAGCTTTTGCGGTAACTCCATGGTCTTGACCTCATCTTGCATTTCAACTATGGACCTTTTCTTGCTCAAAATCTCCTTTACAAACTTGGCATAGGATGGCATCTCGCTTAATGCATCGGTGAACGGGATAGAGATGTTTAAACCTTGCAAGAGTTTGAGAAACCTCTTGAACTTGTTCTCAACAACATCTTTCGGCTTCTTCGAGGGATATGGAAGAGTTGTTGCACCTTGAATCTTTCTTGGATCAACCTCCTTGGACTTCCCCACTTCACTTGCAACATTTCCTAGTTGGACCGACTTAGGCACCATGTCGGGCCCGATGTTGTGAATCTCGGTCCTGGGGCAAAGCTGAGGCAGAGTAGTCGGATCGACATCTGGGTACGTCGGGCCCGACTTACTCTCAACCTCGGTCCTGGGTAGAGGAGTCGATCTTCTTGCTGGGTCGACTTCGGGGAACGTCGGACCCGACTTGCTGGGTAAATCGGTCCGGCTCTCTTCATTCTTCTTAGGCATGTGTGGCTCGGGTAGGTTTCGGCCACTTTTCAATCCAATTGCCCGGACTTCATTTTGATTGTTTTGAGCTCGGGGGTTCTCCTCGAGTCGGCCCGGAAGTCTCCCATTCTCTCTCGGGGCTTGAGTTGCAATTTGGGCAAATTGATTGTCGACTTGCCTCCTCCATGCACCAAACTCATTGAATTGGGTCCTCATCTCCTTGAACCCATCCCTCATCTCTTGAGCAAATGATTGTATCTCATTGAATCCCAGTGGCCTATATGGTGGTGGTTGCGGCGCCCTCGGCTCGTTTTGGTTGAAGTTGTTGTTGTAGCCTTGAGCTTGACCGTTGTTCCACCGGCCATTACCACCATTGTTGAAGTTGCCTCTTCCACCGAAATTTCCTCGAACATAGTTTGCCTCCTCAATTCGCTCGGCCAAGCGCACTTGGCTCTCATTCGGACAAACTTGTGTAGCATGTGCAAAGGATCCACACTCCTCACAAGCTCTAGCATTTTGCTTGTAGTAGTGGACTTGCCTCTTAAGCTTGCTCACTTCACCTTCAAGGAATTGGAGCTTCACATCCTTGTCAATGTCTTCTCCCTTTGGATCATATAACTTCCTTGCACCTTCACCTTGAACTTTCACCTCTTTGCTAGCTTGACTCACCCCATACATGGCCTCATAATCGGATAGCTTGTCAAGTAGCTCCCAAGCTTGATCCGGTGTCAAGTCTATGAACCCACAATCGGTGTGGACATTGAGCTTGTCCTTCGTCGCCGGATTGATGCCTTGGAAAAAGATGTCTTGGAGCACATATGGTTGTTGGCCATGAGTAGGACATTGGCGCAACATCTCCTTGAAACGGTCCCATGCTTCGAAGAGAGGCTCATTCGGACCATGTTGAAAGCTTGCAATCTTCCTTCTTAGCTCGGTTGTCTTTGAGGGCGGGAAGAACTTCATCAAGAAAGCATCATAGAATGCCTTCCAAGTTGCGATTGACCTAGGAGTTTGGCTCTCGAGCCAATGTGTGGCCTTGCCCCCAAGTGACCATTTGAACGCCCTTAGAAGCACATACTCCAACGTCTCCTCGTCGGTAGAGATCGTCTCACACATGTCCACAAAGCGTTTGATGTGCTCTGTGGGACACTCATGTGGACGGCCCTCGAATTGATCACGCTTGATGAGAGAGATGAATTGCGTCTTGATCTCAAAATTCTTGGCAACCTCGGGAAGCACAATAACCGGTTCGGGTACCCTCAACTCCGGATGCATGTATTGGCGTGCATTTCGGGGTAGAGCGTTGAGTTGAGCCTCGACCCTCATCCGTTGCTCCCGTTCTCTTCTTGCCACCTCCTCTTGATTGTCCTTCTCAAGTTGCAATCTAGCCATTTCGGCCCTAAGTTGAGCCAACTCCTCATCAACATGGAGAGCTTGATTCTCCATCCTTTTCCTTCTTCGGGCTTCCTTGAGAATACTTTTCGGATCGCTCACAAACTCAAGCTCAAGTGTTCCTCGGGAGGAACGAGCTAGCATACACCTACGAAACAAAGACACAATGTAATAACTGCGATTTTTGAGGATATTTTTGAATTTTTCTCGGATATCCTTTTAACCTTTTTGGTTCGTTTTAACACTTAATCCAATATTTTTATTGGAGATTAAATCCTAGAAAATTCTTGGTGATATCCTAAAATCACAGAGAAATGATTTTATGGATCGGTGTGAATTCTAGGATTTTTCGGTGGAAAAAGAATATTTATTGGATAAGTCGTCTTTTTAAAAAGAATATTCATGGAAAATTGGTTTTATTGGTCTACATAATTTACGGGACGTTTTTCGTTTAGTAAGTTTTTCCATCCGAGGTACATAATTTTACCGCTTTAACGCGAGTCCCGTTTCGAGACGAGAAATTTCTATCTTTATCCTCCCATTTCTTAGTGAGGGGGGAAAGCTGCTTTTTTTTTTGGATAGCGTCTGCATTGTATTGGAAAGGAACCCGAGAGAAGAGGATATGTATGGAACGACGGATTGTGGTGAAAGAATTCAACATCGTCGGCTCCCTTCTCTTCCTCGTCAAAATGAACACCACCACCGGCTGCTCTTCTTCTCCATACCCTCCACCACCTCCATCTCCTTCCTCTTTTTGTTCTTGTGTGGCTGCTGCTGGTACAAAGCAGAACCAAGAGAAATCAAGGACGGAACGCCGGCTCGGGAGAAAGAACTCTTCACCGCCGGTCTTCTTTGCCTCGCCCAAAGTGACGCCGCCGGCAACCGTTAGCCTCTCCGACCACCACCTATAGCAAGTGCTGCTGTCGGGCAACGCCCAGCCACCCTCGGGCTCGGGGATCGAGCCATGATCGAGCCACACGAGCCATGGGCTCGAGTGAAGGTATATACGATCGAAATTAATTAGCGGTTTGATTGCGGAGCCACCGCAAGGGCCTTTCGGTGCCGCTTTGCTAATTAAACTTATGATTTTTATAATCTTGACGTTGATACGGTCCCACAGGTTCAAACCGCTCGGAAAACGGACACTCGGATCTTCCGTTATAGCGAAGACAAGTTTTGGATACCGATTGTCAGGTAATGGACTTCGGATAATTACTCAGGATTCGTCGTTAATCCGTTTGAGCTGAAATTTGGTAATCTTGTAGTACTGTTACTGATGAACAATTTTTATTTAGAAAATTGTTTCAAAAGGGAAGCGGATAATTAGTTATAATTCCGCCAAGATGGCTCCTTGAAGCATGATAACTAAGGATTCACTATATATCGATATTCGGAAATTAAATCATTTATCGATTAGGAAGTTGTAGGAGTTGAGAATACAACTAAGAGGTGTTTCTGTGAGCTCGTTGCTGAAAATCCTTTTGCTATATTTGTCAGAAGGATGATACAGATTACTGTTGGAATTGCTAAGGACGTCGAGCACGCCTTATAAGGCAAGTGGACGATTCTCTCTTGCGTTATTGTTATTAAATGAGGAATTGAATCTCATTTAATATTTGCGTTGGGAACAACTTGTATGATTAATAAAATATGATAGGTCGTTATATTTGTTAGAAATAATGACCATGTTGTTTATTCAGTTTTGTGCTAGAACTGGATTTAGGTCCGTTATGGGTGACCTTGTATGCTGTCTCACGCTGAGACTCTGTTGTGATTAAAATAGTTCAGGGAGTGGTTCTATACCCTCTCTTTATAACAATATTACATTAGGAGGGGCCTAATCCTAATGGTGAGTCATGACTCTCTTCCCCTACTCTTCGTGTGAGAGGGTTGATAGGCACTCTAGCTAAGTGCAGGTTCAGCACGGTGTAGTGTAGACGACATGGTAATAGGCCTCTGTGATCTCTACCTCACCATATGCAAATGAAAGATCAAGAATAGCTTAAGTCTTATGATCTTGGTGTTGAGATGATTATGGATGAAACAGGCCCTCTAATCTCTACAACATCGGGACTCGTGCTATTCGGGTTGTTCAAGGATGAAATAAGCCCTCTGACCTCGGTAGCATTGTGTTCCTTCGGCAGTAGTTCGGGCCGATTAAAAGCCATCAACTTGTTGTGAAAAGTTTTGAAAGTAATATAAGATAAGTGCGTTAGGCCCTTTAATATACCTGAATGGTTAGTCCAGTCGGAAAGCCATTCTTGCTCCCGGTTATGAATGATTCTTAATCAAACTTTGATTAAGTTAATCTAAATAGTCGATGGAGGCTTTTCAAAATGTGATGTGATTAATATGAATTCCCAACAATTGTTCATGTTCTGTAAAGGAAACCACAAGCGGTGGTATTCTCTCTTGATTATGCGAATCTCATTCTTATTCTCTATAAGACTGTTAACTGTTGGATCCTAATTCGAGTCTATTCGGATTTTGGATGCTAATATGTTTAGTTACAACCATAAGAACCAAGTTAGTTTCTCCGCTTGCTAGTCTATCATTAGACTAACCCGTCTATTTTCTTCTCTTTTCTTTGGTTGGCTGGTGTCCACCGTTGGTTTACGATACATCAGGTTCTTCTTGGAAGTTGATTCAAGAGGCGGATTCAGATGTTTGAAGCTCCAGAAGTTGAAGAAAGGTTTTCAATAGTTATACTTGAGTGAAGATCATGGTTGAACTACTTCAAGTGAAGCTGAGTTTCAGAAATAAGAGCTTATGGAAGACTGTATGAAGATTTTGTTTAAATAGAAGGTTGTGCTATTTATTTAATCTTTTTGGATTAAGGTTTGTATAAGACCAATTGTATTTATTCCGCTGTTATGTTTGTTTTAGTTTGTTCAGTCAGTTTAAAGCCTTGGGTAGCTTCGGTTTAGTCTTAATCGAGGTTACTGGCGGTAATACCTCCAGGGTAGGAAGGGG
This sequence comes from Fallopia convolvulus, assembly GCA_964016875.1. Lineage (NCBI taxonomy): Eukaryota > Viridiplantae > Streptophyta > Magnoliopsida > Caryophyllales > Polygonaceae > Fallopia > Fallopia convolvulus. The sequence goes on from OZ024719.1 coordinate 31,537,732, forward strand.
GTGTTACAGAAGTGGTATCAGAGCTAAAAGTTCCTAAGTCTTGCTTAAGACTTTCATCCTTCAATATAGAATTGTGGAGAATTCTATATTGGTGTTGTCTTAGAACCATTTATGGAAAGTGGTTAAGATTGGAGGTCAGACTCGTGAAGAGATAGAAAGAGGAAAGGGAATTGGAGAACATGAGGTAATAAGTTCGTAATAGCTTTGGTGAAAAAGGTCCTATGGTGGACATTTGATTCCCTGGAGATGGGAAAGGATTCCGAGAAGGATCCAAAGTAAGATTAGGAGAAGATTCCTAAAGTTGATCCGGTTCTAGACCAAGTTCTAAATGAATTCCTATTCTCTCTTGAGAGTCTGAATTTGGTGTACCCTTCTTGTTTCTTCCATATTAGGAAACTTCTTGTGAGATTTTGAAGTTAAGTATTGTACTTCATAAAGACTTTCTAGTTTGAAGGTTTCCTATTTTAAGATTGTATGATGGGAGATTTCAAGTTAAGAATTTTTGTTAGAAAGTTCATGATTCAAAGTTATGTGAAAGAAATTGTTAATTTCTTTTCTTGATATGTGAAAGTTCAAGTGTTGTCTTGAAGTCATAAGAGTAAGAGTTTTCCCGAGAATATTTTTCTTAGGAATTTCTAAATTTGGTTGAAATTTGAGTATCAATAGAAGTTTGAAGTTGGAACCTCTACTTCTCAATGGTAAGATTGGGTGAATCTTATAAGTTTTGAGTGATTCTAGAGAGATCGGTATGGATCATGAAGTGATGTAAAGAATCCTGAAAAGAAAAGGATTGTCTTTGGAAACTTTCTTCAACAACTATGTTTGTGACTCTATAGTATAGAATCATGGATATTCTGTACTTTTCTTTGCTCAGTTGGAAGTTAAAGAGCTTTGAAGTGCTCAAGTGTTGGATCGATTGAATTGTTAATCTATTGGAAAATGCAATTCAATTTTTAACCTGATAGTGTTTAAACTCAGATTTTCATATATGTTGTTATCCTTTGAGTTAAGAGGATTGAGAATCCTAAATGGAATGCAAATTTCTTATGGTTATAGTAAGAAAGAAAGAAAGAATGTTGGTTCAGTTTAAGTTGTGAACAAGTGGTTAATCATCAAGGTTGTTGTGAATAAGGTTGAGTGGTCAAAATGGATTGAACAGGTAAAGGTTCATCAGTAATGTGTTTATGTTCAATTAACTACTAGTGCAAGTGTTAATTGATGACACTGAGTCGTTGATATCCAGATGACTAACCTATGTGACAACGTCATTGGAGTTTTGTTGTATGATACCTAGCTTGAGATAATGAGAAGAGACTGGAGGTCTATAATTGACCAATAATGGAATCAGCAATGAGATGTGCTAATTTGTCAATGGTATTGACTTATGTTTCTTCAAGGATGGAAATGATAAAGTTCAATTTTGAGAAGATCAATCAAGGAATGATCTTAACATAGTTGCCTTTGATATTTTAATCGGTTGAGAGAAAAATATCAATCATTCAGTATTGTGGTCAATAAGGCTTAGCCCTTATCGCTGAAGGGATAATTTCAGTTGTGTTTGGATTTTGAAGTCTGTCAAATCCAAAGCCTAAGGTGGTACTGGTGAGACTGTTAAGTTGTCGGCAAGCTTCCTAACCACAATCTCTTTCTTTGCAATTTGGTTTGAAGTTAAATTAATGAAAAGGCATACGGATTGAATCTTTTGAACTAGATGCATAGTTTGAAAGTTCATATTTTTTTATATATCGAGAAGATTAAGTTATAAGAGGATTGAAAGTCCCTAAACTCATCAGAAGAGTTTGATAGTTTACTTTTGGATATCAGAATTTATATGAAGATTCACTTGCAGAAGGCTCGTTGTCTTGTGAATGGATGAACTCAAGTATTGAATTTTGTCAATGGATCATATTTGCATAATTTTAAAGTAGTATGTCAAGGAGACATACAAGTTGAGAATGATCGAAGAAGAATCTTTGCTATGAGTATGAAGATGTCGGAATCACATTTTCCCTAAGGATTGCAAGTAAGTGGATTGGAGTGATCAACTCTTTTCTTGAACTTGTGAAGATAAGTTGGGCTAGGACTGAGTAAATCAGGTAGAGATTACTCAATACTATGGTTTATAGAAAAGTCTAGCAGTATGTCTAAGTGAGAAAAAGTCAAGGTATTGCATCAGGTTCTACCTTGAGAAGGGAATGAAGTGTCACATTCGAAAGGAAATGTGGGGCACATAAGTGAATTGGATTATTTTAGCTCCTTTGAAACTCGGTTTTGATTCAAAACTTTTGCCAAGTTGGTAAGGCCAGCTAATGTGGAAGTATCATCACAGAATTAGAACAAAGTGTTAGTAGCATCATTAAGATAAGGTCAGCAATTTTAATGGATGCATTGGCTTGACGCGCCCAATTCTTCAAGAGAGTAGCTAATCTTTGTTTCAGCGACATTCAAAGTTAAAGCCTGTATGCTTGTAGACTATGTCGAGTTCCTGTCAAGTTGTTATGATTTAAGGAATAGTTGAAATTGTTTTGTGATTTTCTCTTTTGAGAAAAATCTTAGGACTTTGTAGAATTCAAGTATGAATTTCTAAAAGTAATGGTAGTTTGTTATATAGGATTCATGAATAAATTTTTCTACGGTTTTCATGGTGGTGAGTAAGAATGTGATTTGTCTTCCATCTTGATCAAATGGTAAGGCAAGATTACATGTCTTATTCCTATGAGTAAAGGATTATGTTTATTTTATCTCCCCATCCTGATCACATGGTGGAATAAGATCACATAATTCCTTGGGTTTTAAAGAATAGTTTCTAATATAAGTTGGTAATCATATAGGTTTCTCTCAAGTGAAGTTATTGAAATTCAAAGACGAGAGTTTTCTTGTATAGCAATTGCTATATCAGCTACTTTGTAAAAATCTTTTGAGTTAGTATATCCTTGGTATCCTATACTATTTAAGGAATATGGTCAAACTTCCCAATACAGTTCGATTATAAGTAAAGAAATTGGTAAGATTCTTTACACATCTTTGAAGGTCTCCGAAGGATCTGGAGTAACTCTGTACTTCTGTAAAAATTTGGGATTGTTTTCAGGCAACGATTATTTGAATTCTCTAAGCAGTTTGCTAATAGTTTGTCTTGGTTGACGTCATGACCTAAGAAAGTCATTGCCTTTTTAGCGGAATTGTACTTGAAAGTAAGTTGATATGGACTCTTGGGATGGAAGCCTTTCTAAGGAATGATATTGTAGTAATCCTTTCTTTGGAGTAAAGGATGTACTAGTAAATTCTCCATTAGTTGTTATTTGTTTTCAGGTTGTCTTAAAAACTTAAATCTCTTTGAGATATGATGGTCAAGTGAGGACTTTAAGCAGAACTCTAATGTGTCTGGAGTTTGGATACGTAAATATTATTGATGTTCAATCTCAAGCCTGATAAATTGTTGGATATATAGAGTGGACACGTGAGGATATGTTTTTAATCCTAAGAGTTAGGCTGCTCAACAAGTCAAAATGTTAAGTGAAGTTTAAACAGTTCTTTGATGAAAAAGACCGGAAATTGTCAATGGAGACAATTTTGTTTGAAATTATTGGATTAAAGGTACTATTGTCCAATATGTTGGTATAGTAATGAATAATGTGTAGTTTAAAGTAGTTGAAAGAGAGATAACTACTTTTGAATGTCAGTATGCCCAAGCTGAGTTTTGGTTGAGAAAAGAATGTAAAGGATTGACAAGATAGGTTAATCTCTTGTCATGTTGGATAAATCTCATATCCTTGGTTAAGGTAATACTGAGATTTTATCCCAAGAAAGGAAATTGAGTAAGGAGTCTAAGTAATCCTTGTAAAGAAAATAATTTGAGAAGGACTAAAGGTTTAGTTTGGATGACAACAAATTTGTGTGAATCCCCTATGATGTTATTCAAAATCTGTTGATCAGATCAAGGAAAAGTAGTATGGGAAAGTAATATTGTTTAAGATCATTGGGCAAGATCAAGAAGGTAAGACACCAAGATTTGTTGTTCAAGCTTATGGATTGCTTGGTTTCAAGACTGTTCATGTGTGTCTATTATTGATGAACTTTGAAAGCTGATTTCAAAGGAAGCATATTTATTTGCTTAGTTAGTTCATCTTGGAACAAGTAAATGTATAAGGATTTAAGATAAAACTTTTGATGGACTGACATGAAATGGAATGTCACCGAGTTGATTTTGATATGTTTGGTTTGTCTGGAAGTCCGGATTGAGCATAGAATACCAGATGAAATGTTATGGTCTCTTCCTGTTTCAGAATGAAAGTGAGAAGATGTTACAATGGATTCTTGCCATTAGTCGTTCAAAACTTAATGAAAGAAGGATTCAATATGGAGGTTGTTAAGAAACTCATCTAGAGTGTTCTTTCTAATGCATTTAAGATAACTTAAAGAATATAGAAGTTAGATGAGGTGTTCATGCATGAAGTTTTTGATCTTCATAAAACTCCAAAGACTTTTATCTCTGATTGAGATAGGTGGTTCATGTGAAAGTTTGGAAAGGAGTGACATCAAGCTTTGTGGAGTGAATTGAATTTTAGCGTTGACTTCCCTCATCAAAGTGATGAACAATGCAAAGAAACAAATTCAAACTACCAAGGACATGTATTCTGGATTCCACACGAGTTGGAATGATAGTTTGAGGTTGAGTGAATTCACATACAAGAATCTTGATTTCACGATAGAGAAAATGACTCTTTTAAGGCTTTATAAAGCCAGAAGTGTTGGTTGTCAATTTGTTGGAATGACAACACTGACAAGGTTCTTCATGGGTCAGATTTGGCCAAGAAAACAACAGCTGATATCGCACTAACATGTTCAAGGGTGTTAACTGCTCAAAAGCGACAACAGTTGTGTGTTGTGCTAAAGCGAGAACATGTTAAATTCATTGTAGAGAACAACGTTTTGTTCTGGTATCCGCCATGAAAGGCATATTCCACTGGGGAATGCGAGACAACGTAAATGCTCGCTATGTTGAATCTTTCGAGATACTGGAAAGAACCTGTGGTTAGGCTACTTTGGTCTAAAAATGGAAGTGAAGATAAAACTTGAGAAACTAGACGGGAAATGCTGAGTCATTTTCCAAAGTCAATGAATGTTGTAAAGAAAGAGTTTGGTAACTAAGCAATAGTTGATTGTGCTTGGTGCAGAAGTAACAGTATGTTTTTTTAAGGGGGTACTACAAACTTCTGTATAGGTTTGTAGTGGTTGTGTGTATGCGCTTGTGCTATCCTTCCTTGTGATCTGAGTTCTCCTTGGTTTCGAGGACGAAACCATTTTTAAGGGGGTACTAATGTAATAACTGCGGTTTTTGAGGATATTTTTGAATTTTTCTCGGATATCCTTTTAACCTTTTTGGTTCGTTTTAACGCTTAATCCAATATTTTTATTGGAGATTAAATCCTAGAAAATTCTTGGTGATATCCTAAAATCACAGAGAAATGATTTTATGGATCGGTGTGAATTCTAGGATTTTTCGGTGGAAAAAGAATATTTATTGGATAAGTCGTCTTTTTAATTATGTACCGAAAGGAATGTAAAATACGAAACGGAAACCTTAAAAATAGAAGGTAGCAAGATAAAATCATGGAAAATTGGTTTTATTGGTCTACATAATTTACGGGACGTTTTTCGTTTAGTAAGTTTTTCCATCCGAGGTACATAATTTTACCGCTTTAACGCGAGTCCCGTTTTGAGACGAGAAATTTCTATCTTTATCCTCCCATTTCTTAGTGAGGGGGGAAAGCTGCGTTTTTTTTTGGATAGCCTCTGCGTTGTATTGGAAAGGAACCCGAGAGAAGAGGATATGTATGGAACGACAGATTGTGGTGAAAGAATTCAACATCGTCGGCTCCCTTCTCTTCCGCGTCAAAATGAACACCACCACCGACTGCTCTTCTTCTCCATACCCTCCACCACCTCCATCTCCTTCCTCTTTTTGTTCTTGTGTGGCTGCTGCTGGTACAAAGCAGAACCAAGAGAAATCAAGGACGGAACGCCGGCTCGGGAGAAAGAACTCTTCACCGCCGGTCTTCTTTGCCTCGCCCAAAGTGACGCCGCCGGCAACCGTTAGCCTCTCCGACCACCACCTATAGCAAGGGCTGCTGTCGGGCAACGCCCAGCCACCCTCGGGCTCGGGGATCGAGCCATGATCGAGCCACACGAGCCATGGGCTCGAGTGAAGGTATATACGATCGAAATTAATTAGCGGTTTGATTGCGGAGCCACCGCAAGGGCCTTTCGGTGCCGCTTTGCTAATTAAACTTATGATTTTTATAATCTTGACGTTGATACGGTCCCACAGGTTCAAACCGCTCGGAAAACGGACGCTCGGATCTTCCGTTATAGCGAAGACAAGTTTTGGATACCGATTATCAGGTAATGGACTTTGGATAATTACTCAGGATTCGTCTTTAATCCGTTTGAGCTGAAATTTGGTAATCTTGTAGTACTGTTACTGATGAACAATTTTTAGTTCGAAAATTGTTTCAAAAGGGAAGCGGATAATTAGTTATAATTCCGCCAAGATGGCTCCTTGAAGCATGATAACTAAGGATTCACTATATATCGATATTCGGAAATTAAATCGTTTATCGATTAGGAAGTTGTAGGAGTTGAGAATACAACTAAGAGGTGTTTCTGTGAGCTCGTTGCTGAAAATCCTTTTGTTATATTTGTCAGAAGGATGATACAGATTACTGTTGGAATTGCTAAGGACGTCGAGCACGCCTTATAAGGCAAGTGGACGATTCTCTCTTGCGTTATTGTTATTAAATGAGGAATTGAATCTCATTTAATATTTGCGTTGGGAACAACTTGTATGATTAATAAAATATGATAGGTCGTTATATTTGTTAGAAATAATGACCATGTTGTTTATTCAGTTTTGTGCTAGAACTGGATTTAGGTCCGTTATGGGTGACCTTGTATGCTGTCTCACGCTGAGACTCTGTTGTGATTAAAATAGTTCAGGGAGTGGTTCTATACCCTCTCTTTATAACAATATTACATTAGGAGGGGCCTAATCCTAATGGTGAGTCATGACTCTTCCCCTACTCTTCGTGTGAGAGGGTTGATAGGCACTCTAGCTAAGTGCAGGTTCAGCACGGTGTAGTGTAGACGACATGGTAATAGGCCTCTGTGATCTCTACCTCACCATATGCAAATGAAAGATCAAGAATAGCTTAAGTCTTATGATCTTGGTGTTGAGATGATTATGGATGAAACAGGCCCTCTAATCTCTACAACATCGGGACTCGTGCTATTCGGGTTGTTCAAGGATGAAATAAGCCCTCTGACCTCGGTAGCATTGTGTTCCTTCAGCAGTAGTTCGGGCCGATTAAAAGCCATCAACTTGTTGTGAAAAGTTTTGAAAGTAATATAAGATAAGTGCGTTAGGCACATTAATATACCTGAATGGTTCGTCCAGTCGGAAAACCATTCTTACTCCCGGTTATGAATGATTCTTAATCAAACTTTGATTAAGTTTATCTAAATAGTCGATGGAGGCTTTTCAAAATGTGATGTGATTAATATGAATTCCCAACAATTGTTCATGTTCTGTAAAGGAAACCACAAGCGGTGGTATTCTCTCTTGATTATGCGAATCTCATTCTTATTCTCTATAAGACTGTTAACTGTTGGATCATAATTCGAGTCTATTCGGATTTTGGATGCCAATATGTTTAGTTACAACCATAAGAACCAAGTTAGTTTCTCCGCTTGCTAGTCTATCATTAGACTAACCCGTCTATTTTCTTCTCTTTTCTTTGGTTGGCTGGTGTCCACCGTTGGTTTACGATACATCAGGTTCTTCTTGGAAGTTGATTCAAGAGGCGGATTCAGATGTTTGAAGCTCCAGAAGTTGAAGAAAGGTTTTCAATAGTTATACTTGAGTGAAGATCATGGTTGAACTACTTCAAGTGAAGCTGAGTTTCAGAAATAAGAGCTTATGGAAGACTGTATGAAGATTTTGTTTAAATAGAAGGTTGTGCTATTTATTTAATCTTTTTGGATTAAGGTTTGTATAAGACCAATTGTATTTATTCCGCTGTAATGTTTGTTTTAGTTTGTTCAGTCAGTTTAAAGCCTTGGGTAGCTTCGGTTTAGTCTTAATCGAGGTTACTGGCGGTAATACCTCTAGGGTAGGAAGGGGGTGTTACACACAAACCAAAACAAATCAAAAACAAACAAAGGGTTTGTGCTATTCCCTCACCCAAATCACTACCAAAACACAAGAAACTCACCAAATTGGCACTCAATGCACTTAGACTTCCCCGGCAACGGCGCCAATCTCTTGATCGCCTCTCGGTGGTGCGAGGGTCTAGAGATACAATTTATAACCCGACCCCGTTGTAGCACGTGGTGGGTGTCGAACACTCGGGAAATCTACTCGATTGAGGTGCCTAGACACTAGAAAGCTGGAAAGGAGAGCTTAAAACAAAGGAAAACAAAGAGAACAGTCGGGACCGACACAAGTGTCACGTCATGCCCGATGTTGGCGACAAGAGGAAGTCGGGACCGACGTAGGGCAAGTCGGGCCCAAGGTAGCTGGGTTTGTCGAACTTCAAGGATTGAAAGTAGATCTTGGGCTTTTGGGTTCTTTCTCTAGTAGATTAAGGCTTTTCCACCCCAATTAAAGCAATAAGTGATGATCGGACTAGGATCGAGTGCTTTCGCCCTCGTTCCAACCACTTCTACACATCGATCATTGGGGAAATCCCCTTCGAAGCAAGGTCTTGATATTGACACATGTTCACTTTCGCTACTTTGCCAATCACAAGCCTTGATTCCTTACTTTCGCAAGGAATTGTAGCTCTATGTAGAGTGGGTTCCTAGATCAAGCACTCAAGGCTATGGAATTGGGGTTTCTAGCCCAACTAGAGTTTTCCCCCATAACCCAAGATTAAGGAGATCTACTCCATATGGCAAACAAAGAAAGCAAACAAATCAAAAAGCAAAGCAATCAACATCATCAATCTCAAATCAAAGCAAAGTTTCATTCAAAATCAAAATCAATCCACAAATTCCTAATCCAAGGTTTTCCAAATCCACAAGATCAAAACAAAGCAAAGCTAGTCTATCAACCAAACCTATCAATCTCCCTCTCCTTGGGCCGATTCTCTCTCTTCTCCTTCTCCTCTCCCTCCTCCTTGCTCTCCAAGTATCCTCTTGAGGGCTGGTTCCTTGCCAAGTGTGGGAACCTCCAAATTAGAAGACAAGAGGGCCTTTTATAGATTAGATGAGGGGCAAAAGTGGAAGTTTACAATTTCGTGCCTTGGAGCCCAAGTAGTCCAGTGATCGACTCGGACCGACACGGAGGACCTCGGGCCCGACTTACTGTGCAAGTCGGTCCGAGGATGAAAACTCAAGTCGGGCCCGGCGTTGGTTGCAACTCGGTCCGGACCTCGTTCCACCTTCTTCTTGTTGGCTTCTCTTGTTCTTCTTCATGGCTTGCTCCTCTCTTTCCCTCTTTAGCTCGGGTCTTGCTCCATGTCTCGACTCTCCTTCAAAACGATCCTTGATCCATGCCAAAACACCTACAAAACACATAAAACGCGCGTAGTCTCCGAATCTCATAGAAATACGGGAACTAAGCTAAAAAGGAACAAAACACACAAGAAAAGGGGAAAAAGAAACATATTTACAAAGGAAATCACATATGAAAACACCACCAAATAAAGAGACATCAATCATCACGAGCGAGGAAGATAAAGAAAGGAGAATTTTGACACTACCTATTAAAGTTTCATTACTACTAGTTTTGATCAACTGACTGAGGAAAAGAAAGAAAGAAAGAAGAATTGCTACACATGCATAGTTTAACAAGAACCTTTATGAGTATCTGAAGTCCACATTAGATAATGATGAACACAAGTAGTAAATTTTTGTGAACACAAGTAGTAAATTTGTGAACACAAGTACTAAACAAATCCAATTGTGCCTTTACTTCACCTAAAATTTAGCATTCTCACAAGATTACCATGTTTTTCTAGTTTTCTACTATCACTAGCATTTAGTTCAAAATATACATCAATTATTTGACAAAATCCCATACCATCAATTGTCTAGTGAGGTCTAAATTAGAGTTGAAACAAAATAATTGTCCTTCTCGACCAAAACCTTTCCATAAACTACCAGCTTCATTATAAGTGTCTGACTTGCTTGTCACCCTACCTCCTTGTGTATTGTTGTTGGGCATTGTGGTTGTTGGTGTGCATACGACAAAGATCAGAGAAGGAGAGGAAGGAGATAAGCCATTTGGTTTGGGTTGGGCTGTAGGGGGAATGAGTTAGGCCCATTTGTGTTGTTGAGCCCATCAAAGCTTGTTTTAAGAGGAAGAGGAGAAGAAATTCAGCCCAATCCGAGCCCAGCCTTCTAGCCTCGTCTCTCCAACTTTTTTTCCACCATTAAATCTCATGTTGGTATATCCCCGACCCTTGTATACTTATCCTTAATTTAAATAAATTTTAAATTATGAATATGATTTTTTTGGGAATTTTGAATAAATTATATGAATAAGACTTATATAAAAAGTTTACAAAATAAATTCTGAGAGCATACTCACCTAGTAAATTATAAATTTTCTTATAGTTATAAATGACATTCTTATAAGATAATAATATTACAAATATTCTTATTATTAAGCTATTTAACTAAATTATTATTAAAGGAATAATAATTTAGTATAATCTCTTATTGTTATAAAAAGGGTCATATGAGTTGATAAATGAAATAACCAAGTATAACCTATTTCATTTAACTTATATTATATCCGACCTCGTACTAGGTCAAATTCTCGAGAAGCTTTTCGTTCGTGACCTTATGCCTTTGTAGGAGTTCAACCCGAATCTTAAGGCAAGCGGATGAACCTCTTGCCCTTCTTATTAAACGTGAATTCATGCTCCGTTTAATATTCATGCATGGTTGATAATGACTTGTGTTCTCAATAAATGAATTGTGGTTTATTTATTGCGTAGAAATAACGACATCGTTATCCTTATCACTATTTTCATACTACGCTAGTACTGAACTTAGGAACGTTTGTTTGTGGCCTTGATTGTTTCAAATCTCTTTTCGAGATTTTGTTGTGGATTAGTATAGATTAGGGATGTGAGTTGGACCATTTACATCTCTTTATAACTCTACCTGATTGAGGACTGATAACACTCTAGCTGAGTGTTTGGGGACTTTTGTCCCTTGTTGGCCAGTCTCTTCGGAGTTGTAAACCCCATTGGCCAATCTCTTCAGAGTCGCCAACTCCGTTGGCCAGTCTCGTTGGGGCTGCCAATTGTGCAAGCCAGTCCCCTGGAGTCGTCAACATTAAAAATCTCATTAATCCTAGTGCACACTAATGCTTTAGTGAAAACATACCATTGTGGAGATAGGGACTCGGGAACTCAAATTCCTCTTTTCCATTGACCTAGTATCCCTAAGATTGCACCAATTACGAGTTAGCAACTAAGATAAGTAGTTGTTTGACTGATCAATAGAGATATCTCGAACTAATTTTATGACACATCAAAGCCCTCACAAATATTATTTCTTTTCAAGGAACCCTACTCTATTGGTGTCCTATCTCCAAAGAAATCTCGTATTTTTTTCTCTTAGTCAAGAGTTTGACTTGCTTCCTAATGGAAGCATATCCTCGGTATATCAGACTTATCTCGGAATTTCCTAGCCTTTTCTCTCTCAATGAAAGTATTAACTGTTGGATTATCGACTAATCCTCATCATTTGGAGATCGATACCAACATGCTCCGTTAATACCATAGCCGCCATTCACTTGCTAGTCGTTCATTAGACTAATCCATCCTCTCTCTTTCTTTTTCTTGCATGTTTAGACATCAGGATGCAAAGGCGATCTTCTCAAAGACAGAGGATCTAAAGATAGACATAATAAGGAGACATGTCGAGGAAGGATCAATCACTCAGTGGAAGTATTCAAGAGGAGGTATGCGTTCAAAAGAGTAGGTTCAAGAATTGACGATCAAGGCAAGACAAAGTTGAAGGAATGAAGAATTTTTCTCCAAGAGCAAAGCATCCAAAAGTTGGTGCATCGGCTCTCCCATCTTAAACCAAGGAACTCATCATCACATGAGTATCCTTGAAGTATTCTTGTATTTTCAATAAGCCATCAAAGATATGAGTTTTACTTTCCACTGCCACATCATATGTAAAACCAATATTCTTGTAATGAACTATGGTTTCTTTTAATGAATAAAACGTCCACCTTTAACTCCATTTTCATTTAAGTTATGTTTTTAAAGCCTGGGGTGGTTCTGGGTGGGTTAATCCGAGATCACATAGGGTAATATCCCTTGGCATAAAATAGGAGTGTTATACACAATACGCAAAAGGTGATTACAAAGCATAAGTAAGTAGAGAAACACAAAGGCCTTGCTACACTTGTAAAAAATAAGTACTTTTTTCTAAAAAGTATTGCTTATTTATCTTGAAAAATGTGAAAGATAATTACTTTTCACATATTTCAAGGCAAATAAGCAATGCTTTTTAATAAAAAGTGCTTATTTGTAAGAAGTGTAGCAAGCCCAAAGTTTGAGCATGTAGTTCAAAATCACCCAACTTTGGAAACATAAGTTGCCATGTAATTAATACAAAAAGGTAGGAATCTGCATAACATGTCTAAGTTTGTGAAGGACCATTGTCCTTGGATTGCTTTCTAGGTGAACACCTTAGCACGTTAGCCAATTTACCCTTTGTTGCAATCACTTTTTTGGGGACTTTGGAAGAGGAACATTGATAAGCCCGCAAGTGCATGGTACTATCTAAGTAATATAAAAGATATCGAATCGAAGGGAGCACTCGTTGATCACAAATTTCACACAAACTAGTAATCTAGACCACAAATAATTGATTGAGATTTGGATTTTTTATAATTATTGAAAAACACAAAAACAAGTATAAAAGAATTGACAAGAAAGAGAGTTTGGGTTGTTTGATGATTGGGAGGCTAGGATTGGGCTCACCACAATGGAACTATGCAATATCAAGCAAATATCTCTCTATGGTTGCAAGAAATGGTTTACTATGGTCAATTGTCCTAAAATATCTCCAATCCTCTTTCAAGGCAGGAAAACTACTCTAATCTAGCTTACTTCCTACTTTCGTAGTAACTAATCCTAGATTAAGTGATTAAACACAAAGACAAATTATAAATAACCACTAGGAAATTAGAGATACTTTCGTGGTCCTAAAATTCTTAGCTCAATTCTTGAAGGTCCAATGTCAAATACCATCTTTCAATGCATACTCCACATCCAAAATATGAGAAAATACTTGTTAGGCATTTTCACAAACACTTGGTGTACAAAAATTGAGTAGTAAACCAAAACTCATTCAACCAAAGAGAAATCTTCACCAATACTTCACATAATCACCATTGGGCCACCCCCAATCCCAACACAAGCAACTACTCACTCATAATTGGCAAAAACATGGCATAAGAAATCAATCCAACCATCATACACATAGAAATAATGAAAGATAAAGCAAGAAATAAGATAAATGGATAAGAGACACTTAATTATCATTCAAATCAAATCTTGATTCTTCATTCATCCATGGGAAACAAGTTGGGGTTGAGTTCCTCTTCCAATTTCTCCAAGTACAAGAGAGCTTAAACAAACCCCCAAAATGGGATTTTGAATCTAGATCTACTACTAAACTAGCTAAAATCTAGAAAAAGAAAATATAAATCTAAGAGAGATTAGAGGATGAAATGAGAGAGAGAAAGTCTTCTAAAACCATAGAAAGATGAGATAAAATGAGGCATGAGTCTTGCAAAAGTGATACGATCATCCTTAGTTGGTCTGCGGTCCGAGCGAGCGACTCCAAGAACCCAACAACCTCGATTAGTCGATTGTTTCACAACTCGGACAATTCGGCGCAGGGTCGGTACCGAGTATTCAGGCTCGGTACCAAGGGAACTCGAGTAGACTTGGATGAAGAAGATGAACGATTTGGATGGAAGATTGGCGAGGATATGGACTCTCAAAGATGGATATAACTCACCGGCGTTTGAGAGAACTAGGGGTTTGGATGTTAAACACCAAGTGCTCTTGAAAGATCGATATTACTCACAATCCAATCAAGAATAAGACCTTCAAAGAGACATGTATTTGCATTCAGCAAAAGAGAGTTTTTCATCCAATTCAAAGGTAAGAAACGAAGCAACACAAGGGAGGACCTTTTTAAACACCTAAGACCATTCTCCTTCTAAAACATTAAACATTAAATTAATTCAAAGCAATTAAAACTGCAATAAAGATGTCTATTCACACGACACACAAATCTTGGCCTTCAAACACAGATCGGTACCGAGGCCCGTAGCTCAGTACTGAGGAAGATGAAGGGGAGAACCCGGCACTGGCACCGTAACGAAGTCCAACAGCTCAGTACCGAACCCTAAGGGTCGGTACCGAGGATCATTGGCTCGGTAGCTGATAGTTTGCATATAGGAGTAGTTTAGATGCATATTTTATATATGTTTTAGCTAGTTTTAGGTTGGTTTTTATCTAGTTTTTAGGTTTTAGTCTTTTCGGGTAGATTGCGCTGGTTTGCTCGGTTTTGCAGGATTTTAGGTATTGGAGCAAGACGGAGTGTGATTCAAGATGGCTATGCTTGTGAAATTGAATGCTTGGGCGAGGATTGAAGAAGTGCAAATAGAGGTTTCAAGGAATGAAGCAACGGGGAAACACGCCTCAGTACAAGGTGGCGCGGGCTGGAGCTCTAGGTGCCGCGGCCGCGGCGTGCTGATGGGAGACAACGTCCCTTGTTTCGCTGCGAGAAAATTGGGCCAACGGAATGGGCTTCGAGTTGGGCCATGATTATATGATTTCCTACTGGTTTGATGTAATTTCGGGATAAGTTGATATTTGGATATCTTTTAGGGTTTTAAAAACTTGTTTTTAGTTTCTCTGGATAACTTTTGATCAACTTTTGGAGACTAGGGTTTTTCTCTCTAGAGGAGACTTTGAACCTCTTGTATGTTTTTCTTAATTTAATTATGCATTGCTAAATTTCTTTGTGTTTGGCTAGTTATTGAAGTCATGATTTGTATGTAGTTGTGAGGTTTGATTGATTCTCAACAAACTTGAATAGAGTTTATTCCCTGTGCTTAATTGAATCTAAACTAGGGTTTTATTAGATTAGCTACCTAATTGAATTTCTAGTTATAACTAAATCTGATTAATTACCGGTCGGAGTTAATTTGATCAAGAGTATACTTTAATCAACTTAGTACCAGTTGGACTAGTTGGTTGAAGAAGGGAATAAATTCACAAGTCACTTAGATGTCTGGTTGCTCTAAGTATTTGTTTCTATTAATAACTTGAATCGTCATGCTGTTATTTAATTGAATCTAGAAGGTCTTCTAGGTTGTTATTTAATTAGGGTTGTTAGACTGGTAGCTCTATCAACTAAATCTGAAGTTCGGATTTTAATCTTTAGTTGGATCGTTATCCACAACAGATTATTCAAGTGAGAAGAGAATCAAGAGATCCAGTGATCGACAAAGCAATATCATGATGGATTTAACTAGTTGAACACGTTTGTCTCTCATATATTTAAATCAACTTTTGCATTCATATTTACTTTTCAATTTACATAGTAGCTTAGATAATCATTCATAAAAAAAAAACTTTGGTTACTTGGCATACAAGTAATAACACAAATACAAGAGTCTCTGTGGGATCGACCCTTACTTGCTGCTCTACTGAGTTGGTTAAGCTAAGGTTTCTTTGATAGGTATTAAACGACCGCTGAAAATACCTCATCAGTAGCGAGAGCCGCCTCGATTTGACAATGCAGCGTCTCGCCATGGAACGAGTAATACACATCATCGGCTCCTCTTTCTCTGGCTTCTCTTCCTCGGTGTCCTCCTTGGAATCCCGACTTAGCTCGGTGAGATCTTCATGGGAAGGTTTCACATCAAAAAGTCTCTACAAAAGCTATTTGTATGGGCCACCAAACAGGAGTAGGGTTTTAGAAGCTTTCTAGAAATTGGGTAGTTTCACTGCGACCACGTTGGTCACCAAGACCCGCCTGTGGTGAAGACCATGTTGGTCACCACGTTTTGACCATGATGTCTTCAATGAACTGTAGGTGTGTTGTTGGACACCAATGACTTGTAAAGCTTCTTAAAGCTGATTTTTATTCACCAAAACATTAACAAAATGTCCTTTAAATCTTTTCCAAGCTTGAGCCAAATCCAATTCGCTTCCGTTATGCTCCCAAACCACTCCTACAAGACAAAAGATGACAAGAGGGCAAAGTTCCGCACAAAGCAACAAAACCCATGCAAAGTGGCTAAGGATTATGTCATTTATGCACAAAAGTGGGGGAAATATGAGTTAAGATATGACGAAAAATCATGTTATTAAACATATGATCTTTTTTTTTTGGTCGAAGGAGAGGCGGTACTCTCTGGCCCCTCAAGGAGGCATTTTATTAATAATCAAAAGAGGGCTAAGTAATCATCAAACGGGGGATAGCCCGGCCCCTTACATAAGTAGATAACAAGGAAATAACACCATCCGTCAGGTCAAGCAATACAAAAAACCTAAACTAAAAGAAAACGCATACGAAGCAAGGAAATCCGCAACAATATTAGCTTTCTTGTAAACATGCCGGAATCAGACAAGCGAGTCCCTTCTAAGGAAGCCTTGGCATTGAGAAACCAGGCTAAAAAAGGGGTGATTACGATCCACAGATCGGCTTAAGAGTAAACACACTAATTGTGAGTCTAGCTCCAAACTGACCCTCTTGTAACCCCGATCCCAAGCTAAGCGTAAACCATGGAGCGCACCCCATAATTCAGCCATAGGGACAGTACACATACCAATATTGTTGACAAATTCTACCTGCCACTGCCCATCAATGTCTCTAATAACTCCTCCTGCAGCCGCAGTATGTTGAGAGGGTTTCTTGACAACAAATAAATTTATAATCAAGATCCCGATGAGTACAGGAGTGTCAGGATCGTTCCACAGGAATCAAGGTTGTTTTTCTATCAATCTAACAAAAATCAAACAAAAATAAATAAAACACTCACGAGCTGCCTCGTTAACGACGTTGTCAGGGTCGTTAACGAACCACCGAACTTAAAATACTAAACTAACAACCTAATTAAATTCTAATTAAAATTCGGTACCGAGGCCAAAACTCAGCAACGAAGATTTATCAGAAATAATTCAAATAAAACAAAAATCTAGGACAAGGGACACCACAACATAGCCAAGCAAAAGAATTCGTAAGAAGAAAAGATCATGCCTTTAAACAGATAGAGCCATCAACTTTCGTTGACTTAGCAAGTAAATTAATCTACTTTCGCATCCTAATTCACTTAATTGCTTATTTTAGATCTAAAGCTTGAAACTTTCGTTTTCAAACAATATCAACCTTCAAGTTAATAACTTCCTCTTTCAACTGAGTTAAAAACTCAAATTACATCCACTTTCGTCTCGGTATTAGGCACAACAAACAATTCTCAATCAAAGATAAAAGGCATTCACAACTCAATCTCACTCATCAAACATGCTCAACTATGTCGGGCTTAACCCCGATCCTAGAGAAAGAAACTACTCACTAATCATAACTAAGAAACTAAAAACTTCAATAAAAAGAAACATTGAAACAAAACTCATACTCAAATTAATAAGAAAAATATATCATCTTACAAAGATTCAGAAGAAACCGAAAAACATAAAAATACCGAACCACAATCACGACGAACGACCACCCGGCGACTGTCGTCTACCGAGCCTCGACGGTCCGTCCGATCCGACTTCTCTCTCTTCTTCGGCCTTCAAAAATCTCCTCCAAAATTAAGCCTCCTCTTCTATGCTAGATAGAAGAGTATTTATACTAAAAAGCTAAAAACTAAAAAGGCTAAAAGATATAAACTTTCCTAAAAAGATAGAAACAATCCCTAAAAGATAGAAATAAAATTTAAAAAGATAATAAGACCTAAAATACATATTCTAACAACCCCAAAAGATTCTAAAAAGATACTCAACCGATACGGAAATAAATTCCCGCTCAGGATCGGTGAATTATAAAATAATACTCGATATCTTTCTTTTCGTGGCCTCGTTAACGAGCCGTCACAGCCTCGTTAACGAGGCTGGGCTTTGTTTTCTTCAACACTTCCTCTTGTACTCTCGAGCTCCGACTTCTTCAATCTTGCACTCCTCCGTCTTTCGCTGTAATGCTCCAAATTCAACTCCATTCAGCTCCTTTCCTTGCTAAAACCTACAAAATTCACAAAATAGCGCAGATTCCACTCTTTTCACAGAAATATGCAAAACTATCTAAAAATACTCAAAACTAAACCTAAACTAAACAAAACTAAACCTAATAAGCAAAGAAAACCTATCAAAAACTATACTAAAAATGCGAATATCACAATACCCCATACTTAGACTTGCTTGTCCTCAAGCAATAAACAAGACACTAACCAAAACCAAAACAAATCATGCTCATCAAGACATAGCCATCTTCTAAAAAGCAACATCTACACATAAGAAAATTATAGCAAAGACTATTAACATCCTCACACATATATGCACTAAACTAGACATAAAATAATACAATCCAACCTCTCAAGGGATATAATGTGTTTCACTCAACTCTCAAGTGTTTGGGCTTATAAATTCAACTCTCAACTCATCTTATATCCAAAAACTCATAGAAATTAGAACTTATATCACCAATACTCTCCACCCAAGATTTGTCAAAACAAGCAAAGAATCATCAAGAGAACTTAGGCTCAATGAAAAACTTCATAGAAGCTTCCATTCGGTCGGGTTGTAATGGGGCTTGGTAATAACAATAGGGCGTGAATAATATTTTGGTCATGTGATGCTAATAATATCCGGGAATCAAAGACTCCTAACAACTCACATCTCACCAAAACTTTCATAACATAACCAAACACACTCAACATTAAAGAACAAACTTCTCATTAACCCTTTTAATATCTCAACTAATCTTGCTTACAAACAACAAGGAAGATTTGGTTCATGGACATTTTTCACTATTTCAGCTCTTTACTTCAAATTTTTCATGATCTTTCTTTTTTTTTTCTTTTTTTCTTTCCAAGGGGGCTCGGTACCTACCCTTCTGGGTTCGGTAACGACTCTGCATTTTTTTCTTTTTCTTTCCCCTTTACTTTCCACTTCTCTTGTAAATGCATTCAGGGAACCAAACTCCATTTACATGATAAACTGCAAGATTTTTTTTACTTTTCCCAACCCATAATTACCCCACACTTGAACCAAGCAATCTCACTCAACAAAACTATCACAAACCAATACTAAGTCCTAATCCCCGGATAGGGTCAAGCTTACATCGGCTAGGGAATAATTTTGTGGAGCTAAAAATAAAAGGCTTAAGGCTCAAATTGGCTTCAAAAAGAGGATAATGCAAGGCGGGATAAGGATTAATAGGGCTTATGAAAAATAAGTTCTCCATCATATGATTTCACATGCAATGAACTAATATCTCATATAGGTCTCAAGAAATAGATAACCATATCAATGACAAGAGATAATATGCATAAGGAGAGTAAATCACACAAGAAAAGAAGAGGGATTCTTGATGTTCTCCCTATAAGGCCAAAAATAACTCACAAGGTAGCAATTTTTGTTGGATTTCAATCACTTCTACCAAAGATCATATGTGCTCAATTTCATCACAAGCTAAATATCCACATAAAAATAATTTTCAACATGATTTAGGCAAAGTTATCCAAACATGGGATGGAATTACATGATCAAGCAAGTTAAAGCATATCATAGGACATCTAAGTGGAATATCATCAATCCTAAAAAAAAACAAAAAATTCACACAAAACTGAGTTTCCTTCCTTTTCCCATACCCCATACTTAAACCAAACAGTGTCCTCACTGTTTAAAATCATAAAAATAAAGAGAATAAGGAAAAGGGAACTCACAAAATAAAACTGAAGCTACTTGAAACCATTGATCACTTGAGGAGTATTGCTGAATTTTCCTCGGTTTCTGTAGAGGGTCGGTACCGACCCTGAGGGGTCGTTACCGAGCTTGCGTGATTGTCCACCGATTGTCTTTGATTGTAGCACTTTTTCTTCTTTTTACCTAAGTCACTTTAGAAAAACTTCTATCCTAATACACTAATCTAACCTAAAAACAAGTCAAAAGAAAGCTAGCAAAAAGAACTAGGAAAGCAAAAACCAAAAAGCAAAAACAAAAAGCGGGTTGCCTCTCGTAAGCGCTACACGTCGTTAGCCCGACGAACTTACCTTAGCTTACCTAGGGTGGCTTCCATCCAGTATCGAAGGGATCATAAGAAACCTCATACTTGGCCTGAAAAACATCATAGCTTCTTTCCAAAATATTCGGCCCTCTATCATCAATAAGTATGCTCGGCAATCCTACAACAGGGTTAGTATAATCCGAAAACCAAGGAGGTTTTGACTCCTTCATAGGACTAACAGTAGGATGTAATATAGAACTAGGATAAGAGAAAGGATCACGACCAGAATTGATTGGATAAGAACAAGAAAACTTACCAGGGTCATTCAAGAAGTGGCTCGTTACCGAGATGTAGGGGGTCGTTAACGACCCTGCTGGATCTGGAAGTGGCTCGATATCGTGTTTGGATCCACCTCCCACCTCGTTTTCCTTCAGATAAGGATCGTTACCGACCCATGGGGGGTCGGTAGGCTCCTTGATAGGCGTGTCTCTATCGATTTTGCTTGTTTTTGTACTCAAAGAGGGGTCGATACCGAGCCATGGTGGGTCGGTAGGCTCCTCAGTACTACAACTAGCCACTTCACTTATGGGCGAATTGAAATGGAATTCAACCTTCTCTTCTCCAATATCAAATGTGAGAAGTCCTTTTCTGACATCTACTCGCGCCCCTGCGGTGGCTAAAAAT
Organism: Fallopia convolvulus; assembly: GCA_964016875.1. Lineage (NCBI taxonomy): Eukaryota > Viridiplantae > Streptophyta > Magnoliopsida > Caryophyllales > Polygonaceae > Fallopia > Fallopia convolvulus. The sequence goes on from OZ024719.1 coordinate 31,558,696, forward strand.
GGTCTGCCTAGAATGATTGGCACCGCAGGGTCTTCAGGCATATCTAGCACAATGAAGTCGTTTGGAACAAAGAATTTTCCAACTCGGACAAGAACATCGTCAACGACTCCAGTTGCTTTTATAGAATATCCATCCGCCATGTAGAGTTTCATCTTGACAAGCTCTAGTGGTCCTATGTTAGCTTTTAACCAGATGGAAAGAGGAAGCAAACTAGCACTGGCTCCCAAATCACATAAAGCTTTAAATTTGTGGTCGCCTATGCCAATCGTGATGGCAAATCTCCCTAGGTCTCCAAGCTTTTCTGGTAGAGCTATTGATCTGACTTCATCCTGCAGCTCTATAATGGACCTTTTCCTACTAAGAATATCCTTCAAAAATTTTGTATAAGCCGGCATTTCGCTTAGGGCCTCAGCGAATGGGATGGAAATATTAATGCCCTGAAGAATCTTCACGAAACGCTTGAACCTACTCTCAGTAGAGTCCATAGATTTCTTAGTTGGAAAGGGAAGAGATTTCACCATTCTCGGAACCAAGTTAGGTTCGAGAGGTGAGAGTACCGGGTCGACACTAGGGTCGTTTGGTGTCCTCGGCGGGTCGTTACCGACCCTGATGGGGTCGTTAACTACCCTGGGATTGAGAGGAAGGCTCGATTTAGAGAACTTACCTGGGGTAGGATCGTCAGGAATCCTCGGAGCCTCGTCACCCTGGTATGCGGGCTCGGTATCTGCTTTCGCTGGCTCGTTAACGAGCTGTTTTGCGAGGTCTTGTTCCTTCTCGTCCTCAGCTTGGACTCTCTCCGGCAATGTCTTCCCGCTTCTGAGGTGTACCGCTGCTATTTGGCCTCTAGGGTTCTCCTCGGGGCGGCCCGGGAGTTGTCCTTGTGGTCTTGGAATCCGTGCAGCTAGGTCCCCTAGTTGGGAATCAACACTCCTCTTCCAAATATCGAACTCTACCCATCTTTTATCTTGTTGGTTCAGTTTGGCTTGAACTTCATCAACTTTGTTGTTCACTCCGTTAATGCTTTCCTTTATTTCCTGAACCCATGATGGTGGCTCTTGATAGTCCGGAGGTTGGTAAGGAGGAACCCTTTGTTCTTGTTGATGAGGTTGGCTCCATTGGTTATATGCATAATTGCCCCAGGTGGGCTGATTGTAATTCCTCCATGCATAAAAAGTATCACCTTGGTTCCTATATGGGCTCCACATGTAATTATCCTCTTCATATGCCTCAGCAGCTATGATTTCCCGTTCTCTCTGGATCTCCTCTATCTCTAAACAGAGTTCAGTGATCTGTTGAGCTAGTTCTTCATGTGTAGCCATGGCTTTGTTTGCTTGACGACCTTCAGCTGGCATACACTGTAAGTAAAAACAAAAACGAAATCAAAAAGCAAAAACGGGGTCTCAGACAAGGTCGGTAACGAACCTGGGGGGTCGTTAACGAGCCTGGAGTGATCCCGTAAAACAGAAACTAAAAAGAAAGAAACAACTACCTGTTGACAAGGTCGTTACCGAGACTGGGTAGGGTCGGTAACGACTCGACAGTGGCCTAGAAACTAAACAAAAAAGCACGGAAACTGGGTTGCACAGCAGGGTCGGTACCGACCCTGGGGGGGTCGTTACCGACTCGGCGGAGTCCCAAAAAACGTAAAAAGAACAAAACTTGGCACTATTGAAATCTCCCCGGCAACGGCGCCAATTTGTTGAGAGGGTTTCTTGACAACAAATAAATTTATAATCAAGACCCCGCTGAGTACAAGGGAGTCAGGATCGTTCCACAGGAAGCAAGGTTGTTTGTCTATCAATCTAACAAAAATCAAACAAAAATAAATAAAACACTCACGAGCTGCCACGTTAACGACGTTGTCAGGGTCGTTAACGAACCACCGAACTTAAAATACTAAACTAACGACCTAATTAAATTCTAATTAAAATTCGGTACCGAGGCAAGTACTCAGCAATGAAGATTTACCAGAAATAATTCAAATAAAACAAAAATCTAGGACAAGGGACACCACAACATACCCAAGCATAAGAATTCGTAAGAAGAAAAGATCATGCCTTTAAATAGATAGAGTCATCAACTTTCGTTGACTTAGCAAGTAAATTAATCTACTTTTGCATCCTAATTCACTTAATTGCTTGTTTTAGATCTAAAGCTTGAAACTTTCGTTTTCAAACAATATCAACCTTCAAGTTAATAACTTCCTCTTTCAACTCAATTAAAACTCAAATTACCTCCACTTTCGTCTCGGTATTAAGCACAACAAACAATTCTCAATCAAAGATAAAAGGCATTCACAACTCAATCTCACTCATCAAACATGCTCAACTATGCCGGGCTTAACCCCGATCCTAGAGAAAGAAACTACTCACTAATCATAACTAAGAAACTAAAAACTTCAATAAAAAGAAACATTGAAACAAAACTCAGACTCAAATTAATAAGAAAAATATATCGTCTTACAAAGATTCAGAAGAAACCAAAAAACATAAAAATACCGAACCACAATCACGACCAACGACCACCCGGCGACTGTCGTCTACCGAGCCTCGGCGGTCCGTCCGATCCGACTTCTCTCTCTTCTTCAACCTTCAAAAATCTCCTCCAAAATTAAGCCTCCTCTTCTATGCTAGATAGACGAGTATTTATACTAAAAAGCTAAAAACTAAAAAGGCTAAAAGATATAAACTTTCCTAAAAAGATAGAAACAATCCCTAAAAGATAGAAATAAAATCTAAAAAGATATTAAGACCTAAAATACATATTCTAACAACCCCAAAAGATTCTAAAAAGATACTCAACCGATACGGAAATAAATTCCCGCTCAGGATCGGTGAATTATAAAATAATACTCGATATCTTTCTTTTCGTGGCCTTGTTAACGAGCCCTCACAGCCTCGTTAACGAGGCTGGGCTTTGTTTTCTTCAACACTTCCTCTTGTACTCTCGAGCTCCGACTTCTTCAATCTTGCACTCCTCCCTCTTTCGCTGTAATGCTCCAAATTCAACTCCATTCAGCTCCTTTCCTTGCTAAAACCTGCAAAATTCATAAAATAGCGTAGATTCCACTCTTTTCACAAAAATATGCAAAACTATCTAAAAATACTCAAAACTAAACCTAAACTAAACAAAACTAAACCTAATAAGCAAAGAAAACCTATCAAAAACTATACTAAAAATGCGAATATCACAGTACCATCATGCCTAACCGAACCATCAGTATTTACCTTCACCCAACCGTCCAAAGGGTGCTCCCTGTTGGATCATAAACGTTAGCAAAGAGCTTGGGAACTAGAAGTTAAGTTGTTCCCAAGGCAGCGAAAGTAAACAATTCGCAAGTATTAAAGACAGTCTAGAACGCAGTTCCTTTATAGAGGAACCCCACTACAACCAACTAGTTGTATGGGTAAACCTCTACCTCCGCTTGGAGGATTTTGAATGACTTACTTATATTAATTGCTTTGTTCCTTAGTTACACCGCCGGATTCACACTTCTCTGTTCCTACGAGTTCTTCCTAACTCTAGCAACACTAGAAAATCCTCTCAACTGAGTTCCTAAGCTCACAACAGCAAAACACAAGTAACTTAAACCTTACGTTGACTTCTCAGTTCCCTTGCTCCTGGGAACTTCACCTTCACCGTCGTCGAGATCACACGCTCGCCGGCGGGGACTTCTCTTCCTTTTCTTTCTTTTCTCTGATGTGGGTGTTTGTAAGTTCTGGGAGAAGTACTCAATCCGAGTACTATTCATTTGGCTTTATAGTCCAGGTGAGCTTGGGTTGTTGCATCTTTCGTTTGTGTCCAAAATGCCCTTTGCATGATGCCCAAGTTGTACTTTCTTCACATGTGACTTTTGGTTTGAACTAGGTCAACTTCTTGAATCAATCGGACTGTTGGATCAAGCGTGACAGTCTGATCCTTGGACAGTTCCTTCGGGCTGTCTAAGACAGAATCCCGCGATCTGCGCTGAACGGTCGTTGTCCTTGATCGCTCACGAATGCGAGGGTCTAGAGATACAATTTATAACCCCACCTCGTTGTAGCACGTGGTGGGTGTCGAACGCTCGGGAAATCTACTCGATTGAGGTGCCTAAACACTAGAAAGCTGGAAAGGAGAACTTAAAACAAAGGAAAACAAAGAGAACAGTCGGGACCGACACAAGTGTCACGTCGGGCCCGATGTTGGCGACATAGACGGAAGTCGGGACCGACGTAGAGCAAGTCGGGCCCGATGTAGCTGGTTTTGTCGAACTCAAAGATTGAAAGTAGATCTTGGGCTTTTGGGTTCCTTCTCTAGTAGATTAAGGCTTTTCCACCCCAATTCAAGCAATAAGTGATGATCGGAATAGGATCGAGGTGCTTTCACCCTCGTTCCAACCACTTCTACACATCGATCATTGGGGAAATCCCCTTCGAAGCAAGGTCTTTGAGATGGACAAATATTCACTTTCGTTACTTTGCCAATCACAAGCCTTGATTCCTTACTTTCATAAGGAATTTTAGCTCTATGTAGAGTGGGTTCCTAGATCAAGCACTAAAGGCTTATGGAATTGGGGTTTCTAGCCCAACCTAGCTAGAGTTTTCCCCCATAACCCAAGATCAAGGAGATCTACTCCATATGGCAAACAAAGAAAGCAAACAAATCACAAAGCAAAGCAATCAACATCATCAATCTCAAACCAAAGCCAAATTTCATTCACAAATCAAAAGCAATCCACAAACTCCAATCCAAGGTTTCCAAATCCACAAAATCAAAACAAGGCAAAGCTAATCTATCAACCAAACCTATCAAATCTCCTTCTCCTATGCCGATTCCCTCTCTTCTCCTTCTCCTCTCCTTCCTCCTTTCTCTCCAAGTATCCTCTTGAGAGTTTTAGAGAGTTGGTTAGTTGCTAAGTGTGTGGGAACCTCCTCCAATTAGAAGATAAGAGAGCCTTAATAGATGAGGGGCAAAAGTGGTAGTTTACAATTTCGTGCCTTGGAGCCCAATCCAGCCAGCGACCGACTCGGACCGACACGGAGCACCTCGGGCCCGACTTACTGGGCAAGTCGGTCCGAGGTCGAAAAATCATCTCGGGTCCGGCGTTGGTTCTAACTCGATCCGGACCTCGTTCCACCTTCTTCTAGTTGGCTTTTCTCTTGTTTTTTTTCATGGCTTGCTCCTCTCTTTCCCTCTTAAGCTCGGGCCTTGCTCCATGTTCCGATTCTCCTTCAAAATGACCCTTGATCCATGCCAAAACACCTACAAAACACATAAAACGCGCATAGTCTCCGAATCTCATAGAAATACGGGAACTAAGCTAAAAAGGAACAAAACACACAAGAAAAGGGGAAAAAGAAACATATTTACAAAGGGAATCATATATAAAATAGCACCAAATAAAGAGACATCAAAATACCCCATACTTAAACTTGCTTGTCCTCAAGCAATAACAATGTAAGCAAGACCGAAACACAATCTTCAAGTAAAGCCTCGTATGAAAACACATTTAAGCACAAGTGATTGATATTCAAGCAAGATTACATCATCACACATGATTAAGTGTTCCAAGGAATAGAGTCAATGCAACTAAGCCTCACTTTAGGGATATGTGAATGTGTATCACTCATCATGTGTATGGGTATAGTAATGAACACTCAAGCTCAAAAATCATGCAAGTAAGGACTTTACTATTGAAGCTAATATCACCAAATCCTCCACCTAGAGATGCCTAATACAAAGTACACAAAAATTCGAACTTGGCTCAATGGAGGTCCTCAAAGAGGTTCCATTCGGCCGGTTTGTAATGGGGCGTTTGGTATTTCTCAAGGTGGGAATTATTTGGTCATGTGGTACTTACAATGGGGATTGAACAACCTAAACTCTCACCAACTTCACCAAAATTCCACAATCAATTTCACACTCATCCAAAAGACTTAACATTTTTCCTCTCAACCCAAAATTTCACTTAACATTCCACTTCATCTTTGCTTTTAGGCTTTTTGTTGGATTTTCCACACTTTCTACACTGGACCGACTTTCTTATGACATCGGGCTCGATGTGGTGTGTAACTCGTTCGGACCCTTTTTCTTCACTTAAGCTCTTTACCTTCATTCAACTTTCCATTTCCAACATTTTCTTTCTTTCTTTCTTTCTTTTTTTTTCATTTTCTTTTTGCACAACAAAGATGCACTACCCACATGATTCATAACACCATTCTTTGCCCTTAAACCAAAGAGAATCTCAACTCTTCAAATACAATCCAAACCTCTCTTCTAAAGTCCAATCCCATAAGGGTCAAGTCATATAAGGCTAGGAATAATATTTTTGAGGAGTTTCAAACAAAGGCCTAGGCTAAAACGGGGCTACAAACAAAGGATTCACTTCATGGTAGAATATGGAACATTTATGTGACTAAAAGAACAAAGTTCAAAATCAATGTGACAATGCTAGGACAAATCTCATGACGGTCTTGGAAAATAGATAAACACCGCAATAGCAAGTTTTACTAAGCATGCATGAGCTAATCACACAAGAAACATGAGGGATATGCAAATATGAACAAGCATCCCTAAAATGGCCAAAAATCAATCTCACAAGGGTCGCTCATACTTAGTTGCATAAGAACTCATCCTAGAACTCACATGTTCAATAAAACAAGCAAGATATCATGATCACATCAAAAACAACATCTTTTTAGAGGCTAAACCATCCAAAAATATGCAAAGGAATTTACATGCTCACATCATCATTAGCTTTCATTTGGACATCTAAGATGGGAATTTCTAGTCCAAAAACTACAAAACACAAAATCTTTTTTGTTGTTTTCAACACAATTTTTCAAATTTTTATGGATTTTTGCAAAAAATTCTCTATACAAAACCAAAAACAAAGACTCATCCATTCAAAACCAAATCAATCATCCATGTCATTCATCAAACCACAAACCAAGAAACAAACATCCCAAACACAAACTAGAAACCGAAAACCAAATATCCTCAAAATAACAAACACACACAAGCAAGTGAAATCATGAGAGCACTTACCCCCACCCCATACTTAAAATTTTGATGTCCCCATCAAACAAGGAAACCAAAACTTAAAAGCAAGAGAGAAGAGTACAAAGAGCTCACAATTTCATTATTCTTAATGGCATGTCTAGAATCACTCGAAGGGGTTGTCACGCCTATATCCTCTTTGGAGTCTCGCTTGCCGCTCCCTCTCGTACACTTGCTCTTGGTAGAAATCTTGTGGTGGTGGTTGGAGTTGAGGATCCGGGCGCGTCCATTGGTCCTCACGGGAAGGAAGTTCCCGCTCATCCATGTGTTGAAGCTATCATGGACCCGCCACCTTTGGTCCTCCACCTCTCTAAGCTCATCCACCTCTCGCCTAGTGTAGTCGAGGGCTCGGTTCAACTCTTTTTGGCTAGCTTGGAAAGCACCTTGTTGTTGAAGCAATTGTTGTTGTTGTTGGTACATGTATTGTTGTTGAAGATTCACTTGATGGACCTCTTGAAGAACATTCTCTTGTTGAAGTTGAAGATGGGCCATTTGGTTGGCCAAGAAGGACATGTCCACCGTTTGTTGTCGCTCGGGAAACACCATTCCCGGACAATACCATTGGGCGTAGCCTTCATAACCACCACCTTGAGCTTGTTCTTGCCTTGCACCACTCCCCTCTCCATGCTCATAGTGCCTCGGGACCTCATCACCATAAAAGGCACTGGACCGACTTTGATGGAAGTCGGGCCCGATGTCATGTGTACCTCGGTCCGCCAATGTTGGAGCTTGGTGCGTGGCTCGGAGGTTGGCCATCAAGCCTTGGAAGCGTTCATCTTCTTCATTTTCCCCACGAGGTGCAAACACAAAGTTATCTTGGTCGGAATCCGGTGAAGATGAAGGGGAGGTAAACCGAATGTGTTGAGGTTGTTGTCGCCGCCCCTCTCTTGCACCTTCGGGGTCACCAAATGAGTGTGGCTTGCCGGCCCACACTTGGTACCAATTGTGATACCGAGAAAGATCATAGAGGTTGGGCACCAACCGGATGGACACACCATCATAGCTCGAGTGAGGGGCCAAAGAAGTCATGTAAAGCTTCTCCTTGATGATGTTGGCCTTCTTGAAATACTTCATGTTCATATACTCAACACCATTCGGAGCCGGAGAATACTTGTTAAGGTCGACTCCTAGACGCACGGCTAGCCTTGCTATCATCCCGCCGAAGTAGATCCAAGAGGAGCTTTGGAAGTCTCGCACAATCTTGACCCACTCCCATGCAAGGTTCATGGGCTTCTCGGTGTGGAAGAGCATCTCATATAGCAACATAATCTCTTCCTTCATCGGCTTGTTCAACTCATGACGAGCATAGACTGCACATCCCAAAACTCGCACCATGACCCGAAAAAGAGGGCTAGCAATCTCGGTTGTGGTGGCACCCTTTCTCATCTCGCTCTTCCCGGCCACATGCCGCCACACTTGGCTTCTCGTTGTCGACGTCGGTCTCTTCTTTTAGACATGGAAACCCGAAGTCCGTAGCCAAGTCCCTAAGAGAGAGATTGTGGTCCTCATTGCTCAATTGGAAGGTGATCGCCCCTTCCTCATCCTCCATATTATCATAAGTGCATTCAAAAGTGGCCATGAATTCCTAGGTGAGGGCGGGATAGTGGGTGTTGTCCCACCTTAGCATCCCATTGAGACCGATGTGGGAGTAGCACCTTGGAAGAGCTTGATCCATACCCATCTTCTTCACGGTTTCCCAATCAAGCCACCTTGTGTGATGCTCAAGTGCCATATACCTTGCATAACTCTCAACTTGCTCATCATCCTCCAAGTAAACATCATCCAACTTTGGCTCTTTTCTTGACTTCTTGGACTTCTTCTTCGGCCTTTCCGCATGAGATGATGAATCTCTAGTCTCCATGGTACCTACACACATCCAACCAAACAAAAGGGTCCAAGATAAACTCCATACAACTCAACAAAAGCACTCATCAACACACATCAACACATCAACACAAGGGGAACCCCATACTTAGTCTCTAAACACACATGCATCACAATCCAACATGAATCATCATGGATATCTTCTAACAATGGCTAAGCAAATGATCATACTACATCACGATTAAGCTATAGCCAACAATGAAACACATGAATCCACATGATATCACAAGAAGAGAGCAAAAGCAACATGGATCGACTTCCAACCTATGTCGGGCCCGACACATCCTCAACCTCGGTCCGACTTGATGGACCGACTTCCACAACTCGGGCCCGACTTACCTGGGCACGTCGATCTCGACCTAGTTCATGCTTCGACTCTAACCTCAAATCAACCCAAATCACTCTATCATGCACTTAAATTTCAAATTCAACCATCAAACATCCCTAATCGAAGTTCTAAATGGATCCAAGCATGCATAAACAACTTTTCACAGATCATGCAAATCCACCATTGATGCTCAAGAACAAACTCTCAATCAAACATGGCATTACTCAATCTATGCAATGAAAGCACAAAATCTCCAAGGAAATAGGTAGAGATCGAGTAACACATACCGGATTTGAAGAGTATTGGACTTTTAAGCAAACAATCTACTTAGAACTCAAACTTTCTCAACCTAGATCGAGATGGGAGATGAAGAACGAGATTGAACTCGAAATTTCTCTTTGGAATCGGGCTAGGGAGGCCTTTTTGTGATTGGATCGAGATGAAGAAAGGGAGAGATGTGTGGATCGAGTATGGTGAGAGGGGGGGCCGATTTTGAGAGTGTGAGGGAGATGGGTTGTATTTTGGGAATGGTGGTTAATATGAAGATGGTAGGTAGGTGGGGGATGGCATTTAATGGGGGAAAGGGACAAATTAGGTTAAAGGGCAAAAATGGCATTCCACCCAGTCCGATCGAGTCGGACCGACGTCGTGGACCGACGTCCCTGTGTCGGGCCCGACTTACCTGGGCTCGATGTGGGGAGTTCGGGTCACCAATTTTACTCCATCCTCTTGCAACTTCTTTCTCCATATTTCCATTTATTTTATTTTATTTTTCACCTCAAATCCTACACAACCTTGAAGAATACACAACACCAAAAATCCACAAAACACTAGATGGAGATTGGTTAGAGAAAAGGTAGGCTAAACTAAGAAAAATCAAACTAAAATTACGAAAAGAAAGCTACTAGCTCGGGTTGCCTCCCGAGAAGCGCTCGTTTAGAGTCACTAGCTTGACTTCCTAACCTCAATCTCATGGCGGGTGAAACACGGTGAATTGCTCGCCATTGTTGTGCCCATTCCCATTGCCCTCATACCCATAAAACCACCAACGATGGTCTATATAGGCATGGCTCTCCGATCTCGGGCCTCTCTCATCATACTCCTCCAACGAATGAGATTTCTCCTCCTTACTTGCTCCATCATGTTCCTCTTTTCCTACACCAAAGTTATCTAAAGAATTCCTAGGAGATTCTACCAATTCATCTTTCAAGTCACTAAGGCAAATGTAGGAGTCTCCTAAGTCATCTTTCAAATCACTTAAACAAATGTAGGAATCAAAAGTTTGGAAAGAATTGTGGTCATCACCAACATCAAAAGGATATAAGTAAGGATACTCTTCATTTCTCCTTGGGCTAGCATTGATCCTTGACTCATCTTGTTCCTCAACTTGCTCCAACAACTCCCTTGCTTGTATTTGTTTATTGAACCCTTCATCACTTCTCAACACAATGACCTCTTTAGCAACTTCCACTTTTTCTCTTTTTCTCTTGGCACTCTCTTCAAGTTTGAGGATAGCCAAGGCGTCCGGCTCATTCAAAGCCTTGTTGAAGTGAAAATCGACCTTTTCTTCACCAATCTCAAAGGAAACTTTGCCGTTTTTGACATCAAACCTTGCCCCCGCCGTAGCTAAGAATGGTCTTCCTAAGATTATTGGGACCAAGGGGTCCTCGTGCATGTCCAAGATCACGAAATCATCGGGAACAAAGTACTTTCCAACTCGCACCGGCACGTCATCCAATATTCCCTTAGCCTTGATGATGAAACCGTCGGCCATAGTTAGGGACATATCGGCCGGCTCAATTTCACCTCAATTTTCCCTTCTCCAAATACTAGCAGGCATCACCGAAACACTTGCCCCGAGGTCACATAAGGCTTGGAAGTTTTGAGACCCCACACCAATAGTGATAGCAAACCGACCGGGGTCTCCTAGCTTTTGCGGTAACTCCAAGGTCTTGACCTCATCTTGCATTTCAACTATGGACCTCTTCTTGCTCAAAATCTCCTTTAAAAACTTGGCATAGGATGGCATCTCGCTCAATGCATCGGTGAACGGGATAGAGATGTTCAAACCTTGCAAAAGCTTGAGAAACCTCTTGAACTTGTTCTCAACAACATCTTTCGGCTTCTTTGAGGGATATGGAAGAGTTGTTGCACCTTGAATCTTGCTTGGATCAACCTCCTTGGACTTCCCCACTTCACTTGCAACATTTCCTGGTTGGACCGACTTAGGCACCACGCCGGGCCCGATGTCGTGTATCACGGTCCTGGGGCAGAGCTGAGGCAGAGTAGTCGAATCGACATCTGGGTACGTCGGGTCCGACTCACTCTCACCCTCGGTCCGGGGCAGAGGAGTTGATCTTCCTGCTGGGTCGACTTCTGGGAACCTCGGACCCGACTTGCTGGGTAAGTTGGTCCGGCTCTCTTCATTCTTCTTAGGTATGTGTGGCTCGGGTAGGTTTCGGCCACTTCTCAATCCAATTGCCCGGACTTCATTTTGATTGTTTTGAGCTCGGGGATTCTCCTCGGGTCGGCCCGGAAGTCTCCCATTCTTTCTCGGGGCTTGAGTTGAAATTTGGGCAAATTGATTGTCGACTTGCCTCCTCCATGCACCAAACTCATTGAATTGGGTCCTCATCTCCTTGAACCCATCCCTCATCTCTTGAGCCAATGATTGTAGCTCATTGAATCCCGGTGGCCTATATGGTGGTGGTTGCGGCGCCCTTGACTCGTTTTGGTTGAAGTTGTTGTTGTAGCCTTGAGCTTGACCGTTGTTCCACCGGCCATTACCACCATTGTTGAAGTTGCCTCTTCCACCGAAATTTCCTCGAACATAGTTTGCCTCCTCAATTTGCTCGGCATTCGGACAAACTTGTGTAGCATGTGCAAAGGATCCACACTCCTCACAAGCTCTAGCATTTTGCTTGTAGTAGTGGACTTGCCTCTTAAGCTTGCTCACTTCACCTTCAAGGAATTGGAGCTTGACTCTCCCTTTGGATCATATAACTTCCTTGCACCTTCACCTTGAACTTTCACCTCTTTGCTAGCTTGACTCACCCCATACATGGCCTCATAATCGGATAGCTTGTCAAGTAGCTCCCAAGCTTGATCCGGTGTCAAGTCTATGAACCCACAATCGGTGTGGAGATTGAGCTTGTCCTTTGTTACCGGATTGGTGCCTTGGAAAAAGATGTCTTGGAGCACATATGGTTGTTGGCCATGAGTAGGACATTGGCGCAACATCTCCTTGAAACGGTCCCATGCTTCGAAGAGAGGCTCATTCGGACCTTGTTGAAAGCTTGCAATTTTCCTTCTTAGCTCGGTTGTCTTTGAGGGCGGGAAGAACTTCATCAAGAAAGCATCATGAAGTGCCTTCCAAGTTGTGATCGACCTAGGGGCTTGGCTCTCGAGCCAATGTGTGGTCTTGCCCCCAAGTGACCACTTGAACGCCTTTAGAAGCACATACTCCAACGTCTCCTCGTCGGTAGAGATCGTCTCACACATGTCCACAAAGCGTTTGACGTGCTCTATGGGACACTCATGTGGAAGGCCCTTGAATTGATCATGCTTGATGAGGGAGATGAATTGCGTCTTGATCTAAAAATTCTTGTCATCCTCGGGAAGCACAATAACCGGTTTGGGTACCCTCAACTCCGGATGCATGTATTGGGGTGCATTCCGGGGTGGAGCGTTGAGTTGAGCCTCGGCCCTCATCCGTTGCTCCTGTTCTCTTCTTGCCACCGCTTCTTGATTGTCCTTCTCAAGTTGCAATCTAGCCATTTCGGCCCTAAGTCGAGCCAACTCCTCATCACCATGGAGAGCTTGATTCTCCATCCTTTTCCTTCTTTGGGCTTCTTTGAGAATACTTTCCGGATCACTCACAAACTCAAGCTCAAGTGTTCCTCGGGAGGAACGAGCTCGCATACACCTACGAAACAAAGACACAAACCAAAACAAATCAAAAACAAACAAAGGGTTTGGGCTATTCCCTCACCCAAATCATGACCAAAACACAAGAAACTCACCAAATTGGCACTCAATGCACTTAGAATTCCCCGGCAACGGCGCCAATCTTTTGATCCCTCACGAATGCGAGGGTCTAGAGATGCAATTTATAACCCGACCCCGTTGTAGCACGTGGTGGGTGTCGAACGCTCGGGAAATCTACTCGATTGAGGTGCCTAAACACTAGAAATCTGGAAAGGAGAACTTAAAACAAAGGAAAACAAAGAGAACAGTCGGGACCGACACAAGTGTCACGTCGGGCCCGATGTTGGCGACAAAGAGGGAAGTCGGGACCGACTTAGAGCAAGTCGGGCCCGATGTAGCTGGTTTTGTCGAACTCAAAGATTGAAAGTAGATCTTGGGCTTTTGGGTTTCTTCTCTAGTAGATTAAGGCTTTTCCACCCCAATTCAAGCAATAAGTGATGATCGGAATAGGATCGAGGTGCTTTCACCCTCGTTCCAACCACTTCTACACATCGATCATTAGGGAAATCCCCTTCGAAGCAAGGTCTTTGAGATGGACAAATGTTCACTTTCGTTATTTTGCCAATCACAAGCCTTGATTCCTTACTTTCATAAGGAATTGTAGCTCTATGTAGAGTGGGTTTCTAAATCAAGCACTCAAGGCTTATGGAATTGGGATTTCTAGCCCAACCTAGCTAGAGTTTTCCCCCATAACCCAAGATCAAGGAGATCTACTCCATATGGCAAACAAAGAAAGCAAACAAAACACAAAGCAAAGCAATCAACATCATCAATCTCAAACCAAAGTCAAATTTCATTCACAAATCAAAAGCAATCCACAAACTCCAATCCAAGGTTTCCAAATCCACAAAATCAAAACAAGGCAAAGCTAATCTATCAACCAAACCTATCAAATCTCCTTCTCCTATGCCGATTCCCTCTCTTCTCCTTCTCCTCTCCTTCCTCCTTGCTCTCCAAGTATCCTCTTGAGAGTTGGTTAGTTGCTAAGTGTGTGGGAACCTCCTCCAATTAGAAGATAAGAGAGCCTTAATAGATGAGGGGCAAAAGTGGTAGTTTACAATTTCGTGCCTTGGAGCCCAATCCAGCCAGCGACTGACTCGGACCGACACGGAGCACCTCGGGCCCGACTTACTGGGCAAGTCGGTCCGAGGTCGAAAAATCATCTCGGGTCCGGCGTTGGTTCTAACTCGATCCGGACCTCGTTCCACCTTCTTCTGGTTGGCTTTTCTCTTGTTCTTCTTCATGGCTTGCTCCTCTCTTTCCCTCTTAAGCTCGGGCCTTGCTCCATGTTCCGATTCTCCTTCAAAACGACCCTTGATCCATGCCAAAACACCTACAAAACACATAAAATGCGCATAGTCTCCTAATCTCATAGAAATACGGGAACTAAGCTAAAAAGGAACAAAACACACAAGAAAAGGGGAAAAAGAAACATATTTACAAAGGGAATCATATATAAAACACCACCAAATAAAGAGACATCAGTCCTCACATGTGAGTTCCCATGTCCTGGGAACTGTCTTGTTCAGAGTTTCCTTGATGGAAACTCTTCATCGTTGTGGGCTTGTGTTCTCTTGATCATTTCTGGAAGTTCTCATTTCATGGGAACTTCCCTCTTTAGAGTTCCCTTGATGGAAAACTCTGCATTGTAGGCTTCTGTGGCTTTTGGTCATTCATGGGAGTTCTTGGCTCTACCTGCGTTCCTTAGAAATAATTGAACAAACCACATTAGTTCCCTATGGTGTTTGTCATTATCAAAACTTAAGAGAATTACATCGTTGATCCGTTGTTTAGAACCAGAGGTCCCAACAATGTCCCAACAATTTCCCCCTTTTTGATGATGACAAACCCATCACAAAATATGCAAGTATTTCAATGAATGATATGCTGATGAGTTCCTAAGTAAGATTTTGGGAAGTCACTTCTAGTGAAACAATTAGATTTAAGGAGCCACTTCTGGTGAGACACTTAGTTCTTACTTAGCTTTTTATGCAGTTGTTCCCCCTTAGCTTATGTGTGGTCTGTGATAACTTAAACTTTTAACTCATCTCGCATTTATTGTCTTTCCCCCTTTTGACATCATCGAAAACAAGCAAAGCAATAATAGGGAAGAAGGGAACACACAATCAAAATAAAGACCAATTCATTACTTAAGAAAATATATACAAGGGAACTCAAGTACAATTTTGTGGTCGTTTTTGGATTAAGGGAAGAAGAAGGGAGAGATTTGGGGCTTCAGGGAACAGGGCGTCACAGAGGCGCTTCAGGACTTGTGTAAGATTTTCTTGTCCTCTGGCCAACGCTGCTTGGTCCCTAGCAATCTGGTCGAGGGTGTTGGCAATACGAAGCAACACTTGAGAGTTCCCCTCTTGTTCACCAGACTCCAGTTGAGCCGCTTCCTCTACAGGCTCAGAGTGCCTCATCTTCTGGACAACAGAAATGTCCAGTTCCCTTCCAAGCTCTATTTCGTCCTTAGAGGCGTCGTAGATACCCTCTTTTTGTAGGAGCTTCTTGATCAGCCCAGAGTAGGGAAGAGAATGGGACTTGGAAGCCATGCACTTCTCCATGTGCCCAACGATTATTCTGGGAAGGTTGATGGGCTTCTTGAGGAGGAGGTGATAGAGGATGCTGGCATCAGGGATGTTGACGACCAGACGCTTCTCCTGTCGAGGGATCACCACATTAATGATGAATTGGTGAGCGAGCTTGGCGACCAAGGACAGATTGTGCGTCGAGGGAACTTTGGAGGGAACTCGACCCTCAAAGATGGTGTTGTACACTTCAGCGCTGTTGAAGTCGCCCCAGAGCTTGCTGGGCAACTCATTGAGCCCTTGATCTGGGACCTGGAGTTGAAGGCGGATTGTTGACGTTGTAAAAATGAACTCGTCGCATTCGTGGGAGAGAGTGCCTTGAGTGCAGTCGTTGGTGATAGTGAAGTTATTGTAGAATTGACCCACTTGCGAGGGATCAACGCTCACAGTTTCTTTGCACAGATTCTCCCAGCCTTGGGCCTTGATCAGGTCCCACAGTTCCCCTAAGCCGTTGTCAATCAGCACGTCTTCATAGATGGTGAGCGGAGGGAAGAGCTTCCGGCATTCATCCATAGGGTGCTTTGTGGAAGAGGTCCCCTTCCCTTTCCTTGTAGTGCTCTTTGACGTGTCCAGACCGTTCGAGGTCCTTTCTGCTGAGGGGGTGCAGCCGCTTCAATCATGAGCACGCGGTCCCTTGGTTGTTGGGAACTTGCGGACACCACCACTTGGTGTCCCGGTGTTGGGATCCGTGTTTGCTCCTTAGCAGCTGGAGCCTCTTCTTCTTCTTCGACCTCATCATGAGAGGTCCTTTCTTCCTCGGAGGAGCTCAAGCTTGATCCCTCCACGTCATCCTGGGGATGACTTGTAGATGCCTCAGCACCACCAACCGGTGTTGGGTCCCTTCTCTTCGTGGGCTCTTCCGGAGTCACCTTCTTTGGGGACTTGGTCCCGTGATCAGTTGTGTGTTCAGAGGGGTCCCGGTTGAGCTCTTCTTCGGTTTCCTTGAGCTGGGCCTCCTCCTCCACAGTTCCCATTATGATAGGAGGAGGGTCCTTGGTCATTTTGCCGATGACCACGGAGAGAGGGAGATCATCGTCGTCCGAGGTAAGGGCGACGACACTTTTGGATGGTGAGGGAGAGGGGAGTTTGGTGGTGGTGGGGGATGTGGTGGAAGAAGGGAGAGAAGAAGAAATGGGAGTAGAGAGTTGGGTAGAAGGGGGAGGAACGGTTTTGGTAACCTGGGGAGTAGAGATCCCCGAGGTAGGAATGGGAGAGGTGGAGGTGTGTTTTGGTGTGGAAGGAGGAGAAGGAGTTTTGTGAGGTGGTGGAGTTGGAGTTCCCGTTGTTATGGGAACGGAAGGAAGTGAAGAAGGTGGAGTTCCTTTTGGAGTGGGAACAGACGGAGGTGGTGGTGGAGGAGTCTGATGTTTCGTGGGAGGAGGTTTGGGAGGTCCCTCGGTTAGAAGAGGAGGGAGAGAGGAGGAAGAAGGGAGTAGACTTTGGGATTGAGAGGTCCCATCGTCAGAGGGGAAAGGGAAAGGAGGTTTGGGCGCACAGGAACTCTCCTTGGAGCAGTTCAAGTAGTCCTCAAACTTGAAGAAGGCTTTCTTTCTGGGCTCCGAAAATTAAGAGACCTCGGAATGTTTGCGTTTTTTGGATTTGGAGGGATCTTTGGAATGTTTGATTTTTTTGGGTTTTGAGGGGTCTTTTGAGGAGTGGCGTCGTTTGGATGAATGGCGATGTTTGGATTTTTTGGGTTTTTTATTGATGGATGGTCGTGCATCTCCGAAACTGTCAACAATGACAATTCCAGAGGAGGTGTTGGTGTTTGAGGGAGGAGGAAGGGATTCAGAGGAGGAAGAAGTCCAAGCGACAGTGTCGTCGGCCGGAGGAGGAGGAGGGGGCAAGAAAGGGCTTACTTGGTTGTGGAGCCCTTGGATAAGAACATCCTTCATAGTTGGGTCTTGTTCTTTCTCAATCTCTTTTAATTGAGAGATGAAGAGGATGCGAGGGTTGGCATGTACCCACGCTTTGATCTGGGCAAAGGTGTGTTGAGGGGCCATTTTTGTAAGATTTTTGAAGGTTTTGGAGGTTTCTTGAAAAAGGGAGTGAAAGGGATGTGGAGAAGAAGAATGGCAGAGATGGCAGATGAAATAAGATCCCAAAAATGGCAAATGAGGGTTTTAAGGAGAAAAGGGGCGAAGGGTAGAAAGGGAAGTGGAAAACCTCAATAACCGTCGCCCAATGAACGTGGGGCATCATTTCAACTTTCATAGCACGCTTCTGGACACGCGTCACGATCTCTCATGAAGTCCTTTTCAAAATTTGAATACTTGGCCTCTAACGCTTCAGAGCCTCCGACACAAAAGTCCGTTTCCCAAGTAACGGTTCGTCTTTGTAGATGAGTCAGCGTTCCCTTGCTAGTTTGTATCTGTTCCCATGATCATATCAAGGTCAGGGAGAGTGAAGTGGTTAAGGGAAATTCACACTCATCCTTTTGTGGGGCTAGGGAACTCAAAGGGGAACCAGACAATTTGCGACTCGATAAAGGAGTGAATATTTTGGCTCATGAGAAGCGTTTGTCTGGTCCCTAGCTTAGGGTGGGTCATATGATCAACCGTCATGGTGGCTTGTAAAGAGGGATAAAGGGAACTCTGGTTGATCATTTTGGGCCAAAAGAAATAGAGTTCCTTTGTACACATTTATCTTTAGACTAGTAATCATGGCATAGCGAAAGCAATAAGTCCAAGTTCCCTATCATGCAATCTTGTATAAACTAGTCAGGCATTGAGGGAGAAACAAACAGGGACTTGTTTAGTTTAGAGTTATCATCCCTAGAAGCATTCGAAAACGCTGGTAGGGACGTCTGTCTAAAGCTTTGGTGAGAATGTCCGCAATTTGCTCTTCAGTTCTACAGTGTTCCATCGAGATGTTCCCACTTTCAACATTGTCGCGTAGAAAGTGATGCCTTATATCTATATGCTTAGTTCTAGAATGATGCACAGGATTTTTGGAAATGTTTATGGTACTAGTGTTATCACAAAGTATGGGAACTGGGCCAAAAGACATACCGTAATCCTGGAGTTGTGACTTAAGCCATAGAACTTGGGAACAACAAGATGCGGCAGCCACAAATTCTGCTTCAGCTGTGGAGAGTGCCACTGAGTTTTGCTTTTTAGATCCCCATGAGACTAAGCATGACCCTAGGAACTAGGCCATTCCAGATGTGCTCTTTCTATCAACCAGGTGCCCTACAAAGTCCGCATCTGTGTATGCAATGATCTCAAGGGAACTGTTCCTTGGATACCAAAGGCACAAGTTATCATTCCCTTTGAGATACCTGAAAATTCTCTTCACCTCTTTCAGGTGTGATTCCATAGGGTTAGCTTGAAAACGAGCACAAAGACATACGAAGAACATGATATCAGGTCTACTAGCTGTTAAGTAGAGAAGGGACCCGATCATACCTCGATAGTTCCGTTGGTCCACACTAATACCTGTGTCATCCGCATTGAGCCTTTAATTTGGTGAGATGGGAGTGTCAATGGGCTTGGAGTGTTCCATCCCATACTTCACGAGCATTTCCTTGACGTATTTCTGTTGATGAATCTTTGTTCCCTCCTTGGTTTGGGATATTTGAAGTCCCAGGAAGAACGTGAGTTCCCCAATGAGACTCAGCTCAAACTCACTGCTCATGAGGTCCTTAAAGTTCTCTACAAGAGTTTCTTTAGTTGCTCTAAAAACAATGTCATCAACATAGACTTGCACGATCAAAATGTCTTTAGACTCCTTCTTTAAAAACAAAGTCTTGTCTATGGAACCTCGAAGGTATCCATGGTACAAGAGGAATTGAGCAAACCTGTCGTACCAAGCTCGGGGAGCTTGTTTGAGTTCGTAGAGTGCACTCTCAAGAAGTAGACATGGTTGGGTTGCTTCTCATCTTCGAATCCTGGGCGTTGAGCCACATATACTTCTTCCTTGAGATGTCCATTGAGGAAGGCTGTTTTCACATCCATTTGATAAAGCTTGAATCCCTTGTGAGCAGCATAGGCAATTAAGAGTCTGATGGCCTCGATCCTGGCAACTGGTGCGAAGGTCTCATCGTAGTCAATTCCTTCATCTTGCATGTAGCCTTGTGCCACTAGCCTAGCCGTGTTCCTTGCTACAGCCCCAGTATCATCGAGCTTGTTCCTAAAGACCCATCGAGTTCCTATGATGTTCTTGTTCTTGGGCCTAGGAACTAGCTTCCATTCTTTGTTCCTCTCGAACTGGTGGAGCTCCTCTTGCATGGCTTGGATCCAATTTGGGTCCTTCAAAGCTTCTTTGATATTTTTGGGTTCCACCATTGAAACAAACGCGTTAAAGGCACAAAAATTATTGAGAGAGGAGCGAGTTTGTACACCTTTATCATAAGGGGAGATGATGTTCTCAATGGGGTGGTCCTTCCTTTGTTGAAAGTTTCTTGTATGAGTGGGTTCCCTTGCACTTGTTTCATCTTCAGTAGCTGTTTCTTTGTCATGGGAACACTCATCTTCAGCTTCTTCATTTGAGGTTTCTTCAGAGATTTCTGGCAAGTTCCCTCTTTGTTCCCCCTGAATACTTGATTCTGGCAGGGTATTGTCTTGGGGAACAAGAGAGTTGGAGGTGTCTTGTAATTCTTCTGAGGAGGGAACTTCGAGGGAGATTTGATCAGTGAGAGTTGGATCTCCGTCGTTGTTCCTTGTTTGTGGGATGTTGCTTGCACTTGGATAGTCTTCATCCCTCTTCCTTGGCTCACCATCATCATCATCATCGTCTTCTTGTCTTACCAGCTTGAACAGAGTTCCCTTCCCTTGGGTCTCTGTTCCCATCTTTACGGATTTCTCGTTGAAGACGACATGGATGCTTTCTTCTATCTTCTTGGTTCTTTTGTTGAAAACCCTGAAAGCTTTGCTTTGAGATGAGTATCCCAGGAAGATCCCTTCGTCACTTCTGGGATCGAATTTTCCAAGATTGTCTTTGCCATTGTTATGGACAAAGCATGTGCATCTGAAGGTCCTTAGATGGGAGATATTTGGTTTTCTCCCCTTGATGAGCTCGTAGGATGTCTTCATGATCAAGGGCCTTGTCATGGCTCGGTTCAAGATGTATGTAGCTGTAGAGATGGCTTCAGCCCAGAAGTACTCAGGAACTCCACTTTCAATCATCATGGTTCTGGCCATGTCCTCCAGGGTTCTGTTCTTTCTCTCGACCACTCCATTTTGCTGAGGGGTGCGAGGAGCTCGAAAATTGTGAGAGATCCCATTTTTCTCACAGAAGTTTAGGACCTTTGAGTTTTGAAACTAGTTCCGTGATCAGATCTGATTACATTCAGTTTGAGTCCCAAGCTTACTTCTGTTCTTTTGATGAAGGGATCGAATTCTTCAAATGCTTGTGATTTTGCCTTCAAGAAAATAACCCATGTGAATCTTGAAAAATCATCAATTAAAACGTACATGTACCTTTTTCCACCGTAGCTAGCCGTTCTCATGGGACCACAGAGATCCATGTGAATTAGCTCTAAAGGCCTGGTTGTGCTCACCGCCTTTTTGGGTTTGAAGGAGTTCCTGGTCTGTTTCCCTCGAACACATGCTTCACACATTTTGACTCCTTCGTGATTGATCCGTGGAAGACCAATGACCAGATCCTGTAGATAAAGCTTCAGGATTTGATTTACACCTACAGGTCCCAATCGTCTATGCCAGAGTTCCGTGTCATCTTGGGAACTTGCAAGACACAGCTTCATTGGTGGTTCAAATTCTGTATCTACTACATAAACGTTGTTGTGCCTTCTTCCTCTCAGAATCACTTTGTTGGTCTTTTTGTTGATGACTAGGCATTCGTCTGAGTCGAAGGTGACAACGTTGTTCCCTTGATCACATATCTGGGCAACACTTAAGAGATTGTATCCCAGATCTTTCACCAGGTTGACATTGCTGATTTTGATTGATCTATTTAGCAACACTTCTCCCTTTCCAATTACTTCTCCCCTGTTTTTATTGCCAAATGAGACATGGCCTCCTTTGGCATGAGTGTGGAGTGAGATGAGGATATCCTTGTTTCCGGTCATATGGTTCGAGCATCCACACTCTATGAAACATGCATTGTTCCCTCTCACTGCCACCTACAAGGTAAAGTTAGTGTTTTGAGACCCAAGCAAGATGACTCTTGCCCGGTCCCTTGCAAGGGAAAATATTCTCATTTAAAACGTAGTCAGCGATGTTGATATCATGAGAGTTGGAGTTCCTTTGATAATTGGCATGATGTTTTTGTTTGTTTAGGAACTCAAGGTTTCTAATGGTTTGGGCTCTCTTCTTGGGACATGCTTCCTTGTAGTGCCCATGAGCACCACAGTTCCAGCACGTCTTGTAGTATTCTCCTAGGTAGTACTTTGGGTGCGGTCTCTGGATTCTGTTCCTATCCACGGTTTCCTTATTGTACACCCATGACCCGTTTCCCTTAGCAATTTGGACATAAAGTCTATGTCCAGTGTTCCCCGTGTAATAATCTCTCTCACCACCGTTCCCACTTCCTAGGACCCTGATTTTTTCTTCAAGATGAGCATTTTTCTGTTTCTCACATTGAAGTTCTAAGGCCCTACACTCATGGATTTCATGTTCACTCAGGGGTGACTTTCCATTCTTTGAGCACTCACCTTTGTATCCTATGCCGTGTTTGGCTGGGACAAACTTAATTTGGGAACTAGATGCTTCAAGATGTTCGGGAGTCTTACTCAGGTTTTGCAGGAGGGTGTTCTCATCTTTCTCTAGAGTTTTGATTTCTCTTTCTAGATCTACGATGTGAGACACATGGGACTTGAGTTTTTCGAGAAGGGATATGCAGTTGGGACAGGGCTCAAGACCAACTAATTGAGAATTTATGTGTTCCTGTTTTTCCAACTTGTTTTGCAGTTTTATGTTATCTTTGACAAGACTTGAAAGGATTTTCAAAAGCTCAGGTTTTTCATAGTTATTTAGAGAATCAAGAACAGTTTCAGTGGTTACCTAACTGGGTTGTTCCCCAATGGTTTCTCCTATGGTCATGCCACACATGTCTGGGAGTGCCCATGACTCGGGATCTTCAGCTTCATCATCGCTCCAGGTATCGATGTAGGCCTTTTTTCTTTGCTTCCGGCCATCAGTTCCCAGTGGGCATTCCTTCGCGAAGTGTCCTTTCTTGTTGCACTTATAGCATGTGACATCCGAGAGATCCTTCTCTGCGGGTTTTCTTTGGGAACTTTGTCCTTTTCCCCAGTTCCCACTGTTCCTTTGGGACTTCCCTTTGTAGAAGTTTCGAAGAGCCTTTGTTACGAGAACTAGATCCTATCCTCTTCTTCTTCGGAGTCTTCGTGTTGTTCTTGGGTTGATTTGAGCATCTTCTCGATCTTGAGTAAGATCCCTCGATGAGCTCGAGTCTGTTCCTTATCATCGATCTTTCTCTTCTCGTGTCCTACTAGTGATGTCTCTTTATTTGGTGGTGTTTTCATATGTGATTTCCTTTGTAAATATGTTTCTTTTTCCCCTTTTCTTGCGTGTTTTGTTCCTTTTTAGCTTAGTTCCCGTATTTCTATGAGATTCGGAAACTACGCGCGTTTTATATGTTTTGTAGGTAATTTGGCATGAATCGAGGATTGATTTGAAGGAGGGTCGAGATATGGAGCAAGGCCCGAGCTAAAGCGGGAAAGAGAGGAGCAAGCCATGAAGAAGATTTAGAGAAAAGCCAACAAGAAGAAGGTGGAACGAGGTTCGGACCGAGTTGCAACCACGCCGGGCCCGACTTGGAAGTTTCAACCTCGGACCGACTTGCACAGTAACTCGGGCCCGATGTCCTCCGTGTCGGTCCGAGTCGGTCACTGGACTACTTGGGCTCCAAGGCACGAAATTGTGAACTTCCATTTTTGCCCGTCATCTAATCTATAAAAGGCCCTCTTGTCTTCTAATTTTGGGAGTTCTCTCACACACAAGAGGTTCCCACACTTGGCAAGGAACCAAGAATATACATGGAGAGCAAGGAGGAAGGAGAGGAGAAAGAAGAGAGAGAGAATCGGCCAAGGGAGAGGAAGGATTGATAGGTTTGGTTGATAGATTAGCTTTGCTTTGTTTTGATCTTGTGGATTTGGAAACCCTTGATTGGAATTTGTGGATTGCCTTTGATTTGAATGAAACTTTGCTTTGTTTTGAGATTGATGATGTTGATTGCTTTCCCTTTTGATTTGTTTTCTTTCTTTGTTTGCCATATGGAGTAGATCTCCTTGATCTTGGGTTATGGGGGAAAACCCTAGTTAGGTTTGGGCTAGAAACCCCAATTCCATAGCCTTGAGTGCTTGATCTAAGGAACCCACTCTACATAGAGCTACAATTCCTTGCGAAAGTTGGGAATCAAGGCTTGAGATTGGCAAAGTAGCGAAAGTGAACATGTGTCAATCTCAAGACCTTGCTTCGAAGGAGATTTCCCCAATGATCGATGTGTAGAAGTGGTTGGAACGAGGGCGAAAGCACTCGATCCTAGTCCGATCATCACTCATTGCTTGAATTGGGGTGGAAAAGCCTTAATCTACTAGAGAAGGAACCCAAAAGCCCAAGATCTACATTAAATCTTTGAAGTTCGACAAACCCAGCTACCTCGGGCCCGACTTACCCTACGTCGGTCCCGACTTCCTCTTGTCGCCAACATCGGGCCCGACGTGACCTCTGTGTCGGTCCCGACTGTTCTCTTTGTTTTAAGTTCTCCTTTCTACCTTTCTAGTATCTAGGCACCTCAATCGAGTAGATTTCCCGAGTGTTCGACACCCACCACGTGCTACAACGGGGTCGGGTTATAAATTGTATCTCTAGACCCTCGCATTTGTGAGCGATCAACTAGCTTTCCAAACACTTGATGAAGCATGAGTGTTCTATTTTCCGGATTTTCCTTGAACATTGTTCTCTCGTTTGCCCATTCTCCAATCAATTCGTTGAAGAGTTGTTGGACCTTCATCTTATGGGTGATTTCTTCTTTGGTGATCCCCAAGCCTTCCATTTTGGTGCAAAGTCCTTCAAATCGGGACTGGTAGCTATCGACAGACTCTCCCATCTCCATTTGGAAGTTGTAGAACTCCCTTTTTGCATTCATCTGAAGATCTTCTCGGAGATCTGAGTTCCCAACGTGCATTTGTTGGATGGCTTCCCACATTTCCTTAGCTGTGTCAAGGTTTGCTACCCTGTCACAGTCTTGTACGCACATGGACCTCTTCAGGTATTGTTTGGCTTTGTAGTTTGCCTCTTTACACTTGTATTCATTGGGTCCCCACTTTGAGAGGTCGTTGACTATAGCTGGATCGATTTTGAAGTTGCCTCTCTCGATAACACACCAGGCTTGGTAGTCTTGGCCACGCATCCAATCCTTCATGTCGCGTTGCCAGCTTTCAAATCTTCCTGTAATAAGCCTTGGCGGCTTACTAGTGTTGTTCCCCACCTGAGTAAGTTCCTGAGCCATTTGATACCTGCGATGCTAACACAAATCTAGAGCACAGGCTCTGATACCAATTATTGGATCGTAAACGTTAGCAAAGAGCTTGGGAACTGGCAGTTAAGCTGTTCCCAAGGCAGCGGAAGCAAACAATTCGCAAGTATTAAAGACAGTCTAGAACGCAGTTCCTTTATAGAGGAACCCCACTACAACCAACTAGTTGTATGGGTAAACCTCTACCTCCGCTTGGAGGATTTTGAATGACTTACTTATATTAATTTCTTTGTTCCTTAGTTACACAGCCGGATTCACACTTCTCTGTTCCTACGAGTTCTTCCTAACTCTAGCAACACTAGCAAATCCTCTCAACTGAGTTCCTAAGCTCACAACAGAAAAATACAAATAAGTCAAACCTTACACCGACTTCTCAGTTCCCTTGTCCTTGGGAACTTCGGCTTCACCGTCGTCGAGATCACACACTCGTCGGCGGGGACTTCTCTTCCTTTTCTTTCTTTTCTCTGGTGTGGGTGTTTTAGAGTTCTAGGAGAAGTACTAAATCCGAGTACTATTCATTTGGCTTTATAGTCCAGGTGAGCTTGGGCAGTCGCATCTTTCGTTTGTGTCCAAAATGCCCTTTGCTTGATGCCCAAGTTGTACTTTCTTCACATGTGACTTTGGTTTGAACTAGGTCAACTTCTTGGATCAATCGGACCGTTGGATGAAGCGTGACAGTCTGATCCTCAGACTGTTCCTTCGGGTTGTGTGAGACAGAATCTCGCGATCTGCACTGAACGGTCGTTGTCCTCACATGTGAGTTCCCATGTCCTGGGAACTGTTTTGTTCAGAGTTCCCTTGATGGAAACTCTTCATCGTTGTGGGATTGTGTTCTCTTGATCATTTTTGGGAGTTCCCATTTCATGGGAACTTCCCTCTTTAGAGTTCCCTTGATGGAAAACTCTGCATTGTAGGCTTCTGTGGCTTTTGGTCATTCATGGAAAACTCTGCATTGTAGGCTACCTCGGGCCCGACTTACCCTACGTCGGTCCCGACTTCCTCTTGTCTCCAACATCGGGCCCGACGTGACCTCTGTGTCGGTCCCGACTGTTCTCTTTGTTTTCCTTTGTTTTAAGTTCTCCTTTCTAGCTTTCTAGTATCTTGGCACCTCAATCGAGTAGATTTCCCGAGTGTTCGACACCCACCACGTGCTACAACGGGGTCGGGTTATAAATTGTATCTCTAGACCCTCGTATTTGTGAGCGATCAAAAGATTGGCGTCGTTGCCGGGGAAGTCTAAGTGCATTGAGTGCCAATTTGGTGAGTTTCTTGTGTTTTGGTAGTGATTTGGGTGAGGGAATGGCCCAAACCCTTTGTTTGTTTTTGATTTGTTTTGGTTTGTGTCTTTGTTTCGTAGGTGTATGCTAGCTCGTTCCTCCCGAGGAACACTTGAGCTTGAATTTGTGAGTGATCCGGAAAGTATTCTCAAGGAAGCCTGAAGAAGGAAAAGGATTGAGAATCAAGCTCTCCATGTTGATGAGGAGTTGGCTCAACTTAGGGCCGAAATGGCTAGATTGCAACTTGAGAAGGACAATCAAGAGGCGATGGCAAGAAGAGAACGGGAGCAACGGATGAGAGCCGAGGCTCAACTCAACGCTCTACCCCGGAATGCACGCCAATACATGCATCCGGAATTGAGGGTGCTCGAACCGGCTATTGTGCTTCCCGAGGTTGCCAAGAATTTTGAGATCAAGACGCAATTCATTTCCCTCATCAAGCGTGATCAATTCGAGGGCCGTCCACATGAGTGTCCCATAGAGCACGTCAAACGCTTTGTGGACATGTGTGAGACGATCTCTACCGACGAGGAGACATTGGAGTATGTGCTTCTAAAGGCGTTCAAATGGTCACTTGGGGGCAAGGCCACACATTGACTCGTGAGCCAAGCTCCTAGGTCAATCACAACTTGGAAGACACTCTATGATGCTTTCTTGATGAAGTTCTTCCCGCCCTCAAAGACAACCGAGCTAAGAAGGAAAATTGCAAGCTTTCAACAAGGTCCGAATGAGCCTCTCTTCGAAGCATGGGACCGTTTCAAGGAGATGTTGCGCCAATGTCCTACTCATGGCCAACAACCATATGTGCTTCAAGACATCTTTTTCCAAGGCATCAATCCGGCAACGAAGGCCAAGCTCAATCTCCACACCGATTGTGGGTTCATAGACTTGACACCGGATCAAGCTTGGGAGCTACTTGACAAGCTATCCGATTATGAGGCCATGTATGGGGTGAGTCAAGCTAGCAAAGAGGTGAAAGTTCAAGGTGAAGGTGCAAGGAAGTTATATGATCCAAAGGGAGAAGACATTGACAAGGATGTGAAGCACCAATTCCTTGAAGGTGAAGTGAGCAAGCTTAAGAGGCAAGTCCACTACTACAAGCAAAATGCTAGAGCTTGTGAGGAGTGTGGATCCTTTGCACATGCTACACAAGTTTGTCCGAATGAGAGCCAAGTGCGCTTGGCCGAGCGAATTGAGGAGGCAAACTATGTTCGAGGAAATTTCGGTGGAAGAGGCAATTTCAACAATGTTGGCAATGGCCAGTGGAACAACGGTCAAGCTCAAGGTTACAACAACAACTTCAACCAAAACGAGCCAAGGACGCCACCACAACCATATAGGCCACCGGGATTCAATGAGCTACAATCATTCGCTCAAGAGATGAGAGACGGGTTCAAGGAGATGAGGACCCAATTCAATGAGTTTGGTGCATGGAGGAGACAAGTCGACAATCAATTTGCCCAAATTGCAACTCAGGCCCCGAGAGAGAATGGGAGACTTCCGGGCCGACCCGAGGAGAACCCTCGAGCTCAAAACAATCAAAATGAAGTTCGGGCAATTGGATTGAGAAGTGGCCGAAACCTACCCGAGCCACACATGCCTAAGAAGAATGAAGAGAGTCGGACCAACTTACCCAGCAAGTCGGGTCCGACGTTCCCCGAAGTCGACCCAGCAAGAAGATCGACCCCTTTACCCCGGACCGAGGTTGAGAGTAACTCGGGCCCGACGTACCCAGACCTCGATCCGACTCCTCTACCCAGGACCAAGATTCACAACATCGGGCACGACATGGTGCCTAAGTCGGTCCAACCAGGAAATGTTGCAAGTGAAGTGGGGAAGTCCAAGGAGGTTGATCCAAGCAAGATTCAATGTGCAACAACTCTTCCATATCCCTCGAAGAAGCCGAAAGATGTTGTTGAAAACAAGTTCAAGAGGTTTCTTAAACTCTTGCAAGGCTTGAACATCTCTATCCCGTTCACCGATGCATTGAGCGAGATGCCATCCTATGCCAAGTTTTTAAAGGAGATTCTGAGCAAGAAGAGGTCGATAGTTGAGATGCAAGATGAGGTCAAGACCTTGGAGTTACCGCAAAAGCTAGGAGATCCCGGTCGTTTTGCTATCACTATTGGTGTGGGGTCTCAAAACTTCCAAGCCTTGTGTGACCTTGGAGCAAGCACGAGCATCATCCCTTACACCATATGGAAATCCACATCCATGGGTCTCATAGCTCCGGTCAACATGAGGTTAACTATAGCGGATGGGTCGTCCATCGAGCCAATTGGTATCGTCGAGGATTACCCCGTTTGCATTGAAGTCCACTATGTCCCGATCGACTTTGTTGTGGTGGATATGATAGAAGTGCCGGGTGAACCGGTTATACTAGGGAGACCTTTCCTTGCTACGGTTGGGGCAATCATTGATGTAAAAAAGGGCCACTTGTCTCTTGACATTGGAGGAAGAGAGATTGAGTTTTTCTTTAGGCCAACTTCAAAAGGGGTCGTGCATAAGGAAGCTAAGATGATCCAAGTTCCTCTTGGATTGCAATGGGAAGCCGTTTCTAAGAAGCCGAGGCCAAGGGAGCTTAGGTTGAAAGCCACCCCACCACCTAGAGAAATTGAGATAGAGCGCCAAGGTATAGCCCTCAATATGATTGAGCATGAGCAATTGGAGGAAAGGATGTCTTATTTGGAGGTGTTCAAGGCCGAGAAAGAAGAAGTTCAAGCACCACCGGAACCATCTCAAGAATTCAAGGAGCTTCCAAAAGATTTGAGGTACGCATTTCTTGGTCCCAACTCTTCTTTACCCGTAATCATAAATGCCAACTTGAATGATGAGGAGGAGTCTAAGTTGTTAGAGGTTCTAAGAAAACATAGAGGAGCCTTAGGGTATTCACTAGAGGAACTAAAGGGAATCTCTCCCTCAATTTGCATGCATAGGATTTATATGGAGGATAACCATAAACCAACTATTGAACCACAAAGAAGATTAAATCCTAACATGAAGGAAGTGGTAAAGAGTGAAATACTTAGGCTGTTGGATGCGGGAATCATCTTCCCAATTTCCGATAGCAAGTATGTGAGTCCCGTGCATGTAGTTCCTAAGAAAGGAGGTCTCACCGTTGTGCAAAATGAAAAGGGAGAAATGATACCTACGAGAACCACAACAAAATGGCGTATGTGTATTGATTACCGTAAGCTTAATAGTGGCACTCGCAAAGACCATTTCCCTCTTCCCTTCATAGACCAAGTCCTAGAAAGATTAGCACAACATGAATATTTTTGCTACCTTGACGGGTATAGCGGGTTTTGGCAAATCCCTATTCATCCCGATGATCAAGAGAAGACGACATTCACATGTCCTTATGGGAGTTTTGCCTATAGACGCATGCCTTTTGGTTTATGTAATGCGCCGACAACATTTCAAAGATGTATGATGTCTATCTTCTCCGATATGGTTGAGGATATAGTAGAAGTGTTTATGGATGATTTCTCCGTCTATGGTTCCTCGTTTGATGTTTGCTTAGCTAACTTAGACAAGGTTTTGACTAGATGTGAGGAGACTAGCTTGGTGCTTAATTGGGAAAAATGCCACTTCATGGTGAAGGAGGGCATAGTACTAGGACACCTAGTTTCTAGTAGGGGGATAGAAGTAGATAAAGCTAAAGTTGAAATAATTGAAAAACTACCTCCTCCCTCTTGTGTTCGTGATGTTAGGAGTTTCTTAGGTCATGTGGGATTTTATAGACGGTTCATCAAGGATTTGTCTAAGATTGCAAAACTATTGTCTAACCTCTTGATGAAGGATGTGCCCTTTGAGTTTTCCGAGGATTGCATGAGATCTTTTTGTAGGTTGAGAGATGCCTTGATTTCGGCTCCAATAATGGCGGCACCCGATTGGAATCTTCCATTCGAGGTAATGTGTGATGCTAGTGATTTCGCCGTAGGGGCCGTCCTTGGGCAAAGAAAGGATGGAAAGTTGCATTCCATCTACTACGCAAGCAAAACTTTGGATGAAACTCAGTGTAATTACACAACGATGGAGAAAGAGTTTCTTGCGATAGTGTTTGCATTTGAGAACTTCCGTTCATATCTTGTGGGATCAAAGGTGGTAGTCTTCACGGACCATGCGGCAATCAAATACCTCATGAAGAAGAAAGATGCAAAGTCGAGGCTTCTAAGGTGGATGCTCCTTCTCCAAGAGTTTGATCATGAGATCAAGGACAAAACCGGTGCAGAAAATGTGGTAGCTGATCATCTATCCCGTTTGCCCATTGAGTACATGTTGGAGATGGAGGATGGTTTGACTATAGATGATTCAAGAGCAGACGAAGTTCTCATGAGCGGAAAGGAGGAAAGGAAAGGTGGATCGACGAACCAAGTAAGTCGGGCCCGAGGTCCAGAACGTCGGACCAAAGGCAGGGCAGGTACAAGTGAGTCGGGACCGAGGTCTTCAACGTCGGGCCCGAGTTACCTGTGTGTCTGCGAAGCTAGATCGGCGTCCAACCATGTCGGGCTCGGTACACTTCAATGTCGGTCCGTGGAAGAAAGTAAGTTTCCTAACTCGATTTCCATTCCTTCTCGTTCTAAATTGATTGATTCTTTCTCTCCCACTTGCCTTCTTTCTATTAGTGACGTAAAACGAGGGGTTTCCCCTTGGTTTGCGGATTTTGCTAACTTTGTCGTAGGGGGAGTGATCCCACCAAATTTGTCTTATCAAGCTAGGAAGAAATTCTTACATGATGCTAGACAATATTTTTGGGATGATCCATATCTCTACAAGGAAGGGCGTGATCAAATCTATAGACGGTGTGTGTCAAGTGAAGAGGTTGAGAACATAATTCACCATTGCCATTCCTTGCCTACGGGGGGTCACGCTAAGAGTTCCAAAACCACTTCAAAAATTCTTCAATGTGGTTCTTATTGGCCAACCATGTTCAAAGATGTGCATGATTATGTGAGGAAGTGTGAGGAGTGCCAAAGAGAGGGGAACCTATCAAGGAGGAATGAGACTCCTCAAACTGGCATTCTAGAAGTTGAGTTATTTGATGTATGGGGTATCGATTTCATGGGACCATTTCCTACATCGGGGCCTTACAAGTACATCTTGGTAGCCGTGGACTATGTCTCAAAATGGGTGGAGGCCATACCAACAAGAACCAATGATGCTAGGGTGGTGATGAAGTTCTTGAAAAGCAACATTTTTGCAAGGTTTGGTGTGCCTATGGTTCTCATAAGTGATGGCGGACCTCATTTCATTGAGAGGTGCTTCGAGAATGTGTTGATCAAGTATGGGGTGTCTCATCGAGTTGCTACTACTTATCATCCTCAAACAAGCGGGCAAGTCGAGGTGTCAAACCGTCAAGTCAAGGCTATCTTGGAGAAGACCGTATCTCGATCAAGGAAAGATTGGACCTCTAAGCTCAATGATGCACTTTGGGCTTATAGAACCGCCTTCAAGACACCTTTGGGAACTACACCCTTCAATCTAGTTTATGGCAAGGCATGCCATCTTCCGATAGAGCTTGAGCACAAGGCAAAATGGCCTCTCAAAGAGATGAATTGGGATATCAACTTGGGCCGGTGAGAAAAGGTTTCTAGAGCTTCATGAGTTGGGAGAATTGAGGTTGAAAGCCTATGAGAATTCCAAGTTGTACAAGGAGAAGACCAAGAAATGGCATGATAGGAAGTTAATTCCAAACACTTATCAAACCGGTGAAAAGGTTCTCCTTTTCAATTCAAGGCTTAAACTTTTTCCGGGGAAATTAAGGACTAGGTGGAGTGGACCATTTGTGGTCCACCATATCTATGCTCATGGTACAGTGGACTTGGTTGATGAACGAGGACATATTTTCAAAGTGAATGGTCATCGAGTGAAGAAGTTCTATGACAAGGCCGGTCCAAGCGAAGAAGTTAGAGACTCATGGGCTCTCGTCCTCGCCAATTGATCCTAGACATGCCATTGAAGAATAAAGAAATTGTGAGCTCTTCATACTCTTCTCTCTTGCTTTTAAGTTTTGATTTCCTTGTTTGATGGGGACATCAAAATTTTAAGTATGGGGTGGGGGTAAGTGTGCTCATGATTTCACTTGCTTATGTGTGTTTGTTATTTTAAGGATATTTGTTTTTGGTTTCTAGTTTGTGTTTGGGATGTTTGTGTCTTGGTTTGTGGTTTGATGAAAGACATGGATGATTGATTTGGTCTTGAATGGATGACTCTTTGTTTTTGGTTTTAGAGAAATTTTTGCAAAAATCCATAAAAAAGAATTTGAAAAATCGTGTTAAAAACAACAAAAAGATTTTGTGTTTTGTAGTTTTTGGACAAGAAATTCCCATCTTAGATTGCCAAATAAAAGCTAATGATGATGTGAGCATGTAAATTCCTTTGCATATTTTTGGATGGTTTAGCCTCTAAAATAATGTTGCTTTTGATGTGATCATGATATCTTGCTTGTTTTATTGAACATGTGAGTTCTAGGATGAGTTCTTATGCAACTAAGTATGAGTGACCCTTGTGAGATTGATTTTTGGCCATTTTAGAGATGCTTGTTCATATTTGCATATTCCTCATGTTTCTTGTGTGATTACCTCATTCATGCTTAGTAAAACTTGCTATTGTGGTGTTTATCTATTTTCCAAGACCGTCATGAGATTTGTCCTAGCATTGTCACATTGATTTTGAACTTTATTCTTCTAGTCACATAAATGTTCCATATCCTACCATGAAGTGAATCCTTTGTTTGTAGCCCCGTTCTAGCCTAAGCCTTTGTTTGAAACTCCTCAAAAATATTATTCCTAGCCTTATATGACTTGACCCTTATGGGATTGGACTTTAGAAGAGAGGTTTGGATTGTATTTGAAGAGTTGAGATTCTCTTGGGTTTAAGGGCAAAGAATGGTGTTATGAATCATGTGGGTAGTGCATCTTTGTTGTACAAAAATGAAAATGAAAAAGAAGGAAAGAAAGAAAATGTTGGAAATGTAAAGTGGAATGAAAGCAAAGAGCTTAAGTGAAGAAAAAGGGTCCGACGAGTTACACGCAACATCGGGCCCGATGTCATAAGAAAGTCGGTCCAAATGTAGAAAGTGTGGAAAATCCAACAAAAAGCCTAAGAGCAAAGATGAAGTGGAATGTTAAGTGAAATTTTGGGTTGAAAGGAAAAAATGTTAAAGTCTTTTGGGTGAGTGTGAAATTGATTGTGGAATTTTGGTGAAGTTGGTGAGAGTTTAGGTTGTTCAATCCCCATTGTAATCACCACAAGACCAAATAATTCCCACCTTGAGAAATACCAAAAAGCCCCGTTACAACCTGGCCGAATGGAACCTCTTTGAGGACCTCCATTGAGCCAAGTTCGAAATTCTTTGTGTACTTTGTATTAGGCATCTCTAGGTGGAGGAATTGGTGATATTAGCTTCAATAGTAAAGTCCTTACTTGCATGATTTTTGAGCTTGAGTGTTCATTGCTAAACCCAAACACATGATGAGTGATACACATTCACATATCCCTAAAGTAAGGCTTAGTTGCATTGACTCTATTCCTTGGAACACTTAATCATGTGTGATGATGTAATCTTGCTTGAATATCAATCACTTGTGCTTAAAATGTGTTTTCATACGAGGCTTTACTTGAAGATTATGTTTCGGTCTTGCTTACATTGTTATTGCTTGAGGACAAGCAAGTTTAAGTATGGTGTATTTTGATGTCTCTTTATTTGGTGGTGTTTTCATATGTGATTTCCTTTGTAAATATGTTTCTTTTTCCCCTTTTCTTGCGTGTTTTGTTCCTTTTTAGCTTAGTTCCCGTATTTCTATGAGATTCGGGCCCGATGTCCTCCGTGTCGGTCCGAGTCGTTCACTGGACTACTTGGGCTCCAAGGCACGAAATTGTGAACTTCCATTTTTGCCCCTCATCTAATCTATAAAAGGCCCTCTTGTCTTCTAATTTTGGGAGTTCTCTCACACACAAGAGGTTCCCACACTTGGCAAGGAACCAAGAATATACTTGGAGAGCAAGGAGGAAGGAGAGGAGAAGGAAGAGAGAGAGAATCGGCCAAGGGAGAGGAAGGATTGATAGGTTTGGTTGATAGATTAGCTTTGCTTTGTTTTGATCTTGTGGATTTGGAAACCCTTGATTGGAATTTGTGGATTGCCTTTGATTTGAATGAAACTTTGCTTTGTTTTGAGATTGATGATGTTGATTGCTTTCCCTTTTGATTTGTTTTCTTTCTTTGTTTGCCATATGGAGTAGATCTCCTTGATCTTGGGTTATGGGGGAAAACCCTAGTTAGGTTTGGGCTAGAAACCCCAATTCCATAGCCTTGAGTGCTTGATCTAAGGAACCCACTCTACATAGAGCTACAATTCCTTGCGAAAGTTGGGAATCAAGGCTTGAGATTGGCAAAGTAGCGAAAGTGAACATGTGTCAATCTCAAGACCTTGCTTCGAAGGAGATTTCCCCAATGATCGATGTGTAGAAGTGGTTGGAACGAGGGCGAAAGCACTCGATCCTAGTCCGATCATCACTCATTGCTTGAATTGGGGTGGAAAAGCCTTAATCTACTAGAGAAGGAACCCAAAAGCCCAAGATCTACATTAAATCTTTGAAGTTCGACAAACCCAGCTACCTCGGGCCCGACTTACCCTACGTCGGTCCCGACTTCCTCTTGTCGCCAACATCGGGCCCGACGTGACCTCTGTGTCGGTCCCGACTGTTCTCTTTGTTTTCCTTTGTTTTAAGTTCTCCTTTCTAGCTTTCTAGTATCTAGGCAACTCAATCGAGTAGATTTCCCGAGTGTTCGACACCCACCACGTGCTACAACGGGGTCGGGTTATAAATTGTATCTCTAGACCCTCGCATTTGTGAGCGATCAACTAGCTTTCCAAACACTTGATGAAGCATGAGTGTTCTATTTTCCGGATTTTCCTTGAACATTGTTCTCTCGTTTGCCCATTCTCCAGTCAATTCGTTGAAGAGCTGTTGGACCTTCATCTTATGGGTGATTTCTTCTTTGGTGATCCCCAAGCCTTCCATTTTGGTGCAAAGTCCTTCAAATCGGGACTGGTAGCTATCGACAGACTCTCCCATCTCCATTTGGAAGTTGTAGAACTCCCTTTTTGCATTCATCTGAAGATCTTCTCGGAGATCTGAGTTCCCAACGTGCATTTGTTGGATGGCTTCCCACATTTCCTTAGCTGTGTCAAGGTTTGCTACCCTGTCACAGTCTTGTACGCACATGGACCTCTTCAGGTATTGTTTGGCTTTGTAGTTTGCCTCCATACACTTGTATTCGTTGGGTCCCCACTTTGAGAGGTCGTTGACTATAGCTGGATCGATTTCGAAGTTGCCTCTCTCGATAACACACCAGGCTTGGTAGTCTTGGCCACGCATCCAATCCTTCATGTCGCGTTGCCAGCTTTCAAATCTTCCTGTAATAAGCCTTGGCGGCTTACTAGTGTTGTTCCCCACCTGAGTAAGTTCCTGAGCCATTTGATACCTGCGATGCTAACACAAATCTAGAGCACAGGCTCTGATACCAATTATTGGATCGTAAACGTTAGCAAAGAGCTTGGGAACTGGCAGTTAAGCTGTTCCCAAGGCAGCAGAAGCAAACAATTCGCAAGTATTAAAGACAGTCTAGAACGCAGTTCCTTTATAGAGGAACCCCACTACAACCAACTAGTTGTATGGGTAAACCTCTACCTCCGCTTGGAGGATTTTGAATGACTTACTTATATTAATTTCTTTGTTCCTTAGTTACACAGCCGGATTCACACTTCTCTGTTCCTACGAGTTCTTCCTAACTCTAGCAACACTAGCAAATCCTCTCAACTGAGTTCCTAAGCTCACAACAGAAAAATACAAATAAGTCAAACCTTACACCGACTTCTCAGTTCCCTTGTCCTTGGGAACTTCGGCTTCACCGTCGTCGAGATCACACACTCGTCGGCGGGGACTTCTCTTCCTTTTCTTTCTTTTCTCTGGTGTGGGTGTTTTAGAGTTCTAGGAGAAGTACTAAATCCGAGTACTATTCATTTGGCTTTATAGTCCAGGTGAGCTTGGGCAGTCGCATCTTTCGTTTGTGTCCAAAATGCCCTTTGCTTGATGCCCAAGTTGTACTTTCTTCACATGTGACTTTGGTTTGAACTAGGTCAACTTCTTGGATCAATCGGACCGTTGGATGAAGTGTGACAGTCTGATCCTCAGACTGTTCCTTCGTGTTGTCTGAGACAGAATCTCGCGATCTGCGCTGAACGGTCGTTGTCCTCACATGTGAGTTCCCATGTCCTGGGAACTGTTTTGTTCAGAGTTTCCTTGATGGAAACTCTTCATCGTTGTGGGATTGTGTTCTCTTGATCATTTTTGGGAGTTCCCATTTCATGGGAACTTCCCTCTTTAGAGTTCCCTTGATGGAAAACTCTGCATTGTAGGCTTCTGTGGCTTTTGGTCATTCATGGGAGTTCTTGGATGTATCTGCGTTCCTTAGAAATACTTGAACAAACCACATTAGTTCCCTATGGTGTTTGACATTATCAAAACTTAAGAGAATTACATCGTTGATCCGTTGTTTAGAACCAGAGGTCCCAACAACGTCCCAACACTCCCACTGCACAAACTTCTCAACTCTTGTAGGTGGCCCACGAACAGCCTCCATGGCCTCAATCGCCACTGAATATTCCGCAATTCTTTCAATCACAAAACCAAACCTATTACATGTGAAAGGAATATGTTTGAAAACGAATTTGTTACGCCATTTCCAAATCCACCAAATAGCCGTAATAAAAATACAAGCCCAATTAATACCGCTATGATGATTCAATTCACAAGTAACATTAATCCGAATGCACAAAGCAAAATCCAATCGGAAAAAGACTTCCCTGACAAGAGGAGGGTGAAGATCCTCCCATAAACGTGCTGTAATATCA
Source organism: Fallopia convolvulus (assembly GCA_964016875.1). Lineage (NCBI taxonomy): Eukaryota > Viridiplantae > Streptophyta > Magnoliopsida > Caryophyllales > Polygonaceae > Fallopia > Fallopia convolvulus. The sequence goes on from OZ024719.1 coordinate 31,596,179, forward strand.
CAATGATGAGAGAATATCGGATCGTTGTCGAAGAAAGTTCCAACTCAATTTGATCTTGGTCTGCCTTTCTTGTGGTATTTATTTTCAAATGAAAGTGAAAGAGATGACAAGTGATTTAGGCGAAAGGGAAAACTCACTTTAATTATAAATATAGGGATAACCAATCGAAAGACCAAGGACATGACACACCAAGGTAATTTGAAAGAGGGATAAGCAATCGAATCTTATGTGGATATGACTCACCACAAGAGAATCGAAAGAGGGTTCGAATCTCATAGGATATAACTCACCTAAAGAGAAACGAAGGATTCGTTCGGATATAACTCACCGAACATGTTTGGATATTACACACCAAACAAGAAATCACTCCCAAACACTCCCATTGTTTGTTTTCCACAAATTCAAGTTATCCTATTACAAGAGAAACAAGGACCATTAAATAGGCATACAAATTTGGGTTACAGAACCCTTCATGTTCACTCTCACCTACCACCTCACCTACCACACAATTAAATGATTAAAATTGATGGAAGACGCCCCTTTTAATTCCATGTAGGTGATGAAGTTGTTTGGCTTTATTTGACTTGAATATGATTAAAACCTTTCACGTCCAAATTTGAGCTTCTAGAAAGATTGGTGATTTCGAGACTCTTCTTGGCTGATTTAGGAAAAACGTTAAATATAGAAGTTATAGAGCATCAAGTAAGCTTTCCAACGGTTCTTTAATGGCCCCGATCAGACAACCACAGCCTCCATACGCGCTAAAATACTGAAGCATATTCAATGGATCCGAGAACGAGAAAATAACCTTTTCATTTGTCTTGAGCTTTCGGATGCGGAATCCCGGGTCACATCATCACAATCACATAATAGGTGAATCACCGACTCCTCCTCAGTTGATCATATCGAGCAAAGGGCATTGATGGCAAAATTACGCCGCACCTGCTCTACATTGGTGAGGATAACACCATGAATGACGAGCCAAATAAAATAACGAGCTTGTTCAGTGACCTTGAGCTTCCATAAAATATTGAAAACGTGCCTATCCATGTGATGGATTTCATGAAAGACGGTAATTAGCTTGAAGGCGGAACCGACAATAAACATGCATGTGGACGAAGGTTGCTAGCTAAGAACATCCAACAACTCAGCGTCACAACAACTGAGGCTAGTTGCAGCAACGTAATAGATGGGAGAAGATTAGCAAGGAGCTCCCAATTCCAGCCTACTCCCTCAATCCAATAATAGCAAACCAGGTGATGCAGCGCGGGTTCCCAACATCTTGAATAGCAGAATTAATTAAAGGACCTGAGCCTATCCAGTGATCCAACCAAAACCGAACAAGTCGTCCATAACCAACACACCAACGGGCCCCTTTCAGGACGACTCGATCGATCCCATGCCGAATACTCTTCCAAGCATACGACTTATGAGCACGATCGACAAGAGATGGTCTAATATACTTAGCACGTAAGCCCACAGCCCAGAGCTTATTATTCTTTGTTAAAAAACGCCAAGCAAGTTTACCCACTAGGGCACTATTCAAATCCACCATCGAGCGAAAGCCCAAACCACCACACTCTCTAGGCAAACAAATTTGCTCCCAACTCACAAGATGGGTCCTTCTATGCCCCTCGCTACCTCCCCAAATGAAATTTCTCGTTAAAGCACCAATTTTCAAGCAAACTTCATTAGGGAGAAGGACCATAGCCATAGAATAAACCGGGATAGAAGAAAGCACGGATTTAGCAAGTGTAACCCGTCCTGCCAAACTTAAGAATCTCCCTTGCCATCCTTTTAACTTGGCATTAACTTTTTCAATGAGAGGCTCAAAAGTCTCGGTTTTTACTTGGTCATGAAAAAGAGGCATTCCAAGATATTTACCCAAGTTCGTAGTCACTTGAAAACCACACTCTTGTTAAAGACAACTGGCCAACCACCCATGAACATTAGGCGATAAAAAAATCTTAGACTTGGAAGGACTAACCTTTTGGCCTGCAGAAGAGCAAAAGACGTCTAAACATTCATGAATAACCCGAATCTGATCCACTGAAGCCTCAGCAAACAACATAATATCATCAGCAAACAGAATATGAGATAAGGGCAGACCACCTCTAGAACATCGTATGGGTTTCCAACGGCCCTCTGCCACACTCTGGGAGATAATATGACTCAACCTCTCAATGTAGAGCACAAACAAATAAGGAAATAGCGGATCCCCCTGTCGAATGCCCCGAGATGGAGAAAAACTGCCAGTAATCTCTCCATTCCAAAGAAGCCGAAATGAAGTAGAGTTCAAACAAACCCTAATCCAACGGATCCAATTATTCGAAAAAACCCGCATCAGATAGAGTATCCTCCACAAAATCCCAACGAAGCCTATCATAAGCTTTTTCAAGATCAAGTTTTAACAACATCCACCCTGAATTCCCCTGCTTACGTTTCATTGACTGCACAACTTCCTGAGCAAGAACAATATTATCTTGAATCAGACGTCCCGGTAAAAAACTACCTTGCATAGGCCCTATAAGCTGAGGAAGTACATATTGCATCCGATTAACCAACACTTTCGTGATGACTTTATGAATCACATTGCAGAGGCTAATAGGACGGAACTGACTAACTAATTCCGGCTCATCCACCTTTGCAATAAGAGAAATAAGTGTCTCATTCAACCCATCGGGCATAATAGACAAGTCGAAAAATCTCTTAACAACATCTATAACCGACGGTCCAACCACTTGCCAACATTTTTGAAAAAATATGGGTTGAAAGCCATTAGGCCCCGGGGCTTTAAGCGGTCCCATCATCCGAAGAGCTTTCAAAATTTCCTCCTCTCTTACCGGCTGATTAAGAGGAAGCCAATCATCATGATTTAAACTTGGAAACACACCATGCAAGCAATTAATAGGAAGACGTTCATCAACTGGAAGGGAACACAAGCTCTTGAAGAAAGAAACTGAATAATTTTCCAACTCTTCCTTCTGAAGAATCCATCTACCACTCGAATCTCTAAGAGTTTCCACTCTATTTTTCCGCCGACGCACAATAGTGGACGCATGAAAAAACCGAGTATTCCAATCTCCTGCTTGTAACAACTACACCCGTGATTTTTAAAGCCATAATAACTCCTCATGCTCAAGAGTCAAATCCAACTCCTTTTTCAGATCACACTCGACTTGGAAGAGGGCTGGAGAAGGGTGTGCACTAAGCAGCTTCTGAACTTCATCCAAACGTGACATCAAAGAGCTCTTCACTAGATGAATATTACCAAAAACTGAGCGATTCCATTCAATCAACTTGCTACGCAAATCAGATAATGCCTCAACCGAGCTCAAGGAAGACTTCCAAGAATCATTAATGAAAGCCAAAAACTCGAGATGTGTTAACCATGCAGCCTCAAACCGAAAAGGATGACGTCTCTTATTCCTCACAATCTGAGGCTCCAAGCTTAAGAGTAAAGGAGAGTGGTACGAAGAAAGTTTGGGCAGATGTCTAACCAAAGCATTGGGCCATAACAATCTCCCTGCTATATTTGTAAAAACTTGGTCGAGGCGTTTCTCAACAAACTTACGAGCCGAGTTCCCCCTAAAATAAGTAAAGGCTTATCTCGTAAACCCGAGATCAATGAGTCCAACATCATTAACTGCTTGCAGGAATTTGTCCGAGTCCTTAGATAAACGGCCTGACCCACCCCGACGTTCCGAAGTGTGCAAAATGCAATTGAAATACCCATCTAGAATCAAAGGCTCTGTGATGTCAAGCAATTCCATAGTAAGTTCTCTCCAAAACCGTTGATGCCTACCCGGGGAAGGGGGCAAATACACAACAATAATATGAAAATTATTACCACCACTAGTGATCACAGCATGAATGAAGTTAGTAGAGCGATTCACAACATTCAAACTAACACATTCCTTTCTCCATAGCATCCAAATACCCCCAGATAACCTGGTCGCCTCAATCCGCACACACCCCGAAAAACCAAGGCGAGCACAAACATCTTGGGACTGAACTCCCGAAATTCTAGGTTAAAAAATAGCAACAATATCAATATGAAAACGACGAATCATATACTTAACAACACATCGGAAACCGGGCTTACCGACCCCAAAACAATTCCAAAATAAGCAATTCATAACGATTGGAAATAAGAGGGTACTACACGCTTTAGGATTGATGTCCGGGCTGACTGTCGCCAACCAAAGACACCATACTATCATCGTGCATAGTCTCATCATTTCCTTCACTCTGATTAGGCAAAATCTGACTCTGACCCTGGTTAGCAGCCTGTTCATGTATTAGGGTAACTTGAGCAATTTCACTAACATGTTGTTGATTGATCTGCGTATTACCATGCTTGGCCTGCTGTTGATTCTGATCATCAGATAAATTAACACAAGTTGTTTCAATTCGTTGTTCTTCCTGCACAATTGGTGTCATAGGCTTAGGATTGAACGTAAACGTAGGCTCGATTAAGACACGAGCCTGTTTCCCTGCATTGGGCTTCTTCGGCCCACTCGAATTTGGCCCATCCCCAACCGGCCCATTCCTAGGTGACTCGGCTAAAGTCGTTGTTGCCAAGATCAAAAATAAATTACCCTAAACTACAAACCAAGTATAGCATGCAAGTAAGGGATCGAACCCAAGAGAATCGGTATTCTGAACAATCAGCAAAGAACAAAACAGGGGTTTTGTGAGTTTAAGCAAGCAAGCAAATTTAAATATCAAATCAATTAAGGAAAAGCAGAGTTCATTCAATCAATTCCACCTTTTTAATCATTTAATCATCAATTCATCCACTTTTCTATTAATTCCCAGGTTAATTCCAATCCTTATAAAAGATTTCCGCTTGTCCAAGGTCCAAGCGAAATTATGATATGAACAAGAACGCTTAATTCAAATCATGCAAGATATTAAGGATAACAAGAAATCAATTCATGCAATCAAGCTACGAGTCTCATGCATAAAATAACAATCAAACACTCTTCTCAATTCCAGTCCACGGTCCTAGAAAAGAGTTGTTTCAATGATGAATAAGATTGCACAGACAACAATCAAACTAATCCAAACAGTAGAATATCAATCAAATTCAACAAGTTGCGCACCAAGAGAAATCAATTGATAATCATAAAATCTAGCACAAGAGTTTTGATATTAACCAAGGGATAGAAAAGTTACCAGAATCTCACGAATTACATAAAAAGCTTCCTTGATCAAACAAACTCTAAAGGAAATTAGATCTCCATAATAAAACTGAAATAAAAGCTAAAATGTAAAAGTATGCTCTGAATTTTGGGAAGTCTATACTGAAACACGAAACTAAGCTTAAATAGTAGAACAACAATCGAAACCTAAAGATATAAAATTAGATAAAAGATAGAATAAAACAGAAAGTCGGCGCTGAAACACCACGACCCGCGAGCGCGGCTCCATCAAGCTTCGGTGTCCGCGGATCTGGCACCACCCGCGAGCGCGGGTCCTTTGACAACATTCTGGTGTCAACTTCGGAGGTGGTTTTGACCCACTTAGAGTTGGAATTTAAACTCGCCGTAAAATAAGAATTGTAGCTCTTCGAGTTAGCTTTCCAATGATACCAAATTTAGCTTCATCCGAACACCGTAGCTCCCGAAAGATGCGTCACAAGAAAATGGCGTCAAAATAACTCCAAATCAACACTTGTCTTCAAAACTCTTGCAATTCTTCAAATCGTGTCTTCGGTCTTCCTATGACAATTATGCTCAAAACTAACCTAAACACACTCAAATTATGCCTAAAATACAAGAGTTAACCTATACTAAACTAGAGCATATCACTAGGCTTACGAGAGCATATCACTAGGCTTATGAGCACAATCCTGAAGTGTAGTCCCTTTAGAGAATTGAACAGTTGCAATTTTTTGAGCTGAAAATTGATTTTGAATCTTAGACGTATCAGCCACCTCAACAATCATGGGTTGTTTTCCTTTCTTAGATGCTATAATCTTACCTGCCTGATTTGTTTCCAAAACTTTATCATCACCATCCAAAGCAGCAAATCTGTTACTTCCCTTATTTTTCTCAATAGAATCCTGGGCAATTTTTTTTCCTTGATTCTTTCTTGATCGGTGGGACACCACCGTCCAGTCTCCATAATGAGGCTCGCCATCGGCCGGACCCACACTAGTCCTAGCCGACGATATTGGAGGAACCTCCACCACCATCGTAGATGACGTAGAGGCTTGGCCAAACGGACACCGGTTAAGAACGTGGCCATACCGACCACATTTGGTACAAATCAAATGAAGACCTTCATATTCAACCTAAAATCTACTGCCATTAATTGTTAAGGAACCTTTAAGAGGCTTAGTAATATCAACTTCAACACATACTCGTGCAAAGTGACAACGGTTCGAAAACATGGTCTTATGATCAACCTTAATAGGTTTCCCGACAACAGCCGCTAGACGTAAAAGCATATTGTCTTCATACAAGATCATTGGAAGTCCTGATATTCTAATCCAAGCCGGAGAAGTCGTTATGATATCAATAATGGATTAAACTCCGAAGACCATGGACGAATTATAAGGTAATGTCCAAAGACCATCCAAGGACCACCCATTAATGCCTTCATATAATCACCTTCAGCATCAAATTTCACAACATAGTAACCATTTGGAAGATCCGCAACGAAAATCCTTCCTCCCGCCTTCCATAACTCTTTCAGCTTTCGTTCCATAACCGCATGAGGAACCATAGTTCCTAGGGATTTTACGATCAAATACCCCTTCCAGACCGCAGCTAAGGTATTAAGAACTTCAGTGTCTATGTTAAAGACGGGATCACTGTTTTCTCCATCCGGAAAAGACAACAACACCTTCCCTTCCAAAAAACTATCCTCCAAAACCATTTTCTATCTCCATTATCGCCTACCACCATATCCTTCCATGATTTCTGCTGAGCCACACTAGAACCAGCGTCAATAGCCATAGCCCCAGGAGCAGCAGGGGGCGTAGTCCCCGGGGCCGCCGCAGGGGGCGGTGGTGCGTCACTCATACACTCAAGGCGTTAGAAACCCTAGTCCGCAAAAGAGAGCGTTTTTTGAGGATATTTCAAAGTATTAAACATATGATCTTGTGGTGGTTGAATTGTTTTCTCTTAATTGTGTTTGGTCAACATTTGATAGAACGGGTGTAATAATCTACAAAAAAAATAAGAAAATTTTATTCAATTCATGAACAAGATTGTATATAATACAAAACATACGGTAATTATAAGCAAATTCAACATATAAGCTGCACAGAATTTATATCTTCTAAACTCTAAAGTAACAGAATTTTGTGTTCCAATGTTTAAATTTTCAACTTGAGAGTTGCTTTAAGACTAGGAAAAAGAAGGCAATGTCAACAAAATTCATACTAAAAATTAGATTTCATACCACATAGTAAAAAATCAGATTTCATGCATACCATATCATAGCTAAAAATCAAATTTCATTTCCTATCAAAATTCATACTAAAAATCACATTCCATACAATATCATAGCTTGCCTCAAAAAATGATTTATGATGTTTAAGCAGGGAAGATACATGAAGGACTTGGTATAATGCCTCCATGTTGAGAGGTATTCTGCACAAAATGAAATTATAAATAAATTTTACACAATATTGTAGGAAAATAAACTTGTAAATAAGAAAATGTTCAAGTAATATTTTTCTTACATACTTTCTTTTTTGACAACCCACATAAACAATTTCGGGATCTTTAGGTCTTCCTTCCGAGTTATGTGGGATTAATGGATGAGCTACTCTAGCTGGATTTTTGCACCGATTCTTATAGTGACCTTGTTGTCCACAATTAGAGCACTTTGTTTTTCTCTAGGCTCTCTTCTTCTAGCCTTCTTAGGCCTCCCAGGCTGTACAACATATTGTGGTGGTCTGGGATGCTGCTTTGGAAGTGTAAAACTGACCCTCATACATGAATCTTATATCAATATTTATATCTTCCATGACAACATGTCAATACCTAACAATTGCACTACATAAATTAAATACCTGTCATGGATAAGATTATACAAGTAAGAGAATCTTTCTCACATTCAATGTGACAACAAACTGGTCCACACCTATAATGATCACAGAAAGTCTTAAACAATATAAAATACCAAGTCCTAACTAGAAGATAATATGTGTAGTAAAAGAAACATGAAAAGCCAAACCCGTTAAAAAGCATCAATTCCTTAAAAGCTTCTATTCAACTAAAAAGAACCTTTTAAAGCACATTCGCAAAAGAATTAACTTTCAATCGGTATTCCTCCAACCAAAAGTGTTTTTCATCAATAATCACTCCAAACAACCTTCCTTTAACCAAAATTTATCTTTCTTTGCTTCCTTCAATTGATGATTTCACTCTTGTTGAAGAACCATAGGCTCGTTCTCTCAATTGCACATAAAAGAGTCTGAAATCCAAAATTGAAAAATAAATCAATTTCTAGAACCCTAATCTCAATTTTGAAAAGGATAAGGATGCATGATGGCGAGGGATGAAGAAGATAACTAACCCGATAGACTTCAATGGCGATATGGAGAAGAAGGGCTACAACGGTGTGTCTCTGGCTCTTTTTCTCAAAGTCACGATACAAAGATGTAGTAATATCTAATATCTTGTTTTATTTTTAATCTATTTATTTATTATTTGATTTTATGGTTATCAAATAAATCTCTCTTATACATTAAAAGAGCAGCAATGTCTTCAGAAAGAAATTAGCCACTTGGCACTTTGTGCATCTGACATGTGTAAATTTATAATTTAATATTGAATTTTCTTCCCATAACTCATGTTACACTACCCCACTACCATCCATCATATTTTTTTTTCCTTTTTTTAATATTTACATATTTTTCAAAAGTTGTATAAATATGTTATTTAATGTTGTGATTTCATTTATGAATTATTATAACACTTTTAAAGTTAATACAACTATTATGTAATATTGTCCAGCTACGAATCCAATACAACACGAAGGAATGCTTGATTCTGTCCCGCTTGACTTACGCATCATGAAGCGAACGCTTCATGATACGTAAGTCTTATCAGAAAACGTAGTTGAGGCTTGCCTTGCGCATCATAAAGCGAACGCTTCATGATGCGTAAGGCTCATGGGGAAAAAAAGGGGTGGCTTTCGCTCGTCCCCCGTTTCGAACCGTAGACATACTCCTCAAACGCGTGTACCTGGACCAAGTGTGCCGCATTGGCTATCAATTTATATAGGAATAATTTTAATTTTCACATAACCCAGTTTCGATTGGGTTTGGTCCGGAATTAAATTAAACCGACCGGTTCATTTTGACCATTTGATTTCTCTGAATATGTTCTTTAGTGTAGTTTTTTTTTCATGGTTACTTGTAATTATTTGAACAAATTCAAAGCCATTAACAATTATACAAGCACAAAATCATATTTAGCATAAGAAGCAAACACTAATCCCAAAAATGTAGTACAACTAAAACTAATACAGTTCTAACTAATGACATATATCATCGACTTCAAACAGCAACATTTGGTTCAAGATTATGGCTAATCCGCTTCTCGCGCCATTTTACCATTCTCTGTCTAAACGGCTCATCCCACCCGTTGACACTAGGTTGATGGCTTCTTGTCCAATCTCTCGGCGGAGGACGAAGTGGGGAGTCGTCGCTCAACCAGACCTGCAAATTAAACACATAATATATTACCGAGTAAAAAATTATACGTGCTAATTTATTTTCATGATAATAATGTATGACTCACAGGTATAAAGTGATCTCTGTTTCCCACGAGCGCTATGGCATATATCTTCGTTGGAGGTGACCGGTTCTCCCCTCTCGCCTGCATCGGCAAGCATGTATGCGATCCATCCCACGACAACAAAACAACTGCAACCTGATGTATTGTGGCAAAGATCAAACCGGCTATGGGCATCTCCATCCAATATCTTTGAGCACAAGGGCTAATCACATAGGGCATAGTATCAAACATCTCATCAATAGGAGATTTGTTCCAAATAGGCTCATATACATATCTGTTCCTCCTCAATTCGGCTGTCAACTCCAACCCAACTCTGCGGTACTCGCCCTGTAATTTTCCCAACAACACGGCGAGTGATCGATAACCGCAATGCCCATCTGCCATTACATCCTGCACCTGATCAATGTAAGGAAACATGAAGTCGTTAACATTGTCAACTCCAAAGTTGAAATCCAGCCACATCATGCCGACCCTCTCTTCTTGTGTACTTGACCCCGTCGTAACTTTTTTCGGGGCCTTGTTGGTTGAGCCCTTTGGCCTTCCACGCTTTTTGCCGGGCAATGAAGTTTTTACTTGGCTCTCCTTTTGCTTCTGTTGCTTCTCTTTTTCATATGCCTCCATCCGATGCTCAAGCAAAGTATTTTTCCTCTTTGTTGACCACTTAGTGGACCCCTTTGGCCGTCCCCTCTTCATAGCATCTATCTGCTCAATCAAAGACGACTCTTTTCCAAGCACATTGTCTACAAAAGACTCTTTGATCGAGTACACATGGTCATATGTCAATTCACCCCGACGCTTCCGCTCCACCATATCTTCCCATCTGATCTCGGTAAGTTTTTTTGCCTCTTTGTCTTCTATGGGCATGCGCTTCGGATCAACTCCATCCCATACCACCTGATGCCAAAATGGGTGTATGTCACCTGGCGAGATCGGCCGCTTAGTTAGAATGGCTTGGGCAATCGTATGACGACAAGGAAGACCCATGCACTCCCGTACCCAAAAATCAACACACTCTTTCTCTAATTTTCCTTCAGCGGCGTCCTTGTTCAGGTCGTAGTACATATTCAACAACTTCATAATGCACAAAGTCGACACTTTGTAAAATAGGCGCATGAATATTGTCCTAACTCGACTAGGGACACTATTCAACTCAGTTGGAATCTTGCTACGTGACATCTCTAGATCCCCCCTTATATCATTAACTTGAGACTGAATGTGATTGTGGATCCTTCCGATCACTGTGTTGAAGCCTCCTCGAGAACTGTCAAGTATTTTTTTAAGCACGCTGTGCATTCCCTCCGCCCTGTTTCATACATGTTAGTATTATGTACATTACAAATGTGTAAATCACATAATTTGAACAACCAAAAATATGTAAAACATTAAAACGTGTGTACCTGTTTGTTGTTCTCGTTTCGAAGTGGGTATAGTGATCGGTCCATGCTCTAACAATCGACTTCTTGTAAGGCCCGAGCCACGACCTCTCAACATACTTCATCAGCCCTGGCCAATTTTTTTTGACTCTTCTAAGCCTTTCCTCGTATTTTGCCTCCGTTGTCAACATGAATATGCCCCAACATCTATTAGCAAACCTTTTCGCCTTTTCCTGGTCCCTTAGGATACCTACAGCGTATGCTAATATGTTGCCCTTAACATGCACCCAACATAGAATATGTTTGACTTCCTCTCCAAACACAACGTCCTTTGCGTTTATTATTGCCCTCTCTCGATCTGTGACAATCGCATTTGGCATCGCTCCCACTTCCTGATACAAACGCCTCAAACGCTTCAACACCCATGTATAACTAGTTGTGTCTTCTCTTGACAGAAATGCAAAAACGATGTTGAAAGATCTGTTAGTACATGTAAACCCAACCATCTGCAGCAAAGCCATGTCGTACCTGTCAATACATTAAACAATTATACAACTTTACAAAAACAATATTTGCCTCAATATATAGAAAAAAACTTAACAGATTGTACTTGTTGGTCTTATATGTGTTGTCCATAATGGCGACATACGGAAACAACTTCAGCAGATGCAGCGACGTGGGGTGCACAAAGAAGAGGATATCAATATAATCTGAATCACCTATCCTATTCGGAAATACTCTGTAATCGTTTCTTTGTAGAAAATGCAGTGTATATTGGGTGGTTGTCAGATTTGCACTATCCTCTTTCAAATACCGTGCCCTCAAATTTAAAACTTGCTTCCTTGATGTCCTTTTGCAACGATTGCTGCATGTAAGAAAAAAATCTAAGAATGTTTTTCTATCTTTTCCAGAAGAATTATGCTCAAGGCAACCAGGACATATAAAAAACAATATTACTGCAAAAAAATTAGGCCTCAAACAAAGTAATTTTAGTCAGTGTGACATCCCAAAAAAATAACTGCTCTTTTTTTTTGCTTGAATAATAACTTATAAGATTAGTATAACAAGAGCTTAAGCATGAGGATGAATAACGTAGAAAAAGACAATTGGAATCTCACCATTTTCCATTTCAATGGATTCCACATGTTCTTGCAGCTCATCTAGCATATCTATAACAAAAATTGCACCAAAACCAGCATTAAAGACCACCGCAAAGCTCCCTAAACTCATAAAATTAACATTAAGAATACCTTCAATATCATCAGGAGTAACACCTTGAGCCTCCAAAACTTTCTCCGGTGTCTGCATAACTTGTGTAATCGCTTTCATCCGCTTAACCACATCCACTGAGTTCAATTGCATGGCCTCCATGAACCACTTCCTATCCTCCTCACTATCATTAAAAAAAAACAAATACCGAAATTTCGTTAAGAAAAAATAAACATCTTCTTCAAAATTCTCCAAACTTTTCACAATATTGAGTTTCACTAGATTCTCTTTTAAGGAAAAGACCTCAATTAACGGTGAGAATTGGTCCCATCGGAGTGCGAGAGGCTCCATTTGAGCAGACCATCCCAGTTAGGTCCGTCTTTCGCCATCTTCGACTGATTCTTAGGGTTTTTCGGTTCTTTTCAAGATGTAGAATCGCGATTGGATAAGGAGAAAGGTGCTTTCTGCGGCTAATATGTATAAATTCACAGATAATGGAGGAAGGAGAAGAAGGTCGAGAGTCTTCGCAGATTCTCTAGAAATTCCGAGTCCAAGTATCGGCCGACGTAGTCAGTTTTAAACGAACGTTCATAAAAAGAAAAGCAAGCAAATAATATACAAAATGAGTTGGGCCTCTAAAAATTAGATTTAACCTAGTCAGTTTCAAATTCTTTATTTTTTAAAATTCCAGCCCCAAGTGTGTTTTGGCTTTCTGATGGAGTAGGCGGTAGACACTAGACAAGTAGTTCCACTATTAGGGAGATCACGAATATCGGACTCATTTCAAAATCAGGAAATTCGCCCATATATCTGTCGGTGATATTTGTGTCATCAACACTTGAAAAGTCACCGATGTCATTTTTGGTGGATCGAAATTCACGTCGACACAATTGTAACCAACTTTAATATAACATGGGTTAGGGTGTGCGGAGTCCACGTCCGTGTAAGTAAACCTATGTTCCAAAAGATTGAATGTGTTCAAAGTATGTTACAAGTTGGGAACTTGAGGTTGGGACTTGTAAGCCGCCGACTTCAGTGAGGTCAATGACCTTTGTGACGGTTTTAGGGTAACTTCTTGGTAACCACCATTGAATTAGTCAAACGTGTATGTAACTGTTTGGAAGTTATCTAATCTGGTTAGAGACTCATAGGGACGTATAAAAATAGTGGTAACACCTAGAGAGGTAGTGGACATAAGTTGTAACTGCTGGTAACCGCCAATAACCACTGTCCAGGTCATCCACTCCAAAAAACTGCCAGTAACCGTTTTGGATATCCATATGCTTATTTAAAGGCTTCTTTAGGCTATTGTGTCGAAGGTTGAAGAGTTGTAATCTCTGAAAAACACTCTCAACAAGAAGAAATCATTCATATACTAAACTCTAAAGTTTTATCCTAGATCGACTGCCACGACAAGGACAAGAGGGTTTGTTTTATCTCAAATCGGATTTCAAGGATTCCCTTGGGCTGAATAAGGCATGAAATATCGGTTTAGGAAAGCTTCCATGCGATTCAAACCTATATCAAGTTACCAATACGTTCATTAATCGTTTCCCTGGTGTGCTGAAGAAGTCGTCAACCTGCCTAAAGTCGTCGACCTTGCAGAGTTCCCCAACTCCCAACTAGAAGTCGCTGATTCGATGAGGGTCACAGACTCAGGGGAGGTCACTGACCTCCGAGGGAATCAAGAACCTGAGATCAGGAGTAAAAGACTAAAAAGGTCCACGACTTTTGGTCCTGATTTCCATGTTTACTTGGTTGAAGGATCAAGGAACGAGATTGGCTCTCTATACATGTATTGTTACACTGTTGAGGAGGATCCAAGGATGTTTTATGAGGCCATGAAGTCTCAAGACGTGTCCTTTTGGAAGGAATCCATAAATGATGAGATGGACTCCATCATGGGAAACCATACTTAGGTGCTAGCTGATCTTCCCCTAGGTTGCAAACCTTTGGGAGTAAGTGGATCTTCAAGAAGAAGATGAAAGGAGATAGTACCATTGATAAATTTAAAGCCTGGTTGGTTGTCCAAGGCTATAGACAAAAGTTTGGGACCGACTACTTTGATACTTATGCACCAGTTGCTAGAATATCCACCATTAGGTTGTTGATAGACTCGGCGGCGATTTACAACTTGGTTATACATCAAATGGACGTTAAAACAACGTTCTTGAATGGGGATATAGAAGAGGAAGTTTATAGAAAACAACCTGAAGGGTTTGTCATGCCTAGTCATGAACAACGGTGTATAAGTTGGTGAAGTCCTTGTATGGGTTAAAACAAGCACCAAAACAGTGGCATCAAAAGTTTGATGACATTGTGTTGTTCAATGGTGGGATACCCAACTCCTTTCCATCTAAGGTTGGGAACGAGTTCAATGTGTAAAGCTCACACCTAGAACTTGTGAGCATAACCTGATGTCGTTGACATCTCAATGTCAACGTGTGCTCTATTCCTATAAGTTTGAGGTTGATGTCGCTGACATCTTAATAGATCCTTTGAAAAAGTGCAATTGTAGGTGCATGACCTAAGGGGTTTACCTATGTGGACGTGAAGTTTATGGTCGCTTCATGAAGCTTTGGTTGGCTTCACATACGTTCATGAGAAGATATGGACTCAAGGACCATTAATGGAGTAAAGTTAGACTTTAGAGTCATAGGAAGCTCGTGTGTGTGTGTTATCTTGAGGCATCCAAATAGGTTGAGTGGTTCAATCCTTGGGACACCATGATTCATGGGTGTTTTGAATGTGTAATTACACTAAGCGGAAAATCGTTTTGACATTTTCATTTATGCATGAGTTTGGGACTAATGCTTGTATTATTTTTGTAGATCAAGGATTACACTAAAAGGAGGAATGTTGGTGATTTTAGTGTCATCGATACTTGAGAAGTCACCAACGTTACTTTTGATGTGATCG
Source organism: Fallopia convolvulus (assembly GCA_964016875.1). Classification (NCBI taxonomy): domain Eukaryota; kingdom Viridiplantae; phylum Streptophyta; class Magnoliopsida; order Caryophyllales; family Polygonaceae; genus Fallopia; species Fallopia convolvulus. The sequence goes on from OZ024719.1 coordinate 31,611,444, forward strand.
GGATTCACGTCGACACAATGGGAACCGACTTTACTATAACACAGGCTAGGGTTAGCGGAGTGCACGTCCATGTAAGTGAACCTAAGTTCCATAAGGTTGAATGCGTTCAAAGTATGTTACATTTTGGGAACTTCAGGTTGGGACTTGTAAGTAGAGGTGGGTTCGGTTCCACAAAACCGTGGAACCGAACCGGATCGGAACCGGCGATTTTGGTTCCGGAACTGGAACTGAACCGGAGTTCTGGAACCGAACAGAAGGGATCGGTATAACACCGGTCCTTGTTCCTCCTTGTAAAGAACCGAAGAGCAATGTGGAACCGCGACCGAGGTATGTAATTACCGCGAGCGCAGTTCTCTATCCGCAACCGTGGCGTATTGATACCGCGGTCACAGTTTTGCTAACATAATGTCTAACAACATTTTGTATGGGCAAACCTCGATCACGGTGCGTAAATACCGCGGTAGCAGTCGCGGTTCCAACGGCTAAATTTGCTTTTCCAGCGGCTATATTCTAATGTTCACATGAATTCCAACAGCTATTTTCTTTCCATTTACCCATATAAATACCATATTTCACCTTTAATTTCATTTACACCAATCTCATACTCTCTTATCTCTCTCTACTGTTACTACTCTCATAATTCTACAAGCTTTCAACTTGCAAATCCTTTCTTACTACTTCCCTTCCTAATCTCTTATCTCCTTCCTAATCTTTTTGAAACATGAAAAACCAAGGTCAAGGCTTTGTTTATTTGTTGGCCGAGACCGAGCAATTCTATGGTGGTGTTGATGGTTCACAGAAAGTTAAATGAATCCAAATGCTTATCAGCCACAACCACCTTATCCTCATATGCATATGCCTATGCCCATTCCTCCACAATGTCCTCCTTCCGCTCCTATGCATGACCAAGGTCCACAAGGCAATGCGGAGGGCGATAAGCAACACACCGACGAAAATAAGGAGGAAGAGGAGGAGGGGGCATCTACGGCCAACCAAGCCGCAAAGGTGTTGAAATCCGATATTTTCACAATGCACTTCACCAAAGGCAATGTATTGGATGTACTAGACCGATATGTTGTCAAGTGCAACTATTGTCCCTCGAAGTAGAAATGGAAGCGCAATGGAGGTTATGGCACCTTGAACAAGCATTTGAAGGCAAAACACTTGGACAAGTTGGGCATGACGTGAGGTCAAACACAAATTTCAACTTCAGGGTTAGCAAGTTCTTCCTCTCAATCTCCCTTTTTTACTTATAATCATGAGCCTTGTATTTATGCTTTGTCTGAAACTATTTGTGTTGATCATTTGCCATTTCAGTTTGCGGAAAGTGTGGGTATAAATGATTGGGCTTCCAACCATTTGCAACCCGCTTATAAACGAACACCAATAAAAACAATTTGGAAAAATGTGTTTAAAGCATATGCGAATCGTAAAAAGGAGTTGTCTTGGTTTTTTCCTCAAAATGATATTCGTGTTTCTATTTCTAGTGATATTTGGATTGATTGTAACACATCTATTTTGCAACAATGGGTATTACCGCCAGTGACCTCGGATTTTACCATCCAAAGTCACCCAAGGCTTTAAATAGTTTGATTAAATGTAATTAAAGATGATCGAAATTGACTAAAAGTGGAATTTTATTCATTGATAAGAACTTTTGTTCAGTACATTGAGAGTCCTTTTATAAATGATGTAGCAGTGCAAAATAAAGCCCATTTAAAAAGGTTTGAAAAGACGTATTTAAAAATACAAGTATATTTCTCCAAGACAACTCATATGATGATGATTTGCTTGGTTAAAATAGAAGAGTTGGTGCACTATCTCCGGAATGCTTCACTCTTATGAAAATTCTTTCCTTCCACAACGTCGTCTTGCCTTGATCTTCTATACACTTCTCGAACCTTCTAGACTTTGTCTTCAAAGTTTTGGTGTGAACTTCCTAGAGTCTGGCATTTATCGCGAAAGACGAGAAATACTAGGCAAAAATGCGGAAAAGCAGAATTAGTCTAAGGAGACTAAGCAAGTGAGAATGGAAATTCTCAAGGGTAATATGGTAATTTATAATATTCGAGAGATATTATCGGGATGTGTTTTTAGAGGTAGAACTTTATGTGGGGCTTATCGGGACGGAGAAGAGTTTATCTCGAGAGGAGATAACTCGTTAATCGAGAGAAGAACTACGAGATTGTAGACTTCTTAGAGTAGAAAGTATGTGGGGAACATTTATTAATTCATACAAGTTTTGAAAACCTCCCGCGCCCTTGTCGGACCTCAACCAACCTCATCTTATTCGGTGCTCTAGATAGGGAAGGTGGCCCGAAGGCGCTTAAGTATCCGCCCACCTTAGACAAGCCCGAACAAGCATTCAGATTGGAAAAACGATCTTTTCAAGAATCGGGAGCCGGGCGATCTTCCACGTTGTACTATTCCGACCCGGTTTTGGTTTCTTTTAATTTTGCTTTGGCACTTATCTTGTATCGTGATGAAAACATTGACTTACGTTAATGATTTTTAAAGGATGTGGGGGGCATGCATGGGCCCGGTCCACTGACAGGAACGAAGTTCCTGGCACTTAGCTAGGGTGCACTCATCCCTCCGTTGAGTGGGAGCGGACATAGATCATGATCTCGAAAGTCGCAATTTAGGCATGGTGACAATACGACTTAGTAGGTTATATAGAGGTATCGGGTTAATCTCGCAACCCTCACTATTTCATCCAATCGATCTCTAAATGAGATCGTAAACAAGCAAGGTCACAAACATGACTAGCGTAATAGTCCTAGCGAATAATAAATGGCGTAATAACGATAATAAACATGGTGGCAATACGATGGAATGAACGTAATTTGATGCCTTAGTCGCAACGGATACTCCACCTAATGATACGATAGATACGAGCGAACTTTAATAAGAATTTCTTTAATTCCTCTAAAGTTTTTAATATCTCTTATATCCTTTTATTTGAGAACTAATACTAAATTATTATAATAATAATTTAGGTGGAGGTGATAAAATAATAATATTCGTTATTATTATTTATTTGTTGTAATATCCCAAGTATTCTTTATAAAGATATTTATATTATATCTAGTACTATAAGTTTTTTTAAAAGTCAAGACATACTCTTATTTATATTGTTAGAGTTTGGTTCAAATGAAACAAACTCTTATCCTGAAACGAATGCACTTTTCCTATTTCATACTGCACTTTTTCTAGTTCATAATGCACTTTTTCGGATTTGCACTTTTCATACTTTGTAATACACTTTTCATACTTTGTAATGCACTTTTCATACTTTTTGTAGTGCACTTTTTCATATTGCACTTTTCTTACCCTTCTTATAAAAAGACGTGTATTCCTTTTTAGGATGTAAAAGGTATTAAAATATTATATCATATAATACTTATTCTAACACTTTACTTATGTGGAGATTTCCAAATATTATGTGGAATTATTATAGTATGCTTTCCATGTATAATAATAAAGATCCATTATTATATTAAAAAGGTTTTCCATGTCTAGTGATATTATTTTATAAAACTAACATGCATAGTAATTATTTATATTTACCTAGGAATATAATAACAAGAGTTTACCTTATCTAAACAACCTAGATTTCATGCTCTTGTTATAATGTGTTTCTTTGTATAAAAACACATGCAATTTATTTCATATCTTTTAGTCTTCAACATAATCCTATAAAATTATTTTATTATAAGAATATCTTATACATATTATATATAAATTTATAATATAATTTTGGAAGACATGTTAGTATTTTCTATTAATAAAGTCTTAAATTAATAAATCTCTTTATCTAGTTCTATGTTCTTTAATTCATTATAATTAAAATACAACCAAGTTAATATATTTTTAAAAATCAGAATTTTCAAACTTATAAGTCCCATATATTAATCTTGTAATTTATTTCAAATGATTCTATGTCATGCCATATTTATTTCTTTTTATAAAAACCACATGCATGTTATTATTCTTTTCAAATTATCCACCACCTAATAATCTTAAAATATCATTGTTATGAATATTAATATTCTAGGAATTTACATATGATTCATTGACAATTATATTTCTCATAGACAGGCATGCACATTAATTTAATTACATAATTTTCTTTTAGAAACCCATTTGTAATATTTATTGAATTTATTTAAATAAATATTATATATATGTAAAATTAATTTATAAAGAGATAGAAACTTAAAATATGAGCCGGGAAATTATACCGAGCGAAAACGAGAGCGGAATGGGCACGAATTTCTAGGTAGGTGGATTTTAGGCCTCCCTTTCTATTTTCCCTTTTAGAATTTTTTATGGGTAATTAAAGGATAAATGGACCTAATTAAAATTCAGCCCAAAATTCAACCAAAGGCCCAAGCTTGCTTCTTCTTTCTCCTTCTTCTTCTTTCACGTGAAACACTAGACAAGGGAACTGGACGGACGTCGACCGACGACTGGTGACTTCGGGCGGGCCAAGGCGGCGCTTCTAGTGGTCGGCAGTGGCTCTCGCGCAGTAGCGTCGGTCCTCCCAGTGGTTGGTGGTGGTCCGGCTGCCAAAGGGAGGAGAAAGATGGGTTTTATGGATTTTTCTAAAAAAATCAGATTTGTTGGAAAAAATAATTTGTGATTTTTAGGCTTGAATTAGGACGAATTTATGATGGAGGAGGAGAGGAAATTGCTTGTGTGAAATTTTAGTGAGTTTTTCAGCCTTTAAATATCCAAAATTCGAGGCTCCATGGATGAACCAATTGTAGAGAAGGAGATGGATGGAGATAGGTGGAGTTTGTGCTAGTTGAGTGATGATTATGGATGATGCAAGTCTTAGATGGTCTTTGAAGCAACTTAAGAAGAGAGGGAGGCAAATTCACATGCATTGGAAGAGCGTCAAATCATATCTGACAATTTGACTCTTTGAAGAAGAAGAAGAAGAAGAAAGTGGGTTTATAATGAAAAAAATTATGAATTGGGTAGTCAAGTTACTATGGTCTAGCGGATTGGAGAGTGAGTTCATATAGAAGAGGTGCAAGAGGTCTCAGGTTCGAGTCCCGGCTCTTGCCTCTTTTTATTTGCCTTGTTTCATATTTTTTCCTCCTTGTAATATTACATTAATTATAAATTCGAAATTCATATGATTTGTATTAGTTGGAAATTTTATATGTCACTTTGATAGCCCTTTATAATATTTTATAATTTATTAAGAAAATTATAAAAATAATTAACTCTCTTTTTAAGAGGAAAAATATTGACATAGATACTCGACTTGCTTAATATATTTAGTTAATTTTTTAATTGTCATTAAACTTTTATAAACTTTCATAATATAATATGAAATTATACAGATTATTAAGTTCTCTATTTTAGAGAGAAAAAAAAGTATTGGAATAAGTTCCTGTTTTATTATATTTAGAATTTAGTGGATAGTATAATAGTACCCCCTTAAAATTAGTTTCGTCCCCGAAACTAGGAAGACTTAGGGCGGTACAAGGTTAACACATAAGTCACTACTAATACTCACAACTGCGAGGAAATAAAAAAGGTTCTAGTACCCCCCTTAATGAACTTTTCGTTCTTTAGTTAAGACGACTGTACAAGTAGAAGAATTATTATTGTACCATTTTCTTAAGGAATCGTTACCTTAATATTCCTTGGAAAGATTCCCACATTTGAACTTATGTGTTTTAACAAATCCAAAGAATATGACTTTATTTCTTGTAAAAATCCTAATTTAGACTTGTCAACGAAGTCAGCTGATGATCAAGCGGTTTATCCATTAGCTTGTGTCATACCTACGGACCTTCTGGGTTGTTCTTCCCAGACATAAAGTTGGACGACTTATAGAATAAGCATCCTAATTGACTCGAGCACTTAAGTGCTTCTAGGAAGCGAGTAAGAAAATGACTAATCCATTTTATACTTCTAGAATAGAGTCATTCGGAACGATTCTTTTAAGATGGATATTCGATGACTGTCGATATGGAGTAGAAGTTTTGAATATGTGGAAACCAGTACGGTTTCTAAAGAAGTTACTAATGGGATAGGCGATGGTTATATCGCAAGAGCGAGTAACCATCTTTACGAGGTCGTGTTCGAATATATTATACTATCGAGAAGTGGTTCGAGCATCCCTTTATATTATATTTTGTAGTATTTATAAAAATGTAGTTTTTTGTAAACCCGATTAAATTCGAGGGACTAAATGGTTTGATTCCACCAATGTGATCAGTATTGGGTAACTATTTCCAACATAATCACCTAAACTGTATATCTTCATAAGAACAAGACCTGGAGTTCAACCTCAACCATGTGGCCAAGATGGAAGGTAAAGGTCCATTCTTATTCACCACCATGAAGCTATATAGAAAAATTTTGATTTTATAAACTTATAATTTCATTATGGAATAAAAGTAACATTTTGAGGCGAACTTAGTAGTACAATGAATATGTCATAAAGTTAAATTAGGGTTTAGCTCGAACTTTCTCTTATATAAGCTAACGATGGAACACGAGTTTTGGTTCGATACGCAAGGATATAATATGATAACCATAATCATAATATAGACTTCAAAATGAGACACTCTTATGAGGAAGAGTGTCACCGGCAGGGTTCGACATTTTTATCTACTATTGCGATACAAAAGGGTCTACTGTTGCGATACAAAAGGGTCTTAGAGGCAAAACTAACAAGACTGCAAATATTAAACTTGGATAAGAAGGAGGATCCAACTATTCCTCTGGAACATCTGAGACACAAGGTTTGTCACTTCGGTGCATCTCATAGAGTTGTTGACCTTGACTCTGGGATGTCATCGGTCCTTTTCCTTGAATCTGAGTTGTAGACTACATAAAAGCTGATCTAGCCACATTATTCGAAGCAATTTGGTGGTTCTGAGAAGATGAGTTTGAACGGAATTGGCCTCCGTTGCTCCCCTTCAGTGTTGTAGCACGTCCTGCGGTCTTTTGAGCAGTCTCGATTGAAGTGCCCCGGTTCTCCGTAATTGTGACAAACTATATAGCTCTTCTTGGATTCCGAGCTCTAGAAAGATTTTGGCCCAACTGACATGGGCTTGTCCGGACTTTTCTTGGACCAGTGTGATCCGTGTGGAGAGGCCGACCTTTTAAACCTGCTTTGGTGAGTGGTGAGGCTTCCCTCCACCATTCTTTTTGCGCTCGGGCTCCTTAAGCGTTGTATCCATCTTGTAGGCCGCATCCATGTATTCTTCCAAGGTTTGGAAACGGCGATTCACCATCAAAGGTTTGATTTTGTCGCTCATCCAACGATGGAAGCTCTTGATTTTCTGTTGCTCGGTAGTGATCTCTTCATCAGCGTACTATAGCAGATCGTTAAACTTCTTGGCTCGCTCTAGAACACTTAATTCGTGGACTTTCGGGGAGTGAAGTTCATCAAGCTTCTCCTCTTTCATAGCCTCAGCGAAGAAACGATTCATCATTTTGTCTTTAAACATAGCCCGGTTCAAGTAGGGGCGAGTAGCTAAACTAGAGCTCTCCCACAATTCTCCGGCTTCTTCCTTAAGCCGTAACGCAACCATGTGCACTTTGTTAGCTTTTGAGCAATGCACATTCCTCAAGAGTCTCTCCACATGGGAGAACCAATATTAAACTCCGGAAGGGTCTCCGATCCCATAATAGGAGTCCAGCTTCATGGTATTGAAAGTTTTGATCGCCTCCGTGAAGCTGACTTCCTCCTTTTTCTCGGGAATGACCTCAGCTCCATGGGCTTCATCTTGCCCTTCCTCTAGTATTTCTACGTTCGCTGGGTTGGGTATCACAACGGGAAAGGCCTGTTGTACTATTTGTTGAACTATTGTACGGAGAGCTTCCATAATGCCCTCATTGAGTATGACTGGAGCGACATGTGTTGGAGGTTGGTTAGCTGGGGGTAAACCTCGGATCTTGGAGTGACTTTCATTATTACCCCCAGTTGGGTTGGCAGGGTCCCTTTGACTTGTTCCACATGTAGTGACTACCATCCGAAGGGTTTAAGCAAAGTTGGTTCTTTCGTTAATTCATAGGTATATATAGGAATTAACGCGCAAGTTTCGGAGAAGAAAGGAAATTTTATTAGAACTCTTATGGAAATGGATTACAAAGGCTCTATAACCAGCCATTATACTAAAGGACGAAAAGAAATAATGCCGACTCGACTTTTCAAAGACAAAACGAAAGTAGAGAGGAGTGAACTAGCTTACTCCTTTAAAAAGAAAAGTACAACTAAGACAAAGCCTAGGAATGGTTGGGGTAACTATACTTATCGAGGAAACCGTCGTCAAAGAGGTTCTCATCAAGAATCCCGTTCTCATTGTCCAAAACTTAGTTGGCCTACTCAATCTGCCTACGACGATACGCGTTCCTTGCGTGATGTTCGCTTAGTTGGACTTCAACTTGGAACTGCTCGTCTTGTTCGGCCATTTGTTTGTTTAGCTAGCCTTTTTTACGCCTCTCCAAGAGGTCATAGTTCATGTAACGGGTTCGGCTTGGACGGATGCCTGCAAGGGGAGGAGCGTCCACGTTCTGGTAGGACCTTATTTCCTCCGACCACTCTCCCTTACGTTGTAGGAGATAGTCATAATTTGGCTAACGAACCCTCGTTGGGTTTGGATCATTGATTGGAGATGGCTTTCTTGTTTAAACATTTGCTTGGTTATGGGATGACTCACCTTGAGTCTAGTTAGCCCATCCACCCACTTGATAGGCCATTGGAGCTTGACTTGTGTTTTGGTGGTGTGCATGTGTCCCCATGGATGATATCCCCAGAATTCTTGCTCAATGATTTCCTGACTTGATTGGCCATGAAGTCAATTATTAACTCCCCCCTCGAGGTTCTCTTCTTCAAGGTTCTCTTCCTCGAGATTCACCTTGGGTGCATTTTCATGCACCTCCTCTTGTAGTGCTAGCTCGGGGTTTTCCTCGGGGTATCCATTTAGCAAAAACGACCATTGAGCGAAAGCCTCATCAAGCTCTTGAGCGGCCTTTTTGGCTTCGTCCCTGATTCGGGTTAAACTTCTTGTGAGTACCATTGTAATACCCGAGGTTTTATTTTAGTGAAGTTATAATCTTCGAGCATTATAGGGTGTACGTTTCTTTCCGAGTATTTAAGTTTTTGGGCCAATCTATCCTCTCTCTTTCACATCTTAAGTTGGGCCTAAAATTTAGATGGGCCGAAGCCCATCAATTGCCACCAAACTACCCTAATTTTTGGAGACAATTATTCATCGTCATCTTCCTCGTTCATTTTGTGCACCGCTCCACCAAACTATCTGGTTCTTCTCTTCCGCCTCACCTTTACGATCGCCTTCACATCTCTACTCCTCTCCCCCTCCACTTCTCGTTTCGATTTCGCCTTTGTTTAAGGGGGACCGCCGTCGTTGTTTTCGGATAACACCAATTGCTGCAAGAGCCGTCTCTTCCACCCGGTCACCGAGCGGTCGTGGCCTCTCTGGAAGTCAATCGCCTCACTAGACCTTCCGCGAGCCTCTAGCGTCGAGCCACTTCGACAACGACGCCTCTAGAAACCCTCCGCCTCTTCCAGCGCCGGGTTCAAACACTGTTGAACGCCTCACAGGAAAGCTTGGCGTGCGACTTCTCTGCTTCGACGACGCCAACGTGCACCGCTGTTGTTCTCCCAAGCTTATCGCCTCCCAACCAATGACAAGAAGAGAGGAAAGGTCGAGTGCGCTACTCCCGAATTCAAGCTCGCCGTTCACCGTCGCCGAGCACCGTCCACACCTTCGATCGAGAGGCTGATTTCGAACAAGACCCAGACCTACGCCCCGTTTAAAAGTTAGCCAAGGTGCAGGAGGTTGTGCTCTCGTTCCATTTCTTTTCCGTTCAAATAGATATATGTGTTGTTGTTGTTGAATAGTAGAAGGCTCGATCAATGTTGGTTCCATTAGGGTACTGTCATGGCAGCAAGTTTTAGGGTTGTACAGTTTTCGTTTTGAAAGGTTGATGCCTAGTTGAAAATTCTGATTAGTATTAGGCGTTTAAAGTAGAAAGAACAATTACACCGGTTGAATTGTTGTTGACTGACCAGGTTTTGTGGCTACTGATTTTGGTGTTGTGAGGTGGGCCGAATGATTGTAAATTGGATAATCAAATGCATGGTGAAACTATTGAATTGTTCATTTTGTTTTGGTTTTGAATCGATTGTTTTTCCATACGTGAAAAGCTAATGGAAGTGGCTATTAATATAATATTGTAATAGAGATTGTTTAAGTATTGGATTAGTAATGATATTATAATGAACTAGCTGTTGTTTTAATTGGATGTCTTGTCCTAGATTGGTAGGTTAAAATATTACTATATCGGTTAAGTAGATCCTTATTGTACAAACATTATTTATTTGAAGGGTGCTAGTAACTAGTATCCTAGGTTGGAATCGAATGGGAAACAAGGATGGTTTGGTTTGGATTTGGAAGGGATAAGCTAAAATCGACATACGTGAGTGAGGATCGCTTAGAAAGAACTCTTAGCTTTTGCGGCATTAAGTTTGTGTTTCTCTTCTCTTCGAATGTTATAGTTTTGTTATTGATTTGTTAGGATTCGATAACGTTCGTGTGTGACTTGTTCGAGCACTGGGTTGGTTTGGATTTAAATGTTTTCGTTATGCGTGCACTGGGTTCCACCGGTATGATCATGGAGCACGGGACAAGTTGGAGATGAAGTGGCCCCCGGTCATGGTCATGCGGCTGGAAGGAACCCCCTTCTAAAAATAAACTAAATTATTTTGACAAACGCTCTAGTAGGGGTTTAGCTGGGGAAAGAAGGGTGAACGGAGGAAATGGGCACATGTTTAGTTATGCGCCCTGACCGTGCGCCATAGATGAGAGGCCGGAGGGTGCCATATATTGAGGATGACGTTGGATTGCTATTGTATGTGATGAATTTTGTTTGAAATGTCTAAAATGCTTGAGTTATGACCTAAGAGAATGTAAGTTGTGGTTATGTGTGCTTTGGTAATACACTTCTACTTGTTGCTAATATCCTTATTGACATTACTTTGGATGATTTCACATTTGACTATATTGTTAAGCTACTATCATACTTCTATTGTGACTGTAATTGTGTGTGTACCTTTAAATATATGTATATATGCAAGTTTATTTTTCTAAAAATGTTTTGTTACATATTTGATTTGCTTGTTTGGCCTATACCGGGATCGTAGGCTAATGTGATCAACTTTTGGCGTTTTAGGTAAGGATTCTGGCTTGGGAAATGTGCCAAGAGATTGCATTCCGGATGGTGGAGCTCGGTCTTGACGTATCGTGTCTTAGAAGAACAACTTTAGTACTTTAGTCTTTTGGTTTTTCTTAGATTGTGAGTGATGCTTTGACAAAGAGTTCTTTTGGAGTATAGGTTGAGTGTTTGGCTTTTAGATTAGCTATGACGTCTTGTTGTTATGTCTTACAAATTATGACTTTTGCATGTACATGGTTTTATGACATGAATTTTGAAACTCTAAATTGGATGGTTTAGTTGAATTTACTCGCAGTGCTTTTGTTGCAAGGTCCCATACAGTCTATTGTTGTCAGTTTGTTCTAGTAGATCCATTGTGAGGCCTACAACCTTGTGACCCCTAGGTATTTGGCCGAAAGGGGTGTTACAACCATTTCTGTAGAGAAGAAGAAAGCGTTTATATAGAATATCCTTTGATTCTATGTGACGAAGATATTGGAAGGAAGTTTTTATTCTTGAGATTTACTTAATACTTGAACCCTTTTTGTTATTTAAGTTTTTAGAAGGAATTTCTTAAAAATAGAAGTTTGGTTTGCGGAATTAAGACTTAGATTTAAAAGTTTTCGAGTTTTTGAAAATTTACGATTTTGAAGGTTTTCGGTTTTGAAAACAAAACGTTCGGCTCTGATACCATAATTGTAACATCCCTATTTTGCAACGCTGGGTATTACCGCCAATGACCTCGGATTTTACCGTCCAAAGTCATCCAAGGCTTTACATAATCTAATTAAATGTAATTAAAGATGAAATTGACTAAACGTGGAATTTTATTCATTGATAAGAACTTTCGTTCATTACATTGAGAGTCCTTTTACAAATGATGTAGCAGCGCAAAATAAAGCCCACTTAAAAAGGGTTGAAAAGACGTATTTAAAAATACAAGTATGTTTCTTCAAGACAACTCATATGATGATGATTTGCTTGGTTAAAATAGAAGAGCTGGTGCACTATCTTCGGAATCTTCGCTCTTATGAAAATTTCTTCCTTCCACAACGTCGTCTTTCCTTGATCTTCTATCCTTGCATAACGCTTCTCGAACCTTCTAGACTTTGTCTTCATAGCTTCGGTGTGAACTTCCTAGAGTTTGGCATTTGTCGCGAAAAGCGAGAAATACCAAGCAAAAATGCGAAAAAGCGGAATTAGTCTAAGGAGACTAAGCAAGTGATAATGGAAATTCTCAGGGGTAATATGGTAATTTATAATATTCGAGAGATATTATCGGTATGTGTTTTTAGAGGTAGAACTTTATGTGGGGCTTATCGGGACGGAGAAGAGTGTATCTCGAGAGGAGATAACTCATTAATCGAAAGAAGAACTACGAGTGCACTTTCACTTACGTTAATGATTTTTAAAGGATGTAGGGGCATGCATGGGCCCGGTCCACTGACAGGAACAAAATTTCGGGCACTTAGCTAGGATGCACTCATCCCTCCGTTGAGCAGGTGCGGACATAGATCATGATCTTGAAAGTCGCAATTTAGGCATGGTGGCTATACGACTTAGTAGGTTATATAGAGGTGTCGTGTTAATCTCGCACCCCTCACTATTTCATCCAATCGATCTCTAAACAAGATCGAAAACAAACAAGGTCACAAACATGACTAGCGTAATAGTCCTAGCAAATAATAAATGGCGTAATAATGAAAATAATGGAGTCATTATTTCTAGCAAGCGATATTCTTAGATTCATTTATTATAAGCAAACAAGTTGTTCCCAACATCGAGGAATTTCACGGAATTAAATATCAAGACTACAAGGAGAAATTCCACTTGTCTTAGATTAGCGAGCGTTTAAGAATGAATGAACTGAATTTGATGCCTTAGTCGCAACGGATACTCGACCTAATGATACGATAGATACGAGAGAACTTTAATAAGAATTTTTTAATTCTTCTAAAGTTTTGAATATCTCTTATATCCTTTTATAAGAGAGCTAATACTAAATTACTATTATAATAATTTAGGTGGAGGTGATAAAATAATAATATTCCTTATTATTATTTCTTTGTTGTAATATTCCAAGTATTCTTTATAAAGATATTTATATTATATGTTGTATTATAAGTTATTTTGAAAGTCAAGACATACTCTTATTTATATTGTTAGAGTTTGGTTCAAATGAAACAAACTCTTATCCTGAAACGAATGCACTTTTCCTATTTCATACTGCACTTTTTCTAGTTCATAATGCACTTTTTCGGATTTGCACTTTTCATACTTTGTAATACACTTTTCATACTTTGTAATGCACTTTTCATACTTTTTGTAGTGCACTTTTTCATATTGCACTTTTCGTATTTCGCAATGCACTTTTGTATAAAAAGTGCACTACAAACTAGAAAAAACTGCATTCGTTTCACGTTTTAGGATAAGAGTTTGTTTCATTTGAACCAAACTCTCTCATTTATTACCAAGTTATAATCAATAGGTACTATTTTGTTCTCATACACTCCTAACTTTCTTTCTTGTTATTTTACGTACTTGCAATTTTGCAATCAAGAGGCATTTTGTTCAATGGAGGTATGTTGTTGCTTGTCATACTTTCAACTTGACCTCCTCATCTGTCAGGTTGCAGTCAAATTTTATAGTTCAAATCATGTGCACTAATGACACTATTGTTGATATTTATCTTACTAAATTTTTTTCCGGTTATTTACTTGAATACACACCCTATTCTAATTAATTAGGTTGCATTGATTTATTGTAATAGGATCTTAGGCAATGATTGTGGTTTGATTAGACCTAGTGATTACTATTCGCATCAACAAGTACTCGAAGCCCAAGTATGTGAGAGTGTATGCTACGTTTTGACTCTCAATTGCTAGGTGTCTTGCGCTTATGTTTAATATTATTAGTATAAGTGGGATAAGACAATCTCAAAAAAATACTTCTTTTTAAGCCAAGACATAATGCATGTCTTAGTTGTGAATCGTTTTCAGTTTTACATTATAGATTAATTTCCATATAAATTCCTATTCAAGTATTACTCCCATTCATGCTACATTTAGCAATCAGTTATACAGAAGACAAAAATTTATAAATACAACTTCACATATTAGAATGACACTAAATCTCCCTCTCTATTACTGAAATTCAAATCTAAAGCAAAATGGCCCAAATTTAAGCCCATGGCTTCAATGACCAGATTTTTGTGCTAGAAGGTGGGCAAAATTAAGCTAGGGTTTTAATCTATTTATCTCTTATAGACATTTAGCCGTAAATTTGGGTCTCTCTTACTCAGTTATGTAACATGTTTCTATCTGCCTTTTGGTTTATTCTCAAGCCATTGCATAATCTAGGTGTATGGTGTCTTTTTTATATTGCTGTTACACTGATATTGCACATGTATCAAATATGAAAATCTTGGGATTTTGTGTACATTAACAGCCTTGATTTAATGTTTTCATTTGTTGTTGACGCTTAATTTATTTCTGTGTATTTTTTTGGATGAATAGCTTAAAACCACCCATATAATTGGTGATATTTCACTTAACGTTCCCTATATTGTTAAATTATGAAAAACCACCCTTATTTGACCCTCTATTAGAAATGAACCACCGTTCCTCACTAGTCGTTCAACTCAGTTTGAATTTTAATGACATGACACTTGCTTTTAACTTGTTTTTTCGTTTGTTTTTTTAGCTTATGTGGACAAATTATTCAAGCCATGTCACTAGAGGATTTACCACATGCCTTTATTAAACCCTTTACTACTAATTAATCAAGCCAGGAGCCATCATCATCCACCACGTCTAGGGTTTCTACACTCTCAAATTGCAATCACTTTTGGCCTTCTTTTGTAACCAAATAAAGCTAACAACATACTTAATAGGTTCAAGATATGGCATTAAAAGTGTCAAACCATCATGAACACATAAGTTTAAAATATGACAAGAACATCTTACATGAAAGTATTTGCTTCCAAAAACCGATTGACAAACTTAAATCAATTTACTAATAGAAGCGGTGTTGTTAGATGCATTATCAAATGAAATAGTGAAAACTCGATGAAGTAGTCTATACTCATCTAAAATAGTTCGTATAATATTACAAATATTTGAAGCGGTATGTGCCCCATCAAATACTCGAAAAGCCAAAATTCGTTTTTGCATGTCAAAATGATCATCAATATAATGACATGTAATACCCATGTATGAATGAGATTGATTGTTATCACTGTAATATCCAATAAATTCTAAGTATAATAAAATGGGAATTTATACCAATAATTTTTTCCCCTCTAAAATAGAGAATTTAATAATCTTTATAATTTCATATTATATTATGAAAGGTTATAAAAGTTTACTACAATGACAATTAAGAAATTAAATTAACTAAATATATTTAGCAAGTTGGTATCTATTTCAATATTTTTTCTCTTAAAATGAGAGTTAATTATTTTTTATAATTTTCTTGATAAATTATAAAAATATTATAAAGGGTTATCAAAGTGACAAATAAAATTTCCAACAAATACAAATCATATGAATTTCGAATTTATAATTAATGTAATAATTACAAGGAGACAAAAATATGAAACAAGACAAATAAAAAGAGTCAAGAGCCGGGACTCGAACCCGAGACCTCTCGCACCTCTTCTATAAGAACTCACACTCCAATCCACCAGAACATAGTAACTTGACTACCAAATTTACAATTTTTTTCATTATAAACCCACTTTTTCTTCTTCTTCTTCTTCAAAGAGTCAAATTGTGGGATATGATTTGACGCTCTTCCAATGCATGTGAATTTGCCTCCCTCTCTTCTGAAGTTGCTTCAAAGACCATCTAAGACTTGCATCATCCATAGTCATCACTCAACTAACACAAACTCCTCCTATCTGCATCCACCTCCTTCTGTACAATTGGTTCATCCATGGAGCCTCAAATTTTGCCTATTTTAAGGCTGGATAACTCACTTCAATTTCACACAAGAAATTTCCTCTCCTCCTCCATCATAAATTTGTCCTAATTCAAGCCTAGAAATCCCAAATTATTTTTTCCAACAAATTTGTTTTTTTTAGAAAAATCCATAAAACCCATCTTTCTCCTCCCTTTGGCCGCCGAACCACCACCAACCACCGGGAGGACCGCCGCCACTGCGCGAGAGCCTCCACCGACCACTTGGAGCGTCGCCCTGCCCCGCTTGAAGTCCCCAGTCGTCCGTCGTCGTCCGTCCACTTCCCTTCTCTAGTGTTTCACGTGAAAGAAGAAGAAGGAGAAAGAAGAAGCAAGCTTGGGCCTTTGGTTGATTTTTGGGCTGAATTTTAATTAGGCCGATTTATCCTTTATGTACCCATCAGAAATTTTAAAAGGGAAAATAGAAAAGGAGGCCCAAAAATCCGCCTACCTAGAAATCCGTGCCCATTCTGCTCTCATTTTAGCTCAGAATAATTTTTCGACTCATATTTTAAGTTTCTATCTCTTTATAAAATAATTTTACATATATATAATATTGATTTAAATAAAATCAATAAATATTACAAATGGGTTTCTAAAATGGAAATTATGTGATTAAATTAATGTGCATGTCCATCTAAGAGATTCCTAGAATATTAATATTCATAGCAATGATACTTTAAGCATATTAGGTGGTGGATAATTTGAAAAGAATAATAACATTCATGTGGCTTTTATAAAAAGAAATAAATATGGCAAGACATAGAATCATTTCAAATAAATTATAAGATTAATATATGTGACTTATAAGCTTGAAAATTCTGATTTTTAAAAATATATTAACTTGGTTGTATTTTAATTATAATGAATTAAAGAAAATAGAACTAGATAAAGAGATTTATTAATTTAAGACTTTGTTAATAGAAAATACTAACATGTCTTTCAAAATCATATTATAAACTTAGAGTTTGGTTCAAATGAAACAAACTCTTATCCTAAAACGAACTCTTATCCTAAAACGAATGCACTTTTCATAGTTAGTAATGCACTTTTCATATAAAAGTGCATTGAAAAATATAAAAAGTGCATTACGGAAAAGTGCACTAAATTTTTTTGAAAAGTGCATTAAAAAGTAGGAAAAGTACAAATGCGAAAAAGTGCACTCCGAAGTAGAAAAAGTGCACTACTAACTACAAAAAGTGCATTCGTTTTAGGATAAGAGTTCGTTTTAGGATAAAAGTTTGTTTCATTTGAACCAAACTCATAAATGAGATAATGATAATATATCCTTATTAATTAGGAGGTACAAATATCAGAAGCAATAGAGATCTCAAGCTGCATTGTTTTATTTCTTAATGCTTTAGTGCTAGCAGATAGCTGATTTGCAAATTCCCATGCCTATACGTCAACAAAAAAAAAACTCACTTATAAGAATAGACAACACGTTCATAGAAGATAAAGAATAAGTCGGACAATTAGCTTATATAAGAGCAGTGGAAAGCAACTGAAACTTTAGTAAACACTACAATGTTGACTTAAATCATGGCTTCAACATTTGTGTATGCGACCTTTAGTAAAAAGCATTCTTCAATCTTGACTTCACAAACAACATATTTTCTTTTTCCTAAAATCCATTTTGGGAAAATCAATATATAGACAGCAGAGTCCAAGTATTTCTAATCAGAATTGTAAAATTATGAGCATGCCCTTTTTTGTAGTTGATATTCCTCCAGTTCTTGCTAGCTGGCCAATGACCCCATAGAGTAAGTACATTCATTAGTTCAATTGTAAAGCATTAGATTGTAGGCTTACCAAATGGAACTTATAATTTATTGGCCCTTATAATGCATAAAGTATGCTATATAATACATGTATATGCAATCAAACATGTAGTGATGAAATAATGGAAAATATAGATGATAGGTGGTTAAATGCAAGCACTCCGTTGATATTATTTTGGATTATTTTTAAACATTTACTCGTTGATTACAATTATCTCTTCTGCCTTAGAGCACTTTATTTTTTCTTTTTTATTTCCCACCTTCTCTTTCTGCTATTTCTTTCTACCTATTGCATCTCTCTTTCCTTCTTTTATAGAAACCCTGCAAACAAAGTCACAGAACAATGTGTTCTTATTTTCCTTCTTTCTCCTTGTCTCTTTCTTCTTCTCCATCATCGGTTGTTTTACCTCAATTCTTCGCCCGTTAGGTGTTCATTTGAGCTTCGTTCTTAGTTCTTCGCCTGCTGGTAAGATTAACTACCTCATGTTAATTGTTCGACTTATTCTTCATAACATTAGGGTTATGGCTCAACTAATTGCATACTCGTAGTTATATTTGCTGTTGTTGGGCGTTTTGTTGAGGTTAGGGTTTTGTTTCCGCATTTCATTTGTTGGCTCTACTTTGTTGATGTTAGTAGTGTAAATTAGGGGATTACAAATAGGGTGATACGACTTGAAGGCTTTCTACCTTTAAATTACATTATAAACAATTGATTAAAGTTTAAGTGGACAATCACTGTTCATGCGCTATGATGATTTTGGTCAGTCAATTGAGAATAAAATTTGGCATGGTTGAGAGATGTGCATCCGAAGTTTCAAAAAATCTCATTGTTATATGTCATTTGTTTGACCATTGTTGGATCGAAGGTTAATTAAAATGGTTATGGAAACTGTATCGGACAGTTCTCACACGAAGTGGAATAGACAAGTACACAGGTAAATAAAAACAGATTGAGACAGTTCCTTATAGAGGCCGAAACCCCACAACGACCAACTAATCGCGTGAGTAAACCTCTAACTCCTCTTGGAGGATTTTCGAATGAGTTCCCTTTTCTTTATTTCTTAGTTCCCTTCAGGTTACAAGGTCGAATACAAACTTCTCTATTCTTACAAGGACTCTCTCCCTAGGCAACACTAATGTATTCTCTCAACCCTAACACTAGTGAATGCTCACAATCAAAGCAAAAGAAAAACTCAAACCTTCCGACTTCTGTCTCTGCAACTGAGTTCCCCTAAACCTGGGAACTCCTTTCTTCTTTTACTGTCATCGAGATTAGCTCGTCGTTGGGGACTTTTCACCAAAGCGATGATCTTCATCGATATGCTTTTTAGCTCTCACTCTTTATGTTTGGTAATTTCAAGATTGTGAAAAGTATCGAGCAAGGTCATTGTTGAAGGGCTTAAATAGGCGTGATGAGCAACCGTTATCCATTTGAGGCTTTGTCCTAAATGCCCTTTTCGCCTTGCTCTCCAAGTCTGATCCTTAAGGTTGACATATGACTCTGATTTAAATTCGAACCTCGTCAACTCTTGGATCACATCGGACTGTTGGATGGTCGTCTTCAACCTGTTGCACAGTCTGAAGCCGCCTGAAGCTT
The DNA here is from genome assembly GCA_964016875.1 of Fallopia convolvulus. Classification (NCBI taxonomy): domain Eukaryota; kingdom Viridiplantae; phylum Streptophyta; class Magnoliopsida; order Caryophyllales; family Polygonaceae; genus Fallopia; species Fallopia convolvulus. Next base: position 31,630,991 of record OZ024719.1, read on the forward strand.
GAGAAGCTCTTTTGTCCGAAAGAGACAAGATCCCTAAATATGCGCTAATATGTCGCTTTCACGCATGCGCCAGTTCCCATCAAAAGGGAACTCTCGTCTTCTCGGTTTCCTTGTCTTGGGAACTCTCTTGAATTGAGGGAATCTTGTTCTTCTTATCTAGTTCCTTTCTCGTGGGAACTTTGGTTCACTGAGTTCCCTACTCCTTGTAAACTCTGGTTCACTTCTATGGTTGGTCGCATCTTTGATGGAGTTCACTTGCATTGGAACTTTCATTGCCTTAGTTCACATGCCTTGGGAACTTGTTTCTCCGTTTGTTTGCTTAGCGACGCGCAACTTGTACTACTAATAAATACTTGGCAATGGGCGTTAGTTCCTATAATCTTTGTCATTATCACTGAGGAAGTTGTTTTAGTGTTAATGAACATGAGTTCTTAACACTGACTCAACAACCGTGTTCTTTACTTATTGCTTCATACATCAGCGCACTTTCTCATATACCCATTTACCATTTTTTTGATAATGAGTTAATTCTTCCATAGCAAAATCTCTACTTAACAAATGAAAGGCAAACCTACAACTAAACTAAATCCTAAATTACGAACCTAGACCTATAGAACATAATAAAATCAAATTCAAATCTTAAATCCCTAAAACTTACCCCAAGCTAGATATGTGTTAATCATGTTCACCAAATTAAAAAGGATCCTACAACTTAAATTAATTGTGGAAGGTTCTTCGATTTCTCTTCTAAAGAGAATAAACACACAAAAAGTCAATAAAAAAAGAAAGGCGAAGAGTGATTCTTAATCAACAAACATAACTTAACTATTTCTCATTTTCCTAACCAACTTATTGGTTTACTGTCGACCACCATCATAGAAATGAGACACCACCAGTAGGCGACCAATTATTGAAAAATAAGTATGACCAACTCATCCCTCTTCTTGTATTGACCTTAATTGAATAACAAACAACATATAATAAATATCACAATATATATCTCAATTTTTAATCTCTAATCCTGGCCAAATTAAAGAGTGATACTTAATCAACACACATCACTTAACTATGGGGTTAAACAACAACTACTGGTTACTGTAACACCCCGTATTGACATCGGGGCATTACTTGGTAGTTTGACCCTAACGGGTCCTACCCGCTAGTCTGACAAGTAGAATACCTGGACCTTGCAACTCAAGCACAATAAGAAAACTAATTTAAAACATCCAACTATATTTTAATAAAACACATGTGCAACAATGTCATGCATGAGATTTCAAACATCTAGTCAAGTCACAACCAACACAATAAACCCGCTAAAATCAACACAAGAGTGAAATACCCAAAACAAGTAAACAAGTCTAAATAGAACAAACCCACTCCGGCACCTAATGACACGTGCGTGAACGATCCACTGCAGCATCTTGCCTAGGCTCCAACACGGGACCTATATGAATACCTAGAACTGAAAAATAAAAGTCCCCGAGGGGTGAGCTACTATCCTAGGCAAGCTAGATAACAAACGACAATAGTAAGACGTTTGAAAACCCTAAATAACCAACAACTTAACCTTTAACAAGTTAATAGAAGAAAACATAATAGGTCAACACACATCTCAACAATCTAGATAACGGGTGAAAGGAAAGGCAATGAAACATCCCAATAATCTAAATAACAAGCACAAAAGTAAAGCGTTTGAAATAATAGCCAACACTTTGACATTCAATAAATAAAGGGAAAGACAACGAAACAAGCAATTCATCAAACACAACAAAAACTCACAAGGTCGGAAGCCAACTAAGTAATCACACACAAACACACAACAAAACCATTCACAGTCCTATTGGGAAATACAATTCTCCCTTCCTCCACAACATTCCCATATACGGCACTAACTCCCTGCGCCCGAGTGCAGGGGTAGGCCCTCTCACTTTTCATATACGTCATCCTTCCAACCCCTGGTCAAGCCTCCACCAGAGCACTTGCCAAAAACAAGCAATTAATTTTATTTTTGAAGGGGCCAGGCCGATACACGACCATGGCTAGACGCCTCTTCGCCACCGACAATCATCGCACATGATCGTGCCGGTTACACTGCCAGCACAGAGAAAATGATAACATTTCTTTTACAAGAAAATGTTGGAAATGGAAGGCGCATCACATCATGCAAGAAAACATTTCACAAGGAAAAATATGCATTCGGGACTAATTCCTAAAACCAATCTCACAATCACGACATGAAATCTAACAAGACTAGAATAGAGCCAAGCAAGTCGAGAACGACTTACCTCAAGAGACGAACACAATTACGTAGCGAAGGAATTTAAGCTTGAACAAGTTACACGTAAACGTTACCGATTCCTAACAAATCAATAACCGATACTATAACATTCGAAGAGAAACGAAACACAAACTTAATGCCCCGAAAGCTAAAAGCTCTTTCTAAGCGGTGATTATTTAACATTATCAACATAGGTAAGCACTTACAATTTTCCAAACCAACCCATCGAAAGTCACTCGTTCGATTCCAACCTAGGTTACTGTTTTGGGCAGGATAATCACACTAATGCGTTACTTGCTGAAATGCGGGAATCCTAACCAAAGAGAGTTCACAACACGTTATAAACTACAAGTAAGTTGTAAAGCAAAGTGAAATTCAAAAGAATAGGAGCAAAGAAATAGAAAGATTTGTATTATGATTGAGATTGCGAATGAATCTTCTGTTAGCACAAGCAAGCACTTGAACAAAATGAAATGGCTGGGTAAGAACAAATTGAGTTTTTGCAAATGAGATCGAGTATTAGTGTCGATGATCCCCCATCTTGGCCTTGTCCTCATCTTATATCTTTCTCCACAAATTATGTCGTTGATGTAACTCCAAATGCATCCTTAAGATATAGCTATTAGCATGAATGTGCTAGTCGTTGAGGTGGTTGATTGCCAATCCCAAAATTCTCGCCATGCTTTGACTACCTCATCGGCTTCCCCTTCTAACAAACTACTTTGGCCGATTGTTTTGGGCGTACAACGTCTCTTTGGGCTAGATTTTGGAGAGGCCTAACAATACCCCCTCAAAAACCCGGGAAAATTCCCTCTACCGCTTTTCTAGGGTTTTTGATTTTGCACTTTAGAAGTTGTAGCGAGTAAAGACACGTCCCATCAATCCCTATTTATAGCGGTCATGATGATCTCTCGAGGCTTCAACTGCGCTTACTGGTGTCCAGGTACGTCTCCCTCCTCTTCATCATTGTTTTTCTCCCTTTTCTTAGTTATGGGGACTTCTAGCTCTTCCCCAAAACCTTCTCTTTACTATCTTGAAACCGCCATTCCACCTTCTCTATCCTCTTCTAGAATTCTCACCCCATACCATTAGAGGGATAGCACCTTGGAAGATCCCCACATCTTCGCTTTCTCTGCTAGCTTTCCTTCACATGCGGAGATATTCTCTCCTCCTCCCGGTATCTGTGCCGATTTTTATGCCGACGACTGGGTATGCTTGTACGAGTACCCTTTTCGTATCGTCCATCGTTTCCCTTTTTCCCCACTACTTATCGATTTTTTGACCACTTTCAATGTGTCCCCTGGGCAACTACTTCCTCAAGTTTGGAGGCTCCTGTTGTCCGTTGACCTCCTATGTTCCTCTCATGGCCTTCCCTTCAAAGCTGCTGACTTTTTCCTCAACTATCGCCTTTCCAAAGGTGGTCCTGGTCGTTTGACCTTGAAAACCTTTACAAACAAGGCTGACCTGATTTTTAACATACAAAGTCCGACCGGGGTTGGGCTGATAAATTCTTCTTCGAAAAGTTGTGTTCTTTGGGAGTTGAAACGGCTTTTCTGAAAACTCGATGGCGACCAACAGGTAGTGTTTCTCTTTTTACTCGTTACACCTTACTCAAATTTAACCACTGGTTGTCTTTTGTGCAGAGAGTCTCGCAACCCCTCAACCTCGCAAGGTGTCATCCCAAGTTATTTCCCATATAGAGGCCCTTTCGCTGGAAGATAGATCCTACTCCAAACTGGTAATAGCGTGCTTCACAGACCTTGAGGATACTAAGATGTCGAGTAAGTTTTCTTTTCTTTTTTACTTTACTCCTTACTTCGACGCCTTTGTTATCTATTAACCCCGTTACTTGCATTTTGCCAGGTTCGAGAACTACCAGATCCACTGTTGTGTTATGTACCTTGGAAAGAGTTGAGGCCAGGAAGAAAAGGAAAGCGGAGACAACTTCTACCGCAGATACCTCTTTGGTGGTGGGCCTTCCTCTAAAAACTGCAGGCGATGCTCCCAAGGTTTCTTCGTCAAAGAAAAGTGCATCCTCTCGCATGATCGATCTTCCTAGCACCATGATGTCTTTGGACATGGATGCAGAGAAGTGCATGAAGTCTCTGATGACTCTTCAAGTGGATTGTCTCCATGATTCAGGACACCGGTCTACTTTGCCTGAATTCTTTGGCGAGATACTAGCGGCTCAGTGGCAGGTATCTTGTTAACAACTTTTCAAATCTCTATTACTTCAAGGCATCTTGGTTCTTGACAGTTTACCACTTGTTTTTTAGGGTCTTCAACTTGCTCTGTCGACTTTTGAATCCTTCAAGGATTACCCCGATCAACTGGCCCAAAGCAAGATCAGTACGCAGCTCGAGAAGGACAAAGCGGTTATCCTGGGGCAGAAGAAGAAGATCCTGGAGAAAAAGGTTGTTGATCTGCAAGGTGCTCTTGAGAAAGTTGTTGGAGAGTCCAAAGAGTGGGAAGACAAGTTCAACGCGGTGTCAAAGAAAAGCGCCGCTCTTGCTCAAGAGATCGAGGACACGGCTGATTACTAGTCGCTTGAGCTTGCGTCGAGACAATAGAGGAATTTGCCGCAAGAAGCACTCTTCCTGGGACGCCACGAAGGAAAGGGAGCAGTACGAGAACCTGTTCCCTGATGAAGTTAACGCATCCAAGAAGTCTTTCCTTGTCGATGAGATTTCTCAAGTTGCCAAAGAAATGGCTCAAGTGGAGATGGAGAACCAGAAGTCTGCCGAAGGAGTTTCTAAAGAATGATTTTCCCTTGCTCTTTTTTACTCTCTAAACTCTAAACATTTCTCTACCCCCAGTGTGTTGGGGTTTCAAACACTTTATTTTGTAGGGCCGCTTGTTTTAGGGCCTTAGTGTGGACAGTTTCTACCCCTTGCTGGTTTTTTTAGGGGTTTATGTTATGAATGATGCCTTAGTACTTGTATGGTTTTCGATCTGTTTTTTGTCTTTTTTGCAGGTGATATAGGTTTGCTACTGCGGAATGAAGATCAATGCATTGCGAGAAGATTATTTGTAGTTTATTGATAGATTCTTGTTGTAATAGCACTTTTGTGTAAGATGCTGAAAGAGAGAGAATGATGTATTTAACAGAATGTAAATACTCGTGTTTTATAAAGTTGTGAATTGAGCTACAAGCATTTTCTGAAACTCTTCTTGTTCTAGAGTTTGTGTTACGCGTTCTCATCTCTTGCATCTCTTGACTAGTCGTTGTGTACATAGCGTTGCCTGATCGTAAGGCGAGGGCCTATGTTTTGCCATGTAATGTCACAAGGCGTCCCTTGTTAGTTTTTATAGGACCGTTGTTGTTTCATGCGTGTAAAAAGATGTAATAATATAATATGAAAAGAATGAAGTATGTGATTTATACCTTATTGAGACTTGCATGTTCTAAAAGTGATACAACTTCAAATCCATCACGTTCCAGCTTTTGGGAACCGTCTTCCCATCATGTGATATCAACTCATAGGCTCCTTGTCCTACAATCTTCGTGATCTGATAAGGTCCTTCCCAATTGGATCCTAACTTGCCAACATTCAATTCTTGCGTGTTTTGAAAGACTTTTCTCAATACACAATCTCCCACTTGGAACGCCTTTGCATTAACACGTTTGTTGTAACTCCGAGCTACACTCTTTCTATATGCCCCCATTCGAATTGATGCTTCATCTCGTAACTCGTCAACCGTGTCTAGATGATGTAACAAGTTAGGTAGATTTGACTCCTCAGTAGTAAGTCCATATCGAACTGTAGGCAAAGTTACTTCTACCGGTAACACGGCTTCGCATCCATAGACTAAGGAGAAAGGCGTATGACCTGTGGTAGTCTTGGGAGTTGTTCGATCTGACCATATAATAAGGGAAACTCGTCTGCCCATCTTCCCTCAGCCTCCTTGAGTCGCTTCTTCAAGTTGTTGATAATTACCTTGTTGCTTGCTTCTGTCTGACCATTGGCTTGAGGATAACGTGGTGTTGACATCACCAACTGAATGTTGGGTTGGCAAAAGGATCTCGTTTTGTCACCGATGAATTGAGATCCGTTGTCGCACACGATGGTGGATGGTATTCCAAATCTACTCAGGATATTTCTCTTTATAAAAGAGATGACTTGTGTGTCTTTGACTTCTTTGAAGGCTTCGGCTTCAATCCATTTAGAAAAATAGTCGGTCATTGCTAAGATGTAGACGCGTTGTCCTGAAGTTGGAGGGAGCTTTCCGATGATATCCATTCCCCATTTCATGAATGGCCAAGGGGAAGTTATGGGATGTAACAACTCCGAGGGCTGATGTGGTATAGGTCCATGATGCTGGCACGCGTCACACTTGCGCGCAAACTCCACTGCGTCTTTGTTCATGGTGGGCTAGTAATAACTCATCCTGCTCGCCTTCCTCACCAAGTTGCGAGCCCCTGTGTGATTTCTACATTCTCTGTCGTGTATGTCTTGTAATACCTTTTGTACTTCTTCCTCCTTTGCGCATCGGGCGTATATTCCTGATGACATCCACTTAGACAGAATGTTATTCTTGACAATGAAAGTGGATGCTTTTACCTTAAGTCAACGGGCTTCTTCTTTGTCATCCGGTAGGACTCCATCTCGTAACCATCTTAAGTAAGGAGTTACCCACGAAGCATCTTCATTAGGATCTCGAATCTCGAACATATCTGCTTCTTTGATTATGGATGGTGCATCGAGGTACACAAAAGGTATCTTGTCGTACTCGCTTAGGTCGATTGCGGATCCGAGGCTGGCTAAGGCGTCTTCTTGCGTGTTAGCATCCCGAGGAACTTGCTTTATCTCAAAGTGCTTGAAGTGTCTAATGATTTCTTGGACTTTTTCTAAGTATGCCTTCATCTTTGAATCCCTAGCAACATATGAGTTCGTAACTTGATTCACAATATGTAATGAATACAAATTACCTCAATTTCTTGCACGTTCAAGTCTTTATCAATGAGTAATCTTGCTATAAGAGCCTCATATTCTGCTTCGTTGATGGTGGCTTTGAACGTACATCAAACAACATGGGCTATCCTATCCCCATGTGGTGACTTCACGACTACCCCCAGTCCGACGCCTTCCTGATTTGATGCTCCATCGGTATGCAGTAACCATTTTCCGCTACCTGTTACATGTAACACATCTTGATCCTCTTGTTCCAAAATGGTAGGAATGAATTCGACCACAAAATCCGCCAAGAATTGAGATATCATCGTTGTTCGTGGCTCGTAACTGATGTCGTAACCATTAAGGTGGATCAACCATCTTGTTAACCGACCTGACAATTCTGGCTTTGACATGATACTCTTCATTGGATAGTTAGTCCTCACGATGATAGAATGACTTTCAAAATAAGGACGTAATTTTATTGAAGCCATTACCAAAGATAATACAAGTTTCTCCATGGGTGAATACCTGGTTTCCGCATCAAGCAAGGTTTTACTTATGTAGTAAATGGGCAACATGGTCTCCATTCTCCTCTCAGATCAAGACGACACTTACAACAACTTCGGTTACGGCCAAGTATATATACAACTTCTCATCTGGCTTGGGTTTAGCAAGCACCTGCGGGTTAGATAAATAATTTTTTAATTTTGTGAAAGCTTCTTCATGTGCTTCCGTCCATTCAAACGACTTGTTCTTCTTCAAGATATCATAGAACAACTTGTTTCTGTCCAAGGATCGAGATATGAATCGGTTCAAAGCTGCTACTCGTCCCGTCAACTTTTGGACGTCTTTGACGCACTTTGGTGATTATAATTCCATTATTGCCTTGATCTGGTCCGGACTCGCCTCGATTCCTCTTTGCGTTACTATGTATCCGAGGAACTTCCCTGATGTAACTTCAAAAGAGCATTTGGTCGGATTTAGTTTCATTTTGTAGCTTCGTAGGATCTGGAACGCGTCCCTCAAGTGGGCAATGTGGTCCTCAGCCTTCAATGACTTGACAAGCATGTCGTCAATATACACCTCCATCGTATCCCCCAGTTTTTCCTGAAACATCTTATTAACCAATCTTTGATAGGTAGCACCTACGTTCTTTAACCCAAAAGGCATAACTTTGTAACAATAAGTTCCCTGATTGGTTACGAATGCAGTTTTTTCTTGATCGTCGGGATGCATCATTATCTGATGATATCCACTAAACGCATCCATGAAAGTTAAAAGCTCATGCCCAGCCGTTGCATCCGCCATTGCATCGATATGAGGCAATGGGAATGAATCTTTAGGGCAGGCTTTATTTAAATCGGTAAAGTCCACGCAAACGCTCCACTTTCCGTTTTTCTTTTTTACAACAACCACGTTTGTAAGCCAATAAGGATACTTTACCTTTCTAATATTTCCAGACTCAAGCAAAGATTTTACCTCGTCGTTGATTACCTGATTTCGTTCGGGTGCGAATTTATGCCTTTTTTGCTTTACTGGTGGCATCTTCTTATTGACGTTGAGGGCATGTGTGATCACATTAGGATCGATACCCACCATATCCTCGTTTGACCATGCAAAGCAATCACTGTATGACCGTAGGAACTCCACCAATTGTTAACGTAAAGTTGGCTCCAGGTCTGCTCCTATTTGAATTTTTCTCGATGGATCAAGTGGATCAAGACCGACTTCTTCGAGTTTGGGCGTTTTTGGCTTTACGTAGTAAGTGATTGTTCTACAGTCCTTTAATTGCTAATCTGACGACTTCTTCCTCGTTTCGAGTTGTAGGTTTTTCGAAGTCGTTGCTTTCATTGTCATAGAGTAGCATTCTCATGCTAATTTTTGTTCCCCCTTGATTTCTTGAACTCCCCATGGCGTCAGGAACTTCACACATTGATGGTAAGTGGAGGGGATAACTCTCATCTCGTGGATCCATGGCCTGCCTAAAATGACATTAAAAGGTGATGGGCAATCAAGTACTTGAAATATTACTTGGTAGTTTATTCCTCCTACGACGATCGGTAAGGATATATCTCCCAACGTGTTGCGCGATTCGCCACTGAAACCTACTAAAGTCGTAGATTTTTTGACAATGTCATCCATCCCAAGACCTAAGTTGTACAAAGCATCCAACATGAGCAAGTTAGTGGAGATTCCGTTATCAACTAATATTCTCTTAACAAGGAAGTTAGCTATTGTTAACGAAATTATTAGACAATCATGGTGAACTTCCTCTTCTTCGATGTCATCGAAGGTAATTGGCATCACGTCGTGACCCGTTCGTGGAGGAGCTCTAGGACACTCTCTCCTAGTATCCCTTGCGATTCTCTTGCTGTGGAGTACGTTATACCACAAATTTCTGATCCCCCAGTGATGATGTTAACTACTCCAGTATGCTTCGGAGGTGGAGGAGGGCTATCTTTCCCATTGTTGCGTTATAACTGCTCATTTGCTTTCTCTGATATTAAATCTTGAGGTATCCCCTGCGTAATAGTTCGCTTACCTCCTTCCCCAACGCGATACACTCATCTGTTCGATGACCATGATCAAAGTGGAAATAACACCATCTGGACTTGTCTTTTTGATGCGAAGGTACATTACACTTTCGGAGCCATTTGATAGTATCCCCCCTGCTGTTTAGAGTTCGAACTACCTCCGTCGCATCTACACAGAAGTTGTAATGGGAAAGTCTGGGAGGCAGCCTCGGATTTTCATATCTTTCACCCTGTCTAGCAAATGTCGTATTGACAGTTGTTTTGGTGGGGGATGAAGTGGAATATGGAGCGTATTTGGGTTCTCTCCTTCCTTGCCTTCGCTTTGGCCGGTGAGGGCTAATAGCTTTGTCAGTGAAGAGGTCATCCTCCTCCAATCGCACATGTGCTAATGCCTTCACCTGCACTTCATCGAAATTTGAACAAGGATACTTAGTTAATTCGCGTTATAACTCAGGATTGCAAACCGAGATGCCCCTTTGGAATGCTTCCACGGCTGTGGCGGCATCGCATCCTTCTATAGTCACTAGCTCCTCATTTTAGCGGTTAAGGAAGGTCTTCAAGGATTCTCCGGGTTTCTGAACCATGCGATATAGATCGCTTGATCGTTTTTTAGCATGGCAACTACTTGCAAACCTTACCCTGAACTTGTCAATTAACTCAACAAAAGATGAAATACTTCCAAGAGGTACGTGTGAGTGCCAATTAAATGCGGGTCCGGATAATGTGTTCCTGAACCAACGACACATAACAATCTCCTTCATGTCAAAAGGGATTGTGCTTATATTCATAGTCTGCTTGAACGCAGCTATGTGTTGATCAGGATCTGTTACCCCCTCGTACTTAGGTACATCGAGGACGTGATATTTTCGGGAGATGTCGACTCTTGCGATAGAAGGTATGAAGGGGGAATCCGTGTAGCCATCCCTTCTTTCCATTGCTATCGGTTGAGGTGCTCTTGGCACCTGAGTGCTTCGGTCCTCTAGAGCTTTGAGGCGTTCCCGTAATTGGGAAACCTCAGCATCTTTTCGTACGGCCCTTAGTGAATTAGCATTTACCTGATACCCAGTTTTCGGCCTGATGACATCGGGCGTTACAAGACTTGGATCGTCCATGTCTAATCGTCTAGCGACTCCTTCTACCGCGCTCGTTCTGCGCGGTCGGGTGGGAGCTGATTGTACTTGAGATCGAAGCAAATTACGTTCATTAGTCAAAGTTTCGATTTGCTTTTCATATACCTCGGTAAATCTAGCGTGAACCTCCTTTTGATTTTCCAAGTCTTTTTGGAGGGCGATCATCATCGTGCGGAGTCCCATAATGACGTCAGAATCACCACCCCCTACTCCTCGTTCTGCTGAAGTAGCAGGGTTGCCATTTGCATTCCCGGAATCTTGATCGACCCCTTCTGCATTCCCGACTCCATCAACATTCCCAGTTCGTTGGTTGTCACCTTCCTGATTGATCTCATTGTTTTCGAGATCTCCTACGTGATTGTAAGTAGTCTGAATCTAAATTCCATCCATCTTGTTGATGGAACCTGTAGCTCCTTTTAGCATGACTTCTTTTTTGCTAGGGCCCCACGGTGGGCGCCAATTGTTTTTGGCAGAATAATCACACTAACTCATTACCTACTGAAATGCGGGAATCCTACCCAAAGAGAGTTCACAACACGTTATAAACTACAAGTAAGTTGTAAAGCAAACTGAAAGACAAAAGAATAGGAGCACAGAAATAGAAAGATTTGTATTATGATCGAGATTGCGAATGAATCTTCTGTTAGCACAAGCAAGCACTTGAACGAAACGAAATGATTGGATAAGAAGAAATTGAGTTTTTGCAAATGAGTTCGAGTATTAGTGTCGATGATCCCCCACTCGGCCTTGTCCTCGTCTTATATCTTTATCCACAAATTATGTCGTTGAAGTAACGCCTCATGCATCCCGAAGATCTCGCTATTAGCATGAATGTGCTAGCCGTTGAGGTGGTTGATTGCCAATCCCGAAATTCTCACCATGCTTTGACTACCTCATCGGCTTCCCCTTCTAACAAACTACTTGGGCCGATCATTTTGGGCTTACAACGTCTCTTTAGGCTGGATTTTGGAGAGGCCCAACAGTTACTATACTAGCACGCTTCTATTACGACATTTTTATTTTACAAGAAGAATATACTTAATCAATATGGTAGTATTTTAACCTACTAATCTAGATCAAGACATTTAATTAAACAACTACAAATTCTATAACCATTTCTAAATTAATGAATAACTATTTCAATGACAACAACACATATATAACAATTAAACAAACTCTAAACTATTACAATTAATAACCCATAATCAGCTAACAACAATCAATTCAGTACCATCAACAATTCGCAATTGCACTCTCCCTCTCTCCACTGTAAATGCCATTAACTAGCCAAGCTTAAACAATTCAGTTGATTCCTTGACCACAACTACAAATATACCAAACTTGACCAAGCTTTTGCACTAAAACCAAAATTGATCAAATACTTTTATAAATAGAGACAAATACATGTTATTCGATCTGAACGAAAAAGAAATTAGACAACAACACAACCTCCTGCACCTAGCAAGTAATTAATTACATCCAAACCCATGCACAAACATCAACTAATCATTAAGTGCACGAACAAGAAAGGGGCAAAAGCCTTTACCAAGGCACGAATCGGTTTAGATCTTAGTTGAACTTCGACAAGGCTCAATCGGAAGTCTTGAACAGGTCACACTCTCGGTAAGGGTCGACCCGACGACGATCAACAACCGGATTTCCTTTTACACGCTCGATGCTTTAGTGTACTGGCCCAGATCGGTCTTGTTCAACAAGGACGAGCTCGACGGAAGGATCGGCGGGGCAAAAACAGTCCAGTGAAGAAAGGACGAATCGAAAGACTTGCGGTGCGATTTGAGCAATGATCACTACGACCGGCGACGTCTACGAATCGCGAGGCAGAGACGAGGCGTCCGACGGTTTCATGGCTTGATCGTCGGCGGCAACGATCGTGAAGGAACAAGAGCGAGAGAAAACGGTGTCTTGGTGAGGACAACTCGAAAAATAGCTGAGTAAGGACGCCGTCGTAGGAGATCCTCGTTCTGCTGAAGTAGCAGGGTTGCCATTTGCATTCCAAAAATGTTGATCGACCCCTTCTGCATTCCCGGCTCCATCAGCATTCCCAGTTCGTTTGTTGTCACCTTCCTGATTGATCTCATGGTTTTCGAGATCTCCTACGTGACTATAAGTAGTCTGAATCTGAATTCCATCCATCTTGTTTATGGAACCTATAGCTCCTTTTAGCATGACTTCTTTCTGGCTAGGGCCCCACGGTGGGCGTCAATTGTTTTTGGCAGGATAATCACACTAACGCGTTACTTGCTGAAATGCAGGAATCCTAACCAAAGAGAGTTCACAACACGTTATAAACTAAAAGTAAGTTGTAAAGCAAAGTGAAAGACAAAAGAATAGGAGCAAAGAAATAGAAAGATTTGTATTATGATCGAGATTGCGAATGAATCATCTGTTAGCACAAGCAAGCACTTGAACGAAACGAAATGATTGGATAAGAAGAAATTGAGTTTTTGCAAATGAGTTCGAGTATTAGTGTCGATGATCCCCCACTCGGCCTTGTCCTCGTCTTATATCTTTATCCACAAATTATGTCGTTGAAGTAACGCCTCATGCATCCCGAAGATCTCGCTATTAGCATGAATGTGCTAGCCGTTGAGGTGGTTGATTGCCAATCCCGAAATTCTCGCCATGCTTTGACTACCTCATCGGCTTCCCCTTCTAACAAACTACTTGGGCCGATCATTTTGGGCTTACAACGTCTCTTTAGGCTGGATTTTGGAGAGGCCCAACAGTTACTATACTAGCACGCTTCTATTACGACATTTTTATTTTACAAGAAGAATATACTTAATCAATATGGTAGTATTTTAACCTACTAATCTAGATCAAGACATTTAATTAAACCACTACAAATTCTATAACCATTTCTAAATTAATGAATTAACTATTTCAATGACAACAATACATATATAACAATTAAACAAACTCCAAAACACTATTACAATTAATAACCCATAATCAGCCAACAACAATCAATTCAGTACCATCAACAATTCGCAATTGCACTCTCCCTCTCTCCACTGTAAACACCATTAACTAGCCAAGCTTAAACAATTCAGTTGATTCCTTGACCACAACCACAAATATACCAAACTTGACCAAGCTTTTGCACTAAAACCAAAATTGATCAAATACTTTTATAAATAGAGACAAATACATGTTATTCGATCTGAACGAAAAAGAAATTGGACAAGAACACAACCTCCTGCACCTAGCAAGTAATTAAATACATCCAAACCCATGCACAAACATCAACTAATCATTAAGTGCACGAACAAGAAAGGGGCAAAAGCCTTTACCGAGCACGAATCGGTTTAGATCTTAGTTGAACTTCGACAAGGCTCAATCGGAAGTCTTGAACAGGTCACACTCTCGGTAAGGGTCGACCCGACGACGATCAACAACCTGATTTCCTTTTACACGCTCGGTGCTTCAGTGTACTGGCCCAGATCGGTCTTGTTCAACAAGGACGAGCTCGATGGAAGGATCGACGGGGCAAAAACAGTCCGGTGAAGAAAGGACGGATCGAAAGACTTGCGGTGCGATTTGAGCAATGACCACTGCGATCGGCGACGTCTACGGATCGCGAGGCAGAGACTAGGCGTCCGACGGTTTCGTGGCTTGATCGTCGGCGGCAACGATCATGAAGGAACAAGAGCGAGAGAAAACGATGTCGTGGTGAGGACAAGTCGAAAAATAGTGGAGTAAGGACTCCGCACCCATGAGGTTGAGATAGAATGATGGACTCCGACGAACGATAACGAAGGTAACGATGAGTTCGAGATCTTGGGGCGCTCTTCCTCTTCTTCTCTGATGTACGAGCGGCGCAAGAGTTAATAGGTTAGTGATAAATGGAATTGAAGGGGAGAGAGGAGGGTGGGAGAGTGAGTCAGAGAGGGTGATAGTTGGGAAAAACTTCACTGGCGGCGTTCTTCCATTGTAGGGAAATGACGCTCAAAGAAAAGTAGGGTATTAGAAAGTGATAGGGAAAAGGGTTAAGAGGCAACAAATGGATCGGGCTTGTAGCCTTCTCCAAAACAAATGGGCTTTCAGCCCAAAAAAAATAAGAATAAGAAAAGTTGATTGGGGAGAAGGCGGAATTTTACACAAGGCTAAGCCATCGGGTTTGCGAACCGAAACTCGGATCTTACAGTTACTATATTTGAGGGCCCAACGACCATCATATGGGGAGAGAATAGAGCTAGCTAAAACTATGATAGTGATAAGCTTAATTCCACATAAATGTAAGTCAAACTCAGATTTAAATGTTGAGACAATCAAACTGAAAGTATTTGAGAAGAACCAAGATCATAAAATCCAGAAGCAATATCGATATTGTCTCAAAATCAAAGCAGCAGATTAATGGGGTTCATTATAGATTTATAATCTTAAAAAAATCAACAAAGATTATATTGGCTTCAACTAACTTTTTCAATACAAATTTAGGTAAAAATAGACACAAAGTTCACATTTATTCATATAACACACAAACCCGTTTCCTAGTGATGTTACCTTACATTTTTTAGTTTCAAACAACAACATGGAGCCTATAGAGTATACCTAAAAATATGTTCTACATCATCAAGCAACTCACAAGTCTTATGCACTAAAGAATTAAAAAAAAAAATATTTCCAGCGCTGCAAATGAGAACAAAAATGCCGTACCTAAGCAAGGAAATGTTTAGGCCTTGCTACACTTCTTATTTTTAAGTACTTTCTAGCAATAAGCATACTTTTTTTGTCTTGAGATTTGTGAAAATCAATTACATTTTACAAATTCCAAGATAATTAAGTATGCTTTCTTAAAAAAAGTACTTTTCAAAAATGAAGTGTAGCAAGGCCTTAATTTCATTTTAAACCAGTCTTTTAACTAAATTTAAAAGGAATAACATACATTCTTAGTAAGGATAACCAGTAACTTAAAAGACAATTGTGTGCATATTACTTGTTATGACCAAGTACATTTCTTAGCATTTTGTAGCAAGGTGACCTAGGAGTTGAACATGCTCAGGTAAAAAACAAAATCAAATCCAAGAAAGAAAGAAGAATGAACCAAATATTAAATCAGAACCCTCTCAAACACCTTATATCCATCTCTCACATTTAATATCATAAATCCTCCAACTTGAAATTTGGAAATCATAATAGAGATATAGATAGCCATGACTCTTGCATACATATCAGTGAGCAACTTACCGCAACATAAATTAACTTTTAGTCCAAATGACCTACAAATAACATGACAGCTAAGTTGGCAACGATCTTAGTGATTAAAAAATACTATAAGTTGCAAGTCCAGCAAGCTTCTCGTTAAGAGAAGTTTTCAGCTTTAGTTGGATTAATTTTATTCCAAAGTTCACCCTGGCCTCGAGAGTTATATTTGTATTAATTTTCTATCCATATCATTGCATGATCTCATTTGCACTTTTGTAAAGAGCATTGTTTTATTATAAATATGGTAAAGTAGAAGTTTATCCCTACTGTGAAAGAAAATACAAACCTAAACTTGCCATCTTCTTCCTCTTTCTTTGAGTACTGTTGTTTGAACGGAGCATAATAATTCTATCATCTTCAAGATCAATTAATGATTACATCAGCAAATCAAGCACTTGGTCAACATGTCTCAAACGTTGATGATGGAGCAAAGTTGTATTCTGGCACACACATTGGCTCAAATAGAGAACAAAATAATAATCATTAAATTTTCAATTAGTAAGAGTATATATATTGTAAAAGTTGTAACAACAATGTTTTGAGGTTGGCTGTTCATGAAGTCATCTGATTGACTCAACGATCTAATTGTTCATCCTTGCTCACCACAAAACTTTGTATTTGTTATTTTAGGACCTCCATACAATGAATGAAAAAGATAATATGCAGACAACAAACTTTTCCCTCCAAAGCAATGCACAAGTATCAATATAATCAGGGCCTAACGCAATCATTGAGTAATGATCAACAATATATAAGGTGGTACAATAACATTATGTTTCCTTATAGTGGGGAGTATGCCTCATAATTATTGGGCTAGTATGGCCTTTGTTCCGGTCAAATATGAATTTCAAGATTAAAGGCGGTATTCAATACCAATGGTACGGTCAAATAAGCAAAGAGCGTATGAACAACACTTTAGTTTTCATCAAATTGGTGAATATAATACCCTCAGCATCTTACACAATAAGAGTAATTTGTTAGGTTGAAAAGGGTGGTTTACTAAGAAGTCGTGTGATTAAGGTGTGTTCTTTTTAAATTGCTGATTTGCAAGTCGGAAAAATATTTAATACCATTGCATAAAGAAAGTTGGAAATATGCTCTTACCTAGGGCTACTGGAAGTTGAGAATGAAACAAGTGGAGCTTGTAATGGCCCTTGCACTCAAAGACTAGGCTAGGATTAAAGTTGCAACGGAAGAACTTGTTCTCTGGCCGGTGATAAAGAGCAATTTTCTATGCCTTATTCAAAATATACATCTGAATTTGTTGAAAGACATTATTCTTCCAAATGCAAATCTAAAGCAACATGAGCTTAATGCAAATGATGGGACAAAGAGTTCTACATACATGTATAAAAAATGGTTCAATATATTTGGGTATCTTCTCATAAAACTTGATAGGTTAACATCTACATGAAGATCAAGCTGTCTATAATATCGATTAAGACAATAGATAGGAACATAATGAGGATGATAGGAATAGATCAAGGAAACAAGACTTGAAGTAGCCCTAAGATCTCTCTGAGTCTCCATAGCTTCATCCAAGATTTTATCTTTAACTCACTTCAGATTTACATTAACAAACCAAACCTGTGCAAGTAAATATATGTGTTTCTATCCCTGAGCCACTTGCAACTTCCTCTCCTACATGACTCTGATTCGATCAAAACATTTTAGAGCGATCGTAGAAGTTCTTACAATGAGGTAGAATTGGAGCTCTCAGATAAGATAACAAAAACAGATTTGAGCTTAAGTCATTAACAACAAACAACCATCAAATTTTGTTTTTCCTCTCCATGAAGAAAAAACAACAAATATGATGCTTCTGCTTATTATTTGATAAAAATAGAATAAAAGACACAATCATCTTTAGTGTAACACCTTGTCAGGCATATACCTAGGGTGCGACAAGGTTGTAGACCTCACAGTGGGTCTACCAAATCAAACTGACAACAATTCACTGTATTGGACCTTGCAACAAAGGTACGACGAGTATGTTCAAATAAACCATCAAATTTAGAAATTCAAAACAAATGCAATAAAATCAAATGCGCTTCAGAAACCAGAACTTTGTCAAACAAGACAGTAGGACGTTGTAGCTAGTCTAAACACCAACCGTCTCAACACACACTCCAAAAGGTTCACTGTCAAAGCAAAACATCTCAAATTCTAATAAAACCAAAAGACTAAAATACTAGAGTCACTCTCTTAGGACACGCCACTTCAAGACTAAGCTGCACCATCAGGAAGGCAATCTCCTAACACACTCCCCACGTCGGGATCCTTACCTAAAACGCCATAAGTTGATCACATTAGCCTATAATCCCGCTATGGACCAAATAAGTAATTCAAACATGTAGCACAAAAAACTTTTTACCAAAATAAACTTACATAAATATATATATATATATATATATATATATATATACATATTCTTAAAGGTATACAAAGCTATATCCACAATAGAATTACAATAGTAACCATCATGGTATAATTAATAATGATAACATTAATAATAATAACAAGAAGGATAATAGCAACAATTATAAGGATATTACCAAAAGCACACATAACCACAACATACATTCTATTAGGTCAACACCCAAGCATACTAGGCCATTCAAACAAAATCCATCAAATAACATAGCAATTAAACGACTTCCTCAAAGATATGGAACCTTCCGGCCTCTCTTCCATGGCGCACGATCAGCGCGCATAGCTATACACGTGTCCATTTCCCACATTCTCCCTTCTTTCCCCGACTAAACTTCTACTAGAGCGTTTGCCAAAATGATTTATTTTATTCTATTATTAGAAAGGGGTTCCTTCCAGCCACATGACCATGCCCGGGGGCCACTTCCTCTCCAACTTGCATGCACTCGTGATCATGCCGGTGGAGCACAATGCATGCACAATGAAAAAGTTTAAAAGCAATTTTTCATAATTTCAAACACATACTTGAGCATATAATATGGAATCACACTAAAATAAGGGTCACACATTCAATCCACTCATTCAACCCATGTCAGATGATGGAATGATCAAAAGGAACTAACCACCGATTGAGATGATTAATCAAATGAAGTTGTTAAGAGGAAGTAAAGGGGCCTTATATCAAAATAGCTCAGACCTATGTGATGGGCAAGAGAATCACTCACTTGTTTCCTTGTTGTGCAAAGGACCTTTATCTCTTCACCAATAAAATAACTTCTTCATCCATCCAAACTTCACTAGGACCACCAGGGAAAGCAAGAGAATCGACTACTATTTTAACTAATACAACATGCAAAAACAGTAACAATAAAAGAGTAAATAAATGAATCAACATCACAGTCAAACATCATGCCAGACCATGACAACTTGACAAGTCCATTGGAAAATAGAGTGTTGGTAGTTAATATAAATAAGTGTCTCAATACATGGAAGACATATCCTAATCACAAAAAGTATACAAATATCTATCTACAATCATCCTCTAAAAGTTAAAAAAAATCAAGGGAAATTCTGGTTGTTACCCTCGAGTTTTTGGCTTTTCCGAGTGGTGCCCTGAAAAAAAACTTATTCCGAGTGGTACCCTTGAACTTTTGCAAAAGTCCGGTTGGTGCCCTTACTTGTAAATTTTCTTTAGTTTATAACTAAATTAGTATGTTTTCTGATGGAAAAATATATTTTTGTATTTAATTAAATTAAAACTCAATTTTAATTTGATAAAAATGAAAATAAATCATATAAAATATTAAAATATTTTTTGTATTTTATATATATATATATGTCAAGTAGATTTTATGGTGTATAATTCAAATATTTTAAGTTAAAATCAAAAATATTATAAAATTTATATTGAAATAAATATATTTCAAGATTAAAATTTTCCATGTAGATTTAATATAGTAATTTTGATTTTTTTTGAAAACTAATAGAAATTAAAATTTTAATGTGACTAGAGAGTACCATAATGAAAATTCTATTAGTTTTTAAATAAATTTTAAATTTTTTACATAAAACATACATCGAGAGTACCATAATGAGAGTAACATTATGTAAATATTGTAACATTTTTTTAAACTTAAAAATTTTAAATTATACAACATACAATATACTTGACAAATATATATATATATATATAATATTTTTAATTGAATATTTTATAGGATTTATTTTAAGTGTTATTAAACTAAAATTTTGTTTTAATTTGTTTAAATACAAATATATTTTTTTCATTAAAAACATATTAATTCTGTTATAAACTAACGAAAATTTACAAGTAAGGGCACTAGTCGGACTTTTGCAAAAGTTCAAGGGTACCAATCGGAATAAGTTTTTTCAGGGCACCACTCGGAAAAGCCAAAACCTTGAGGGTACCACTCGGAATTTCCCAAAAATCAATTATGCTGGCATGTTTTCTACTTCTTTGGTTACCATTGCAATAATGAATAAGGTTTCCAACTGAAGTCAGTTGAGTCATTGATGAAGGATCTTGTTGTTCAAACGGTGCAAGGCAATCCGAGGTTGATCCGACCAATTTCTTCAAGAAAAGGTGGAACTCGATGGATGAACTTCATTTGGGATCAAAATGGTAGATCCCCCTCGTTCGAACTCGGAAGTGGGTGATTCCAAAACCAGAGTAAGATATAGAGTCTCCTTTAATCCCTCGAAATATAAGAGTCAGATGATGAGAGGTTAGGCTCTTGAATGGAAAGGTTGCAGGAACCACCGGGATGGAAATTTCTTCAAGACAAGGTGGCGGCAAGGGCGCCTTTGGGTGGCGTCAATGAAGGATGATGGTGGGAGATTTTGATGTGAAATGGAGGGGTGAAATTTGATGGTTGAGTCTAGATATGGACAAATCTTCAAGACAATACAACTCACCTCTCGAAAACACAAATGTAACTAGGAGGCTCGGGCTAGGATGTGACTCTCCGGGCTTGGATCGATATGACTCATGATCTAAAAGATCTAAACTAAAAAATGAAAGGCAAAAATAAAGGAAATTTTGATTCAAAAGGAAGGAGACACGTGTTTGAAGGTTTTTTTTATCAATCTTGTCTAACTAGTAAACTAGAGCCTTAGTGGCTTATAAAGAAACACCAAAAGGCAAAACTGACATTTGCCTTAGGAAAATTTTAACAATTAACAAAATAGACTCTCACAAGCCAAACAATGAACCACACAAGTCGTGGCCTTCTAACAAGACAAGCATGCC
Organism: Fallopia convolvulus; assembly: GCA_964016875.1. Taxonomy (NCBI): domain Eukaryota; kingdom Viridiplantae; phylum Streptophyta; class Magnoliopsida; order Caryophyllales; family Polygonaceae; genus Fallopia; species Fallopia convolvulus. Next base: position 31,652,260 of record OZ024719.1, read on the forward strand.
TCAATTGGCTTTGAGACATCCACTTTAGGTGAAGGTTCAAAGACTTGATGTGGTGGAACCAAGCAAGATGAATGCTCTTTACCTCTCCCTTGGATTCTTTGTGGCTCCACACTCATTGAAGGAAAAATTGGTGGTTCTTCAAATGGGGCTTGTCCTCTAGGTGTTGGATACCAAGGCATGACATTGGTACCCCTTGTGGAAGCTTGGTCTTGATCATGAAAATCCCAAGCTCCATACCTTACAACGTTAGTGACACAAGTAGAATATGAAGGGTAAAAGGAATAGGACTCGACATACACTTGTGGTATATACCTCTCCATGAGAGCTTGTTTGAACTCATGCCACATACGAATGCAAGGGTATCCTTCACACCTCCTCCTCTCCTTGTGATCATACCACCAACTATGAGCCCCATGGCTAAGTATGAGAGTTTTAAAAGTATTCATTACATACTTTGGCTTAGTTTAACAAAACATAATACTTAAGAGTTGTTAGGCAGCGGAATGTAAATTAAATTGTTTGTATAAATGTGGAGCAACCAAAAAATAAACAAAACACCATCCTTGATTAAATCTGACCTTCCTTCAACTTGATTGAGCTTCGTCTTTACGCCTTCGGTAGAGGTTTCCTATAGGTAGACATTTGTCGCAAAGGGCGAGAAATACCAGGCAGAATGCGGAAAAGAGGAAATTACTCTGAGGACACTAAGCTAGCGAGAATGGAAATTCTCAAGGTAATTTGGTAATGTATCGAAATTATTAAAGAGATACTTGAGATGTGTTACGAGAAGTATAAACTTTTAAGTGGAACCTTAAGAAGAGAAAGGAGTAAATCTCGAGATGAGATAATTCTAAACCGAAAGAACGAACTAAGAGATTGAAGAACGTCTTAGAGTAGAATTTATGTTGGGAACATTTTAACTACACACAAGTTTCTAGAAAAGCTCTCGCGCCCTTGCAGACCGAGAGTCGGGTCGATCTCTTAAGACCGGTCCGATTTTGATGTCTTTTAATGTGCACTAGCACTTATCTTATTACGTGTCAAAACTTTACATATTGTTAATGAGTTTTAATGGTGTGGAGGCTATGAAAGAGCCGAGTCCCCTTACGGGGAACGAAGTTCCGACACCTAGCTAGGGTGTAAACATTCCTCCAGCGAGTATGAGCGGACATAGATCATGATCCTTAAGTAGTGGGAAGAGAGGGCATGGGGCCATACCACTCGACATAGTATATAGAGCTCTTCGGGTCGAGCCCAACCCCTTATTATACTATTTACGAATTTCATAATGAATCTCGAAAAGAGATTTTAAACAAGTAAAGGCCACACAACAAGTCTAGCAATAATCCTATTAACAATAATAATAGTAGTAATGCTAACAAAGGGTCGTTATTTCTAACAACGATATTTCCTAGGTTCATTTATTTTAGCAAACGAGGTGTTCCCAACATCGAGAATGTTAATGGAATCGAATTATCGAAAGGGTTCAAGTAGAATATCCACTTGCCTTGAAATTTCCTTCTGGATTCTACGAACTTGGAATTTGGAAGTTTTAACTGAATGAACGACGAACAACATGTATTAAAATCCTTATTTTAATTTAATTCAACCTTTCTCTTATTTTCCTCGTCTAAGAGAAGGCAAGCTAATCTAAAGTATTTAGTTTAATAATTTAGATAGGAAAAAAGTCAAAATAATAATTCTTTGATTATTATTTTCACGGTGATACTTTGTAAGAATTAACTTAAAAATACTTATTTTACGAAAAGAAATGCAAGACTTTAATTATTGAACTGAAAACCTGTTTAACCCACATGCAAATATATGTATTTTAAAATAAATTATATAAATGGTTTACATGCTTAATTATTTTTATGCAAGGCTACTTAAAATCTATTCTCTTGATAAAACCCTACAAGCCATGATTTACTTATTATAAATTATATTAAAATCTAAGATAGCCATGCATGCATTTAAAACTTTATAAGAACACATTTTAATCTTACATGAAACATATTAAGTTTATTTAATATAGTTTAAACTTATCAACTTAATCATCCTTTTACTAAGAAGGTTAACAAGTTTTAAATCAACACTTTGCTATTTCTTAACATACATGCAAGGTTAGATTTAGTCCACAACTTTATACAAATTCACATGCATAAACTTATTACCATTATAACTATATTTTTTGTCCTACAAAGATCATTCATAATTTATACCAAACTCTTCTTAGCTCAAATTAACATGAAAGAAGGTTTTAATCTATAAGGAGTCCATTTATGAACATGCAACAACTTATTAGTTTGTTTAGTAGAGATTTTTATCTAAAGTTTCAAAACTAAGACATGCAAGGTGACAAGAACTATAATAATCATTTTTATTAACATGCAAGGACCTATATGAAATAAACAACACATTTGATCTTATACTTCTTTCTCTTATCAAAGACCATTTACAAAACAAAAAAAAAAACATTTTCAAGTTTATAAGTTAAGTTGATCTCATGAAAACTCACTTAAACTTGCAAGCAAGAACATTCTAATTTAATTGATCAAAGTTTGTCCTTATGAAATTCATTCAAACTAGGAAAAATCATATAAAAGCTTTCAAAGTCTTATTAAAGACATGCATGTAGGTTTTATGCATAACTAAATTATCTTATAAATTCCTTAAGTCATGATCTACATTAACCAAGGATTTTTGTGTAGAAAATGAACAAAAGTTTGGGTCTTTGAAAATAAAATAAAAATCAGAATTTTTAAGGCTAAAAAAATCTACTTGTTCATCTTAAGAAGTTCAGAATTCATCTAGAAGCTTATAATACAAATTTTCTTTTAAAATTCTTGCATGGATGTCATTTATCAAAGATGATATGAACCAAAAATGGTATTTCATAAAATCTGAACTTTTTGAGATTTTAATTCATGATAAACTCCTAAAAATACTTCGAATTATCCGAAGAAAAATACTTAAAGAAATTTGAGAGATTACCCTTTAAAATGTGTCTTGTGTTCTTGTAGGAAGAACAACATAGGGAGAGCAAGGGAGGAAGGCGGCAACTGCTCGGAGAAGGCCCTAGTGGCGCTCGGCCAGCCACTAGTGGCGCGGCCTGGTGGAAGCCAAGGGAGGGGCCGGTGGTGTTGGTGGCTAGGGTGTCCAAGGATGGAGTTTGGGTGTGTTTGCATGTAAAAAATCAGCCCTTAAAGAATTAATGTATAGCTGATTTTTTTTTCGCTCTTAAGGAGAGAAAATAGAGTGTTTTAAGTGTAGAGAAGAGAGGTTTGAAGGATGAACGGAATTGGTAGAGAATGGTGTGTCTATGAAACGAAGGAAGGCTTTAAAAGCCAACTAACACATGTAAGTGGAGTATCATGTTAATCATGATCAAATCTTGCTCATGTGAGTGGAAAAACTCTACCCAAATCTCAACTAAATCCCCTCTTTAAATAATTCGACGCGTTTGTAAACGGACCGAAAGTCGGTTTGAAACGCACACCGAAACGATCGGGTTTTTCGAAAAGGATTTATGATAGTTACGAAATTATTAAATTCTGTCTCTAATTCGCTTACTTGAATAAATAGTTCATAATAATGTTATAATTTATTTATTTTAAAAAAAATAGATTTTTGAAAGAGAGAGGCCTTTTATGAGGTTATTTTATTTAATGAACAATTAAATATTACGAAAATAAAATTTATTCATTTAACAGAAATTGCGGCTATTACAAGATGTCATACTAGTCAAAAAAATGATTGAGCTTGGAGACCCAAGCTAAGCAAGCATTGGCATCGGATCGGCCTTCAAAATATGGCATATAAAACCTTTTAAATGAGATTTCCTTATAATATGTACCTGTTCTAGACATCTTGCACACACAGTCAACAAACAAGATTATCCCACAAATCACAATTAATGCAAAACCTCAAGTTCCTCCTACATCAACCAAGAAAGATCAACAAGTTGCAAGTGTAAGGTCAAGACAAGGAACAAGGTATGGCTAGGCAAGACACAAAGTAAGCTCAAACACAAGCTAAAGACTCAAGTAAAGGACTTATAGAACCAAGAAGGTACTAAGCATCAACTCATCCAACAAAAATTCAAGCAAAGAAAAAGCCAAGCTTGAATTCTTTTTCTCACGGGGTCCGTGTTCTTCAATGCCCGACCTCTCTTTTACTTTTGTCTGGTCCGAGTTTTTCTAGCCCCGGTTCTTTTTATTTCTGAGTCCGAATTTTTCTTTTATAGTACAATTCTGATTTTTTGAAGAAAGCGGCAAACAACTTCAAATTCACACAACAAGTGACAAGCAAGTTCTTTTTGAAGTTTAACAACCCGTTCCTGTACCTTAAACCAATCCTATACAGGTCCGAATGCAAGATAAATTCTTGGAACAATGGGAAAGGTCGTGCGTGTTTGCATTAGGCTATAGGAACCGAGCGTTCTCCACAACAAATGCAAGACAAGGCTAGTTTAATGTGGGGGAAATGAAGGGTTGTTTGTTAAACCAAGAGGTGGCGAGTTTGTGTGAGGCTAAAGGACCTTTCAAGGTCTTCTTCTTCTTCAACCTCAAGACATAAATGGAGGCTGAAAATTTCAGGGAAGTACACGATACACACAACAACAACACAACACTATGCCAAGACACACATATTCAGCAAGGTAAAAGGCAAGGGTGGCTCAACGAGCACTTGCAACCCTAGATTGCTCAATCAAAAGTCTAAAGAAGGAGTATCTTGTGTGGCTCTGATACCACGTGATGAAGGATCTTGTCGTTCTAGAGGTGCAAGGCAATTCGAGGTTGACCCAAGCAATTTTTTCAAGAAAAGGTGGAACTCGGTGGATGAACTTTGTCTGCGATCAAAAGGGTAGATATACCTCGTCCGAACTCAAAATTAGGTGATTCCAAAACCTGGATTTAGATATACGAGTCTCCTTGAATTCCTAAAAATTTAAGAGTCAGATGATGAGAGCTTAGAATGTTATGTCTCTTGTACTGAAAGGTTGCAAGAACCACCAGGATGGAAATTTCTTCAAGACAAGGTGGCGGCAATGGCGTCTTTGGGTGGCGCCAATGAAGGATGATGGTGGGAGATTTTGATGTGAAATGGAGGGGTGGAATTTGATGGTTGAGGCTAGATATGGATGAATCTTCAAGAGAATATGACTCGCCTCTCGAAAACACGAACTGGGATGCTCTAGCTAGGATGTGACTCACCTAGATCGAATCTCCGGGCTTGAATCGATATGACTCATGATCTAAAAGATATAAACTGAAAAATGAAAGGCAAAATCAAGGATATTTCAATTCAAAAGGAAGGAGACAAGTGTTTGAAGGTTTTTTAATCAATCTTGTCTAACTAGGAAACTAGAGCCCTAATGGCTTATAAAGAAACACCTAAGGGCAAAACTGACATTTACCTTAGGAAAAAATTAACAAATAACAAAATAGACCCCACATTTCCAAATGTCATAAAACACTCTCACAATCTAAGCAATGAACCACACAAGTCGTGGCCTTCTAACAAGACAAGCACACCTCACTTTCTCACGATGTAATGGCCTTAACATAGTCACAACATCACTCAAATAAGTCATCAAGTATCAACCTACAATTTGAAGTGACACTACAATGATTCTTCTAGCCCATGTGTCTCCTTTTATCAAGTCATAGAAAGAACTCTATCCCTTTTGTACTACATTTTTGTAATTATGTAGATGTAGATTTGGGGAAGAGGACTTTCTCTAGTTTTATATCGTAAACTTCTTAGCCTTTTCAACCAGCTTCAACAACCATGTTGCAAAGATTCTCCTCTCTTCCATCTTGGCAATAAAGTTAAGCATAATGTAAGCATATGACATATAATTTTTAACAACCTTGAGCAAAGGTAACTTATCAAATAATATTTGGGGAAAAATATTGTTAAGGTTTTCACAATTGATCCGACAAACCCCATGGATTTATACATTGTACTTGGAACTGAAATTTCTCCAATGATTTCTAGTAGAAGTACATTTTTGACAATAGTAAGTCTTGAATATAAAAAAGCTATGCTCCTCATAATTGCATGAAATAGTCTTGAATACAAAAAATCACATCACTGTCATCTCTCCTTTCTTAGGAGGTAAATAACCAAATGATCGATAGCGAGACAAATTTAATGTAAAAATGCCAATAAAACTAAATTTGTATAGATTGAACATACATGTAAGTTGGCATCGGTGATCCACAAGAAGTGCATTTTCAACTTTACATCTCATCAACCATTCTCCTCTCTTTTAATTACCTGATAGAACAAAAGATACAAAAAAAAATCAAATTTGAACAAAATTGATTATATATGAACAAAATAAACTCTAGAAAGAAAACAAGAATTAGCACAACCTACCTTAATTGGAAGTAGTACTGATTAGAAAAAGGGAGAAAAAAATAGGAGGTAGAATAGAAGGAGGTTAAAAAAATTTGTGTACTTAGAGAAGACCAAGAAGATAAGGATAAAAGAAGTGATGGTTTATGAAGCAATGGAGCCAACCAGAGACAAAGGGCTATAATTGGTCTAATAAGAGGAAGATGAGGAAAGGAAGAGTGGAAACGAAAAATTTAGCGATTCATATGAGGAAAGAATTTGAGGAAGTAAGAGACGATACAAAATGCAGAAAAAAGGTGATAAAGATAAATGGAGAGGAGGTGAATTGTGATTGTTGATAACTATTTATATATAGTTAATAAGAGACTTAGGTGAAAACGTTCCTATTTAGGTTATATAACATTTTTTCCAAAAAAAAAATAGAAAATGCTCCAAATAGAAGGATTGTACTCCCTCTCTTCCGGAGAGTTTGTCCAAAAGGACAATAATCACTTGAATTAAGAAACATCAAATTGTTCACAATGTTTAAATAGCCCAAATACAGTCCTTGTGATACAGTTCAAAAAGCAAAGGCTCAACTAATAGGAGAGCAGTATTCTTTTACAAGCAACCGATCAGATTCAAGCATTTAATGCACATAGATGGGGACATTTTGTTTGGCAAAAGCTGCCATAAAAGGGCAGTTACAACTCAAGTTTTATTCTTATTATCCCAACTTAACAAAGCATTTATTCATCTTCTTCATCTCTTCACTGCATCCCTGCTTGGCCATCATGGCTTCAATGTTTTTGACCTGAATGAAGACCCACAATCAGAAAGTGAAGCCCCACTTCCACACACATAGTTCCTTTTGATCTAAATGAACCATCAAGGGGCATGGAACAAGAGGAATGGCTTCACACATCAGAAACTGGGCAACAAAACTGAACAACTTCACATCATCAACCATCGAAATCCAAGCTTAGTAGTGAGAAAATGGTCCATATTTTAATAAAGCTTTTGCACATAACAAATGGAGAACATCTCAAAAGGAGTGCAATACAAGAAGTTGCAACAGAATTCAATGTTTTAACAAGGACCACGTCCAGAATATGGAATTAAGCCAAATAACAAATTAATGTAATGCAACGACCCAATGTGAGTACAAGTTATCAAAATAGTGGTAGAAAGAGGGTTGAAATTGATCAAGCAGCAATCACAACCATAAACATGGGGGACAAGTCATGCATAAGAGATTTAAGAACAAATCTTGGCATTTCAAAGAGTGCAACACACATACTCATCAAAAGAGGAACCATAAGGCCACATACAAATGCATTGAAGCCTAGGAGGAAGCAAACAAGATAGTAAGGTTGGATTGAATATTAAATCTACTACAAGGAGGCACACCAAAAACAAAGAGAAAGTACTATCCAATGTTTGATTTTGTTCACATAGATGAGAAATGGTTCCAATTGAGCAAAAAATCTCAAAGAGATTATCTAGCACAACAAGAGAGGGGCAAGTACAGGGCAACAAGCTCAAGCAAATTCATACCCAAAGTCATGTTCACTATTGTAGTAGCAAGACCTAGGTTTGATTCAGAGGGCAATTGCACATTTGATAGGAAAATTAGAATATTTCCATTCACTTAAAAGGAACAACAAAGAGGAAATAAAACAACAAAGACAGGAGGGACAGGTGTAAAAAAAGCTTATTGAATTAGTCAATCAGAAAGAGACAAGAGATATGCTCATATACCAAATTATCCTAACAATTAAGGCTAAAAATGGCCACAACAAGGAGGAGCTCACAAAGTGATTTTCATACAATATGACAATGCAAAGGCACACATTTCTCAACAAGATGAAGAATGGAAAAAGGTATACAAACGAGAAGGATTCACTTTCATTTTAACTCAATAGCCAACAAATAGTTCTGATTTGAACATACTAGACTTAGGTTTTTTAAGAAGCATTCAACATTTGATGCACAAAAAAATGCCTAAAACATTGATGGCATGTTGGATGTTGTGCATGAAGCCTTCTATGAGCTAGACCTCAAAACCCTAGGTAATGTTTGGATGTCCTTGCAATATGTCATGAATGAAATTCTCAAAGTAAAAGGAGGAAATGACTTTGACCTATCACATGTCAATAAGAAAAAATTACAAGCTCAAGGGACTATACTAACACAAGTAGAGGCACCAATGTGGGTTGTAATAGAAGCATATGACTTGTTTTATGGGGTTGCACAAGGACCAGAACCACAACAAGCAACAAAAAATGCACAACAACACACTCAAGGGACTCAAGCAAGCAATGGAGATCATGAAAGTCAAGAAGACTACTACATTTAGGGACATTAGGGGACATGTATAAAAACTTTTGTGTAAGTAGACTACTTTTGTGTAACTAGACATGTGGAATGTATCCACACTTTTGGGACATTAATGTACAAAGAACAACAAATCAATGAAAACAATCCAGCAAATGACCCTGCTAAGTTCTAAAATGCAATAAGAAAAAGAAAATTGAAAACCATATGTCAGATGTCCCCAATTCGATCATTGATACAAATCCATCCAATTTCTCTTAACTTACAAAAGGCCTCATTCAACCATAAAAATGATTGGTTGTCTATGCATGAAAAGGCAATGGATATTCAGGACTTGCATCTCAGATTCTATAGACTTCATCATTGATTAAAAAAAAGGAAAAAATTCTCAAATGTCCCCAATTCCATCATTGACACAAATCCTTCCAATTTATCTTAACATGCAAAAGGCCTCATTCAACCATAAAAATGATTGGTTTCCATTTGCATGAAAAGGCAATGGATATTCAAGACTTGCATCTAAGATTGTATAGACTTCATCATTCAAAAGAAAAGAAAAAGAAAAAGAAAACAAGACTATGTAAGATCCAACAGTTGGATGTTCAGCACAAGCTACTACCCTCTCTATCAAGAATTTCATGGCCATACGAGTGACTTACACACACACACACACACACACACAATAGAAAACAAGGTCATCTTACATTGTCTAATAAGGAACATGCAAGCAAGGAATATACAAGCAAGGCACATGAAATCATCATGCAAAGCAAGGATCATGAAAGCATCAACAAGAAAGGAACATGCAAGCATCATGCCTCAAGGAATGTATCAATAGTAGAAGGCTAAAGATCTCCTAACCAAGCATCAGAGTTCATCAGATCTTCAAAATCAAGCCTCAACAATGGAGGCTCATCATCAAGAAACGATAGATCAAGTATCAATGATGGAGCCTCGAGAATATCAATAGATCATGCAAGCATCATGCAATCTAGGAAATCAATAGAATTCAACATCAGCTCATGCAAGCAAGGAATTAAACAAAATTGAACAAAATCTCAAATGTACCAACAATGGAATTCATCAGATATCCTCATCAAGCATTAACGATGGAGGATAAAGATTATCAACAACAGAGCATTCATCAAATACAGAGGCTCAAGATCAAGTAACAAAAGATCGTGGAGGGGACAAATCAAGCAATAACAAAGCAACCAACAATAAAGAAACCAACAACAATAATGAGGCAACACCAAATCAAGCAACAACAATGGAGAGAAGGGGACTTAGCTAAGCCTCCGAGTCAGAATTAGGGGCTACAACACCATCCAGGGACTCGAAATCATCATCAACACCGACATTAGAATCAACCTCAATGGAATCATCAACAACATCGACATTAGAATCAACCTAAGGGGACCATGGAGGATGCTCTTCTTAAAGAGTCTCGGAATCTCGATCAACAGTCATCGCCTCACTCACACCTAGGATAACTTGAACAAGCATGGGACTCCAAGGAACCAAGAGTGCTCAAAAGATCTCAAATGAGATGAGGACTTTTGTGTTTTAGGGTTTAAAATATCGAGAGATGGAGATAGATTTTTCAAAGATTGAGATCCAAGCAAGAAGCAAGCAAGAATGAGATCAAGCCCCAAATGGATAATTTGAGCGTTTTAGAGATTGAGAGGAGATGAAGAGGTTTTTTGAAGATTCTAAGAGATTTAAAGAGAAATCGAGATGGATGAGAGCTTAGAGATGTTAAGCGGTAGATCCAAACAAGAAGCAAGCAAGAAAGCACTCAAGCCCCAACAATGGAGAAAGAGCGTTTAAGAGATTGAGAGGAGATGAAGAGGGAGCCAAAGAGAATTCTAGAGAGCTCATGAATGAGAAGTGTGGCGCATCTAGGGTTCTCACATACAAAAGAGTAAATATGGGTGGATTGCAAGCCCAACAACAATGGAGCACCCTAAGCCTAGATTCAAGCTTAGGTGAGAGATTTAGAAAGGAGTGTAATACAGCGCCACTCTAGGGTTTCCCACATCCGAGATTTATATGGGTGGATCACAAGCAAATCACATATCAAGCCCAACAACAATGGATGAGAGCTTAAGCCAAGAAAGAACCTTAAAGCAAGATTCGAGTTTCAAAAGAAATGGGTCCATTTAATTTTAAAAAAAAATTGGTAGATTTTGGGTTGATAAAGGAAAAAAAAAGGAGTTTAATGGAGATTTAGTTAGGTAATGGATTGTTGAGGTTGGAGTAATTTAATGAAGATAAAGTGGTGAAAAGAGAGTAATGGGGAAGAAAGAGTTAATTATCAGGTGTAAATTTTGTGATTGAATGAGTGTATTATTGTAAGAAATATATGGACATTAAAAAAAGTTGAAAATGTGGACAATTTATTGGGGTGTGAGAGAAGAAATACAAGACCATATTTTAGGACTACTATTATAGTAAGGTTCAAAAAAAAAATATGTAGAAGAGCCACTTTTAGTCTCTTCTCTCTCCTAGGGTTTTTCCCCTGTTCTAGCCATTTCGCCTCCTTCCATCTCGTTTCCACGATGTAAATTCATCTATTTTGTTTTCGTTTCTTTTCAACTTTTATGGTTTGTGTTGGATCGTAAACGGTTAGCAAAGAGCTTGGGAACTGGCAATTAAGCTGTTCCCAAGGCAGCGGAAGTAAACAGTTCGCAAGTAATAAAAACAGTAAAGAACACAGTTCCCTTATAGAGGAACCCCACTACAACCAACTAGTTGTATGGGTAAACCTCTACCTCCACTTGGAGGATTTTGAATTACTTACTTATATTAATTGCTTTGTTCCTTAGTTACACAGCCGGATTCACACTTCTCTGTTCCTACGAGTTCTTCCTAACTCTAGCAACACTAGTAAATCCTCTCAATTGAGTTCCTAATCTCACAACAACAAAACACAAGTAACTCAAACCTTACACCGACTTCTCAATTCCCTTGCTCCTGGGAACTTCGGCTTCACCGTCGTCGAGATCACACACTCGCCGGCGAGGACTTCTCTTCTTTTTCTTTCTTTTCTCTGGTGTTGGTGTTTGAGAGTTCTGGGAGAAGTACCCAATCCGAGTACTATTCATTTGGTTTTATAGTCCAAGTGAGCTTGGGCAGTCGCATCTTTCGTTTGTGTCCAAAATGCCCTTTGCTTGATGCCCAAGTTGTACTTTCTTCACATGTGACTTTGGTTTGAACTAGGTCAACTTCTTGGATCAATCGGACCGTTGGATGAAGCGTGATAGTCTGATCCTCAAACTGTTCCTTCGGGTTGTCTGAGACAAAATCCCGCGATCTGCGTTGAACGGTCGTTGTCCTCACATGTGAGTTCCCATGTCATGGGAACTGTCTTCTTCGGAGTTCCCTTTATGGAAACTCTTCATCGTTGTAAGCTTGTGTTCTCTTGATTGTTTCTGGGAGTTCCCACTTCATGGGAACTTTCCTCTTCAGAGTTCCCTTGATGGAAACTCTTCATTGTGGCCTGCAGTGGCTTTTGGTCATTCATAGGAGTTCTTGGCTGTACCTGTGTTCCTTAGAAATACTTGAACAAACCACATTAGTTCCCTATGGTGTTTGTCATTATCAAAACTGAAGAGAATTACATCGTTGATCCGTTGTTTAGAACCAGAGGTCCCAACAACGTCCCATCAATTTCCCCCTTTTTGATGATGACAAACCCATCACAAAAATGCAAGTATTTTAATGAATGATATGCTGATGAGTTCCAAAAGGAAGTCACTTTTAGTGAAACACTTAGATTTAGGGAACCACTTCTGATGAGACACATAGTTCTTATTAAGCTCTTTATGCAATTGTTCCCCCTTAGCTTATGCGTGGTCTGTGATAACTTAAACTTTTAACTCATCTCGCATTTTTTGTCTTTCCCCCTTTTGACATCATCGAAAACAAGCAAAGCAATAATAGGAAAGAAGGGAACACACAATCAAAATAAAGACCATTTCATTACTTAAGATAATATATACATAGGAACTGAAGTACAATTTATGGTCATTTTTGGATTAAAGGGGAGAAGAAGGGAGAGATCATGAGTCTTGAGGGAACAAGGCGTCACAGAGGCGCGTAAGTACTTGTGTAAGCTTTTCTTGTCCTCTGGCCAACGCTGCTTGGTCCCTGGCAATCTGGTCGAGGGTGTTGGCAATGCGGAGCAACACTGGAGAGTTCCCCTCTTGTGCACCAGACTCCAGTTGAGCCGCCTCCTCTACGAGCATAGAGTGCCTCATCTTCTGGACAATTGAAATGTCCAGTTCCCTTCCAAGCTCTATTTCGTCCTTAGAGGCGTCGTAGAGACCCTCTTTTTGTAGAAGCTTCTTTATCAGCCCAGAGTAGGGAAGGGAGTGGGACTTGGAAGCCATGCACTTCTCCATGTGCCCAAGGATGATTTTGGGAAGATTGATGGGCTTCTTGAGGAGGAAGTGATAGAGGATGACGACATCGGGGATGTTGACAACCAGACGCTTCTCCTGGCGAGGGATCACCACATTGATGATGAATTGGTGAGCAAGCTTGGAGACCAGGGACAGATGGTGCGTCGAGAGCACTTTAGAGGGAACCCGACCATCTAAGATTGTGTTGCACACCTCGGCGCTATTGAAGTCGCCCCAGAGCTTGCTGGGCAACTCGTTGAGCCCTTGACCGGGGACCTGAAGTTGAAGGCGGATTGTCGACGTTGTAAAAATGAACTCGTCGCCTTCGTGGGAGAGAGTTCCCTAAGTGCAGTCGTTGGTGATAGTGAAGTTGTTGTAAAATTGACGCACTTGTGAGGGATCTACGCTCACAGTCTCTTTGCAGAGATTCTCCCAGTCCTGGGTCTTGATTAGGTCCCACAGTTCCCCTAGGCCATTTTCATTCAGCACATCTTCTGAAACGATGAGTGGAGGAAGGAGCTTCCTGCGCTAATCCACATGGTGCTTTGTGGAAGAGGTCCCCTTCCCCTTCTTTGTTGTGCTTCTGGACGTGTTCCCCCTAGAGACCGTTCGAGGTCCTTTCAGCTGAGGAGGTGCAGCCGCTTCGATCATTAGCACGCGATCCCTTGGCAGTTGGGAACTCGTGGACACCACCATTTGGTGTCCAAATGTTGGGATCCGTGCTGGCTCCTTAGCAGCTGGAGCTTCTTCTTCTTCTTCGACCTCATCTTGGGAGGTCCCTTCTTCCTCGGAGGAGCTTGAACTTGAGCCCTCCGCGTCATCTTCAGGATGACTTGTTGTGGCCCCAACACCACCAGCTGGTGCGGGGTCCCTGCTCTCCGTGGGCTCTTCAGGAGCCACCTTTTCTGGGGACTTTGTCCCTTGGGAGACTGTGTGCTCAGAGGGGTCTTGGTTGAGCTCTTCCTCTATTGCCTTGAGCTGGGCCTCCTCCTCCAGAGTTCCCATGATGATAGGAGGAGGGTCCTTGGTCATTTTGCCTATGACCACGGAGAGAGGGAGATCATCGTCGTCTGAGATAAGAGCGACAACACTTTTGGATGGTGAGGGAGAGGGTAGTTTGGTGGTGGTGGGGGATGTGGTGGAAGAGGGAAGAGAAGAGGAAGGAAGAGGAGTGGAGAGTTGTGTAGAAGGGGGAGGAATGGATGTGGTGACTTGGGGAGTAGAGATCCCCGAAGTAGAAATGGGAGAGGTGGAGGTGTGTTTTGGTGAAGGAGGAGGAGAAGGAGTTTTGTGAGGTGGAGGTGGAGGTAGAGTTCCCGTATTTATGGGAACCGAAGGAAGTGAGGAGGGTGGAGTTCCCTTTGAGGTGGGAAATGAAGGAGGTGGTGGAGGAGGAGTTGGCTGTTTTGTGGGAGGAGGTTTGGGAGGTCCCTCGGTTAGAAGAGGAGGGAGAGAGGAGGAAGAGGGGAGTAGACTTTGGGATTGAGAGGTCCCATCGTCGGAAGGGAAAGGGAAAGGAGGTTTGGGAGAACAGGAACTCTCCTTGGAGCAGTTCAAGTAGTCCTCAAACTTGAAGAAGGCTTTCTTCCTGGGCTCCGAGAATTCAGAGGCCTCAGAGTGTTTGCGTTTTTTTGGATTTGGAGGGATCGTGGGAATGTTTGGATTTTTTGGGGTTTGAGGGGTCTTTGGAGGAGTGGCGTCGTGTGGATGAATGGCGGTGTTTGAATTTTCGGGGTTTTTCGTTGATGGAAGGACGAGCGTCTCCGAAGTTGCCAACGATGACAACTTCGGAGGAGGTGTTGGTGGTTGAAGGAGGAGGAAGGGATTCGGAAGAGGAAGAAGTCCAGGCGACGATTTCGTCGGCCGGAGTAGGAGGAGTGGGCAAGAAGGGGCTTACTTGGTTGTAGAGCCCTTGGATAAGAACATCCTTCATGGTCGGGTATGGTTCTTGCTCAATCTCTTTCAATTAAGAGATGAAGAGGATGCGAGGGTTGGCATGTACCCATGCTTTGATCTGGGCAAAGGTGTGTTGAGGGGCCATTTTTGTAGGGTTATTGAAGGTTTTGGAGGTTTCTTGAAAAAGGGAGTGAAAGGGATGTTGAGAAGAAGAGTTGCAGAGATGGAAGATGGAATAAGATCCCAAAAATGGCAAATGAGGGTTTTAAGGAGAGAGGGGAGGCGAGGGGTAGAAAGGGAAGTGGAAAAACCTCGATAACCGTCGCCCAATGAACGTGGGGCATCGTTTCAACTTCCATAGCACGCTTCTGGACACGCGTCACGATCTCTAGGGAAGTCCTTTTCAAATTTTGAATACTTGGTCTTTAACGCTTCAGAGCCTCTGACACAAAAATCCGCTTCCCAAGTGACGGTTCGTCTTTGTAGCTGAGTGACTGGCTTAAAGTCGTCGTGCCAAATCAAAGATAAATCCCTAGTTACTCAACTAGTATAATCGGTAAGTCGGGGTCGAACCCAAGAGACACTTGTATCCTAAGTTTTATTATTATCAACTCAAAGAAGTAACAAAAAGGGGGGATTTTTGGTATTTTAATCTAAAACTAGGAAAATTAAAGTAAACAAGACAAACAAACAGAGCAAAGGTTGGATTTTTATCAATTAGGGAAAACAATTCTATTCAAGTATCCACTTTTCTTCCTCAAGTTATTGATCCTAGATTCAAACAAGTTATTTCTTTCAGTTATTCCTATCTTGATCAGAATTAAAACATGGCAACGAGACATGCAACTTAACATCCAAACAATTCATGAAACGATCATAAATAATAAGGAAATTAGCATTAAGAACAAGGATAAACAGGATACATGCAATTGAATTCCAACGAGTCAAACAATCAACATGCATTCAAATCTCTTCTCAATTGTTTTAGTCCAACGAGTCCTAAATCAATTGAGTTGCTACAAAGATTAGGCTTTGCTACGAGAAAACCTAGATCTAGCAATAGATAATATCAATTCCAACAAGTTGGCCTGACAAGCAGAAATCAACACAATCAATAATAATTAAGCACAAGAGAATTGAAATAACCTATAGAAATAAACCTGAATAGACGAATCTCACAACAACTTGAGTCTGAAAAGCTTCAACTCGAATAGAATATAAAGAGTTTAGTTCTCCATAAGAGAGAAAAACACAAAAGGTCTGAAATTAGGTCTAGCAAAATACAAAACAAAGTCTGAAAACTAAACTTAAATAGTCTCGAAAAAGATCGGAATAAAAATATAAAAGGCAACTAAAATAAAAGATAAATAGATAGATAAAACGCCGCCTCGGATCTTGCTGACATAGACTTCCGCGACTGCGGTGAACAACCTCTGCGACCGCGGACTTCAGAATCCTCCTCCGAGTCAACGTTGACCCGCGACCGCGGCCTTAGGCCACCACGATCACGGCACTGAATCTTGGCTCCACCGCGGACTGCTCAGCTCCGCGGCCTTCACTTCTCGATCTTCTAGTCCCGACTTCAATTCTTCCAATTTTCTTCAAGTCTTCGGTCTTCTACTCATATATCGTTACAAGCACTAAATGGACCTAAATCTATACATAAAATGTATTAACTAGTCTTTGGCAACGGCGCCAAAATTTGACTGGCTGAAAGTCGTCGTGCCAAATCAAAAATAAATCCCTAATTACACAACTAGTATAGTCGGTAAGTCGGGGTCGAACCCAAGAGACACTTGTATCCTAAGTTTTATTATTATCAACTCAAAGAAGTAACAAAGGGGGGATTTTTTGGTATTTTAATCTAAAACTAAGGAAAATTAAAGCAGACAGGACAAACAAACAGAGCAAAGGTTGGATTTTTAGCAATTAGGGAAAACAATTCTATTCAAGTATCCACTTTTCTTCCTCAAGTTATTGATCCTAGATTCAAACAAGTTATTTCTTTCAGTTATTCCTATCCTGATCAGAATTATAACATGGCAACGAGACATGCAACTTAACATCCAAACAATTCATGAAACGATCATAAATAATAAGGATATTAGCATTAAGAACAAGGATAAACAGGATACATGCAATTGAATTCCAACGAGTCAAACAATCAACATGCATTCAAATCTCTTCTCAATTGTTTTAGTCCAACGAGTCCTAAATCAATTGAGTTGCTACAAAGATTAGGCTTTGCTACGAGAAAACCTAGATCTAGCAATAGATAATATCAATTCCAACAAGTTGGCCAGACAAGCAGAAATCAACACAATCAATAATAATTAAGCACAAGAGAATTGAAATAACCTATAGAAATAAACCTGAATAGACGAATCTCACAACAACTTGAGTCTGAAAAGCTTCAACTCGAATAGAATATAAAGAGTTTAGTTCTCCATAAGAGAGAAAAACACAAAAGGTTTGAAATTAAGTCTAGCAGAATACAAAACAAAGTCTGAAAACTAAACTTAAATAGTCTTGAAAAATATCGGAATAAAAATATAAAAGGCAACTAGAATAAAAGATAAATAGATAGATAAAACACCGCCTCGGATCTTGCTGACGTGGACTTCCGCGACCGCGGTGAACAACCTCCGTGACCGCGGACTACAGAATCCTCCTCCGAGTCAACGTTGACCCGCGACCGCGGCCTTAGGCCACCGCGATCGCGGCACTGAATCTTGGCTCCACCGTGGACTGCTCAGCTCTGCGGCCTTCACTTCTCGATCTTCTAGTCCCGACTTCAATTCTTCCAATTTTCTTCAAGTCTTCGGTCTTCTACTCATATATCGTTACAAGCACTAAATGGACATAAATCTATACATAAAATGTATTAACTAGTCCTAATTATGCTATATGAAATACAGTATATCACTGAGTCAGCGTTCCCTTGCTAGTTTGTATCAGTTCCCATGATCATATCAAGGTCAGGAAGAGTGAAGTGGATAAGGGAACTTCACACTCATCCTTTTGTGAGGCTAGGGAACTCAAAAGGGAACCAGACAATTTGCAACTTGATAAAGGAAATATTTTGGCTCATGAGAAGCATTTGTCTGGTCCCTAGCTTTCTCTACAAGAGTTTCGTTAGTTGCTCCAAACACAATGTCATCAACATATACTTGCACAATCAAAATGTCTTTAGACTCTTTCTTTAAAAACAAAGTCTTGTCTATGGAACCGCGAACGTATCCATGGGACAAGAGGAATTGAGCAAACCTGTCATACCAAGCTCTAGTAGCTTGTTTGAGTCCGTAGAGGGCCCTCTCCAGGAAATAGACATGGTTGGGTAGCTTCTCATCTTCGAATCCTGGAGGTTGGACCACATACACTTCTTCCTTGAGATGTCCATTGAGGAAGGCTGTTTTCACATCCATTTGATAGAGCTTGAATCCCTTGTGAGCAGCATAGGCAATTAAGAGTCTGATGGCCTCGATCCTGGCAACCGGTGAGAAGGTCTCATCGTAGTCGATTCCTTCTTCTTGCCTGTAGCCTTGTGCCACTAGCCTAGCCTTGTTCCTTGCTACAGCCCTAGTATCATCGAGCTTGTTCCTAAAGACCCATCGAGTTCCTATGATGTTCTTGTTCTTGGGCCTAGGAACTAGCTTCCAAACTTTGTTCCTCTGGAATTGGTGGAGTTCCTCTTGCATGGCTTGAATCCAATCTGGGTCCTTTAAAGCCTCTTTGATATTTTTGGGTTCCACCATTGAAACAAACGCGTTAAAAGCACAAAAATTATTGAGAGAGGAACGAGTTTGTACACCTTTATCATAAGGGGAGATGATGTTCTCAATGGGGTGGTCCTTCCTTTGTTGAATGGTTCTTGTATGAGTGGGTTCCCTTGCATGTGTGTCATCTTCAGTGGCTGTTTCTTTGTCATGGGAACACTCATCTTCAGCTTCTTCACTCGATGTTTCTTCAGAGATTTCTGGAAAGTTCCCTCTTTGTTCCCCTTGAATACTTGATTCTGGCAGGGTATTGTCTTGGGGGACAGCAGAGTTGTTCCCTGAGGAGGGAACCTCGAGAGAGTTGGAGGTGTCTTGTAGTTCTGCTGAGGAGGGAGCTTCGAGGGAGATTTGATCAGTGAGAGTTGGATCTCCATCGTTGTTCCCTGGTTGTGGGATGTTGCTTGCACTTGGATAGTCTTCATCCCTTTTCGTTGGCTCATCATCGTCATCATCATCGTCTTCTTGTCTGACTAGCTTGAACAGAGTTCCCTTCCCTTGGGTCTCTGTTCCCATCTTTACAGACTTTTCGTTGAAGACGACATGAATGCTTTCCTCTATCTTCTTGGTCCTTTTATTGTAGACCCTGTAAGCCTTGATTTGTGATGAGTATCCCAAGAAGATCCCTTCGTCGCTTCTGGGGTCGAATTTGCCAAGATTGTCTTTGCCGTTATTGTGAACAAAGCATGTGCAACCAAATGTTCTTAAGTGTGAGATGTTTGATTTTCTCCCTTTGATGAGCTCATAGGACGTCTTGTTGATCAGGGGCCTTGTCATGGCTCGGTTTAGGATGTACGTAGCTGTGGAGATGGCTTTAGTCCAGAAGTACTCAGGAACTCCACTTTCAATCATCATGGTTCTAGCCATGTCCTCCAGAGTTCTGTTCTTTCTCTCAACCACTCCATTTTGCTGAGGAGTACGAGGAGCTGAGAAGTTGTGGGAGATCCCATTTTTCTCACAGAAGTTT
Organism: Fallopia convolvulus; assembly: GCA_964016875.1. NCBI lineage: Eukaryota > Viridiplantae > Streptophyta > Magnoliopsida > Caryophyllales > Polygonaceae > Fallopia > Fallopia convolvulus. The sequence goes on from OZ024719.1 coordinate 31,671,984, forward strand.
AGGAACTCTGAGTTTTGAAACTCAGTTCCGTGATCAGATCTAATTGCTTTCAGTTTTAGCCCCAAGATTACTTTTGTTCTTTTGATGAAGGGCTCAAATTCTTCAAATGCTTGTGATTTTGCCTTCAAGAAAATAACCCAGGTGAATCTTGAAAAATCGTCAATTAAAACATACATGTACCTTTTTCCACTGTAGCTAGTCGTTCTCATGGGACCACAGAGATCCATGTGGATTAGCTCTAGGGACCTGGTTGTGCTCACCACCTTCTTGGGTTTAAAGGAGTTCCTGGTCTGTTTCCCTCGAACACATGCTTCACACATTTTGACTCCTTCGAGATTGATCCGTGGAAGACCAATGACCAGATCCTGTAGATAAAGCTTCAGGATTTGATTTACACCAGCATGTCCCAATCTTCGATGCCAGAGTTCCGTGTCATCTTGGGAACTCGCAAGGCACAGCTTCATTGGTGGTTCAAAGTTGGTATCCACCACATACACATTGTTGTATCTTCTTCCTCTCAGAATTACTTTGTTGGTCTTCTTGTTGATGACGAGACATTCATCTGAGTCGAAAGTGACGATGTTGTTCCCTTGATCACACATCTGAGAGACACTTAACAGATTGTATCCCAGATCCTTTACCAGATTTACGTTGCTAACTTTGATAGATCTATTGAGCAACACTTCTCCTTTTCCAATAACTTCTCCCTTGTTTTTGTTGCCAAATGAGACGTGGCCTCCTTCGGCATGAGTGTGGAGTGAGATGAGGATATCCTTGTTTCCTGTCATATGGTTCGAGCATCCGCTATCTATGAACCATGTACTGTTCCCTCTCACTGCCACCTACAAGGAAAAGTTAGTGTTTTGAGACCCATGCAAGATGACTCTTGCCCGGTCCCTTGCAAGGGAAAACATTATCCTTCAAGATATAGTCAAAAATGTTGATGTCTTGAGAGTTTTGAGAGTTGGAGTTCCTTTGGTGATTAGCATGACGTTTTTGTTTGTTTGGGAACTCACGGTTTCTAAAGGTTTGGGCTCTCTTCTTGGGACATGCATCCTTGTAGTGCCCATGAGCACCACAGTGCCAACACGTCTTATAGTATTCTCCCAGGTAGTATTTTGGGTGTGGTCTCTGGATCCGGTTCCTATCCATGGTTTCTTTGTTGTACACCCAAGACCCGTTTCCCTTAGAAATTTTGACATAGATTCTATGTTCGGAGTTCCCAGTATAGTAATCTCTCTCACCATTGTTTCCACTCTCTAGGACCCTGATTTTTTCCTCGAGATGAATATTTTTCTGTTTCTCGCACTGGAATTCTAAGGCCCTACACTCATGGATTTCATGTTCGCTCAGGGGTGACTTTCCGTTCATGGAGCACTCACCTTTGTATCCTATGCCATGTCTGGCTGGGACAAACTTAATTTGGGAACTGGAGGCTTCAAGATGTTCGGTAGTCTTACTCAGGTTTTGCAAGAGGGTGTTCTCATCTTTTTCTAGAGTTTTGATTTCTCTTTCTAGATCTACGATGTGAGACACATGGGACTTGAGTTTTTCAAGAAGGGATATGCAGTTGGGACAGGGCTCAAGACCAACTAATTGAGAATTTATGTGTTCCTGTTTTTCCAACTTGTTTTGCAATTTTATGTTATCTTTGACAAGGCTTGAAAGAATTTTCAACAGCTCAGGTTTTTCATAGTTATTTAAAGAGTCAAGAACAGTTTCAGTGGTTACCTCACTTGGGTTGTTCCCCAGTGGTTTCTCCTATGGCCATGCCACACATATCTGGGAGTGCCCATGACTCGGGTTTTTCGTCTTCATCATCGCTTCAGGTAGCGATGTAGGCCTTCTTTCCTTGCTTTCGGCCATCAGTTCCCTGTGGCATTCCTTCGCAAAATGTCCTTTCCTGTTGCACTTGTAGCAGGTCACATCTGAGAGATCCTTCTCTGCGGGTTTTCTTTGGCAACTCTGTCCTTTTCCCCAGTTCCCACTGTTCCGTTGAGACTTCCCTTTGTAGAAATTTCGAAGAGCCTTTGTTACGAGAACTAGCTCCGCATCCTCTTCTTCTTCGGAGTCTTCGTGTTGTTCTTGGGTTGATTTGAGCATTTTCTGGATCTTGAGTGTGATCCCTCGATGAGCTCGAGTTTGTTCCTTATCATCGATCTTTCTCTTCGCGTGTCCCACTAGCTTTCCAAACACTTGATGGAGCATGAGTGTTCGATTTTCTGGATTTTCCTTGAACATTGTTCTCTCGTTTGCCCATTCTCCAGTCAATCCGTTGAAGAGTTGTTGGACCTTCATTTTGTGGGTGATTTCTTCTTTGGTGATCCCCAAGCCCTCCATTTTGGTGCAAAGTCCTTCAAATCGGGATTGGTAGCTATCGACAGATTCTCCCATCTCCATTTGGAAGTTGTAGAACTCCCTTTTTGCATTCATCTGAAGATCTTCTCTGAGATCTGAGTTCCCAACGTGCATTTGTTGGATGGCTTCCCACATTTCCTTAGCTGTGTCAAGGTTTGCTACCCTGTCACAATCTTGTACGCACATGGACCTCTTTAGGTACTGTTTGGCTTTGTAGTTTGCCTCCATACACTTGTACTCGTTGGGTCCCCACTTTGAGAGGTCGTTGACTATAGCTGGATCGATTTCGAAGTTGCCTCTCTCGATAACACACCAGGCTTGGTAGTCTTGGCCACGCATCCAATCCTTCATGTCGCGTTGCCAGCTTTCAAATCTTCCTGTAATAAGCCTTGGCGGCTTACTAGTGTTGTTCCCCACCTGAGTAAGTTCCTGAGCCATTTGATACCTGCAATGCTAACACAAATCTAGAGCAAAGCTCTGATACCAATTGTTGGATCGTAAACGGTTAGCAAAGAGCTTGGGAACTGGCAGTTAAGCTGTTCCCAAGGCAGCGGAAGTAAACAGTTCGCAAGTAATAAAAACAGTAAAGAACACAGTTCCCTTATAGAGGAACCCCACTACAACCAACTAGTTGTATGGGTAAACCTCTACCTCCACTTGGAGGATTTTGAATGACTTACTTATATTAATTGATTTGTTCCTTAGTTACACAGCCGGATTCACACTTCTCTGTTCCTACGAGTTCTTCCTAACTCTAGCAACACTAGTAAATCCTCTCAACTGAGTTCCTAAGCTCACAACAACAAAACACAAGTAACTCAAACCTTACACCGACTTCTCAGTTCCCTTGCTCCTGGGAACTTCGGCTTCACCGTCGTCGAGATCACACACTCGCCGGCGGGGACTTCTCTTCTTTTTCTTTCTTTTCTCTGGTGTTGGTGTTTAAGAGTTCTGGGAGAAGTACCCAATCCGAGTACTATTCATTTGGCTTTATAGTCCAAGTGAGCTTGGGCAGTCGCATCTTTCGTTTGTGTCCAAAATGCCCTTTGCTTGATGTCAAGTTGTACTTTCTTCACATGTGACTTTGGTTTGAACTAGTTCAACTTCTTGGATCAATCGGACCGTTGGATGAAGCGTGACAGTCTGATCCTCATACTGTTCCTTCGGGCTGTCTGAGACAGAATCCCGCGATCTGCGCTGAACGGTCGTTGTCCTCACATGTGAGTTTCCATGTCATGGGAACTGTCTTCTTCGGAGTTCCCTTGATGGAAACTCTTCATCGTTGTAAGCTTGTGTTCTCTTGATTGTTTCTGGGAGTTCCCACTTCATGGGAACATTCCTCTTCAGAGTTCCCTTGATTGAAACTCTTCATTGTGGCCTGCAGTGGCTTTTGGTCATTCATAGGAGTTCTTGGCTGTACCTGTGTTCCTTAGAAATACTTGAACAAACCACATTAGTTCCCTATGGTGTTTGTCATTATCAAAACTAAAGAGAATTACATCGTTGATCCGTTGTTTAGAACCAGAGGTCCTAACAACGTCCCAACAGTTTGTGAGATCTTTGTCTTACATCCAAAACACTAAACCTTCCTTTGAACCCTTTAGAATTCTAATTCTTTCTACCTCGCGAGGTATAATGACAGACCGAGTTTCTAGATCTTCTTTTGTTCTGTATGGATCCTTTTCCATGATATCTACCTCTTGTGCTACTTATCATCTCTGGTGGTTCTTGTTCTCTTTATTTGAGAGCTAGAATCTGAAAAATATGTTTGTGGATTGCTCTTTTGGTGCGGGGTTGGATGCGGGTTTTGGAGATTCTTTCTAGTGGAATTTGCATTCTGGTTTTGAATCTGGTGCTTTTCTTGGCGTCCTCTATGCCTCTGAGATGTTTCGACTCTTCTTGATCTTTCAAGGTTGGGTTCTTCTTGTGAAATAGATTCTTAGTTGCTGGATTTCTCTAGGTTGTGCGTCTCCGTCTACTTCAACTCAAGTTATATGTTTCTTTCCCTGGGTTCTCTCTACTTTTTGTATGAAGTTATTTGGGTGTTATCTTGGTGTGTTCTTGGCTTGGTTTGTCTTTCTCTTCTTGAATTGTATGCCTTGTTTTCCTTCTTTCAACATTTTCCTTTTCTCTTTACTTATTATCATCTTTTTTTCTCAATTGCTTGTTGTCTTGGTTTATGCTTTTGACTTTTCTCTTTGGTTATTCCTTGTCCTTGTTTCTTTGATCATGCTTCTCCCTTCGGTTGGTTCTCCCAGATTCTTTGAGTTCTCTGCCTCGTTTAGTAAACTTTTTTTTTGTGGTCAATTTCTTTTTGTGTTTTCTCTATTTTGTTTCTTGGTTTTTTTAGGATGTTTTGGTGCTTCTCTCGTAGTTTAGTGGTTTTTTGCTTTTTTTGGTTCCCTTGCGTTTGTTTTTGGCTTTCTGTTGTTGTTGGTTCCTTGGGATGCAACTTTGGTTTTTTCCTGATTGTGTTGCTTAGGTTGTGCTGGCCTCCGTGTGAAGGCATTGTCTTTCTAATCCTTTCCTCCAAACTTCTTGTCCTATATCTTGGTATGTATCATAAATTCCTAACTATATGGGACTTTGGTCTCATATACACTATAAGATTGAGTTTTTGTGCATTCTTTGGATTGGGGTGAGCCTAAACCTAAATCTTAAAACTTGTTACAAACCTTTTTTTCTAGTACTAGGAATGATTGGTGGTTTAATCCAACTTTGTGTTGTACCGGGTGGTGCAAGGCTTTTTTTGGGGTTATGATGCCTCATTTCTTACAGATACACTTGAAGTTTGGCTCTTATATGCTCATAAATTGATCATCCTTGGTTGTGGTTTTGCTCAATGGCTCCCTTGGAGGTCAGGAGTTCTTGCTCTCTCTAAGGTTGACCTGCTGGTTTACTGTAACTATTGGATGCATGTAATTGTAAATGATGAACCTATAAGTATCATTAATGGCAGTTCTAAGGTTCTGAAAGATGGGAATTCAACATATAATCCTTTGTTTCTTGTTTGGATTCATGGATTCCATCATATTTTCCTTTGTTTGCCCTTTTATGGGTTGGTACACATAGTTGAGAATTTGATTTCCCCATGGCCTTGCAGGAATTATAAACTTAATGATGAACATTTGTTGATCTTAACTCTGATATCCGCTTTTTAGGTAGGCTTTTAGTGTCTAGATAGATTAGATTTAGTTGGTTTTTGTTCTAGAGTCTTATGTTTTTTAGTCTTTTTGCTTTAGTTTTCGTATTTCCTTGAGATTCAGAAGCTACGCACCTTTTGTGTCATTTTTTAGGAGTTTTGGAGCTTGAAAGAAGAGTTTGGAGCACTTTTGAAGAAAGGAGCAAAGTCGGTGAAGATAGCACTCAAGCACTTAAGGAAAAGCTCAAGATTGAAGATTAAGTGCTCAAGTAAAGTCATTGAAGATTAAGTTTGAGCTTAGAAAGAGATAGAGAATTTCGTTACAAGAACATAGGAAAAAGAATCGAGTCAAACGGAGTTGTAACGAATCCTCTACGCAAGTTTTACTCAAGGTTGTTTGAAGTGCCAAAGAGGGTCGGGCTCTCGACCCAACCATAAATCATGCTATCAGGAACGACCCTATCAGGGTCGTTCTAGACCCATGAAGATTACATGCCCTCAGGACCGACCCTTGGAGGGTCGTGCACGACCCACTTTGGGTCGTGCATGGCGCCGACTTCACTAGATTCCGAGATCTTTTATGATATATTCTATCTTTTTATTTTAGGAAGGTGAATTATCTTGATTCCTAGGTTAATTAGGACTCCTTTTCCTCTATAAAAGGAGGCTAAACCCTTTAGTTTAAAGTTCCTCTTTTTTGGTTCCGGATTTTAATCGAACTTAGTGTGTTTGTTTGGTAGAAGACTTGGAAGACAAGTTGGAGAAAATTGTAAGGCTTTTTTCTAGTTTATTTGCAATTTTCGGTTTTGTTAATCAATCATGTTTGCGTTTTATCTCACCATGAGTGAGTAGTCTTTTTAGATTCTAGGGTTGGGTAAAAACCCAACACGATCATGCATGTCTAAACTTGAATTCATGACTTGAATGTTTGAAAGATCATATCTATCTATCTTGTGCTAAACTCCTTTGCGAAAGTTGAGGCAATATCTTGCAATTAACCTAAAAGCGAAAGTAAAGTTGATTGCTTGATTAGATCTAATATGATTATTTGCGAAAGTTGATATTCCTAGGTTGAAGGATAGATAGAAAGTTTAATTTGTGACAGTTGATTAAATAACTTGAATTGTTTGCGACAGTTGACTTTTCTATGATCTAGATTGCATGATAGTTGTGAATTCTCATTGAAAGCATGTGTGATTGTTGTTGTGGTAGCCCTAGCCCTAGGATTGCTTTTTATATTTGATTAAGTCTAGCTAATTTGCATCGATCTCGATCCACCTAGAGTCGTGCTCGAGCCCTTGTGAGTTTGTGCCCCTCCATGTTTATTTTGCTTTTCGTAGTCTATCAACTAATGTTTGGCCCTAATCTCATTCCCGTGGACGAACCTGACTCCCTGTACTCAGCGGGGTCTTGATAAAAATTGAGTTTTATGTGTTTGAGTCCTTTTGATTTAGTTTTCATATTTCCTTGAGATTCGGAAGCTACACACCTTTTGTGTCATTTTTTAGGACTTTTGGAGCTTGAAAGAAGAGCTCGAGCACAACTTTAGGGGAGTGAACACACCGCTGAGTACAAAACCCCGCTGAGTACAGCGAAGTCAGGATCGTTCCACATGAAGCAAGGTTGTTCGTTTATCAATCTATTAAAAAGCAAACAAAAACAAACAAAAACACTCACAAGTAGCCTCGTTAACGACGTTGTCAGGGTCGTTAACGAACCACCGAAAACAAAAATACTCAAATAACGACCTCAATAAATTCGGTACCGAGGCAAGTAACTCAGCAACGAAAATTCACTTAAAATAATTCAAATAAAACAAAGATCTAGGACTAGGGACACCACAACATAGCCAAGCATATAAACTCGTAAGAAGATAAGATCATGCCTTTAAACAGATAGAGTCATCAACTTCCGTTGACTATCAAGTAAATTAACCAACTTTCACATCCTAATTCACTTAATTGCCTGTTTTGGATCTAAAGCTTGAAACTTTCGTATTCAAACAATATCAACCTTCAAGTTACTAACTTTCTCTTTCAATCAAGTTAAAAACTCAAATTACCTCAACTTTCTTTTCGGTATAAGCACAACAAACAATCTCAATAAAAGATAAAAGGCATTCAACACACAATCTTACTTATCAAACATGCTCAACTATGTCGGGCTTAACCCCGATCCTAGAAAAGAAGACTACTCACTAATCATAATTACCAAACAAATAAACTCAATATGAGAAAACATTGAAAAAACAAATCACTACTAAATTAAAATAGAGAAATCTGTCTTACAGAAGTTAAGAAGAAAATCGAAAAAGAACAAAACACCGAACTAAAAACTCGATCAACGAACTCGGTAACTTTCGTCCACCGACCCTCGTACTCGACTCGCCCTCTGTTCTTCCTCTTCTTCTCCTCTCTAATTCGACTTCTAAAAGAAATTCTCCCCCTCTTTCTATGCTAGATAGAAGGGTATTTATACTAAAAAGCTAAAAACTAAAAAGGCTAAAAGATATAAACTTTCCTAAAAAGATAGAAATAAAACTCTAAAAGATAGAAACAAAATCTAAGAAGATAATAAGACCTAAAATACATACTCTAATAACCCTAAAAGATTCTAAGAAGATACTCAACCGCCACGGAAATAAATTCCCGCTCAGGATCGGTGAATCATAAAATCAACCTTCAAATCGTCTCTTTCGTGGCCTCGTTAACAAGCCCTCACAACCTCGTTAACGAGCCCGGGCTTTGTTTTCTTCCACACTTCCTCTCGTAATCTTGAGCTCTGACTTCTTCAATCTTGTATTCCTCCGTCTTTCATTGTAATGCTCCAAATTCAGCTCCATATAGCACTTTTCCTTGCTAAAACCTACGAAATACACAAAAATAGCGTAGCTTCCACTCTTTTCATAGAAATATGCAAAAACTATCTAAAAACACTCAAAACTAAACCTAAACTTAACAAAACTAAACCTAATAAGCAAAGAAAACCTACTAAAAACTATACTAGAAATGCGAATATCAAAATACCCCATACTTAAATTTGCTTGTCCTCAAGCAATCAACAGGCACTAACCAAAACCAAAAAAACAAACATACTCATCAAGACATATCCATCTTCTAAAAAGCAACATCTACACATGCGAAAAATATAGCAAAAGACTATTAACGTCATCACACATATATGTACTTAAATAGACATAAGATAATACAATCCAACCTTACACGGGATATTGTGTTTCTCTCAACTCTCAAGTGTTTAGGCTTATAAATTCAATCTCTCAACTCATCTTATATACAAAAACTCATAGAAATTGGAACTTATATCACCAATACTCTCCACCCAAGATTTGTCGATCAAAACAAGCAAAAATCATCAAGAGAACTTAGGCTCAATGAAAAACTTCATAGAAGCTTCCATTCGGCCGGGTTGTAATGGGGCTTGGTAAAGAAAATAAGGTGTGGAAATATTTTGGTCATGTGGTGCTAATAATATCCGGGAATCAAAGACTCCTAAAAACTCACATATCAAAAACTCTCATAAAAGATTACCAAATTCACTCTTCTTTATGCACTTATTCTCACTTACCCTTTACCATCCTAGAAAGTCTCATAACAAATAAAAGAATCTCTGATATTATCTATAAATACAAATGCACTTCAACTCTTCACTCCCTTTTTTTTTATTTTTTTGCCTCAATTTTTTTTTCCATTCGATGCCTCGTTAACGAACCCACCTCAGGGTCGTCAACGAGCTTCCGTGTACATTCTTTCTTTTCTTTCCCACCTGCATCGAATACTTTATTTAGTGCAATATTTTGCTTATCAAGAGATCTTTCTTATTACATGTAAAAAAACAAGAGACTTCCAATCTAACCTTCCCAAATATCCTTCAATTGAAGCAAAATATAAGTGACTTCTCTCTTTTTAACACACAACAAAACTTACCTCTCCAATCTAAGTCATAATTCCCGGATAGGGTCAAGCTTATCTCGGCTAGGGTATATTTTTGTGGAGCTAAGAATAAAAGGCTTCAGGCTAGAATTAGTTATCAAAAGAAGGATTATGTAAAGGTGGATAGGGAATAATAGGGCTTATAAAAATAAGTTCTCCATCATATGATTTTCACAAGTAATGAACTAAAAATCTCATACGGGTCTCAAGAAATAGATAACCATCACAATTCCAAGAGATAATATGCATATAGAGAGTAAATCACATGAGAAAAGAAGAGGGATTTATAATGTTCTCCCTATAAGGCCAAAAATAACTCACAAGGTAGATTTTGTTGGATTGCATCACTTATGCTATAAAGTATATGTGCTCAATTTCATCAAATGCTATCTTCTTCTAAAACAAATAATTTCAAGTTGAGAATCCGGCTATACTATTAAAGACATGCTTGCAAGGAATTGTATGATTAAGTTAGCGACTGCTATCATAGAACCTAGGAAAGGGATATCTATCAATTCTAAAACTCTTTTTTAGATTTTTCAAGAATTTTCAATTTTTTTTCGTGTTTTTTTTTTCGATTTCAAAATAAAGAAATAAAAACTACATAAAACACATAAACACCTAAGACACAAGTTTTCTATTTTCTCCCACCCCATACTTAAAATTACAGTGTCCCCACTGTAAGAAAAATAAGAAGAAGGAAAATAGAAAAGAAAACAACAAAAGATTAAAAAGAAAAAGAAAGACATAAAAACTTACAAAGTTTCAAAAGTGGGAAACAAGGAAAAACTTCATCTTCGGGCTGAATCAACGGTTTGGTGGAGGAAAGTAGTGCTCAAAATTCCCCATGAAGTCGTACATCGTCCTCCAACGCTCAGCGTCATCCACCTCTCTCTGACGATACCTCTCATCCTCCATCGACATGCGAGCAGAATAGACAGATTCCCATCTATCCATCCTCCTATGAATGTGATCCTGTTGGAGGTGAAGCTTCTGCATCCGTGCAGAAAGATCCTCGGCCCATGGTGGTGGTATACTCAATCTTGTGTACCTCGGGCTGAGGAGGTGGTGGGTAGTGAGGCTGGAAATGATCTTGATACATCACCGGGTTGTAAGGCAAGAGTCCATAGGAATGAGGGTCAACAGGGGCTGGTGGTGGATCGACAGAAGCACTCGGCACCTCGTTAACGAAGTTGGGTGCCTCGTTAACAGTGTTGGGAGGGGGATGGAAATAGTCGTTAACGAGCCTGGTGGGCTCGTCAACGAGGTCATTGCTTCCTAAGACTTCCGTGTCGATGTCTTCTTCCTCGTAATTTAGCTCCTCAGTTCTGCCCTCGGTATCGGCCTGTTCAGTGTCGTTGCCTACTACCTCGGTATCATCTTCTTCATCTTCATCTTCATCTTCATCCATGGTTTCTCGCTCAAATCGGGATTCACATGGCCTAATCGAAAGCTCATCCTCCGGCTTAGGTTCCAATGGGTAAGCATGTCCCGTCCACGCCTCGTACCAATTCGGTACGTACAGAAGCTCAAACTTGTCGAGGGTCGGTGTCACGATGCGATCTTGTACTTTCACCTTGAATCCTCCCTCAGCTTGAATGAAGACACCGGAGCTATACCAATAATTCTTGTTGAGGAGTTGGGCGTGAGCCGGTGTGTAGCGAGTGAGATCGACTCCAAGATTTTTAGCCAAGAGGCTAACCAAGTTGCCACACCAAACCTCCTTGGACTTGGTTGATTTCCCGATGTAGTAAAGCCACTCGTACCCCAAATTTAAGGGGTCGGGTTCCTCGAAAAGGATGGTGCGGAAACAAGCAACTTCCGTCCTTGTAGGCCTGTTCAACTCTCTCTTCGGCCAAAACGTCGCGGCTAGGACTCTGAGAATAATCTTGAAGATGGGGTTGATGATGTATGCCCCGGATAATGCCGAGGTGGAGGATTGAACCTCCCCGGTGATGTAGCTCCAAGTGCGAGTCACTCTGTAGTCCTTCAAGTTGTAGTCTCTGGACGGGTTTGGGAGCTCTAAAATTGCGTTGAACTCTGCCATTGTGAACTCACGGCTCTCATTACCGAGCCGAAACCGGATTCGTCCCGCCGAGGTTTTCGACGAGAAGTTAGTCTCCAAGGTGGCCAAAAACTCGGATGTGAGGGCCGGATAGTGTGGTAAATTCTCCTGCTTCAGGAGATGAGCGGCACCAAGGATAACAAAGTCCTCCTTGACGTCCGTGTAGATCCCCGTGTTGACAGCACTGGACTTTGAGAACCAGTGGGTGTAGTGGTCCTTCTCCAGAATATCACGGTAACGACGTACTTGGCCCTGAGTGCTCAAAATCACATCATCCACACGAGGTGGAGATGGGGACCTATCGTTCCTCCGCTTCTTTTGAGCTCGGGTAGCGGGTCTGCTTGAACTTGCCATGGGATCCTACAAAATAATCAAAACTTTGCCAAGATAAAATCCACTCAAAATAGATAGGCAAGAGACCCCATACTTGGTTTTTGAATTAACCTCGGAATTATTCGTTAACTACCCAATTGGGTCATTTACGATTCTGGACTCTGTATTGATCTTTGAAGTATTGCAGGGTCGTTAACGAGCCTGGGTGGGTCGTTAACGAGCCGCCGAGACCAAAAATCACAGAATTTCCGATTTTAATCTACCTTAAATTAAAGCATAAATCAAGCATGCAATCTTCTATATTTCTCCACAAATCCCACGATCGGATATAAGCACCCCATACTTGCTTGATTACCCATCCCGAACATGCTAGAATTACCCGAGAATTTTACATGCAAAGTCTAAAGCTAGAGACTAGAACAAGACAAATTCATGCTTTTTCACAATCAATCGTAATGGATCGTCTAACATGAATATCCTTCTCTAGATCTAGAATTATAAAGCAAAATCAAACTTTCAAGGGCAAAATCCAATCATGAACATCGATCCTCTATATGAACTCAATTCTAGACATGAAATTTCTACCCTAAAAACCATAAATCATGCAATTTCGAGTTAGGGTTTAGAAATCATACCGGAAAACCGAGAAATTTGAAGAATAAGGGATCGGAAATTGGGTGGGTGACGAGCTCGGTGAAGGTTATCGAAGCTTGGATCCTCGTCGATGGAGGGTAGGGTTTTCGGGCTTCGGTAACGACGGCCTTTCGGTGGTAGTTGGTGCGAGATTCCGAACGGTGGGAGGGGGATTTCGAGCTTTTTGGTTGGGTTTTTGGGAAGCTTGGAATTGAGAAAGTGTGGTGGTAGATTTTTGGAAGGGGTAAAAGGGCTTTTATAGGAGAGGGAAGGGATAGGGAGGGGTAGAGGGTGGCGGCTAGGGTAGTAAAAGATAGATTAGGTTAAAAAAACTTACCTGCCCCGTTTTTTACGAGTCGGGTCGTCGAACCGGGTCGTTAACGACCCTGGGTGGGTCGTTAACGAGTTGCCGTAGCCTCTTGGAGTGATTTTTCGATCCCTTCTCCTGAAATCTTGTTAGCTCAAAAATTCTAATTTCTATCCTAACTGAAACTTTAAAAAGAAAACAAAAGAAAGCTAAGCAAAATAATCTAAAAAGAAAAAGAAAAAGAGAAACTAAATCTATTCTAAAAGCGGGTTGCCTGCCGTAAGCGCTATTTTTAACGTCGTTAGCCCGACGAGCTTCTTTTTCTAGTTTGATGATGTGAGAGCCATGGTGACTCTTATCTCTTATTCCGGGTCGGTTTGCTCATGGAATTTCTTCAGCTGGTGTCCATTAACTTTGAAGATTACGCCTCGGTTATCGGTCAACTCTACTGCTCCGTGAGGATAAATGTGATGAACCACAAATGGCCCACTCCATCGTGTCCTTAGCTTTCCTGGGATTAATCGGAGTCTAGAGTTGAAAAGAAGTACCTTATCGCCGACGTAATAAGTTTTGGGCACTAATTTCCGATCATGCCACCTTTTGGTGCGCTCCTTGTATATTTCATCATTTTCATACGCCTTCAGCCTCAGTTCTTCTAATGCTTGCAAGTCCATGAATCTTTTTGCTCCTGTCACGTCGAGGTTCATGTTGAGCTCCTTAAGAGCCCATAATGCTTTATGCTCCATTTCGACCGGTAAATGACATGCCTTGCCATACACTAGATTATAAGGGGTGGTGCGGAGAGCCGTCTTGTATGCTGTCCTATATGCCCACAGAGCGTCATCCAATTTGGAGGACCAATCCTTCCTAGAACGGGAAACGGTCTTCTCCAATATGCTCTTTATTTGCCTGTTTGAAACTTCAACCTGGCTACTAGTTTGGGGATGATAGGGTGTTGCCACCCGATGAGATACCCCATACTTAGCCAAAAGTGCTTCGAAACTCCGCTCAATGAAATGGGAACCACCATCACTGATAAGGACCCTTGGAACGCCGAATCTGGGGAAAATGTTGGTTTTGATGAATTTAGCCACAGTCTTAGCGTCGTTAGTCCTTGTAGCAACAGCTTCAACCCATTTGGAGACATAATCGACCGCAACTAGGATGTATTTGTAGGGGCCGGATGCAGGAAATGGTCCCATGAAGTCTATGCCCCATACATCAAATAGCTATCCCTATAATATCCCGGTTAGTGGATTTTCATGTCTCCAAGTGATATTTCCGGAGCGTTGGCATCCATCAAATGTTGTCACGTAAGCTTGCACGTCCTTGAACATGTTTGGCCAATAGAGACCACTTTGAAGAATTTTTGTTGTGGTTTTGAATCCTTTCGCATGGCCTCCAGTTGGAAGTGTGTGACATTGACGGATCACACTCTCTATCTCCTCTTCTGGAACACAACGCCTAAAGAGGTGATCGCTCCCTTGCTTAAACAAGTAAGGATCATCCCAATAGTATCGTTTTACATCATGGAGAAATTTCTTCTTCTTTTGTGGGGTTAGACCCTCGGGAATCACGCCTCCTACAATATAGTTAGCGAAATCCGCAAACCAAGGGGCTTTTGACCCTCTAACAGCATGGATTGATATTGAGGAAGAAGAAATAGAAGTAAGAGAAGGAATGGATTCGATTTGAGCTGATTTAGTTTCAGAAATCTTACCTGAATGGGTCGTTAACGAGCTAGGAGTCATTATTTTGACCTCGGTAACGACCTCCCGTGGCTTAGTAACGACTTGATTGACTGGCATGCAGACCCACTCTGAAAATTTACCTTTGTAATTTTTGTCTTCCAGCCTCGGCACCTCATTACCGACCCTGAAGGGGTCGGTGACGAGGGTTTTGTGGAGTTCGACCTTGTTTAGCAGGAGGTGTTCGTCGGGCCTGGAATCGTTTATTGGCACCTCATTGTTGGACTCGGTGATATGCTCTACTGGTAATCTAGATAAGTGATCCCCCACTAGATTCTCTGCTCCTTTTTTGTCTCTTATTTCATGGTCGAATTCCTGCAGTAAGAGCATCCAACGAAGCAATCTGGGTTTGGCATCCTTCTTAGTCATTAAGTATCTAACAGCCTCATGGTCAGTATAAACAATCACTTTGGATCCAACAAGATAGGACCGGAATTTTTCAAAGGCAAATACCACCGCAAGGAACTCCTTCTCCGTGGTGGTATACTTACTCTGCGCCTCATCCAGCGTGTTACTGGCGTAATAGATGGAGTGGAGTTTTTTGTCCTTCCGTTGCCCTAAGACTGCGCCAACTGCATAGTCACTGACATCACACATAATCTCAAAGGGTAATGTCCAATCTGGAGACTGCATAATGGGGGGAGATACGAGGGCAGCTCTTAAATTGTAAAATGCTTCAAGACATTCTGGAGACAGCTCAAACACTACATCTTTCATTAGTAGGTTAGTCAAAGGTTTAGCTACTTAGAAAAATCTTGAATAAATCGTTTGTAAAAGCCAGCATGCCCTAGAAAACTCCTAATATCTCTTACAGAAGAAGGAGGAGGTAGTTTTTCAATAAGCTCAATTTTTTCTCTATCTACCTCTATCCCTCTTTTAGAGACAAGGTGTCCTAGTACTATCCCCTCTTGAACCATGAAATGACACTTTTCCCAATTTAGCACAAGATTGGTATCTTCACATCTCTTAAGAATTCGTGCAAGGTTAGCAAGATAAGAATCAAATGAAGAACCATAAACAGAGAAGTCATCCATAAAAACCTCTACAATGTCCTCTATCATATCCGAAAAAATGGCCATCATACATCTTTGAAAGGTAGCAGGGGCATTGCAAAGCCCAAATGACATTCTTTTATAAGCAAAGGTTCCATAAGGACATGTAAAGGTTTTTTTCTCTTGATCATCAGGATGAATGGGAATCTGCCAAAAACCTCTATAGCCGTCTAAATAACAGAAATAATCATGTTGGGCTAAGCGTTCTAACACCTGATCTATGAAAGGAAGCAAAAAATGATCTTTTCTAGTAGCACTATTAAGCTTCCTATAATCAATGCACATCCTCCAACTAGTGGTGGTTCTAGTCGGAATAAGCTCTCCTTTTTCATTTTCTATTACCGTCATCCCCCCTTTCTTTGGGACTACATGGACCGGACTCACCCATTGGCTGTCCGAAATAGGAAATATGATCCCATCATCAAGTAATTTAATGATTTCCTTTTTAACTACATCCTTCATGTTAGGATTTAATCTACGTTGATGCTCTATGGTGGGTTTACGGTTGTCCTCCATGTAAATCCTATGCATGCAAAGGGAAGGGGATATGCGAGTTATATCATCTAGGGAGTAGCCTATGGCCTTTCTATGCATCCTAAGCACATTCAGGAGTTTTCCTACTTCCTCATCTTTTAATTCAGTATTAATGATGACAGACAGAGTAGAATTAGGACCAAGGAATTCATACTTGAGGGAGTCTGGCAGAGGTTTAAGTGTTGGGAACGGTTCAGCAGGGATTAGAATCGGTTCTTCTCGCTCCGTCTTCAACACCTCCTCAAGATATCCAAAGGCTGAAATTTCGCTGTCTTCGGCAAGGGTCGTTAACGAAGCTGGTGTGGTCGTTAACGAGCATGCGTCTTCTGCCAGGAGAATCGGTAACATTGTTGGAGGACTCGTTACTGAAACTGCAGTGGTTATTTCTGCCCATCTTTGACCTGAAATTTCATCGCTTAATGTTGATCTTCCTATAGGGTCTCCACATTCAATGATCTCTTTGTGGGTGTAGAGCATCTTGACTTCAGCTTTTTCGGACTCCTTATTGGATTGTTTGAATCGGAATTCCGTCACCTCATCCCCAATTTCGAAAGTTAGGAGTCCTCTCCTAACATCGATTATGGCTCCTGTTTTGGCAAGGAACGGTCTTCCCAAAATAATAGGCACCACCGGATCTTCGAGCATTGTCATAATGATGAAGTCGTTAGGAACAAAGAAATTGCCTACTTGAACTGGAAAATCTTCTATAAGCCCTGTTGGTTTGATGCAGGATCCGTCTGCCATGTAAAGTCGCATGTTGATGGGCTCTAGTGGTCCCATATTAACTTTAGACCAAATTGAGAGAGGAACGAGACTAGCACTGGCACCCAGATCGCATAAAGCCTTGAACTTGTGGTTGCCTATGCCGATCGTTATTGTAAATCTTCCTGGATCTCCTAGCTTTTCCGGTAGAGCTATTGATCTGACTTCATCTTGTAGCTCTGTAATGGATCTTTTCCTGCTAAGAATATCTTTCAAAAACTTTGTGTAAGCCGGCATTTCGCTTAGGGTCTCAGCGAATGGGATGGAAATATTAATGCCCTGAAGAATTTTTACGAAACGCTTGAACTTACTCTCAGTAGAGTCCATAGATTTCTTAGTTGGAAATGGAAGAGATTTAACCATTCTCGGAACCAAGTTAGGCTCGAGAGGTGAGAGTACCGGGTCGACACTAGGGTTGTTTATTGTATTCGGCGGGTCATTACCAACCCTGGTGGGGTCGTTGACTACCCTGAGGTTGAGAGGAAGGCTTGGTTTAGAGAACTTACCTGTGGTAGGGTCGTCAGGAACCCTCGGAGCCTTGTCATCCTCGTTTGTGGGCTCGTTATTTGCCCTCGCTGGCTCGTTACCGAGCTGGGTTGTGACGTCCTCTTCCTTCTCATCCTCAGCTTGAACTCTCTCCGGCAATGTCTTCCCGCTTCTGAGGTGTACCGCTGCTATTTGGCCTCTAGGGCTATCCTCGGGGCGGCCCGAGAGTTGTCCTTGTGGTCTTGGAATCCGTGCAGCTAGGTCCCCTAGTTGGGAATCAACACTCCTCTTCCAATTATCGAACTCTCCCCATCTTTTATCTTGTCGGTTCAGTTTGGCTTGAACTTCATCAACTTTGTTGTTCACTCCGTTAATGCTTTCCTTTATTTCCTGAACCCATGATGGTGTCTCCTGATGGCCTGGAGGTCGATATGGTGCAGGTCGTCTATCTGGTGGGGGCACTGCATAGTTTTGACTTGTATTTTGATTGCCCCATGATTGATAGTTGTTCGACCTGTCATGGTAACTAGGCTGGTTCCTGTATGGTCCTCTCATATAATTCATTTCAACTATTGTCTCAGTGGCTCTAACCTGTTTTTTCAGACGGTTGACCTCGTCTTGTAAGAATTGATTTTTAACATCTGGGTCAACTTCTTCTCGGTTAGGTATGTAGAGACGTTTTTGAGTTTGTGGATCTTGCTGGGTTCCGTACATAGCATCGTAATTATCCAGCTTATCCAACAGTTCCCACACCTCCGTCGGGTTCATCTCTATAAAACCGCACGCAGTATGCGTGTTAATGCGGTTCTTGGTCTCTGCGTTAACACCCTGGAAAAAGATTTCTTGCAAAACATATAAAGGTTGCCCATGAGTAGGGCACTGTCTAAGCATCTCCTTGAATCTTTCCCATGTTACAACGAATGTTTCATTAGGCAACTAGTGATAGGAGGTGATGCGTTTCCTCAACTCCGTCGTCTTAGCAGGAGGGAAGAACTTTGTAAGAAATTGATCGTACAAAGCTTTCCAAGTCTTGATAGACTTAGAAGGTAGGCTCTCCAACCATTTCAGGGCCTTTCTAGTAAGAGACCATCTAAAAGCTTTTAACAGAACATATTCTAGTGAGACACCTTCAGCAGCTATGGTGTCACATAAATCAAGAAAGTTTCTAATATGCTCCATAGGGCACTCAGCAGGTTTCGCTTCAAACTGAGCCCGTTTGATTAAGGATATAAATTGAGATTTGATCTCAAAAGGTTTCTCTATCGCTGGAAGCACAATAGGAGATTCTGGCACCCTCAGTTTGGGATGCATGTATTGTTTGGCATTCCTTGGATAGGCATCAAGCTCTTCTTGTAAACGAGCCTTGTCAGCTGGTTGACGCTCAGCTTCGGCGTCTGCGCCATCTTTCTCGGCTTTAAGTGCCTCCATTTGAGTCCGGAGGATCTCCAACTGTTGAGCCATCTCTTCTGTCGTGGCCATGGCTCGATTTTCTCGGAGTCAACGGTGCAGGGAACGTTCGGTTTCTAAGTAATAACCAGTGTTATCAAACTGAAGCCTTCGTCGTCCTACCGACAAACACTGAGAAAAACAGACAAAGAAAACAAAAATTAAAAACAAAAACGGGGTCGGGCTTTTCCCGAACCCAAAGATAAACTAACAAACTCATTGCTTCCCCAGCAACGGCGCAAATTTGTTGAGAGGGTTTCGATTGACAACAAATAAATTTATAGTCAAAACCCCGCTGAGTACAGCGAAGTCAGGATCGTTCCATAGGAAGTAAGGTTGTTCGTTTATCAATCTATTAAAAAGCAAACAAAAACACTCACAAGTAGCCTCGTTAACGACGTTGTCAGGGTCATTAACGAACCACCAAAAACAAAAATACTCAAATAACGACCTAAATAAATTCGGTACCGAGGCAAGTAACTCAGCAACGAAAATTCACTTAAAATAATTCAAATAAAACAAAGATCTAGAACTAGGGACACCACAACATAGCCAAGCATATAAACTCGTAAGAAGATAAGATCATGCCTTTAAACAGATAGAGTCATCAACTTCCGTTGACTATCAAGTAAATTAACCAACTTTCGCATCCTAATTCACTTAATTGCCTGTTTTGGATCTAAAGCTTGAAACTTTCGTATTCAAACAATATCAACCTTCAAGTTACTAACTTTCTCTTTCAATCAAGTTAAAAACTCAAATTACCTCAACTTTCTTTTCGGTATAAGCACAACAAACAATCTCAATAAAAGATAAAAGGCATTCAACACACAATCTTACTTATCAAACATGCTCAACTATGTCGGGCTTAACCCCGATCCTAGAAAAGAAGACTACTCACTAATCATAATTACCAAACAAATAAACTCAATATGAGAAAACATTGAAAAAACAAATCACTACTAAATTAAAATAGAGAAATTTGTCTTACAGAAGTTAAGAAGAAAATCGAAAAAGAACAAAACACCGAACTAAAAACTCGATCAACGAACTCGGTAACTTTCGTCCACCGACCCTCGTACTCGACTCGCCCTCAGTTCTTCCTCTTCTTCTCCTCTCTAATTCGACTTCTAAAAGAAATTCTCCCCCTCTTTCTATGCTAGATAGAAGGGTATTTATACTAAAAAGCTAAAAACTAAAAAGGCTAAAAGATATAAACTTTCCTAAAAAGATAGAAATAAAACTCTAAAAGATAGAAACAAAATCTAAGAAGATAATAAGACCTAAAATACATACTCTAATAACCCTAAAAGATTCTAAAAAGATACTCAACCGCCACGGAAATAAATTCCCGCTCAAGGATCGGTGAATCATAAAATCAACCTTCAAATCTTCTCTTTCGTGGCCTCGTTAACAAGCCCTCACAACCTCGTTAACGAGCCCGGGCTTTGTTTTCTTCCACACTTCCTCTCGTAATCTTGAGCTCTGACTTCTTCAATCTTGTATTCCTCCGTCTTTCATTGTAATGCTCCAAATTCAGCTCCATATAGCACTTTTCCTTGCTAAAACCTACGAAATACACAAAAATAGCGTAGCTTCCACTCTTTTCATAGAAATATGCAAAAACTATCTAAAAACACTCAAAACTAAACCTAAACTTAACAAAACTAAACCTAATAAGCAAAGAAAACCTACTAAAAACTAAACTAGAAATGCGAACATCAGCTAGACCCATGAAGATTACATGCCCTCAGGACTGACCCTTGGAGGGTCTTTGGGTCGTGCATGGCGCCGACTTCACTAGATTCCGAGATCTTTTATGATATATTCTATCTTTTTATTTTAGGAAGGTGAATTATCTTGATTTCTAGGTTAATTAGGACTCCTTTTCCTCTATAAAAGGAGGCTAAACCCTTTATTTTAAAGTTCCACTTTTTTGGTTCCGGATTTTAGTCGAACTTAGTGTGTTTGTTTGGTAGAAGACCTGGAAGACAAGTTGGAGAAAATTGTAAGACTTCTTTCTAGTTTATTTGCAATTTTCGGTTTTGTTAATCAATCATGTTTGCGTTTTATCTCACCATGAGTGAGTAGTCTTTTTAGATTCTAGGGTTGGGTAAAAACCCAACACGATCATGCATGTCTAAACTTGAATTCATGACTTGAATGTTTGAAAGATCATATCTATCTATCTTGTGCTAAAATCCTTTGCGAAAGTTGAGGCAATATCTTGCAATTAACCTAAAAGCGAAAGTGTAAAGTTGATTGCTTGATTAGATCTAATAGGATTATTTGCGAAAGTTGATATTCCTCGGTTGAAAGATAAAAAGAAAGTTGTTTAATTTGCGACAGTTGATTGAATAACTTGAATTTTTGGCGACAGTTGACTTTTCTATGATCTAGATAGCATGATAGTTGTGAATTCTCGTTAAAAGCATGTGTGGTTGTTGTTGTGGTAGCCCTAGCCCTAGGATTGCTTTTTATATTTGATTAAGTCTAGCCAATTTGCATCGATCTCGACCCCCTAAAGTTGTGCTCGAGCTCTTGTGTGTTTATGCCCCTTCGTGTTTATTTTGGTTTTCGTAGTTTATCAACTAATCTTTGGCCCCAATTTCATTCACGTGGACGAACCTGACTCCCTGTACTCAGCGGGGTCTTGATATAAATTTATTTGTTCAAGAAACCCTTTAACAAATTGGCGCCATTGTCGGGGATTGAGCAATAGTGCCTAGTTTAGTTGATATTTGGGGTTTGGCACTAGCCCTTACCCTTTTGATTTTATTTAATTTTGTTTTCTTTGTTTTTGTTCGCAGTATATGCCATCTCGTTCTTCCCGGAGAACTCTTGAGATTGACTACTACAGCGAACCTGAGAGGTCCTTCCATAGACGTTTGAGAGAACAACGAGCAATGGGCGACGCTGAGACCCTTGCTCAACAAATGGAGGAACTCCGTACTCAGATGCAGCGTTTGCAAGCGGACCGAGACGCTCAGACCGCCAATGCGCATCGATTCCAGGCGCAACTGAACGCTATCCCGACGAATGCCAAGCAATACATGCACCCAAAACTGAGGGTGCCCGAATCGGCGATAGTGCTTCCGGAGATTGACCGCACTTTTGAGATTAAATCTCATTTCATATCCTTAATCAAGAGTTCTCATTTTGAGGGGAAACCCACTGAATTCCCCATGGAGCATATAAAGAATTTTACTGATTTATGTGACACTATTTTTGCTGATGGTGTCGCACTTGAATATGTTCTCTTGAAGGCTTTTAAGTGGTCTCTTGCAGGAAAAGCTTTGAGTTGGTTGGAGAGCTTGCCACCAAGATCTATCACAACGTCGAAGGCTTTGCATGATTTATTTATGACTAAGTTCTTTCCATCGGCAAAGACAACGGAGCTTAGGAAGCGCATCACCTCTAACCATCAACTTCCAAATGAGACGCTTGTGGAAACTTGGGAGCGGTTTAAGGAACTTCTTCGGCAATGTCCTACTCATGGACAACAACCCTATGTGCTTCACGAGATTTTCTTTCAGGGGATTAATGCCTACAAAGGACAGAATCAACCTCCACACTTATTTTGGGTTCATTGAGATGGATCCCGATCAAGCTTGGGCTTTGTTGGACAAGCTAACCAACTATGATGCCATGTACGGAACCCAACAAGCTAAGCCAACGGAGAGGAAGCTGTATGAGCTCCAATCCGAAGTGGTTGATTGGGATGTGAAGTTCCAATTCATGCAAGATGAGATCAACCGATTGAAAAAGCAAATAAGTTACTTTAAATCTACTCAATCTTGTCAAGAATGCGGGTCTTCTGCCCATACTACTTCCAATTGCACTAACTTGCACCAAGTGCGAGCCGCTGAGGCTTATGAGGAGGCGAATTATATGAGAGGTTCCTTTAGGAATCAAAACAATTATGCAGGGAGGAACAATGCTCAACCATCTTGGGGCAATCCAAATTATGACCAATACAAGCAACCCCCTCAACAAGAGCAACGACCCCTCCCTACCGTCCTCCGGGCTATCAAGAGCCACCATCATGGGTGCAAGGGCTGCAAGAAGGAATCAATGGCGTCAGATCCGAGATCAATGGAGTCCGATCTGAGGTCCAGACCGGGATCAACGGAGCCCGAGCTGAGGTCCAGAACGGGATCAATGGAGTACGAGCTGAGTTGAAAGGTGTTCATGCACGGTTGGGAAAATTTGAATCATGGAGAAAAAACGTCGATTCCCAACTTGGACAACTAGCTACTCAAATCCCGAGACCTCATGGACAACTCCTGGGCCGCCCTGAGGAGAATCCTAGAGGCCGAGCAGGCAATGGTGAAATCCGAGCTATGCACTTAAGGAGTGGCAAAGCTTTGCCCGAGCCATTCAAGAATAAGGAGAAAGAAGAAGCCTCAGGATCGACCCCTTTGGGGTCGAGCACGACCCCAACAGAGGTTGGACCTCTCAGGACCGACCCTATCACAACTCCATTAGGGTCGCGCACGAGTCCCTCAAGGGTCGTTCCTGAGGAGGCTATTAACGAGGAAGAAGAGGCGATCGACCCTCCAAGGGTCGAGCTCGACCACCCTTCGCCAGGTAAGTCTTCTAACCCTTTTCTTTCCATTCCATCTTCATCTAAGGTACTTCCTTTCCCTTCTAAGAAACCCATGTACTCGACGGAAGGAAAATTTAAGTGCTTTGTTAAGTTGCTTCAAGGCTTGAATTTTTCCATTCCTTTCGCCGAGGCCTTGAATGAAATGCCTGCTTATACTAAATTCTTGAAGGAGATTTTATCTAGGAAGCGATCAATCTCAGAGCTGCATAATGAGGTCCATTCCATAAAGCTCCCTGAAAAACTCAGTGATCCAGGTAAGTTTGCAATTTCAATTGGTATTGGAACTCACCGTTTTAAAGCTCTATGTGATCTAGGTGCCAGTGCTAGTTTATTACCATTATCTATCTGGACCAAAGCTAACATGGGACCATTGGAGCCCATCAATATGAGGCTATACATGGAGGACGGATCCTGTGTAAAGGCAACCGGAGTCGTTGAGGATGTCCCAGTTAAAGTTGGCAAATTTTTTGTCCCAAACGACTTCATTGTGCTAGACATGACCGAGGACCCTGTGGTGCCAATCATTCTTGGAAGACCATTCTTAGCCACCGCAGGGGCACATATAGATGTTAGAAAGGGACTACTCACATTTGACATTGGGGAAGAGAAGGTCGAGTTTCGCTTCAATACTGTTGCGAATGAGGTTGCTAAAAGCATCAACGAGGAGCCTACCGAACCACCATGGTGGGTCGGTACCGACCATTCTCTGAAGAATCACAACGCTGTGGGTGACAAGCACGATACCGAGACATTCCTTGATCTAGTGGGGTCGATAACGACCCCCTACACCTCGGTAACGAGCCACTTCTCGGATGATCCATGTGAGTTTTCTTGTTCTTATCCAATCAATTATGATTATGATCCTTTCCCCTATTCTCATTCTATATTGGATCCTACTGTTAGTCATATGAAAGAGTCAAAACCTCCTTGGTTTTTGGATTTTACTAACCCTGTTGTAGGATTACCAAGTATACTTGTGGATGATAGAGGAGCGAATGTCCTAGAGAGAAGCTTTGAAGCTTTTCCATTTAAGTATGGGGTTTCCCAGGATCCCAACACAGATGGATGGAGGCCGCCCTGATCAGCCAAGGTAAGTCGTCAAGCTAACGACGTTAAAAATAGCGCTTACAGGAGGCAACCCAATCTTTAAATTAGATTTTTATTATGTTTTTTATTTTAATTTTTAGATTAGATTTTTCTAACCTTCCTTAGACTAGGATAAAATACTTTTGTTTGGAATAGAGTTTTGTGGGATTTTTGCAGGGTCCTAAGTTTCAAAAACGAGCTCAAAAAGACGAGAAAAGATGACTTTACATGCGGTGCAACTTTGGGTATTTGTTCCACCACTCTTCCAGCTTCAAGAGTTCTTTGTGAGTTTCTTCTTCCTATCTCTGTACTTTGTCATATATTTTTATGCATGAGGACATGGCATGATTTAAGTATGGGGTAGGGGAAGAAGAAACTTCACTAGTTGTATATAATTGAGTCTTTGCTTGATTTCTTGATTATTAGTTTATCTTGTTAAGAAAAAGCTTTGAAAAAATTGAAAAAAAATTGAAAAAAAATTGAAAAAAATTTGAAAAATGTCAAAACCCAAAAACAAATTTGAAAAATGTCGAAAAATCCAAAAAAAATATTTCTTTTGTTTGTTTTAGGATAGAAGAATGCTTCATCTTCGATGTCCTATGATGAGAATTAATTTTCATGCTTATCATATAATTCCTTTGACATATTTGGATAGTATAGCCTAAGTCTTTGAGAAATTGCTTTTGATTGTGAAAAGTGACTTGTGATGAAATTGAGCATATGTGTCTTAAGTAGAAGTAGTTGCAATCCAACGAAATTTTCACCTAGTGAGGATATTTGGCCTTAAAGGGAGAACATCAAAAATCCCTCTTCTTTTTCTTGTGTGAATTGCTCTCTTTCTGCATATATATCTCTTGTCATTGATATGGTTATCTATTTCTTGAAGTCGCTATGAGATCGTTCATGCATGTTAATTATGATTAGAAACTTATATTTCATAAGCCATTTTTTATCCTCTCTTTTACCTACCTTTACATTATCCTCTTTTTGAAGCCAAGTTGAGCCTAAGACTTTTATTTTTAAGCTCCACAAAATTATTCCCTAGCCAAGATAAGTTTGACCCTATCCGGGGATTAGGACTTAGTTTTGGTTTGTGATAGTTTTTGTTGAGTGAGATTGCTTGGTTCAAGTGTGGGGTAATTATGGGTTGGGAAAAGTAAAAAAAAATCTTGCAGTTTGTTATGTAAAAGGAGTTTGGTTCCCTGTATGCACTTACAAAAGAGTTGAAAAAAAAAAAGAAAAATTGGTACCAATCTCCCATGAGAAAAAAAATGAAAATAAAAAAAAATGGGAGGAAGAGAAAGAAAAAGAGCTAAATAGTGAATAATGTGCATGAGCCAAATTTCCTTCGTATTTGTAAGCAAGATAAGTTGGGATTTAAAAGGGTTGGAGAAATAAGTGAGTCTGAGCATAATGTTTGAGTGAGTTTGGTATATGTTCTTTTGTGAGAGTTTTGGCAATGTGTGAGTTTTTAGGAGTCTTTGATTCCCGGATATTATTAGCACCACATGGCCAAATATTTTCCACGCATATTTGTCATTACCAAGCCCCATTACAACCCGGTCGAATGGAGTCTTCTATGAAGATTTCATTGAGCCTAAGTTCTTATGATGATTGATGTGTTTTGACTTCTCTAGGTAGAGAGATTGGTGATATAAGTCTCAATGATAAAGTTGATGTTGCATAAAGATTGAGTTGAGAGTTGATATTAATAGCCTAAACACATGAGAGATGAGTGAAACACATTAATATCCCTTGTGAGGTTGGATTGTGATTGCCTATGCTTGGGACTCATACATATGTGATGACGTTAAAATTACTTGTCTACTTTTTCACTTGTGTTTAAAATGTTTTGACAAGGGCTATGCTTGAAGATTGTGTTATTGGTCTTGATTTTGCATGATTATTGCTTGAGGACAAGCAAGTCTAAGTATGGGGTATTTTGATATCCGCTTTTTAGGTAGGCTTTCAGTGTCTAGATAGATTAGATTTAGTTGGTTTTTTTGCTAGAGTCTTATGTTTTTTAGTCTTTTTGCTTTACTTTTCGTATTTCCTTGAGATTCAGAAGTTACGCACCTTTTATGTCATTTTTAGGACTTTTGGAGCTTGAAAAAAGAGTTTGGAGCACTTTTGAAAAAAGGAGCAAAGCCGGTGAAGATACCACTCAAGCACTTAAGAAAAAGCTCAAGATTGAAGATTAAGTGCTCAAGTAAAGTCATTGAATATCAAGTTTGAGCTTAGAAAGAGAGAGAGAATTTCGTTACAAGAACATAGGAAAAAGAATCGAGTCAAACGGAGTTGTAACGAATCCTCTACGCAAGTTTTACTCAAGGTTGTTCGAAGTGCCAAAGAGGGTCGGGCTCGACCCAACCATTAATAATGCTATCAGGAACGACCTATCAGGGTCGTGCTAGACCCATGAAGATTACATGCCCTCAGGACCGACCCTTGGAGGGTCGTGCACGACCCACTTTGGGTCATGCATGGCGCCGACTTCACTAGATTCCGAGATCTTTTATGATATATTCTATCTTTTTATTTTAGGAAGGTGAATTATCTTGATTCCTAGGTTAATTAGGATTCCTTTTCCTCTATAAAAGGAGGCTAAACCCTTTAGTTTAAAGTTCCGCTTTTTTGGTTCCGGATTTTAGTCGAACTTAGTGTGTTTGTTTGGTAGAAGACTTGGAAAACAAGTTGGAGAAAATTGTAAGACCTCTTTCTAGTTTATTTGCAATTTTCGGTTTTGTTAATCAATCGTGTTTGCGTTTTATCTCACCATGAGTGAGTAGTCTTTTTAGATTCTAGGGTTGGGTAAAAACCCAACACGACCATGCATGTCTAAACTTGAATTCATGACTTGAATGTTTGAAAGATTATATCTATCTATCTTGTGCTAAAATCCTTTGCGAAAGTTGAGGCAATATCTTGCAATTAACCTAAAAGTTAAAGTGTAAAGTTGATTGCTTGATTAGATCTAATAGGATTATTTGCGAAAGTTGATATTCCTAAGTTGAAAGATAGATAGAAAGTTGTTTAATTTGCGACAGTTGATTGAATAACTTGAATTGTTTGCGACAGTTGACTTTTCTATGATCTAGATAGCATGATAGTTGTGAATTCTCGTTAAAAGCATGTGTGGTTGTTGTTGTGGTAGCCCTAGCCCTAGGATTTCTTTTTATATTTGATTAAGTCTAGCCAATTTGCATCGATCTCGACCCCCTAAAGTCGTGCTCGAGCTCTTGTGTGTTTGTGCCCCTTCGTGTTTATTTTGCTTTTCTTAGTTTATCAACTAATCATTGGCCCTAATCTCATTCCCGTGGACGAACCTGACTCCCTGTACTCAGAGGGGTCTGGATATAAATTTATTTGTTCAAGAAACCCTTCAACAAACTCTTATGAGTATTGTTCTGAATGTTTTTTTGGCAACATAGTACTCTTCAACTGGTAATGCTCTTTCAATTTTATTTCTGTGATATCAATGGTTTTAATTGGTTCTTTTTAAACCATGTTTGGTCTTTCAACTTTAGTTTTGGTTTGAGGATTGAATTTTTTTTACTGTTGAGGTTCTATTATCTTATGCATGCTTTGAAACAAATGGTATATCTGATGTCAATCAATGTTGTTTCTCTTGTATTTTATCCATTTTGTTCATAGATTATGTGATTATTAGAGATTATCCTATTCTTATTTTGGAGAATTTTGATATAGCTTGCTCTTGCATGCCTCCTTGTCTACAGGATAATACAAATTTGACATCACTTAAATGATGCATGGTTTTATTATCCTTGGTCGAAGAGTTTATTCAAATCTTGGGATATATTCAGCAGTTTATCAATTATAGAGTTTATAGGATTATTTGAAATCAAATCTGTTGTATACACTTATATGTTCTTCTGTGGCTTTTCAAAAGAAAAGTACATGTATTCTTTAATGTTTGCTATGCTTTGGATAGTCATAAGGTTAAGCTAAGTGATTACTCTTACCTTTTTGTAATTTTAAAAGGTAATTATAGCTTGGGGTTGTTTTGCTCGTACAAATTCTGGTATAGGTTTATTACAGGGTAGTTTGATCGGTTGTATGAACATCACTTATTAAAAGGTTTTTTATGAGTATCGTCTTTTGGAATGTTAGAGGTGTACGTCAATCCAATTTCTGGGAAGAAATTGGGTTTTTTAGAAAATTAAATAAATTGAATTTTATGTGTTTAGCGAAAACAAAGACAGAAATGACGTGGGGGGTACACACATCAGATCATGCGCTTATGCGCGTCAGGCCCAACACATAAGCCCGTGGGGTTCCATCCTAAAACCAATTGGCAATAGGAGGAGTAGCCCAAGGATATATATGTTGGGCAAGTTATATTAGAATTCCCGATGTGGGATAGCTTTTTATCTCAACACGCCCCCTCAAGTGCAACTGCCTGGCCCCGCAATTTTCCAGTTGCACTTGACGTTCATGCCTTAAGGTTGGGAAGTCGGGACCCAGACCGAACAAGCTTTCAAAAAATTAATCTTCAATCCAAGTATTGGTACAAACAGTGGCCTTTGGTTGCTTATTTGTCAAAATACATTTACCAATTCATGTGAAGTATTTTTAAATTCTAATAACCTAATCATTTTAAAGTATTCTCATAATGCTTCGACTTTCCTAATCAGTTTTGTTTATGCTCCTTCTCGGGAAATTGATAAAAAAAAATAGTTTTTGGAACTTTACAACAAATTATAGATGATTCACATTAACCTGTCATTTTAGTAGGAGATTTGAATAAGATTTGTAGCATGACGGAAAAATTAGGTGGCCTATTACCATCTTTGTCTAGATTTTCTAGGCTTCTAAATTTCAAAATTCATTTCGGTTTAGTAGAGGCTAATTGTTCAGGTTTCCCTTTCACTTGGCGCAAAAGCTCGACTGCAAATGAAAACACGTTTGAAAAATGAATAGAATTCTTATACATCAATCAATAGCTCATGAATTTCCAAATTTAATAGTACATCACCATCCGTTTACAACTTCGGACCATTGCCTTATCACTTTTTGTATTTCAAATAATAAAAGTTACAGAAAATTCCCTTTTTAGTTTTGAAAATGCTTGGCTTCAAAACCCTACATATGCACCATTAGTCCTTAAGGTATGGAATTATCGTCTTGATGGTTCTTCTATGTTTAAGATTTATATGAAGCTCCAACTCTTTAAGAAATATTCAAATGTTTGGGCTAAACATCACATAAATAATAATTATGAGCAACTGAAAATTTCTGAACGCCAATTACAATCTCTACATGAATTGTTGTTATATGATCCCTCTAATTCCTGTTTGTTAAGTAAACTGCAAAGACATTAAATAAATACAATAAGCTTTTATAATTTCAGCATACTTTTTAAAAATAGAGGGCGGAAGTTAAACATTTACAAAATATGGATAAAAATACAAAATATTTTCAGTCATTCACAAAAATTAGATCATATAAACAAAGAATTTCAAGCTTCCAAACTAATAATGGTACAATTATTTATGATGATGAATCAATTTCACATCACATTACTGAAGAAATGAAATCACACTTTATTAAAATTAATTCTTTTTTTCTTCTTCCAAATGACTTAGATCTCATTTTGAAACTAATTAATATAGAAGAAAATATTGCTTTCAGTAAATCTCCAACCCAATCGGAAATTAAATGTGCAATTTTTGTAATGCCAGCGGATAAAACTCATGGCCCAGATGGGTTCACAGCTGGAGTTTTCTAACAGTATTGGCCCATTGTTGGATCTTCGGTTATTTTAGCAGTTAATGCTTTCTTTCATTTTGGTCATATGTTAAGATCAATAAATATATCATTTATTACTTTAATCCCAAAAATTACTAATCCACAAACCATAGGTCATTTACGACCTATTAGTCTCTACAATACAGTTTATAAGGTAATTACGAAAATTCTTGCTAATCGAATCTCTCATTTGTTACCAAAAATAGTTCATCCTTTGGAAGGTGCTTTTGTTAAAGATAGGTTGATTCAGGATAACATTCTAATAGCTCATGAAATTTTTCATTCGTTTCATAAAAAGAAAAAAGGTAGTAAGGGATGGATGGCTTTGAAAATAGATATGGAAAAGGCTTATAACAAAATAGACTTGGATTTTATTAGGGAAATTCATCTTAAATTTGGTTTTAGTCAGCGTTGGGTTCATTTAGTTATGACATGTGTTTCTACTTCCTCTTCCACTGTACTAGTCAATAATGAATCAGGTTGTGAATTTACTCCCAATTGTAGTATTCGGCAGGGTGATCCATTGTCTCTTTTTCTCTTCATAATAGCAATGGAATATCTTGCTAGAACACTGCAAAATGATTCGGTTCAGACAATTCCTCATGTAGGTATCCAACTAGTTAAAAATGGGACTTGTATCCTTTTTTTATGTTTTGCAGATGGTACTATTATTTTTGCGAATGCAAATCATTCTAATATGAATTTCATCAAAGATTTCCAAACTAATATTTCTCGTATTTCTGGACTTTCTATTAATTTTCATAAAAGTTCCTTCCAAACTTCAGCAAACATTTCTAGAGCTTCTACTATATCCCTAGATAGTATACTGAATATACAAGTTACTACAACTATGGAAAAATATTTGAGTATCCCTATTTTGAAAGGCAGGGTTCAAAATGTTATGTTTACTAAAACAATTGCTAATTTAAAATCACATTTATCTAGGTGGAAAGCTAATTCAATTTCTCAAGCTGGTAGGTCGGTTCTAATTCAGTCAAACTTGTTAGGACAGGTGAGTTACTTAATGCAGAGTTTCTTACTTCCTAAAGGGGTTTGGGATGACATTGATAAAATTAATAAATCTTTCTTTTTGAATAAGTTTACTCCTAATCATCATCCTCTTTGTAGTTGGGATAAAAGTTGTATTTCTAAAGAAAATGGAGGGATGGGTCTTAGGATGGCTCAGAATATGAATATTTCACTTCAAATGAAACTTCTTTGAAAAATACTTACGGAACTTCACAATATTTGGTTCAAATTGTTAAGGATAAATATTTAGGATCACAGATTCATAGGATTTATTTCAATATTAGAAAAAAACACTTATTGGCAGTTTGGCCGGTTACTTATTATTAGGGATTTGTTTGCAAAGGGAGTTAAATGGATTTTAGGAAATGCTAATAAGATAAATTTTTTTGACATACAAGTGGGTTGGAGATTCAAACTTCCTTTATTATATGGACAATAATATTCCTTTAATTAAAGTTTCTACTTTTATTAACTCCTCTAATTTATGGGATGTAGAGACTCTTAGGGAGATTTTACCTTCCTTTATTATATAGATTTAATTTTGGATGTTCGGATTCCTTTCTCGGATTTCGAAGACAGTGTTATTTGGGTTCCATCTTCTGATGGAACTTTTCTGTCCAATCTGCTTCGACTCTTTTAAATGAATCAAGGAATATTACCTCTGTTGGTTATTCTTGGATTTGGAAAATGAAATTACCCCCTAAAATTCAAAATTTTAGTTGGAAAATTTGTAGTGATTGCCTACCTATAGAGTTGTGAAAAGCTGACCGAACCCGCCAACCCGACCCGAACCACCTGATAATTTTAGGATCAAGACACGAAAATTTGAACACGAAACACGAAATCAACCGAACCCGATAGAACCCGAAACCCGTTGGGTTGAAACCCGAAACCTATTGGATTAACCGATTTAGTATATTTATAGAATTTTTTAAATTTATTTTGAAAATTATATAATATTTTATTATTAAAATAAATAAAAATAATATATTATAATTAGCTATTATTGTTTAATTAAAAATTAATTTTAATAATCATAAAAAGAATATTTTAGACTCGCTGGTCAACTCGACCCGACCGAAAATCCGCTACAACCCGACCCAATTGACTCGTAAGCCATAACAAAACCGAACCCATTTTAACACGAACCCGAAATGATCGAACTCAAACCAGCCCGACTTGATTGACAGGTCAGGTACCTACAACGGATAGATTAAATCGGTTTTATAACTGTGTGCCTCATTGTTGTTCTTTCCGTGATATGGAAAATGAGAATTTAAACCATCTCTTCTTCCACTGTTCTTTTACAAAGAAAATGATTGCAAAATTGGAATCTAATCTTCATTGCTCGTTTGACTTAGCTACTTCAGGATGCCTTAATGATAATCTCGTTTCAACTCTTAATTTAAAAAAATAAAAATTCTTTGCTTTTTATGTTGGCTCATTTGGAATCATAGAATTTTTTTAATCTTTAACCCGTCTAGGATAATTCCACATCTGTTACCATGTGATTTGGCGCTCTCCCAGTTTTTACAGTGGGAATCAGCGAGCTCTAAAGGGGATAAAAGTTCTTCAAATAAGCTTAAAAGGAAAAATGACAGCTTATGAATTAAACCTAGGCCATCTTGGATTAAACTTAATTTTGATGCCTCCAAATAAAGGAATGCAGCTACTTATGCTAGTTTTATTTTTAGGGATAATTGTTCAAATATAGGTTGTGATAGAATTATTCTAGAATCAATGTCGATGTTAAAAGCGGATGCTTCAGCTCTCCTGGATAGAAGGGAATAATTTGATTCTTATTAATTTTTTATAAAATATTTGGAAAGTTCCTTGAGAAATTTATTCTTATTCAGGATATCTAACGTTTGGTATCGTGTTTTTCAGAGGTGTTTTTTTTTAATTGTTATAGGGAGGCTAATTCAACCGCTGATTTCTTGGCAAGAAGGCATGTTAGCATTTCACAGATTCATCGTGCAATCTCTTCCTCCCGTTTAGACTTGTGCTTTGATGATATCTCATTAGTTCGGTTAAGACATTTGTTTCGTCCGAAGTGATGATTTAAATTGACCATGTAATATTAGGTGACCTAATATTTGCTTTATTCCAAAAAAAAAAAACCATATTTCAAGAAGGAGGGAGTATTTTTGCTTCTTTTTTTCCACCAGCTTTTGGGTCTAAAAGCCAGTGGGGGGAGGAGGAGCGCTACAAAAGATGACAATTTCCAATCAAAGAGCGTCTTCCCGCTAAAATTCTGAGTGTTCACCTTTGCCTCCTCGCATAGAAACTTTCCCAATATGGAGATTTCGATGGAAGACGAAGATGACCACCAAGCATTTTCAGATCTCGAGCGTTCCGATTCCCAGTCTGATGATGATTTTGAAGGTCATGGCGGTGGCAACGGCACAGGATCGATTAAGGAAAGCCAAAAGACTCTGAATGTTGCCGCACTGGTTAGGTATTTTTGATTATACACATCAATTACCATCACCAACGCTCCAATTCCAGTGCTGTTTACTTTTTCCTGCCTTCGGATATTAGTTGAGAAGTATTTTGCCTTGTTTGTCCAAGTACATTTGTCGACCTATACTTCTTACTTCCTCTTTATGATGAAATTTCTATTAGGTGTTTCTCTCTTAAATCAGTTGTTTATCTTTATGATTCCCAAATTTACATGGTCAATAGTACTTCCTTGGAGTGATTTGTTACTTTTAGATCCAAATATTCAAGTTTATTTGGCATATACTTTCTAGCCAGAGTCTATGATTGTTTTAGTTTCTACTTTTTGTGATATCCTGTATCGTATGTCTAATTGATAAGCTAGAATGCTACTAAATGAAATTTCTCCTCTTCAATAATTGTAGAGGCAACCTAGTTGTGAAGAGGCAATCGCTGCTCCCAAGGGTTCTTTCAGTCCCAAGTGGCGCAGTAGTTGCTAGAAGACCTTTTAAATCTCCATGCTTGGGAAGCTACAGTGATCACAACCAGCACCTACAGCGCCGCCTTTGGGCTCGTAAAAGATTTGTCCCATGGGGATCATCACAGTCTGATATTGTTGGAACAACCAATTTTTCCATTCAATCTAAACTTACTGAAAATGAAGTTCAGGAGGAGGACGAGGACATGAATTTGCCTCCCGGTGTTGAGCCACTGGTCCTATGGCAACCCGAGGAAACTGGGGATGAAACTAAAAAGTCACAGCCAATTGTGGTTGAGCCACTGCTTCTTCGTTTCCTGCGACCACATCAAAGGTATTTTACTATAGTAATGAGGTCAAAATTTGTGCTGTTTATCATGCCTGTTTCTTGTTTGATTACAACCGTAAACGTTGTATGAATTTCTATTTTCATGATCATTTTGTCTCCATTTGGTTTGCATTTTGGCTGATCACTGTGCATTTCCTTTATGCCTAATACAACAACATCTACCTAGCGTATCCCACAAAAGCATGGTCCGGTGGGTCAAGATGTATTCAACCATACCCGAGCAAATCAAGAGAATGTCTCCAATTGACCATTAGACTCGGAGAGAGGCAAAGGCAAAGCACCCAAGAAAGACAAGAAAGGCAAAACCCTAAGTGAAGAGCACACACAAACCAACCTGAAAGAAGAATCGGAAACACACACAAAAAATCACCAAGCCCTAAGTCCTAAGCCATAGACCCCAGATCCTAAGCCGTAAAACCCCACACTAAACATCTCACCCTACACCCTGCCAACCATTACGTTAAAAATCAACACTTCTATCTAGGCATCTCATACCTGAATACTATCCCTCCACAAGGCCCTCAACCTTTACGTTAACGAAAATGATTGCTAGAATTAAGCTAAAAACACGATTAATAATTTTAACAGTACAAAAGTCATTTTATAGTCACAATTAAAAACAACCTCAACCCTTACCTTTACACCTGTTTTAAAGGGTATTAAAAGCAGACATATGAGGCAACACCTTATCCACCTAAAATAGGATGGGGAACAAATCATTCTACTATGGCTTTGAAATAAAATGATAGTGTCTTCATTGATGTAGTGTAGTAACACTTAAAATTATCATCAAACATGTTTGATTCAAACTTCAATATCTTTGTTCCACATCTTATGCAGGGAGGGCGTTCAGTTCATGTTTGACTGTGTTTCAGGATTGCATAGCACTGATAACATATGTGGATGCATATTGGCAGATGATATGGGGTACAGTTTTTTACTATTCATCCTCAAATTTTCACTTTCAATCATCCAATCCTATTTATGAAGAAGTTGGCCAAGTCTCCTAACAGCTCTTTGACATTGCAGTCTAGGAAAGACTTTGCAGTCAATTACCTTACTTTATACACTTCTACGGCAAGGGTTTGATAGAAGACCTATGGTCAAAAAAGCTATAATTGTTACTCCTACTAGTCTTGTGAGTAATTGGGAGGCAGAAATCGAAAAATGGGTTGGTGATAGAGTACAACTTATTGCTTTGTGTGAAAGCAGCCGTGACGATGTTGTCTCTGGAATTGATAAATTCATAAGTCCTTACAGCAAATTCGAGGTAGTTTTCTGAATATTTGAATAGTTTTGTTGAACATAGGATTGATGTAGTTGTTTTTGTTGTAGGTTTTGATTGTTTCCTATGAAACATTTCGGATTCATTCCTCAAAGTTCAGCCAAACTGGATCATGTGACCTCCTTGTATGTGACGAGGCTCACAGGCTGAAAAATGATCAGACCATTACTAACAGGGTAAGATATTTCATGTTTACTAAAACTTTGCTTTCTTTTGTTTCTTATTCTAATATTTTAGCGGTTGGTTATCAGGCATTGGCTGTCCTCTCATGCAAACGCCGCATTCTGCTCTCGGGTACACCAATGCAGGTTAGCAGTTAGTTGTTGCCAACTGAAAATGGAACCTTTTGTTCTTCTGTCTTGTGCATTATTTTCTTTATATTTTGGTCCATGCAGAATGACCTTGAAGAGTTTTATGCTTTAGTAAACTTCACTAATCCAGGAATCTTGGGTGATGGTGCACATTTTCGTCGGTACTATGAGGTATCTTTTTATACCTTGTTCGTAAGCACCTTCGGAATTCATGAATACAATTAATAAAACATCTTGTATATAATGTATTGTAATCATGTATATGCATATTATAATCATGTATATAACATATTATAGTTATGTATATAGGTAACTGATTTTTCAGTATCCTATAATTACGGTATTTTGTAAATCTTCTCTCTCATAATTTCAAGATTAAATCTAGTCCGTTTATTTTATTTAGATCCAACGTTCTATATTATTCCACTCGGTATCACTATAAGAGTGATCTTATTATATATGTAGTATCACATTATTTGCATTTATAGGTATTTTTGAACTCTTATTCCTAGCTTATTTTAAAAGATCATTCTTTTATATAATTGTATAAGGTGCCAATTATTTGCGGAAGAGAACCAAATGCTAGTGAGGAGGAGAAGGTGTTAAGTGGTGAGCGCTCTGCTGAATTAAGTGCAAAAGTGAATCAGGTTATTCTTTTTGTGTCAGTTTTGTAGTGCAAATTTCATTAATTCTATCTTCAGAAGTTTCATATTATTTTTCTTGTGCCAAATTTGTTATTTTACTCAGCCATTGGCATTAGATGATGTGAACATGATCATTCATATAATTTTATTCTCACTGACAAATCCCTTTCTGTGTTCAGTTTATATTAAGGAGGACTAATACTCTTTTATCTAATCATTTGCCACCTAAGGTATGTGTTCTATCCATATAGCACCTAACTGTAAGGATCTTATGCGATTTGCCATAACATATCCAAAAATGTTCTTACCAAACACCATCTTCAATCTACTTTCCTAGACATTCATTTTGGCAAGGACTAGCCTTGCTGTGATGTGATTGCATGGACTTACAGATGTCTGAGGGCCTTCACCTCTTTTTGTGCTCAGAATTGAAAAGATGATCTACATAATTGCAAATATGGTACGCCAAAAGTGATTTAAGTTAAAACACTTTCATGTAGTGTTCCCTTTTACTGCCCCCTCTCACACTTCAAGAACTACTAGTTTACCAGTCTTCATGTTTTTAGTGCCTTAGATCATCTCCAACAGAATCTCCA
Organism: Fallopia convolvulus; assembly: GCA_964016875.1. Classification (NCBI taxonomy): domain Eukaryota; kingdom Viridiplantae; phylum Streptophyta; class Magnoliopsida; order Caryophyllales; family Polygonaceae; genus Fallopia; species Fallopia convolvulus. The sequence continues at coordinate 31,709,395 of OZ024719.1, forward strand.
TTTTCTTGAAAATGGTGAATTTGGAGAGTTTGATGTGTATTTTAAGTCCAACAATTTCTCCATCTATTTCTCTAAAATGGAGAGAGACTCCAAAATAGGACTAGACATCTCTACATTTAGGGAATTCCCCAAAAATATTTAGGGAATGCATTAAATGTATATGTAATCATGTCTTCTTTTAATTGGCTAAATTAGATTTTATAGCATTATATAAATAAAAATAATATTAAAATAAATAGGATTCTTCAAAATGGAGAATTTGTTGGAGTTAGGGGAAATTTTTTTAGAGAATATGGGATTTTGCTCTCCATTTTAGAAAAATTTATAGAGAATTTGTTGGAGTCTAGGAGATGCAGCAGCATAGGAACTGTTCTGACATTCTTGACCGATTTAACTGTTCTAGAACTGTGGAATCTAAATTGCATATGTGCAGATAATTGAAGTTGTTTGTTGCAAATTAACTCCTCTTCAATCGGAGCTATACAATTACTTTATACAATCAAAAAATGTATGGCCATTTCTTGTCTGACTAGATTTTGGTGTACTATTTATTGTTTGATGTAGTACTATATCTCAACTGATCATTGTATTGTACCCTTCAGGTCAAGCGGGCAATTATAGAAGAAAAGAAGCAGTCCAAAATTTTGGCATATATAACAGCTTTAAAAAAGCTATGCAATCACCCAAAGGTATACATGCTCTTAATTTGTTGGAAGCTTTACATCGTACCGTTGCGTTTTGAATTTTTTATTTAGAGGAAATAGGAAATTCATGCAATATCCTTCCAATGCAAATGTCAACCATGTTGACGTATATTTTTTCTTGAATGAGGTCTTTTTCTTTCAAGTGGTCATTTATTTTACTTCAAAAATACTTTTGTCAAATCTAAACACAGATCTTTTGCTCAATTAATGTCTCTGAAACACATTAAATAATCAAATTCTTTCATGAGTTGTTGCAACAATCTATGTTTAGGATCATAAATTTGATTGACATTCTGGCGTTTAGAAGCATAGTAATTCCAAATGTGATCAGTGTCTACTCTAGTAAACAGTTGGTAATCGATGAAAAGTTCAGAAAGAATAATATTATATAGAACTTTGCTATTAAGGAGGGCAGCATATCATGAATAGTAAATCCATACGTAGAATATAGGGATGCTAGAATCTTCTATTTTCATCTAAAAAGTCTGGCCACAATATGCTCTTTACGTTTAAACTAACCGGTAGTTCATAGGTCTTGAACCTTCTTACGTTCCCAATTTGTTATTAAGGATTTCCATGCTTGCTTTAGCATTTGTTCAGGGATAGATTAGTCATATATGTTAATGGCATGATAAAATAATCTAGTCATATCATTACTGTTATATGTGATTTTGCTTCAAGCCGAAAGGCAAAATACATCTTATCCAAGGCACAATATAATCGCAGATCAATAGGGTCTGAGCTGGGTTAGATGTACATAGCTTTGTGGTTGTAATTCAAGAAAGGCTATTGCTGAGGAGCTTCAACTTCAAGTTGGCTGAACTTCTTGTTTCTGGAAAAAGAAGCATAGGATAGTTCTCTGAAGACTTTAGGTAGTCTGTTATCTTCTATTTATATAAACAAAGATTGCTTACCAAGGACTTTAGTTAGCATTTGTTCAAGGACTGAAGAAATCATTTTTTCTTAAGTCTTAAATTATCATTTATCAATATGTGCTCTCTCATACGATCCTTGGGGTTAAATAAATTGGCTCAGTCTGAGCTCAAACAGTGGAATTACTACATAAAATAAGTAAATAAATGTCCAAAACCGGTAGAAAAAACACACCTTTAACTACTGGACAAAACCTTACAGATAAATAATGGCAGCTGATTGTCTCAATAAAACACACCAATTCCTTGTTCATCTTTGTTGCCCTGTTGTTCATTGAACCATTAATTATCACTTGATTTTTAAAAAAAATAAGGAGCCCAAACTTACTCTAGAAAAAGAAAAATGTTAAGGAAACTTGTCTAATGGGAGATGATCTTGTTGGGGGCTAATAATAGTTTAAATCAATGAAGAAGTGTTCAATTAAGAAGAAAATTCTTTTGGTTGAGCGGCTCACCACATGTAGCTTATTGAAAGAAATTTTTCATGCTGAATCTTGAAGTAATCTAGGATGTCACTAGACTCACTGCAACAGGTGAGGTGAACGGGAACAGGATTGGAGAGTTGTGACTCGTGCAAGCTAACCACAAATATGCACTGGACAAAGCCTATACTCTCTTGTTGGCTTGATAAAACATGTAAATGGCAGCTGATTGTCTTGCAAATTGCCATTGATCATCCAGTTATCATACAGTTATCTAGGACATCCACAAAGATGAATGGGATAGGGTATTTATATTTTCGGCTTCAACATGGAGATGGTTGATCTCATTTATTTTGGTACTAAATCAATTTGATATTTGCTTGCTTCAAAGTAAATATTTCCTTTTACTTGTATTAAATAGCTTAAGGTGATCAATTAATTAGAAGTTTAAATAGTTCAGTGTTTTGATGACCTAGACTCTGAATATGCATCTAATAGAATCTAGTTTGGAATTAAGTTGCTACAAGACCAGGTTATGAATTTGTAACCAGGAAAAATCAGTGATGAAAAAGAAATAGTCTAGTGTATTGCTGGCTAATATATCATAGAAGCTGAAAAATGGTTTGAGAGAATAAATGGTACTTAACAAACATATTGGTGCATGGAAGTGAATCAGTTTGAGGATTGAATTGGCAAAAATAAGAAGATAAAACAACAACAACACCAACCCAGTGTAGACCTGCCTCAGGCAGGGTTTGGGAGGCCAGGATGTACCCACCCTTTCCTCGATCTAAAGATCGAGAGGGTGTGTAAGAGAGGCCTAAAGACCTAAAAGCTAAGAAAAGAAGCCAGGGGAGAGAGAGAGAGAGGGAGGGAGGGAGAGAAGAGGGAGGGGGGGAGAGCAAAAGCGCGGAGGTGTAGGGCATGGGCCCTTTCTCTCCTGCTAGCCTACTGCTACCACTCCTCCACCGTAATCTTCTCCCTCCAAAGGTTCTTGTAGTCTGTCAAGTCCGCTGAAATACCCAACAAGTCAAGATCATGTTTTATAACTTCCTTCTAGCTCTTCTTCGGTCTACCTCGACCCCTACGATAATCATTGAAAACCAAGCCCTCACATCTTCGTACCGGGGCCTCTGGTGGCCTCCTCTGTATGTGCCCAAACCATCGTAACCTCGATTCCCGCAGCTTCTCTCCTATACTAGCCACTCTAACCTTGTCCCTAATCACCTCGTATCTGATCCTGTCCAGCCTCGTGTGCCCGCACATCCACCTTAGCATACACATCTCTGCTACCATCAATTTCTGCTCTTGCACCTTCTTGGTACGCCAACATTCTGCCCCATACAAAATCGCGGGCCTAATTACCAACTTGTAGAATAGGCCCTTTAGCTTAAGTGGGACCCTTTTGTCACATAGAATCCCTGAGGTTGCCCTCCATTTTTGCCAACCTCTCTGAATCCGATGCTTGATGTCCTCATCTATGTCCCCGTCACTCTGCAGAATTGATCCTAATTACTTGAAACGTTCCTTCTTCAAGATGGGAGCACCTCCCAAACGTACTTCCTCGGTGGACTCCTCTACCTGTCCAAACTTAAACTCCACATATTTTGTCTTGGTCCTGCTCAATCTAAAACCTTCTGCTTCAAGCTTCTCCATTCAGGCTTCGAGCTTTCTAGCAACTCCAGCCCTCGACTCATCGACGAGCGCAATATCGCCGACAAATAATATGCACCACGGTACCTCTCCTTAGATTTCCCGAATCAACACATCCATAACAAGTGCGAAGAGAAAAGGGCTAAGTGCCGACCCCTGGTGCAACCCTACCCTTACTTGAAAGTAATCTGTATCTCCTCCTGGGCTACCCACACTGGTTAAGGACCCCTCGTACATATCCTTAAGAATCCTGATGTATGTTCCCGAAATTCCTTTTGCCTCCAGACATCTCCACAATAACTGTCTAGGCACTCTGTCGTACGCCTTCTCCAAATCAACAAAAGTCATATGCAGATTCTTCTTTCTCTCTCTGTACAGCTCTGACAACCTCCTGAGCAAATGGATTGCCTCGATGGATGACCTACCTCGCATGAAACCGAACTGGTTCTGACTAGCTTCGTCAGTCTCGGCTCAATCAACTTCTCCCACAACTTCATCGTGTGACTAAGAAGTTTCATACCCCTGTAGCTGCTACATTGTTGTACATCTCCCTTGTTCTTGTTTTTATACAATGGAGTAAACTCACTAAGCCTCCACTCTTCAAGCATCTTTGCCGTCTTAAAAATGACATTGAAAAGTGACGTTAACCACTCCAAGCCTCTAACCCCTAAGCATCTCCAAACTTCCACTGGTACTCTCATCTGGCCCTACATATTTTCTGTTACTCATTCATGCCTTATAACAGGTTATCTTACACTTCAAAAAAAAAAAAAAAGCTCATATTAAGCAATGCATCGTCCATTGTTTATGCATAGTTATATGAACCATTAACTATTAAGTAATACATTTCAATTTCTCTCGAAGAAAAGAAGTCTGATCCGGCTTTGAGATGCTGAAAATTTGTTAATAACTGCAAATATAAATTGCTAATAAATCCTTATGTTGTAGTGTTTAAATCAAACATAGTAACATGAATACATGTTGAATATATAGAAAGTGCTCAGAATCTTAATGCAAGGCTGCAAAACACGTGAGCAGATGCAAAAAGACAGCTTGATTCCAATTTATCTTACAGTGAATACTATGTATTGCAGCTGATATATGATACAATAAGGAGTGGAAAGCCAGGAACATCAGGCTTGGAGGGTTGCATGCAATTTTTTCCTCCGGAACTGTTCTCTGGAAGGTGAATAATATTTTCAGATTTGTAACAGTTTTGTAAGAGTTGCTCCATGGTTATAGCTGATGGTTAATGCACTAAGATGCGCTTCAGGTCTGGAGCATGGACTGGTGGCAATGGTGTTTGGGTGGAACTGTCTGGAAAAATGCATGTCCTGGCACGTTTACTGGCTCATCTGCGGAAGAAAACAGATGACAGAATTGTCCTCGTTTCAAACTACACTCAGGTACTGTGGTGTTACCAAAAACTGATGAAAACGTCAAGTGCTTAGTGATTATGGATTCTAACAATTGGAATGTGATTCCTCACGTAAATGCACTAAATCTTGGGATGCAAAACAATATATCCGAATGCATTTCATTTTTAATAATATTCAATGTAGGCTTGCCTAAATCTTTAGAGGACATTGTACCCTGCAATATATTGGTAGTTATAATAATGAAAATGTTGTGGTTTTGTTAATATAGGGCGTGTTCTACAAAAATGATTTTAGATATAAGGCCTCATATTAGCACTCTATCATCTTATGAATGATCATAATATCATCATAGTTAGTTATATTATCAGCATGCTTTATCAAACACAACCTATGAAGGCACTGTTATTCATGATCCTGAAAGGAAGAGAAGATTTACATTTTCCTATAAGTCAAGTACCTTGAAAGATGATTAGGTTGTCTCCTTCGAAAAAACAGACACTGGACCTTTTTGCCCAACTTTGCCGTGAAAGAAGGTATCCATTTTTACGGCTTGATGGAACTATCTCCGTTGCCAAAAGACAAAAGTTGGTCAATCGCTTCAATGATCAATCAAAGGTATGTAGCATTGATGATGCTACTGGTGCAAGGCTGTTTTAGTTTATGATTAGTTAATATCTTGCAGGATGAGTTTGTTTTTCTACTAAGCAGCAAGGCTGGTGGTTGTGGCCTCAATTTAATTGGAGGAAATCGCTTGGTTTTGTTTGATCCTGACTGGAATCCTGCCAATGATAAACAAGTAATCCATATATTTTCATTAATGTTTGTGACAAAGAACATCATCCCCCCTGGAATACTATTCTATTCATGGATCATATCTTTCAACAGGCTGCTGCAAGAGTTTGGAGGGATGGGCAAAAGAAGAGGGTGTACATATACCGGTTTCTGAGCTCTGGGACCATCGAAGAAAAGGTTGCCAAATTTATTTCAGAAATTGCTGCATTTATACTTGCCGTTTACATTTGAATTATTTTAATGAAAAATGTGATGTATCTGCAGGTTTACCAGCGTCAGATGTCAAAAGAAGGGCTGCAGAAAGTGATTCAACATGAGCAAGGTGATTGCAACAAGGTGCATGTCTTTTTCATTCTCTGAGTCTCCTATTGCAGTTTTACAATTTCTACTTTTAATCTTAACAATCTTGGCCTTAGGGGAACTTTATGTCAATGGAAGATCTTCATGATTTGTTCTCTTTCCGAGACAATGTCAGGTATTGTTCTCTTCCTAACTGGCTAAAGCAGATGGTTCCTTGTAAAGTTGAACTTGAATCAAAGCAGATGCGAAAGAACAATAGAGATAGGAGTATGGAAAAACAAGAGCTGTTAGCAAATGGGTCTTACACGAAGTTTGCTCGGATATCCTTCTTTAGGTCTGAGATCCATGAAAAGATGACTTGTGTTCGCTGTAGACAAAATGAAGACGAGGGCATGAAAGTACAGGATGGACTGCAATTAATGAATGAAGCTTGTGTATCTGGTCAAGAGAAGGCTGATGTTGGTGGGTTTGCTGAGCTTGCTGAGTGCTTTCATAGTTTAAAAGACTCGGAGAGACAGGTAATGCATTCACATTTACCATATTAGTTATTAGTTCATTTATTTGCATTTATCATTATTGTAGCGAGGCAGTTGCATTGGTCAATAATCATGGAAGCTCTTGCCTTCTTACTTAGGTGGGAAGTCCTCTGGAGGAGGATTTGTGCAACTGGGGTCATCACACATCGTCATCCTCCGTCCCTGATGTTATTTTTCAGGCTTCTGCAGGAGATGAGGTAATAAACCTCTTTGGGTCTCCTCTTATGAACATTTACAGTGTCTGAGTCTGTCTCGCTATTTTTCAACCCATGACCCCAAATCTAGTCTCCCTAAATTGTGGGATCTGAAATGACACAACACAAAACATAAAACGAAAGATAGATTTGAACAGTCAACACATTGCTTAACGTGTAGGTTACATTTGTTTTCACAAACCAAGTGGATGGAAAACTCGTACCCAAGGAATCTATGTTGCCAAAGACGACGATAGCAAGGGAGGAAAGCCCAAGTCTTAATCTCAAGGAAAATATAAGCCCCAGGGGTGTGATGTTGTCGTCGGGTGATTTGGCCGCAGCGCCGGCTTGCAGTGAGAAGGCGGCCGTAAAGAAGAATAGTTCATCAGCGACCTCCTTGATGCATATAAAATCGCTCAGAGGTACGAGACATCAGTCGTCAGTTTTTGGCAGTCAATTGCCATTTAAAAGACCCAAACCAACTCTAAATGACGGCGATGATGATGACTTTCAGTGATTACTGTCGAGGAGTTGAGTTGTGTTTATTGTCATTTTCTTAAAATTAAATAATCCAAAAGGTCTCACTTCAATTATTGAACCCTGAACCACTTGGCTGGCGCTTTGAGAACCATGATGAATATGTTTTTGATAGTTGCATTTCTAATAATCTGCTTGTTCTGGTGAGATATAATATGATTCACGGTGGCATATATCATTGGATTAGAAAAATGGACGGTGTAGATTTATTTACATTGATTTGGAAAAAATAGAATAATATGATTCACGGTGACATATATTGTAATTTTGCTAACTTTTCTAGGGTTTAGGGTTTCGATTGTAGATTCGGATTCGATTATAGCTTCTGGATCTGATGATTCTCAGTGCATTTACAACTGTTGTCTACAAGCTGTACTTTGATGTTGATACTTCTGATGGCATGGAGAGAATTCTGTTAATGGCTCGATTGAAGGTTCCATAATGTAAAAGCCGTACAAACAAGGACTTTTAAGAGATTAGCAGCCTCGATTTTCCAGTATCATCATTCTCATCAGTGAAAACGGAATTTTGTTAATGGCTAAAATGCCAAAGGCCAAGTTAATCAAGGAAATACAAACAACGAATTTTGCAATTGAACACTTGCTAATCGTTTCAAGCGTCTGGTCCATATGAGGTTACATGCACATTTGGTGGTGGTAGCTTCAGAATTTATTACAAGCACTCTAGAGTTTATGTATTAATTGCTTTTAGTTAAATTTCAAATAGAGCGATCATGTTAGTTTCATTAAGGGTTGGCTAATATTTAAACAATATCCTAGTCCAAAAATCAACATGCGTGACAATGAGGTTGTTAATCTCTTATAATTGTGACATTTTGGTTCAATTAATGCATTTTTACACTAGCCAGAGGAATATATTCTTTTAAAACACACACATTCAAAGAATCTCTTTTCCATTTAAAGGAAGTTTTACAGATATGATCTCAAACAACCCAGATTTGTAAGTTGTAGCTTGATAGTTTGTTGTTTTAATGATCTTATATGCGGTAGTTCACATAATACACACACTTGGTTCTCATCTATTGCATTCACTTATGCTATTTACTGCTTTCTCTGTTTTTAATCTTTCTTATATATTATTTAATGACAAGCAGATATGGACTGTTTTGGATATGCACTATGCTGATTTTTGTGCATGCGTCTATTTGTACATTTGTCATATATGTGGCTCATAAGCTACGGAACAAGGAGTGGGATTATGACATAAATTTAGTAACTTGGTATGTTGGTTTGTTCTATGGCTATGTAACCATAGTTCCTCTTGGCCTTTATGTGGTCCTTATATACTTAGACTTGTCCGACTATTCTATCTCTATGGTTACTCCTTGTTTTTGTTCATTCTTGCATTGGTAAGCCAATTTTGGTTCCTATTCTTGTATTCTAAGGTTCAAAAAAATCATACTTCATGTCGGTTCATGAGAATTATTAATGATTATTCTTGTCGGTTCATCATTTTGTTTATTGAGGTTCATAGAGGATGTCCTATCGGTTCATGTCATTTTGTTTATTGTCTGTGCATATTCTTTGTTCATAATGGTCTTATGTTTGTTCATAACTTTGTATGATATAGTTCATTACAAGTGTTCTCACGGTTCATGGATATTATATTTCATAATAATATGTCATGATGTTAGGTTCATAAAAATTGTTTATTTGGTTCATGATTTTGTATGCTTAAGTTCATAATAAGTACCAATACAGTTCATGTCATTTGATAGCCTATTAGCTCAAATGGTAGAGCAATGTGCATGTGCACATAGATGTGGGTTCAAATCCCACATAGGATGATTTGTTTTAGGATCCATGTTGTTTGTTCATGACAATTCGTCTTTCGGTTCATGTTTTTCTAAGCTTAGGTTCATAATAGTTATTGGGTTTTATAATTTTTTTAAACATATTTTACTCTCCTAACCTATGTAGGATTCGAACCCACGTCATGTGTAGTGAACACATTGATACGTGATCGCCTCGGATTACTCCTCAGAAACCTCGTAATTGACCACACAGGAACCCGATCTTGCCTAGTAATTCTCGATTCAACCTGAAATTGCTCCAAAGTTAATGACTTGCGGATCAAGTAACACAAAGAACGAAAATCTGAAGTAAATGGACGAATTGGATAATTGAAAGAATCAACTTTCGATAGTTCAATTGGATTGGCTCTAACGCTAAATCCAATTGATTAACTAGAATGATCTTTAACAATCAATTCTAGAACAATCTAACTTGACTAGATCAATCAAACAAATGAGAGAGAGAGAGAGAGTCGAATTCTGGTGTTGAACGAATGAAGATGATGAATTTCGAAATTGCAAGCACACACAATTATTTTGAGCCCAAGGACTAGATAAACCTTTCTTAGGGTTTATCTAATCTCAAGCTGATTTTTATTAATGAAACTGAAAAGTATTTATAGAGAATACAAAAGCTAATACTTGGGGAGCAAGGAAGGGGGGTGGCCGGCCCTAGATGGGGAGAATGAGCCTCCTTTGCTTGCTTCCCAAGATATAATAATATCTAAATAAATCTAACTAGATTCCCTTGAATAAAATAAATCATGGCTGATTTATTTATTTAAGGAAATAATCCTAACAAACTAAAAATATCTCTAACAACCAGGAGAGAGAAGATCAACCAACTAACATAAGCCTATTGGCTGATTTCTCTACATTATTAAAATAAATAGAAATTGTTCATAATAAAATAAATAAGATATTTTCTTTAATTTAGAATGGTCAAGTCAAAGGGTTGACTTTGACCCATATACCAATTCATCTCACCCGGTCACTTACTAAATTCAGCCCTAAAGTGAGACAAATTAATACATGTTTCTAAATAAAGAAATAGTGATTTTCGGCCCTCATATAATCAATCCATGGAATCCGGGCTCAATTGATGTCGAATGCACGAGACCCACTTCGCCTTGCTAGGCTCTTCAATAACCGCTGCCAATCGAACCAAGATCGTTGTTGTGCCTTGAGCAATCTTCTTAGCTCGACTTCTTGTGATTGGTCCGTCAGAAGGCACTCGAATCAACTCATCGACGTCGGTTTGAGACATGGCAGGCTTCACTGCATCATTCTCCTCCACTTGAGCTCGAATCGTCTCTGATTCGACGTTGGAATCAAACTCTGGCACATAAAGAGATGGATCAGCCACATTAAAAGTCGGATGGACACCATACTCACCAGGCATGTCAACATGATATGCATTAGGGCCGATTCTCCTGATGATACGAAATGGTCCATCTCCTCTCTGATCTAACTTGTTCTTCCTTTGATTTGGGAACCTTTCCTTCCTTAGATGCACCGAAACAAGATCTCCTTCTTCAAAGATAACCTGTTTCCGACCCTTATCATCATGGGCCTTGTACTTCATGGATTTCCTCTCCAAGTGCATCTTCGTCCTCTCATGTAGCTTCTTCACAAACTCAGCCCTCTTGTTAGCTTCAAAACTCTCTTTTCCCTTGTATGGCCGAGGCGTCATATCCACCGGTGTCCTCGGATTCAGCCCATAAACAACCTCAAAAGGGGTCATCTTTGTGGCTGAATGGATTGACCTGTTATAAGCAAACTCCACAAAAGGCAACACATCTTCCCAACGTTTGAGGTTAGCTTTAAGCATAGTTCTAAGTAAAACCCCTAACGTTCGATTAGTAACTTCCGTTTGCACATCAGTTTGTGGGTGACATGAGGTAGAAAATAACAATTTAGTTCCCAATTTAGACCATAGACTCTTCCAAAAATAACACAAAAATTTAGCATCACGATCTGAAACAATAGAACAAGGAATGTCATGCAATCTAACAATTTCCCTAAAGAACAAATCAGCAATATGCACAACATCATCAGTCGTGTGACATGGAATAAAGTGAGCCATTTTGGAAAATCTATCTACCACTACAAAGATAGAATCTCTACCCTTCCTAGTTCTAGGCAAACCTACAATGAAATCCATAGAAATGTCTTCCCAAGGTGAACTAGGAATGGGTAAAGGTTGGTACAAACCATGGGGGTGAAGTCTAGACTTAGCTTTAGCACAAACAACACAACTCTTGACAAATCTCAGCACATAATTACTCATTTTAGGCCAATAGTAGTGTTCTTTTAAACCTTCTAAAGTCTTTTCTAAACCCCTATGTCCTCTTGATTCATGAACCTCTTTAGTTAGAAGCCTACGTATACTAGATGAAGGAATGCACAATTTTCCAGCTTTAAACAAGTATCCATCATTAATAAAGTAGGTATCTATTTCACCCCTAGACATGCAATTCTTATAGATTTCAGCAAAGTGAGGATCACTAGCATATAATTCCCTAATCATTGCAAATCCAAGGATCTTAACATCACATTGGTTCAAGAGTACATACCTCCGAGAAAGGGCGTCAGCTACCACATTCTCCTTGCCTTTCTTATGTTTCACAACATAAGGAAAAGTCTCCATAAATTCAACCCATCTTGCATGTCGCCTGCTGAGTCTGGATTGGCCTTTCAAGTACTTCAAGGCCTCATGATCAGAATGGATTACAAACTCTTTAGGCCACAAATAATGAGACCAAGTTTTCAAAACCCTAATTAAAGCATACAACTCTTTATCATAAGTAGGGTAATTCAACTCAGCCCCACTAAGCTTTTCACTAAAGTAAGCAATGGGTTTCTTGTCTTGCAAGAGCACGCCTCCTATGCCATGTCCAGAAGCGTCCACCTCTATCTCGAATGCCTTGGAGAAGTCAGGGAGTTGAAGCACTGGGGCGTGGCATAATCTGTCCTTCAAAGTGTTGAAGGTGTTCTCTTGTTGCTCCCTCCATTTAAAGGTTGTATCCTTCTTTGTAAGCTCGTGGAGGGGGGCTGCAATTGTGCTAAAATCACGCACAAATCTCCTGTAGAAGCCAGCCAAGCCGAGAAATGATCTGACTATTGTTGGTGTAGTCGGCTGGGGCCATTCTTTGATTGCCTTGATCTTGTCTTCATCTACCTTCAATCCACCTTTAGACACAACAAAACCAAGAAAAATGGTAGACTCCGAGCAAAAAGAACACTTTTTCAAGTTAACATAAAGCTTTTCTAACCTTAAAGTGTCCAAAACAGCCCTAAGATGATCTATGTTCATGCATGGTTTTGCTATAGATTAAGATATCATCAAAGTAGACTACAACAAATCTGCATAAGTATCTTCTTAAAACATGGTTCATAAGCCTCATAAAAGTACTAGGTGCATTAGTTAATCCAAAAGGCATTACTAACCATTCATATAAGCCATACTTAGTTTTAAAGGCAGTTTTCCATTCATCCCCTTCCCTCATCCTAATTTGATGGTACCCACTTCTTAAATCAATATTAGAAAAGAAATTAGCACCATGCAATTCATCAAGCATATCATCTAATCTAGGGATGGGATGACGGTACTTAACTGTTATTTGGTTGATCGCTCTACAATCAACACACATTCTCCATGTGCCATCCTTCTTTGGCACCAAAATCACCGGAACCGCGCATGGGCTGAGGGATTCACGCACATAGCCTTTGTCCATGAGATATTGCACTTGTCTTTGAAGCTCAGCGGTCTCTTCTGGACTTGCTCTATAGGCTGCACGGTTTGGTAAAGAAGCGCCGGGCACCAAATCGATTTGATGCTCAATGCCTCTAATTGGTGGAAGGCCTTCTGGCAACTCTTCAGGCATCACATCTTCAAACTCCTGTAATAGGTCCTGTAGACACTTTGGAAGATGTGAAATGTCTTGAATAATAAGAAGTATCTCTTTCCTCATAAGAAGTAAGCAATAAGAGTTAGGGAAAGAAATACTAGACTGAGTCATAAGAGAGTGCTTTTCTACACTGCCTTTCAAGCCGATTTTTGGCTCTTTCTGTAGGCGTTCTTTTTCCAGATTTGTAGCTCTCTGAGTCTCTGAAGTGCTCCCAAAATTTGAGCCAAAACGCTCGAGTGGATTGGGAGATAGCCCCATTTTCGTCCCAGATGCACTGCTGGTAGTGTTGCTCGGCACTTTGGACGTTTTAGGGGGATTTTCTCAGCGTTTATCGTCCCAAACAGTAGCTCCACCTGTATTTGATGTTGTCCCAAAATTTTAGCCAGAACGCTCGGGTGGAGACTTGGAAACGCCGCTTGGCTTTGTCGATGCGTCGGGCGCCGAACGCCGGGCCGCAGCTTTGGCCGTTGAATCAGCCTCTTCTTTCTCTTCCTTGACACGCCTAAGTGCCCTAGCTTGATCTCGACGTACCTGATCCTGTAAAACTTGTTGAGGAGACAAGGGTAGAAGAGAAACTCTCCTCCCATCATAGTGAAAGGAATAGGTGTTTAACATGCCATCATAAATCACTCTCCTATTAAATAACCATGGTCTTCCTAACAAGATATGAGTGCATTCCATGTTTACTACATCACACATAATGTCATCAACATAAGTACCAATAGCAACACGGACTAAACACTGATGGGTGACAAGATTAGGACCTTCTGAATCATTAATTCCATTGAGACCATAACTAGTAGCCCTAGGTTGGGTTTTTAATTGCAAGTGATCAACTACCTTAGCATTAATAATGTTACAGCAGCTACCACTATCAATTATCATGCATAACACTTGATTCTTTACTGTACACCTAGTATGAAAAATGTTTTCCCTTTGATCTAGCCTAGGTGTTTCTTGTAAAGTAAGAGTACGCATTGTTACCAAAGTTAGAGGCTGTTCGGTGCAATCTGGTTCAATGGCCTCTACGCCCTCCTCTTCTTGTCCATTGCTGTCCTCCTCCACTTGATTTGGAGGTATATCTTCATCACTCACATATCCTCCATTGGTGGTGAGAAGCACTTGCTTTAGATTTGGACAATCCTTGGCATAATGACCTCTTCCTTGACACTTGTAGCACACTAAATCACGTGCCCTAGGCTGGTTTGGAGGTCCATTGGTGGGACGCCTTTGGCCTTGAAAACCTGTTGGTTTAGGTGAGCTAGAAGCTCCCTTTTGCTGCATAATAGGGTTAGAAGAAAAAGAGTTGGAATTTGAACTAGGATTAGACCCATACCTTTTTGGAGCATTCCAAGCTTCCTTCTTCTTCCTTTGATGCTGCTCATAGAGTAGTTGGGCTGAATGTACTAAGGCATTGAGATCCTTGATTTGTTGAATCTCCAATGTGTCTTGAATGCTTTGATTCAGTCCAGCCATGAATTGGGTCCTTAGAGACCGTTGGGAATGATGAATTCCCGCTTTAAAACTCAGATCCTCTAGCTCATTGAAGTACTCGGTTGGAGACTTGGTGCCTTGTTTGCAAGTTACAACTTTCAATCTCATGTGCTCGGTATGCTCTTCAGGCACATATTTCTTCCTCGTTACAAACTTCAGCTGGCCACAAGTTTTAATTGGTGGTAAGGCCTTTCTAATTCGATCCTCCTTCATTCTAAACCACCAATTTCTAGCGGTCCCAATAAAGTGGATGACAACAACAACAACTTTCTCCCATTCTTCATAACCCATGTGATCTAGAATGAAATTTGTAGCCTGTTCCCACTCTAGATACTTCTCCGGATTAAGCTCTCCATTGAATGGCTCTATCTTGATCTTTATATCACGTTTCCCAATCTGATTTACAGCTTGGTTAACGTTGTTGTTGTTGTTCGGCCTTTGTACTCCATAGGCTGGTGGGAGATCCTCTACAACCTCAGCTTGGTTATAGAAATCATCTAGGGGAGGATGCCATGGGCGCCTTTCTTCCCCGGGATAGCCATACGTCACATCATCAAAAGAGTTGTTGTATTGTTGATATTGTTGATGAGTGGCTTGAGGATACCGGTTTTGTGGCTGATTATAGAACTGTTGATGAGTAACCGGTGGAGTCCTCGACCCGTTGCCTCTTCCTCGGCCTGCTGTGGGGGAGTAGTGAGCCGGGGGATCATTATCTTTGTTGTAGCTAGCAAGCACATCATGCTCTTCATCAACTAGTTGTTGCTTGCCTTTGTCGCTACCCGAGGCCTGATTTGGGTCACTTGTAAGATCGACTGCAGTAGGGCTCTTATGACTTGCTTGAGATGAATCAATCAACGTTGCAAGTTGGTCCTCTAAACGCTTCAATTGTGGAGCCAATGCAGCCGTGGCCAGCTCTACAGCTCGAGTCTGGCCTTCTCGTACACCATCACTAATGGACAACCTAATGAAGTCGATTGCTTCCTTAGTGAGGCTCAATTCAGTTGGATTAGGTTCTAATGGAATCATCATTGTTCCTGAAACAAGCAAGAAAGTAGAGAGAGTAGTGTGTTCTAAAGCAAATCACAACAAGCAATACCACACCTTGATCAAGCCAAAACTTGCCTCAAAGCAATCATATCAACTTAATTCAGTTTTTGGGCTGATTTGAGGGAGTAAAATGGTAGATATAGTGTAGGTATGGAATACTAATGATAATTAAAGGAAATATGCAGCTTAAGCAAATGGCAAGTATGCAATAAGACAAGCAATGCAAATAGTCCCTCTATGAGCTCTAAAACACATGCAATCTCTCAATTGACTCTATGCAAGTTAATAAAGCCAAAATTCAGCATGCAAGGACAGAAGATATGGTAGGCTTAGTGACTTTTATTTCGTCACTCTTTTTCTTCAAAGTGATTTCTACTTAGCTATCTTTTTAAGCAAGCAGTCACTAGGGTTGAAAGTGGCTTAAAACTAGCTGGGGTAGATCACTTTTCTTTTCTGTTTTTTTTTTTTTTGATTTAATGCACAAACTACTCTTGTGCTATAATGAAGAAACAAGCAAACCAATGCAACAATGCTAAGGACGAAATTACAAGGGTATATACGAACTGTTTTTTTTTTTAAACTAAGTGACTTTTGCTACCAATGAAACCAACTAGAAGCCAAATTAATAAAAAGAAGAAGGGGTAGGTCGAATTGATGGAAT
Organism: Fallopia convolvulus; assembly: GCA_964016875.1. Lineage (NCBI taxonomy): Eukaryota > Viridiplantae > Streptophyta > Magnoliopsida > Caryophyllales > Polygonaceae > Fallopia > Fallopia convolvulus. Next base: position 31,725,770 of record OZ024719.1, read on the forward strand.
GCAATGACAGAAATCAGCAAGTATTAATCAAGCAATATGAATCGCAATCAATCATGCAACATGAATGAAAAACTCATAAAACTGTAGGAAAACAATTGCTAATCTAAATTGCAATACAACTCAACCAATTCAGCCAATAAACATGCACAAATCCCATAAAAATCTCCTAATTGGATAATTGCTTGGACGGCAAGGAACAACTAAGGGATTTAGGGTTTTGGAGGCTCACGGCTGGATTAGGGTTTTAGGGTTTGGTTCTAGGGTTTGGGGTATGGTAGGGTTTCAGACTAGGGTTTGCGAGAATTAGGGTTTCCTAGGGTTTCTCGCAACTAGGGTTAGGGTTCGGGATTGGGCTGCCGTCAGATTAGGGTTAGGGTTAGGCTAGGGTTCTCGAAAATTAGGGTTAGGGTTTCGAGAATGAGGGTGGTGGGGTTAGTCTCGGCTGGTGGTGGTGAGTGGTGCGGCAGGGGAGTGCGACACTAGGTCGTGGTGTCGGAGAGTGGTTCGTGGTGGTGGTAGTGGCGGAAACAAGGTGGTGTTGGCGGAATTATGTGGTGGTTGTGGTGAAAAATTCAATCTTTGGTCTCAAAAATTCAAACTTTAGGTAAAGGTGGGATTTTTGGGATCAAAAACTGAATCAAATCAATTAGAAAGCAAATTAAGGAAAGAAACAATTACTTGGCGAGACGCTGGATTATGATACCACTTGATACGTGATCGCCTCGGATTACTCCTCAGAAACCTCGTAATTGACCACACAGGAACCCGATCTTGCCTAGTAATTCTCGATTCAACCTGAAATTGCTCCAAAGTTAATGACTTGCGGATCAAGTAACACAAAGAACGAAAATCTGAAGTAAATGGACGAATTGGATAATTGAAAGAATCAACTTTCGATAGTTCAATTGGATTGGCTCTAACGCTAAATCCAATTGATTAACTGGAATGATCTTTAACAATCAATTCTAGAACAATCTAACTTGACTAGATCAATCAAACAAATGAGAGAGAGAGAGAGAGAGTCGAATTCTGGTGTTGAACGAATGAAGATGATGAATTTCGAAATTGCAAGCACACACAATTATTTTGAGCCCAAGGACTAGATAAACCTTTCTTAGGGTTTATCTAATCTCAAGCTGATTTTTATTAATGAAACTGAAAAGTATTTATAGAGAATACAAAAGCTAATACTTGGGGAGCAAGGAAGGGGGGTGGCCGGCCCTAGATGGGGAGAATGAGCCTCCTTTGCTTGCTTCCCAAGATATAATAATATCTAAATAAATCTAACTAGATTCCCTTAAATAAAAAAAATCATGGCTGATTTATTTATTTAAGGAAATAATCCTAACAAACTCAAAATATCTCTAACAAACTCAAAATATCTCTAACAACCAGGAGAGAGAAGATCAACCAACTAACATAAGCCTATTGGCTGATTTCTCTACATTATTAAAATAAATAGAAATTGTTCATAATAAAATAAATAAGATATTTTCTTTAATTTAGAATGGTTAAGTCAAAGGGTTGACTTTGACCCATATACCAATTCATCTCACCCGGTCACTTACTAAATTCAGCCCTAAAGTGAGACAAATTAATACATGTTTCTAAATAAAGAAATAGTGATTTTCGGCTCTCATATAATCAATCCATGGAATCCGGGCTCAATTGATGTCGAATGCATGAGACCCACTTCGCCTTGCTAGGCTCTTCAATAACCGCTGCCAATCGAACCAAGATCGTTGTTGTGCCTTGAGCAATCTTCTTAGCTCGACTTCTTGTGATTGGTCCGTCAAAAGGCAGTCGAATCAACTCATCGACGTCGGTTTGAGACATGGCAGGCTTCACTGCATCACACATTGCTCTTCCTTTTGAGCTAATAGGCTTTAATGATGAATTTTTGCACAGACACCACAAGTAAACAAGAGAGAAAAATAAATTTCACACGCAAAAAAATCATTTATAACTTTGGTTCATAATGGTTGTTCTTATGGTTCATGTTTCTGTGAGTTTAGGTTCATAATCTCGGGACCTTTGACAACCTCCAAGTGATAGTTCCTTACAGCAGAATACAACACGGTCTTTCCATTGCTCCAACAATTAAACCAGATACCTTCTTAACAATGGGCTTCTGCATATGCAAGGTAAACCATAGACAAAATACATTAAAATCAGTTCAAGCCACCCACAAAGCTTTTACCAGCCCGAAAAAGTGAAATTAATGTAGATGATTTATTAATTAGTAATTTCTACAAATTTTGAATTGGTTCATGATTTCTGGTTTAGAGAGCGGTCGATCAAATTTTTTAAAATGGACTAAGAACAGACGAGGTACAACAGGGGCATAAAAGAGGAGGAAATATACTAATGTAGTGATATTTCCCCATGTAGACAAATTATCAAGATAGGGTTCATTATGAATTGTTGAAATGAACTAACCAACAGATGAATTGACAAGAAAAAAGCAAGTGTCTATTTGTACATTTGTCACATATGTGATTAATCATGTTACACATTGAGGCAGCATACTTCATTTTTGGTTATGCCTAAAAGTTGAACACTAGTACAAAATAAAAGTATTTGAACATTGTTTTCACTCACATGCATCACTAGCTTTATCATCATCCAATGGAACACCATCAACACTAAAATCATTATCATTTATCAAGACCCTTCAATTGAACCCCATCAATACTAGCATTATTATCTGAATTAGACAAATTAGGTTGATCGGAGCTTGATGAACAACCTACAATAAAAAGGGAGAAAAAGAAGAGATCTAGTAAAAATGTGCAAAATACCGTTTTTCAGTTGGTTCACAAATATTGTCATTGTGGTTCATAATATTAAACAGGAAGGTTCACTGAAAATAACAGCAGTTCATATAAAATAACAATACGAATTTTAATTGAAGCGATCTAACAAAGGTCACAAGGATACTAATTGCTTATTCAAAACAATATCCTACTAGTCAATGTGGATAACTAGGCATAAACATATACACAAAAGCATCATATCCAACAAAGCATACTAAGCATCATATGTAAACATTTATTTTATCCACAAGGGGGAATTTGAACACTAAAACATCATCAATATATGAAAAGGTCTTGCAATTTGTCCACATTCTCTTCATATTCAATAATTAGAACAACAAAAACAATATCAAGACAAATTAGCAAAACATGCTCATTGAGACATTTTATCAAACACTTTGTGGGCAATCAAATAAGCATACAAATTTTAATTCTAGCATCTATATAATTTTGTTTTCAATCCCAAAACCAAGAGTACAACACATTTCTCCATGATCTCAAGCAACAAAGAACCATAAACAACAACAAAGTTAGGAATAATTTGAGAGCAACAAATCATCCACCAAACTAAACTCTTCTTAAGTATTCTTCATATCCACTTACCTAAGTTCATTGTGCCTTCAATTTGGAGTAGGAGTATGGATCGAACGAAGGGGAGATCGGGATTGAACAAGGGATCGCACGGAATCGTCGTCGTTCACCAGTCACAAAAGAGATATCGCACGAAAATGCCTTCATTCATTAGTCGCCACTCATAGGAGGAGTAATTTAGGGCTGAAAGGTAAAATTAAAAATAAAAGAATAGTAAAATGACAAAAGTACCCTTCCAGCTTTAAAAAAAATAGAGTAGTGTGAGTGTGGATAGCAGCCCATCTGGACCCTTAATCTCACAAGACTAACGGATGAGAGAATAACAAATAGGGTTTATCTAATTCAGGCTGATTTTTATTGAATAAAAGAATAGGGTTTATCTAATTCAGGCTGATTTTTATTGAATGAATAACAAAGCTATTTAAAGAAAATACAAGGTAGAGCTGTCTTGGAGAATAAGTCAAGCAGATCAGCCCTAGAAGGGTAGAAAGGTCCTTTTCTTGTTTTCCAAGATAAGATATAATAATATAAAAACATCTATCTAAGTCCCCTTATCTTAATTAAATCAAATAGATAAATATTTGACTTATTTAGATAAGAAAACTAAAAAGCTAATCCTAAAACTCAAAAAAATATAAATAATAATAAAGCAAGATATATTTCAGCCCTAACAAACTCCTATGGCCAAAATTATCATAATAGTAATATCTAGAAATAGATAGAATTAAAACTAAAGATAAGATTCCCGTAAGACTTGAACAGCTCTCAGTAAATTGCATTTTTCGACACTTTCCTGTTGTATTCTGAATTTGATGTAAACTACAAAGTTGTAGAACTTTTAATTATCTTTCTAACGCATATTGAACAGACTTGAGATCAATTTTCTATCCCAAGTTATGACCAATTTACTGAGCACTATTTTTAATTTGACGGGCTTCTTAACTCTTCGAGCTTTTATGACTTCATTCTCTTCCTTGGTGGCCTTGGACGCCATTGATGAACATAATCAAAGGATAATATGCAATCCATGAAAACCATCTTGAACTTGAATGCTCGGGACCTTGGAAAAGGTCTTGGTCTAGGCCCTTGAATCATCATCAACGAATCCTTGGCTTGAATCCTTCTTTGATATGTATCATTGGCTATACCACATTTCTTTGTCGAATATCTCCTTATTAAGGGCCTCATTTTATTCTATCAGTTTGGCCCGTGGAAGGGAAATATCAAGGCACTTCTGGTTTTCAAGTAGAGTTTTGAGGATCCTATCTTTTTCACTCTCTATATCATTGTTCCCTTCCAAGGAGTGTAGTTTAAGTGATGGAGGACTTCAATTTTTCAATAAGTTGTACACATTGGAAACAAGGTTCTATTCCCAACTGCTCGTCTAACATGTTTTCGGATTGATCAAGTTTTCTCTGGATTTTAATATTATCTTTCAACATCGTAGCCAACAATTTCAATAGCTCCGGTTTTTCATATTGAGCAATAGAACTAAGAAGGGTTTCAGAATTTACCTCACTGGGTTGTTTCCCAGTGGCCTCCCCTATGGCCATTATGCAAGTTTCTGGTGTTGTTCACACCTCCGACTCCTCATCATCGGAGTCACTCCAAGTTGCTATGTAGGTCTTTTTCTTGCCATTGTCGGGTCTTCTCTCCTCAGTTTCCTGAGCACAGTTCTTGACGAAGTGCCCCTTCTTATAGCACTTGTAGCATGTGGTGTCCGCAAGATCTTTGTCTTTGTCTTGATACTTGTTGTTAGACTCATAAGACCTCCTTTCTCTACCGGAGTTCCCTTTGAACTTCCCTTTCTTGTAGAAGTTCCGAAGGGCCTTGGTGACTAGCACAAGTTCCTTGTCGTCCTCCTCCTCTGATTCTTCATACTGCTCTTGGACATACTTGAGGACTTTCTCCAGTTTGAGGGCTATGCCTCTACCTTCCATTTCCTGCTGGTTATCTTCCTGTTTTCTCTTCTCATGACCAATGAGCTTACCAAACACTTGGTGAAGCATCAAGTTCCTATTCTTAGGGTTCTCCTTGAACATGGTTCGTTCATTTGCCCAATCAACTGTCAGTCCGTTGAACAGTTGTTGCACCTTCATTTTGTCGGAAATTTCTTGCTTGGTGATCCCAAGGGCTGCCAACTTGGAGAAGAGGGACTCGAATCTGGACTGATAGCTGTCAACTTACTCTCCCATAGTCATCTTGAAGTTGAAAAATTCTCTCATGGCGTTCATTTGGTGCCCCTCCCTTAAATCTGAACTTCCGAGGTGCATTTGTTTAATGGCTTCTCACAATTCCTTGGTAGTTTCCATGTTAGCCACTCTATCACTGTCTTGCTCACACATGGCATTATTGAGATATATTTTGGCTTTGTAGTTAGCCTTCATGCATTGCCACTCGTTGGGACCCCATTTCGACATGTCGTTCCTGATGGTAGCATTGACTTCGAAGTTTCCATGCTCAATGACACACCATGCCTGGTAATCATGACTCATCATCCAGTCTCTCTTCTTGATCTGCCAGTTCTCGAAGCGTTCAACGATGAGTCTGGGAGGCTTGTTGTTTCCATGTCCAATCTTTGTGAGTTCCTAAGACATTTTTCTTAACACTATTGATAGGGTTTCTTGAAAACTGATAAATTTATAATCAAGACCCCGCTATGTATAGCGAAGTCAGGTTCGTCCATGAGAGAAATTCAATATCAAGTTTTGTTCTTACTTAAGGCTCAAGCAATCAACAAAGTTAGGGTTTTTATCAAGAGAGAGAGAGAAAATCTAAGGTTTTGGTGTCCCCACAACAATAATTATGCATGCAAACGCTAATGAAACACAAAGATCATGCCTTTATCACATAAAGTCGTCAACTAAGCAAGTAAATCAATCAACTTTCGCTAAATTAATAAACTTGTTCTATCTATCTCTTTTACTTCAACTAGGATTGATCCGCTTTCGCTTCAAAACCCTAGTTGACTATTCTGATCCAAAGTTTCTGCTTTCGCTTCAACTATTAACGAGAAATTCCTTATCAACTTTCGTTTCAAGGATTTAAGAACAAGAGAATAGATTCACGCAATAAAAACAATCAAAACATGATCAAAAGCAAGCATACATAACCATTGTTGGGTTCAACCCCAACCTTAGAGAGAGAGACTACTCACAAATCATAATTAAAAACAACTAAATTAATTAAATAAAAGCTTACAACCGAATCCAAGACAAACATGTTCTCCAAGCAACTCCACAAATCGTCCCTCTCTCTACTTTCTTCACTTCTCTCTCTTCCTCCCAATTCCCCTAAAAAGATGATAGAAAAACTAAAGCTAGACAAGAATATTTATAGAGAAACTTAAAGCTATCTATAAGGAATAAATCTTCTAAAAGATATAATGAATCTCTAAAAGATATATCTCCTTAAGGAAACTAATAAAAGGAATAAAAATACATTTAATTCCGCCAACTCTAATCTTCCCACTGACACGGGAGCCTCGGTACCGACCCCGTCAGGGTCGGTAGGATTTTCTGCTGAATTCTCGACTTTCTTCTTCCTTAGCACCTCGGTGCCAACCCTGTGACCTCGGTACCGACCCTCACTGTCTCGTAATTTGTCTCTTATTGCTTCGGTAGAGGGGTCATTTGCAATAATTGCGGTTTTTAAGGATATTTTTGAATTTTTCCCGGAGCAATGGGCTCTAGTGAAGGTATATACGATCGAAATTAATTAGCGGGTTAGTTGCGAAGCCACCGTAAGGGCCTTTTGGTTCTGCTTTGCTAATTAAATTTATGATTTCTATAATCTTGACGTTGATATGGTCTCACAGGTTCAAACCGCTCGAGAAACGGACGTCAGGATCGTCACTTATAGCGAATACAAGTTTTGGATACCGATTGGCAGGTAAAGGACTTCGGATAATTACTTGGGATTCGTTGTTAATCCGTTTGATCCGAAATTTGGTAAACTTTAAGAACTGTTGCTAATGAACAATTTTTATTTAGAAAATTATTTCAAAAGTGAAGCGGATAATTAGTTATAATTCAGCCAAGATGGCTCCTTAAAGCATGATAACTAAGGATTTATTATATATCGATATTCGGAAATTAAATCGTTTATCGATTAGGAAGTTGTAGGAGTTGAGAATACATCTAAGAAGTGTTTCTGTGAGCTCGTTGCTGAGAAATCCTTTTGTTATATTTGTCAGAAGGATGATAAAGATTATTGTTGGAATTGCTAAGAACGTCGAGCACGCCTTGTAAGGCAAGTGGACGGTTCTCTCTTGCATTATGGTTATTAAATGAGGAATTGAATCCCATTTAATATTTGAGTTGGGAACAGCTTGTATGATTAATAAAATATGATACGTCATTATATTTGTCAGAAATAATGACCATGTTATTTATTCAGTTTCGCGATAGAACTGGATTTAGGTCCGTTATGTGTGACCTTGTATGTTGTCTCATGCTGAGACATTATGGTGAAGTAAGTTAGTTTTCAGGGGTAGGAGCCGAGTCTCCGATGACCTCTTTATAACACAGTCTATGTTGGGAGGTTTAGCTCGTTACTATCATATCCCAACATTCGGGTCATGACTCATACCTCACTCAACGATGGAGGTGTTTATGCAGTCTAGCTAAGTGCAAATTGGTACTAGGTGTTCGTCAATGATCATGGATTTCATCCCTCTCATCTTGATGTCTCCATGTACATGTGGATTCTCGGCGGTTTCAGTCGATTAAAAGTTACCAACATGTTTGTAAAAAGTTAAGTAATATAAGATAAGTGCGTTAGGCACATTAATGTACCCGGATGGTTAGTCTATACCATTCTTGCTTCCGGTTATGAATGATTCTTAATCAAACTTTGATTAAGTCAATCTGATTAGTCGAGGGAGGCTTTTCAAAATGTTATGTGATTATTATGAATTCCCAACAATTGTTCATGTTTCGTGAAGGAAACCACAAGCGGTGGTGTTCTCTCTCTTGATTATGCAAGTCTCCTTCTTATTCTCTATAAGACTGCTAACTGTTGGATCATATTCCGAGTCTAATCGGATTTGGATGCCAATATGTTTAGTTACAACCATAAGAATCAAGTTAGATTCTCCGCTTGCTAGTCTTTCATTAGACCAACCCGTCCATTTTCTTTTCTTTTATATGGTCGGTTGGTGTCCACCATTGGTTTACGACACATCCGGTTATTCTTGGAAGTTGATTCAAGAGGTGGATTCAGATGTTTGAAGCTCCAGAAGTTGAAGAAAGGTTTCCAATGGCTCTACTTGAGTGAAGATCATGATTGAACTACTTCAAAGCGAAGCTGAGTTTCAGAAAGAAGATCTCAAGGAAGACTTGATGAAGATTTTGTTTAAATAGAAGGTTGTTCTATTTATTTATTCTTTTAAGTTAAGGTTTGTATAAGACCTTTTACGTGTTTTTCCGCTGTAATATTTAACTTAAGTTTGTTAGGTTTTCAAATGGTTCCATTTACCTTGTTTTTAGTTTGTTCAGTCAGTTTAAAGCCTTGGGTAGCTTCGGTTTAGTTTTAATCGGGGTTATTGGTGGTAATACCTCCAGGGTAGGAAAGGGGTGCTACATCATTAGCCTTCCTTTTGCCTTGATTCTTCTTCCTTAAGCTTGGTAACGGGTCTCTAAACTTCCTTCATGGCTTTAACTTGATCTTCATCTCTTTCTTGAGTGCTTTCCTTTGGTGCTTCTCCTCGGCTTTGCTCTTTTCTCTTAAGAATACTTCAAACAACCTCTAATAACCTACAAAAACACCACAAAGCTTATGTAGACTCCATATCTTAAGCAAATACGAAAACCTACACAAACGACTTAAAAAAAACACAAAACTAAAGAAAAAAACTCAAAGAAATAAAAACACACCCTAAAAACACAACTAAAAAGCCGGATATCAAACTGGGCCCCTGCTCTGATGCAAATTGTTGGATCGAAGGTTAGTTATAAACGGTTATGGGAACTGTATCAGACAGTTCCTATACGCAGCGGAATAATAAAACGTGCATGTAAATAAAACAAGTTGAGACAGTTCCCTTATAGAGGAACCCCACAACGATCAATTAATTGCGTGAGTAAACCTTTACCTTCACTTGGAGGATTTTCGAATGAGTTCCCTTTTCTTTATTGCTTAGTTCCCTTCAGGTTACAAGGCCAAATACAAACTTATTTGTTCCTACAAGCACTCTCTCCTTAGGCAACACTAATGTATTCTCTCAACCCTAATCCGGTGAACGCTCACAATCAAAGTAAAAGAAAAACTCAAACCTTCCTATCTCTGCTTCGTCGACTGAGTTCCCCCTAGACTAGGGAACTCCGTCTTTCTTCCTTCACCGTCACCGTCATCGTCGTCGAGATTAGCTCGCCGCCGGTGAGTTTCACCAACTTGATAATCTTTACCGAATAGCTCTTTAGCTCTCACTTGAAAGAAGTGGCGAATAAGGTCATTGTTGCAGGGTTTAAATAGGCGTGATTTGCAACCCTTATCCATTTGAGGTATTTCTCCTAAATACCCTTTTTGCCTTGCTCTCCAAGTCTGATCCTTAAGGTTAACATCTGATTCTGATTTGAATTTGAATTGTCAACTCTTGGATGATCGTCTCCACTCTATTGCAGTGTTTGAAGCCTGAGACACCCTTTTGTCCGATAGAGATAGAATTCCTAAAAATGCGCAGAGATGTTGCTTTCACATATGCGATGGTTCCCATCTAAAGGGAACTCTCGTCGTCTCGATTCCCTTGTCCTGAGAACGCTTCTTGACTTCGAGGAATTCCAATTCTTCTTTTCCAGTTTCCATCTCGTGGGAACGTTGGTTTATTGGGTTCCCTATTCCTTAAGAACTCTTGTTCACTTCTAAGGTTGGTCGCATACTTCTCGTCATTGCATTAGTTCCCATACATTGGGAACTTGTTACTTCGTGTTTGGCTTAGCGATTGTTGAGAGGGTATTCTTTACAACAAATAAATTTATAAGTCAAGACCCCGCTGAGTATAGCGAAGTCAGGATCGTTCCACGGGAAGCACGGTTGTTTGTTTATCAACTACTAAAAATAAAACAAAGCAAAGCAACACAAAACACCTATGACCAACCTCGTTAACGACTTTGTCAGGGTCGTTAACGAACCTGGAAAATACTACGAAAACACTCTAACGACCTAAAACACAGGTTCGGTACCGAGGCAACTATCTCGATAACGAATATAACCAAAACCAAACTCAAATAAGAATAAAAATCTAGGACAAGGGTTACCCCAACATAGCTATGCATAAAAACTCATAAGAATATAAAGATCATGCCTTTAAATAGATAAATTTATCAACTTTCGCTGACTAGCAAGCAAATCAATTAATTCTCATAAATCAGTTCACTCAATTACTTGTTTTGGATCCAAAGCTCGAAACTTTCGTAACCGAACAATATCAACCTTCAAGTTAACAACTTTCTCTTTCGATCAAATTGCAAACTCAAATTACCTCGACTATTGTCTAAGCATAAGCACAACAAGCAATCTAAAAATAGATAAAAAGGCATTCAAAACATCAACTTACTCATCAAACATGCATAACTATGCCGGGTTTCAACCCCGACCCTAGACAAGAAAACTACTCACTACTCATAATTATAAAACAAATAACTTCAACAAAAGAAAAAATTGAAAACAAAACAAACTGCTTCAAATTAATAAGAAAATTATCGTCTTACAAACCTTGGAAGAAACCGAAAAATAGAGAACAAAACCTCGAGCAAATCCGACTAACGACCCAACTCTCTCTCTCGATCGACCTTGGCTCATAAATCTTCACTCTCGACTTCCTCTCTACTCGGTTCTCCTAATAGAAATTGACCTCCTTTTCCAACTCTCCCTTCGAACTCCCCCTTCTAGGCTAGAAAGAAGGGTATTTATACTAATAAAGCTATCTATTAAAAAACCTAAAAGATAGAAACTTACTCTCAAAAGATAACAAGATATAAGATATACGATATAACAACCTAAAAATCAATTAAAACCCTAAAACCACTTAATATCCTACCGACACGGAATTATCATCAACAACTTCCGCACAAGGTCGGTAGAAATACAAAATCTATCCAAAAATTCTATCTTTTATGCCTCGTTAATGACCCTTCATAGGCTCGTTAACGAGCCTGGGATTAGATTCGATTCTTCTCTTTTCTTCCTTAAATTTTGGACTTTTGACTTCCTTATCTTCATATCCTTCCGTCCTCCACCATAGCACTCCAATTCAGCCAAAAAGCGTTCCTGCTCAAAACCCTACAAAAAGACACAAAACGGAGTAGCTTCCATACTTCTCACAAAAATATGCAAACTTATTTTAAAACACATAAACTACTTCTAAAACTACTAAAACTAAACCCAAAAAAACTAAGAAACATACTAAAAACTATACTAAAAACACGAATATCAAAATACCCCATACTTAGACTTGCTTGTCCTCAAGCAATCACTAAACACTAATCAAAACCAAACAACCATACTTATCAAGTAAATAGCCATCATCTAAAAAGCAACATCAATACCATAGAGGAAAATAGCAAATGACTATTAACGTCATCACACATATATATGAGCACTTAATAAACATAAGTGAATACAATCCAACCTCACAAGGGATATATGTGCTTCACTCAACTCTCATGTGTTTAGGCTTAAAACTTCAACTCTCAACTCATCTTATATACAAAAACTCGTATAAATTGGAACTTATATAACCAAACTCTCCACCCAAGATTTGTCAAAAAAAGCAAAAATCATCAAGAGAACTTAGGCTCAATGAAAAACTTCATAGAAGTCTCCATTCGGCCGGGTTGTAATGGGGCTTGGTGAAAACAATAAGGCGTGGAAAATATTTGGCTATGTGGTGCTAATAATATTCGGGAATCAAAACTCCTAAAAACTCACACATATACCAAAACACTTATAAAAACAATACTAAACTCACTTCTCTTCATTCACTTTCTCTCACTCACTCACCCAACGTATCTTAGAAAGTCTCATAAAGCAACTCAAAAAAATCTCCGGTTAAATTCTAAACACTATGCACATCTGATTTTTTCATTTTCCTTATATTTCTTTCAGCTCAAATTTTTTTTTCTTTGCGCAGCCTCGTTACCGAGCCAACAGGGTCGTTAACGAGCTTCATCGTGTACACTTTCTTCTTCTTTTTTTCTCAACGCACAACTTTATTTTGTGCATCCTTTGTTACCAAGAGATCTTTTTACTTACAAATTAGAACAAGAGACTTCCAATCTACCCTTCCCAAAAACCCTTGATTTCGAACCAATTATAACATCTTTTCACACTCAACAAAACAATCCTCTCCAATCTAAGTCCTAATCCCCGGATAGGGTCAAGCTTATCTCGGCTAGGGAAACAATTTTGTGGAGCTAAAAATAAAATCTTCAGGCTCAAATTTGGCTTCAAAAATAAGGATAATGTAAGGGTGGATAAGGATAAATAGGGCTTATGAAAAAGTTCTCTATCATATGACTTTCACAAGTAATGAGCTATAAATCTTATATAGGTCTCAAGTAATAGATAACCATCACAATTCCAAGAGATAATATGCATATAGAGAATAAATCACACAAGAAAAGAAGAGAGATTTTTAATGTTCTCCCTATAAGGCCAAAAATAACTCACAAGGTCAAATTTGTGTTGGATTGCATCACTTATGCTAAAAAGTATACATGCTCAATTTCATCAAATGCTATTCCTCTATAAAAACAATTTCATATTGAGAATAAGGCTATACTATCAAAGACATTCTTGCAAGGAATTATATGATCATGCTAGCAACTACTATCATAGAACCATAAGAAAAAAGGTATCTATCAATTCTAAAACTCTTTTTGGTATTTTCAAACTTTTCAAATTTTTTGTGATTTTTTATTTTTTATGAAACAAAGAACTACTTAAAACACATAAGACACATAAAACAAACAAGACACAAGCTTTCTACCCTTTCCCACCCCATACTTAAAATTACAGTGTCCCCACTGTAATAAAAATAAGCATAAGAAAAGAATAGAAATGCAGAAAAAGAAAGAAAACAGAAAAACTTACAAGACTTTTAAGCAGAAAAGAAACAACTCTCAAGCTGAATCAACGCTGTGGTGGAAATCGGTGCTCAAAGTTCCCCATGAAGTCATACATCGTCCTCCAGCGCTCTGCATCATCCGCCTCCCTCTGTTGATGCCTCGCATCATCCAACGCCATGCGAGCAGAATAGACACTCTCCCACCTATCCATCCTTTGGTGAATGTGTGTCTGTTGAAGGTTAAGATGCTGCATCTGAGCAGAAAGATCGTCGGCCCATGGAGGCGGGATACTTGATCCAGTGTAAGCGGGCTGAGGAGGTGGTTGATAGTGGTTGTGAGGCTGGAAGTGGTCTTGAAAAATACCGGATTGTAAGGCATAAGACCATAAGATTGTGGCTCGGTAGGTGGCTGTGGGGGGTCATTACCGAAGCTGTGGGCCTCGGTAGTAGCCTCGAAGTGATTCTTAACGACCCTGGTAGGCTCGTTAACGAAGATGTTGTTTCCCAGAATCTCAGTGTCGAGGCCATCTTTCTCGATGTCGAGCTCTTCCGTACCCGCCTCGGTAGCTTCCTCAGTCTCATCATCTTCTTCCATAGCATCTTCCTCCCTCTCAGACCGTGTCTCACACGGCCTAAGCGATGGCTCATCCTACAGATTATGCTCTAACGGGAAAGCATGACCCGTCTATGACTCGTTCCAGTTCGGTACGTATAGGAGCTCCAGGCTTGATAAGGTGAGTGTTACATCTCAGCCTCGAACTGGGTCGTTAACGACCCTGGGTGGGGTCGTTAACGAGCATGCGTATCCTCTTTCAAGTGATTTTTCGAGCCCAACTCCTGTTTCGGGTTAGCCTAAAAAACAATTCTATCTTGCTATCCTAAAAACTACTAAAAACTCAAAAGAAAACTAGGAAAAATATCTAAAAAGAAAGAAGAAAAACTAAACTATACTAAAAGCAGGTTGCCTCCCGTAAGCGCTATTTTTAATATCTTTAGCCCGACGTACTTACCTCTGCTAGGGTGGCGTTGTAAGAGCCATGGTGACTCTAATTTCTTCATCCGGGTCGGGTTGCTTATGAAACTTTTTCAATCGATGGCCGTTAACTTTGAACATAGCGTCTTAGTTATCGATCAACTCTACCGCCCCGTGGGGATAGATGTGGTGAACCACAAAATGGCCCGCTCCATCTTGTCCTTAGCTTTCCTGGGAATAAACGGAGTCTAGAGTTGAAGAGAAGTACCTTATCACCAACCTCATAAGTTTTGGGCACCAGTTTCTGATCGTGCCACCGTTTGGTGCGCTCTTTGTAGATTTCAGCATTTTCGTACGCCTTAAGCCTCAGTTCCTCTAGTGCTTGCAAGTCCATGAATCGTTTTGCTCCGGCTGCGTTGAGGTTCGTGTTGAGATCTTTAAGAGCCCATAGTGCTTTATGCTCCATCTCGACCGACAAATGGCATGCCTTGCCATACACTAGATTGTAGGGAGTGGTGTGTAGAGGCGTCTTGTATGCTGTCATATATGCCCATAGAGCATCATCCAATTTGGACGACCAATCCTTCCAAGAGCGGGACACCGTCTTCTCTAATATGCTCTTGATCTGCTTGTTTGAAACCTCCACTTGGCCACTAGTTTGGGGGTGGTATGATGTTGCCACCTAGTGTGATACCCCATACTTGGCCAAAAGTGCTTCAAAACTCCGCTCAATGAAATGGGATCCACCATAACTAATGAGGACCCTTGGAGCGCCAAACCTAGGAAAAATGTTAGTTTTAATAAATTTGGCCACGGTTTTGGCATCGTTGGTCCTTGTAGCAACGACTTCTACCCACTTAGAGACGTAATCAACCGCAACCAGATATACTTTTAGGGGCCCGATGCGGGAAAAGGTCCCATGAAGTCTATGCCCCATACGTCGAATAACTCGACCTCTAGTATCCCGGTTAGCGGGTTCTCATGTCTCCAAGTGATGTTGCCCGAGCGTTGGCATTCATCACATGCTGTCACATAAGCTTGTACATCTTTAAAAATGGTAGGCCAGTAGAGACCACTTTGAAGAATCTTCGCCGTGGTTTTGAATCCTTTTGCATGGCCTCCTGTAGGAAGTGTGTGACATTGAAGGATCACGCTCTCTATCTCCTCTTCTGGGATACAGCGCCTAAAGAGGTGATCACTTCCTTGCTTGAACAAGTAAGGATCATCCCAATAGTACTGTTTCACATCGTGAAGGAACTTCTTTTTCTTTTGTGGGGTTAGTCCCTCGGGGATTACGCCTCCTACAAGATAGTTAGCAAAATCCGCAAACCAAGGGGCTTTTGACCCTCTAACAGCATGAATTGATGTGAAAGAAGTAGAAGCAAGAGGCGAGGAAGGGATTGAATTGGATTGAATGAGTTCTGGTTGAGAAAACTTACCTGACTGGATCGTTACTGAATATGTCTGGGTCGTTAATGACCCTGGAGTTGATGTGGTACCGTTGGTAACGACCTCACGTGGCTTGGTAACGAGCTTCCCGATTATTGTGTCAATGCTCTTTAAGTCTTCGCCATCGTGAACTATGTCTTCCAGCCTCGGTGGTTCTTTAACGACCCTAAAGGGGTCGGTAACGAGGGCTTTGTCGAGTTCGACCTCGTTCAGCATGAGGTGTTCGTCTGGTCTGTAGTCATTGATAGGCACTTCATTGTTGGATTCGGTGATATGCTCAATCGGCAGCCTTGATAGGTGATCTGCTACTAAGTTTTCTGCTCCTTTTTTATCTCTGATTTCATGATCAAATTCCTGCAATAAGAGCATCCAACGAAGCAGCCTAGGCTTGCATCCTTTTTGGCCATTAAATATCTAACAGCCTCATGGTCAGTATAAACAATCACTTTTGAACCAACAAGATAGGAACAGAATTTTTCAAAAGCAAATAACACAGCGAGGAATTCCTTCTCCGTTGTGGTATACTTACTTTGCGCCTCGTCAAGCGTCTTACTTGCGTAGTAGATGGCTTGGAGCTTCTTATCCTTCCGTTGTCCTAATACTGCGCCAACAACATAGTCACTAGCAGCACACATGATCTCAAAGGGTAAAGTCCAATTCGGGGACTGCATAATAGGGGCGGAGATGAGGGTTGCTCTCAACCTGTAAAATGTTTCAAGACATTTTGGAGACAGCTCAAACACTACATCTTTCATTAGTAGGTTAGTCAGAGGTTTAGCTATCTCAGAAAAATTCTGGATAAAGCGTCTATAAAAAAAGCATGCCCTAGAGAACTCCTAATGTCCTTTACAGAAGAGGGATGAGGTAGCTTTTCAATGAGCTCTATTTTTGCTTTATCTACTTTTATCCCCCTTTTAGAGACAAGATGTCCTAATACTATCCCCTCTTGGACCATAAAATGGCATTTTTTCCAATTTAGCACAAGATTGGTTTCTTCACATCTCTTAAGAACACGTGCAAGATTAGCAAGACAAGCATCAAAGGAAGAACCATAAACAGAAAAATCATCCATAAAGACCTCTACAATATCCTCTATCATATCAGAAAAGATTGTCATCATACACCTTTGAAAGGTGGCTGGGGCATTGCAAAGCCCAAATGGCATTCTTTTATAAGCAAAAGTCCCATAGGGACATGTAAAGTTAGTCTTCTCCTAATCTTCAGGATGAATGAGAATCTGCCAAAAACCGCTATAGCCATCTAAATAACAGAAATAATCATGTTGGGCTAAGCGTTCTAACACTTGATCAATGAAAGGAAGCAGAAAATGATCTTTTCTAGTGGCACTGTTAAGCTTCCTATAATCAATGCACATCCTCCAACTAGTAGTGGTCCTAGTGGGGATTAGCTCTCCCTTTTCATTTTTCATTAAGGTCATTCCCCCCTTTTTAGGAACTACATGGACCGGACTAACCCATTGGTTGTCCGATATAGGAAATATGATCCCAGCATCAAGTAATTTAATGATTTCCTTTTTGACCACTTCTTTCATATTAGGATTTAACCTACGTTGATGCTCTATAGTGGGTTTGTGATTATCCTCCATGTATATCCTATGCATGCAAAGAGAAGGGGATATGCCGGTTATATCATCTAGGGAATAACCTATGGCTTTTCTATGCACCCTAAGCACATTAAGCAGTTTTTCTACTTCCTCATCTTTTAATTTAGCATTGATGATGACATGGAAAGTAGAATTAGGGCCAAGAAATTCATACCTGAGAGAGTCCGGAAGAGGATTCAGTGTTGGGGAAGGTTCAGCTGGAATGAGAATCGGTTCCTCTGGCTCCATCTTCAACACCTCTTCAAGGTATTCAAATGCTGAAATTTCATTGTCCCCGGCCAAGGTCGTTAACGATGCTGGTGGGGTCGTTAACGAACCTGTTTTTTCTGCCAGGAGAATCGGTACCGAGTTCAGAGAACTTGTTACCGAATCAGCAGGGGCTATCTCGGCCCATCTTCGACCAGAAAATTCATCATTCGATACTAATCTTCCAATGGGGTCCCCACATTCGATAAATTCATTATGGGTGTGGAACATCTTGACTTCGGCTCTATTTATCTCCTTCATTGTTGGGTTGAACCGAAATTCCGTCGCCTCATCTCCAATTTCAAAAGTGAGGAGTCCCTTTCTAACATCAATTATGGCTCCTGCTGTGGCGAGGAATGGTCTCCCTAAGATAATAGGAACCATCGGGTCTTCGGGCATCGCCATGATTATGAAATCATTCGGAACAAAGAACTTGCCCACTTGAACCGGAAAGTCTTCTACAACCCCTGTTGGTTTGACACACGAGCCATCTTCCATGTATAACCTCATATTGATCGGCTCCAATGGTCCCATTTTGGCCTTTGACCATATTGAAAGAGGGAGTAAACTGGTAATGGCTCCCAAATCACATAAAGCTTTGAATTTATGGTCGCCTATGCTAATTGTGATAGCAAATCTCCCTGGATCACCTAATTTCTCTGGTAGAGCGATGGATCGGACCTCATCTTGCAACTCTGTAATGGATCGTTTCCTGCTAAGAATATCTTTCAAGAATTTTGTGTAAGCCGGCATTTCGCTTAGGGCCTTAGCGAATGGGATAGAAATATTAATGCCCTGGAGAATCTTTACGAAACGCTTGAACTTACTCTCAGTAGAGTCCTTAGATTTCTTAGTGGGAAAAGGAAGAGATTTCACCATTCTCGGAACCAATTCGAGCTCGAGTGGTGATGCTACCGGGACGATATTAGGGTCGATTGGTATGCTCAGAGGATCGTTACTGACCCTAACGGGGTCGTTAACGAGCCTGAGATTGGGAGAGGAGCTCGAAATAGGAAACTTACTTGGGTTGGGGTCGTTAACGACCCTGGGAGCATCGTCACCATGCTGTGTAGATTCGGTAACGACCCTCTCTGGCTCGTTACCGAGTTGTGTCGTGGCTTCCTCATCAGTTGTGGGGCTCTTCTCCTTAGCTTGGACACGCTCCGGTAGTGTCTTTCCGCTCCTAAGGTATACTACTTCTATTTGTCCGCTAGGGTTCTCCTCGGGACGGCCCGGGAGTTGCCTTTGTGGCCTTGGAATCTGTGCAGCAAGGTTCCCTAGTTGGGAGTCGACATTCTTCTTCCACACTTCGAACTCTCCCCATCTTTTGTTTTGATTGTTAAGGTTGGCTTGGATTCCATCAATCTTGCTATGCACTTCATTGAATTTGTTATGGACTCCGTTAATGCCTTCCTGTAACCCTTATGCCCATGATGGTGGCTCTTGGTAGCCTGGAGGTCCATATGGCGCAGGTCGTCTATCTGGTGGAGGTGCTGCATAATTTGAATTCGGATTTTGATTGCCCCATGTTGGATAATTGTTGGACCTATCCAAATTACTAGGTTGGTTCCTGTGTGGACCTCTCATATAATTCACTTCAGCATATGTCTTAGCGGCTCTTACCTGCTCTATGTTAGTGCAAGCAGAAGTAGTATGTGCAGAAGAACCACATTCTTGACAAGATTGAGAGGATTTCAGAAAACTTACCTGCTTCTTCAGGCGGTTTACCTCGTCTTGCAGAAATTGATTTTTGACATCTGGGTCAACTTCTTCCTTGTTAGGCATGTAGAGACGCCTCTGGGGTTGGGGTGATTGATGGGTACCATACATGGCATCATAGTTGGACAACTTATCCAGCAATTCCTATGCAGTCGTAGGATCCATCTCTATAAAACCGCACGTTGTATGCGTGTTGATGCGGTTCTTGGTCTCTGTATTGATACCCTGGAAAAAGATTTCTTGAAAAACATATAAAGGTTGCCCATGAGTAGGGCACTGTCTAAGCATTTCCTTAAATCTTTCCCATGTTTCTACAAAGGTCTCATTAGGATGTTGGTGATAGGAGGTGATGCGTTTTCTCAACTTCGTTGTCTTGGCAGGAGGGAAAAACTTTGTAAGAAATTGATCATAAAAAGCCTTCCAAGTCCTGATAGACTTAGGAGGTAAGCTCTCCAACCAGCTCAGGGCCTTTCCAGTAAGAGACCACCTAAAAGCTTTTAACAGAACATATTCAAGTGAGACACCTTCAGCAGCTATAGTGTCACATAAATCAAGAAAATTTCTAATATGTTCCCTAGGGCACTCAATAGGTTTCCCTTTTAATCAAGGATATAAATTGAGACTTAATCTCAAAAGTCTTCTCTATCTCCGGAAGCACAATTGCGGACTCCAGCACCCTCAGTTCTGGATGCATGTATTATTTGGCATTCCTCGGATAGGCATTCAGCTCTTCCTGTAAATGAGTGTTGTTGACTCGATGACGTTCAGCCTCGGCATCAGCGACATCTTTTTCGGTTTTTAACGCCTCCATCTGCCTCTGGAGTTTGGTCATCTGACGAGTCATCTCCTCGGGTGTAGCCATGGCTCGGTTTTCTCTACGTCTACGGTGCAAGGAACATTCAGGTTTTGAATAATAACCGGCGTTGTCAAATTTGATCCTTCGACGTCTAGCTGGCATACGCTGAGAAAACAGACAAAGAAAACAAAATTAAAAACAAAAACGGGGTCGGGCTATTCCCAGGCCCACAAATATACAAACGAACATTGTTGCTTCCCCGGCAACGGCGCCAATTTGTTGAGAAGGTATTCTTGACAACAAATAAATTTATAAGTCAACTACTAAAAATAAAACAAAGCAAAGCAACACAAAACACCTACGACCAACCTCTTTAACAACTTTGTCAGGGTAGTTAACGAACCTGGAAAATACTACGAAAACACTCTAACGACCTAAAACACAAGTTCGGTACCGAGGCAACTATCTCGATAACGAACATAACCGAAAGCAAACTCAAATAAGAATAAAAATCTAGGACAAGGGTTACCACAACATAGCTATGCATAAAAACTCATAAGAAGATAAAGATCATGCCTTTAAATAGATAAATTTATCAACTTTCGCTAACTAGCAAGCAAATCAATTAATTCTCATAAATCAATTCACTCAATTACTTGTTTTGGATCCAAAGCTCGAAACTTTCGTAATCGAACAATATCAACCTTCAAGTTAACAACTTTCTCTTTCGATCTAATTGCAAACTCAAATTACCTCGACTATCGTCTAATCATAAGCACAACAAGCAATCTAAAAATAGATAATAAAAAAAGGCATTCAAAACATCAACTTACTCATCAAACGTGCATAACTATGCCGGGTTTCAACCCCGACCCTAGACAAGAAAACTACTCACTACTCATAATTATAAAACAAATAACTTCAACAAAAGAAAACATTACAAACAAAACAAACTACTTCAAATTAATAAGAAAATTACTGTTTGTCTTACAAACCTTAGAAGAAACCGAAAATACAAAACAAAACCTCGAGCAAATCCGATTAACGACCCAACTCTCTCTCTCGATCGACCTTGGCTCGTAAATCTTCACTCTCGACTTCCTCTCTACTCGGTTATCCTAACAGAAATTGACCTCCTTTTCCAACTCTCCCTTCGAACTCCCCCTTCTAGGCTAGAAAGAAGTGTATTTATACTAATAAAGCTATCTATTAAAAAACCTAAAAGATAGAAACTTACTCTAAAAAGATAGCAAGATATAAGATATAAGATATAACAACCTAAAAATCAATTAGAACCCTAAAACCACTTAATATCCTACCGACACGGAATTATCATCAACAACTTCCACACAGGGTCGGTAGAAATACAAAATCTATCCAAAAATTCTATCTTTTATGCCTCGTTAACGACCCTTCATCGGCTCGTTAATGAGCCTGGGATTAGCTTCGTTTCTTCTCTTTTCTTCTTTAAAGTTTGGACTTTTGACTTCATTATCTTCACATTTTTCCGTCCTCCACCATAGCACTCCAATTCAGCCAAAAAGCGCTTTTTCCTACTCAAAACCCTACAAAAAGACACAAAACGGAGTAGCTTCCATACTTCTCAAAAAATATGCAAACTTATCCATAAACACATAAACTACTTCTAAAACTACTAAAACTAAACCCAAACAAACTAAGAAACATACTAAAAACTATACTAAAAACACGAATATCAGCGACGCGCAACCTGTTATACTGAAATAGTTGGCAATAGGCGTTAGTTCCCATGGTGTTTCTCGTCATCAAAACTGAGGGCTTTGTTCTAGTGTTAATGAACGTGTGTTCCTAACACCAAATCAACATATATAATTATAGATTATTATCATAATAAGGTAGGAAACTTATCTATAACTATGTATTAAAGTTCTACGATTTATATCCACCACATTAATTCTAGTGCCACCTTATATTCAAATAATAATAATTTATATTTATATTGTTTTTCCTAATTAAATTTCTTTCTATCTATTTATGTGAAAAAATTAAATCGAATTTTAATTAAAAATAACAAAAATTATTTTATCTTTGTATTTTTATCTCTTTATGTCAAAGATTTATCTCACATCAAATTTTGATAAAAAAAGGTAAAATTATTAGATATCTATATAATTACTTTTCTAAATTAAATTTTAGTAAAAACATTATATTATGTTTTCCTTAATTTCCTTTTTGGAATATTTATGTAAATATAGATGATTTATTTATCTTTAATTTTTTTTATATTTAGTAATATTTTTCTTCATTTATCATTAATTATATTTTTAACTTTTTATTGAAAAGATTTTTTAAAGAATTAAATTTGATTTAAAAATTACAAGAATTTAAATTATGTTTTTCTTTTTATTTATTTTTGTAAAAGATTTATTATAGTTTTTCATAAATAAATTATCATTAAGCTAGCAAAATTATAATGGCTTGACCTTTATGATTTTGGTTGTGACTCAGATTATATTGGGATTACCTTAATGATTTTTCTAATAATTAGTTATTTTTATTTTTATCTTAAATTAAAATATTTTACATTAAATAAATTGGTTATTAAATTTATACGTGCATGGAACGAAATGTTCTAAATTATACAAAAACTTAAAAAATAATTTTATTAAAATAATTTATTTAAGATAACTTGATTTATTATTAAATTGGGATATTACTAATAAAAAAAGAGATCTAGATTCTGAAAAACCTTTACAAAATAAAAATTAGTTTGCATCTTAAGATCATGATTATTTGTTCCTAGATAATTCATGTATTTGAAAAAAAAAACTATTATTAGTATTTTGTTTAAGCAAAACCCGTATAAGGTACGAAAATACATATTAGTAACACATTATGACAGCATTATACTTAAATTTGACCCGGCGGATTGAACCCGACCCTAACCCAAAAACTTTCGGGTTTAGCGGGTGTGATTTATTTCGGGTTTCGGGTTTAAATTTTTGGGCTTGGCTCATATTTTGACAGGTCTACCTCCTTATGATCTATTCTCAATGATTGTTCCGTCAAAAAACCAAAGTTTTGATCAACCTAATCCAATTCTCACACTTGCATCCAAATAGGGAAAATAAATTTTTTAATTTCATTCTCTTTCAAATAAAACAAAACACAAAGCTTTTAAAAAGTACAACTTAAACTTTGAACATGCAGATCCTCAATCGGTATAAGATCCTCTAGAATTTAGTTCACAGGAGATTCTATTGCAGATGCCTCATCAAGAGGTTATAAGAAGGAAAAAAAATGTTTTTGTCATTTATTGATCAATGATCTTGAGCATCCTGTTAATGGTTATCAGGTTGCTGGTCACGCCTATCTGCTTCATCATCATCTCCATAGTCAACCCAAGGAAGAATAGACTCGTACAGCACAGCCAAGGGACTTCGATCAGCAAGATCACGAGGAGCTCGGACCTGCTGCTGATGGGCACCCTGGTCCAGGTTCTGGTTCTGGTTCTGGTTCTGGTTCTGGTTTTGGTTACCCACCATCCTCGGATCAATCATGAAATCTTGCAGGTTTTCAGGCGGCATTGTCGCCACTGCATCAGAGAAATCTGATACAAGCAAATGCCTATACCTTAAAGACGAGCATGACACAGAATAACAGAGAATGAATTCATTAGTTAGAATTGAAGAAGCAGGACTGTACTTCAGAACTTGTACATCAGAAAGTATGTAATAACATATTAATCAACGCTGGCAGTGCTTGTCTAGGAAAACAACAACAACAACAATAACAATAACAACAACAACAACATCTACCCAGGTGGACCCCGGTATGAGCAGGATCTGAGGGGTCGAGATGCATGCACCCTTACCCCAACTGGATAGTCGGGAGGGTATTTTGGCGGGCCCAGCGCTAAAAAACGAGCATGACACAGAATAACAGAGAATGAATTCACTAGTTGGAATTGAAGAAGCGGGATTGTACTGCAGAACTTGTACATCAGAGAGTATGTAATAACATATTAATCAACGCTGGCAGTGCTTGTCTATGAAAACAAGGGACGTAAATTCTGGATTGCATTAATCATGTATATTCACTCAAAAGCTCGGACATTTTAGTAGAAATTATTGGTCACTTAAACTAAAGTTGCTTTTACAAAATTTGCATTCTACCTCATTGACTTGACAGACTAGCTACCAACTCAAGCACGTCTCATAGTTAAGTAGGGTACTGACAGTTTAATTAAAATTTGTGAAGAGAGAAAATATAGGAGCAAAAATGGCGTATGCAACGGAACTTACTCGTTTTTCTCTGATGGGAATGCTTCTTTTCTAGCACAAGCCCAAGTCTTGGCTTCACTTTCATCATGTACCAGAGTTTCTATAGCTGATAAAGCAGCATCCTTCAGCAACGTTTGCAAATCAGGCAGCCTCCATATGATATAACTCCTCTCTACATATATTCTTATTAAGTGATCTAAAGATGGGATTCCTGTGTCATCAGATTTAAAGATTCCGTGCTTTAGTACGTTCTTCCATGCTTGATCCTTTAAAGGTACCTTATCCACCAACTTTTTAAGGACTGGAGGATGAAGCATTAATGCCTGTTTCATGAGATGAATCGATGCCTCTTTCTGGTTCTCTATTTCGTTATTATTTCCAGAACACTCCCCGCGCTCCAAAAAGAATCGGCAAATGGCAAGGGAGAAGGCCATGTTGGGAAAGTTCCATAAGTAGTTATCATTGCATTGGTATTCTTCAAAAAAATGTTCGAGCCATGTGTACTCCCCTGCCCTCAAGGAAAAATAATCGATACAGAACAAGGCTCCCATTGGATCAGTTGGATCTAGAGAAAGCAGAAGTTTGCACACTTCCAGAGCAGATCTATGACACCCACGTCTATCCAAGTTTTTCATGTGAGTAAAAAGTGTTGAAAACAGTGGTCTGTTTGTTTCATGTGTATATTCCAGCCGGCAATCACCTTGCAGTGGAGTAAACATAGGATGCCATGCACATTCTAGTGCATACAAACATTTTGCTATAGAATCCGCTGCCATATGATGTTCACCTGAGAATTTAAAGTAATCTGCTAAGGTTATGAGAGAGTCCACATGGTATGGGTGATGCACCAAAATGCCCGCAACACCATTGAGATCATGAATTGCTTTTGCAGCTTCAAATTCTCTCTGGGTATGGCTGGAAGACAGTGAATGCACATACCTACGTTACACAGTATTAGTCCACATCAGAAACTAATTAACTACAGGGCAAAACATGTTCTATGTGATTTAAAATTTTACAAAAGTAAGAAGCCACAAGATGCAACTACGTTTATAACAACATATAAAATAATGAAAAAAAAAAGTTTCAACCGATAATAATTGACTGGAATTCCAAATTGCTGCTTTAAAAGAAAATGTCATGAGTTAGGCTCCCACTCTGCAAGAGATTTTTTTGCCCCAGCGTCTGTGTAGTTGAAAGTTATATTCCTTCCCCCTCCATTGCAGCCTAGTAGAGAGCCTTAAATTTTCTTCTGCCTATACACTCCATGCCTTGGATCCCTGCCCAGTGGGTCTAAATGTTGAGGATATGCTAAAATACACATTAGGATCCAGGAGCGTGTCAACTTACATGGCTAGAATTTAAGCTAGATCAAAGTTCAATTTTACCATTTAAAGAAGCACAGAAACCTCTAGGGAGTGATGTATCATGTGTCCGATACCTAGAAGTGACAAAAGTTTGCTGAAGACAGGAAACAGCTAGGACAGAGACCTAGCACAGTCAAAGATGGTCAAGACGCCTTGAATAAACAAACAAAATTCTCTTCTATGGCAGATTCGAAGATGAAGCTTCACCTCCCTCCTCTTCCTCTTTCGCAGTTTCGATATCGTTCCACTCTCTTCCTCTAATTTTGATTTTTAGGGCTGGAGAGACTGGGTTTCATAATTTGATTTTATTTGTGTACTAGGTGTTAAAAAAACACAGGTTCAACTAGTTCCCACATTCAAAGTACAGTAAAACACAGGTTTCATAATTTGATTTTATTTGGGACCATGATATTTTATTATTTTATAGAGATATTAATTAAATGATAAATTAATACTTATTAATTTAAAGAGATTTTTTTGTAATAAGAGTTTTCAAGATACACTATCGTAGAAGATTTTTATTGTAGGATTTGAGAAGGATATGAGTTGGGACAAGATTAATATTTTCGTTGCTGTCAACTTGTAGTCTCGGCTTGGATAGTTAATGTTGAGCAAGAGGCAATAGCAAATTGTTTTATACACTATAAAATTCTTTCATGAGATGAAGTCTCAAGGAATGATTATAGTTGACATTGCAAAATTTGTTTTCAAAACAACACTAGAAATGTTGGATCCAACAAGTAAAGTTAGAAATGAGCTCCAAATAGCCCTAAGAAAAAACAAACAATACTACAATCATATTTCATTAGATTTTCTTAGTTATGACTATGTAACTTTATATAATTATTAATTTATAGATATTAATGGGACCTTATATTTATATAGTTGTTTTATGAAAATTTATTATCTTATCGAAATTTGTTAAATTTTGCATTGGCCCAAGTCGGGACCAAAGAAAAATATTAATTTAGAAAGTTTATTAATTTACCGAGTATTAATTTAGGGAGATTTTAGTTGTGTTTCATGAGCCACATAAGATGATGAGTGTAAACTGCCATAGGATGGTATAACAGGTTGTGGAAATGCAATTCTTGTAATCAAGAAAAGCAAGGGACGTTGTCTCATGTAAATTTCAAACTAATGGATTGCATATTGTAAGATCAGATCTGAACAGCTTTGTGAAATGAGCAAATTATAGGAAGGAAATGAAGCTCAAATTATCTCTGCAAATCACTCCCTTGATGACAAACAAAACAATAATTTGCATAGAAAACATATAAATGGGTGGTACCTTACAGCTATTTTACAAGCAAAAATTGAATAAAGACATTTAGACGAAATAGACATGTCAGTTGGATATATGTATTAGGGGTTTCAAATTAGTATTGAAGGAGGCAAGAAAAGAAGAGCACTATCCAAATAGCATGATACAGAATTCAAGAGACTTATGAAGCTCAAAGTAAAGCAAATTCACAAGCAGGTTTCAGTTGTACAACTAGAATAAACCTAAAACAAAAGGGAGCCAATGATGTCACAGTTTGGGACAAGGGTAGAAAAAGTTCAAAGAAATATACAACAACCCTACCCAGTATATCCCACTATAGTAAGGCCTGGATGGTCTGGATGTACACACCACCCTTAAACGAGTCGAGAAGGTGTGACCAAAAGGCGTCAAGGTCAAAGGAGAACAAAAGGTCAAAGCATAAGTTGCAGAAATCAAGGCGTAGAAGAAGGGACACGACACTGAAAACACTACAAGGAAATCATAAACAAAAGCTCCATTGACAAAGAAAATATGCATTACCTAAAATAACTGCATCCATCTCTTGTCTCAAGAAGCTCCATTGACAAAGATCCATCCCAACGTGGCCAATGGTCTGATGGTGACAAAAAAATTGACTTCCTGTGAGTGTGGCCTCCTCGTCTTCCGCTACGCATTTGCCTAGAACTGCCTGCTAGACTACTGTTCTCAAATGACTTTATTACTTTAGAACCAAATATCTTCCGCAGCTCATTTTCAGCATTCAGCAATTTAGGATCGACCTTCAAAATAGAATGCTTAGACTGTTTCCTAAGTTCATCATGTGTTTTGACATTACCAGTGTTGCTTTCGTTTATCGTGGAAGCCTGCTCATTAACTTTTTCATCAAGAGAGAATGTTTCTAGCACCAGGTCCAAGGACCCCCCATCTGAGATTGTCACTTCTTTTCCCTTTTTCTTTTTCTTTTTCTTTAATTTCTTAGAATACGAGGACCCAGAAAAACTATTTTCTGCTTTGTAAGATGTATGTTTATCAGTCTTCTCTTTTGTAGCATCTTCAATAATCTCCAGATAATCTTCCTGTTATTACAAGTGTAAAGCAAAAGAACAGGCATCAGCCTACATACTCCTGATTATAGAAAAATAAGAAGCAAAACTACAAATGGTCTTCCTAGAGCAAACTAGGCTTTGTTTCACTTCCACCCAAAAACCACTTTTTATCCAAAAACTACTTTTAACACTCTTGAAATTCGTGCAACTCTCTCTACTTTTTACGTTTTTCGAGACATAAAAATTTCCTTCTCACCCAAAAACTCCTTTTCACTCACAAGTGAAACACACCCCTAATATAAGTGTTTGGTATGTTCTGATATCAATATCAAACCAATATATGTGGTTTGTTGAATGAGATATTGATATCAAATGTAATATCAAAGTGCTATAGACACGCTCTAAAAATCCCGTCTAGGCCCTGAATGAGTAACCGTTTAGGCCGCCTATGCGCTAGGCAGCCCCTCTCCGCCAGGGTCTACCTAGCGTTTTTTAGAACATTGGATATACGAGTGTTATTTGGATATTTCTCAAAAGGTATATCAAAGATATCATTCATACCCATACACAATATTTTGATAACCCTCATGTCTTTCTATGTAACATGCAAATCCATGCCTTCATATAATTCTAATCTAAATGCTTTGATGTAAAAATTGACCAGAGACCAGAACTAAATAGTATGCCACATCGGAAACATATTAAACTCGGTATTTTATCGCAGATATTATTATCTATTTATTACTGTATCAAAGACGAGCCTTTCCTCACTCTTCAACTCAGCATTAATATTTAGCATCCCAATTTTAACATCTGACCCCAGCTTCTATCCTACTGACAATGAGTACAATATTAGCCCTCGTTTGGTTCACAATCAATTTCCCAGGAATTTCAACTTTCACAGGAAGTACCTTCAATGCATGTGTTTGGTTCATAAAATAAATGCAAGAACTTGGTTCCCAGGAATTTATATTGCCTTACCATGGTAGGGTAGGTAAGATCTACTTTCTATAGATTTTAATTCCCATGAAATTACTTTCTATGGAAATCAAGTTCCCGGGAATTGAAATTCTATGTTGAACTAAACGAGGGCTTAGTTCAACCTTTCTCCTACTATCTGCCTTCCACCTCATATCTCATTATGACAGCAACGCACATTCTCAGAGACAGTGCGTCAAACAAACAGCTTTAATAGTGTTCTTTGACTTCTTTCTTTCATTCATTTACTCAAATAGCTTGTGTTAAGCAATCCTCTCCCTACTTTCCCCCTCTAGGAACACAATATCATTTCGCTCCACGGAATTTTCAAGCTGTTGCATGCACGGTGATCTATTTCCTCAATGGAATCCACTAGTCATACACCCCCACCCCCCAAATCCTATAAAGATGCATATGTAGTTTATACTTTAACTGCTATCTTGTGCTGTTCAGCAAAGAATTTGGCGATACCATGCAAACAAAATGAGTGTATTTCAAGGATCGCTAGTATGAATAATATGTATTGATAGATCATCACTTTTTTTCATTTCTTGGCTTTAGTCAATTTATCCTTCTCTGCAAATGCACAGAAAAAGCTGCATTGTATGGGTTGTTACCAGCATGCCTTTTGCCCACAATTTTTTGTCAGGAAAAAATCATCATTTTGAGGCTTTGTTGAAAAAAGGCACAAAATTGTACCTGCTCCGTGTCTTGACCATCATCATCACCTGCATTCAGAAGATCAAATGGATTTTTCAAATGACCTCCAAATTTAGTATCTTTGTAATCAAGCTCCTCATCCTCATCTTGTATGACATCATTGTGATTTTGATATTGATTCTGTTCTTGTTCTTTCAAAACTTTCCTTAGCAACCGGGCTGACATCTTCTCCACACAAATAAACTCTGTTACTCCTGAAAAGATGAAAAAGATTCTCCTTTAGCATGATGCTCATTTATTTTATTCTTAGTTTTGAATCACAATTTGCTTTCATCAAAGACCTAGTCTAAAAACTCCAAAATCATTTTCGTTCACCCAACATAGGATTGCTAGGAAATTAAATCAAAGTGATTCCAAATTGGCATTCATGATGATTATCAATCATCTCCGTGACAATTATCAATTATCTCGATGAAAATTATCAATCATCATTCAACTAATAACACTAACAGAGTGTAGGTTCTGTAAGATTAATAACATGTCCCTTCTTCCGTCATCTTATTGCACCGTTGCACCAATAGGATTATAAAATCTGTCCACGTTGCTATCCATCCTCAGACAAGAATAGCAGTAATGAACGCAGACTCCAAAATGATCAATTGCAAATAATGTGATTTTAAAATCACGGCTAAGAATCTAGCTTATGCATCAGCCAGTTCACACCATGTTCTACCAATTTTCTTACTACAACTTTTCACATCCGCCTTTCACACTGCCTCACAATTTATCCACCTCCACTGTGCAAGAAAGCAAGAAGCCTTAAGCCAACAGGAAAAATATGATACACCCAACAAAAAGAAGACTTTGTAGATCTTGACCATCTATTAATACCTGTTACCTAATTGGACGAAGGGGCAAGTCACAATCTGATCCCAAATCCCAAATTTAAGAAGAAGAAAAGAGCACAGAAATTTTCAAAGAATGCCCAAGCGCAAACATTAAAGCTTCAGGCCGTTCCAACTGCAGCGGACAAGAAAAAGGGCTTTGTACAATGCATTTTTACGACAGCCGGTAATCAATCAATTACGAAAACACGAATAGTTAATGGAAAGTTATAAAATTAAAAACAAAAAACAGACGCACAAATATAATCTCTAAGCTAATCCCTGAACACGAGTATATGAAGTTTTCTGGTAAACTCAGCTTGTCAAAGCAAAACTTGTTCGCAAATATGAAAGGCTGTAAATCGAAATTCTGAGGTAGATGTAGTAGACCTTTAATCTAGTTCAGCGATATCAATTCAAAAATCCTCCAGTCGGAACAGATATGTCCCTGCGAGCCTGCGTGTGTGAGAGAGAGGGAGAGGGAGAGAGAGCGAAGTATGTCTTGAAAGTTCGAAACCTCGGTTACACGACTACTAGACGGCCAGAGCGCTTAATATTGAGCCATACTAGTTGTATCCGCACATATACGACTACGATTCGATATCTACCCTAATCTACTATATATATATAAAAGCAATAAGGTTTGGAGTCTTCTCATTGCGCCACTAGGATTACGCCACATGGCGATCCTTAAACCACCTCATATTTTTACACGTGTCATTTTCTTATAATTTAGACGTTATTATAAATATTCCATGTCATAGTCTATGTGTCAAAAAATATATTAATTCTCATATAATCTTTTATATTGAATTTGAATTAAAAACAACTATGTTTTTTTTGGAAAATTTGTTACACATTTCGGAAAATTTATACGTAATAATATTTTTAGAATATTTTCACGATCCTAACAACTCTATAATATAATCTACCAAAAAAAACTCCCATAAATATATAACGAAATCTTATCTTATACTACAAAATTAATATTATATGATTATTGATTCATATGATATGACAATATGTACGTATGTACATAACGATTATGATTTATAATTATAATTTTCCGATTATAATTTCTAATCATAACTTTATTGCAATCTGCGTACAAATCAAGTCAAATCTTTTATCTCATTAAGTATTAAAATAATTTAGTCAAATCAAGTCAAATAAAAATAATTTATTCAGTTGGCACGATTTATTTCATTAAGTACTAAAAATTTAAAAGCAAGTCAAATCTGCATCAATCTAGCGTATTTTCATTATGATTTGGTTAGTTCATATTTTTCTTTCCCCTTATAATTTTTAGATAGGATCGAATTTTTTTTAATAAATTTTTTAATATCCAATCAAAATTATAATTTTATTTTTTGTTAAGACAAAAAAGATTTAATCATATCTTATTATAGATACAAAAATATAAAAAATTGATTGTTTTATACATCGTAACAATATACACAAAAATATTAAAAATTGACGACTACAATCTTATCTTATCATAAGTAAACTAAATATATATAAGAAAATATTTCTATCTTATCATTTATGCTAATAATAATGAAATATTTGTTCTTCTTTCTAGAGATAACACAACCAAATATATTAATTATTATTACCAAAAAAATATATATTAACTTTTACTTCATTTTTATGTAATTTATTATTCTTATAAGATAAGACCATAAAATTATTATTTTAATTTTTTTTTTTCGTAATTTTTAAATTTTTTATGTCTTATTTCTTAACATTAGAATATAAAATTATTACTTTAATTTATTACTTTTTCTAAAAAAAACTATTTAAATGCAAAATTTTTAATATAATAATTTTTTAATAGAAAAGGTTAAATGATTAGTTATATACTTAGTGTTCGTTTGGTTAAGCATAGAAAATGTACTTTCTAGGAAACTAAATCATGTGAAATTAAATCACGGGAAAGTGTTTGGTTATAAATATTTTTGTAGGAACTAAATTTCTAAATTTTATTTGGTTAGATTTGAAAAATTGTGGAAATGTATATAAAGTTATTATCATAACCCTAATTTATGAAATGTGATTTCTTTTTATCTATTTAAATCTATCGTTAACACAAAATCATTGCAACATATTTAAAATAAAGAATAATGATAACTTTTGAAAAATTCCTCATAAAAATGTTTAAAAACAAACTTAAAATATTAAAATATTAAAATTCCTTATAAAAAATTTTAAAAACAAACTTAAAATATGAAAAATTCCTTTTATGTTTTAGAATGATATTTTTTGCGAGTTTCTTTATAAATATATGTTGATTTTATTTTACAATAAAAAATTAATGATAATTTCTTTAGAAATATTGTTGATTTTTTAAAATAAAAATGCAAACAATATAGTATTCAATATTTATTAATATTCTGTATTTTAGAAATATTAAGATATTTTATAGTCTACAAGTTTATGTAAATGAAAAATAATAAAAAATATAGATAATATAATATTTAACCATATGTAATATTTAGTTTATTTAACCACTACAATAATTTTGACACCACCATAAATTAAATTAATTATATTCTACCTATTTTTCATAAATAATTCCTTTTTTTTCATAATAAATTATATCTTATTTATTAAAGTAATTTTCAAATTTTATCTATTCCGTATTCTAAAATTATATCGTTTTTTATTTATTTTATTCATATTTTATCTTTTTTATTAAAAAATACAACCTATTTTTTAAATATTGTTAAGTAAAATGAGAATTATAAATTATTTTATCTAAATAATTTATCTTTATTCTCAACCATAAACTTAATAATTTAAATTTGATTTGTTTTATTTGATTTCAAAACAAAATAAATCTTTGAACTTGATACGGACAACAATTACTCATATTAACTTTTATATTCTATTTTTTTATATAAATATTATGTTTATAATATATTTTCAAAAAATACTGTGTCGTAGTCGTGCATGGCACGACGGGCACAACTAGTACATTATAAAGTAGAATCCAAGTCTGTTGTAAAATTTGCGCCACGTGGCATTTTTGAATAAATTAATATGAAATTATATTTTAATAAATTTTGTAACAACTTATAGTATTCTTGCTATATATACTAAATTGATAACATGTTTATATAATTTTTGATGTATATAATTTTCTATCTATGGATTATGTATTAGTTTACTACAATAGATAATATATTTATATAATTTGTATATACATAAATTTTGTATATCTTCTTTATCTTGTAACAAGATTTGAGATCCAAACATATAATTTTATATCTATATGTTGATAAAATATGGGGCACAATCTAATTTTTTTTTTATAAATTACATATTTTTATTACGATATTATATACAAGGGTTTAAAATCTTATATTAGTATCATAATTTTGTATAATTTTTAGTAAAAGTATCCCGTGAGTATCACGGGGATTCAACTAGTTTAATAAACATTATAAATAAGATATTAATAAGTAAAAATTAGGTAGTACTCTTGACAAAAAAATAAGTAAAAATTAGATAAGATTAAATATTATATTAGTCATATTTTATTACTTTTCATCTACGTAAATTTAGAGATTATCTATTAAATATTTTATTATCTATTTTTATTAATTTTAAACATTATAAATATATATCTATCATAACTATAACTTAAGAGGAGGTTAAAAAAATTATTAAACGACACATGTCACTTTTAGATTGGACCACGCCCCTCCTTTTTTTTTAAATAATCTTTGGCAAAACAACCATTAATTTAAAAAATAATCTTTTATTTTTGGATATGATAAATAAGAAGATTATAGAATAGAAAATCTCATATTAAAAAATCTTGTATTTTTGGATATGATAGATAAAATTATTATTTATATCCATGTGGAATTTTTTATAAGATTTGAGTTTGGCAATTTTTGGCAAAATAACCATTAATAAAAAAAATATCCACTTCTACAAATCTGTAATTTTTCTCAAGATTATAAAAAATATATGAATATTTTTCACAAAATAACTATGAAATAATAAAAAAAATATAATCTATCATCATGACTATAACCTAAAGTGGAGGTTAAAAAATTATTAAACAACACATGTCACTTTTAGATTGGACCAGACCACCCCTTTTAAAAAAAATCTTTCATTTTTGGATATGATAAATAACCAATATTTTTGGATAATTTTATATAGTATACATTATAAAGTAGAACCCAAGTCTGTTGTAAAATTTGCGCCACGTGGCATTTTTGAATAAATTAATATGAAATTATATTTTAATAAATTTTGTAACAACTTATAGTATTCTTGCTATATATACTAAATTGATAACATGTTTATATAATTTTTGATGTATATAATTTTCTATCTATGGATTATGTATTAGTTTACTACAATAGATAATATATTTATATAATTTGTATATACATAAATTTTGTATATCTTCTTTATCTTGTAACAAGATTTGAGATCCAAACATATAATTTTATATCTATATGTTGATAAAATATGGGGCACAATCTAAATTTTTTTTTTATAAATTACATATTTTTATTACGATATTATATACAAGGGTTTAAAATCTTATATTAGTATCATAATTTTGTATAATTTTTAGTAAAAGTATCCCGTGAGTATCACGGGGATTCAACTAGTTTAATAAACATTATAAATAAGATATTAATAAGTAAAAATTAGGTAGTACTCTTGACAAAAAAATAAGTAAAAATTAGATAAGATTAAATATTATATTAGTCATATTTTATTACTTTTCATCTACGTAAATTTAGAGATTATCTATTAAATATTTTATTATCTATTTTTATTAATTTTAAACATTATAAATATATATCTATCATAACTATAACTTAAGAGGAGGTTAAAAAAATTATTAAACGACACATGTCACTTTTAGATTGGACCACGCCCCTCCTTTTTTTTTAAAATAATCTTTGGCAAAACAACCATTAATTTAAAAAATAATCTTTTATTTTTGGATATGATAATTAAGAAGATTATAGAATAGAAAATCTCATTACTAAAAAATCTTTTATTTTTGGATATGATAGATAAAATTATTATTTATATCCATGTGGAATTTTTTATAAGATTTGAGTTTGGCAATTTTTGGCAAAATAACCATTAATAAAAAAAATCCACTTCTACAAATCTGTAATTTTTCTCAAGATTATAAAAAATATATGAATATTTTTTACAAAATAACTATGAAATAATAAAAAAAAATAAAATCTATCATCATGACTAGACCTGTCAAAAACTGACCTAACCCGCTAACCCGACCCGACCCGTCCGATAAATTTAGGGTCAAGACCCGAAAATTTGAACCCGAAACCCGAAATAAACCGAACCCGATACAACCCGAACCCGTTGGGTTGACCAATTTAGCATATTTATAGAATTTTTTAAATTTATTTTGAAACCTATAATATATTTTATTATTAAAATAAATGAAAATAATATATTATAATTAAATATTATTATTTTATTAATTCGTATTTTAATAATCATAAGAAAAAATGATATTTTAGACCCGCTGGTCAACCCGACCCGACCGAAAACCCGCTACAACCCGACCCGATTGACCCGTGACCCATAACGACCCGGAACCCGATTTAACCCGAATCTGGAATGACCGAACCCGAACCCGCCCAACCCGACCCGATTGACAAGTCTAATCATGACTCTAACCTAAAGCGGAGGTTAAAAAATTATTAAACAACACATGTCACTTTTAGATTGGACCAGACCACCCCTTTTAAAAAAAAATGTTTCATTTTTGGATATGATAAATTCTTATCCATTTTTTTAGAATATAGAATAGAATATCTCTTTATTAAATAATCTTTTATTTTTTTGATATAATAGATAAGAAGATCATTATTATAATCCAATAATTTGTTACCTTATATGAAATATCTTGATTAGTTGTATGATGATAATTCCATTATCTTTTTACGCATATCATAACAAAAATTTATATTTAAGCATTTATATTATTAATATTTTATTTAAGAAAAACCCGTACAAGGTACGGGAATATATACTAGTATATGCTAAAAGAAAATCAATATATCTATAAATAAATTCGTCAAAAGATATATGCTAAAAGATTTATATTTATTGTAAAATATTTTTTTAAAAAAAATTCATTAAGTTTAAATACTTGTTTAAGGAAGCTTTCAAAAGATATTGTTATACTAAATAGATATTTGTTTGATGTTAGAGATAAATTTAAATAGTTAAAAAATTTAATAGAAGTAAATTATAATAATAGAAATAAAAATTAATTTTGTAAATATGAGGTGGGACCAGAATCGTTCTGGTGGCTCAAAAAGGGACAACTTTAATAGTTATAGATGCGAGGGTTTTTTTATGAAAGAATTGGAGGAAATATACCCCTTCCAATATTGTAATAGGGAAATAAACCCCTTTTAAAATTTTTTAATTAAGTGTACCCTTTTATTTTAAAAAGGCTAAAATATCCTTAATTTCCCTTGTTAATAGCTATTTGACCTAGTCTTGATATTCTCTTAACAAAAGGAAATCAAGAGAATATCTTCTCCTTATTTATATGTTCAGTTAGGGTATCGATCATACGCTTGATAATCAAGTACATACAAGACAATGTTACAAGAAATATATATTCCTTATTAATTAAATATTAATTAATGAGAAAAATAAACGAGAAATCAAAAACAATGTTAACGAGAAAATATTAATTAATATTACAAGACAATGTTCTTTGTTAATTAATTTGCCCATATTAATTTAATATTCCTTATTAATCTTTACAACATATAAAACTCTCCCTCAAATACCAATAAATGATCTATATTCTTAAATATATAAATGCTCTATATTTTGAAATATATCAATTATTTATTTAACCCTTCATGGCCATTGGCATCTAAATCGGCATATGCATTAGTACTTGGAACATTTAACACAGATGACGTTCCGACTTCAACCTGATTCAAAATCGACATCCACAACAACGTATTGCCACGTATTCAACCGATTCGTGTTCATTTATTAAATTTTCAGATTCAATTTGGGGTCAATTGAATTATAGGGTTTCAATTAAGGGAATCCAAAGGGTGTAAATCTGACTATAAAAAGGGTTGTATCTTCTTCAAATTCACATCAGATCCTTCTGAAATCTCAATTTTTAGACAAACAAAGAAGAGTAAGAGAGTTTTTGGGTCGGATTTACTCGGATTTGGTTGGAATCATCATCAGTAATCCGTTCTCGTGCAGGTACGTTGGCTAGCACGGGAGTCGGGCCATGGGTGCCATGGTGGGCTCGCCCCCTCCGTCGATGATCGTCCACCTCCGCTTGGCTTCGTCCTTGTTAGTATTGTTGTTGATGCTCCAGTTACCTGTAATTGCTATGGTCGTTTTTGTTTGCTACTGTTGTCGAACTTGTTCCTGTTGGTGGTGTAGCTTGGAACTAGAAGATATATATGTGTATATAAATATGAGGACGATGTTGGTAATGTAAAAAAAAAATCTTACCTGATAAAAAAAGAAGATAAATGTTCTATTTTTTATATGCAAATTAATTATCCTTCCAATTTCCTTTGATTACTTTTTTCAATTCATCAAAGCACACATATATTTTTCATTTCTATTCTAATTCAAATAGTATACATATTTATCTTTATCCACTTATAAAATCAATAACCATAGATACGAAATTCTATCCCGTCCATCGGACGGACAAAACCTTCTAGTTTTACAAGAAATCAAAAACGAGTAATTAACTACGACGCCGACATACATGAAATATAAAGTGCACTTACAAGAAATCTATCTTGACAAGTATTACATGCAAAAAAGAGTAATAAATGGCAACACCCATTTATTTTGGTATTACTATTACAAGAAATCTGTCTTTGCCATTTACATGAAATAGAAAATTTTAGTCGACACCTACAAGATTCCTACAAGACATCTACAAGACTCTTACAAGACACCTACAAGACATGAATAATTACTAGAAAAAATCTACAAATATATGTATAATAAAACTAAAAAACCTAAATACAAGAATACAAATCATGTACAAGAAACGTACAAGAAATATATGTCTTGAAAAAACAATATGGAAGAAACGTACAACAAAATATATTTAGTTTTGAAAAATACCGAATTGTGCGTCCTCTATGGTTATTGATATCTCATATGTACAAGAGCCCTTCAATCCTTGCAAGCACACAAAACAACCATAACTAGAGTTATGGAAGAACAACCAATCCTTCCATAAAGTTGATGATAGCGACGAATTTTGTTAGAAATCGGTTTGTGTTCTTGATAGAAAGAATGGATAAAAGACTACAAGAATTGAGAGAATTTGGATTTACGTAGAATAGAGAAAGAGGAAATTGAAAAAACTGAAACGTAGAATACTGATAATAGGCGGTTAAGAAAGATAAAGAATAATAGGGTTTACAAAAGGGAAAATCTGTCTACCAAAATACTAGGGGATCACTTAATTAAAAAAATTATAGAGGGGGATGTTTAGTTAAATCTACTACAGAAAAGGCACAGAAACCCAATGTTTTTCATGTCACTTTGACCGCCTGTGCATATTACTAACACATTTACTTATATATACATATATTAATATTTTCTTTTGATATGTGTGATTACTATTATGAATTTTTAAATAATAAAATTAGATAATATTCAACTAATTATTTACCTAACAATACTCATATTAGTTATGATGTTTTATGAATTTTTATTTATAAAATTGTTGTTATGATTTTTTCATAATCTCTTGAAATCAGTCTTTAACTAGTGTAATTCCCGTAAATTTATGGGTAATTTTAAAAATTATACTATATAATATATTATAATAAATTAAAGAGAAAAAACAAAGATAATGTATATTTTAATAATTATTCTATTATTATAATTATTAATGATATTTAAATAAAATTTAACGATTTTTTTTGTTTTCTAATATTTAAGATAAAACTAAATAAACATGGAAAATATTTTTCTAAATCAAACCTTCTACATTCACTTTTAAGTATAATAAATAAAAATAAATAAATAAAATGAAAGAAGTGATTGGTTCTTAAAGTGCCATGTAGCACATATTTTATACATAATTTGTTTCTATTTTATTATGTATTAGCGTTGATATAGATAGAAATTTGTATCGATAACTTTTTTTTCAACAATCCGCTAAAAATATTTTAGCATAATCTTAAGATAGCATATATAATATTGCTTTTTAATATCAATAAACATGGATATAAAATTATATAGATAAAAATTTATTTTGAGACATTAATTATTTTATAAAATCTTAAATTGCCTTTTTTATATTAATTTTTTAAGAATAAAATCAATATTTACATAGATAGAAAACTATATATATTATCTATTTTATAAAATCTAAAATATTACTCCAAAAAAACTTCAATCTTTATAAATTTTTTTATTTAGTTATGTTTATTCTTTAATTAATTTTTTTTTAAAATATGAGTGTATATTAATTAATTTCTTTATTTTTTAGTAGGTGATACTATATGAAACAATCTATGCATACAATATGATCTCTATAAATTATCTGTTTTATGAAGTGGTTAAGAATTTAAGATAAATCGTGATTTCTATAATTATTTTTAGAGTATATAATGTGCAGGGGTCTTTTTAGAATTATTATTTAGTTTTATAAGTTGAAAAAAAGTTTTCCATTATTTTATTCAGGCTATGCCACATGGCGCAAATCTTTACACAGACTTGGTTTATGCTTTATAATGTATTAAGGTAGATTAGAAATATATAATCATGTTGTTTGATAAATATCGATACAAATTTTGCTCCAAAAAATGTTAACACAAAATTTGAACTCATTGTTATGATTTTTGGTAACAAAAAATAATAATTAATTTAATGTTATCAAGTTAACCTATTAAATCATTATTAAATTGGATGAAAAATAATAAGATATTTAAAATTTAAAACATTTTAAAAAGATATAACTTTATATCTATGAGAATCATAACTATAACCTAAATCGGAGGTTAAAAAAATTATTAAACGACACATGTCACTTTAAGATTGGACCACACCGCCCTTTTTTTAAATAATCTTTTATTTTTGGATATGATAAATTCTTATCCATGATTTTAGAATATGGGATAGAAAATCTCATTATTAAATAATCTTTTATTTTTGGATATGATAGATAGGAAGATCATTATTATAATTCAATCATTTGTTACCTTATATGGAAATATCTTGATTAGTTATATGATAATTGACTTATCTTGTTATGCAGATTATAACAACAATTTATATTTAAGCATTTATATTATTAATATTTTATTTAAGAAAACCCCGTACAAGGTACGGGAATACATACTAATTTATAAGCTAAATCTGAAAAGTATAGAATATTTTGATTTGCAACAAACAGATCTTTCTAACAAAAAATTCTCAACTAAAAAAATTGAAAAGATAATTAAGAAAAGGTGGTTGATTAAACAAATTAATGAATCTAAAATATAAAATCTAAAATTTTTCCCATAAGCTAACAAACAAATCTAAATTAAAGAATAACTGATTAATCTAATACAAGTATATGAGTTGTCTAATTAAATTTATGATAAGACGTATGTCCTACATAAATATTATATTCTCAAAGTATCTAAATTTTACACTACATGATACACATTTAATTGCATAACTAGTTGAAGTCCCGTGATATTCACGGGATAATTTTATTAAAAATTATATAATTATCTATAACTATATATTAAAGTTGTTCCTTTTCGAGCATACAGAACGATTTTGACCCCACCTTATAATTATAAAATTAATTTTTATTCCTAATATTTTAACTTTTTCTATTAAATTCTTCTTTATCTATTTAAATCTATCTTTAATATCAAAGAAATATCTATTTATTATAACGATATCTTTTGAAAACTTTCTTATACAAGTATTTAAGATTAAAGATAAAATATTTTAGAATAAATATAATTTTTTAGCATATATCTTTTGACGAATTTATTTATAGATATATATAATGATTTTCTTTTATATAAAATTAATGATAAATATTTATAATTTAAAATTTATAAAAATGGATAATAAAATATTTAATAGATGTATTAAAATATTTGATAAGCCCTAAATTGACGTAAATAAAAAGTAATAACATGTGAAGAATATAATATTTGATAAAAAAAATTATACATTCTTCAAGCAATAAATTACTTATATTAAAAAATTATGAAATAAGATTTGATAAAGAAATAATCCTTTTTCTACATTTTTTAAATATGACAACAATTAGAAAAATTATTTCAGGAATTAAGGAAATATAATTAATTGTTTCTTAAAAAAATCTTTATTACGGAGTAGAAGTTACGAAGTATTTAATTTTGCTATCTTTTATCAGGTCAAAATTGGATACGTATATTA
The DNA here is from genome assembly GCA_964016875.1 of Fallopia convolvulus. Taxonomy (NCBI): domain Eukaryota; kingdom Viridiplantae; phylum Streptophyta; class Magnoliopsida; order Caryophyllales; family Polygonaceae; genus Fallopia; species Fallopia convolvulus. The sequence continues at coordinate 31,767,959 of OZ024719.1, forward strand.
AATATCCTACTCCACCTTCTCAATTTTAATTTTGAGCAATTTTTTTCTAAGTGATACTTTCTAAATTCTATAACTATATATTAAAGTTGTCCCTTTTTGAGCTACCAGAACGATTCTGGCCCCACCTTATAATTACATTATTAATTTTTATTCCTAATATTTTAACTTTTTCTATTAAATTCATCTTTAACTATTTAAATCTATATTTAACATCAAACAAATATCTATTTATTATAACGATATCTTTTGAAAACCTTCCTTATACAAGTATTTAAGATTAAAGATAAAATATTTTAGAATAAATATAAATCTTTTAAAATATATCATTTGACGAATTTATTTATAGATATATATAATGATTTTCTTTTATATAAAATTAATGATAAATATTTATAATTTAAAATTTATAAAAATGGATGATAAAATATTTAATAGATGTATTAAAATATTTGATAAGCCCTAAATTTACGTAAATAAAAAGTAATAAAATGTGAAGAATATAATATTTGATAAAAAAAATTATACATTTTTCAAGCAATAAATAACCTATATTAAAATTTGTATTATATTTTTATTTATTACTCCGTAATATCCTATTTATGATGTCTATAAAATATCGAATCGTATTCGTACATGGTACGACGGGTAAAACTAGTATGATATTAATTTGAAATGCTAAATATATTTATATAATATCATAATAAATTATGCAATAGACAAATGCATAAAAAGATAAAGAAAATCTAATTTTATAATTTAAATTAAAATTCGAATTTTGTTTAACATTTACACATAGTTTTAGTCATCAACATAAAATTATATCTTTTTCTCAAAATAAAAATATATCAACATAACAAAAATTTATTATTTAAAATTATCATTATATAGATATAAATTTTATACTTGGAGCTCAAGTCTTGTTAAAAGATAAAAAAATGTATTAAAACCCTATATCTTGTTAAGAGATAAAAATATTAAATTAATATGGAAAATATCATCTCATAGGAATTTATTTATATAAAATTTATATAAATATATTATCTATTGTAGTAAACTAAATCATAATCCATAGATAGAAAATTATAAACATAAAAATTATTATATAAACATGTTATCTATTTAGTATATATAGCAAGAATACTATAAGTTGTTACAAAATTTATTAAAATATAATTTTACATTAATTTATTCAAAAATACCACGTGGCGCAAATTTTACAACAAACTTGGAATCTGATTTATAACGTATTAGTATATATTTTGTATATGACATTAGATTTTTTGAAATTAATTAACTTTGACATTAAAAATCCTCAACCAAATTATCTCAAATTTTTTTGGATGTAATTTTAAAGTAGCTTTTTTATATTAATATTTTGAACGTACCTATTTTGAGAGTTAAAAGAATTAATCATATTTTGTATAATTATATGTATGATTTTTAATATTATATTATAATTTTGGGGGTGTTTGTCTAAATAGCCCAATTCAAGAAACACATTGCAAAAATGTATCGTTAAAAGGTTTTGCATTTAGGGCTGAACTAGTTGATTTACCCGTGCCTTGCACGGGATTTTTTAATAGTTGTTTGATATACTTATTGTAAATAAGTACTTATTTACACATTTGGGATTTTTAAATAATTTATATTAGAAAATTATCTTATTATTTTTAACATTTGGGATATTTATTTAGTGAATGAGAAGAAAAAATAATCTTGAAACTGTAGAAATGTACACATATATTTAAAATAGAAACAATCATTTTTACATAAAAATTCAAAAAATAGTTTTAAGTAATTATTTAATTTAAATTGATCCTGAAATACAGTTATTTATATATATTGATCTTACAAAGTTACATGCATGTTAGATATTGTTTTATGAAATTATTTCATATAAATTGATCTTAAAAATACAATTATTTAATAATTACATTAGAAAATTCATCTAAATAAATATTTAAAAATACAAATTGAACTACTCGTTAAGAAAATATATATAATTATTGAATAAGAAGAAAAAGTAACCATGAAAAAGGAAATATTTCCTTTCTCATTATTTCCCAATTGCCAAAGAGATTGTAAGAGAATTTTAAAAAGATTCATTTCTCACTATTTTCCAATTGTCAAACACGTTGTAAGGGAATTTAAAATAGAACTAGGAGGCACATTGTTTCATCACAAAAATCTCTCTAAAATCTGATACAAAAATTTGTTAGAAATTTCAAGTTACCCTTCTTATTAACAAGGGGTAAGCTTTTTGTAGGAATGAAAACAAGGCTAGGGTTTCTTCTAACATTTATTGGGCTTTTAATTCACTTAGGCCCATTAAACATGTTATCATAACTAATTCACTCATCCATTAAATTCGCACAAAGTTAAAAAAATCAGTATAACAGATTGTCCCTCAAATGTCATTGCTTTTATCATAAAAGTCTTGGCATTCGACTCATTGTTGCCCTGATGTTAGGGGTTGACCCCGTCGTTTTCGCGATTTGATTCATATGTACTCAACATAAAAGGAAAAAAGTGTGGAAAATAACAAAATTGCGGGGCCGCTCGTTCATATATTCATATATGGCCCGTGAAAATTAGTGGGGCTGCTTGTTCATATATTCGTATATGACCCGACATTTGTAAATTTTTGTGGGGCCTCTTGTTCATATATTCGTACATGGCCCGACGTTCGTAAATTTTATCAAAACCACCTGCTCTCATGTTCGTACAAGAGTGGTGTGAGCAAGGTTGACCTACAATTAAAAAACATTCAAACAAATTTTTTGGACAAAACTAAAAGAAACGACGTTGTCCACCTAACACATCCAAGTCGTAGGCGTTTAACGAAGTGTAATGCAAAAGGAAAAAGAATTTTTTTTGCAGAACGTCTTTTCCTTTCAAATCCTTCAACTTGTAAGCTCCCGACCCAAAATCTTTAATTACTCGAAATAGTCCTTCAATTTGATGTCATTTTGCCTTGAACCACATCCTTGCCTACACAATGAATTTTCCTTAGCACATAATCTCCTTCTTGCACTTTCTGCTCACAGACGTGTTTGGCCCTTGCTCGTTTCCACGCTTGTTGGTATACGGCCATTCGTATGGTGGTTGCGTCCCTTTTCTCTTCTAGCAAATCCAAACTTAGTTCCATAGTGCACTTATTATTTTCAAGGGTAAAGAAGGTGGTCCGGAGTGTCAAAACTCCGATCTCTAAAGGGATAACAGACTCTACCCCATACACCAAAGAGAAAGTTGACTCTTTTGTTGACCCGCAGGCTGTGGTCCTATAAGCCCATAGCCATAGTATGGTTGGCAACTCCTCAACCCACTTTCCTTTTGCCCCTTCAGCCTCTTCGCATGCCATCCACTATGATTTTGTGCTCAATTTCATCACAAGCTAAAAATTTACCTAAAAAGATTTTCATGAAAGACTCGGGCTAAAGTATCAAAACATGTCAAGGGATTTACGTGTTCATGCAAGAAATTACTATCATATAACTCTTTAAGACAAGGGTATCATCTGTCCTAAAATCTTTTTGTGTTTTTTCAATTTTTCAATTTTTTTTCATTTTTTCATTTTTTCATTTTTTTATAAAGAAAGCAACCAAAGCAACTTAAACCAACGAAAGAAATTAAAGCAAGACATGCAAAACACATAAACAAACACAAGAGTTTTCTTTTTCCCTCCCTACCCCATACTTAAACCAAACAATGTCCCCATTTAAGAACAAAGCAAGGCAAAAAGAAAGAAATAGGGAAAAGAAAATGAACTCACAAGATAAACTTTGAAGCGGTTGAAACATCCTTTGACATCCTTGAAAGAGAGAGAATCACCGACGGTCAAATGGTGGAAAGTGCTTCTCCAGGTTATGCATAAACTCAAAAGTAGTTTGCCAGTGCTCATTAGTCGTCTCCCAATGGTCCTCGGTCGTCCTCAAATGGGACTCGACCACCTGATGGCGCTGCTCATACATCTGATATTGACCCATGTACAGCCTATCCATCCTTTGAACCATGTCATTTCCCAAGGTGGAGGTGCGGAGCTAGAGATGGACCCTTCGCTAGGGTGGTGGACTCGATATCCTGGGTATTGCTCAGTAGACGCCCCAAAACCCAACCAGTACCCCTCGGTACCGTGTTGTCCATGATGAAAGTGGGGGTTAGTAATGAGGTAACCAAGCACGATACTGAGGTCTTATGGCTCAGTAACATGGCCTCCAGCGCGTGCCAATCCCTCGGTACCGAACCCAAATGGTTCGCTACCGAGCTCCTGTGCAGCTGCATATTGTAGATGTTCATCCCTCTGAAAGCGTGAGGCCTTTCTCTTCAATGAAAGCTCAGCCTTGGGACCCGGCGAGAAGGGGAAGTGCCTAGAAGTCCAAGACGTGTACCAGTTGGGAAGGTACAAGAGTTCAAGCTTTTCCAAGGTCACTTTCACTTGTTTCTCTTCAACTCTTGTCATAAGTACCACACCAATTTTCTTGAGAATACCCGATGATGACCAATAGGAACATCTAAGGGGGTTGTCCCGCGTTGTAACGAGAGAGGTCGATCTTGTATGCCCGAGCAAGCCGGGTGACCATACCTCCAATGTAAATCTCCTCTGATCTTGGTCGGCCTGATGGCCACCACATGCTCGAGCCATTCGTACCCCAAATTCATAGACGGGGGATCCTTGAACAACATGGTACGGAGGCACCGCACCTCTTTTCTTGTTGGCCTTGAAAGCTCCGTCCTAGCCCAAATTGTACATCCTAAAATCCGCAAGGTGATATGGAAGATAGGGTTGATGATGTCATTGACCGGAAGTGCATGGATGTGGCCAAGTGCTTGGCCCGTGATATACCTCCAAGTTTCTTCCACTTTGAAGTCATCTAGGGCCTTGTAACCATTGTACGAGCTAGGGAAATCGAGAAGGGTGTTGAATTTTGACAAGGTGAGAATGTAGGGCTCGTTGGAAAGCCGGAATGTGATTATTCCCAGTGCCTCTGGGTTGTCAAGCTTGAGCTTGAGGCTGGCAATGAACTCGACCATGAGGACGGGGTAGTGCAGCTCGTCATCGGTGAGAGGTGGGAGGCGCCAATATGGGCAAAAGCTTGCCTCACATCCCTATAGATGCCAAGTTGTTGAGCATGAGGTTTGGAAAACCACCTCGTCTTGTGAGGTTTGCCTATCACAATGTTGAATAGATCCTCCTCCCTATCATCGTAGAGCTCAACCTCAACCGGTGATGGAGGACTAGGCTTCCTGGCCATCTTGTTGGATTTCTTGTTGGCTCTACTTGAACTGGCCATTTAGTCATGCATATTCAAAAATTCATTCTCCACATAAAATAAAAAACCAAATAACCCCATACTGGAATTGAAAACACATGCTAAAATCACTCAAGACCTCATAATTGCATGGCATATAAGTAGAAGAACAAAGCTATTATGAATAATCAATCAAAAGTTAATCAATCAAGCATGAATAAGTTAAGTTACATCCTAGAAATTCATCCAAAGGCAAGAAAAAATCAAGTATTAAGTATACTGCAGGGGTCGATATCGAACCCATGGGAACGGTATCAAGGTCCTGTCTTGTTTGATTTTTTTGGGCAAGGGGGTCGGTATCGAGGTCCTATAGAGTTACTACTGACCCTATAGGGGTTGATATCGAGCCTGCAACAGCCCCAAATTCAGTCCGAGGTGAAGGTTTTTGACTTCGAACCATCAAATATCCAACAATTGCATAATTCTAGCAAGTTTCCAACAACAATTCAAGGTAAACTAAGAACCACAAACCCTATACTTGACCCAAAACCATCCCAACATATGCCAAAATTGCCAAAACATGGTGTAGATCTAGAAAACTCAAAAACAAGCAAATTTATGCTTCATAAATTGAAACTAATTCAATCCTAAACATGGAAAGACATTGTTCATCAATATACAACACCAAATTGAGGCTAAGAGGCAAGAATTTTACGCACAAAAATTTTCAATCTAGATCTAGACCTAGATATGCAAATCAACAAAAAACCACCATATAAGATCTAAAAAATCAAAATAAAGGATTAAGGTTGAGAAAACATACCAGATCCGAGAAATAGAAAGAAACTAGAAGGAATTGGGATTAGTAACGAGGGTCTGTGGTTCGGTAACGAACAAGGATATTTTGCTCGGTACCCTGTGGGATCTCGGTTTTGCTGGTGTGGCTGGGCGTGACTTGACAACAGTACAACGGTGGTATAAATGGCGGTTTGGTGGTGCGAACGGTGGTGCGAATGGTGTACGCCGGTGAGAGGGAAGGGTGAGGGTAAAGGGAAGGCTCAAGGTGCTCGGTTGTGAGGAAGGAAAGGAGTAAAACAAGGGTTTAAGTGAAAAAATAAAAGGGAAAAAGGAGACTTACTTGGTGCGAATCTGATTTTTCTTTCGATTTCTCCTGAAGGGGTCGATATCGACCTTGGGGGGCGTTACTGACCCACCTCCATGTTCCCCGAATCTTTGTTTTTGCTCAATTTTGGCCCGTTTTTCTTGTATCACTTATTCAAGCATTCTATTCCAAAAATCTAAAACCTAATCTAAAAATAAGTCAAAAGAAAGATAGCAAAAAGACCTAAGAAAAACAAACTAAAAGCGGGTTGCCTCCCGTAAGCGCTATTTTTAACGTCGTTAGCCCGACGAACTTTCCTTAGCTAATCGGAGGATGTTAGAGCCCAAGTGGCTCGGATTTCCTCATCCGAGTCAGCTTGCTCATAGTATTTCTTCAACCGGTGCCCATTGACCTTGAAGGTGGCACCATTGTTGTCTACTAGATCCATTGCTCCATGGGGATATATGTGGTGGACCACAAATGGCCCACACCATCTTGATCTTAGCTTCCCTGGAAACAAACGGAGTCTAGAGTTAAAGAGGAGTACCTTGTCGCCAACTTCATAGGTTTTTGGCACCAATTTCTTCTCATGCCAAATCTTGGTACTCTCCTTGTAGATTTTAGCGTTCTCATACGCCCTTAGCCTCAACTCCTCTAGCTCTTGCAAATCCATGAACCTTTTTGCTCCGGCCTTGTCGAGATCCATGTTGAGCTCCTTGAGAGCCCATAATGCTTAATGCTCTAACTCGACTGGCAATTGGCACGCCTTGCCATAAACTAGGTTGTAGGGAGTGGTGCACATGGGTGTCTTGTACGCCGTCCTATATGCCCATAAAGCGTCATCAAGCTTGGATGACCAATCCTTCCTAGAGCTGGAGACCGTATCCTCCAAGATGCTATTGATTTGCCGATTTGAAATCTCCATTTGGCCGCTAGTTTTTTAACACCCCCTTCCTACCCTGGAGGCATTACCACCAGTAACCCCGATTAAGACTAAACCGAAGCTACTCAAGGCTTTAAACTGACTGAACAAACTAAAAACAAGGTAAATGAAACCATTTAAAACCTAACAAAATTAAGTAAAACTTTACAGCGGAAAAGTGAATAAAAGGTCTTATACAAGCCTTAACTTAAAAAGAATTAGTAAATAAATAGAACAACCTTCTATTTAAACAAAATCTTCATCAAGTCTTCCTTAAGTTCTTATTTCTGAAACTCAACTTCGTTTTGAAGTAGTTCAACCATGATCTTCACTCAAGTATAGCCATTGGAAACCTTTCTTCAACTTCTGGAGCTTCAAACATCTGAATCGGCCTCTTGAATCAACTTCCAAGAAGAACCTGATGTGTCGTAAACCAACGGTGGACGCCAGCCGACCATATAAAAGAAAAGAAGATGGACAGGTTAGTCTAAGCAAGCGGAGAATCTAACTTGGTTCTTATGGTTGTAACTAAACATATTGGCATCCAAATCCGATTAGACTCGGATTATGATACAACAGTTAGCAGTTTTATAGAGAAAAAAGAAGGAGACTTGCATAATCAAGAGAGGGAACACCACTGCTTGTGGTTTCTTTAAGAAGCATAAACAATTGTTGGGAACTCATATTAATCACATAACATTTGTGAAAAGCCTCCATCGACTATTCAGATTAACTTAATCAAAGTTTGATTAAGAATCATTAATAACCGGGAGCAAGAATGGCCTTCCGACTGGACGAACCATTCAGGTATATTAATGTTCCTAACGCACTTATCTTATATTACTTTTAAACTTTTCACAAACAAGTTGGTGGCTTTTAATCGGCTTGAACTACTTCCGAAATAATTTGGTATTGTAGAGATCATCGGAATATTTCATCCATAGTCATGTACCCTGTACCAAGATCACAGGACTTAAGCTATCCTTGATCTTTCATTTGCATATGGTGAGGTAGAGATTAGAGAGGCCTATTACCCTGTCGTCTACACTACACCGTGCCAATTGCACTTAGCTAGAGTGCGCATCACCCCTCTCACACGAAGAGCAAGGGAAGAGTCATGACCCACTATTAGGATAAGGCCCCTCCAAATGTAATATTGTTTTAAACAGAGGATATGGAACCACGTTCCCCTCCCTAAAATTACCTTAATCAACAACAATGTCTAAGCGTAAGACAACATACAAGGTCACACATAACATACCTAAATCCAGTTCTACCGCAAAACTGAATAAACAACATGGTCCTTATTTCTAACAAATATAACAACCTATCATATTTTAATAAGCACACAAATTGTTCCCAACATAAATATTAAATGGGATTCAATTCCTCATTTAATAACCATAATGCAAGAGAGAACCGTCCACTTGCCTTAGAAGGCGTGCTCAACGTCCTTAGCAATTCCAACAATAATCTTTATCACCCTTCTGCCAGATATAACAAAAGGATTTCTCAACAACAAGCTCATGGATACACTTCTTATTTGTATTCTCAACTCCTGCAACATCCTAATCGATAAACGATTCGATTTCCGTATATCGATTTATAATAAATCCTTATTTATCATGCTTTAAGGAGCCATCTTGGCGGAATTATAATTAATTATCCGCTTCACTTTTGAAACCATTTTCTAAATAAAAATTGTTTGTTAGCAACAGTTCTTAAAGGTTACCAAATCTCATATCAAACGGATTAACAACGAATTCTGAGTAATTATCCGAAGTCCTTTACCTGCCAATCGGTATCAAAACTTGTATTCGCTATAACTGAAGATCCGGACGTCCGTTTCACGAGCGGTTTGAACCTGTGAGACCGTATCAACGTCAAGATTATAAAAACCGTAAATTTAATTAGCAAAGCGGAACCGAAAGGTCCTTACGGTGGCTCCGTAACCACCCCGCTAATTAATTTTGATAGTTAATACCTTCACTTGAACCCTTGGTTTGTTCGGCTCGATAGTGGCTCGAGGGTAGATGGGTATTGCCCGATGGTGGCTTTCGTGATGGGTGGTGGTAGGAGGAGCTACCAATCACCGACAGCGTCGCATAACGAGGCGAGGAAGATAACCGGCAATGACGATCTTACTTCCTTCCTCCCGAGTACGTCCCTCTTCCCGACTCTCTCGCTGGTTCTGTTTTGCCTCAGCTCAAGCCCAATGAGAGAAAGAAGATGAGGCGGATGAGATGGTGGTGGATGGGCAGAGAAGGCGGGGGAACGAAGAAGATATGCAGCGGCGAAGAGTGCACCGAGTCCATCGTCGTCCTTATCCGGCTCTGGTTCCTTCCTTTTCTTTTTTTATGTGTTGGAGTTGGAGAAAGTCCAACCTCATCTACTTTCTATCGGCTCCTTCCTTAATAAGCAAGAGAAAGAGGCGGTTTATAAAACCAAACCCGTCTCGGAACGGGACTCGCGTTAAAGCGGTAAAATTATGTACCTCGGATGAAAAAACTTACTAAATACAAAACGTCCCGTAAATTATATAGACCAATAAAACCAATTTTCCATGATTTTATCTTGCTACCTTCAATTTTTAGGGCTTCCGTTTCGTATTTTAAATCCTTTACAATACATAATTAAAAAGACGGCTTATCCAATAAATATTCTTTTTCCACCGAAAAATCCTAGAATTCACATCGATCGATAAAATCATATCTTTATCATTTTAGGATATCACCATAAATTTTCTAGGATTTAAATTCCAATAAAAATATTTGATTAAGCGTTAAAACGAACAAAAAGATTAAAAAGATATCCAAAAAAATTCAAAAATATCCTTAGAAACCACAATTATTACATTAGTACCCCCTTAAAAATGGTTTCGTCCTCGAAACCAAGGAGAACTTGGATCAAAGGAAAGATAGCACAAACAGACACACACAACTACTACAAAGCTATGCAGAAGTTTGTAGTACCCCCTTAAGAAAATACATGTTGTTACTTCTGCACCAAGCACAAAACAACCACTGTTTAGTTACCAAACTTCTTCTTTACAATGTTCATTAACTTTGGAAAAAATGGCTCAGCATTTCCTGTCTAGTTTCTCAAGTCTTTTCTTCACCTCCATTTTTAGGCCAAGGTAGCCTAATCAAAGGTATTTTTTTCTTATTCATAATTCAACCTGGCCTTTCTTCACATGTGTCATTTGGTTGAATATCCATCTCATTATTGTTGAGTACATGAGATACATTGAACGCATACTATCTTAGGAGAATCACAAGGATGACATTATAGATAGAATGCACTGAAGGTGGCAATGCCAATCGATGAACAAGCTTACCAGTTCTTTCCAGTATCTCAAAAGATCCAACATAGCGAGCATTTTCGTTGTCTCGCATTCCCCAACGGAATACGCCTTTCAAGGCGGATATTAGAACAAAAACGTCGTTCTTTACAATGAACTCAACATGCTTTCGCTTAAAATAACACACGACTGTTGTCGATTTTGAGCAGTTAGCACCCTTGAACGTGTTAGTGCGATATCAATTGTTGTTCTCTTTGCCAAATCTAGCCCATGAAGAACCTTGTCAGTATTGTCATTCCAACAAATTGACAATCAACACTTCTGGCCTTACAAAGCCTCAAAAAGAGTCATTTCTTTATCGTGTGATCACAATTCTTGTATGTGAAGTCACTCAAACTCAAACTACCATTCCAACTCGTGTGGAATCCAGAATACATGTCCTTAGGAGTTTGAATTTGTTTCTTTGCATTGTTCATCAGTTTGATGAAGGAAGCCAACGCTAAAATTCAGTTCACTCCATAAAACTTGATGTCACTTCTTTCAAAGCCTTGGCATGAACCATCCATCTCAATCAGGGATAATAGTCTTTGAGGTTTTATGAAGATGAAAAACTTCATGCATGAACACCTCAGCTAACTTTTGTACTTTCTAAGTCATCTTAATTACATTAAAATGAACACTCTAGATGAGTTTCTTAACAACCTCCATATGAATCCTTCTTTCATTAAGTCTTGAATGACTAATGACAAGAATCCATTGTAACATCTTTCCACTTTCATTCTGAAACAGGAAGAGACTATAACATTTCATCTGGTCTTTTATGTTCAATTAGGACTTCCAAACAAACCAAACACATCAAAACAAACTCGGTGACATTTCGCTTCATGTCAATCCATCAAAAGTTTTATCTTAGATCCTTATACATTTACTTGTTCCAGGATGAACTAATTAAGCAAATAACTATGCCTCCTTTGAAATAAGCTTTCAAAGCTCATCAACAACAGATACACATGAACAATTTTGAAACCAAGCAATCCATAATCTTGAGTAACAAATCCCGGTGTCTTACCTTCTTGATCTTCTTCATTGATCTTAAATAATATTACTTTCCCATATTACTTTTCCTTGATCTGATCAACAGATTTTGAATAACATCCTAGGGTATTCACAAAACCTTGTTGTCATCCAAACTAAACCTTAGTCCTTCTCAAATTAGTTTCTTTACAAGGATTACTTAAAATCCTTGTCAATCCTTTAAGTGAATGTTAAGTGAAGTCTAAACAGTTTCCTTTTTGAGATAAAATCTCAATTACTTTAACCAAGAATATGAGATTTATCCAACACATGACAAGATAATAACCTATCTTGTCAATCCTTTACATCCTTTTCTCAACCAAAACTCAGCTTGGGCATACTGACATTCAAAAGTAGTTATCTCTCTCAACTACTTCAAAGTACACTCTTACGCATTACTATACCCACATATTGGACAATAATACCTTTAGTCCAATAATTTCCAACAAAATTGTCTCCATTGACAATTTTCAGTCTTTTTATCAATGAACTGTTTAGACTTCACTTAAAATTCTGACTTGTTGAGCAACCTAACTCTTAGGATTAAAAACATATCCTCACGTGTCTACTCTCTATATCCAACAACGTATCGGGTTGAGATTGAAAATCAATACTAATTTACATATCCAAACTCCAGACCCATTGGAGTTCTGCTTAAAGTCCTCACTTGACTATCTTATCTCAAAGAGATTTAAGTTTTCAAGGCAACATGAAAACAAATAACAACTAATGGATAAATTACTAGTACATCCTTTATTCCAAAGAAAAAATTACTACAATATCATTCCTTAGAAATGGTTCCATCCCATGAGTCCATATCAACTTATTTTCAAGGACAATTCCACTAAAAAGGCAATGACTTTCTTAAGTCATGACGTCAACCAAGATGAACTACTAGCAAACTGCTTAGAGAATTCTAATAATCGTTGACTGAAAACAATCCCAAACTTTTAGAGAAGTACGGAGTTACTCCATGCTCTTTAGAGACCAACACAGATTTGTAAAGAATCTTACCAAATTTCTTTACTTATAATCAAACTGTTTTGGGGAGTTTGACCATACTCCTTAAATGGTATAGGATACCGAGGATGTACTAACTCAAAAGAGTTTTACAAGATACTAGACATAGAAATTGCTATAATGCAAAAGAAAGCTTGCATCTTTTTATCTCAAACAACTACACTTGCAAAACTCATATTATTGCCAAATCATACTAGAAACCATTCTTTAAAACCCAAGGAATTATGTGATCTTATTCCACCATGTGATCAGGATGGGAAATAAAATTAAACATAATCTTTTACTGCATTCTCATAGGAATAAGATATGGAAGACAAAATACATTCTTACTCACCACCATGAAAACCGTAGAAAATTTTATTAATGAATTCCGTATCTCAAATCAACATTTCTTTAAAAATTCATACCTGAATTCTACAAAGTCGTAAGAATTTTCTCAAAAGAGAAAATCACAAAACAATTTCAAATATCCCTTAAATCATAACAGCTTGACAGGAACTCGACATAGTTTACTAGCATACTTGCTTTAACTTTGAAAATTATGGAAACAAAGATTAACTATTCTCTTAAAGAATTGGGCGCGTCAAACTAATGCATCAAATAAAATTGCTGACCTTATCTTAATGATGCTACTAACACTTTGTTCTAATTCTGTGATGATACTTGCACATTAGCTGGCCTTACCAACTTGGCAAAAGTTTTGAATCAAAACCGAGTCTCAAAGGAGCTAAGATGCTCCAACTCACTTCTGAGCCCCACATTTCCCCCTGTGACACTTCATTCCCTCCTCAAGGTAGAACTTGATGACATACCTTGACTTTTCTTAATTAGAACATACTGCCAGACTTTTCTACAATCCCTAGTATTGAGTAATCTCTGCCTGATTTAACTCAATCTCAACCCAACTTAATTTGCAAGTTCAATAAAGAGTTGATCGCTCAAATCCACTTACTTGAAATCCTTACGGAAAACGTGATTCCAACATCTTCATACTCATGACAACTTCTTCCAAGGTCGCTCTCACTTATGTACCATCTTGACATATTACTTTAAAGTTATGCAAACATGATCCATTGACAAAAAATTAATACTTGAGTTCATCCATTCACAAAACAACAAGCCTTCTGCAAGTTAATAGTCATTTAAATTCCAATATCCAAGAGTGACTATCAAACTCTTTTGACGGTTTTAAGGACTTTCCATCCTTTTACAACTTAATCCTCTATATAAAAAGTGAACTTTCAAACTTTGCATCTAGTTCAAAACATCCAATCCTTATATCTCTCTCCATATAAGGAATTTCCTTTAATTTCTAATCTCTTTTAGCAGAAGAATGCACATGACCAAACAAGGTATTCTTAAACCTTTCTCAATTCAACATTGGTGAACAAACTAAACTTCTCCATCATTTCCTTGTCTTCTTACTTAACCATAAGGAGAAGACATATACCTTTTTAGTAGCTCAAGTTCAAACCACATTACAAAGGAAGAGCTTATGGTTAGGAAGCTTGCCGACAGCTTAACAGTCTCACCAGTTCCACCTTAGGCTTTGAATTTGACTGATATAAAATCTTCGAAATCCTACACAACTGAAATTATTTTTCAGTGATAAGGGCTAAGCCTTATTAACCACAATATTGAATGATTGATATTTTTCTCCCAACTGTTTAAAATATCAAAGATAAATATGCTAAGATCATTCCTTGATTGATCTTCTCAAAATTGAACTTTATCATTTCCATCCTTAAAGAAACATAAGTCAATACCATTGGCAAATTAGAACATCTCAATGTTGATTCCATTACTAGTCAATTATAGACCTCATGTCTCTTCTCATTATCCCGAGTTGGGTATCATATAACGAAACTCCAATAACGTTGTCACATAGGTTAGTCATCTGGATATCAACAACACATGTAATCAATTAACACTTGTGCTAAGTAGTTAATTGAACATAAACACATTACTGATGAACTTTCACCTGTTCAATCCATTTTGACCAATCAACCTTATTCACAACAACCTTGATGATTAATCACTTGTTCACAACTTAAACTGAACCAACATTCTTCCTTTCTTTCTTACTATAATCATAAGAAATTCCCATTTCATTTAGGATTCTTAATCCTCTTAACTCAAAGGATAACAACATATATGAAAATCCGAGTTTGCACACTATCAGGTTAAAAAATTGAATTGTATTTTCCAATAGATTAACAATTCAATTGATCCAACATTTGAGCACTTCAAAGCTCTTTAACTTCCAATTGAGCAAAGAAAAGTACAAAATATCCATGATTCTATACTATAGAGTCACAAACATAGTTGATGAAGAAAGTTTCCAAAGGCAATCCTTTTCTTTTCAGGATTCCTTTACATCACTTCATGATCCATACTGATCTCTTAGAATCGCTTACGACTTGTAAGATTCTCCAAATCTTAACATTGAGAAGTAGAGTTTCCAACTCCAAACTTCTATTGATACTGGAATTTCAAAGTTTAGAAATTCCTATAAGAATATACTCTTGAAACTCATACACTTATGCATTAAAAGTCAAACAAACTCACTTTGAAAATTCCTTTGTAAAGACAACACTTGAATTTTCACATATCAAGAAATGAAATTAACAATTTCTTTCACATACCTTTGAATCATGACCTTTTTAAACAACACTCTTAACTTGAAATCTTCCATCATACGAGCTTAAAATAGGAAACCTTCAAAATAGAAAGTCTTTATGAAGTACAATACTTAACTCCAAAATCTCACAAGAAGTTTCCTAACAACATGGAAGAAACGATAAGGGTACACTCAATTCAGACTCTCAAGAGAGAATAGGAGTTTATTGAGAACTTGATCTAGAACCGGTTCAACTTTAGGAATCTTCACCTAATCTTACTTTGGATCCTTCTCGGAATCCATTCACATCTCTAGGGAATCAAATGTCCACCATAGGACCTTTTTCATAAAAGCTATTACAAACTTATTACCTCATGTTCTCCAATTCCCTTTCCTCTTTCTATCTCTTCACGAGTCTGACCTCCAATCTTAACCATTTTCCGTAAATTGTTCTAAGACAACATCCATATAGAAATCTCCATAATTCTATATAAAAGATGAAAGTCTTAAGCAAGACTTAGGAACTCTTAGCTCTGATACCACTTATGTAACACCCCCCTCATCCCCTGGAGGTATTACCGCCAGTAACCCCGATTAAGGCTAAACCGAAGCTACCCAAGGCTTTAAACTGACTCAACAAACTAAAAACAAGGTAAATGAAACCATGTAAAACCTAACAAAATTAAGTAAAACTTTACAGCGGAAAAGTGAATAAAAGGTCTTATACAAGCCTTAACTTAAAAAGAATTAGTAAATAAATAGAACAACCTTCTATTTAAACAAAATCTTCATCAAGTCTTCCTTAAGTTCTTATTTTTGAAACTCAGCTTCGTTTTGAAGTAGTTCAACCATGATCTTCACTCAAGTATAGCCATTGGAAACCTTTCTTCAACTTCTGGAGCTTCAAACATCTGAATCCGCCTCTTGAATCAACTTCTAAGAAGAACCTCATGTGTCGTAAACCAACGGTGGACACCAGCCGACCATATAAAAGAAAAGAAGATGGACAGGTTAGTCTAAGCAAGCGGAGAATCTAACTTGGTTCTTATGGTTGTAACTAAACATATTGGCATCCAAATCCGATTAGACTCGGATTATGATCCAACAGTTAGCAGTCTTATAGAGAAAAAGAAGGAGACTTGCATAATCAAGAGAGAGAACACCACCGCTTGTGGTTTCTATAAGAAGCATAAACAATTGTTGAGAACTCATATTAATCACATAACATTTTGAAAAGCCTCCATCGACTATTCAGATTAACTTAATCAAAGTTTGATTAAGAATCATTCATATCCGGGAGCAAGAATGGCCTTCCGACTAGACGAACCATTCGGGTATATTAATGTGCATAACGCACTTATCTTATATTACTTTTGAACTTTTCACAAACAAGTTGGTGGCTTTTAATCGGCTCGAACTATTGCCGAAATATTTTGGCATTGTAGAGATCATCGGAATATTTCATCCATAGTCATGTACCCTGTACCAAGATCACAAGACTTAAGTTATCCTTGATCTTTCATTTGCATATGGTGAGGTAGAGATCAGAGAGGCCTATTACCCTGTCGTCTACACTGCACCGTGCCAATTGCACTTAGCTAGAGTGCGCATCACCCCTCTCACACGAAGAGCAGGGGAAGAGTCATGACCCACCATTAGGATAAGGCCCCTCCTAATGTAATATTATTTTAAAGAGAGGATATGGAACCACGTTCCCCTCCCTGAAATTACCTTAATCAACAACAATGTCTCAGCGTGAGACAACATACAAGGTCACACATAACAGACCTAAATCCAGTTCTACCGCAAAACTGAATAAACAACATGGTCATTATTTCTAACAAATATAACAACCTATCATATTTTAATAAGCACACAAATTGTTCCCAACACAAATATTAAATGGGATTCAATTCCTCATTTAATAACCATAATGCAAGAGAGAACCGTCCACTTGCCTTAGAAGGCGTGCTCATCGTCCTTAGCAATTCCAACAGTAATCTTTATCACCCTTCTGCCAGATATAACAAAAGGATTTCTCAACAACAAGCTCATGGATACACTTCTTATTTGTATTCTCAACTCCTACAACATCCTAATCGATAAACGATTCGATTGCCGTACATCGATTTATAATAAATCCTTATTTATCATGCTTTAAGGAGTCATCTTGGCAGAATTATAATTAATTATCCGCTTCACTTTTGAAACAATTTTCTAAATAAAAATTGTTCGTTAGCAACAGTTCTTAAAGGTTACCAAATCTCGGATCAAACGGATTAACAACGAATCCTGAGTAATTATCCGAAGTCCTTTACTTGCCAATCGATATTAAAACTTGTATTCGCTATAACTGAAGATCCGAACGTCCATTTCACGAGCGGTTTGAACCTGTGAGACTGTATCAACGTCAAGATTATAAAAACCATAAATTTAATTAGCAAAGCGGAACCAAAAGGTCCTTACGGTGGCTCCGTAACCACCCTGCTAATTAATTTCGATCGTAAATACCTTCACTTGAACCCTTGGTTCGTTCGGCTCGATAGTGGCTCCACCCAAGAGCTCGAGGGTAGATGGGTATTGCCCGATGGTGACTCTCGTGATGGGTGGTGGTCGGAGGAGCTAGCGATCGCCGGCGTCGTCGCATAACGAGGCGAGGAAGATAACCGGCGGTGACGATCTTATTTCCTTCCTCCCGAGTATGCCCCTCTTCCCAACTCTCTCGTTGGTTCTGTTTTGCCTCAGCTCGAGCCCAAGGAGAGGAAGAAGATGAGGCGGATGAGATGGTTGTGGATGGGCAGAGAAGGCGGGGGGAACGAAGAAGATATGCAGCGGTGAAGAGTGCACCGAGTCCATCGTCGTCCTTATCCTGCTCTGGTTCCTTCCTTTTCTTTTTTTATGTGTTGGAGTTGGAAAAAGTCCAACCTCATCTACTTTCTATCGGCTCCTTCCTTAATAAGCAAGAGAAAGAGGCGGTTTATAAAACCAAACCCGTCTCGGAACACTCTTCCGTTAAAGCGGTAAAATTATGTACCTTAGATGAAAAAACTTACTAAATACAAAACGTCCCGTAAATTATGTAGACCAATAAAACCAATTTTCCATGATTTTATGTTGCTACCTTCAATTTTTAGGGCTTCCGTTTCGTATTTTAAATCCTTTACAATACATAATTAAAAAGACGGCTTATCCAATAAATATTCTTTTTCCACCGAAAAATCCTAGAATTCACATCTATCCATAAAATCATTTCTTTATGATTTTAGGATATCACCATAAATTTTCTAGGATTTAAATTCCAATAAAAATATTTGATTAAGCGTTAAAACGAACAAAAAGATTAAAAAGGATATCTGAAAAAAATTCAAAAATATCCTTAAAAACCACAGTTATTACATTAGTACCCCCTTAAAAATAGTTTCGTCCTCGAAACCAAGGAGAAATCGGATCAAAGGAAAGATAGCACAAACAGACACACACAACTACTACAAACCTATGCAGAAGTTTGTAGTACCCCTTTAAAAAAATACATGTTGTTACTTCTGCACCAGGCACAAAACAACCACTGTTTAGTTACCAAACTTCTTCTTTACAATGTTCATTAACTTTGAAAAAAATGGCTCAGCATTTCCTGTCTAGTTTCTCAAGTCTTTTCTTCACCTCCATTTTTAGGCCAAGGTAGCCTAATCAAAGGTATTTTTTTCTTATTCACAATTCAACCTGGCCTTTCTTCACAGGTATCATATTGTTGAATATCCATCTCATTATTGTTGAGTACATGAGATATATTGAACACATACTATCTTAGAAGAATCACAAGGATGACATTATAGATAGAATGCACTGAAGGTGGCAATGCCAACCGATGAACAAGCTTATCAGTTATTTCCAATATCTCAAAAGATCCAACATAGCGAGCATTTACGTTGTCTCGCATTCCCCAACGGAATACGCCTTTCAAGGCGGATATTAGAACAAAAACGTCATTCTTTACAATGAACTCAACATGCTTTCGCTTAAAATAACACACGACTATTGTCGATTTTGAGCAGTTAGCACCCTTGAACGTGTTAGTGCGATATCAGTTGTTGTTCTCTTGGCCAAATCTGGCCCATGAAGAACCTTGTCAGTATTGTCATTCCAATAAATTGACAAGTTTGGGATGGTAGGGTGTCGCCATCCTAATTGATACCCTATATTTGGCCAAAAGAGCTTCAAAGCTTCTCACTATGAAATGGGATCCACCATCACTAATGAGAACTTGTGGCACTCTAGGAAAGATATTTGTTTTCATAAATTTTGCCACATTCTTAGCATCATTATTCCTTGTAACGATGGCTTCCACCCACTTAGAGACATAGTCAACGGCCACTAGGATGTACTTGTAGGGGCTTGATGAGGGAAAGGGTCCCATAAAGTCTATGCCGCAAACGTTGAAAAGCTCGATCTCTAGGATCCCAATGAGCGGGTTCTCATATCTCCAAATAATGTTCTTGGAGCATTGGCATTCATCACAAGACGTCCCAAACTCCTGTACGTCTTTGAAAAGTGTTGGCCAGTAGAGACCACTTTGAAGAATCTTCGCCGTAGTCTTGAACCCTTTTGCATGGCCACCTATAGGGAGAGTGTGACACTGACGGATCACACTCTCTATCTCCTCCTCTGGTACACAACGTTGAAAAATATGATCACTTCCTTGCTTGAACAAGTAAGGATCATCACAGTAGTATTGCTTGACGTGAGGAAGGAACTTCTTCTTCTTTTTTTGGGGTTAAACCCTCGGGAATCACGCCTCCTACAATGTAGTTAGCAAAATTCGCAAACCAAGGGGTTTTTGACCCTCTAATAGCACATATAGAAGGAAGAGAAGTAGAAGAAGGAGATAAGAAAAGATCAGAATTGGAAGGAATTGAGTTAGGTTGAGAAAACTTAACTGAAGGGGTTGTTACCGGACCAAGTAGGGTCGTTATCGACCTTGTTGCTTCAGTAATCACCTCGGTAACGATCTCCTCTACCTCGGTAACAGGCTGTCCTGCCTTGGTATCGAGATCTTCCACTTCGGTACCGGTGTTTCCAACGTGCTCTAGCCTTAGAAAAGGGTCAATAACGACCCCTGTAGGGTCGGTACGTCCCTCGATAATGCACTACGCTCCCTCATTCAACATGAAGTGCTCATCTGGCCTGAAGTCATTGATTGACATGGCATTGCTGGACTATGTGATGTGCTCTACTGGCAATCTAGATAAGCGATCGGCTACTAAGTTTTCTGCTCCCTTCTTGTCTTTGCTTTCATGGTCAAATTCCAGTAACACGAGCATCCAACGAAGTAGCCTAGGTTTGGCATCCTTCTTAGCAATTAAAGTATCTTACAGCCTCATGGTCAGTATAAACAATCACTATAGATCCAACTAGATAGGAACGGAATTTCTCAAAAGCAAAAACCACGACAAGGAATTCCTTCCCCGTCGTGTTATACTTACTTTGCGCCTCATCAAGCGTCTTACTTGCATAATAGATGGTGTGGAGGTTCATGTCCTTCCGTTGTCCTAGCACTGCGCCAACAACATAGTCACTGGCATCAAACATGATCTCGAAGGGGAGTGTTCAATCTGGGGACTGCATGATAGGAGCGGAGACTGATGTTCGTGTTTTTGGTATAGTTTTTAGTATGTTTTCTTAGTTTGTTAGGACTAGTTTTGATAAGTTTAGGGTTAGTTTTGTGTGTTTTTGGATGGTTTTGCATATTTTGTGAAAAGTATGGAAGCTACTCCGTTTTATGTCTTTTTGTAGGTTTTAGCAAGGAAACGGTGCTATTTGGAGCTGAATTTGGAATGCCGTGGTGAAGGACGGAAGAATACGAGATGAAGAAGTTGAAGTCCAAGCTTTTTAAGTTGAAGAGATGAAGAATTCAAAATCCAGGCTCGTTAACCAGGCTATGCAGGGTCGTTAACGAGGCTTAGCGATAGAGTTTTTCAAGAAATCTTAGTGATGACCTACCGATCTTGTGCGGGAATTTATTCCGTGTCCGTAGAGTGTTTTTTATAAGTTTTAGGGTTATTATATTATATTTTAAGTCTTGTTATCCTTCTAGGTTTTTATTTCTATCTTTTTAGAGTAGATTTCTATCTTTTAGGAAAGTTTTTATCTTGTATCCTTATTTATTTAGATAGCTTTATTAGTATAAATACCCTTCTATCTAGCCTAGAGAAGTAGTAGGAAGGAGAGTAGAATTCGAGTAGAGAAGGAGGAAGAGCCGAGAGAGAGAAAATAGTCGGAGAAGGAGATCGAGAGCCACGGTGGACGAGAGTTACCGGGGTCGTTAATCACTTGTTTCGATTCGGTTTTGTGTATTTTTCGGTTTCTTCTGAATTCTGTAAGACAATATTTTCTTATTAATTTGAAGTAGTTGTTTTGTTTTCAATGTTTTCCTATATTGAAGTTGTTTATTTCATAGTTATGAGTAGTGAGTAGTTTTCTTTTCTAGGGTCGGGGTTGAAACCTGGCATAGTTATGCATGGTTTGATGAGTAAGATGATGTGTTGAATGCCTTCTATCTATTTTTGAGATTGCTTGTTGTGTTTATACTGAGATGAAAGTCAAGGTAATTTGAGTCTTAACTTGATCGAGAGAGAAAGTTATAAACTTGAAGGTTGATATTGTTTGAATACGAAAGTTTCAGGCTTTAGATCCAAAATAAGCGATTGAGTGAATTAGTTTATGAAAGTAGATTAATTTACTTACTAGTCAATGAAAGTTGATGAATTTATCTATTTAAAGGCATGATCTTTATCTTCTTACGAGTTTATATGCATGACTATGTTGTGGTAACCCTTGTCCTAGATTTTTGTTTTTATTTGAATTATCCTAGATCATAGTCGTTACTGAGTTCGTAGCCTCGGTACCGAACGTATTTTTAGGCCGTTAGTAGTATACAGGTTCGTTAACGACCTTGACAAAGTCGTTAACGAGGCTGGCCGTGAGTATTTTATTTGTTTTTGTTTGATTTTCATTATTAGTAGTTGATAGATAAACAAACCTTGCTTCTCATGGAACGATCCTGACTTCCCTATACTTAGTGGGGTCTTGACTTATAAATTTATTTGTTGTCCAGAGTAAAGGCCCGTCAACAGAGACAAAGGCTTCTCTTAACCTGTGAAAAGCTTCAAGACATTCTGGAGACAGCTCAAACACTACATCTTTCATTAGTAGGTTAGTCAATGATTTAGCTATCTTAGAAAAATCCTGAAAAAACGTCTGTAGAAGCCAGCATGTCCTAGAAAACTCCAAACGTCTTTTACAGAAGAAGGGTGAGGTAGTTTTTCAATAAGCTCGATCTTGGCTTTGTCTACCTCTATGCCTCTCTTAGAGACAAGATTTCCAAGCACATCCCCTTCTTGGACCATAAAATGGCATTTTTCCCAGTTTAAAAGAAGCTTGGTTTCTTCACATCTTTTAAGAACACGAGTCAGATTAGCAAGGCATGCATCAAATGAAGAACCATAAACAGAGAAATCATCCATAAAAACCTCTATTGTATCCTCTATCATGCCAGAGAAGATAGCCATCATGCATCTTTGAAAAGTTGTAGGGGTATTGCAAAGCCCAAACGGCAATCAGAATATGCAAAATTCCCATAGGGACAAGTAAAGGTTGTTTTCTCTTGATCATCAAGATGAATGAGAATCTACCAAAAACCACTATAGCCATCTAAATAACAAAAATAATCATGATGGGCTAAGCGTTCAAGCACTTGATCAATAAAAGGAAGTGGAAAATGATCTTTTCATGTAGCACTGTTCAACTTCCTATAATCAATACACATCCTCCAACTAGTTGTGGTCCTAGTGGGGATTAATTCACCCTTTTCATTTTCAATAGCTGTCATACCGCCCTTTTTAGGGACCACATGGACCAGACTCACCCATTGGCTATTTGATATATGAAAAATAATCCTTGCATCAAGTGGTTTTAAAATTTCCTTTTAAACTACATCTTTCATATTAGGATTCAATCTACGTTGATGCTCTATGGTGGGTTTATGATTATCCTCCATGTAAATTCTATGCATGCATAAGGAAGGGGTTATGCCAGTTATGTCATCAAGGGAATAGCCAATGGCTATTCTATGGGTCCTAAGCACAACAATCACTTTCTCTACTTCTTCATCATGTAATTTAGCATTAATGATAACATTGAAGGTAGAGTTAGAACCAAGAAATTCATACCTCAGGGAGTTTGGAAGTGGCTTGAGCGTTGGAGTAGGCTCATCCGGGATGATAATAGGCTCTTCATGTTCTGTCTTCAAGACCTCCTCAAGGTAATCAAACGCCAGAAGCTCTTTGTCGTCTTCTAGAAGGGTCGTTATCGATCCAATGGGGGTGGGTAACGAGCCTGTAGAGTCCAGTATCGAACCAGTATACACCATCTACTCCTTAGTTCCTGCCAGAAGCCTCGATAACGACCCATGGGGGTCGATAAGGATGCTGCAGGATCAGATTTTGCCCATGTTATGCTCGAAAATGCCTCAAAATCCAACAGTCTCTCGATCGGGTCCCCACATTCAATGTAGTCGGTGTGGGTGTAAAGCATTTTGACCTCAGCTGTGTTGGTCTCCTTCATGGTGGGGTTAAAGCTGAACTCCATCACCTCATCCCCGATCTCAAAAGTTAGGAGTCCCTTCCTAACATCGACTATGGGTCCTGTTGTGGCTAAGAATGGCTTATCAAGAATGATAGGTGCGGATCTTCGGGCATATCCATCACGATAAAATCATTTGGAACAAAAAACTTCCCCACTTGCACTGGGAAATCATCAACTACCCCTATAGGCTTGACACAAGATCCATCCGCCATGTATAGCTTCATGTTGACAGGCTCCAACGGTCCCATATTGGCTTTGGACCAAATAGAGAGCGGTAGAAGGCTTGCACTGGCACCTAAGTCACACAAAGCTTTAAAACGATAAGCTCCAATTCCAATTGTAATAGCGAACTTACCTGGGTCGCCTAGCTTCTTGGGGAGCTCCAAGGATCGGACCTCATCTATCAACTTGGATATAGACCTCTTCCTACTCAATATTTCTATCAAGAATTTGGTATAAGCCGGCATTTCGCTTAGGGCCTCAGCGAATGGAATGAAAACATTTAAGCCCTGAAGAACCTTAACAAAATGCCTAAACTTCCCTTCTGTACAATCCTTGGACTTCTTAGAGGGGAAGTGAAGAGTCTTCGCCGGACTCAAAACCAACACGGGCTCGAGTTGCGGCGTTACCGAATCGATAAGGGGGGTGGTTGGTGTTGGAGAAGGGTCGGTATTGACCTCGTTACTGAGAGAAGGGGTTGGTTTTGAAGACTTACCTGAGCTAGGAGGGTCATTATCGACCCTAGGGGGGTCGGTAACAAAGTCAACTGGGGTGCCGTCTTCACCGTTGTGCTCGTTTTCCTTGGTCTCAGCAAGATCCGGAAACTTCTTTCCGCTCCTAAGGTGTACGACTACTATTTGTCCTCTAGTGTTTTCCTCGAGACTGCCCGAAAGTTGCCCTTGAGGTCGTGGAATCTGTGCAGCAAGTTGGCCTAATTGGGAATTAACACTCTTCTTCCATGTCTTTAGCTCTCCTAACTGTGCCTGTATACCTTTCATTTGATTATTGAGGTCGGCACACACTCCATTAATTCGGTCATGGATGCCTTGCACCCACGATGGAGGATCTTGATAACCTAGAGGTCTATAAGGCGCGTGCTTCCTTTTTGGTGGTGGAGGTGCACGACCTTGACCTTGATTGTAACTTCCCCAAGTGGGATAGTTGTTGTTCCTATCATAGTTGTTAGGCAGATTTCTGTATTGACCTCTCATGTAATTAGCATCAGCATAGGTCTCAGCGGCTCTAACTTGCTCAATGTTAGTGCAAGTAGATGTACTATGGACATGAGAGCCACACTCTAGATAATGTTGAGAAGTTTTCAGAAAACTGATGGCATCGAGATCGGACCCAAGTGGAGCTCCAATGACTCCGGGGCGCCCTAGGCCATGGCAGCCCCCTTGGCACGCTTTTGCCACGACATGACCCTCTTGGCCTAGCCCAGCCACATCGGTGTCTATCTATTTTATTATTATTTATGTTTCATAACTTTATTATTATTTGTTTTATTTATGTTGTAGAAGACGTGTGCATGACGGTATGCTTACCCATGCTAGTCTTCAGGTTTAGTTTTAAGGAGTTGCCTATATAAGGCTCCTTATGTTGTTTGATGAATTAGTTTTGGTTAATTGAAAATTGAGATTACTCTTTCCATTGGCCTTTACTCTCTTTGAATCTCAAGCCTCTCCTTCTCTTCTCTCTTGCAAATCTCTCATACAAACACAAAAAACAACCTTGTTCTCGGATTCTTGCTCGAACACAATACAATCACACAAACGTCATAGATCTTGTCCTAAGAACGATCCAACATCGGCATCTAGGCTCGAGCCTATTGATCTTCTTTGGTGCTCATTCATGTGGATCTCGGGAAGGCTTACAAGCACGATCCTTCGGAGTTATCAATTAAAACTTACTTGTTTCTTCAGTCGGTTGATCTCGTCTTGCATAAACTGGGCTTTTACATCTAGATCAACATCAATGTTTGGCGTCTGTTGTGTGCCATACATGGCATCGTAATTGGTGAGTTTGTCCAGCAACTCCCATGCCTCATCGAGATCTATCTCAATGAAACCGCAAGCAGTGTCATTTCAACATTGATCCCTTGGAAGAATATTTCTTGGAGCACATATTGTGGTTGCCCATGAGTAGGGCATTGTCGAGGCATCTCCTTGAATCTCTCTCCCAAGTCTCCACAAAGGTCTCAGTAGGTAACTGGTGGTAGGAGGTGATGTGTTTCCTTAGCTCCGTAGTTTTGGAAGGTGGGAAGAACTTTGTCATGAATAAGTCTTGCAAAGCCCTCCACGACCTAACCGACCTAGGAGGTAGGCTCTCTAACCAGCTCAGGGTCTTTCCTATAATGGACCACATGAAAGCTTTCAATTGAGTATATTCTAAAGAGACACTGTCAGCGGCGATAGTGTCATATAAATCAGTAAAATTTTTGATATGCTCCATTGGGCACTCAATGGGTTCCCCTTCAAATTGAGCCCTTTTAATCAAGGATATAAATTGAGATTTGATCTCAAAGGCTTTCTCTATCTCTGGGAGAACAATTGCAGATTCTGGCACCCTCAGTTCTAGGTACATGTACTGCTTCGCATTCCTTGGAATGGCATTCAGTTGTTCCTATAATTGAGTAAGTTGTTCTCATTCATGATCTCTATCAGCTTGGAGCCACTCCATCTGAGCTCGGAGATCGGCCATCTGTTGGGATATTTCTTCAGGGATTGCAGCCATGTCACAGTTTTCTCGTCTTCTGCGATGAAGAGTACGCTTGGACTTAGAGTAGTATGAAGGAATTTCAAAATCAAACATGTGCCTTCCTGGTTGCATAAAACTAAAAACACAAACAAAAGTAAACGAATTAAAAAACAAAGACAGGATCAGGCTATTCCCAAACCCACAAAGCCACTAAACAAAGCGCTATCGCTTCCCCGGCAACGGCACCAATTTGTTGAAAGGGTTACTTAACAACAAATAAATTTATAATCAAGACCCCTCTGTGTATAGCGAAGTCAGGTTCGTCCACGGGAAGTGATTTCTATGTTTAGTTAGCAATCTAAAACGCAAAAGAAACAAAAAAAGAAGAGAAGCAAAACACGAAGTAAACAAAGCAAATAGCTCAACAAGGCAAGCCCGATACCAACCTTGTCATGGTAGTATCGAAGTGTAATATGAGGCGAAAATCAAAGTAAATCAACTAACATGCAGGCTCGGTACTGAGGTGTTGCAGGTCAGTAACGAGGTATTTGGGTTTTAAAAACTTTCACAAGCGGGAGAAAGATCTAGGATTTAAGATTTTACCACAACATAGTCATGCAATTAGAATGATATGAATCATAAAAACCATGCCTTTAAACATAAACAATCAACTTTCGTTGAGCAAACAAGCAAATCAATCAATTCTCCTAAATCAACTCACTTTTTCTACTTGTTTTGATCTAAAGTTCTCAACTTTATCTTTCGATCAAGTCATAAACATGAATTACTTCGAATTTCGTCTAAACATATGCACAAACAAGCTAGAAAATAGATAAAAGGCAATCAATTCATTCATTCATATCATCATTCATGCACAAATATCTTGGGGTTTAAACCCCAACCCTAGAAAGAGAATTACTCACTCATGGTGAAGAAAGAACAAACAATAAGATTGAAACAAAACATTACTTGAATTAAACTAAAATCTTATTGAGTTCAAAACAAAAACTTGTCTTCAAAACAAACATAGAACACAAGAAAATCTCCAACAATTTTCTTCCTTGCGCTCCAAGCAACAACCTTGTCTTTCTTCCTTAAAACCGTACGTAAAAACTAAGAACTATGGAGAGAGAGAGAGAGAGAGAGAGAGAGAGAGAGAGAGAGAGAGAGAGAGACCAAACTTGTCTAAACAAGGGCATTTATACTAAAAGATCTATCTAAAAAGTTTCCTTAAAGATAAAAACTTCTAAACTTAAACGATCTCGGAATAATAGCATTAAATGCACTAAGTCGGTCACATCCTACCGACACGGGGACCTCGGTATCGACCCCATCAGAGTCGATAGGACTCTGGAAATTCCTCTTGAAAGCCTCGGTACCGACCCATGGTCGGTCGATATCGAGCCTGAATTGACTTATTTCCTTGCTTATTCTTCACTCTTCACTTGGAATTGTTGGGATTTCTTCTAATGCCTTCTTTTCTTCTTCCTCCTAGCATGCTTCTCTCTTTCAATGTCCTTGAATGTGCCCAAATCCGCCTCAAAACCTATAAGAAAACAAAAAAGTAGCGTAGTTTCCATACTTTTCACAAAATATGCAAACTATACTAAAAAATTCACAGCACACACAAAGACATATCTAAACAAGACCTAAACAACCTAGAAAAACACACTAAAACAAAGCTAAAAACACGGAAATCATAACTCATGGCGGAAATCGAGATGATGGAAGCCCGATGGGAGTCTCGAGAGGAACAACAAATGAATTTGAATTGTGATCCAAGTGTCAACCAAAACAAGGTCAATGAACTTCCTCTAAGGCACTCCTTTTCCAGTCTCACCATCCAAGATGAAGCCACAACCTCGCGCACGCCCCAACTACCAACTTTGACCACACCTAAGTTCGGATTAGGTATGGAATATGAACATTTCCTTTCATATGATTCAATTCCTACTTTGGCACTAGCCATGTAGGATACAAAGAAGAACCTTACCAACGAGATCACGTCACGGCACCAACAATCATGCCCCGACGCAACGTTCAAAGGGAAGCTCTACCATGAGGTTGTGAGCTGCCACTCGGCCCTCCTCTATGGCAAAAACCATCCTACTGCAAAGAAGACGGGAACCAAATAAGAGAGCAACATGAAGTGATCAAATTGTAAGTCTAAACCTTCATAGGAGACTCCAATGTTGATGCCTACCTTGAATAGGTGTCTAAAACAGAAGCCATCTTTGACTACTACCGCTATAATGATGCCCAACGTATTGCCATCACTACCAGTTTTCACTAGTTTTGCCTATCATTGGTGGCAAGAAGACAAGGAGGAAAGACGAAGGCGAAGACATCCCGCCATTGAGACTTGGAAAGAGCTCAAAGATGATCTTGAAGAAAGATTTGTCCCCTGATTATAATGAGCAAATACATTTCCAACTTGAACAAATAAAACAAGGAAGCCAAAATCCTGATGGGTTCTACAAGGAGTTCAAAAACTCTCATGTTCGGATTCGGGTTACGCCTTCCCGATGGGTACGTGATTTCTAAAATCATTCATGGTCTCAATTATGAGCTTAAGGTTATTGTGAGTATGCAACATTTTGTTGAGGGTACTACCATTGAGGAGATCTTTCATTACACCAACCATGTCTTCAAGAATCACCCATCTCAATGCCGAACCCCAACAAGTAACAAATCATGGCCCTCATCCCTTCCAAGTACTATAAGTGACCAGGCCTGATGTCAAGAACCAATGAATGCCTCCAAAGATGCATGCCCCTCACGAAAGGAGCATCCAAGTCAACCTCCGGGACCACGAAAAGAAGAGGAAGGCTGAGCCGGGGATTTGAAGTGCTTCAAGTGCCTTGGACGGGCCACTATGCTCGTAATTTCCCTAACCGAAGGAAGGTCTTCCTTAATACTCAAGGTTAATTTGAGTTTGAAGAAGAGGATGACAAGGAAGTAAACACCTTGAAACAAGAGGAATAAGAAATCAATGTGGTGGCGCCTGTAGGTGAGTGTTTTGTTGGTGATTTGTGAAAAGTCATCAATCCATTTTGTGAATGTTGTAAATGATAAGTTTGAGAATTACTAAGGGTATCACTCGGGATTAGGATGTTCATAACATGATTATTTGTCATATCTTAACTCATATTCCCTCACTTCACTCGGGATTAGAATGTTGTAAATGATTATTTGTTGCTTTATGTGGAACTTTGCCCCCATGATGTCTTTTGTCTTGTAGGAGCACTAGCGATTTGGATTTTTATCAAGCTTTGATAAGATTTGAAGGACATTATGTTAATGATTTGGGGAAGAAAAATCAACTTCAAGAGGCTTTACAAGTCATCGGTGTCCGACAACACACCTACACTTCGTTGCCTTCATCGTGGTGACCAACGTGGTCGTGGTGCTTCACTTTTAATGTTTAGATTTCACCGTGGGTGGATAGGTGATCAACGGGGCCACGGTGAAACTACCCAATTTCTAGAAAACAACTAAAACCCTACTTTTTTGGTTGCCCATGTAAATAGTTTATATAGAGACATTTGAAGACTCATGCCTCATTTTATCTCATCTTCCTAGGGTTTTAGCACTCTTTCATTTTCATCCTCTATTCCCTTTTAGATTAACATTTTCTATTCTAGATTTTAGTTAGTTTAGTAGTAGACCTAGATTCAAAATCCCATTTTGGTGTTGTTTGAGCTCTCTTGTACTTGGAGAATTTGGAAGAGAAACTCAACTCCAACTTGTTTGCCATTGATGAAGTTAACTATTTAAAATATTAAAAATAAAGATAAATACATGTTATCTTTTAGCATGATATTTTTTACGAATTTCTTTATAGATATATGTTGATTTTCTTTTACAATAAAAATTAATTATAATTTCTTTATTTATATATGTTGATTTAAAAAAAAACAATAAAATATATAATAATATTTAGTATTGTAGAAATACTAAAATATTTAATAGTCTACAAGTTTATGTACATGGAAAGTAATAAAAATAAAGATAATATAATATTTAATCATATCTAATATATAGTTTAAATAGCCATCATAATAATTTTGGCACCACAATAAATTAAATTAATTATATTCCTATTTTTCATAAATAAATTATCTTTTTCTTTCATATTAAATTATATCTTATTTATTAAAATAATTTTTAAAATTATAAATTTTATCTATTCAAAATTTTAAATGTATATATCTTTTTTACTTCATTCATATTTTATCTTCTTTTTTTTGAACTAAATCTATTTTTCAAATATTGTTAAGGAAAAGGAGAATTATAAATTATTTTATCTAAATAATCTATCTTTATTCTCAAATTTAAAATTAATAATTTAAAATTTATTTTTTATTTGATTCCAAAAAAAAATTGAATTTGATATGGACACCAAATAATTTACATTAAATTTATATTATATTTTTCTTTATGAGTATCATATTTATAATATATCTAAAAAATATTGAGTCGTAGTCGTACATGGCACGACGAGTACAACTAGTAGTATTCTAAAGTAAATGATTTATATGCTAAAGTTAGAATATTATTTCAACCTTTAAAAAAATGAAGGAAAATTCTGTGTGGTGACCTCAAGGTTTTGCCAATTCCGCGTGGTACGCAAGGTTTTCAGAATTCCGCATGGTAACTTTGAGGTTTTGCAAATTCCGTGTGGTAACCTCAAATTATTATAAGAGCTAAAAGTATTTGAAATTTAGCCACCATATTTATTTAATTGCATAAAATTACCATATTTTTAGGTTTTTTATAAAACTACCTAATTATTTTATAAAACAACCTAATAAGGAGAATCCCTTAACTAACATACTTCTTAATAGGTGGTTTTATGATGTTAGATTTTCTTATAAATAAAAAAATCCACCTACTTTTATATTTTTTTTGTATGAAAATTGTACAATATTCCATTATTTACACATTTTTCATGACAATTTATATTAAGTTTAAAAAATCCATTGTCATACTCCTTTACTAACACCAAAATTTTCAAATAATACACCCACTCTTTTCAAAAAAAAAAAAATCTCCCTTAAAATGTTAGCTTTTATAAGAATTACAAGTTTATATTTTTTAGAGTAATAAATATATGGTGGATTTGTTTCCAAAATTACATGTAATTCGAAAAGGGTATTATTTTATAATAAATTTTTTGAAAAGGTGGTTATTTTTATAAGAACAAAAAATTGGTTTTTTTAAAACAATAATATATAGTGTCATGAAAACTTAGTAAATATGAGGATATTCATAAGTTTTTCCAAAAAAACTTCTATAATTATGTGGTTATGTTAAAAATAGATTAGATAGTTTTTATATTAAAAAAATTAAAATAAAGGTGATTTTATTTAATTAAGTTAATAATGTGGATAAATTTTAAATACTTTTAGCATTTTATAATACTTCGAGGGCTACCACGTGGAATATACAAAGTCTCAAGGTTACCATACGGAATTCCGAAAAAATCTTGTGTACCATGCAGAATTTGCAAAACCTCTATTTCACCACACGGAATTTTCCAAAAATTAAAATTCAAAAACGAAACTTAAAATTATGATTTTCAACTGTTTTCCACTTTTTTCCGTTTAATCTCAGCTCTTCATTTTTAGACCTAATGGCTTTCATTTATCCTCACTTTAAGGGTTTCAAATAATGGGTTTCATAGTAAATTTTATCTATAAAATAATTATATTCCTGCTTTGTAGCTCCAACATTGTACTTTTTTGGTATAGAACCTACCACAAGAATTTCATATTAGGAGTATTCATCTCTTGAACAAATTTCAGTAAGAAAAAAGTACAAAAGATAAGACTTTTTTTTTTTTATGAAACCTATAATGAAATCCCCATTGGGAGTTTGTGACTTGTGACTTGTGAGTGGTCTATAAATGCTATGAATTTAAAACTTACTCTACTTCCTAGTTAAATTTTCGTGACAATCACGGGATAATTTTATTAAAGATTATACAATATTATAATATTAATATAAAATTTAAAAATTTGTATATGATATCGTGATAAAATTATGTAATTTATATAAAAAAAAATCTTTAAGATTGTGCCCCATATTTTATCAACATATAGATAAAAAAATTATATACTTGAATCTCGAGCCTTGTTAAAAGATAAAAAAACATTATGCATAAAATTAATATAAAAAGTATTAGATTAAGTTATTATCAACATATATATAATATAATATACACTTGGATCTCAAATCTTGTTACAAAATAAAAAAGATAGAGAAATTCCTTTTGGTGCCCCTAAGTTTTTGCCTTTTCCTTTTGGTGTCCAAGAAAAAAACTTATTGCTCTCGGTACCCTTGAGATATTGGATTTTCCCGTTGACGCCCCTCTCCGATTCAAATTAGCCAATTTCAAGCTTACCATTATGTTCATCACCCTTAAATTAGTAGAATTTGACTATTAAAACATCAAAATTCATAATCAAACTACATCAATTTGAATTTTTAAACAATTTTGTAAACAACCCCTTAAAATAAAGGATTGTTTAAAAATTCAAATTGATGTAGTTTGGTTATGAATTTAAGTGTTTTAAGAGTTGAATCCTACTATTTTAAGGGTGATGAACATAATGTTAAACTTGAAATTAGCTAATTTGAACCGGAAAGGGGCATCAACGGGAAAAGCCAAAACCTCAGGGATACCAAGAGGAATAAGTTTTTTTTCTGGGCACCAAAAGGAAAAGGAAAAGGCATAACCTTAAGGGCGCCAAAAGGAATTGCATATATAGAAAAAATGATACAAATAATTATAATATTTATTATTAAAAAAATGTAACATTATTTTATTTAATAATGCCACGTGACGTAATTTTTTTAACGGACATAATTTCTGCTTTATAATAAAATGTATTAGGTAGATATAAGGCAAAATGAAGAGTTCAGAGAATAGCAAAATGAAGAGTTCAGAAAATGAATCCTTAGATTTAAAACCATGGATACTGATAACATCATCCGACTCCTTGTTTACATTCATTTCGAAATGACACAACAGTTGCAGTGACAGAACTCCCCGGAATGGATAACACTATCACGTAACAGCCCTGAAAAATAAGTAACATTGTACAAAGAAACACATTACAGTAAAAACCAAAGAATATAATGTATTTGCTCAAGGTTTCTCCTTGGACGAAGACGCCAGCAGATTATGCAAGGTAGTTGTATGGATTACAGCACTTGGGTTTGGATCCCTCCCACGGATTGACCCGGCCCGTTTGTCTGCTCCGCCGCATAGCCGCTTTTGCTGACAAGGAAGGTGACGAACCAGCCTCGAGGAGCTTACTAGCAGAACAACACCTACAATTATAAGCACCCTGCAATATACATCCGGTGGTCAAGCCATACATTACATACACCATCAAGAGGTTAGATGACAGAAATCAAAATATAAGTTACCATCCAAGCAACAGGAAGAGACGTCCACCAGGAGCCGAAGGCAAGTGCTCCCCAAGAGCAAACATTCCAGCAAGCACCCCAGTCAAAATTGATGCAATGGCAGCACACGTGGAAACCACAACCGCCCTACCATGCTTCAAACCCCTTGTCTATTGGAATGCACATGATGGTTAGTTAGTCCAAGATATACCATACTATGATATACTATGATAAATGAATAGAAAATTCTCACAAATTAAGGAATTGTCGCATGAAATCCTATATAGAGTACCATGGCAACCATGTGTCAAACGACAATTTCACCTCAATCTTATAAGCATTTTGGAAAACTGAGACAAAAAGTTACAAGATAGTTTTAACAGCCAAAGCTCTGACAAGGCATGCCTCTAGAAGCCTGTAAAGTAGTTTACTGCTTCACAATTTTGTAGATTTGTTGCTTCAGGTATACCTGGTAAAAGAAGCCGGTGGCGCTAAAAAAGATACTTATCAAAATGCTAGTAGGAATAAGCATTTTGGAAAAGCCCTGCTCCCAAAGAACAAATCCCAGTTTTGATACAACAGATGCCATCCTGCAATATGGTATATCATCAGCTTTTAACTCCATAACAAAGGGGCACCAATCATCAAAACCAGACAGACTGAATGAGCACAAGTTTAAAAAATAAAAATAAAGACTAATGAGTGGGGTTTGGTAAGGGGTACGAGGTACTAGGACTGGATTCCTGTTGTTTGGTTTAGAGATTTTATTTTTCCAATCGGATTCCCAAAACCCCCGTAACATCAGTTTGCCATTCCCGACTTTCAACTTGGGTTTGAGCCATTCTTGTCTTCCCCATCTCCACTTCAATTTCCTTTCTGTATTCCTCTGCACTCACAAGAACGATTTGCTTACCCAGAGCCTCACTGAGTCTTCAACACCAAGATGGTTCTAAACCCTCTAACTGCAACCTTCACAAGTCACAACCAACAAAAAGAAGATATGGAACCTCCTTTTTTTGCATCTTTCAGATCTAAGTTTCACAGCCATCGTTTTTTACGAAGTAAAGTCTATGTAAATATTAAAATGAAGCAACAACAGCAACAACAACAACCCAGTAAAACCCTGCAGCAGGGGTATGGAGTCGAGATTTACTCACTCATACCAAAGCTAGTCGGGAGGGTGTTTCCGATAGACCCGAGAGGTAAAAACTGCACAACCGCAACCAAAAGAGGCAAAACCAAAACCAAACAAGGAACAGACACGATCGACACAAAAGCAAGCCCTGAAACTCGAGAACACGCAACACAACCCCCAAAAAAACCTAACCCTATCCCCCAACAACCTAGGGGGTCAAGATAGGGGTACCCCTGCCCAAGGGAAAAGAGGGTATGCCCGATAGACCCAAGAAAAACTGAAATTCAGCTATGTGAAAATGATAATTGAATTTAGTTAGAATGCATCAAAATTGATATAGGGACTAAATCCATCTCAAAGGCAATGTATAAAAGACAATGAGCATGAGGATGCGGCCTAATGAGAAGGAGCAAATGCAAAACCTAATTTATTTCCAAAATTAACCAAACTCCAATTATGAGGAATCAGGTTCCAAACCCCATAATATTGGGGAAAACAAGCACAATAACATTGACGCAGTGAGGTTCCGCTACTGCGGAATTTGGGGGCCAAGATGGGGGCACCCCTAACCTGATGCAGAAAATAAGTAATAATTATATTTACATTTACCCACATCACACAATTCTTCAAATATTATAAACTTAAACTTTCAAATTTGAACAACATATCCATTGCCGTAACAATTCGATGGACGATCAATTTCCTCACAAGTATTTTGTCATCGAGTCACTAACTAATTATAATTCATAAATTTTTAAAATGCTTTGCATTGACTTTGTTCTTGTATCTCATTAAATTTATGTCTTAGAGATTGGTTATGGGAACATATAAACTATGTCACCCCCTACTGAAAATGATATATATAAAAAAAAGCAGAAATTAAAAGACAGTATTCTTTTGAAATAACCATGAACTAAAAGAAAGGGGAGAAAAGAAATTGAACAGTATCATTGAAGTGGTATTAACAATTGTAAGTAACGCTCAGTACCCGAATAAAATTCCTGACTCTATACCATAAATTATTTCCTCAACAACCTCTGATTGCATCTGCAACAGAAAAATGCCACAGTAAATTAGAAGATGTTGCAGATTGCTTGAAGAAACCAGTGCAGAGGACAAATCAGAGAGAATACAAAATACCAATTCTTGTTGTCTCCTTTGACTTCTGTAAACCCGAAGTATTCCATTCAACAAGGCCTGTACATCACATATGGTTTCAGCTAACATCCTCAACCATAAAACATCCACTTATTCAGATTTAAAATATCAAAAGCCATAAACACCCAATTATGAATGTTAGACCATTCAAACTTTTGCTATCACTCTGAAAACCAAAAATTTGTACAACATCAACATCATCTATCATGTCGTCATTACAATCAGGATATTTAGTTGCATAGCACGTTTTAAGTAGGCCACATAAAAAGGTTATATCATGTCAAAAACACATGTTGCAGAGAGGGTGGAGAAACGTTTGGGCCAAGTACGTTACAAAAAAAAAAAAAAAGACAAACTAATCCTTTACATATTGCATCACCTTAGCCTTGCACATGCAACAACAAAAAAAAAAATACTGTAAAAAATGATGTGGTTATGCTGGAAATATTTTTTTGAAAATAAGGATTAATATCGAGGAAGAAACCTCGCTTCACCAAACTCCCATTCCTTATCTCATCTGCCCTGTATACCTTCATTCTTCTTCATATAAACCCCCAAGTCCATCAGGAATTGTCATTTTTCCTCCACCTTCAAAGCCTCACCTAGCCTCAGCCCTAAGCTAACGTAAGGCTTCATAATTTATCACAAGGATAAATTTATGTAAAACTTAATCTCCTAACACAACACTTTTAGTTAAATTAATATGATTGAATTCCATTAACACTTCCATGACAATCACCAACAATGAAGTAAGCCTAGGAGGGGAAGCAGTCACTAAAAAAGGAGAGCTTCACGTATTTGGAGTTAGTCGTGCAGAGCAACGGCGGTATAGATGAGGATATCACGTCCCTTATTTAGAGAGGGCGGCAGAAGTAGAGGGCAACTTCAGGGGTACATGCAACAAGAACGTACCGCTTAAACTCAAAGGGCAGGTGCTACAAAGCAGTTGTTAGGCGGCCATCCTCTACGGTGCAGAATGTTGCCAGACTACATACCAAAAGAGTGGAGGTTCTCATAGTATCGGAAATGCGGATGCTTAGATGGATGTGTGAGCACACAAATTTGGACAAGATTAGGAATGATGTCATCAGGAGCAAGATATGGGTGGCCAACTTAGGGGACAAGCTACGAGAGACCCGACTCTATTGGTTTGGACATGTGCAGAGGAGGGGCCTTGGAGAGTCAGTCCGAAGATGCGAAAGATTGGTTTTGGAGTACTTTCACAGAGGTAGAGGACGACCGAAGAAATGTTGGAAGGACAACATAAAGCATGATATAGAACTTTTGGAGATTTCAGTAGATTTGGCTTGCAGGGACGACTAGAGAGAGAAGATCAAAGTGGTAGACAACTAGCCGACATGACAAGAGGGCAGGATTCCGCGCTTCGATGGGGCGTGTTTGTCTTTTTCTTTTGTTTGTTACTTTCGCCTCTTTCGCGCTTTGTGTCTACTTTTTCTATTTTGTACGTTTTCGTGTCTTGTGCTAACTTTTTGAGTAGTGCAGTTTGGGCTCCCCGGGGGTCTTTCCGGCGTACCCCTTTCCCTTGGGCAGGGGTACTCCCATCTTGACCCCCTCAGATTTCGTTGTAACTAAACCTCACTCGATTAATGTTGTTGTACTTCCATGACAATCATATTTTAGGCAGTTCATCACATCTGACCAAGTAGAGCTTTCTGCTTGCATCTTGCAACATTTTAGGGAAATATTGTATTGCCAGCTATATGGGACGCATCCTCATGTTTATTGGCTTTAATATAGTGCCTATGAGATGGATATAGCCCCAACATCAATATTGATGAATTTAACTAAATTCAGTTATTATTGTCACATAGGTGAATTTCAGTTTTCCTTGGGTTTGTTGGGAGATGATGATAATGCTTGGGCCTTCCACATACACCCTCTGGATTTTATTTCGAGGCAAGGGTGTATACATCTTGCCCAAGATAAACAATGAGGAATCAAGCTATGACAGTGAAAACTACAATTTGATGTATATCTTTTTTGTTAAGTTACATATATGTATTATAATATATAAGAACACTTGTGGACATGACAAATTCAACACTGAGCAAGCATATTCAAAAATGATTTTTAGTCATCACATGTAGGTTATGAGTCACATCGCCACTTTACTATAATACATCACCAAGAGACTTCGTATTTGCAAAATACTATTAAATCACTGAAGACGAAATTATATGGATAACTAAGCCTATACTCGACATGCCAAAAAATTGAGAGTACTAACTTCAAAAAACAATACAAACTTTCTGATTGACAAGACATTCAGCAGTTGGTGCTAAGAGTGAGGTACCTACAAACAAGATGACAACAGCAATGGCCAGCCAAGGCAATCGAAATACAGGTACAGAATAAGCTTCCTGCTTTTCTCCTCCAGCACCAATTCCTGGAGTAATAATAATAACCAGGAAACATATAATAATTCAAAGCTACTAGTTACAAGGATTATATAGAATAATATGTATTAAAGGAAAGCTTATACAAGCTATTTCAGGTTACAGTTAAGAAAGAAGAATTTTCCTCGGATTTTAGGCAACGAATTAATAGGACATCCACTACTAAAATTATTTTAAAGCGCATTCATCTTCAAACAACAAAACTAGTAAATATGAAGAATCACTGCAGAATGACAAAAAATGTGTATAGTAACACCAAAATTGTCGAGTATCCATGTTAGCATCCCTTTCTTCTAATTTGTCTTTGACCATGAATAAGGTCAAGGAGCAAGTGGCATCATAAGAGAAAAGGGAGAAGAGCGTCCGTAATCTCAGTACCTATGGTGCCAATTCCAGCTAGCACAATCCCCACCCAATCTACAACATTCATGAGCTCCTTCAAATAAAAGTGGGAGAAGACAGAAAGTATAGCAAGTCCACAGCCCGAAACTGGTTGGATTACAGATACCTGAAAAATGCTCAAGTGAATAACCTCAAATTCACAGCATATAGAAGGCATCATCTAGTAATTACTTTTTAAGTAATCCTATTTTGCATTGGTCACCCGAAAGGGATAGAATCTCCCATGTAAATTGAATTGAAAGTTGATATCATCATAACATGCAAGAATTCCTCATTAGGAAAGAGATGAAATTTTTAGAGGTGATTAAAGGGAAATTGTTGTTTTGCCAGACAATTGAGGTTGAAAGCAACTTTTCTAAATGTCTAGTGTTTTCAGGCGGAATAGAAGAGAGTGCCAGAAAAGACTTGTGTTGTTTTTGAGATTTGAAGATGGAAAATTTCACAAGATATATTAAGTGTTTCTCTTCATCCAAAAGATTCGAGGTCAATGAGTATTTTGATGTGACAAGTCGGACAATATCCAAGATCCAATTGTGGGCAGCAAGAGCATTGTCTTATGCATCATAGGATGGAGCTTATAAGACAAGTTCTTCATGGCATATCAAGTTCTTGGATAGATATATTTTTTTTTTTGTTTCC
Organism: Fallopia convolvulus; assembly: GCA_964016875.1. Lineage (NCBI taxonomy): Eukaryota > Viridiplantae > Streptophyta > Magnoliopsida > Caryophyllales > Polygonaceae > Fallopia > Fallopia convolvulus. Next base: position 31,807,751 of record OZ024719.1, read on the forward strand.
AAAAGAGGAAGCTATGAAAGTAAATGGTTGGAGTTCATGCCAACAAACTAGAGTAGACTAATTAGTGGGTGCACATATATGGCTATGCCTAGGAGATATTTGTAAGGTTTCGTCTGAGCACTGGTGTAAGTTCAGAATTTTTTTTTGAAGTATGCTGAAAGGCCAAAAAATATATTTCTCCGCACACGCAGAGCATTGCTGGAAAAGCTATTTTTGATCCCAAAAGGTAAAAACTTTGAGTGTTATTTATAAGGGCCATAGAGAAAATAATCTATTAGTTTGTCAACACATTGCAATTTTACGAATTCCATATATAAATCTAGAACTTGCGATATTATTGCATAGAAATATAAAATTATCTAAATGTAACTGACCTACTAACAAGTTAAATCATGCTAAATTAGAAAACAAACTAGTACACTTTTCAAAAATTAGGTACCCATTGATCGACTTACAGGAGCAAGAGATAATGCACGCAGCATCAAGATGGCTCCAAATATATCCATGAGAAAACCTAAAAACCATGTTTTATTTGAAGCATATGCCTTTATCACCTACACATAGAGAAGGGATATTACAACAGACAAATTAATATGCAACTAGGTAAATGAATATAAGAATTAAATTATACATTACGCTTTCATTATCAAGCTACAAATACAACAAGATACACTAGGTTAAACGCTAGATGAAGTTTACAGCTAGGTAAATGGGTATATGACTAAATTAGACATTAAGCTTTCATTATCAAACTATAAACAGAGCAAGATATATCAGCTTAGAAGGATATTAGCAAACATGAGGGGGATAAGTTATTAAAAAACAAATATTCCTATTATGATCCAAGTATGTTAATCAACGCAGCATTTGCTTTGTCATTTAAACTAGTTTAAAAGCTAGGTGACGTTTAATCAAACTAAAAAGCTTTGTTTCCTTGTACAATAGTAATTATTTTCTAGTTCAAATACTACCTTATAGAGTTAACAACAAAAGCTACCTCCATGTAGCAGTTTTACTAGTTTATGGAGTTTATTGGTTTGAAAAGCCCAATTCTTCCCTCATTTTTCTTTGTCAAAAGCATGTATGAGTCCCTCACATGTAAATAAAATAAAAATATCTTTACAAACAAGCAAAACCTAGCTTACTTTTTTAACTTGAACTCCTCCCTCATTTACTTGATATAATTAAACTAGATACTACACTTAATCTAGAACTTCATCTCATACAAACAAACACAACCTAACAACCTAAAAGCTCATTCACTAGACACTTGTGACTTGCATCGAGTGAATGAACCAATTTGAACAAGCTGGTTCTTCAGGAAACGAAGCAAACATGAATAGGAAGAAAAAAAATTGATGACTAATTATGTTGCCGGTCAATGCTTAGAATATGGGCTTAACAAGCCATAATATAGTCAGTTACACATTGCATACACCATTATTGCTAATCATATACACAAATCAGTACATGAGTAGTGGAGTAGAGCACAAACTAGCGTTTTTGAGGCCCGAAAAAGTGGATCATTGGGACAATTTATTCTTATACTGAGCTCTTAAAGGACAATACGCAATCAGTATAGTTGTGGATTTTACATCAATCTATCATTATCAGTGCCCAATTGCTGCATAGGGAAAGAACTTTAATGGGCTAAATTGCTAAAAGCAAATAGGAATATAAACAAAAAATAATTTCATTACTACTGATTATGCCCTATTTGGTGTAAAAAAAGTCAGTATAAGGTTTAATCACCTGTCTCCTTCATGTTTGGGATAGAGAATTGAGCATGAACCTATGAACAATATCAAGATCGAGATTAAATCCAGAGTGTTCAATTTTCATACAGTGTTAACGAGAAATTTTAACGTCATTCACAGACTTTTTTGACCATAACTGCATCTTTACCACCATGTTATGCCACCTACCCATCAAAATTTCAAATTAACGCCATCCTTATTTATGTTAGCTGTTCTTGTTCTCCAATGTCAAACATCCCAACAATGCTAATCATAAAATGTCCAAGGAACCAGCCAGCACCTCTCAATCGCATTGTCCTCCTCTAATATTCCAAACACATCACCAAAAACCTCTCAGTAAGCCACTAAACCATAACAATCTACATCTTGAATTGCAACAATATCAACTCTCAAGCCGGGATCTTGTCTAGAGAACAAATATTGGGTGGGGGAGGGTGACTAGTAGCGGGTGAGGCAACAACATAGGCATGGATTTAGAAGAGAGCATTTTCAATCTTGAACTAAGAGGTCCATAGTCAACATGTTCCATCTTCTTCTTTCAACCCAAGAAACACATTCCCCCACCCACCCACCCACAAAAAAATAAATAAAAAATACACATCTTCAACTCCATTCGTACCATTCTGCTCGAGTAAACCTATCAAAAAGAATACCAGGGAATCCCATCCCTGCAATATCTTTGTCAAGAAATAACTCCAAAGCATCCCTCAAAGCAAATCGGAGCAAGCCTAATCATAAAAAAAATCTCCTAATCAAATAAAAAGATATCACTAGGAATCAAAACAAATCGTCACCAAAAAAGTTCATGAGCACATCAAACTGCCGACAGATATAGCTATAAATCCCAGACACATTAAACATAACTTGTCCTGCCCTAAACCCCCAACAGAAACCATGATGAATTCATGAAGTACGAAAAAAGTAGAATCAGTCCGAGCAAACTATAAATCATATGTATACAACACCTAATTAGTTGAACATAAGAAAGAGAATGAAAGGAATGGAGATGAAACAATACGAAGAAAGATTTGCATGCCTTGAGCTTGAAAGAAAGAGGGGGGAGAATGAGGGTTCCTTTCTTCTGCAAAACTTTTCCGATGTTGTTGCCGGCTGTCGCTGCCAGCGTTAGGAATATCGATTCCCACATCACTCGATGCAAAATTGCGAATCAGATGATTGGATTTGCTCCCACACACCTCCTCTGTATGTGGGAAAAGAGAGAGACTTTCGAAGACGATGAAACAGTAAATTCCAGAAATTTTCTAGGGCTGTTTGTTTCAAATGGTAAGAAAAGCCAACACTAAAATGGAAACGACTTCAATTTTTCACCATGAGGGCTCGTTTGGTATCAATATCAAAGATATCAGATATTGGATATGGGTATCGGTATCGGATATCACGAATAGGTATAAAATTTGATATCTAACTTGTTGTTTGGTATATTTTAGATATCAATCATACCTAATTTCTATTGTTTGGTATGAATAATTTGATATGGATATCAAATTGTAATTTGAAATAATTGCTTCAACATTAACACACTTTTATTTTATATTTTGAAATATAAACCCCCTAAAGTAAATTTTCCAATTAAAATCCAACTTAAAAATTCTATGCAATTAAAATTGAATTAAATTTGCAACTGGTAATATCTTTTAAGAGAAGATAAGAACAACTCCAATGAAAATTGGCAACGAGATTCAATCCAAATTAGCATTGAGAGGCATGCAAAGCAAATTTATTCCAAATCCAAGACCTGAAAGATGAGAGAAATTAGAAGTCAATGGAGGTTGGAAAAGGGAAAGTTATGCTATCTTCTCAAGTTTGAAAAATTCGATTGTTTTGCTTGGCTGGAAAGCATAATCCAAATTGGCCTTCTATTTCTTCTCAGATCTGGGTTGCAGTGGGCAAGCAAAATTCAACTTCTCAGATCTGGGTTGAGAGCATACAGGACAAACGAGAGAGAGAGAGAGGGGGGGGGGGAGATGGGGGAGAGAAGGGATTGATATGGCTCATATCCCTCAAAAAATTAGTATATCAAGATTGGGGGGTTTTGATATCTTGATATCATTTGATATCCATATGTTACCGTACCAAACACCTGATATGGACCCATATCCATATCTGATATCTAGATATGGATACCAAACGGGCCCTAAACTTCAAGGATTACGAAGTGAAGGTTTCCCCCACCTCTTTGTCGCTTTTATTCCAATCGAAGGGACAGTAATGGGGCGGATTCGGGTGGGGAATACCTTCATCTCTATATCTATTTAAATATATATTTTCTATATTCGTTCTATTTTCTGTCGCGAATAAAATTTGCTCCATCAACGTTGGGTTGTTGTCCCCGTGTGACGTCGTCTTCATTTGATTTTCTCCATTTATAACCACATCGGAATTCCCTATTTCCATTAGATTTTCACCATTTATATCTCTATTGGGATTCCCCATTCCCGTTTAGGGCTTGTTTGTTTGTATACCAGGAATCAAGTTGGAATCGGGAATAGGTATGAGATTGGAAATGGGGTATTTCATACCTAAAGTATGGTGTTAGGTGTTTTATTGGAATACGTTTGAAAAAAGAGAAAAATTTAAGAGTTTCTTCTCTACTCCCATGACTTCTTCAACAAATTGGTCTTATGGAGAAATATTAGACATGGCTTTAAAAAATTAGATATGGTTTCCAAATTTGAGTCAGTAAAATTAGAGAAGAATGAAGCAATTCATTTTAAGATCTGAGTAAGTAGTGAAATTGGGTTTATTTACTTCAAGATCTAAAGTTTTCCATGAATTATCCATAGTGAGGGCAAAGGGAGGAAGAAGATGAAGTTATGGAATGGCTCAAACCCACCTCAAGAGTTGGGTATGGCAAAATCTGGTATGGGAGTCAATTTCATACCCATTCCAATCCGTACTAAACACTAGAATCGGTTAGGTCATTCATAAACTCATCCCCTATACCCTTGGTATAGAAACAAACAAGCCCTTAAGTTTTCCTTATTTATAATCCCACAAACCTACATAATTAACAAAACTTTAACAAAAGCTTCCAAAACAGGTTCTCCTTGTGGTCCCCCGGTAGGTATTCCCCAACAAGTTCTCCTGCGGGGTTCCCCAACGGTGTCGGGATCGGGTCGGGGATACCTATCCCCATTCCCATCCCTTTACTCTAACGGGGAATTACTTTCTCCCCATATTTGTCTCCCCCTATACCCCCAACAGGGTATGGGAAATCTCCGTCCCATTGTCATCCCTAAGCATTAGGGACATGAAGGCTAGAGTGGGGAGTCAAAATTTAAGAAAAAATTTAGCCGTTTTGGAATAGTACAACCAGAGACACCCAACCATTATGGTTGGTGTGCTCTTAGTTATAACGGTTAAGTACACACCAACTGTTATGACTGGAATATTTTTGACCAGGACCTCGGCACATGAGTAAAATTAAATATCCTTTTATCTACTGTTATTCATTGTTTAATTTTTTACCCACTTTCGCTGTTTTCTTATTTCTCTATTTCAATACCTCAACCATAATGAAGTATGTCTTATTTGCCACTTTGTTCTCTTTTTCTTCCGTCATTGTTGTCCTTCTCTACCGTGTTCAAATAAATTAGAGCTTATTTTAGTTTAGAAGAAAAATGGTATCTTTGAACTTGCATGTTTTGACTAGACAAGATTAAGTCTTTATTAGGAAAAAAAACTAGGCCAAAAATTATTATTTTTTTCCGGAAAAAAAAACCATAGTTTGTTCTTTGTGTTTGGAAAGTTTTTTCCAAGCTTAATCTTTGAAACAAGAGGAAATGACAACCATGAAGTCTTTGGTCATAATGACCTAAGTATATATTGGACTCTTTTCCTTTCATTTAGTGGATGACAGATTTTGTATGCAATATTTGTTTCAATCCATGTAGGAAAAGAATGAAGTATACATTAGACTTGATGAATTGGGGATAGAAGACGGGGAAACAGATCTCATTAGTTAGAACTCCGAATATAGATATCCTTATGTGCAGACAAAACCGAATCCGTTTGCCCAAGATTGGTATAGTAGTAGATATTCATCTATGCAACCAAGCCATATGGTAGATACTGGTGATTGGTGTGGATTTCCTCAAATTCAGACAAATCAATATGGTAGTGGATATTCACAAATTTAGACAGATTAGTATGGTAGTGAATATTCTCATATGTAGACAAATCGGTACAATAGTTCATATTCACATATGCGGCTAGTGGCAATATGCGGGTTTCCACCTTTGAATGGCATTCCACATTTTCAAAACTCATAGAGGATGTGCAAAGAATCAGATGATTATATGAAGTTATTTATTACATATAAGATTTTTAGTAGTAGGGAGGAGACCATACAGTGGATTAATGCAACTAATATACAAAACAACATGTACATACAAACTAGACATACCAAAAGGTCAAAGATATTTGGTTGACTTGGAAAACTTGGTTGGTATGTGAGATAGAAGGCGTTCACACCCGGTGAAAAGGGAAATAAAGGAGGTCTAAAAGATCATTAAGTCAAAAAAAATATGGTTGCAAGTTTGCCTTGACTTGCATCAAGGGACCTAGAGGGTCATGGAAGATCAAGGTTGTGCATGGAATTCTCAACCATGGGATAAAATGACAATCTATATGGGCATGCATTCTCTGGAAGAATCACCGGCCAAAAATTAAGTTGGGGGAGTCTATGACATAGAACAATTGTAATCTAACCTAGATTGCATTAGTATTGAATGATTTCCCACTCAACAACACAAGCAAGAAACTAATATACACTCCAAGATATGGTCTTTGCAAGGTTGGGTTGAAGGGGCGACCTGTTGTTCAAGAGTTCTTCCTTCGCGCTAAGGAGTACAACTATTTCATGGAACATAGGAAAGACAATCAAAGTAACATGATCACTGACCTCTTCTTTGCCAGTCCCAATGCAATTCACATATGTTTTAGTATTCAACTCCACCTATGATACAAACAAGTAACCTCAAATAGAGTTTCTAACATACATAAACTTCGAATTCAACCAAGTTCGGAAAATACACAACAACTTCAAATAGTATTTCTGACACACAAGTTCGAAAAATACATGACGGCCTCGAATAGAGTTTCTAACATACAAAAACTTCGAATTCTAACAATTTCAGAAAACACATAAACATCATCATGAGTCCACAAATTTTCTAAAATAAAATACATGATAGATCAAGAGTCATCATCATCATCATCATCATGCCTAGACCCACTACCCTCTTCAACCTCAAGCGAGGGACACTATCCTCCTAGATTTAGTATAGATCAGCTAATGGCCTTGCATAACTCGGGGTCGTCAACCATGTCAAAGGGTGAAAGATAGCCCATGATTCATTGCATGTGTTGTGTATATATAAAAGAAATATTTATCAGATTGTTGGCCTAAACTTCGAATTCAAAAAATAGAGTGTCGATTTCTTCCATCCAAAATCCACTGGGACGTGTCATGTATCACCTTGTACCTCCTCAGCTCCAACAATCGTGTGTCCTTGACTAGCATGATAATTGGCCATGGCATCTATTGCACACGTACTGCTTGGAAACTCAATCCGACATATATGAATCAAATACATGAAGGAATGATATCACGCCATTGAAACAAGAGGGGGCTAGGCCGTTGCTGAACTGTAACTCTCTGTAAGGCACCCACTCGATCTAATGTAGACAATTCTTAATATAGGTTATCTGATAAGTAATTAATACAAATAATAAATATTTTATATATACTTACATTTCTCGTAGTCATACAATCAAGCTCTACTCTAAAGTTGTGCATCACATCTCAGCCCATGGTACTCTTCTCCACTCCGTGTCTACAATAAGACAAATGTTGGGATGTACATGAAGATCTATGCCTAAACAAAAATTATAAATGCAAGGATTCATAACTTATTTTCATAAGTACAAAATTAATAACAACGAGCATACTAATACAAATTAACAACCTTGAATTGATCACTTACTTGTAACACGCGTGGTACAAATAGACATCTAACGAGTACCAAATTCTAAGCACTCACCGAGGCCTCGATACAAATAAGCCAACACGGTTGAACCCAAGCACATGCCCTTAAATACCTCCATATCTCATACAATGTTGATATATGAAATTGGAATTCGATGTTATGGCTAGAAACATTGTTGATGCCAGCCGATACATTAAAAAACCCACTGTTGCAACCTCCAAAACATCCACCACTGCCTGATTAATGCCCACGAAGTGATGCGTGTACGATTCCACCCTTATTAGAGTTCCCTACTAGCCAATCTCTAGGTAACCAAAAAAGATCAAGAAACTATCAAATCTGGTGCTCCCCCAACTCCCTCTGCAAAAGTCTCCTCTCATCAAGTGTCCATCTATCCTGACACCAAGGATGAGAGTTGCATCATGAAGTGTAATCGTCATCTCTCCCCATGTCATATGGAACGAGCTCATCCCTTGTTGTTGTTGCCCAATAAATGCATCATTCAACTGAACATGAATGTGCCTTGGCATGATGTGTTGTAGATAAGCAAGTTCGTTGTCCCTTACTATGGCAACCTAGTTGTGATCCCCAACTAACCGCCACTTGGACAAGTAGGCCATATGCCTCTGAATCCTAATCGGTCGACGTTCCTATACAATAATCCTAATAACGTACCCTGCCACTACCATCATAGATGTGGTGGGATACACATAGCTCGAATAATAAGAGCAACCCTGGTATCGATGGGCCTCCAAGTACAGTCGGAGTATCATCCACTCCACCACTTGTAGCCCCATCTTATGTACCAAAGTCCCAGGCTCGGGCTTGGGCTCAAGATCGTCGAGACAGAATTACATGCCTCGAAGCTTCTAAATAGAGAGATGGGTCCTTTAACCTAGCGGGTTGTGATGAGCACCAAGGCACGACCCATCGAGGTCCCCTAATGTAGACTTGACTAGAACTTAAACCACTCCTCATCATTTAGCTCGTCCTACACATCGTATGCGCCTTAGTATGTGCCTCGATATGCTCTCTCTTTGTTTTTCTAAAACTATGACGACTATCTTCCATCTTGATGCGACCCCGGCCTTGGACGCCCAATAGGAGGACGATGCCTTGACCATGCGCTTAAATAGACCGGCCACTCGTGCCCGGGATCGTGCTATCACCGCAGCGACTCAATCTTTGGTGTCGCGCCTCTCGGCGGGCCATGGCGCGTAGGTCACCTTGCCCACGCATGTGACCTTGCTCGCCTTTGACCACACCACCAAAGTGGTTCTTGTTTACGACATCCTAGACTAGCTTTTCAACTTCTCTATTTCAATGTGCCCATGGCACAAACAAACAAAATTGTATCAGAAGGAGATAAATAAGGTCAAGAAAGCGTTCAAAGTAGAGATCGCAAATTCTCACAAGGAGCTTATAACTCAAGAGCATTTGGAACACATCGGTTTGAGTCTTTGTTTCCTCCCAAAAGGGTTATGAGTATGGTACAAATGCCTTTTGATAGCATGTGCTCTCTGTTTTGTCTGTTTTATTTACTTGTGTTTTGTTGTTTTTGTAGAGAAGAATGCAACTACAATGGATGAGAGTTGAAGTAAAAGAGCGCCCCCAATGGTAGTGGGGAAAAAAAGGACGTGCTGGTTGCGAAGCAGGCACATTCAAAGGTTGCTCCTCAAGTTGTTGTAAAAGTTAATGCGTCTTCTGCACCTCTCAAGGCGACTTCTGCCACCGCCAAATGCGATAATAAATGGAAGATTCCTCATGATAGGCCAATTTTTACCCCGCAAGTGTACGTGATCGGTTGTAATACCAAGGTGTCGAACTCTGGGACTAAGTAGTATCAATTGTAGTCAAATCAGTAGACCAAGTCGTAAAAAATAAGAAAAGATTGACGTGTGAATTTTAGATATGAACTGAATGTGACAAGCAAACAAGTAATATATGAGTATATGAATGAGAGAAAAGCTTCTAAGATCAAGGATCCCCACAACAATGTTTCGGTAGACTATAAAGGATGATTGCACAATCTTAATTTTGACTTTGTTTGAAGACAATTGTCTAATGTATCCACTAAATTCTTTCAAATGTTAACAGACGTATCTATAATCAATTAAACATCCACTTTCGTGACTTGCAAATTAAAATCTAGACCTTTAAGCACATAGAATTTAAGATTAAATTGAATCAACATCCACTTTCGCGACTTACTAACTCAACCCAACCTTAAGGTTTCTATGAAACTATTATTCCACTAGAGAATTTAAAACACTTTCGTAATAAAGAAAACTTAGGTTCAAATCCTAGGGTTCCAACAGGAAAAAGTACATTTAGAGTCTCAATTCTCTGTCTTACTACTTATCAAAGTTATTACCTTTCAGTCTCAAACTTTGACAAGTTCCTATTCACAAAAGTTACTAAGGCTACAAGTATCTAGGATTGAATAAAAAAAAGCTTCAAACAATAGTTTGTGCAATTTAATAGACTTGTCTAACTACACATCATTAGGTTCCCCCAAATCTTAGAATTTGGGATTTAGCTAGACATAGAGAGGGAAGAAATCAAAAAAAAAAAAAGAATAAACATACCAGAATGAAGTAACAAGAAAACTTGATTAAAATCCAGCAAATCCAAACTCATGATCCACAAAGTCTTCAAATCTCTCACTAGATCTCTCTAAACTTGTCTCTCAAGTAATAGAAATTAGGTAAAAAACTAGGACCCCCAATTTAGGAGACAAAAGGAGGTATTTATACTAGGGATAGATTAGGAGAGGTGGCCCACAAACCAACATAAAGGGCGCACGACCACCGGCGTGTGTCGTGCGCCATAGTGCACGATCTTGTGAAGCGCACGACCCTAGCCTGTGAGGTGCACAACCCTAGCCTGTGAGGCGCACGACCGTGCATCTAGAACGCACGACTTTAGCCTTTCTTTGAGGCCAAACACACGATCGTGTGTCTATGATGCACGACCTCTAACTATTCTTCTCCTCTGTCGCACGATCTGAAGTTTCTCAACTGTGCCCACATGACCGTGCACTAAGGTGCATGACCATGGCCTTGATCGTGTGGTCTCTTCTTCTTTGGCTCTTGAATTGTTCTTTTCAGGTCCAGTTGCCTCCTAAACTGAAGTCTTGATTCCGCCATGTCTCCAAACGCGTAGAAATGAAGCTTGAACTTCTCCAAAGTACCTGAAAAAGTATAAAGATACGCGAGTAGACATCTAAAAGGAAAACTAGACGGAAAGTACTAGAAAGCACAAGACAAATGCATGAAAACATACTAAACTAAAGTGCTAAATGCATTTCCTAAAATGCTCTATAATGCAAGGTATCAAAATCCCCCAAAATTGAACCTTGCTTGTCCTCAAGCAAGAAATAAACTCGACACCCACAAGAAAATGAAATCCAAGTATCCACCTAAAATTTTGTAAAGCATTAATCAATAAACCTATAGTTCAACAATTGAAATCATTGCACATGTTCATGATACCAAAGAGACCAAGAGAATGCATCCATTATAGACCTCACTAGGTAAATATGTTTGTCACTCTGATGAGGTATTTTCGATAGTCGTTGATACCTATCAAAGAATCCTTAGCTTGACCAACTCAGTAGAGCAGCAAGTAAGGGTCGATCCCACATAGACTCGTGTATTAGTGTTATTACTTAAATGCCAAATAACTAATATGGGGGGGGGGGGTTATGAATGATTGGGTAACTAATTAATCTAATATGCAAATTAAATCTAAGTATGAATGCAAATATGGTTTATGACAATATGAGAGAAATATGTTCAACTAGTTAAATCCATCATAGATGTGCTTATCGATCATTAATTCTCTTGAGTCTCAATTCCCTTGAATAATCTACCATGGATTATTATCCAAAATTTTATATTTAGTTGAAAGAGCTAACATTCTGAACAACCCTAATCATCTAGCAACCTATAACAACTTATAGATTCAATTAAACGACAGCTTTAAGTTCAAAGTATCGATCGAAACAAATACTCAACGCAAACAGCTAATCAAGTTATCTGTGGTTTATTCCCTCTATAACTGAATAGCCCGAACGGGTCTAAACAATTATAGTTGCTACTTTATCTAATCAATCCCGAACGGGACTTGATCAGATTAGTTGTAAATTATCCTAGAAATTCTATTAGGTAGCTAATCTAACAATGTAACACCCCTTACTACCCTAGAGGTATTACCGCCAGTAACCCCGATTAAGACTAAACCGAAGCTACCCAAGACTTTAAATTGACTGAACAAACTAAAAGAAACATTACAGCGGAATAAATACAATTGGTCTTATACAAACCTTAACCCAAAAAGATTAAATAGACATAACAACCTTCTATTTGAACAAAATCTTCATCAAGTCTTCCTTGAGTTCTTATTTCTGAAACTCAGCTTCACTTTGAAATAGTTCAACAATGATCTTCACTCAAGTATAGCCATTGGAAACCTTTCTTCAACTTCTGGAGCTTCAAACATCTGAATCCGCCTCTTGAATCAACTTCCAAGAAGAGCCTGATGTATCGTATACAACGGTGGACACCAGCCGACCATATAAAAGAAAAGAAATTGGACGGGTTAGTCTAATGATAGACTAGCAAGCGGAGAATCTAACTTGGTTTTTATGGTTGTAACTAAACATATTGGCATCCAAATCCGAATAGACTCGGATTATGATCCAACGGTTTGCAGTCTTATAGAGAATAAGAAGGAGACTCGCATAATCAAGAGAGAGAACACCACCGCTTATGGTTTCTTTTAAGAAGCATAAACAATTGTTGGGAACTCATATGCATCACATAACATTTTGAAAAGCCTTAATCGACTATTCAGATTAACTTAATCAAAGTTTGATTAAGAATCATTCGTAACCGGAAGCAAGAATGGTTATCGAATAAACTAACCATTCAGGTACATTAATGTGCCTAACGCACTTATCTTTATTACTTTCAGAACTTTTCACAAACATGTTGGTAACTTTAAAGCGGCTAAAACCGCAGAGAATCCACCTGTACATGGAGACGTCAAGATGAGAGGGATGAAATCCATGATCATTGACGAACACCTAGTACCAATTTGCACTTAGCTAGAGTGCATAAACACCTCTTCCAGCGTTGAGTGAGGTATGAGTCATGACCCGAATGTTGGGATATGATAGTAACGAGCTAAACCTCCCAACATAGACTGTGTTATAAAGAGGTCATCGGAGACTCGACTCCTACCCCTGAAAAACTAACTTACTTCACAATAATGTCTCAGCATGAGACAACAAACAAGGCCACACATAACGGACCTAAATCCAGTTCTAACTCGAAACTGAATAAACAACATGGTCATTATTTCTAACAAATCTAACGACCTATCATATTTTATTAATCATACAAGTTGTTCCCAACGCAAATATTAAATGGGATCCAATTCCTCATTTAATAACAATAACACAAGAGAGAATCGTCCACTTGCCTTAGAAGGCGTGCTCAACGTCCTTAGCAATTCCAACAGTAATCTTTATCATCTTTCTGACAAATATAACAAAAGGATTTCTCAGCAACGAGCTCACATAAATACTTTTTAGTTGTATTCTCAACTCCTACAACTTCCTAATCGATAAACGATTTAATTTTCCGAATATCGATATATAATAAATCCTTAGTTATCATGCTTCAAGGAGCCATCTTGGCGGAATTATAACTAATTATCCGCTTCACTTTTGAAAAAAATTTTCTAAACAAAAATTTTTCATTAGCAACAGTTCTTAAAGGTTACCAAATTTCGGATCAAACGGATTAACAATGAATCCCGAGTAGTTAAGCGAAGTCCTTTACCTGCCAATTGGTAACCAAAACTTGTATTCGCTATAACGGAAGATCCGGACGTCCGTTTCCCGAGCGGTTTGAACCTGTGGAACCGTATCAACGTCAAGATTATAAAAACCATAAATTTAATTAGCAAAGCGGAACCGAAAGGTCCTTACGGTGGCTCCGCAATCAGCTCGCTAATTAATTTCGATCGTATATACCTTCACTCGAGCCCATGGCTCATTTGGCTCGATGATGGCTCGATCCCCGAGCCCGAGAGTGGCTGGGCGTTGCCCGACAGCGGCTCCCATGATGGTTGGTGGTCGGACAAGCCAACGGTCGCCGACGGCATCACTTTGGCAAGGCGAAGAAGAGACCGGCGGTGAATTTCCTTCTCCCCGAGTCCGGCGTTCCGTCCTTACTCTCTCGATGGTTTGGTTCGGGCTCCTTCCTTGCATCAGCCCATGCCCAAGAGAAAGAAAATGAGGTGATGAGGAGGAAGAAGATGGTGGACGGGACGGAGAAATCTAGCGCCGGCGGTGGAGTAATTCTTTCACCCGAGACCGTAGTCGTTCTAATTCTTTCTCCCTGGCTCGATTGCAGCAGTAACCAGCCCACAAAGAATGGAAGGGAGGAAGTATGGTGGCTGGGGGAGGTGAGCTGGCCTGAGGAAGATCACCAGCGGTGGAGCTGAATTCCTCTCCCCGGTTCGTTGTTCCGTCCAAATTCGGTTCTGGTTCCTTCCTTTTGTTTTAGTTGAATCCGATCAATATGGAGAAAATTCTATCATGATTCAGCACTTTACCCCCTTCATTAAGTAAGCAAAAGGTCGGCTTATGAAAAGGATTTCCCGTTTCGAAACGGGACACGCGTTAAGGCGGTAAAATTATGTACCTCGGGTGGAAAAACTCACTAAACGAAAAACGTCCCGTAAATTATGTAGACCAATAAAACCAATTTTCCATGATTTTATCTTGCTACCTTCAATTTTTAAGGCTTCCATTTCGTATTTCAAATCCTTTCCGGTACATAATTAAAAAGACGGCTTATCTAATAAATATTCTTTTTCCACTGAAAAATCCTAGAATTCACACCGATCCATAAAATCATTTCTTTGTGATTTTAATATCATCAAGAATTTTCTAGGATTTAATCTCCAACAAAAATATTGAATTAAGCGTTAAAACGGACCAAAAAGGTTAAAAGGACATCCGAGAAAATTCAAAAATATCCTCAAAACCGCATTTATTACATTAGTACCCCCTTAAAAAGGGTTTCGTCCTCGAAACCAAGGAGAACTCAAATCACAAGGAAGGATAGCACAAGCACAAACATACAACCACTACAAACCTATGCAAAAGTTTGTAGTACCCCCTTAAAAAAACATACTGTTACTTCTGCACCAAGCACAATCAACCATTGCTTAGTTACCAAACTCCTTCTTTACAACGTTCACTGACTTTGGAAAATGACTCAGCATTTCCTGTCTATTCTCAAGTCTTTTCTTCACCTCCATTTATAGGCCAAGGTAGCCTAATCAAAGGTATTTTTCCTATTCACGAAGACATTACGGATAGAATGCACTAAAGGTGGCAATGCCAACCGATAAACAAGCTTACCAGTTCTTTCCAGTATCTCAACAGATCTAACATAGTGAGCATTTATATTGTCTTGCATTCCCCAAAGGAATATGCCTTTCAAGGCGGATACCAGAACAAAAACATTGTTCTTTACAATGAACTTAACATGCTCTAGCTTTAGCACAACACACAACTGTTGTCGCTTTTGAGCAGTTAACACCCTTGAACATGTTAGTGCGATATCAGTTGTTGTTCTCATGGCCAAGTCTGGCCCATGAAGAACCTTGTCAGCATTGTCATTCCAACAAATTGACAACCAACACTTCCGGCCTTACAAAGCCTTAAAAAATTCATTTTCTTTATCGTGAAATCAAAATTCTTGGATGTGATGTAACACCCCGACTTCCGTCGAGGCGCTACTAGGGAATAGACCTTACAAGGTACTATTATTTAGGTTGGCAACTACACTGTAGGACCTTACAACTCGGGCACGACGAGAAAACATAATAAAACATCCAACCTTTATTTAGCAAAACTTAGAAAAACGTATCATGCATGAATCCCCGAAAAATTATAAATAGTCAAATACGTCATAAATAACTAATAAAAACCGATCCCACTATGACACGCGCTCTTTACCGCTCCGGCCCGCCATCTTGCCTCGGTTCCTGCACGGTTCCCTGATTCATACCTGGAACTGAAAAATGTTTCCCGAAGGGTCAGCGTCTAATCTACCAAGCTAGAAAGAATATGGAAACTGTAGAACGTTTTGAAATCAGTTATCTAAAGTCAGCATACAAATCCACAATCGCAATCATAACTCTAGAGGCCAATACCTAAATTAGTTATATCAGTCACACAAGTCACACACGCATTCACAATCACAATCACAATCACACAGCAATGCAATTCTTCCTTTGTCCACGATCCGACTTCCAAGGCGCTCATCACCGCGCCGAGTGCAGAGGCAGGCCCTCCCACTCCACTTCCCAATCTCCCTTCTAACTCCGGGCTAAGCCTCCACTGAAGCGCTTGCCAAAAACACACAAATAATAATTTTCGTTTGAAGGGGTACGATTTTCCCAATCACACGGGTCAAAGTAGCCAACTCTTCCTCAACACCAGCTACAATGGGCCGTGTCGGAAACGGTACCAACACAGAGAAAACGTTCCAAAATAATTTCCGATAAAATACATTTAAAATCATTAACGCACACAACACACAAGGAGTTCAAAACTATTTAAAAGGGTATTCGGGGCTAGTTCCCAAAACCCGCCCTACAATATCGATACGCAATCTAACAAGGGAGAAAAGAACCGAGCAAGTCGAAAAACGACTTACCTCGAACGAAGGATCCTTTGGAAGACGAAACTATGATCTCAGACGGAACGATTCCCTATGAATTATAAAGGAAAAAATTAATTGATTAAAAATATGGTCCGACTAACTAACCCAATTAAAAGGCCACCTTTATTCCCCTTAAGCAACCGAATATTCATAACGATTTTTGCTAATTAATCAACTAAGCCAAGCTACTTAATTTATTAACTTATTTATATACTAGATATTAGCCCACCAAAAATTACCCAATACCCCTTGTATAATCCAGATTCGAAACCCAATCTCCCAGCCCATTGTAAATGAAGGTTTGAAAGTAAGACCGACCCCATGTTAGGCCCGAATTCCCCTTCCATTCGGTCCATTAACCCAGCCCAATATGTAAAAAGAATTGCAAGCACACCCAAGATTGGGCCAAATTAAACAAGCCCGTCTTCCTCCACAATTTCTGGCCCAATTCTCCCACTACATACCCCGTTTGACCAACAATTAGAAGAGTTAACCAGCTTTGAGGACCCCACCCCTATTGTCTTCAACCTTCGACCGATGAACTCGCCTCGCCGCTGTGAAATTACGCCCTTTCTCTGGTTCGCCTTCCCGCCCGACGCCTCCGGCGGCAATCTCCTCCATGGCCCCGTCTTCCCCGCTCGACTCCTCCGGCGACAACCCCGCAACGACCACGTTGAGAGAGCGCGAAAACGTTCCACCCGCCTGCCACCCCTTTCCAAACCCGATCCACCTTCACCGCCCCAAACGACCGACGGATCTCGCCTTCGGATCGACTCCCTACCTTGCTACGATTTCAATCCGCAACCGGCGGCAATAACAGGGAGCGAAGGCGGCATCACGCGTCGCTCTTGTTCGCGCCCCGTCGGAGCTCCCAGGAGGCTCCGCTCCACCATTCCCGTCGGCGCCTCTCAACCCGATCCGTCCCCCGTTCAAACTATTACCCACCCGACCCAACAACAGTAAGGAAAACAGAGGAAGAGATGGCTTACCGGTGGTCACTATACGCGATTGTAGGCCAACACTTGACCACGCCGGCGCTCGACTCGGATGCGCAAGTGCTTGCCCGACTCTGTTTGGAGAAGGAAGGGATGAACGACGAGCACAATTCGAGGCTTCGTTGATGGTGCGGCGTTGCCGATTAGTGGGGAATTGATTGTGGCGAGAACAGAGCTTAATTCTCGATTTATAAGCCGGGCAATTAATTAAGGAGGCTTGTAAAAGATAGATTGCAATTAGGTTAATTAGATGCCTATCCAATTAGTTAGATAAGATAAGTTTGTTGGGATTGAACAATTGATAGGACTAGTTAACAAGAAGATATTGGATAGAGAAATATATATATGCATTTTGTTTTTATTATTTTTATTTTTGTTTAACGGATAATCTATGGACTAATAACTAAGAATCCGAGGTTACTTACGAAACAAGAACTCGATTGGATACGTTAAATGTGGAACTTAAACTCGTTTCCCGACCTAGAAGGAAAAATGAACCCAAGTATTACATGTGAATTCACTCAAACTCAAACTATCATTCCAACTCGTGTGGAATCCAAAATACATGTCCTCGGGAGTTTGAATTTGTCTCTTTGCATTACTCATCACTTTGATGAAGGAAGCTTGCGCTAAAATTCAATTCACTCCACAAAGCTTGATGTTACTTCTTTCAAAACTTTGACATGAACCACCTATCTCAATCAGAGATAAAAGTCGTTGGAGTTTTATGAAGATCAAAAACTTCATGCATGAACACCTCAGCTAACTTCTGTACTCTTTAAGTCATCTTAAATGCATTAGAAAGAACACTCTAGGTGAGTTTCTTAACAACCTCCATATGCATCTTTCTTTCATTAAGTCTTGAATGACTAATGACAAGAATCCATTGTAACATCTTCCCACTTCCATTCTGAAACAGGAAGAGACTATAACATTTTGTTTGGTTTTCTATGCTCAATCAAGACTTCCAGGCAAACTAAACATATCGAAACGAACTCGGTGACATTTCGCTTCATGTCAGGCCATCATTATCTCAAATCCTTATATATTTTCTGGTTCCAAGATGAACTAATTAGGCAATTAACTATACCTCCTTTGAAATAAGCTTTTAAAGCTTATCATTAACAGATACATATGAGCAATTTTGAAACCAAGCAATCCATAATCTTGAGTAACAAATCCCGGTATCTTACCTTCTTGATCTTCTCCATTGATATTAAACAATATTACTTTCCTATACTACTCTTCCTTGATCTAGTCAACCGATTTTGAATAAAATCCTAGAGAATTCACACAACCTTGTTGTCATCCAAACTAAACCTTTAATCCTTCTCAAACCAGTTTCTTTACAAGGATTACTTAAAATCCTTACTCAATTTCCTTTTTGAGATAAAATCTCAATATTACTTTAACCAAGAATATGAGATTTATCCATTACATGACAATGTAATAAACTATCTTGTCAATCCTTTACATCCTTTTCTCAACCAAACTCAGCTTGAGCATACTGACATTCAAAAGTAGTTATCTTACTCAACCACTTCAAGCTACACTCTTACGCATTACTATACCAACATATTGGACAATAATACCTTTAGTCCAATAATTTCCAACAAAATTGTCTCCATTGACAATTTTCAGTTTTTTTCATCAAAGAACTGTTTAGACTTCACTTAACATTCTGACTTGTTGAGCAACCTAACTCTTAAGATTAAAAACATATCATCACGTGTCCACTCTCTATATCCAACAACTTATCAAGCTGAGATCGAATATCAATACTAATTTACATATCCAAACTCCAGACCCATCGGTGTTCTGTTTAAAGTCCTCACTTGACTATCTTATCTCAAAGAGATTTAAGTTTTCAAGATCACATGAAAACAAGTAACAACTAATGGAGAAATATTAGTACATCCTTTATTCCAAAGAAAGGATTACTACAATATCATTCCTTAGAAAGGATTCCATTCCAAGAGTCCATACTAACTTACTTTCAAGGACAATTCCGCTAAAAAGGCAATGACCTTCTTAGGTCATGACATCAACCAAGATGAACTACTAGCAACATGCTTAGAGAATTCCAATAATCGTTAACTGAAAACAATCCCAAACTTTTAGAGAAGTACGGAGTTACTCCATACTCTTCAGAGACCAACATAGATTTGTATAGAATCTTACCAAATTTCTTTACTTATAATCGAACTATTTTGGGAAATTTGACCATACTCCATAAAGGGTATAATGCAAAAGAAAGCTTGCATCTTTTCATCTCAACCACTACACTTGCAAAACTCATATAATTGCAAAACTTCTATGATTGCCAAATCATACTAGAAACTATTCTTTAAAACCCAAGGAATTATGTGATCTTATTCCACCATGTGATCAGTATGGGGAGATAAAGTAAACATAATCCTTTACTGCATTCTCATAGGAATAAGACATGTAATCTTGCCTTACCATGTGATCAAGATGGAAGACAAATCACATTCTTACTCACCACCATGAAAACCGTAGAAAATTTATTCATGAATCTCATATATCAAATCAACATTTCTTTAAAAATTCATACCTATAATTCTACAAAGTCGTAAGATTTTTCTCAAAAGAGAAAATCACAAAACAATTTCAACTATTCCTTAAATCATAACAGCTTGACCGGGAACTCGACATAGGTTACTAGCATACCTGCTTTAACTTAGAATACCTTGGAAACAAAGGTTGTCTACTCTCTTGAAGAATTGGGCGTGTCAACCAATGCATCAACTTAAATTACTGACCTTATCTTAGTGATGCTACTAACGCTTTGCCCTAGTTCTGTGCTGACACTTGCACGTTAGCTGGCCTTACCAACTTGACCAAAGTTTCAAATCAAAATTGAGTCTCAAAGGACCTAAGACAATCCAATTCACTTATGCGTACTACATTTCCTTTCGAATGTAATACTTCATTCCTTCCTCAAGATAGAACCTGGTGACATACCTTTTCTTTTCTTAATTAGACATACTGATAGACTCTTCTATAATCCATAGCATTGAGTAATCTCTGCCTGATTTAACTCAACCTCAACCCAACTTAACTTCACAGGTTCAATAAAAGAGTTGATCACTCCAATCCACTTACTTGCAATCCTTACGGACAATGTGATTCCAACATCTTTTTTTTTTACTCATAGTGAAGATTCTTCTCCAATCATTCTCAACTTGTATGCCACCCTTGACATACTACTTTAAAGTTATGCAGATATAATCCATTGACAAAATTTAATACTTCAGTTCATCCATTCACAAAACAACAAGCCTTTTGTAAGTTAATATTCATTTACATTCCGATATCCAAGAGTGAACTATCAAACTCTTTTGACGATTTTAAGGACTTTCCATCCTTTTACAACTTAATCCTCTCAATATAAAAATGAACTTTCAAACTTTGCATCTAGTTCAAAACATCCAATCCTTATATCTCTCTACAAATAAGGAAACTCCTTTAATTTGCAATCTCTTTTAGCAGAAGAATTGATGGACATGGCCAAACAAAATATTCTTGAACCTATCCCAATTCAACATTGGTAAACAAACTAGACTTCTCCATCATTCTTGTCTTCTTACTTACCATAAGGAGAAGACATATACCCTTTTTATTAGCTCAAGTTCAAACCACATTGCAAAGGAAGAACTTGTGGTTAAGAGACTTGCCGACAACTTAACAGTTTCACCAGTATCACCTTAGGCATTAGATTTGACAGATATAAAATATTCAAAACCCAAACACAACTGAAATTATCTTCCAGCGATAGGGTCTAAGCTTTATTGACCACGATATTGAATGATTGATATTTTTCTCCCAACTGTTTAAAATATCACAAACGAACATACCAAAATCATTCCTTGAATGATCTTCTCAGAACTGAACTTTATCATTTCCATCCTTGAAGAAACATAATTCAATACCATTGGCAATTTAGAACATCTTATTACTGATTCCATTATTGGTCAACTATAGACCTCAAGTCTCTTCTCATTATCTCAAGTTGGGTATCATACAACGAAACTCCAATAACGTTGTCACATAAGTTAGTTATCTGGATATCAACAACTCATGTAATAAATTAACACTTGTGCCAAGTAGTTAATTGAACATAAACACATTACTGATGAACTTTCACCTGTTCAATCCATTTTGACCGATCAACCTTATTCACAACAACCTTAATGATTAACCACTTGTTCACAACTTGAACTAAACCAGCATTCTTCCTTTCTTTCTTACTATAATCATAAGAAATTCCCATTCCATTTAGGATTCTCAATCCTCTTAACTCAAAAGATAACAACATATATGAACATCCGAGTTCGAATACTCTCAGATTCAAAATTGAACTGCATCTTCCAATAGTTTAACAATTCAGTTGATCCAACACTTGAGCACCTCAAAGCTCTTTAACTTCCAACTGGACAAAGAAAAGTACAGAATATCCATGATTCTATACCATAGAGTCACAAACATAGTTGTTGAAGAAAGTTTCCAAAGACAATCCTTTTCTTTTCAGGATTCTTTTACACCCCTTCATGATCCATAATGATCTTTTTAGAATCACTCAAGGCTCATAAGATTCTCCAAATCTCAACATTGAGAAGTATAGGTTCCAACTCCCAACTTCTCTTGATACTCGAATTTCAAAGTTCAGAAATTCCTATAAAAATATTCTCATGAAAACTCTTACTCTTATGACTTCAATGTCAAAGAAACTCGCTTTAAAATATTCTTTCACATAAGTTTGAATCATGACCTTTTTTAACAAAAATCTTAACTTGGAATCTTCCATCATACGATCTTAAATTAGGAAACCTTCAAACTAGAAAGTCTTTATGAAGTACAATACTTAACTTCAAAATCTCACAAGAAGTTTCCTAATATGGAAGAAACGGCGAGGGTACACCCAACTCAGACTCAAAAGAGAGAATAGGAATTCATTGATAACTTGGTCTATAACCAGTTCAACTTCAGGAATCTTCACCTGATCTTACTCTGGATCCTTCTCGGAATCCATCCCCATCTCCAGGGAATCAAATGTCCACCATAGGACAAACTTATTACATCATGTCTCAAATTCCTTTCCTCCTCCAATCTTTTTCACGAGTCTGACCTTCAATCTTAACCACTTTCCGTAAATGGTTCTAAGACAACACCAATATAGAATTACCGATAACTCTATATGGAAGGATGAAAGTCTTAAATAAGACTAGGAACTTTTAGCTCTGATACCACTTCTGTAACACCCCCTTACTTACCCTGGAGGTATTACCGCCAGTAACCCCGATTAAGACTAAACCGAAGCTACCCAAGGCTTTAAATTGACTGAACAAACTAAAAGAAACATTACAGCGGAATAAATACAATTGGTCTTATACAAACCTTAACCCAAAAAGATTAAATAAACATAACAACCTTCTATTTGAACAAAATCTTCATCAAGTCTTCCTTGAGTTCTTATTTCTGAAACTCAACTTCACTTTGAAATAGTTCAACCATGATCTTCACTCAAGTATAGCCATTGGAAACCTTTCTTCAACTTCTGGAGCTTCAAACATCTGAATCCGCCTCTTGAATCAACTTCCAAGAAGAACCTGATGTATCGTATACAACGGTGGACACCATCCGACCATATAAAAGAAAAGAAAATAGACGGGTTAGTCTAATGATAGACTAGCAAGCGGAGAATCTAACTTGGTTTTTATGGTTGTAACTAAACATATTGGCATCCAAATCCGAATAGACTCGGATTATGATCCAACGGTTTGCAGTCTTATAGAGAATAAGAAGGAGACTCGCATAATCAAGAGAGAGAACACCACCGCTTGTGGTTTCTTTTAAGAAGCATAAACAATTGTTGGGAACTCATATTCATCACATAACATTTTGAAAATCCTCCATCGACTATTCAGATTAACTTAATCAAAGTTTGATTAAGAATCATTCGTAACCGGAAGCAAGAATGGTTATCGAATAGACTAACCATTCGGGTACCTGAATGTGCCTAACGCACTTATCTTTATTACTTTCAGAACTTTTCACAAACATGTTGGTAACTTTAAAGCGGCTAAAACCGCAGAGAATCCACCTGTACATGGAGACGTCAAGATGAGAGGGATGAAATCCATGATCATTGACGAACACCTAGTACCAATTTGCACTTAGCTAGAGTGCATAAACACCTCTTCCAGTGTTGAGTGAGGTATGAGTCATGACCCGAATGTTGGGATATGATAGTATCGAGCTAAACCTCCCAACATAGACTGTGTTATAAAGAGGTCATCGGAGACTCGACTCCTACCCCTGAAAAACTAACTTACTTCACAATAATGTCTCAGCATGAGACAACAAACAAGGCCACACATAACGGACCTAAATCCAGTTCTAACTCGAAACTGAATAAACAACATGGTCATTATTTCTAACAAATATAACGACCTATCATATTTTATTAATCATACAAGTTGTTCCCAACGCAAATATTAAATGGGATCCAATTCCTCATTTAATAACAATAACGCAAGAGAGAATCGTCCACTTGCCTTAGAAGGCGTGCTCAACGTCCTTAGCAATTCCAACAGTAATCTTTATCATCTTTGTGACAAATATAACAAAAGGATTTCTCAGCAACGAGCTCACAGAAACACTTTTTAGTTGTATTCTCAACTCCTACAACTTCCTAATCGATAAACAATTTAATTTTCCGAATATCGATATATAATAAATCCTTAGTTATCATGCTTCAAAGAGCCATCTTGGCGGAATTATAACTAATTATCCGCTTCACTTTTGAAAAAAAATTCTAAATAAAAATTGTTCATTAGCAACAGTTCTTAAATGTTACCAAATTTCAGATCAAACGGATTAACAACGAATCCCGAGTAGTTAAGCGAAGTCCTTTACCTGCCAATCGGTAACCAAAACTTGTATTCGCTATAACGGAAGAACCGGACGTCCATTTCCCGAGTGGTTTAAACCTGTGGAACTGTATGAACGTCAAGATTATAAAAACCATAAATTTAATTAGCAAAGCGGAACCGAAAGGTCCTTACGGTGGCTCCGCAATCAGCCCGCTAATTAATTTCGATCGTATATACCTTCACTCGAGCTCATGGCTCGTTTGGCTCGATGATGGCTCGATCCCCGAGCCCGAGAGTGGCTGGGCGTTGCCCGACAGCGGCTCCCATGGTGTTTGGTGGTCGGACAAGCCAACGGTCGCCGGCGGCATCACTTTGGCAAGGCGAAGAAGAGATCGACGGTGAATTTCCTTCTCCCCGAGTCCGGCGTTCCGTCCTTACTCTCTCGCTGGTTTGGTTCGGGCTCCTTACTTGCATCAGCCCATGCCCAAGAGAAATAAGATGAGGTGATGAGGAGGAAGAAGATGGTGGACGGGACGGAGAAAGCTAGCGCCGACGGTGGAGTAATTCTTTCACCCGAGACCGTAGTCGTTCTAATTCTTTCTCCCTGGCTCGATTGCAGCAGTAACCAGCCCACAAAGAATGGAAGGGAGGAAGTATGGTGGCTCGGGGAGGTGAGCAGGCCTGAGGAAGATCACCGACGGTGGAGCTGAATTCCTCTCCCCGGTTCGTTGTTCCGTCCAAATTCGGTTCTGGTTCCTTCCTTTTGTTTTAGTTGAA
Source organism: Fallopia convolvulus (assembly GCA_964016875.1). Classification (NCBI taxonomy): domain Eukaryota; kingdom Viridiplantae; phylum Streptophyta; class Magnoliopsida; order Caryophyllales; family Polygonaceae; genus Fallopia; species Fallopia convolvulus. The sequence continues at coordinate 31,832,937 of OZ024719.1, forward strand.
TCCGATCAATATGGAGAAAATTCTATCATGCTTCAACACTTTACCCCCTTTATTAAGTAAGCAAAAGGTCGGCTTATGAAAGGGATTTCCCGTTTCGAAACGGGACACGCGTTAAGGCGGTAAAATTATGTACCTCGGATGGAAAAACTCACTAAACGAAATACGTCCCGTAAATTATGTAGACCAATAAAACCAAATTTCCATGATTTTATCTTGCTACCTTCAATTTTTAAGGCTTCCGTTTAGTATTTCAAATCCTTTCCGGTACATAATTAAAAAGACGGCTTATCCAATAAATATTCTTTTTCCACTGAAAAATCCTAGAATTCACACCGATCCATAAAATCATTTCTTTTTGATTTTAGGATATCATCAAGAATTTTCTAGGATTTAATCTCCAACAAAAATATTGAATTAAGCGTTAAAACGGACCAAAAAGGTTAAAAGGACATCCGAGAAAATTCAAAAATATCCTCAAAACCGCAGTTATTACATTAGTACCCCCTTAAAAATGGTTTCGTCCTCGAAACCAAGGAGAACTCAAATGACAAAAGCATAGCACAAGCACAAATATACAACCACTACAAACCTATGCAGAAGTTTGTAGTACCCCCTTTAAAAAAACATACTGTTACTTCTGCACCAAGCACAATCAACCATTGCTTAGTTACCAAACTCCTTCTTTACAACGTTCACTGACTTTGGAAAATGACTCAGCATTTCCTGTCTATTCTCAAGTCTTTTCTTCACCTCCATTTATAGGCCAAGGTAGCCTAATCAAAGGTATTTTTCCTATTCACGAAGACATTACGGATAGAATGCACTAAAGGTGGCAATGCCAACCGATAAACAAGCTTACCAGTTCTTTCCAGTATCTCAACAAATCTAACATAGTGAGCATTTACATTGTCTTGCATTCCCCAAAGGAATATGCCTTTCAAGGCGGATACCAGAACAAAAACATTGTTCTTTACAATGAACTTAACATGCTCTAGCTTTAGCACAACACACAACTGTTGTCGCTTTTGAGCAGTTAACACCCTTGAACATGTTAGTGCGATATCAGTTGTTGTTCTCATGGCCAAGTCTGGCCCATGAAGAACCTTGTCAGCATTGTCATTCCAACAAATTGACAACCAACACTTCCGGCCTTACAAAGCCTTAAAAGATTCATTTTCTTTATTGTGAAATAAAATTCTTGGATGTGAATTCACTCAAACTCAAACTATCATTCCAACTCGTGTGGAATCCAAAATACATGTCCGCGGGAGTTTGAATTTGTCTCTTTGCATTACTCATCACATTGATGAAGGAAGCTTGCGCTAAAATTCAATTCACTCCACAAAGCTTGATGTTACTTCTTTCAAAACTTTGACATGAACCACCTATCTCAATCAGAGATAAAAGTCTTTGGAGTTTTATGAAGATCAAAAACTTCATGCATGAACACCTCAGCTAACTTCTGTACTCTTTAAGTCATCTTAAATGCATTAGAAAGAACACTCTAGATGAGTTTCTTAACAACCTCCATATGCATCTTTCTTTCATTAAGTCTTGAATGACTAATGACAAGAATCCATTGTAACATCTTCCCACTTCCATTCTGAAACAGGAAGAGACTATTATATTTTGTTTGGTTTTCTATGCTCAATCAAGACTTCCAGGCAAACCAAACATATCGAAACGAACTCGGTGACATTTAGCTTCATGTGAGGCCATCATTATCTCAAATCCTTATATATTTTCTAGTTCCAAGATGAACTAATTAGGCAATTAACTATACCTCCTTTGAAATAAGCTTTCAAAGCTTATCATTAACAGATACACATGAGCAATTTTGAAACCAAGCAATCCATAATCTCGAGTAACAAATCCTGGTATCTTACCTTCTTGATCTTCTCCATTGATCTTAAACAATATTACTTTCCCATACTACTTTTCCTTGATCTAGTCAACCGATTTTGAATAAAATCCTAGAGAATTCACACAACCTTGTTGTCATCCAAACTAAACCTTTAGTCCTTCTCAAACCAGTTTCTTTACAAGGATTACTTAAAATCCTTACTCAATTTCCTTGTTGAGATAAAATCTCAGTATTACTTTAACCAAGAATATGAGATTGATCCAACACATGACAATGTAATAACCTATCATGTCAATCCTTTACATCCTTTTCTCAACCAAACTCAGCTTGAGCATACTGACATTCAAAAGTAGTTATCTTACTCAACCACTTCAAGCTACACTCTTACGCATTACTATACCAACATATTGGACAATAATACCTTTAGTCCAATAATTTCCAACAAAATTGTCTCCATTGACAATTTTCAGTTTTTTTCATTAAAGAATTGTTTAGACTTCACTTAACATTCTGACTTGTTGAGCAACCTAACTCTTAAGATTAAAAACATATCATCACGTGTCCACTCTCTATATCCAACAACTTATCAAGCTGAGATTGAATATCAATACTAATTTACATATCCAAACTCCAGACCCATCAGAGTTCTGTTTAAAGTCCTCACTTGACTATCTTATCTCAAAGAGATTTAAGTTTTCAAGATCACATGAAAACAAGTAACAACTAATGGAGAAATATTAGTACATCCTTTATTCCAAAGAAAGGATTACTACAATATCATTCCTTAGAAAGGGTTTCATTCCAAGAGTCCATATTAAATTACTTTCAAGGACAATTCTGCTAAAAAGGCAATGACCTTCTTATGTCATGACATCAACCAAGATGAACTACTAGCAACCTGCTTAGAGAATTCCAAAGGACAATTCAGCATTTCACGCGACAATTCAGAGGCCGTTTTGACCCACTTAGAGTTGAAATTTGGACTCGGAGTAAAAACATGAATTATAGCTCTTCGAGTTAGCTTTCCAGTGATTGCAAATTCAGCTTCATCCAAGCACTATAGCTCCCAAAACTAGCATTGCAAGATAGAGGTGTCAAAACAAGTCTCCAATGCATTGCCCGGGTTTAAGCGTTCTTTTCACACAAGCTCTTGGGTCTTGGTTCTTCCAATCTTCACTTGTATAACTCTAAGATTCCTCAAACTCCACCATAGTTCCCTAAAATCCGTCCCGTCCATGCTTGTTTACCTAAAGATCTGCAAAACCGAACAAAACAAGCGCAAAACTCGAATTTCCTAGAAAACCAAAAAACCTAAGAATTACACTAAACTAAGCTAAAACACATGCAAAATAAACATAAATATGCATCCTAAACACTACCTAAATGCAAGCTATCACACTCTCACTCAAGTGTTTAGGGTATAGTGTTTCGCTCAATTCTCAACTAAGACTGCTAAACTAACATATGCTTGCATCAATGTTATAAATCTCCACCTCTATGGACATTGCATACAACAAAAATCAAGAAGTCTTTTAACAAGTTGTAATGTGGCCAAAGTGAGAAGATTAAGGTAGGGAATATATTTGGCCATGTGGTGCTAAATCTGGAAAATAGGAATCAAGCTTCATCAACACCAACAAATCAACTCTTTTAGCTCAATTTCCTTCCAAATAGATTTTATACAACCCAAAGCATCACTTGAGTTATACCCTTTTTAGTGATTGTTTGCGACGATCCCAAGCCTTGGTTTCATCGTGCATTTTTCAAAGTCACTTGATATAACGACAAGCCTCGCTTGAGTTGCACCCATTTTAACGATTGTTTGCAACAATCCCACACCTCACTTGAAGCGTACATTTTTCAAATAAATTTAATGCAACCCCAAACCTCACTTGAGGTTCACCCCTTTTATTGATTGTTTGCGATTGTTCCAAGCCTCACTTCTATCACGCATTTTTCAAAGAGATTTGTTGCATCCCTAAGCCTTGTTTGAGTTGTAGCCCTAACGTGGATCATTGATGGAGGAATGGTGCAAGGAAACGTTGACTTGGATAGGACTGATGTTCTTCCCTTGATTTTGAGATGCATGGGGGAGGAGGTTGAGACAAGAAGGAGTTTTGGAGTCTTGGAGATGTGAAAAGATAGATCGATATGGATGTGCTAGAGTTGGATATGACTCACCAATTTGAGCATAAATTAACAGTTTCAGGTTATGATATAACATACTAAATCCATTTCCCAAAGATAAAAAAAAACAACCTAGGTCAATTGGCCAAGGTTTGAACAAGAACGAAAGTTGTAAGCAAAAACAAAGACAAGTGTTTTCTTCCAAATTGAATCTAATAAACAAGAATCCCTAGAGGCCCTTAAGTAGAAAATGAGGATCCAAAGGACTTCTCCCCTTCCAACCACGCAATTTGAACAAAACTTAAAGTTTGCAAAAGTGCACAAAATGCCCTTGACCAAACTCATGCCAAATGTGATGGCAAAATTGAGCCACGTGCCACCAAGAGGCTTCACCCTTCTCCAACACTTTGGTTCGACACTCCTTGACCCAAAAGACCCTCCTTGAGCTATTCTTGCAAGGCATACACATGGGGCCGAGTGATACACCCCAAATATGGCCAAGTACCTTGGCCCTTAGATTAAGTATCAGCGGCACCAACGCCCAAAGAGTACACCCGGTGCTCAAGTGTTCCCACACTCCTTTTCTTGGCGTTCTTTCCATCTATGGCCCTCTTTTGATGAGTTGAGGCTTCTCCCAAAAGATAGTCCGAGGAAACTTGAGAAGCGCTCGGTGGTTCCTTCGTTGCACCGCTTGCATCAGCTGCATCAACACGCCCACAATGCCCTCCTTGGCATCAGACTTGAGACCATCTTGCACATAATGTGATGTAGTCACATCACCCTCCATCTCTTGAAAAGGATTCATCAAAGAACCTTGATCTTAAAATTCATCATCATCGTGAAGAAAGAAAGGAGCAGGATCGGAAAACTAAATACCCCATGTACGCCGTAACTTGGAGGCAACTCAATCTGGTAAGCGTTGTCATTCATACGCTCCAACACCTGAAATGGTTCATCTCCTCATGGCTTGAGCTTAGAATTTTGAAGCGTAGGAAACCACTCCTTCTTCAAATGAACCCACACGGGGTCACCCGATTCAAAAATTACTTCCTTGTGCCCCTTATTGGCTTGGCACACATATTGCATCATACGCCTCTCCAATTATAGGCGAGTATCCTCATGTATTCTCTTGATATTAGTAGCTTGATCAAGCCCTTCACGACTCTCCCAATCCATTGTAGCAGAGGGCATCAAATCTAGAGGATTAATGGGTTTATGCCCATTAACCACCTTAAAAGGAGTTCTCTTCGTAGCCGAATGTACCAATCAGTTGTAGGAAAACTTAATGAATGGAAGACACTCTTCCCACATGTGCAACTTAGATGGAAAAAGAGTGTGTAAAACAGAACCAAGGGTATGATTAATGACCTCTTTTTTTCCAGTCGTTCGCGAATGACAAGTTGTGTGTTGGATCGTAGGTTAGTCGAAATCAGTTATGGGAACTATATCAAAAAATTCCCACACGCAGTGGAATAAGTAAATATGTAGGTAAGAAAAATACTAGAGACAGTTCCCTTATAGAGGAACCCCACATCGATCAACTAATCGCATGAGTAAACCTCTACCTCCCCTTGGAGGATTTTCGAATGAGTTTCCTTTTCTTTATTACTTAGTTCCCTTCAAGTTACAAGGCCGAATACAAATTTATCTAATCCTCCAAGGACTCCCTCCCTAGGAAACACTATTGAATTCCCTCAACCATAACCCGGTGAACGCTCACAATCAAAGACAAAGCAAAACTCAAACCTCTTTCTCTCTCTTCTTATGTCTCTTCTTTTGAGTTCCCCTAGACCTAGGAACTCTCTCTCTCTTACACCGTCGTCAAGATTAGCTCGCCGTCGGGGACTTTTCACCAACTTGATGTCTCACACTCAAGCAGCTCTTTCGCTTTATGATTTGGGAATAGTAAGCAACAAGGTGACTATTGAAGGGTTTAAATAGGCATCATGAGAAACCCTTATCCACTAGACACATTTGTCCTAAATGCCCTTTTGCCTTGCTCTCCAAGTATGATTTGTAAGGTTGACATGTGACTTTGATTTGAATTTGAATTGTCAACTCTTGAATCAATTCGGACCGTTGAATGGTCGTCTTCTTTCTGCTGAGGCTCTGAACGTCTGAGACGCCTCTTTGTCCGGAACAAACAGGATCCCTAAAAATACACTATGATGTGACTTTCACTCATGTGCCAGTTCCCATCCAAAGGGAACTCTCGTCTTCTCGGTTCCCTTCTCCTGGGAACTTTTCTTGACTTCTGAGGTATTCTTGTTCTTCTCATTCAATTCCCATCGTGTGGGAACTCTATTCTCTTTTGAGCTTGGTCGCCTTCTTTTTTGTGGTTGCATTAGTTCCCATGTTGTGGGAACTTGTTAATATGTGCTTTGCTTTGCGATGTGCAAACTGTTCTACTGAAATACTAGACTATTAGCGTTAGTTCCCGTGGTGTTTGTCATTATCAAAACTGAGGACGTAGTTCTAGTGTTAATGAACGCGAGTTCCTAACACCGACTCAACAATTTCCCCTTTTTTGATGATGACAAACCCATAATAAAATGACAAGTATTTCGTTCAATTTGATGCTCATGCAAGTTCCCCCTCAGCGTGACAACATATCGCAGGGAGTTCCACTATATGGTTATGCAGTTCCTACTTAGCAGATTTTGTGAGATTATTCCCCCTTAGCAAATGCCATATTGTGATAAATTTGAAACAACACATCTCACACATTTTATCCTCCCCCTTTTGGCGTTATCGAAAATAGTAAACATGAATATCGGAACAATAAAGTAAAGAACACACATTCAAACTAAAGATCCATTTTATTACTTAGGCAAACAAGTTGTACAGACGAGAACTCTGGAGTGAAATACAAGGGAAAAGAGGAAGGTAAGGAGCAAGAAGGAAGTGGAAAAAAGGGATAAGATCAGGGGGGCCTTGGTTCTTCTTCTTCAACCAAGAAGAACCTTAGCCATATGTCTTTAATCCAACCCATTGTGTGGAAATGGGTTGGATGTGAGACTCACTGACACCGTCCCTGGGGGCGATGTCCCAAGTAGATCTTTTCCTCCATGCATGGTGAGTGCAGACTCCCGCTTGATCCTCTTGCTCTTCCTCTTCCCGTGGTGGCCATGAGAGTCTTCTCACAGGCGAACGACGTTGTTGAGCTGATGCACTGCTGTTGATAGGGTATTCTTGGCCAACAAATAAATTTGTAAGTCAAGAACCCGCTGAGTACAGTGGAGTCAGGATCGTTCCACATGAAGCAAGGTTGTTTGTCTATCAATCTAATAAAAATCAAACAAAATCAAACACAACACTCATGAGATGCCTCGTTAACGACCTTGTCAGGATCGTTACCGAACCACCGAACACAAAAATATCAATTAACAACCTAATAAAATTCCAATTAATATTCGGTACCGAGGCAAGTACTCAGCAACGAAGATTTACCAGAAATAATTCAATTAAAACAAAAATCTAGGACAAGGGACACCACAACATAGCCAAGCATAAGAATTCGTAAGAAGATAAGATCATGCCTTTAAATAGATAGAGTCATCAACTTTTATTGACTTAACAAGTAAATTAATCTACTTTCATAAACTAACTCACTCAATTGCTTGTTTTGGATCTAAAGCTTGAAACTTTCGTTTTCAAACAATATCAACCTTTAAGTTACTAACTTTCTCTTTCAATCAAGTTAAAACTCAAATTACCTCAACTTCCGTTTCGGTATTAAGCACAACAAACAATCTTAATAAAAGATAAAAGGCATTCAACACACAATCTTACTCATCAAACATGCTCAACTATGCCGGGCTTAACCCCGACCCTAGAAAAATAGACTACTCACTACTCATGATTAAGAAACTAAAAATTTCAACAAAAATAAACATTGAAACAAAACTTCAAACTTAAATTAATAACAAAAATATCGTCTTACAGAGATTCAGAAGAAAAATAAACAAAACATTCACCGAACCACAAACTCGATCAACGAACCTCGGAAACCGTCGTCTACCGAACCTCGTCACCGACTTCCGATCCGATTCTCTCTCTTTCGTCCTTCCTCCAAATCTTCTCCAAAACAAGCCCCCCTTTTTTTTTCTATGCTAGATAGAAGGGTATTTATACTAGAAAGCTAAAAACTAAAAAGGCTAAAAGATAAAAACTTTCCTAAAAAGATAGAAACAATCTCTAAAAGATAGAAATAAAATCTAGAAAGATATTAAACCCTAAAATACATATTCTAATAACCCATAAAGATTCTAAGAAGATACTCAACCGATACGGAAATAAATTCCCGCTCAGGATCGGTGAATAATAAAAATATTACTCGAAATCTTTCTCTTCGTGGCCTCGTTAACGACCCTTCACAGCCTCGTTAACGATCCTGGGATTTGTTTTCTTCAACACCTCCTCTCGTACTCTTAAGCTTCGACTTCTTAAATCTTGCACTCTCCCGTCCTTCACTGTGATGCTCCAAATTCAGCTCCATTCAGCTTCTTTCCTTGCTAAAACCTGCAAAATTCACAAAATAGTGTAGATTCCACTCTTTCCACAGATTTATGCAAAACTAACTAAAAATAATCAAAACTAAACCTAAATTTAAACAAAACTAAACCTAATAAACAAAGAAAACCTATCAAAAACTATACTAAAAATGCGAACATCAAAATACCCCATACTTAGAATTGCTTGTCCTCAAGCAATAAACAAGATACTAACCAAAACCAAAACAAATCATGCTCATTAAGACATAGCCATCTTCTAAAAAGTAACATCTACACATAAGAAAATTATAGCAAAAGACTATTAACATCCTTACACATATATGCACTTAAATAAACATAAAATAATACAATCCGACCTCTCAAGGGATATAATGTGTTTCACTCAACTCTCAAGTGTTTGGGCTTATAATTTCAATCTCTCAACTCATCTTATATACAAAAACTCATAGAAATTGGAACTTATATCACCATTACTCTCCACCCAAGATTTGTCAAAACAAGCAAAGAATCATCAAGAGAACTTAGGCTCAATGAAAAACTTCATAGAAGCTTCCATTCGGCCGGGTTGTAATGGGGCTTGGTAAAAGACAATAGGGAGTGGAAAATATTTTGGCTATGTGGTGCTAATAATATCCGGGAATCAAAGACTTCTAAAACTCACACATCCAAAAACTCTAATAAAAACATATAACAAACTCACTCTTCTTTATGCACACTCATTTTCACTTACCCTTTATCATCCTAGAAAGTCTCATAACCAAAATAAAAGAATCTCCTGATATTATTTATAAACACAAATGCACTTCAACTTTTCCTTTCTTTCTTTCTCTTTTTTTTTCTCGCTGCCTCGTTAACGAACCCACATCCGGGTCGTTAACGATCCACCGTATACATTTCTTCCTTTAAAACTTTATTTTGTGCATCTTTAAATCAAGAGACCTTTCTTACATGTAATAACAAGAGACTTCCAATCTACCCTTCCCAAATACCCTTCAATTCAAGCAAATATAAACTCTTTTCTTTTTAACAAAACACAAAACTTTACCTCTCCAGTCTAAGTCCTAATTCCCGGATAGGGTCAAGCTTATCTCGGGTAGGGAATAATTTTTGTGGAGCTAAAAATAAGAAAAGGTTTCAGGCCAGAATTGGTTATCAAAAGAAGGAATAATGTAAAGGTAGATAGGGAATAATAGGGCTCATAAAAATAAGTTCTCCATCATATGATTTTCACAAGTAATGAACTAAAAATATTATAAGGTCTCAAGAAATAGATAACCATCGCAATTCCAAGAGACAATATGCACAAAGAGAGTAAATCACACAAAAAAGAAGAGGGATTTATAAATGTTCTCCCTATAAGGCCAAAAATTTCTCACAAGGTAGATTTTGTTGGATTGCATCATCTATGCTATAAAGTATATGTGCTCAATTTCATCAAATGCTATTCTCTTCTAAAAACAATAATTTCAATTTTAAGAATCCGGCTATACTTTCAAAGACATGTTTGCAAGGAATTATATGATTAAGCTAGTGATTGCTATCATAGAACTTTAAGAAGGGATATCTATCAATTCTAAACTCTTTTTGGATTTTTAAATTTTTCAATTTTTTTTTGGTTTTTTCGATTTTTTTCTATTTAAAAAGAAATAACAACTACATAGAACACAGAAACACCTAGGACATAATTTTCTACTTTCTCCCCACCCCATACTTAAAATTACAGTGTCCCCACTGTAAGGAAAATAAGAAGAAGAGGGAAAAGAAATAGAAAAGAAAACAAAAAATTAAAAAGAAGAAAAAGAAAACATAAAACTTACAAAAGTGGAAACAAGGAAAGGAGACTTCATCTTGAGCTTGAATCAACGGTTCGGTGGAGGAAAATAGTGCTCAAAGTTCCCCATGAAGTCGTACATAGTCCTCCAGCGCTCAGCATCCTCTGCTTCTCTCTGACGCTGCCGCTCGTCCTCCATCGACATGCGAGCGGAATAAACGGTTTCCCATCTATCCATCCTCCTATGAATGTGATCCGTCTGGAGGTGAAGCTGTTGCATCCGTGCAGAAAGATCCTCGGCCCATGGTGGTGGTATACTCGATCTTGTGTACTCGGGCTGAGGAGGTGGTGGGTAGTGAGGCTGGAAATGGTCTTGATACATCACCGGGTTATAAGGCATGAGACCGTATGCATGAGGGTCGAAAGGAGCTGGTGGTGGGTCGATAGTGGCTTGCGGCACCTCGTTAACGAAGCTGGTTGCCTCGTTAACAGTGTTGGGTGGTGGCTGGAAATGGTCGTTAACGACCCTGGTAGGCTCGTCAACGAAGATGTGGCCTCCTAATCCCTCCGTGTCCATGTCTTCTTCTTCAAAGTTGAGCTCCTTAGTGCCGCCCTCGGTGTCGGCTTCCTCGGTGTCATTGCCAACCACCTCGGTATCCTCTTGCTCTTCTTCTTCTTCATATTCATCCACATCATCCCGCTCAAACCGGGTCTCACAAGGCCTAAGTGAGAGCTCGTCCTCCGGTTTTGGCTCCAAAGGGTAAGGGTGTCCTGTCCACGCCTCATACCAATTTGGTACGTATAGTAGCTCGTACATGTCGAGGGAAGGGATGACTAGTTGATCGTGCACCTTCACCTTGTAGCCTCCCTCGGCTTGCACGAAAATCCCGGAACTATACCAATAGTTCTTGTTGAGGAGTTGGGCGTGGGCCGGTGTGTAGCGTGTGAGATCAACTCCAAGATTCTTAGCCAAGAGGCTAACCAAATTGCCACACCACACTTCCTTGGACTTGGTGGACTTCTCGACATAGTAGAGCCATTCGTACCCCATGTTCAAGGGGCCGGGCTCCTCGAAGAGGATGGTGCGGAAGCAAGCGAATTCCGTTCCTGTAGGCCGGTTCAACTCTTTCTTCGGCCAAAATGTTGCGGCGAGGACTCTCAAGATAATCCTGAAGATGGGGTTGACGATGTTTGCCCCGGATAGCGCCGCGGTAGAGGATTGAACCTCTCCGGTGATGTAGCTCCAAGTGCGGGTCACTCGGTAGTCCTTCAAGCTATAGTCCCTCGTCGGGTTTGGGAGCTCCAAAATTGCATTGAACTCTGCCATTGTGAAATCACGGTCCTCGTTACCGAGCCGGAACCGAATGCGTCCCGCCGAGGTCTTCGACGAGAAGTTGGTCTCCAAGGTGGCCAAGAACTCGGATGTGAGGGCCGGTTAATGCGGCAAGCTCTCTTGCTTCAATAAGTGTGCGGCCCCAAGGATGATGAAGGCGTCCTTGACATCCGTGTAGATGCCCGTAGAGACGACGCTAGACTTCGAGAACCATCGGGTATAATGGTCCTTCTCTAAAAAATCCCGGTAGCGCCGTACTTGGCTCTGACTGCTCAAAATCACATCGTCCACTCGGGGTGGAGATGGAGACCTGTGGTTCCTCCTCTTCTTCTGGGATCGGGTAGCGGGTCTGCTTGAACTAGCCATGGATCTTACAAAATAATCAAAAATTTCCAAGATAAGATCCATTCAAAAATAATAGATACGAGACCCCATACTTGGTCTCTAAATTAACCTCGGATTTATTCATAAACTACCCAATTGGGTTGTTCACGATGCTGGCCTCGGATCGATCATCGATGAAGTGCAGGGTCGTTAACGAGCCTGGGTGGGTCGTTAACGACCCGCCGAGAGCAAAACCAGTATGTTCCGAAATTAAATCTACCTCTAATCAGCACTAATCAAGCATGCAATCTTCTAGTATTTTCCACAAATCCCTCATAGGGTAAAAGCACCCCATACTTACTCAATTACCCATCCCGAACATGCTAAGAATTACTCGGGATTTGGACATGCAAAGTTCGAACTTTTTAGATCTAGGACAAGAAAAATTCATGCTTTCCTAACTAAAGGGTTACCATAGTTAATCTAACATGAGTAGTCTCCCTAGAACATGAACAACTAAGCACAATCAAGAATTTTTAGAATGGAATTTAAGCATGCTCATCGATCTCCCTAAAAATCATGATTCAAGATATGAAATTCAACCCTATAAATAATCAATTAAGCAATTTAAAGCAAGGGTTTAGAAATCATACCGGAGAACCGAGAATTTAAAGAACAAGGGTCGGAATCGAGGTAGTTAACGAGCTCGGCGTCGACGGTGTGTGCCTCCGAACTCCGGTAACGATGGCGTCTCCGGCGGTCGTTAATGTGGGGATTCCGACTCGTTGGGAGAGAATTGAGAGGGATTGAGAGAGTTTTGGGTTTGAGAGTGAATGTTGAACGGATTGTGGTAGAATTTTGGAAGCGGTAGAAGGGTTTTTATAGGAGGGGTAATGGGTAGAAGGGGCGACGGCTAGGGTTAACGAAGTTAACTAGGTTAGAATTACTTACCTGCCCCGTATTGTGACGAATCGGGTCGTCCGAACCGGGTCGTTAACGACCCTGGGTGGGTCGTTAACGAGCCGCCGTGGTCTTTCTGAGTGAATTTTCGACCCCTTTTTCCTGAAATCTTGTTAGCTCAAATGATCTTATTTCTATCCTAATTAAAACTAAAAAGAAAAATAAAAGAAAGCTAAGAAATAACCTAAAAAGAAAAAGAAAATAAAATAAACTAAACCTATTCTAAAAGCGGGTTGCTTCCCGTAAGCGCTATGTTTAACGTCGTTAGCCCGACGAGCTCACTTGCTAATCTCATGGTGGTTCATGTCTGGCCATGTTGGGGTCTTGAGATACCTTGCTTGTAGCCTTACTGCCTCTGTGTGCTTGAATTGTTAAATTAGGACCTTCTTCTTCTATCAGCAAGCTCGATATCCCTGGATTGTTAGTGTAGTCCGAAAGCCAAGGTGGTTTGGATTTTTCTGTAACCTCTGTAGTAGGGCCTTGGTTGAACTCATGCACGTGAGACTCGGTGATCGGCAAATGTGGCTCGGTAGGGACTGTTGTGTCGAGTTCGGGTTGAGTCAACTCTATTTGTGCCACTCCAATTGGGTCGTTGGCTTTTTGATCCAAGTTGAATTCCACCCGTTCTTCTCCTATATCAAAAGTGAGGAGTCCCTTCCGTACATCAACTCTTGCTCCTGCTGTGGCTAAAAATGGTCGCCCTAGAATTATGGGGACATGAGGGTCTTCAGGCATATCAAGGACGATAAAATCATTCGATTTAAAGAATTTCCCGACTTGAATAGGGTAATCATCCACTACTCCTGTGGCCTTGACACTTGACCCATCTGCCATGTATAGGTTCATGTCTACTGGCTCTAGTGGTCCCATATTGGCTTTAGACCAGATTGAGAGCGGAACAAGACTAGCACTGGCACCAAGATCACATAAAGCTTTGAACTTGTGGTTTCCTATGCCGATTGTAATTGCAAACCTCCCGGGATCTCCAAGCTTTTCCTGGTAGAGCTATTGATCTGACTTCATCCTGCAGCTCTGTAATAGATCTTTTCCTACTAAGAATATCTTTCAAGAATTTTGTGTAAGCCGACATTTCGCTTAGGGCCTCAGCGAATGGGATGGAAATATTAATGCCCTGAAGTATTTTAACGAAACGCCTGAACTTACTCTCAGTAGAGTCCATAGATTTCTTAGTTGGAAATGGAAGAGTTTTCACCATTCTCGGAACCAAGTTAGCCTCGAGAGGTGAGAGTACGGGGTCGACATTGAGGTCGACTGATATCCTCGGCGGGTCGTTACCGACCCTGATAGGGTCGTTAACTACCCTGGGATTGAGAGGGAGGCTCGGATTAGTAGACTTACCTGGGTTAGGGTCGTTAGATACCCTCGGAGCCTCGTCATCCTTGTTTGTAGGCTTGGTAGTTGCTCTCGCTGGCTCGTTAACGAGACGGTTAGCGAGGTCCTGTTCCTCCTTCTCTTCAGCTTGAACTCTCTTCGGAAGTGTCTTCCCACTTCTGAGGTGTACCGCTGCTATTTGGCCTCTCGGGTTCTCCTCGGGACGACCCGGGAGTTGCCCTTGTGGTCTTGGAATCCGTGCAGCAAGGTCTCCTAGTTGGGAATCAACGCTCCTCTTCCAAATATCGAACTCTCCCCATCTTTTATCCTGGCGGTTCAGCTTGGCTTGGACGTCATCAACCTTGTTATTCACTCCGTCGATGCTCTCTTTAATCTCCTGAACCCATGATGGTGTCTCCTGATTGCCTGGAGGTCGATATGGTGCAGGTCGTCTATCTTGTGGGGGCCCTGCATAATTGTGATTTGTATTCTGGTTGCCCCATGGTTGATAGTTATTTGACCTGTCATTATAATTAGGCTGGTTCCTGTAGGGTCCTCTCATGTAGTTCATCTCAGCTATTGTCTTAGCGGTTCTAACCTGCTCAATGTTAGTGCAAGCAGAAGTACTATGTGCAGAAGAACCACATTCTTGACATGATTGAGAGGATTTCAGAAAACTTACCTGTTTCCTCAGACGGTTGACCTCATCTTGTAAGAATTGATTTTTAACATCGGGGTCAACTTCATCTCGGTTGGGCACATAGAGACGTTTTTGAGTTTGTGGAGCCTGCTGGGTTCCGTACATAGCATCGTAATTCGCCAGCTTGTCCAACAGCTCCCACGCCTCTGTCGGGTTCATCTCTATAAAACCGCACGCAGTATGCGTGTTGATGCGGTTCTTGGTCTCCGCGTTGATACCCTGGAAAAAGATTTCTTGCAAAACATATAAAGGTCTCCCATGAGTAGGGCATTGTCTAAGCATCTCTTTAAATCTTTCCCATGTTTCAACAAATGTTTCATTAGGCAACTGGTGATAAGAGGTGATGCGTTTCCTTAACTCCGTTGTCTTAGCAAGAGGGAAAAACTTTGTACGAAATTGATCATACAAAGCTTTCCAAGTCCTGATAGACTTAGAAGGTAGGCTCTCTAACCAGTTTAGGGCCTTTCCAGTAAGTGACCATCTAAAAGCTTTTAACAGAACATATTCTAGCGAGACACCTTCAGCAGCTATGGTGTCACATAAATCAAGAAAATTTCTAATATGCTCCATAGGGCACTCAGCAGGTTTTCCTTCAAACTGAGCCCGTTTGATTAAGGATATAAATTGAGACTTGATCTCAAAAGGTTTCTCTATCGCAGGAAGCACAATAGGAGATTCTGGCACCCTCAGTTCCGGATGCATGTATTGCTTGGCATTCCTTGGATAGGCATTAGCTCTTCTTGCAGTCGAGCCTTGTCTGCGTCTGCGCCGTCCTTCTCGGCTTTCAGTGCCTCCATCTAGGTCCGGAGGATCTCTAACTCTCGAGCCATCTCTTCAGCTGTGGCCATGGCTCGGTTTTCTCGGAGTCGTCGGTGTAGGGAACGTTCGGGTTCTGAGTAATAACTGGATCTATCAAACTGAAGCCTTCTTCGTCCTACCGGCATACACTGAGAAAACAAACGAAGAAAACAAAAATTAAAAACAAAAACGGGGTCGGGCTATTCCCGATCCCAAAGATAAACTAACAACTCGTTGCTTCCCCGGCTACGACGCCAATTTGTTGATAGGGTATTCTCGGCCAACAAATAAATTTGTAAGTCAAGACCCCGCTGAGTACAGTGGAGTCAGGATCGTTCCATAGGAAGCAAGGTTGTTTGTCTATCAATCTAATAAAAATCAAACAAAATCAAACACAACACTCACGAGATGCCTCGTTAACGACCTTGTCCGGATCGTTACCGAACCTCCGAACACAAAAATATCAATTAACGACCTAATAAAATTCCAACTAATATTCGGTACCGAGGCAAGTACTCAACAACGAAGATTTACCAGAAATAATTCAATTAAAACAAAAATCTAGGACAAGGGACACCACAACATAGCCAAGCATAAGAATTCGTAAGAAGATAAGATCATGCCTTTAAATAGATAGAGTCATCAACTTTCATTGACTTAACAAGTAAATTAATCTACTTTCATAAACTAACTCAATTGCTTGTTTTGGATCTAAAGCTTGAAACTTTCGTTTTCAAACAATATCAACCTTCAAGTTACTAACTTTCTCTTTCAATCAAGTTAAAACTCAAATTACCTCAACTTCCGTTTCGGTATTAAGCACAACAAACAATCTTAATAAAAGATAAAAGGCATTCAACACACAATCTTACTCATCAAACATGCTCAACTATGCCGGGCTTAACCCCAACCCTAGAAAAATAGACTACTCACTACTCATGATTAAGAAACTAAAAATTTCAACAAAAATAAACATTGAAACAAAACTTCAAACTTAAATTAATAACAAAAATATTGTCTTACAGAGATTCAGAAGAAAACTAAACAAAACATTCACCGAACCACAAACTCGATCAACGAACCTCGGAAACCGTCGTCTACCGAACCTCGTCACCGACTTCCGATCCGATTCTCTCTTTCGGCCTTCCTCCAAATCTTCTCCAAAACAAGCCCCCATTTTTTTCTATGCTAGATAGAAGGGTATTTATACTAGAAAGCTAAAAACTAAAAAGGCTAAAAGATAAAAACTTTCCTAAAAAGATAGAAACAATCTCTAAAAGATAGAAATAAAATCTAGAAAGATATTAAACCCTAAAATACATATTCTAATAACCCACAAAGATTCTAAAAAGATACTCAACCGATACGGAAATAAATTCCCGCTCAGGATCGGTGAATAATAAAAATATTACTCGAAATCTTTCTCTTCGTGGCCTCGTTAACGACCCTTCACAGCCTCGTTAACGATCTCGGGATTTGTTTTCTTCAACACCTCCTCTTGTACTCTTAAGCTTCGTCTTCTTAAATCTTGCACTCTCCCGTCCTTCACTGTGATGCTCCAAATTCAGCTCCATTCAGCTTCTTTCCTTGCTAAAACCTGCAAAATTCACAAAATAGTGTAGATTCCACTCTTTCCACAGATTTATGCAAAACTAACTAAAAATAATCAAAACTAAACCTAAATTTAAACAAAACTAAACCTAATAAACAAAGAAAACCTATAAAAAACTATACTAAAAATGCGAACATCAACTGCCTGTTCTTCGAATGGATGATCTCAATATTGAGCGTCTCTTTGGAAGGATGGAGTGTGTCAAAGTCTTGGCCATCTTGGGGATGTGGAGAGGGCACCTTTCTTTCCTTAGAGCGTTTCATGAGGGGGTTTCGAACAAAAATTAGGGTTGAAGATGAGTTATGCTTTGAGAGAGGAGGCCGATATTTAAAGAGTTTTGAACAAATTAGCATAGTCGTCTTTTTCATTGTGCCCTTGAGAATTGAACTCAACCGATGTCGTTTCACCTTCAACGTCTTTAGTAAGCTTTACAACGTGGAAATTCCCCCATTGTGCAATTCAAACGCTTGGTTCACAGTTGGTCTTCCCCTAATAAATAGCCCGAAACATTTTTTTATCTTCCCAAGACTGAGTTGTTGACCGGATGAGACGCTTTGTTTTACTCGGAAGTGAGGTTCTCATGATCTTGCAAGAAAGGATGGTTTGAATAGAGTGGTAAAGGAAACTCATGTTCAAACTTTATGTGAAGGATGGGAACATAAAAGGACTTGGACAATTTCAACCCGAAGGGGCAAATAAAGGGGCAAATGAGTGTGTCCAATCCAAGACTCTGGGTAAGCTTATGATCAACTATCATTGTGGCTTGTAATGTGGGTTAGAGATAAATCAAGTTGATCATTTTGGGCCAAAAAAGATATTCCTACGTGTACAACCGTTTGCCTTAGACTAGTAACAAAGGATAAAGTGAATGCAGTGTTCCTAACTGGTTCCTATCATGCAAACAACTAAAGTAGCCAATCATCGGGGACAAAATAAACAAGGACTTGTTTAATTTAAAGTTATCATCCCTACGAGCATACGAAGGTGCTCAAAGGGATGCCTATCCAATGCCTTGGTGAGAATATCTACTCTTTGCTCTTTAGTTCTACAATGTTCCATAATAATGTTCCCTTGCTCAACATTGTCCTGTAAGAAGTGATGGCGAACGTCAATATGCTTTGTACGTGAGTGATGAACTGGACTCTTGGAAATGTTTATGACACTAGTATTATCACATCTAATAGGAATAGGGCCATAAGACATACCGCAGTCACTGATTTGGTACTTAAGCCATAAGACTTGGGAACAACATGATGCAATGACCACATATTCTGCTTCGGCCGTCAAGAGTGCCACTGAGTTTGGTTTCTTTGATCTCCATGAAACTAGGCACTCTCCTATCAACTGAGCCATACTAGATGTGCTCTTCCTATCTACCAAATGACCAGCAAAGTCCGCATCTGAAAATGCAACAATCTCAAGGGAACATCTGCGTGGATACCATAGGCACAAGTTGTCGTTCCCTTTGAGATACCTGAAAATTCTCTTCACCTCTTTCAGGTGTCATTCTTTGGGGTTAGCTTGAAAGCGTGTGCATAAATACATGACGAACATGATATCGGGCCTACTAGCTATTTGGTAGAGAAGGGAACCAATCATACCTCGGTAGTTCCTTTGGTCCACATCTATACTTTTTTCATCTGTGTTCAGCTTAGAGTTGGTGGAAACTTGTGTGTTGATAAGCCTTAAATTCTCCATTCCATACTTGGTTAGCATTTCCTTGATGTATTTTTGTTGATGTATCTTTGTTCCCTCCTTGGTCTGAGTGATTTGGAGCCCCATGAAGAACGTAAGTTCTCCAATCAGGCTCATCTCGAATTCTGAACTCATTAGATCTTTGAACTTTTCAACAAGCAAGGGATTAGTTGCACCAAAAACGATATCATCAACGTATACTTCAACAATAAGAACATCATTGGGCTCTTTCTAAAGAAACAAAGTTTTGTTAATGGAACCACGAAGGTATCCATGTGACAAGAGAAACTATGCAAACCTGTCATACCAGGCTCGTGGGGCTTGTTTGAGTCCGTATAGGGCACGCTGAAGAAAGTAGACGTGGTCTAGAAAGTTCTCATCTTCAGTTGTTGAGCCACATAGACCTCTTCCTTCAAGTTTCCTGAACACTGTCTTCACATCCATCTGATAAAAGCTTGAATCCTTTATGAGCGGCAAAGGCGATAAGGAGTCTAATCGCCTCAATTCTTGCTATAGGAGCGAAGGTCTCATCATAGTCGATGTCTTCCTCTTGGTTGTAGCCTTGTGCTACTAATCTTGCCTTATTCCTTGAGACAGCTCAAGTGCCATCCATCTTGTTACGGAATACCCATCTCGTTCCTATAGCATTCTTCCCTTTTGGACGAGGAACAAGCTTCCACACTTGGTTCCTTTCAAATTGATTGAGCTCTTCTTGCATTGCCACTATCCAGTCTGGATTTTTAAGGGCTTCTTTGATATTCTTAGGTTTCACCATTGACAAGAAGGCATTGAATGCACAGAAATTTTGAAGTGATGATCGTGTCTTTACACCTTGGTAAAGAGGAGATATGATGTTTCTGGGATTAATATTGGAGAGATCTTGATCTTCCTCTTCGTTCCTATCACCATTGTCATTGCATTCTTCTTGCACATCTTCATCCTCTAGATGTTCCTCAACTTGTTCACTAGTTTCTGGTTCTTCATTCTCAACATTGAGTGTGTTCCCTCTATGTTCCCCTTAAGTGCTTTATTTAGGTATGTCTTCTAGTGGAGGGACTAGGGAACCAACTTGGGAGGTGTCCAGTGATTCGTCAAGTGATGAAAGTTTAGCTGACTCTTGGATATTTTGATTTCGAGAGTCGTTGTTCCTTGAGGATAACGACGAGTTACGTTCCTTGGCTCATCGTCGTCGACATCATCTTCCTTGTTCTAGGGAAGTTGGAAGTGAGTTTCCACTTTTTGCACTTCAATTTCCATTTTGATTGACTCTTCTTTGTATATCACATGAAACATGAATGATTTCCTCTATCTTCTTGGTCCTTTTGCTGTATACTCTATAAGCTTTGCTGTGAAGAGTGTATCCCAGGAAGATTCCTTCAATTCATCACTTCTTGCGTCAAACTTCCCAAGGTTGTCCTTCCCATTGTTGTGCACAAAACATTTGCACCCAAAGACTCTTAAGTGGGAGATGTTGGACTTCCTTCCTCTAATCAGCTCATAAGTAGTTTTCTTGATCATCGGGTGCACCATGGCTCTATTGAGGATGTATGTTGCTGTGGAGATTGCCTCTGCCCAGAAATACTGAGGAACTCCACTCTCAATCATCATTGTTCTAGCCATTGCTTCTAGGGTTCGATTTTCCTCTCCACAAATCCATTTTGTTGTCGAGTACGAGGGACTGAGAAGTTGCGTGATACCCCATTCTTGTCACAATACTGTATGAACTCTGAGTTCTTGAGCTCAGTTCCATGGTCAGATCTCAAAGTAGAGAGCTTCAGTCCCAAGGTCACTTCGACTCTTTTCATTAATGGCTCAAAATCGCTAAAAGTATTTGCTTTGGACACAAGATAAATAACCCAAGTAAATCTAGAAAAATCATCAATGAGGATGAACATGTACCTTTTTCCTCCATAGCGAGCCGTCTGCATTGGACCACAGAGATCCATGTGGATCAGTTCCAAGGGACGGGTAGTGCTCACGACGGAGCTTCTTGTTTGTGTTTCCCTTTGACAAATGCCTCATACATCTTCAATCCTTCTAAACTGATCATGGGCAAGCCAATTACAAGGTCTTGAAGATATAGCTTCTGAATTTGGTTCACTCTTGCATGTCCCAATCTTTTGTGCCACAGTTCCACTTCATCAATGGAACTAGCTAGACAGAGTTTCCTTGGAGGCTCATATGAGGTGTACACGAAATAGACATTGTTGGACCCAGTTCCCTTGAGTATGATCTTGTTTGTCTTCTTGTTGATCATAAGACATTCTTTAGAATCGAATGTGACCACATTGTTTCCTTGGTTACACAGTTGTGAAACACTCAGCAAGTTGTACCCAAAGTCCTTTACCAGATGCACATTTTTGCTAGTTCCAATGATTTCACCCTTGTTCTTGTTCCCGAAGAAGACATGGCCTCCATCGACCTTTTCTAGTAGTGAGGTGAGATTGTCTTTCCTTCTGGTCATATGGTTGAAACATCCACTATCGATGACCCATGTGTTGTTCTCCCTCACTACAGCTTGCAAAATTAATTAGACTTGGCGACCCAGACAAGATGTCTCTTGCCTGGTTCCATGCAAGATGTCTCTTGCCTGGTTCCATGCAAGGAAACATAGTTATTTCGTCCAAGTAATCTGCAATATTATGGACTTGTGTGGAGTTCCTAGGACTCAAAGATGAGTTCCTAGGAGAGTTCCTATTCTTGGGTACTTACCACTATTTTTGTCGGTTTGGATTTTTTCTTTGAAAATTTCTGTTTTTGTAACTCTTGTTCCCAACAGTGTGTGACCTATGCGTTTGCCTTTTTGGACAGCTTTCAATGTAGTGCCCATGAGCTCCACACTCCCATCAAGTTTTATAGTACTCTCCAAGATAGTACTTCAGGTGAGGTCTTTGGATCCTATTTCTATCCATGGTTTCCTAATTGTAGACTCTAGACCCATTTCCCTTTGCTATCTTGAGATAAATTTTGTGGTTAGTGTTCCCAGTGTAATATTCAGTGTTTCTATCTCCCCCACTTTCGAGGACATGAATGCTCTCTTCGAATTGAGCATTCTTCAGCTTTTGGCTTTGAAGCTCAAGATCCCTACACTCATTTCTTTCCCTTTCCGTGAAAAAGGCAGGATCCATTTTTTGATGTTCCTTCCCCATACCCTATTCCATGCCGGGTTGGGACAAACTTGATTGTGGGAATGGCTTCTTTAGTGGTCTGTGGAAGGGAACTCTCTAGACACTTCTGACATTCACTCAGTCTTTTACGAATCTCATCTTTTTCACTCTCAATACTATTGAGCTAATCTCTTAAGGTGGTGATCTCGTTGAATGAGCACTACAATTTGTCTACAAGCTTCACACATTGGGAACAAGGTCCCATTCCTAGTTGTTCTGCTAAGACATGTTCAGTTTGATCTAGCGTCCTTTGGATCTTTATATTGTCTTTTAGCAGTTTGGTCAACAATTTAAGCAACTCAGGTTTTTCATATTGAGAAGAGTTTCAAGATTTACCTCACCGGCTTCTTCTCCAATGGTCTCCCCTATGGCCATAACGCAAGTTTCTGGGGTTGACCAAGCCTTAGGTTCCTCAACATCGGAGTCACTCCAGGTTTCTACGTATGCCTTGCTTTTTCCTTTGTCAAGTTTTTGCTCCTTAGTTCCCTGATGACAGTTTTTGGCGAAGTGGCCCTTCTTGTAGCATTTGCAGCATGTGGCATCAACGATGTCTTTGTCTTTGTCTTGATACCTGTTACCGACCTCGTAGTTCCTTCTTTCTCTATTGGAGTTTCTTTTGAACTGTCCTTTCTTTTAGAATTCCTAAGGGCCTTTGTGATGAGTACAAGTTCCTCTTCCTCATCTTCCTCTGATTCTTCACACTGTACCTAAACAGATTTGACGACCTTCTCCAACTTGAGAGCTATGCCTCTTGTTTTCATCTCTTGTTGCATGTCTTCTTGCTTTATCTTTTCATGACCAATGAGCTTACCAAACACTTGGTGAAGCATTAAGTTCCTATTCTCAGGATTCTCCTTGAACATGGTCTATTTATTTGCTTGCTCAGTTGTCACTCCATTGAACAGTTGTTGCACCTTCATTTTGTCAGAGATCTCTTGCTTGGTGATTCCAAGGGCAGCTAGCTTTGAGCAGAGGGACTCGAAACGCAATTGATAACTATCAATCGATTCACCCATCGTTATTTTGAAGTTGAAGAACTCCCTTCCAGCGTTCATTTGGTGATCTTCTCTTAGATTGGAACTTCCGACATGCATTTTTTGAATGGCTTCCTACATTTCCTTGACTATTTCCAAATTAGCCACCCTATCACTATCTTGCTCGCACATCGCGTTGTTGAGGTACATCTTGGTCTTGTAGTTGGCTTCCATGCATTGCCATTCGGTGGGACCCCATTTGGACAGGTCGTTCCGAATATTTGCATTGACCTCGAAGTTACCATGCTCAATGACACACCATGCTTGGTAGTCATGACTCCTCATCCAGTCTTTGATCTTGATCTGTCAGTTTTCAAAGCGTCTGATGATGAGTCATGGAGGCTTGTTGTTCCCATGTCCAATCTTTTTGAGTTCCTGAGCCATTTTTCCTAGTACTTGCAAAGACTAACCAAGATCTAGGGCGCCTGCTCTGATACCAATTGTTGGATAGTTGGTTAGTCGAAATCAGTTATGGGAACTATATCAAACAGTTCCCACACGCAGCGGAATAAGTAAATATGTAGGTAAGAAAAATACAAGAGACAGTTCCCTTTTAGAGGAACTCCACAACGATCAACTAATTGCTTGAGTAAACCTTTACCTCCCCTTGGAGGATTTTTGAATGAGTTTCCTTTTCCTTATTGCTTAGTTCCCTTCAGGTTATAAGGCTGAATACAAACTTCTCTGTTCCTACAAGGACTCCCTTCCTAGGCAACACTAATGTATTCTCTCAACCATAACCCGGTGAACGCTCACAATCAAAGACAAAGCAAAACTCAAACCTATTTCTCTCTCTTCTTTTTTCTCTTCTTCTAAGTTCCCCTAGACCTAGGAACTCGCTCTCTCTCCCACACTGTGGTCGAGATTAGCTAACCGCGGGGACTTTTCACCAACTTGATGGTGCATACTCAAGAAGCTCTTTTGCTCTTCTTTCTTTGACTTTAGAGTTTATGATTTGGGAAAAGTGAGCAACAAGGTTACTCTATGATGCGACTCTGCCTAAGCTCGGACCCAACTCCTACCATTCCGAGACGGCCTAGACCTTGGAGACCCCCTTGGCTTAGGACATAGTCTCATTTATATATTATTTATATTATTATTTCTATTTTCGTCATTTACATTCCGTCATTAATATTTTAGGTGTGTGTTCTCTTATGCTTAAGAGACCGGCCCATTATGGTAGAATAAGGCCCATTAGGGTTTGTTGCACCTTTCCATTTATAGCTTTACTATTATTAGATTTATGGGCTTTTCGGATGTGGGCCTTGATTGCATGCTAGGCCCAATCCGATCCTCTTCTTCGTACCTAGGGTTTCGAGCTTGCTCTCCATATAAGAGGCACTCGGGACTCCTTTCAATCTACGTCCAAAATGAATTAAGCCAGAGCTTTGAGTCGAGTTTCTCCTCCCCTTAGGCTCGGGCGTCACCGTATTCTTTTTCCGACCTCATATTCTCCTGGCCTACGTCAAACTAGGCCCTCTTCTCAATCCTTTCAATCCTTTCACTTCACCTCTCATATTAAAGTCTAGGCTTCAACCTCAAATCTATCCGGTTACTATTTGTCAGGGAAGATCCGAATGTTTCAAGCCAAGATCCGCCCCTTGTGACCCTAGGGTCGCATCAATTGGTATCAGAGCTTTAGGCGGTTCGAATAGATTTTTTTCTGACACCACCCTCCAGTTCGCGTCGACCACCAGCCCGCCTGTGTGGGTCGATCTTGACCTCAGTTTACCCATAGTGAGTTCGGCTATCTCTTGTCAAAAAAATATAAAAATTCAATAGGTTTAAAAAAATCAATTTTTTGCCGATCTTTTGGATGGTATGGTGATATTGGTGAATGGTGCGACTTGATTGCTTTCCAATTCTGGTTACATGCAGAGATAAATTAGCTCTTATTTTATTTCCAAATCTTCCCATAGCCGATCAAGTTAATTATAGTGAGCATATCTTTTTGGTTATTATTGTTAAGTGTATCCAATCACGAGAGTGCTCAGATTTTTTTTAAAAAGGGTCGAATATATTAAATAAAAGAAGTTTCGGCATAAACAAAGTAGCAATCGTTTTATTTTTTCTCATTTATTTGTTATGTTTTTGTAAAGATCTGTAACTATATATAAAAGATCTCGTTATTATTTATTTTTAGGATAGTTTATATATTTTTCCTATTGTAAGAGAATCTTTCGGATTGTGGAAGATCTCTAGTAGTAAAAAGAAAGAAAAGATAAAAAAAACCCGAGGGGCCTAGCCATGTCTTAGACATGCTCAAAAATATGAGACGATTCGGATTCTTGGGATCGACCACACCGATGATTCAACACTCGTCCCTATAAGCCGCTTCCAAGAAACCACCCAGATTAGATCCCACCATATCGACTTCCCGAGAATCGGGCCCGCTACTACGGAGAAACTCCTAGATCTCGGCATCGTTCCAATGACGAGCGGGATTGTAGTCTGCCTCCTCGGTGCCTATGTGAAACTCCCAAGTCCCGGCATCGTTCCTATGATGAGCGGGATTGGAGTCCGCCTCCTCGGCGCCCACCTACCCGAGTTCGTGAACCGGAACCACGACACCAACCTAGGCCACGACCAACCTCGGTACACCATGTGCCAAGACCGGTCCCTTCGGCTGAGCCCTCGCCCTCTTTCGTGGCCGAGAGTCCTAACATCGAGGATAGGTTGGCGACTTTAGAGCGCAAGCTAGCCGAAACATGGCGCATTTTCATTCTACACTCGACCCCACACCCCAACCACCATTGGCGCCAATGCCGAGCGAGCTCATCATCGAGACTGTCTTGGCTCCTCTACCACAACCGGCACCCATGCCAAGCGACGTGTCGAGCGACCTGACCGTCGGTACTGAGGACTCACCCGTCGGTACCGAGGCCTTAATCATTGGTATTGTGGCCTCACCCTTCGATATGGAGGTTCTTGCCTTGCCAACTCCCATGCCAGTGCATTGCTCCCTTGTCGCACCAACACCTAAGGTCGAGGACCCGCCCCAGCTTGACGAGCTTTTACCTACACCGGCGCTCTCCCTAGAGTCCGGCGCTGACCCCGAGGCCATAATCGAATCTGCCCCTGTGTCGACAACATTTACTTTGTTCTTCGAGAAGACCCACATCGATGGCATGGTTTTGATTAGGCCACATCTTTTTTCCCTCGTCTCCACCACGTCGAAGCGAGGACGCTTAGAATCTAAGGGAGGGAGGATGATGCGACTCTGCCCGAGCTCGGACCCAGCTCCTACCATTCCGAGACGCCCTAGACCTTGGAGACCCCCTTGGCTTAGGACATAGTCTCATTTATATATTATTTATATTATTATTTCTATTTCCGTCATTTGTTGCACCTTTTGATTTATAGCTTTACTATTATTAGATTTATGGGCTTTTTGGATGTGGGCCTTGATTGCATGCTAGGCCCAATCCGATCACCTTCTTTGTACCTAGGGTTTCGAGCTTGCTCTCTATATAGGAGGCACTCGGGACTCCTTTCAATCTACGTCCAAAATGAATTAAGCCAGAGCTTTGAGTCGAGTTTCTCCTCCCCTTTGGCCCGGGCGTCACCCTATTCTTTTCCCGACCCCATATTCTCCTGGCATACTTCAAACTAGGCCCCCTTCTCAATCCTTTCACTTCACCTCTCATCTTAAAGTCTAGGCTTCGGCCTAAAATCTATCCGGTTACTATTTGTCGGAGAAGATCCGAACGTTTCGAGCCTAGATCCGCCCCTTGTGACCCTAGGGTCGTATCATCATTGACGGGTTTAAATAGGCGTGATGAGAAACCCTTATCCACTAGAGGCATTTGTCCTAAATGCACTTTTTGCCTTTCTCTCCAAGTATGATTCGTAAGGTTAACATGTGACTTTGATTTGAATTTGAATTGTCAACTCTTGAATCAATCCGGACCGTTGGATGGTCGTCTTCTTTCTGCTGAGGCTCTGATGGTTTGAGACGCCTCTTTGTCAAGAACAAACATGATCCCTAAATATGCGTTGAGATGTCGCTTTCACGCATACGCCAGTTCCCATCCAAAGGGAACTCTCATCTTCTCGGTTCCCTTCTCTTGGGAACTCTTCTTGACTTCTGAGGGATTCTTGTTCTTCTCATTCAGTTCCCATCATGTGGGAACTCTATTCTCTTCTAAGATTGGTTGCCTTCTTTTTCGATGTTGTAATAGTGCCCCTGTTGTGGGAACTTGTTAATTTGTGCTTTGCTTTGTGACATGCAACCTGTTCTAATGAAATACTTGACAATTGGCCTTAGCTCCCATGGTGTTTGTAATTATCAAATCTGAGGACGTAGTTCCAGTGTTAATGAACGTGAGTTCCTAACACCAACTCAACATAGTGGATCGAAAAAGAGAAGCTTAGTGCCCAACTTAGCCCAAAGCATCTTCCAAATATAAAACTTCACATCTCAGTCCGAGACAATATACCTAGGGACTCCATGTAATCTCACAATATTATCAAAGAAAAGATTAGACACATGAGAAGCATCATCGATCTTGTGGCATGCAATAAAATGTGTCATTTTTTAAAAATGATGTGTAACGCAAAAAAATAAAAAATCGAGTCCCTCCCTCTCTTACACCGAGGCAATCCCAAAACAAATCATGAGGTTTTATCCTAGACTTAGCATAAAAACAAGTTACACAAGAAGTACAATCTTGGGTCATGGTAGTAGGCGTCGGCCAATCTCGAATTGCCTTCAACTTGTCTTCATCCACCTTTAAGCCGTATTTTCTAACTATAAAACCAAGAAACACCACGTGATCCGAACAAAAATGACATTTCTTAAAATTGGCATAAAGGTGTTCACGTCTAATCACATCACAAACAAGCCTAAGGTGCTGCTCATGCTCTTCCAAGTGGTGGCTAAACACTAAGATTTCGTCACAATATACAACCACAAACTTGCCAAGAAACGGACGGATAACATGGTTCATCAACCTCACAAAGGTTCTAAGAGCATTGGTCAAGCCGAAGGGCATGACTAACCACTCGTAGAGCCCATACTTAGTTTTGAACGTAGTTTTCCATTCGTCTCCCTCCTTCATTAGGATTTGATGATATCCACTCTTTCAATCCATTTAGGACAAATACTTGTTGCATGTACCTCATCAATAATATCATCAATTATTAGAATTGGATGACGACATTTAATTGTACTATTTTTTATTGCTCAACCATCAACGCACATTAGCCAAGTACCATATTTTTTAGGGCAAGGATTATCGAAACGACGCACGGGCTAAGACTTTCGCGCACATAGCCCATGTTGAGGAACTCATGTACTTGTCATTATAGGTTGGCCGATTTGGTAAGGTAGCTCTAGGAATCAAATCGATCTAATGCTCTTTCCCCCAGACCGGTGGCAAACCACTGGGAACCTTGTCTTGAAAAAGGTCTTCATAATCCTACAAGAAACGAGAAATAGTAGGAGGTAGGTTATCAAACTCTTGGGAAGAAAGTAAAGCATCATGATAAACAAGCAAAAGGCACTTGTTACTCCTCTTAAGAGCGTGGAAAACTTCCTTTGGTTTGGCTAAAAGCATTTGTTTGGAAGTGCCCACGTTTCCACCAATGGCTAACTTCTTCCTCTTCTTCTCTTCACGACTAGCGTGCTTTTTTCTTTGTTCCTTAGCCACGTGATAGAGCATGATCTCATAAGGTGTCATGGGATGCATAGTTACCATCTTGCCTTCCTTCTGAAAATTGTACTCATTTGACACTTTGTCATGGATCACTCCCCTTATCAAATTGACATGGTCATCCTAGTAATAGATGGCATGCAAACACCGGGACCACACCACACCCCACTTCATCCACATAGGGATCTATAGAAAATGAAATGAAAGCCCTTTCAACCACATAGATCGAAGAGTTAGTGTTTAACAAACGTAGATGATAATGCATAGGATGAGGAGTAGTAGGAATGGAAAAATGACTAACTACCTCATCACTCATAATAGTGCAACAAGAGCCACCATCAATAATCATACTACATACATTGTCCTTAATTTTGCACCGCGTGTGAAAGATGATTTCCCTTTGGTATGGGGTAGTGGTATGGTCCATCATGAAGAGAGTTTGTTGCACCATTAAACACTCTCCCTCCTCCGCCATACCATTGAGCTCTTCCCCTCCTTAATCACTTGTGACCTCCCTCTTCTTGCTCAACAGAATCTTCCTCCTTATACTCATATTCACCTTGGAAGCGGCTTAGCGCCTTTGAGGAAGGTGCTTGTAGATATGGTTGGTGTAGTGGAACACCTCCTCACTCTCGGCACCCCTAATGAAATGCTACATACTCATAATAGATTTTAGTTCCATATATAAACCTTTAATGAATTTTGAAATTATGTACCCAATGGGAAAGTGTAGACTGAATCTAAAAATAAGAGTGTGAAACTACTTGTAGTACTCATCGGGGGGTATGGTTCCCTTGACGTACTTGCTCAAGCTTACCATGAAGGCCCTCAGAATAATCTTGGGGCACAAATCGCTCCTCGAGGGCCTCTTTAAGCTCTTTCCACGTGCTAATTTGGGGAATGCGCCTACGTTGTATCAGTTCCGTGTCCTCTTGCCACCAATGGTAAGCGAAGTCGGAGAAGTGAATAGCCACAATTGTAACTCAATGAGCATCATCACAGCCATTGAAGTCAAAAATAGACTTGGCCTTGGCTATTCAATCTATGAAAGCATTGGCATCGAATGTACCAACAAAAGATGGGACATGGAGCTTAATGTCATGGTATGGCTCCCTTCCTTGTAGGTTCTTCTCCTCTTAATACGCTAGAGGTTGCCAATAATGGAGTGGATTACCACACATGGGAACCTTGGACACGACCCTTGGCTGGCCATTCGGCATGGAAAGAGCTCGATAGTGTCGTAGCGGATGGTCTAGCAGTCACCTCGGAGACGTGGCCTCAAAATCATGCGGGGTTAGTCGCACTTAAAGGAATATTATTTCGAAATGCGGGGTTACATCCTTAAACTTGTTTCAAAATAACAAAGTACGAAAGAGTTAAGTAGCGGAATTAACGAAACATTGTCTTTGCAAAGCGTAATGGAACCCAAAATAAGCGAGAAACATCTTTGAGAAGACCCGACCTTCCTTCCTTCAACTTCTTGAATCTTCGTCCTTATATCTTATGTGGAAGTTTCCTAGAGTTTGGCATTTGTCGCGAAGGGAGAGAAGTACTAGGAAAAAATTGCGGAAATAGCGGAATTAGTCTAAGGAGACTAAGCAAGTGAGAATTAAAATTCTCAAGGGTAATTTTGTAACTTAACAATTCATTAGAGAGTTATGAGCGAAAAGTGTTTGAGATGTATAGACCATACGTGGAGCTTAAGAACGGAAATGAGTAAATCTCGAAGTGAGATAACTCTAAACCGAAAAGAAAGAACTACAAGATTGTAGAACTTCTTAAATTAAAATAATGTTGGGAATGTTTTAATTTTGCACACAAGTTTCTAGAAAATCTCTCACGCCCTTATCGGACCGAGAGCCGGTTAATTCATTTTAATGTGCACTAGTAATTATCTTTGTTACGTGTAAAATCTTTGCATAAAATTAATGACTTTTAAGGGTGTGGAGGCTATGAAAGATCCGAGTCCACTTAAGGGGAACGAAGTTATGACACCTTGCTAGAGTGTAGACATCCCTTCAACCCTTATTATATAAAATATCTCGAAAAGAGATTGAAACAAGCAAGACCACAATAAACAGACCTAAGTTCGTTTCTGGTATACGAATGATAATAACGATAATAAAATGTTGTTATTTCTAGCAATCGATATATCATATGTTCATTTATTTAAGCAAACAAGTTGTTCCCAACATAGAGAAGTTTAACGGAATCGAGATATCGAAAAGGTTTCAAGGAGAAAATCCACTTGCCCTAAACTCCGATTCAAAAAACTTACGCGTTACGAGAAGGCGGAATCTTCCTTAGAGTCGACCTAATCCGTAGGCGGATGCCACAAAATAAAACTAAAATTTATTATTATCGATTATTATTTCATTATTTATCTTTTAACAAGAGAGATTCCTTTCTCAAATAAGGAGGAAAACTAAATTATTATCCTTAGATAATTTAGTCTATAATCAAAAAATATTATTCTCATGAATCTTAATACCTCTAGAGATCATTCAAAATTTATTCAAAACTTATAAATGACTAAGTTGACATGCATGGGTAGTTATACCTTAATAAAATTACTTATTTTATTTATATCTTTTATTTCAAGGCTACCACTTTTTTTTATTAATAAAGGAAAAGACATAAATTAATATTTCAAGGCTACCACTTGAATACTATTCAGGGGAATTCTATTGCTGGTTCCTTGCGGTTTGACCATTTGAAGTAAGAAACGCCAAATTGTTCCTAAACAATTGTCATGTATTCATGGATAGAGTAGGCACTTGGATTATCGAAACAACAATTAATGCTCTACTAAAATATATTCAAAACGTTTGTGCGAAACCATAATTTCATTTAAAGAAGGAAGGACAGTTGTAACAAGGTGCAAATGAACTAGGCAACCTAATAACAAAATCAAAGGTTGGAAATAATAATATCGAATATGGCCGAGGTAACTACTTCAAGTGCGACGAATCAGGACACATGTCCACAAATTGTCTTAATAATGAAGCAACCTTATGGCCTATTATGCCTATTGGGGAAACTTAGAGAACTTATAATCCATGTCCAAAAACCTTGGTCGTAACAACTTCTTTTCTTACTTCATCTATTACCGTGTCAACTTATCAAAATGGCGGCGAAGAAATGTTCCTGACGTGGCTTTCACATTCACGATAGCCCTATATATGGTTGCTTTATTCGGTTGACAAACATCAAATATCGTGCCAAGATCCCATATGTTGATTGAGCAAGTCACTTCTACTTGTAGGTATTCTAGATGAATATATTAGTTATTGGTCAAAATTCTCGACCACTCCGTTATTGCTAGACCATTGTTTGTCCCCTCTTATACTTGCCGATAATCTATTTCGAGATAGGACTAGGCGTAGACAAGTTAGATCCTTGGTTGACTAAGACTTCCTCGGTGTCAACTTTGGAAATTTCTATCTTCCCATGAGTCACTGGCTTTGTAACTTTGTCTCTATGGAAACATAAGCATTAACTTTTAATTGGCATGACTTCTTCTAATTCTCAATGAGCATGAAATTAGTTTTCGTTACTACCATTTTCTGTTAATGGCTAAAGATCGACATTAACTATAGAATATGCGTAATTCTCTATTTGAAGAAGGAGATAATTGAAGATAGTTTAGAAAATTGAAAATAAAAATTTCATTTTTAACAAATTTGTATTCTTAAAAAATTATGACATTTTTGGAGTCTCTATTAAAAGCTCATTTTATAATTGTCTTTAAATTAAAAGAGGAACTTTTGAAGTAGAAAAATTTCTTTCATATATACTTCAAAACCTCGGAAGGAGAGTTTAAAGCTTTTTAATTATACAACTTCTATCTCGGGTTTCAGGGAGATAAATTCATCTTACTATCGTTTAAATAACTTTTTTGAATCTTAATTATTTGATTAAAGAAAAAATATTGATGAACTTATCTTTAAAATAAAGTTTACAACTAAGAAGTCGGTATGATAACTCTTTAGTAAAACTTGGTTTTAAAATTCTCGAATAAGACTTTGTAAATAAAACGATTCCAACTCTAGGAATTTATTGTCTTAGAATTTCTACTTATAAATTACTCTTATATGATTTTTGACTTAAACTATCAATTAAAGTGGATAATTGTAGAAATTTCTTTAAAGTACTTGGAAGAAGTTCTTATTCTTGAAGTAGATCAAGTAAAACTTGAAACCTAGGAAAAGAATACTAACTTGCACATTTTTTCCTAAAAGATTTTTTTTGTTCTAAAGTTCATTAAAAAATGTCTAACTCATGAACTTTATTTTAAAGACATATTTCTTATGGTTGAAAGAGACAAAAAATTTTAAATATGTTTTCGGTTTGAAAAAAAAAGACTTTCTGTTTTGAAAACAAAACGTTCGACTTTGATACCATAATTGTAACACTCCTATTTTGCAATGATGGGTATTACCGCTAGTGATCTTGGATTTTACCATCCAAAGTAACCCAAGGATTTAAATAAATAAATTAAATATAATTAAAGGACAATGAACTAAAAGCGGAAATTTTATTCATTAATAAGAACATTCGTTCATTACAATGGTTGTTGTTTTAAAAAGAATGTAGGACAAAACCCATATTATAAAAGGGTTGAAAAGACGTATTAATAATACAAGAATATTTTTCCACAAATTTAGTAGAGCTAGTGCACCATCTTCTAAATGCTTTGTTCTACGAAAATTCCTTCCTTCCTTCAACGTCGTCTTGCCTTGACTTTCTAATTCTTTGATTAAAGAAAAAAATATTGATGAACTTATCTTTAAAATGAAGTTTACAGCTAAGAAGTCGGTATGATAACTCTTTAGTAGAACTTGGTTTTAAAATTCTCGAATAAGACTTTGTAAATAAAACGATTCCGACTCTAGGAATTTATTGTCTTAGAATTTCTACTTATAAATTACTCTTATATGATTTTTGACTTAAACTATCAATTAAAGTGGATAATTGTAGAAATTTCTTTAAAGTACTTGGAAGAAGTTCTTATTCTTGAAGTAGATCAAGTAAAACTTGAAACTTAGGAAAAGAATACTAACTTGCACATTTTTTCCTATAAGATTTTTTTTGTTCTAAAGTTCATTAAAAAATGTCTAACTCATGAACTTTATTTTAAAGACTTATTTCTTATGGTTGAAAGAGACAAAAAATTTTAAATATGTTTTCGGTTTGAAAAAAAAGACTTTCGGTTTTGAAAACAAAACGTTCGGCTTTGATACCATAATTGTAACACTCTTATTTTGCAACGATGGGTATTACCGCTAGTGATCTTGGATTTTAGCATCCAAAGTAACCCAAGGCTTTAAATAATTTAATTAAACATAATTAAAGGACAATGAACTAAAAGCGGAAATTTTATTCATTAATAAGAACATTCGTTCATTACAATGGTTGTTGTTTTAAAAAGAATGTAGGACAAAGCCCATATTATAAAAGGGTTGAAAAGACGTATTAATAATACAAGAATATTTTCCCACAAATTTAGTAGAGCTGGTGCACCATCTTCTAAATGCTTTGCTCTACGAAAATTTCTTCCTTCCTTCAACGTCGTCTTGCCTTGACTTTCTATCCTTGCAAAACTCTTCTCAAACCTTCTAGCGTTTGTCTTCAAAACTTCGGTGGGAACTTCCAAGAGTTTGGCATTTTTCATAAAGGGCGAGAAATACTAGGCAAAAATACGAAATAGCGGAACTAGTTTAAGGAGACTAAGCAAGTGAGACTGGAAATTCTCAAGGGTAGTTTGGTAATTTCCTTATTTCATCAAGGAGAGAATGGGGAGATGTACTGGAAATTCTCAAGGCTCTCAAATACCAAACCCAGCTCGACAAGCCCGAATAAGTATTCAGATTGGAAAGACGATCTTCAAAGAACCGAGAGCCGAGTTGGTCTTCCAAGTTGTACTAATCCAACCAAATTCAATTTAAATAAGGTGCAGTAGCACTTATCTTTAAGAAGTCAAAACGTTTCATATTAGTTATGAAGTTTAAGGGTATGGAGGTTGTGAAAGAGTCGATTCCACTTATAATATACATGAATTCTCGTGGAGTCGGTGCATGTTGGCTGTCAAGGGATGTTCACTCGGTCCTAGAGGCCACACCAATAATGGGGTGGGGCGGGAAGATGCGACAGCTGGGACCTCTCGTCTCCCTCTTTCTACTGTTGGCAAAAGGTGGCGGGAATGGATGTGGAACGAAGGTGTACGAACTTGGAGAAAATCGCTCATCACTAGCCTGGAAATCCCAAAACTACACCAAGTTGACTGGTTAGGATGCATTTTTGGCTCGATTTTTCTGGTGTTTGTGCCCAATTGATTGAGGGATTTTGTACGCAATTCCTTCATCTACAATTAGGGACTTGAATCACAAAATTTGGTGGTGAACGAGTTTGGAATCGATCTTTGAATATCATGCACAATAAGGGGTTTCATGAACGAATTTTTAGAAAAAAAAAATCAGATTTGGGAAATTTGAATAAATTGGGATTTTTGGCTTGAACTAGAACGAATTTGTGATGGAGAAGGAGAGGAAATTTGTGTGTCTTTCTCATCGAAAACTTGCCCCTATATTTATAGTGGGAGGAAGAAGAGACCATAATCCACACCTTCATGGGTTGGACCTCTCATGGAAAGGTAGATCAACCATGAATGGTTGAAGTTGTGTTTCCTTGCAATGGATGGAAGAATGGGAATGGAGGAGAAAGGATGTGGAGAGGAGTGTTGGATGTTTGGAGAGTGCAAAGAGGTCATGCGTTTGAGTCCCACCTCTCCCATTTTTTTCTTTTGCCTACATTCCCTTACCCCTTTTTTTATTTAAAACTTAATTTAATGGAAATTAAATCAAAATATTGTTTATAATTAATTATTTAAATTTTTATTTTCTATGCTATCAAGTTAATTTTTTAACCAATTTTATTATTATATTATGAAAAATCATAATAAAGAATAATCTCATTATTTTAGAGAAATAATTAAATTAATAAAATAACCGTTTTTTTTATATAGAAATAGAGGCTATTAAAGCCTCAAGCCTCACTTTAGTTGCACCTCTTTTATTGATTGTTTGTGATGATCCCTAGCCTCTCTTGGATCACACATTTTTCGAAGAGATTTGGTTCAACACCAAGCCTCGCTTGGATCACACATTTTTCGAAGAGATTTGGTGCAGCACAAAGCCTCGCTTGAGTTGCAGCATTTTTATTGATTGTTCATCCCCAAGCGGGAAGCTTGGGATCGATTTCTTTGATTCTTCACAACCTGGGGTAGTTAGGAAAAATGATTAATCACCTTTTTTTTAATAATCAAATTCGATATAAGTACATAAGTTTGAGAGGGCTTATGTGTATTATCTCTTGAGTCGCGCGATATTCCATATTTTGGTTAGTGTTCACCCCGTTTCACCTTTGAGTTTGCAAGCTCCTGGGGTGACTTCTTCTCCAAGGAGGTATGGGCCTTCCTAGTCAGGGTCTAATTTTCCTCCGTCAACTTTTCTTAACATGATATTTCGAATTATCAAGCGCATAGGTCGTATTTTCTTGTAATGATAAACTTCCACCTTTTGTTTGTACTCCCATATATTTTAAAGTTGCCACCTCGCATCACTCATCTTTTATGTACATTTCCACTCATAACACGACTTCATTATCTCCCCCCTTGAAGTCAAAAACCCGAGCGGACAGGACCAAGGCCTCAATAGCTACTAGAGAAACCACCCTATAAGTCATGGCGAACAGAGTATGTTGAGTCGGTAGGAGTTCACGTTCATTAACACTGGAAAAAACACCATGGGAACTAATGCCTATTGCCAAGTATTTCAGTGTAGCAGGTTGTGCATCGCTAAGTAAAACTCACGGATAAACAAGTTCCCAATGCATGGGAACTAGTGCGACGACAACAAGAATGCGACCAACCTCAAAAGTGAACAAGATAGGAACTGGAGAAGACGAACAAGATTCCCTCGAAGTTTAAGAGAGTTCCCAAGACAAGGGAACCGAGAAGACGAGAGTTCCCTTTGGATGGGAACTGGCGCATGCGTGAAAACAACATCTCATCGCATTTTTAGGGATCCTGTCTATGCCGGACAAATGAGTGTCTCAGACTTCATCGACTTTAGACTTGCATCAGGTTGAAGACGACCATCCAAACGATCCGATGTGATCCAAGAGTTGACCATTCAAATCATAATCACATGTAAACCTTAAGGATCAGACTTGGAGAGCAAGGAAAAAAGGGTATTTAAGACAAATACCTCAAATGGATAAGGGTTTCTCATCACGCCTATTTAAACCCTTCAATAATGAACTTGCTCGACACTTTTCACAATCCTCAAACTGCTAAACACAAGAGTGAGAGCTAAAGAGCTATTCGGTGAAGACCATCAAGTTGGTGAAAAGTCTTTGGAGGCGAGATAATCACGAAGACGATGAAGGAAGAAAGAAGGAGTTCCCAGGTCTAGGGGGAACTCAGTTAAGGAGATAGAGATAGGAAGGTTTGAGTTTTTCTTTTACTTTGATTGTGAGCGTTCACCGGGTTAGGGTTGAGAGAATACATTAATGTTGCCTAGGGAGAGCGTCCTTGTAGGAACAGAGAGGTTTGTATTCGGCCTTATAACCTGAAGGGAACTAATCAAAAAAGAAAAGGGAATTCTGATGTGATTCCATATACTGAGTCATGGCCCCATGATTTGAGTGAAGATTCCAGCCCTAAAGACAAGCCCAATTTGCACGACAAGGGAGAGTCTTCATTTGGACTCATATCCAAGGCCGGTGTCCGAGGCGCTAAGGAGCCGAGTCAAGGCACGACGCTCTATTATGGGCGCATCACTCGAGAACATGCTAGGGCAATGCTTTACAAGATCAAGGAGGAGCTCATGGATCATAAGTTTCCAAAGGTTTACAAAGAAGAAGGTTGGAGTCTCCTTTTGACTCGTGTTCCGACAAGTGACTTTTTTTGACGGTTAAGGACACTTTATAAGTTTTCGGGATTTCGGGTTAATTTATGTAATTTCCTTATATGAGGGGGTTAATTTTTTAAGGCTTTGTGTTAGGTTTAAGGTCGGCCTCCTCCTCCTCATTCTCTGGACTTGGACGAAATTTGCTTCTCTTTTCCTTGCATTTTCAATTCGAAGTTCTTGTTTTGTTTCGTTCAATTCTCGTTGTTCAATTGTTGGTGAGTCATATATGACAATTTCGAGCATCCTAGTTTGTTTGAGAGCTTGGTGAGTCATATCCAAGTTATCAAGCATCCATATCCCCTTGTTCTCTCCATTTCGAATCATCATCCATCTCGGAGGTTTCTGCACCATCTCAGTAAATTAGACATAAATTTCAATCCGCTCATCATCTCGGTCTCATATTTTGAGGACTTCAACTAGACTCATAGATCTAACTTCTCGAATTTGAATCACTCAATTTCGAATTCGGACGAGGAAGATCCAGCCAGTTGAAGACGGGTCAGTTGCGTGGTGTTTGTTGTCGGAATTCCTTGGATTCTCGTGGCGATCTCTTTGCACCATCATCCCCTCCATCGATCCTTTCATCAAGTGGTATCAGAGCCACGCGAAGGTATCGCCATCTAAACCTTGTTCCGACCTTGAATTTCCACTTGTTGCAAGTTTTAGGTTCGAACTCTTTATGGGATGCGTTGTGTTGTTGTGTGTGACCATAGTGTCCTTGTTATGTGTTGTTGTGGTCGTTGCTTTGTCTTGATCTTGTGGTTGTCTTGGCTGAGTGTGTGTTCAGCCATGGCTTCCAACCATGCTCAAAAAACGTTCCAATAGAACACTCAAAGGAGTTATCAAAAGTTGGTAGTTGAAAGGGTGCATTTGTTGCTTGATTAATGTCTTCCTTTAGTGCTTGATTTAAGTGTGTC
Organism: Fallopia convolvulus; assembly: GCA_964016875.1. NCBI lineage: Eukaryota > Viridiplantae > Streptophyta > Magnoliopsida > Caryophyllales > Polygonaceae > Fallopia > Fallopia convolvulus. The sequence goes on from OZ024719.1 coordinate 31,871,711, forward strand.
TTGCTGAATTTGGCTGAGTAAAAACGTGGGAATTGAGTCCATAATCTAGCTTTCTTTTGACCCCTTTATATCATTACATGCTTGTTGTTGGTTACGGTGCTAGGATACGGGAACGACACCAAGACGAAACATCTTGTGTTGTTGTGTTTGAGCTTTTCTTGTTCCATTTTGTTGGTCATCTCCTACTTGCAACTTGTCGGATTTTCATCTCGGACAAGTCTTGGTGATTAATTCGTGTGACCTCTATACCTTGATCTTTGCCTTGTTTTTACGATGACAAGTGTAGGTGATGACAAGAATAAGGAACAAGTTGAGGAGACGTCCACTAGTTCGGTGGCTGCCATGATACAAACTTTTCAACAATCCATGCAACAATCCGTGGAAGCTTTGGCGATACGCATGGATGCCTTGGAGCGCCAAATCCTGGGGCTGGACGAGAGGACACAAGTGCCTCAAGTGGTGAAGATCAAGGATATACGAGAAGAGGATCAAGGTTCGAGGACGACCCCTTGTAAAGGGGAGAAGAATTCCTTCCAACAAAGAGTGATGAGTGACACAGAACAACCAAAAAGAGAGACTCCTTTCCATGGATTGGAACAACTCATTACCATCAAGTGTCCAATAGAATTGATGCACATATTGCAAGAAGAGGAGGAAGTTGTGGAATTGTCTCCTAAAATCAAGCATCGTCCTACCATCACTCCTAGCTCCATGAACTCATTGGCGACACCATGGATGGATGCATTTCCTATGATTCCTTCATGTTTGCCTTTCTTGCTCCACGAGGAGAACGAGGCTGTTTTAGTCACTCAAAGAGGTGATTACATTCCTTTTTTTTGTGGAGGCCAAGAAGGATGTCTTTGTCATGGAGAATGTCACACCAAGGGAGCTAGAAGACCTACCTTCTTTGTTGAGCTCACAAGGCTTGATAGATTCGAGGACGAATATTTTTGAAGGGGAGGAGGATGATGTGATTCCATATACTGAGTCATGGCCCCATGATTTGAGTGAAGATTCCAGCCCTAAAGACAAGCCCAATTTGCACGACAAGGGAGAGTCTTCATTTGGACTCATATCCAAGGCCGGTGTCCGAGGCGCTAAGGAGCCGAGTCAAGGCACGACGCTCTATTATGGGCGCATCACTCGAGAACATGCTAGGGCAATGCTTGACAAGATCAAGGAGGAGCTCATGGATCATAAGTTTCCAAAGGTTTACAAAGAAGAAGGTTGGAGTCTCCTTTTGACTCGTGTTCCGACAAGTGACTTTTTTTGACGGTTAAGGACACTTTATAAGTTTTCGGGATTTCGGGTTAATTTATGTAATTTCCTTATATGAGGGGGTTAATTTTTTAAGGCTTTGTGTTAGGTTTAAGGTCGGCCTCCTCCTCCTCATTCTCTGGACTTGGACGAAATTTGCTTCTCTTTTCCTTGCATTTTCAATTCAAAGTTCTTGTTTTGTTTTGTTCAATTCTCGTTGTTCAATTGTTGGTGAGTCATATCCGACAATTCGAGCATCCTAGTTTGTTTGAGAGCTTGGTGAGTCATATCCAAGTTATCAAGCATCCATATCCCCTTGTTCTCTCCATTTTCGAACCATCATCTATCTCGGAGGTTTCTGCACCATCTCAGTAAATTCGACATAACTCTCGATCCACTCATCATCTTTATCTCATATTTTGAGGGATTAAACTAGACTCAGAGATCTAACTTCTCGAATTGGAATCACTCAAATCCGAGTTCGGACGAGGAAGATCCATCCAGTTGAAGACGGGTCAGTTGCGTGGTGTTTGTTGTCGGAATTCCTTGGATTCTCGTGGCGATCTCTTTGCACCATCATCCCCTCCATCGATGCGGCCATCAAATTCATTCTAAAATCCTGCAAGCGGAGGTAGAGGTTTACTCACGCGATTAGTTGATCTATGGGGTTCCTCTATAAGGGAACTATCTCAACTTGTTTTATTTACCCGAACGTTTAATATTTCCACTACATGTGGGAACTGTCCGATACTGTCCCCATAACGGTTTCAACTAACCTTCGATCCAACAATTGGTATTAGAGCAAGCGCTCTAGATTTTGGTTAGTCTTTGCAGGTGTTAGGAAAAATGTCTAAAGAAATCACAAACATTGGACATGGGAACAACAAGGCTCCCACACTCATCACCGGACGCTTCGAGAACTAGCAGATCAAGATGAGAGACTGAATGAGGAGTCATGAATACCAGGCATGGTGTGTCATTGAGCATGGAAAATTCAAAATCAATGCTACCATCAGGAACGACCTGTCAAAATGGGGTCCTAATGTGTGGCAATGCATGGAGGCTAACTACAAAGCGAAAATGTATCTCAACAATGTCATGTGTGAACAAGACAATGACAGAGTGCCTAACTTGGAAACAGCCAAGGAAATGTGAGAAGCCATTCAACAAATGCACGTTGGGAGTTCCGATATAAGGGAGGACCACCAGATGAACGCCAGGAGAGAATTCTTCAACTTCAAGATGACTATGGGAGAGTCAGTTGATAGTTATCAGTCCAGATTCGAGTCCCACTGCTCCAAGATAACTTCCCTTGGGATCACCAAGCAAGAAATCTCTAACAAAATAAAGGTGTAACAACTCTTCAACAGGCTGACAACTGAGTGGGCAAATGAACGAACCATTTTCAAGGAGAATCTTGAGAATTGGAACTTGATGCTTCACCAAGTGTTTGGTAAGCTCATTGGTCATGAGAAGAGAAAACATGAAGATAAGCAACAAGAAATGGAGACCAGAGGCATAGCTCTCAAACTGGAGAAGGTCCTCAAGTCTGTCGAAGAGCAGTATGAGGAATCGGAGGAGGAAGACGATGAAGGACTTGTGCTAGTCACCAAGACCCTTAGGAACTTTTACAAGAAAGGGAAGTTCAAAGGGAACTCCAGTAGAGAAAGAAGGAACTATGAGTCAAACAATAAGTACCAAGATAGAGACAAAGATCTCGCAGACGCCACATGCTACAAGTGCTACAAGAAGGGGAACTTCGCCAAGAACTGTCCTCAGGGAACTGAGGAGCGAAGACTCGACAATGGGAAAAAAAACGGCCTACATAGCAACTTGGAGTGACTCCGATGATGAGGAACCAGAGCGGTGGACAACACCAGAAACTTGTGCAATGGCCATAGGGGAGACCACTAGGGAACAACCTAGTGAGGTAAATTCCAAAACCCTTCTGAATTCTATTGCTAAATATGAAAAACATGAGTTGTTAAAATTGTTGGACAAGATGTTAAAGGATAATATTACAATCCAAATAAAACTTGACCAATTCGACCACTAGGGAACAACGCCTAGTCATATGTTGGGTAATTCAACTTAGCCCCACTAAGCTTTTCACTGAAATAAACTATGGGTTTCTTGTCTTGTAGAAGGATGCCTCGTATACCTTGGCCCGATGCATCAACTTCAATTTCAAATGCCTTGGAGAAATCAGGGAGTTGTAGTACTAGAACATTGCAAAGCCTGTCCTTAAGCGATTTGAAGGAGTTCTCCTACTGCTCTGTCCATTTGAATGGTGAATCCTTATTAGTGAGCTCATGGAGAGGGGCTAGAATTGTGCTAAAATCATGCACAAATCTCCTATAAAATCCAGCCAAGCCGAGAAGCGAACGGACCATTATAGGCGTGGTCGGCTGGTGCCAATTCTTGATTGCCTTGACTTTGTCTTCATCAATGTGTAATCCACTCCTAGAGACAACAAAACCAAGAAAAACTGTAGATTCTGAATAGAAAGAGCACTTCTTTAAGTTAACATAAAGCTTTTCTAACCTTAAAGTGTCCAAAACAATCCTAAGATAGTCTACCTGTTCATGCAAAGTTTGTCTATAAACTAGGATGTCATCAAAGTAGAAATACAATAAATTTTCCCATGTATCTTCTTAAAACATGGTTCATAAGCCTCATAAAAGTTGCATTATTCAGTTCAAAAGATATTACTAACCATTCATATAATCCATACTAACTAAGGCATTTTTCCACTCATCCCCTTCTTTCATCCTAATTTGATGGTAACCACTTCTTAAATCAATTTTTGAAAAGAAATTAGCACCATGAAATTCATCAAGCATATCATGAAGTCTAGGGATAGGATGGCGGTAATTAACTATTATTTGGTTGATCGCCCTGCAATCAACATACATTCTCCAAGTGCCATCCTTCTTTGGCACCAAAATGATCGGAACTGCGCAGGGGCTAAGGGATTCATGCACATATCCCATGTCCATGAGATCTTACAATTGTCTTTGCAGCTCATTGTTCTTCTCTAGACTAGATCTATAGGCTGCACGGTTTGGTAAAGAAGCACCAGGCACCAAATCATTTTGATGCTTAATGCCTCTTATTGATGGAAGGCATGTAGGAAACTCTTTGGCATAATATCCTCAAATTCATGGAAAAGATCTTGACCCTTCGAAAGATGCGAAATAGCTTGATTAATAATAAGTATTTCTTTCCTTATAAGCATTAAGCAAAAAGAATTAGAGTTAGGGAAATAAGTACTAGACTAGGCAACATGAGAGCGTTTTTCAACTAAACCTTTCAAGCTATTTTTAGCATCCTTTTTTTGGGCGTTTTTCTTTTTTATTTATAACTCCCTTAGTTTCTTACTTGCTCACAAAATTTGGCTTAGAACGCCCTTGTAAATTGGGAGATAGCCTCGCTTTAGTCTCAGGATCGTTGCATGCAACGTCCCCCTTTGATAGAGCATATAGGTATAGGTGTTAGAGCATGTTTTTATTCCCGTTTTATGCATGATTAACTAGAATTTTGCTTTAAGTTGTAGTTTAGGTTTTATTTTGGTTTAGTTCGGAATCTACGCGTTTGTGTGCTTAATTGTAGGTCGGAAGGTGAAGCATGGTTGATGTGAAGCTAAGGGACGAAGTTTAGTGGACTATGGTGGGGTTTGATGAGGCTTAGAGTGATACAAGTGAAGATTAGAAGAGGTAAGGCCCAAGAGCTTGAGGGATAAAAACGCTTAAACCCGGATCATGCATTGGAGTCTTGTTTTGACACCTCTATCTTGCAATGCTTGGTTTGGGAGCTACAGTGGTCAGATGAAGCTGAATTTGGTATCACTGGAAAGCTAACTCGAAGAGCTACAATTCATAATTTTACTCCGAGTCCAAATTCCAACTCAAATGGGGTCAAAACAGACTCTAAAGTGTCACTAAAGTTGCTGCAGGCGGAGTGCGGCCAAAAGCCTCATATGGCGACCGCGCTCTCAATGAACCAAACCACGCTTCGACGCGTTGATCCGACGCTGAATCGGGCCCCCGTGTGATCTTATGGGCCGACCTTACTATTTTTTGGATATTTTTTAGCTACGATATAAATACTTTTCCTAGGGTTTCTTTGGATTAGGATTAGGCTATCTACTGTTCTAGTTTTATGCTATTGAATAATTTGGAGATTTGTGGGAGACAAAACCCTAGATTTGCAATTGAAGATCAATTTGACTCTTGTAGACCTGTCAAGCGGGTCGGGCTGGGCGGGTTCGGGTTCGGTCATTTCGGGTTCGGGTTAAATCGGGTTTCGGGTCGTTATGGGTCACGGGTCAATCGGGTCGGGTTGCAGCGGGTTTTCGGTCGGGTCGGGTTGACCAGCGGGTCTAAAATATCCTTTTTTCTTATGATTATTAAAATTAATTTTTAATTAAATAATAATATTTAATTATAATATATTATTTTCATTTATTTTAATAATAAAATATATTATAAGTTTCAAAATAAATTTAAAAAATTCTATAAATAAGCTAAATCGGTCAACCCAAGGGGTTTCGGGTTTCAACCCAACGGGTTCGGGTTGTAGCGGGGTCGGTTTATTTCGGATTTCGGGTTCAAATTTTCGGGTCTTAACCCTAAAATTATCGGGCGGGTCGGGTCGGGTTAGCGGGTTAAATTTGTATGCATGATCGTTTGTGAGATTCTAGCTAAATTTCTCATGTCCAACTAGTTAGTTGAAGTTGTATGCATGATCGTTTGTGAGATTTGAATTATTTCTATTTGCCTTGACTAGATTGAATCTCTCCATGCTTGATTGATTAAATTCGATTAGGATTATAATAGATTGGCCACCTATTCTACTTCTAGGTTGAATTACAACTAGAATAATTAAATAGACGGTGGAATTTGATTATTCATGGATGAATCCTTTGATTAAACTTATAGACGGTGGAATAAGGTTAATCAAAGGCGGAGAATTTAATCACAAGACCTCATGAATAGACGGTGGAATTCATGATTATTGTTTCTATTGAATGCTTTGAACTTAATTGCATGATCAATTTGACATAGAAGGTTTTCTAGGTTAATTGGTTAGAAGGTTGTTAAAGATGGTGTATATTAACAACCACTTTAAGCTTGAATCATAAATTCACAATAGATTAGTCAATGGAAATTGAAATAAGGATAATGAAGGATCAAAACGCATGTATGTAATGGATACAAAACTAGTTGGACGCTTTTCTCCATATTTGAATCTTAAATCATTTTACTTTGTTTGTTTTAATTAGTTTTAATTACTTAGATTTTTAGTTTACAATCGTAAAATCTCCCCCTTAACTTAGTAATATTACTTAAATACAAGTATTCCGAGTCTCTGTGGGTTCGACCCTTACTTCCACTTTACTTAGGTTAGGAAGTTAGGTATTTCTTTGACAGTGCTTTTATAGCGACATAGAAGTGCTTGTCAAATTTGGCGCCGTTGCCGGGGACTCGACTATTTCTTTGTGTTTATTTAGTATTACTATTTTCTTTTGGTGTTGTGAGCCTATCTTACGGTTCATAACACCCGTGCTACTGATCCATGGCTTTGTTTGAATGTAGACAGTTGCAGGATGAATACTTCCATGACTATTTTTCAAGATTTCAAGACCATGTGTTTGAACTTGGTACTTGGGGATTACAGTACAACGATAGAGAGGAAAACATGGGAGTAATCCATGGTATGAATCTTGAGACAAGGGGATTGGCCGACTACATGAGCAATGAGAGGCTTTTATATATGTGATCTGAGGAATGCTGGGATTTCTTCTGTTTCATGAGCCATCAAAGCTTTTTGGTGGAGTCATCTTCCCAACCACCCCAGCCGGTTGATAAGTCTCTTGAGGATTTAATCAAGGATCTTTCGAATGGGGTGTATGCTTTGGAGCAATGTGAGTCTTATTCTTCATATATGCATTCCACAATCTCATGTCCTTTTGAGTTGTGTGAAAGAAGTGGTGGAATCACGTTGGAATCAAACAATCAAGAGTCAGACACCCAGATGCAAGTTGAGGATCAATCTAAGACACTTGATGTGGGTTATGAGGATGAATTTAACGCCCATCATGAACTCACACCTATAACTCATGCTGAGCAGATCACCATAGAGCGTATTGAAGTCTGTGCAGGCATAGAGATTCTTATAGAGCCTAGAGAGCCTGAGTCATTTTCACCCATGTGGAGTAAATTGCTTGAGGGTTTTGTGGTTTTGGAAGAAGACTCGTTTGTTGACAATGATGACTTCCTTGCTGAAGAAGTAGACAACCATGAGGGAGAAACACAACATGATACATTTATTAAGGCTCCCACTGTCATGGTGCACCCTATGTTAGGCCTTGACATCCCATGTTTCAGTTTCCCCACCTTCTCACATCCAGAGCTGATGGAGCTCCAAGATGAGGAGCCAAGTCTACAACACAAGGTTGAAGATCAAGAATATATGGAGTTCATCCTGGATAAAAGTGGTATTGTTGATAAGTGCTTTGATTCATACTGTAAGTATTTTCTAAAGGCACCACTTGTGCTGAATTTATTTGAACAAATGTCATCTCATGAAAATTGGGCACACAAGTTTGATAAATTAAAACGTTCTTTGAAAGTTATATTATGCATCTTTAATTTATCATTGTGCTACTTATGTCTTTTTGAGATGTGTGCACAAGGGTTTGACAAGTTGTTAAGGGCATTGACAATGTCTAATCTTGTCAAATCATGCTAAACGTCAAGCTAATGACGTTAAGCAAGCGCTTCTTGGGAGGCAACCCAAGCTTTGTTTTTTTAGTTTTTATTTGTTTTTATAGAAATAGTTTTTTCTTTTGGTGTGTTTTTGTGTGTTTTCGGTTTGTTTTTGTTCTTGGTTGTAGGTAAAGTCGGAAAACAAGTACACGTGGTTCAAGGAAGCCAATACGCCCTCGCGCTCGTAGGGCCATATCCATACCGGGATACCCACCACCACCACCGCCATCTGAGGAGTAGATTCTGGTGTTTGTCAAGCTCTTGTGATAAGGTCAGTTTTCTTTTACTCTTATGTTGTCGTTTACTTTGGGGACAAAGTAAAGTTTAAGCATGGGGGAAGGGGTTTCTTTATTTTGTTATGAGTGCTTGATTATAGTTAGATCATGTAGTTGCATTTGCATGTTTATATTTTTGTTATGCATTGATTAAAATTCTTGAAAAAAAATGAAAAAAATCATAAAAATTTGAAAAAATACAAAAATATTGCATTTAGGTTCTTATTTCCCCATTGTTTGTTTCCTCTTGTGTTTCAATGCTAAGTATAAGTCCTAACCCATGATTTGCATGATATGCCAAAGTTGATATGATATGAGCATGATCATTGATTAATTACCTTGATTATAGGATGGAGCATGTATTTAGCTTGAGTAGTTGATTCATTTTGAAGTTCTAGACAACAATTAACCTTGTGAGATATTTTTGGCCTTTCATGATATATTTGTTCTCTATATTTCTTGAGTGTATCACCATGATTATCTAGCTCTAGAACTTGCGTTATAACTCTTTGTCAAGACTGCTTATATGATTGAATACATAGCATTAAAATGATTGAGGCAATGTTTCTTATAAGCCTATTATTTCCCTTCCTACCTTACAAGATCCATGTTCTTGACACCCCTATTCTTTTGAGCTTTAAGCCTATTTTTATTAGCTCCACAAAATTTTTCCTAGCCTAATAAGCTTGACCCATAATCCAGGATTTAGGACTTTAGGTTGTATTTTGTTTTGTGTGGGTTATGTATAAGTATGGGGGAGTTGGAAGAAAAGAAGGAAAAAAGGAAATAAAACTCTTGTGTGTAAAGCGAAGAAAAATGAAGATGAAAGTGTTGCAAAGCAAAAGAAAGAAAAAAAAATTAAGTATAATTGTTAGTAGTCTTCATAAAGCAAAGAGAGAGTTGAAGAAAAGGCAAAGAAAGAAAAAAAAAGAAACAAAAAGCTTGAAAGTGTTAATGGAGTTGGTAAAAGAAGTTGGGAAGTGTTGTAAGAAGAAGTGTGTTGAATTTTGGGTTAGAATTAGTTCTTTATCCCGGATTTAGCACCACAGGTCAAATGTTATCCCTTCCAAATTTTTCTTTACCTTGGCCCCATTACAAGGCTTAAAAAGACCTCTTGATTTTTGTTATGTGTTTGATCCCCAGCGGTGGAGATTTAGTACGCTAATGCAAGCTTATGGTAGCCTAGTTTTCATGGTTGATTTTGAGTGAAACACATACCTTTGAACACTTGAGAGTTTGACTGCAAACACATTTACCTTGGTGAGGTCTAGAATGGATGAATGGTCTTTGCTTTTTTGCTTGTTATAATGCATGCTGAGAAGTATTGGTTGGATCTTGATTATATGTGAAATGCTTGTTTGATTTGAGATGGATGTATGATTGCATTTATGTGGTGTGTTTTGGATTTTGTCTTGCTTGAGGACAAGCAAGGTTCAAGCATGGGGGAATTTGATAGAGCATATAAGTATAGGTGTTAGAGCATGTTTTTATTCCCGTTTTATGCATGTTTAGCTAGAATTTTGCTTTAAGTTGTAGTTTAGGTTTTATTTTGGTTAGTTCGGAATCTACGCGTTTGTGTGCTTAATTGTAGGTCAGAAGGTGAAGCATGGTTGATGTGAAGCTAAGGGACGAAGTTTAGTGGACTATGGTGGAGTTTGATGAGGCTTAGAGTGATACAAGTGAAGATTAGAAGAGCTAAGGCTCAAGAGCTTGAGGGATAAGAACGCTTAAACCCGAATCATGCATTGGAGTCTTGTTTTGACACCTCTATCTTGCAATGCTTGGTTTGGGAGCTACAGTGGTCAGATGAAGCTGAATTTGGTATCACTGGAAAGATAACTCGAAGAGATACAATTCATATTTTTACTCCGAGTCCAAATTCTAACTAGAAGGGGGTCAAAACAGCCTCCGAAGTGTCACTAAAGTTACTGCAGGCGGAGCGCGCTCAAAAGCCTCATAGCGCGACCGTACTCTCAATGAACCAAACCGCGCTTCGACGCGTTGATCTGACGCTGACTCGGGCCCCCGTGTGATCTTATGGGCCGAACTTATTATTGTTTTTGGATATTTTTTAGCTACGATATAAATACTTTTCCTAGGGTTTCATTGGATTAGGATTAGGCTATCTATTGTTCTAGTTTTATGCTATTGAAGAATTTGGAGATTTGTGGGAGACAAAACCCTAGATTTGCAATTGAAGATCAATTTGACTCTTGTAAGTTTTATTTTTCTTTAATGTCGATTTCTAGCTAAATTTCCCATGTCAACCTAGTTAGTTGAAGTTGTATGCATGATCGTTTGTGAGATTTGAATTTTTTATATTTGCCTTGACTAGATTGAATCTCTCCATGCTTGATTGATTAAATTCGATTAGGATTATAATAGATTGGCCACCTATTCTACTTCTAGGTTGAATTACAACTAGAATAATTAAATAGACGGTGGAATTTGATTATTCATGGATGAATCCTTTGATTAAACTTATAGACGGTGGAATAAGGTTAATCAAAGGCGGAGAATTTAATCACAAGACCTCATGAATAGACGGTGGAATTCATGATTATTGTTTCTATTGAATGCTTTGAACTTAATTGCATGATCAATTTGACATAGAAGGTTTTCTAGGTTAATTGGTTAGAAGGTTGTTAAAGATGGTGTATATTAACAACCACTTTAAGCTTGAATCATAAATTCACAATAGATTAGTCAATGGAAATTGAAATAAGGATAATGAAGGATCAAAACTCATGTATGCAATGGATACAAAACTAGTTGGACGCTTTTCTCCATATTTGAATCTTAAATCATTTTACCTTCTTTGTTTTAATTAGTTTTAATTACTTAGATTTTTAGTTTACAATCATAAAATCTCCCCCTTAACTTAGTAATATTACTTAAATACAAGTATTCCGAGTCTTTGTGGGTTCGACCCTTACTTCCACTTTACTTAGGTTAGGAAGTTAGGTATTTCTGTGACAGTGCTTTTACAGTGACATAAAAGTGCTCGTCACCCTTATTCTGATCATGTATTAAATTTTGGGGAAGAACGCCCGAGCGGAACCTAGTGAACGTCAATCTTCTTCGAATCAGCGGCGGCGAACGAGCTGCACCGTTTGGCCTCTTCGGCTTTGGAGGCCTCTTGGGCCTCCTTGGCACGTCTCATTGCTCTTGCTTGGTCCCTACGTACCTAATCTTGGAACACTTCTTGGGGCAACAATGGTAGGAGAGAAACTCTCCTCCCGTCATGGTTAAAATAATATGTATTAAGCATGCCATCATAAATAACCCTTTTATCAAATAACCATGGTCTACCAAGCAGAATATGAGTGTATTCCATGTTAACCACATCACACATGATTTCATCTATATAAGTTCCTATGGCAACATGGACTAAGCATTGGTGAGTTACTAAGTTAGGCCCATCTGAATCATTAATACCATTTAAACCATTACTAGTAGCTCTAGGTTGTGTTTTCAATTGTAAGTGATCAACTACTTTAACATTAATAATGTTAGAACAGATACCACTATCAATAATCACGCACAACACTTGATTTCTAATAGTACACCTAGTATGAAAAATATTTTCCCTTTGATCTAATCTAGGTGTTTCTTGCAAAGTTAATGTTCTCATGGTTATTAAAGTCAAAGGAAGCTCAGAATTTTCAGGTTCAATTACCTTAATGTCGTCCACTTCATAGCCTAGATTCTCCTATTCAACTTGATTTGGAGGTATTTCTTCATCACTTACATAGCCACCATTGGTATTTAGGAGCACTTGTTTTAGATTTGGAAAGATTTGGACAATCTTTAGCTAGATGGCCACGTCTTTGATACTTGAAACATCGAATGTCTCTTGTCCTTTTCTACGTTTGAGGGCATTATTGGGACGTCTAGGGCTGTTGTACCTGGTTTTGGTGAGCTTTGAGCTCCCTTTTGTTGCATAGAAGAGTTAGAAGAAAAGGAATCGAAATTTGAGCTAGAATTAGAAGGGTACCTTTTGTTTGCATTCCAAGTGTCTTTCTTCTTTCTTTGCGGCTGATCATAGGGCAATTGGGATGAATGGACTAGTGTGTTGAGATACTTGATTTGTTGCACTTCAAGTGTGTCTCTGATGTTCGTGTTTTTAGTATAGTTTTTAAGTTTTTTTCTTGGTTGTTTAGCTTAGTATAGTTGAGTTAGAGTGTTTCTTTTGTATGTTTTTGGATAAGTTTGCATATTTTGTGAAAAGTATACAAGCTACTCCGTTTTTGTGTTTTTTGTAGGTTTTTGGAGCGAAATGGGAGCATTCCGAAGAATATGAGACAGAGAGGAGATAGAGGAGCATGAGCTAAGGAAGGAAAGAAGACGCTTTAAAAGATCCCGGGAAATCCAAAAGAGACTATGAAAAAGTACAAAAGATCAAGAAAAACAAGCTTGATACCGACCTTGTGGGTTCGGTACCGAGGTCTGCAGCAAAGGCAGTATGAGAAGAGTTCAACAAAGAACTTACCGACCCTGACAGGGTCGATACCGAGGGTCCCTTGTGTCGGTAGGCACAAGGGACCTTTATATTTTTCAACTGACTTCGAGATTTTTATATTTTTATTCCGTAATCTTTTTAGTTTAGGAAGTTCTATCTTTATGGAAACTTTATAGATAGCTTTTCTAGTATAAATACTTTGTTTTAACCTACTTTTGGGGAGTTAGTCAGTTGAAAAATAGAGAGAGACGTGTGAAACTTCAAAGACGCCCTTCTCTCTTGTTTTTAACTTTCTAGTTTGTTTTTAGTGATTACTTGGAGAAGAAGTTTGTGTTCTAAAGACAAGTTTCGAGTTTTAATTTCAAGGAAGCTTTGTTTTGTTTCGTATGATGTTCTCTTTTAATCTTATTGTTTGTTTTTTTTCAATCATGTGTGAGTAGTTCTCTTTTCTAGGATCGGGGTTGAAAACCTGACATGATTGTGCATGATTGATGTGTAATGAATGATTGAATGCCTTTTATCTCTTATCTACTTGTTTTGTGTTTATGCTTTGACGAAAGTTGAGGTAATTCATATTTGTTGCTTAATCGAAAGAGAGATATAATCTTGAATGTTGATTTTGTTCGATAACAAAAGTTACGAACTTTGGATAAAAAATAAGTAGAAAATTGAATTGATTCGTGAAAGTCAATTGATTTGCTTGCCTTAATCAACAAAAGTTGATAGCTTTATGTTCAAGGCATGTTATTTATAATTCACACTATCTTAAATGCATGATTATATCGTGGTAAACCCTTGTTCTAGATCTCTTTCGCATCTGATAAACTTTGTTTTACTCTCTGTTTGCATCGGTACCGAGGCTGCTAGGTCGGTACCGAACATGTGTTTGTCTTGCGTTGTTTGCTTTGTTTGAGTTTAAGTTCAACATCGATACCGACCCTGACAAGGTTGGTACCGACATGTCTGAATTGTTGTCTTGTTGATTCTTCTCTGTTTAGTTTTAGTTTCGTGTTTTTCTACTTTTTTAGAATAGTAATCAAACATAACTTGCTTCCCGTGGACGATTATGACCTCCCTATACACACAAGGGTCTTAACTACAAATTTATTTGTTGTCAGAAAACCCAATCAACAAATTGGCACCGTTGTCGGGGATGCAGCAGTGCTTGTTTGATTACTTGTGGGTCTGGGAATAGCCGGACCCCGTTTTTGTTTCTAATTTGTTTAGTTTTGTTTGTTTTCTCAGCTTATGCAAGAAGGAAGACGTCGGCTTACATTTGATCAATCTGATTATTATTATGAGCCTGAACGTGTCCTTCATCGTAGGAGACGAGAAGACCGTACAAGCTGATCGAGACGTTGTTGCTGCCGTTGAACGTGAATGAGTAAACAATACTCGTTTACAAGAACAATTGAACGTTATCTTGAGGAATGCCAAACAATATATGCATTCGGAACTGAGGGTCCCAGAATCGACAATAATGCTTCCCGAGATAGAGAAGGCCTTTGAGATTAAATCTTAGTTTATATCCTCAATAAAAAGGGATCAGTTTGAAGGGAAACCAACTGAGTGCCCTATGGAGCATATTCATAATTTTACTGATTTATGTGACATCATTGTTGCTGATGGTGTTTCTTTAGAATATGTCCAATTAAAAGCTTTTAAATGGTCTCTTGGTGGTAAGGCCCTGAGCTGGCTAGAAAGCTTACCTCCTAGATCGGTAAGGATGTGGAGAGCCTTGCATGACTCGTTCATGACTAAGTTCTTCCCTCCTGCCAAGACTCGGAGTTAAGGAAGCGTATTACTTCTTATCACCAACTGCCTAACGAGACATTTGCGAAAACATGGGAGCTATTCAAGGAGATGCTGAGGCAATGCCTTACCCTTGCCCACCCATGGACAACCGCAATACGTCCTACAAGAGATATTCTTTCAAGGTATAAACGCTGAGACAAAGAACCGCATCAACTTACTTACTGCTTGCGGTTTTATAGAAATGGAGCCTGATTAGGCATGGCCATTACATGACAAATTGACCAATTATGATGCCATGTATGGGACCCAGCAACCACCCCAGCCTCAAAAACGTCTCTACGTTCCAAACAAAGAAGACATATCTGGAGCTCTCTCGGCCAACGAGGATGAAGGTCGGACGTTTCCGTACAATTCTCTTTGAATACCCCGCTCCTATGAATCTAGGGTATGAAAGGGTGACATACGTGGAGCAAAACGAAGCCACTTTACAAGGTGTTTATTGTGGAGGGTTGGTGAGCCTCTTGGCTTTGGCTCTTAAGTTTGATCTAACACGCTACAGTTCACTCCGTCCATAAAAGTTGGGCACGAGCTACTTGATCTCTTCTGGGATTTTTCAAAGATGTCGGGACGGAGTCACCACCCCTATTCAAGGTCGACAGGTGCTTGTTACTCAGTTGGAGTTGTTGTACTTACCTAATTGGTACGAGGCTTGGACCTCTACACCGTTCCCCCTGGCCAAGAAGCCCCAAGATGAAGCCTCATTGGGTATATCTGAGTCCTGATACGAGCGAGAGGAGGAAGCCATGGAAGAAGACGTTCCATTCTGAGGACTTCGATACCGAGCATCCTGGCCTAGGTATTGAGCATCCTGAGGTCGGTACCGAGCATTATGGGGTCGGTACCAAGGCTTTCCACTTCGATACCATGCCTGATCAGAACCCTATCGTGCCACCAGAGTTCAGTATTGTGCCATATGACCCCCGCTTCCAGCAGCAACAATATCATCCCAACAACTATGCTTCTAGTTCCGATCCTCCACCAAAGTGGGCGCATGACTTGGCTTCCCGAATGGAGCACTTGTGCATGAATCAATATCACCTCAACGAACAGATGAACCAGGTCCAAGAGGCTTATGCGGCTCGAGTCGCAGTTGAGGATGAACGCCACAGGATCGCCGAATCTCACTGGTGGGTAGGTGAGGACCGTCGACAACAGGATAATGAACAGTGGAAGTCTATCGCTGCTTTCATGGACAGGATGGAGGTCTACTTTCCACCAAAAAACCGAGGCTGATTCCCTCTCCTTCTCAATGATCTCTCTTTCAAAGATGTTTCCTAAGCTTCAATAACCACTTTGTGAGTTTATTTTCTTTTTCATATCTCTTCCTTTTTGATGTTGTTTGTTTTACAGTGAGGACACTCTAATGTTTAAGTATGTGGTAGGGAGGGAAAAGAAAACTTGTGTGTCTTGTTTGTCTTTGTGTTCTTTTATGCTCTTGTGTTAGTTTTTTGTTTTCTTAAAGGTTGTTTTAGTTGCTTTTCTTTTCACATAATAAAAAAAAATCACAAATAATTGAATTTTTTTGATAATCACAAAAAGCTTTTTAGAACGGATGAGTACCATTGATTTTACTGTTCTATGATTGCTTTTACTTGCATGACCATGTAATTCCTTTTGGCATGTTTTTGATAGTATAGCCTGAATCTCATGATAAAATTGTTTCTATGGTGAAATAGCATTTGATGAAACTGAGTGCATATGACCTCTTAGCATGAGTAGTTGCAATCCAACAAAATGACCTTGTGAGCTTTATTTTTAGCCCTAATTTTCATGTACGATTTACTCTCTATATGTATATTATCTCTTGGAATTGTGATGGTTATCCATTTCTCAAGACCTTAATAAGATTTTTAGTTCATTACTTGTGAAATCATATGATAGAGAACTTATTTTTCATAAGCCCTATTAATCCTTTTCCACCCTTACATTATCCTTGTTTTTGAAGCCAATTTGAGCCTTAAGCCTTTTATTTGTAGCTCCACAAAAATATTCATTAGCCGATGTAAGATTGACCTTATCTGGGGATTAGGACTTAGTTGGTTGGAGTTGTTTTTGTTGAGTGAAAGATATATGTTGGTTCGAAAATAATGGATTTGGTTGGGGTAGATTGGAAGTCTCTTTTGTTTCAAATTTGTAAAAAGATCTCTTGGTAAAAAGTGCACAATAAGGAAGAAGAAAAGTCGATTGTTCAGACTCGATACCGACCCTGCAAGGGTCGGTACCGAGGCTTTTTCAGTAAGAAAAAAATGAAGGAAAATGTAGAAAAATAAAGAAAGAAGAAAAGAAAAGAAGAAGTAAAAAGTGTGCAAGTGCGTTAAAGTTCAAATCCAAGAGTTTCTTTATGTTTATGAGACTCTCTAGGATTTTTATGGATGGGTGAAAGAAATGAGTGTGAATAAAGAAGAAAAGCGAGTTTGGTATGTTTTGTTTCATGAGAGTTTTTGGATGTGTGTGAGTTTTTAGGAGTCTTTGATTCCCGGATATTATTAGCACCACATAGCCAAAATATTTCCATGCCTAATTCTTATTACCAATCCCCATTACAACCCGACCGAATGGAAGCTTCTATGAAGTTTTTCATTAAGCCTAAGTTCTCTTGATGATTTTTGCTTGTTTTGAAAAATCTTTGGTGGAGAGTTTGGTGATATAAGTTCCAATTTCTATGAGTTTTTGCATATTAGATTGAGTTGAGAGATGAACTTATAAGCCCAAACGCATGAGAGTCGAGTGAAATACATTATACTTGGTGAGGTTGGATTGTGACTAATTGTGTCTATTTGTTGTTTATATATGTGTTATGAAGTTAAGAGTCATTTGCTATTTTCACTATGCTTTGAAGTTGCTTTTTGGATAAAGGCTATTACTTGATAAAAATGTTGTTTGGTTTTGGTTTATGTCTAGTCATTGCTTGAGGACAAGCAAGCATAAGTATGGGGTATTTTGATGTTCGTGTTTTTAGTATAGTTAATCATAACAGAGCGACTTAAAAAAATCATGAACAAACTTAGTCGCCCCTTGCAAGGTGCCTTTGTAAATCACCGAGCTATCCAAGACAATATACTTATAGCCATGAGGTCTTCCACTCCTTTAGGGGAAGTAAAGCAAAACATGGATGGGTAGCCATAAAACTGGATATGGAAAAAGCTTACGATCGTGTTGACTGGAGTTTTCTATTTCGAGTTCTAGATAAGTTTGGATTTGATAGAAAAATTATTGAATGGATTAAAGAATGTGTATGCATAGAGTCTTTTTCGGTCCTTGTTAATAATGGACCAACGAAACCTTTCCTTCCCGAACGAGGACTAAAACAGGGTGATCCACTATCCCCATTTCTTTTTGTAATCACCACGGAACTATTGGTAAGAAAGCTTCAAAAGGAGTGTGATACAGACATGAAATCGATTAGTTGCCCAATTGTACGAGGAGGCACATGAATCCCATTCCTAGCCTTTGTTGATGACATCATAATCTTTAGAAAAACTTCTTATCATGCCTGCTCTAAGGTTAAGAGGATAATAGAACAATATAGTGCGGTTTCTGGTAAAAAGGTGAATTATCACAAATCAGCTTTTTAGGCAAGCAAAAATACAAGCCATCACCAAAAGCAACAAATACGACAAGCATTAGGAATCAATTCAATGACAGATTTGGAAAAATACCTAGGATGTCCAATTATCAATGGAAAAGTTTTAAAGAAACTTTTAAGGAAACAATTGAAAAAACTAAAAATCAGATTTCTAAATGGTAGGCCAACTCACTTTCTCAAGAAGGGCGCACGGTGCTAATCCGATTAAACCTTGCAACTAAACTGAACTATATAATGCAAAGTTTTATGCTGCCAAAAAACGTTAACGAGGAAATGGATAGAATCAACAGGTGTTTTTTCTGGAACAAAGATCATCATAGAATTTGTAGACCGAAGTACAATGGAGGATTGGGCATACGAAAGACAGAACATATGAACAAAGCATTACAAATGAAACTGCTATGGAAACTGCTAGCTATACCTGACAACATATGGGTTAAGATTATCATGGAAAAATATATGAAAATCAAACACTCTTTTCTTATAAAGTCAAACCAAATGCATCATGGCAATGGAAACGATTTAATAAGTCTAAGACTAGAATTTCTACAAGGACTAGTATTGCAGGTTGGAGATGGAGAAACTAGCAATTTCTAGAAAGATAATTGGATAATGAATGAACCACTACAAAACCATGCATTGCAACTAGAAAACATTGATAAGGAAATGAAAGTAAAAGAGATGATTAGAAGATTGAACATGGAACCTTGAACAACTAAAACAATTAGTTCCAAATAACATCGTATAACAAATTATAGCACCTCCTATTCCGAATAATTTAATCAAAGACTAACTTAATTTGGCACCAAGTAAGAATGGATGGTTCTCGACCTCATCAGCAATAGAACTGATCACAAAAACTACAAATGAAAACCCGACTAAAGCTAGGTTAAAAAAATATATGGAAAATGGAGACTAATGGTCTACCAACTAAAGCTAGGTTAAGAGAAAAACATGTCATGACACACCTATATGTATTATCTGTAGTTGTACTAATGAAGATACCTAACATTTATTCATCAAATGCCCACATACCATCAAGATAGCAGGGAACATAAACCCAATAATACACCAAACCCTACGACAATATAATCAATAAAACGTCCAAAATGATACTACAAGAACTATACCAACACCTAGGACATAAGGAATTTGCTGCCTTAGCAACGATGTGGTGGTGTATATGGCACTGACGAAATAAACTAGTCTTTCAACAACAACCAAATGATTTCATATGGGATCAACCCATGTACATCCGAACACAAATATAAAATTGGAAAAGAGATAAAAATTGTGATGAAGATGAAGAGAAAACGAAACGAATGGGGTCGAAGAGACATAAGCAACAACAAAAGAACACCACATGGAGAAAACCGAATAGAAAATATAATAAAAATTAACTTTGATGGCTCCCATTTATTGAATGTACAAGCCTCGGGAGGCATAGTCATTAGAGACCATTGTGGATCAATAGTCGAAATAAAAGCACAAAATTATGGTGAAATTACTGCCCTTAAAGCTGAATCGTTAGCCTTATGAAATTGTAGAATAGAAGCACAACAAAATAATTACTCACAAACTGAACTTGAAGGTGATAATCTACAAGTGATAAGAGCTGCTCAAGGGCATCCCAATTGCCCTTGGGAAATTGAAATGATCATTTCTAACATCCTTGTTTCTTGAAAAGGCTTCTCTTCGGTTCAGATTCTTCATGTCAATCAGGTTTGTAATGTTATGGCTGATAAAATTGCCAAATTGAGCCACAATATCCATATTGATGCAATCAAAATTCACCCAGAACTTTCCGTTCTCATTCGTCAGGATGCTCTAGGGCGCCCTCCCTGAAGGGAGTGCCTCCTAATCCTTACCTAATCAAAACAATAGCAATGTAATAGGAATGAACTCTAGTAAAATTACTCTACCCAATTTTTTATTTTAATTATTTTTTTGGAATATGTTTTTGATACTCTTAAGTTTTTGCCTTTTGTTTTTACTATCCAAAAAACTTATTCTTCTATGTACTCTTAAAGTTTTGGTTTTTCCATTTAATGTCCCTTTTTGCACGAGTACAAAAAGGGGTTTTTGGAACGGTTTATTTTACCGCGGTTCTGTGTTTGGTGTAGTAAAGTTGATAGTTAAGCTAAATTACCACGGTTTATTACAGAACCATGTTAACTTATCCACCATTTTACCATGGTTCCGTTTGAACCGTGGTAAATGAGTCTACACAATACTACGGTCTACGTCTATTGTGTAGTGATTGTGTTAATGTGGTAATATTATCACGGTGTTTGCAGTACCCGTAGTAAATTAGGAGAACAAAAATACTACGGGTGTCTATCCTTAAGTAGTAATTGAGTTAGTTTGGCAATAATATCACGGTCTTATAACACCCGTGGTAATTTAGGAGTTGTTTTTTACTATGGTTATGTTATACCCATATTATTTCAACAGAACAAACAATACTACGGGTCTATGTCCTTTTGTAGTAATTGAGTTAGTTTGACAATATTAGCACGATTCTTTTAAAACCCATGATTTTTTTATCATTGGAACTACTACGGACATAATCAAAGTGTGGTAAATATGAGAATAAAAATATAATATTTAAAATAATATGTCAATACTACCATAATTTTCATAAAACCCGTAGTAATTTAATACACATCATTAATAAACTGTAGTGGTTTGAAAAATATTTTGTAAATTTGTTAACGCGGGAAAGATTTAAATATATCTTCAACATAAGAAAATAACTTCGTATCAAGAAATATATATAAAAAAGATTTATTCTCTTTCAATTTTTGTTCGTGTTCGAGATTAAGGGTTTTCTTATTATCGTGTTGAGATACAGTTCGAGTGACACTTCTAGCCAAGAGGATTTCCGGCTATCTTGTTCTGACCAAGCTAGCAAGCGGTGATTTCCAGTCAACCTACTTCTCTTTTCCGGTCTTCTTCTTCCGACTAGTAGGCAGTGATCGAATTCTAAGTTGATTTTCGGTCTTGTTCTTCCTGCCTTCTTCTTCCAGGCGTGTGGTGATTTTCGGTCAGATTTTGTTCATATTTCCATTGTACATTGAGTTCAGGTTTATTCATTGCTTGATTTAGTAGAGTAGTGTGTGAATTGAAGTTAAATGTTTGTGCTTTTGTCTAGATTAATTTTTTAGGGTATTGAGTTAGGGTTTGTAATTTTAGTTTAAGTTACAAATAGATGAGTAAACAATGTAGAAGGGCATAGCAAAATGTATCCACTATAGGCAATGTAGAAGGCTGCCTTACATGAATTGTTGTATTTATGTAACTACTACTAACAACAATTGTAGCAGCCGTTGTCGATATTTCCTTACCTTAAACTCTGTCTGTGGCTGCATAGTAATTAGACACAAGAATAATGAGCAACAGAAGAACCTAGGTTTATATGGGTAGACAAAATCTAATTCATTCTTAATGTTTTACTATCTCAATCAAGTAAGATTTATTCGAGGAAAACTAAAATGAGCAACTTAAATTTTGAATTTTGAGTGTTTCAACACTATTTTTTTTAGTGTTTCATCACTAATTAGCAAAAGATAGTCTAAATAGACTGTTTAGACTTTTCTTAAACAACTCTAAAATTTTTATCTAATCAGACTTGTGTTGTGTTTGGTTATAGGTTGATTTTCAATTTAATAGGAAGCTAGTTGGAGGTTGGAACTTGTTAGATAACTATAGGTATTTTAATTAGGTTTCTGGAATCAGTTTTGGTAGGTAACGGGTAGGGAGATCAACCGCCATGAGTCTGTGGAACCTGGTCAAACCATGGAAGGAATCACAAATTAACCATTTTAATCTTTGAATTGTTATAAGAGGTCATTGAAATAGCTGGACTGATATAATCGTAATTTATTTAAGGCTAACATTCCATCTAACTGAAAGCATCGGTTTAATTGTTAACAAAATATAGTTTTGTGAAAACCATAGAAGGAAAATGTTACTAAATAATGCTTCCTTTCAGTGACTAAAAAAGAAGAAAAATAAGATCCATATATACTCAAGAAGGTACTACCTTGTAATTTTGTCAATAACTACCTTGTTTAGCCTACCTTCTTTACTTTCTGGTAATTTTGTCTATTCTCTGCCATCAATATCTACCAGAGTAGGAAGAATATAATTTGAAACCAATTGGATTGGAGTTGTGGGTGTCTCTACTTTCCTCTTGGGATGATATTCTCCTTGCAGTTCTTGGTTTTTTTTGGATAAAAATAACACACATTTGCTAGTGCTAGATAATCACCTTTTTACAACCCTTGTGTTGAGAGGGTATTTTGACAACAAATAAATTTATAAGTCAAGACCCCGCTGAGTATAACGAAGTCAGGATCGTTCCACGGGAAGCACGGTTGTTTGTTTATCAACTGCTAAAAATAAAACAAAGCAAACCAACACAAAACACCTACGACCAACCTCGTTAACGACTTTGTCAGGGTCGTTAACGAACCTGGAAAATATTACGAAAACACTCTAACGACCTAAAACACAGGTTCGGTACCGAGGCAACTATCTTGATAACGAATATAACCAAAAGCAAACTCAAATAAGAATAAAAATCTAGGACAAGGGTTACCACAACATAGTGTTGAGAGGGTTTCCCGACAACAAATAAATTTGTAGTCAAGACCCCGCTGAGTACAGGGAGGTCAGGTTCGTCCACGGGAATTAGAAGAATATATGTCTAGCTACTAATCCTAATAAAAGAAAACAAAACAAAGCAAAACACTCAAACAGATGCTCGGCACCGACCCAAAACAGGTCGTAACCGACCAACAATTCAACACAAACGCAGGAGAAAACAAGAGACACAGGTGCTCGGCACCGACCTAACAGGGGTCGTAACCGACCTATCCGGGTATGAGAAAATTCCGATAAACCAAATTAAAGAAGATCTAGGGCAAAGGATTCACCACAACAAGTTTATGCATGCAAACATGAATCAAAATCAACCATTAATAATCCCATTAATGACTCTCGTCATGATAAATCAAGTAAAAATCTTAACTTTCATAAAGACCTAAACTTGCAATCCTACTTGTTTCCTAAAGGTTTAACTTTCGTTTCAACCAAATATAATCCAAATTCACAACTAAGTCTTTCGATTCACTCATAAACATGAACATGCTTTGACTTTCATCAAGGAATAGATAGCAAACAAGAGGATAATGGATAGAGATTAAAAGAGATGGTTCATTCAAATATTCATGCCTTAATCATGCATAACTCGTCGGGTTTCACCCCAACACTAGAAAGTAGACTACTCCCGATCCATAAAACAATTAACAATCACAAACGAAAGAGAAGACATGATTCAAATCAAAACAAACTTCGATTAAAAGAAAACTTACAAACTCAAGCAAACCTCCAAGTCTCTCTAATTGTCCAAGAGCTTGGAATCAAAGAAAACTAGAAAACCAAACTTGCAACTTGTTCCGTCTCCACAATTAACCCTAAGAACGTTTTTCCAAATCAGCCTCCCTTGAAATAAAACCCTAGAGATCCTTATATAGTGGTAGAAATAAATCTATATGGAAACTAAAATCTATCTTAAAAAGACCCATAAATAAAACAATTACTAAACCAAACTTAAGGCGCAAGTAATAATTCGGCAACACACGGAGTGGGTCGTCACCGACCATGGCTGGGTCGTCACCGACCTCTGGCTGCACTGAATTTCTTCATTTCTTGCTCAAAACTTGCTCCAATGCTTGGCTTTCCTTCATTGTTCCTTCTTCAATCGCTCTTGGCCTTTTAAGACGTCCTTTTAGCTCCTTCTTTAATCACTTAGACCTTGAAACCTTCACTCTTAAATCATCAATCCTTCACATGTATTGACTCTTGCTCTTCTATCAACATCACCACCAAACAACATCTAGCACCACCTCCTAGAAAGCTTTTAAAAACCGAAATATCTCCTCCTCAACGCTCCAAAGACCTACAAAACATCAAACACACTTATGTAGACTCCATATCTTAAGATAATATGAAAATCCACAAGAACGACTCAAAACAACACAATAAACTTAGAAAAGACACAATAAACTACCCATGAAAACTAACTAGAAAGTGCGACATCAAAATACCCCATACTTAGATTTGCTTGTCCTCAAGCAATCACTTAGCATGCATCAAAACCAATAAACAAAACTCAAGAATCATTTTGTAGGAAAAATAAGCACAAGTAGAATAATGAGCAAACAACTTCCACATCCTAGCATACATGAACATTCCAAATAATCACAATCCAACCTCACCAAGGAATGTATTTCACTCAACTCTCAAAGTGTTTAGGGTATAGCAATGATCTCTCAACTCAAATTCCAAGTACAAAACCGCATAGTCAATGGAACTTTAATAAACAAACTCTCCACCGAAGAAGTCAAAACAAGTCAAATCATCAAGTGAACTCGGGTGGCTCAATAAAAACTTCAAAGAAGTCTCTATTCGGCCGGGTTGTAATGGGGCTTGGTGAAGACAAAGGGTGTGGAAATAATTTGGCCTTGTGGTGCTAACTAATCCGGGAATCAAGACTCCTAGACTATACATCACTCATCCAACGTTCTTTCCTCTTCTTCAATCACCAAACACTTCAACTTTACAATGCGCTCCCCTTTTTCACCTATCATCATTCGTCTTACTTCTATTCTTTTGAAGGCCTTGAACTCTTTGCATTTATTATATGAAACTTCTCTTCTCTTTTCTTTCTTTTTTTTTTTTACAGGGGTGGTCGGCACCGACCCACTTTGGGTCGGCACCGAGCTACATATATGCATTTTCGAGTCCAAAAACCTTTCATTCCTCTTGATTTTCAAAGACAACACCCTTAATCTACCTTCCATAATCTCTTTGTTTTTCACCCAATTAAATCATAACAATTTTCAACAATTTCTTCTAAGTCCTAATTCCCGGATCAAAGAGGTCAAGCTTATCATGGCTAGGGAATTCTTTTTGTGGAGCTAGAAATAGGCTTTTAAGCTCAAAAATAGGGGCTACAAAAAGAGGGATCATGTATAGGTAGGAAAAGGAATATAATAGGCTTATAAAAATGAGTTCAAGATCATTCGATTCAATCAAGTAATGAGCATATCTCCATTGGTCTCAAATTTTACAATAACCATGCCATTGTCAATTGGTATATTTGCACTTGGAAGAGTATTTCACACATGAAAGAGAAAGGAGTAAAAATGTACATCCTTTATAGGCCAAAAATATCTCACTTAGGTTCACATTTTGTTGGATTGCTTTTACTTAGAAATATGTATGCTCAATTTTCATTATAAGCTCAAAACTCAAAAAGCAAGATCATGGTTTAGGTGATTCTTAAAGCATGTCATTGGGATTATATGATAATGCAAGCAATTTCCGTCCTAGAACATCTAAGGAATAGGGCATTTATCCATCTAAAAATTCCAAAAGAAAAAGACTCAAAACAAGACTAAACACAACTAAACACATATTAACACAAAGCAACACATGACTTAAACAAATAAAGACTCATACAAGTAATCTCCCAAACCACCCCATACTTAAATATCAATGCCCCCATTGATTAAGAAAGTAAGGAGAAAGGAAAGAGAACTTACTTGGACACAACTTGAAGTGTTGACATAGGCGGAGAATCATTCTTGAGGAGGTTGAGGAGGTGGTGGAGGTTGGTAAAGGTATTGCCCCAACCAATGGTTGAATTCCTCTTGAGCTTCCCATCTTGCGACATCTTCTTTATGGTCTTCATAATACTCGACTCGGAGGTCGTGGAGCTCTTGTTGGTGGTTGATGAATTGGTTGTGGTGGTGGTTGAGTGCTCCATAAAGATGGTGTTGGTGAAGCATAAGAGCATCCATTTTAGCCGAGAGAAGAGAGATATCGGGGTTACCGCCCGAGCTTGAACCGGTATTGTACGTGCCTTGTCCTTGGAAGTTGGAGCCACCGGACCCATCAAAGCCATACGGATGTGGATAGTAAGGGACCATGTCAGACTGAGGTCCCAGGGTGTAGTCCATCGGGTCGACACCGGGCTGGTTGTGGTAATGGCTGTCCACTGGAGGGTCTCCACCGACCCTATGTTGGTCGTAACCGAACGGGTGGTGGTCATCACCGACCCTCTGGTGGTCATCACCGACTTCCCCAGCGTGGCTCCGTGTTGAGTCCGAGTCGGAAGATGCTCCTCTTGGCGGTGGATTGGGTATGGCTCGGCGGAATCTGCTAGGCTGGCGTCTAATCTTCTTATCATCCCGGACTTTTGCTCTCAAAGGGTAAGGAGCGGGGGCCCAAGCATCATACCAATTAAGGAGATAGAAAAGCTCGAGATTCTCCTCGGTAAGCTCCACATCATGAGTCTCATGTTTGCTAATATAGAACTTGTTGATGTAGTCGGTGGGAGATGGAGCAATCACCTTAGAATTCACGAAATACTTGACGTCCATAGCAATGACCGGTTTTGAAGAGTAAGCGGAAAGGTTGACTTTTAAGGCCTTTGCAAGAATAGCAACAAGCCACCCAAATTAGGTAGTAGTGTGAGTCTTTTGGTTTTGGTGGTTGATGACGGCCGTAGCATACTCAAATCCCAAGTTCATGTGAATGGTTGGCTCGTAGAGCATGGTGGTTAAGCATGCAATTTCTTGCTTGTGTGGGCGTGAGAGCTCATATCGTGGCCAAATGGTGGAGCCCAAGATGCGAAGGATAATCCGGAAAACCGGACTTGCAATGTAGACGCCGGGGAGGTGGTTGGTGGGATACTCTTCATTGCCGGTAATGTATTGCCACAACTCCTTGGCGGGAAAGTCCGTTTGTTTGTAGGAGCCGGGTGGGGCACGAAAACCTAGAAGCTTGTTGAATTTCTTGATGTTCATCTCATGCCCCTCATTACCAAGTTGGAAAGTGATCATGGAGCGGTTGAAATCGTACTCATTCCAGTATAAGCGGAAATTAGACATGAATTCACATGTCAGCGCCACATAATGCTCCTCGATAGGATGGAGAATGAGGTGTTGAGCACCAATCCAAGAGAAGACCTCGAGCACCTCTCTATGAACACCGATCTTGTCGGCCCCGGCCCGTTGTTAAGCTCGGACATTCACATCACCGTCCCACATCTCAATAAACCGAGCTCTTTGCTCTTCCGAGTCAAACACCACCGTATCCACTTTTTGCTTGTTCTTCTTTTGCTTCTTGGTTTGGGGACGAGAGGATGAAGCCATTGTCCTACAAAACATTCAACAATTTTCCAAGATAATTTCCATAATTTTGAAAGAACAAGGCCAAAACACAAGATACCCATGTCAATTCCAAAGAAGTACCCCATACTTATTCAAAGAAACATGCTTAAATTTAGAACGGATCTCAACCTAGCATGCTAATCATGAAAAGTAGATAAGTAGAGGGAAAGATCAAGCTAAAAGCACCCCAAATCATGGTAAAAATAGCTCCATTATCATGTATGAACAAAGGGACACCCGTCAATCGGGGTCGGTACCGACCCTTGGAAGCATGGTGTCGAGCACGTTCAAAAATTTAGGAGTTGGGGGGTCGTCACCGACCCATGGGGGGTCGGCACCGACCATTCCGGGCAAAAAGACGCCCTCGAATTCGGCTCTTGTTCATGGAAGTGTACCCAAAAACTCCGAAAAAGAATCAAATACTCTCTCAATTAAACAAACAACCAAATATGCATCAAGATTTCCACATACAATCCCCAATTAATCATGGCATGATATAGATCTAACCACTTAAACATGCAAACAACCCAAATCTCCATATTCAAATACAAGAACACCCAAAACCTAGGTTTTCAACTAATCCCTCAAACATAAATCAAGTAAACTTGAATATAAGATCAAAGGAGTAGAAAAACATACCAAAGATGAGCAAGAGTATAAGAATGAAAGTAGAAGAGGGTCATCTACGAGCACCTAAGTGGTTCGAAAATTTGAACAATCGATGTGGGGGTGAAATTTTTGGTTTTTGTTGAATGATTTGGAGAGTTTATGTAGCACAAGGGAGAATTTGGGTGGATTTGGGATGGGGATGGAGGATTTTGTGATGTTTGAGAGGAAAAGAGAGTGGGAGGAGCAATGGAGGTTTGGAAGGGAAGAGGGGTCGGTGTGAGGGAGCAAGGGGTGGGAGGGGATAGGGTTAAAAAGGGGTAAAAATTTGTGGGACTTACCTACAATTTCCAATTTTCTGAAAATATTTACCATATTTGCTTGGAAGGGGTCGGTGCCAACCATGAGTGGGTCGGTTACGACCATTGATTCGTTCCCATTGCTTGTGTATTTCGTCCCCTTCAACTTCTCCCGCCTCACTTAGCTTCCTACAAAAAGTTAGTGGAGAACCAAGACAAGAAAACTAGCTATTCTATACTAAGAAAAACAAATGAAACTAAACTAAAAAAGAAAAATTCAAAACAAAAACAAAGCGGGTTGCCTCCCGAAAGCGCTTAATTTTACGTCTTTAGCTAGACGGGTGGTACCTCTACTCAGTCCGAAGATGTGAGAGCCCATGTGGCTCGAATTTCTTCATCGGGTTCGCCCCGTGCAAAGTATTTCTTCAAACGATGCCTGTTGACCTTAAAAATCCCTCCATTTTCATCTAAAAGCTCGATCGCTCCATGTGGATAGATGTGATGGACAACAAATGGTCCACTCCATCGGGATCGTAATTTTCCGGGAAAAAGTCGAAGTCTTGAGTTGAAAAGGAGTACTTGATCACCCTTGTTGAAGGTCTTCGGGATGAGCTTCTTATCATGCCACTTCTTGGTTCTTTCTTTATAAATCTTGGTATTCTCATACGCTTTAAGCCTTAACTCTTCCAATTCTTGCAAGTCCATAAATCTCTTTGCTCTGGCCGCGTCAAGATCCATGTTGAGCTCCTTGAGAGCCCATAGAGCTTTGTGTTCGAGCTCGACGGGCAAATGACACGACTTGCCATACACAAGATTGTAAGGAGTAGTGCGGAGTGGAGTTTTGTAGGCGTTGCGGTATGCCCAAAGTGCATCATCTAACTTCGAGGCCCAATCTTTCCTTGAGCGGGAAACCGTCTTCTCCAGGATGTTTTTGATTTGCTGGTTGGAGATCTCCACTTGACCACTAGTTTGGGGGTGGTAGGGAGTTGCTACCTTGTGAATGACCCCATACTTAGTCAAAAGTGACTCAAAACTCCGCTCAATGAAATGAGAACCGCCATCACTAATAAGAGCTCGGGGAACACCAAAGCGGGGAAAGATGTTGGTCTTCATAAACTTGGCCACAACTCGTGCATCATTAGTTCTTGTTGCTATGGCTTCAACCCACTTAGACACGTAGTCAACCGCTACGAGGATGTACTTGTATGGACCCGAAGAAGGGAAGGGTCCCATGAAATTGATTCCCCATATATCAAAAAGCTCAACTTCCAAAATTCCTGTGAGTGGGTTCTCGTTCCTCCATGTGATATTTCCCGCACGCTGACACTCATCACAAGCCGTGATATAAGTATGAACATCTTGGAAGAGGGTAGGCCAGTAGAATCCGCTTTGAAGAATTTTAGCGGTGGTCTTGAATCCCTTAGCATGGTCGCCCGTTTGAAGAGTGTGACACTGTCGGATTACCCCCTCAATTTCATCGTCCGGCACACAACGCCTAAAAATATGATCGCTCCCTTGCTTGAAAAGGTAGGGATCGTCCCAATAGTATTGCTTGGCGTCGTGGAGGAACTTCTTTCGAGCTTGGGAAGTCAATCCATCGGGGATAATGCCTCCTACAACATAGTTAGCAAAATCTGCAAACCAAGGGGTTTTCGCCCCTCAAATAGCATAGATAGAATGGCAAGAGAGTATGGGAGGAGAGAAATGAAGAATAGTGGAAAGTACCGAAGAAGGGTTAGAAACATGACCTTGATTGGTGGTGGTGGGGGTAGGTGCCATCCTTCCCAGCTCGGTGTCAGCCAAAATCTGCATATGGGGGGTCAGTGCCAACCCATCAATGGTCGTCTCCGACCCAGAATTGGTCGTCTCCGACCCAGAATAGGTCGTCTCCGACCCAGAATTGGTCGTCTCCGACCCAGCCTGTGTTGTTTCGATCCGTAAGACTTCATTGCTCAATAAAGTTTCATCCGGGCGAGAGTCGTTGATGGGTATTGTATCTCCAGACTCCTTAATTTGTTCCATGGGTAACCGAGAAAGGTGATCCGCCACAAGATTTTCCGCTCCTTTCTTATCCCGTATTTCAAGGTCAAATTCTTGCAATAGAAGCATCCGTCGGAGCAATCTCGGTTTGGCGTCCTTCTTATCCATAAGATAACGGATAGCTGCATGATCAGTGTAGACGATTACTTTGGAACCCACCAAGTATGACCAGAACTTCTCAAAGGCAAACACAACAACCAGGAATTGCTTCTCTGTGGTCGTGTATTTGCTTTGGACCTCATCTAGCGTTTTGCTCGCATAATAGATAGCATGAAGCTTCTTCTCCCTTCTTTGCCCAAGGACTGCGCCCACGGCGTAGTCGCTAGCGTCACACATGATCTCGAAGGGAATGGTCCAATCCGGAGGTTGCATAATAGGAGCCGATACAAGTGCATCCCGGATCCTGTGGAACGCTGCAAGACACTCGGAAGAAAACTCAAACACAACATCCTTCATTAATAGGTTAGTTAATGGTTTGGTAATCTTAGAGAAATCTTGAATGAACCTCCTATAAAACCCGGCATGTCCTAAAAAGCTCCTAACATCTTTCACTGAGGAAGGGGGTAGTAGTTTATGGATTATTTCAATTTTAGCTTTATCAACCTCAATCCCCCTTTTTGACACAACATGACCTAGAACAATTCCTTCTTGCACCATAAAGTGACATTTTTCCCAATTAAGTACTAGGTTAGTTTCCTCACATCTCTTGAGTACTCTAGTAATATTGGCAAGACAAAAGTCAAAAGTGGTACCGTAAACCGAGAAATCATCCATAAATACCTCCACAATGTCCTCAATCATGTCGGAGAAGATGGCCATCATACACCGTTGGAAAGTGGCAGGGGCGTTGCAAAGCCCGAACGGCATCCTCCTATAAGCAAATGTGCCATAAGGACATGTGAAGGTGGTTTTTTCTTGATCATCCGGATGTATCGGAACCTGCCAAAAACCACTATAGCCATCGAGATAACAAAAATAGTCATGCAAAGCTAATCTCTCTAGCACTTGGTCAATAAAAGGCAAGGGAAAATGGTCCTTTCTAGTGGCGCTATTTAGCTTCCTATAATCTATGCATATGCGCCAACTAGTAGTAGTCCTAGTGGGGACTAATTCGCCTTTATCATTCTCAACAACGGTAAGACCACTCTTTTTAGGCACAACATGAACGGGGCTTACCCACTTACTATCCGAAATAGGAAAAATGATACATGCATCAAGCATTCTCAATATCTCTTTTTTTACCACTTCCTTCATATTTGGGTTAAGCCTTCGTTGATTCTCTATGGATGGCATGTGTCCTTCCTCAAGAAAAATACGATGCATACACAGAGAAGGTGAGAGGCCTCTTAAATCCTCAAGTGAGTATCCAATGGCCTTCCTATGAGCCCTAAGAACATTCAACAACTTTCCAACTTCTTCCTCATTAAGGTTAGCATTAATAATCACAGGAAAAGTGGAATTAGGGCCAAGAAACCCATACCTCAAAGACTCGGGAAGAGTCTTAAGCTCTGGAGTCGGTGGTGGTGGTGTAACAATATCGTCAACCTTCTCCATTTTGAAAAACTCTTCATAGTAAGTAGTATCATCCGCCTCCACAAGGGTCGGCTCTGACCATAGGGAGGTCGTCACCGAGCCAGAAGCAAGCATAAAATCTTCAGCAACAATCGGAATGGGGGTGGGTGCCGAGCTGGAAGTGGTCGGTGCCGACCTAGAGATGGTTGGTGCCGAGCAAAATGTGGTTGGTGCCGAGCAAAATGTGGTTGGTGTCGAGCAAAATGTGGTCGGTGCCAACCTTGCAGTTTCTTCTTCGGCTTTAGCTTCACTTGTATAAGCTCCAAACAAACGTTCGATCGGATCCTCACAGTCAATGTAGTCCGAGCGAGTGTACAACATCTTCACTTCCATAGCTTCACCGGTTTCCTTCATCGTTGGATTGAACCGGAACTCAACCACCTCATTGTCGATGTCAAAAGTAAGGAGACCTTTCTTCACATCAATAATAGCTCCAGCGGTTGCAAGAAAAGGTCGCCCAAGAATGATTGGGATGACAGGGTCTTCCGGCATCTCCATGACAATAAAATCATTAGGCACAAAGAACTTGTCGACCTGAATAGGGAAATCATCAACAACTCCAGTAGGTCTAACACAAGAACCATCCGCCATATAAAGCTTCATATTCACCGGAACCAAAGGACCCATGTTGGTTTTGGACCATATAGAGAGAGGTAGAAGACTAGCACTTGCACCAAGATCACACAAAGCTTTAAAACGATGGGCACCTATGCCAATAGTGATTGCAAATTTACCCGGATCACCGAGTTTCTCTGGGAGCTCTAAGGATCGCACCTCATCAATTAGTTCGGACATAGACAGCGTTTTGGACAAGATCTCTTTAAGAAATTTGGTGTAGGCGGGCATCTCATTCAAAGCTTCAGCAAAAGGAATGGTGATGTTAAGACCTTGAAGAACCTGCACAAAACGCTTGAATTTGCCATCCGTGGAATCTTTAGCCTTCTTGGATGGGAAAGGAAGCACTTTGGTTGTTGATGTAGGAGGGACGGAAGGAAAAATTCCGGGAATGAGGTCGGCCACGACCTGAGTTTGGTCGGTGACGACCTTATCTGTGGTGGGAGGAGGGTCGGTTACGACCTGTGGTGGGTCGGTGACGACCTGCTCCGAGCTTGGCCGGTCTTCTTTGTCCTCCTTGTTCTTGCTTGTTCCTCGGTCCGGTAACTTCGTTCCGCTTCTCAAGTGAATTACAGCAATTTGTCCTCTCGTATTCTCATCAGAATGTCCCGGTAATCGCCCTTGTGGCCGTGGAATATGGGCCGCTAAATCACCAAGTTGAGAATTCACATTCTTCCTCCAAGCTTCAAAGTCACCAAGTTGATTTTGCACTTCTTTAAGATCGGTTCGGATGCCATTCATTCCTTCAAGAAGTCCTTGTGCCCAAGTTGGTGGCTCTTGAAAACCGGGAGGCCTATAGGGCGGGGCTCTTTGCTCTTGTGGTGGTCCTTGAAAACCTTGACCATAGCCATTGTTGTTCCATTGAGAAAAGTTGTTGTTGTTTCTTGGATAAGCGTTGTTTTGGCCACGGTAAGGTCCTCTCGTGTAATTTGCTTCTGCATAAGCCTCTGCAGCACGGACTTGTTCCACGTTTGTGCAAGAAGACGTAGGATGAGTAGGGGAGCCACATTCTTGACAAGGTTGAGCGGTGGATTTATAGTGGCCCACTTGCTTCTTAAGCCGATTTATCTCATCTTGCATAAATTGGAACCTCACATCTGGATCAATTGGTTCGGTATTAGGATCATAAAGCTTCTTCATTTGAACACGGGCGGATTGTTGAGTGCCATACATCGCATCATAGTTGGTAAGTTTATCCAACAAGGCCCAAGCTTGATCGGGATCCATCTCAATGAATCCGCAGTCAGTGTGAAGGTTGATGCGGTCCTTAGTAGCGGCATTGATTCCCTGAAAAAGATCTCTTGAAGCACATAAGGCGGTTGTCCATGAGTAGGACATTGCCGAAGAAGTTCTTTAAATCGCTCCCAAGTCTCCACAAAAGTTTCATTGGGAAGTTGATGATAAGAAGTAATGCGCTTCCTTAGCTCTGTAGTCTTAGCTGGTGGAAAGAATTTAGTCAGAAACTGATCATGCAACGCCTTCCATGTATGAATCGATTTGGAGGGAAAACTTTCAAGCCAAGTAAGAGCTTTTCCGGCCAAAGACCATTTGAATGCTTTCAACAGCACATATTCTAACGATACATCATCAGCCGCAATAGTGTCACAAAGGTCAGTAAAGTTCTTGATGTGCTCCATGGGGCACTCGGTGGGATTGCCTTCAAATTGTGACCTCTTGATAAGAGTGATAAAGTGTGACTTGATCTCAAAAGCGTGCTCAATAACAGGGAGTACAATAGCAGATTCAGGAAGTTTGAATTCAGGATGCATATACTGCTTTGCATTACGTGGAATGGCATTGAGCTGTTGTCGAAGGAGAGTAACAGTAGTAGTTTGATCATCACGTTCTTTCTGAATACCTTCCATCTGAAGGCGAAGATCAGCCATCAGGCGAGCAAGTTCCTCAGCGTTGGCCATTGCTCGTCATTCTCTCAGCTTGCGGTGAAGGGTTCTCTCGAGTTCGGAATCAAAAGGAAAAAGGTCGACTTCCCTTCGCGAACTAGAGGGCATGCACCTACACACAATAAAAAGGAAACGAATTAGTAAACACAAGAGGGTATGGGCTATTCCCAAACCCCAAAAATAACTAGACAAGAAACTAAACTAATTCCCCGACAACGGCGCCAATTTGTTGAGAGGGTTTCCCGACAACAAATAAATTTGTAGTCAAGACCCCGCTGAGTACAGGGAGGTCAGGTTCGTCCACGGGAATTAGAAGAATATATGTCTAGCTACTAATCCTAATAAAAGAAAACAAAACAAAGCAAAACACTCAAACAGATGCTCGGCACCGACCCAAAACAGGTCGTAACCGACCAACAATTCAACACAAACGCAGGAGAAAACAAGAGACACAGGTGCTCGGCACCGACCTAACAGGGGTCGTAACCGACCTATCCGGGTATGAGAAAATTCCGATAAACCAAATTAAAGAAGATCTAGGGCAAAGGATTCACCACAACAAGTTTATGCATGCAAACATGAATCAAAATCAATCATTAATAATCCCATTAATGACTCTCGTCATGATAAATCAAGTAAAAATCTTAACTTTCATAAAGACCTAAACTTGCAATCCTACTTGTTTCCTAAAGGTTTAACTTTCGTTTCAACCAAATATAATCCAAATTCACAACTAAATCTTTCGATTCACTCATAAACATGAACATGCTTTGACTTTCATCAAGGAATAGATAGCAAACAAGAGGATAATGGATAGAGATTAAAAGAGATGGTTCATTCAAATATTCATGCCTTAATCATGCATAACTCGTCGGGTTTCACCCCAACCCTAGAAAGTAGACTACTCACGATCCATAAAACAATTAACATTCACAAACGAAAGAGAAGACATGATTCAAATCAAAACAAACTTCATATTAAAAGAAAACTTACAAACTCAAGCAAACCACCAAGTCTCTCTAATTGTCCAAGAGCTTGGAATCAAAGAAAACTAGAAAACCAAACTTGCAACTTGTTCCGTCTCCACAATTAACCCTAAGAACGTTTTTCCAAATCAGCCTCCCTTGAAATAAAACCCTAGAGATCCTTATATAGTGGTAGAAATAAATCTATATGGAAACTAAAATCTATCTTAAAAAGGCCCATAAATAAAATAATTACTAAACCAAACTTAAGGCGCAAGTAATAATTCGGCAACACACGGAGTGGGTCGTCACCGACCATGGCTGGGTCGTCACCGACCTCTGGCTACACTGAATTTCTTCATTTCTTGCTCAAAACTTGCTCCAATGCTTGGCTTTCCTTCATTGTTCCTTCTTCAATCGCTCTTGGCCTTTTAAGACGTCCTTTTAGCTCCTTCTTTAATCACTTAGACCTTGAAACCTTCACTCTTAAATCATCAATCCTTCACATGTATTGACTCTTGCTCTTCTATCAACATCACCACCAAACAACATCTAGCACCACCTCCTAGAAAGCTTTTAAAAACCGAAATATCTCCTCCTCAACGCTCCAAAGACCTACAAAACATCAAACACACTTATGTAGACTCCATATCTTAAGATAATATGAAAATCCACAAGAACGACTCAAAACAACACAATAAACTTAGAAAAGACTCAATCCTAACTAGAAAACTACCCATGAAAACTAAATAGAAAGTGCGACATCACATAGCTATGCATAAAAACTCATAAAAAGATAAAGATCATGCCTTTAAATAGATGACTTTATCAACTTTCGTTGACTAGCAAGCAAATCAATCAATTCTCATAAATTAATTCATCACTTATTTTGGATCCAAAGCTCGAAACTTTCGTAATCGAACAATATCAACCTTCAAGTTAACAACTTTCTCTTTCGATCAAATTGCAAACTCAAATTACCTCGACTATCGTCTAAGCATAAGCACAACAAGCAATCTAAAAATAGATAAAAAGGCATTCAAAACATCAACTTACTCATCAAACATGCATAACTATGCCGGGTTTCAACCCCGACCCTAGACAAGAAAACTACTCACTACTCATAATTATAAAACATATAACTTCAACAAAAGAAAACATTGAAAACAAAACAAACTGCTTCAAATTAATAAGAAAATTATCGTCTTACAAACCATAGAAGAAACCGAAAATACAGAACAAAACCTCGAGCAAATCCGACTAACGACCCAACTCTCTCTCTCTCTCGATCGACCTTGGCTCGTAAATCTTCACTCTCGACTTCCTCTCTACTCGGTTCACCTAACAGAAATTGACCTCCTTTTCCAACTCTCCCCTCGAACTCCCCCTTCTAGGCTAGAAAGAAGGGTATTTATACAAATAAAACTATCTATTAAAAAACCTAAAAGATAGAAACTTACTCTAAAAAGATAATAAGATATAAGATATAACAACCTAAAAATCAATTAAAACCCTAAAACCACTTAATATCCTACCGACACGGAATTATCATCAACAACTTTCGCACAAGGTCGGTAGAAATATAAAATCTATCCAAAAATTCTATCTTTTGTGCCTCGTTAACGACCCTTCATAGGCTCGTTAACGAGCCTGGGATTAGCTTCGATTCTTCTCTTTTCTTCCTTAAAGTTTGGACTTTTGAGTTCCTTATCTTCACATTCTTTCGTCCTCCACCATAGCACTCCAATTCAACCAAAAAGCGCTCTTTCCTTCTAATAACCTACAAAAAGACACAAAATGGAGTAGCTTCCATACTTCTCACAAAATACGCAAACTCATCCAAAAACATACAGACTAACTCTAAAAACTACTAAAACTAAACCTAAACAAACTAAGAAACACACTAAAAACTATACTAAAAACACGAATATCACCTTGTTTCTTTAGGACCAGTCTTGAGAATCTATAAAGATAAAGCCGAAGCCAAATCTCACTACACTGTTTTTGTTTTTCTTATATGAACAATATAATTATACCACTCATCTAAGCTAACCTGAAGGATTTTGTTTATTTGTAATATTAGATTAAGGCTTCCCTTTCCCTCTATATATATGATTTTGTTAACTTTAATTATAGACGAGACTGAGTATATAAATATATAATAAGTACATCTAATATGCTTTGGTTACTTTAAAATGGGGAAGATTAAAAGGACTCAAGACAGTGAGAATTAAACAAAGTGATTATGCAAGGAAGCACAATAATTAGCTAATGGGTTATACTAGCTACCTGGAGTACTTATGATCATCATGCTTTTAAGTTCACTTGCAATCTTAGAATGAGCAAGCCTGCATTTTGATAGGGAAAAAAGCATTGAAAGTTGTTCTTTAGAATGTAATTGTACTTAGTGATCATCATTAGTCTTATTTTACTATTTTAATTTCAACATTTTCCTTTTTCTAGCTAATGGGTTATACACTTATACTAGCTGCATGGAGTACTTATTTTACTATTTTAATTTCATCATTTTTCTTTTTCTTTATCCAGAGAGAGAGAGGGTTGTAATTGTACTTAGTGGTCATCATTAGTCTTGATATTGCTTCAAAATCAAGGTATTGGAAGGGGCTGTTCTGTTGTAAATGAGTTGTAGGATGTTTTTGAATTCGGACTTGCATTTTGCAGACAAAATGTGTAATGAACAAAACATTATGTCTCATGTATTATCTCTATGTTTCCAATC
Organism: Fallopia convolvulus; assembly: GCA_964016875.1. NCBI lineage: Eukaryota > Viridiplantae > Streptophyta > Magnoliopsida > Caryophyllales > Polygonaceae > Fallopia > Fallopia convolvulus. The sequence goes on from OZ024719.1 coordinate 31,909,859, forward strand.
CTCTACAACTGTACAAGTAAACACCACTCTGAATGATTCTCGAATGCTTGTTTTAAAAACTTTTATTCTATTTCTATATTTGTTTGCTTTCTTTATATTCTCCATGCCTAATATATTTGGCATATTTGGGTATGAAACTTCAACTGAATCATTAAACCAACACATAATCCTACATTCTTGAAGTTAATTTCCATGAAAATGAACCTTAATTAGATGGATCTATCAAACAGTCTATGGAAATCATGTCTTATCACTAGCTTGCACTTTCTTTTTTTCCCTCAATCCATTGTGCTCACTTCATATCAGAAGCCTTATTTTTTAACAGAACATCCGAAAACAGTTTGTCATATGTAAAGGCAAGGAAGTTGATCGTTGGTTGCTAATTTATATCTTATTTCTAAATTTTAACTTCTAAGTAGCATGTTCAGTTTATGAGCCAAGGTTCTTGCCCTCATTCTGCATGTTTTACTTGATCTTTAACGCTACTGACTTCATATTTTCAATTATTATAAAATGTGTCCTAAGTATATAATCAATTGTACCTTTCCCTTTCAGGGTTGTGTTAGTAGACTACATAAGACTAAAGGTAATTAGTTTGTCTAATATGCATAACGAACAATTAAGAGTGAATTATTTTGTTGATCAAACTGAGATAGTTAGACGATGGTATAATTGTCTCTGTATATTTTTCATATGTATCAGTTGTTATTCAATTTGTTATTTCTTTCTTCTATGTGGTCCATTTGTTGTTTTGAAACTCTGGTCTTTATTTTGAAATGATATACCAAAGGACGGGCATTTGGAATATACCGTGCAAACTTGAAACACTATTTCTTGATAATTTACATGTTGTATTAACAAAGCGAATTTTTAATGTGGTCTTGAGATTTAGTATAATATATTTTCACTAATTTTTTACAGTGCCCTCGTTAACCAAATAATACAAATTGTGGATACTATGTTCTTCGCTATATTAAAGACAATGAGAAAAGTACAAGACCCTACTCATGATAAGGTATATATTTTACATATGTTTGCATATAGTCATATCATATATATGGTTAAATAGTGGGAAATTCCAATCAGAGTTAAAATATAAACTTTGGATGCAGTGTTATGCAGAACAACGTTCGTTGAAACCACTTTCAAAGGACAAGTTAGATCAAGCTCGAGATCATTTGGTCGCATTTGTGCAAAGGTTTATGTAGTCTTTTAGTGATATCCTTAGAAAATATTAACTAGTATATGACATTGTGGTACGATGAAGTGTGAAAATAAATATTATTAGTATATGACATTATGGTATGATGATGTTTGGATTGGTGACCAAGATTGGTGATATATGACATTCTGTAACAATTATTTTATATATTACATTTTGGATGGTTGTTTAGATGATGAATTTAAGCAGTTGCTATATTGTGCCTAATCTAGTTTAAAAACTAAATGGAAGCTCGTGCAAACTTTTGCCCGAGCAATGGTAAATTTTACCACAGTTAAATCAAATTACAAACGGGTCAAACAATTTTACTATATTCAAATTTAACATGGTTCTTTAATATAACTACGGTTAAACAAGTTTACTACGTGTCAAATTTAACACTATTAAGTCAAGATTACCACGGGTTTAACAATCCGTTTGAAATACTATTTTACTACGGGTTATTTACCATGGTTGTATGAACCGTGATAAACTTGTAACTGTGGTAAAACTACAATTGTAGTAAGCAAATTTACCACAACCACTTTTACCACGGTTCATAACCGTAGTATTCTATGTAAAATAACCGTGGTAAAACTGGCATTTTGTACTAGTGTCGGTTCGAAATGATTAAATTCAAGCCCATCATTATATTCATTATCTTTAATTTAGTAGGGTTCAACTTTTAAAACACCCAAATTCATAACTGGACCATCCTAATTTGAATTTCAAAACAATCCACCATTTTGAAGAATTCTAAGGGTAGTTGTTTAGAAATTCAAATCAGGATTATTTGGTAATGAATTTGGGTGTTTTAAGGGTCAAAATCTACTAAGTTAAGTGTAAAGAATACAATCATGGATTAGAATTTAATCAATTCGAACAAAAAGAAGCATTAATTGAAGAAGCCAAAATTTAAGAGATACTAAGAAAAATAAGTATTTTTCAGAATACTGAAAGAAGAAAAAAAAACTCGAGAGTACTATCAACACTAGCCCTTACAAACAATGTATATGAACCATGTTAGAATAATAGTTGACCTAAACTATAAGAATGAACGAATAAAAGAAATTGTATATGAACTTCATAAAAAATGGAAAAAAACGAACTAACCTTAATATTGTCTAGATGGTGGTCAATACGGTATAACAGAAATGAAGCGATATTTGACAGTCAAAATGTCATCACGGATCTTTATCAGTTTAATCTTAGTCATCGCAAATATTGGGAGAAGGCCAATCAAGAACATGTAGAAAATTATAACCAACGACCGATATCAAATAACCTTAGAGGACATAGACGACAAGAGAGATGGAAAAAACCACGTATTGGTTGGTTCAAACTAAATGCATAGACTTCTAATAAAAAAATGGAAAAACTTCGATTGGATTTGTCATTAGAAACAACAAAGGAGAATCGATAAGAATAGGCTATGAAAAAATGGGAGAACGATTGATCCTCCAAGCTGAAACATTATCCTTATATAAAGGCCTCCAACTAGCAATCAAATAAGGAAAAATTGGAAATAAAAAGTGATAATTAGATCTTAATCAAAGCCCTATGTCGTGGAAGAACCTGTTCTTGGGAAATTGAAATGTTAGCAATATATTTTTTGATGATGCTAGAGGAAACGATTATTTCTCTCATCTACAAAAGCGCCAACTATATTGCTGAAAAAATTATAAAACTCGGCCTTGGATACACCTCCAAAGCGTTAAACTACCACCTAGAGCTATGCACTCTCATTCGTCAGGTGGTATTGGGTGGTTTGACCCATTTAACAAACAAGTGTAATTCCCGTATCTTGTACGGGTTTAATTCAAAATAATTTTATAAGTAATATTTTAAGTTCTTCTTAACACCTTTTTCTCCGAGAAACTTTCACGTTCGAATCGTATTTTCTTCAACAATAAAAATTATAAAGTGTTAATTTGCTTAGGAGAGAAGAGTTGGCAATGATTTTTGAGATGGTGATAAGGTGAAAGTATTTTAGAAAAATCGTTGAAATAAAAAAAAATATTTTTTATTATCTTTTTAATTGCTAAACACTTTGTCATGTCTTCAATCAATTATTTCCTCATTTTTTTTACCATCTAATAAAATTTTCAAAAATAGATAAAAGACGAAAGAAAATAGTGGAGTTGAATCAATTAATAAAAAAAGATTAATTAAACAACAAACGATAATATCATTCAAACCAATTTTCTTTAATCGAATTTATACATTAACCAAACCTCAATCAGTGCAATTGACGTTTGTAAAAGCTAAATTCGTCCAATCAAAACAAATAATGAATGAACCAAACATCTTGGCTACATATTTTGTTTTGGGAATAATGAGAATAAGATTAAAATGATTAGAGATAGTAGTTTTTAATGTATTAGTGGTGAGGGGTGGTTTATTTTTTGTGGTTAAGTGTGAGAAGAAGTGGTTTATTGTTAATGTATTAGTGGGGGGAGGGTAGTTTCTAATTGGATGTCAAAACAAATGCAATTTTTATTAATTTAAATTTCTTTTCTAAAATTTGCATGTTATTTGTTGGCATTGTTGTGATCATGGCCCAATTAAAAAATTATTAATTACTATATTTTTTTCAACAATTGCCACATGCCACAATTTTTAACACTAACATGGTTCAACTTTAGCATTGTACTATAGTAGATTTCTTTTCTAAAATTTGCATATTATTTGTTGGCATTTTTGTGATCATGGCCCTATTAAGAAATTATTAATTACTACATTTTTTACAACGACTGCCACATGATACAATTTCTAACAGTAACATGGGTTCAACTTTAGTATCGTACTTTAGTAGATTTCTTTTCTAAAATTGGCATATTATTTGTTGGCATTGTTGTGATCATGGTCCAATTAAAAAATTATTAATTACTACATTTTTTCAACAATTGCCACGTGGCTCAATTTTTAACACTAACATGGGTTCAGCTTTAGTATTGTACTATAGTAGAAGAAAATCTGCTAAATGGGCAAAACCAAGAGAGATTACATTAAGTTGAATTTTGATGGTATAGTGAATGCAGATGGTGTGGCCTCTTTCAGGTTCATCTTCAGGGAACCTGGTGGCTCCCTCATCCACTTTGACGGAGGACTGATTGGTCGGCAATCTGTTTTGATATCAAAGACCATCGCCTTGCGCCAGGGACTTCTTGTAATACTCGGATAATCTTTTCGAATAATGTTCCGAAACCTAGTTAAATTTTATAACTATTAAAGATTATATTTATTAATTGATCATTACGGTTTCGACCCTAGCCTTTTAGTAAGACTATTTTGGAAGAATAATTATGCGATCGCTAGACTATATCTATATATATGTTATATATGAGTTTAGTTCAAATGAAATGAACTCTTATCCTAAAACGACCTCTTATCCTGAAACGAATGCACTTTTCCTAGTTCGTAATACACTTTTTCTATTTCGGAGTGCACTTTTTCGGGTTTGCAGACTTTGTAGTGCACTTTTCGTACTTTTTGTAATGCAATTTTTTGGATTGCACTTTTTGTATTTTGTAATGCACTTTTGTATGAAAAGTTCACTACGAACTAGGAAAAGTGCATTCGTTTCACGTTTTAGGATAAGTGTTTGTTTCATTTGAACCGAATTTTTTTATATATATATGATATATATGTATATGTTACATAAAAAAATATATGAGCTAATGTATATTTAAGTGGAGAGTAGTAATAGCATTTTATGTTCGTATTTAGTTATTATACTAGTTATATTTGTTGTGTCATGCACGACTACGACTCGAATTAAGTATAAACATTTTTTTTAGTATAATGATACATAAAAGATTAAAAAAAATTTACTCACATAGTATGATAGTTTTTTATTATTAGAATCAAATAAATTTCGAATTTTTATAAATAAATTGTGCGAAAATTTATTTAAAAAGATAAAGTAACATAAATAAGAGTTGAAATTTTATAAATAAAGTTGGGCCAAAGTCAATGTGGTGGCTAAAAAAAAATATAACTTTACTCACATACGACAAATATTTTAACCGAAATTTAGTTTTTAAGAAATCTTTTACATCAAAAATGGATAAAAAGACATAGATAATATAATTTTTATCATCTTGTAATTTTTTTTATTTTTTAATAAAATTTGATTTAAGAAAACTTTTATAGAAATAAATATATAGATAAATATATTGTAATCAACTAATAGTCAATTATATACTCGGAATCTATCCTAATATATACTATAGTTTATTTTATGTTAGATAGAATCTTTTCAATATATATAAATTGTGAGAATGACATGTAAAAAAATCCTAGGTGGTACATGGTAAAATCCTACGTGCAAAATAGCTTAAATTGTGATAAAAAAATAACTTAAATAAATTATTTTAATAATATTCATCAATAATATATTACCAAATATTTAATTCTTTTATAATTTATTTTATTGTATATATAATCTTTTTAAGTTAAATAAGTTATCATATCAAATATTTAACATTAATACTTAAGATTTAACATTAGATAACATCTTTTTTAGATAGAATATTTCCTAGATTAATTTATCATATTTTTATATGGGGAAGAGATACGTGCGAATGGGCGCCCAGGTGAGAATTGAGAATCGATCTTGTTCGTTCCTTCCAAAAAATCAACATCCCTGATTAAATATTCATTAAAAAAAATAAAATATGGCACGGGTGAATTTTTCCCATACTATTCGTTTATTTTTCAATAAAATACGACACAGGCTAATTTTTCCCGTATTATTCACGAAGTTTTCGAAAAATACGTTTTTATGAGATGCGCACAATATGATCATCAATACTAGCGATTTGTTCATCAATATTGACCAATTGTTCATCAATACTAACTAATTGTGCATTGAGTTTTTGATAACAATGTTCTTCGATTTTAAACTTTTTTAATTTTTAGTTTTATTGTTTAACCTTATTTATGTGTATGAATACAATATTATACAGTTTTTGATGCACATATAATTAGTTTCGATATACCAATATTTGTTCATTGATATACTACTATTTGTTCATTGATATAACCATGTTTGTTCATTAATATACCATTATTTGTTCATGGATATATACCCATATTTGTTCATTGATATGCTTCTATTTGTACATTGATATAACCTTGTTTGTTCATTGTTATATCCTATTTGTGAATAGAAATATACTTATGTTTATGTGTCAATATCATCAACTTGTACATTTAGGGTATCTTGAATGGAAAGGATAATACGAATGAAGTGCTTTAAGACTTACTTGTCAATACGATTGAAGTGCTCAATATAGTACCTAAACAAGATAAGTTTGATTTAGAAACTTGAATACAAAGAATAATAGATAAAGAATCTGACTTTGCAATAATATGGCGTATGCTAAGAGGTTACTAATGAACAAACATGCATTTAGCAATGAACAATTATATAAAAAGGCAATGAAAAAATATGCATAAACCAATGAACAAATATGCACAAACCGATGAACAAATATGCCAAAACCAATGAACAAATACGGATATAACAATGAAAAAATATGCATCTATCAATGAAAAAATATGCATAAACCAATGAACAAATTGATGTTACTAATGAACAAATATGCACAAACCGATGAACAAATATGTCAAAACCAATGAACAAATATGCCACAGTGTTGATGAACAAATCGACATTTTTAATGAACAAATCCATAGTATTGATGAACAAATCCACAGTATTGATGAACAAATCCACATTTTCGATGAACAATCTGGGCGGGTGTCTAATTTCTGTTTTTTTCAAAAATACGCAAATAATTCGTCAAAAAATCGCCCGTGTCGTTTTTTCCCTTTTTAAGTGAAATGATCAGCGCCTTTGATTTTTCTTGATCCAACGACTCTTGTTCTTTCTTATTTCGCACATGAGCGCCCATTCGCACGTGAACCAGACTCAATTCTATATTATCCTAAAATAATATCAACATATATAAATTCTCAACAAAAAATCCTATATGGTGAAATCCTATGTGGCTTAATGTGGGAACGACGCGTAGGAAAATCTTATGTGGTGGATAAAAAAGATAAAAGTAATATGGTGGCTAAAAACGATATAACTTTACTCACATACGACAAATTGTTTAACCGAAATTTAGTTTTTAAGAAATCTTTTACATCATAAATGGATAAAAAGACATAGATAATGTAATTTTTATCATCTTTTAATTTTTTTATTTTTTATTATAATTTGATTTAAGAAAACTTTTATAGAAATAAATATATAGATAAAGATATTGTAATCAACTGATAGTCAATTATATACTCGGAATCTATCCTAATATATACTATAGTTTATTTTATATTAGATAGAATATTTTCAATATATATTAATTTTGATAATGACATGTACTAAAATCCTAGGTGGCACATGGTAAAATCCTACATGGCAAATAGCTTATATTGTGATAAAAAATAACTTAAATAAATTATTTTAAATAATATTTATCAATAATATATTACCGAATATTTAATGCTTTTAAAGTTTATTTTATTTTATATATAATCTTTTTAAGTTAAATAAATTATCATATCAAATATTTAAGATTTAACATTTGATAACATCTTTATTTTAGATAGAATCTTTCCTAGATTAATTTATCCTATTTCTATATTATCCTCAAATAATATTAACATATATAAATTCTCAGAATAAAAAAATCATATGTGGCGCAACGTGGTGGCTTTATTCCTTGCGTCTTTTTTATATATAGATAGATTAGCATGACTTAAGCCTTCAATTGAAGGTGATAAAGATTATTCCTCGTTTTTAGTTCCTATCTTCAACTACGTGGATTACTTCTTTTGTAAGTCTTCACATCATTATCATCTTCTCGAAATGTGGTAAATATATAGAACGAGAAGGAAGAATATACAAAGCACACTTGACTATAAAAAGTCAAGGTGAAAAATACAACCCAAGCCACAAATAAGCATATCCGGCAAAACTCGCCCTATGGGCCTAACAAAAACCGGGTCTAAGATGATACAAATCAAGGGAGGATCCAAGTGAATGATTCGTTGAAGACGAATGGAGGCCAAACACCAAGACCTTCACTAAAGTCCCGATCATCTAAATTTAAGAAGGTGTTCATGGATCTGATATTATCCTTTGATTATATTCATCAATGGCGTCCAAGGCCACCAAGGAAGAGGATGAAGTCATCAAAGTTCAGAAAGTTAAGAAGCCCGTCAAAATGAAAACAATATTCAGTAAAATAGTCATAACTTGAAATACAAAATTGATCTCAAGTCCGTTCAAATTGCGTTGGATAGATAATTAAAAGATCTACAACTTTGTAGTTTACGTCGAATGCAGAATCCAACATCAAAGAGACAAAAATTGCGATTTACTGAGAGTTGTTCAAGTCTTACGGGAATCTTATCTCTAACTTCAATTCTATCTTTAGCTAGATTTTATATTTATGCATAATTTCGGCCATAGGCTTATGTTAGTTGGCTGAAATATATCTTGCTTTATTATTATTTATATCTTTTTAAGTTTTAGGATTAGCTTTTTAGTTTTCTTATCTAAATAAGTCAGATAATTATTTATTTGATTTATTTATGGTAAGAGGACTTAGATAGAAGAGTTAAGAATATACTAGGTTATCTTGTGAGGCAAGAAAAAGGTCCATTATACCCCTCTAGGGCTGGCCACCTTGTTGCTTACTCTCCAAGGAGACTCTTTTGTATTCCTTTTAAATACCTTGTAGTTATCATTCAACAAAAATCAACCTAAATGAGATAAACCCCTATTGGTTTATCTAGTTTATGGGCCATTAAAGTAAATATTGTTCAAGCATTCATTATCTACGATCATCATCACTAATTTGTTTTCTTTCAATTCAGATTTGGATTGTTAATTTGATCAACTTTTTAGTTCTAGTTTGATTATTAAAGATCGATTGAATTTAGCGTTGGAGCCAATTCAATTGAACTATCCTTTTGATTATCTTAACTCTTTGAATCAGATTCGTTCCTTGTTCATATTTCGAGTTTCTTGTTCATCAAGTTATTAACTTTGAAGGCAAATCAGGTTGGAAACGAACTACTGGCAAGATTGGGATCCTGTGTGGTTAAATACTTGGTCACCAAGGAGTAATCTGAGGCGATCACGTATCATAAGACCCAACCATCACCCAAAAAACTATAGACAAGCTGCCTATGCACACAAAAACCCAAGAAAAACTCGGTGCCCGTCGGTTCTAACAAGAACGGGGTCAAGGTCCCATAAAAATGGTTGGTATGCACAAGCGCATCCAAACCACAACCAAACAAACTACACCACCACTAAATAAGTAGGAAAGCAAAAACTTCCAAGAGACCAAGGAGAGAGAAAAAAGTATACCAAACACAATCAAGAATCAACATCCAAGTGGGGGACAAGCCATCACTATCATCTTCCATTCTTCATTGGTATATTTATTTTGTGCATTATTAACCTCTCTAAAAACCCTTTCTTACCACCTCTACGTGTTGGACTACTTTGACTCTTTGCTTTTCATTTTCCTCCGATTGATCAACATCCATTACAATACTCTTGTTAATTTGGCCTTTTCCATAGTCTGATTCCAGCTCATCCACGTTCATCACTTGATCATCTGCCAGAAGGAACTTGTGGCTCATCGGTTTTGTGCAGGTTAGTGGGTGCATGTCCGAGAGTATTAGTACTAGCTAACGTTTTGCTATCATGATCACTACAATATTAATATTGTAGTGATAGTTATTCTTGTATGTTGGTGGGTGGCATGGACTAGTTCACGTTTTGATACATGACCACTACAATATTAGTACTAGCTAGCTTAACCAACTAGTATAAATCTAAAATCGTTTTACTTAGGTCCTCTTGGCCTAAAATTTATAGGTTTCTTAAATTAAATTAGATAGCTTAATGGGTTAGATTAGTTAATCAAGGAGTCTTATAATATTTCTTGTATGAGGAGAATTCTGATTACTTTTTGATTTTGGATTTGGGAGTTTATTAATTTATATTATAAGGTTTAATAGTATTGAACGATATTCATTAATATTATTTAGGAAATAACCTCGTTTGGTTGGGCCTTTGTTCTAATATTGTTGGGAATTCTCCATTCAAGGTAAGTCGCCTAGACTTACATAGTTATCAATTTTGATGTGTGCCGGATGTGTAGATAAGATGTGTAGATCTGTATTTTGGGATTCATTCTTATATATTATATGTGTCTATTTGAAAATAATTCGTTATTTTGAAAAAATATAATAAATGAATACTATTTTGTACTTCATTCGGTTTTCTATACATTAGCACCTAACCAATACGGCTACGATCAGGGATAGTCGGAAAGGCAGAGACATCCCTGACTTAGCTGTATGTCAAGGAGGGCCCCTTCAAAATTATAATAAAATGTTTTGCTGAGTGCTCCCAAGGAGGCTTGACCAGGGGTAAGAAGGTGAATGATGAGGGTGTGAGTGGTTCGGATAAACGGTGGAGGCCGCCGTCCACTACACTGTGTAAGGCTGGAGGATGCCATGCTTGTTTGATAATGTCGATTGAGAATTGATGAGTTGCGATAGAACTATTATTGAGAAGAAAAGTGATTGAGGTGATAGGTAACTGAAATGATGTGCTATTACTAGTATGCATCGTATGGCTATGAGTATTATTATGTTGTCTTATAATTATAAATATTGTTGTGCGTTTGTTGTTGTGGTGAATAAATTATATGTGAACTATTATATTACTAGTCTTATTATGTAATTGAATAAATTGATTTTGCTTTTGCATGTTGAATTTAATATTCAGTGCATATTGGAATTGTTAGCTAACCCTTCGGGGTGTTGTTTTTCATTTAGGTAATCACTCTGAAATGAAGAATGCTCCAAGGTATCTTCTCCAAGTTGATTGTGAGAAAGATCGACGTGGCATGTCTTAGGATGAAGTTGGGTAATGTTTTGTAGGACTGAATGTCCTAGGAGGCTATGTTGTTTAGTTAAGTTAGATGTTTGTAAAGATTTGTTGCAATTTAGGAGATCAGAAATGTGGGTTGTGGTTGGGTTGTTTGATGCATACATGACTTCGTTGTTACTTTTCAAGAGACATAAGTTGGATGTTTTTCTTGTATTTCTCGTCGTGCCTTTGTTGCAAGGTCCCACATTGTGAGATTATTGTAAGATTAGCCTAGGTGGACCCAAGTGAGATCCACAACCAAGTGACATTATGGTATTTAAAATCGGGGTGTTACAGATTGGTATCAAAGCCTAGATTGGCAACAAGGGAACAAGGGAACCTAACAATAAAAGTATGAGAGGTCCAACTTAAATGAAAACTCAATTTGAGTTTTCCTTTTTTTTTAAAACATATTTTTAAAGGTTGGGCAGACTGCATAGTCGGGTAGAAAGACACGTCGAGAAGAGTCACCATCGGATGGGGAGTAATCATGTAAGCATTTTCTTATGTACTTTGTTTATTATTGAAACACCCCTATTTTACAACACTGGGCATTACCGCCAGTGACCTCAGACTTTACCGTCTAAAGTCACCCAAGGCTTTTAGAATGATATAGAACAATTAAAATGCGAAATAAAACATAATACATAATGAGAAAAGGTGCTCCCGAGGGAGACTTGGTTCTTACAAAACATCTTACATCGTTGTTAAATATAAAGTTGTTCGGAAATTTAAATGCGAAGCTAACTTGTCCTTGGAACATATTGAAACTAACACAAAATGATATACGAAGTACATCTTGAAAATCCTTGTTCTTCATTCGTCTTCACTTCACTTCACGCCTTGTGGGGATTCCTAGATTCTGACATAATTCACGAGGGGCGATAGAATGTCAAGCAAACATGCGGAAAAGAAGATTTAGTCTAAGAGACTAAGCAAGCGGGAATGGAACTTCCCGAGGGTAATTTCGGTAACTTCTAATTATTGTCGAAAGAGATAATCGGGTCGTGTTTACGATGAGGCTATACGATAAGGCTTGTTTATGTGGAGCTTTAATGGTTCAAAGAAGAGTATATCTTAGGCAAAGATAACTCGAAAAGCGATAGAAGAACTACTAGATTGTAGACTTCTCTAGGATTTCAATAGAATGTTGGGAACATTTATTAATTCATACAAGTGAAAACCTCTCGCGCCTTGAGCGGACCGAGAGCCGGAACGATCATTTGAGACCGGTCCGGTTTTGGTATCTTAAATGTGCATTCGCACTTATCTTAAATAGTGACGAAAGATATTCAATCTTGTTAATGATTTTTAATAGAGAGTGGTGGGACACGGATAATCCGAGCCACCCGAAGGAGAACTTCAATTCCCCGGCACTTAGCTAGAGTGCGCACAATCCCTCCTTGCAATCGGAGCGGATGGAGATCATGATCCCGAAAGTCGTATGGACGTACGACTTAGTAAGATTATATAGAGGCGTCGACTAACCCGCACCCCTTTCTAGTTTATTCAACGTAAATCTCTGAACGAGATTGTAATCAATCAAGAGAACACACATAGTAGCATATATAATCCTAACAAAGGAATATAAAACTTACTATGCTAACAATGGTCGTTATTTCTAGCAATCGATATTTTCCTAGGTTCATTTTTATTTAAGCATACAAGTTGTTCCCTACATCGCGAATCTTTACGGAATGAAGTATAAAGGTTGCAAGGGGAAATTCCACTTGCCTTAGCGCAACGAGTTCAAGCAAACGAGCTATGACGAAACTTAAGCGATTCCTTGCTACGAACGAGGATTCCGACCTATTGATAAGGAATTTACGAAAAGGCTCAAAAACACGATTTTCCTTCTCGAGTTTGGATTACCTCTTATAATGTTTTTATAAGAGGGTTTGAGTTTCTAAATTATTATAATAATAATTTAGAAAGTTATTTTTACTAAAAATAATAATATTCCTTTATTATTATTTTGGTTTTGTAATATCCTTATTATTCCTTAAAACCTTTATTAAAATAATTATTAAAATAATCCTTTTTATTTATATATGTTTATAAAATTATTTCTTCTAAATTTCCAATTACTTTTGGGTGAACCTTTAGAATATTGTCTCCCTTATCTAAAATACTTTATCAATAATATTTTTCTTAGTAGAATTGTATTTACTTACATACTTCTCATTACATAAAGTTGTCATGCTTATAGTCTCTCTACATGGAAGTTTCCATAACTAGAAATTTCTATTTTCTTAATAAGTAACTTACTAAAATTAGATTAATTTAATCCTCTTTATAATATAAAGCTTATAAAATATCTTTGATAATAAATATAACATCATCATGTCTTGTAAACTTATAGTCATGACTTATAAATATCCTACTTCAAAATCATAGTCCAACATTACAATATTTGTAGTCTATAAAATAATATCTTCTTTATATCTAAAAGATTTCTTTCCATGCAAGTCATCTTCATACCATAATATCCTATTTTTTTAAAACTATCATACTTGATAGTTTTAACTTAGAACTTATGTCTTGTGTAAATTCTCTACACCTAGATATTATTAAAATAATATTTTTCTTATGGATGACTTTAATCATATCTTCATTAACAACATCATATTTTATAACCAAAAATCCCATGTTAACCGATTTTATTTTATAGTTACTTTTATCATATCCTAATAATAGTTTTTATCTTGTAATGACTTCCATACATAAAGATATGCTAAACTCATATTTTTATTGAGTCAAGAATTCATTTCATAAATCTATTTATTATGATCAACTTTATAAACATAAAATCTTTCATAGATGGGAACATGCAATAATTTTTATCCACTATAGACATTATTATTATTATTTCTTCTTGTAAAAAGGCGATAATCGTACTTACAAACTTTATATGCTCCATTTATTTTATAAAGGTCTATCTATATTATGAATGAGCATGCTCCTAATAATTTCAATTAAATTTATTTATTTGTTTTATTTAACTTAAGTTACCATGGTAACTCAACTTTGTTTCTAGCTACTAACTAACAAAATCTCTACTCAATTGTTTTTACTTCTTATTTTCCTTAATAAATTTCTAAAATCTATAAAAGATTTAATAGTTTATAGTTTGCATAAATTAAATAAATGGAATTTAGGATTAGAAATTATACTTTTCACTATTCTGTAATACAGAATACTGGAGAGGAGAACAGGGGAGGAGATCGGCGGACAGGCGGCGCAGCCAAGGGCGACGGCGGCAACACTGGCGTGGACTCCAGCGGCACTGGCGGACTCGACGACGGGCTGGTGGTCCGGTCGGGCTCCAGGGGCGGTCCGGCGAGGCTCCAAGAGAAAGAATGGGAGGTTTGGATGAGTTTTAATGGAGAAATTTGACTTGGATTTGGGCTGATTTTTGGGAATTAAGAGAGTTCTTGCTATGAGGGAAAAGAGAGTGTTGAATGAGTGATGGAAGAAAGTGAATAGGAACCTATTCATAATCAATTTTATGAAGTCCTCAATCCTTGGCAATGGTGGTTGCCCAATGAGGAGAGGGAGGATGCACTTGGATTGGTACAAGTTGTGTTTCTTCCATGGTGATGAGAGGGTGAGGTATGAATGGATGTTCCACAAGAAAAGGGAGGTGAAGATGGCATGCAATGGCCACAATTTATATCACGTCACTTCCATCAGACTATTGTCTGATGTTCAATTTTCGAGGAAGAAGGGATTAGTTGCTATTTAATTAAAAGGTTGGGAGAAGGAGTAAGAAATTGCAATTGGTCTAGTGGGAAATAGAGAGGGGCGTGTGGGGGTAGAGTGCAAGAGGTCTCGGGTTCAAATCCCGGCTCTTGCATTCTTTTTACAAAGTTTGTAACTTGATTATTAGACCTTTATGTAATTTGTTTTACAGAATAAATTAAATCTATAAAAGGCATTATTTTTAGTTGATGCTCTTTTTATTAATTTGCCTCACTTTATTAATCTATGCCCTTAAGTTATTTTATTAAATTTTTTAACTATTTTAACCTTCTTGATAATCTCTTTCAAAAGAAATAATAGAGGTTAATTTGATATTTAGGAATTCTCCTTTTTTTTAATATTTTGATAATAAATATTATATTATAAAAAGCTTGGAATATTGCGGATATTACAATTATCGCTTAGGCTTAATAATACTAGTACTCGCTGATTAGTTATGTCACCACCAAAGAAGACTACTAATGTTGTTACAGGAAGAGGGAGACCCCGAGGCCAAGGACGTGGCCGTGGAACGGGTAGAGAAGGACGAATATAGCTCCAACTACTCTCCCTACCGAAGAAGTTGCTGAAAGTCAAGGTCCAATATTGGGTGTTCAACAAGGACAATCTGAAGCTTCTGTTGCTAATAACCCTCAGAGACTTGAATTACAATTTGCGGAAGAAGATATTGCCTCTATTGATGGAGCTAGGCCAAGGGTTAATCCAGAAGTACTTAGGCCAGCTAATGTGCCTCCCAAACCTTAGATGCAGGTGCCAAATATGAAGATACCTTCCCAAGCAAGCCAAGTGGTAATACCACCAGGCATCCCGAGATCTGAATGCTCTAGAAGGGGTATGGAGTTGGGAGGAGGTCTACGGGAGCCCAAAACAGATAAGTGGCTGGGAGAGTTTAAGAAGACGGGAGTACCAAACTTCACTGGAGCTTTAGGTACTGATGTGGAACAATGGTTGAGAAAGGTCACTTCTGCATTAGATTCAATACTAGTGCCATAGGAGAGGAGGATGTCCTTAGTGAAAAGTTTATTACAAGAAGGTGCATTCAACTGGTGAAATCCGAAGCATGATCATGAAAAAGTCGTGACCTTTGGAGAATTTGGAGAAAAGATTCGAGAATATTACTCTCTCGAGCCCGTGAGGAGTGCAAGAGAAGCTGCATTCCGAGATGCAGGACCAGAGAATATTCCGGTGACTGAAACAATTCAAAATTTTCAAAGGGAGTTAGCAGTTGTACCTGACGCTGCACCTATTGAAAAACTTCGGATATCTGTTTTTCTAAAGTTGTTACAACCGCAGCTATCTCTGGACAACAACTTAAAACCTTAACTAAAGTTCAAAACTCAGTACTGGCATATGCTCTAGCTAGTCCAAGACATGGGCCATTTGATGATAATCCAGGAGAAAGTAAGAGACAGAAGCAAATGTCATCAAGCTTTAAGAAGTATGGACGACTTAGTCAGTTTCAACAAAACGGACAAGTTAGTCAGTTTCAGGGCCGTCTAGGTCAATCACAACAAGGTCGTACATTTGGGAGTCCAAGACATTGCTACAATTGTGCAAGTACTGAGCATGTTAAAGAGTAGTTGACCGAAGCCACCAGTTACTTGTTTATCTAATGGAAGAGAGGGACATCGTTCAAAATTCTCCTTTAATAAGGGAGTAGACTGGTAAATTTGTGGCTCATCGCTCTGTACTACCACAACAAAATCAACCACCATCACAAAGTCGTGATAGAGCTTGCGGTAATGTGGTTGCTAATTCGGGTGCCACTCAGCCTCGAGTTTTTGAGATGAAGAGAAATGATGATTTGAATGCTCCTATTGTGACATGTACGATTTGGATTCAGTCTACACCTGTACACATTCTATTTGATACTGGTGCCACTCATTCATTGATGTCATCTGCATGTGCACATAGATTGCAATTGACCTGAAGTACTAGTGCCTCTTTTCTTGTTAGACTGTCAGACGGTAGTAAGATTAGTGGTGATAAAGAGATCATGCAATGTCCGATGCAGATCGGAAATAAGGACCGATACGAGAATTTCATGGTAGTACAATTAGCACCCCATGATTATGTAATTTTTGGAATGGATTGGATGAGGCGATATCTGGAAGTGTTGGATATTCATAGTTGAACCGTAACAGTAACAACAAATGATGGTTCTAAACATGTATGGCAAGAATCAAGGAAGGAGAAGGTTCGGGTAATAATTAATGCAATGAAGGCGGCTAAGTCGATAAAAATGGATGTGTAAGCTATTGGTTCTATGTTTTACAAAAGGATAAAGAAATTCCGAGAGTTAGAGATATTCTAGCAATACAAGAGTTTGAAGATGTCTTTCTTGAGGACTTAACAGGGCTACCACCTCAACGAGAGGTAGACTTCAACATTGACTTGGAGCCCGGTACAAGACCAATATTGCAAGCTCCTTATCGCATGGCTCCAATGGAGATGCAAGAGTTGAAGACTCAATTGGAGGAGTTGTTAGAGCAAGCCCAACAGCTTCCCCAAATTCTTGGGGATTGGGCTTTTGGGGAATTTGGACAAAAAAATTGCCCCAACAGATGCTCCATTCCATTCTCCATTTTGGAGTAATTCTCCAAAATGAGGTGAGCT
Organism: Fallopia convolvulus; assembly: GCA_964016875.1. Taxonomy (NCBI): domain Eukaryota; kingdom Viridiplantae; phylum Streptophyta; class Magnoliopsida; order Caryophyllales; family Polygonaceae; genus Fallopia; species Fallopia convolvulus. The sequence continues at coordinate 31,927,408 of OZ024719.1, forward strand.
TTCCCTAAATTTGGGGTGATTCCCAAATCTCCAAATCAATGTATTTTCCTTTTTTCTTTTCTTTTATTTACTAATTTAATGGATAAAACATAAAAAAGAGCCAACCAAAAAGTGAGATTATTAAATTAAGATTCTAGAAAAAATTTATTCCTTATAAGTCAAATAACAAATAACAAATATTTTTATTCCTTAAGATTCTAGAATATTTCCTTATTAATCAAATAACAAATAATTTATGATTTATTAAATTTAGATTCTAGAATATTTTTATTCCTTATAAGTCAAATAACAAATAATTTTTCATTTATTAGGTTAAGATTCTAGAATATTTTTATTCTTTATAAGTCAAATAACAAATAAATTATCATTTATTAAATTAAGATTTTAAAATATTTTTATTTCCTTAAAAGTCGAATAACAAATAATTATTATTTATTAGTTTAAGATTCTATAATATTTTATTTTCTTATGTAAGATAATATATAATTAGTTATTGTAATTTATATGGTAAATGAAAGTATTAAATGCACTAGTGTTCTCCAAAATAGAGAATCTGTTTGAGTTGGGCTGAATTTTATTTGGAGAATATGGCAGTTGGTTCTCTATTTTGGAGAAAATTATGGATAAGTTGTTGGGCTTGCTCTTAGAAAAAGGATATGTGCGCCCTAGTGCGTCACCTTGGGGAGCTCCAGTTCTGTTTGTAAAGAAGAAAGACGGGTCTTTGAGATTGTGCATTGACTATCGAGAGTTGAATTGGGTCACCATCAAGAATAAGTACCCATTACCACGAATTGATGATTTACTAGATCAATTGCAAGGAACTGTGGTATTCTCTAAGATCGATCTGTGATCTAGGTATCATTAGTTGAGGATCCGAGAGGAAGAAATTCCAAAGACATCATTTCATTCAAGATATGGGCATTACGGATTTGTGGTGATGCCCTTCAGATTGACAAATGCCCCAGTTGCATTCATGGAATTGATGACCGCATCTTTATTGATTATTTAGATCGGTTTATCGTAGTTTTCATAGATGATATCTTGGTGTATTCACGAGGTGATGAGGAGCATGCTGATCATCTGAGAACAGTTTTGGGAGTTTTGCGACAACATCAATTGTTCGCAAAATTATCAAGTGTGAATTTTGGATGCCCGAGCTAACCTTTTTAGGACGTGTGGTGTCTGCTAGAGGAGTAATGGTAGATGCAATGAAGATCGAGGTTGTGGAAGCTTGGGAACCTGTAATAAATGTGAAGGAGGTACTTAGCTTTTTGGGTTTGGCTAGGTAGTATAGACGGTTTGTAGAAGGATTTTCTCGTCTAGCCCAACCATTAACCAATCTGTTATGTAAAACAACAAAACTTGAGTGGTAATGCATGTCAGAAAAGTTTTGATAAGTTGAAGAATAGGCTGACTTCGGCTCCGATCTTAGCTCTTCCTCAAGGGAATGAAGGTAACGTAATATATAGCAATGCTTCAAAACTAGGACTAGGTTGTCTCCTAATGTAGAATGGTAAAGTAATTGCTTATGCTTCAAGGCAGTTAAAGCCGAACGAAAAGAATTACCCAACACATGATCTAGAGTTAGCAATTGTGGTTCATGCATTGAAGATTTGGTGTCGCTATCTATATGGAGCAACTTGTCAAATTCTGACAGATCATAAGAGTCTCAAGTACATTTCCACTCAGTAATATCTCAATATGAGACAATGAAGGTGGCTGGAACTGATTAAAGATTATGACTTAGAGATCCTTTACCACCCGGGAAAAGCAAATGTTGGTGTTGATGCACTTAGTCGGAAATCATCTCATGAACAAATATTGTGTCACTTCACTGCTCAACCATCTTTGCAAAAGGACTTGATGAGAAGTGAGATTGAAGTATGGATTCAAAGATACCAAGGTCAATTGCATACCTTAGAATACCAACCTAGTCTGATAGAAGAGATTCATAAAAAGTAGGAGACTTGCTCAAAGATTCAAGATATTTGTCAGAAAGTATATCGAGGTGAAGCACCAGGATTTGAAATTCAAGGAGATGGAATTATGAGAATTCATGGAAGACTATGTGTGCCCCAAGATCACGAGTTAAGACAGAAAATACTTCAAGAAGCTCATTCTACGCTCTATTCAATCCACTCAGGAGCTAGTAAGATGTACAAGTATCTGAGACAATATTACTGGTGGGATGGCATGAAGCCTGATGTAGCGAGATATGTGCCAAAATGTCAAGTATTTCAACAGGTGAAGATAGAGCACCAAAGACCAAGTGGAATGCTCCAACCACTTCCCATTCCAGAATGGAAGTGGGAGGACATTTCCATGGATTTTGTTATCGGACTACATATTAGTAGAGGACATGATACAATATGGGTGGTTGTAGATAGATTGACAAAGACTGCTCGTTTTCTACCCATTAGAGAGACTTGGCCGGTGAGTAAACTAGTAGGGGTGTTCACAAAACAAATAGTGAGATTTCATGGAGTGCCCAAGACAATTGTGTCTGATCGTGATGAATGTTTCACCTCTAATTTCTGGAAGCAAATACATAAAGCCTAAGCGCAAAGCTACATTTCAAGACTGCTTACCACCCATAGTCAAATGGCCAGTCTGAGTGAACGATACAGACATTGAAGGATATGTTAAGGTTATGTGCCTAGATTGGGGAGGATATTGGTCTGACTATTTGGAGCTAGTGGAGTTTGCCTATAATAACAATTGGCATTCCTCAATCCAGATGGCACCCTATGAGGCTTTATATGGACAGAGATGTAGGACACCTCTATGATGGGACGATCCATCAGATGTTGTCTATGGAAGGCCTCAGATGATCCAAGAAACCGTAGAGAAAGTGGCTTTGCTCTGAGAGCGCATGTTGACTGCGCAGAGCACCAGAAATCCTACGCGGACAAGAGGCGACGACCTTTGGAATTTTAGTAGGAGCCCATGTTTGGTTGAGAGTGTCGCCGACTCGTGGAGTTAGGAGATTTGGAGTGAAAGGGAAGTTGAGTCCTCGGTACATCGGGCTATTTGAGATTCTCGAGGGGGTAGGTAAAGTAGCCTACAAGTTGGCATTGCCACCATCCTTGGATGGAGTTCATTTTGTATTTCATGTGTCGCAGTTAAGGCATTTTGTGCCTGATCCTAGTCATAAACTTAATTATGAAGAGTTGAAGATTGAGCCTAACCATACCTTTGTGGAGCAACCAACAGCAGTTCTAGATTGTCGCATGAAGAAGTTGAGGAACAAAAAGATTCCATTATTGTTGATTCAGTGCTCTCGACGAGGAGTTGAGGAAGCCACTTGGGAAATGGATGGTAGTATAGAAAAGAACTACCCTGACCTTTACCCTAGTTTGATAGCGAGGAGGAATTAGATGGTTAACAGGTTAGTCTTTTGATACATCATTTTAGAATATATTTCTTTTTTATTTGGAATTATGTGAGCTTGATGAATTTTTTTGTGGTTGTTATTTGTGCTTATGTGATTTTAGTACTTATCATCCAATATGGTCATGTCTAAGTCATGTTCGCACTCATATATGTTTCGAGGACGAAACTTTATTTTAAGGAGGGGTAAATGTAATACTCGGATAATCTTTTCGGATAAAGTTCTGAAACCTAGTTAATTTTTATAACTATTAAAGATTATTTTTATTAATTGATCACTAGGGTTTCGACCCTAGCCTTTTAGTAAAACTATTTTGGAAGAATAATTATGCGATCGCTAGACTATATATGTATATATATATGTATGTTACATAAAAAATATATGAACTAATTTATATTCAAGTCGAGAGTTGTAATAGCATTTTATGTTCGTATTTAGTTACTATATTAGCATGACTTAAGCCTTCAATTGAAGGTGATAAAGATTACACCTCGTTTTTAGTTCCTATCTTCAACTACGTGGATTACATCTTTTGTAAGTTTTCACATCACTATCATCTTCCATTCTTCAGTGGTATATTTATTTTTGTGCATTATTAACCTCTCTAAAAACCCTTCCTTACCACCTCTACGTGTTGGACTACTTTGACTCTTTGCTTTTCATTTTACTCCGATTGATCAACATCCATTACATTACTCTTGTTAATTTGGCCTTCTCCTTATTTGATTCCACCTCATCCACGTTCATCACTTGATCATATGCGAGAAGGAACTTGTGGCTCATCGGTTTTGTGCAGGTTAGTGTGTGGGTGTCCGAGAGTTTTTTTTGTTCAATTTTTGGGATTATTGGTGATATAGTAATAAACAGGGGATATTCTAATTGAATGAGGTAATTAGGTGGGTAGAAGGATAAATTTTGAATTAAAAAGGGTTGATTGATTTTTGTTGATTACGGTTCCACTTCCATGGGAATTCAGTCCAAGCTTTATTATATTGGAATAGATCTAATGATAGTTATTCTTGTAAGTTGGTGGGTGGCATGGACTAGTTAACGTTTTGCTAGCAATCTTATGAATGTTGCGAAGAAAAAACAACATAGAGAAAGTACGCGCCTCACGCGCCCCCCTTTTCTCTCTCCCTTTTGTTCTTCCTAGGGTTTTTGCCACCTCTCTTGATTGATCTTAATCATGCATCCAACTGTAAATCCGTCTTTCAATTATTCTTTTTTCCTTTTCCTCTGTTGATTTCATTCCTTTGGAATGGATTATACACTCCCTACCCTTTTACTTACCCCTTTGGCAAGGTTGTTAGTCTCTTGAGCAACTCTGATTGTTTCTCTAGATCTAGGTGTGCTCGATGCTTAAATCTTGTTGTTGAAACTTTTATGTGTGATTCCTTCTCCTACCCTTTGGTCTGGTGTGACTGGTATCTACATTCTTGGAAGCTCTACTTGTTCCTCTTCAATTCCTCGCTAATGTGGAGGTGATTTTGAAGATCCAATATCTCCATGGTTGGTTCTTCTGCCTCGTTCTCGTTACTCTTCTTGGATGGACTCCTCTAGTGGTGTTGATTTTCAGACAAAAGTTCTTTGTGGGATGCTATTCTCTGATTTCTTCATTTAAGGTTATGTGTTCTTTTCCCCTTTTTTGTTACTTTTTTCTGGGTAATGTTTCTTGTCTTTCTTTTTGGTGAGCTCTTGATTTGTGTTGGCCTTCTTTGTTTGTTTTGTAGGACTTGTTCTGCTTATTTCTGGTTAATTTTCTTCTGCTTTGTTGTTTGCTTTCTTACTCTTTTGGTGTTTGATTTAGTCTTTTTGTTTCGTCTAGTTTTGGGGTGGTCTCTATTTGTCTTAGTTGGTTTGCTCTTATGTCTTATATTACCTAATGATACTTGCTTCTTTTTTTCCCATGCCATGTTTTTCTTGTTTGCTTGTGATCCTTGTTCTAGTCGTTGTTTTCTTCTTGTTGTTGGTTGTTCTACAATCATGCTTTGGGTCCTTGTATTTTTTATCGTGCTTTCTGGGTTCTTTTGGATCCTTTCTGTTTGATGTTGGTGTTCTGTTGGTGGTGGTGCGTTTGGCTGCTGCTATCTTGGTGTTCTATTAGAAATGCTTAGGCTGTGTTGGCCTCCTTGTGCAGGTCTATTCTTTCTAATCCTTTCCTCCAAACTTCTTGTCCTATATCTGGGTATGTATCATAAATTCCTAAGTATATGGGACTTTAGTCTCATATATAAGGTTGAGTTTTTTTTGCATTCTTAGGATTGGGATGAGCCTGAACCTAAATCTTGAAACTTGATACAAATTTTTTTTGAATTATACCACGAAACATTGGTGGATCACCTCGGATTTGTGTTGTACTGGGTGGTGCAATACTCTTGCTCGGATGATGATGAGTTATCCTATACATATTCACTCCAAATGTGGCTTTGGGTATGCTCATAAATTGTCCTTCCCTGGTTGTAGTTTTGTTCAATGGCTCCTTTGGAGAGCATCCTTTCTTGCTTTCTCTAAAGTTGAGCTGTTGACTTACTATAACTGTTGGAGGCACTTCAGGTTACATGATGAAACTATAATGACCATAAATGATTGGTCTTTGGTTCTGAAAATGGGAATTTCATCTTGTAATAACTTGGTTCTTGTGTGGCATTATGGGTTTCATCTTATTTTCCTTTGTTTGCCCTTGTTTGGGTTGGTAGACAGAGTTGAGAATTTGATTTCTCCATGGTCCAGCAAGATGAATGAACTTAATGATGAGCAATCCTTTACAATTACCATAATGAGTTGTGTTCTGAAAGTTCCTTTCCCATATTTTAAGCCTCAACTGGTAATGATCTCTACCCTTTTTGTTTTGGAAAATGCAGGATTCTTTTGCATCTTTTTAAACTATTATTGGTATTTTATCTCTTGTTATGATCAAAGGGTTCAGTTATTCTATCAAATAAGTTTAAATCCTTTTCAATATTTGGTTGATATCCTTTTGTGCAAAGATTTTCAACTAATGATGTCATTTAGTTTTAATCAATTATGGCTATCTCTTCATGTATTATTTGATTTACAAGCTGATATGAATTATGGGGATTATGCTGCTCATTTTTTGTGGAAATTTGTAATGACTTGCTCTTGCATGCATCTTTGTTGGCAGGATTTTCCAGGTTTTAAATTCTTGAAATGGTATATTCCAGGTTCTTTTATAATTTTTGACATAATTCAGATGTATGCTCCCTTTCTTATTATGGTTGTGTTTGAGGATGGTTTTCCTCATATACCTAAGTCAAGAGCATTAAATAAGCTCATCATAAAAAATTATTGTTCAAAGTTTACTTATGTGTGCATTTATTGCATACATATCTGCATTTGCAGACTTAAAAATTCCCCCCTCTCTGAGACTACTTTCTTCTCTCTGAGACTTCATTTATTAATATTCTCTTTGTTCATTAATTGTTTCAAATCTTACCTGATATCATATCTAGGCTTCTTACTCAATGAGGTTCTTCTATTTAAAGGGACTCTTCCTCTCTTCTATTCCTATCCCCGGTCCTTCTCAGTCCACCACCATCTATATTCTCTAAACTTTGCTTATTCTCTCGTTGTCATGTCTGATTCCTTTTCTTATCAGGATGCCTTGGTTAACTTTCCTACCCTTCCTTCACTACCTACTTCCATGGAGATTGAGAATCTTCCATTTGGATTTCTCTTCTCTGATAACCAAAATCTTACTGCATTTGTCAATGATGATGCTCATCTAAGTCCTACTGGCCCTCTCTCTGCTCATGAGGAACTCTCTCATTCTTCAAATGATCATGTTAGCCTTTCTGTTGAGGTTGTGTTTATTCCTTCAGATAATATCCTGCAACCAAACACTATCCTGCAAGCAAACACAACTCCTGGTACTTTACCTCTGCCAAATCCAATAGCATTCCTTCAGTCCAAAAATACTTGCATGAACTCATGCATTTTACCCTTCTTCTTAAAATGGTTGAGGAGCCAGTCTCTACTACCCTAATCAATGGCAAAATGAAAGAAGAATGGAAGGATTTAGCTAAGGGAGAAATATTATTTTAGGAATTCTCAAATTCAGGGTTCTGTTTAAGTTTTCAAATAGGGAATCAAGGGACTTGGTTTATAGTAAAAGACCTTATCATGTTCAAGGGAAGCTTGTTGCTCTTTATCCTTTCTATCCTTAGTTTAACCCCTCAAATGATGAAGTTATTAAAGCTAATATTTGGGCAAGGATCCCTTCTTTGCCTTACTATCTCTTCACTCCCTCATCCCTTGATCTCATTTTAAGACATAATATGGTTGGAGATTTCATCAGGCTTGATGAGGTCTCTAATTCTAAAAACAAAATAAAGTTCTGTCATGTCTTGGTCAATACTGATGTATCTGTTCTTTTGAAAGGGTGTATCAAAGTTATGGCTTATGACAACTCTGAGATTACCTTGCAAGTATGGTAGGAAACTGTTTCTCTAGGTTGTGGTTGTTGTGGGGAGCCTGATCATGGTTTTGATGAGTACCCCCTCAATAATATACAGCCAAGAAAACTCAAGTTCATTGTGGATAGCAACTCCTCGGATGCTGCTCTTATTCAGCAAACTAGGCTCAAACTGCATGGCAGTCTTGTGGGAAGGCTTGTCACTTCCAAACCTTCTTCTGGGTTAACTTTTGTAAGGTTAAATGTTGTCAATCCCTTGTATGCAGCCAACTTTGCTTCCTCTATGGCAGGGGTCCCTTTTGTTCCAGCTCATGTTGGAGTTGCAACAGCTCCTGGACCCTTGCCAAATATGGCATCTCTGACTCCAGTAATGGCTTATGATATGATTGTTGTAATGGATCCTTCAGCTTTTATTGACCCTGGCCAGGCCATGCATGCTAGGGAGCAAATGGCCTATGCAATCTCGGCTATGAATCTACCCTGTCCCGAGACTAAGATGATGTAATCATTTGTCTGTGCCTCTCCCATTGCTCCTCCTAGGTTTGGTGTTGGCCATGTTTCCAGCCTAGTAATTCCTCAGTTGGCTTATGTGGGGTCGACTGGTGTAGGAAATGGATCTGAGTCCTCCCATGCTCTTCTTAGAAAACATTTAACTGAGGTGGAAATCAAGTCTGTTGGTGAAAGTTCTTCTGATTCTCCTAAGTGTAAGGAGGTTGAAGTTGTGATTGATAAACCCTTAGGAACTTCAACTTCATCCAAGAAACCTAAAAGATCCCGTGCTAAGAAGAAAGAGCATGTTAATGATTAGTGTGCCCTTCTCTACATGGTCTGCATTATGTAAATTACAGCTTGATGCTTGTCTTTCCTTTGTTTGCTTTAAACTTGCTTTTGATAGACCTAAGATAATGGTCTTGTTGCTAAACCCATGTTGTTGTCATGGTAATTTTCAGCTTATGTTGGTGTGTGTTATGACTAGCTTTTGGGATGAAGTTAAGCTTGGTAACTTTTGTATAATATCTACCTTATCTGGATGTAATTCTACAGTGTTTAATATAATGATAATGTCCTTGCTTGTGTATTATCCTTTGTGTTCAACTTATAATCTAGCTTTTGTTATGTGGTGGTTCACTTGCAGGGAAATCCTATTCATGGTTGGAGAGTTTCTTCAAATCTTGATTTATGTTCAACAGATTAGAACTTCAAGAGTTCTTATATATGTTTCTAATCAAAACAGTTGTAAACACTTATTGTTTCCTTTTTGCTGTATTAATAGCATGACGATTGTATTAGTGTATTCTTACTATGGTTTTAATTTTCATACAGTTGTATCAAGTATATTGTTCCAAGGTTTGCCAATGTTTAAGTGTTTATATAGTTTGAGGATGAGATGTATGCTAAATTTTTGGGTCGGTTTGCCTACAGGTGGGTTTGAACAGTTATATGAACATCAACTCTTCAAAGGTTTTTTATGAGTATCACTTTTTGGAATGTTAGAGGTATGCGTCGATCCAATTTCTGGGAAAAAATTGGGTTCTTTAGAAAGTTAAATAAAACAAATTTCTTATGCTTAGCGGAAACAAAGACGGAAATTGAGCCTTCTAGTGGACTAATTAGAAAATGTGGCTTCCAAAAAAATTATATTTTCCCCAAGTATTGGTACTAAAGGTGGCCTTTGGCTGCTTATTTGTCAAAATTCTCTTACTAATTTTTGTGAACTATATTTAAATTCCAATAATATAATTATCTTAAGATACCCATCATAATGCTTTGGATTTCCTAATTATTTTTGTTTATGCTCCTTCCCGGGAAAGTGACAAAACTGCTTCTGGAATGCTTTGCAACGAATAATTGAGAATTCAAGATTACCTTTTATTCTAGCAGGAGATTTGAATGAGATTTGTAGTACAACAGATAAATTAGGAGGCATTTTACCTTCTATATCTAGATTTTCTCGACTCCTTAATTTTAAAAACCATTTCGGGTTGTTAGAGCCAAATTGCTTAGGTTTCCCTTTCACATGGCGGAAAAGCTCTACAGCTAATCAGAATACTTTTGAAAAACTGGATAGACTCCTTATACATCAGTCTATAGCTCATGAGTTTCCTAATCTAATAGTACACCATCATCCTTTTACAACTTCGGACCATTATCTTATCAGCTTTTGTATTTTAAAAAATAAAAAACATATAAATTTCCTTTTAGATTTGAAAATGCTTGGCTTCAAAACCCTAATTATGCACCTTTAGTCCATAAAGTTTGGCGTTATCGTCTTGATGCTTCCTCTATGTTCAAGATTTTTATGAAGCTCCAACTTCTTAAGAAATATTCAAAGGTTTGGGCTAAGCATCACATTAATAATAACTATGAACAACTTCAGATTTTAGAACGACAGTTACAATCTCTTCAAGAAATATTGTTATATGATCCTTCTAATCCCCTTTTGTTAGGAAAATTACAACGACATTTAAATAAATACAATACTCTCTTACAATTCCAACATGATTTTTGGAAACAGAGGGCGAAAGTTAAACATTTACAAAATATGGATAAAAATAAAAAATATTTTCAGTTTGTTACAAAAATTAGATCTTATAAACAAAGAACTACAAGCTTCCAAACTAAGACTGGTACAATTATTTATGATCATGAATCCATTTCTCACCATATTACTAAAGAAATGAAATCTAGATTTATTAAAAATCGTTCGTGCTTTCTTCTTCCAAATGATTTGGATTCTATTCCAGAATTATTTAATCTTGAAGATAATATTGCATTAAGAAAATCGCCTACTCATTCTAAAATTACATGTGTAATTTTTTCGATGCCAGCGGATAAAACGCCTAGCCCTGATGGCTTCACATCTGAATTTTTCCAACAGTTTTGGTCCATTGTAGGACCTTCTTTAATCTTAGCAGTTAATGTTTTCTTCCATTCTGGCCATATGTTACGGGCAATAAATAAATCTATTATTACTTTGATCCCAAAACAAGATAAATCCACAAACCATTGGTCATTTCAAATCTATTAGTCTCTGTAATACAATATATAAGGTAATTACTAAAATACTGGCAAATTGAATTTTGCATTTGTTACCGAAAATAGTTCATTCGCTGCAAGGTGCTTTTGTTAAAGGTACATTGATTCAGGATAATATCCTAATAGCCCATGAAATCTTTCACTCTTTTCATAAGAAGAAAAAAGGCAATAAGGGGTGGATGGCTTTGAATATAGATATGGAAAAGGATTATGACAAAATAGACTGGGATTTCATTAAGGAAATACTCCTTAAATTTGGTTTTAGTCAGCATCGGGTTCATTTAGAGATGCAATGTGTCTCTACTTCCTCTTCATTTGTTCTAGTCAATAATGAACCAGGTTGTGAATTTACTCCCACTTGTGGCATTCGACAAGGTGATCCGTTGTCTCCTTTTCTGTTCATAATTGCAATGGAATATCCTGCTAGAACGTTGCAAATTGATTCAGATCAGACTGTTCCTCGTGTAGGTATCTAGCTAGTTAAAAATGGGACTTGTATTCCTTTTTTAAGTTTTGCATATGATACAATTATTTTTGCAAATGCAAATCATGTTAATATGAATTTCATTAAGGATTTTCTAACAATTTCTCTCGTATTTCTGGACTTTATATTAATTTTCATAAAAGCTCGTTCCAAACCTCAACAAACTTCTCTAGAGCTTCAACTTTATCTTTAGCTAGTATTTTAAATATCCAGATTACTACAACTATGGAAAAATATTTGGGTATTCCCATCCTAAAAGGTAGAGTTCAAAATGCTATGTTCGCTGAAACAATTGTTAAATTAAAATCACAATTATCTAAATGGAAAACTAATTCTATTTCTCAAGTTTGTAGGTCAAATTCTAATCCAGTCAAATCTATTAGGACATGTAAGTTACTTAATGTAAAGTTTCCTACTTCCTAAAGGAGTTTGGGATGACATTGATAAAGTTAATAAATCTTTTTTTTTTGGAATAAATTTTCTCCTAATTATCATCCGCTTTGTAGTTGGGATAAAATTTGTACTCCTAAAGAAAATGGAGGAATGGGTCTTAGGACGACTAAAAATATGAATATTTCACTACAGATGAAACTTCTTTGAAAAATACAAACATAACCTCAAAATATTTGGGTTCGAATTATTAAGGATAAATATTTAGGATCACAAGATTTATTTCAATATCAGAAGAAAACGACTTCGTGGCAGTTTGGCAGACTGCTTAATATCAGGGATATGTTCTCGAAAGGAATTAAGTGGATTTTAGGAAATGGAAATAGGATAAATTTTTGGACTGATAAGTGGGTTGGAAATTCCAACCTCCTTTGTTATATGGACAGTAGTAATCCTTTAGCTAAAGTTTCATCTTACATTACCTCTTCGAAAGCTTGGGATGTTGATGCCCTTAAAGAAATCTTACCTTCTGTTATTATTGATATAATTGTGCAAATTCGGATTCCTCTTTCGGATTTTGAAGATTGTATTGTTTGGATTCCATCTTCGGATGGTAATTTTTCTGTGTAATCTGCTTTGGCACTGATATATGAATCAAGAAACATTACCTCAGTGGGTTATTCTTAGATTTGGAAAATGAAACTACCCCCTAAAATTCAAAATTTTATTTGGAAAGTTTGTACTGATTGCCTCCCTACAACAGATAGACTAAATCGATTTTATAACTGTGTTCCTCATTGTTGTTCTATGTGTGATATGGAAAATGAGAATTTGAACCATCTTTTGTTCCATTGTTCTTTTGCAAAGAAAATGCTTGCAAAATTGGAGGAAAATATTCATTGCTCTTTTGATTTAAGTACATCTGGATGTTTTAATGATAATCTTATTTCGACTCTTAACTTAAATAAAAATAAAAAAAATCATGTGTTTTTTATGGTGGCTTATTTGGAATCATAGAAATTCTTTAATCTTTACTCCTACTAGGATAATTCTACATCTTCTGACTTATGATTTGGCGCTTTCACAGTTTATTCTTTGGGAATCTACTGACTCAAAAATGGGAAGATCAATTTGCAATAGGCCTAAAAGGAAAAATGGAACTAGTTGGATCAAACCATGACGGTCTTGGTGTAAACTTAATTTTGATGCATCTAAACAGAAGAATGATGCTACTTTTGCTAGCTTTATTTTTAGGGATCATAATAGTTCAATTTTAGCATGTAATAGATTGCCTCTTCATCCGATGTCGGTGTTAAAAGCTGAAGCCTCAGCTCTCTTGGAGGGTTTGAAAGTAGGTAGAGAATTACATATTCAAAAACTAATTATAGAAGGGGATAATCTAATTCTTATAAATTCTTTAAAAACATTTGGAAAGTTCCTTGGAAAATATATTCTATTTTTCAAGATATCCGAAATTTGGTTTCGAGTTTTCCAGAGGTGGTGTTTTTTCATTGTTTTCGGGAGGCGAATTCAGCCACTGACTTCTTAGCAAGGAGACATGTCAGCATTCCACATATTCGTCATGCAATCTCTTCCTCTTGCTTGGATTTGTGATTTGATGATATCTCGTTAGTAAGGCTAAGACACTTGTTTCGTCAACAACCTTTAGTTTTTAATTATTTCAAGATCATACGCAGTGATGATTTAGGTTAGCCTTGTAATATTGGGGTGATCTAATATTTGCTTTGTAATGAGCTGGTTGCTCATTTTTCAAAAAAAAAAGAACGCACTGCTAGCATAATCACTACAATATTAGTACTAGCTAGTTTAACCAACTAGTATAAATCTAAAATCGTTTTACTTAGGTCCTCTTGGCTTAAAATTTATAGGTTTGTTAAGATAAATTAGATAGTTTAATGGGTTATATTAGTTAATTAAGGAGTCTTATAATATTTCTTGTATTAGGAGAATTCTGATTACTTTTTGATTTTGGATTTGAGAGTTTATTAATTTGTACTATAAGGTTTAATAGTATTGAATGATATTCATTAATATTATTTAGGAAATAACCTCGTTTAGTTGGATCTATGTTCTACTATTGTTGGGAATTTGTCGTTCAAGTTAAGTCGCCTAGACTTACTTAGTTATCAATTTTGATGTGTGCTGGATGTGTAGATATGATGTGTAGATCTGTATTTTGGGATTCATTCCTATATATTATATGTGCCTATTTGAAAATAATTTTTTATTTTGGAAAAATATAATAGATGAATATTATTCTGTAATTTATTCGGATTTCTATACATTGGCACCTAACCGATACGGCTACGATTTGGGATAGTCAGAAAGGCAGAGACATCCCTGACTTAGTTGTATGTCAAGGAGGGCTCCTTCAAAATTACAATAAAATGTTTTGGCGAGTGCTCCCGAGGAGGCTTGACTAGGGATAAGAAGGTGAATGATGAGGGTGTGAGTGGTTCGGATAAACGGTGGAGGTCATCGTCCACTATATTGTGTAAGGCTGGAGGATGCCATGATTGTTTAATAAATTATATATGTCGATTGAGAATTGATGAGTTGTGATTGAACTATTATTGAGACGAAAAGTGATTGAGGTGGTACTTAAGTGAAATTAATGAGTTGCGTCTTATAGTTATTATAAGTATTGTTGTACATTTTTGTTGTGGTGAATATATTATATGTGAACTATTATATTACTAGTCTTATTATGTAATTGAATAAATATGGTTTGCTTCTGCATGTTGTATTTACTATTCAGTGAATATTGGAATTGTTAACTAAACATTCGGGGTATTGTTGTTCTTTTAGGTAATCACTCTGAAATGAATAATGCTCCAAGGAATCTTCTCCAAGTTGATGGTGAGCCAGATCGACGTGGCATGTCTTAGGATGAAGTTGGGTAAAGTTTTGTAGGACTGAATGTCTTAGGAGGCTATGTTGTTTAGTTAAGTTAGATGTTTGTAAATATTTGTTTGAGTTTAGGAGATCAGAAATGTGGGTTGTGTTTGGGTTGTTTATGCATACATGACTTCGTTGTTACTTTTCAAGAGACATAAGTTGGATATTTTTCTTGTATTTCTCGTTGTGCCTTTGTTACAAGGTCCCACATTGTTAGATTGTTGTCATACTAGTCTGGGTGGACCCAAGTGAGGTCCACAACCAAGTGACATTCTGGTATTTAAAACCGCGGTGTTACACTTCTTGAGGCCATTAATCGTGGCATTTCTCGGATCCAAATTGAAGGCGGTAATTTGCAGCTGGTCAAGGCCGTTCTTTGTGACTGCGCTGCCCGTGGGAGATTGAGTTGCTACGTTTGGACATCCACTGCTAGGTTGCCCGGTTTCAAGATTAGAGCATTTCTCATGTCATTCAGGAGTGCAATTCTATGGCGGATTCATCACTGGATCTTTCAGACGTGTTTCCTCTACCCCACTCACAACTAACTCGGGTTTATTTACCCTCATACGGCAGGATGCTCTAGGGTGACCACTAGCCTGTTAGTGGCCATCGTAACCTCTTTCCTTACCCAAAACAAAAAGACGAATGTAGGCCGCCCACGTCAGAATTGTAGGGTGCCCAGGAAATTAAAGCGATAAAACCTGTCGATTTAACCAGTAGCGGAAATTTATACCGATGCATAATTTTTTTAAATATCAGGAAAAGGTGCAGATTCCCTCGTGGGAATCTGCACCAGTAGCGGTAGCGGAAATCGCTACTGCTACTGCGTAATCTACATTTTGCATATTACGCGTTGACCAAGCCTGAGCAGTGTGGCAGTAATTTGGCGGAAGAGACCCGACTCGCCCTCATTTACTCAGCCTCCTCTAATTTCCTCACCTGCACTCCTTCTTCCTCATTTACTCGTACTTATTCTTCCACTTCAATCCTCCATCATAACTATATACTAAAGCGGAGGTTAAAAAATTATTAAACGACACATGTCGCTTTTAGATTGGACCACACCACCCCTTTTATTAAAATCAAACTTTGGCAAAATAATTAAGTTTAATATAAAGTTAGTGTAATGTATGTAAACTCTTATATCACTATAATCAATGAATATAAAATGTCATTCTTAATTTTAAACAATAATCTTTTATTTTTGGATATGATAAATAGGAATATTATTAAAATATTTTTATGCCATATATTATACAAATATTAGGATATTTCTTTTATTTTTAGATAGAAATCATAGAATGCATATGCTAGGTTTAAACAATAAAGTTTAATATAAAGATAGTGTAATGTACATACAATCTTATATCACTATAGTTAAGTTTATTTTGAACGGTCTCATGTATATAATAAATTGATAATTTTTTATCTTATTACTTATCTATTTTTATAATCAAATAAGTTATCATGTTTTGGATATTAATTTAATCCCTACAAGGTTTGAGAATACATACTAATTCTTACCTATTCCATCCTCCATTCAATCTTCCATCCTCCATTCAACATCATCAAAAATGAATTTATTGGTAAGAATTTTTAATATATAATTTCGATTTGATTTTTAATTTTTATTGAAATTTAATTTTAATTGTTTAGTGTTTATATTTAATTATTGGTTTGTTAATTTTTGTATAGAACTGCATTCATGACTGTCCAAAACCAATACACCCCACACACCCCGTACACTCCGCATGTTAGCCCCATGGAAGGACATGGTACGTAATTTTTTTTGCGTAATTTAGGTTTCAATTATTAGTTTTAATTATCATAGTTGTAAATTTTATAATTTTTTAGAACATTAATTTTAGTTTTTTAGAATTATTTACGTAATTTTTTAGAATATTAGTTGTAATTTATGTAATATTAGTTTTATTTTTTTAGAATTATTTCTATTATTTTATATCGTAATATTAGAATATTATTAGTTTTAATTATATTGTGATATTTATGGTTCAATTATTAGAATATTTTATATCGTAATATTAGAATATAATTAGTTTAGTTTTTAAGAATTATTTTGCATAATATATGTTATTAGTACATGTTGTGTTAATAATTTATGTTAGTAGTGTAATATAAATATAAAATAAGTGCAGATTTAGACGACCTTTCTTCGATAAGAAATTATATGTCCAGAAGTTCTAATAATTTTGATGTTACCCCCGATCTTTTCGCGGACACTACCCCTCTCACTGGGAGAGGTTCGACCTATGCGGCAGGTTCGTCGATACATGAGGGTTACCAATTTGCCTTACAGTACCTGGAGTCCCATTACTTGGCCTCCCAGTACCCGGACACTCATTAAATGTGCTCCCAGTACCCGTTGGCCTCCCACTATCCGCCGACCTCCCATTACCCATCGACCTCCCAGTACCCCCAGCTCCTAACACCTGTCCACTTTCGAATACCCTAGCTCCCAGTACCAATGTGAGCCGCCCATGTCACTTACGCTCTACACGACCCAGAGGGTTATCATATGCCACCCAAACCCTCTTATACAAAATATTTTGCAAGATAATCCTGATATCGAAGAAGTTGACATGAATGACCCAAGTTACGATCTCCCCGTGCATCCCGAAGGTGGATATGGTGGCAGCCATGTCGACACCTCTTTACTTACTCACTATCTCAACCATAAGGCACATTATATTTGGGACCACCCATAGGTAAGAACAACATATAACTTTTAAAATTTGTTGAAATATTTTTTAATTGTGTTACTATCATTCAAAACTTATATATTTTTGCTATATGATTAGTGGGCGCACTCGTTGAAACTCCAACAACGGGATGGAGAACTGAAGTTCTTACAAAAGTTGGCCAAGGACAATCCAGAGGCGAATTAAATAACCCTTGTGAATCAAAGTCGCTTGGGCCATTTGAAGGTTTGGAGATTCAAAGAACACGATGAAGCATTGGTCACTGCATTTGTAGACAGATGGCCTCCGAAAACGAATAGTTTTCATTTTTCAATGGGGAGAGATTTCCATCACATTAAACGATGTCATGAAGAAAATGCACCTGCCAATTGGTGGCATAAAGGTGAGATCGAGTCAAAGCGGTCATGACGATAACAACATACGACAACGATTGGCCTTGATGCTAAGCGTCACCATAGTAGATGTGAATAGGCAAATTTCCAATAGTGGCATCAATATCCCAGTGCTCAGGCGGCGACTAACTCAATTGATCAATCAAGGAGGGGACCCACACACCATCGCATCTTTGTACTTGTTATAATTGCTGGGGTCCACTCTATTCTTGGACAAGTTTGATTCTGCGGTGTCATACAAATTAATACACCTTCTCGTAAACCACGAGGTGACCTCTTCATATGCATGAGGGGCTGTTACTTTGGCGTGGTTGTACAAGCAACTGGGTTGTACATCTCGCACACATGCTAAGAAAACCCATTGCTAAAAGTGTGCCCGGTGCAAGTAAACCCTACCCGTTCGTAGTGATCTTGGGTCTCTCTTGTCATAAATGCAAACACTTTGCTAAAGTGTGCCCAGTGTAAGTAAACCCTACCATCTCACTCAAGTGCATGTTGTACCTAAAATGTTAATTAATTTGAATAAGTTAATGTGCAAAATTTAATATGCAAAGTAAAAACACTTTTAGTATAAATACTTACATGTTCGTTTTGTATGTCGCATCCATAATCATAACATACGGAAATAACTTCAGCAGTTTCGACGACTTGGTATGGGCAAAGAAAAAGTCGATAATCTCGTTGCTTCCCTCCTCAGTTCGATAATCGAGATACTGCCCACTTTAAGAAATGGAGTGAGAATTGAGTTACCGTCATTGAGCTCATCTTTTTCTTCAATATCTCATGTCGAAAAGTGTATAATTGTCTCATCGATGTTGCCATGTCCGGCCACTTTTGGCGTCAATATGTCGTAACAATCTTCAGCTCACCATGTGCAACGGTTAATAGCCTTGCTTCCTCCTTTTGCTCATCGGTCAAGTGGTCAGCAAAAGGATACCCCTCCAAACTACTAGAAAGGTCGTGATTGTGGCGACCGCATTTCACACTTAGCCGCTCACGATGGGTCCTCCTGTCCCGTTGTCCAACCAACTCGAATGGGCAACCCATCTTCCTACTACATGGATTTTCCCTTAGATTATCACCAACTTGTAAGGTTTGGAAAATAGCGCTAGATTTTTCCTTCTTCTTTGGCTTGTACTCACCAGCCAGTACACATGCTAAAAGGAACCTCGTTTCCCATGAATTTTTAATGGTCAACACCATGTTCAAATTCCGTCCAATTCCACTAGCCCATTTTAGCATTAAGTTCCGATCCGGCCACTCATTATCAGATTCAAAGTGGGTAGAAAAATCAGGAAACTGTAAAAAATTGATTAAAAATTGGGAAATTCCTTTTGTTGCCCTTAAGGTTTTGCCTTTTCCTTTTGGTGCCCAAGAAAAAATCTTATTCCTCTTGGTACCCTTGAGGTTTTGACTTTTTCCCGTTGATGCCCCTCTCCGGTTCAAATTAGCTAATTTCAAGCTTACCATTATGTTCATCACCCTTAAATTTATAGGATTCAACTCTTAAAACACTTAAATTCATAACCAAACTACATCAATTTGAATTTTTAAACAATCCTCAATTTTAAGGGGTTGTTTACAAAATTGTTTAAAAATTCAAATTGATGTAGTTTGGTTATGAATTTTGATGTTTTAATAGTCAAATCCTACTAATTTAAGGGTGATGAACATAATGGTAAGCTTGAAATTGGGTAATTTGAACCGGAGAGGGGCGTCAACGGAAAAAGCCAAAACCTTAGGGGTACCAAAAGGAATAAGTTTTTTTTCTTGGGCACCAAAAGAAAAAGGCAAAAACTTAAGGACACCAAAAGGAATTTCCCTTAAAAATTTTAGAGCATTAAAATATTAATTGCATATAACAAATGTTTAATTATAAAGCTTATAAAAATTACGATTATATAATTATAAAACAATTATAAAATATTAAAATTAAACCATTTCTACTCAACTAATTTAACAATTATAAAGTATTAAAACTAACAACTTCTACTCAACTAATTTAACAATTATAACAACTATAAAACTGAAAAATTACTAAATAACTATATTTAACTAATAAATAATTATTAAATAATAAAACTAACACTCGGAGTTGCATACCACATCTTCATTTTGATGTCCATTATATGGCATTCCGTCTACACCGTTGTCTTCATCCACGTGTTCTTCGTTTAGTTTAATCGGATTAGAACTAGAATGCCCATGCCCATGCCCTTGCCCTCTAAAATAGGACCAAAAACCCGACATTATTCTAGCTCGGACTTGCGGTGAAATTTGAGATGGCGAAAGAATTTGCGCGTGTGCACCGGCGCCTTCCCGGTTAAATAGCGCGTTTCACCCCGTATGGCCCTGAGTGGCGGTAACAATTACCGTTACTGGTTCCTTTTTTACCATACCGGTAGCGGTCACTCCTATCATTACAAACAAAGATAAAAAAAATTTTTACCCGGTTCTCCATTGGAGATATTTACTATATACCTGTTGCAGTACACACGATTGCTAGCCTCTTACAATTTTTTTTTTAAATCTTAGCGGTAGATTTTACCGCTAACATAAATCCTAGGCGCCCTACAACTCTAAAGGGGACGCCTAAGTCCGCGAAAATAAAATAGTAGATTACTACCTTATCAAAAAACGGTCGATTGACCGAAAACCACCCTTATAATAGGGCATATTGCAGAAAACCACCCGCATAATAGGAAATTACTTAAAACCACCCATATCAAGCACTCCGTTAGCATATAACCACCCCACCTTATTTCTGTCCAAAAATCTGTTAAATTAACTTTTATCCTCTTTTTCAGTATATTTTTATCTTTTTAAAACAAGAAATAGAATAAAAAATAAATATAAAAAATAAACCCTAAATTTCAATGTCACCCATTTGGATTGAGATTTGTTCTTCCTGTTTTACCTGCTTCTTCCTCTTCACGACCTTGCCTCTACATCTCAAGAACACTATGCTCCTTCCTCTACCAAAGCTTCTATCCTAAACAAATAATTTCAATAATGGCAAATGGCGAATGGCGGCGCCAAGTGAGACCATAATCTTCGTTGAGGTGCAATCAGTGCCAGATTTCTCGTCGACGAGGAACAAGGAGAACCCAAGGCCGACATTGATGAACCATGTAATGGAGAAGTCGGCTATTCCGCACTTATGCCGATTTCTTCGAAGATTTACAACGGAAAGTTGAACCACAAATTGATGGATTTGAACATGGAATCACAAAAAGATTCAATTGATGAATTTGGGAAATAGGGTTCAATTTGGGGATTTCGGTGGCGGTGTAATTAGAAGCTTTTGGCTGATGGTGAGATACAAAAGCCATAGAGGAGGAGGTCAAAACCCCCCCCGAATTAATTTCCTTAATTTTTTTACAATTGCTTTTCCGTTTTATTTAATCTTTTAAGATAAAAATATAATAAGATATGACACGTTGAATATTGGGGCTAGTTAACGGAATGTTTAACAGAAAATTGAATGTGGGTTGTTATATGCTAACGGAGTGCTTGATATGAGTGGTTTTAAGTAATTTCCCATTATGCGGGTGGTTTTCTGCAATACGCCCTGGTGGTTTTCGTTCAATTGGCAAAAAAAAATTCGTTTCATTTTTTCTAGGAAGTAGTGTCCAAACCATAATAAACGCCCGTGGAAGGCAAAAGCTGAAGCCAACAAAAAAAAAACTGAAGCCAAAAACCCTACGGGCGAGACGAGGTTCAAAAGTTTGGGAAAAGAAAGAGAAGAGATGGAGAATGATGAAGATTTGAAGAAGCTTCTTATATCAATCAAATTATCGGAAGTACGTTTGCTCACATTTGCCTACGATTTCAATCTCTAATTCTGATTTCTTCTTCAAATTCATATTGATGCTCTACCTCCATTTATCCATCCCCCCTACCTAAAATCACTTGCAACTGGTGGATTCTGGACACTACATTCGTATTACCTAAAATCACTTGCAGCTTTGAATTTTCTCAAAGTAAAGCTTTTATAAAATTGTTATAATTTGGACTTATAGGTTGTTTGAATTAGAACATGTTCATTTCATGTTAGACATACAATGCTTCGGATGACAAGTTATGAATGAGAATGCATTATCCTATGATACAAGATAGAAGTTTGTTTTCGTACTCACAATGTCTCATTGGTTTTGAACTATGAGATTCTATAAGTCTATATCCTGTTACTTCCATGTATTATAGAAATAGTCCTTGAAAAGAAAGAGAAATCATCAATTTACAACATATTCCACTTGTAGGTTCAAGGTTCAAATAATTGATTGGAAGAAGGGGGTTGCCTCATTAAGTTCGGGGCCTGATTTTGTGTCCTCTCAATGTGATCAAGCTTTTGAGTTGTCAATTGTCACTGCTTGCTGTTATGTCATATTGACGATCATATGTGACCTTGTTGATATGTACTGCTGAACTTTGACATGTTATAGGTTGTTGAGGATCGTATTCAATTGCTTACACAGCTTGGGGCTTTTCAACTGCTAAAGGAATCAGATCTGGCTTCAGTGCTTGAATGTCTTACAGTATCTAATTTTGGTTTCGTCTATTTTTTGTGTTGTGTAATCAATCACAACTTCTCATCATCTAGTGTTCTGAATGCATTATCAGTTCTTAACATCATTAGGCAGACAGACACTGAATATGTCAGTCTTTTGTAATGTGCACTGTTCAGTGCCTTTTTACATGAGTTTCAAGATCCCCGCTTATGAGTGCTCATAGATGGAGACATGCACAAATGTTTTCCAAGTAACACCGTCCACTTAAAATAAATCTTCTGATTAGTTACCTTCAATATCCATGATTTCTCTCACGAAATGTAGATAATGTCAGTTGCAAAGGCATTTATAGACTAGTGAAGTTTTCAGGATGTTGAAACACTTCACAGTTGGTAGCCTAGTTACTCCTTATCTCTAATCTAGTGATTGATTTGAAACCATGCTTGGATAAATAAATTGGTTTTAGGAAACAATGATGGTAAAAAGAAGGCAACACTGGCTATTACTTGCATTGATCATTTTCTGTTCAATATGAATTTTTTTTTCACTTCTATGTTTACCTCTGCTATCTATGAACTGTTTCTGTGGATTGTATAGTCCTTGACAGAAGATTGGGCACTATGGGATGATTTTACATGTTTGGATTTATCCCAGTGCACACTGAACAAAACAGTATTGCATGTTGCTGCAATTTACCTCAAATCAGAGGCAACTGTGTGTCTAATATTTTTCCTATCTCTGGGGGCTAAGGTGTGCATTTCATTTATGATTCATTGGTGTTGTGAACTTGTGTTAATCAACTTCTCTCTTAATACATCATCTATTACTTTTTAGGCTAGTCTATGGTGTGGAAAACATCTGAAGATGACACTCACACCAACTGGTGAGTCAGAAGAGGAGGA
The DNA here is from genome assembly GCA_964016875.1 of Fallopia convolvulus. Classification (NCBI taxonomy): domain Eukaryota; kingdom Viridiplantae; phylum Streptophyta; class Magnoliopsida; order Caryophyllales; family Polygonaceae; genus Fallopia; species Fallopia convolvulus. The sequence goes on from OZ024719.1 coordinate 31,950,585, forward strand.
ACATGGCAGCCTTTTCTTTCAGGTATTCATAATTGCGTGCTAGTTTTCTAGGCTTTTTTGCTCTTAGTATGTGATAGGAATATAGGAATATGATTTATGAGTTCTATCTAATGTAAATATTTATCAATCTATTGCATTTGTTCATTCGTTAAGTTGTAGTTCTTGATCTTTCTGTTCAACTTTCATTTTACACATTGGAGGAAACTGGTTCTCCAGTTTCAATTAAGTGACTTCAAGGATTTGTTACATATATGGTTACCATTCCTTGCCTTCATGATGTCTTCTCTTTTTCGATCAATAAATTATATTATATAGGCCTATAAGAATGTTTAAAATAAAGGTGGGTTTAGAGCTTATTACAAAATTACTGTTAAGTTTTTACCGGTCACAAGCTTTTGATTCCTTAGAGCATGCACAATGCAGTCTTTAAACTACTTAGGTGGCATATCTTATTAAAAAAAAATTCACTTTATGTTTAGCTATGAGTTTATGGGGTTGGTGGTTTTCTTACTCCTACTAGAAACCTCAAGACCTTATCTATTTCTTTTTCGCCTTAATTTTCATGGGAACAAATATATAGATAAATGAGTTGCTTAATTATTCAGCAAAGATAGAATGGGTTAAAATCCCTAACATGGGTTTATGTGATGCATATGACCTTATGATTGTCTCTTATTTTTGTAACCGTAAATCTTGTGTATTGTTTGTTATAATGCTTCTATTCTGAGCATTTGTGGTTGCTTTTGGGATTCTTGACTGTGCTGATGCATAAAATTGTCTCTGTTGTTGCAAGCTGGTGATTTTTTTAATCTAAATTCCATTTTTTTTTGCAGTTGATTTTGGAGCTATTGGAATTTTCTGTTGTTTGCTTCTCACGAGTCAGCACAAGCCCCTTATTTGATGATGAGGTGCTGAAAGATACTCTTGAGAAATTCATTCTGGAAGTATTGAACTTAGTAAAGGAGTTAATTGCAGAGATTAAGGTATATCACCTGTGGATTTTGTTTTTTGAAATGGTTGTGTATTCGAATGTACTTAAACAACATTTGGCAGAGTCTAGAATAGGATTGTGTGGCTTAATGAAATGGAGCATGCTGGCAAGATTCAAATGTAGAAACTTGTTCACTCGCTCATAGGTTTTAGCTGTTTCATGTAATCATGTGAGTTAGGCAAACAATCGATTGACTTGCATCCTTATCCCGTTTGTAGTGAAAAGCTTTATTCACCTTGTGAAAGAATAAAGCAAGTGGTTAACAACTTAGCTTCCTAATTCATGGATTATGTAATGAGTTTGTATTGGTTGACTTTATGCTGCCAATTAGAATGCTTGCTGATTCCATGTTGCAACTATGCACATTGAATTTCCTGCATCAATAATGTGAAGTGCATGACTGTTTATAATCAGTCTAAAGGTTGTATTCTCCCTGATTGCTTGAAAAAATGACAGATATTGTTCTCTGCACACGTGCAGAATTGGACAGCTTATGATTTGAAATACTCTCAGTAACAAATTAGTATGTGCAATTCTTGTGTTTGACAGAGAAATGTTTATTGAAGAAACTACTATAGCTTGCTAATATCAACATATTTTTACATCCTCAGAGGACATCATTTGCTTCAGAATTACTAAAAGCATCCCAGTCAGTTCTTGATGCTGTTACGAAGCTTTGCAGGGTATCTGCCATGGCAGTCAACTGGGACTCCTGTGATGATAAAGAGGAGAGTACAGAGTCTTCTAAAATTGCTCATGTAACTAACATAACCAAGAATACAATTGAGAAATTGTGTGAATTAGGCATTCTTGCAGCCAACAATGGTGGTAGTCTGGTGACAATTCTTAACTTGTCATGGAAAAGTGTTGTTTCCTTGCTTCAACTAGGAAAAGGGGCATTAGCAGGAAAAGTGAATGTTGCTGATATAATCAGATCCCTAATTGCACTGGTAAATCAGTCTTTCAAACTTGCAGCTGAAGCATGGTGTTCCCTGGAGGAAAATATAACTATTAGTGAAGCTAAGAGGACATTCCTTCCAATAAAATTCTACCTCATCAATGCCATTAGAATATGTTCCCAGTATCCATCTCTGGCATTTGTTGTAAGCAGGGATGTTGCTGCATGTGTATTGATGATCTCTACATTTGAAGTTATACTCAGCGAACATGATGTGTTGAAAAATGTAGTTGAAGCCTTGGGGGAACATCTGAAGCCCACAGCTGTTCATTTACTAAATTCATTGCTAAATGCAGCACAAATGGATAGAAAGGAAAAGCTCCAAATTCTGGACTGGTTGTTTATTAGTGAAAGTGATTTGTTCTTTGACCGTGATAATCATATCAGTAATATTTATACTGTTCTTAGGAAAACATCATTCTATACTTATGAAGCTATTCCAAGTACAGGAGTGCCATTAATTGGTCGTGTTGCATTGTTCATTGACCTTCTAAGAGTTTCTCCTCAGCTGGAAGAGGATGTAGTACTTGGGATCAGTAGAAAGCTTGATTGGTTGTTGGTTACTCTAACTAAGGAAGAGGTATACTCTTATGTTCTGGCTCTGCAGATTCCAGCATCATGTGCAAATGGGAATGCTTCTGTTGTTTGCTGGCAACCTTTGTTTTCTTGTCTTTTGAATGCTATGAAAGTCTTCATGATATCAATCTCTTCACATGTAGCTTGGAGTGAATTTCAAACTTTCGTCCTTGAGAATTTCTTCCACAGTCATTTTCTCTGCCAGGAAATCATCATGGAGCTTTGGTCATTCATTGTGCGTCACACTGAGGCAGATATTGTAAATAGTCTGATAGACAAGCTTTGCTCTTTGTATAAGTCAGTTGCATCTTCAGATTCATTTCTGTCTCCGGATTCTCCTCTGAGGAAAATGGCTAGATCATTGCAAATGTTGCTTTCTTCTAGCACAGAACATGTGGTGGATCAAGTTTATAGCTTTGTCGCAGGTGATGAGAGACCTCATCTCTCCATGTTGATGTTGGCAGCTCTCTTGATGGAAGGATTTCATATCAGCACATTGTCAACTAATGTGAGAAAGATTGCTTTAGATAGAATCATGAAGGACTATATCCACTTTATTGAAAAATTCAGTGAAAGTTCAATGAATTCTTGCTTTTCAGATGTATTTGGCATACAAGTCTTTATTCTTTCAGCAGCCCTGCATTCTTTGTGAGTTTACTCATCCCCTTCAATCATATATAACCTTTTCAATTTTAATTTTGATCTGAAAGTAAGTTAAACCTGATCTTAATTCTTATATTAGTCCACTCTTTTGACTAACAATTTATGCATTACATATTTACTAGTTAAATTCTGACAAGATTTCCTGAAAAGCTTTCATGCCCCCTTCTAGTAGTTGTTCCGAGTCTGCTTCTATTTTGCTTCTTTTTCTCCCCCCTGCAACACACTTATACTACATCATCATCATCATTAACCCAGTGAGGCTCCGCTACAGCGGAATCTGGGGGGTCAAGATGGGGGTACCCCTGCACAAGGGAAAGGGGGTACGCCTGATAGACCCTAGAAAAACTGAAATTAAGCTATGTGACAATAATAACTGAATTTAGTTAGAATGCACCAAATTTGATATAGGGACTAAATCCATCTCAAAGACAGTGTATAAAAGCCAATGAGCATGAGGATGTGCCCCATCAACACACTTATACTACAAAAAAAAAAAGAATTCTTTCTTTTTGTGCATTAGAATCTTTCTTTCTTTCTTGCTTTAGAATCTTTCTATTTATGGATAACTTTGTAAAATTCCACCATCCTTCCTGAACTTCCATGTTGCCACCTCTGCCTAATAAAGAACTATGCACTTTGTATTCAGTCGCTGGATGTACATCTAATTCAAATTTTTTTTAAAATTTTTTTACTTCCATCGTGACATGTGGGTAGAGGCCATATTCTGCTGATTAATATATATAATTCAAAAAATGTGCAGGCAAGTCAGAGCATCTGATATAGACGCACAAACACTTAAGTTTGTAGTTTTTGTTATACAGAGCTATCGAAATTCAACAAACAGTTTAAAAAGCACACAATGTTGTAGGCTCTTAAGCAACACACTGCAGATAGTTTCTTACGCAAAGCACTTGTATGGATCTGACAAAATGGAAGAAGTCATCTTAGAGCTCCAAAAGATGTTTATCTCTGGACCACCAGTAGTCATGGACGCTGCTGAGTTGTGTAAATGCAAATCTGGTCTAACGTTTTTCATGTCAGGGCTAGCGTGTGTGGAAATGGCAGAATGTGATGGAAATGCAAAGAGCATGGCTATTTGGTACTTGTACCATATGTTACTGAAAGAGAGGCACTGGGCTCTTGTCCATCTATCAACCTCCTCATTTGGTCATTTTGCTGCTCGTACTACTTGCAACCAGCTGTGGAGATTTGTTCCCCGAGATGCGGCTCTTGCTTTTGATATCGAGTCTGGAACGGATGCCAAAGAAGAGAGGTTCATGACTGAACTAAAGGCGTTTCTTGAGAAGGAGACTGCTCTTCTTACTTTTACAAGCTCTGAGCAGCTGAGACTAGCTGTCAATGAAGCAAGGGCTCTCGAGGAAACGAATGCAAAGGCCAGCTTATTATGCCAACAAGAGTTGCTGCCGAACAAACGGCGTAAACTTCCTGATGGGTTTTGCCAGGGGATGGAGCTGTTGCAAAGCGGCTTGAAACTTATGCAGAATCATGAAATTCGTGCTGAGCTTCCTGATGAGATTTCATCACAATTTGCTTGTCTTGAAGCTACAATTAATTGCTTAGCTGGACTGTCTAGAGGAGGTTGAAGATTGAAAACACAATAATTTCGTACTGCGTGGATTATTCATGTACTGGTTGGTGGTGGTGGTGGTTAGTGATGAGCCTGGAATTTGCAGAATCCCAACCGTCCAGTAATCCAGTATTTAACCCAATTCGTTCCCTTCTTCTCTTGCATGCATTTCTGCAATTTGCGACAATTCTGTAGATTCTTATTTTTGATACTGTATAGGTAGTTGGAATAGCGTTAAAAGTTTATATTCGGAGTGGTCATTTTAAGTGTTTTTTGGCGGATTTTGGAAATTAGTACACATGTTACTGAGCTTGTCTCAATCAAAGAACTATTGTACACCTTAGTTCTACTAAAAACGTGTTACTAAAAAGTGATTGGAAAAAAAGGTAAAGTAGATCTTGCTCCACTTTGGCCCAAAACCCGCTGGATCTTGGAGTGTGTTTCACTTACAAGGCAAAATGAGATTTTGGGTTAAAATGTTATGATTTTCTTGAAAAATGTAAACAGTAGAGAGATGATAGATATTTTAAGAATATTTAAAATGACATTTTGGGTAAAATGACCATTTGAGCCTAATTAGAACAAGGCCTTGGCTTAGAGACAAAAGAACAACAAAAGATGGATTTGACGAGATGTCCGACGGGAAAAAGCATCAACAAAGTGGGTGGTGTCTTTGGCTTTGTGAGACTTTCGCTCCTTTGACCTTTCCTTCCATCCTTTATAGTGACTAGTCTCTTATTGTTGGATCGAGGGCTTTACAAAGCGTGTACTGGTCTTCAACGCCCAATGTTTGGTATAGATCTCGATCATTGCAAAAGCTAGGTTGCACTTTTCTTTTTTTTTCTTGGTAGAAGGAGAGTCAACACTCAACACTCCCCATCTCCTTAAGGGGGGGTTTATTAATAAGAAAAAAGGGTAAAATAGTCAGCAAGCGGGGGACACTCCTACCCCTAATATCATCCATTAACTATAAGAGAATCCCCTCAGGCGGGGCAAGCAATACATGAAAACCTACAAGATAATTAAAAGCAAAGGAAGCGATGCGATCAATTACAACTTTAGCCTCGCAATAGATATGACAAAACTAGATGTTCCAATCCCTACGAAGGAAGCCAAGACATTGAGAAACCAAGCTATAAAGCAGATGACTCTTATGAACTCCTACATTAATAAGATTTATGACAAGTTAGGAATCCGACTCCATAATGACTTGCCTGAAACCCATGTCCCACGTCACTTTGAGTCCATTCAACACATCCCATGAACAAAGCACTAACCCACATTGTGGGTAAAGCCGCCAATCCATTGCCCATTATTATTCCTTAGAATTCCTCCCGCAGCAGCCCGTCCATCCCTCATCACGCCATTCATGTTGACTTTGATCCTACCTTCCCCAGGGCAATGCCAAGAAATATCCTGTAAACTTTTAGAAGGACTAGTAGTGAGACAAGAAACCTTACTAGCCACAAGCCTATATTCATGGACCCTCTCCTTTATGAATGCCAATTCGTGTTTGACATGAACCGTTTCATTGGAGATATGAGCATTTCTCCACTTCCAAATCCACCAAAGTCCCATAGCAAAAAAGTCACATCACTCGAATGAGTCCACCGCAGTACCTTCCATGACATTACTCCTTAACCATGAAGCAAAAGAAATCTAAAAAAAATAAAGGAATAAAATCATTGAATTAAAAAATTGTGCCAAATATAACTCACTTGGGAGCAATCTCTGAAAATGATGTAATAGAAGGATTGTAGTTGCTTGATTGAGTGTCGAAGAAAGTTCCAAATCAGTTTGATCTTTGAATAACCAGCCTTGCTTTTGGTTTTTGTTTGTGGTTTATTTTAAAATGAAATTGAAAGAGAAGACGAGTGATTCAACTAAAAGAAAAATGACTTAAATTATAAGTATAGGGATAAGCAGTCGAAAAACCAAGGACATAACATACCTAGGTAAATCAAAAGTGGGATAAGCAATCGAATCCTTCGTGGATACAACTCACCACAAAGGAATCGAAAGAAGGTTCAAATCTCATTGGATATAACACACCTAAAGAGAAACAAAGGTTTCGTCCGGATATAACTCACTGAACATGTTTGGATATTACACACCAAACAAGGAAACTACTCCCAACCACTCTCAAAAGGAAAACTTGCTAATTTTTCATTCAATCTTCACGTGTTCTACAAATGAATGAGGGACGTCCTTTTTATAGGCTAAGGGCTACGTCCAATACATTGTATCAAGTGGAGAGAATAAATGCAAGACAATGAATTTAGATGAGGTACATGAACTTGGCTTAAACTAGGATTAAATGCATCACTCAAGTTCACACTAGTTCTAGTAGTCTTCATTTAATACTAGTATGAGTCAAACATGAATAAATGCATATTCTATGAATTCAAATTGCATGTGGAGAGAAGAATTTAATGTCTTATGGATGGACACCCCTAAGGGTACTTTGAGATGTCGGTGCGTCTGGGGCACCCTTGCTGGTGTCGGCGCACCCTCGTTATTTCTTTTGTGTTTGGCTTGGATTTGATTGCTCTTGAATGTGGATTCCCTTATGGATATCACATCAGAAAATGTGCTCATAATTCTCATTCTCATCCCTACAGTAAGCATGATGAGTATCAACTGCCGGGTGCCTTTGGTTCCTTTCCACATTGAACAAAACTCCTCCCTTTCAAGCAAACATCAACATCATCGCCTAGTATAGTCCCGCACAAGCAGAATTTGAGGGTCAAGATGTGCTTGATAGACCCAACGAAAACTGAAATTCAACGTGACAATAATAACTGAATTTAGTTAAAATGCAACAAATTGATATAGGGGCTTTATCCATCTCAAAGCCATTGTATCAACCAATGAGCAAGAGGATGCATGATGCGACCCTGGCCTTGGACGCCCAACAGGAGGAGGACGCTTTCACCCCGCGCTCAGATGGGCCAGTCACTCGCAACCGGGGCCAGTTCCATCACGGTCGCGGCTCAATCCTTGTTGTCGCGCATCTCCACTGGCCATGGTGCGCCCGTCTCCAAACCATCGCACATCACCATTTGCGCCTTGGCCCAAGCCATCGAGTAACCTCAAGACACGGCCTCGGCACCATCCACCTCGGACTCGCCAGTCGCGTCGGACGCTAGTCCTTCGGCGCAGGCCCGCGTCGCAACTTGAGGTTCACTACCTAGCCTTCGCGCATCTTCGCGTCTTCGCCCTCGCCAGCGCCCGTGACAACGTTCCTTGGCATGCTTTGGACTCGACAACCCCGCACCATGCTGAGCCTTGGCGTTGTCATGACACTTCGGTGTCGACGGCCAAGGACACTTATGTTTCTTGCCTTTTTAGCATTCTTTCTACTATTAAACATTATTACTCTTAGTTTTATAATAATGGAAGGTCATTTATGGGCCTTGCGCTACTGGGCCTCGTTTGCACATGAGCCCTAGGCTCGCCACATAGCTAGGGTTTCTTTTGCACGCCTCCTCTATTTAATGGGGGTTAAACTCTTGTGCTGTGATTCCATCTACTGAGTCATGGCCCCTCGGTACCGCACCAACCGCGGTGTCGGGCATGCCGTTGCACAAGCCGGTCTCCGGTTTGGCGCACCTTTGCCTTTGTCGGATGTTGCCACTTGTTCGGACACTTTTGATGGAACTTTGTCCCATAACTTGAGTGTGGAATCCATCCATAATGCCAAGTTCAATTAACCCGACAAAGGAGAGTCTCCATTTAGAAAAATGTCCAAGACCGGCGTCCAAGGCTCCAAGGATTCAAGCCAAGGCACCACGCCATATCTTGAGCGCATCACACGAGCCCTAGCTAAGGCAATACTAGACAAAATCAAGGAGGAACTCATGGTTTATAAGTTTTCGATGGCTAATGACGGTGAAGGTTGGAGTGTTCTTGTGACTTTTGGTGAACTAGAGCAAAAACTTGTCTTATGTTTTGTTAAGGGTTTTAAGTTGGTTTTCTTAAAACTTTAGGGTGCTTTATGTAATAATGAGAGGAGTGTGGCTGAATTGTGAGAGGCGTGGGTTTAGGGTTATAAGGCTTGTTTTTGGCCTCCTTTCTCTCTTAGATTTGAAGCTATGAATGTTCTCTCTTTTACTTGTTTTTCAATCTAAGTTTATTTGCTCTTTTCGTTTCGATTCTCGTTGTTTGATCGTTGGTGAGTCATATCCAACGTTCTTTTAACTTAGTTTGTTGATCTTGGTGAGTAATATCCAAGACTCAACATCCATATCCAACGCTCCATCAATCCTCTCCATCAATCGTTCCATTTCCATCACGGTGGATTCTGCACCACCTCAATATAATCGCCATAACTTCCAATACACGCATCATCTAGATCTAAAATTTGAAGGGATTCAACTAGACTCAAAGATCTAGCCAGTTGAAGACGGGTCATATTCCTTGGTGTTTGTTGTCGGACTTCCTTGGAAGTCTTTGAAGGCGATCCCTTTGCATCATCTACACAATCGATCCGGCCATCAAGTGGTATCAGAGCCACGCGAAGGTATCACCATCCAAACCTTGTTTCGACTTTGGATTTCCACTCGTTGCAAGTGTTTGTTAATTCTGACTAGTCCTCGTTGTTCGTGTGTGTGTGTCCTTTGTTGCACCATTTTTGTGATCAATTTGCGTCCTTGATTTGTTGTGGTTGAAGGACGAAAATTTTGAGTCCTTGCTGCATTTTTTTTCACACGAAAATGGTGGAGGGACACCAAGGTTCATTCTTTCTTGATTTGAAGTTGAAAGGTTGGTCATTACTCCTTGTTGGATCCCTTCATTAATAGCTTGTTATGATTGTTGTTTGCTGAATTTTCTTGGTTGAATCACGTGGGGAACAAATGTGTAAAACGTCCCTTGTGTCCATTACATGCTTGTTGAATTGGTTCGACTCTAGGATACGGGAACGACACCGAGAACATACTTGTCTTGCTTGCTTGTGTCTTTTCTTGTTTTCTTTTGTTGTTCATCTCCTACTTGCAACTTGTCGGATTTCCATCTCGAGCAAGTTAATTCGAGTGAACTCTATACTCTTGCTTTTCACGTGGTTTGTTAAGATGACAAGTGTAGGTGATGAAAAAGAAAAACAAAAGGTTGATGAGGAGTCCAACTCGGTGGAAGCCCTATTGTGATCCTTGCAACAATCCATGCAATCCATGGAGACACGCATGGAGGCATCTTTTGATGCCTTGGAAAGCCGATTCCTAGGGATGGATGAGAGGACACAAGTGCCTCAAGTGGGGAAGATCAAGAAGACACGAGAAGAGGTTGTTCGCACTTTCAAGGTACGTGGCGACCATGGGGTATTCAGCGTTTCTAACCTTGTTCCTTCTTTTTCTAATGATTATGTTGAGGATGTTCAAGATCAAGGTTCGAGAACGAACCCTTTTGAAGGGGAGGAGACTTCCTTCCAACAAAGAGTGATGAGTGACACAAAACTACCAAAAAGAGAGAATCCTTTCCATGAATTGGAACAACTCATCATCATCAAGTGTCCAACCATCATTCTAACTTCATCACCATCAAGAGGTTGTTCGCACTTTCAAGGAAGTTGTGGAATCATCTCCTAAAACCAAGCGTCGTCCAACCATCACTCCTAACTTCATTAACTCGTTGGCTACAACATGGCTAGATGCATTTCCTATGATTCCTTCAAGTTTTCCCTTCTTGCTCCATGAGGAGAACGAGGCTGATTTATTCACTCCAAACGGTGATTACATTCCTTTTCTTGTGGAGGCCAAGAAGGATGTCTTTGTCATGGAGAATGCCACACCAAGGGAGCTAGAAGCCCGACCTCCATTGTTGAGCTCACAAGGTTGGATAGATTGGAGGACGAATCCTATTAAAGGCGAGGATGATGATGTGATTCCATCTACCGAGTCATGGCCCCTCGATACCACGCCAACCGGGGCGCTAGGCTCGCCGTTGCACACACCGATCTTCGACCTTGGCGAGCCTTTGCCTTTGTTGGATGTTAACACTTGTTCGGACACTTTTGATGGCACTTTGTCCCATAACTTGAGTGAGGAATATATCCATAATGCCAAGTTCAATTTGCCCGACAAAGGAAAGTTTTCATTTAAACAAATGTCCAAGACCGGCGTCCAAGGCTCCAAGGATTCAAGCCAAGGCACCACGCCATATCTTGAGCGCATCACACAAGCCCTAGCTAAGGATATACTAGACAAAATCAAGGAGGAACTCATGTCTCACAAGTTTGCGATGGCTAATGACGGTGAAGGTTGGACTGTTCTTATGAATTTTGGTGAACTAGTGCAAAAACTTGTCTTATGTTTTGTTAAGTATCTTAAGTTGGTTTTCTTATAATTTTAGGGTGTTTTATGTAATAATGAGAGGAGTTTGGCTGAATTGTGAGAGGCGTGGGTTTAGGGTTATAAGGCTTGTTTTTGGCCTCCTTTCTCTCTTAGATTTGAAGCTATGAATGTTCTCTCTATTACTTGTTTTTCAATCTAAGTTTATTTGCTCTTTTCGTTTCAATCTCGTTGTTTGATCGTTGCTGAGTCATATGCGACACTCTTTCAACTTAGTTTATTGATCTTGGTGCGTAATATCCAAGACCCAACATCCATATCCAACGCACCATCAATCCACTTCCATTCGCTCCATCAATCGTTCCATTTCCATCTCGATGGATTTTGCACCACCTTAGTATTATCGCCATAACTTCCAATCTATACATCATCTAGATTTGAAACTTTTAGGGGCTCAACTATACTCAAAGATATAACTTCTCGTTTTGGAATCATGCAAATCCAATTTTGGACCATGAAGATCCAGCCAGTTGAAGATGGGTCAGATTCCTTGGTGTTTGTTGTCGAAACTCCTTACAAGTCTTTGAAGGCCATCCCTTTGCATCATCTACACCATCGATCCTTTCATCATCTGGTTTCTAGGTTACGCAATTAATAGATTAGATTCATAAGTCGAGGGACTCTCCTTAGATTTGGTCTTGCGTCACCCTATTGTTTGCTTACAATTCAAAGCTCTCAATCACACGTTCTTGGTTAGTTGTTCGAGCCAATCTAAAGTTGGTTTGGAGCCCTAGAGATCTTTTTCAAGGATTTCGCATCATCAAAGCCTTCCTCCACGCCTTTTTCGAGACCCACAACTCGTTCCACGCAAAGATCTGAGGTGTCCTTCAAACAAGGTCGCATCAACTGGCATGTCGAGACGATTTGCCGATTGCACGAGCGCAACCGCCAACAGTTGGAGCGTCAAGCTGCCCAATACACGGCCCAATACAACAAGGGTCGCCGTCGCTTGATCTTTCAGCCCAACGACCTCGTTTGGATGCATCTTCAGAAGGATGGGTTCCCAGACGCCCCTAAGATAAAGCTACACCCACGGGGCGACGGTCCTTTTCGAGTCATAGAGCGCATTGGAGACAAAGCCTACCGTATCGACCCCTCAAGCAAGTACGCTGTCCATAGCACGGTCAACGTGATGTGAACCTCGTTGGAGGATTCACGTGTGGGATTTTTGCTTGGACTTGTATTGGGTCTTCTCACGACGAATCGATAGGTTTTGAGAGGTGAAGTGAAAGGATTGAGAAGGGGGTCTAGACTTTGAGATTGAGAGCTGAAGTGAAAGGATTGAGAAGGGGGTCTAGTTTGACCTAAACCTGAAGAGTATGGGATTACGAAGTAGAAATTGGGTTGACGCCTTTTAGAATTATTTCTGGAGTAATCTCGACAGCATAACAGTAGTTCATTGAAAGTGTAAAGAAACAAGGAAGGGGCGTGCCTCTTTATATAGAGGTGAACGCACGCAAATGGTCACGATGGCCCAAGCATGCGGCCCAACATTGGCCCAAGCCCAAAAATACTCAACAATAAAGGAAATCACATAAATAGTAAGGTTCAGAATTGAAATAATACTAAAAACAGAAGGAAACATAAATGGTCACGATGGCCATGTCGTGAGTGTTGCGACAAGGTCGTTACAAGGCGTTGGCCCGCCAGCGCAAGGCTTGTCGCGACACACTAGGTGTGGCACGACAAGGACGAGGCACGCGACGCAACCAAGGCTTTCGCGACACGACGAGGCCATGGTGCACGGCACAAGAGAACCTCATGTCGCGATGCCGGGTTGGCCCGGTGTGGACATGAGGGTCAGTACCGAGGTGTAGGACTCGATAACGAGCGTGGCTAGAACAGTACCGGCCAGGGGTGGCTCGGTACCGGACACGAGGTCCTTGACACAATGGTGTGAGCCGTCGGCGTGGAGGAGCGGCGTGGCTCCGATGATGGTGATACACTTGAAGAGGGGTGCGACTAGTGGATGCGTCGTGGCTTGTGTAGGCTCGCACGACGAGGGACGTCGTGGCTCGAGCTATGGCACGGGTCCGGGCTCGAGTAATGGGTCCGTCGGAGTGCACGGACAAATATTCATCTTCTTGGTTCGCCATCAATGAGGGGGTCATAGCACCCCCTTGGGTGGGAAACGTCCCCGTTTCCACATCATGATACTCAGGATCTACGTAAGGAGAGAGATCCGAGACATTAAATGAAGCGTGAACATTGCATTTACTCGGGAGGTCGAGGATGTAAGAGTTGTTGTATATGCGCCGAAGGACCTTGAAGGGTCCATCTGCTCTAGGGTGTAGCTTCGTCTTCCGGGCGTGGGGGAAATGATCCTTGCTAAGGTGAAGGCACACCAAATCCCTTGGCTCGAGGATCAACATGTGTCATCCCTTGTTGCGTTGAGCGGTGTATTGATCCGAGCGCTTCAGCAGTTGCGCCTTGGTGCGCTCATGTAGGCGGCGGACATGGTCGACGCGGTTGGTCGCGTTGACGTGCTCGCCCGGTTTGTACGACAGTGGAACCAAATCCATGGGCGTGCAAGGGTTACACTTGTATACCACCTCGAAAGGCGTCATATTCGTCGCAGAGTGAAAGGACCTATTATATGCAAACTCAACATGGCAATGTAAGTCCTCCCACCAACGTGGGTTTGCCTTGAGCATCATAAGAAGAAGAGTGCCCAAGGTCTGATTGGTCACCTGAGTTTTACCATCGGTTTGGGGGTGATATGCAATTGAAAATAGGAGTCGTGTACCTAACTTCCCCCAAAGCGTTCTCCAGAAATGGCTACAGAATTTGGTATCCTTATCATTAACAATAGTTTTAGGAATACCGTGCAGCTTTACAACATGTTCGAAAAATAAATTCGCGATTTCCACCGCATCATTAGTTCCCTTACATGCAATAAAGTGGGCCATTTTGGAGAACCGGTCCACGACTAAAAAAATGGAATCTTTGCCACGCCTCGACGTTGGGAGGCCCGTGATAAAATCCATGGAAAGATCTTCCCATGGGGCGTCCGGTATCGGTAGAGGCGTGTAAAGCCCATGTGGTTGAGACCGACATTTGGCAGTATGACATGGTACACAACCCTGACAGTACTTGTTTACATCTCGTGCCATGTGTGGTCAGAAAAAATGCTCACAAAGTGCTGCCAATGTTTTGGCTATGCCAAAGTGCCCTCGGCCGTCATGAGCTTCTTTGAGCAACAAATGTCTAACCAAAGATGCCGGAATGCAAAGCTTCCCAGCGCGGTATAAATACCCATTGTCAAAGAAATAAGACTCATGGATGCAAGAGCACTCGAGTTCTTTGATGATCGAAGAAAAGTACGGATATGAGGCGTACAATTCATTAATCAACGCAAACCTGAGCAACTTAGAATGAAGCTGGGTTTAAAGAATATACCTTCGAGAGAGAGCGTTTGCGACGACGTTCTCTTTCCCCTTTTTATGCGCAATGACGTAAGGAAACGTCTCCATAAACTCGACCCAGCGTGCGTGGCGCCTATTCAGAGTCGTTTGACTCTTGAATAAGCCAAGGCCGCGTGATCCGTATGAATTACAAACTCGCTTGGTCAGAGTTAATGTTGCCACGTCTTTAAGACCGGAATAAGAGCGTAGAGCTATTTATCACAGGTCGGATAATTTAATGTAGCCCCATCAAGCTTTTCGCTAAAATAAGAGATAGGCCATTGCTCTTGAAGGAGTACGCCGCCAATACCATAATCGGAAGCGTCACACTCGATCTCGAAGTGCTTTGAAAAGTCTGGAAATTGCAGGACCGGGGCTCGACACAAAGCATCCTTTAAGGTCTCAAAAGCGGCCTCATGATGTGGCATCCAATTTATTGTGGCTGCCTTCTTGGTCAAAGAGTGGAGTGGCATGTCGATAGAACTGAAGTCCTTGACAAATTGTCTATAAAATCCCACGAGCCCCAAAAAGGAACGAACCATAGTGGGGGTCGTGGGAGTTGGGCACTCACGGATGGCCCGGATTTTGTCGGAATCCACTCATAGGCCATCCTTGGATACGACGGAGCAAAGAAAATTCGTCGTATCCGAGCAAAACACACACTTGTCCAAATTTACATGCAAACAATGTTCGCGGAGGCAATCTAACACCTGCCTAAGGTGCCCCGCATGAGAGTCCAAAGTCTATACACTAAAATGTCGTCAAAATACAAGACGACGAAACTTCCCAAGAATTTACGCAAAACAAAGTTCATTAGACGCATAAATGTAGAAGGAGCGTTAGTGAGGCCAAAAGGCATCACCAACCATTCATAAAGACCGTGTTTGGTCTTAAACACCGTCTTCTACTCGTCCCCTTCTTGCATCCGAATCTGGTGGTATCCGCTCTGCAAATCAATCTTGGAGAAAAGAACGACACCATGTAATTCGTCGAGCATGTCGTCCAAATAGGGAATTGGGTGACGGTACTTGATGGTGCTTTGGTTGATGGCACGACAGTCCACGCACATCATCCAAGAGCCATCCTTCTTCGGTACTAAGATGACTGAAACTGCACACGGGCTAAGGGACTCTCGAACATAGCCCTTGTCGAAAAGATATTGGACTTGGCGCTGTAGCTCTTTAGTCTCCTTAGGAGACTCCCTATATGCAGCCCGGTTTGGCAATGCAGCGCTGGGAATGAGATCTATGCGATGCTCGATCCCCCGAATAGGTGGCAACCCCTCGGGAAGCTCGACATGCATAATGTCTGCATACTCCTGTAAAATAGAAGAAATTGAGGGGGTAGCTCATGTGTCTTATCAATTTTAATGTTACACAAAGGGCACAAAAGAATGCAAGAAAAACTCCCCTCGATGGTTTTGACGACGTCGCGGCATCGACAAAGAAGCAAACGATCTTGGACCGTGTCGAGCAAAGGGGGCTCGGCGTCTTCAACCCTCCGGGACTGCCCATGGGCCCCACTGTTCTGGCTCAAAGATCCGTGCCAATGGTGAAGATTCGGGCCAAAGACGCCGCTGGAAACCTTTGGTACCGAACCAGGGCCGCTCGGTACTGAACCTGGCGCGTTGCGGTGCGCGGTAGACGGGGTGCTCGTCGTCCGAGGCTCATCTTTCACTTTGCCGCGGCGGTCCTGGCTTGATTTTTGGTTTTGACTAGAAACTGGTCTAGACACACTAGAAATGCCGGAAGAAGTGTTGCTGAGGCAGAAACGCTGGTGGATGAGTCCGGTGGCGGTGGCGCAACTGAGGTTGTCTCTCTAGCTTTGGCTTGTTTCCTTTCGGCTTCATCCTGTATAGCTTCACTAGGAGACATCGGTAAGATGGTCATGCCTTTACCATGGTAATTGAACATGTAAGTGTTCAACCGGCCATCATAAACCACGTGACGGTCAAACTGCCATGGACGGCCAAGGAGAACATGTGTGGCGTCCAATCGTCCATGTCAGTGACATCAAATAAAACCGAATCTTGATAAATGCCAATGGAAAAAGAAAAACATACCTGTTTTATGACCCAATGTTCACCCTCTTTAGAGATCCACGCAAGCTTGTAAGGCCTCAGATGCTCTAATTGTGACAAGTTGAAATGAGCAACGACTTTCTTGGACAAGAAATTTCCGCAACTACCAGAATCGATTATGATGGACAAGGAGACGTTTTGCACCAAGCAATGAGTACCAAAAATATTTTCCCGTTGATCGGTTGGCACTGCCTCCTTGACGCTAAGTGCTTGGCGTGTCACGAGCAAGAGCTTGTCTATGCCGACACCAATATCCGAGGGTGCGCAATACGCGCCTTCTTCAATCGGTGCCTCGTTTTCCTCTTCCGACTCAGCGTCGTCAATGCTTTCATACGCCGCCAATTGAGCCGAAAACAACACGCGCTTCATGTTTGGACAATCCCGTTTCAAGTGGCCCCGACCACCACATTGATAGCACTCGATATCTCGAGTCCGTGTTTGTGGGGGAGAGGCGGCCTTGTCACGGTTTGGACCAACCAAAGGTCCCTTTGAGTCCGTTCTGGGGGTACCTACCTTGGGTTTGGATAAAGAAGGAGGGGAAACCGGTTTAGTACCATGAACGGAAGGACTAGAATTAGAGCCATACCTTTGAAAATTGGACAACCTTGGCCTCTTAAATTGCGTGTACAACTCCATGGATGTATGTATGAGCCGTCCCAAGTCTATGATTGGCAAGACAACCAAACGATCTCGAATCCACTGGTGGAGTCCCGCCACAAGAGAGAGTGCAATGCCCACGGTGAAGCGCTTATGCCGGCATTGAAGAATAGATCTTCCAAGTACGCAAAGAACTCATCCGGAGTCATGGATCCTTGATGTGCGTCTTGGATCAAAATTCGGACTTTTACCTTGTAGTCGGGGGTATGAATATCCGCTTCATTATTAAAACAAGTTGGTGCCACTCGGTAATGGCGGCTTTACCCTTTCGGGCCCGATCCGATTCGAATCGGTTCCACTACATAAGAGCGCCCCCCTTAAAATGAATGGTCAACACCTTGTCTTTCTCGTGCTCCTCGTAATGACAATGCTTGAGGACGTGTTCGGTACCCTGCAACCAAGAAATGAATTCATCAGGATTTTATTTATCGTAAAAATCCTCAAAATTTACCTTGACGTCTCGGCGTGATACATGCGCCAGACGTTCGTTGTCGATGCGTCGATTGGCACGCGGAGGCGGTGTGCAATGGCGTCGGTTTCCTCGGGGAGGCCCTCGGTATGTACCATCACCATCACCGCTGGGCTCGTCATCTCCATCGCGCCGAGGGCGCTGCCTGTCCTCTCGGTTTCAGTCATGTCCCTGCCAATCCCCATTGCGGTGTGGCCGATCGCGGTTGTCATGGCGTTCTAGCCGTAACTTGAGGTTCACCACCTAGCCTGTCGCGCACCTTCGTGTCTTCGCCATCTTCAGTGCCCGCGACAACGTGCTTTGGCATGCTTTGGACTCGACAACGTCGCACCATGCCGAGCCTTGGCCTTGTCATGACACTTCGGTGTCGATGGCCAAGGGAACTTATGTTTCTTGCCTTTTTTAGCATACTTTCTTCTATTAAACATTATTAGACATGGTTTTATAATAATGGAAGGTCATTTTTGGGCCTTGTGCCGCTTCGCATCATCAATGCCTTCCACTATGCCTTGTTCGAGACCCACTAATCGTTCCACGTAAAGATCCGAGGTGTCCTTCAAACAAGGTCGCATTAATGCACCTCATTACTCCCTTGCAAGCAAGCCAAAGAAAATATGTCGCACTCTCTCAAGTGCCTCTCCAAATTTTGTGAAAAGGCCCATCTCTGTCTTACAAGATTCCCATGCAACAACTCATACCTAGTCGCATGGAGTACTCCCCACTAACATGATGTTCCAACACAACTCATCAACAATACCTTCCCTCGACGACATTAATGAGAGAACAACCAACTTTAACAAAACAGTAGCATGCAAGAAAGGAGATAACGAGGCCTAGTCCCACACGTCTTCATGCCAATAATCCTTCACACAAGCATGCAACTGAGTTTCATTTAATTGTCTTACAATATTCTTCTTCAAAGGAGTATCTGTTGGTGATTTGTGAAAAGTCATCAATCCCATTGTATGCATGTTTTGAGAAAAGAGTCACATAGGAACTTCGATTCAAAAGATCGACTTTTGCGACAAACCATGATTTGTTAGAGGATTGAAAGTGGTCAAAGGAAAAGAAAAGATACCAAGACAAGCGCCAACGCTTAGGCACAGAACCTCATGCGCCGAGGGTGCAACATGGGCACGACGCTTTGTAAGGGCGCGTCCATGCTTGGACGGTGACGCGACAAGAGCTCGATGCTCGGTAGAAGCACGCCTATGCTAGGGTTGTGGCGCGGCGTGAGAGTGGTGCGCGACTTTGCCTTGGGTGTGGCACGCCGAGGGCGCATGGATGGTTGGAAGCTAAAATGTGGTGTTGTGGCGCGCTTATGAAGTGGCACGAGACGCCGAGCACTTGTCTAGATATTCAACCGAGCTAGGTTTTGTGTTTTGAGCAAGGAAAGAATGTAAGGTAGCTTTGTGCATTATCATATGAATGACTGGTAGCTTCTCTAAGCTTGGTGAATGTCTTAGATAAGGACCAACGCATAAGACTAGCTTGGCACATAGTTATGAAAGCTATAACAGAGTTTGAAAGCTTCAAACTAGCTTGTAAGTTAGCTCAATATGCTTAACTTAGTTCCTAAATCAAACAACTAGCTTGGAAGGAAGCTCATCTAGATAGGGTTTAGCTTAAGTAAGCTCAACTAGTTAAGGTTTAGCTCAAATAGCTTAGAAGTCAGCTCAAGCCAACTCAACTAGATGGATGTCAGCTCAACTAGCTGAGGGCTAGCTATACTAGCTAGGTGACCTAGCTTGGTGGGCCAGCCCAAAGGGCATGGACTTGGGTTAGTATGGGCTGATCCTATGAGCTGAAATTTGGACCAAGTGCATTGGCAACTTGGGCTTGTTTTTGGGCTTGATGATGGGCTTTACTTAAGGCAATTTTGGACCAACTTCTTGGGCCTTTCTTGGCTGAGTTTGGACGGCATATGTGGGCTCTTTTAGGGCTTCTTGGTCGTCCATATAAGGCAGAGAAAGAGAGAGAAATTGTGGATAAGGATTAATGGAGTTATGGAGAGGGAATCTCCTAACTAACTTCTTAGATTCTTTCCTAGATTCTCTCAACTTCTCTAACTCCTCTAACTACTTTGTAACCACCCTTTAACCGATTTTGGACAACCTTGTATCTCCTATATAAAGGCTTGATAGGCGTCCATGAAGGCACATATTGCAAGACACAAATCGGTGGAGTTTAAGTGTGGTTCTAAGGGAGTGTTCACATAAATCAAACACGTTTCTGGTGGCAATCATGGATCAGTTTTCTCATGTCAAGATCAAGGAGGAGTCTCAAGATTCGAACAAGGTATGTATGTTCTTAATGGAAATCAAATTGCCAACTTTTTCCATTGTCGTTTGTTGGAACGTTTTATCTCGCAATAATATTGTGGAATACCCTTGGCATGGAATACGGGCAATATTAATTGAAAGAAAGCTTGATCTAATTGAGTGACTTGTTGCCATTGTCCAAGTCATCTTTATAAACTGTTTTGGATAGTCGGTGGTGATTACCATTAAGGTCTACACCCAAACGAGACTACCCTTCGGGGTCGTCTACTCACGAGACTACCCTTCAATGTCTACTCAAACCGCCTTGACTATCCTTTTGGATCTACAAGGGATGAATTTACTTCAACTTTACTATGCAAATTGCTATTTTATTTACCCAAATTTCAACAGTATCCAACAAACATAAACCCCCCCAAACAAATTATATGGCCATTTTTCGAATTCCATTTTGTGCCTTTAATGACCATATTCGACATACCTTGTTTTATGATTTTCCAAATACGCGGCACCGTTGAAGAATTGCCAAGTGCATAGGAAACATATTTTTTTCTATAGCACTTTAGTCCATAAATCACCCTCCTCCATCACAAAATGCCGGTCCATCTTTCCCATCACCCTCCTCCATCACAAAATGAGGGTCCATCTTTCCCACCAAATCAAGGTTACGTTCCCTCACACTTTTGATCTTGATAACACCATGCGTTTTGGACTGTGACTTCTTCCCACGACACATTATGCATCCTTCTATTCTCTCTACTATTTCCCCATGTGAAAGCTCTATTCAGTTTGTCGATCTTTTGACACACACTTGAAGGAAGAAATGAAGAAGACATCAAGTAGACTGAGAAGCGAGGTCAAAACCGACTTGGTAAGAGTGACAATCCCAACAAAGCTTAAGAATTTAGCTTTCCATCCCGCAAGTTTCAAGTTAAATTTATCTTAGAGACTTGAGCATGTGTCCTTGTTGACTTGTTTATGTTGAATAAGCATGCCAAGATAATGACTGAGATTCTTGGTGACCTTAAAACCACTTTCCACCTTCAGTTGTCGAATCACTCTCGATTGGACATTAGGAGAAACAAATTTTTTTGATTTAGTAAAGCTGACCCTTTGTCCAAACACAACGCAAATAGAATAAAGGCACTTCTTAATCAACCAAATTGCTTAACTAAAGTTACCACAATTAATATAATATTGTCGACAAAAAATATATGTGAGAGAGAAGGGCCACCCTAGTCAACTTGATGAGTTTCCATTCCCGATTAGAAATTGAGTAAAAGGTCATATGGCTAAGGCACTCAATGTAAAGAAAAAACAAGTAAGAAGAAATAGGATCCCCTTGAGAAACTCCCCGCGAGGCCGAGAATTGGGTAGACACTTCACCATTACACAAGATTTGCATTCTTGGTTAAGACACACAAGCGATCACCCAACAAACCCAAGGAGCCGAAAAACCTGCATTCTTAAGAGTTGCTTCAATGAAGTGCCATATTAGCATATCATATGCTTTCTCAAGTTCCAATTTCAGTTTCATCCATCCCTTTGGACCGTTCTTTCTTTTCATAAGGTTGTACCTTTCTAGCCTTATCTCTTTAATAGCCGCTATTTTTATAAATAAATATTTTTTAAGAATGTCTCTACTCGATATTTTTAATAAATTTCTATCTTTTAAAAAGTTAAATAAATACCTTAAGAATTAAATTATTTTTGGAAAGGTAATTTAATTCTCAGATTAAGCTATGAAGACAGAAATTTAATAAGAAGAATTTGATTTGAACAAGTCAATCATTTAGATTGAACTCAAATAAAATAAATAAATAAATTGAGCCAGATGAAGCCCATTAATCTCGGCCCATTAAACTTAGCCCTTTTGGCATTGGAGTGAGAAGGAAAAATAAAAATGAAGGATATGGTATTTGAAACCATGACCTCTACACCCGCCACTCACACTCCCAACCACCATGCCATATTGTACTTCTTATTTCCAAAAGAACCTTTTTTCTCTTATTCCTTTCAATTTTCACCTACAATAATAATGAGCAATGAAATTACATGCACCACCTATAATGTTGGCCAATGCCTGCTTGCCTCCCAAATTGGCCAATATCCTTCCAAGTCCACCTCACCTAAATTCCCTCTTCTCCACCACTTCCAAATCCACCAATGACTTCATTTCTCCCCTTTTCTTCAAGCTTCTCTTTCCCCTATTTAAAGGGAACTTGGGCAAAGTTTAAGAGCACCCAAAAACACCTCTTCTCCTTCTCCATTTTTTTCCCTATCATCACAAAAACTAGATTTGATCTTCCCCAAAAAATCAGATTTTTTCCTCTAAGTTAAGGGCTGTTTTTTTTTTCAATTTTTGGGTTAATTTTGGGTTGTTTTGAGCGCCACCACCTCCGACCACCAGTTGCACCGCCGGCCACCACCACCTACTCGCCCCGGAGACGCCGCCTAGGACCACTGCCAACCTCCACCAGCCGCCACTTGCTGATGCTCGTCCCCACCCTCATCCTTGTGTTGTTGCATGATGAAGAAGAATAATAAAAAGGAGTTTTGAGCCTATTTTTGCTTGGTGGTCTGGAGCAAGAGCTTAAAAAATAGGCCCATATACCTTTTATTAGC
The DNA here is from genome assembly GCA_964016875.1 of Fallopia convolvulus. NCBI lineage: Eukaryota > Viridiplantae > Streptophyta > Magnoliopsida > Caryophyllales > Polygonaceae > Fallopia > Fallopia convolvulus. Next base: position 31,973,222 of record OZ024719.1, read on the forward strand.
CCATCAGAATATTTATGAAAGAAAAAGAGAAGGATGTAGTCCAAAATTTACCCCCTCTTATTTTGCGTGCCAAAAACGATCCCGTCTCGTATCAGTATAATTCCCGACTTATTTTTATCTATTATCAATTTTAAAATTATTTTCACATACAAATAATATTTTTTAAGGAGATTTTAATGAATATTATAAATGGGCTATTAGATAGAATTTATGGAATAAATTCAAATGCATGCTCATCTATGTAATTTGTAATGAATTTATAAATGACTTCACCTTAGGATATAATAAACGAAATATTTTTTTTGAAAAGGTAAGAATTAGGAGATCCCGTACGGGGGCTTCCTAGGGCATCCTTACGGATGAGAGCTAGAAGCTTTGGGTTGTCCAACAGGAGGCTGGTAGGGATGTTGTGGCCCAGCTTGGAAATTTTGTCGGCCACAATATTACAGTCCCTACCCACGTGACGGACTGAGATAGAAATGAACTATTGCAATGATATCAGAATGTTTGCTATTAGTGTTTCGATTTACCATGGACATCCTTCATTATTAGTAATGGCCTTAATGAAAATGAGATTATCGCCTTCAAATTCAATATTTTCTATACCTAATCTCCGTTCTTCCTTAATTCCTTCCCTAAGTGCAAGTGCTTCTGCTTTTAATACTGAGCTAGATCCTTGTTTCTTTACTCCTAAACTTACCACTTCCGCTTTGTGATTTCTAATTACAAAACCTGAGGTTGCTAGACTAGAATTGAGTTTTGAACCATCGAAATTTAATTTCATGTGATTATTTGGCGGTTTAATCCATGTCTCCTTTTTTCTTCTTTTCCTCACTTGTGTAATTCTTGTTTGTTCGTCTTGTTTTTCTTCATCTTCTACCCATTTGTTAGACTTATCCCATTGAGCAATTTGATTTCTTGTGTATTGTTCTAGAACTAAAATGAAGTCATTGGGGGTTTGTTGGAAAACTAGCTTGTTTCTTTGGTGCCAGATACACCACCAACAAACCACCAGTTCTATGCATTCGTTTTTATCCATTACTTTGATTAAATCGTTTAGGATCACTCCAGTAGATTTATTTCTTACATCCAAATCTTTGATAATTGCCTGTGTTTTAAAGTTGATTCTCTTCACTAGTTTCTTCGTGTGAGGACTTTCTATTAGCAAGTATCCTATGTCCTCATATGTACAATTGCATATTAGACATCCTGAAGGGGTAGCAACCCCTTTCTTAGTCTTGCTTTCATAGGGAGCCCATTTTGTACAACTTTCCATAAAAAAATTTAACTTTGGGATATATATAATTTCCATATCCAATTATTCAAGTGAGAGGTTTGTCGGTGCACTACCGAAATTAGTTCAATTGTAGACGCTGTCGAAAACAACCCATTTTTGCTAGGGGACCAATATAGTCGATCTTGAATCTAGTTCTCTGGTATATGGACTTCAACAATCTGATTTACTATATGGGTTGGAAGAATGTTTCTTAGAACATCTTGCCTCCATTTCCTATCATTGGTAATAAACTCTTCAACAAGGATTGAATCATTCACAGACTTAGCAGATAACGCATGTTTATCTAGTGTCTCCGACAAGAGCCATTTGTCCTTCCAAAATCTTATAGTCCGTCCATCACCAACTTGCCAAATAAGACCTTTAAAGAATTCTTCTATGAGATTCATTAGTTTTAACCATTTCCAGGATGTGTTTATCTTTTTTTTATAGGAAAGGATTGATGTGCCTTTAAGGTATTTCTCATTCATTAACTTGACCCATATGTTATTTGGTTCAACGAGTAATTTTCAAAGCAGATTCATTTGCATTGCTTGGTTTACATGTTCTGTCTTTCTAATTCCTACTCCTCAATACGTTTTGGGTTTATAAATTTTATCCCACCCAATCAGAGGTTTATGATTGATATCTTTATTCCAAAAGAAGTTTATGTTGATTTGGTCCAATTCCTTGTGAACACTAGTTGGAAGCATAAAGCTTTGCATAATAAAATTAGGTTTCATAGCCAAATTGGTTCTTATAAGAACCGTTCTCCCTTCTATAGATAAAGTGTTAGCTTTCCATTTAACTAGTTGTGTTTTAGTTTTCCTTACTGTATCCTGAAAGTTGAATCGATTAACTCTTCCATTGATGAATGGGCATCCCATGTATGATTCCAAATCAATCATTCCTGAAATACCAAGGGTTTGTTGGATCCTGTTCTTTTGTGAATTATCCACGTTTCGTGATGTTTGGAATGCTGACTTATAGTAATTTACTCTTTGTCATGAAATGGCACAATATTCCTCAATAATCTTTTTTGTTTTAAGACAAGCCGCATGATTGGCTCGGGAGAAAATGATAATGTCGTCTGCAAAGGCGACAAAAGGGATTTTAGTTCTTGAGCTAGCGGGTTAATGGGATTCCAATCGTATTTTTATCTATATTGCTCCTGTCTTGAAGCTTTCTAGCCAGTATTTTGGTAGCTACGATAAAAAGGAATGGTGACAGAGGGTCTCCTTGCCTCAATCCCCTTTCAGGGAAGAATAGTTCGGTGGGGCTATTATTAACTAGGACTGAAAACAAGACCGTTTGTACACATTATTTGATCCAACCTATCATTTTGCTATCAAATCCGAATTTATTTAGAATTTGGAATGTGAATTCCCAGTCTAGTATGTCATAGGCCTTTTCCATGTCTAATTTTAAAAGAATGGAAAATTTCATGGGCAATCAACACATTATCCTGAATTAATCTTTTATCTACAAAGGCACCCTAAAGAGGATGAGTTAGTTTTGGCATCACCTTTTTAAGTCTTTCTGTAATAATCTTTGCAATCAATTTATAGATAGTTGTACATAAGCTGATTGGTCGGTAATGGTTAGTGGTAGTTGGGTTCTCTCTTTTTGGTATTAATGTTGTGAAGGTCTGGTTAATTTGTTTGAGGAGTTAACCTGAATGAAAAAAACTCTTAACTTCTTTATAACACTTGGTCCGACAATGTCCTAGTATTTTTTATAGAATCCCGCTGACATACCATTGGACCCGGAGATTTTTCAGAGTTAATTTGCATAAGAGTATTTCTTATTTCTTCATTTGTCACTGGTTTAGTCAGTTCCATGTTGTCTCATTTGTTATTTCTTTCGTAATTAAATTTGAATATTGCCTAAATATTTCATAGTTAGTTTGTTCTTTTTTATATCTAGTTTTAAATTCCTTTCTTATATCCTCTCTAATATTATCTTCTCCTATAATCCGAGTTCCTTCTACCGATGTAATTTCCTTGATTATCTTCCTATTTCTTCTACCGCTCGCAACTTTGTGGAAATATCCTGCATTAGTGTCCGTTAGTTTTATATGTTTTGTCTTTGCTCGTTGTCGCCAATTTGTTTTATGAAAATTAAGTATGTTTTCTTTTTTGTTGATTAATCTTAGTTTTTTTTATGTTGCTATCCTCATGAGATAGAAGAATTTTTTGTTGTAATTCTATTAGTTCCTTTTCAATTGACTTTAATGGTTCGAATGTGTTACCAAACGTTCTTTTGTTCCATTGCTTCGCATGTGCTTTTAGTTATTGTGTTTTTTTAACCATCTTAAACATGTTAGATCCATCAATCGAAAGTCTCCAAGCTTGTCTAATTATATTTCTGAAATCTTTTCTCTTCATCCACATGTTTTCAATTTTAAAAGGTTGTGCTCGTTAATTGCTCCATTATCTAACTCAATCGCTATTTTACTATGAGATGACGAAGAGAACGCATAGTTTTTTGTTGCTATGTCAGGGAACCATTGGAGTATTTATGAGCAAACAAGGGTTCCATCCAGTTTTTCATAAGTATTGTCAACCTTTTTTTTTCCTCCAAGTAAACATACTTCCAATAACCGGAATGTCGAAGAGATTACACATATCTTTGAAATTCTATAGTCTTTCGAATCTGTTTTGGTCTGGTCGAGCACCACCTTTTTTTCCCCTAGGGTCTAGGATTTCATTAAGATCTCCCATGATAATAGTCGGGAGATGAGTTGGATGTATAGTCTGAATTAGTTGGCTCCAAAAGTTATCCTTATCTTTTTCTTGGGTGGGGGAGCATATACAAAGAAAATTGCTAATGTATTTTGTTACAAGGTTCGTACATTTTAGAGCAACATAACGAGGTTCTTGGATGATTAGCTTGATTCGTTCGTTGATAAATTGATGTTCTTTCCAAAGAACACAAATGCCCCCACCTTACCATTAGTCGGAGACCATACAATATTATCGAACCCTGCCTGTCTCCATACTTGGTCAGATAGAGTTTGGTCTATTTTTGTTTCTACTAAAGCCATTATTTGAATACCCTCTATTTTATAGATAAAAACAATTTCCGACCAAAACGACTTACGTCCTATAATACTACAATTCCAAAGGCTTACTTTCATAATAACTTATTCTTTGAGAGGTTGGGATGATTAAAAAATAATCCCAATCTGTTACAATAATTTCATAAAATGATAACTTATAAACCTATTTCTTGGATTTCATATCTTTCTTTACAAAAGTTAATCTTGTGTTACCAATAATATCTTTCCATTCATAGTTTCCATACAAATAAAACTTTCTTAATTTTACATCAAGTTGCTTCTCTTTTACACTTATCTTAGTCTCTAACACTCGAGCCTCTACTAAAGCAAACCACATATTATTCAGTTTGTGTAGTCCCAGCTTTTCCAATCCCTCATTGGAGTAATTAATGTTTCTTTTTCTGGACACAACTTGGAGGCTACAAAGTGTTTGATTTTTTTGTGCAAAACATGGCATCCTTTTGTGTGGGCAAAACATGGTCTTTTCCTGATCATCACTTGCTAATCCAATTTGGTTAGTTTGATTTTTTGTGTGCAAAACATGGCATCCTTTCCTGCATACAAAGTGTTTGTTCTGTTAGTATCCCTAATATATCTATTGATGTTATGCTTAAGCATCATATTTTTATTGGATTTCCTCTTATTACTGCATTGTTGTTGTTTTTTACTCAATTGTCTTCTTTTGTTTCTCCTTTCAATCCTAATTTTTTTTCTTTATGGCAGTTGTTGAATCAAGAATTATCTTTTTGTTTAGCATTTCATTTTTTACGCATTTACGATTATTCCATTTTCTAGTTTTATTGTGCAGTATCCTAGTCTTTCTTCTTTTCCACGATTTTCTATTAGCAGAGACTTCATTCTTTTTGTGATGTCTTAATTTTTATACGTGCAGAATTCTCTCCTGATTTTTATTTTTCCTTATAGAGTTTCTATTGTTTATAATTTCTTTTTTACCATTATATCTAGCTATTTCTATCTTAACCCACATAAAGACATTGCATTCTACAAACCTTCTAGGCCAAAGGCATCTACCATTTCTATTAGCCTTAAGGTGAGAAACTTCAATACCAAAAGCTATTGATGGCCGGATCGTTGAATATGAAGATGGTGCAAGGAAATCGCCAAGAGAACTCGGAAAATCCTTGCCTTGGAACGTGGGTCGATAGAGATGACGATGGATATGGATGCTCAATCCTTGGATATAACTCACCAAGAAACGAGCAAACTAGATTGCAAGAACGTCGGATATTACACACCAACGCTCTAACAAGAGATTGAACGAAGAAAACAAGCAAGAAATTTGATTGAAAACAAGTAAAGGAAACAAGGCAATTTCGTTCAAGTCTAAGCCAGAGAGGAGGGGGTGGCTGGCCATATAACCTAGAGAACAAGCCTCACAAAATCAGCCCCCTCACTTAAAGAAAATTACAAAAACAACCCATAAAAACTAAGAACACATTAATCGTCCTTAACCATTAAATTGTCACTTAACGAACCATGATGTATCATAAGACTGCACCCTTCGTCTTGATATCCCTTCAGAAACCCACGACCCATGAGCTCCTCTTGAACTTGACAAAGCATCGCTTTATCTCGGGATCGTGTGATACGCCCAAGATAGGGCATGGCTTCTTGACTCGGTTTCGTAGCGCCTCAGATTTCGGCCTTAGGTGCTTGGCCTGATGTGGACTTCCCTTGCTCATGCACCAAAGGCTTGTCTTTAGAGCTATAGTCCTCGCTTGATTCATAGAACAAGGCGCTATCTAAAGTGCCCGACGATTTGGCAACATCAAGGTCGGGATCCGACATAGCACAAGGGGCACCTTCAACCTCTTGCAAGGGCACACCAGCCCCACGCAAGGGCGCGCAAAGGGCAGGCCGTGGATCCGAATGTGCGGGCGCGCCAAGGGCAGGCCATGGCTCCGAGTGTTCCGGAACGTGCTCGATTGTTGGTTCAGTTGTCAAAGGACTCACATCATTCTCCTCCTCTTGAAAAGGGTTCGTCCTCGAACCTGGATCCTTCTGAAAACTCAACATCATCATTAGAAAAATAACGAACAAGATCGGATACGTTGAATTCCTCATGGAAAACTCCTTGCCTTGGAACGTGGGTTGATGGAGATGACAATGGATATATGGCGATACCTTCGCGTGGGTCTGACACCACTTGATGGCCAAATCGTTGAAGATGAAGATGGTGCAAAGAAATCGCCAAGAGAACTCGAAAACTCCTTGCCTTGGAACGTGGGTCGATGGAGATGACAATGGATATGGATGCTCAATCCTTGGATATGACTCACCAAGAAACGAGCAAACTAGATTGGAAGAACGTCGGATATTACACACCAACGCTCTAACAAGAGATTGAACGAAGAAAACAAGCAAGAAATTTGATTGAAAACAAGTAAAGGAAACAAAGAAATTTCGTTCAAGTCTAAGCCAGTGAGAAGGGGGTGGCCGGCCATATAACCTAGAGAACAAGCTTCACAAAATTAGCCCCCTCACTTAAAGAAAATTACAAAAACAACCCATAAAAACCGAGAACACATTAATCGTCCTTAACCGTTAAATTGTCACTTAATGAACCATGATGTATCATAAGACTCCACCCTTCCTCTTGATATCCCCTTGGAAACACACGACCCATGAGCTCTTCTTGAACTTGACAAAGCATCGGTTTAGCTCGGGATCGCGTGATACGCCCAAGATAGGGCATGGCTTCTTGACTCGGTTTCCTAGCGCCTCAGATTCTGGCCTTAGTTGCTTGTCCTGATGTAGACTTCCGTTGCTCATTCACCAGGGGCTTGTCTTTAGAGCTATAATCCTCACTTGAGTCATAGAACAAGGCGCCATCCAAAGTGCCGACGACTTGGCAACATCAAGGTCGAGATCCGACGTAGCGCAAGGCGCGCCAGCCCCTTGCAAGGACGCGCCTCCAGCCGCTTGCAAGGGCACACCAGCCCCACGCAAGGAAGTGCCAAGGGCAGGCCGTGGCTCCGAGTGTTCCAGCGCGTACTCCATTGTTGGTTCGGTTGTCAACGGACTCACATGACTATGTTACCTAGTGAACTGGAAGAGAGAAGGAGCATAATCCAAACAATAGCCTTCCTGTTTTCCTTTTGTTTTCCTCTAGTAAGCCGTGCAGTTTTATCAAGCAAAATGAGCCATAAATCGGTTGAACCAATATGACTACCTAAGCAATTCTTAGTCTTTCCTGTTTTACAAGATTTTCTATAAGAAGGATCTTCAATCTTTGTATAATATCTTAATATTTGTAACTGCAGAACTCTTTCCTGATTTCTATTCTTCCTTACAAAGTATCTACAACTTCTAATGTTTATATTACTATTACAACCAATTATTTCCAGATTAAAACAAGTAATAGCAGTGCATCTATCGGTTCTATTATCCTTAAGGGGATAACTTTCAATAGCATAAGTTGTGTTTTTACCTTGTGAATCAAAGGAGAGGAGGAACCCAATCCACAAGGGGGGTTTCCAGTTTTCATCATGCTTTCACCCAATATGACATTCATCTTTGTCAAGCAAAACGAGCCATGAATCAGTTTAATATAAATACATAAGCAATCCTTAATGAAAGGCATAAGATTACTCTTGGAAAAGTACATTAGTTGAATTTTTTCATCAAACTTTATGTTTGACTTCCCCCTTATCTGTTGTTGATCTTCATGTTTTTGTATCTTCCTGTAACACCCCAGTTTTAGATACTAGAATGTCACTTTGTTGTGGACCTCACATGGGTCCACTCAGGCTAACCTGACAACAATCTCACAATGTGGGACCTTGCAACAAAGGCACAACGAGAAATACATGAAAACATCCAACTTGTTTAAAATGTAAAACGACAGAAAATCATGTATGCACCAAACAATTACAACATCCCAACCCTGAACTTTAATTAAAGACGTGTGCACCCAAACACTTTCCGTACCAAACCCACCACAAATCCAGAACCAACAACTGTGTAAAACAACCCACGCTCATGCTAAGACACATCACGTCGATCTGGCTCTCCATCATCCTAAAGAATATTCCTTGGACCATTATTCAATCCAAAGTGATTACCTAAGAGAATAACAACACCCCAAAGGGTTGGCTAACAATTCCAATATGTACTAAATGGTAAACACAATCTACAACAACAAAAATCAATTTATTAAATTACATAATAAGAATAGTACATAATAGTTCACATATAGTATATTCAAAACAACAGACAAGCGCACAACAATACTTATAATCATAAAAATACTTAATAATACTTAAAGTCATACAATGCATACTAACAATAGAACAAAATTTCACTATACATTTCAATTCATATCCAATCAACCACAATTCACAACAATTCTTATCTACTGATATCAATTTACATAACAATCGGGACATTCTTTCAGCCAGAAATCCTTATCTATCATATCAATTTACATAGCAATCAGGGCATTCTCCAACCGGAACGGGGTGTAGTGGTCGGTGGCCTCCACCGTTACTCCGAACCACCTAGCACCAAAATAATTTACCTTCTTACCCCTGGTCAAGACTATACTAGAGCACTTGCCAAAACATTTATTCTAATTTTGAAAGGGCTCTCCTTGTCATACAACTAAGCCAGGAATGTCTCCCTCCTTATCGATAATCCCATAGGCATCGTTGTATCGGTAGATGCCAAAGTTTCATAAATCGAGTAAAATATGAACTATTAATCTTCTACTAATATATCTTTTAATTATTGTTTTATTTACACATATACATATAATAAGATAGGCCAAATACATAGATAGACCCCTAAACTTACAACTTTTGTTCGCTCAGACCCTCCAACTAAAAAATTTATTTTTTAACCCCCTAACTTTATACTTTTTGTTTCATTAAACACTTTTTAAGAATGTGATGTACACGCTCGGTGACATATTGCCACATAAGCTCGTTTTTTATGAGTTGTGTAAATTTTATCTAGATGGCGCCATTTAGATGCCACCTAATATATCTTAACAAAAAAAACATAAAATTAACAAAATTAAATTAAAACAAGTCAAGAAATCTCCGTCCTCCGTCCGGTGCTGCCGCTTCTTCCTTATCCTCACCTTCACCTCCGCCTCCAGGGGGGCCCACCGAGGAGGAGTACCTTGCACATCTCTCCCTCGTCACTGGTTCATCTTCTCTGCCTCGTCAAATTCTTCAACGTCGGCATATCTTCTCAGCCTCATCATGTACCAGGAAAGAGTGAAGCCCCTAACCCCGATTTGGATTTTCTCTGCCTCGTCAAAGTCTAGTTATTCCGGATTCCTGATTGGTTGACATGGAGAACGCCGCCGGAGGGGGAGGAAGCGGCGGATTTGGCCTGGGAGTGGGCGGCGGAGGAGCAACGGGATCTAGATCTGTATTTTGAAGAATTTCTCGAACGATTTCAGATTTCTCAATTTCTCGAACGATTCTCTGGAAATGCAAACCGGAGTGATTGTGAATTCTTGATTGATTTCCAAATTGGGGGAAATTTAGGAGCAATTTCATATTTCTTGGTGCAATTCAAAAAATTGCTGGGGTTAGGGTTCTTTCTCCAGATTCCATCGTTCCGTCTGGATTTCCAATCCAGATCTGTTGGTATTGTGTGGTTTGTGCAGGCTGATATTAAATACATATAGAAAGCTAAAAAAGTAAATGAAAATTGTGATATCGAACATAGTCATTGAGAAATCTGAAAGAGAAATGAAAGCCAACAGACCCAACATTTTGGTTTCTTCTCTCTTTAGCCAGCAGACCAAACATTTACTTTAGAAAAAAAAATTCAAGTTTTCATAAAATAAACAGGATAAGAAAGAAAAATGATAAATTCATAAAAAAAATTCCATGTCATCGAACATAGTCATTCAACTCGCCCAAAATGTTAGTTTGATGTGTACGCGCTACGCCACATCAGCAAAAACGGGCTCAATAGAACAAAAATATCAAGTTGAGGGGTTTAAAAGTAAGTTTTTTAGTACAGGGGTCTAAGCGAACAAAAATTTCAAGTTCGCGGGTCCATATATGTATTCGGCCTAATAAGATACGGGGACGAATCCCAAAATAAAGCTTTACACATCATATCTACACATCCAGCATGCATCAAAACTGATAACTAAATAAGTATAGGCGACTTACCTCAATTGAAGAATTTCTAGCAACCTGAAACCTAAGAACTCGGACAAGCGATTTCCTATATATATATATATATATATATATTAACGAGTAAAATTAATATACTAGCATTTCTCCAAATAAACTTTTCGAACTATATATATATACTAATTCAAGCAACTGACCCTAATGTATACGTAAATCACTTAATTCCTTAGCTAATTCAAACTAATTATTAATTAGCTTGTTGTGGTTAAAAAGTCTACCAACCTGTATCTTATAATTCGAACCATGATTCCAACAATTTGTAAAATCACTTATGATCCGCCAATTAATTATACAACGAACACAAACCTATTATGCTAAAAACTAAATTATCTCCATATAGCACCTTTTGCATGTACATAAAACCAACTATAATTAAGCACACCTTTATTGGCCCATATTCACCAATTATCATCCAATTTACAATCTTGCAAAACCCCACATCGATCACCAACGATATTCATGTCGTAGTAATCCAAATCTTCCTCATTTACTAGTTTGACTAATTCAACTACCTTAATTAATTAAGTTTTAATTCCCTTTGAAGAACCAGAAACCACCCACCTCCACTAGACAATAAACAGCCACAAGAAACTCACCGATTGGCAAAGAGGGACAACGACCGAACCCTTGATGTCTCATTGGAGGAAAGAGTAACAAGACGATTGTGTACTGACCGGGCGTGAATAATTAACACAGTGGAACAAAGTAGTCACGAAGGTGATCGGCGAATCCGAGCTTTTCCGATGTGATGATAGCTAGAAGAAGATGAGAGGGGATGGTGATATCTTTTACCGAGAGAGAGATAGATAATAAAGGGATAAAGAAGTGATATATATCTACACTTCTACATCTACATCTACATCTACATCTACATCTACATCTACACTTCTACACTACTATAAATGTATGGGTAATGAACGGGTGAGAATATAACGTTTGCTAAAAAGTAGTGACTTTTGAAATCCCGTCCGTTCATTCTATTCTGTCTATTTCTTCGCCTCTCCAGTCCACCTCCTCCTTCATTTTCTCATTCCACGCTCTTCATCTCCACCTCCTTCGAGCACCCACCTCCTGCTTCCCATATGCTCCACCTCCTACTTACATGGCAGACTTTCCTTTCCATCGTTTATCCACCTCCATCAATCTCTCCTCCCTCACTCTCTATTCTAGGGTTTGGACGGAAATTACAGACTCGGGACAAGAAATTCTTCACTGCCGGCATATCTTCTCTGCCTTGCCAAAGTGTACAAATTCGTACTCAAAATTGATCAATTTCAACGGTTGAGAACCAGAACCAAAGAGAGTCAGGATGGAATGATGGCCTCGGGAGAAAGAAGTCGAATTCCTCACCGTCGGCTATCTTCTCCACCTCATCGGAGTCTCACAGAAGGAAGGGAACCAGAACCAGAAAGCCAATCGGGAGCGATACTTCTTCGCCGCCGGCACATCTTCTCCGCCTCGTCAAGGTCCACAAATTCATCTCCAAATCTGAACGGTTTGAACTTCTCGCTCTCAATTGAATTTTGTTTCGTATTGTCTTTATTTCAATCGTGGTTCTCATTTGTAAAGGAAGGGAACCAGAACAAGAGAGACAATCAGGACAGAACTACGGACCCGGGAGAAAGAATCCGTCGAGAAATCTTATGCGCCTCGTCAAGGTCTACAAATTCGTCACCGCCGAAATATCTTCCTCAAAATTGATCGGTTTGAACTTGTCGTTCTCACTTCGGCTCACCAATGAGGACGGTTCTCAATTTCAGCTATGTAAATGGTCTGTTGCTATAGCTTACGATTTACTAAGTTATTTTCTTGATGAAGGGTTGATCCAATATGATTTTGCTTATTGTTTTCTTTATTGTGTTCTGCTTTCTTGACGTATAGATTTAGGTTTTAGATTTCGGGAATTGAACGATTACATATGACTAATGTGTGTTCGAGGATTTTTGAATTTAGATTTCTTCATAATTACAGCTTAGGATTTGTGCAGATATGATGTTTGATGAAATGTCTATGAGAGGGTTTATGGCTCGTGCCCTCAAGGTGTTCGATAAGATGTGCGCACTTGAGTAGTGATCGTAGTACGGATATACAGACTTAGATTAGGACCAATCCTTTTTACAAATATCTTGATTTTATGGTTGGAATTGTTTAAAGTTTATTTCTTTGTTTTTCCGCTGTTTATGTTATGTGCTTACAATTACATTCTTGTGGTTCAAGTATGTTAGACCTTATACTGCTTATTAAGACTACTGTTCTTAATCTTTTCCATATGAATTTTACAATTATGTTCTCATCTACTGATACCATCATATGCTAATATTTTTGTCTTTCTTTCCAGTTTGAAGGATTTTTGGAGGAACTTGGTTCTATGTTTAAGAATATTCTTGCAATGGGAAAGGCAAGAGTTATTGGTTCTATAAGTGTCGTAACTTAGACAAGGTTCAAACTAACAAGACAAGGTTGAACTTCACATTTTGGATCAACTACCAATTCTTTTTTCTTTTTGTTTTCATTTTTTTAAGCATAAGGCGGTTGCTTCTTTTTTCTAAGAATTTTGCTGTTTTCCTACTTGGACAGTGCTCCAAGGCTCTTGCAGCCTCTGTAACACCAGGAAATGCGACGCCAAAACATATTGTTCCTAGATTTTTATATCTTGATAGTGACATCTACAGTAATGATAAAGCTAACTGCAGTTGGCCAAGTAATTCAGGTGTGCATTTTATGGCCTCTCTGATTATTCAGTTAATATTGAAGTACCTAATTGTATGTAGGTTTCTTCTTTCTTGTTTGTTTCTTCTCTTATTGGCTTTCACAAGTCATTCTTGTTGCTTGGAATAAATTAAACATATACTCTTTATATAATTGTTGTTATTGCGTGCTAAAGATATCTTAGTTCAACTTCACCTTTTTCAAGAGTATATACAGCCTTATATTAAAGATATTAGGAATTTTTGCTTATTTTTTCTTCTTGGACTATTATAGATATAGAGTCAAACAATCATTGTTGGCCTGCATGACAGAGGTATGTCACTACAGGTAGAACTTAGAAGCGTTCTTTATTTAAAAGATATTTTCAAAGATGAGTCGTTTGATTTCCCCCCGTTGGCACCTGGCTGAATGAGATAAATTAGTTCTGTTATGTTAGACATGTGTTTATTTAGATCCTGCCTATATCCTCAATTATGTTTGTTTGTTCAGTTTCAATACATTCTTGCCAATGTATCTGTTGTATGTGCTGTTGATTTTGTTTTTTTAATTGCTCTTACTACTCTTCAATCCCTGCACTTTTTAAGTCACCTGTTTCTTTAAACAAAGCATGCTTAATGTCCATATAATGGAGGTTTTCCTACTTTCAAGAGCTAGCTCAACATGAGCAACCAGTCGTCTTCGCATCGAACGATATGAGACAGATTTCTTCACCGCCGACATATCTTCTCTTCCTCGTCAAGGTCTATAAATTCATCATCATAATTCATCGGTTTCAACTTGTCGTTCTGAATTGAATTTGGTTTCCTAATATCTTTATGTCGACCGTGGTTGTCTTTTATCAATTCAGAGAGATCCAAATTTGCACCCTTTTTTTTTGTTGCTGTCGCCTGGCTGAGAACTCCTGGTGGTGGTTTGAGGAGGATTTCAGCTATTGAAGAACATCAGCATGACCATGCAAATATAAGGTATATCACTACTTGTGGATTAGCAGTTTGTGCATTCTATCTAGGAATTTGAAGTCTTCATTCTTTCTTGAAGAGGCTGCCATGAAGTATTACTCGTGTAAGGCATTTTGCAAATGAATTACTAAAACTTACATGACTTCTGCGAGTTCTATTGCTTTTAGGAGTAACGACTACTTATACAGGGTTGACTTCATTGAGTAGATCAGGTTTCATCTGACATTCCAAAGCTAGGACTTCAACCCTGTTTTTTTTTTCCTTTTTATGTATGTGTGTCTTAGTGTATGTATCAGTGTGTGTCTATGGGCTTCTCTATAGCTAACAAAGCTATAATTTGATATGTCCCACTACTTTTCTTATTTGTTGAATAGGGGGTTCCTCTATTGTGTGTCCCGCTTGAAGTTGTCATGTCAAAATATTACGGTGAAAGTGAACGCCTTTTTGGGAAGGTTTTTCCTCTTTCGCCATAATATTTCTAGATGAGGTATATAGTTTTCACAAATCAATTCTTTGTGTTTCGTGTATCATAGACTTGCATGTCTTCTTGATCATCCAAATGTTGTTTATTTGAAACACTGTTTCTTTTCTACAGCTGATAAGAAGGAGCTCTATCTGAATTTGGTACTTGAATATGTCACTGAGACTGTTCATCGGGTAATCAGACACTACAGCAAGATGAACCAAAGGAAGCCTATGATTTATGTAAAGCTTTATGCTTACCAAGTATATCTCTAGACCTTGTTGTTTGCAGTGTTGTTCAATTCAAGGACAAAAATGTCATGGTCTTTTGTGAACAGCTTTGCTGATCATTGGCTTACATCCATGGAACCATTGGGGTGTGTCATAGGGATACAAAGCCAGAAAATATATTGGTATGAATTGGTTCCTCTCATACATGGACATTTTTTTTTTCTTTTTGTGATTTATTTTCTTGCCATAACCTCTGTTTTTTGTGTTGGTGCAGGTCAATCCACATACTCACCAGTTAAAAATATGTGATTTTGGAAGTGCCAAATTTCTGGTATGCTGCAAGCTTTGTGGCATTTTTCTCTAATGTGCGTGTTTGTCCATCCACCTTGGACCTTCTGTTTCACTTAATTTTTTTTTATTTTAATTGATAGGTTAAAGGATAACCAAATATATCATATATCTGTTCCAGGTACTATCGAGCACCATAACTCATATTTGGTGCAACTGAGTACACCAGTGCAATTGATGTTTGATCAGCTGGCTGTGTGCTTGCAGCACTAATGCTTGGACAGGTTCTTACTTGGTTTCTTTATTAATGTTGCATTAATCTTCTCCCCTTCTTAAATACCAATTAATTTTACAAATTATTGTTTTTATATTCTCCAGCCGCTTTTTACTGGTGAGAGTGGAGTAGATCAACTTGTGGAGATTATAAAGGTAAACTTCTTTTCTTGTTTCTTTTTTTGTCCAATTCTTTTGAACTATAACATCTTTGGATAGTTCTTTGGACTATGATAAAAGTCTAATTTATTTAGGGAATGTATGTGATTTTTATAGTGACGATATCCTTCTAAATTTGCATTGAATATTTTCATTAGGGCTTTTTAGGATTCATCATGCTCTTCTTAGTCACATATTTTCAGTATGAACCTATAATATATACGTCTTTTTATCATTGATTCTTTGTTGCACGTTCTGGGTACTCCAACAAGAGAAGAAATCAAGTGCATTAATCCAAACTACGTCGAGTTTAAGTTCCCTCAAATCAAAGCTCACCCTTGGCAAAAGGTATTGCAGCGAACTTTATGTTCATCTTTTATGGTGCTTCATTTAGCTATTTTGCAGTAGTGGGAATAATCTTATCCCTGACCTTAGGTATTCCACAAACGCAAGCAGTCTCAGTCTTTGCTGATACACAAAGTTTTGTGATCAAATATCTGATATTTGATGAGTTTTACAGTCAATTTGTCTTTTACATATTTCATTACACTTGAGATATCAACGCAGGTTAGTGGCTTCAATTTTCTTTTGTGCTTGATTCGGAGTTGTGATTTATTCTTGCTCCTCTCTTACTATCTTGGTTGATTATGAGTAAATTTCTTCAATTCTTTCAACTTTTGGCATTTTATAATAGCCAATTCTGTTCGCAATTGGTAAAGGCACTGATAAATTGAGAATTTCTCCTGCTTTGCTGAAACTTCGATTCTTTTATATGCTTTAGTTTAAAATTTTCAATTGCTTGTCTCATTCTTGGATGATTTTTTTTTCCGTCTATTCATGTGAAGGAAATACAATTTGCTGTTAACTTCGATTGTCATATTTCTTTTGGTTTGTTGAAACTTTGACTTGTGCTTTTGTTTTTTGAGTGTATCGTTGTTGTTAATTCAAAGTAGTTGTTGTCTTTCAATGGTTTGGATGCTTTGTTGAAACGGAGGGAGTATTATATAAAAAATTTGAAACTTACATATCAAGAATTTTGAGTGGAATATTGGAGGTGAGAAATGAATGTAGGTGAATTGTATTGGAACAGAGACATGATTATTGGTAAGACTCTAGGCTAATAATGTTGATTTACAATTTGTTTGTAAGGAGATACTGACCAAAGTGATATGCACATATTGATTAGCGTCAAACAAAATAGTGTTCTAGTTCAAGCTATTGCCTCAGAGGAAGCTCATCATCATGACTTCCTTATCGAAAAATGATGATTAAACCTTGTATTATTTTCCAGATAACCCTAAGCTGAAGCATTTACAGTTTTCGCTTTTCCTATAGATTGTTACTTTTGTTCATTGAGTCTTTCCTTCTGGATTTCAGTAAGGGGACTAACTCTTTGGATGCGTCCCATAGCACACATTGGATGTGATATTGGCGAGAGAAGACTAATCAAAAGAAGATAGTTTATATATGGGATATAGATGAGGCTCTAATTTTTCTCATGTCTTTGCTGAATGGTACATATGCGGAAGCTTTAAATGTTGTAAAGGATGCGCATAAACTAACAGAGTTAATCTATCATTAGTTGGGAGGAATAGCAATAAACTGAAACAACAAAAAACAACATCCAAAACTAATACTCTCTAGAAACTAGGTATTATAATAAATTGAAAATGAATAATAATTTTTAAAACAAGCAATATTTCCCCACTGCTGCTATATATGAGACTCTCTTACTAAGAAAGTGATCAGACTATCTATGAAGCCTTGACAGTGAGTACTAAGTACTAAGGTAAAGGAATGACTACTTGCCATATATAAAATAATAAAAGCTATTTGAGCTTACACGATAACCTTTACTCATACTCCTTTATGCCCAGGTACTAAGTGACAAGCCTAAGCTCCACCAAAAAAAGGTTAGAAAGGTGTTTGGATTATGCCTCTTAAGTGTCTAGCATGAACAAACAACCTTCAAATTCTTCGAGCCAAATTGGGCCGTGATGATATGCGCATCTCTTCGGTGTAAGCCGAGACATTTTTTGCTTCTATTTTCATGTTACTTATAATTATAACTACAAAATTAAGTTGGTTTCCATGTGGTTCAAACAAAATTACATTTGAACAGGTTTATATGTGATACCTCTGCTGTCAGTTTTTTCTTGACATTTTTTGGTCCATTGTCTTAATTACTAAAACCCTGTGGCCTTAATTGATCATGTTGGATAGACAAAGCTGAGTCTTCTAACTATCGAGCGGCTCATTCGTTCGATTGATGATGAAATCTTGACAGATGCTTGATGGGCATTATTGAAGCTTCAGTTTATCCTAGACTTCTTCAACTGTTGTTGTGAGTATACACATCCCGTATCTCCATCATTATATGCTTATGTTGATGTCTCATTTTGTATGGATTTTATAAGTTACTTATTGGAGTGTTTTTACAGCCACTCATTTCCATCAGTGTTCATTCCCTCTCTTCGCAAAGTTGGGAATATTGTGTGATTGGATATGATATTGAAACTCAGGTATTGTTTAAAATATTCGATATGAAACATGCTAATGGAGATGACGTTCAATTGACTGACTTGCATAGTTTGCATCTATTGATTTGTTAACTACGCTTTTGCTATAAAGATTGCCTTTTTCTTGTAAAATCTATTTTTTTAAATAACCTTTACAACAACAAGGGAAAGATGGTGCTTTATTGTACTACGGTTTTTTAGCAAGGATTTTGCATGTCAAGTACCATGTACTGAGACCTTTGAATTTGTCTTAGGACTTAAAAATTGATTTTGGCTTGTTTTTTTTTTTACAACCAGGTCTGTTTTCAACTAATCATTTTGTTATTGCTAATTATACCTAAAATTACTCAGGTGGCTTATTGGGTTGAAAAATGGAATTCTTCTCATTTGTGGTTGATCTGAGGAATCAAAATTAAAGTTCAAGGTCACCTCTGTTTAGATTTTAGGTGATTTGGGGCTTCTTTTTTCTACAGGCAATACTGACACAAATACATTTGGGAGTGAAAGAGCTGTAACATGGGATGAGCTGAAACAGAGCTTTTGGTGATTGCAGAGAGGCTCTTTGAAGAAGAAATAGGCGGTTTAAAAGAGCTGTTCAAGAAGATAGTTGCAGACAACATTGGAACTGTAACATGTGATGAGCTGAAACAAAGCTTAAAATTAGTTGATTCTAAGCTTCTTGAGCCTAACATTGAAGGTCTCATGAATGCAGTAAGCATCAAAAGGCTTTGTCAAATGGAGCTAATTTGGATTTAAAAAGATGAGATGGATCTAATAATTATAAGGTGGTGTTTGGATCTAGAAAAGGAGTGAAAGTTACTCTTTGCAAATGCTAGTGAGATACGGGTTAGGACAGCTAACTTGCATTACTCCTGAATATCTTCAGCATAATTTTGATAGTCTTTAAGTTTATAGAGACACGGATTTATCTGCATTTATAGAGACAATTTTGATAGTCTTTAAGTTTTGTTTTAACATCAATAGGATTTCAGGCCGTGATGTTTACTTTGTTATTGTAGAAGGCTTTTGCCTTTTTCGCTGTAGGGATTATGGTACGTGATGCTTGAACAGAGTTCATGTTGTTATTCTAAATGATTTTTTTTCTTTTACAAAATAGTATTCGAACAGCTTTTGGGTATGATTTCTCAAAATAGCACTGGACTATATTATCACTTAAGCAAGATAATCAGTTCACCTAAATATCAATTGCGTTTTGTATGAAAAGGAGACAATACAAGCTGATATTCTCTTGTTGCATTAAAATAGTACACTTAGTTTGTGGTCTATCTATTTTGAAAAATTATCCCACCAAGCAATGGTATTAAAATGAAAGATCCATTTCTTTGTAATAATCGTTGGGCATCGCGCGGCTCCATCGCTTGTAGATAAAAATGAGAAATGGCTAGCTAGCCTCTACAAGACACTTATGTATTTATATATATAGTCAAAGTTGGCCATTAAATGGCGGTGTCTACGTACAAAGCATATAAAAACGTGTACACTTACTTATTAGGGAAGAAAATTAGGTTTGATGATCATCTCAACATAGATATAAATACATATATATATATAGGAGTATAGTTAGCTAGTTAACTTAATCTTTCACAAGCAAGGTCGGTTTACACACCTCTATACATTTATACTTAAAAAAATCTGTATGTTATATAAATATATATGATTGAACTAAGATAGCAACTATAATTAAAATTGGCTACATATCCATATCCATAAGCATATCCATATCCATATCCATATCCATATCCATATCCATACTTCCATACTACTATAAAGCTTTGAAAGGGGTTACTATCTAACCGTTGAAATTAATTGCAAAAATACACCTCTCCATACATATTACGGTTGAAAATGAAAGCAAGATTATCTAATGGGGCTTATTTCACCATCCAATTTTAAACAGGCATTTAATTCAGCCGTTCGATATGTACCCTCACTTTCCTCCTCCTTCCTTGTTTTCCTTTCTCTTCACCGCCCCTCTTTCGTTCTTATCTCTCCAACTCGTCTGCACTGCCTTTCTATCCCTATCTATTCGTTCTTATCTTTCCAACTCTTCTGCACTGTTCTTACTTTACTACGGTCTTGAATGTGGAAGGACATGGAGATATCGAAGAGAGCGAAAGGTCATGATGGGGTCAAGGGCGGCAACGAAGGCAAGTGTTTGGTGGCCGAGGAGGGATTCCCTTTCCTTGTATCTCACACCACCGCTTTCTCATTTTCTTGCCACATATAACGAAGAAACCAAACTCAATCCAGATGGAGGACGATGGCAGAAAGGTTGTCGGCGACGACGGGGTCAAGTGTGGGCTGATTCTAAAATTGGGTAGGTTTCGAAGACCCTGTACTAAAATTGGCGCCTCTCGTTTCCATCCACACCATCGCATGCTGATGTGAGTCCATCGACAATCGAACCAACAATCGAGTCCGAGCACGCACCGGCGCATTCGGAGCCACGGCCTGCCCTTGGCGCGCCCGCACACTCGGAGCCACGGCCAGCCCTTGGCGCGCCCTTGCGTGAGGTTGGTGTGCCTTGCAAGCGGCTGGAGGCACGCCCTTGCAAGGGGCTGGCGCGCCTTATGCTACGTCGGATCCCGACCTTGATGACACTTTTGATGGCGCCTTGTCCTATGACTCAAGTGAGTATTATAGCTCGAAAGACAAGCCCGTGGTCCATGGGCAAGGGAAGTCTACATTAGGACAAGCAACTAAGGCCGGAATCCGAGGCGCTAGGAAGCCGAGTCACGAAGCCACATCCTATCTTGGGCGTATCACGCGATCCCGAGCTAAAGCCATTCTTTGTCAAGTTCTAGAGGAGCTCATGGTTCGTAGGTTTCCGAAGGGATTTAAAGAAGAAGGGTGGAGTCTCATATTACTTCATGGTTCGACAAGTGACAATTTTACGGTTAAGGACAATTAGTGAGTTCTCGGTTTTTATGGGTTGCTTTTGTAATTTTCTTTAAGTGAGGGGGCTGATTTTGTGAGGCTTGTTCTCTAGGTTATATGGCCAGCCACCCCCTCCTCTCTGGCTTAGACTTGAACGAAATTGCCTTGTTTCCTTTACTTGTTATCAATCAAAGTTCTTGTTTGTTTTCTTCATTCAATCTCTTGCTAGAGCGTTGGTGCATAATATCTGACGTTCTTGCAATCGGGTTTGCTCGTTTCTTGGTGAGTCTTATCCAAGGTTTGAGCATCCATATCCATCGTCACCTCCATCAACCCACGTTCCAAGGAAAGGAGTTTCCGAGTTCTCTTGGCGATTTCCTTGCACCATCTTCATCTTCAACGATCCGGCCATCACATGCCCATCCCCAACCGTAGCCATGACTCGGAATTCCAGCCCACTCATCAGGTAAGTCCCTAATTTGTATTGGTAAATGTTTTTAGGATTTGCTAATCCATTTGATTTTGACTTTACTGCTTTGTAGATTTGCGCTCATAATTGTTGACCTTATTAGTTCTATCCTTTGATGTGTTTGTTTTGAGGTTGTGATTTCCTTCTTTCTCGTGCTAGGGTTTCAAAATCCATCTAAAGGGATTTTCAAGGAAGAAGAGTATAAACCTTAAGTACCGAAGGTGGGTTTGAAGGGTTTGATGAGTGATGTGTCTACAGATGAAGCTTTAGAGCAAGTCAATATTATCATGGTATTCAGACTTGCATCAGCCCTCCACCTTTGTTCGCCTTCTTCTTCTTTCTGCTGCTTTTTATCGCTTCTATAATTTTGCTTAATTCAGAGATTAAGATAGAAATAATTTTGTTTTTATGGCTTCCACATTTAGGATTATTTGTATTTCAGACTTCGTTGGTGAGGATTACACTTCATCAAAGGTCCCAACTCCCCTTGGTTTTTTGCTTTGCTTTTGTGTCCATTTTTTCCCTTGAATTTTTGTATATGTTTATTGGATTCTTTCTAGAACAATTATTGTGTTCTTCCTTATGGGTTTAGATTTTTGCTGGTGCAGGTCTTAAGATGCATATATATGTATATATATACTACAATTTGACCGAGTTCATTGATACAATAATTGCAAGATTGATTACGCAATCGCGGGTGCGTGTAAGACCGTCTACAAATGCTTTAGGATCTTGGAGTGATTGATCTTGGTGGCCGGTTATCATATCTCATAGTTGAAGGTGTTAGAATGCCCAAGTGAGACTCTCATTGTTGATTTATACCTTATCTTCTTATATTTTGTAGGTTAACAATCATTTAACACAATAAAATTCCTTTGTAATTACCCATCCAGTATATATTTTGCTTAACTTGTAGAATTCACACTTTTGTATGATTTACAACATATCTACTGGAAGCAATTGAATATGTTGTCTTGAAAATTATTCCTTTAAGTATGATTGAAAATCAATCTATTCTCATGTTTGATTGAAAACTACTTTCAAGGTAGTTCATCCTTATTTAATGTATGAAGCATGTGTTGTAACATGTAAGGTATTAGTTGTATGTTTGCATATGGTTTAGTATCTACCTGCTAAAATAAGGTTTAATCCAATAGTGATGGATACCATTAGGAAAGTCATTTTATTTTGATAATTTCTTATTGGTTAACTACTTTCAAGGTAGTTCATCCTTATTTAATGTATGAAGCATGTGTTGTAACATGTAAGGTATTAGTTGTATGTTTGCATATGGTTTAGTATCTACCTGCTAAAATAAGGTTTAATCCAATAGTGATGGATACCATTAGGAAAGTCATTTTATTTTGATAATTTCTTATTGGTTATGCTAACTTTAATTATTATTTAGGTATAATTTCAAAGGAAGGCTCATCTTGAATTATATATTTACTCTTTCTAAGTGTTTGCCTCTTGAAGGGATTCAGTTAGTCTTTATTTTAGAAAATTGTTCAGAGTGATTGTCAATATTACAAAAAAAAAATTCAATTTTCATCGTGTATTCTTGACATATTGTTGGAGAGTCTAACAAAAAGCTCTCCTTTGGCAAGATATTGAGGATGTTGTCACCAAAAAAGGAGCACAAGGTATCTAATTTTCTTATCTAATCTCGCATAAATTTTCATGTTCATATATTGAACAAGTCCTCAACCTTTTTTTTGTGGTTTAGTTCCTCTTATTCTTTAACTGCCAATCCTGTTGCTCTGCTGATCTTTATCCTTGAGATCTGCTAACTAACTCGTTTGCACCTAGACCATTTTTCTTGATTAATGGAGTTTTTTTTATGGGCGATTCCTATGTCCTATCTTATGGGTGTTGATTTATTAAAGTTTTCAAACCTGAGGTGCTTCAGTGAAAATTGGGTCTTACTGTGAGCATTATTTTTTATATGCTCATTGCAGATTCCAAGGCTGGTGAATGTTGACTTCGCTGATGATGTTGGTGACATTATGGCCGATGCTGGTTCTTCAGGGGATAGGAACCCTAAAACATATACAGTCCCATGTACTTGTGCAAATTTGTCACTTAAACACTTCACCTTTGGTTTGGACCTATTGAACATTTAAACTTAACAATTTGGACCTATTAGACACCTGGTCGCTGACAATCTCGTTGAGTGTAACACACTCGCGCTGACATGTCCAATTTTTTGTCCACATGTGTTCCACATAAGCCTATTTTTTGTCCACAAATGTGCCACATAAGCGTATTTGGTATTTTGCCACAAAGGCATAATTTATGCCACATAACAATTTGGACCTCCGTCAACAGCTGGTTCACTCCCGTCGTTCTCTTCGTCATCCTCAACCTCGTAATCGGCACCATCGCACTTCGCCACATCAGCGAAGAGGTGTTTAATAGGTCCAAATTGTTAAGCTTAAGTGTTCAATAGGTCCAAACCAAAGGTGAGGTGTCTAAGTGACAAATTCGCACAAGTATAGGGGGTTGTATATGTTTTAAGCCCTTTCTAAATTCTGACAATAACCCTACTTTTGCTGGAAGTATCAAACATTCCCAAAAAGAGCATTGTTCTTGAACCTTAGTTCACATTTATATTTCTATATCTTAAATAGCATGCTTAAATGTCTTTGGATGGTATTTTTATTCCATATATTTCCTTGTATGGTATTCATGGTTTTTATTCTTTGTTGAGTAAGTCATTTTTAATGCTCATATCAGTCAACATTAGAGAGTTTTTTTGAAATACGGTAAATCAGTCGGCATTAGAGAATTGAAGTGTGTTGAGTTTCCAGAAAATGCACTTCTTTACCCGCACAAGTAAAATGGGATTGTTGCTCACAATTATTCATTCCATACCGGCCATCTTAAAAAACAATTACTTACATACTCTCTAACTAATAGAAAAAGCAATATTCTTACTAATAAGCAAGGTCCAGTGGGAAAATGGAGCGATCTGTTTGCAACTACCATCTGGTGGATATGGAGGTGGAGGTGCTCTGGTGTGTTTGGGGAGGAGGTGTCGACACAAAACAAGCCAAATTTCATTAAAGAAAAGGCGATCGAATCTGAAATTGCGGCAGGTAAGTGTGTTTCTCCTTCTTCAATTCATAGTAAATGCGTGCAGGAGATCAGTTGGATAAAGCCAGATGAAGGGTGGGTCAAGATAAGTACAGATGGGGCGGTTAGGAATGGAATGGCAACAGCGGGAGGAATTATCAAAGATAGCAGCGGCAATTGGATAAAAGGATTTGCTCATAATATTGGAGCTTGCTCGGTGCCTATGGCGGAGCTTTGGGGAGTTCTTAATGGTTTGCAAATGGCTTGGGACAATGGGTTCCGTCAAGTGATGTTAGAATCGGACTCCCGGCCAATCGGTAGTTCGGCTCTTAAATAAAAACATGAATAAGAGTCATCCACTCTCTAGCCTGGTTAATCAATGCCAAGGCTTAATTAGTAGGAACTGGTCGATCCAGTTCCGTCATGTCTTCCGCGAAGCGAATTCCGTTGCGGATCGTCTCGCGGATATTGCTTTTACTTTACAATTAGGATATCATGTATTGCTTGCCCCGCCAGAGAGGATTTATTTACTGTTATTTGATGACGTTAGGGGCCGGGCTATCCCCCGTTTGATGACTACTTAGCCCAATTTTTAATTATTAATAAAACGCCTCCTTCCCGGGGCCGGAGAGTACCGTCTCTCCTTCTACCAAAAAATAAATAAATAGAAAAAGCCATATAAAAGCATCTTGAACGTTCCCGTGCGAAGCACGGACTCAAAACTAGTATTATATAAATGCACATATAATTGTATATTAGTCTAGTGATCACGTAATATATATATATATATATATATATATATATATATATTAATTTTATTAAAAAATTAGGGTTAAATCCTAAAAGTTGTTTAATAAAAGTGGCTTTTAATTAATATAGAATATTAACTTGGTAACAAAACTCTAACTGAAAAGAATACTCGGGTATTACATTTCAATTCACAAATCTTGCTGTAATTTTCCCACTGTAATCTAGTGCAAAAACTAGCAATCGGTTTTTTATATAGTCCATTTTCTTTACAACTATGTATTTCTGATATTCGTATTTTTAGTATAGTTTTTAGTAGGTTTTCTTTGTTTATTAGGTTTAGTTTTGATAAGATTAGGATTAGTTTTTTTTGTGTTTTTGAATAGTTTTGCATATTTCTGTGGAAAGTATGGAAGCTACTCTATTTTGTATATTTTGTAGGTTTTAGCAAGGAAAAAGTGCTACATGGAGCTGAATTTGGAGCGCTACAGTGAAAGACGGATGAATACAAGATTGAAGAAGTCAGAGTTCAAGTTTTACGAGATGACGTATGGAAGAAATCAATCCCAGGCTCGTTAACGAGGCTGTGAGGGCTCGTTAACGAGGCTGTGAGGGCTCGTTAACGAGGCCACGTGATAGAAATTTCGAGGGTTGACTTTGTGACTCACCGATCCTGTGCGGGAAATTATTTCCGTGTCGGTAGAGTATCTTGTTATGATTTCTGGGTTATTATATTTTGTATTTTAGGTCTTGTTATCTTCTTAGATTTTATTTCTATCTTTTAGGTTTTATTTTTATCTTTTTAGGGAAGTTTATATCTTTTAGCCTTTTTAGTTTCTAGCCTTTTTAGTACAAATACCCTTCTATCTAGCATAGAAAGGGGAGGTCAGATTTTTAGGGATCGATTTGGAGAGGAGGAAGAGCCGAGAGAGGAGAGAGAGGATCAGAGTCGAGATCGAGGTCGGTGAACGAAAGTTACTGGGATTGTTATTCGTGATTTTGGTTCGGTGCTTTGTATTTTTCGGTTTCTTCTGAATTTATGTAAGACGATATTTCTATTTAATTTGAGTAGTAATTTATTTTCGATGATTTCTTTTGTTAAATTTATTTATTTCGTAGTTATGATTAGTGAGTAGTCTTCTTTTCTAGGATCGGGGTTAAGCTCGGCATAGTTATGCATGTTCAATGAGTAAGATTGAGTGTTGAATGCCTTCTATCTATTATTGAGATTGTTTGTTGAGCTTATACCAAGATGAAAGTTGAGGTAATTTGAGTTTTTGACTTGATTGAAAGAGAAAGTTGATAACTTGAAGGTTGATATTGTTTTCGAAACTTTCAAGCTTTAGATCCAAAACAAGCAATTAAGTGAATTGAGCTATGAAAGTAGGTTAATTTACTTGATAGTCAACGAAAGTTGATGACTTTATCTGTTTAAAGGCATGATGTTATCTTCTTACAAGTTTATATGCATGACTATGTTGTGGTGTCCCTAGTCCTAGATCTTTGTTTTTATTTGAATTATCTTAAGTAATATTCGTTGCTGAGTTAGTTGGATCGGTACCGAATCTGTTTAGGTCATTAGATTGAGTCTTTTGTTTACGGTGGTTCGTTAATGACCCTGACAACGTCGTTAACGAGGCTGCTTGTGAGTGTTTTGTTTGATTTTGTTTGCTTTTTAGTAGTTGATAGACGAACAACTTTGCTTCCTGTGGAACGATCCTGACTCCCCTATACTCAGCGGGGTCTTGACTATAAATTTATTTGTGTCCTGAGTGAAGGCCCGTCAACAAATTGGCGCCGTTGCTGATAGCGATCAAAGGACCATGAAGAAGACGCTTGCAAAGAAGGTGTTTAGGAGGCCAAGAACAAGACCTTTTCCAAGGTCTCGAGCGTTCAAATTCAAAGAGGTGTTCATGGACTTGATACTATCTCTTCAAAATATCCATACATGGCGTCCAAGGCCAGCAAGGAAGAGAATCAAGTCACAAAAGTTCGGAAAGTAAGAAGTCCGTCAAATGGAAAACAGTGCTCAGTAAACTGGTCATAACTTGGGCTAGAAAATTCATCTCAAGTCCGTTAAGTACTCGTTGGAAAGATAATTAAAACTTAAGAGTTCTACAACTTTGTAGTTTACTTCAAATTCAGAATCCAACAACAAAGGGCCAAAAACTGGGTTTTACTGAGAGCTGTTCAAGTCTTACGAGAATCTTAAATTTCTATCTTTATTTATTTTATTTATGACGATTTTCTATTTTTAATAATGTGGAGAAATCAGCCAATAGGCTTATGTTAGTTGGTTGATCTTCTCTCTCCTGGTTGTTAGAGATATTTTTAGTTTGTTCAGGATATTTTTAGTTTGTTAGAGATATTTCCTTATTTAAATAAGTTAGCCATGATTTATTTAATTAAGGGGATCTAGATAGATATTAGCTAGATATTTTATTATATCTTGGGAAGCAAGAAAAGGATCATTCTAACCCTATTAGGGCCGGCCATGTACTTTGCTTGCTCCCCAAGGATTAGCTTTTGTATTCTCTATTTATACTTTGCATTTTCATTCAATAAAAATTAACTTGAGATTAGATAAACCCTAAGAAAGGTATATCTAGTCCTTGGGCTCAAAAATACAATTGTGTTTGTGTGCTTGCAATCTCGAGATCATCATCATCATAACATCCGAAATTTCTCTCTCTCGTGTTCTTAAATTCGAAATTCAGATTGTGTTGATAAGTTGTTCGTCTAGTTTAGTTCTAGGTTGATTGTTAAAGATCGATCCTAGTTCATCAATTGAATTTAGCGTTAGAGCCAATTCAATTGAACTATCTATTTGAATCTTCCTATCAATTTCGATCCATTCAATTCACCATCATTCAAATCAGTTTGTTACTTGCATCACAAGGAGTTCTAAAGTTGAAAGCTTTTGTAGGATTGAATTGATTTCCTGGCAAGATCGGGTTCCTGTGTGGTCAAATACGAGGTTTCTGAGAAGTAATCCGAGGCGATCACGTATCAGTTGTCGGGGAAGCAACAAATTTGTTTGTTTATTTGTGGGTCTGGGAATAGCCCGACCCCATTTTTGTTTTTAATATTTGTTTTCTTTGTCTGTTTTCTCAGCGTATGCCGGTAGGACGGCGAAGGCTTGAATTCGACAAAACTGGTTATTATTCAGAACCTGAACGTTCCCTGCACCGTAGACGCCGAGAGAACCGAGCCATGGCCACACCAGAAGAGATGGCTCGTCAAATGGAAGACCTCCGAAATCAGACGGAGGCGTTGAAAACCGAGAAGGAAGGCACTGCTGCCGAGGCTGAGCGTCAATGAACTACTAATGCTCGTCTACAGGAGGAGCTTAATGCCTATCCACGGAATGCCAAACAGTACATGCATCCAGAACTGAGGGTGCCAGAGTCTCCAATTGTGCTTCCCGAGATGGAGAAACCCTTTGAGATCAAGTCTCAATTCATATCCTTAATTAAACGGGCTCAGTTTGAAGGGAAACCTACTGAGTGCCCTATGGAGCATATTAGGAACTTTCTTGATTTATGTGACACCATAGCTGCTGAAGGTGTCTCACTTGAATATGTTCTGTTAAAAGCTTTCAGGTCTTCTCTTGCTGGAAAGTCTCTGAGCTGGTTGGAGAGCCTACCTTCTAAGTCTATCAGGACTTGGAAAGCTTTGTACGATCAATTTCTTTTAAAGTTGTTCCATCCTGCTAAGACGACGGAGTTGAGGAAACGAATCACCTCCTATCACCAACTGCCTAATGAAACATTTGTTGAAACATGGGAAAGATTCAAAGAGATGCTTAGACAATGCCCCACTCATGGGCAACCTTTATATGTTCTGCAAGAAATCTTTTTCCAGGGTATCAACGCAGAGACCAAGAACCGCATCAACACGCATACTGCGTGCGGTTTTATAGAGATGGACCCGACAGTTGCATGGGAACTGCTGGATAACCTGTCCAATTATGATGCCATGTATGGAACCCAGCAGACTCCACAACCCCAGAAACGTCTCTACATACCTAACCGAGACGAAGTTGACCCAGATGTTAAAAATCAATTCTTGCAAGATGAGGTCAACCGTCTGAAGAAGCAGGTAAGTTTTCTGAAATCCTCTCAATCATGTCAAGAATGTGGTTCTTCTGCACATAGTACTTCTGCTTGCACTAACATAGAGCAGGTTAGAGCCGCTGAGACAATCGCTGAGATGAATTATATGAGAGGACCATACAGGAACCAGCTTAGCTATCTTGACAGGTCAAACAACTATCAGGCATGGGGCAATCAGAATACAAATCAAAACTATGCAGTGCCTCCACCAGATAGACGACCTGCACCCTATCGACCTCCAGGCCATCAGGAGCCACCATCATGGGTTCAAGGATTACAGGAAGGCATTAACGGAGTGACCAACAAGGTTAACGAAGTTCAAGCCAGCTTGAACCAACAAAATAAAAGATGGGGAGAGTTCGATATATGGAAGAAGAGTGTTGATTCCCAACTAGGGAACCTCGCTGCCCAAATTCCGAGACCACAAGGGCAACTCCCGGGCCGTCCCGAGGAGAACCCTAGGGGACAAATAGCAGCGGTGCACCTTAGGAGCGGGAAGACACTGACGGAGCGAGTCCAAGCTGAGGACAAGAAGGAAGATGACGTCACCAAACAGCTCGTTAACGAGCCAGTGAGGGCAAATAACGAGCCTGTATACCAGGGTGACGAGGCTCCGAGGGTTCCTAACGACCCTACCATAGGTAAGTTTTCTAATCCGAGCCTTCCTCTCGACCCCAGGGTAGTTAACGACCCTATCAGGGTCGGTAACGACCCGCCGAGGACACCAAACGACCCGAGTGTCGACCCGGTACTCTCACCACTCGAGCCTAACTTGGTTCCGAGAATGGTGAAACCTCTTCCATTTCCAACTAAGAAATATATGGACTCTACTGAGAGTAAGTTCAGGCGTTTCGTAAAGATTCTTCTAGGCATTAATATTTCCATCCCATTCGCTGAGGCCCTAAGCGAAATGCTGGCTTACACAAAATTTTTGAAGGATATTCTTAGCAGGAAAAGATCCATTACAGAGCTGCAGGATGAAGTTAGATCAATAGCTCTACCGGAAAATCTAGGAGACCCAGGGAGATTTGCAATAACGATAGGCATAGGCAACCACAAGTTCAAGGCTTTATGTGATCTGGGCACCAGTGCTACTTTAGTTCCTCTCTCAATCTGGTCTAAAGCTAATATGGGACCACTAGAGTCGGTAGATATGAATCTGTACATGGCAGATGGATCATGTGTCAAGGCCACAGGAGTCGTGGACGACTATCCTATTCAAGTCGGGAAATTCTTTATACCGAATGATTTCATCGTCCTTGATATGCCTGAAGACCCTCATGTCCCCATAATTCTCGGTAGGCCATTTTTAGCCACAGCAGGTGCAAGAGTTGATGTGCAGAAAGGACTCCTCACTTTTGATATTGGAGAGGAATGGGTGGAATTCAACTTGGATCAGAATGCCAATGACCCAATTGCGGTCGCACAAATCGAGTTGACTCAACTAGAACTCGACACAGTTGCCCCTACTAAGCCTCATTGGCTGATCACCAAGTCCCACGTGCAAGAGTACAACCAAGGTAAGTACTCTAACTATGAATCTGCTAAAGATGGTCATGACTATTCTTTATCTTTTGTTTGTACACCATGCCCCATCATATGCACTACAGAGGACTCCGAACCACCTTGGTTTTCGGATTTCACTAACCATCATGTAGGAATACCGGGCATATTGATAGAAGAAAAGGGACCTAATTTAGCAACTCAAGCACACAAAGGCTGCAAAGCTAAGTATGGGGTACCTCAAGACCCCAACATAGCTACACAAGAGCCACCTTGAGCCAAAGGAGTACGTCGGGCTAACGACATTAAAAATAGCGCTTACGGGAGGCAACCCGCTTTTTAGTATAGAATTAGATTTTTCTTTTCTTTTCATTTTTAGATTCTTTTTCTTAGCTTTCTTTTCAGTTCTTTTTAGTAGTTTTTAGGATAGAAATTAGGATAAATTTTGAGCTAACAAGATGCAGAAGAAGGGATCGAAAATCACTCCAAGAGGCTACGGTGGCTCGTTAACGACCCGGTTCAAACGACTCGATTCGGCAAAACGGGCAGGTAAGTTTTTTTTTAACCTAGTCTATCTTTTTACTACCCTAGCCGCCGCTCCCTCTACCCCTTCCTATCCCTACCCTCTCCGATATAACCCTTCTACCCCTCCCAAAAATTTTTCGCTCTCAAAATTCTCCAAACTCCAAACTTCTCAAAAACTCAACCAAAGATCTTGAAGACTCCCACCACAGATCGGAATCCCTCACCAACCACCGAACAATCGTCGTTACCGAAGCTCGGAAACTCTTCCTCCCACCGACGAAGATCCGAGCTTTCGTTAACTTGCTTTCACCGAGCTCGTTAATCACCCAATTCCGACCCCCTGTTCTTCAATTTCTTGATTTTCCGGTATGATTTCTAAACCTTAACTCAAAATTGCATGATTCATGGTTTTTAGGGTAGAAATTTCATGTCTAGAATTGGGTTCATAGAAAGTATTGATTTGCATGATTGGATTTTGCCCATGAAAGTTTGATTTTGCTTAGTAATTCACGATCTAGAGAAGGATATTCATGTTAGATGTTTCATTGTGAAAAGTTGATTGTGAAAAACATGAACTTTTCTTGTTCTAGTATCAAGATACAAACTTTGCATGTCAAAATTTCGGGTAAATTTAGTATGTTCAGGATGGGTAATCGAGCAAGTATGGGGTGCATATATCCGATTGTGTGACTAGTGAAGGAGTATAGAGGATTGCATGCTTGATTTTTGCTTGATTTTTAAGGTAGATTAAACTCGGAATTCTGCGATTTGGTTCTCGGCGGCTCGTTAACGACCCACCCAGGCTCGTTAATGACCCTACATAGCTTCAAAGATCAATACCAGTCCAGATTCGTAAACGACCCAATTGGGTAGTTAACGAATAATTCCGAGGTTATTTTGAGACCAAGAGTGGGGTCTCTTGCCTATCTAATTTGAGTGGATTTTATCTTGGAAAATTCTTGATTGTTTTGTAGATCTCATGGCAAGTTCAAGCAGACCCGCTACATGAGCTCAGAAGAAGAGAAGAAAACAGAGGTCCCCATCTCCACCTTGCATGGACCATGTGATTTTGAGTACTCAAGGCCAAGTGCATCGATACTGTGCCATTCTAGAGAAGGACCACTACACTCGTTGGTTC
The DNA here is from genome assembly GCA_964016875.1 of Fallopia convolvulus. Lineage (NCBI taxonomy): Eukaryota > Viridiplantae > Streptophyta > Magnoliopsida > Caryophyllales > Polygonaceae > Fallopia > Fallopia convolvulus. Next base: position 32,005,808 of record OZ024719.1, read on the forward strand.
TCAAAGTCCAGTGCTATAAACACGGGTATCTACACGGACGTCAAGGAGGCCTTCATTATCCTTGGTGCATCTCATCTCCTGAAGAAGGAGAATTTACCACACTATCCGGCCCTCACATCCGAGTTTTTGGCCACTCTAGAGACTAACTTCTCATCGAAGACTTCGGCGGGACGAATCCGATTTCGGCTCGGTAATGTGAGCCGTGAGTTCACCATGGCAGAGTTCAATGCAATTATAGGACTACCGAATCCGTCTAGAGACTACAGCTTGAAAGACTACAGGGTGACTCGGACTTGGAGCTATATCACTAGAGAGGTCCAATCCTCCACAACGGCATTATCTGGGGCAAGCATCATCAACCCCATCTTCAGGATCATCCTCCGAGTCCTAGCCGCTACGTTTTGGCCGAGAAAGAGAGTTGAACAGGCCGATGAGGACTGAAGTTGCTTGTCTCCGCACCATCCTTTGCGAGGAGCCCGACCCCTTGAATTTAGGGTATGAATGGCTCTACTACATAGAGAAATCAACCAAGTCCAAGGAGGTTTGGTGTGGCAACTTGGTTAGCATTTTGGCTACAAACCTTGGAGTCGACCTTACTCACTACACACTGGCTCATGATCAACTCCTCAACAAGAACTATTGGTATAGCTCCGGTGTTTTCATTCAAGCCGAGGGAGGGTTCAAAGTGAAAGTACAAGACCGCATCGTTACACCTACCCTTGACAAATTGGAGCTACTCTATGTACCAAATTGGTACGAGGCGTGGACGGGGCATGCTTACCCGTTAGAGCCCAAGCCGGAGGATGAGCTATCACTTCGGCCATGTGAGACAAGATTTGAGCGAGAAGGTGAAGCAATGGATGAAGATGAAGATGAAGATGAGGATACCGAGGTAGTCGACGATGACACTGAAGAAGCCGACACAGAGGGAGGAACTGAGGAGCTAAACCTCGAGGATGAAGACCTCGACACGGAAGTTTTAGGCACCAACGTCCTCGTGGACGATCCTACCAGGCTCGTTAACGACCATTTCCAGCCTCCTTCCTACACTTCTAACGAGGCACCCAGCCTCGTTAATGAGGCCCCGAGGACAACTACCGACCCACCGCCAGCTCCTATCGACCCTCATTCCTATGGGCTCATGCCATACAACCCGGTGTTGTACCAAGATCATTTCCAGCCTCACTATCCACCACCTCCTCAGCCCGAATACACAGGATCGAGTATGCCACCACCATGGGCCGAGGATCTTTCTGCATGGATGCAACAACTCAGCCTCCAACAGGACCACATTCATCAGAGGATGGGTAGATGGGAGACTGTCTATTATGCTCGCATGTCGTTGGAGGATGAGAGGCATCGTCAGAGAGAGGCGGATGATGTTGAGCGTTGGAGGACGATGTACGACTTCATGGGGAACTTTGAGCACTACTTTCCTCCACCAAACCGTTGATTCAGCCTGAAGATGAAGTTTTTCCTTGTTTCCCACTTTTGAGACTTTGTAAGTTTTTATGTTTGTTTTCCTTTTTCTTATTTTTATCTTTGTTTGTTTTCTTTTCTATTTCTTTTCCTTCTTCTTATTTTTCTTACAGTGGGCACACTATAATTTTAAGTATGGGGTGGGAGAAAATAGAAAACTTGTTATCTTATGTGTTTTGAGTAGTTTTTATTCTCTAAAAAAAATCGAAAAAATTTGAAAAAATCAAAAAAAAAAAAGAGTTTTAGAATTGATAGATATCGCTTTCTTAGGTTCTATGATGGTAGTTGCTAGCTTAATCATATAATTCCTTGCAAGCATATCTTTAATAGTATAGCCGAATTCTTAATTTGAAGTTGTTTTTAGAAAAAGATAGCATTGGATGAAATTGAGCACATATACTTTATAACAGAAGTGATGCAATCCAACAAAATAATTACCTAGTGAGGAATTTTGGCCTTATAGGGAGAACATCAATAAATCCCTCTTCTTTTCTTGTGTGATTTACTCTCTATATGCATATTATCTCTTGGAATTGTGATGGTTATCTATTTCTTGAGACCCATATGGGATTTATAGTTCATTACTTGTGAGAATCATATGATGGAGAACTTATTTTTATAGGCCCTATTATTCCATATCCACCTTTACATGATCCTTCTTTTGACAGCCAATTCTAGCCTGAAGCCTTTATTTTTAAGCTCCACAAAAACAGGTTCCCTAGCCGAGATAAGCTTGACCCTATCCGGGGATTAGGACTTAGATTGGAGAGGTATTTTTGTTGAGTGTAAAAAAAAGGGGAGTGACATATAGTGTTTGTTTGATTGAGGGATTATTGGGAAGGGTAGATTGGAAGTCTCTTGTTTTACTTGTAATAAGAAAGATCTCTTGATAAGCAAAAGATGCACAAAATAAAGTTGTTTGTTGGAGATAAGAAGAAAGAAGCAAATGAAGAATACACGATGAAGCTCGTTAACGACCCTGAAGTGGGCTTGTTAACGAGGCAGTAAAGAAAAAGCAAAAGATGAAGGAAGTTTGAAAGTGCATATGTGTTTATAGATAATATCAAAGATTCTTTTATTTTATATGAGACTTTCTAGGATATGATGGGTGAGTAAAAAGAGAGTATGCATAATGAGAGAGTGAGTTTGGTATATGTTTTTGTGAGAGTTTTTGGTGTTATGTGTGAGTTTAGGAGTCTTTGATTCCCGGATATTATTAGCACCACATGACCAAAATATTTTCCACGCCTTATCATTTTTACCAAGCCCCATTACAACCCGGCCGAATGGAAGCTTCTATGAAGTTTTTCATTGAGCCCCCTAAGTTGCTCTTGATGATTTTTGCTTGTTTTGACAAATCTTGGGTGGAGAGTATTGGTGATATAAGTTCCAATTTCTATGAGTTTTTGTATATAAGATGAGTTGAGAGTTGTTTTTATAAGCCTAAATACTTTAGAGTTGAGTGAAACACATTATATCTCTTGTGAGGTTGGATTGTATTTTCTTATGTCTATTTGGTGCATATATGTGTGATGACATCCTTTGCTATATTTTTCTCATGTGTAGATGTTTCTTTTTAGATGATGGCTATATCTTGATAAGTGTGTTTGTTTGGTTTTGGTTATTGTTTAGTGATTGCTTGAGAACAAGCAAGTCTAAGTATGGGGTATTTTGATATTCGTATTTTTAGTATAGTTTTTAGTAGGTTTTCTTTGTTTATTAGGTTTAGTTTTGATAAGATTAGGATTAGTTTTTTGTGTTTTTGAATAGTTTTGCATATTTCTGTGGAAAGTATGGAAGCTACTCTATTTTGTGTATTTTGTAGGTTTTAGCAAGGAAAAAGTGCTACATGGAGCTGAATTTAGAGCGCTACAGTGAAAGACGGAGGAATACAAGATTGAAGAAGTCAAAGTTCAAGTTTTACGAGATGACGTGTGGAAGAAATCAATCCCAGACTCGTTAATGAGGTTGTGAGGGCTCGTTTACGAGGCCACGTGATAGAAATTTCGAGGGTTGACTTTGTGACTCACCGGTCCTGTGCGGGAAATTATTTCCGTGTCGGTAGAGTATCTTTTTATGATTTTTGGGTTATTATATTATGTATTTTAGGTCTTGTTATCTTCTTAGATTTTATTTCTATCTTTTAGGTTTTATTTTTATCTTTTTAGGAAAGTTTATATCTTTTAGCCTTTTTAGTTTCTAGCCTTTTTAGTTTCTAGCCTTTTTAGTATAAATACCCTTCTATCTAGCATAGAAAGGGGAGGTCAGATTTTTAGGGATCGATTTGGAGAGGAGGAAGAGCCGAGAGAGGAGAGAGTGGATCGGAGTCGAGATCGAGGTCGGTGAACGAAAGTTACCGGGTTTGTTATTCGTGATTTTGGTTCGGTGCTTTGTATTTTCGGTTTCTTCTGAATTTCTATAAGACGATATTTCTATTTAATTTGAGTAGTAATTTATTTTCGATGATTTCTTTTGTTAAATTTATTTGTTTCGTAGTTATGATTAGTGAGTAGTCTTCTTTTCTAGGATCGGGGTTAAGCCCGACATAGTTTTGCATGTTCAATGAGTAAGATTGAGTGTTGAATGCCTTCTATCTATTATTGAGATTGTTTGTTTAGCTTATACCAAGATGAAAGTTGAGGTAATTTGAGTTTTTGACTTGATTGAAAGAGAAAGTTGATAACTTGAAGGTTGATATTGTTTGAATACGAAAGTTTCAAGCTTTAGATCCAAAACAAGAAATTAAAAGAATTGAGTTATGAAAGTAGGTTAATTTACTTGATAGTCAACGAAAGTTGATGACTTTATCTGTTTAAAGGCATGATGTTATCTTCTTACAAGTTTATATGCATGACTATGTTGTGGTGTCCCTAGTCCTAGATCTTTGTTTTTATTTGAATTATCTTAAGTAATATTCGTTGCTGAGTTAGTTGGCTCGGTACTGAATCTGTTTAGGTCGTTAGATTGAGTCTTTTGTTTACGGTGGTTCGTTAATGACCCTGACAACGTCGTTAACGAGGCTGCTTGTGAGTCTTTTGTTTGATTTTGTTTGCTTTTTAGTAGTTGATAGACGAACAACTTTGCTTCATGTGGAACGATCCTGACTCCCCTATACTCAGCGGGGTCTTGACTATAAATTTATTTGTTGTCCTGAGTGTAGGCCCGTTAACAATTTCACATACGTCTTTATCCTTTTTAGTCCTCATTACATACAGATACTCTTTGATGAGAATCGGATCTTTGTCAAAGAAAGTTCCAACTTAATTTGATCTTGGCTTGCCTTGCTTGTGGTATTTATTTTGAGATGAAAGCGAAAGAGATGATAAGTGATTCAAACAAACGGGAAAACTCACTTTAATTTTAAATATAGGGATAAGCAATCGAAGGACCAAGGATATGACACACCAAGATAATTCGAAAGAGGGATAAGCAATCGAATCTTATGTGGATATGACTCACCACAAGAGAATCGAAAGAGGGTTCGAATCTCATAGGATATAACTCACCTAAAGAGAAACGAAGGATTCGTTCGAATATAACTCACCGAACATGTTTGGATATTACACACCAAACAAGGAAATCACTCCCAGACACTCCCATTGGTTTTTTCACAAATTCAACTTATCCTATTACAAGAGAAACAAGGACCTTTAAATAGGCATACAAAATTGGGTTACAAAACCCTTCGTTTTCATCTCACCTACCACCTCACCTACCACATATTTAAATGAATACAATTTATGGAGGACGCCCCTTTTAAGTCCATGTAGGTGATGGAGTTGTTTTGGCTTCTTTTGACTTGAATATGATGAAAACCTTTCACGTTCAAATTCGAGATTCTAGAAAGATTGATGATTTCGAGACTGTTCATGGCTGATTTAGGAAAAACATTAAACATAGAAGTTGTAGAGCATCAAGTAAGCTTTCCAACGGTTCTTCAATGGCCCCAATCAGACCACCACAGCCTTCAAACGAGCCAAAATATTGAAGCATGTTCTAGGGAACCGAGAACTAGAAAATAACCTTTTCATTTGTCTTGAACTTTCGGATGCGGAATCCCGGGTCACATCACTCTTGTTTATTTTCCATCTTTCTCATTCTTGTTTGTCGTCTTCTTCTTTTCCTCATTCTTTCTTGCCCATCTGTTTCATGTTTTCTGTGTGCAGACATTCTTCTATGCTCTGACTGAATTTGATAGTTGAACCTATTTTCTTTTTGTATTGCTAGCCTGCTGTTTTCTCTCTCAATAATAACATACCAAATTGGTTGTTTCCTTCCATTGCCAGTCTTGTTCCTTGACTTGTTCTTAAGCTTGTCATGACAACAATTTTCACACCAGAAGTTATGATACCCCCTTATTATATTTCTCAACACATTACAAGAATATCTATGTTTCCACTCTTGGTTGTTCTTTTCATAGATTAAAAACATTCCTGGGTTTAGCAATCTGGAATAGTCATAATGTAATAACCCTCTTTTTCAAGAAGGACAATTATGTAATTTTCTATTTATTTTGTTTAATAAAATAAATTATGGCAATATTCTCATAATATTGATATATTGCTTACCTAATTTATTTTATCAAATGAAAGTTAAACAACTAACCTCTAAAGGGTTATTTGAAATAATAATGGACCTTACCCATATGTTAACGAAAAATAAATAAATAAAATTAGAATTTTAAGAGAAATATATTAAAAGTGTTTAAAACATATTTTTATAAACAAAGAGAATTGTTGTATAAAAATTTTGAATACAAGTTTTACTCCTTCAAAAGATATTAATGATAAATATTAGTATCAAGGGCATTTTTGTTCATTTCTTAAACTAGAGGGGTTGTTTGTGCAAATTCTTGAAAATAGATTCAAAAATGGGTGTTCTTCTTCTCCAACTTGTTCTTAACTTCAAATGAGGAATTTGATCTCGTTTCTTAACGGAAATGGATTCCGTAAAAGCCTACTTGTCACATTTTTAACCCTCTACAAGTTCCCTCAATCAATTTGGGAGCAATCAATCAAAATCATCCCGAAAATCTCGTTCTAGGTCAAAGTGCAACGTTTTTGGAATCCTTCAAATTAAATTTGAATTGAAGAAGGATAAGGTCGGATTTAAGATGGAAAGGATTGGGAGGAGTCAAAGGATGGATTAGAGAATCAATCCCGATTCAATTATAAGATAAATCACCCATAAATGGGCGAAATTAGCGGGATTGTGTCTAAGGCTTTAATGGAGGATTTCGGGCTCATTTTTGGAGTGTTGAAGCTCATTCTTGGCCCTATAAATAGATCTTCCCATTTCCTATCTAACCTTAAGCAAAATGACTCCCTTTCCAATTGGAATTTGGTCAAAAACCGATCTAGAAACCCACATAAAAACCAATCTCTGTTTTCAAAAATCCTCACCGGAACCGCCTGTTCAGCAGCGTTTTCCGGCCACCACGGACCACCCCAGGCACCGCCGCTGCCAACAGTAGAAAGCCACGCTCGTCCCGGTTCCAACGACACCTCACACGCCTCAAACCGATTCCAGACGAAGGAGAACAAAGCCTCTGAAGTCGGAGACGCGCATTGTTGCTGCTGCTGTACGTAGCAGGCCCGCGGGCCCAACCCGACCCGTTTGGCTTGCCTCCTTACCCATTTTTGCCATATTTTATGCATTTTATTAATTGGGGTATTTAAAATAAAATAAATCTTGATAAATCTTAATTTATAAGATGTTAAAAATATTTTTATGATATTCTTATGAAAGAAAAGTAGCAAGTATATATTTTTATAAAATTTGCAACTAGAAAGCAAATGATGAATATTATTGATTTTATGTCTTAAAAACATGTACTTTGCAAAATGATATGATTTTTATTGAAATAACATATGGGTAAATATTTTTAATTAATATGTAAGCATAAAGATAAAGAATCTACAATATGCAATACAAATAAACTAAAAAGGTCCTACATTAATAAAGAAAGATTTTATTAATGTTAATATGATAAGTTTATTAGAAATATAAACTTAGACGAGTCATAAGAACTCAACTTACGAGGAAAAGTTGAACAAAATAAATTGCTTATGATTTATTTTGTATCTTATGTATGAATCAGGAAAAGGAAATCAATCGATGGATTGCAAGCTCGTCTAAGATAGTTCTCGCTCGCCTTCGAAACAAGGCAAGTGGTGGTTCGCTCTCATATTTTATCATGAATACTTTTATTCATGTTTGCATGTTGTGTTGGGAACGCTTGTTTGAATAAAATGAACTTAGGTTATTATAGAAATAATGACCATGTTGAAATGTATAAATGAATTAGGGTTTATAATGCATATAAATAATGACCCATGGTAGCTTAATGTTATTATTACTATTATGCGCTAGAAATTATACTTAGGTTGCAATGCTTGTGCACATGTTTGTTTCACGATCTCATTTTGAGATTTGTTTTGGACTAGCGTAGAATTAGGGGTGGGGGTTCACTAACCCCTGAACACCTCTTTATAATATTTTGCATTAGGATGGACCTAGACCCTAATGCTGGTCATGACCCTACTCTCTCAACTGTTTTGAGAAGTGTTTGGCACCTAGCTAGTGCCTTGTATCGGGACTTAGGAACCCGTTCCTCCCTTTGTGGGATTCTATATCTTATGGCATATCGCATTGCCGTCTTAAAAGCTACCAACTTGAATGCAATGTTTTGTAATTAAATAAGATAAGTGCTAATGCACACCCATTAAAACGTGTTCAAGGTGGTGACTACAACTTGGAAAACCACTCTGGCTCCCGGCTTTGATTAATCTATTTTCCAATCTGAATTCGGATAACACGCATTCGGTGAGGTTGGTTGTAGATTTGATAATTCGACGGAGGCTTTTCAAAATATTGGTTGATAATTAAAGTTCCCAACATAACCTTTCTCATTCTTAAGGAACCATAGTTTTGTGGTGTCCTAATCTTTTCATCATATTTCCCATTCCGTGAGATTATTTGGGTTATGTCATCGACCGACTTTCATTCGGAGTCCGATGGTCATAATGCAACTAAGATTACAAGAACCTCACATAAAATTCCACTTGTGTAGTCTTTCATTAGACTGACCGACCGCTTTATTTCTTTTGCATGGCCGGCTGGTGTCAACCGTCCCTATACGAAACATCAGGGAGTAAAGGAGTGGTGATTCGAGATTGAAAGAGTTGAAGTCGTTGAACGTTTCTTTTGAATAACTTTTTAGTTTTAAGGTCGAGATCCTTGGTATGTAAGGACCGCCTTCAAGAATTTTACTTCCGCTTTGTTCAAGACTATTTATCTTATTTTTCCGCAAGTATTTGGATTATTCAAGATTGTGAAAGTGGGACATTTTATTTTAATATTTATTGAATTATCATATTATTTATATCTTGAATACCGTGAAAGCCTTGGGTGGCTTCGAAGTGTAAATTCCGAGGTCACTGGCGGTAATATCTCCGAGGGAAAAACGAGGGTATTACAATTATGGTATCAGAGCTAAAAAATTTTAAAACCAAGTCTTCATACTTGTTTTCGAAAAATATCTGTTTTATTTAGATTGAAAACCATGCTTGAAAGAGATAGTTGTTTTCATCTTTTATTCTTCAACGACTTCATATTCTCACTCTATGACTATAGAATTATGGATTGTTCTATAAGTTATTGACCATGCTTTACCTTGTCTATTTGGCAGACAATGGTGTTCACTAGGAGTCAAGCCAAAGCCTTACGACCTGTCCAGGAAGCTAGCCCTCCACCTTCCATCCAAACTGAGGACTTGCTAACCACTAAGGAATTCCTCGACGAAGGCGAACCCGCCTCCGTGGAAGTTGTGTCTGCACCAACTCATGTGGAACCCTTGGGGCAAGAGGAGGAACCTAAGGAAGAGGAGCTGGAGATGGAGTACACTCCCAACACACCACCCGCTAATGTACAGGCTACTGAGGAGTACCATCCTCAAGAGGAAGCCGCTGACGACCAAGGAGAGCACCGGTACGAGTATCATCCATGGGAAGCTCGTGCAGCTGTTGGTGACTTTAGGCCTATAAATTTATGGGCTGACAACATCCTACTGGGTGACCATATGGAGTCCTGGTACGCGATGCTGGCTCGTCATGAAGTAGTGATCAACCATCATGAGAGTCGTCTTGAAGGAGAACGCGCCGGTGCGGCAATACTGCGTCGCAAGATCCAACAGGCTTTGGAGTTGTTGGAGAACAACGGGGCAGTCAAGGACCCTAGGAGGTTCGATCCCGTGTTCTTGGATATGTATTGCTATCGCTTGGGAGCACCAAGGAAGAAGAATACGATGCCCGCTACTAAGTATAGGAAGGCGTTCCGCCAACCTAAACTATAGGGTGTCGTTCATTAGTATTTCGAGTTTTGCCTTAGTTATGTCTTGAGTCGTATTTGGTTTAGTTTCATCGAACTATGTTGGATTGCTTTGTTGTTATTGGGGTTGTGTCATCTTTGAGTCAAGTTGAACTCAGTTATGATAGAATGTTAAACCATTCTACCTTTATAAATAAAGAATTTGGATTTTATGTTATGAGATTATCACTTGGTGATAAAATGTCTAAATAGATAGAGTTTAGTTTATGAATGTTCAAAGGATCAACACTCGTAACACGAATAGAGTTTCGTTTATCCTTTCGTTGTGAATCTTCCTAATGTGGAGAAGATTGTGTGTACCAAGCAAATCATTGATTTTTCGATCACCATCTAAGGGACAAAGTGTGATGCTGACCTTATCTGTATAACTATGGCCCCATATGATATAATCTTGGGGATGTACTAGTTAACTCGTCTTGGAGTTGAGATAGATTTCAACACTAGAACCATAATAATCACAAGAGGAGGCAGATATGCTTACAAGTTCAAAGGGAAACGAGAAACTGAGAACGGGGAAAATGGTTAATGCTATGAAGGCAATGAAGATGCTCCAACAAGGGTGCACATGATTCTTGTGTTTTATGGAAACGATTGAAAAGAAAGATGTAAGACTTTAAGAGATCCTCGTTGCTAGAGAGTTTCTTGATATCTTTCCAAAAGAGATTTCAGGATTACCACCTCATCGTGAAAAGCAGGGATTTCGCTAACCTAAAGAAATTCGAGGCGACCAAGGGAGAGGAATCATTCCATTCCATTCACTATTTAAAAATCTCTCAAGATATTTCATTCCTTTTTTTTTATTAATTATTAATCTCACTCTCTCTAAGGAACTCGGCAAAATAGCCCCGAGGACTCGAACCTCCACGCTATTTAGCACGAGATTTTGAGTCTCGCGTGTCTACCATTTCACCTTCAAAAAAATACGACGTCTGGGGGTTTTACCAGGTTTCAAACTTGAATTTCAATTTTGAAAAGCAGGGCATTCCGCCGATTCTACAGAATGGACCAGACCTAATTCCAAGGCGCCCTACAGAATGGCCCCATTGGAAATGAAGGAACTGAAGGAGCAATTGGAAGAACTGCTAAAAAAAGGGTACATCAGACCGAGTGCTTCACCTTGGGGAGCGCCAGTTCTGTTTGTAAAGAAGAAAGATGGAACCTTTAGACTCTGCATTGACTACCGAGAATTGAACAAGGTTACCATAAAAAAAAACAAGTATCCATTGCCAAGGATTGACGATCTTTTAGACCAATTGCGAGGAGCAAGGGTATTCTCCAAGATCGATTTGAGGTCAGGATATCACCAACTTCGAATTCGTGAGAAGGACACCCCTAAGACGGCATTCCGCACACGGTATGGACATTATGAGTTTGTGGTCATGCCTTTTGGCTTTAAAAACACCCAAGTACTGTTCATGAATTTGATGCATCGATGTTTTCGAGGGTATCTCGACAAATTTGTAGTGGTCTTCATCGAGGACATTCTTATCTATTCACCTAGTGAAGCAACTCATGAAGAACACCTCGGGATCATTCTACAAATCCTTAGGCAAAACGAGTTGTATGCTAAGATGTCAAAGTGTGATATTTGGCTGAAAAAGTTGCATTTCTAGACCACATTATCAACCAAGAAGGGGTAATGGTAGACCCTCAGAAAGTCCAAGCAGTTGCAGTTTGGAAGCAACCTCAGAATGTGAAAGAAGTTCGTAGCTTTCTTGGTCTTGCAAGATACTATAGGCGATTTGTGGAAGGATTTTCAAAGATCGATCTTCCTATGACTAGTTTGCTCCGTAAGGTTCACAAGAAGTTTGTGTGGAATGAGAAATGCGAGGCAAGCTTTCAAGAACTTAAAAGGCGTTTGACTAGTGCTCCGATTCTGACTTTACTTGATGGATTGGATGGGTATGTAGTATATAGTGATGCATCTAAACAAGGTCTCGGATGCGTGCTTATGCAACATGGGAAGGTTATTGCATATGCATCTCGTTAACTGAAGACATATGAGGTGAAATATTTGACTCATGACTTGGAGTTAGCTGCAGTTGTGTTTGCTTTGATGATTTGGCGTCACTATCTATATGGTGTAAAGTGTCAGATTTTCACTGACCATAAGAGTTTGAAGTATGTCTTCACTCAGAAAGAGTTGAACATGACGCAACGAAGATGGTTAGAACTACTCAAAGACTATGACATCGAATTGCTTTACCATCCAAGTAAAGCTAATGTTGCAGCTGACGCACTGGGTCGCAAAACCTCTCAAAGAATACATGGTGTCAGCGCTCACTGCTCAACCAATGCTGCAACGAGAATTGATACAGTGCGAGATCGAGGTTTGGTTCGGACGTCAATTTGGTAGTATGAATTTGTTAGAGATTCATGCTACTCTTTTGGACCAAATAAAAGAAAAACAGGTAGAAGATGTCATGCTAGTTAAGATAAGCTGTGAGGTGCAAGAAGGAAAGGCACCTGGCTTTATCGATCAGGATGATAGATCACTATGATTTCAAGACCGAATTTGTGTGCCGACCGATGAGGAGATTCGGCTTCTGATTTTGAAAGAAGCGCATGCATTAGCATACTCAGTCCACCCGGGATCAAGTAAGATGTACAAAGATTTACGTCGGAATTTCTGGTGGCCAAACATGAAGAACGATGTGACGGAGTTTGTAGCAAAATGTTTGGTATGCCAAAAGGTGAAGATTGAACACAAGAGGCCAGGCGGCGAATTGCAACCATTTCCAGTGCCAGAATGGAAATGGGAAGATATTGCTATGGATTTTGTGACGGGCCTTCCTAAGACTCAAGGATAGAAGGATGCTATTTGGGTAGTCGTTGACATGCTCACAAAGAGTGCGCACTTCATAGCAATAAAGAAAACATGGGGAGTCCAAAAGTTAGCTGAGACTTTTGTGCATGAGATAGTTCGTTTACATGGTACTCCGAAGACAATAGTATCTGATCGTGATGGAAGATTCATGTTGGGATTTTGGAAGGAGATACATCAAGCTATGGGGACAGAGCTAAGGTTCAGTACTGCTTTTCATCCCCAAACTGATGGACAATCCGAAAAGACCATCCAAACACTAGAAGATATGCTTAGGGCTTGCGTGCTAGACCGTCCTGTTAGTTGGGATACCAACTTAAGTTTGGTAGAATTCACCTACAACAACAGTTGGCATTCAACCATTAAGATGGCTCCATTCGAGGCTTTGTATGGACGGAAATGTCGTTCACCAATCTGTTGGGATGAGAATGCTGATAAGATTCTGCTAGGCCCATAATTGGTGGAGAGGACTACTTCCGACATTGCTTTAATCCGATAGAGAATGTTGACAGCTCAGGGTCGACAAAAATCCTATGCTAATATGAAGCGAAGGGATATTGAGTTTGAAGAAGGACACAAGGTTTTCGTCCGAGTGTCTCCATGTAAAGGGGTTTTCCGCTTTGGAAAACGAGGAAAGCTTAACCCTCGTTACGTTGGACCGTTCGAGATTTTCGAACGGACTGGCAAGCTTGCCTATCGACTTGCCCTCCCGCCATCTGCGCATCTAGTTCATAATGTCTTCCATGTATCACTATTGTGAGAGTATGTTCCGGATGAATCCCATATTCTCAACTACGATGATAGTGAGATTCAACCCAATGGTACATATGAGGAAAGACCCGTTCGCATACTGGAACGACGAGTGAAGAGTCTACATAACAAAGAAGTACCACTAGTGAGGATCCTTTGGTCCAAGAACGGCGGGGAAGAAGTCACTTGGGAGACATGGGAGACGAAACAGGATATGCATAGAAAATTTCCAGAGTTATTCTCTACCTAGTTTCGGGGACGAAACTATTTTTAAGGGGGCACTATTGTAATAACCTCCCTTTTTCTTAGATGGATATTTAGTAAGTCAAACCTAGTTTCGGGGACGAAACTATTTTTAAGGGGGTACTATTGTAATAACCCTCTTTTTCAAGAAGGACAATTATGTAATTTCCTTTTTATTTTGTTTAATAAAATAAATTATGGCAATATTCTCATAATATTGATATATTGCTTACCTAATTTATTTTATCAAATGAAAGTTAAACAACTAACCTCTAAAGGGTTATTTGAAATAATAATGGACCTTACCCATATGTTAACGAAAAATAAATAAATAAAATTAGAATTTTAAGAGAAATATATTAAAAGTGTTTAAAACATATTTTTATAAACAAAGAGAATTGTTGTATAAAAATTTTGAATACAAGTTTTACTCCTTCAAAAGATATTAATGATAAATATTAGTATCAAGGGCATTTTTGTTCATTTCTTAAACTAGAGGGGTTGTTTGTGCAAATTCTTGAAAATAGATTCAAAAATGGGTGTTCTTCTTCTCCAACTTGTTCTTAACTTCAAATGAGGAATTTGATCTCGTTTCTTAACGGAAATGGATTCCGTAAAAGCCTACTTGTCACATTTTTAACCCTCTACAAGTTCCCTCAATCAATTTGGGAGCAATCAATCAAAATCATCCCGAAAATCTCGTTCTAGGTCAAAGTGCAACGTTTTTGGAATCCTTCAAATTAAATTTGAATTGAAGAAGGATAAGGTCGGATTTAAGATGGAAAGGATTGGGAGGAGTCAAAGGATGGATTAGAGAATCAATCCCGATTCAATTATAAGATAAATCACCCATAAATGGGCGAAATTAGCGGGATTGTGTCTAAGGCTTTAATGGAGGATTTCGGGCTCATTTTTGGAGTGTTGAAGCTCATTCTTGGCCCTATAAATAGATCTTCCCATTTCCTATCTAACCTTAAGCAAAATGACTCCCTTTCCAATTGGAATTTGGTCAAAAACCGATCTAGAAACCCACATAAAAACCAATCTCTGTTTTCAAAAATCCTCACCGGAACCGCCTGTTCAGCAGCGTTTTCCGGCCACCACGGACCACCCCAGGCGCCGCCGCTGCTAACAGTAGAAAGCCACGCTCGTCCCGGTTCCAACGACACCTCACACGGCTCAAACCGATTCCAGACGAAGGAGAACAAATCAATCGTTGGATTGCAAGCTCGTCTAAGATAGTTCTCGCTCGCCTTCGAAACAAGGCAAGTGGTGGTTCGCTCTCATATTTTATCATGAATACTTTTATTCATGTTGCATGTTGTGTTGGGAACGCTTGTTTGAATAAAATGAACTTAGGTTATTATAGAAATAATGACCATGTTGAAATGAATAAATGAATTAGGGTTTATAATGCATAGAAATAATGACCCATGGTAGCTTATTGTTATTATTACTATTATGCGCTAGAAATTATACTTAGGTTGCAATGCTTGTGCACATGTTTGTTTCACGATCTCATTTTGAGATTCGTTGTTTTGGACTAGCATAGAATTAGGGGTGGGGGTTCACTAACCCCTGAACACCTCTTTATAAATTTTGCATTAGGATGGACCTAGACCCTAATGCTGGTCATGACCCTACTCTCTCAACCGTTTTGAGAAGTGTTTGGCACCTAGCTAGTGCCTTGTATCGGGACTTAGGAACCCGTTCCTCCCTTTGTGGGATTCTATATCTTATGGCATATCGCGTTGCCGTCTTAAAAGCTACCAACTTGAATGCAATGTTTTGTAATTAAATAAGATAAGTGCTAATGCACACCCATTAAAACGTGTTCAAGGTGGTGACTACAACATGGAAAACCACTTTGGCTCCCGACTTTGATTAATCTATTTTCCAATCTGAATTCGGACAACACGCATTCGGTGAGGTTGGTTGTAGATTTGATTATTTGACGGAGGCTTTTCAAAATATTGGTTGATGATTAAAGTTCCCAACATAACCTTTCTCATTCTTAAGGAACCATAGTTTTGTGGTGTCCTAATCTTTTCATCATATTTCCCATTCCGTGAGATTATTTGGGTTATGTCATCGACCGGCTTTCATTCGGAGTCCGATGGTCATAATGCATCTAAGATTACAAGAACCTCACATAAAATTCCACTTGTGTAGTCTTTCATTAGACTGACCGACCGCTTTATTTCTTTTGCATGGCCGGCTGGTGTCAACCGTCCCTATACGGAACATCAGGGAGTAAAGGAGTGGTGATTCGAGATTGAAAGAGTTGAAGTCGTTGAACGTTTCTTTTGAATAACTTTTTAGTTTTAAGGTCGAGATCCTTGGTCTATAAGGACCGCCTTCAAGAATTTTACTTCCGCTTTGTTCAAGACTATTTATCTTATTTTTCCGCAAGTATTTGGATTATTCAAGATTGTGAAAGTGGGACATTTTATTTTGATATTTATTAAATTATCATTATTATTTATATCTTGAATACCGTGAAAGCCTTGGGTGGCTTTGAAGTGTAAATTCCGAGGTCACTGGCGGTAATTTCTCCGAGGGAAAAACGGGGGTGTTACACATAACTTGCATACATTCTAGTCACATTACTTGTTTCTTGCATATAATCAACATGAGATATTTGATCTTGGTTATTATTATTTGATCTCCTCAGGAAACTCCCTAAAAGGATCTATAAGTTCTCATCACAGGAGCTTAATTTCTCCAAGTTGTTCATCTCACCCTTTTTACCTTTCATTTCCTTATTCATGTTCATGTTATCATTCACGTAAGGCATATAATCATCATAATGCATAACTTGAAATATGTTAATTACACATTCCATGGAAAAGTACAAAGTGCTTTCATCCTTACTAAGAGAGATCATAAAGTAACCGCCTTCTTGCCTACCTAACAGGGGCAAGACAAAGCAAAAGACATAATGTGGTTCCTTCAACTGGTGGATGTTTTCTTTAACTCCAGTGAGTTGATCGAAAGATGCCATCATATCGAGCTTTCTTTTAGATTTTTCTTTCTTTGACCCCGAGGGTCCTGCCTCAAAAGGCCTGTTTTGCTTGCCACCCTTTAAGGTCTCATAGACCATGGTGGGCATTGGTTCATGATGAGAATGATTATGGACATTCTCACCTTGTTCTTTAGTGAAAAGAGGGTTAGAAATGAGTTTTTTTTGTAAGAACTCTTTCCCTTCTTCATGTTTTTTCTTGTTTTCCCATTTTCAAGTACCCCACTCCCCAACTCAGAATGTAGTAGAAATCACATAGATATAAATAGAAGAAAGACAAAGCATGAAAGGAGCTTGTGGGAGGGGGATAAGCCCAACCCCTCCTTATATAAGCATGAGAAATATAGCACATAGAGATAGCTGAACAATTGTCATCATTTAATTGAAAAATGAGATAGAAGGATGCAACTTGTATCTTGAATGGTTCTCAAATAGTTCTTTGCAAGACCATCTGCAGGAATTTCACCCCCGCCTAGGCCTACGCCTCCGCCAACACGCCACGAGAGAAAGTCCTTTGCATCCCCTTCTTTTTCGCCCCATATTCCAAAGATGAACAATACTTTGAAGGATCTTAGCCTTATTAAGCCTAGCCTCCACCGAGCCCGTTGCTCCGAGAAAGGAATCCACCCTTTTCAGTCATGTCGCCGCCACCTATCAAGGACATGTGGCCGGTTGTTCGGAGGACAAAATCGATCAAAATAGAGTACCAACTGAAAACACTAATCTTATGACAAATCGCGGGAATTCAGGACATAGAACCCCAAATTGGCTCTTAATCAAATAAAAGGGAGTTATATGAATTAAATATAAACTATGTTAATCCGTTAGAAGGTGAAAGGTATTTCCTTCGCTTATTACTCGCTAATGTTAGAGCAGTTATTTCATTTGATGATTTATTAACTGTTGACGCTGTTACATATGCGACGTTTAAAGAAGCAACAACAAAGCGTGCTCTTATTGTAGAGGATGATTATGAGGTGATTTGTTTGGAAGAGGCGTGTACAGCGTAAATGCCATGTACTTTGCGCACATTATTTGCTACTCTTGTACTATTCTCTAAATTTAATGATCCTCCTAAACTATACACACAATTTTACACGTCTTTTTCCGAAGATTATGTACGCTCATATCCAAACGCATCAAATCAGATTGCTTCTCTAACTTTTTATGACATTGAAAAGTATTTACGTGGGATGGGAAAGAGTATGATGCATTACAGTTTGCATCCACCTTTAACAGTTCAAGCGTATACTTCTAGAATAACCCATGGTATTAGTGATGCACTTGTTCCTCCAATTCCCGCAGAATTTATAAATGCTGAATCAAAATTGAATCTAGAACAATGCGTTGCTTTTGAATGTATCAATGACCATGTTGTAAAAAAAAGGGGGGCGTCTTTTTTGTCGATGGCCCAGGTGGAACTAAAAAACATTTTTATATTGCGTTTTATATGTTGCAGCTATAGCTCTTGGTAAAATTGTTATTCTGATTGCAACTTCTGGGATTACTGCCTCTAATATCCCTACTGGTAGAACAACATATTCAAGATTTAAAATTGCAATAGATACTGAAGGCAATCGTAGTTGTAATGTGTCTAAGCAAAGTGGATTAGCTAACCTCTTAAAGGCTGCTTCATTATTTATATGGGATGAAGCTTCTATAGCAAACAAGAATGGCATTGAGGTTGTGAATGAACTTTTGCAAGACTTATGTGACAATAAACAATTGTTTGGTTGACTTTAGACAAGTACTCCCAGTGCTACCTTTAAATACTCAGTTCGATGTTGTTAATGGAAGTTTTGTTAGTTCTTTTTTATGGCCACATTTAATCAAATTCAGATTGACTTTGAATATGAGAGCCAAAGAAGATGTAGAATTTTCGCGTTTTCTGTTGGAATTAGATAATGCTTTTTTCAACAAGAAGAACAAGAGTCTATTAAAATTCCACCTGAATTAATAACGTGTTGTATTATTGATGAATATTATATTGATATGCTTATTGAATATGTTTTTCATGAGATGTTAACTTAGAAATGGCAAACTGAGATATATAGTTAGCGTGTAATTTTGACACCAACTAATGAAAGTGTTGACACTATAAATGTTGCATTGATTGACAGATTCTCGGGAAAATGTACAACATATTTGGTTAGTGATGAAGTTGGTGATGATAATTGCAACTTATATCCTAATGAGTTTATTAATACTTTGTGTCATTCGGGTATTAGTTCGCATGCATTCATATTGGAATTAGGTTATCCTGTTATTTTGTTGCGCAATTTGGACCCTCCTAACGGACTATGCAATGGTACTAGATTAATTTGCAAAGACTTCCATAACAATTTAATAGATTGTGAAATTGCTTCTGGATATCATAAAGCAAAAAAAGTGTTTTTACCCCGTATTAATTTAAGCCCTACTGCTTCCGCGCAGTATCTTTTTAAATTTCAAAGAAAGCAGTTTCCTATTAAATTGTGTTTTGCAATGACTATTAATAAGGGCCAAGGACAAACTCTTAAATAAGTTGCTCTTTTTTTACAACGTCCTTGCTTCTCTCATGGGCAATTACATGTTGGCTGCTCTAGAGCACGCAAGCATACGGATTTGACAATCATTTTACCTTCTACTAATGTGATGTATTCTACATATGTGCATGTATCAAATGTTGTGTCCTTTGATGTATTATTAAATGCAAATGTTTTGTAGATATTTTTGGATATTCTATATAATTGTTTGATTTGAAACTATGTGTTTTTTAATGAAGATTAAGTAGACTTGTAAAGGTTGTTGTTTGTATGAAATACAATGAATTTTGAACTTTGATACGAGGTAGGTTGCATAATCTCTTAGACCGTTTGCAATTATATAGTCAGGAAATGTATCTAATGATAATAATATGTATCTAAAATACAAAAACTTTAAGTACGCATGTGTGCTTCTTACGAAACTTGTAAAAAAAGGCATCGTTATTATTGTAATATGATTGCATATAAATAGGTTTAAACAACTCGTGTTTCTTTTGCAAGCCAATTGCCGCTTACAACTTGGAGTATATGCCCACGTTTTGCCTAGAGAAGTAAAGTGAGTTATGCTATATGAAAAAGTTACGCATTAAAAAAAGTCAAACATATACAACAAGTGTACATGCACAAGTTCCGTAAACTGAAGTGTAAAACATATACAGAAATTGGCTTACATTTATGTTGGGATGGTGCTGGGAACTCTGGTTCCAAACATCCGAACAACGATGCTTGTCTTCAATTTCGATAATGACAAACGCCATATGGGAACTACCGTTTTACATCCAAGTATATCAGGGGAATACCATGTTTGACAAAGAATCTCCAAGAAGGGAATGCAAAAGTAACACAAGAATACACGACACCAAGTTCCTACCAATGGAACTCTGGAGAGAACAGTTCCCATAGCATGGGAACTCACATGTGAAGACAAGACCGTTCAGCATGAATCACGGGATCCTGTCTCAGACAAAATAAAGGGTCAGTCTGAGGAACAAACTGAAGCAAGCGATCCAACGGTCCGATTGACATTTGAAGTTGACTAAGTTCAAATCAAGTTACATGTGAAGGTTGCAAATTTGGCGTGCATGACAAAGGGCATTTTGGACAACACGAAAGTGAAGATTGCAGCCTAAGTTCGAATGAGTATAAATCCAAATGAATAGTGCTTGGAATAAGCACTTCTCGCAGAACAAATATCCACATACAAAGAAACAAGAGAGACAAAGTAAAGAGAAGTCCCCGGTGGCGAGTGTGCGATCTCGGCGAAGGTGAATCCATGTTCCCAGAAGTTAGGGAACTGTGAGCTCAAGGTATAAGGTTTGATCTGTCTTATGTTTAGTTGAGTTGTTCGCTTAGGAACAAGGTCGAGAAGGCTTACTAGTGTTACTAGAGTTAGGAAGAACTGCTAGGAATAGAGAATTGTAAGTCTTGCCTGTGTAACTAGGGAATAATCAATAAAATAAGTAGATCGTTCAAAATCCTCCAAGCGGAGGTAGAGGTTTACCCACACAACTAGTTGGTTGTTGTGGGGTTACTCTATAGAGAGTGACAAAATTGAGTTCCTACAAAAGCTGAGCAAGGGAAATGTGAGTCTTGAAGTCTCAAGTTCCCAAACCAAATTTATCCCAACCAAATATGGGATTGGGTACAGGTGTGAGTGCCCAAAGAATGGGAAGTCTCCTCTAAACGAATAGGAGATAAATGAGTGTAGAGCCCTATAACTCCAATGTGAAAAAAAAAGAATGCCCATCTAGAAGAAAATATACGTGTCCTAGAGAGTGGGGTAAGCGGAGAGAAGGACTACTACACTAGGAACACTTGGCACAAACTCTATGTCCAAATAGCCAAGGAAAACAGGTCAAGGGTCTACAACAAAGAAACTATGGATAGGAACAAGATACAAAGACCCCATCCCAAGTACTACTTAGGTGAGTACTACAAAATTTGTTGGAATTGTGGTGCGCATCGGCACTACAAGGAAAGTTGTCCGAAAAAGAAAGCTCAAGCTTAAAAGATTCACGAGTATTGGAACAGGCAAAAACAACAAACTAACATACCTTCTAGAGGTCCCACTCATGGGAACCTACATAGGAACTCCATCTATCACTCTAGGAACTCTTGTGATATCAATATTGCTGATTATGTTATGTTTGAAACTATCTATCCTTGTGAGGGACCAAGAAAGAGTCATCTTGCCTGGGTCATCAAAAACTAACTCTCCTTGTAGGTGGCAGTGAGGGGGGAACAACACATGGGTCATTGAAAGTGGTTGTTCAAATCATACGACTCGGAACAAAGACAATCTTACCTCACTCCACACGAAAGCCGAAGGAGGTCATGTGTCCTTTGGCAACAAAAATAAAGGAGAAATCATAGGAACATGGGAAGTACTACTCAACAAGTCAATTAAGATCAGCAATGTCAACTTGGTAAAGGATTTGGGATACAACCTCTTGAGTGTGTTTGAGATTTGTGACCAAGGGAACAACGTTGTCACTTACGACTTAGAGGAAGGCTTGGTCATCAACAAGAAAACCAACAAATTCATCCTAAGAGGGAGGAGGTCCAACAATGTTTATGTGGTGGACACGGACTTTGAACCACCAAGGAAGTTGTGCCTTGTAAGCTCCCATGACAACACGGAACTCTGGCACGAAAGGCTAGGTCACGCAGGCATAAATCAAATTCTGAAGTTGTATCTACAAGACCTGGTCATTGGTCTCCCACGAATCAACATTGAGGGAGCCAAGCTATGTGAAGCATGTGTGTCGTGGTAAGCAAACCAGAAGTTCCTTCAAACCGAAGAAGGTGGTAAGCACAACAAGGCCCTTGGAACTAATTCACATGGGTCTATGTGGTCCGATGAAAACGGCCAGCCACGGTGGTAAAAGGTACATGTATGTGCTAATTGATGATTTTTCAAGATTTACATGGGTTATTTTCTTGAGATCCAAATCAGATGCATTCAAGAAGTTTGAGCCCTTCATCAAAAGAATGGAAGTTAGCATGGGATTGAAGCTCAAGTCTCTCAGATCTGATCATGGAACTGAGCTCAAGAACTCAGAGTTCCTAAATGGTGTTTCTCACAACTTCTTGGCCCCACGCACACCCCAACAAAATGGAGTTGTGGAAAGAAAGAAAAGAATTATGGAAGACATGGATCGCATCATGATGCTTGAGAGTGGAGTTCCCGAAAGCATCTAGGCCAAGGCAATCTCTACAGTTACATACATTCTAAATCGAGCCATAATCCGTCCCATGATCAAGAAGACCTCATATGAGTTGATCAAGGGAAGAAAACCCAACATTTCTCATCTCAGGGCCTTTGTCTGCAAATGTTTCTTTCACAATAATGGCAAAGACAACATTGGGAAATTTGATCCCAGGAGCGACGAAGGGATCTTCCTAGGATATTCCTCCCAAAGCAAGGGGTATAGGGTATACAACAAGAGGACCAAGAAGATCGAGGAAAGCATTCATGTCGTCTTAAATGAACAATCTGTGAAGATGGGAACAGATCCCCAAGGAAAGGGAACTCTTTTCATACTGGTCAGACAAGAAGAAGAAGATGATGATGATGAGAAAAGAAAAAGAGATGAAGACTATCCAAGTGGGAACACTGTCCCACAACCAAACAACAACGAAGGAGGTCAACATCACATTGATGAAGACTCCTTTGAAGTTCCCTCCACAACAGAAGAACCTCAAGATGTCTCTCAATCCAACTCTTTAGTTCCCCGAGATGAAACAATACTAGAGTCTAGTGTTCAGGGGGAACAACGAGGGAACAATGAAGAAAATCCTGAAGAAACACTCAGTGAAGAAGTTGAGAACAACTATTCCCATGAAGAGGAAACTCAAATTCAAGATGAATAAGAAACAAGGGAACAACTTGATGTCACACACACTCAAACAAGAAACTACCACCAAAGGAAGGATCATCCCATCGACAACATCATCACTCCCTATGACAAAGGTGTGCAAACCCACTCTTCTCTCAACAACTTTTGTGCCTTCAACGCCTTCGTCTCACTGGTGGAACCTAAGAGCATCAAGGAAGCTCTAAAGGATCCAGACTGGATCCAAGCTCTGCAAGAAGAACTCCACCAATTCGAGAGAAACAAGGTGTGAAAACTGGTCAATAGGCCCAAAAACAAGAACATCATAGGTACTCGATGGGTCTTCAGAAACAAGCTTGACGACACTGGGGCAGTGGCTAGAAACAAGGCTCGTTTGGTTGCCAAAGGATATAGGCAAGAAGAAGGAATTGTCTATAATGAGACCTTTGCACTAGTTGCAAGGATTGAAGCCATTCGACTCCTTATAGCCTACGCCGCCCATAAAGGCTTCAAGTTGTATCAAATGGACGTCAAGACAGCATTCCTAAATGGGCACCTCACGGAAGAAGTCTATGTTGCACAACCACCTGGTTTTCAAGATGAGCAATTCCCAGACCATGTCTACTTCTTGGAGAGGGCCTTGTATGGTCTTAAGCAAGCTCCCAAGGCATGGTACGACAAGTTTGCTCAATTCCTCTTGTCTCATGGATACCTTCGCGGTTCCATAGACAAAACTCTTTTCAACAAAAAGGAATTAAAAGATATTTTAATAGTTCAAGTATATGTTGATGATATTGTGTTTGATGCTACTAATGAGCTTCTTGTTAAAAAGTTTAAGAACTTGATGAGTAGCGAGTTCGAGATGAGTCTCATAGGGGAACTGACGTTCTTCTTGGGAGTTCAAATATCTCAAACCAAGGAAGGAACAACGATCCATCAACAAAAGTACATTAGAGAGATGCTAGTGAAGTATGGGATGGAACACTCCAAGCCCATCGACGCCCCCATCTCACCAAACTCAAGTCTCAACGCAAATGAAACAGGTATCAGTGTGGTCCAAAGGTACGTTCGAGGTATAATTGGGTCCCTTCTCTACTTAACTTCTAGTAGACCTGATATCATGTTTTCAGTGTGCTTATGTGCATGCATTCAAGCTAACCCTACACTTGAAAGAGGTGAAGAGAATTTTCAGGTATCTCAATGGGAACGACAACTTGTGCCCTTGGTACCCAAGGAACAGTTCCCTTGAGCTCATTGCATACTCAGATGCAGATTTCGTTGGGCACTTTGTTGATCGAAAGAGCACCTCTAGAATGGCCCAGTTCCTAGGGTCATGTCTAGTCTCATGGGGATCAAAGAAGCAAAACTTTGTGGCCCTTTCCACAACAGAAGCGGAATACGTGGCTGCCGCCTCGTGTTGTTCCCAGGTTCTATGGCTTAAGTACCAACTTCACGTACTAAGCATATATACATTAGGCATCATTTCTTGCGTGATAATGTGGAACAAGGGAACATCTCTATGGAACACTGTAGAGCTGTAGAGAAAATTGCAGACATTCTCACTAAAGCTTTAGATAGACGTCCCTACCAGCGTCTCCGGATGCTTCTAGGGATGATAACTCTAAACTGAACAAGTCCATGTTTGTTATTCCCTCAATGCTTGGCTAGTTTTTCTTGAAATGCATGATAGGGAACACTAGGAATAATTGCTTTCATTTTGCCATATTACTAGTCTAGAGCTTTTGATGTACATTTTGGAACTTCATTTCTTTTGGCCCAAAATGATCGACCTGAGTTCCCTTAACCCTCATTACAAGGCACTATGACGATTGATCATAAAACCAACCCTTAACCGTGAACCAGACAAACGATTCTCATGAGCCCAAATACGTGTCCCATTATCGAGTTGTAATTATCTGGTTCCCTTTTGAGTTCCCTAGCTACACAAAAGATCTTAAGTGTGAATTCCCTTGTACACTCCACTCAAACCAGGCTTTCAAAGATCATGGGAACTGGCTTGCATTATGGTCACGAGCAACGAAACACTGGTTCTTTAGGAAGCTGAAACGCCACTCGAGAAGTGGGAAAGACATGTCAGAATCCGAAGCGTTCAGGGCCAAGTATTTGAAATACTTGACGTGACTTCCCATGGGATTAATGACGCGTGTCACAAGCGTGTTAAGGAAGTTGAAATGGCTCTCTGTTTTCATTAGCTGACGGTTGAAGTGGAAAATCGCCTTTACCCTTCTACACCTACCCTCCTCCCTCATAAAAACACAAATTTCCATTTTTGGGATCTTCTTCCACCTTCGTCCTTCGAAACTCTCTCTCTCTGAAATCCTTTTCCCTTCCAATTCGAGCAAACCTCCAAAACCCCTCTGTTCCCAAAAATCTCATGGAACATACTTACCCAGACCACCACATTCGTGATTGGATCAACACAAACCCTAAATCTCTCTTCACCTTCATGTTCCGAGAGGCGGATAAAGAACAAGATATGGCCACTCGAGAAAAACTTTACAAGGACCTCCACGATTATGTGCGCCCCTACCTCCACCAACCCCACATCGGATCCTTGCTCTAAGAATTCGAGGTTCTCGGGCAATCCTCCGCCCTTCCGGCGGCGCAAACCCTTGCTCTTCCATCCACCACCACCACATCTCAACTGCCTCCTCCATCTTCTTCCTCCCAACCGCTCTCCTCCTCCTCCGGAACTGTCATTTACGACAGTTTCGGCCCGAAACCCCCAAAATCCAAAACAAAATCCAAGAAACGCAAAGACCACAAATCTTCCTCTTCCGAGCCCTCAAAGAAGAAGAAGAAGATGTTTGTCTTCGCCATCAACGAGATCCTCAATCTCTCTCGTCCTTCCTCTCTCGCTCCACCGTCACCACCACCTCCCCCTTCTCAACCCTCCACTCTACCTCCTTCTTCTGGTTCTGGGAACTCTCCATCCCAGATCCCTCCCCCACCTGCTCTTCCTTCCAACCATAATCTCGTCTCTGGGAACTCCACTCCCAAATATCCCCTTATCATCTCTTCTTCTCTCTACCATCGATGGGACCTCTAATCCCATCGACCCGTCTTCCCTAAACACTACCATACCCACTCCATCCCACAAAGCCAAATCCCCCACTCCTCCTTCCTCCCCCAAACATACACCGCAAGACCTTACTTCTTCCCACTTCCCGTCTAAGCACCCAATCCACCTCGACTCAAACGAGGATTGTCTGCCCATTGCCGAGGTTGCTCACCGCAAAGCTGCAATGACGAATCCCATTGTCATGGGAACCGCTAAATAAAATGCTCGACTCGACACTCTAGAGGCTGAGCTTAAGTAATTCATCAACCAACCCTCCTCCTCCAAGCGCCCAAGGGAAGTAGGCACTCACAATGAGGCGGAGGATGCACATCAAGATGGGGCCAAAGCTTCGGCCGATGATGTTGGCATAAGCCTGGGTCAGTCAAAAGAAGTGGCCTAAGAAAAACGGACCCCGACCTGTGTTGAAGATGCTGGAGTCACCTTGGGTAGTCGAGAGGAGGAAGACGAGGATATGAACCTCACCTCCGACAAAGAGGGGAACACGCATGGCGATGTCTCCATCGAGGTTCTCGACGCTGAGGAGCTTGCCAGGGAGCACGCCCAGGCCTTGGCTGAGGATCAAGAAGGACGCCAATTGGTGGTGTCAGAGGGTGCTCCCATGGATAAGGAGCCTCTCCTTATGCTGAAAGTTGCTCCCTCCCCTTCAAAGAAAAGGAAGGTTGTTGCCTCCAAGGGAACTAAATCCAAGAAGGGGAAGGGAACAAAATCAAAAATTGTTTCCATCACAGCAGATAGAAAGCTTATCACGCCGCTAGTCTTCTCCGAATCCCAGCTTCTGGAACAAGGGCTGGTAGAACTATGGGAACTCATCAAGGCCCAGGAATGGGAAGAGGTGTGCGACTCTGTTGTGAAAATCGACCCTGAACAAGTGCGCCTTTTTTACAACCACTTCACCATCAAAGACGTCGCTCCGCAGGGCACTCTTTCCCTTCACAACGATGACTACATCTTCACCGCCTCCACTATTCGTTGCCAACTGAATGTCCCTGTCAAGGGCATGGACTTCGTTCCACTCAAGAACTGGGGTGAGTTTAACAAGGATGTCATTTACAACGACGTCTATGAAGGACATGTTATGGAAATAGGGACCCCCACTCACAACCTCTCTCTCATTGGAAAGCTGATCAACTAGTTTATCATTACGGTTGTGATCCCTCGGCAAGAGAAGCGTCATCAACTCAACATCCAGGACGCTATCCTTCTCTACCATTTCCTCCACAAGATGCCCATCAACCTCCCTTGCATCATCCTTGGGCATAAGGAAAAAGGAATGGCCTCCTCCTCCCATTCCTTGTCGTATGCCGAGTTGGTGAAAAAGCTCTTGGTCAAGGAATGACTCCAAGGAGGAAGTGATCATCGAAAGGGAACTGGACCTTTTTGTGGTCCAGAAATTGCGTCACTCAGAGCATTCCGAGGATCAAGGGACCATGCCCTTTGGTGAAGGCTCAAGTGTTGGGAACACTAGGGTATGTTGGGCCCTCCGCAATTCGGCCCAAGAAGAGAGTCATGTAGCCCAAATCCGGTAATTCGCTCGAACCATTAGAAAAGGAAGGATGATGGAGTAATAAAAGGAGGACGAAGACTTTCTCGATAACAAAATCTTATCTCTTGTTCTTTGCCATCTCACTTCCAGTCGAGTATTCTTGAGTATTTTGGAAATAGCTTGTTACAATCGAGATCATAATCTACGAATATCACTTTGCTCATTATCTGTTTTTACATCTTTTGTCTGATCCTACATCTTGCTTATAGTTCATAACGCGTTACTACTGTTTCTTGGTTAGGATTTCCCTATTCTAAGCAGGTAACGAGTTAGTACGATTATCCTGCCAAAACAATTGGCGCCCACCGTGGGGCCTAGCCAAAAAAGGAGTTTTGCTAAAACAACAGCAAGATCCATCGCATGGAGGGAATCCAAACTACGTACAGCCACGTAGGGGACCTGGACCATCACGAGTCCAATGAAGAAACAAACAACCAAGGTGACGGAAACGTAGGTGGAACAGGAAACATAGGTGGAACAAGGAATGGTGATAGAATCGAACAAGGATCTGGCGACACCAATGGCAATCCTGCTACTTCCGAAGGACGAGAAGTGGAAGGAGGCGACGCTGATATCATCACGGAGCTTCGATCATCAATGATTGCTAACTCCAGATTCACCGAGGTATACGAAAAACAAATTGAGACTTTAACTAATGAACGCAACTTGCTTCGGTCGCAAGAGCAATCGGCTCCAACCCGCCCTCGCGGGACCGATGTGGTAGAAGGAATTTCAAGGCGCTTGGACATGGATGATCCAAATCTTGTAACACCCGATGTTGTCAGACCCATAACCAGGTATCAGGTAAACGGTAATTCTTTAAGAACAATACGGGAAGATACCGAGGTTTCCCAATTACGGGAACGCCTTCGAGCCCTGGAGGACCGAATTACTCAGGTCCCCGGGGCGCCTCAACCAATCGCGATGGAGAGGAGGGACGGGTACACCAATTCCCCCTTCGTACCTTCCATCGCAAGGGTAGATATCTCCCGGAAATATCATGTCCCCGACGTACCTAAATACGAAGGGGTGACGCATCCCGATCAACACGTAGCCGCATTCAAACAGGCTATGAATATTAGCACAATTCCTTTTGATATGAAAGAAATTGTCATGTGCCGTTGGTTCGGGAACACGTTGTCTGGACCCGCTCTCAATTGGCATTCACACTTACCTCTTGGATGTATCTCATCTTTTGCCGAGTTAATTGACAAATTCAGGGTTAGGTTCGCAAGCAGTCGACATGCCAAAAAACGATCAAGTGATCTGTACCACTTGGTACAAAGATCGGGAGAATCTTTGAAAGCTTTCCTTAGTCGCTGCAATGAAGAAATGGTGACCATCGAAGGATGTGATGCCGCCACGGCTGTGGAAGCATTCCGAAAGGGTATATCGATATGCAATCCCGAATTATACCGTGAACTAACTAAATACCCTTGTTCCAACTTTGATGAGGTACAGGTAAAAGCTTTAGCCCATGTCCGATTAGAAGAAGATGACCTCTTTGCCGAGAAAATAGCAAGCCCACATCGACCCGATCGGAGACAAGGACGGTGGGATACGAGATACGCTCCGTATCCCACGGCACCTCATGCCAAAACCACCGTTAATGCTACCATGTTTGGACAAAGTGATAGATACGAGAATCCTCGTTTGCCTCCAAAACTCTCTCTCACTACAATTTTCGCGTAGATGCGACTGAAGTGGTCCGAACTCTCAACACCATGGGGGACACTATAAAATGGCCCCGAAAGAGTAACATGCCGGCACAGCATAAAGACAAGACCAGATGGTGTGATTTCCATTTTGACCATGGCCACCGGACTGACGAGTGTATCGCGTTACGAAAAGAAGTAAGCGAACTACTACGAAGGGGGCATCTCAGAGAATTAATATCGGAAAAGTGAAGGAGCAGTTGGACCGTAACAGGGAAAAAGCCACTCCGCCACCCCCGCCGAAGCACACCGGAGTAATTAACGTCATTACAAGGGGGTATGAGATATGTGGTATAACTTACTCCACAGCCAAGCGAATTGCGAGGGACGCCAGGAGAGAATGCCCAAAGACACCATCGCGATCTAATCTCGCCATGATGCCGATCACCTTCGACGATGTCGAAGAAGAGGAAGTTCATCATGACTGTTTGATAATATCTCTGACCATAGCTAATTTTCTTGTTAAAAGGATCTTAGTTGATAATGGAAGCTCTACTAACTTACTTATGTTGGACGCCTTCTACAGTTTAGGTTTTGGGATGGACGACATCACCAGGAAATCAACAACTTTGGTAGGCTTCAGTGGAGAATCACGCAACACGATCGGGGAGATATCACTACCTACCATTGCGGGAGGAGTCAACTACCAGGTAAAAATTCCAAGTACTCGATTGCCCGTCACCTTTTAATGTCATTTTAGGCAGGCCATGGATACACGGGATGAAGGCAATTCCTTCCACCTATCACCAATGTGTGAAGTTCCCAACACCTTGGGGAATTCAAGAGATTAAGGGGGAACAGAAGTTCGCACGGGAGTGTTATTCCATAACAATGAAGGCAACAACCTCGAAGAGCCCACGACCTGAAACAAAGAAGAAGATGTCGGATTAGCAATTAAAGGATTGTAGAATGACTACTTGCTACGCGAAGCCGGAGACAACTGAGCTTCAAGAAGTAGCTCTTGATCCATTAGAGCCATCCAATAAGATTAAAATAGGAGTAGATCTGGAACCAACTCTACGCGAGCAGATAGTAGAATTTCTACGGTCCTACAAAGATTGTTTTGCTTGGTCGAACGAGGATATGATAGGCATTGCTCCTAGTGTGATTACCCATGCCTTGAATGTCAACAAGAAGGTGCCACCAGTGAAACAAAAAAGGCGCAAGTTCGCTTCCGAGCGAAATCAGGTAATCAATGATGAGGTAAAATCCTTACTTGAGTCTGGTAAAGTTAGAGAAGTACAATACCCTGATTGGCTTGCAAATGTGGTTGTAGTTAAAAAGAAAAACGGTAAATGGCGTGTTTGCGTAGATTTTACCGATCTAAACAAAGCATGCCCCAAAGATTCGTTCCCCTTGCTTCACATAGATGCAATGGTGGACGCGACGGCGGGGCATGAACTTTTGACCTTCATGGATGCTTTTAGTGGGTACCATCAGATAATGATGCATCCTGACGATCAAGAAAAAACTGCATTCGTAACCAATCAGGGAACTTATTGTTATAAAGTTATGCCCTTCGGATTAAGGAATGCAGGTGCTACTTATCAGAGATTGGTTAATAAGATGTTTCAGGATAAGCTGGGGGATACAATGGAAGTATACATAGATGACATGTTGGTCAAATCATTAAAGGCGGAGGACCATGTTAACTACTTAAGAGACGCGTTCGAGATTTTGCGGCGCTACCAGATGAAGTTAAACACCACCAAGTGCTCTTTTGGAGTAACATCAGGAAAATTCCTCGGATATATAGTGACGCAGAGGGGGATCGAGGCGAGTCCTGAACAGGTCAAAGCCATAATGGAGCTGCAATCCCCAAAGTGTGTCAAAGACGTACAGAGGCTAGCAGGGCGAGTGGTTGCGCTAAACCGATTCATATCAAGATCATCAGACAGAAACAAACTGTTTTACGACATCCTGAAGAAAAACAAGTCGTTCGAATGGACAGAAGCACACGAAAAAGCCTTTGAGGAATTGAAAAAGTATCTATCCAATCCGCAGGTGTTATCCAAGCCGAAGCCAAGAGAAAACTTGTATGTGTTCCTAGCCGTGACCGAAGTGGCAGTAAGTGCAGTCTTGATCAGAGAGGAGAATGGAGACCAGTTGCCCATCTATTACGTAATTAAAACCTTGTTGGATGCAGAAACGAGGTATTCCCCCATAGAAAAATTAGTGTTATCTTTGGTAATGGCTTCTATAAAGTTACGTCCTTATTTTGAAAGTCATTCTATAATTGTGAGAACTAATTATCCGATGAAGAGTATCATGTCAAAACTAGAGTTGTCAGGTTGGCTAACAAGGTGGTTAACCCAAGCTGTTCGATGCTGCAAATAACAGGAAATGGTAAGTGGCTGATGCATACGGATGGAGCGTCAAACCAGATGGGTGTAGGATTGGGGGTAGTCCTGAAGTCACCACAGGGGGATAGGATAACCCAAGCTGTTCGATGCACGTTTAAGGCTACTAATAACGAAGCAGAATACGAAGCGCTTATCGCAGGGCTGCTTATCGCCAAAGATCTGAACGTACAAGAGATCGAGGTAATCTGTGATTCATTGCTTATTGTAAATCAAGTTACAAATTCATATGTTGCCAAGGACCCGAAGATGAAGGCATACTTAGAAAAGGTTCAAGAAGTCATAAGGCACTTTAAACTGTTCGAGATAAGGCAGGTTCCAAGAGATGCCAACACACAAGCAGACGCTTTAGCCAACCTGGGATCCGTAATTGACCCAAGGGAGTACGACAAGATACCTTTTGTATACCTTGATGCGCCATCCATAACCAAAGAAGCAGACATACTAGAAGTTCGAAACTCCGATGAAGACATATCGTGGGTAACCCCTTACTTAAAGTGGTTACAAGACGGAGTGTTACCAGAAGACAAGGAAGAAGCTCAATGACTTAAGGTAAAAGCTTCTACTTTTGCGGTTAAGGATAACATTTTGTTTAAGTGGATGTCGTCAGGGTTACACGCGCGATGTATAAAGGAGGAAGAAGTACAGAAGGTATTACGAGATATACATGATGGGGAATGCGGAAACCACAGGGGGGTCGTAACTTGGCGAAGAAGGCAAGCAGGATGGGTTACTATTGGCCAACCATGAACAAAGACGCAGTGGAATTTGCTCGCAAGTGTGACGCGTGCCAGCGTCATGGACCTATACCACATCAACCATTAGAGTTGTTGCATCCCATAACATCTCCTTGGCCGTTTATGAAATGGGGGATGTATATTGTGGGAAAACTACCTCCAGCCTCGGGGCAACGAGTTTACATTCTGGCAATGACCGACTACTTCTCCAAGTGGATTGAAGCCGAAGCCTTTAAAGAAGTTAAAGACACAGTTATTTCCTTCATAAAGAGAAATATCCTGAGCAGGTTTGGAATACCATCCATCATAGTCTGCGACAATGGGTCCCAATTCATCAGTGACAAGACGAGGTCATTTTGTCATCAGTACAACATATAGTTAGTGATGTCGACGCCTCGTTACCCACAGGCCAACGGGCAAGCAGAAGCAAGTAACAAGGTGATTATTAACAACTTGAAGAAGCGGCTCAAAGAAGCAAAGGGGAAATGGGCAGATGAATTACCCCTTATCTTATGGTCAGATCAAACAACCCCCAAGACAGCAACGGGTCATACACCTTTTTCCTTGGTCTATGGTTGTGAAGCCGTACTACCAGTAGAAGTAACTTTGCCTACAGTACGGTACGGACTTACCACTGAGGAGTCAAACCTGTCCAACCCGTTACATCATTTGGATACGATCGACGAGTTACGAGATCAGGCTTCAATTCGAATGGCGTCATACAGGCAAGGAGTAGCTCGAAGTTACAACAAACGCGTTAACGCTAAGGTGTTCCAAGTGGGAGACTGGGTGCTAAGAAGAGTCTTCCAGAATACGCAAGAGTTAAATGCTGGAAAATTAGGAGCAAATTGGGAAGGACCATACCAAATTACAAAAATAATAGGACAAGGAGCCTATGAGTTAATGACGCAAGAAGGAAAAGCGGTCCCCAGAAGCTGGAATGCAATGAACCTAAAGTTGTATCACTTTTGAAACACAACGAGTTCTAATAAGGTAATTTGCATTAAAATTTTCCTTTACGTTATTATATCTTCATACACGCACAAGAACAAAGATATCAACAATATCAGAAAAAACTAACAAGGGACGCCTTGTGACGTTACAGGCCAAAACATGGGCCCTCGCCTTATGATCAGGCTACGTTGTGCACACTACGACTAGTCAAAAGATGCAAGAGACGAGAAAAAGTAACAAGTATTCTAGAGCAAATGGAGTTTTTATTTGTAATACGAATCATGAAGTTATTACAAGAGGAGTTTACATTTCAGACACATACAGTATTCTCTCTCTCCGCATCTAACATAAAAAGCGCTATACTAACAAATCTATCACGAAAGTTACAAATACATGTAACAAACAAAGCCGACTTCACTACGAACGTGTCGATCTTTCTTCTTCGGCGACGCAACCTGCTTACCTGCAAAAAAGATCAAACACAGATCCAAGGCAATGACAACAAATTATCAAGATAAAACCCCATAAACTAACGCGGGGCATAAAACTTGTCCACAAAAGGCCCTAAAACAAAGCGGCCATACAAGATGGGAGTTTAAAAAATAACAACCCTAACACGTTGGGGGTAAAACATTGTCCGAAATTCACCAGAAAAGAATCAAGGATAAAGAGAAGATCATTCTTTGGGCTGGTTGTCTCTTTCCACCTGGGCAACCACTTTGGCAACAGAGGCAATATCATCAATGACTGAAGACTTTTTAGCCGCTATCACCTCGTCAGAAAACAGGCTTTCAAACAACTCCCTTTCCTTCGTAGCATCACACGAAGTGTGCCTCCCTGCCGCAAACTCCTCCATCATTTCCACTCGAGCCCGGCACGACCACTAGTCAGCAGTATCTTCAATCTCTTTAGCCAAAGCAGCTTCTTTAGCGGAAGACGCCATGAACTTCTCTTCCCATTCTCTGGACTCCTTAGAAACCCTTTCAAGATTGTTCATCAGGGAGGTCCTTGAATGATTCGAAGGCAGAAAGAGAGAGTTGCAAGCCCTGCCCAAAGGAAGGAAAAGGTTAGAAAACGAGAAAAAAGCAGAGTAAGGGGTGACAAAGAAAGCAAACCTGCCATTGCGCCGCCAGAATTTCGCCAAAAAAATCCGGGAAAGATGTCCGATCTTCCTTACCGCGAGAACTTCCCACATGGAGAGGTGTCAAGGAACTCAGGCACTTTTCAGCAGCCATATCAAGAGACATCATCGTCTTTGGGAGATCAGAAAAGGTCGAACATGCTTTTTTCTTAGGAGAAGAAACTCGAACCTCAGGAGGCTTTTTGGGGTCCGAAACCGTCAACACTGTATCTACCGTAGAAGCTGACTCAACCTTTCTCTTCTTTCGAGCCTCAACTCGTTCCATGGTAGTCAGCGCGGTGGTAGAACGGGTCGTCCTTGAACCTGGCGTCATAAAAAGGTGGGAAAGATTTTTAGAAAAAAGAAGAAAGATTTGCCAAGGGGGAGGGAAAGAGACTTACTTGACATCTCGATCTCTTCGGATTCGGCAGAGCACGCGTTTACCAGATCAGGGTAGGATCGTTCTTCGAACGAGAGAGCTTCGATATGATTGATGACCTGGTACGACACCGTGCGGGGATGAGGAGTAGCAAGATGTTCTGCAACAAAAAATGCTCAGAGGTCAGATCTGAAAAGAAGCTGGGAAACTCAAAAGACAAAGCACTACCTGTTGGTTGCCAACGACTTCTCATGAAAGACGTATCAATACCTAAGGAAGATAGCCTCACAAAGAAAAATTTATCGGCCCAACCCCGATCGGATTTGGATATATTGAAGACTAAATCAGATTTGTTGGTAAAAGTTTTAAGAGTTATACGACCCGGACCGCCTTTGGAGAGACGATAATTTAGGAAGAAGTCAGCAGCTTTGAAAGGAAGGCCATGGGAAGAGCATAGTTGGTCAACGGAAAGGAGAAGTCTCCAAACCTGTGGAAGTAACTGCCCCGGAGAAACTTTGAGGGAAGAGAGGAAGTCGATGACCAAAGGAGAAAATGGAAAACGATGGCCTATACGAAAGAGGTACTCGTACAAGCACACCCAATCGTCGGCATATAAATCTGCGTGAATACCAGGGGGAGGCAAAAACACCTCTGCATGCGTCGCGAAACCCGCAGAAAGAGCAAAGATTTGGGGGTCTTCAGAAGTGCTATTTCTCTGGTGGAAGGGGGTAAGGAAACCGGAAGAGGTCAGAGAAGGAGGAAAAGTGGGTTCAAGGCAGTAGAGGGAAGGAGATTCCGAGGAAGCCATAATTGGGAAGAAGAGCAGGTGGAAGACGAAGATACAGAAGAAAGAAAGAACGTACCTGGACACCGAGAAGCACGGTTGAGGTCTTTGAGGGTCATCATAACTGCTTTAAATAGGGGTTGATTGGACGTGATTTGAGTTGCTACAACTTCCAAGACACAAAATCAAAAACCCTAGGAAAAGTGGAGGCGGGAGTTTTCCCGGGTTTTTGATGGGGGTATTGTTGGGCCCTGCGCAATTCGGCCCAAGAAGAGAGTCATGTAGCCCAAATCCGTTAATTCGCTCGAACCATTAGAAAAGGAAGGATGATGGAGTAATAAAAGGAGGACGAAAACTTTCTCGATAACAAAATCTTATCTCTTGTTCTTTGCCATCTCACTTCCAGTCGAGTATTCTTGAGTATTTTGGAAATAGCTTATTACAATCGAGATCATAATCTACGAATATCACTTTGCTCATTATCTGTTTTTACATCTTTTGTCTGATCCTACATCTTGCTTATAGTTCATAACACGTTACTACTGTTTCTTGGTTAGGATTTCCCTATTCTAAGCAGGTAACGAGTTAGTACGATTATCCTGCCAAAACAGGGTACTTATGCACATGGCGGCAACTCTCGGCAACTTCTTGTCAGTCATGACTCAGCTTCGTGATCACTTGATAACCAAGGCCCCATGATCTTTCCCTTCTATCTTCTTTAGCTTATTTTTTTCCCCACAAAATGTAATGGTTCCTATATTGTACATCTTTTGCTTAAGTAATGAATTGACTTTTAGTATGACTGCGTGTTCCTATCTTTCTTCCTACGCTTTCTATTTTCCATGATGCCAAAAGAGGGAAGGACAAAATGTGTGAGATGAGTCGTGTTAAGAGTTATCATAGAATATGCTTTGGTAAGGGGGAACGAATGCACAAAATGCTAAGTAAGAACTTAATGTTTCATAGAAGTAGCTCCCAAGGGTCATACCTAGGAACTCAAATGCATGTCATGCTTTGTCGCATACTGAAATACTTGCTTATTTTGTAATGGGCTTGTCATCATCAAAAGGGGGAAATTGCTGGGACGGTGTTGGAAACTCTGGTTTCAAACATTCAAACAACGATGCTTGTCTCCAATTTTGATAATGACAAACGTCGTATGGGAACTAACGTTTTACATCCAAGTATTTCAAGGGAACACCAGGTTTGACAAGGAATCTCCAAGAAGGGAATGCAAAAGGAACACAAGAATACACGACACCAAGTTCCTACCAAAGGAACTCTGGAGAGAACAATTCCCATAGCATGGGAACTCACATGTGAAGATAAGACCGTTCAACGTGAAACATGGGATCTTGTCTCAAACAAAACAAAGGGTTAGTCTAAGGAACAGACTGAAGCGAGTGATCCAACAGTCCGATTGACATTTGAAGTTAATTAAGTTCAAATCAAGTCACATGTGAAGGTTGCAAACTTGGCGTGCAAGACAAATAACATTTTCGACAACATGAAAGTGAAGATTGCAGCCTAAGTTCGAATGAGTATAAAGCCAAATGAATAGTGCTTGGCATAAGCACTTCTCGCAGAACAAATTTCCACATACAAAGAAACAAGAGAGACAAAGTAAAGAGAAGTCCCCTGCGGCGAGTGTGCGATCTCGGCGACGGTGAATCCAAATTCCCAGGAGTTAGGGAACTGTGAGCTCAAGGTGTAAGGTTCGATCTGTCTTATGTTTAGTTGAGTTGTTCGCTTAGGAACATGGTCAAGAAGGCTTACTAGTGTTACTAGAGTTAGGAAGAACTGCTAGGAACAGAGAAATGTAAGTCTTGCCTGTCTAACTAGGGAACAATCAATAAAATAAGTAGATCGTTCAAAATCCTCCAAACGGAGGTAGAGGTTCACCCACACAACTAGTTGGTTGTTGTGGGTTTCCTCTATAAAGTAAATGTCCTTTACATTCTGTTTTAATTCCGCTGTCTTGGGAATAGTCTAACCACTAGTTCCCAAGCTCTTACTAACGCATATCGATCCAACAATTTATACAAATGTGTACAAAAAATGTTTCTTGTGTAAGACAATAGGCAATTACAAATTGGATTATATGTACAAGTCCCTAAAAATGATGTTATGTTATATGCGTAAGTTGTCAAAAAAACAAAAAAAAAACATGTGCAATCATATATAAAGTAGCTCATATGTACAAGTTCCAAAATTGTCTACTTTTAAACTAAAGAGAAAAATGTGTTAACAACTTTATTTTATCAGGCGTTGTTACAATATTTTGAACATTACATTGTATATATACAAGT
Organism: Fallopia convolvulus; assembly: GCA_964016875.1. NCBI lineage: Eukaryota > Viridiplantae > Streptophyta > Magnoliopsida > Caryophyllales > Polygonaceae > Fallopia > Fallopia convolvulus. Next base: position 32,043,879 of record OZ024719.1, read on the forward strand.
TCCAAAGCAAAAAAAATTGTCAAACATATACAACAATTGTCTTGTATGTGATACAAAAAAAATACTTTACCGTCTCCTCTATTTCTTATAATTTGTTGAACACATGCAGAAATTTAAATGCATTACACTGGAATTTAAATTAAATATTTTCAACGAGTTTCGTAATTTGTTCGAGAACTAACGTGGGTCATAAATCGTTACAGCTTTTCTTCACTCCTATTCTCACTATATCCAATTCTAAGGAGATCTATGCAACGAACATATGTCTTTTCACAGGCTACTATCCAACTAAGTACCAACTGTATATAGCCAGCAGTAAACAATCTTTTACCGGCGGATCTAATATCAACTTTATGAGGGGAAGATGTTACACAATACAATACGAAAATTTTTTCATATAAAATGGTGATGTATAGAGATTTCAATATTGGTTTTGGTTTTAGGGGACGACTAAATGCGAACAGTTTGTTGATGTACATTTTATTATTAATTTGTGTTAGAGTGAAATATATAGCTCTAATTACCACGTAATAACTAAATTTCAAAGGTAGTGATTGCAAATAGTAATAGTAACTAATGATAATGCACGCGCTTATTGAAAAATGTGCAGCTTATAATATTTTTGTGTGTCTGATGATCTATAACGTAAGTCCACATCCTACAAAAATTAGTACACTTGTTGTATGTAATTTAACTATCATTAGTAAATATGTAATTGTAGGTCATTAACAATATATGTGCAATAATACAAAGCCTTAATAATTGTATATCATATATATCATGTACAAATTACATTAATACAAAGCCTTAATAATTGTATATCATGTACATATTCTACATATGTGTCATGCATACTTTCTTTATATGTTACTCCCACCGTCCCATAATGTTTGTTATAAAACTACATTTTTTACACAATTGTGATGTTGGTGGATAAAGATGAGAAAAAAGATAATGAGAAATGAAATGACTAAAAAGAATATTGGTGTTAATTTTTGTTTGGATAATATGGGTAAGGATTGTAACACCCCGTCTTTACACTGGGGCACTACTCGGTAGTAGACCACACATGGGTCCACATGAGCTAACTTGACAACGAGTTCACGCGGATCTTACAACTTGGGCACGACGAGAAAATACAAAGAAAGCATCCAACCTATATTTATAAAATGAATGTATGGAAAACATGCATGAATTCCCAATTAACATAAACTACAACACTACTTGTGAACACTTTATTGAACTCATACTATCTTTTCCTCAACAAAAGCAAACATTATACATAATATAAAAGATGAGTAACCACCATTTCATCCAACCAAACCCAATCCTAATGACACGGCCTCCAACGACTCGTACCATTATTTTGCCGAGGTTCCAACATGAGTCTCATGTTTTTACCTGAAACTAAAAAAACAAGTCCCCGAAGGGTCAGTTACCAATTCGAATATGCACTAAATAGTAAACACCACTTGTAGCAGCAAAATCAGTTTAATAAATTATAACCAAGATAGTAATAATGTAGTATTTCATATACATTATTCACGAAGGCAGACAACACACTGAACAACTTATATTCATAAAGCATGTAATAATAATAATAATTATTATAGTCATACAACACGTAAAAATAATAGCACATCATTTCACTATAGTATCACCTCAACCGCAATAATGGTTCAAACACAACTCATCAATTCTCATTCAGCAATATCATTTATCTAACAAGCATGGCATCCTCCAGCCTTACGCGGGTGATGGCATTCAACCCTGACCCAAGTCGAGCTCCAATGACTCTGGGGCGCCCTAGGCCATGGCGGCCCTCTTGACGTGCTTGTGCCATGACATGATCCTCTTGGCCTAGCCGAGCCACATCGGTGTCTATCTATTTTATCATTATTTATGTTGCATAACTTTATTATATTATATGAATTATTTATATTGTAGAAGACGTGTAGAATGATGGCATACAACCCTGACCCAAGTCGAGCTCCAATGACTCTGGGGCGCCCTAGGCCATGGCGGCCCCCTTGGCGTGCTCGTGCCACGACATGATTCTCTTAGCCTAGACGAGACACATCGGTGTCTATCTATTATATCATTATTTATGTTGCATAACTTTCTTATATTATACGTTTTATTTATATTGTAGAAGACGTGTGCATGACGGTATGTTTACCCATGCTAGTCTTTAGGTTTAGTTTTCAGGAGTTGCCTATATAAGGCTCCTTATGTTGTTTGATGAATTAGTTTTGGATTATTGGCAATTGAGATTACTCTTGCTCTAGTCCCTTACACTCTCAATTTACGTAATTCCTCTCTTGCTCTCTACTTTCTTCTACATTTCTTGCTCTTGTTCTTTTCAATCAATCAAACAACAACCTTGTTCTCTAATTTTTTGGCGCCCATTCGTGTGGATCTCGGGAAAGCTTGCAAGGACGATCCTTCGGAGTTATCAGTTTTGTATGGCCACAAGTGTAGAACTTCATTGTATTGGGATGAACCATTAGATTTGATAGAGAAAGTGGTTAAAATTCGAGAGAGTATGATACTTGAACAGAATTCTTAGCAATCTTAGGTAGATAGCGGGGACGACCATTAAACATGTGAAGTAGAAGTACAATTGTAGTAAAAATGGTTGCCTACTCGTGAAGTTAAAACATTTGGGATGAAAGTGGAGTTGAGTCCTTGGTACATTAGGCCATTTGAGATTCTCGAAAGGGTAAGTGAGGTGGCCTACAAGCTAGCATTGCCACAAACCTTGGATGGAAGCAATTGAAGGACACTCTGGTTAGAGTTATGTGAGAATTAAAGCTTCACATAAGGTTCATCAGAGAGTAAGGGTTGGTATACCATGATTGAGGGTAAGGAAAATTTGAGTAGAGTTGAAATTTCCTCAAGACCAAAAAGACCAAGAGTTCCAAAGGAAGAAGTAAGTAGGCTAGGGTCACAACAGTGGAGCACATGGTTGGAAACTTATACCAAATGGTTTAGTATAAGGAGAAAAGCAAGTGAAAATGAGAAAAGGAAAAGTCAGGAAATGGATCCAATTTTAGTCGATCGCAGGGGTTTATGGTTGTGTTTGTAGGGCCATTGGAGAGTTGCAAGTTATTGATTGCGAAAGGGATATGCATAGGATATACTTTATAGAAAGAGATCTAGCCTAGTAGTATAACTAATAGGGACATGAGGATCAAGAGATAAATGACTTTATGAGTAATTTGGACAAGGATGATGGTAAGGAAAGATTAATCCAAGGTGAGTTAGGGATATTATCCTATATGTAAGGAGAAGTTAGCCTGTTAACATGAGTTGTGTGGTTTAATGTAAAGTGTACGGTTTAGTTGAGACATGTCCTTCAAGAGTCTTTTAGTGTAGGTTTTTCCTAGATAGCTAAGTCAAATGAGCATTGGAATATATCTTCGTGAAGAAAATTGTGGAGTAAAGAAATGTCGATGATATTGATTTAGTGGACTCAATAAGGAGTCGAGACGGCCGCTTGGGAGACCGATATGAGAATATGATAAAGCTATCCAGAGTTGTAGTCGAGTTTAGTTAAGACCTTAAAGAGTAGAAGTTAGAAGTGTGCGAGAACCTAGCTTATAGATGGTAACTAACTGTGTGCTATGTTTGACTTGACTTTGTGTGCTTGACTTGTTTGATAGTTGTTGCTTTTGATGCACTAAGGGTATGATCTCCATGGTGTTTGACTCGTGTGAATGATTTTAAGTAGTGTTATGAGTTGTTTTCCTATATCTCAGGAAGTTTCAGGACAAAACTTTCTTTAAGGGGGTATGATGTAATACTCAAGAAAATTTGGGATAATTTAATGTTTCTCGAAATTCGTGTTGGGATTGCTTAACTATTAAGTAATCTCGGGAAGACCTTAAAATAATATATGCTTGGAAAAGCGCACTCGAATTAAGTGATATTTGGATGTAAATGGGTAATTTTTATGCGTCTCGAAAAACGTGTCTGGGTTACTTCGCTTGTAAGTAAGCTAGGGTAAGTTTGTTTCTTAGTTTTTAAGTAATCATGTTTCTTAGTGGAATAAAGATAGACATGTAAAAGTTTTGATCTTATCCGTTTTCATAGATATTCGTGCCATGTTATCTTATCTTCTAGATTTATGTTCCATGCGTATCTTTTTCCCTCAATATTCTTGTTATATCTTCTAGATTTGTGTGCCATGATCTTTATCACTTATACAAGCTGAATTGAATTTGTCTTCTTCCATTTCTCCTATATAAGGCCTTGTCTTCCCTTCCATTTTTTCGCCTCCCTCTCTTTCTTTCTTGTCATGCTCCTTCACGACCTTCTTGCTTGTTGTTGGTCGCCCCATCCATTGGAAGACAAGGTGCGTCCTTTTCCTCCTCTTTGGTGGGTTGTTCTTTCTTATTGGATGGTGTGATTTGAGGGTATAGTAAGGAAGTTTTCATGGATGGATTTTTGGTGAATTTTGATGTTGGAAGATGGTGTAGAAAAATGGATTGATTAAGTGATGTTCTAAGCTTAAAGTTGTGAGTTATAGACTCAATAAAGGGGTTGAGTTTTGGTGAACGTTTTTATTAGTTTTAATATCTTTAGATGGGTTATTTTGTAGTAACTTTGAGTAAGAGGTTGATTGTGGGTTCAAAGTTTATGTTAATGTGAGTTTTCGGGTTAAATTATGAAAGAGTTAGGGAGATTTCGAGTTTTAAACCTTTATCGTAATCTTTTGAGTCTCAGACTTCATGTTGTTTACAATACCTTATATTATTATTTAGGAAATCATTCTTACACGTCCATGTTGCATTCAAGAGTTGGAATTCCCAGTCAAGAGGTAAGTCACCTAGACTTACTTAGTTATCAGTTTTGATGTGTGCTAGATGTGTAGATATGATGTGCCGAGCTGTATTTTGGGATTCATTCCTATATATTTTATGTCTATTTGAAAGTAATTCGTTATTTTGGAAAATATAATAGATGAATACTATTCTATATTTTATTCGGATTTCTAAGCATTGGCACCTAACCGATACTACTATGATTAGGGATATTCGGGAAGGCGGAGACATCCTTAACTTAGTTGTATGTCAAGGAGGGCCCCTTCAAAATTATAGTAAAATGTTTTGGCGAGTGCTCTCGAGGAGGCTTGACCAGGGGTAAGAAGTTGAATGATGAGGGTGTGAGTGGTTCGGGTAAACGGTGGAGGCCGCCGTCCACTACCCCGCTGATAACTCCGAAGGATCGTCCTTGCAAGCCTTCCCGAGATCCACACGAATGGGCGCCGAAAAATTAGAGAATAAGGTTGTTGTTTGATTGATTGAAAAGAACAAGAGCAAGAGATGTAAAAGAAAATAGAGAGCAAGAGAGGAATTACGTAAATTGAGAGAGTAAGGGACTAAGGCAAGAGTAATCTCAATTGCCAATAATCCAAACTAATTCATCAAACAACATAAGGAGCCTTATATAGGCAACTCCTGAAAACTAAACCTAAAGACTAGCATGGGTAAGCATACCGTCATGCACACATCTTCTACAATATAAATAAAACATATAATATAATAAAGTTATGCAACATAAATAATGATAAAATAGATAGACACCGATGTGGCTCGGCTAGGCCAAGAGGATCATGTCGTGGCACGAGCACGCCAAGGGGGCCGCCATGGCCTAGGGCGCCCCAGAGTCATTGGAGCTCGACTTGGGTCAGGGTTGTATGCCATCAAAAACCTCATACGGTGCCATCTGTATCAAGGATTACTAATAAGTAAGGTAAGCATGCTCTTCTGGTTTTCAAGTAATCAAACCATTTACATCACTAATCCAACACACAAGATCTTAATATATCCTTTATAATCTGAATCTTCTTATAATCTAATAATCTGTCTACAGATGATATGCTGACACGTTAAATGCAAACTCATTTCCATTGCATCATGCCAATACTGCCAACATCTAGAAATAACATATTCTTCACAATACAGTACATTTATTTTAGGTACCTCAACAACCTTATAATGTCAAAAAACTTCCACTATCTTGTATATTAGCCAGATCCCTATGATTGGCAAGAAATAGAGAATCCTAGTCCATTTATCCACAACAACTCAACATCCTCTTAAACTCTAGTATTCGTTAGCCCAATGACAAAAAATCATGGAGATATTTTCCCTCTTTCCCTCTGGAATGAAAAGTAATCGCAACTGTCTACCTGATCTCTGGGCTTGACCTTCATTTACTAGCAATTAACACTCAGCCACAATTCTAAAAACATTCCGGCTTCGTGTCGTTCCAACAATAATGTAGTCTCAAATCCAAGTAAGTTATACTTTCTCCAGGTTTAATTGAGGATAGTGTAACATATGCTTTATGCAAAATCTTGTGCCTTAATTCCTCATCTCAACGAACACAAATTTGACCATTAAATACCAAAGTACCATCAGCTCCTTCTAAAAAATCAAATATATCTCTACGACTCAACCTTTATCAAAAATCTTGCATACTAGGCATATCTCCTACTTCTGCTTTATTTTCTCTGTTAAGGTTGACTGACATTTCCACAAAACTCAATCTCCTTTAATATCATTGAATTTGCACCTTAATCACATACCTCATTAGTTCTTTCCCTTAACTCTAATTGTACAATCACCTAAACTAAAATATATTCTGGAAATGCCTTCCTACTAAGATTATAAATGATTACATTCTCTTTTCTATGATACTAAAGGATCTCTAAATTTAAATCCTATAAAACTCAAGCCATCTTTGCTGCCTCTTATTCAGTTCCTACTGCATAAAGATATACTTGTATCTTTTATAATCCATCATCACCTTGCATGTATTTCCTTACTATCAATGGCAACAATCCTCTAAGCATGCACCACTACTACTAATTCCAGATCTAGCTTTACTCAATTCAAATCATTTGCTTCTGATTGTCTAGAAGCATACGCATTAGCGTTGTCCCTTTGCATTACCACACAATCGAGCCCTACCCTTGAGACATCACTATATTATTCCCTCTTTTTTTGCAACTTAGCTTCAATCATCATGGGGTCCACTTTAACTCCCTCTACGAACACGACATGTCCTAGTAAAGTAACTTCTGATTACCAGAAATCCTACTTGGATGACTTTGCACACAGTCGTTGTTGTATCAATACTCCTTAGACTAGTCTGAGATGCTTTACATGTTCCTTTTTATTCTGAGAGTAAATCAGAATGTCATCAATAAAAACCACCATGAACCTAACCAAGTAATAGTCAATAACGCGCAATTCATCACTCCATAAATACTATAAGGGCATTAGTCAATCCAAAAGGCATCACTACACATTTGCAATGCTCATATCTTTCTCAAAAAGCCATCATAGGAATATCTTTTCTTCAACTAGTGATAACCTGATCTCAAATCCACTTCTGAAAGCACCATCTCCCCTTGCAATTGGTTCAGCAAGTCATCATTATAGGACAATGAGTTCTTGTTCATAATAATCACTTAGTTCAACTCTCAGTAATCAATACACAATCATAGCAAATTATCCTTCCTCGGGACAATATGATTTAGAACTTGTGATATTGGTCTTATCCCTAACTCCACTTTACAACTATAATCTATCTCACTCTAAGGTGGTAATCCTGAAAGCTAATCCCGGAATAACATCCGCAACTTATACTCCATATATTGAGTCTATAACTCACTCCTTTAAGCTTAGAACTACACTTAACCAATCCATTTTTCTACACCATCTTCCAACATCAAAATTCACCATAAATCCATCCATTAAAACTTCCTTATTATACCCTCAAATTACACCATCCAATAAGAAAGAACAACTCACCAAAGAGGAGGAAAAGGACGCGCCTTGTCTTCCGATGGATGGGGCGACCAACAACAAGCAAGAAGGTCGTGAAGGAGCATGACAACGAAAGGAAGAGAGGGAGGTGAAAAAATGGAAGGGAAGACAAGGCTTTATGTAGGAGAAATGGAAGAAGACAAATTCAATTTAGCTTGTATAAGAGATAAAGATCATGGCACACAAATCTAGAAGATATAGCACGAATATTGAGGGAAAAAGATAAGCATGGAACACAAATCTAGAAGATAAGATAACATGGCACGAATATCTTTGAAAACAGATAAGATCAAAACTTTTACAAGTCTATCTTTATTCCACTAAGAAACGGAACTACTTAAAACTAAGAAACAAACTTATCCGAGCTTACTTACAAGTGAAGTAACCTAGACACGTTTTTCGAGACGTATCAAAATTACCCATTTACATCCAAATATCACTTAATTCAAGCACGCTTTTCCAAGCATATATTGTTTTAAGGTCTTCCCGAGATTACATAATAGCTAAGCAATCCCAACACGAATTTCGAGAAACATTAAATTATCCAAAATTTTCCTGAGTATTACAGGGATATATTGAATTTTGGTAATATTGTAAGAAACATATAGATATAAAATTAAAGACAAGGAAGTAGGGAAAACATTTTAGTAAAACGGCAAAGTAAATTAAGCAAACATTATGGAACAAAGTAAGTAATATGTATTGTAATACTGTATCTAAGTAGTTCTTTGTTTCATGCAATATATAAATATCCATGCCCTTAATAAGCATGACCTAATGATTGCACACAATTAGTTGAATAATGCCCAAACGTTAGCATATAAAACAAATGACAACATACTCATGACATATGGATGAAAAAATCCAATTGTTCACTATGTTTAAATATAGTAGATAAAATGATGACCTAATCAAGTCATGCAATATCCAAAATGATAGTTACAACAATAAATGTCAAACATTAGTATCGACAACATTTCTATATATGCATAGAAGCAAACTTTTGTTCCTTCTTGAAATGTGTGTTTGTATACATACAAGACAAATGCTATCATTTAGCGATGTACTAAAAAGTTGACAATTCCTTATAATGTAATGCGTTGAAATATGTGTATATTCCAAATTACTGTTGAAAGAACAATTAAAATCACCTAAAAAAGAGTCGTGATTGTTTGTCGAACAGTTACATATAACAATGTAAAGAATCATAGTTAGATATAATAATGTAGGAAATTCAAAGTGAAGTTGTAGACTAATAATGTCATTATTTTTATTTACGCTTAGTGCACATAAAAATAAAAGAAAAGGATGAAAAAAATAGAAGAACTACAAGTATTCACATACAAACCAATGTGTGCACATAGTCACATTCTGAAAATGGTTGCACATGCAACATGTACGACAAAACAATCACACTTTATTATTAATAATATAATACTCCCTACGATTCAAAATAAGTGGCATTTTACTTGTTGACACGAGATGTAAGAAAAATATGAAGTAAACTTTAAAATGTAAAAGGTTACAAAATTTTACCACTCATTATCTTTTGCAAGAACTGAATGACTAGCATTAATCAGTAAAAACATCATACAATAACAGTTATCATAACTCACTCATAATAAGTTGCTTGTAAAAGCTAAAACAACACATAAATTGGATCAAATTTAAAGCGACAAAAAAACATTTAATTTGAATCGGAGGGCGTATGAACAATGCAATACATGCCATAATTATAGTTGGCTTACACATGTTCTTTACATTTCTTCTTAGCTGCTTGTCCTGTATTAGGTATCTGGTTTACTGCTTTAGGTATTAGGACTATGGCATTTACTCTAAATGGCTTCAATTTTAAATTCTGTTTGGCCTTTTAGCTATTTTGTCAAAAATATTTCATATTTACCCTCAAATAAATAAATTGTAAAATGTAAAGTGTATTATATGCAATAATTAGATTGGAAGTTGTAAAAAAGTAGAGTTATTAAATAAGGGCATTTTAGTAAGAATAATATTTGTCTTAATATGTGTATATATTGTTCAAAAGCCAAATAGACCTAGACGGAAGGAGTATATATTTACTACAGAGTTAATGAAATCATAGTAGAATTATGTGTAACATTATATATTTTTATTTTTGCCTGTGTAACGTTAGTTTTTTTTTATTTTTGCTTGTTGTAATGAATGTTATATGGCAACCAATATTCCGTACAACATACTTCGTACAATAGAAGAGATACAATAAGCTAGGGAAAGATATAAAATTCATTGGGTTTTGAGATAACATTTGATTTTGTTCCAATTCTGGAAAATATTATATAATTAAATATTATATTTTTAACCAACAAAAAAAGGACAAAGATTGCAATCCGTAATACTCTGTAGGTAATTGGTATTTATTATTTATTGACACGTGTACATCAAATATTGCATGTCCGCCACATTGTACTGTGATTGTGTTGATAAGTCATTTGGCCCTCACTATTTAAGACCATGTGTATTTCTCTGAGTAATTCTGGTGTCTTATGATTTAGTGACTTGTGATTTTGTGATTTGTGATTTCCTAACTTGTGAACTAAGGTGAAATAATATTTCCTTTTTAACTACATATATATATATATATATATATATATATATATATATATATATATATATCTAGATATCTATTTGAAACGTCTCATTTCCTCGAATCAAATCCAACAAACTTATATATAGTATTGACATATGTACATATAGGATTCATAGTATGTAAATTATTTCCTTGATATAGTCGGTGTCGTATAATATTAAATATGTCATTGCGTATATTTTGCGTCCAAGCTCAAGTACATTAAATATATGGGTATTGAATCATTTGAATATAGTTATAAAGTAATTTCAGATATAAAATATTTTATCATTTTCTAATAATTTATTCTTTGGCACATTGTTAAACAAAATGTTTAAATAAGTGACATGTATCTTTTTAACAATTATATGCGTCATTTGTACATTTATTTGTAGATTACAATATCAATGCAACGGGCACCACTACGATGCAACTCTGCTCCCGTAAAAGGAGAAGGTTTACATGTTTTTTCTTGTAAAGAAATTTGAACCGGTTCATAATATAGGGAAGACAAAATATCAGCGTCTTCTTTTCAGAAATGAAAAGGTACAGTGTCACAGTTTAACAATATGTACATCAGTTATGTATACAATTTATATAAAGTATTGTACTATATGATAGGGCCAGAAGATGCGGCTCATGTTATTCAGATAGAACATCGAGGCATATTCGACTATATTTCAAGAAGATAAAGTTTATACAATTTGGAATGCGACCGTAAAAGCTGGAAATACTTTTTACACCCCTTATCCTCTTGAGAAGCAAATATTTTTCAATGCGGCAACAAAAGTTTTGGAAGCTGATGTTGATGAACACTCGAAAGTGATGTCTCCTCGTTATGTACTCATTGAAGAGGTTGCAACTATGCCGTTTGAGAATGACACTTTTGGTAATACCATATATTTAACTTATATTAAATAGAATAGAGTTGTGTTAAATTATATATAACTAAAAATGCGCTTTATTTTATCAGAGATGGTTGTTGTAATACTTAAAGTTGAAAATGTTAGAAACATTGAGACCCGATCGGGTCATACTGTCAACATGTGCAAAGTCTTTGTTACTGGTGACATGTGCGCCGTAGTGTACACTATAATAATTTCGTATATATTTCATATGGTTTGTGTTTTTTATGAAATAAATTTTTTTTCATGTGTTGCAACTCTAACTTTGTGGTCGTAACTTTATGGGACTCAATTGCGCATGAGGCTCAAAAAATTGCGCATGCAAGGTTTGTGTGGCGTTGTATGGACTTAAAGCTGGCATATTTAGAGGTAAACTAGCAGCTTTTTTTAAAATGTTTATAAATTTTAATTACATAGAGCTATTTTAGTAAATTCGTTCTACTTTACGTTAGTGATTTGTCTTTCAGTGGTGGGTTCAAAAGTAGAATCGTTTTTGATTCCGAAGGTGAACGCACAAAGAAACTTTGTAAATGTTGTGTATATAGTAATATACTACTTTTAATTTGTTTACATATTTATATAGTCATAAATATAAATATATTTGGTTTTTACATATTTTTATACAATATATATAGGTTGATTTCTAATCATGAGACAGTGAAGTGCATAATGACCAATATTGATACAATCAACGCCAGAATCTTAGATGTACCGACGACAACTATATCCCTTTTGCTGCAAATTAAGGCAAACATTTAACTGTTAATTAATAATTGTATGTAATCATATGCTTTTTATTGTACTTATATTTCAGCTAGCTGACTTTGCTATTAATGGAGTAATGAAGATAAATGCTTGTATTGCTTGTTTTGAAAATCACGAGGTTCGTTCTGCTTTAGGATGTGTGCATTGTGGTAAAGGATGTATTACTCCTTTGTAGTAATGTTTCATGTGTGATGATTGTGAAAAAGAGTGCTTTCTCTGTTGCTAAGTGAGCTTTGCTAACATTGTCTTTATGAAAATGTGTACATATATTTTACATCTTACGCATTTGTATGTGTAATATTATGATAAGATGTTTGTTTTTGGAAAACATGTTATATTTTGACTTTACCGTCACCTATGGAATGGGGATATATCCCTATCTGCTCAGATGCGTACAGATGAAAATATACTTGATATTAAGGCTCAAAGTTTTCATACAAAAACAACTGAAGTATGTAACTTTGCACGCACATACATTATACTATACTTATACATGAATCTATTATGTTTCAATTATATATGTATATATACAAAAACAACGGAAGTATGTAATATTGCACACCCTTTTTTGTGTTATAGGTGCGCGAGGTTTTCTTTCTTATGTAAAGACTTTAGTGATTTCAAAGAAGTTGGCTTTAGTTCTATCTCCATGGACAACTCTTTTAGTTGATCATGGAATCATGAAGTGGAATTTGAAATACCTAGATACAAAGTGACACTTGCACTTTTAAGCAAGGCAATAAAATCATATAAATATGTAGTACGTCATGTTTAGTTGGTTATTTTATTTAGTTTCGTTTATTGTATAATATATATATATATATATATTGATTTGGTAAGATTTAGGATAGCCCAAGAACTACTTGGACTAGCCTAGAGTACCCGTAAACGGGTGAGAACTGGTTTACTAATCAATTCAAGAAAGAAGGGCAAACCGCCGCCCTAACGCTCAAACTTGAGACCTCTTGCACATGGACAAGAGGCTCAACCGTTGAACTATGCGCACATGCGCATTGTATAATATCTATACATGTGTTGTTGTATGTTCTACTTCTTTACTTTTTATTTTGTAATTTTTACTTTTGTGTTTTACATATTTGTAGTTTGTATTTTCTATTTTGTATGTCGTACTCTATATAATAAATAATATATGTCTTTGTTTTCTGCCAATTTGTCTTTAGATTATGTAATATAGTTATCCTTATGCAAACACTATGTTTGTATAATATTTATGTACCACTACATTAATTGTCATACTACTAATTTTATGTTAATATTTATTTCTTTTTTTTTGTGATATGTGTACATATTCACATTTTATTATTTTTAATCGCTTAAATTCTTGACGATGAAACTACGTGATTTTTTATCTTTGCAATTTCAAATATAAATATGTATTATTGGAATGAATATTTGTACATTTTACCAATTTTCACTTGTCGAAGAACAAAATGCTTTATAGTGTTGAAAAAACATTCCGAAAAAAAATATCCTAAATCTTTCCTAAGCAATTGCTTGAAAAACTCAAAACGATATACAAATTTCAGAATAATTAAACTTATATGACGACACTTCATTCAAAGTGTATGCAGTAATAGATAGATAATCCATCAGTCCCATATTGTATGGGTTTTTAGCCAAAATTTTGTTCCTGGTTATGAAATTCTAGTTTTCCATACTACATATTTAATACGTTAACTATATAATTGTAATATTCGAGTGTGTTCCGTTTTTCCCTCTAGTCGAAACAAAAAAAAACGAGTTTCTTGGTCTACAAACGATCTAATTTTCTTGACCCGTAAGCAACCCGATTTTATTAATTCGTTTGGACAATCTTGATTTACATAGATATTTCTATCAAAGCCTAATCTTATATCCAACTAATTCTATCTAATTAGGACGTACCTTTCTTGGTTGGTTAAACTCGTTAAGCAATACCATAACCAACTTAACAAAACTTTTATCTTTAAACAAATCTTATCTTCACGAATATCTCAACCCTAAATTGTTTTAATCTCCTATATATACCGAGCCTTCGGAGAGGCCATTTTCTTTCCTTCCCAAAAACAAGACGTGTCCTGTACCGCTCTTTCAATCCGACTCCTTACTTTCGACACCGGCGGCAGAAGCTCAGATCTCCATAGTCGATGACTTAATTCTTTCGGTAAGTCGTTGTCCTAGTTGATCGCTTTCCCTTCCCTCCTTGCCTACGTGTTCATCTTAGCCGGATATTTTTCAGGACTATCGCGCGTTGCATCTTGTCCTGCCGTTGTCGCTTCCGTCGTGCTTTGGTCGGCCGTTCTTGTCGGCGTTTCCAGGTAAGGATCGCCTCTTGCTGTTTTTTCTTCCTTAGGTTTTGGGAGTTTGGTGTCGGGCTAGAGCTAGTTGTGGGTAGGGAGCGGTGGGGCCGATCTATCTCGAGACCGAGAAGTAGATTCAGTTTGAACGTCGGTGGGTGAATTAGTATTGTCTGGGGAATATTTAATGGTAGATTGGGGTGATAAGGTAACCTTAATTTCTACTCCATTTGTATAACTAGACGAAAGACTATATATGTAATATATATATATATAGTTTGTGCGTTAGAGCAGTAGAAGGGTTAAGTGGTAGATAGGCTAATTAATTAGGTATTAATAACGGCTAATGATTTAAAGTAGGAGTGAAGTAGTTATGAAACAATCTAGTTTGGGTAGCTAGGATTTTAATGGGTATTGGAGACTTATTTGAAACTTTTATCTTGATAGATATCTTTGCCCACGTATTCATAAGAACTATCATTAAACTCAATTTGTTATAATAGTAGGAAGTGACCAATTTACTTAGTAGCTAGTGTGATAACTTTTGGAGTTGAACTAGTTAGCGGGTTGGCCAATTTCGTTATTCAACCGAGTCCTAGCGTTTCAAATCATGATTTGTTTCCGCTATTAAATCTTATCTTGGGAACCCGCATTCTCTTGCCCTTGAATCTCTCGGAATTTTGTAAGAACCCACCTATTGAGGTAAGTCGTTTTCGACTTGCTCGGTTCTTATCTATCTTATTAGATTTTGTGCGGTTGTTATAGGATTGGTATTGGGATCTAGTCCCAATTTTCTTTTTGAAATGTTTTGGACTTGCTTGTTTGTTGTGTGCAAATTGGTTTTAAATGGGTTTTATCGGAAATAAGTTTTTGAATTTTTTGTTTGTTTTGGTACCGTTTCCAACACGGGCATCGTAGTTGACGGAGAGGAAGGGTTGCCTATGTATGGTCAGTGTGACAGAGAAATCGTGCCCCTTCAAAATAAAATGATATTTGTGTGTTTTGGCAAGTGCTCCAGTGGAGGATTAGCTGGGGTTAGAAGGAAGAAATGATGTGAGGAGTGGGAGGGCATGCCTCTGCACTGTGGATTGCAATACGAGATGGAGAATGAGCTATGTTGCTTTAATTGTGTGATTGTGTATGTGTGTTTAGATTATGTGTGACTAACCGTATAATTTAGGTATTGGCCTTTAGAGTTATGGTTGGGATAGTGGATTCTGGTTGCTGACTATAGAAAATTGTTTTTAAACGTCTTATAATTTCCGCATATTATCTAGCTTGGTAGATTAGTAGCTAACCCTTCGGGGATTACTTTTCCAGTTATAGGTATGTTACAGGTGATAAGGATAATTATTAGATTTGTTACCTTAGATTTATTATCTTGTGTTAGCAATATCTTTTGTATGATATATTTCTATCCTTTTATGTTTAGAATAATATCTTCTGCAATAGGATATAGATATATTATAACTTAGGCTCTAAGCATGGTTCCTCCTATTGTACTATATAATGGGATGAAACCCTAATAATAATATTATCAACTTTTCATTAAACCTCAACATGGTATCAAGAGCCTGATCCAGAAAATACCAATTATTTTTTCACGTCCTTCTTTTTCTTCGCTGTTTTCCCTTTCATGGCTTCCACAAACCATACAATACCTAATGATCTTAAACCTACTAAACCTTTCATAGTAGTTCAATTTCATAATGCAGTCAAATTATCTTCCACAAATTACATCATTTGGCAAACCCAAATTGAATCTATTCTTGTTGGCTATGGGCTATTTCACTTCCTTGATGGTTCCCATCCCGCTCCATCAAAGACTCTCCCCAATTTTGTTAATCCGGATATCACCACTCCTAATCCGGCGTACACCACTTGGCTCCGCCAAGACAAACTTCTCTTTGGTGCGCTCGTTGGGACGTTGTCTCTATCGATTACCAACAACCACGCCAATTTTCGAACCCACCGCAGCCTCCAGCCTATAATCCACGCCCACCACCACAAGCCCATGTTGCCACCAATTCTGACTTACATTGGCTATTAGATAGTGGCTCATCCCATCATGTTACCTATGATTTGCAAAACTTATCCACCCACTATCCTTATGAAGGTCCCGACACTCTACAAATCGGTGACGGTAAAGGTCTTTCAATTTTTAGTATAGGGCGTTTTAATCTTAATAATCACAAGCATTCCTTGTCTTTTGATAATGTTCTTCATGTCCCTCAAATCTCTCAAAACATTATTTCAGTTTCTCAATTTACTTCTCAATATAATCTTTCCGTTGAATTCTTACCCTCTTGTTTTCTTGTGAAGGATCTTCCAACGGGAACCGTTCTTCTTGATGGTCCTTGTTTCAATGGAGTCTATATCTAGCCTCTCTCTATTTCGCCTCAAGTTCTCACCATGAAGTCTTCCTTTGTTGGATTGTCTTGGCATCACAAGTTGGGGCATCCCTCGGAATCTATCTTAAAATTCATGCAATCTAGTTTTAGTCTAGGACGTTTTTCTTCTCTTGATTCTTGTAACTCTTTTTCCATTCATAAAAGTCACAAACTGTCGTTTTATTAGTCTTCAATTACTTCTTCTTTCCCTTTTCAAGTCGTGTTTTCTGATGTTTGGATGTCTCCTATCACTTCTTATCATGGATTTCGCTATTATATTATCTTTGTTGACCACTTCACTAGATATATTTGGCTTTATCCATTAAAACACAAATCTGACACAAAAGAAACCTTCATCAAATTCAAAGCCATAGTTGAAAACTATTTCCAAACAAAGATTAAAATTTTATATTCTGACAATGGTGGTGAGTACATTGCTCTCTCCTCGTTTCTTGCCACACACGGCATCACCCATCTCACGTCCCCACCACACACTCCACAACATAATGGCTTCTCTGAACGTCGACACCGTCACATTGTTGAGACGTGTCTCTCTCTCATGTCTTATTCAAATCTTCCGCTCAATCTCTGACTGTTTGCTTTTAAAACAGCGGTCTATCTTATCAATCAAATGCCATCTTCCACACTCAACAATTCCTCTCCGTTTCACTCTTTATTTCCTATTTACCCTAATTATCAAAAGCTTAAATCTTTCGGATACTTGTCTTTTCCTTGGTTAAAGCCCTACACCAAGAATAAATTTGAACCTAAATCAACTCCATGTGTATTTGTTGGGTTCTCTTTATATCAAAGTGCCTATTTTTGCCATAACCCTCAAACCTATCGAGTCTACACATCTCGACACGTTACTTTTGTTGGGCATGTTTTTCCATTTCAAAACCCTAGTCAAACCACGAGTTCCTTGACCTGTGCCAGTTCGGACTCGTCCTTCGATGGATCCAACTGGACCACGTTCAGCATACCAATTCAACTCGACAAGTTGCTCCTCAACTTGGCCCTCCCCTTGCCACGCCTCCCCCGTCCCCATCTACTCCTCATGCAAACCCTAATTTCACTCAAAATTCAAGCCCTAATTCCCATGCAAACCCTAATCTCCCACCTAACCCTAATTTTCCACACCTGCCCTCCCCCACATCGCATACTCTCATGCCTATTGCCATTCCAAATCAAAACTCCCATAATATTGCCTTGTCCGACACTTCACCCTCCTCCGATCATCATGCTTCTGCCTCTCCAACCTCTTCTGCCTCGTCTCATGAAGCCGAACCTATCCAACATGGCATGGTGACTCGCTCACAACACAATATCTTCAAACCCATTCAAAAATTAAACCTTCATGCCCAAGCCTTACCTCACCGTGAGCCTACCAATATTACCCAAGCTCTCAAAGATCCCGATTGGCGTCTTGCCATGGCACATGAATATGAAGCTTTATGTAAGAATGAAACTTGGGAACTCGTTTCACCTGATCTTGGATCCAATGTTGTTGGGTGTAAATGGGTGTTTCAAGTCAAGTATAAGCCGGATGGATCTCTTGACAAATACAAGGCTCGTTTGGTCGCGAAGGGGTTTCACCAACGCCTTGGCTGTGACTTTACAAAGACATTTAGTCCCGTCATCAAGCCGGTCATTGTCCGTACCGTGCTTACCTTAGCCGTCTCGTCTGGTTGGCTACTCCTCCAAATTGATGTTAACAACGCCTTCTTACAAGGCCATCTCAATGAAGTTGTCTTCATGGAGCAACCCCCTGGCTTTATCGACAAATCTTTTCCTCATCATGTGTGTAAATTGAAGAAGGCGATCTATGGCCTTAAACAAGCACCACGTGCCTGGTATACAGAATTACAGAACTTCTTACTTCAGGTTGGCTTCATTAATTCCGTTGCTGATTCATCACTTTTTATTTATCGTCGGCATAGCACAATTTTATATCTTCTCGTTTATGTTGATGATATAATTGTCACCGGGAACGACACTTTGGCTTTGAACTCCATGATACATCGTTTGTCCTCTCGTTTTTCGCTCAAGGATTTGGGTCCTCTTACATGTTTTCTTGTTGTTGAAGTGCATAATCATCCTAAGGGTCCTTTTCTGAATCAACATAAGTATATTTTGGACTTGCTTCACCGCATGATATGTCTACAGCGAACCCTATTTCCACGCCCATGTGTTCTTCTTCTTGTCTTACTAAAACGTCCGACACCGTACCTGACTCACCCACTGAGTTTCGTGCTACTATTGGCACATTGAAATACTTGTCTCTCACTCGTCCGGACATCAGTTTTGCTGTGAATAAGTTGTCTCAATTTATGCATGAACCATCCACGGCTCATTGGAGTGCGTTAAAACGCCTTCTCCGGTACCTTCAAGGCACTAGTTCCCATGGCATTATTATTCATCGTCATCCTCTAATGTCTCTTCATGGTTTTACTGATGCTGATTGGGCGGGAAATAAGGATGATTACACTTCTACTATTGGCTACTTAATGTATCTCGGATCCATGCCTATTTCGTGGTCATATCGAAAACAAAAGTAAGTGGCTCGGTCGTTTACAGAGGCCGAGTATAAGGCACTTGCTGATTCGTGTGCTGAGCTAGTTTGGATCACTTCGCTTCTTGCTGAGCTTGGTGTTCGCTTGCCTAAACAACTGGTTCTCTATTGTGACAATTTAGGTGCTAAAAGTTTAAGTGTCAATCCCGTGTTTCATTCCCGTATGAAGCATATTGCATTGGCATTCCATTTTGTTCATGATCTTGTTCACAAGGGTTTACTTTATGTTGCTTATGTGTCCACAGATGATCAACTTGCTGATGTGCTTACAAAATCATTAACAAGGCTGAAATTTCAAACATTGGTTCCCAAGCTTGGTCTCTTCATTCCGACGTCCAGCATGAGGGAGCATGTTCGGTATAATTAAAAGATTTGTTACCTTAGATTTATTATCTTGTGTTAGCAATATCGTTTGTATGATATCTTTCTATCCTTGTATATTTAGAATAATATCTTTTGTAATAGGATAGATAAATTGTAACTTGGGCTCTAAGCATGGTTCCTCCTATTGTACTATATAATGGGATGAAACCCTAATAATAATATTATCAACTTTTCATTAAACCTCAACAACAGTAAACCATGTATGAGCCTTGGCTGGATTATGGAGTGGATCGTTGACGCACGTGTCATTAGTTTGAGTTTTTCGGGTGTACTTCGGGAAGATTTATTATTATCATTAGTTCTGTTGAATTATTTTAATTGTAATTTTTAAGTGTTGTTTAGAATATTTTGAGGAAAATTCGGGAAGTGTTACTTGGTAATTTTGTTTATTCATTCGGGCATTCAAACATGTTTTATATTCAGTTTTATAAATCTGAAAGTTGGATGTTTTACTTGTTTTCTCATCGTGCCAGCGTTGTAAGATCCTAAAGTGTTGTTGTCAACCCACCTAAGTAGTACACGGAAAGGTCTACTACCACAGAGCGCCATGTGGAAAGACGGGGTGTTACAAATTGGTATCAGAGCCAGGTTGACAACAGGGCACATGGAACTGACCAACGAGTGTACCCGAGGTCCAACATAAAAATAAAATCGGCTGGTGTTTTCAAAATAGTTTAACTGGGATAGGCATGTTGCATATAGGAGGTAGGTGACAACTCGCGACTTCGCCATTATTAGCCGAAGTACCTTGCATAGAATAGTAAGAATTTAAAAAAAATAAAAAATAAATAGTAGGATGCTTAAGTTTTAATATGGGACTTTGTATTATAGATGGCCCCACCAACCAGAGCGCGAGTTGCTGACGCCAATGGTAGAGGACGTGGTAGAGGTCGCGATAGAGGCTGAGGAAGGGGTAGAGGAGAGGCCCCTGTAGTTGCTGAGCCCGAAGTGCAACAGAATATTCCTCTCTAGGAGGAGATTAATCGCCGAGAGTCAAGATGTGGCCGTAGCTGATCATCATGAGGCTAGTGTATCTGTCGTTGGAGGGGGTTCCCAGGCTAATGGGGAACAAGCGAGAGTAGAGGTACCACCAGCAGAACTGACACCAGAGGTGAATGCTGCAATTCAAATATTGTTGCAGAATTTCTTGGGTGTGGGAGTTGTGCCTAACCTGAACGCGACTGCTAGACAACAGGGGGCTGAGGGGATGGTACCAGGCCCAGATTCGGTTTTGGCTGCCCAGTTAGGAGCACTGTCAGAACTTCAGGGACTAACGGCAGCTAACTGTGTGGTCGAGCCGAGGAGACAGTATCGCGAGCCTCAGCTTGACAAGTGGCTCGCAGAGTTTAGGAAGACCGGGGTGCCAAGCTTTACTAGAGCCCAAGATTCTGATGTGGAGCAATGGTTGAGGAGAGTGAAGTCTACGTTGGACTCCATTCAGGCACCAGAGGAAAGGAGGATTTCCCTGGTGCAAAGTCTACTACAAGAGGGCGCCTTTGACTGGTGGGAGTTGGGTAGGGACCACCAGAACGAGGGGACATTTGAGGAGTTTGGGAGGAGGATTCGAGATTACTATTGTCCTCCGGTGGTAAGGATGGCTCGAGAGGCTGCTTTTCGAGATGCTGGGCCCGAAAACATCATAGTGGTTGAGACTATTCTGAAATTTCAGCAAGAGTTGGTGGCGGTGCCGAATGCTGCCCCTAGTGAGGAATTGAAGATTGCGACCTTTTTGAAGAGGTTGCAGCCGCATTTGCGAGCTTATGTGTCTGGACTTAGACTCGCGACGTTGGGAGAAGTTCAACAATCTGCATTGGCCTATGCTATGGCAATTCTAAGGCCAGAACAGATGGATGCTCAGGTTGGAAGGAGTAATAGACGGAAAGTGGCAAATGCAACGAATTCTAGGGGTGACGATCAGTTTGGACAATACCCGCAGAGTAGACTAGAGTTCAACCACCAGGAAGTCAGGAGCAGTCACAACAGAGTCGGGCTGCCGGAAATCATAGACAATGCTACAATTGTGGGAGCACTGAACATTTGAGGAGTCAGTGTCCTAGGCCAGTGAAGGACTGCTTTACATGTGGGAAGCTCGAACATCTTCAGAGGTTCTGTATGGTTGGTGCACCTTCGCAGGTATCAGCACCGGAAACAGGAAACCAAGAAGTCTGTCATCCGTCGCAAGCATCAGGTCAATGTATGTCGCAGGTAAGGCTTTGTTTATGTAGAGCTTTAATGGTTCAAAGAAGAGTATATCTTAGGCAAAGATAACTCGAAAAGTGATAGAAGAACTACTAGATTGTAGACTTCTCTAGGACTTCAATAGAATGTTGGGAACATTTATTAATTCATACAAGTGAAAACCTCTCGCGCTTTGAGCGGACCGAGAGCCGGAACGATCATTTGAGACCGGTCCGGTTTTGGTATCTTAAATGTGCATTCGCACTTATCTTAAATAGTGACGAAAGATATTCAATCTTGTTAATGATTTTTAATAGAGAGTGGTGGGACACGGATAATCCGAGCCACCCGAAGGAGAACTTCAATTCCCCGGCACTTAGCTAGAGTGCGCGCAATCCCTCCTTGCAATCGGAGCGGATGGAGATCATGATCCCGAAAGTCGTATGGATGTACGACTTAGTAAGGTTATATAGAGGTGTTGACTAACCCGCACCCCTTTCTAGTTTATTCAACGTAAATCTCTGAACGAGATTGTAATCAATCAAGAGAACCAGACACTAGCAAATATAATCCTAACAAGGAATATAAAACTTACTATGCTAACAATGGTAGATATTTCTAGCAATCGATATTTCCTAGGTTCATTTTTATTTAAGCATACAAGAAGTTCCCAACATCGAGAATTTTTACGGAATGAAGTATAGAGGTCGCAAGGGGAAATTCCACTTGCCTTAGTGCAACGAAAACTAGCAAACGAGCTTTGACGAACTTAAGCGATTCCTTGCTACGAACGAGGATTCCGACCTATTGATAAGGGATTTACGAAAAGACTCAATACACGATTTTCCAACTAAAGTTCGGATTACCTCTTATAATGTTTTTATAAGAGGATTTGAATTTCTAAATTATTATAATAATAATTTAGAAAGTTATTTTCTTTAAAATAATAATATTCCTTTATTATTATTTTGATTTTGTAATATCCTTATTATTCCGAAAATCTCTATTAAAATAATTATTAAATAATCCTTTTTATTAGGAAGTTTCCTTAAATAGAAATTTCTACTTTTCCTTATAAGGTAACTTGCCTAAACTACTTTTAATTTAGATTATTCTTATTTATTCTATTTCCATAACCCTTTTATACTATAAGGCTCGTAAAATATCTTTGATCATATTTATATATTAAGATATTATAGTTCATAACATAGAATCTTTTCTATATTTAATTGATTTCTTTTCAAGCAAGTCTACTTTATGTTATAACATACTAGTTTTATTATAATATCATACTTGATATATTTAATTTTGAACTTAGGTCTTTTAATAAATCTCTACACTAGAAGCTCATTAACAATCCTATATTTTTATATAGGACTCTAATACTATTTTATTTAATAGTAGCATATTTTCATGAAATCATTGTCTAAGTCAAACTATAGTTTTTAGATCTCTATCATATTCTATAATCAAGACTCATATGCTAGTAAAATATTATTTTATTATATCCATATAATAGATAACATCTTGTAATATCCTTCATATAAAAAGGTATGCTAAGTTCATATTGAATAACTATTTTATTCTTAATTCCTTATATTCACTCAACTTCATAAATTCTATATCTTTTATAGATTAGGTCATGCATTGACTTTTCTCTATTAGAAACTTTGTTAAAAATCTATATAAAGATGATATTGGTTTTATTTAATAATCTTTTGATTTTTAAGTTCATAATAAGATATCATCCTTTTGTATAAGACATGCACAAAAATTCCTAGATTCTTATTTTGATCTAAGGTAGGATAATACTAAATATAGACCTTATATATTATATCTATTTATATCTTGTAATAGCATGCATGTAATAATATCATGAATATATCTACTTAATTTTATTTAGCCTAAGTTACCATAGTAAAAACAATTTGTTTCTAGTTTTTTTTTCCAAATAACAAGATCTTCCTCACAATATATTTATTCCAATTATTTACCTAAGGTTTTTCTAACAATTTATAAAAGACTTTTAATTAAAGAAATACATAAATGGATAATATAATTTTAGGATAGAAAGTATACTTTGGTATTCTGTTGAATACAGAATACAGGAGAAAACAAAGGAGGAGGGCTGACGGACGGGGCGACGCGGCCAGGGGCGACGACGGCGGCAGCGGCGTGGACTCCGGCAGCACTGGCGGACTCGGCGGCGGCAGGTGGTCCTGCGCGGCTCCATGGGCGGTCCGGCGTGGCTCCAAGTGAAAGAGAGATTGGTTTAAATGAGTTTTAATGTAGAATTTAACTTGGTTTTGTGCTGATTTTTTAGCACAAGGAGAACAATTGGAACAAGAAGGAGAGGATGGTTGAAGGTGTGAGTGAAAAGTTGTGATTGAGAGGTGAAGGCCCTTTAAATAGGCAATTTGGATGAGTTTGGCAATCCATGCCAAGGTGGTTGCACCAATGGAGGAGGAGGAGGTGTTCTTCCATTGGGCAAGAGTGTGTTTCTTGATGGATGATGTAAGGTGATGCCATGGGTGAGTCTTGCAAGCAAAGGAGAAGGAAGAGAAGAGCATGCAATGGTGAAGCGTCAAATTAACTGTGACTTGTTTGAAGAAGAAGAAGAGTAGAAGAGTATTTTATTAAAAGAGGGGGATTATGAGTAAGGAAGTCATATTGGTCTAGCGGAATAGAGAGGGGCGTGTGTAGAGATTTGCAAGAGGTCTCGGGTTCAAATCCCGGCTCTTGCATTCTTTTTACGAAGCTTCTAAGTTGGATTCTTAGGCCTTTGTGTAATCTATGTTAGGAAATAAATTCAATTTCTAAAGGACCTTATTTTTATCTAATGCTCTTTTTATTAATTTTCCTCACTTTATTAATCTATGCCCCTCAAGTTATTTTATTGAGTTTTTAATCTTCTTGATAGACTCTTTCAAAGGAAAAAAAAGAATAGTAGAAGTTAATTTGATACTACGAAATTCTCATTTTTAATTAGAGAAAGTAATTGATAATAAATATTATATAAAAAAAACTTGGAATATTACGGATATTACAATAGTACCCCCTTAAAATTAGTTTTTTCCCCGAAACTAGGAAAGACTTAGGGCGGTACAAGATTATCACGGAAAGCTCCTAATGCTCACATCCGTGAGGAAACAAGAAAAGGTCTAGTACCCCCTTAAAGAACATTTCGTTCTTTAGTTATGATGACTGTACAAGTAGAAGGATTTTTATTGTACCTTTATCTTAAGGAATCGTCAAGTTAGAAATCCTTAAGAAGATTCCCACATTTGAGCTTATGCGGCTCAATTGGAATCTAGGGATAGGATTGGAAATCCGATCGTTCTGGCTAGCAAAGTATGCGGGGGTCCAACGGTTTTATTCAAAAGCTTGGGTCAACCCTACGGAAGTTTTGGGTTGACCATCCCGAACATAAAGGTTTGATTGCTAATAGAGTAAGTATCCTTATTGAAATGAACACTCGGGTGCTTCTATGAAGCGAGTAAGTCCATGACTGATCTACTCTATATTTTTGGAATTTGGTCATTGCAGAGGGACCCTTTTCAGGTGACCATTCGATAACTGATGATATGGAAACGAAGTTTGAATATGCCAGCGTCAAGCCTTGGGAGAAGAATTTCGAGTTACGATTTCTAAAGAAGTTACTATTGGGATAGGGAATGGCTATTTTCCACGAGGGAGTAACCATTGTTACGACGTCGTATTCGAATATATATTATACTATCGAGGAATGGTTCGAGCGTCCCTTTATATTCTGTTTTACAATATATAAAAAAAAATGTAGTTTTTCCTAAGCAAGGTCAAACTCGAGGGACTGCGTCGTTAGTTCCACCAATGTGATCAGTATCGGAGAACTATATCCAATACAATCGCCTCAAGTGTATATCTTCATAGGAAAGACCTGAAGTCTTACCTCTACCATGTGGCCAAGATGGGAGGTAAAAGTTCATCCTTATTCACCACCATGAATCTATACCGAAAATTTGATTTTATAGATTCCTATTTCATTTTGGCATAAAAGTAAATTTTTAGGCGAACTTAGTCGTGCAATGAATATGTCGTAAAGTTAAATCAGGGTTTAGCTCGAACTTTCTCCTCTATTAAGCTCACGATGGAACGTGGTCTTTGGTTTGATACGCAATGATATAATATGATAGCCCAAATCATAATATAGATTTCAAAATGAGACACTCTTATGAGGGAGAGTGTCACCGGAATGGTTCAACAATAGCATCCACTATTGCGATACAAAAAGTGCCTTAAGGGCAACACTAATATGATTACGAAGATTAAATTCGGATAGGAAAGATAGCTACTAAACTCACACTATGAGGATACTACGGGGTCTAGTACCCACCTTAAAAAGATAAGACTAATGGTACTTAAGAAGACATTAACTGGGGAAAACGTCTCGGCATATCCTGCTCAGTTTCCCAGGTTTCCCAAGTTGTACCTTCATTGCCATCCTTGGACCAAAGTACTCGTACTAGAGGTACTTCTTTGTGGCTTAGCGGCTTAACTCAGTGCTCTACTATTTTAAGCGGTCTCTCCTCACAAGGGCCATCCGATTGGATTTCGATGTCGTCGAAATTGATTACGTGGGATTCGTCGGCACAAACTTCCTAGAGGTGGCACGTGGAACATGTTATGAACGGGGTGAGTTGACGGTGGTAAGGCAACCCGATAAGCTAGATTGCCGACTCTTTCTAGGATTTCAAAGGGTCCTATATAACGAGGGTTAAGTTTGCCTTGCTTTTTTGAAGCGGAACACGCCCTTCGAGGGCGATATGTTGACAAAACCTTGTCTCCTACTATGAACTTGATGTCTCGTTATCTTTAGGTCTGCATATGATTTTTGTCGACTCTAAGCAGTCAACATTCTTTGACGAATGAGAGCAACCTTAGAGGCAGTTCTTTCCATTAGTTCCGGTCCGAGAAGTATCTTGTCGGCGTTGTCGTCCCAGCAGATCGGAGAACAACATTTCCGGCCGTACAAGGCCTCGGAGGGAGCCATCTTGATGGTGGAATGCTAGTTTGTTGTTGCAGGTGAATTCTATACGATTCAGGTTGTCCTCTCAACTCGTGGTGCGGTCTAGCACACAGGCTCGAAGCATATCTTTAAGGGCTTGGATGGTCCTTTCCAATTGACCATCGGTTTGAGGATGGAAAGCTTTGCTAAACTTCAGTTCGGTGCTCATGGCCTTATGTAGTTCTTTCCAGAAGGAGGCCATGAAACGACCGTCTCGATCAGAGATATTTGTCTTCGGGGTTCCCTGGAGGTGGACTCTTTCCTTGATGAAATCCTTTTTCTCCTGAGTCTTTTGTGCTCGATTTTTACTTTCTTTCTTTCTGACAAACTAAGCAATTGGATATGATTTCTGCGACATCTTGTTTCAGGTTTGGCCACCAGAAGTTTCTTCGTACATCTTTGTACATCTTACTTGATCCTGGGTGTATAGAATAGGCATATGCGTAGGCTTCTTTCAGGATGATCTTTCGAAGCTCGTCCACTGTTGGCACACAAATCCGATTTTGGAACCAAAAGGAAACCGTCATCTTGAATGACGAACCTAGGTGCTTGTCTTCTTGCACCTCACCACTTATCCTGATTAGCATGATGTCATCTATTTGCTTCTCTCTGATTTCGGCTAACAGGTCGGAATGGATTTCCAAGGTGTTTGGAATACCTTGTTGTCTTCCAAACCAGACCTCGAGGCCTTCTCTTATCAGTTCTTGTTGGAGTTTTGGCTGAACTGTTAGCACTGCGATTAAGCCCTCTTGGTGTGTCTTACGACTGAGAGTGTCGGCTACGACGTTAGCTTTTCCTGGGTGGTAGATCTTGGAGAAACCTTCGATGAACCTTCGGTAGTACCCTGCAAGTCCTAGGAAGCTGCGAATTTCCTTTACATTCTTTGGTTGCTTCCACTCTGAGACTGCTTCCATTTTCTTTGGGTCTACCATAACTCCGTCTTTGTTGATGACGTGACCTAAGAAAGTCACTTCTTTAAGCCATAAGTCATACTTGGACAATTTGGCGTAAAGTTGGTTGTGCCTTAAAATCTGTAACATAGTTCAGAGATGTTCTTCATGTTCAGCCGGATTTCCGGAGTAGATCAGAATGTCGTCGATAAAGACGATGACAAACTTGTTGAGGTATTCATGGAAGCATCGGTGCATCAAGTCTATGAACACTGCATCTGCATTGGTCAAACTAACTGGCATTACTACAAACTCGTAGTGCCCATAGCGGGTGCGGCAATCGGTCTTCGGAAAGTCCTCCTCGCGGATCCGAAGTTGATGAAACTTTTGTCTTAGGTCAATCTTTGAGAAGACTTTTGCACCTTGAAGTTGATCTAAGGGTCGTTTATCCTTGGAAGAGGATATTTGTTCTTGATGGCGACTTTATTCAACTCTCTGTAGTCGATGCATAAACGGCAAGTCTCATCCTTCTTCTTTAAAACGAGCATCGGTGCTCCCTCGGGAGAAGCAATTGGCCGAATGAAACCCTTCTCAAGCAGCTCTTCGAGTTGACTCTTGAGTTCTTTCATCTATAGCGGGGCCATTCTGTAGGGTGCCTTGGGGATTGGCGTGGTTCCTGGCTCGAGGCTTATTGAAAACTCGACTTCTTGTCGGGGAGGTAATCTAGGGAGTTCTTCTGGGAAGACGTCGGGGAATTTTCTGGCTACTGGAATCTCTTGAATATCAACGACCTTCTTCTCCATCGACTCGAGGTAACAAAGATACCCAACCCAACCTTGTCGGAGTAGCTTCCCGGACTTCTTGGCGTTGATCACCTTTCCATTTTCTTCTTCTCGTTTTCCCTTGAATTTACATATGTGCTTCCCTCCTGAGTTGATGGTTACGGTTTATCGCTCCATGACAAGACAACCAATCTCTTCCGAGAATGATGTCATAGGGATCCATGTCCAAAATATCTTGGTCCTATCAACTTCTTTTCTGACTTCATTTGTCACCCTGTTGACTTATCAAAATCGAGGCGAAGAAAAGTCCATGACGTGGTTTTCGCATAGCTTTTATTATGGTTGGCTTAATCGGTTGACAAAAACAAATATCATGCCAAGCTTCCATATGTTAGTTGAGCAAATCCTAACTGCTTGTCGGTACGTCGGATTAGTATATCTTTCATTGGTCGGAAATCTCTACCACTCCTTTATTGATAGATCATTGTTTGTCCCTCCCATATTTCTCGATAATCTGTTTCGAGATCGGGTTACGTAGAGACATGTTAGATCTTTAGTCGACTAAGCCTTCCTTGGTGTCCTCTTTGGAAATTTCTATCTTCCCGTGAGTCACTGGCTTGGTAATTTTGGCTCTTATGGAAACGTAAGGATTACTTTTGGTTGGCGTGACTTCTAATTCCTCATGAGCATAAATTTATCTTCTGTTAGAACCTTTTTAGTAAATGGCTAATAATCGACATTCATATAGAATATCCGTAATTCTATATATTAAGGAAGGGTATATGATGAGAGGATCGATGGAGGGGATGATGGTGCAAAGAGATCGCCACGAGAATCCAAGGAATTCTGACAACAAACACCACGCAACTGACCCGTCTTCAACTGGATGGATCTTCCTCGTCCGAACTCGGATTTGAGTGATTCCAATTCGAGACGTTATATCTCTGAGTCTAGTTTAATCTCACAAAATATGAGAGAAATATGATGAGTGGAGTGAACGTTATGTCGAATTTACTGAGACGGTGCAAAAAACCTCCGAGATGGGTGATGGTTCGAAAATGGAGAGAACAAGGGGATATGGATGCTTGATAACTTGGATATGACTCACCAAGCTCTCAAACAAACTAGGATGCTCGAATTGTCGGATATGACTCACCAACAATTGAACAACGAGAATTGAACGAAACAAAACAAGAACTTTGAATTGAAAATGCAAGGAAAAGAGAAGCAAATTTCGTCCAAGTCTAAGGGAGAAAGGAGGCCAAAAATGGGCCTTATAACCCTAATGCCACGCCTCTCTCAACTCTGCCACCCTCACTTCTCTCTAATTACATAAAACACCCTTAAATTTCAAGAAATTCAACTAAAAACCCTTAAAAAAACATAATTCAAGTTTTAGCACTAGTCGAACCAATAGTCATAAGAACACTCGAACATTCACCGTTTTTAGCCATCGGAAACTTATGAGCCATGAGCTCCTCCTTGATTTTGTCTAGTATAGACTTAGCTAGGGCTCGTGTGATGCGCCCAAGATAGGGTATGGCTCCTTGTCTCGGCTTCATAGCGCCTCGAACATCGTCTTTGGTTGCTTGTCCAAGTATTGGCTCCCCTTTATCGTGCAGATTGGGCTTGTCTTTAGGGATGGAATCTTCACTCAAATCATGGGGCCATGACTCGGTAGATGGAATCACATCCTCCTCCTCCCCTTCAAAAAGATCCGTCCTCGAATCTATCAAGCCGTGTGAGCTCAACAAAGAAGGTAGGGCTTCTAGCTTCCTTGGTGTGGCATTCTCCATGACAAAGACATCCTTCTTGGCCTCCACAAGAAAGGGAATGTTATCACCGCTTGGAGTGACTAAAATAGCCTCGTCCTCCTCATGGAGCAAGAAGGGCAAACATGAAGGAATCATAGGAAATGCATCCATCCATGGTGTCGCCAACGAGTTCATGGAGATAGGAGTGATGGTAGGACGATGCTTGATTTTAGGAGACAATTCCACAACTTCCTCCTCTTCTTGCAATGTGTGCATCAATTTTATTGGACACTTGATGGTAAGAGTTGTTCCAATCCATCGAAAGGAGTCTCTCTTTTTGGTTGCTCTGTGTCACTCATCACTCTTTGTTGGAAGGAAGTCTCCTCTCCTTTACAAGGGGTCGTCCTCGAACCTTGATCCTCTTCTCGTGTCTCCTTGATCTTCACCACTTGAGGCACTTGTGTCCTCTCATCCAGCCCTAGGATTTGGCGCTCAAAGGCATCCATGCGTGTCGCCAAAGCTTCCAGGGATTGTTGCATGGATTGTTGAAAAGTTTGTATCATGGCAGCCACCGAACTAGTGGACGTCTCCTCAACTTGTTCCTTATTCTTGTCATCACCTACACTTGTCATCGTAAAAACAAGGCAAAGATCAAGGTACAGAGGTCACACGAATTAATCACCAAGACTTGTCCGAGATGAAAATCCGACAAGTTGCAAGTAGGAGATGACCAACAAAATGGAACAAGAAAAGCTCAAACACAATAACACAAGATGTCTCGTCTTGGTGTCGTTCCCGTATCCTAGCACCGTAACCAACAACAAGCATGTAATGATATAAAGGGGTCAAAAGAAAGCTAGATTATGGACTCAATTCCCACGTTTTTACTCAGCCAAATTCAGCAAGACACACTTAAAAACTAGCACTAAAGGAAGACATTAATCAAGCAACAAATGCACACTTTCAACTACCAACTTTTGAAAACTCTTTTGGTGTTCTATGTGGACGTTTTTTGAGCAGTTTTTCCAGCCATGGGTGAACATCAAACTCAGCCAAGAACTTCAACAATTCAAGGACTCAAAAATGCCACAATTCAAGACAACAATTCGGACAAGGCCGAGCACAACAATAACAACGCAGCCAATAAAGAGTTCGAACCTAAAACCTTGCAACAAGTGGAAATTCAAGGTCGGAACAAGGTTTAGATGGCGATACCTTCGTGTGGATCTGATACCACTTGATGAGAGGATCGATGGAGGGGATGATGGTGCAAAGAGATCGCCACGAGAATCCAAGGAATTCCGACAACAAACACCACGCAACTGACCCGTCTTAAACTGGATGGATCTTCCTCGTCCGACCTCGTATTTGAGTGATTCCAATTCGCGAAGTTAGATCTCTGAGTCTAGTTTAACCCCTCAAAATTTCAGACCTAGATGATGAGCGGATTGAAAGATATGTTGATTTTACTGAGGGGGTGCAGAAACCACCGAGATGGATGATGGATCGAAATGGAGAGAACAAGGGGATATGGATGCTTGATAACTTGGATATGACTCACCAAGCTCTCAAACAAACTAGGATGCTTGAATTGTCGGATATGACTCACCTATATTGGGCGCATCACACGAGACCTAGCTAAGTCTATACTAGACAAAATCAAGGAGGAGCTCATGGCTCATAAGTTTCCAAAGGTTTACAAAGAAGAAGGTTGGAGTCTCCTTTTGACTCGTGTTCCGACAAGTGACTTTTTTATGGTTAAGGACACTTTATAAGTTTTCGGGATTTCCGGTTAATTTTTGTAATTTCCTTAAGTGAAGGGGCTAACTTTGTGAGGTTGCTTTCTAGGTTATATGGTCGTCCCCCTCACCCTTTGTTGGGGGAGATGGGATGAAAACTTGTTGCTCTCTTTCCCTTGCATTTTCAATTCATGTTTCTTGTTTTGTTTCGTTCAATTCTCGTTGTTCAATTGTTGGTGAGTCATATCCGACAATTTGAGCATCCTAGTTTGTTTGAGAGCTTGGTGAGTCATATCCAAGTTGTCAAGCATCCATATCCCCTTGTTCTCTCCATTTCGATCCATCATCCATCTCGGTGGTTTCTGCACCCCCTCAGTAAAATCGACGTATCTTTCAATCCGCTCATCATCTAGGTCTGAAATTTTGAGGGGTTAAACTAGACCCACAGATCTAACTTCTCGAATTGGAATCACTCAAATCCGAGTTCGGCAACAAAGGGTGAGGGGGACGACCATATAACCTAGAAAGCAACCTCACAAAGTTAGCCCCTTCACTTAAGGAAATTACAAAAATTAACCGGAAATCCCGAAAACTTATAAAGTGTCCTTAACCATAAAGAAGTCACTTGTCGGAACATGAGTCACAAGAACACTCCAACCTTCACCGTCATTAGCCATCGGAAACTTATGAGCCATGAGCTCCTCCTTGATTTTTTCTAGTATAGACTTAGATAGGGCTCGTGTGATGCGCCCAAGATAGGGTATGGCTCCTTGTCTCGGCTTCATAGAGCCTCGAACATCGTCTTTGGTTGCTTGTCCAAGTATTGGCTCCCCTTTATCGTGCAGATTGGGCTTGTCTTTAGGGATGAAATCTTCACTCAAATCATGGGGCCATGACTCGGTAAATGGAATCACATCATCATCCTCCCCTTTAAAAAGATTCGTCCTCGAATCTATCAAGCCTTGTGAGCTCAACAAAGAAGGTAGGGCTTCTAGCTCCCTTGGTGTGGCATTCTCCATGACAAAGACATCCTTCTTGGCCTCCACAAGAAAAGGAATGTACTCACCGCTTTGAGTGACTAAAACAGCCTCGTCCTCCTCATGGAGCAAGAAGGGCAAACATGAAGGAATCATAGGAAATGCATCCATCCATGGTGTAGCCAACGAGTTCATGGAGCTAGGAGTGATGGTAGGACGATGCTTGATTTTAGGAGACAATTCCACAACATCCTCCTCTTCTTGCAATATGTGCATCATTTCTATTGGACACTTAATGGTAATTCATTGTTCCAATCCATGGAAAGGAGTCTCTCTTTTTGGTTGTTCTATGTCACTCATCACTCTTTGTTGGAAGGAAGTCTCCTCCCCTTTACAAGGGGTCGTCCTCGAACCTTGATCCTCTTCTTGTGTCTCCTTGATCTTCACCACTTGAGGTACTTGTGTCCTCTCGTCCAGCCCTAGGATTCGGTGCTCCAAGGCATCCATGCGTGTCTTCATAGCTTCCACGGATTGTTGCATGTATTGTTGAAAAGTTTGTAACATGGCAGCCACCGAACTAGTGGACATCTCCTCAACTTGTTCCTTATTCTTGTCATCACCTACACTTGTCATCGTAAAAACAAGGCCAAGATCAAGGTATAGAGGTCACACGAATTAATCACCAAGACTTGCCCGAGATGAAAATCTGACAAGTTGCAAGTAGAAGATGACCAACAAAATGGAACAAGAAAAACTCAAACACAACAACAAGAAAAGAAACAACCAAGCAAGATTAGCAATTCTTGGTGTCGTTCCCGTATCCTAGAGTCGATCCAATTCAACAAGAATGTAATGAACACAAAATCAAAGCTGGTTTTTGGTCTCAATTCCCACGTTTTTTCCACAACAAAAAAAAATCAGCAAAGGCTCTTTCAATTCATGCACTAAAGGAAGGCATTAAACAAGCAACAAAAACAACCATTCAACTACCAACTAATGAAGGCCATTGGTGTTCTATTAGGGACGTTTTTTGAGCAGCTTTTCAGCCATGGTTGAACATCAAACTCGGCCAAGAACTTCAACAATTCAAGGAATCAAAAACGCCACAACTCAAGACAACAATTCGAACAAGGCCGAACACAACAACAACAACGCAGCCACTAAAGAGTTCAAACCTAAAACTTGCAACAAGTGGAAATTCAAGGTCGAAACAAGATTTAGATGGCAATACCTTCGCGTGGCTCTGATACCACTTGATGAGAGGATCGATGGAGGGGATGATGGTGCAAAGAGATCGCCACGATAATCCAAGGAATTCCGACAACAAACACCACGCAACTGACCCGTCTTCAACTGGATGGATCTTCCTCGTCCGAACTCGGATTTGAGTGATTCCAATTCGAGAAGTTAGATCTCTGAGTCTAGTTTAATCCCTCAAAATATGAGAGCAATATGATGATTGGATTGAAAGTTATGTCGAATTTACTGAGACGGTGCAGAAACCTCCGAGATGGGTGATGGTTCGAAAATGGAGAGAACAAGGGGATATGGATGCTTGATAACTTGGATATGACTCACCAAGCTCTCAAACAAACTAGGATGCTCGAATTGTCGGATATGACTCACCAACAATTGAACAACGAGAATTGAATGAAACAAAACAAGAACTTTGAATTGAAAATGCAAGGAATAGAGAAGCAAATTTCGTCCAAGTCTAAGAGAGAAAGGAGGCCAAAAATGGGCCTTATAACCCTAATGCCACGCCTCTCTCAACTCAGCCACCCTCACTTCTCTCTAATTACATAAAACACCCTTAAATTTCAAGAAATTCAACTAAAAACCCTTAACAAAACATAATTCAAGTTTTAGCACTAATCGAACCAATAGTCACAAGAACACTCCAACATTCACCGTCTTTAGCCATCGGAAACTTATGAGCCATGAGCTCCTCCTTGATTTTGTCTAGTATATACTTAGCTAGGGCTCGTGTGATGCGCCCAAGATAGGGTATGGCTCCTTGTCTCGGCTTCATAGCGCCTCGAACATCGTCTTTGGTTGCTTGTCCAAGTATTGGCTCCCCTTTATCGTGCAGATTGGGCTTGTCTTTAGGGATGGAATCTTCACTCAAATCATAGGGCCATGACTCGGTAGATGGAATCACATCAGTATAGTTGTTTTTTGTTGCCAAGTATAGGCAAGGGATGACGCGTAAGTTTAGAGAAGAGAGGAAAAAGTTTATTAGAACCTTTATGGAAACTCATTACAAAGGCTTCATATAAAAACCCATTACACTAGGGACGGAAAAGAAACAATGTCGACTCGACCTTTCAAAGACAAAATGAAAGTCGAGAGGAGCGGACTAGCTCCCTCTTTTACAACGAGAAGATTCAATTAAGACAAATCCTGGGGACGAAATCAAAGCTATTATCGACCTGACTATTCAAGGACAAAATGAATAGTCGAGTTAAGTGGACTACTTAGGGTTTCACACTTCTTAATGATAAACAACCGAATTTTTAGCCATAGGGTGTGCTTAGGAAACAAAAAGTGTCCAAGAATCCTTCATCGAACAAATTTCCATCGAGGGCGCCTCCTTCGTGGTTCAACAATAATTGGGCTTGCTCGATGTGCCGACGGGTTGCAGCTATATAGCCATGGTTGATTGCAAGACGAGCATGGAGTTGGTCGTCCTCGTTTTGGTATGACCTCAATTCATCCAACCACACTTCCTTGCGTTGGATGAGGTAGTCATACTTTGGTTGACGAACCCTTGTTGGGTTTGGGCCTCTGATTGGAGATGGTTTTCTTCCTTGACCATTTTCTTGGTGATGGGATGACTCTCCCTGAGTCCATTTAGCCCATCCACCCGCTTGATAGGTTATTGGAACTTGACTTGTGATTTGGTGACGTGGAGTCTCCGTCATGCGTCCCCATGGATGATATCCCGAGAACTCTTGCTCAGTGATTTCCGGACTTGCTTGGCCGGGAAGTGAATTATTAACTCCTCCCTTGAGGAATGCTTCTTCAAGGTTCTCTTCCTCGAGATTCGCCTCGGGTGCATTTTCATGCATCTCTTCTTGTGGAGCTAGCTCGGGGTTGTCTTCGGGGTATCCATTTGGAAAAAACAGCCATTGAGCGAAAGCTTCGTCAAGCTCTTGAGCGGCCTTTTCGGCTTCTTCCCCGATTCGGGTTTGGCTTCTAGTGAGAACCATTTCTGTAGAGGAGAAGAAGGCGTTTATATAGAATATCCTTTGATTCTATAAGGCGAAGACATGTTGAAGGAAGTTGAGGTTTTGAAAATTACTAAAACAAAGTTTTATTTAATACTTTTTCATTTTCTTGGTCCTATTAAAGGTCTTAAGATTTTTCTCTTTAGAACAAGTGACTTTATGAAGTAAATTTTGGGATTACTAACAAGTTTCCTAGGGTGAAGGTATAAGGTTCTAGTTATAAGTTTCCTAAAGGAACACTTACATTCTTGATAAGTTGAAAAGTTCATACCACTTAAGTTTTTCAAAAGATAGAAAAGATTTTGAAAAAAAATTAGTTAGTTCTAGAACTAAGTATTTTGCTATTTAAGGTTTCTAATATCTTCGGAAAATATTTTCTTATCTAAGAATTTGAAGTTGGAAGTGTACTATTCCTAGGTTTTCTTTAAAAGAGTAAAGAAGAAAAGCTTCTAAAATTGGTAGTCCTAAATAGCGGAAGTAAAAGTTAAGGTTTTAAAAGTTCTCGGTTTTCGAAAATTCTTGGTTTTAAAACTTTTCGGTTTTAAAACAAAAACGTTTAGCTCTGATACCACAATTGTAACACCCCTATTTTACAGCACTGGGTATTACCGCCAGTGACCTCAGACTTTACCGTCTAAAGTCACCCAAGGCTTTTAGAATGATATAGAACAATTAAAATGCGGAATAAAACATAATACATAATGAGAAAAGGTGCTCCCGAGGGAGACTTGGTTCTTAAAAAACATCTTACATCGTTTTCAAATATAAAGTTGTTCAGAAGTTGAAATGCAAAGCTAGCTTGTCCTTGAAACATATTGAAACTAAAACAAAATGATATAAGAAGCACATCTTGAAAATCCTTGTTCTTCCTTCGTCTTCACTTCACTTCACTTCACGCCTTGTGGGGATTCCTAGATTCTGACATAATTCGCGAGGGGCGATAGAATGCCAGGCAAACATGCAGAAAAGAAGAATTAGTCTAAGAGACTAAGCAAGCGGGAATGGAACTTCCCGAGGGTAATTTCGGTAACTTCTAATTATTGTCGAAAGAGATAATCGGGTTGTGTTTACGATGAGGCTATACGATAAGGCTTTGTTTATGTGGAGCTTTAATGGTTCAAAGAAAAGTATATCTTAGGCAAAGATAACTCGAAAAGCGATAGAAGAACTACTAGATTGTAGACTTCTCTAGGACTTCAATAGAATGTTGGGAACATTTATTAATTCAGACAAGTGAAAACCTCTCGCGCTTTGAGCGGACCGAGAGCCGGAACGATCATTTCAGACCGGTCCGGTTTTGGTATCTTAAATGTGCATTCGCACTTATCTTAAATAGTGACGAAAGATATTCAATCTTGTTAATGATTTTTAATAGAGAGTGGTGGGACACGGATAATCCGAGCCACCCGAAGGAGAACTTCACTTCCCCGGCACTTAGCTAGAGTGCGCGCAATCCCTCCTTGCAATCGGAGCGGATGGAGATCATGATCCCAAAAGTCTTATGGACGTACGACTTAGTAAGGTTATATAGAGGTTTCGACTAACCCGCACCCCTTTCTAGTTTATTCAACGTAAATCTCTGAACGAGATTGTAATCAATCAAGAGAACCACACACTCGCAAATATAATCCTAACAAGGAATATAAAACTTACTATGCTAACAATGGTCGTTATTTCTAACAATCGATATTTCCTAGGTTCATTTTTATTTAAGCATACAAGAAGTTCCCAACATCGAGAATTTTTACGGAATGAAGTATAGAGGTCGCAAGGTAAAATTCCACTTGCCTTAGTGCAACGAAAACTAGCAAATGAGCTTTGACGAACTTAAGCGATTCCTTGCTACGAACGAGGATTCCGACCTATTGATAAGGGATTTACGAAAAGACTCAAAACACGATTTTCAAAAACTAAAGTTCGGATTACCTCTTATAATGTTTTTATAAGAGGATTTGAATTTCTAAATTATTATAATAATAATTTAGAAAGTTATTTTCTTTAAAATAATAATATTCCTTTATTATTATTTTGATTTTGTAATATCTTTATTATTCCGAAAATCTCTATGAAAATAATTATTAAATAATCCTTTAAATTAGGAAGTTTCCTTAAATAGAAATTTCTACTTTTCCTTGTAAGGTAACTTGCCTAAACTACTTTTAATTTAGATTATTCTTATTTATTCTATTTCCATAACCCTTTTATACTATAAGGCTCATAAAATATCTTTGATCATATTTATATATTATGATATTATAGTTCATAACATAGAATCTTTTCTATATTTAATTGATTTCTTTTCAAGCAAGTCTACTTTATGTTATATAACATACTAGTTTTATTATAATATCATACTTGATATATTTAATTTTGAACTTAGGTCTTTTAATAAATCTCTACACTAGAAGCTCATTAACAATCCTATATTTTTATATAGGACTCTAATAATATTTTATTTAATAGTAGCATATTTTCATGAAATCATTGTCTAAGTCAAACTATGGTTTTTAGATCTCTATCATATTCTATAATCAAGACTCATATGCTAGTAAAATATTATTTTATTATATCCATATAATAGATAACATCTTGTAATATCCTTCATATAAAAAGGTATGCTAAGTTCATATTGAATAACTATTTTATTCTTAATTCCTTATATTCACTCAACT
This sequence comes from Fallopia convolvulus, assembly GCA_964016875.1. Classification (NCBI taxonomy): domain Eukaryota; kingdom Viridiplantae; phylum Streptophyta; class Magnoliopsida; order Caryophyllales; family Polygonaceae; genus Fallopia; species Fallopia convolvulus. The sequence goes on from OZ024719.1 coordinate 32,082,904, forward strand.
TCATAAATTCTATATCTTTTATAGATTAGGCCATGCATTGACTTTTCTCTATTAGAAACATTGTTAAAAATCTATATAAAGATGATATTGGTTTTATTTAATAATCTTTTGATTTTTAAGTTCATAATAAGATATCATCCTTTTGTATAAGCATGCATGTAATAAAATCATGAATATATCTACTTAATTTTATTTAGCCTAAGTTACCATAGTAAAAACAATTTGTTTCTAGTTTTTTTTTCCAAATAACAAGATCTTCCTTACAATATATTTATTCCAATTATTTACCTAAGGTTTTTCTAACAATTTATAAAAGACTTTTAATTAAAAAAATACATAAATGGATAATATAATTTTAGGATAGAAATTATACTTTGGTATTCTATTGAATACAAAATACAAGAGAAAACAGAGGAGGAGGGTCGACGGACGGGGCGGCGCGGCCAGGGTCGACGACGGCGGCGGCGTGGACTCCGGCGGCACTAGCGGACTCGGCAGCGGCAGGTGGTCCGGCGCGGCTCCAGGGGAGGTCCGGCGTGGCTCCAAGTGAAAGAGAGGGTGGTTTGGATGAGTTTTAATGGAGAATTTGACTTGGTTTTGTGCTGATTATTGAGCACAAGGAGAACAATTGGAACAAGAAGGAGAGGATGGTTGAAGGTGTGAGTGAAAAGTTGTGATTGAGAGGTGAAGGCCCTTTAAATAGGCAATTTGGATGAGTTTGGCAATCCAGGCCAAGGTGGTTGCACCAATGGAGGAGGAGGAGGTGTTCTTCCATTGGGCAAGAGTGTGTTTCTTGATGGATGATGTAAGGTGATGCCATGGGTGAGTCTTGCAAGCAAAGCAGAAGGAAGAGAAGAGCATGCAATGGTGAAGCGTCAAATCAACTTTGACTTGTTTGAAGAAGAAGAAGAGTAGAAGAGTATTTTATTAAAAGAGGGGGATTATGAGTAAGGAAGTCACATTGGTCTAGCGGAATAGAGAGGGGCGTGTGTAGAGATTTGCAAGAGGTCTCGGGTTCAAATCCCGGCTCTTGCATTCTTTTTACAAAGCTTCTAAGTTGGATTCTTAGGCCTTTGTGTAATCTATGTTAGGAAATAAATTCAATTTCTAAAGGACCTTATTTTTATCTAATGCTCTTTTTATTAATTTTCCTCACTTTATTAATCTATGCCCCTCAAGTTATTTTATTGAGTTTTTAATCTTCTTGATAGACTCTTTCAAAGGAAAAAAAGAATAGTAGAAGTTAATTTGATACTACGAAATTCTCCTTTTTAATTAGAGAAGTAATTGATAATAAATATTATTTAAAAAAAACTTGGAATATTGCGGATATTACACCAAGTAGATTGAGTTTGAACGTCGGTGGGTGAATTAGTATTGTTCTGGGAATATTTAACGGTAGATTGGGGTGACAGGGTAACCTTAATTTCTACGTCGTTTGTATAACTAGACGAAGGACTATATATGTAGTTTATATATAGTTTGTGCGTTAGAGCAGTAGAAGGGTTAAGTGGTAGACAGGATAATTAATTAGGTATTTATAACGGCTAATGATTTAAAGTAAGAGTGAAGTAGTTATGAAACAATCTAGTTTGGGTAGCTAGGATTTTAGTGGGTATTGGAGAATTATTTGAAACTTTTATCTTGATAGATATCTTTGCCCACGTATTCAAAAGAACTATCATTAAACTCAACTTGTTCTAATAGTAGGAAGTGACCAATTTACTTAGTAGCTAGTGTGATAACTTTTGGAGTTGAACTAGTTAGCGAGTTGGCCAATTTCGTTACTCAACCAAGTCCTAGCGTTTCAAATCATGATTTGTTTCCGCTATTAAAACTTATATAGGGAACCCCGCATTCTCTTGCTCGGTTCTTTTCTATCTTATTAGATTTTGTGCCGTTGTTATAGGATTAGTTTTGGGATCTAGTCCCGATTATCTTTTTGAAATGTTTTAGACTTGCTTGTTTGTTGTGTGCAAATTGGTTTTAAATGGGTTTTATCATAAATAAGTTCTTGAATGTTTTGTCTGTGTTAGTACCGTTTCTAACACGGCCATCGTAGTTGGCGGAGAGGAAGGGTTGTCTATGTATGGTCTGTGTGACAGAGAAACCGTTCCCCTTCAAAAGAAAATGCTATATGTGTGTTTTCGCAAGTGCTGTAGTGGAGGCTTAGCCGGTGTTAGAAGGAAGAAATGATGTGAGGAGTGGGAGGGCTTGCCTCTACACTGTGGATTGGAATACGAGATGGAGAATGAGTTATGTTGCTTTAATTGCGTGATTGTGTATGTGCGTTTGGCTTATGTGTGACTAACCGTCCAATTTAGGTATTGGTCTTTAGAGTTATGGTTGCAATTATGGATTCTGGTTGCTGACTATAGAAAATTGTTTTTAAACGTCTTATAATTTCCGCATATTATCTAGCTTGGTAGATTAGTAGCTGACCCTTCGGGGATTATTTTTCCAGTTATAGGTATGTTACATGAAACCATGTAGGAGCCTTGGCTGGATGGTGGAGTGGATCGTTGACGCACGTGTCATTAGTTTGGGTTTTTCGGGTGTACTTCGGGAGGATTTATTATTATTATTATTTCTGTTTAATTATTTTAATTGTAATTTTTAAATGTTGTTTGGAATATTTTGAGGAAAATTCGGGAAATGTTACTTAGTAATTTTGTTTATGCATTCGGGCATTCAAACATGTTTTATATTCAGTTTTATAAATCTGAAAGTTGGATGTTTTACTTTTTTTCTCATCGTGCCCGCGTTGTAAGATCCTAAAGTGTTGTTGTTAACCCACCTAAGTAGTACCTAGTAAGGTCTACTACCACGTAGCTCCCTGTGGAAAGACGGGGTGTTACAATAACTGCACTTGGTATTAACTTGCATACATAACACGTAGCTTGCACATTATCCATTAGTGTAATGATTCATGTATAACCCATTAATTTTTTTTTCATGCATCATATTGTGTGCATTATGTGTGATGATGGGACAGTAGCTTTATTTGAAATTTACACCTACCATTAAGTTCGGATAATAATATATTATATATAGAATTATAATATATTGTTATATATGTATTGCACATGTACCCTTTGTAGAAAAAATAAGTTACGTAAGTGTAAGAAAAACAATAAAAAATCGGCCACAAATTGTGTAGGTATAAAAGGGGCAAATATATTTGTTTGTTTCCTATATATAAAATAAAACACGACATACATACATATTCATAACTGTGTGCATATATATTAATAGGATAAAAAATTATGGCGAAAATGAAAATGGATGCAATCATAGCATGTAGATGACTACCAGTATTATTAAAGGGATAAAAATAATTTTTATACAAATAAAAATGGAATTGCCATATGCTATGAAAAAAATGGAAGTTCCAAAGTGTTTCAAAAACCTGGCTCTCTATCATAAGTAGCCCTACTTTCCAACGAGCACATCTCACAAAGTGCCAAATAAATTTATATGGCACATGTGTTTTCGTCATTTAGGGCCGTGTTCAACAATGTATATTATATAACGCTAATACATTCGTATTTGTTGGACACCCTGTAATGACATTAGGTGAACAATATGGTGCATGCACATATTATTTCTTATGTGTTGTTGATGGCCTTGTGATGTTAAGGCAAGGGAACTTATTCAACCTTACGGCTCCTAAGCTTTGGAATCCCTCTACACATCAGTTTCATATACTTCCTCCTTTTCATTCATTTAGTTTGGGCCTCCCTCAACCCTTGATGGATATTGATGTTGTCTTTCGATACAATGAAACAACAAATTATTACAAACACATAAAACTACTATACTCGGAATCTAAATTACACACTTTAATAGTATACAGTTTGAGAAGTAACGAATGGCAGTTGTCCCCATACACTGGGCACAATTTACCATGGTCACCACAAATGTACTTCACAAAAAGTGTTTATTTTGTGGATGGGCTACACTTTGTCAACTACAATCATAACTATGCTTTAGTCGAGCTAATCTCAATCAACATCAGTACTTATCAGTTACACTTCATCACTTGTCCAACGGAAGTGTATTCAAAGCTCCGACATCTTTCTATATTTAAAACAACCATTATTGATAGTGGAAAGACATTAGTCATATTCGATTGCAATTCATCCATATGGGCTCTTTCAACTGACCCAATTAGATTTGAGACTAAATATTCAATAAAGCGTTATATATTACGTCTACATCTGGCATGTCCTATATATATAATGCTTGATAATACTATTTTGCTGCAGCAATTCCACTGTAACATGCATTTGGCAATTCCACAGAGAAACACACTCTTCTTAGAACTAATCTTCAATTTGAGGGAAAAGTGCATGCGGTTTGGCATCATATGGAAAATTTGCTAAACCTTCCCAGACATTAGATGTACATTATGAGCATGTTAAATATATCTTGTGGTTGAAAATAACAACAAGATAATAGGAAGATGTTTAATTCATTTACGATGATAACAATTGGAGTTTCCTATTTAATTCATGGGTAATTAAGAAAAGAAGATTTTTATATAAGAGAGAAATGAGAAGAAGAACAAATCATCTTCAGAAAACAAAACGAAAAAGAAAACACGAGAGAACAAAGAAAAGGTTTTTTATCTTGCAAAAAGAAAAGAGCGAAATACAAAGAGAGATTTATTTTCTTTGTAAAGATATACTCTTTTGTATGATGAACTTGTGGCTTGTACAAGTTGTTGGGTTTATTTCCTTCATATAGTAAGAAACTTATCACCCCGAGGATGTAGACAATTTGTCAAACATCGTTATATTCTTGTGTGTTCCTACTACTTTTATTATTTCATTCTAGTCGAAGCTTCCGCGGCTACTCATCAATTGGTATCAGAGCCAAATTAAAGTCTAAGGCGGTCAAGGTCCGATTTTGAAATCAATGGCTTCTAGTAGCGGAATTGTAAAAGTTGGAAAGTATGAGGTTGAGAAGCTCAATGGGAAGAACGATTTCCCATATTGGAGGATGTAGATGAAAAATCTGTTAATATCTCAAAAATTGCACAAGGCATTGTTGGGTAAGGTTAAGAAACCTGCAGATATGAAGGATGATGATTGGGATGAACTCGATATAGAAGCACGCGCTGCCAAAATCTTATGTCTTGAAAGAGATGTCGCATTTATGGTGGATGACGAGGAAACTACATCAAGTGTGTGGACACAGTTGGAGGCAAACTTCATGACGAAGACTCTAAGAAATCGAATTTATCTCAAGTCTCAATTGTATACTTGCAAGATGGAGGAAGGAATTTCACTCCATGATCATATCAACAAATTTGATAGGATAATTTCAAATTTGAAGAATATTGATGTAAAGGTTGAAGATGAAGATCAAGCTCGTATGTTGTTGCTTTCTTTGCCAAAATCATACGAGAATCTTGTTCAAACATTGATGCTTGTTGGCAAGACACTGACTATGGATGAAACTAGAACGACGCTCCTAGCATATGATCTACGAAAGGTAGCAACCAATAGTATGTTCAGTGCGAGCAATGAACAAGCACACGGTTTGTTTGTGAGAGGACGGAGTAATGACAGAAAAAGTAGCAAGAAGGAAAAGTCTAGATCAAAATCTAGACCGGCCTCTAACAAAAACTCGTTGTTACAAGTGTGGTGAGCTTCGGCATTGGAAGAAGGATTGTTCGAAAAAGAAGGTACAAGGGAAGAACAAAAACAACAAGAATAAGGGAAATCAAAATGACAAGCACGAAGCTAACATCGCTTCTGATGATTGGGATGTAGAATGTTATTTTGTCAATAACAAAACATCTGAAAATTCAAGTAATTGGATTCTAGATATTGGATGCTCTTATCATACGAGCCCAAATAGGAAGTGGTTCACTTCTTATAAAGCCTTGGATGGTGGAACCGTTTTGATGGGAAACGATCATAGTTGTAAGACGGTCGGCATCGATACAATCAAGATCAAGATCAAGATGCATGATGGAATTGTTAGAACATTAGTGGATGTAAGGCATGTTCCTGATTTGAGAAATAATTTGATTTCTCTAGGCGCATTAGAATCAAGAGGTTGTAAACTAATTGGTGAGAATGGAGTTGTAAGAGTTGTTAGTGTCTTTGTTGGTGATGAAAGGAATTCATCAGGGAAACTTGTATCATCTTGTTGGCAATATAGTGACAAGAGATGTAGTGGATGGAACTAGTAGAAGTAATATGGACCCAATAGGCTTTGGCATATGCGTTTTGGACATATGTCCGAAAAGGGTCTACATTTGCTTGGTATGAAAGGTTTGTTGAAGAATATGAAGAAGCCTTGCATGGAGTATTGCGAGCATTTTGTGTATGAAAAATCACACAGGGTTTCATTTTCAACAAGCAATCATAAAAGCAGAGAAATATTAGACTACGTGCATACAGATGTTTGAGGTCCGACTAAAATTTCTTCAAAGGTGGTTCCAGGTACTTTGTCTCATTTGTAGATGATTATTCTAGATATGCTTGGGTGTATTTTCTTAAGCATAAGAAAGAGGTATTCGAGACGTTTAAACAAAGGAAAGCAATGGTTGAGAACAGAACAGATAGAAAGTTGAAAACACTAAGGTCTGATCAGTGGCGGATTTGTTTGGTGCCCTGTAGCCCCCACTGGGATAAAAAAAATTAATTTTTTTTTTAATATGGAAAAATATATGTTAGGGTTAAAGAAGATAGAAGTTCAGCAAACAGCCGAAGAAGAGCGAACGAGGAACGACGGCCGCTGTTCTCTACTGCTCTCCTCTGCTCGGCGATCGGACGGATCGGTGCGCCTTAGCCTGGTCCTCTACTCCCTCACGACTCACGAGTCGGGTCCGGCGCTCACCTGGTCGCTGAGACGGTTCGGGTTCGGCACTCGCGCCCGCCCTGGCTGCAATTGCAAGTCTGCAATCCGCCTACAAAGTGCTGTGTAATTTCCCTTTTATCCTCTTTAAGTTCCCTCTTATCCTCAATTTCAATGTAATGTCTTTCAATTTATTTAGCCCCAATTAGAGTTTTAGAATTTGTGAAGTAAAAAACCCATTGCTAACTCTACTTTGTCCTCAATTGTTGCAATGTGGCTCTGATTTGCTGATATAAGATGAAAGAACTATGTTGATAATCTTTGTTGATATATGTTGATAATCTTTGCTGATATAAAATGAACGAACTATGTAGTCTATATAATATAAACCAAATCTGACTGAAAAAAATAAAATTACCAAAATTGTTGCAATGTGGCTCTGATTTGAGCAAGATGAAGTTCAACCATGATTTCTCATCATCTTTAATTGCAATACTAGAAACTACACTGACAAAGGAAATGAGGGTTGTCTTCCTAATACATGTAAATTAACATAATCTAGAGCTACAAGGATACTTTGTACATTGACATGAGAATCTAAAAACTACAATAACATAGCTCCTGCTGGAGCGTCAAACCAATAAGATCAATGTATAAGTCTAGTTGAATTTTATAGAATCCAAAGGATCAAATGAGAAATTGAAGAAGAAATTAAAGCTCTATTTCTTTCGAATGTTTTTTTTGTGTTTTATTGAAAGAACTCTCATAGTGATCAATTGACTAGTGGACTTAATTTTTTAACTTCCGTTATGATTTATGAATTTAGAGTTTGATGTTCATGTTATTTAATTGTCCAGGAAATGAAGAGATTTTTTCTACCTATTGGGGATTCACAAAATATAGGTTCTAGTTCTAATCCTAATCCATGAAGTGTTCCAAGTTTGTCAAATGTTGATCCGCCAATGGCTAATCTGTCTACTGCTGATGTTGAGGTTGGGTCTGATGATTTGCCTGCTGATCCAGGGTTAAGGAGGAATATATTTGACTATGATGTGAAGGATAGAGAAAGGGTTAGACGAGCTTATTTGCAGAAGGGACCTTGTCAACCTAGAAATCATGATTTTCCTACGAATGTATTTGGAAATCAAACTCGTAGATTAATTCCCGGTTGGTTCACTGAGTACGGTTCTTGGTTAGAATATAGCATATCAAAAGATGCTGCATTTTGCTTACCTTGCTTTCTCTTCAAAAAAATTTCTTGGCTTCGCCAGGAATTTTGCTATCGTCAAACCAATTTAGCCCCCACTGAAAATTATTCCTGGCTACGCCACTGGGTCTGATAATGGTACAGAGTACACATCGGTGCTTTCAAGAAGTTCTGTGATGAAGAAGGAATTGTTCGACATTGGACACTTAGAGACACACCACAACAAAATGGAGTTGTAGAAAGACTAAACCGTACACTACTTGAGAAGGCTAGATGTATGCGCTCCAATTCTAGGATAGGTCGTGAATGGTGGATAGAGTCGGTTACCACAACTGCTTATATTGTGAACCGATCTCCACATTCAGCATTGGATGGAGATACTCCTTTTAGGGTATGGTCAAGAGAACATGCAGATTATGGAAGACTTAGATTGTTTGGATCCATTACTTATTATCATGTCAAAGATAACAAGCTTGATAACAGGGCTAAGAAGGCAATTTTCTTAGGATATGCAAGAGGAGTCAAGGGCTATTGTCTTTGGTGTTTAGAAGATTCTAAGTTTGTAATCAACAGGGATGTTACTTTTGATGAGAACTCCATGGCAGCTTTATCAAAAGCTGACGGTCCCAAAGGTGGTGATGTTGCGACATTATAATTTCAAGTAGTTGAGATAGAAGATCATGTGATCCACCCCGAGGTCAATCAAGATTCCTCTTCAAGCTTGTGTCATCACTCTCGAGGCTAGTGTTTAATTTTGTTTATGTCCAAGTCTCTAATAATTATGTGGGATATATTTATTTATTGTAAATATTCTAGATTTTTATTATTATATGAAAGTAATAAAGAGGTAGTAGGTAAGGTGGTAGGTAAGGTGGTAGGTGAATGTGAACACGAAAGGTTGTTTGTAACCCCATTTTGTGTGCCTATTTATAGGCATTATGTTCTTCTTGTTTAAGGACATTTTGAAAAGTAATGAAAATGTAGCTTTGAGATTTTCTTTGTAGTCTTGATCCACTCGTCCTTAAGGCTAGTGAATCCCCTTGGTTCGTGAGTCATATCGAGCCATCTTCAAGGATCCTTTCAAGGTGAGTCATATCCTTGTTTAAATCCATAGTTTGTGTTGTTGGAGAGTGAGTCATATCTCTCTAATTCCACATCCATATCCATCACTTCATATTATACAAAACCATCTCCTTTCAACTCCCTTCCATCGCCACTCCATCAATCTCATTCAAACTCCCACCGAAATCTCTTCTCGGTGGATTCTGCAACACCTCAGTAAAACTATTATAACTTTCGATCCACAAGTGATATTGATATCAAATTTTGAAGAGTTCAACTAGACGAATATATATAACTCCTCAAGTTAGAATCACTCAAATAGGAGTCTAGACCAGGGAGAACCATCCATTTGAAGACAGACCAGTTTTCTCGGGGTTTGTTGTCGAATACCTTGGAAATCTAGGGGGCTTACCTTGCACTGTGGACTTCATGATCCATGATTCTCATCATTTTCTCTGATACCAAATGATCAATTTGGTATGTAAAATGCAAAGTTGGTGGTGATTCCATTGGCACAACATTTCAAACTCTCAGGTACATTACAATACAAGAAAAAGCATACATGTATAATGTACCATATGCAACTGCAGTTGGAAGTTTAATGTATGCTATGGTGTGTACACGACCAGATATTTCACAAGTAGTTAGTGTTGTTAGTAAGTTGATGGCGAATCTTGGTAAGGCGCATTGGAAAGAAGTAAATTGGATATTCACTTGAAGGGTACCGTTAATACTGGATTATGTTTTGGTGGAAAGACATGTCAAGTTAATGGGTTGGTTCATCATGCTCATACCAAGCATATTGATATCAGGTATCATTTTGTTCGAGATGTCATAGAGGATGGCGATATTTCTCTTATGAAGGTACATACAAACGAAAATCCCGCAGACATGTTAACCAAGGTTGTGACAGGCAGTAAGTTTCAAAACCGCTTGGAACTGCTTCAGATTGGCCCATGTTAAATTGCCCAAGAGGGATATAGTCCTTCGGGACAGTTACGGGTGAGGTGGAGACTATATGGAGGACATGTAGAACTACGATTGGCTTGATCTCGATCAAAGGGTATGTAGGCAGTGATGATTATAATGATACAGTCCAAATGGTGAAGTATATTAAGGATCTAGTGTATTATATTTGCCAAAAATTTAAAGTTTCAAATGGTGTACGAGGTGGAGAATTGTGAGCATGCTAAATATATCATGTGGTTGAAAATAACAACAAGATAATAGAAAGGTAAGTAATTCATTTATGATGATAACAATTGGAGTTTCCTATTTACTTGAATGTTAATTAAGAAAAGAAGATTTCTATATAAGAGAGAAATGAGAAGAAGAATAAATCGTCTTCCGAAAACAAAATGAAAAAGAAAACACGAGAGAAAAAAGAAAAGGTTTTTTATCTTGCAAAAAGAAAAGAGTGAAATACAAAGAGAGGTTTATTTTCTTTGTAAAGATATACTATTTTGTACGATGAACTTGTGTCTTGTACAAGTTGTCGGGTTTATTTCCTTCATATAGTAAGAACATATCACCCTGAGGACGTAGACAATTTGTCGAACCTCGTTAAATTCGTGTGTGTTCATACAACTTTTATTATTCCATATTAGTCGAAGCTTCCACGGCTACTCAACATACATGTATATATTATATATGTTTGAATATATTTATGTATGTACTTGTACATATCTATTATTGAATGAACACATGTTTGTTCTATATAAATTATATGGATAACTTGAATCAAAATAAATGTTACTTTTTTAGATTAACAATTTTGCTCTAAAAGATAGTATGAAATAACTTAACTCGCACAAAATTGAAAGTAATATTGGAGTATTATTAATCATTATTCATTTATATAAGTCAGCTGCATTTCTTTACAAAATATAATGTATAAAAAATAAGACAATGCTAAGAAAAAAAATATTTTCCGATATAATTTGGAAATTGTATTTGTAACTATATTTGTATCACATATTGTTGTCTAGAAAACTATGCCTTTTTGAAGCAATATTGGTATATATAAGTAAAATATATGAAAACAAAGTATAATGCCAAAAATATTACTCCCTCCGTCCCCGAAAGATTGTCATGTATTCCTTTTCGGGTGTCTCGAAAAGTTTATCCACCTTTATATCTTTCCTTTTATATCAATCTTTACTTACAATATTACCCTCATTAAATCTCATTTTTACCCACATTATCCAATAAAAAATCATCCCTTTCAACACCATTTTAGTCAATTCCTTTATTTTTCTCTTTCTTCTAACCTTTACACATCACCATCATAACATCTCTTCTCCTCTCATTGGTTACATTTAAACCTTTCTACTCTTATTAATAAATGTGAATTCCCTCCTTTTGGACGATCTTTTGGGGACGGAGGGACTACCTGCCAAAACAAAAGACAAAACACCTTGTTAGTATATTAATTTATTAAAAATTTTCCAATAACATACTCCCGCTGTACGTAATTGTCTTATTAGACTTCATTGCTTGTCTAATTCTAATTGTATTTCTAGGTATTTTATCCAAAATTTTACAGTTTTACTCTCACACAACAACTCATTTAATTGCATACACCCATTTCAAGATGTAATTAGTATGGAGTTACTATGGGTAATATAGTAATACTAACACTTATCTTAATATATGGGTCAAATCCTAAAAAGACAATTAGATTTATATGGAGGTAGTACAATATACAGCATAAACTACTATAATTTCTTAGGAAGCTTTAAATAGAAGTTAAAAGTCTTTTGGGCACAACTTACAAAGACAATATAAATCTTATTTCCCCATTGTGTAAGACCTCTTGTGCTTCTAAGTTAATAATGGATTCTAACACATGACTTGTTTGAATTGTTGAAGTTTCTATGATATGATCATGATCTTTGATTATATACTTTGATTATAGGATTAAGCATGTAGATGAGCTTGACTTTTAGATATATTTTGAAGTTCTACACAAAAAGCCTTCTGAGGTTGTTTTTGGCCTTTTATTGTTTATTTGTTCTCTAATTCTTGAGTGTGTCACCTTGAATTGCTAGCTCTAGAACTTGCGTTATGACTCTTTTTCAAGGCTGCTTTACTTGACTATGATGCATGACATTAATATGATTAAGGCATGTTTCTTATTTAGCCTATAATTCCCTTCCTACCCTACAAGATTCATGTTTTGACACCTCATTTCTTTTGAGCCTGAAAGCCTATTTTTAATAGTTCCACAAAATAATTCATGTCCTATATAAGCTTGACCAATTCGGAATTTAGGACTTTATGTGGATTTGTTTATGTGGTTGTGAATAAGTGTGGGGGAAGTGTGATGAAAAGTTAGAAGGAAAGACAACTCTAGTGTGAAATTTGAGACAAAATGAAGATGAGGAGTAAGTTGAAAAAAAAAGTGTTGAAAGAAAAAACAAAATGAGGTTCAAAGAAAGTAGTCTTCATAATTGTTGAGAGGAAAGAGTTAATAAAGTGGCAAAAGTGTTACAAAAGAAGCAAAAAAGAGCTTAAATGAATGTATGGAGTTGGTGAAGGAAAGTTGGAAGTATTAAGAAGTGAAAAGTGTTGGGTTTGGGTTTAGTTAGTTCTTTATCCCGGATTTAGCACCACAAGACCAAATATAATCCCTTCCAAATTTTCTTTACTTTGGCCCCATTACATCCCTTAAAAAAACCTCATGATTTTTGTTGTGTGTTTGGTCCACAACGGTGGAGAATTAGAACGTTGATGCAAGCATATGGTAGTCTAGTTTTTTCAATGTCGATTTGAGTGAAACACATATTCTTAAACACTTGAGTGAGAGTGCAAACACATTACCTTGGTGAGGTCTAGAATGGATGAATTGTGTATGCTCTTTGCTTTAGTCAATTGCATGCTAGGACGTCTTGATCAAGTTATAGTTATATGTTGATTTGCTCTATGGATTATGAGATGAATGCATGGATTGCAATGTTGTGGTGTGACTTGGATCTACTTCTTGCTTGAGGACAAGCAAGGTTTAGCATGGGGGAATTTGATTGCTTGCATATAGGTAGTGTTTAGGATGCATGTTTACGTTTCTTTTCCGTTGCTTTTAGGTAGTTTTAGTTAGTTTCTTTAGTGTCTTAGAGTGTCTAGGAGTTTTGGGTTTTTGCACTTGTTTTGTGTTGTTTTGCAGTTCTTAAAGTGAACAAGTGTGAAAGGAATGGAAACCAGGGGGAAGAATGCTTGAATTCGGGCTATCCGTTGGAGTTGATGGTTCAACACATCTGTCTTGTGAGAGCTCGTTCGGGAGCTATAGTGATCTGATAAAGTTGAGTTTGGCATCATTGGAAAGCTAATTCAAAGATCTGCATTCATGTTTTTACTCCGAGTCCAAATTCCAACTCGACGGAGGTCAAAACAACCCCCGAAGTGTTAGCTGAATTCTATACCGAGTTGTTGGCGGCGAACGCCGCTGCCGCCTCTGACGGTCAGCGAGATCTCTTATGCGCCACGTGTTATGTTGTGATTAGCTCCTTTTCTATCAGTATTATTCCGAGATATTATATTTTTGGGATATAGTTTTAGACCTAGTTTGGTATATTAGGTTTTAAGAGTTGCACCTCTCATTCATTATCTATCTATTATTTTTCGTTCAGAGTTTTAGCCTTTCATGGAGAACTAAGCCCTTTGGCTTAGTCGGATAGTTTGAAGCATCGTTTCACTTTCAATTGTGAGATTTCTACTCTTTATTTAATGCATGGAATTATTTTACTCTCTTGATTGAATTGTTTATGTGATTGATTTCAGCAATTTCTAGGGTTGTTGTTACTGAATCTCAATTGCTAGATCTAGAGAAATTACTGGTTGAGTTTCTCTATTTCATAGTAGAAAACTGCATTGCACTGGTATCTGGTTGTGCTAGTCTTTTGCATAAGAGAGTTTAATTGTATTATAGTATAAAAGCTGGTTGTTTTATGCTAGAATTGTATCCTGATTATATTCCTATTCTTCATGCTGCTTTTGAATTGAATCTTGATAGTTTCAGGGTTATTTTAATTAGTTAGGATTGATAGTATCTGGTTGTGCTATTAATTATCTTTGAAAAGGAATTGGAATTCCATATGCTTGCGATATTGAGTGAATCTAGTATCAACTTGTCATACGAATGCGGATCTCTGTTTGACTAAGTGTTTTTCCCAATTTGATAAAACTCCAACTTTAATTGATTTATTAGTTTTGCATTCTTGTTACTTAATTTACTTAATAAACCCCTTTTACTTTAATTGACATAAAATTTACATAGAAAGATAAACCAACCACCCTATGGATTCGACCCTTACTTCCCTAAGACTACAGTCTTTAGGTTTGTTAGGACTCTTTTGCATAGCCGTGATTTGCACGGCCATTTCACGCCTAATAAATTGGCGCCGTTGCCGGGGAGGCAATATTTTCTTTTGTGTGATTTTTGTTCCAATCTTGATGTTGTGAACCTATCTTACGGTTCATAACACTTGTGCTACTAATTTATGGCGTTGTTCAAGTGTAAAGAATTGCAGGATGAACACTTCCATGATTATTTTTCTAGATTTCAAGACCATGTGTTCAAAATTGGTACACGGGGATCCCGATACAGTGATGGAGAGGTCAACATCGGGGTTATTCTTGGTATGATTTTTGAGACAAGAAGATTGGCTAACTACATAAGCAATGAGAGGCTTTTATATATGGGATACGAGGAATACGGGGATTTCTTATGTTTCATGAGCTATCAAAGCTTTCATGTTGAGTCATCTTCCCAACGACCACAGCCGGTTGATTCGTCTCTTCAGGATATGATGAGGGATCTCTCTACAAGGATGGATACATTGAGTAGGGATATCTCTACATTGATGGATATTTTGATCAAGGAGCCCTGTAAGTTCTGTTCTTCACATTTTCATTCCACAACCTCATGTCCTTTTTAGTTATGTGAAAGGAATGGTGGAATCACATTGGAATCAAACGATTATGAGTCAAACATCCAGATACAAGTTGAGGAGCAATCTAAGACACTTGATGTGGGTTATGAAGTTGAAATTGATGCTCAATATGAATTCATACCTATAAAGCACGCTGAGAAGATTATCACAGAGCCCAATGAAGTCTGTGCTGGCATAGAGATACTTGTAGAGCGTAGGGAGCCTGAATCATCTTCTCCCATATGGAGTCATGAGTTTGAGCCTTCTGTGGTTTAGGAATAAGACTATTTTGTCGACCATGATGATTTCTTTGTTGATGAAGTTGACAACCACGAGGGAGGAAATCAACCAGACACATCTATTAAGGCTCCCGACATCATGTTGTGTCCTATGTTGGGCCTTGAATTCCCATGTTTCACTTTCCCCACCTTCTCACATCTAGAGCTTATGGAGTTGCAAGATGAGGAACCAAGTCTAGAACATAAGGTGGAAAGAAAATATATGGAGTTCATCTTTGAAGAAAGTGGTAATGGTGACAAGTGCTTTGACCCATATTGTTAGTATTTTCTAAAGCCACCACTTGTGCTGGATTTATTTGAGCAAATGCCAGTTCATGCCAACTCGGCACACATGTTTGATAAGTTAAAACGGTCATTGAAAGTTATATTATGCATCTTTAATTTATCATGGTGTTACTTATGTTTTTCTGAGATGTGTGCACAAGGGTTTGAAAAGTTGCTAAGGGCATTAACAATGTCTAATCTTGTCGATTTATGCTAAACGTCGAGCCACGACGTCAAATAAGGCGCTTGTCGGGAGGCAACCCGACCTAGGTACTTCCTTTCTTTTTTTTTTCCAGCTTAATTGATGTTTTTGTTCTTTTCCTTTGCTTTTGGTTTGGACTAACCTGCAGGTGGTAAAGAGGAGCGCAACGTAACAGACGGCGCCCGCCGCGAATTAATTCCAAACAACCTTAGCTACGAAGTGGCCAGCGGCACCCACCGCCTCAAATTTTTGAAAAACGGCGACTGCCGCACTCAGGTGGCGCCCGCCACCTACCCGTCGCCCTCTGGTAGCTCCCGCCTCCTGGCCGCCGCCAGTTCGCCGCCTCTCAGATGTTGATTTCTGCCCTTCTGATGTTGCTCACCGCCATTTCCCTACCCAAATTACTAGTTGGTCTGTGAGTTCTTTTCTTTACTTTTACTTTACAATGGGGACAATGTAAGATTAAACATGGAGGGAAGGGAATTACTTGCTTTGCATTCATGTAGTTGCATTAGATTAGGCATGTTTACTTTATGTTTTGCATTGACTAAAATCTTGAAAAATGAAAAAAAAAATCAAAAAATTCAGAAAAGAAAATGCATTTTAGGTTCTTATTTCCCCATTGTGTAAGACCTCTTGTGCTTCTAAGTTAAGTATGGATTCTAACACATGACTTGTTTGAAGTATTGAAGTTTCTATGATATGAGAATGATCTTTGATTATATACTTTGATTATAGGATTGAGCATGTAGATGAGCTTGAGTTTTAGATATATTTTGAAGTTCTAGACAAAAAGCCTTCTGAGGTTGTTTTTGGCCTTTTATTTTTTATTTGTTCTCTAAATCTTGAGTGTGTCACCTTGAATTGCTAGCTCTAGAACTTGTGTTATGACTCTTTTTCAAGGTTGCTTTACTTGACTATGATGCATGACATTAATATGATTGAGGCATGTTTCTTATTTAGCCTATTAATTCCCTTCCTACCCTACAAGATTCATGTTTTGACACCTCATTTCTTTTGAGCTTGAAAGCCTAAATTTTGATAGCTCCACAAAATAATTCCTAGCCTATATAAGCTTGACCCATCAGGGATTTAGGACTTTAGGTGGATTTGTTTATGTGGTTGTGAATAATTATGGGAAAAGTGTGATGAAAAGGTAGAAGAAAAGACAACTCTAGTGTGACATTTGAGAAAAAATGAAAATGAAGAGTAAGTTGAAAAAAAAAGTATTGAAAGAAAAAAAAATTGAGGTTCAAAGAAAGTAGTTTTCATAATTGTTGAAAGAAAAGAGTTGATAAAGAGGCAAAAGTGTTACAAAAGAAGCAAAAAAGAGCTTAAATGAATGTATGGAGTTGGTGAAGGAAAGTTGGAAGTATTAAGAAGTGAAAAGTGTTGGGTTTGGGTTTAGTTAGTTCTTTATCCCGGATTTAGCACCACAAGACCAAATATTAGCCCTTCCAAATTGTCTTTAACTTGGCCCCATTACATCCCTTAAAAAGACCTCATGATTTTTATTGTGTGTTTTGTCCACAACGGTGGAGAATTAGAACGATGGTGCAAGCATATGGTAGTCTGGTTGATAAGGATCGAATCGGTGGAGTCGGTGCAAGGTAACTTCGGTTGCTCTCTTCTTTGCAAGGGAACGGATGGAGTGCCTCAGAATTGGTGAAGGTGGACGTGTAAAGTTTTGGAAAACCAGTAATGGATGGTGGAGTTGTGAAAGTGACGGATATGAATGAGTTTATGGTGTGGATATGACTCACCACACTCGAAACTCAAACTACGAAATTCAAGGACAAGGATGTGACGCACCTTGCTCTTGGATCTCAAGATTGATCCGATATGACTCACGAATCAAGAATTGGAAAACAAAAACAAATAACTTTATTCAAGGCAAAAACGCCTCAAAACATAGCCTAAACATGGCAATACAAAACAAGTGTTTTCATTATCAAATTCAAGGTATCTAACTAAGGGAAAAACGTCCCTTTTAAAAGCAAAGAGCTCCCAACAAAAGGCTCTTCAATAACCATCCATAAATACATAATTGATGGTAAGAGACCCTTGGAAAACCGGCATTAAATGCATCTTGATCTTGGCACACAAGAGGCGTCTCGGCGTCGTAGGCGTTGGCACTGGAGGGGTCGGTACCGACGTGCCGAGGCTCGGTACCGAGGGGCACTGGTTCATAACTAAGAGAGCCATGGTCGGTACCAACATGTCGGGGCTCGGTACCGTGGAGATATAGCTCGGAACCGTAATCTTGGGGCTTGGAAGCAATTGCTTGCGCTTGCTTGGTCGTGGCGCGCCCGGGTGGCTCAGTACCGACGGCGGATGGGTCATGAAGAAGCTCGGTACCGTGGGCAACTTGGCCATGATGTGGCACATGAGGCATAGTCACATCATCATCCCTCCCTTGAAAAGGATTCGTCCTCGAATCTATCAAGCCTACAAAACAAAAGACGCATCGAGGGAAGCACAAGCAAGTATAATCTACGAAAGTCAAGTTAAGAACAACATTTCCAAGTTCAATATGATATAATCCGATGAATGCAAAAACTATACACTTTGTGGGTCTGACTCTACATGAATGAAACATACCATAGTTTCTCCCAAATGGACATAGTGAATTCCAACTCAAGAAAGCATAGAAACTACGCATTTTATAAAATGACATGTGTTGAGATAGTGAACTATGATGAAAACAAGAATACTTAGGCCTCGATGTCACAAACTCATAAATAGGAAATGAAATCGTTTGAGTAATGGAATGTGACATATCCAACACATATTCATGCTTATGGTTGATAAGAGTGTAGGAAACTGCCCTGAGAGATGCAATCTTGGGACAAGCGATCGTCCCGGCCGTGTTGTGGACAGCTTCTGGTTCGAACTTGTTTGAGGTCGTTCTCTGAGCTCCGAACTCGGAATTGAGTGATTCCAAGTCCCACTTGCAAATACAGAAGTCTACTTGACGCCTACCAAATTTCAGCACGAAAGAGCGAGAAATCTGGGTTTTATGGCCATTCTTCCCAGGCTGCGCAGAGATATCCGAAGAACACATTTCCGGCATTACCTCATTGTTGCTCTTGTTGAGTTGATCCTCGCCTTGGAGTAGAAACGGTATACACGACGGTACCTTGGAAGTCAAATCGGTCCATGGCGTAGCTATTGAATTCATCGAGCTTCTCTTGATGATAGGCCAACATGCATGTCGTGGGGGAGCTGGAATTGGGTTCATACCTTCCTCCCCTTCTTGCTTGGGCCTCGGAGGCGCATCTTTCCTAGGAGGAGGCGGGGGTTGGTCGCGCCTAAAATCAGGCTTATTGGGATGGCTCAGAGTAACACTCGATGAAGGGTTGTGCCACGGTTTGGAGCTCGGTACCGAAGGTTTGGAGCTCGGTACCGAAGGTTTTGAGCTCGGTCCCGATGGTGTGGAGCTCGGTACCGATGGTTTGGAATGGATCCTCTCGGTGGAGTCTAGTGGGGCAAAGCGTTCTACAAGGGCGCGCTTAAGCTCTCGCCATGTTCGGATCGGTGGGAGTCCATCACATCGCCGAGCCTCCTTGTCTTGTATCCACCAATGGTAAGCAAAGTCGGTGAAGTGGATGGTGGCAACTACTATTCTTTTCTCATCTTCATAGCGATAGTAGTCAAAAACAGTCTCGGTTTTGGCTATCCAATCAAGACAAGCGTCAACATCGATGGTTCCGGAAAAAGTTTGGAGTTGGAGCTTGATTCCTTGGTGGTTCTCCCCTTGTTGGCTCTCATCAAAGTGAGCGGGTTGAGGTGGCCATGCAGCTTGGAAAAGTTCATCGTGCTTAGACAACCTTTGCTTGATGTCATCAAACCTAGAACAAAATGAATGAAGATCTTTTTGCATTGATTGTAACATGGCAGCCACGGATGAATCCAAGTTAGCATTCTGAGGTGATCCATCATTCCCTGTATCCGACATCTTGCACAAACTTCACCAAACAAGTTAAATCCAACAAGCAAGTGGTACTTCAAGCCACACACAACCAATTCTCAACTTAGACTCGAAAAGTGCCAAACTTGCAAGTGTTAGGACTTTCGTGTACAACGAACAAGAAATGGCTCAAAATAAAGGCACAAGCAATGGCAATTCAATACAAACAACAAGTTTGTCTATCACTCGAATTTAGGAAGCTACTAGGTATCAAGTTACAAAAAGATAAACAAAAGAGCTTAAACAAAATAGGACCTCTTTTCAGAATTTCTTTCTCACGGGATCCGACTTATTCTGTGCCCGGCCCCTTATTAGCCTTTTGGCCGCCGACAAGGTTTTTCTAGCCCCGCTTCTTTTTCTTTCCGAGTCCGATTTTTTTTTAACTTTTAATGCTCACTTTTCAGCCTTTTACAATCAAGCATACAAGACTTCGACAACCAAAGGATTTACACCCCTACTCGGTGTTATTTGTTTTTATATGACTTGGTACTTTTCCCGTATCCTAACCCGAGTGAGTACAAAATATTGTAAGCTTGAATTCAGTTTTATTTCATGCCAACATGCTCGAAATTTTAGAGAAAGAAGCTGAAAAATTCAGCTACAAATGTGGTATTAAAGACGACTAAAAGGTGAAAGGCCAAAGGGTGGCTCTTGGTATTTTTGTCTTTAATTCATTCAAGCAAGGAGTTAAGGCTTCTTCAACCTTTGGACAACCTAACAATTCAGTTTTGGTCGTCCCTCAAAGGTAGGGTTAAGCACACAAGGTCGAAGACACAAAACAAGACAAGACAAGCAAAATACAGGGTCGGTAACGACACCTGAGGGGGTCGGTAGTGCAAGGCTTTTAGGGAACGATTTTTGTGAGGATAAACACTTGCAAAATCAAGAAAATTCAGATCTAAGAAGAGATATATAAGGTGTACCTTGCGTGGCTCTGATACCACATGATAAGGATCGAATCGGTGGAGTCGGTGCAAGGTAACTTCGGTTGCTCTCTTCTTTGCAAGGGAACGGATGGAGTGCCTCGGAATTGGTGAAGGTGGACGTGTAAAGTCTTGGAAAACCAGTAATGGATGGTGGAGTTGTGAAAGTGACGGATATGAATGAGTTTAGGGTGTGGATATGACTCACCACACTCGAAACTCAGACTACGAAATTCAAGGACAAGGATGTGACGCACCTTGCTCTTGGATCTCAAGATTGATCCGATATGACTCACGAATCAAGAATTGGAAAACAAAAACAAATAACTTTATTCAAGGCAAAAACGCCTCAAAACATAGCCTAAACATGGTAATACAAAACAAGTGTTTTCATTATCAAATTCAAGGTATCTAACTAAGGGAAAAACTTTCCTTTTAAAAGCAAAGAGCTCCCAACAAAAGGCTCTTCAATAACCAGCCATAAATACATAATTGATGGTAAGAGACCCTTGGAAAACCGGCATTAAATGCATCTTGATCTTGGCACACAAGAGGCGTCTCGGCGTCGTAGGCGTTGGCACTGGAGGGGTCGGTACTGACGTGCCGAGGCTCGGTACCGAGGGGCACAGGTTCGTAACTAAGAGAGCCATGGTCGGTACCAACATGTCGGGGCTCGGTACCATGGAGATATAGCTCGGGACCGTAATCTTGGGGCTTGGAAGCAATTGCTTGCGCTTGCTTGGTCATGGCGCGCCCGGGTGGCTCGGTACCGACGGCGGATGGGTCATGAAGAAGCTCGGTACCGTGGGCAACTTGGCCATGATGTGGCACATGAGGCATAGTCACATCACTAGTTTTTTCATTGTTGATTTGTGTGAAACACATATACTTAAACACTTGAGTGAGAGTGCAAACACATTACCTTGCTGAGGTCTAGAATGGATGAATTGTTTATGCTCTTTGCTTTAGTCAATTGCATGCTAGGACGTCTTGATCAAGTTATAGTTATATGTTGACTTGCTCTATGGATTATGAGATGAATTCATGGATTGCAATGTTGTGGTGTGACTTGGATCTACTTTTTGCTTGAGGACAAGCAAGGTTTAAGCATCAGGGAATTTGATAGCTTGCATATAGGTAGTGTTAGGATGCATGTTTATGTTTCTTTTCTGTTGCTTTTAGGTAGTTTTAGTTAGTTTCTTTAGTGTCTTAGAGTGTCTAGGAGTTTTAGGTTTTTGCACTTGTTCTGCGTTGTTTTACAGGTCTTAAAGTGAACAAGTGTGAAAGGAATGGAAACCAGGGGGAGAATGCTTGAATTCGGGCTATCCGTTGGAGTTGATGGTTCAACACATCTGTCTTGTGAGAGCTCGTTCGAGAGCTATAGTGATATGATAAAGTTGAGTTTGGCATCATTGGAAAGCTAATTCAAACTTCTGCAATTCATGTTTCTACTCCGAGTCCAAATTCCAACTCAAATGAGGTCAAAACAGCCCTCGAAGTGTCAACTGATTGCTTGCGGCGACCGCCGCCAACCCAGTGGCACTCGCCGCCTCTGACGGTCAGCGAGATCTCTTATGTGCCACGTGTTATGTTGTGATTGGCTCCTTTTCTATTAGTATTATTCTGAGATATTATATTTTTGGGATATAGTTTTAGTCCTACTTTGATATATTAGGTTTTGAGAGTTGCACCTCTC
Source organism: Fallopia convolvulus (assembly GCA_964016875.1). NCBI lineage: Eukaryota > Viridiplantae > Streptophyta > Magnoliopsida > Caryophyllales > Polygonaceae > Fallopia > Fallopia convolvulus. Next base: position 32,105,267 of record OZ024719.1, read on the forward strand.
ATTCATCATCTATCTATTATTTTTCTTTCAGAGTTTTAGCCTTTCATGGAGAACTAAGCCCTTTTGCTTAGTCGGACAATTTGAAGCATCGTTTGACTTTCAATTTTGAGATTTCTACTCTTTATTTAATGCAAGAAATTATTTTACTCTCTTGATTGAATTATTTATGTGATTGATTTCAACAATTTCTAGGGTTGTTGCTATTGAATCTCAATTGCTAGATCTAGAGAAATTATTGGTTGAGTTTCTCCATTTCATAGTGGCAAACTGCATTGTACTAGTATCTGGTTGTGCTAGTCTATTGCAAAAGAGAGTTTAATTGTATTCTAGTATAAAAGATGGTTGTTTTATGCAAGAATTGTATCCTGATTATATTCCTATTCTTCATGCTGCTTTTGAATTGAATCTTGATAGTTTCAGGGTTATTCAATTAGTTAGGATTGATAGTATCTGGTTGTGCTATTAATTATCTTTGAAAAGTAATTGGAATTCCATATGCATGCGATATTGAGTGAATCTATGATCAACTTGTCATACGAATGCGGATCTCTGTTTGACTAAGTGTTTTTCCCAATTTGATAAAAACTCCAACTTTAATTGATTTATTAGTTTTGCATGCTTGTTACTTAATTTACTTCATAAACCCCTTTTACTTTAATTGACATAAAATTTACATAGAAAGATAAATCAACCTCCCTGCGGATTCGACCCTTACTTCTCTAAGACTACAGTCTTTAGGTTTGTTAGGACTCTTTTGCATATTCATGATTTGCACGAACATTTCACGCCTATCATACTATAAATACTAAACAAACTAAAATATGGTCTAGGGTTTTCCTTAAAAACTTTTATAAATCTTGGAATGGGCATATTATGGAAGCTTTACAAACCTCTACCATAGTATTTTATTTTATTTTCCCCTTATTTAAATAAGATAACAAATATTTGCATACAAATATTATGACTTTGACTGGTTTACGCACATTCATAGTATGAAAAAGTAGAAGCAGAAAATATCACATGTACATGATAAGTACGTCAAAAAATATTACATATATATGATGTACAAAGGAAACAAAAAAAATATTTTCCATATATGTATGTACATGTAAGTATGAAATTAAAGTTCATAATATGTAACTAATGGAATATATACATATCGATAACATTTGTAATATGCTTTAGTACTCTTTAAATATACTTTATATACAAAGGCCGATTTACATTACGAAAAACATTTAATTGTATTATAAATATATATATATATATATATTACTATGCAAATAAAAAAGTTGTATATTTAGCTTATATTCTTTGTAGTATTTACTACACACTTATTTGAGCAATACTACAAGTTTGTACAAAGACAAAAAAAAACAGACTTTATAGCATATTAAATAACATAACGCCTACACATACAATAGTATCATTACACGAAAGTGTACAAATAACGGATAAAATTATCCAAAACCAAAAAAACATATTCGTCGACAAAAAACTCACTATTACGCCATACCAACACAATCTAGATATGTATATTCTGATGCATCGAACTCTTCCACTCCTGAGTGGACCTTGACAAAGTGGAACATAGGAATGAAACACTAAAGTGGAACAGAAGATTTGTGTCGGACAATAATAAGGTGTTTTATGAGTATATATATTGGATCATTAAAACATAATAAGATTATGTATCGTAAGCCCGCTAATAAACAACATAGCATACCGTTGTGGCGGGATGCTTAACATTCTTGTTTACCTTATTATTCAAATTATTTAAGCCCATTTTTTTCAATGCTATCATAAAACTTTACAATATTTGCATAAATTTATACAATATGGGAAAAAAATTCAATAATTTTTAAGTCACAACAAGTTTTTCTATTAAATTGTGAGCCAAAACCTAACACGCCAAATCCAACCAGACGAAGGAAGTATTTTTATTAAAATGCTATGCCCTGATGTAGTACAAAACCTAAAGGAAAAAACTATAATATGGTTGACATAATGACCCGTACAAATTTTCATAGATACTTTGCAAATCATTACACGTGTAGTTCCTTATACTTTGCCATGCAAATCTTAAATGTGGTACATATTTTGTACATATGTTACATAAATATGGTTTATATAATAACCTTTACTCTTTCTCTTAAGATAACTCTATAATTCTAACATGCTTGGCTTTTTACACTTACCATTTCACTTATTTCGACCCATTTGTTTTCAATAATATCCGTAGTAAGTTAAAATATTTAAATGAATGTATAAAATAAGGGAAATATTATGGAAAAAATGCGAATATTTTAGGCACATCAAAATGTTTTTTTAAGACTAAATCTTAACGACGTGTTGACCAGAACATCAATAACAATACCTGATGTAGTACAAATCCTAAAGGAGAAGACCATAATCTGGTCCATATAATAACCAGTAATTTCTTTCTTAATATAAATTTATCATTCTAACATAATTGTATTGTTCAATTTTTTTATTTCACTTAGTTCAATCTATTTTCTACAAAAAAAATCCCTACAAATTTTAAAATATTTACATAAATGTACAAAATATGGGAAGAGTTCTTAGCAAGAATAAGCCTATGTAAGTCAAATAAATTATTTTACTGAATTTTGTGCATAAACGCTTAAAAGACGAAATCAATCGAACGACGACATTAATTTTGCAAACCCTACAAAGTTTGACTTAATCTGTATACTAACCCTACAAAATTTACACCGAAATGTAATTGTGCAAATCAGTACAAGTGTAATGCATTGTACTTTGTCATGCAAACTCTGATTTTGGTACGTATTTTGTACATATGTTACATTAACATTATCCTTATATGTATTTAATGTTGTTAGTATTAATATTTATAGTAAATCGAATACACAAATGATTTGTACTAATGTTAAGATTTCATGTATCTTTTTTTGTCCTACTATACACTTGATACCTATGAAATCAACAACGCTAATGCTTGTATGTGTACCACGTGCCTCAGCTTTGACATTTTCATATCATTAGTGTACGTAAGTTTGCATATATAAAAATTATTCAGTAAGATCTTGTTCATATCAATTTAACGACAAACATAATAATAAGAGTAACTAATTTGGCCATTATTAACATGATCAACATCATCTAATTTCTAACATCATCAGTAAAAATTCATTTGAGTAAGTTCGAGTACAACTTGTGAACAATTTAATTATAAATGATTAAAACAATTTACTTATTTATCAAACTTCTTACATCAGGTTTTCTGTGTCTTTTTCTAATGTTGTATAAAAATGCATTATAGAACAAATATTAATTTAATACAAGCTCAAAGTAAAAACAAATTATGAACACTATGAAATGACTATTAAAAAACAAAATTGATACGCAACCATCGTAAAACTAGCATACCCTATGATCAAAATATCATCATTACCTATGTAGTTATATATGTAATGACAATAAGACATACATGTAATGATTGCATTGTTGACTATTAAAAACATAGTAGTAGATAGTGGTAATGGGTGATGAATATGGGCATACTTGTTTTGTGTATAATTAACAAGTATGGACACACTAATACTATGAAAATATGCATACAATTATGATATTATCGCCTATTTATTAAATCAAAAAAGTACATAATATATATAGGGATGTTCACGGGTCAGGTCGGGTCGATCCGCATGACGCGTTTGATTTTAACCTATTTGCAGCTTTGACCTATGCCTTTTTGGCTTGTTTAACCCCAAATCAAACATTGGAAATCAGCATATAAAAAAACTAATTTCAACATTGGAATCTAGTCAATCCACTAAATTCAGCATATGAAAAACTAAATTCAATACCAGATAACAATATTAGACAAGAATTTGAGCACAAAATGTCAAAATGCCTATGTTATTCTACAAAATCAAAGTAACAGCAATATAGGCTGAACATTCAAAGTCTCGTACAACATAGAGAAGCAATTTTTTCTGATTCATCGTCAAAATGATTGTTGTATACCACTACATATGAGTTCCTACAATTTGACCAAAGTTTTTGTAACGGCCCGACTTTATACCGGAGCACTACTCGGTAGTAGACCACACATGGGTCCACATGAGCTAACCTAACAACGAGTTCACGCGGATCTTACAACTCGGGCACGACGAGAAAATACAAAGAAAATCCAACCGGTATTTATAAAATCAATGTATCGAAAACATGCATGAATTCCACAATCGACATAAATAACACCACTACTTGTAAGAACTTTATTGACATCGTAATATCCTTTCCTTAACAAAATCAAACATTATGCAAAATAAGTGACCACCATCTCACTCATCTGAACCCAATCCTAATGACACGGCCTTCAACGATTCGCACGAGGTTCCATCATGGGTCTCTTGTTTCTAATCCTTACCTGGAACTGAAAAACAAATCCCCGAAGGGTTAGCTAACAATTCCCATATGCACCAAATAGTAAACACAATATGTAATAGCAAAATCAATTTATCAAATTACATAATAAGAATAGTATTAGAATAGTTCACCTATAGTATTCACAATAGCAGACAAACGCACAACATTACTTATAATCACAAGATGCACATAATAATACTTATAGCCATACGATGTATACTAATAATAGCAAATCATTTCACTTAAGTATCTCCTCAACCACTTTTCGTCTCAATAATTGTTCAATCACAACTCACCATTTCTCAATTGACATAATTTACTAAACAAGCATGGCATCCTCCAGCCTTACGCGGGGTAGTGGACGGCGGCCTCCACCGTTTATCCGAACAACTCACACCCTCATCATTCACCTTCTTACCCCTGGTCAAGCCTCCTCGGGAGCACTCGCCAAAACATTTTATTATAATTTTGAAGGGGCCCTCCTTGACATACAACTAAGTTAGGGATGTCTCCGCCTTCCAGACTATCCCTGATCATAGCCGTATCGGTTAGGTGCCAATGCTTAGAAATCCGAAAAAATACAAAATAGTATTCATCTATTATATTTTCCAAAATAACGATTTACTTTCAAATAGACATATACAATATATAGGAATGAATCCCAAAATACAGCTCTACACATCATATCTACACATCTAGCACACATCAAAACTGATAACTAAGTAAGTCTAGGCGACTTACCTCTTGACTGGGAATCCCAACTCTTGAATGGAACATGGACGTGTAGGAATGATTTCCTAAACAATAATATAAGGTGTTGTAAACAACATGAAGTCTGAGACTCAAAAGAATACGATTAAGGTTTAAAACTCGAAATCTCTCTAACCCTTTGATAATTTAACCCGACAAATCACATGGACATAAACTTCGAACCCACAATCAACCTTTTACTCGAAGTTACTACAAAACAACCCATCTAAAGAAATTAAAACTAATAAGAACGTTCACCAAAATTCAACCCCTTTATTGAGTCTATAACTCACGCCTTTAAACTTAGAACTACACTTTAGCAATCCATTTTTCTACACCATCTTCCAACATCAAAATTCACCATTAATCCAGCCATAAAAACTTCCTTACTATACCCACAACTCACACCATCCAACAAGAAAGAACAACTCACCAAAGAGGAGAAAAAGGACGCGCCTTGTCTTCCGATGAAAGGGCGACCAACAACAAGCAAGAAGGTTGTGAAGGAGCATGACAACGAGAGGAAGAGAGGGAGGCGAAAAATGGAAGGGAAGACATGGCTTTATATAGGAGAAATGGAAGAAGACAAATTCAATTTAGCTTGTATAAGAGATAAAGATCATGGCACAGAAATCTAGAAGATATAGCACGAATATTGAGGAAGAAAGATAAGCTTGGAACACAAATCTAGAAGATAAGATAACATGACACGAATAACTATGAAAACGGATAAGGTCAAAATTTTTACAAGTCTATCTTTATTCCACTAAGAAATGAGATTACTTAAAAACCAAGAAACAAACTTATCCGAGGTTACTTAAAAGCGAAGTAACCCAGACATGTTTTTCGAGACGCATCAAAATTACCCATTTATATCCAAATATCACTTCATTCGAGAACGCTTTTCCAAGCATATATTGTTTTAAAGTCTTCCCGAGATTACTTAATAGCTAAGAAATCCCAACACGGATTTCGAGAAACATTAAATTATCCAAAATTTTCCTGAGTATTACATCATACCCTCCTTAAAGAAAGTTTCGTCCTGAAACTTCCTGAGATATAGGAAAACAACTCATAACACTACTAAAAATCTTTCACACGAGTCAAACAACACGCAAATCATACCCTTAGTACATCAAAAGCAACAACTATCAAACCAGTCAAGCACACAAAGTCAAGTCAAACAAAGCACATAGTTAGTTACCATCTATAAGCTAGGGGCGGAACACCATCCGTTAAAATGCTCAACATCTCCTCCAAGTACGCCCTAGCCACATGATCCGTGGGCATTCCCTGTAGATCCTTTAGTGCGTATCCAACTGCCTGTTGCGCTCGCTGCACAATTTATTTATCTCATTAAATACAACACCAGTACAAACAAATATAATTGCATACAAAACTTTGTATTACAAATTAACATACCACAGTAACGTCCATCATAACTGCAGGATGAGCAACGGGGTCCCGAGGACGGTTTTGACGGTCTGATCTAGGATCTAGATATGGATGTGTCACCCTGTTGAACCAGTCAAGATATGCAGGGTCCGCCTGCCAAGGATACCGAGCCACGACATGCTGCTCGAGGTCAATCAGGTGTTCATACCGCTCATTCCAATACAAGTCTTGGTTTCAGAACACAAGATTGTAGGTGTTCATCTCCCTTGTACGCGATACTACACACGGCTCAATCGGATCTAGGGGAGTCGTCTGCACACGATAGTATTGGCGTAGACACCTCTCGGGCTGGTATGGCTCATAAATATCGAAGCAATGCAGAACTCCTCGTTACCTAGAAATCCGATATTCTGTCTCAAAATCCAAGTTCGGTTCCAAGGCGTCCAACAAACCTGCAAGTCCACGGGAGAAATAATTTGCATTACAACTCAATAGGAATCAATATGTCAAACTATTAACACTTTTACCTCATCAGCAAGAATCTTGTCCATAAACCTTCGAATATCCTCCAAGCGTTGCGGCTTCTTCGGCCCTGATCGGTGGTCATTCCTATCTCGGGCACCCGCACGGTCATCCATCAGAGCATTTACATTCAACACTGAATGCCCACGAAAATGTCTAAAGTACTCCCATATCCAAGCCTATAAAATTAAATTAAAATGAGTACCGAAATAACGAAAATTGTTCATCAACCGAAAAAAATCACAATACTATTATACCTTCAGAATGAGCATGCATCCTCCAAATCCCGCTGACCCCTGGCGAGATGCATTGCCCAAATGGTGGTATAAGCACGCCAATGCCGCAACACCCCATGCGAATCTAATGGTAACACCATGATCCATCAAACACTGTAAATATATCGTCCTCGCCTTGTTGGTACTCTTGTCACAGAACAAAGTCTGGCTAAGCAACCACAACAAGTACGCAGACGCTATGTGTTGTGGGTCCCGCCTATCTGCAATCATCTGAAGTATGATAGCTTGGAGATCCTTACTTGGTATGGAGGTCTTATATTTGCGGTACTGTTGAGGAGTGAGCCCTAATATATCCATCACACGAGTTTGGAAATCCCCGGCCCTCTCAATCTGTCTCACCACAGCGTCTCCATCAATCTGTATCCCCAATATCCGATGGACATCGTGGAGGGTGATCGTGATCTCGCCCCATGGGAAGTGGAAGCTGTTGGTCTCAGGATGCCAACGCTCCACAAAAGCTGTAACGATCGTGTGATTCGATCCTCCGTATGTCAAGGTCGCTAGCCATCCCAAACCGGTCTGTTGTACAATACTCCACCACGTACCCGTCTCCTCAATCATATGCGGCTCAATAGTCGTCCACTCTACCGGTCGTGAGTGAGCCCTAATGATATTGTACCAGACAAACAGAAAATTCAAATTCTCAATAACGCTATTCAATCATATGAAATATTAACCTAAAATAAACCGGTATAAAAGACACTTACCAAACTATCCTCTATAACGATGCCCTCCCGACCCTCCAACGACGCAAGTGTCCACCTCCATATCGTCTCTGCTACATGAGTCGGGTACGACCGAAGGAGGTCTGGTACTCGCGGCCCTCCAGGCTGCCACATCTCGCCAGCCGGAGCAGGAGCGGCTGAAACCTCCTCTACTGGGGGCGGTACGTGCTAGACCACAGGAACGGGGTCCGTCCTCGGATCAGATGGCGGATGCGGTGTCGGACTACCGGTAGCGCGAGGAGGAGATGCACTATCGGTAGCGCGAGGAGATGGCATAGTAAAATCAATGTCCCTCAGTATCTCCTCATCATCGTGCATATCAGTATCTAAAACAGCCGGCTTTGTCAATGCAGGGTCGATCTTAGGGACAACGTCGTCGGTTTGAGAAACCATCTCAACCCGAGGGGTTGTATCAACATCCCTCGTAATATCCTCAATCGTGCCCAATGGAGACTGTGAAACACGCGGAGGGGTAAGCGTCTGCTCATCTAAAGGGTCAACAACATCGGTCGTCGGAATCTGATCCGTCTGCGGCGTCATATCGACATCCATAGGGGCGGATGGCCCTATATCTTGACATGTCTGCATATCCCCAATATGCTGCCCTGTCTCCTCGAGCTGCAGCTCTGAAATCAATGTATCTACTATGGGCCCCATCCTAGCCTTCTTCGGCCGAGGCTCGACCTGAGCACGCTGCTCCGCTAATATGCCCCGTGACCTCGCATGTCTTGTGTTCTTCTTTTTCGGCTGAGGAGGGGACATCAAAACGGGAGTAGAAAAGACGTGCATCTCTCCTGAAACGCATGTTGAAATTGTTTCTTTCATTATATTTCGATATTCAACTTTGCATTCCCATGGTTTCATAAATACGGATCTTAATTTGTTCTTAACGTAATTTCATTAATATGTTATCTCTTCAATAAATGATTTTCAAATATCGAGTTTATGTTTTCAAATCACTTATAAAACTAAACTACATCAATATTCAGGACTAAATTATATATTCAACCATAACATACATATATTATAATTCAGTACAATTGTATCTACATTCTGTGAATAGAACTAAATCTTATAAATCTAGGAATGAAATTACGTATCAATAGACCCGTCTTGCCCCACCAATATTTTTCAAACTCCTTTCCCGTGTCAATCGGAGTGGATTTTCCGCTTGAATCACCAATCACAATATTAGTCGGTGGGATAGAGGGACCCACCGACGCTCCACCGCCATCCGGCTCTACTCATACACCCGGACCTCTACCACCCTCCAACTCCATACCCGATCCATGGATAGCCGACTGTCCATCAACACCATCGCGACCTCCGACATCTCCGTCATTACCACCGACGGCTCCACCTATAAGTTTGCTAAGTCAATTTAGATGTGTACAAATCAAGGAACTTCATGAATCCTATTCACTAATGATTTCCTTACTAATATAGATGATGGAAACTATTCAATCATAGCAGGCTTATATATGCTCATCAAGAAAGATTATGAATCAAAACTATTTGATTTGTTTAATGCCATGCTGATCATATCTTCTGTATCTATGATGATGATGACATTTATGCAAATTTAGGTCTTCATGACAAGGGAGTAGCACAACTTGCACCTATTTTGCCAATGAATATATTTACAACATTGTTAATGAAAGCAATTAACCACAAACCAGCAGAAATCATGGGACAATCTGAATATTCATCCAGGAAAAATTCATTTCAGTCTCCAAGTAGAACAAAAATCAGATTTCAAATACTATGTACCATTCTACATTTCATCTTGGGTATTCAGTTACATAATTACTGGTTAGGAGTACAACGGACCTGAACTGAGTTTGACATTGTTCAAAATTCAAAGCACTTCGCAACTACTCTTAACAAAAATCAAATTTACTAACAAACTCATATTAACAATTGACAAGTATTGCCCTACAGAATATCAGCAAAATTTGAAGAGTTCATTTCTAGTTATCTAAACATTGTCTTCTATATCCGCCTACTTCTCAAATTCATTACATATATTACATGTAGATAAATAATATAACCCCATTACCATTTTCCCAAACCATATTGATATTTCTACCATTATAACTTGTATCCTTTCTACCTATAAGGGTATAACTAGGCATTGTTTATCATCATATTCATCACATTTTGAATCTGGATATCTATAACATAATATTATGCTCACTAGAACATCAGGTGTTGTAGAGCTGTGTTTCTTCATACTACCTAAACCACCAGATTGATCATGCCAATATACTTCTTCAGGAGAAACAAGTAAACCAGCCACAACGTAGCCAGTTCTTTAAATACACATTGTTATGGCGTTCATATCAAGATATCACATTTTATATGGCGTTCATATCTCATTAATGTCATAACCAATAAGCAAAAGTAAGATACAAGAATGTTGACAGTCAAAAGAAGAGTACTGTATAAATATTATCTTTCATATGATGATTACATCACATCATCAGAAATTATCAAAATTTTCATTCTTAGCAGATGAACATTCATAAAAATCAGTACCATATTTATTACATTTCTACAATATAACTGAAACATGCCATCTATTTTTCCTTGATATTGAATAACATTGTCAATATGAATAATAGCACTCTATGATAACATTTTCCTTGAGAGTGAAAACTAAGCAAGTATAAGACCGTATTGGTGCACATATGAATGATAGTATCCTATAATAAAAGATATGCAAATAGAATGAAAAGCCAGATCAGGTCATTAATAGACTTATATCTAAGACACTCAGGAGGAGGTCGGCATATTTTTGCAACTGAAGCTTTACAAAACCAAGTATACCTAAATAAATGAACTTTACAAGATCAAAATCACGCACAAACCAATTTCAAGCAAACCATATTTCACACATGAGGTCCATATCTTCTCTACTGTATGATAAACGAACCGTAAGCAAAGAGATAACATTCCAATGCAATATTCATCAAATTGTAGCTGCTCAAAAAAGAAAAAATTTGATGAAAAGTAATTTGTTCAGAATGTGTTAAGTTTTATGTGGTTTCTTTGCAGTAGCGAGTTCTTTAGATACAGATGAGTATAATCTGGATTGAGTAGCCAGATCTTTAGATACACATTGTTATGGCACTTTGATTCTACTTATTCAAACAATTCAATTGAAACACCTCTATCTTTGATTCTACCGATACACATTGTTATGGCACTTTGATCATGATGAACGCCCAATTCTCTTACAAGAAGTAGTTGTTCTGTAAACCAAAGCTTTGTTTAGCTGGTGAGTATCGAGCTCTAACTTTAGCATTTGATATTCAAAGACATTCTTGGGACTGTTGTTATCTCAACAATGCAAATTAACAATAGCCAAGTTACCAGGTAACATCTTGATTGAACAGTTCAGATGAACAAAACACCAATAATTCAGTTCAGAAGCACGTGAAAGAACATTGAAAAAAGAAATCTCTTCTGAGAATGAGATTGATTGCAAGGAAAAGCTCAAAGCAAAGGAACAATTCAATTCAGGATAAAGAAGTAAACCAGCCACCGATTCAAACGATTCAAACTTTAGGGTTTAAGGTCACAGTCGTAGAACTTACTTGACTGCGCCGCTGCCGCCGGAGAACCGCCCTCAGCGTCAATTTGCTGGCCTATTGAAGCTGTGTTTTTTTCGGCGACGCCACTGGAGGAGAACCACCACCAGATTTTGCACCACCTTCTTTCGCCATTTTTAAAGAGATTAACAATGGGCTTATCGGAAATGGGTGCTATCGCCGACGAATGAGTATCGCCCGACAACCAATGGAGATGAATGAGGAAGGGGATGAAAGAAGCGTTTCGCTATGTGTTGCGAGATTTTACGCTACAAAAGGCATTATTCTTTGCAAAGAGTCACGCTTTACAAAGCGCAGTTTTCCATCGGATCACGTACTCCTTTTTGGGTACCCGTTTGCGTTGCTCTTCATGAAGAGTTACGCATTATGAAACGGAGGTTTCCTTGTGCAATCAGAAAAAAAGATTTGTGTGTAAAGATTTGCCCAAAAAACATAGTTTAAAAAACAAAAACAAAATTATCTCACCCTCTCTCTTCGTGTGTGCGCGTTCTCTCTCCTCTTTCTTCCTCTGAACTCTGAAGTTGTGGTGATCAGTTAGTCCATGGCCAAAGGTCGCTCGCAGAGACGCTCTCTCGAATCCTACGCCCTTAAAGGCGCAAAGCTCACCATCAAACGTATATATCTCTCTCTTCTTCTTTCTCTTTTTTTCTGGTTGAAGAATCGAGAATTCATGGTTGAGAATTCTAATTTTTTGGAATTAGATTTTGATTTTTTCATGCCAAAACAGCGCCTTGACGTGCGTATGTTTTTGCTAATTTGCGCAGCGGGTGACACGGTTCTGATAAAATCCTCGGAGCCAGGGAAGCCGTATGTGGCGAAGATAGAGAAGATCGAAGGTTACGAGGGAGGAGGTACCAAGAAGAGCGGCGGAGACAGTCAAATTAAGGTGTACGTGCAGTGGTACTATCGGCCGGAGGAGTCGATTGGCGGCCGGCGACAGTTTCACGGCTCCAAGGAGGTTTTCCTTTCCGACCACCGGGACGTGCAGAGCGCCGACACCATTGAGGGCAAGTGTACAGTTCATAGCTTCAAGACCTACACCAAGCTCGATGCTGTTGGAAACGAAGACTATTTCTGCCGTTTTGAGTACAACTCCGTCACGGGCGGCTTCACGCCCGATCGGGTCGCCGTGTACGTATTCTTTTCCAATTGAGGATAGTGTTCTTTTTTTAGGTTGATTTTTCGACTGTTATTTGGTTAATGTTTTGTGGGAGTAATTTGAAGCCGAATCGTTTCAGAGGCTGACGATTTTGATGTCATTTTGATTCTTAAGGTCGCTAATTGCTCAATTTTGGAGAAATATATGTGGATTTTGTAGCTACAAGTGTTGAAGTTTATGTTATTTGTGATCTGCTCTGCTGAATTTTCTTTGTTCAGAACAGTCCCTTTAATACCTGTCTTTGGATGCTGGTTTCCTTGATTGAGCTAGATTTTGCTGTGATTTTGGGTTGTAGGTATTGCAAGTGTGAAATGCCATACAATCCGGATGACCTGATGGTGCAGTGCGAGAGATGCAATGACTGGTGAGTTTGCGTTTAATATTGGTAATGTAAGAGTTTCGTCATCTGGGGTGTATCCTCATGCTCATTGGCTGTTATATAGTGCCTTTTGAAATGGATATAGCCCCTTATATCCTTGGGTCTTTCGGGCGCATCCTCCTGACATGTTCAGGCTATGGGTGCCCCCATCTTGACCTCCTAGACCCTGCGTGAGGGGGACTTTACTAGGCAATGATGATGATGAAGAGTTCTTCATGTAGATCTTTTCATCAATTCATCTGTTAGCTGGTTCCATATCATATGGTTTTTGCGTTTTGTCCCCATGTATATACATGGTGGCTGAAAGCTTATCTGCTTGCCAATATATTATTTGAATGTGATTCATCAAGTCATGTATGGTACAAAGATCTTGACTGGGAATTATCAGCTTTTGTGTAAGATGTTGCTATGTTATAATAGATTATTAGCATGCTTTCTGTGACTAATGTCCTGCACTATGGTAAATACCTTTCTTCCTTGCAGTGATTAGATAGACCGTCCTGCGTGTTAATTATTCTATTGGATGCAGTGACACAAAAACCAGTTTGTCATATTTAGTTACCGTTTCACATGCAAACTGATGGTGGTATATTTGGGAAGATGAGGCTTTAATTGGGATGAGCAGCTTATAAAATTTTAGATCTTCTTCCATTGGAATGGATACACTGAAATAAAAGTTTGGATACTATAACAGCCTCACTGTAGTGAAGTAAACAAGATCTACTCTTGCACCATCAAAGCAGATGTATTTAAGTACGGTAATGTGGCTATTAATTATGATGTCACATAATGTTGAAACCACATACTTGTATCCCTGAACTTATTAATGATTATGACCATTCACTTTCTCCACTTTCTATTCTAATCATGCAATGCCATGCAACATAACACACTTTTACCATATTATATGCTGTTTTCACATCTTAAAAGTTAAAAGTTAAGATTGAGGTTCGTGACAACTGACAAATATAGATTTCTTCTCTTGTGTTATATTGTGAAGCTTGATTTCAAAGGGTATTATTTAAGGTTATTTGTTAAGTAAAGGAGAAGGGAATAAGAATAGGCTATATATTTAGGGGTACTAGATTCACATTCAAACTACTCCAGTCATTACATTTTACATATCACCTTTTTTTCTTTGTTGTTTCGTTCTCCTTATTATAGATCTCTTACCCACCCCTCATGTGGGAATTAAAGTGGTTATTCACTCAAAGCTGGACTTTAATGTGATAAGTTTATGCTATAAAATGCAAACGAGTACAAAATATTATGCAATTTTGTATCTTTCCCTTAGTTTACCAAACACCATGACACATTTAGTTTGAAATCAAATGCATTAATTTAATGGCCACCTAGTATAGAGCTAAGTGCTAAGTAACAGTGAACCACTTAGATCTATACTTGAGCACAATAATTATGCTTGTTCTTTTTTACTTTAATCAGTTGAGGTGGCTATTCAGTCTTTTACATTACATGGATGGGAATTACTGAAACAATTGTGTAGATGTTTGTTTTGAGGAAAGAACTATGTATATAATTCTGTGTTTGAAAAGGCGCAATGCAGAGCGCCTTGAGCCATCCCACCGCCCGCCTAGCCTCATGTGAGGCAGTTGTGGCCAGGTGCGCCTAAGCACTTGGCCTCTTATTTTTAAGAGAGATCTTACTAGTGGCTAGACTCTGGATAGTTGAATAAAGTGTCAATCTGGACTCTTCCATATCCACATCTAGAGTGATACTCCTGCTAGCTTTAGGATTTTCTCCTTTCTGTGCCGTAATGACCTTTTTCTTCCATTTTCATCTACATTTGTCATAAGTTCCATTTTCACTTTGCTTAGCTTTAATGCTTTGATTGTGTGCCATGTAATGCTGATTCATATGTAGCTTTGGCTATTGCAAGTAGGGGTGTCAATCGGGCGGTTTGGGTCGGGTCAATTCGGTTTCGGGTAAGTTCGGATTCGGGTCAAATTCGGATATTTTGAAAATCGGGTCAAATTGGGTTGGATCATTTCGGGTCGGGTCACCCAATTAATCGGGTAAAGTCGGGTTTCGAGTCAATTTCGGTCGGGTCATTTGGTTTTCGGTCCAACTTGATTTCGGATAAGTCTGGTTTCGGGTTTAGTTAGTTTCGGGTTTAGTCGGATTTCGGGTGAGTCGGGTTTTGGGTTTTTCAGATTTTAGGTGAATTGGATTTCGACTTTGACCGAATTTCTGGTTAATCTGATTTCGAGTAAGCGGATTTTGATTCAGACCATATATCGAATGTTGATTTTTCGTAGTTTAACTACTCTAGGGTATAAATATTTAATGTAACATTTAGATTAAAAACATAATTATACTAAATATTCACTAGCATTAATATTTTAAAACATAATGAAATTTTTGGATGGTTTCGGGTCGGGTAACTTCGGATTTTCGAATGACTTTGGGTAGGGTAGCATCGGATATCGGGTTGCATCAGGCGTAGTCCATTCGGGTATAATCGGGTTTGGGTTAATCTCGAGTTTGGGTTTTTTCGAATTCGGGTCAAATCTGTTCGGGTCAAACATGTCTCGGGTATAAAACTTTTTATCTTTTTCTCGGGTCGGGTCAGGTTCGGAGTCGGGCTGGTCGGGCGGGTTTCTCGGGTTGGGTCAAATTTTGACAGTCCTAATTGCAAGTTCCTGGATGTCAAGGTCATGAATTTGTTGCTGTACTTTTTGAATAGTTTTGAGATTGATCTTGAGACAATGGCTTTGTCTTTCATTTTTAAGGTTTTTCGGAAATTGATTTTTTCTATTTCCGGGAAATAAGTTTTCGTCATAATAAGTTCAAGGGACTCGTGACAAATTTTGCCCAATCCAATGCAGGTTTCACCCTGCTTGTATAGACATGAACATTGAGGAAGCAAAAAGGCTCGATCACTTCTTCTGTCATAGTTGCCTATCTGAGGAGCAAAGAAGTTTGCAGAATCCTTCAGCTGCTCCCAGACAATCGGATGTGAAGGTACTTTGCCTTCATCTTAAAAATGTTAAATTATTCATGTGTCTATATGTTGTTTGTATTTTCTTGATATTGTTGTGCTCATGAACTAATGTTAGCTTTGACCTATCCATGATGGTTACTTTAGTTCGCATTTGCAGCTAAGTTTTATTTTAGCTCATATTGGGGTAGCAAAATAAAGATCACTCTGCATGTAGGCATGAGTGGACAATTGCAATATTGCAATATTGATGGTTACTTAAATAATCATCTTTTTAATATTTTTCTTGCATAGTAGTTCCTGTTTTGGGGGTGTGGGTTAAAGGAGGATATGAATTGTCACATGGTTGTGACTAGCTGTACCAATTGGAGGTTTACCTCTTTGGTCAAGATCTGTGATGTATCTATCGTCCCTAAATCTTTGGTTTCATTTTTCCTTCTCCCCTTTTTCTTGTTATTGTATTTTCTCTTTTTCTATTTTTCCCCTTTTATTTGGGTTTGGTCGTATGGGCATTGGATCTGAATATCTGATAGTAATTGCAATAATGCTCGATAGCTTCCTGCCTTACTGGATAAAACTTGTTAAATGAAGATGTCTTAGTGTAAGTATTATTGTATTTCTTTTATTGTTAACCCAAAAAAAATATATTTCTTTTATCGTTTTTCTACATAGTTTAAGAGCCTTTATTTAGAAAATTTTGAATGTATTTTGATTGTTTAATATTTTTAAAATTATTTTCCAAGGGTTTATTATGCTTTCCTTTTTAGGGTTTAGTTTCCATATTCAGTATTCTTATCCTATGCTCTAAGGGCATAGGTTAGAAAAAACATTCTTTTATAACAAGACGTGTTACTTGTGACTTTTTACCAATCTACTCTCAGTGTTGCTTGTGACTTGTATTTGTTCATGTGCATGTCAACAACATCCAAGATACTATGCCATATTAATTTACGTATAGCATTAACTTGGTGTTGGTGAAATGCAGGTGGATACAAAGCGGCGTCGAAGGTAGCCCATCCAGGTAAAACTTTTATTCAATAGTGTCACGGGTCAGTTGTTTTATTGGATGTGCACAGATTTGCAGTCAAGGACACAAGAGTTTTAAGGTCTATTAGGAATTTCAAAGCGTCAGATGTTTATATATCTGGGTTTGAGAAAAGCTCTGAAAAGCCTAAGATGTGGTTGTGTATGTGTGGCTTGTGTAAAGTCGCTGTTTGTTTTCTCATTCTTCTTCTTTTCCTTTTTTATTGAATCCTTCAGAAAGCTAAGGGTGTCGGGTCGTCTGTAATTAATATCTTACCGGGACTTTTGTAGATTTGCGTTGTTTGTTGTTACAGCTGATTTTCTTCTTCGTTACAAGCTTCTGCTTCTCCGGTCAATATAATAACGCAACGTACATACACTCGTATTTTTGTAAGTGCGCAGCACTGGTGTGCAGGTAGGATGCGCGGTACTGTTTGCGCGAAAGCTAGATTCGAATTAGGATAAAAATGGAATTCCAAAAGAATATCAAAATTGGCAAAGGGGGCGAGAGACTAGCGTGGAAGGAGAATTCACGCATGTCCTTGATTCGCGTGCAGGCTCGTTGCGCGGACCTTTAGGTTGAAAGCCTTGCGATGAGCGGCCGCCTCCTCACTTGGTCTTAATCTTCATGCGATTCGAGCTTGCGCATTGTTGACATCTCGCAAATGGTTAAAGATGCTCCATTGTCACCTTCGGCTGCCCTAACTGGCGCACCCACTCCACCCGCCCCTGTTGTCGACGCTCCACAATCGCCGCTTTCCCCTGTTGATGATGCTCCACCACTCTGCCGTCCATTGCCGCCGACACTCCACTAGATGCACTCGCCCTTGTCGGCGACGGTCCACCAGCTCTGCTCGCCCGCACCGTTGGCGCTCCGGAGAGATCCGGGAGGAAGAGGAGGCGACGAGATCCGGCCCTGGGCCCTCTAGCAAGGCGAAGATATCGGATGGTAGACAGTCGCTTGAACCTAAATGAAACAACTAATTTCTAGTTAGGAATTCTAACTACACATTAAAATTCTAAATGAAACAACTAATTACAAAATTGAATATTAAATTAATTTGAATACGGATAGATTAGTTTGAAAGGAACATGCCGTAACAGCAAATGTCGCTCGGGTGCGGATCGTGCTACAAATCGGAGGAGTAGCTCCGGAAGTCGTCGGAGCATCGAATGTCGTCGGAGCCGCCTCCGTCAAGCGACCGTTTACCATCCGATATTGTCGCCTTGCCGGAGGGCCCGGGGCCGGATTTCGCCGGAGCGCCAGTGGTGTTGGCGGGCGGAGATGGTGGATTGCCGACAACAAGAGCGGGTGGATCGGTAGAGCGTCGGTGGCAATGGCGGGCGGAGGGGGCGGGGCGTCGGAAGCAGGGGTGGGCGGCGGCGGTGGAGCGTAAGGGTTGGCGGCGGCGGTGGTTCCGCTACAAATAGTGACGGTGGAGCGTCTTTATCCATTTGTGGGATGTCGACGACGCACAGGCTCGTGAGGAGGCGGCTGCTAATCGCGTTGCTTTTAACCTAAAGGGTTGCGCAACAAGCATATGCGCGAATCGAGGATGTGCGTGAATCCTCCATGCGCGCTAGTCTCTTTCCCTTTTGCTAATTTTGATATTCTTTTGGAATTTCATTTTTACCCTTACGCAATCTAGCTTTCGCGCAAACAGTATCGCACACCCTGCCTACGCGCTAGTGTTGTGCAAAAATACGAGTGCATATGTAAACCACGTATAACAAGGGCGCATAATTTTTTTGTTTGGTCATGTAATGATGCCAAATGAAATTTGACGGCATGAAAAAGAAGCAAGGTGTCAAGTGAAATCTAAAACGAAATATTCCCCAAAACCTAGATCCAGGACCAGATCGGATAACCTCGAGAAAGGACGATAAGCTTCGTTTTAGATTTCACCCACTTCAAATATGGGTGGAATCTAAAACGAAGCCCACCCCTATCCGTGAGTGACCGATCCACCCACTTCACCCGACCCAAATATACGGGTGAAAAATCAAACAAAAGCCGGTGATGGGTGGGTCGGGTGATAGGTGATGGTCGGATATGGGTGAGATTTGACACTCGACCCACCACCCACCACTAGGGCTATCAAAACTTGACCCGACCAGAGAAACCCGCCCGACCCGCCAGACTCCGAACCCGACCCGACCCAAGAAAAAGATGTAAAATTTTATGCCAGAGACATGTTTGACCCGAACTGATTTGACCTGAATTCGAAAAAATCCGAACCCGAGATTAAATCAAAACCGAATATACCCGAATGGACTAGCCTGATGCAACCCGATATCCGATGCTACCCGACCCAAAGTCATCCGAAAATCCAAAGTTAGTGACCCGCAACCATCCGAAAATCCGAAGTTACCCGACCCGAAACCATCCAAAATTACATTATGTTTTGAAATATTAATAATAGTAAATATTTATTATAATTATGTTTTTAATTTAAATGTTACATTAAATATATAGACTTAGAGTAGTTAAACTACAAAAAATAATCATTCGATATATGGTCTGAATCAAAATCTGGCTTACTCGAAATCATATTAACCCAAATTCGGCCAAAGTCGAAATTTGATTCACCCAAAATCCGAAAAACCCAAAACCCTACTCACCCGAAATCTAACTAAACCCGAAACCGGACTTATCCGAAATCAAGTTAGACCAAAAACCGAATGACCCAACCGAAATTGACCTGAAACCCAACTTTGCCTGATTAATTGAGCATCCGACCCGACGTGTGGCAAGAAAATAACTTTTTCTTTCAACTTTCGTTTCAAACTTTATCCCTATCCTAATTATAAATTTTTCTTTGAATCAAGTGATAAATATGAATTAACTTCAACTTTCATCAAAGCATAAGCACCAACAAATATAAAATAGATCAAAGGCAATCAAATCACACATTCATACCATCATCATGCACAACTATGTTGGGTTTTTTACCCCAACCCTAGAATAAGAGAACTACTCACTCATGATGCAAAAGAAAAAAACAAAAGGATTAAAGGAAAACATGTCTTTGAATTAAACTAGAAAACATACTTCAATTCACAACCACAAATGTCTTCAAATTCAAACAGAAACACAAAGAACAACTCCCACAAATCTCTTCCTTGTGCTCTAAGTAAACCACAAAATTGTCTCTCCAAACCCTAAACGTGCGTGAAAACATAAAAGAGAGAGAGAGAGCCCCCAAACTTTGTCCAAACAAGGGCTTAAATACTAGAAGGAATCTATCTAAAAAGTTTCCTTAAAGATAAAAACTACCAAACCAAAAAGATATCTGAATATCTCATTAAAAACGCAAGAGTTGGCAGCGCCTATCGACATGGGGTACCCTGAGTAACGAACCCCGTCAGGGTCGGTAGGCTCAATTTTGCTGAATTCTCGATCTTGTCTTCCTGAAGGCCTCGGTACCGACCCCTCTTGGGTCGGTTACGAACCTGTTTTGGGCTTATTTTCCTCGTTTTACTCGTGTCTTCTTTCAAACAACTTCAATTCTTCTTCTTTTGCCATGCTCCTCTCCTATGATGCTCATGAATACTTCCAATCCGCTCCAAGACTACACAAAAACACAAAACTTGTGTAGTTTCCACACTTTACAAAAAAATATGAAAACAAAAGCAAAAGACAAACAACACAAACAAAAACACAACTAAACAAGACTCAAAAACCTAGAAAAACACACTAAAACAAGGCTAAAAACACGGGCATCACAAGAACATGGCAGGCGCGGCGCGACGAGGCCATGACAAGGGCGTTGGCGCGTGTGGGGCTTCTCGTGGCAAGGGCTCGCGGCCGAGAACCTCAAGTGGCGAGGCTGGGAGACGCCGAGGCTGGCACGACACTAGAGTGGTGCGCAGAGACAGAGGCGTCCAGGACTTTTCCCGTTGGGGCAAGTGTGGGCTGTTCATGGCATGGGGTGTCCATGGAGCCGAGGGCGACGAGGAAGATCGGTCTTGGCACGAGCATCGACAAGTCGTGGCATGCTAGGGTGCATGTCACGATGGACTACGTGGCCTCGGCTATGACCCAGGTCCGTGCACGAATGACCAGACCATCCGAATGTAGGGACATGGCGACCTCCTCCTGTGTGGCGTCCATGGTCAGGGTCGCATCACCCTCCCACCTTGAGTAGGAAACGTCTTCATTTCCTCATCATAAAAAGTGGGCTCGAAGAATGGAGTGAGATTAGAAACGTTGATCATGGAATGAACAGGGTACTTGCTTGGAAGGTCAATCCAGTAAGCATTGCCTCCGATGCGCTTGAGGACTCAGAAGGGGTTTGTCGCCTCTTGGATGCAGCTTTGTCTTGCGGGCGTCCGAGAACCTGTCCTTTTGAAGGTGGAGCCAAACTAGACCGTCGGGGAGGTAGGCCATCCTATGACGCCCCTTGTTGTGAGGGAAGCGTATTGGTCGGTCAGCACTCTAGCTAGATTTGGGTGCGCTCATGGAGGCGATGCACAACATCGCTGCAGTTGGCTGCATCGATGGCCTGCCGGTCTTCAGTGGTTGTAACACCAAATCCAGGGGCATCTAAGAATTACGCCCATAGACGACCTCGAAAGGTGTCTTCTTCATCGTAGAGTGGAATGACATGTTATAAGAAAACTCAGCGGTAGATAGTAAGTCCTCCCACCGACGTGGGTTAGGTTTGAGCACTGTCAGAATAAGGGTGCCCAAGGTCCGAATTGGTCACCTCAGTTTGACCATATTTTTCGGTGTGATAGGTAGTAGAAAACATGAGTTGTGTACCTAGCTTCCCCCAAAATGTTCTCTAAAAATGGCTATAGAATTTGGTATCTCTATAACTAACGATAGTTTTAGGAATACCATGTAACTTCACCACGTGGTCAAAGAACAAGTTCGCAATTTCGGTCGCGTTGTTGTCCCCTTTGCGCACAATAAAGTGGGCCATTTTTTAAAAACTATCCACAACTACGAATATCTAGTCTTTTACCGTGCATCGACATGGGAAGTCCTATAAAGTGGGCCATTTCATGGAAAGATCTTCCCACAGAGCTTTTATGATAGGTAGAGGCGTGTAGAGACCGTAAGGATTGGACCGGACCTTCGAAGTTTGGAATGGAACACAACCCTTGCAATACTTGTTAACATCCCTAGCCATGTGTGGACAATAGAAATGCTCACAAAGTGTTTCTAAGGTTTTGGCTATGCCAAAGTGGCCTCGACAGTCATGATCTTCCTTGAGAAAAAGGTGCCTCATCAAAGAGCTTGGAATGTAGAGCTTTCCGGCTTGGTATAGATACCCATTGTCAAAGAAATAGGGCTTATGGACTCGTGAAGCTGCAAAGTTCTCCATGATAGGCTTAAAAAAGGTATAATGCATGTATAGTTCCTTAATCAAGGAGAACTCAAGCAACTTTGTTTGGAGGTGCGTTAAGAGAAAATACCTTCTGGAGAGGGCATTGGCAACGACGTTCTCCTTAACCTTTTTGTGGGCTATAACATAAGGAAATGTCTCCATAAACTCAACCCATCTAGCATGGTGTCGGTTTAGATTTGTTTGACTCTTTAGATACGCTAAGGTCGTGTGATCTATATGAATTTGAACTCGCTTGGCCAAATGTAGTGTTGTCATGTCTTAAGAGCCTGAATCAAAGCATATAATTCCTTATCATAAATCGGGTAATTCAATGTCATGCTAGCTAGCTTCTCGCTAAAGTGGGCTATTGGCCTTTGTTCTTGAAGGAGTACGCCGCCTATGCCATAGTCAGAGGCATCGCACTCGATCTCGAATTGCTTAGTAAAGTCCAAAAATTACAGGACTGGGGCACGACAAAGGGCATCTTTCAAGACCACGAAGGTGACATTGTGATGCTGCCTCCACTTGATAGTGGTCGCCTTTGGAACCCTACGAGGCCTAAGAAGGAGCAAACCATCGTCGACATCGTGGGGGTGGGCTACACTCGAATGTTACGGATCTTGTCATCATCAACTCTAAGGCCATCCTTGGACACGATGAACCCAAGGAAATTCGTCGTGTCCATGCAAAATGAACACTTAGCCAAATTTACATACAAAGAATGTTTGCAAAGGCAATGTAACACCAACCTAAGGTGCCTCGTGTGATCGTCCAAAGTCTTAGATTAAACAAGAATGTCGTCAAAATACATGACGACAATTTCCCTAAAAAACTACACAAAACGAAATTCATAAGTCTCATAAATGGACTAGGAGCATTCGTGAGGCCAAAGGGAATCACAAGCCACTCATAAAGATCATGTTTGGTGTTGAACGCTGTCTTCCACTCGTCGCCTTCTTGCATACGAATCTAATGGTAGCCACTCCTTTGATTGATCTTCGAAAATAGCTTAGCTCCATGCATGTTAGTGTGATTGTGATGCAGTGAAGCCAGCCATGTCTCCTATCGATGTCGATGAGTTGATTCGAGTGCCTTCTGATGGACCAATCACAAGGAGTCGAGCTAAGAAGATTGCTCAAGGCACAACATCAATCTTAGTTCGATTCGCAGTTGTTGTTATAGAGTCAAGCAAGACGAGATGGGTCACGTGCATGCGTCATACACTAAACCCGGATTCAATGGATTAATAATATGGGCCGAGTTTCACACTATTTTCTTATTTAGAAACATGTATTAGCTTGTCTCACTTTAGGACTGAATTTAGTAAGTGACCGGGTGAGATAAGTTGTTACATGGGTCAAAGTCAACCCTTTGACTTGACCAATCTAAATAGTGGAAAATATCTTTTAATTATTTTTATATGTTGGACGATTTTTAGTTGTTAGTTTGTTAGAGATATTTTCAATCAATAGGCTGATGTTAGTTGGTTAATAATCTCTCTCCTATCTTTTTGTTATCTTTTAGATATTTTGAGTTTGTTAGGATATTTTCCTTAAATAAATAAATCAGCCATGATTTATTTTATTTACGGGGGATCTAGTTAGTTAAGCTTTAGATATTTTATTATATCTTGGGAAGCAAGACATGGGCCTCTCTCTATCTATTAGGGCCGGCCATATGGTGACTTGTTCTCAAAGATTCAGCTTTGTATTCTACTATTTATACTTTGCAATTTCAGTTTAGTAAAATAGCTTGAGATTAGATAAACCCCAGAAAAGGTTTATCTAGTCTTTAGGCTCCAAAAACTCGTGTGTGCTTATGCTTGCATTGCTTGATCGATCATCATCTTCACCAAACAACATCCGAATTCTCTTTCATTTTTCTTGTGTTTAATTCAGTTTGTTCATCCCAATTAATCAATTGATTAGTTCTAGTTTTGATTGTTAAAGATCAATCTAGTTTATCAATTGGATTTAGCGTTAGAGCCAATCCAATTGAACTACCCCTTTTGATTCAATCTAAGTGTTCAAACCAATTTCGTCATATTCAATTCTTGAATTCATCATTACTTGCGCAACAAGTTTCTGACTTTGAAGGTTTTATAGGTTCGAAATCTCTATTACAAGGCAAGATCGGGATCTGTTGGGTCATATACTTGATCAACAAGGAGCAATCCGAGCCGATCACGTATCAAATTGCTCGTTGTTTGTGATATTGTTGTAACAAGTAGCTCTAGTCAAGCTATTTCATCTTGTATCAGATTTTACATTAACATTTTACCTTGAAAGACTTGGAGTTCTCTTCATTATTTCCTGGGTATCGAGGTCACTCGCGTGGATGACAATCTACGACTTTATCAACAAAAATATATTAGAGACTTGCTTGATCGTGATAAAATGGTCGATGCTAAACCCATTTTGACACCTGATGAACCACCGAATTCCGCCACCACCACCATCCACCACCGCCGGACCACCCACATCTGGTGTCGCTCTTGGGAACCACACCCTCCACCACCTTGGTCCGAATCCAACCACACCAACCCCGAACCAATCGCACCACCCTAACCCTAAATCGCCACCCCACCCCCAAACCCTAATTGGCGGCTGAGAACTCCAAACCCTAATTTCCTTGTTTCAATTGCTTGCCCCCAAGTAATTAACCAACTAGGAGATATTTAACGGATTTTTCATGTTTTTGGCTAAATTGGTTGAGTTTAATTGCAATATAGATTAACAATTGTTGTCCCATAGTTTTATGAGTTTTTTTCATTCATATTGCATGATTGATAGAGATTCATATTGCTTGTTTAATATTTGCTGATTTTTTGTTATTGCATCCCTATAAATTCGACCATACCATATTCTTCTCTTTTAATTGGGATTATAGCTGGTGTCATTGGTAGTTTAAAGTCACTTAGTAAAAAAAAATCAGTTCGAGTTACTGCCCTCTTTGCATTCGTTATTTGCATTCGTTATTTCAATTAGTTGCTTTGCTTTGTTTTGTTCATTCTAGCACAAGAGTAGTTTGTGCATAAAGTCAAAAAAAAAGAGAAAAAGAAGTGATCTACCCCAGCTAGTTTCAAGCCACTTTCACCCCTAGTGATTTCTTGCTAGAAAAGTAGCTAAGTAAATCACTTTGTAGAAAAATTAGTGACGAAAAAAAAGTCACTTTAGCCTACCATATTTCCGTCATTGCATCCTTAAATTGGATTTATTAACTAGCATAGGGTCAATTGGGAGATTGCATGTTTTAAAAGCTTAAAAAGGGATATATTGCATTGCTTGTCTTATTGCATACTCGCTATTTGCTTGAACTGCATATTTTCCTTATCTATCATTAGCACACCATATCTACACCTTTACTCCCTCATTTCAACCGAAAAACTAAATTAATTGATTGGATTGCTTTGAGGAAAGTTTTGGCTTGATTAAGGTGTGATATTGCTTGTTGTGATTTGCTTTAGAACACACTACTCTCTCTCGTTTTATTGCTTGTTTCAAGACAATGGTGATCCCAACTGAGCCTAACCCGGCTGAATTGAATCTCAGTAAGGAGGCAATCGACTTCATTAGGTTGTCCATTAATGAGAGCATAAGGGAAGGGCAACAACCAGCTGCGAAAGTTGCAACTGCGGCGCTCAACCCGAGAATGCAACGTATTGAGGAGCAACTTGCAACATTAATAGAAGGATCTCAAGCAAGTCAGAAAGTTGCCCCTGCAATTGATCTTTCTAGTGACTTGAATAATGCCTCAGCTAGCAACAAAGCCAAACAACATGTAGAAGATGAAGAGCATGATGTGCTTGCTAGCTACAACAAGGAGAATGATCTACCTGGCCAATACTCACCTAATGGCAGCCGAGGTAGAGGAAGAGGCAACGGGGCGAGGCAACCATCGGTTACACATCAACAACTCTATACTCAGCAATTGGCTCGGTTCCCTCAAGCCACTCATCATCAACAACAACAATACAACAATCCTTTTGATGATGTGACTTATGGCTATCCCGAGGAAGAAAGACGCCCATGGCATCCTCCCCTTGATGATTTTTACAACCAAGCTGAGGTTGTAGAAGATATTCCACCGGCTTATGGAGTACAAAGGCCATCCAACAACAACGTCAACCAGAATGTCAATCAAATTGGTAAGCGTGACATTAAGATCAAGATAGATCCATTCAGCGGAGAGCTCAATCCGGAGAAGTATCTAGAGTGGGAACAAGCTAGAAACCTCATTCTAGATCACATGGGCTATGAAGAATGGGAGAAAGTTGTTGTTGTTGTTATTCACTTTGTTGGGACCGCTAGAAATTGGTGGTTCCGAATGAAGGAGGATAAAATCCGAAAGGCCTTGCCACCTATTGAAACTTAGGGCAAGCTGAAGTTTTTCATGAGAAAGAAGTATGTGCCAGAAGAACACACCGAGCACATGAGGCTTAAAGTTGTCACATGCAAACAAGGAACCAAGTCTCCAACTGAGTACTTCAATGAGCTTGAAGATTTGAGCTTCAAGGTTGGAATTCATCATTCCCAACGGTCTCTAAGGACCCAATTCATGGCTGGACTAAATCAATCTATTAAAGACACACTTGAGATTCAACACATCAAAGATCTCAATGCATTCAGCCCAACTACTCTATGAGAAGCAACAAGGGAAGAAGAAGGAAGCTTGAAACACATCAAAAAGGTATACTCCTAATCGTAGTTCAAATTCTAATTCTTATTCTTCTAACCCTTCATTGCAGCAAAAGGGAGCTTTTAGCTCACCTAAACCAGCAGGTTCTCAAGGCCAAATACGTCCCACAAATGCACCTCAAACGCAGCTTAGGTCACGTGACATAGTTTGTTACAAATGCCAAGGAAGAGGTCATTATGCTAAGGATTCTCCTAATCAGAAACAAGTGCTCCTTACCACTAATAGTGGTTATGTGAGTGATGAAGAAATACCTCCAAATGAAGTGGAGGAGGAGAATGGACAAGAAGAGGAGGACGTTGAGGCCATCGAACCGGACTGCACCGAACAGCCTTTAACCTTGGTAACCATGCGTACTCTTACTTTACAAGACACACCTAGGCTAGATCAAAGGGAAAATATTTTTCATACTAGATGTACTGTGAAGAATCAAGTATAATGCATAATAATTGATAGTGGTAGCTGTTGTAACATTATTAATGCTAAGGTAGTTGATCACTTACAATTAAAAACCCAACCTAGGGCTACTAGTTATGGTCTCAATGGTATTAATGATTCAGATGGTTCTAATTTAGTTACTCATCAGTGCTTAGTTCGTGTTTCCATTCGTAATTATGTTGATGATATCATGTGTGATGTGGTAAACATGGAATGCACTCATATTTTGTTAGGTAGACCATGGTTATTCGATAGGAGAGTTATTTATGATGGCATGCTTAATACCTATTCATTTAACTATGACAGGAGGAGAGTGTCTCTTCTACCATTGTCACCCCAACAAGTTTTACAGGACCAGGTACGACGAGATCAAGGTAGGGCACTTAGGCGTGCCAAGGATGAGAAGGAGGAGGCTGAAGCTGCGGCCAAAGTGGCAGCGCAACGCTTGGTGTTCGGCGCACTTACAAACAACACCAGCGTTTCCCAATCTCCACCCGGGCGTTCTGGCTTAAATTTTAGGTCAACATCAACCACAAGTGGAGCTACTGAATGGGACAAATAACGCCGAGAAAATCCTCCTAATTCGTCAAAAGTGCCGAGTGATACTTCAGACAGTGCAGCTGAGACAAAAACGGGGCTATCTCCCAAACCACTTGGGCGTTTTGGCTCAAATTTTGGGAGAAATTCATAGACTCAGAGAACTACAATTCAGAAAGAAGGACGCCTGAAAAAGAAGCCAAAATTGGATTAAAAGTCAGTGTAGCAAAGCACTCTCAAATAGCATAGTCTAGTACTTCTTTCCCTACTTCTTTTTGTTTACTTCTTATGAGGAAAGAAATACTAATCATAAGTCAAAACATATCTCATCTTCCAAAGAGTATTCAGGATCTATTACAGGAATTTGAAGATGTCATGCCTGAAGAGTTGCCACAAGGCCTTCCACGAATAAGAGGCATTGAGCATCAAATTAATTTGGTGCCCGAAGCTTCTCTACCAAACTTTGCAGCTTATAGAGCAAGTCCAGAGGAAACTAATGAGCTTCAAAGACAAGTGCAAGACCTCATGGAAAAAGGCTATGTGCGGAATCACTCAGCCCATGCGCGGTTCTGGTGATTTTGGTGCCAAAGAAGAATTCGGATGTTGGTGATATTGTTGTAACAAGTAGCTCTAGTCAAGCTATTTCATCTTGTATCAGATTTTACATCAGCATTTTACCTTGAAAGACTTGGAGTTCTCTTCATTATTTATTGGGTATCGAGGTCACTGGTGTGGATGACAATCTACGACTTTATCAACAAAAATATATTAGAGACTTGCTTGATCGTGATAAAATGGTCGATGCTAAACCCATTTTGACTCCTGATGAGCCTCATTTGCATCTTCAGGCTAATGGTGATGTTATGTTTGACCCTAAATTATATCGGGGTATTGTTTGTGCACTACAATGCATCATTATTACTCCTCCTGAAATCTCGTATGCGGTCAATATGGTATGCTAGTACATGCACAAGCCTACCAACGGTCATTGGAGTGCTGTAAAATGCATACTAAATTATTTGAAGGGCACTTTGGCTCACATTTTACACCTTCGTTGTTGGGCTTCTAATCTTGACGATTGTCGGTCATAATTGCTTACATCGATCCCGGTTCGGCATCTAACATTGATGATTGTCGGTCATAGTTTGGATTTGCCAGTTAATTTGGTAATTCTCTCATTATTTGGACATCCTACAAGAAGAAGTAGTGTCTTGTTCTAGTACAGAGGCTAAGTATCATGCTACTTCTAGTATAATTGTGGAGATGTCTTGGATACTATAGATTTTGCTTGATCTTCAATGGCATCTTGTATCACGACTTCTCCTTCTCTCTTATAGTAAGTAAAACCCTACTCGACGCAGAGACCAGGTATTCATACGTAGAAAAATATTTTAATTGTTGTGATACTCAGCCTGATACTCAACAATTGTAGTAGAAGCAGCATTGGACGGACGAATGTATCGCACTACGGAAAGAGGTAAGTGAATTGTTACACAGGAGGTATCTCAAGGATCTGATATCAGAAAAGGCCAGGGAGAAACTAGAGCGCAACATGGGGAAACCTAGTCCATCACCACCTCCCAAGCACACAGGAGTAATCAATGTCATCACTGGGGGATCTGAGGTTTGTGGTGTTACCTATTCTGCAACTAAGAGGATTGTAAGGAGTACTCGGAGGGAGGATCCCAGAATCTCTATTCGGAAGGGCCATGATGTGATGCCCATCACTTTCGACAATATTGAGGAAGAAGTCCATCATGATTGCTTGATTATTTCTTTAATGATAGCAAACTTTCCTGTTAAATGGATTTGATTGACAATGGAACTTCTACTAATTTGCTCATGTTGGATGCCTTATATAGCTTAGGTCTGGGTTTGGATGACATTACTAAGAAGTCTACATTTTTGGTGGGATTTAGCGGCGAATGACGTAACACTTTGGGAGAGATCTCAATGCCTACCATCGCGTGTGGAGTAAACTATCAGGTGAAATTTCAAGTACTTGATTGTCCATCACCCTTTAATGTTATCTTGGGTAGGCCTTGGATCCACGGAATGAAGGCTATCCCTTCAACTTATCATCAATGCGTGAAGTTCCCATCTCTATGGGGAATACAATAAATCAAGGGATAGCAAAAGATAGCAAGGGAATGTTACTCATTTACTATGAGAGCTACGACTTCAATTGCTCAACAAGTTGAAACAGAGAAGAAGTCGTCACCATAGTAATTAAAGGACTGCAAGACTCCAACTTACTACGTGAAGTCCAAAACGCCCGAGCTCGAAGAAGTCGCCCTTGATCCACTTGATCCATTCAGAAAGATCAGGATAGGAACAGATCTGGAGCCAACCTTGCAGAGCAATTGGTTAGGTTCTTACGCTCCTACAATGATTGTTTTGCCTGGTCAAATGAGGATATGGTAGGAATTAACCCTGACATGATCACACACGCACTTAATGTTATCCCGAAAGTTCCTCCAATCAAACAGAAAAGGCGTAAGTTTGCACCGGAACTCAATCAGGTAATAAATGATGAGGTAAAATCCCTGCTTGAGTCTGGTAAAATTAGGGAAGTAAAGTATCTCGATTGGTTGGCGAATGTGGTTGTCGTAAAAAAGAAGAATGGGAAGTGGCGCGTTTGCGTTGACTTTATGGATTTAAACAAAGCATGTCCCAAAGATTCATTCCCATTGCCTCATATCGACGCGATGTTGGATGCAACAGTGGGACATGAGCTTTTGACTTTCATGGACGCGTTCAATGGATACCATTAGTGACAAATCAAGGGACTTATTGCTACAAAATTATGCCTTTTGGATTAAAAAACGCAGGTGCTACTTATCAGAGATTGGTTAATAAGATGTTTCAAGAAAAGATGGGGGATATGATGGAAGTCTACATCGATGACATGTTAATCAAATCCTTGAAAGCGTAAGGTCACATCCGACACTTGGAGGATGCGTTCCAAATTCTACGGAGCTACCAGATGAAGTTGAACCCAACCAAGTGTTCGTTTGGAGTCACATCGGGTAATTCTTTTGGTATATAGTGACGCAAAGGGGAATTGAAGCAAGTCCAGACCAGATCAAAGCAATAATGGAGTTGCAATCACCGAGATGCGTCAAAGACGTTCAGAAGCTGACAGGATGAGTAGCTGCACTCAACCAGTTTATATCCAGATCATCAGATAGAAAAAAACTATTCAACGACATTCTGAAGAAAAACAAGTCGTTCGAATGGACAGAAGCACATGAAGAAGCATTCAAAGAACTAAAGAGGTACCCATCTCAGCCGCATATACTATCCAAACCCAAACCAAAAGAAATGATGTACATCTATTTTGTAGTCACGGATGCAGCCGTAAGCGCCATCTTGATTCGAGAGGAGGATGGGAACCAGTTACCCATTTACTATGTAAGTAAAACCCTAAGTCGACGCAGAGACCAGGTATTCACCTATAGAAAAACTCGTATTGTCTTTGGTAATGGCTTCCATTAAGTTACGTCCTTATTTTGAAAGTCAATGGGGACTAACTTTCCGATGAAGAGTGTCATTTCAAAACCAGAATTATCAGGTCGTTTGGTAAGGTAGTTAATTTACCTCAATGGGTATGACGTCACTTACGAGCCACAAACAACAATGAAGTCTCAAGCTTTAGTGGATTTTGTGGCTGACTTCACTCCTACCCTGCTAGAAGGAGAAGATTAAGAAATATTACAGGTTGAAAGATCACTAAGCACGGAAAATGGTTGATGCACACGGACGGAGTGTCGAATCAAGTAGGCGTAGGGTTGGGGGTAGTCCTAAGGTCACCACAGGGGGATAGGATAGCCTAGGCTATTCGATGCACATTCAAAGCTAGAAATAATGAAGCAAAATATGAGGCACTCATTGCGGGATTAATCATTGACAAAGAGTTTAATGTGAAGGAAATCGAGGTAATATGTGATTCGTTACTCATTGTCAATCAAGTCACGAATTCGTATGTTTCCAGGGACACAAAAATGAAGGCATACTTGGAGAAAGTCCAGGGAGTTATCAAAGGCTTAAGCATTTCGAGATAAAGCAAGTGTCTCGAGACGTCAACGCGCAAGTACACGCTCTAGCAAATCTTGAAAATGCGATTGATCCGAGAAAGTATGACAGGATACCATTTGTACACCTGGACGCACCTTCTATAACAAAAGAGACAGAAGTGTTCGAGGTTCGAGACTTTGATACAACCACTTCATGGGTAACACCTTACACAAAGTGGTTACGAGATGGGATTCTACCAAATGATAAAGAAGAAGCTCGGCGACTCAAGATAAAAGCTTCCACTTTCGCTATTAAGGATAACATTTTGTTCAAGTGGATGCCTTCAAGATTATACGTACGATGTGTGAAAGAGGAAGAAGTACAGAAGGTGTTATAGGACATTCATGATGGGGAATGTGGAAATCACACTAGGGGTCGCAATTTGGCAAAGAAAGCAAGAAGGATGAGCTACTATTGTCCTACAATGAACAAGGATGCAATAGAGTTTGCTCGAAGGTGTGACGCATGCCAGCGTCATGGACCAATTCCACACCAACCACCGGAGTTGCTACATCCTATAACATCCCCTTGACCATTCATGAAATGGGGGATGGACATTGTGGGGAAACTTCCTCCAGCTTCAGGACAACACGTTTACATATTGGCCATAATAGACTATTTCTCTAAATGGATCGAAGCTGAAGCCTTCGTAGAAGTAAAAGACATACAGGTAATCTCTTTTATCAAAAGGAACATCCTCAACAGATTTGGTGTACCATCAACCATTGTTTGTGACAACGAATCTCAGTTCAATAGTGAGAAAACAAGATCTTTTTGCCAGCAATACAACATCTAGCTAGTGATGTCCACTCCGCGATATCCTCAAGCTAATGGTCAAGCAGAAGCAAGTAACAAGGTGATCATGAACAACTTGAAAAAACGCCTTAAGGAAGCTAAAGAAAGATGGGCCGACGAGTTACCCCTTATTCTTTGGTCGGATCGGATGACTCCCAAGCCTGCTACTAGGCATACGCCTTTCTCGTTGGTGTATGATGCGAAGCTGTCTTACCAGTAGAAATAACTCTACCCACAACCCGATATGGTATTACCACTTAAGAGTCTAATTGAGACAACTTGTTCCACCACTTAGATACAATTGACGAGTTAGGAGATGAAGCATCTGTTCGTTTGGTGGCATACAAGCAGGGGGTGGCTCAGAGCTACAACAAACACGTTAAAGCAAAGGTGTTTCAAGTAGGTGATTGGGTACTAAGGAAGGTCTTCCAAAATACCCAAGAACTGAACGCTAGAAAACTTGGAGCTAATTGGGAAGGACCTTATCAGATCACAAAAGTTGTCGGGTAGGGGGCCTACGAGTTAATTTCCCATGACGGAAACATAGTCCCAAGGAGTTGGAATGCAACAAATCAGAAACTCTATCATTTTTGAGAAAATGAGTCGCAACAAGGTATTCATTTACTACTCGATGTTTCTTAACAAATTCATTCACATTCTTTTACTCTACACACATGGAACAACAACGAAATTAAAAAACTAACAAGGGACGCCTTGGGACATTATAGGCCAAAACATGGACCCTTGCCTTACAATCAGGTTACAATGTGCACACAATGACTAGTCACAAGATGTAAGAGACGGAAACACGTCTACGACTCTGGAGCAAGAGGAGTCTAACACGAAAGAAATATCTATGTAATCATTATTATTAATAAACATGAATACATTATATTTCTGAGTTCTAGTTCATTACACATCTCTCTCTCTCTCTCTCTCTGTCTCTCTCTCTGTCTCTCTCTCTCTCTCTCTCTCTCTCTGTCTCTCTCTCTCTCTCTCTCTCTCTCTCTCAACATCTAATACAAAGCGCTATTACTAAACAACTTGATTGAACATTATCGGTAGCCTTCTAACGTGTTTGTCTCCATTTAGTAACGCCTTTGTCGAAACCTACATCACTTGTAAAACAAATAGACAAACAAGACACCATGCAAGCATAAAGAACATTCACAACACACCCCTAAGTTTTAAAACTGAGGGGTGAAAAAGTGTTCATCCACACACACATAAGGCCATACAACAAGCGGCCCAAAATATCATTGTTTAAACCCTGACATGTCGGGGGTACCAAAATATTCATGCTTAAGAAAAAGATGAAAACAAATGAGTTACACTACTCCTTCGAGACATTCTCGGAAGCCTTCATGTTTTCTGCAACCTCTACTTGAGCTATTTCTTTGGCGACGTGAGAAATCTCGTCCACCAGAGAAGGCTTCTTGAGTGCAGACTCGTTGTCAGGAAACATTGACTCGAATTGTTGCCTCTCTTTAACAACTTCCCAGGTGACGTGTTTCCCCACAAAAAAATCTTCCATCATTCGACACGAGCCCTACAAGACCAGTATTCTGCGGTGTCTTTGATCTCCTTGGTCATCGCAACTTCTTTCTCTGAGACGGTTAGGAACTTGTCCTCAAAATCCTTGGTACATGCAAATTTCTCTTCAACAATTCTCATCAACTCCTCAACCTTTTTCTCCAGAGTTTTCTTCTCATGCTCCAGAAGGGTATTTCGATCCTTTTTGAGCTGCATACTAACCTTACTCTGAGCAAGTTGGCCCGGACAATCCTTGAAAGTCTCATAAGTTGACAGTGTAAGTTGCAAACTCTGTAGAAGACAAACATGTTAGTTCGCATACAAAAAATAAACACGTTGAGGCCTAGTTTATCAACAAGAATCAACACTCATACCTGACATTGGGCCGCCAACATTTCTCCAAAGAATTCAGGCATAGCGGATCGATTTCCTATGCTCGAGGACAATTCACAAGAAGAGGCATCAGAGAGGCCAAACACTTTTTTGTCGCCATGTTTAGAGACATCATAGTGCCAAGAAGGTTAGTCAAGTCGGGGGTGGTGCTCTTTTTCAGAGGAGAAGTCTTGGGAGTAGCACCAATCACCTTTGGAGGAAGAGACACCGCTAAGGACGTATTTCTAGTCAAATCTGTTTCGGCCTTCCTCTTCATCCGTGCTTTAACTCGTTCCATGGTAGTAAAAGCAGCAGTAGAGCGAGTAGTCCTTGAGCCTGAAAACATGAAAGTAAATAGAGTCGTTTGGAGTAGACATGTAAGTGTAAATAGGGAAAGAGGGCATCAGTACTTACTCGACATTTCGGAATATTCGGAATCAACAAGATACTCCTTCACAAGATTTGTATAGGACCTTTCTTTCGCTGAGAGATCTTCAATTAGGGATACAATCTGAGCTGACACCTTACAGGGTTGAAGAGAGGTGAATTTCATTGCATCCAAAAACAAACACAGTCAAGAGTTAACGTCATCTAGAAGAGGTAAGAGGAACATACGAAAAAAACACTACCTGTTGCGCGCCAACGAGGTTTAGGAAAGGAGGTATCTATCCCTAAGGAAGTTATTAAGTTTTGAATGGGATGTCGTGGGAAGAACAGAGAAGGTCAACAACCAACAGGAGCCTCCAAGCTTGAGGAAGTACTTGGCCAAGAGACAAGTTGAGGGTAGTAAGAAAATCAATTGCTAGTGAGGAGAAGGGCAAGCGATTGCCTATACGAAAAGGGTATTCGTACAGACATACCCAGTCATCATGAAAGAAATCAGCCCAAACACCAGGGGGAGGAAGGTAAATCACGACGTAAGCAGAAAATCCAACAAAAAACGCGAAGGAAGATTGTTCGACAGAAGTACTATCTTTTTGGCGTGAGAATGTTGGAAGAGGCAAACAAGGGACGATCGGATGGCTCGAAACATCGAGAGTAGGATTCAGAGGAAGAGATAGAGTCAGCCATGAGAAAAGAAGAAGAAAGAAAAGTAGAAGACGAAGAATCAAGAATAGGGGAAGCGTACCTGTCGAACAAAGAACGCAGACGAAGTTGCAATGATGTCTTCAAAGGCCTTAAATAAGGGCTTATGGGACGTGGCTTTATGTGCTACAACTTCCAAGACCAAAACTCAAAAAACCATAGAAAAATTAGAGGGTAGTTCTCCTGGGTTTTTTGGGGGATATTGCTAGGCTCCCAAAAATCAAGCCCAAACCCGATGATCAATTGCATAAACCAACAAGGCCCACAAATCGCCTAGTCAAGCACACAATGGAGCATCGATCAAAGGAGTAAATGGTTGGCGAAATTTCCGGAAACAACGGCTAAGGCATTCATGGTTTTGAGCGATATTTGCGGGATCCGATCATGCCCCATAATACCTACAACGATCAATAGAAGGAGGGGAATATAAAAACGCATGGAGAGCAGAAGGAGAGACACACCAATTCATTGGAAAACAGCACAGTCATACTCTCGAGGTCTCTAAACTTCGATTTTCATTGTTACAGAAACTAAAGTCCATTACTCAATCGTTTCATTTATAGTTTGGAAAACCTTTGTTGTAAATCCATTGTTATCATCTTTCGATCAAGCTATCGATCGCGTTTTTAATCTTCATTCTTTCTAACATTCCACGTCGAGTTTCATCTTATTTAAACAATTTAATGCGCTAATATTGTTCTTGGTTACGTTTCCCTCATTATAGCAGGTAACACGTTTACTTGTTCAATCTGCCCAAAACATCATCCCTCCGTTTCCATCAAATGAGAGACTTCCCTAGCACACCCCTATCTATTTGTCTCCTTCCCCTTTTTTGTTCCTAATTTCAAGTGTGCGAGAACCTCTCCTCTTTCGCTTCTTTGTCTATCAACTTGCCTCGCCTCTCTCATCTAAACCCGATCCACAACGAGTCTCCATTCGTCGCTGCTCGATTAGTCTTGCCCAGTTTTCCACAAATGGCTTTCCTGCATCTAACACTCTCTTCTCTCGCTCTCTTCTCTGATCTGTCTTTCCATCCTAAATCGTGTCCATCGCCGCCGTATATTTGGGAAGAATCCTTGGGTTTTGGGAAGAACTTGTCCTCATTCTAGTATATTGTTCCTATCTTCATTGCCCTTTATTTTTTGCTTTGATTTCTTTATTACCGTAAAAGCGTATGCGCAGATGTGCTAAAATAAAAAAAATAGTGTATACCCCAAAAACCATTCCCATTTCAACTAATTCACTAATATGCCATTTCCCATCCTTCCGTTTCCATCAAAAGGGAGACTTCCCTAGCACACCCCTCTCAATCTGTCTCCTTCCCCTTTTTTGTTCCCAATTTCAAGCGTGTGTGAACCTCTCCTCTTTTGCTTCTTCGTGTATCAACTTGCCTCGCCTCTCTCATCTGAACCCGATCCACATCAAGTCTCTGTTGCTCGCTGCTGCTCCACTAGTCATGGCCTCTTTCCCGCAATCCGTCTTTCCTGCATCTAACTCCATCTTCTCTCGCTCTCATCTCCAATCTATCTTTCCATCCTCAATCGTGTCCACCGCCACCGTATATTTGGAAAAGCATCCCTGGGTTTTGGGAAGAACTTGTGCTCATTTTGAGATATTGTTCCTATCTTCGTTACCCTTTATTTTTTGCTTTGAATTCTTTATTACCATAAAAGCGTATGAGCAAATGTGCTAAAATCGTAAAAAACATTGTATACCCCAAACAACCATGTCCATTTCAACTGATTCACTAACATGCCATTTCCCATCCTTCAATTTCCATCAAATGGGAGACTTCCCAAGCGCACCCCTCTCTATCTGTTTCCTTCCCGTTTTTTTGTTATCAATTTCAAGTGTGTGACAACCTCTCCTCATCGCGTTCTTCCTGTATCAACTTGCCTCGCCTCTCTTATCTGAACCCGATCCACAACGACTCTCCGTTGGTCGCTGCTCCATTAGTCTTGCCCTCTTTCCCACAAAATGGCATTCATGCATCTAACTCTCTCTTCTCTCACTCTCTTCTCTGATATGTCTTTCCATCCTCAATCATGTCCATCTCCGCCGTATATTTGGGAAGCATCCTTGGGTTTTGGGAAGAACCTGTCCTCATTCTGGTATGTTGTTCCTATCTTCGTTGCCATTTATTTTTTTGCTTTGATTTCTTTATTATTGTAAAAGCGTATGAGAAGATGTGCTAAAATCGTAAAAAACAGTGTATAGCCCAAACAACCATTCCCATTTCAACTAATTCACTCATATGCCATTTCCCATCCTTCCGTTTCCATCAAATGGGAGACTTTCCTTGCACACCCCTCTCTATTTGTCTCCTTCCCCTTATTTGTTCCCAATTTCAAGCGTATGCGAACCTCTCCTCTTTTGCTTCTTCATGTATCAACTTGCCTCGCCTCTCTCATCTGAACCCGATCCACATCAAGTCTATGTTGCTCGTTGCTGCTCCACTGGTCATTCCCTCTTTCCCGCAATCCGTCTTTCCTGTATCTAACTCCATCTTCTCTCGCTCTCTTCTCCGATCTATCTTTTCCATCCTTAGTTGTGTCCACCACCGCCGTATATTTGGGAAGCATCCCTGGGTTTAGGGAACAACCTGTCCTCTTTCTGTTATGTTGTTTCTATCTTCGTACAAAACAGTGTATACCAGAAACAACCATGCCCATTTCAACTAATTCATTAATATGCCGTTTCCCATCCTTTTGTTTCCATCAAATGGGAGACTTCCATAGCACACCCCTCTCTATATGTCTCCTTCCCTTTTTTGTTCCCAATTTTAAACGTGCGAGAACCTCTCCTCTTTGACTTTTTCGTGTATCAACTTGCCTCGCCTCTCTCATCTGAACCCGATCCACAACGAGTCTCTGTTGCTCACTGCTCCATTGGTCTTGCCCTCATTCCCACGATCTGTCTTTCTTGCATCCAACTCTCTCTTCTCTCGCTCTCTTCTCTTGTCTGTCTTTCCATCCTCAATCGTGTCCACCGTCGTAGTATATTTGGAAAGCATCCCTGGGTTTTGGGAAGAACCTGTCCTCATTCATGTATATTGTTCCTATCTTCGTTACCCTTTATTTTTTGCTTTGATTTCTTTATTACCATAAAAGCGTATGAGAAAATGTGCTAAAATCATAAAAATAATGCATAGCTCAAACACCCATGCCCATTTCAACTGATTCACTAATATGCCATTTCCCATCCTTACGTTTCCATCAAATGGGAGACTTCCCTAGCACACCCCTTTCTATCTGTCTCCTTCCCCTTTTTTGTTCCCAATTTCAAGCGTGCATGAACCTCTCCTCTTTTGCTTCTTCGTGTATCAACTTGCCTCGCCTTTCTCATCTGAACCCGATCCACATCACGTCTCTGTTGCTCGCTGCACCATTAATCTTGCCCTCTTTCCCACAAAATGGCTTTCATGCATTTAACTCTCTCTTCTCTCGCTCTATTCTCTGATCGTTATTTCCATCCTCAATCGTGTCCATCGCCGCCGTATATTTGGGAAGCGTCCTTGGGTTTTGGGAAGAACTTGTCCTCATTCTGATATGTTGTTCCTATCTTTGTTGCCATTTATTTTTTGCCGTAAAAGCGTATTAGCAAATGTGCTAAAATCGTAAAAACCAGTGTTTACCCCAAACAGCCATTCCCATTTCAACTAATTCACTAATATGCCAGTTCCCATCCTTCCGCTTCCATCAAATGGGAGACTTCTCTAGAACACACCTCTCTATCTGTCTCCTTCCCATTTTTTGTTCCGAATTTAAAGTGCGCGAGAACCTCTCCACTTTGGTATCTTCGTGTATCAACTTGCCTCGCCTCTCTCATCTGAACCCGATCCACATCAAGTGTCCGTTGCTCGCTATTCCTGTGGTCTTGCCCTCTTTCCCACAAGTTGGGAAGCATCCCTTTGTTTTGGGAAGAACCTGTCCTCATCCTGGTGTGTTGTTCCTATCTTCGTGGCCCTTTATTTTTTCCTTTGATTTCTTTATTACCATAAAATCGTATGAGCAAATGTGCTAAAATCGTAAAAAACAGTGTATACCCAAACAACCATTCCATTTCAACTAATTCACTAATATGCCATTTCCCATCCTTCCGTTTTTATCAAATGGGAGACTTCTCTAGCACACCCCCTGATGTAGTGAAGCCAGCCATGTCTCTAACCGACTTCGATGAGTTGATTCGAGTGCCTTCTGACGGACCAATCACAAGAAGTCGAGCTAAGAAGATTGCTCACAAGGCACAACAACAATCTTAGTTCGATTAGCAGTTGTTGTTGAAGAGTCAAGCAAGACGAGATGGGTCACGTGTATTCGTCGTCAACTAAGCCCGGATTCAATGGATTAAAAACATGGGTCGTGTTTCACACTATTTCCTTATTTAGAAAGATGTATTATCTTGTCTCACTTTAGAGCTGAATTTAGTAAGTAGACCGAGTGAGATAAGTTGTTACATGGGTCAAAGTCAACCCTTTGACTTGACTAATCTAAATATGGAAAATATCAGCTTTATTATTTTTATAAGTTGTTTCAAGTGTTTTTATAATGTAGAGAATTCAATCAATAGGCTGATGTTAGTTGGTTGAATATTCTCTCTCCTATGTTTGTTATATCTTTTAGATATTTTGAGTTTGTTAGGATATTTTTCCTTAAATAAATAAATCAACCATGATTTATTTTATTTAAGGGAATCTAGTTTGTTATAGCTTTAGATATTTTATTATATCTTTGGGAAGCAAGACATGGGCCTCTCTCTATCTATTAGGGTCAGCCATAGGGGAGCCTTGCTCTCCAAGGATTAGCTTTGTATTCTACTATTTATACCTTGCAATTTCATTAATGAAAAATCAGCTTGAGAGAGATTAAACCCAATTGGTTTAATCTATCTCTTGGGCCCAAAAAAAATACACGTGTGTTATTGTTTTCAGCATTGGAGAATTCGATCTTCAATACTCTTCTCTCTTTCAATCTCTTGTTCAATAATTCAGATTGGTTTGATAAATTGTTCATCTAGTTTAGTTCTAGATTGATTGTTACAGATCAATCCTAGTTCATCAACTGAATTTAGTGTTAGAGTCAATTCAGTTGAACTATCTATTTGAATCATTCTATCAATTTCGATCCATTCATTCATTCAATAATCCATTCAGCTTCGGTTACTTGAGTAACAAGCAATTAACTTTGAGAGCAATTTTAGGTTTGAAACAAGGTTACTAGGCAAGATCGGGATCGTGTGGGTTATATACGAGGTTTCTAAGGGGTAATCCGATGCAATCACGTATCACCCCCCTCTATTTGTCTCCTTCCCCTTTTTTGTTCCTAATTTCAAGCGTGCGAGAACCTCTCCTCTTTGGCTTCTTCGTGTATCAACTTGCCTCGCCTCTCTCATCCGAACCATCTCCACAACGAGTCTTTGTTGCTCACTGCTTCATTGCTCTTGCCCTCTTTCCCGCGACCTCTCTTTCCTGCATTTAACTCTCTCTTCTCTCGCTCTCTTCTCTGATCTGTCTTTCCATCCTCAATCGTGATGAGAATCAAGATCGGGAAGTCCACACTGCAAGGTAAGCCCCCTAGACTTCCAAGGAATTCGACAATAAACACCCAAAAATCTAGCCTGTATTCAACTGCCGATTTCTCCCTGGTACGGACTCTGATTTGAATGATTCCAAATTGAGGATTTAGGCTTTCAAAACCTCACCTACCACCTTACCACCACATTGAGAGGATCTTGATGTTGCAAGCGGTGCAAGGCAATCCGAGGAAGACATGAGCAATCTTGATGGAAAAACTTCTATTTTGGCTTCACAAGGGCAGATCTCCCTCGTTCGGACTCAGAATTAGGTGATTCTAAATCCCAGAGTTATATCTACGAGTATTATTTAATCACTCAAAACTTGAGAACAAAATATTTTGTAGTTCAAAAGTTATGCCTCTTTTACTGAGGCATTGCAGAGTCCACCGGGATTGAATTTCGACTTGTTTTTATGGAGTTTTTGATGGGGTTTATGGATCCGATTCTGATGGAGGATGAGATGGAGATTTTGAGGATGAAAGGTGATGGAAAAGTGGATGGTGATGGCAAATTGAGGTTTGGATATGGACAAGAAAAACTCAAGGATATGACTCACCTTGAATTGAACTTGAACTATGAAGATCAATCGAGGATATGACTCACCACGATCTACCTTCGTATTTGGATTGATATGACTCACAATCCAAGGAACCAGAATTTGAATTTTGATTCAAAAACAAAGCTTAAAAACGTTTTCCAAAGAGGAGAGACAAAGAGTTGGAATTTGGCTTCAATCTTCTCTACTAGAAAACTAGAGCCCTACTGGCTTATAAAGAAAGACCTAAGGGCAAAACTGACATTTGCCTTAGGAAACGTTTAACAAATAAAAAATAGACCCAAAATCTCCAAATGTCATAAAACACTCTCACAATCCAAGCAATGAACCACACAAGTCGTGGCCTTCTAACCAGACACGCACGCATCACTATTTCACGATGTG
This sequence comes from Fallopia convolvulus, assembly GCA_964016875.1. Taxonomy (NCBI): domain Eukaryota; kingdom Viridiplantae; phylum Streptophyta; class Magnoliopsida; order Caryophyllales; family Polygonaceae; genus Fallopia; species Fallopia convolvulus. Next base: position 32,147,885 of record OZ024719.1, read on the forward strand.
ATGGCCTTAGCATAGTCACATCATCCTCCCTCCCTTCAAAAAGGATTCGTCCTCGAATCCGAGTGCACTTCCAAGTGAAAATCTCATGAACACCATAGCTTAGTAGCAACTCTATCCCAAAAGTGTTAAAGTAGACACGTCTGTTCAAGGGGATCTCCTCGGTGATGTTGGGGACAGTTTTCAGCTTGAACTTGTTTAGGGTCGTTCTTTGAGCTCCGAAATCCAAATTGAGCGATTCCAAGTCCTAGTTTGAGCTCAAGAAGTCTTCTTTATTTCCTCCAAATTTGAGCAGCATTAGACCATTTAGTTGAAAGTTACACCATGTTTTCCAAGGTGGCGCAGATTGATCCGAGAAGAAGGTTTCACATTCCTTCAAAAGATGAGAGATGGGTGAGGGAAAATGACCTAATTCTTTATTAGAAAACAAAGATTCATGAAATAGAAGTAGAAAGAAATTTTACTCCCCTTGATGGTGTGACAATTTCCTTTGGTTTGGCGAGTCGAATAGTCTTCCCTTTCTCTTCTTTCTTGGTGGGATTCTCCTCATGATATACGAAGGGTAAACTGGAGGGAAACATAGGGAAAGCATCCATCCATGGGGTAGCCAAAGAATGGATGGAGCTAGGAGTGATGGTAGGATGAAGCTTGATTTTAGGAGATAATTCCACAACTTCCTCCACTTTTTCCTTGGAATCAACCTTCTCTTCAATTTTTGTTGGAGGTTCATGAAGTGGCTCTTTTGAAGTAGCTTCGTCCACAAATTTAGAGGTTAGGTTAACCACAACTTCTTGGATGAGAGGCTTCTCGATTGGTTTTGAAACATCACCTTAGGTGTTCAAAGACTTGAGGTGGTGGAACCAAGCAAGATGAATGCTCCTTACCTCTCTCTTGGAATTTTTGTGGCTCCACACTCTTTGAAGGAGGACAATAAGGTGGTTCTTCAAATGTGGCTTGTCCTCTAGCTTTTGGATACCAAGGCTCATTGGCGCCCCTCGTGGAAGCTTGGTCTTGATGATGAAAATCCCAAGCTTGATAATGACAATCCCATGCTCCATGTCCTACAACGTTAGTGTCGCAAGTAGAATATGAAGGGTAAAAAGGATAAGCCTCAACATACACTTGTGGTACATACCTCTCCATGAGAGCTTGTTTGAGCTCTTGCCACGTACTAATGGGATGGTATCCTTTACGCCTCCTTCTCTCCTTGTTATCATACCACCAATTACAAGCCCCATGGATTAAGCGTTTAGTGGCATAAGTAACTTTCATATCTTCAAGATAGCCGCCATAATAGTCAAAAAAATGATTGAGCTTGGAGATCCAAGCTAAGCAAGCATTGTCATCGGATCGGCCATCAAAATATGGAATATAAGACCTTTTAAATAGGAACTCCTCATAATATGTACTTGTTCTTGACATCTTGCACACACTCAACAAACAAGATTATCCCACAAATCACAAGTAATGCCAAAACACAAGTTCCTCCTAAATCAACCAAGAAAGAGCAAAGGAATATAAGTACAAGGTCAAGGAAAGGAGTTAGGTATGGCTAGGCAAAGAACAATCCAATGCACACACAAGCACCCGAACTCAACAAGGACTTATAGGAAAAGAAGCTACTAGGCACCAAGTGTTTTACACAACAACAATTTATGCAAAGATTTAGGCCATTGCTAGGCTCCATAGTTGGACTGCTCTTTCCATGCCCGGCCCCTTATTAGCTTTACGCCGCCGGCAAGGTTTTTTCTGATTTTTTTAAAAAGAAAGTAACAAACAACCACAATTCACACTACAAGCAACAAGCAATTTCTTTTCGAAGGTTAACAACTTGATGTCGTTCCCGTATCTTAAACCAGGCCTATACAAGTTCAAATGCAATACATGTGCATGGAAAATGGGAAGGGACGTGGTTTTTTTGAGGCTGGTTCGGATTTGGACACAACCCACACAAGACACCCTTAAATGCACCAAAAATGAAAGGTTGTTTCAAAGGGGTTTTGAGGCTTTTCGGTTTGAGAACTGAATTGGACAACCCTTGGTCTATCTTCTTCAACCTTTAGACAAAAATCCTTGGATGAATCCAGAAATGGTCGTGCACCACTCAGCCAACACAACAACAACAACACAAAACAAAGACAACAACCACAATTCAAGGGCAATTCGCAAGCAATTTCGAAAATGGTAACAAGGGCAGCTCCTATGAGCACTTCCAACCCTAGATTGCTCAATCAAAGGTCAAAAGAAGGAGTACCTTGCATGGCTCTGATACCACATGATGAAGGATCTTGATGTTGTAAGCGGTGCAAGGCAATCCGAGAAAGACCCGAGCAATCTTGATGGAAGAACTTCTATTCTTGATTCACAAGGGAAGATCTCCCTCATCCGGACTCGGAATTAGGTGATTCCAAAGCCCATAGTTAGATATACGAGTCTTATTTAATCCCTCAAAAATTACGAACAAAATCTTTTGTGGTTCGAAAGTTATGCCTCTTTTACTGAGGCGTTGCAGAGTCCACCGGGATTGAATTTCGACTTGTTTTTATGGAGTTTTTTATGGGGTTTATGGATCCGATTTTGATGAAGGATGAGATGGAGATTTTGAGGATGAAAGTTGATGGAAAAGTGGATGGTGATGGCAAATTGAGGTTTGGATATGGACAAGAAAAACTCAAGGATATGACTCACCTTGAATTGAACTTGAACTATGAAGATCAATCGAGGATATGACTCAACAACAAAGCTTAAAAACGTTTTCCAAAGAGGAGAGACAAAGAGTTGGAATTTGGCTTCAATCTTGTCTACTAGAAAACTAGAGCCCTAGTGGCTTATAAAGAAAGACCTAAGGGCAAAGCTGACATTTTCCTTAGGAAAAGTTTAACAAATTGAAAATAGACCCAAAATCTCCAAATGTCATAAAACACTCTCACAATCCAAACAATGAACCACACAAGTCGTGGCCTTCTAACCAGACACGCACGCATCACTATTTCACGATGTGATGGCCTTAGCATAGTCACATCAAATCATGTCCACCGTCGGCGTATATTTGGAAAACATCCTTGGATTTTGGGAAGAACTTGTCCTCTTTCTGGTTTGTTGTTCCTATCTTCGTTGCCCTTTATTTTTTGCTTTGATTTCCTTATTACCATAAAAGCGTATGAGCAAATGTGCTAAAATAAGAAAAAAACAATGTATACCCTCAAACAACCATGCCCATTTCAACTAATTCACTTATATGTCATTTCCCATCCTTTCGTTCCCCTAAAATGGGAGACTTCCCTAGCACACTCCTCTCTATCTGTCTCCTTCCCCTATTTTGTTCTCAATATCAAGCGTGTGAGAACCTCTCCTCTTTGTCTTCTTCGTGTATCAACTTGTCTCGCCTCTCATCCGAACCCGATCCACAAGGAGTCTCCGTTGCTCGCTGCTCCATTGGTTTTGCCCTTTTTCCCGCGATCTGTCTTCCTTGCATCTAACTCTCTCTTCTCTCGCTCTCTTCTCTGATCTGTCTCCTCAATTGTGTCCACCACCGCCGCATATTTGGGAAGCATCCCTGGGTTTTGGGAAGAACCTGCCTTTCATTCTGGTATGTTGTTCCTATCTTCGTTGCCCTTTATTTTTCGCTTTGATTGTTAGGTATTTGTTGTTTAAGATCTGGTATTTGGGTTAATTTTGTGCTTTCGATTCGAGATCTGGTTTTTGGGCATCGTTTAGTGGGAGGGGCTTATATGAGGTTATTTCGTTCCTTATTTTTGAGTTGGATTCGTATATGGAAAAAGAGCCAAGATCGGCAGCAAGTGGTTCTGCATTATATCTCTGATGATTCCATAACTGTCACAGTACCTAACTAGGTCATAGTAAGTTACATAAGCCACTGAATAAATCCGAGATGGAAATAATTGGCTGAGGGTATAAAGGACATATTAAAATTACCCTCCATGCCCTTCAGTTCCAAAATCCTCAAAAAATATTAGTAAATGAAAATTTCTGATGTATTGTCATGACCAAAGTAGCTAAAAAACAAGGTTGGAAAACTGAAGAATTGATAAATTAACGCCTGTCAACTTGGATGCCGAAAATATCATAAATGAAAAGGTATTACAGAATTGAAACTCAACCACATTAACCTCTGTCATTATGTTTTTCATACGATTAATATTGTTATGCTATTTCTTCCAATTTAAGGTTCTTCAGTCTATGAGACCGTTGCATGCCTTACTATATGATACCAGATTTGGTGTGTATAATAATAATATTCTACATTGTGGATTATGATTGATTGATTCTGGCAGATGAACTTTAGTAATTTCTATGTTTTAATTACACTGTTGTAAAACGCGTTTGTAGCCAGAAAATATTTAGCCAAGAATATTGTCGAGGTTAATTTGGGTGGCAACGGCCACAAGTTTAACCATAAATTTTTACGTTTGAGGTTATATTGCTATGAAAAATACAGTTGCGGTTATTTTTTAGGCCGAGTCGCCACGAAAAGAGTGCACGACTAGATTTGGTTGTAGCTTTCTAGCCATAGTGTCATGAAAACAGGCTCGTGGCTAAAGTTTAGGCCAAACTGACGCGAATGTCTGCAAGATTCATTTCTAGTGTAGTGGCTAATTAGCCACGAAAAAGGATTCGAGTGTATATTCACCGTAAAATCTAGAGCTTACCTACATAATGTTTATGGCTACTTTCGCGGTGATTTGTGTGGGTTATTTGAACCATTGACTCAAAAATGGTCCTTCATTTCGTTAGAAATCTACAGAAATAACCACAACACTAGCCACGAGTTCTTATATTCGTGTCTAACTTAGTTTGTTTGGAAAAAATCTGCGATAAAAGTCAAGAGATTAGCCACGAGTTCTTTATTTCGTGAGCAATCTGCAGAATTAAGCATGACACTAGTCACAAGTTCTTCATTTCGTGTCTAACTTTGTTTATTGGGAAAAATTGCATAAACAGTCACGAGATTGGCCACGAGTTCTTCATTTCATGATAAATCACAGAAATAACCAGAAGATTTAAACGAAGGTAGAGGAGAAGAGTTTGGATTGGGTTTCTCCTCCATCTGGGCCGAGTAGGGTGATCCAAAAACGAGCCCATTACTTTTGACTCCCAAGCCCATCAGATTTTCTATTAACTCCCAAGCCATTCTTAATTAATTTTTATTATTTGTAAAATTATTTCCACTAAAAATAAAAATTATTTTAAATTTTTAATAAATATTATCCATATGCCTTTATAAAGAATATTTATTAAAATAAAATATCAATCATGCTCACCTAGGAAATTTATAATTTTTAATCATTATAAATGACTTCCTAGAATTATATTATTTATGAGAATAATAATATTATGCAGGTTTAAGACTAAATTATTCGAGAATAATAATTTAGAATAATTTCCTTTAGAAATCGTTCATTCTTATAAGAAATCATTATACTCCTTTAGAATCGTTCATTCTAATAAGAAATCATTATATTAAATTAAAATCATTCATTCTTATAAGAACTCATTATATTCATTTAGAATCGTTCATTCTTATAAGAAATCGCTATATTCCTCTGGAATCGTTCATTCTTATAAGAAAACTTTATATTCCTTTATAATCATTAATTCTTATAAGAAATCGTTTTATTACTTTAAAAGTGTTCATTCTTATAAGTAAACGTTATATTCCTTTAGAACCGTTCATTGTTATAAGAAATTATTATATTACTTTAGAATCATTCATTCTTATAAGAATTCATTATATTCATTTAAAATCGTTCATTCTTATAAGAAATCGTTATATTCCTTTATAATCGCTCATTCATATAAGAAATCGCTGTAGTTCTTTAGAATCATTCATTCTTATAAGAATCGTTATAGTCCTTTAGAACCGTTCATTCTTATAGGAATCGTTATATTCCTTTAGAATCGTTCATTCTTATAAGATATTGTTATATTACTTTAGAATCATACATTCTTATGAGAACTCATTACATTCATTTAGAATAGTTCATTCTTATAAGAAATTGTTATATTCCTTTGGAATCGTTCATTATTATAAGAAAGCATTATATTCCTTTAGAATCATTCATTCTTTTAAGAAATTGTAATAGTCCCTTAGAACCGTTCATTCTTATAAGAAATCGTTATATTCCTTTGGAATCGTCATTCTTATAAGAAAACGTTATATTCATTTAGAATCATTCATTCTTATAAGAAAACGTTATATTCCTTTAAAATTAACAAAACCTAAACCTCTATGATGATCTTCATATGTTTGATGACGATAAGTACCCGCCAGCACCAGGGGTCCTAGGGGACGAAGCCCCCTAGTAGGGGTTCGGGGGGCATCGTCCCTCGACGGTGGTTTCCTGATCCATTTGGAATTATGACCTACAATTTTTTTTGGGGTTTATGATGATCTATTTGAAACTACGACTTAAAATTTTGAAAAATAAATAGGTTAAGTTCTATATAATTTTTTATAAAATTTACTTGTTAATTCATCATCTAGAACATTTGGTTTAGGAGTAATAAAATGAGGGAATATTTAATTTTTAAGAGGGAAAAAGGAGGGAATATTTAATTTGCGCGGGCTAAAATATTTGGTTAAAATGGTGTTATTATTTGGTTAAAAAAATTTGGTCGGGAATATTTAGTTAAAAACTAGTTATACACGTCGTGCCATGCATGACCACATAAATTTAATACTTAATTTATTTAATGAATATAATTTTAATTTAATACAAAAACTTATTTATTAGAAAAAAATTATATAAAATCTTACAATTGGTGTCATGTGAAACCGGGTCAAAATTATTAATGTGAGCCCACTACAATTTTGAATTAGAATGATGTAATTTTAAAAACCTTTTACATAAAATATAAAAAGGTAAAAATAATCCAAATTCTTGTAATTTTTTTTATCAAATTCAATTCTTTAAAAAAAATTGAATAAAATCTAAAAATATACTCAATAAGAAACAATGAAAAAATATAAATAAAGAATGAATTTTTTTAATAATAATAAAATCATTTATATTTACATAAATAATTCAAAAAGAAAATTAAGGAAAAGGAAATGTAATTGTTTTTATCAAAATTCAATTTAGGCAAGTAATTATCGTGATTGAAAGTTCTATTTTTTTATCAAAATTTTATTTAAGATAAATCTTTTACATAAATAGATAAAAAAAATAAAGAAAAAATAATTTTATTTAGTTTTAAATAAAGTTCGAATTTAATTTTTCATATAAATAGATAAAAATTTAATTGGAAAAACTAAATTAATATATCTATCTTAATATATAATATCACATGTTATATAATTTATTTTAATTTTATATAAATATTTTTAGATCTATCCTAATTCCTAATATATAATAGATAACATCTTTATTTTAGATAGAATCTTTACTAGATTAATTAATATTATTTCTATATTATCATAAAATAATATCAACACATATAAATCCAAAAATAAAAAATCTTATGTGGCGAAATCCTAGTTGGCTTAACGTGGAAACGACATGTAGGAAAATCTTAGGTGGCGGAACGTGGCGGCTTTATTCCTTGCGACTTTTATATATATACATAAATTTTTTAGGCGGGCTTAAATGTTTAAAGAAGGGAATGTTTAATTTTTAGGAGGGAAAAAATAAATTTTGGCTCAGTAAAAACTAAGCCTATAAGGCCTATTCACTATCTAACCCTAATTTGCTCACTTTTCATTCACTCCCAGTCCCGGATCTAACCTGCGGCTCTCTTTGCCCTCTCAAACCCTAGTTGAACAGCTCTAGGAAGGAACTTGAGAGAGAATTGGGATGGAGCGATGGACTCGGGGAGTAAGAATTCGAGTCTTCACCGCCGGTATAGCTTCTCCGCCTCATCAAAGTCCACAAATTCGTCTCCAATTGATCGGTAGCTTGTCCTTCTCAGTTTTTTTCCTAATGTCTTTTTTTCAATTGCGATTCTTATTTCTCATTGAGATCCAAATTCGTCTCCAAATTGATCGGTTTCAAGGTGGTGGATAGGTTCATGGAGGAGCTCAAGGAGGTGCTAGAGGTAGACATTCAAGATCGGATTATGAAGGAGAGGGAGATGCAGAGTTATATCCAAGAGCGCGAGCGCGAGGTCGCCGAACGCGAAGGTACTTGGAAGGTTGAGCTCTCTCGCCGCAAGGTAATTAGCCCCAAATTCCCCATCTGTCGCGAATTAGTGGAATCAGTATAAATTTGCCCAGTCTCTCAAACTAGCTTGTAATAACTTCAGTATTGGCTATAAATCATTACCATTTCTTTTCAGTCATCATTATAAATTGCAGAAATTAATGAAATTTGTATTTTGGCATAAGTACAAAATAAATAAATAAAACAGGAACCTGTTGGGAGAGGAGTTGGGTCCTCTGAATGTGAAGGAGCTGGATCATCTGCAGCGTCAATCATTACCATTTATGTTCATTGAACAGACTCAAATGATGTTGGATCAGCTGAATGAACTCCAGAACAAGGTACTCTAGTGCATCTTGCACACCAACTAATTAATCCACCAATACTAAATCGAATCGATGTTAATCGTGTGGATTGATCTATGTTTAATTGTAAACAAGAACAAACCTTGATCGACACTAACAAGGCTTTGAGGGCTGATGTACATGTACATATGTATTATCTTGAGATCCATCATGTGTGACCTAACTAGTCATTTTACTTGCATATTACTATGTATCCATCAATCCATTCATGTAAAGATTAGGACTTTAGACTGGTATCTTGCTAACGACTTCTGAGTGACATAACAACTATAATTAAACAAACACTTTTTCTTATGTGTTTGATTGCACAGCTGGATCAAATAGGTAGATAAATCCATATGAGGCAATCACCATGGGGAAATGGAGACCGGAGCTTTGCATATACTGCACTCTTTTGTTGTTGCAATAAACTAGTTTTATTGTAGTAGGTATATCACTACTTCACTGATAGCATATCTCTTTTTTTCTTCTTCTTTTTCCCTTTTAATGTTTCAGATATCTTTATCAGTAGAGTAATAGAGAACCCTCTTAGCTAGAGTCTTCTCTTCTTTGTTTGTTGGCATGAATTTTTGATGTTACCCTTCATGTGATTGAGATGGTTAGGAGGTTTACTTGTGGTTTGTATCATATCTGGAGGAAATGAAGGAAAGTGTTGCAGACCATGACTTTTGCATTGATGAACTGAATGATGTTATTAGGAATACTTTGATTGGGTTGTGTTTTCTCTTAAAGATTTCATCATTTGCTTCTCTGTGTATTTATAACAAGTTTTTTTCTAGCTTTAGGCTTTAGAATTTATTTTCATATCTCCTTGCTTGGTGAGCTTTGCTATCTTGGTTTGGAACCCTCTACATTGATCTTTAATGCTAAAAACGATTTGTTAAATCATGCTAGTTTGACTAGGAATCAAGATTGCTTAGCCTTGTCTTTAGATTGTATGTCTCCTCCATTTCTCTAATCTTGGCATGTGACTTTCAATAATGATACAATGTGGTTCCTTCTAATTGGAGGTATATCTGTATTTCTCAAGAAATTTTTTCAGCCACCATCTTGTGCTTGAGAAAAAAGTATTATATAAATCAAGTCTTAATCATGTTGTGGCAGTTAATCATTGGTACTTCACTGTATTGTTTAATTAAAAAATTGTATGCATAATTTTCATATTAAACAATTTATAAGTAGTTGCTGATTTGACTATCTGGTTGCTTCACCTGAAAATGTATAAAATGCTCCAGTGAAGCAATATTGTGCGATTAGTAACTCATCACTAGCATCCTCATTCCCAGAGATTTTTTCGGTTCCTCTATATCTTTTTGTCAAGTGGATTTTACAGCCTCAAGGGGTACTTAATACTATATTTTGAATCTTTATATTTCTGCAGGTTCTCCTGTTGATTTGCTACTTCCACCTTTCAATATTTCCATTGGCAAGTTGAACGTGGCTATCTTTGTACTCTGCTTAGCCTTAGTTTCAGAAAATGTTTGTATCAAACAAACGAATTCTGCACCTCTATGTTTGTAGTGCTTTGGTTGAGCTTGAGCAACATGACTCATTTGTTGTTAAATATGTTGGCTTCTACTGAAATGTGTTAAGACTCAGATAATGATGTATTATGTCATTTGTAATTGTTTCTTGCATTGTTTGCATTTTTTGTTGCTTTTGATGTCTAACTTTCTCGATACTTTACTATTGTTTTGACTAAACTAGAGAAAATTAGAAAGAAATCAGCAGATATGTAATAGTATAATATTTTTTTAAATGCAAAATTATTTAACCACAAAATTTGAAACAAAATAGATTCAATGCAAATGTCAAGGCTAAATGACCACAAATTAGGGGCGATAACGAGTTCAAATTTCACTCGAATTTGGATACAAAATACATTTGTAGCTAAATTTTGATGGTGATGCACTCAAAACCAGACACGAAATTAAACTCTGGCTAATGTCCTTTTACGTGACTTTCGTGTCCAATAGTCATACATTTAGCAATGAACTAGTTCGCGGCTATTATTTGTAGTTATATAGCCACAAAAGAATTTTGTGGTTCTTTTCCAGAGTGATATTTTAGCCTCGACCATTTTAGCCCCAGGGCACCTTTCGTAGGGCAATCCGTTGAGGATGTTGTGGCTACCGTGATTTTGTGGTTATTTTTGTGGCCGAATTGGTAGATATTTTTCTGGTTACAGACGTGTTTTCCAGTAGTGTTATGCATTGAAGAATGGAGTAGAGTTTATCTTTTAGTCATAATAATCGATAACGAACCATAATGACGTATTTTGACAAGGTTACAATGATATGGAAGGTAAAAGCATTACTGAAATTATTAAAGCTTTGGCGTTTTTTTACTGCCTAATTTTGAATATAAACAACTAACATTCTCTTTATACATGATGTTGTTTAACGAATTGTTCTTACATGAATATCAACTTGATGCTTGCATATTGCAGGCCCTTCTTATATACCTCGATAAGCTTTTCAACCAATATGCTGCTATTATTCTCTTTGTAACTTCTGTCTATTTATTGGTGAGTTATACTTCCTATTCTTATCACTTTTGTTTTTATTTCCATCAAACATTACTTGCAATGAAGATGCATGCCTTTTGATCTTGTGTTATTACTTGTCAGGTCATCCCACAATCCATATACACAAGATAGTGGCTAGCTGTTGGTGCAAATTTCATATGGCTTGTGCGTGTTTTGATTATTATTTGCTATGCAATTGCTTATCCTATTGGAAAGGTAATTCGAATACAAAATTCGAATAGGAATATCAAATGCCTTTTCATGTTAGCAGTTTTCTTAATTATCATTGTCCTAATACTTCGTTTAGTAGGAACCTGCTTTTATCAGTTACTTATACAAACTATTGGTTTATTCTAGGTGTTGGGTTTCTTACTTGAACATAATGAGGTGATGTTAGGTTTAAAGACTCTTGTATCAATCCATAGCCAAAAATTAGTATCAGAGCATTTGGTTGTAAACGATCAAAAAGACGTCAAATTTGAGTGGGAGCAATGGCTGCAAATGAAGGAAAGGTGAAACTCGAGAAATTCAATGGTGCGGATTTCGGATTTTGGAAGATGCAAATAGAAGATTACTTATACCATAAAAATCTTTATCAGCCCCTCTTAGGAAAGAAGTCAGAGGCTATGAAGGATGAAGATTGGAATCTTCTTGATTGACAGGCGCTTGGAGTCATTAGATTAACATTATCTCGTAATGTTGCTTTCAACATAGCAAAAGAAAAGACCACGGCGAGTCATATTGCGGCTCTCTCTAATATGTATAAAATGGCAGCTGCCTCAAATAAAGTTCATTTGATGAGGCGATTATTCAATTTGCGAATGATAGAAGGTGCATCGGTGGCTCATCATCTCAATGCACTAAATACGGTCACAACCCAATTGAATTCTGTTGGAATAGAATTTGATGAGGAAGTGTGTGCATTGATACTCTTGTTTTCTCTACCAGAAAGTTGGAATGCTACCGTCACGGGTGTGAGTAGTACGTCAGAAAGCACCAAATTAATATTTGATGGTGTCCGTGATCTGGTTCTCAGTGAAGAGATTAGACAGAGAGGGTCGGGTGAATCATCAACCTCTTCGGTATTACATACAGAGTCAAGAGGGAGAATCCCAATAATTCCTCTAGCTCAAAGACGATTGAGTGTTGGAATTGTGGCAAGATCGGGCACTTCAAGAATAAGTGCAAGAATGCGCCGAAAAAACAAGAGACAAAAGCAGAAGCAAATGTTACCGCAACCTTAGAAGGAGATGATGCGTTGATATGCTCTTTGGAGAGCAAGGAAGAGTCTTGGGTGTTAGATTCTGGACCATCATTTCATGCCACTTCGAAGAATGAGTTCTTCGAGAGATATGTGTGCGGAAACTTTGGAAATGTGTACCTTGGTGATGATCAACCATGTTCAATCATTGGTAAAGGTGTAGTGAAGATCAAGTTGAATGGGTTTGTATGGGAGCTAAAAGATGTTAGACACATCACAGACCTAAGAAAGAACTTGATTTCAGTTGGGCAATTGGCCAACGAAGGCTATAGCACAAGCTTCCATGGTGACAATTGGAAGATCTCCAAGGGTGCGATGACAATTGCTCATGGAAAAGATTGGTACTCTTTACATGATAGCAGGAGTGTGTTGTTCAATTGAATTCACAATAGGGAATAGAGATTCCAATATGTGGCACCAAAGACTTGGCCACATGAGTGAGAAAGGGATGAAACTTATGCATTGATAGGCGTGAAATGGTCGTGTAAATCACGGATATGCAAAAGAATCTAAACTAACTAAGAACCGTAGTCTTTAGGAAGTCCGCGTCGAATCCACAAGGAGACAGATTTATCGTTTTGTATGAGTTTTGTGTCAAACAAGTAACAAAAGAGTTTTTATAATTGTAAATAAATCTAAGAATGCAAAACTAACAAAGCAATAAAAGATTAAGAAAAAACAATAATTAGGAAGATAGCTTAGGCAAACAAATATCCACAATCGTATGACAAGTTGATCATTGACATCACCTCAATATCTCATGCAATGGATTTTCCAATTCCTTTTCAATTCTAACTAATAGCACAACCAGATACTATTAGATCTAACTAATTAAACAACCATGAAACCATCAATGATTCAGTTTAATAGCAGCAGTAAGGATAGGAATATAATAGGATACAATTCTAGCATAAAACAACCAACTTTTACCCTAGAATGCAAATCAAATCTCTTCTGCATAAAACTAGCACAACCAGATACTAGTACGATGCAGTTGCTACTTCAATCTAGAGATGCTCAACCAGTAACACTCTAGATCTAGCAATAGATTAAATAACAACAAACCCTAGTTGATCAAGCTAGAAACCTGTTGAAACAAATCATAAACATTCAAGCAAGAGATAAGATTAAACCCAAGCAATAAATAGGGAATTAGAAATCTCACAACTTTAATCAAAACGATGCTTCAATTGTCTAACTAAGCAAAAGGGCTTAGTTCTCCATGAAAAAGCTAAAAACTCTTAAAGGAAAATATGATAATAGTCTATGAATGAGAGGTGCAACTCTCAAAACCTAATATATCAAACTAGGTCTAAAAACTATATCCCAAAAATATAATATTTCGGAATAATAATGATAGAAAAGGACCAATAGAAACAAAACACGTGGCGCAGTAAAGATCTCCGCGGCTGTCAGGGGCGGCGGGCGCGACTGGGTTGGCGGCGGTCGCCGCCAGCACCTCAGTTCAGAACTCAAGTCACACTTCGGGGGCAGTTTTGACTCACTTCGAGTTGGAATTTGGACTCGGGGTAAAAACATGAATTGTAGCTCTTTGAATTAGCTTTCCAATGATGCCAAACTAAACTTTATCAGATCACTATATCTTCCGAACGAGCTCTCACAAGACAGAGGTGTCGAACCAACAACTCCAATGGATGGCCCGAATTCAAGCATTCTTCTTCCGATTTCCATTCCTTTCACACTTGTTCACTTTAAGACCTGTAAAACAACATAGAACAAGTGCAAAAACCCAAAACTCCTAGACACTCTAATAACTTATAGAAACTAACTAAAACTACCTAAAAACAACACAAAATAAACGTAAACATGCATCCTAAACACTACCTAAATGCAAGCTATCATGCATTCAAAGGGGAAACTTTCAAGTCTACAGTCAGTAGAGGTAGACATGTGTGAAGGATGCATACTTGGAAAGCTGAAAAGGGTGAGCTTCTAGACAAATGGTAGAATCCCAAAGAAAGAAAGATTAGAACTTGTTCGCTCTGATGTTTGGGACGAACAACTACTTCCTCCATTGGTGGAAAACACTAGTTTGTGACTTTCATTGATGATCATTCCCAGTAGGTATGGGTATACTTTCTAAAACACAAGTCTGATGTTTTTTAGGCTTTCAAAAGATGGAAGGACATGGTTGAAAATGAGACAGGTTTGAAAGTTAAAAGGCATAATTTATTTAAAATTTTCTGCTATGAACATGGGATCCGAATGGAGAGAACTGTGCCAGGTACAACTCAACAAAATGGTGTAGCTGAGCGTGTGAACTGAACATTAACAGAAAGAGCTAAAAGTATTCGTATACAGTCAGGTCTACCAAAGTAGTTTTGGGCAGAAGCAGTCAATACAGCTTCTTACTTAATAAATCGGGTTCATCGGTTCCATTAGAGTATCAAATACCAGAAGAGGTATGGAGTGGAAAAGAGATAAGATTATCACATTTAAAAGTTTTCGGTTGTGTAGCATATGTACATATTGGTGATCAAGGCACGAATAAGCTTGATTCGAAGTCTAAGAAATGCATTTTCATTGGTTATAGAGAAGATGAGTTTGGTTATCGTATTTGGGATGACCAAATACGATAACCAAACTTTTTGGGACAAACATTGTTGAGGTTTGTGGAGTCTATAAAGACTCTCCATTTACCGTTTTCTTGCTCACCACTAATATATTGGCCAGCCACTCTGGGTATTTCTCTCACTTTTCAAGTCTTGAGCTATTTTTGCACCTCCTCATTTACGATCAGGTTCCTTTTTGGGGAAAACTTCCGCTTTTGTTTAATTGGTGGATGGCGAGGGTCCACATTCAATCGGTGGGTGATGATATCGGGATCGATCCTCACCATATCCTCATGTCACCATGCGAAGCAGTCACTATTCCTTTTCAGAAAATTCATCAACCTGACCTTTGTTTCTGGGTTGAGGTCTCGCCCGACTCCCACCGTCTGCCATGGATCTAAAGCGTCGAGGGGTATCTTGATGCAGTGAAACCAGCCATGTATCCTACCGACGCCGACGAGTTGATTTGAGTGCCATCTGATGGACCAATTACAAGGAGTCGAGCTAAGAAAATTGCTCAAGGGACGACGGCAATCTTAGTTCGATTGGCAGCTATAGTTGAAAGGTCCAACAAGACAAGATGGATTACTTGCATTCGACATCAATTGAGCCCGAATTATATGGATTGATTTATGGGGTCGAGAGTTTCACTTTGAATGGGGCGCCATTTGCTATTTTGGGTCTTGTTCACTCTTATTTCCTTATTTAGATACATGGAATAGCTTATCTCACTTTAGGGCTGAATTTAGTAAGTGACCGGGTGAGATGAGTTGTTACATGGATCAAAGTCAACTCTTTGACTTGACCAATCTAAATATGGAAAATATCTTTATTTCTTTTAATTTATGGAACAATTTTATTCATCATTTATTTTAGAGATTTCGACCATCTAGGAGTTTGTTAGTGGTTGATAATCTCTTTCTTATCTTTTTATTATCTTAGAGATATTTATAGTTTGTTAGGAGTTTCCTTAATTAAATAAGTCAGATAAATCTTTATTTAATTTATTTAATTCAAGGGGATCTAGTTAGTTAGGGACTAGATATTTTATTATTATCTTGGGAAGCAAGACAATGGGCCTTTTAACCCTAGCTAGGGTTGGCCATGTGATGTGCCTTGCTCTCCAAGGATCAGCTTTGTACTCCTTTAAATAATTTGCAATTTTCATTCAATAAAATTAGCTTGAGATTAGATATACCCTAGAAAAGGTTTATCTAGTCTTTGGGCCACAAAATACACGTGTGTTTGCAATTGTTGGAGAACCATCATTCGATCATCATCCTCATCAACCGATCTCTCTCTCTCTCTTTCGTGTTCATTCAATCTGGTTTATTGAGTTGCATTTGGGTTGTTCTAAGTTGATTGTGAAAGATCAAACTTAGTTAATCGGTCAAATTTAGCCTTAAAGCCAGTCCGATTGAACTATCCAGTTAATTATCTCCATAATTCAGATCAGTTTCGTTTGTTTAAATATTCCATTCGTTTTCGTTACTTTCGACGCAAGTAATTAACTTGTTAAGCAATTCAGGTTGGATCATTCGAGTACTGGCAAGATCGGGTGTGTGGGTTCAAACGCGATCAACGAGGAGTAATCCAAGGCGATCACGTATCATATCTCCTCGACCTTCTTTGCCTCGGGGTCCGGAGACGGTATGACCCCCTAGGCCTCCTATGATTGTTATGCGGGGTGGGCCACAGTTGCCTTGAGAGCGGACTTGTAGCACTCCCTGGACATTCGTTTGTCGCCTTTGATCTCTTGGATTCCCCAAAGGGTGGGGAACTTGATAGTTTGATAGTAAGTGGATGGGACCACCCTCATGTCGTGTATCCAAGGTCTTCCCATGATGATGTTGTTGAAGGAAGGGTAGTCTAGAACGGAGAATCTTACTTGCAGATTGACCCCTCTAGCATGTAACACCCCGTCCGGTGAACCGGTCTGCTACTTAGTTGTCGATCACACCTGGGTCTACCAGAACTAGCCTGACAACAAATTCACCTGTATTGGACCTTGCAACAAAGGCACAACGAGAAAAACCAAGAAAACATCCAACTTATCATTTTTAAAACAACTCGATAACCAATGTTAATGCAACCGACTGCTAGCACTAAAGCCAACCTACTGGCTACCAACATTAACTCAATATTACTATTAACTACAGTGTCCTTGCAACTATGGACTCAAGCCCTCAAATCCCACTAAGACACGTCACGTCGAGATCGAGTATCATTGTCCAAGAAGTGATCTCCTGGAACATTTCCCATACAAGAATGTTTACCTAAAACGTTGAAAGTGGAACACATTAGCTAACAATCCTGGAATGGCCAAACAAGCAAATCAAACATGTAGAACAAAACATAGATTATCAAAATAACGCACTCAGTCATTCATATACATACCAAACCAATATGCACACCAAAACACGTCGTATAGTTATATATACTAGCATATCAATTTCCAAACCAACACTCCATTCCACAATAACAAATAAGAACGAGATTAAACAATGTAAAACTCATGCAACATATTTTATAACAACCAGCAATAATTCCTCCATAATCCAAACCATAACCATTCTCCAATTCAGGCAACCCGAACTTGCCTTCGAAACATGGTACATGGCTAGCGCGCACGCTTAGCTCGTGCCCATTTTCTTTCCCATCACCCTTCTTTCCCCTACTAAGCCTCTACTAGAGAACTTGCCAAAACAATCAATTTTTGAAGGTGATCTCCACACGCCGCATGACTTGTCCGGGGTCTCTTCTCCAACGACTTGCCCGTGTCCATAATCACACCCGCAGAGATCAAGTTGCACACAATAAAAACTATTGAAACCATTTCAATAACTTTCGAGTATGAAAATACTATGAAATAATATTCCAAAATAGAGTTCCACACACTCAATTTACTAGTTTAACACATAACATGATTGCAAGCTAAGTAAGTCTAGAAGACTTACCTCGAAACTGGAATTCCAATAGCACAAGTGAAACATGAACTTGACAAATGATTTCCTAAACAACAATATAGATCTTTATAAATGGAAGACAACTTAGGCTTAGAAAACACAATAAAGGTTTAGACCCAGAATCACTCCATCCCTCAAAGTAACCAAACCCGACAACACGAAAGCCCACACCTCTTATCCATGGACAAATCCACCAACCATGTTATTTTGCCTCCAAAAACAGCCCCATGACAACCCATCCATGCCACCACCAACCACCCACATGCTTACCCACATAACATCAATTTTCAACATCCTTCTCGCCAAAAGTCCACCAAACAACATCTAAGATTTCCCAAGCAACCCGCCATAAATCAACCACTAAATCAAGTCTCCTTTACCCAAAACCTCACACAACTCAACAAGAAAAACAAGGAAAGAAAAACTCACCAAAAGTGAGGAGAAGGACGAGCCTTGTCTTCCGAAGGAAGAGGCAACCAACAACAAGCGAGAAGGTGGTGACAAAGTGGTTTAATGGTGGAAAGAACAAAGAAATGAGAGGAAGGGAGAGAGGCACGAAAATGGGAGGAATTCAAGGCTTTCTCAAGGCACCTTTATGCATTTATATAGAATAAATGGAAGAAGGCAAATTCGGTTTGGCTTCTGTAAGAGATAAAGATCGTGCACACAAATCTAGAAGATATGGCACGAATATTGAGGAAGAGGGATAAGCATGCACATAGATCTAGAAGATAAGATAACATGACACGAATATTGAGGAAGAAAGATAAACATGAAACAAAGATTGAGAAGATAGAGCACATGGTACGAATATCTAAGAAAACAGATAAGATCAAAACTTTTACAAGTCTATCTTCATTCTATTAACAGAAGAGATTACTTAACGACTAAGAAACGAACTAATGGATAACTTTGACACTAAATTTTTTTTGAATATATAAAATCTTGGTAAAAACGAGGTTATCGCGAGATTACTTAATAACTAAGCAATCCTTCCACGAATTTCGAGAAACATTAAAATATCGAAATATTCCCGAATATTACATAGCATACGTGGGTAGGGTATTCTCGCACAGTGTATGGTCGATCTCGCTGTTGAAGCCCATGAGCACCACCGACTTCTTGATGATATCTTCTTCTCTCAAACCCATCTACTTCAAGGCATCTAGCGTGAGCATTTTGGTGGAGTTCCCGGCGTCTATGAGGATCCTTTTCATCAAGACATTTACCACCAAAAGTGAAATGACTAGCCCATCGTGGTGAGGACCTACGAGATTCTCTGCATCTCAATCATCAAAAGTGATCGCATTCTTAGATCGGCTCCATATGTTACTGATGCTTGACATTGGATGTCTGATGAGCCGCTATCGCACGTGGTGCTCGGTCGTTAAGTAGGATACTCCACATGTCTCCGATCCGCCATTAATCACGTTGACAACTTTTGCATACTCTGGTGATGGCGGTATATCCATCGGGCTTCCAACGTTTTGACATGCTGGATCCCCGACATTCAACACAATCTTTGTGAGCCAACCCTTCAAGTGGAGGAAAGCTAGTTCATTTCAGAGAGAAAAACATTCATTTGTTTCGTGACCATACTCCTCATGAAAGTCGCACCATGTCGTCAAATCTCTTTTCGGATTTGGGTTCTCTGCCTTCTTGGGCCACTGAATTTTTCCTCCGCACCTTTCGAGGCCTTTCACCACCTCAGCGGGTGCCATACCGAGTTTATACTCATGGAACCTGGGGTGTGGTGGGCTATCTTTCTTTCCTCCTAATTGCCTAACACCAGTGGCATGCACCCCAGGGGCCTTAGGGCAAGCTCTTGCATGGGGTTGCCCGCGGCGCTCCCGTCGATGGTCGGTCGCGGCTTTCCTCTCCAATCGGTCGAAATTGACACGGCCCGTGCTGGAACCTCGTCCTCTTCTAGCCTGATTTGTGCTAGAGCTTTCACCTGGACGTCTTCGATGTTAAGGCATGGGTATTTGGTAAGATCTCGGTAAAGCTCACTACTCAGGATCAACCCTCACCAAAACTGCCACCTTTTCTTTGTTGAACCGGTTAAGGTAAACCCTTAGAGATTCTCTCGACCTTTGTGACACCTTCTAGAGATCATGGGATTGCTTCATGAGCTTCCTACTACTGGCGAATTGGACCCTAAAGGCCTCCACGAGGCCCGCGAAGGATCTGATGCTTCCACGGGGTAGATTGATGAACCAGGTCAAGCCCATCACCATCTTTCGTTTGAAGATGGGTACGTGCTCGTCAGGGTATCTGGTCCCATTATACATGGGGATTGTTGGGACGGAGAATTTCTTAGGAGCGTCAACACCGACGATTGAAGGTGAAAAAGGAGACTTGTCATAGCCGTCTAGGGACTCTTTCTCAATAGGGTGTGGTACCCCGAGGATCTGGGCGATTTTTTCATCTATTCCCTTCAACCGTTCCGTTACATATTTTTGGAACAGTGACTTTATGAAGGAGTCCGGAGGGGTTGTTTGGTTTTCCGACCGTCCGTTGTATACAGGATGGTAGATTCCCGTGCATGTGGTCCCATTTCCAAATGCTAGCATAGTCGGCACCCCGGAGATGGTAGCTATGGTGTGGCCATATCTTCCATCAAGGACTGGCCACCGACTCCCGAGGACGATGGGTTAGTCGCCCATTCCATGTTGAGGCAAATAGTTACTTCTTGAATGGTGTTGATATGCCATGGTCCGACTTGGAACGTTGGAGCGGACTACAGTTTGTTACGGAGTCGGGTGTTCTCATCCGACAGTTGAGCGATACGCTCGAGATGGGCTTCGCTGCGATCCCTCTTATTCCGTATTTGGATGACCAAATACGATAACCTAGAACCCAATTAATACAAATGACGAAGTGACACAAAAAAATTGCAAAAGTCTAAATTGCAAAATATATTGGAATTCAAGAAAGAAACATGAATGAATCGGAAATTATGACTAACGATGGAACACAAATCTATGGAGAAACTAATATCAGAAACGTTATCCGCAATAACTAAAAAACGATACTCCAAAGAACCAATAAACACAACGCTCCTAGATGATTACTTGAACTTAATATCTAATGAAGCAACAAACAATGCGAAAAATGAACTAATAAAAGTCGTCTCAAAAGAAGGGTTTAAGAACGCGCTCATGAACATAGGATCTTACAAATGCCCTAGACCGGACGGAATGTCTATAAAATTCTACAAAACATATTAGGATGGTAGGGCCATTAGTCATTAAAGCAGTGAAATATTTTTTCCACTCGGGAAAATTGTTGAAACAAATTAATCACACTTTTATTACTTTGATCCCTAAAAGAGATAACCCGAATTCCACAAAACATTACAGACCTATTAGTCTATGTTCCACGATATATAAGATAATAGAAAAAATTATTACTAAACGTCTAAAAAATGTCATGGGGAATCTTATCCACCTTTCAAGGCGCATTTGTTGCTACCAGAGCTATACAAGATAACATATTAATTGAGCATGAAATTTTTCATTCCTTTAAAAGAAGGAAAATAAAGACTAGTGGGTTGCCATCAAATTGGATATTGAAAAAGTGTATAATCGGGTTGACTATAGGTTTTGCGCTTGCTCCAGCACGAACTAAAATTCCATTCTTGTCCTTTGCTGATGATATCATCATCTTCTCAAAAGCAACCCACTCAGCATGTCTCTTTGTTAAGAGAATCATTGATTACTATTGTGCTATTTTGGGTCAGAAAGTTAATTATCACAAATATGTGTTCCAAACATCCAAAATAGTCTCAAATCAACAAAAATAACGAATTCAACTGGCTTTAAATATCACAACAATGACGGACCTAGATAAATACATGGGATTCCTGATTGTAAGTGGTGTTGTGAATAATCAAACTTTCAAGGATATAGTCGGAAAAATTAAACAAAAGACCAACTAAGCAAATGGAACACAAATTCTTTATCCGAAGAAGGTAGAACATTATTAATACGATCAAACCTAGCAGCTAAACCAATCTATCTAATGAAAAGCTTCATGCTACCCGTGAATGTCCACAATGAACTTGATAAAATAAACATAAGCTTATTTTGGAATAAAAACCAAGATCACAAACCTCTCATTGGATGGGATATAATTTGTAAGCCCAAGACACACGGAGGCGTCAGAATTAGAAAATTAGAACACATGAACAAAGTGTTGCAAATGAAACTACTTTGGAAAATTCTAGCGGAACCATACAATATTTGGGTGCACATAATCAAAGAAAAATATCTGATGAGCAATGATATTTTTTCATACAAAATAAAATCTAAAACCTCATGACAGTGGAGAAACTTAATCAAAATTAAAACCATTATTTGAGAAAGGACTCATTTGGGCGGTGGGTGATGGAAAACCATAAAAAAAATTGGTCTGACAGGTGGGTTATGCCAAAACCATTAATAAATTATGCCAATGATGCAAATATGAACAATTTGGAGACTAAAGTGGTTGATTTCTTAGAAGATGGGAAAAAATGGAACAAGCCTGCTCTTCAATAACAATTACCACCTGAAATCGTCGACAAAACTGGTGCTATATTCATCCCAAATAATGACATCAAAGATCGATTATACTGGGCGCCTTGCAAAAATGGGTGGTTCTCTACTAACTCTATTATAGAGCACATTACAAACATAAGTAACTACAACACACATGTGAAAAATTGGGTACGGAAACTTGATAAATTTCCAAAAGTCAAAAACTTCCTATGGAAAATAGATAACAATGGACTACCAACTAAGTCCTGACTTCAGGCGAACCACGTCCAATTCCGGAGGGGGTGCCTTTTTATCCATTGTTCCTTCGAAGACATTGGCCATTTACTCATCAAATTTCCTCATACGCATGAGATTTGTGGAAAACTTAACCCTAAATTTAACCAAATCCTACACTGGCTAGATATAACGAACAAGTCACCACTTCAGATTATTAGTGAGATAAGACAACAAGTAAATGCTAAAGAGTTCATTGAACTAGCTATATGTTGGTGGGGTATTTGGCACTAGCGAAATAAACTATTTTCCAACAAGCACCAAATAATTTCATTCCAGATTCAGCTCAATATATTAAAATGCAAATCCTAGCCTGGGAAACAACAAAACAATGGTGCAATGATGAAACAAGGCCAAAGAAACCCAACAGGGGAGGACGAAAACAGAAACAAAAAACCTGGAAAAAACCACATATCAGTTTTTATAAACTCAAATTTGATGGGTCTAAATTACAGGCTGGAGTTACAACGTCTGGCATTGTAATTCGAGGGCCTAATGCGGAGGTCATTGACATGCAACATCAAAATATGGGCGGGTTTTAGTGGATAAATTAGAAGCTCTGGCTTTAAGAGAAGGAATACAATGCGCCAAAGACAAGGGAATTTGGAATCTAGAAATTAAAGGCGATAACCTTACAATCATAAATGCCATTCGTAAACATGCTCAATGCCCCTGGGATTCCGACATGGTGGTTTATGATATCTCGATTTAGCTTGCGTAATTTCATTCTTTACGTATCAACCAAGTTAACCAAAAGTGTAACGTTGTGGTCGATAAAATTGTTAGGTTGGGCCACAACCTCCCGTTTGACTCTATTTTGAATCACCAAGAACTTATAGTTCTCATCCGAAAGGATGCTCTAGGGCGCCCTTCGTAAGGAGGACCTCCTAATTCTTACCACCTCAAAAAAATGAATCGGAAATTAAACAGAACTTAATTAAGAGAGGAACCTAGACCACGCAAGACGTTGTCGCCGAAACAAATCCAAACTCCAGAAATTAGAAAACACAAAATAAGAAATCCATAAATTGAGCAGAAATTGAATGAAAAAGAGAAGCAGAAAGAAACCTCACCTCCATTAATTCAGGTGATAAAAGAAGCAAGAAATTGACCAAAAGAGGATGCAACCACAGGATTACGACGGGGTGACATCGATCACATGGTGTCCATGCCACTAACCACGTCGGTCATTGAATCCTCCAACTCGCGTCCGAGTCCACCACGACCCCTCTTTGCTGGCCTAAAAGTAAACTAGTTATATGAAGAAGATTCTTCTATATTCCTATTTCATATATTGTTGATATACCAAAAGGGGTTGAGACGAAGATTTGAAGGAAGGGAAGGACGAGACATTTTTTTAAGTTTTGTATAATTTGGGTATCACTCTCTGTTTCAAGAATAATATTTTTCATTATGCCACCTATCTAACTTAGCATTTTGCTTAAACAATGAAATTGCAATAACTCGAATTAAAAGCCTCGAGCTTTTGCACTCTTTGATATAATGTAATTTCTTTGAATTTCCACTTTATTACAAATTGTGTGCCATACAGCAGTTGGTGACTTTGGACGGAAAAAATCCGAGGTCACTGGTGGTAATATCCATCGTTGAAAAATATGGGTGTTACACTGCCACCTCTGTTTTTATTCTTCTCTTCGATGACGACAATAGGTGGTGGCTACAGGTGGTGGTGAAAATGGCGTTGATTGGTGGAGGAAGGAATGAGGATGGGTTCAAATTACAAAAGAAGGTGAAGAGGAGGAGAATTGGGCACCAATTTCTCCCAATTTTTCCTTCTCAATTTCCTCCTTTGTTTTTTTAGTGAGCTTAATTGCTCCTTTTTTAGTTTGAAAATCCCAAATCTAGTTTTTATGTGTAGGTGGTAATTTTTCCCATCGAAACCTGCGTTTAATTTGTCCAATTTCCCCTCGCTAGAGTTACGTCGGAGATGTTGTCGACCACCACGTGCCACCAGAAGGTCCTAGCTGAGCCGTTGTGTCCATATTTCGTTCTTTTCTGTTGTGTGTTGAGAAATCCGATGTTGTCTCATTCTGTGTGCGTTCCGTTTTGCATGAAGCCTCATATTTCATGTCGCCTCGTTTTGTGCAATCGATATTGTTCGTTGTACCTCGAGAACTGTGTTGTTATTGTAAAAGTCGCATTTTTGAGCTCGTTTCATATTCTAGAATATTTTATCATAAATTCGTCTAAAAATGGGTTTATTCTTACGAACCTCGTAATACGAGTTATTATCAAAAATAATAAGTTGTTTTGGCTTAACTGTTATTCGACAATAAATTCTTATAATTTATTTGCTATCTTTAAGGATTAAGGATTGATCAATTGTTTCAATAGTTCGTGACATCTAAATCTCGACTTTCCTCCTTCGTGGATATTTCACGAAGTTCGAGACAAATGGATGATTCTATTAAATGAGAAATTGATTTTAATTAATATTTTCGTAGGGAAAAAAACTAGTTTAATAAGTAAACTATGATAGGTTATTTATCGTATTAGAGATAACGATTGTATCATTATTCTTGTTTTATTCAGTATTGCGCTAGAATTGGATTTAAGCTCGTTATATGTGACCTTGTGTGTTTAATATGTCTAATTTTGAAGCATTGTGTGGATTAAAGTAGTTTCAGGGATGGAATCTCAATCTTTGCTAACTTTTCTATAAAATATTGTATTAGGATGTACCTATACCCTAATACTTGGATCATTATTATGCCCACTCTATTCTTGAGGGATGTTTTTGCACTCTAGCTAAGCGCATTAGCACTATATGCATCGTGTAACACCCCCTTTCTATACATGGATACTACCGTCAGTGACCCCCGAGATTAAACTCTCGAAGTCACTCAAGGCCTATAGTAATTACAGAACTTAACCAAAAACTTTAAAATACCGAAGATATATTATAACAAATGTGGAAGTCGAATACAAAAGTTGAATAAACTTGAACAAATATAAAGTTAAAATGGGAAGGGTCCCACTAGTCGGCACCTCGACCCTTAAAATTATTCTAACTTATTCCAAGCTAACCACCTTCACTCTAGTTGCTCCTCAAGCTTGTTCCTCGTGGTCCTCAACGTAGAACTCCACTCCTGATGTGTTGCGAGGAGAAATGCGATGGACACTAGCCGACCATGCAAGGGAAGATAAACGATCGGTTAGTCTTGTGATAGACTAAGTAAATGGGGTTTTGGAAGGTGGTTTGGATTTTAGGAAGGAACGAGTTGGATGTTGGGTACCAAATTAAAGTTGATCCCATCCTCGGACCTCGGACCTCCTAGGAAAACTATGATTTGAATAAACGGAACAAGAACATCACCCAAGGCTGAGTCTCGATTTCAAAAGAAAGGTTTACTTATGTTGGGAACTTGGGTTTCACACATTTAGTCAGGCGGGTGATTAAACCCCTCGTTGATCACGTTTCCCTCTACCAACCTCACCGCATACGTGTTGTGCGAATTCAGATTGGAGTTAGAGAATTACGTAATCCGAGAGTAAGGATGGCATTCCATTTTGTACTAGCCTTCCTATCAATTTAATTGTCGCCAACGGGCGCCTATTTCATCTCTACCAATTTTAATGATCACAATATTGTTCCACTTGGAATTAATCAAACTTTATAAATAAGACAGAATGTGGGTTATGGCCCCATGCAAATACTCAAGGGTTGGGTGCACGAACCCAGACTAACACAAGCTACGTGCCATCACCCCTCATCGAGCGAGCTGGTATTGACCATGGTCTTAAAGATAGAGCATCCGCTCAAGATTAATGTTGAATGAATCGGCATGTATAACATAAAGTACACAAACACAAACCTACTCATCTGGGCACACATATCACAAGGCAACAGCCCTACAATCCATCTAGTGTAACCTAAGTACAACTAGAAATAACATGTCATTAAATCTAGAACAATATAAAACCTAGATTCATTTTATTTCGTACAAGTGTTCCCAACATAGTCATAAAACAATTTAAAACACGTGAAAGCATATAACAATATATGTAACATGCTTGATAAAACAAATGGTGCATAAAAGATTTTATATGGAAATCGAACCTAAACCACTTGTCTTCTACTTGTAGGCGAAAGGACGGACTATCTTATGGACGAATGAACTCTCGATCCTTAACGAGTACCTGATTCACTATCACTCAACGATAGTGATCTATATCGACGAAAATGAATAAGTTTATAATCCTTAATAAACTTATAGATCATATTAATAATATGTTCTTATATTAATATGATGATTGTGATTATAATATCAAAGGTTATAAGTTTTAATAAAACTTATAACTTGTTAATATTTTCTTATTCATAACATAATAAATTATTAATAAAAAATTACTTACAATACGTACCAAATAAAATTCATATACATTCTTTTAAATACCCATAACATAACTTTACACAAAAATTATCCATTTAACTATTTGTATATATTTTTATTCTTTTCTTTCCATGGAAACCACTAATTCATAAATCCTACTAAAAATATATTTTAAATTCATGTATTTATTTAAATACTCATGAAATATAATTTTGTTAAAAATTATCCATTTAAATATTTTACCCACTTAAATTCAACAAAAGTTTTTTTTAAAAGGCAATATCAAAAATCATAAAAATGATATTATTTTGGTCGGGCCGGGTCGGGTCCAATCTCTCCCTTACCCTGCGTACAGCAAAACAACAGTGCTATCGAACCAGAGTCGGGAAGCAGAGCAGGATCCTGCGGCGACTTCGTGCGGCGAACGACGACGGGGACGGCTGCTCGGGATGCGCAGAAGGGAGAAGAGTGCCAAGTGGTGGTGGCGCAATCAGACGTTGCTGGAGGTGGACAAACGAACCATAAAACCGAGCAATCGCTCTGTTTTTCAACGAAAAATACACCATCAAATCGAGCATAAAGTGGGGCAATTTGGAGATCTTTTAGAGAGATTTCTGATAGTAATATTGTGTATGACAACTTGTGATTCAAAATGGGTTTTATAGCGAGCAAAATGACCTCCTCGGATGATCACAATCTATTCCTCATTCAAAGTCTTGAAAATAAACGTTTTTCGGGTTTAAATCCTATTTACACCCGATTACTGGCTGATTAAAATCGAGTTGACAATCCCATTAATCCTCATAAATGCTTCTTATCCATCCACATCAACCTTATCGTCCAATTTGAGCTTTCAATGGCCAAATCGAGCATTCAACCAGTTTTAGGTTTTCGAACGTGAGCAAAAATTTCGATCTCAAAACTTGTATTTGAAGGTTTATTAGATGCCTTAAGCGGAAATTCAGATCAAATCTAAACATCTAATCATAGGATCTTCATGCATAATCAATAGATCAACCATCGTTCATAGGAAATACCTGTTGATGCGTGAACCGAATCTAATCGGGTAGGAACGAAAGAGATGAGAGCCCCATGTGTTGCTCCCCTAGTTGGTCCACACGAGCCCGGCTAGAACCCCTTGTCTTCGACTACTAGGACGAATGAGCGTAGGGAGGCAATCTGATTGCTTGTCAAGTTGGTGGAATAATATTAGCATACTTTTATATATATATCAATACAATTAGACTTTCCTCTTTTGTAACTCCCATTGTAATTGATAAGAATTCTTATAACTCCCATATCAATTAATTCATTATTTAATTATATATATTTGTTTATTTCACAAATAACCAATATTCCTTATTAATAATATCTCATATGTGTTAATAGTTTACCACCCTACCCGTTGATCTAGTCCGTCAACTCTAAGTGTGTGACCTCATGGGACCCGATTATAATAGCAATGGGTTTAACCCGTTTAACCCCATTAATCGTAGTTGGCTTCTAGCAAAGCACTGCGACTCCTAAAATAATCGGATTAAATTATATATGTTAATTGTTCTATCCAAGTTTTAGTCATTGCACATTAAATTAAAGGACACAATTCCTTCAATCTCCCACTTGTCCTTAAACAAGTGTGCAATATAAGATACCTTTGTCTCTTATTGTCTTATTTGACGATATGGTGACATTCATATCTAATGTCAAATGTGTTTCTTGAACTCCGAGTTTGAACTGTCAATTAAACGAATGGAAAATAATCATCCGAGCATGGCCATGCATTTTCAGTTCTCGCTCTTCAAGTGGCCGAGACACCAATCCTATTCAATGTATCATTGTATACACGAACTAGGAGGACTTCTTCAGTCTTGTATGACTATGGCTCCCACTCAACTTTTGGCAATCCCAACTACTGCCTTTATAACCCCCTTTTACGGAAAGCGTTTAAAAGTGTCAAAGAAATACAAATTATCAAGAGAGACCATAACACACTCATGTCAGAGAAATCTACTAATCCTGGTTTAACTTAAAACTCTACAATCTCTTTTGGAAAGTCTTAAGGTGGGTCAGTCTTACATGTATCATCCATACACATATATGTAAAAGACTAGACATCTCCATGTAGGACCCTTCGAAGTCCTAGAAAGAGTCGGCAATCTAGCCTATCGAGTTGCTTTACCGCCATCTACTCACCCTGTGCACAATGTGTTCCATGTGTCACTCTTAAGGAAGTATGTGCCCGACGAATCCCATGTGATCAACTTTGACGATGTCGAAATCCAGTCGGATGGCACTTACGAAGAGAGACCAATCAAGATTGTAGAGCACCGAGTCAAGCAATTACGCAACAAAGAAGTACCTTTAGTCCGTGTACTTTGGTCCAAGGATGGCAACGAGGGTACAACTTGGGAAACCTGGGAAACCGAGCAAGACATGCAGAGGCGTTTTCCCGAGTTAATGTCTTCTTGAACGTCATTAGTATAATCCTTTTAAGGGGGTACTAGACCCCGTAGTTCCCTCTCGGGTTATGAATCTTGTAATTGTTTTTGTCTCTCCATCCTGGTACCGCCCTATTTTCTCTAAGTTTCGGGGACGAAACTTATTTAAGGGGATACTATTGTAATATCTGCGATATTCCAAGCTTTTTATAATATAATATTTATTATCAATTATTAAAAAGGATAATTTTTAAATATCAAATTAACTTCTATTATTTTCTTTTGAAAGAGTTATCAAGAAAGTTAAAATAGTTAAAAATTTAATAAAATAACTTGAGGGGCATAGATTAATAAAGTGAGGTAAATTAATAAAAAGAGCATTAGATAAAAATAATGTCTTTTAGAAATTGAATTAATTCCATAAATTAAATTACATAAGGCCAAAAAAAAATCAATTTGCAAACTTTGTAAAAAGAATGCAAGAGCCGGGATTTGAACCCGAGATCTCTTGCACTCTACCCTCACACGCCCCTCTCCCATTCCGCTAGACCAATTGCAATTTCTTGTTCATTCAACCTAACCTTTTCCTCTTATAAAAAATAAGCCCCTTCTTCCAATTTGAACATCAGACTAAAGTCTGATGGGGTTACGTTGATTTGAAAGACACCCATTGCATGCCTCCTCCACCTCCTCTTTGCTTGCTTGACCAACCTTATGACCTCACACTTCATCACCATGGAAGAAGCACAAGTGTGACCAATGCATGGACTTCTCCTCCTCCTCCATTGGACATCCACCATTGCCATGGATTGAACACTCCTCAAACTTGTCTATAAAATCCCCTCTCACACACTCATTCAAAGCTTTTGCTCTCTATAGCATGAACACCTTCTACTTCTCCTAGCAATTGTTTCTATATCATCCAAAAATCAGCCCCTTTTCAAGTAAAAAGCCTCCATTAAAACACATCCAAACCTTCTTTTTCTTCCTCTTGGAGCTCTCGCCGGACCACCTTGGAGCCCAGCCGGACCGCCCCTGCCACGCCGAGCCCGCCGGAGCCCTCCTCGCGCCGCCGCCTGCCCTCGCCGGTGTCCCCTGGCCGCGCCGCCTGCCCCGCCGGTTCCTCCCCTGTCTTCTCCTCCTGTATTCTGTATTCAACAGAATACCAAAGTATAATTTCTATCCTAAAATTATATTATCCATTTATGTATTTCTTTAATTAAAATTTTTTTATATATTGTTAGAAAACCTTAGGTAAATAAGTGGAATAAATATATTGTGAGGGAGATCTTGTTAGTTGGAAAGCTAGAAACAAATTATTTTACTATGGTAACTTAAGCTAAATAAAAATAAATAGATATATTCATGATTTTATTACATGCATGCTCTTACAAATATAGAGAGATGTTATAAAATAAATATAATATGCAAGGTCTATATTTAGTATTATCCTACCTTAGATCAAAATAAGAATCTAGAAATTTTTGTGCATGTCTTATACAAAAGGATGATATCATATTATGATCTTAAAAATCAAAAGATTATTAAATAAAACCAATATCATCTTTATATAGATTTTTTTTAACAAAGTTTCTAATAGAGAAAAGTCAATGCATGGCCTAATCTATAAAAGATATAGAATTTATGAAGTTGAGTGAATATAAGGAATTAAGAATAAAATAGTTATTCAATATGAACTTAGCATATCTTTTTATATGAAGAATATTACAAGATGTTATCTATTATATGGATATAATAAAATAATATTTTTCTAGCATAAGAGTCTTGATTATAGAATATGATAGAGATCTAAAAACTATAGTTTGACTTAGACAATGATTTCATGAAAATATGCTACTATTAAATAAAATGTTATTAGAGTCCTATATAAAAATATAGGATTGTTAATGAGCTTCTAGTGTAGAGATTTATTAAAAGACCTAAGTTCAAGATTAAATATATCAAGTATGATATTATAATAAAACTAGTATGTTATAGCATAAAGTTGACTTGCTTGAAAAGAAATCAATTAAATATAGAAAAGATTCTATGTTATGAACTACAATATCATAATATATAAATATGATCAAAGATATGTTTATGAGCCTTATAATATAAAAGGGGGTTATGGAAATAGAATAAATATGATTAATCTAAATTAAAAGTATTTTAGGCAAGTTACCTTATAAGGAAAAGTAGAAACTTCTAATTAAGGAAACTTCCTTGTAAAGGGATTATAAGCATGACAACTTTATTTAAGGTGAATTATGTAAGTAAATGATATTCTATTAATAAAATATTATTAATAAAGTATTCTAGAAAGGGGTGAAAATATTCTAAGGTCCATACAAGAATAATCGGAAATTCAAGAGTATTAGTTTATTCAACTTAAATAGGTAAAAAAGATTACTTAAATAATTATTTTCAATAAAGTTTTTTTCGGAATAATAAGGATATTAAAAAACCAAAATAATAATAAAGGAATATTATTATTTTAAGGAAAATAACTTTCTAAATTATTATTTTAATAATTTAGAAACTCAAACCCTCTTATAAAAACATAATAAGAGGTAATCCAAACTCTAGAAGGAAAATCGTGTTTTTGAGCCTTTTCGTAAATTCCTTATCAATAGGTCGGAATCCTCGTTCGTTGTAAGGAATCGCATAAGTTTCGTCAAAGCTCGTTTGCTAGAACTCGTTACGCTAAGGCAAGTGAAATTTCCCTTGTGACCTTTTACCTTTCGTCTCCGTGAAAATTCTCGTTGTTGGGAACAATTTGTATGCCTAAATAAAAATGAATTTAGGAAATATCGATTGCTAGAAATAACGACAATTGTTAGCATAGTATGTTTTATATTCCTTTGTTAGGATTATATATGCTAGTGTGTTTGTTATCTTGATTGATTACAATCTCGTTCAGAGATTTGCGTTGAATAAACTAGAAAGGGGTGCGAGTTAGCCGACGCCTCTATAATCTTACTAAGTCGTACGTCTTATTGCGAATGACATTCCGATGCTAGAGTCCGTAAAAGAATGGCTGAAGAAATGTTTCTCAATGAAAGACTTAGGAAAGGCCGAGTACATGTAACACCCCTATTTTACAACACTGGGTATTACCGCCAGTGACCTCAAAATTTACCGTCTAAAGTCACCCAAGGCTTTTAGAATGATATAGAACAATTAAAATGCGGAATAAAACATAATACATAATGAGAAAAGGTGCTCCCGAGGGAGACTTGGTTCTTACAAAACATCTTACATCGTTTTCAAATATAAAGTTGTTCGGGAATTTAAATGCGAAACCAGCTTGTCCTTGAAACATATTGAAACTAAAGCAAAATGATATAAGAAGTACATCTTGAAAATCCTTGTTCTTCCTTCGTCTTCACTTCACTTCACGCCTTGTGGGGATTCCTAGATTCTAACATAATTCGCGAGGGGCGATAGAAGAACTACTAGATTGTAGACTTCTCTAGGATTTCGATAGAATGTTGGGAACATTTATTAATTCATACAAGTGAAAACCTCTCGCGTCCTGAGCGGACCGAGAGCCGGATCGATCATTTGAGACCGGTCCGGTTTTGGTATCTTACATGTGCATTCACACTTATCTTATATAGTGACGAAAGATATTCGACTTTGTTAATGGTTTTTAATATAGAGTGGTGGGACACGGATAATCCGAGCCACCCGAAAGAGAACTTCAATTCTCCGGCACTTAGCTAGAGTGCGCACAATCCCTCATTGCAATCGGAGCGGATGGAGATCATGATCCCGAAAGTCGTATGGACGTACGACTTAGGACGCGAGAGGTTTTCACTTGTATGAATTAATAAATGTTCCCAACATTCTATCGAAATCCTAGAGAAGTCTACAATCTAGTAGTTCTTCTATCGCTTTTAGAGTTATCTTTGCCTAAGATATACTCTTCTTTGAACCATTAAAGCTCCACATAAACAAGTCTTATCGCATCGCCTCATCGTAAACACAACCCGATTATCTCTTTCGTCAATAATTTTGAAGTTACCGAAATACCCTCGGGAAGTTCCATTCCCGCTTGCGTAGTCTCTTAGACTAATTCTTCTTTTCCGCATGTTTGCTTGGCATTCTATCGCCCCTCGCGAATTATGTTAGAATCTAGGAATCCCCACAAGGCGTGAAGTGAAGTGAAGACGAAGGAAGAACAAGGATTTTCAAGATGTACTTCTTATATCATTTTGCTTTAGTTTCAATATGTTTCAAGGACAAGCTGGTTTCGCATTTAAATTCCCGAACAACTTTATATTTGAAAATGATGTAAGATGTTTTGTAAGAACCAAGTCTCCCTCGGGAGCACCTTTTCTCATTATGTATTATGTTTTATTCCGCATTTTAATTGTTCTATATCATTCTAAAAGCCTTGGGTGACTTTAGACGGTAAATTTTGAGGTCACTGGTGGTAATACCCAGTGTTGTAAAATAGGGGTGTTACATGTACTCGGCCTTTGCTAAGTCTTTCATTGAGAAACATTTCTTCAGCCATTCTTTTACGGACTCTAGCATCGGAATGTCATTCGCAATAAGTAGTATGTCATCCACATACAAGACTAAGAAGGCTGCCTTACTCCCACTAAACTTCTTGTAAACACAAGGATCCTCTTCACATCTAATGAAATCAAACTCTTTGATCTTCTCATCAAATCGAAAGTTCCAACTCCTAGATGCTTGCTTAAGTCCATAATTGGACTTCTTAAGCTTGCATACCTTCTCAGCACCATTTGGATCTTCAAAACCTTCAGGTTGTGTCATGTACACATCCTCTTCTAAAAACCCATTTAGAAAAGCAGTTTTGACATCCATGCGGCATATTTCATAGTCATAATATGCGGCAATAGCTAAGATTATCCTAATGGATCTAATCATGACAACTGGTGAAAATGTCTGGTCATAGTCTATACCATGAATCTGTCTAAAGCCTTTGGCAACTAGTCTTGCCTTATAAACAGATACATTTCCATCCTTGTCAGTTTTGAGTTTGAAAATCCATTTGTTTCCTATGGGTTTTACCCCATCTGGCAAATCTATCAAGTCCCATACTTGATTTTCAAACATCGAATCCATTGCGGACCTCATGGCCTCAAGCCATTTCTTGAAGTCTGGACCCGTCACTG
This sequence comes from Fallopia convolvulus, assembly GCA_964016875.1. Classification (NCBI taxonomy): domain Eukaryota; kingdom Viridiplantae; phylum Streptophyta; class Magnoliopsida; order Caryophyllales; family Polygonaceae; genus Fallopia; species Fallopia convolvulus. Next base: position 32,182,490 of record OZ024719.1, read on the forward strand.
CTTGCTTATAGGTAGAAGGCTCACTATGTTCTAACATAAGAACATCAAGGTTTACATTTGAGATGAAATCATCATAACGTCTTGGTTGTACCCTTGGCCATTCTGATCTATGAGTGGGTTCAACTGGTTCAACAATTGGATCACGAATAGTTTGTGAATCCTCTTGTTTTGGTTCAAATACTATCAACTCTTCCTCGACATCATCTATGGCATCTTGTTAATGAGTTTGTTGCACTTCATCTTGAACTGGTTCAATATGAATATTCGTCCCACTTGACTTATTGGAAATAAATTCTTTTTCCAAAAAGACACTATCCCTTGCAACAAACACTTTTTGCGCAGTGGGATTGTAGAATTAATATCCAAAACTATCTTTTGGATACCCTATAAAATAGCACTTATCTGATTTAGGGGCTAGCTTTTCAGTTTGTAAACGTTTTACATAAGCTTCACATCCCTATATTTTCAGAAAAGACAATTTTGGGACCTTCCCAGTCCATATCCCATATGGAGTTTTGTCAACAGTCCTAGACGGAGTCCTATTTAATGTAATTACAACGGTTGTGAGGGCATATCCCCAGAAGGATACTGGAAGATCAACAAAACTCATCATTGATCGGACCATGTCTAACAAGGTCCTGTTGCTCCTTTCAGACACACCATTTAGTTGTGGTGTTCCTGGAGTAGACAGTTGTGTTACTATCCCACAGTTTTCAAATGATGATCGAATTCAAGGATCAAGTACTCACCGCCACGATCTGATCGAAGTGCCTTTATTTTCTTGCCTATTTGAGTCTCTACCTCATTTTGAAATTCCTTGAACTTTTCAAAGGACTCCGATTTATGTGACATAGGTAAACATATCCATATCTACTCATGTCATCATTAAATGTGATGAAGTATCTATAGCCACCTTTAGCTTCTGTGCTCATTGGCCCACACACATCAGTATGTACAATGCCCAATAGCTCAGTATCCCTTTCATTTGTACCTTTGAAAGGTGCCCTTGTCATCTTTCCCATCAAACATGACTCACATGTTTCAATGGATTCATAATCCATATCTTTTCTAAGTCCATCTTTATGGAGCTTCTTCATGCGATTAAGACTGATGTGACCCAAGCGACAATTCCATAGGTAGGCTTCACTCAAACTATTTGATTTTTGCCTTTTTGTGTTTATATTATAAGATTCTGATTTAAGATCCAATACAAAAAGTCCATTACTCATTGGAGCACGAGCATAGAAAATATCATTCTTAAAAACGGATATATTTCCATCTTTAATGTTAAAATCAAAACCTTCAGAATGTAATAATGCAACCGAAATAAGGTTCTTTATAATGCAAGGAACAAAATAACAATTATTCAGTTCTAATATTAAACCAGAAGGTAAAGATAAACTAAAATCTCCTACGGTAAGTGCAGCAACACTTGCTCCATTTCCAACGCGCAGGTCTATCTCCCCTTTCTTAACTTTTCTCTTATTTCTTAGTCCCTACACATCTGAAATAATGTGAGCACCACATGCAGTATCTAATACCCAAGTAGGACCATTATCTAATGTGAGAACATTGGTTGTCATATTTTCAATAACATAAATACCTGAAGTGCTAGAACTCAAAGTCCCATTCTTCTTGTCTTCGAGGTACTTAGAACAGTTTCTTTTCCAGTATCCCTTGGCCTTGCTAAAGAAACAATCATGGTCTGCAACCACCTTTGGCTTTTCACCTCCCTTAGGTTTTGCAACTTGCTTGCCTTTCCCTTGGAAATTGTTCTTGTTCTTGGCCACCTTCTTGAACCCTTTCCCTTTGTTGACATTAAGAACCTCCTTCTTGTTGTCAGTAGGAGTAATCTTCTTAGCAGCTTTGAGCATACCATGGAGTTCATTCAAGTTCTTCTTAATACCATGCATATGGTAGTTCATACTGAATGAGGCAAAGCCATCATGTAAGGAGTGCAAGACAATATATGTGGCCAACTCTTGGTCATATGGAGTTCCCAGCGACTCCATACGGCTAAAAAACCCGATCATGTCAAAAACATGAGGGCCTACTGGTTTTTCCTTCACAATCTTGCTATCCAGTATAGCCTTGTGAGTTTCATATCGTTCAATCCTAGCCTGTTCCTAAAACAACACTTTTAGGTTGGTGATGATAGTGTAGGCATCTTGGTGTTCAAACCTCTTTTGAAGGTCAGGTTCCATGCCTGCTAGCATCAAACACGTGACTGGAAAGGATTACTCCTTAACTCCATTTATGTTTTCTTCTCCTCATCTGATGAGGTGTCAGTGATAGTAGGGATAGGGGTTGTTAGGGCATCCTCATGCCCTTCGGACATGAGAACAATTCTCATATTCCTTTCCTAATCGAGAAAGTCCGTTCCGTTCAGTTTGTTTTTCTCAACTATTGAGCGTAGGGTGAATTTCAAATTGTTATTCGACATGATTTCTACAAAAAGAAACAACATGCAAAAAATTTATGTTTGACATACACACATACTTAATATTAAACATGCTTTAAAACAAGTAAATGCGCAGTTTATTCAAGTAACACTTTATGTTCCTAACGAATAAAATGATTCTAAGATCCTATTCCGAACAAGACTCAACGTACTTTTGCACTGCCTTAAGTCTTGTGTGTTCAAGGTAAGTAACAATTACTAATTATGACTCCTTATAATTCTTGGTTAATAGTCCACATCCAATGTTGGACTCATCACCATGCCTCAAGATGCAAAACTTTGCCTTATGGTCTCTTGTTGGGTACAACCATATCAAAGTTTATGAATACCTGTATAGATTCACCCTCTCTAGTTCAAGATTATGGAAGAACACCCTCACTTTTATGAAGCCCATCCAAGCAAAAATCCAGAACTTAATGGGTTATGATATGGAAAAGCATTGCCCCAATTTACCTTAGGAACTTAAGTCTTTTTATTTGTCTTTTATTTATAAGTGAAAAAAATTTCATAAATAAAAACAATATAAAAAATTAAAATAAAGCATTCAAAACGCAATAATTTGTGATCCTAGTATGGCCCCTACGATGCTTAAAATAAAGATCTAATCTTCATAATATCTTCATCTTGTATCCTTCATGAATCTCCATCCTTAATTTACTTATGTTTGTACTTCTTCTTGTATTGCAATTTTGAATTACTCTAATTGCAAAAATTAAATTACAACAAAACAAACGATGCGCAGATCGTGTATAAGAAAACATAACGATACACAGATCGTATTTATGGGCCATACTAGTCACCTTATTCAAGCAATATATCATAATATCAAAAAGCATAATAATTAATCAAAAAATTCATCTCATGAAATATATTTAAGAAGATAATCTTAACTCAAATAAATTAATATACAATATTAATCTAAAATTAATCATCAAAGTGCATCTACATGGACAAACTTGTAGGATCAAGATATAATATCTAATATTTTATCTTATTTTAGTGGGATTTCCTAACTCCTTAGGAAACTATATATCGGATCATGACCTAGTCAAGATCCAAAATTAACATAAAACAAAAGATAAAATTAGCAATTAATTTTTTTCAATTGTATACATGTATTAAGAACAATATAAGATCTTATCTTATATGCATGTTAATTAAAATAAACCAAAATCTCATCTTGATATACATGTTCTTGGTGTCTAACAAAATTATACTTATAAAGATGTTGAAAACAAGCATTGTACGTATGATATTAGTTAAACATAGCACATACTAAAGACAAAAAAAAACTAGTTACAGAACAAAACAATCAACTTGAATAATTTCAATTTTTTTTATTATTAAAATTATATTTGATCTCGACACCAAAATGAAATCCAATTTCACATATCAAGTGAACGAAAAACAAACTTTTTTCCATGTAATAACACCCAGATTGAAAACCAATCATACAAATAAAATACTCTAACTAGTATGTAGTCCAAATAATTGAAATCCCAATTTCAATCAAGCACAATGATCTATATATAAAATTTATGGATTTGAATCCAAATTCACATCAAGATCAACTTATTGATCGATTGATCCTATCAAAATATGCAAGATGCTCTGATACCAATTGAATGTTTATTAGATGCGTTAAGCGGAATTTCAGATCAAATCTAAACATCTAATCATAGGATCTTCATGCATAATAAATAGATCAACCATCGTTCATAGGAAATACATGTTCATGCGTGAACCGGATCTAATCGGGTAGGAACGAAAGAGATGAGAGCCCCACGTGTTGCTCTTCTAGTTGGTCCACACGAGCCCGGCTAGATCCCCTTGTCTTCGAATGGTAGGACGAATGAGCTAGGGAGGCAATCTGATTGCTTGTAAGTTGGTGGAATAACATTAGCATGCTTTTATATATATATCAATAGGATTAGACTTTTCCTCTTTTGTAACTCCCATTGTAATTGATAAGAATTCTTGTAACTCCCATATCAATTAAGCCATCCTAATTAATTCATTAATTAATTATATATATATTTGTTTATTTCACAAATAACCAATATTCCTTATTAACAATATCTCATATGTGTTAATAATTTACCACCTTACATGTTGATCTAGTCTGTCAACTCTAAGTGTGTGACCTCATAGGACCCGATTATAATAGCCATGGGTTTAACCCGTTTAACCCCATTAATTGTAGTTGGCTTCTAGCAAAGCACTGCGACTCCTAAAATAATCGGATTAAATTATATCCGTTAATTTTCCTATCCAAGTTTTAGTCATTGCACATTAAATTAAAGAACACAATTCCTTCAGTATTGTTTGCAACACTTGATTAATGTATTTGATAGATCAGGTCATGGGCTTTCCGGAATATCTTTCGGATCGAAAATCCGTTGAGAAACGAAAAAGTTATAGTCATTTAAAGTTTCGGGCTGAAGGTTGAAGACAGCCCACTTTGTGTTCAATCCATTTCCGAAAACATTGCACAAACAACCCTCTTGTTTTGCAAAAGTGATAAAAATGCCCTTTCATTTTAACCTTTGTACTTCAAATAACCCATATTAATATCATATGAACTTTAATCTATTTTACTTGATTAAAACTTTAGTCAAAACTATTTATACACTTTTTATAAAATATAATTATCATACTTATACTTAAGCCATATTACTTATAATTAATTACTTATAACCTTTACTAAGAATAAGACTCATATCATTTATGGTTACATTTTATCATATTATACATAATAAAATCATAATTCATATGGTTCATAATTATCATCTTATAATATGAGAAAATAATTGTTGTAACCTTTTGATATGATCTTATAGTTATAAACAAACTTTATAATATCTAAAATGTTATAACATTATTACTTAAAATATCAAAATATTCTAAAATATTAAAGGGAAAATGTTAAAATTAAATTTTTACCCTTTATAAAAATGAGGGGTATTACACATCGGGATGATTATGGATGAAATATGCCATCAGTGCTGAAATGAACCGATGTTCGATAAATGTTCAAATCAATGTTGAAATGAACTAATGTTGAAGATGGTATTAGGTATTGAAATAGAATACTAATTTTTTATTCGATAAAGGGTTATTGATGGGAGTTATTTTATGTGTTAAATTACCAAAAAGAACAAGTGAGAGGAGAGAGATATTTGGGAAAATGGTTTTTGAAGGGTAAAAAGTGAAGAGAATACAAGATAAGCTTTCCTAAGCAACCATAAGTACTCATGGAGTAGATTATTTTTGAGAAATTCTTTTTGGTGCTATCCAACTTTTGGATTTTTCTTTTGGTGTCCTAATTTTATTATTATTGTCATTGGTACCCCTCTACTTTCTAATCCATTGCCCTCATAGCCTATCTCTTCAAAATACTAACTTTCCATCCATATTAACTCAGTTTTGTATTAAAAAAAAAGAAACTATAATTTTTAAATAAAAAATAAATTAGAAGCCAAGCTCAATCTTTGTGACTTCGAGTGGTCAATTATGGGAGAATACCACAATGCCTTCGAGTGGTCAGTGCCCGAAGAGTCGTGCAGCGCCAACGAAGGTCAGCGATGGAGGGACATGCAGCACCAGTGAAGTTCGACGATGGAAGGTCGCACAGCGCCGACGAACATCGACAATGGAGGGTGGCACAACACCAACAAAGGTCAAAAATGGAGGGTCGTGCAATGCGAACAAGGCTCAACAATGGAGAGTCACACAGCGCCAACCGAGTTTGACAAAGGAGGGAGTTCGAGGACGACTAGCGAATAGCAAGGAGGAAGTTCGGGTATGGAGATTGTGAAGAAGAATGACTTTCTAGTTTTTTATTTTTAGTTAGGAATTAAGTCTTCATTTTTTACATAAAAATGAATAAAAGTTGATGCAAGTTAGTTTTTGGAGAGAGATAGATTAGGGAAGGGATATGTCCAAAGGGTATAATTTTTTGGGGGGGAGGGGATATTAAACAGAAAAGTCTGAAACTAGGGGGTATCATAATGAATTTCCTTTATTTTTTGTAGAAAATTTAAGCTTCTATAATAAGCTACCCTTTCCAAACAAGTAGAGTATAACTTTTTTAGTGTACTTCCATAAGCTTAATTTAAGTGTTGCCAAACGCACCTAAAACCAGACTAGAAAAAAATTACTTGCTTAATTTGTTTCAACTTTCTGTGAAAAACAATAATTTCCTAAGTTTATGTTTTACTAGAGAAGCTAACCTATTCATGTGTCTGTTTCTGGAACTGGCGGTTCCGGTTCCCGAACAATGGAACCGGGACTGGAACCGACTACCCCTTGTTCCTTAGTTTGGTTCCCGATTCCGGTTCCCACGGATTTTAAAGATGGTTCCTTGTCTGATTTGGTTCGGTTCCGGCCTTTTAAAAAATAATCGTTGGAAGTGAAAAATCTCGACCGCGGTTTCACCATCCACGGTCGCGGTTACATTCTATATTTAGCTAAAATGCAAACCGCAAACGCGGTTTTTGGTACCGCGGTCGTCCAAGAATGCGTATCCGTGATTGCGATTCAATAACCGTGATCGCATTTGTTGGTTCTAATAGCTATTTTTGCCGATTCCGTCCTTTGGGGAGAGAAGAGTTGGTAGAAGAAGGGTTTGAACTTGATATTAAGTTGCCTACGTATCCACTCGGGGTCATAGAGGAATTAAAGCCCACATAGTTGTCTTACCTTCGATACGAAACCGCGCTTGGCTACTTACCTAAGGCGACCCCATTAGGATGAAGTGATTTGCCTTTAAATGTTGGGTCAACGTACCATAACCTCCATTGTGCTTCCAATTATACTTCGAGCTAAAATAGTTGCACTCGACGTCATATCGGCCTTGTGCATCCAATACATTGCCTTTGGTGAAGTGCTTTGTGAAAATGTTGGATTTCAACCCTTGGTCTTGATTTTCCATTTTTGAAAAAGAATAGGAAGGGAACTTGGGAAGTAGTAGAGAGAGATATAAGAGAGTAGCTAAGAAATTTAAGAAGAGATTTGCAACTTGGAAGCTTGTAAGATTATGAGATTATGAATGAGAGTAGTAGAGAGAGATAAGAGAGTGAAATAGGTGTGAATGAAATTGAAGGTGAGATCACTACTACAATTAAGACCTTTTGTAGCGGTTTATAGTAGCGGTTGGGCAATTGAAGCAGTCGTAGTAGCGGCTTAGGATATAGCAACGGGTTACAACAGCGGTTTATGCTATAGAAGCGGTTTAGGCAGCGGTTTTTCAACTCCCTACATATTGAAGTGGTTTTCAAGATATATAGTGATGGGTTAAATTTTGGGATTATATCTAAGGGGGCGGTCTCCTCTACAAGACAAATTTTGTACGCACGGGTGCCAATTATTTGGCGACTTATATGAAATTAATTCCTTTTTTCCCTAGTTCTTTTGTATTTTGGCAAATGCTCCCGCAGTTCAATCCCTTCCCACCGGACATTCTCCTTCCCCGATTTCTCCACCTTCACACCCTCCTTCACTCTCAATCCTTCCCAACCGGGTCCCGCGAGCGCTCCGCCGAGGAGCTAAAATGCTCCCACAGTAGCTTCAGTGGTGTAGTGGGGAACAACGAATACGATTCGTCCAATCCTAGGGCTGCTAGGGTTTTTTAAAGAAAAGATTGCACCACTGACAATGGATTCTCGTGCGTCGAAGAGGCGGACGACTAGTCCAAAGGCAAAGAAGTGCTCCAGCGCCGCCACAACGATAGGATGGAGAAAGTAGGGTTTTTAACTCATAACACGAACGAAAGAGAAGAGATGACATGATTTCGTAGTAAATGGTACTTTGTTTTTATTTCATCATTTTAAGCATAAATTGATATTGTGATTCGCTTGTTTCAAGCCTTTGCAAATTTATCTTTTGATTTGCTAATTATTAGATTACACCTTTGCAAATTGATGTGATCTTAGGCATAAATTGATGGTGTGATTTGTTGATTTTAGGCTTGTATTTCCTAGTCAGAGGTTGTTAGATTAGACCTTTGCAAATTGATTATGTGAACTTTCTTTTAATTTGTAATAAGTTAACTCTGAATCATTATTGGTATTAGGTGTTTGATATATTGATTAGTTTTTTGGAATCAAGTTAGGGTTCTATTTCATAAATAAGTAATTACTTAGTGATATGTGATATGCTGTTTATCTTTGTTGTTTGCCGGATTAGCTAGTTCTTTTACTAGTCAAAAGATTAGTGGATTCGTTGAGAATACTAGTTCCCCTGAATCTCTAGTGCTTTAGATCCAAATTGTTTAATGTGCTTTTAGATCAAATCTTAGACTTGGTGGCTACTGAGATTTTCCTAGGAAGCAAAATGGTTTTGGTATCCCTTAAATGGCTGTTGTTAGTAGGAGAAATCCCACTATCTTAAATGGATGTTAGTAGGACAAATCCCACTTTCCACCATCTTAAATGGCTGCCATTCTAGATCAGACCTATCAAGAGGTAAAACAAGATGATTTGAAAATTTAGGGTTAAAATGTAGGGATTGATCAATTGTTGGGATCCATATAGCTGAAACCTATCATCCAAATCTATTGTCTGGTTAAGAGAAGTAAATGTGACGAAGGAGAAACACTGATTTTTATTGATGTGAAGTACAAAAGCTCAAATGCAGAAGGAAACATATCACAGGTGTAAATGTGATAAAAGGGAAACTATGAATTAATCATAAGTAGTACATGTGGCCATATACCTTCATTATGTTTAATTTATTAATGATTCATGTTTTTCTTCTCTTATCTTCAACAAGTTGCTATGAAATCCACAAATTATAAAAGGAGAAACGTTTACAATGGTAGGGTAAAAAAACCATGACTTAGCTAGCTAGGCTACCAGATAATCAATTAAGCTTGATAATTTGGGAATTCCATTCGATTAATCTATTTAATTCTGGATCCCAACTCTCAACTAAGCTTGCTAATTTGGAATTTCCCTCCAATTAAGCTATATAATTATGGATCCCAACTCTCAACTAAGCTTCCTTAGATATTATTGTAGCGGTTGTTAAACTCTACTGCGGCGGTTTCATATGTTGATTGGTAACCGCAACCTTATCTTAAAAAAACCACTACCATAGACCTAAAGCAACGCAAGCAGATGAAGCGGTTTGTAAACCGCCACCTTAAGTCTTTGACGACGTTTTTAGACAATATTGTAGTAATTTTCAACCGCCACAAAAAGCCTTAAATGTTGTAGTGGATATAGTATTTATATGGGTAAATGGATAGGAATTAGGAGGAAAATAGTCATTGGAACCCATGTGACCGTTAAAAATATAGTCGTTGGAAAAGCAATCGGGACCGCAGTTTTCAAACCTTTATCGCGATTCTAACATCTAGTTAAAACCACGATCGCAATTTTCCAAGAATGCAAAACCGTTGTCGCAATTCAATAAGCGTGATCGCGGTTGATGGTTCTAACGGCTATTTTTGCCGATTCCCCCTTTTGGGAAGAGAAGAATTGGGAAAAGAAGTTCATGTAGTTCTCTTACCTTCGATACAATACCCCGCTTGGCTACTTACCTAAGATGACTCGGTGGAAGAAGCCCGACTTGTGTCGTCGACGTCTAGTACATCATATGATGTCTCTATATAGTTCTTCGTTTATGATCTAATATCCACCCTCTTCCAATCGTCGACACAAACTTGTGCATCCAATGCATTAGGTTCCAATTTTGATCTCTTATCGTCTAGGATGTGGCCACCATAGCTAAACTTTTACTCCACCGCTATCTTGAGGCGGGAACGACTAGTACTTGAGCGGCGATCTTTGATAGTGTTGGATATGTCTTCTTGTGTTGCTTCCACCAATCTAAAATTTCAAAATCTTCTACAAACTCAAAGGTAGTGGTTAGATAAGTATCGAACTCCGTATGTGAGCTCGTGTATCTCATTTTTTTATAATATTTTATAATAAACGAGACCCGGCAGAAAAGAACGACGAGATGAGGAGGACGATAGAGGTAATTGAGGAGTAGAAGGTGCCTCATCACCCGTTCTATAAACCTTATACAAATTATCAACAAGAGATCTAACACATTTCATAATGATATCAACATTATAATTTCTATTTTAATGTTCTTCTTCAAAATTCAATAAGTCATAGTATGCATTCATAAAATCTTTTAAACCTTGTATCTTACATCTAGGATCAAAAACACAAGCAACAAGATAAATGATAGGCGTGAAATGGTCGTGCAAATCACGGCTATGCAAAAGAGTCCTAACAAACCTAAAGATTGTAGTCTTAGGGAAGTAAGGGTTGAATCCGCAGGGAGGTTGGTTTATCTTTCTACGTAAATTTTATGTCAATTAAAGTAAAAGGGGGCTTGTGAATTAAACTAAATAACAAGCATGCAAAAACTAATAAAGCAATTAAAGTTGGAGTTTTTATCAATGGGAAACACTTAGTCAACCAGAGATCCACATTCGTATGACAAGTTGATCATAGATTCACGCAATATCGCATGCATATGGAATTCCAATTCCTTTTCAAAGATAATTAATAGCACAACCAGATACTATCAATCCTAACTAATTGAATAACCCTGAAACCATAAAGATTCAATTCAAAAGCAGCATTAAGAATAGGAATATAATCAGGATACAATTCTAGCATAAAACAACCAGCTTTTATACTAGAATGCAATTAAACTCTCTTCTGAAATAGACTAGCACAACCGGATACTAGTACAATGCAGTTTGCTACTATGAAATAGAGAAATTCAACCAATAATTTCTCTAGATCTAGCAATTGAGATTCAATAACAACAACCCTAGAAATTGCTGAAATCAATCACATAAACAATTCAAACAAGAGAGTAAAATAATTCCACGCAATAGATAAAGAGTAGAAATCTCACAACTAAAAGTCACACAAAGCTTCAAACTGTCTGACTAAGCAAAATGGCTTAGTTCTCCATGAAAGGCTAAAACTCTGAAATAAGAATAATAGGTAGGTTATCAATGAGAGATGCAACTCTCAAAACCTAATATATCAAACTAGGTCTAAAAAGTCTATCAAAAAATACATAAAAACGGAATAAAGCTGGAACAACTGGACCAATAGAAATAAAACACGTGTCGGCCAAAGGATTTCCACGTTGACAAGGGCAGCGGGCGCCACCGGTCTGGCGGCGGGTGCCGCCAGCATCAAAACGCAAAACTTCGTCTTTTCTTCAATCCAGCTCCAATATTTCAATAATATGCATCTTTGGGTCTTCTTCTTTCTAGTTGTAGATAGCATATAAAACACCTAAAAATACCATAAACTTATGCTAAAACTCCTCCTAAATACTCAATATAATTGTGTATATCAATAAATATCGGGAATATATTTATAATAGATCAACCACTTTCTCTTCATGAGCATAATGGCATCAACAAGGTCGGATCTGTCAGGTCGTGAAAGCCCTTCCTTATAGGCACCCGCCACATTCAAAGCTTCAAAAACAAACATATGAGCACTTGATGTATAGGTATGACTAAAAGTATAAGTTGCATCATTAAAAACCTTCCTTTGCCTATCAACGATCTTGTAGCATTGGTCCTAGAAAGGTTCAATTGCTTGTGAACCCGGAACATGTTGAGAGGCAAAGGAAGATAAAAGTTCTTTGTAACGTAAATATTGATAAAGCAATTTATCAATGGAGTTTCAACGATGACCGACCTCTTTTGATAAAAGTATTGACTTACCACCATTGTCATGACATAACTTCTTCCACTGTATTGTGGTCTTCTTTTTTAGCCAGATATAGTTAACAACAAATTTAATAGGTGCAAGATATGACATCAAAACTTTCAAACCATCTTGAACGCATAAGTTTAAAATATGACAAGCACATCGTGATACGTGATTGCCTCGGAATCCTCCTAGATAATCTCGTATATGATCCACACGATCCTGATCTTGCCTTGTAATGCCAGATTCAAACCTATAATGCTTTCAATGTGAGAAACTTGTGGCACAAGTATTGATGAATTCAAAATTGAATATGGACGAAACTGGTTTGAACACTTTAGATTGAATCAAAAAAGGATAGTTCAATTGGATTGGCTCTAACCCTAAATCCAATTGATGAACTAGTTTGATATTTAACAATCAAGACTAGAACTAATCAATTGATCAATTTGAATGAACAAACTGAATTAAACTCAAAGAACAAGAGAGAGAATTCGAATGTTGAAAGATGATCGATCGAATGAACTTGATTGCTAGAACACTTGTGTTTTTGGGCCCAAGAGATAGATTAAACCAATTTGGGTTTAATCTCTCTCAAGCTGATTTTCATTAATGGAATTGCAAAGTATAAATAGAGATACAAAGCTGATCCTTGGAGAGCAAGTAACCCATGTCTTGCTTCCAAAGATACAATAAAATATCGAGACCTATAACAAACTAGATTCCCTTAAATAAAATAAATCATGGCTGATTTATTTATTTAAGAAAATATCCTAACAAACTCAAAATATCTAAAAGATAATAAAAACATAGGAGAGAGATTATCAACCAGCTAACATATGCCTATGGTCGAAATCTCTACTTATTGTAGCATAAAAACGTCCATAAAGAAAATAAATAAAGATAAAAATTTAAACTAAAGATAAGATTCTCGTAAGACTTGAACAGCTCTCAGTAAAATCCATTTTTCGGCCCTTTTCCGTTGGATTCTGGATTTGATGTAAACTACAAAGTTGTAGAACTTTTAATTATCTTTCCAAATAGTACTTGAAGGACTTGAGATAAAGTTTCTAGCCCAAGTTATGACCAGTTTACTAAGCATTGTTTTTTATTTGATGGGTTTCTTAACTTTTCGAATTTTCATAACTTGATTCTCTTCCTTGGAGGCCTTGAACGCCATGGATGGATATTTTGAAGAGATAATATCAAATCCATGAACATCTCTTTGAACTTGAACGCTCGAGACCTTGGAAAAGGTCTTGTTCTTGGCCTCCTAGACACCTTCTTTTCAACCTTGTTCTTCATGGTCCTTTGATCGCTATCATTCTCCTCCACTTGACCTCGAATCGTCCTCGATTCGATGTTGCATGTAAGATTAAGAGGAGAAATATCTTGAAATGCTGGAGATACTAAAGGCACCATGGTTAGTATAGAAGGTTTTGGAGCAAACATAATTGGTAGAAGACATTGAAGCATCTCTTGGATATTAAGGCTCTTTTTGATTGAAACTCCATTTGAGACAATAACTTCTTCCTCCATGCTCTCATCTTGCAAGTTGTCCTCAGTTGGAACCTCCTTCTTCAAACTTTCATCCACAATATGGCATTGAGGAACACAAGGAAGGTCACTTGATTCTTTAGAGGTCTCTTGGCTATGTGGGGATGTAACTCTCTCTTCTTGAGTGAAAATTCCTGGTTTTGGTGAGTTAGAAACTCCCATTTCCTGCAAAAAGGAGTTAGTATCTAAACCAATAGAAGAAAAGTTAGAATTATACCTCATTTGACTAGAATTAGCCAAAGCCTCCTTAGTCAAGTCCAAAGACTCGTACTTGTGATTCAAGGATCAGATTGGAGCTCTCTTTTGGCAAGCAGGAGCACAAACTGCTCTATATCTTCTATGCAACTCTTCATCGTTTATAGCATACATCTTTTGCATTATAAACTTCATTTGATCCCAGTTTGCAATTGGAATCAAGCCTTGACGCCTTTTAGATTGACATATCCATAACCAAAAGAAACGGGCAGAACCAACTAGGTAGTTAGTCATCCATGGAAGGATATCCCATTCATCATAACCATAGTAGTCAAGGTAGTAATCAACAGCTCGCTCCCATGCCAAATAATCATCCGGTCCATACTCTCCAGAAAAAGGCTCAATCTTTGGAGGTCTTGTACACTTGGAGTTGGTGGAATATCATCATAAGGATCACACCAATACATCTTAATCCTGATAAAGGTCACAAAAAACAAGAGAGTAGAGTGTTCCAAAAGCAATACGAACAAGCAATATCACACCTTAATCAAGCCAAAACTTGCTTCAAAGCAATCCAATCAACTAATTCAGTTTTTGGGTTGAATTGAGGGAATAAAGGGTAAGATATGATGTAGATATGGTATACTAATGATAAATAAAGGAAATATGCAGTTCAAGCAAACGGCAAGTATGCAATAAGACAAGCAATGCAAATTATCCCTTTATGAGCTTCTAAACACATGCAATCTCTCAATTGACTCTATGCAAGTTAATAAAGCCAAATTTAAGCATGCAAGGACAGAAATATGGTAGGCTAAAGTGACTTTTATTTGGTCACTACTTTTCTTCAAAGTGATTTTTTTACTTAGCTACTTTTCTAGCACGCAATCACTAGGGGTGAAAGTGGCTTGAAACTAGCTGGGGTAGATCACTTTTCTTTTCTGATTTTTTTTGACTTTATGCACAATCTACTCTTGTGCTAGAATGAAGAAACAAGCAAAGCAATGCAATAACAATGCAATAAGACAGAAACGAAAAAAATAGATTGATTTTTTTTAACTAAGTGACTTTAAACTACCAATGAAACCAACTAGAAGCCAAATTAACAAAGAAGAAAAGGGGTAGGTCGAAATTGATAGGATGCAATAGCATAAATTAGCAAATATCAACAAGCAATATGAATCTCTATTAATCATGCAACATGCAATAAAAACTCATAAAAGTTGTAGGAAAGCAATTGCTAATCTCTATTGCAACTAAACTCAACCAATTCAGTCAATAAACATGCATAAACCCTTAAAAATCTCCTAATAGGTTAATTACTTGGAGGGCAAGTAACACAAAGGAAATTAGGGTTTATAGTGTTCTCGGCTGGGGTTAGGGTTTGGAGAAGGGTGGAGTTTGGCTCAAGGGTGAGGCGGAAAAGTTAGGTTAGGGTTTCGTTTTTAGGGTTTCACCGAATTAGGGTTAGGGTTTGGTAGGGTTCTCGAAAAATTAGGGTTAGGGTTTCGAGAAGGGGGGTGGCGATCTAGGGTTTGGCTGGTCCGAATTGGGTGGGGTTAGTGGGGTTAGGTTCGGACGGTGGTGGGGAGTGCTGCGGCTCCAAAGAGAAACACCAGTTCGTGGTGTAGAGTGGTGGTGCGAGGTGGTGGTTGGCGAAAATAGGTGGTGGTTGTGGGAAAAATTCAGTTTTGGTCTCAAAAGTTGTAGCTTTGGCTAAAGGTTCAAGCTTTGGGATCAAAAACTGAATTAAAATTGACTAGAAAGCAAATTAAGGATAGAAATAATTGCTTGGCGAGACGTTGGAATATGATACCACTTGCTGGTCTCTGAGTACCATTTGATACGTGATTGCCTCGGAATCCTCCTAGATAATCTCGTATATGACCCACACGATCCCGATCTTGCCTTGTAATGCCAGATTCAAACCTATAATGCTTTCAATGTGAGAAACTTGTGGCACAAGTATTGATGAATTCGAAATTGAATATGGACGAAACTGGTTTGAACACTTTAGATTGAATCAAAAAGGGATAGTTCAATTGGATTGGCTCTAACGCTAAATCCAATTGATAAACTAGTTTGATCTTTAACAATCAAGACTAGAACTAATCAATTGATCAATTTGAATGAACAAACTGAATTAAACTCAAAGAACAAGAGAGAGAATCCGGATGTTGAAAGATGATCAATCGAATGAACTTGAATGTTAGAACACTTGTGTTTTTGGCCCAAGAGATAGATTAAACCAATTTGGGTTTAATCTCTCTCAATTTGATTTTCATTAATGGAATTGCAAAGTATAAATAGAGATACAAAGTTGATCCTTGGAGAGCAAGTAACCCATGTCTTGCTTCCAAAGATACAATAAAATATCGAGACCTATAACAAACTAGATTCCCTTAAATAAAATAAATCATGGCTGATTTATTTATTTAAGAAAATATCCTAACAAACTCAAAATATCTAAAAGATAATAAAAACATAGGAGAGAGATTATCAACCCATATGCCTATGGTCGAAATCTCTACTTATTCTAGCATAAAAACGTCCATAAAGAAAATAAATAAAGATAAAAATTTAAACTAAAGAAAAGTTTCCCGTAAGACTTGAACAACTCTCAGTAAAATCCATTTTTCGGCCCTTTGCCGTTGGATTCTGGATTTGATGTAAAATAAAAAGTTGTATAACTTTTAATTATCTTTCCAACGAGTACTTGACGGACTTGAGATGAATTTTCTAGCCCAAGTTATAACCAGTTTACTGAGCACTGTTTTCTATTTGACGGGTTTCTTAACTTTTCGAATTTTCATAACTTGATTCTCTTCCTTGGAGGCCTTGAACGCCATGGATGGATATTTTGAGGAGATAATATCAAATCCATGAACACCTCTTTGAACTTGAACGCTCGAGACCTTGGAAAAGGTCTTGTTCTTGGCCTTCTAGACACCTTCTTTTCAACCTTGTTCTTGATGGTCCTTTGATCGCTATCACATCGTACATGAAAATATTTGTTTTCAAAAACCGGTTGACAAACTTGAATCCACTAGTAGAAATGGTCTTGTTAGATTCATTATCAAATGAAATAGTGAAATCACTCTATACTCTTCTAAAATAGTGTGTATAATGTTACAAATATTTGAAGCGATATGGGCCCCATCAAATTCCCAAAAAGTCAAAACTCATTTCTGCATGTGAAAATGATCATCAACATAATGACATGTAATGCCCAAATAACACTGCAAATAGAAACACAAATATCATTTTAAGCAAAAAAACGAGACAAATCGTTTTTATGAATCTTATATGCTTTAAGCATATTTTTCCTAATGTTTGTTCTAGTAGTTAGTTTAAAAGTGGGTTGCAAATGGTTAGAGACCCAGACTTTCTGCAAATTGAAAAGGAAATTGAACACAAATAGCTTTGGTCAAAGCATAAACACTACGATCATGATTATAAGTTTATAACTAAACAAATGAGAAGGTTGAGAAGAAGAACTTGCTAACCCCGAAGTCGAAATTTGTGTTTGTCCTTGCATCATTCCCAACGGTCCTTCTGTTTTGCCCTTAAATGCTTGTTCAAGGTGCCATAATCTCAATTGCGCCTCCAATTGTACTTCAAGGAACAATAGTTGCACTTGACAACATATCGGTCAAGTGCATCCAATACATTGACTTTGATGAAATGCTTTGTGAAATATCGGATTGCCTTGTGAACCTTGGTTATGGATAGGAACGGAAGAGAGAAATTGTGGCGGCATAGACATAGGAGGATAGGGTGGTTGTGGTTGATAAGGATTAGGATTCATTTGACTTTCTTTTGAACCACCAACACCACCAGAGAATTGCTCGGTCAATAAATCAACAAATCTTTGGCCTTAGTTTTCCATTTTTGAAAAAGATTAGGAAGGAGAGTAGTAGATCGAGATAAGAGATTATATAAGAAATTTAAGAAAAGATTAGCAACTTGAAATCTTGTAGGATTATAAAAGTAGTAGAGAGATAAGAGAGTATGAGATTGGTGTGAATGAAATTGAAGGTGTGATATGGTATTTATATGGATAAATGGATAAAAATTAGGAGAAAAATAGTCGTTGCACCCCATTTCACCGTTAGAAATATAGCAGTTGGAAAAGCACCCACAATCGCGATTCCAACGCCTAGTTTAAACCGCAATCGCAGTTGGTGCCAACCGCGATCGCGGCTTCAACGACTAGTTAATCGCGATCGCGGTTTTAAAACAGAATGTGATAAGAGTTCATAGAACTCAAAACAGCGACCGCAGGTTTAAAACCACGATCGCAGTTCCAACAACTATTTTGCCAAAAACCGACGGTACTTCCGATTCGGAACCGGAACCGGTATACCCCCAATCCGCCAGATCCGATTTTTGCCGGTTTGGTTCCCCGGTTCTATGGGAATCAAACCCACCTCTAAGCTAACCTTGCATTAACTTACTTCTATACAATCAAGTCCGCAACATCTCTTGTGGTTCGCGATTTTCTTTCCCAAAGTGAACCTTCTCTCTTGTAAGTTGATTTTTTAGAAAAAAAACTAAAAAAAAAAAGAAAATCTATAGTATCTTTTTAAATCCAACCCCTAAAAAACCTTTAGTGCATTGAAACAGATTCAACCTTCAAAATCTAAATTCACACCACACACAAATCCTTATCCTTACACCCCTAAAGGTTTGCGGAGCAATGGTAAACAATATCCTATATCTACCGTTCACTATTTAGGCACCACTATCGTCTGGCCCAAAATTAAAGCACTTTATATTTTCATTTACTTTAATTTTTTTTCTTTCCATAACCTAAAAAATCGCCGCCGCTTGTTCCATTTTTCATTGCTCGCAACTTCGTTCTTCCGATCTTCGCACCTTCGTTCTGCCTTCCTCTATCATCTCTCCCTCTTCTGGTTTTTTCTGCCATCAGATCTCCCCATACACCTCTATCTCTCTCATTCGTTCTCTTTGGTCTGCTTCCGGCGTCCCTCTCGAGCGGTTCAACTTCTTCACTTCCGGCCTCCTTCTCCATCGGTTCAGGTCAGTTGTGCATCTCTCTTATCCTCTTTTTACCCCTCCCCTGATTTCTTCCTTTGCTGAATGATATTACTCTTTGGCATACCTCAATTTCTAGGGTTATGGTCTGAGCTTCGGAGCCTTTGTATGGAATTACAGACTGCTAGAAGCACGTCATCGTGTGGTCTCCAACTCTAAATTGTGTCTGGTATGACCCAATCTGTCCGATTTCACTTCCTCCTCTTTGTTTGCTTCAGTATTTAATTGCTTTAATTGGTGTTTCAGGCCACCCTTTCTTTGCCTATCGACTCTTTCTGTCTCTGTGCACACCGGTGTCGATCTGCCGCCGTCACTCGGTTATTCGGGTTTCATTTTCGCCACATCAGCCTCAGTCTTGCTCGTTCCATTCACTGCCAGGCTATCCCGTTGAACTGGTTGGCTCATATTGGTGTGAAACGGGTCGAAAAAAAATCAAAAAGGTAGAACCAAATTTGTTTACCCCTTCAAATGCCACTTCGATTTGATTTACTTAATCTGCTGGCATTCTAAGACTGAAATCAATTACAGTGTGTACTATAAAAAAATTAAGCCCCTACCTTGACAGTGTCAAGCAACTAAGAGACCAAATACCAGAAGTCTATGGCTTGTTGATTATACTTATTATTAAAATTTGCAATGGTACATGTTGCAAGTTATAAATTATAGCTTTGTGGGATGTAATTAGCCAGGTACTTAGAGCAAAGCAAAGCTTATGAGACATTTCAGCACTTTCTTTCGTCTTTAACCATGCTTTATTGTGTCATCTTTGTGTCCTGCTTGCCACTAGCCAGCCCCTATCTCTCTTTCCCATATTCGTTCTTCATGAGCAGCACTTTACAAGCCCTATCAAATCTAATAGTTGGCACCCCTAAAAAAAGGTGCAGCCTAGAAACAAATAGGTCACAATCAAATGAAAGAAACCTTTTTGTATTTAAGAAAAAGGCAAGCAGAAAAGAATGTAATAGATTTGTTTTGGACTTTTGGCATCTTGTTTGGGTTTGGTTCTTAATAGTTTTTTTTTTCTGGTCACTGTTTCTGAATGAGATCATTGCTCTCTTTGTGTGTTGTATTGTGTCTATTGTAGATGCTATATTCAGAAGTATCCTTGTGAAGTTTCATGGTCTTTGGATATGTATTGAATGAGATGAGAAATCTTTAATTGAGATGTTACTGTTGTAGTATTGTGTGCAGCGTACTGATCTTTGGAAATTCGTAAAAAATGGTTTTACATTGGATTGGGATGTATTATATATGCTTGGAGTTGTCTTTGACTGTAGTTTATGTGTATAAATTTTTGTTCCATTTGAATATAGTTAGCTTATGCTATTTTCATATAAACTGAACTGGCGTTAGTGCTGCAGTAGTGTGTGCAGCCTACTCAACTTTGGAAATTGGTAAAAAATTGGTTTTAGATCGGATTGGGATGTACTATATATGGTTGGATTTGTCTTTGAGTGTAGTTTATGTGTAAAATTTTTTGTGACTTTTGAATATAGTTAACTTCTTTTTCTTTGGTATAAACTGAACTGAGGTTTATTTTGCATTTCTGTTGAATACATGTATATTATTTGGGATGATTCCAGTCACTATTATTTCATATTTGAGAATTGTTTTCTTTTGTTAATGGTTGTTTCCTTTGCTAATTGTAATAAAATAATTTAATATAGCGAAAAAAGTTAATTGGAATTAGTGGGCTTATTGAATGCTTGACATATTCAGTTTGAAGTTAAAATTCTCATCATTGCTATACTATTAGCTCACATGTTCTCTGTGTATTATTAGTATGACTTTAGAAGAAATGAAAAGGATATTGAAAAAATGAGAACAGATGAATGAGCACTAATCATAGTTCTATTTATTAGGTTGTTCATAGTTTGGTTTATTTTTAAGCCTTTGTTTTTCTATTGTTCATTTTTGCTTTCCATGTTTGATTTCCCTTGGTCTTATTTCGGCTTGCTATGTCTGTGGCTTTGTATTGATGTTCGGTTTAGGGCATTCGAGTGCTCGACAAATTTCCCTCAAAAGTAAACCATGGTTTCCCCAGCCGAGAAGCATACTATAGTGTCCTCTTTCCTTGAGGTCGTTGTTGGCCAGACTGTTGACATTGCCCGTCATTTTCTCCAAGTACGCGCTATTAATGTACAACTATGATTTCAAATTCTGAACATTATTCAAAATTAATGCGAAATGAATGTGATTGTGTTGGTTGGTTAAAACATTGATATTTTTTTGTTTATTCTTTTTGCTTCCTATAATTAGTGATTGTGTTGTTTGAATCATTTCAAATTTATAGGCAACAAACTGGAAGATTGAGGACGCACTGCAGTTATTCTATGCGCAAAATGAAGGGCTGCCTTCCACTTCTTCGTCTTGGAACATGCCTTCCACTTCTTCGTCTTGTGTTCCACCAGTTCAAAACACTGTGCTTTTGAGTGATTATAATCACAGGTATTTCTAGGTTTTCCTATGAACAACTGTATTAATTTTTTACTGACAACAATTCTTAAATCATCTTTCATTTTATTTATACACAGTTTATTGGAAGAACATGAAAGAAATGTATGTGCTGGACCTGGAGTGGGACATGAAGCGCGCCCTACATCTGTGAGCTTTCTTTAGTTTACTCGCCATTACTGACCATGCGGGTCGCCTTCGCTCATTTTGCATCCAATTTAATCATTTCTTAGAGCTGGAACTTCTTTTTGTAACACATAGACTTCTACTCTTCTGTTATGTGTGCTTTCCCTCACTTTTTTTGCCTGTTTATTATTTCTTTCCTTCATAGTTCATATGTTTTTGAATGTGACTGTTTTTTTCATCACTTATAGGTGGTTTCTAATGTTGTTCATTACGTTGAAGAGCTAATGACACATTTTCCTTCTACTACTTCGCAATCTAGGAGTACCTCGGCTCATAGTGAGGTATGACCTCAACATTCAACACTGGTCGTTTCTATAGTCTGTACATCAGATGTGTTCATTTACAATTACACCTCTATGAGATGCATCTTCAGCTGTGGAAGTAGTATGTTTTTATGTGTTTTCCCCTTATATTTGCAAATGCCTGCAACTGTGCATTCTATGTCAGAATTAGAGTCTAGAGTTTTGAATGTAAGCGATGCATCTTCAACTTAAATTCGCTCTCTTTTTATGTCTTAAACATTCAACTCAACTGTACAAATAAAAATTATTACATATATGCTGCGCCTTCCTCATCGGTGGCATCTAAGTACATTTCTGGTGTTTTTTTCCAGGTATGTATACCTGACACGTCATCTAACCCTGCGGTTCCTCCATCCGCTCCTGCCCAAATTGGGCGTCGTAGAGGGCGACGGAATCGTGCAGAGGTAGTGCACGCCTATATTAACCGACATACCTACTTCAAAAGTCGCATAGACATACTAAATCCATTTTATTGTTATGCAGATGGCTGCTGCATCCAAATCTATGATACCTGAGCCGCCTCTGTCTGCCAAACGCCAGCGCAAACGAACGCGTGCAGAGGTAACAGGGTAACATTTGATATTGTGTTACTCAATTCCAAGCGTTTGGTTAATGTGACCCCTTATTTTCACCTTTGTTCCTTTTAGATTGCTGCTGCAGCCTCATCATCTGGAGCAATTGTTGCACCGCGGGGTCCTTCTCGTCTAACGCCACGCCGACCAAGGAAAACACGTGCTCGGGTAAAAGATTGTACTTCATTGTCGCATTGTCCTATTCTGTGTGTTTGCTTAGTATAGAGTGTATGTACTTTAACTTAGGAGTAGATATTTTACTCTCCTTGTCCCCTTGTAGGTGTATGTTTTTGCTGTGTCATCTGATACTGCTGCTGCTGTGACAGCCGATTCTACTCTCCCTGTCCCGCGTAAGCCAAGGCAAACTCGTGCTCAAGTAACACACTAAACCATGCAGATTTTTATCCGCTCTCGTGTATTTGATTACTATGTCGTGTTTCTAATTCAAGAGACCATACATTTTTGTCTTTTCGCATGTCCCATTGCAGTTGAATGCTGTTTCGTCACATGAAAATGCCCTTGTAGCAGCTGCGCCTGGTCGCAATTTGCCAGATCGCCAAGTGTGCGCTCATGCCGAGGTATTATACTGCAAGTTGTTGAACCAACTATGCTAGCCGATGTTTTCATGCATTGGAATTATACTAAAAAATTTTGCAGGGGTGTATGTGATTATTGCATATGTACTTTCTTATGTACGTTTCTGATGTTATTTGAATGCAGCTCTCTTACAGGGCAAATGCTCCTACTGTGTTGCCTGGACCTGTCCTACTGCCACCTGCGACTATTGGGACTTCTACGCGCAGGCAAGGACGTACTCCTACTAAGGTAACACCTTATATCATACCAGCTTCAAAGATGTTACAGTTTTGTTAGGATTAGGACAGCTTCTTTACCAGTATTTTATGCTACAATGCAGCAACATGTGGCTACTGACATAACTTCAACAAATAGCCACGCTAGAGCTGGATCTGCTCGTGGTGGGCCCCGTCGTCCACGACGCACTCAGGTTGAGGTAATTAACTACATACTCCATGCGCATACAGCCTTGTCAACGCATATGGCACTTACAAAGTGCATTCCCATATTAAATTAAATTCGCACATGTTAACTACCTTCAAATAAATTTAATATTCTTTTCTGTCTACATGTTTTACTTAATTACAGATGGCTATTGATGCTAATGTACCTGCTTTGTACAAGCGCCAAACAACGCGAATCCCGAAGGTGCGCGCACATGTGTGCAAAGGCCTTGGTATGTCCAATATTCTATCTTCGCCTTTGTGTTTGGCTGCGCTTACTAAGTGCAGTTTCTGTGATGCGACTAAATTCGCTTTTGAGTGTCCTACACTGTGTTGTCGAAACGGAACTATTCGTTTGTCACGTATAGATATACCGCCTGAATTATTGGCATTGTTTACGAGTCCAGATGATGTTGGTGCTCATTTTCGCACATTTTCACGAGCATATAATAACTACTTTGCATTCAGCTGCCTTGGAGGGAATATCGCTAAGAGCAATGACAAGGGTTTGTTCACATTCCTATTAAAAGGACAGATTTATCATTACATTCCTAATCTTTTACCTGATGATGTAGGTCCTAAGTTTATGCAATTGTACTTCTATGACGGCGCTTCCGAACTTGATAGTCGTAGTAGTAACAAAGACCTCCGACCTGATCTTGTTGCTTTCTTGATTAATCTAACGTCCACTAATCCTTATGCATCTTTCTTCCGTTCGCTACGTAGCTTCCCATTGTCTGCTGCTTCTGAAATCCGAATATTCCAGTCTCCTAATTTAGACCAACGTGTTTACAATGCCCCCACATCCGACGAGGTTGCTGCAATTATTGTTGATGATAGTTCTTCTGCCTGTATCAATAGTCCGAATATCGTAGTTTATGGCAAAGCTTCCCATCAACACAGAATCTTGCATTATTATGGTTGTTATGACCCTTTGCAGTATCCCCTTTTGTTTAGTAAAGGAGAATCTGGTTGGCACCAAGGCCTTAAATGCGTCACCCCCGATAGCAGCCACTCTTGCAATGATTTGCCTTTCCCTCTTGTTCCAAACGTTGTCCATAGTGCTGGAGGCATTATAGCCCAGGAGGCTGAAGGTATCTCCTAATTGGTGTCCTTATAATATTGCTTCGCTTTCTCCCATGTGTAGAAACACACTCTAATTTTTTTTCCCTTATGCAGCTTTGAGTAGTACGCCTGCAAAAGAAGGCAAAGAAGTGTCTTGTAGGGCATATTATGCTTATAGATTCCAAATTCGCCCTAATAATTACATCATTAACACAGGACGTATTTTCCTACAGTATATTGTTGATATGTATGTCAAAATTGAAAATACGCGCCTTGATTTCATGAGGCGAAACCAGACTTTATTACGCAGTGAATTATACCAAAGCATAGTTGATAGTGTTAATGTTGGTGTTCGGGGTGCCTCTGGCGTTGGAAGACGTATTATCTTGCCTGCAACGTTCATTGGAGGCCCTCGAGATATGAAATGTCGCTATTTAAATGCCATGTCACTTGTGCAGAAATATGGAAAGCCTGACCTGTTCTTAACTATGACATGTAATCCAAATTGGCCTGAAATAAAGGAGCACCTTCGTCCTGGAGAGGGTGCCGAACACCGTCCTGATTTAGTTGCTCGCGTTTTTAATGCCAAGGTACGTTTGCTGCGAAAAGAAATAATGGAGAAACAGATTTTTGGTCGTGTTAAAGCTAGAGTAGACGTAATTGAATTTCAAAAGCGTGGCTTGCCACATATCCATATGCTTATTATTTTAGCCAAGGGTTCTAAAGTAACCAGTCCTGAATCTTTCGATCAGTACATTTCTGTTGAGCTTCCGTCGAAGGAGAATGTGTATCTGCGTAGCCTTGTTGTAAAGCATATGATGCACAGCCCTTGTGGTGCATATAACCCAACTAATTCTTGTATGAAAAAGAAAGGCTCAATTTTGACGTGTAAATGCAATTACCCTAAAGATTATGCTGAATTCACTACCTCTACAAATGATAGCTATCCGATATATAGGAGGCGAGATAATAAGGATTCTGCTAATGTAAGGGGTACGGACCTGGATAATAGGTGGGTTGTTCCATACAATCCCTATCTTTTGTCTGCCTTTGATTGTCATATTAATGTTGAGATATGTTCCACTATACAGGCTGTTAAGTACCTATACAAATACATCTACAAAGGTCATGACAAAGTTTGTTTTGATATTGGTCGAAATGAAAGGCATGTTGAAGATGAAATTACCTCGTACCAAACCGGTAGATGGATAGGTGCTCCGGAATCTGCTTGGCGAATTTTTGGCTTTGACTTGTACTCCATGAAACCTGCTGTTATCCCTCTACAAGTACATTTACCACACATGCATGTTGTCAGATTCTCTGAGCGTGAAAACTTAGCAAATATTGTAGAGAATGAAAATCACCATGTCACAATGTTGACGGCGTTCTTTAAAGCTAACATTGAACTTCCTGATGCTAAGAATTATCTATATTCTATGTTCCCAAAATACTTTACCTGGGTTGGCGGTTCAAAGGTTTGGAAAATAAGGCAAGGCCCAAAGTGCGTTGGAAGATTAGTACATGTATCCCCTTCTGAAGGAGAAAGATATTACCTTCGATTATTATTGTCAAACATAAGGGGATCTACCTCTTTTGCAGATTTGCTCACACATGATGGAATTCAGTATAGCACTTTCAAGGAGGTCGCTGATAAATATTCGCTGCTACAGAGAGATGACTATGCGGAGTTATGTATGCATGAAGTTGTTGTCGTTCAGATGCCTTGTGCTTTACGCAGGTTGTTTGCTACTCTTCTTATTTTTTGTGAGTCTCTTAATCCGCAGATGCTTTGGGATCAGTTTTATCCTCATTTATTAGAAGACTTCTCCCATATTTACAAAGATCAACATGTTAGAATCTTGTCTCTTACTTATTCTGAGATCGAGAAGTTATTAGAATCTATGGGGAAAAGGATGACAGAGGATATCAGAAGACTTCTCCCATATTGATGTCCTTGGATTAAGAGTGACTAAGGATATTAGCGATGCACTAGATGCTCCTATTCCTCTGGAGTATGTTGACGCACATTTGAGCCTTAATGTCGAGCAAAAAATTGCTTATGACACAATAGTGCATCATGTTGAACATAATATTCCCGGGGCATTTTTCATCGACGGTCCTGGTGGAACGGGTAAGACTTTTTTATATTGTGCTCTTTATGCTACTATCAGAGGTATGGGGAAAATTGTGCTCCCAACAGCAACCTCAGGTATTGCAGCATCTAATATGCCTACTGGCCGAACTGCTCATTCAAGGTTTAAAATTCCTATTGGACAAGCTGGACTTGTTATATGTAATGTTTCTAAGCAAAGTAGTTTAGCATCTTTGTTGAGAGCTTGTAGCCTAATTATCTGGGACGAGAAAAGAAGACATTGAATCTTTGGATCACTTGTTACAGGATATATGTGATTCAGACCAGATCTTTGGAGGTAAAATCATAGTATTCGGTGGAGACTTTAGGCAAGTTCTTCCTGTTGTTCCTCATAAGTCGCAAATTGAGGTTGTCAACTCGAGTTTAGTAAGCTCGTATGTGTGGTCTAAGTTACGAAAATTCTCATTGTGCATCAATATAAGGGCAAAGGAAGATATAGATTTTGCAAATTTCTTATTGGCCCTTGGAAATGGAAGCCTACAGAACTCTATGAATTCTACTCTTGCGTTACCTGACATAATAAGTTGTTATCACATTGACGATAAATCTTTTGATCCTTTAATAGAGGCCATGTTTCCTGAAATGAACGCGGCCCATTTTGATCCTCATATATTTAGTGACCGCGCAATTCTTACGCCAACCAACAATGGTGTTGATACTATAAATGCTGCTATGATTTCTAAGTTCTCCGGCGCAACCTTCACATACAAGAGTTTTGATTCGGTTGTCGATGACAACCGTAATTTATATCCAATTGAATTTTTGAATAGTTTGTGTCCTTCAGGAATGAGTCCTCATGAATTGACGTTGAAGAAGGGGTGTCCTGTTATACTCTTGCGCAATTTGGATCCTTCTAACGGCCTCTGCAATGGTACTCGGTTAATTTGTAGAGAATTTCGTACTAATATTATAATATGTGAAGTTTCTTCTGGTTTTTACAAAGGAACACAGGTAATTCTTCCCCGAATCAACCTCCGTCCTCCTGCTGGAACATATCCCTTCCAATTTGAGCGCAAACAATTTTCTATTAAACTGTGCTTTGCAATGACTATTAATAAGTCTCAAGGGCAAACTTTGGAACAAGTGTGTGTATATCTAAAAGATCCTTGTGTTGCTCATGGCCAATTATATGTTGGCTTTTCACGAGCTCGCAAGAGAATATCTAATAGTTTTTTTACCTGCGCCCGTAAATACTAATACTTGTACAAATGATGTCGTTAATGTTATCTCTTTCGATGTATTAGCCAGAGCTGGGGTGGTTTGCAAATATGTAGCCACAAATGACGAGTAAAGACATTGGGATATTTGATTGTCGTATGATGTACGCCTATATTTGATGTGTAATATACGAATGACGAATTAAGCTACCGGGTATATATAAACAGTATATATTGTATATCTGTATTTTATATATCCTTATATGTCAATGACAAGTTCAGATCTCAGGATACTTGAATAGTATAGTCTGTATTTGATGCGTTCGTATAAATAATTAATCCTATATTGTACGTATTAATCTCAAGTGGATAGAGAGAGCCTAAGGAGAGGTGAGCTTGTGCTTTGTATCTTTATAATTGTTTCGATAGCTTATGGCTTAGTGCAACTTTGTTTCCATTATAATTGGGATATCTGCTTATTACACTCGTGGCAAAATTTGCAGGGGTCCACACTTTTCATTGATATTCATAATCATGGGCATATCTGTACCCGAAATTATCATGCTTGGCTATGCTTTTCCCTGGTTTTGAGGAAAGTGTGGAGGCTGTCATGGTTCTGGCAAACGGGAGTTGAATACAAGTGAGTTATCTGACAACCTAGAATTATTCCTCCTTTCAATAATTTGCTATATTTTTGCATTTTTCTTGCTGTCATGAAGATTTATGTCATTCGAAAGTTAGGGTTTCCTCAATATGGAAAGGTTTGGGTTACTTGTACTTGCATTGGTTTTTCCTACATTTTGTGTTAGGATTGAGTAATTTTGTGCTTCATCATGTGCTTCTGGCCTGCTTTGGATTTTTGTAACGTTTATAGCAGAGGAAGTGGTTACAGTAATTAACTCAATCACTCTAGAGATTTCAACTTCACTTTGCCTTCAGTCATGGTTCTATAATCAATGGTAAAATACAAGTAAATTTTTATCGCCTTGATGTGGTTGACGAGTACATTTATGGACATATCTTTTCCCTAAAAATTTAAGAAGTGCTAGGCTTATACTTCTGTCATTTGTGTTTTTATTTCTCATAGAAATTGCCATTTTTTTTGCTTCTAAAACAGCCCAAGGCTTCATTTTCTCTAACAGTTTAGTTTTGTTTATAAAAAGAATCTTGATTCACATTATGATGGATAACGTTTTGCATTGTTGACTGTGCAAGAGTAGGAACTTAACAACTATATTCAGGCTTCTGTTTTAAATAGAAGTTCATTTTTCTTATCCTATTATATGAAACTTAATTCATTTGCGATTCGTATTCTTTATGATAGGTTTTGAAAAAGTTGCATCTGTTGTTAATGACGAAGGGGGCTTCCATCTCCTCCAATGGATGATTGTGCTTTCTTCACTAGAACGAGCATGGACTTTTCCCGGGTTTAGAAGAGGTCTGCTACTATCTTGTGAAAAATAAAGTTAGTTTGCAGTCTGTATGGCTACTAAATACTAACTTAATCTTTCTATTTCTTGTGGGGTTAGGCTTTACATGAAGTTCTTTGATGGCATGGACCCTTTGACTACATCATCTGAACCAGGTACACCAGTAAAACCTAATGGGGACTCTTTACAAAAGCTCCAAAAGAAATTAGATAAACCTGGAATCCCAAGTAGAACGTCCTTTCAGTCGGAGGTAGATGAGAGAATCATTAAACTCTAATGCTGCAATATATACTATTTTTAAATTTCTGCTTTGAATTTTATCAAATGCTCAAAAAAATAAGGTGTTCAAATGAAGATAATGTCAAAGAGAAGCTAGAAGATGCAAAAATACAGATTCAAGAAAGATTTCAAGAGGCTGATAATGGTATGCCACTTACAAGGCCCGCAGAAAAATTGGATCCCATCATTTGTCCCTTATTGTCATGGTTATGAGATGCGCCTATTCATAACACTTATTGGCTGAGTTGGTGCACTATCTCTCAATACCTTCAACTCCAATTATCTGGCACGTTATTACCTTTCAAATTTTCCTACGCACTTGGTACTTCACCATCTCTCTTGAATATTATAAAAGAATAAAGTAGTTATTCCTCTTGTGTTCACAACTACTAAATCATAAAATCTGCCATCCTCGAGAAAGGATATCCATTTTATAAATTAAATCATATAAATGGATATGATTAGATCATGTCAATTTCAACTTTTGTCACATTTATAAAATCCGCAACTTCCTTAAGTATGACAACACACTTTCTCTTGTCAATTAGGCTGCCTTTCTCTATGTGGAAGCATTCTATATTTATCACTATTGCATTAATTTCATTTTGTAACTTCGTTTATTTCATTAAGTTATTCAGTGTATCTAATCATGTATTATTTGTTTTAAATTTTTTTATAGGGAGTTGTTAATAGATGAAAAACAGTCCACTCTGGGGATGCATTATAAGAAAGAGAAGATAATGATCCTATTTATCATTAGATTGGTGAACTCTGTTCAATTGTCCTCTTTGGGTCCTCTCCAGGACCTTGATACTCCCTTTACTGCTAGCTGTTGAACAATGGTATTTTTTCTACCCATTGTGATGATTCACAACGGTAATGGCCTTCATCATTGCTTTGTGCACTTCAAAGGTTGTTTCCTTTGTTAAGTGCCTTGCTGGGCTTTTGGAGTCTTTACGTTATTTTCACCTGCTTTTCTAGGCCCTCTTCAGAAATTTCTATTCAAATGGGTATGCATTAGTTGAAAGAAATACAACTTTTTCTATTTTTCCCCTACAAATATGCCTTGTGCTTGATATCTGAAATGTGAATTCTTGTGCAGGCCTATAAGTTATTGCTGATGCATTAGAATGGTGTTCTGAATAAGGAAATATGGACTGCTGCTTTCTAGGGAATGACATGTTTCGGTTCATGCTCTAGGCCTTCAAATGTTCTAACTGCATGTGTATGATGAAAAGAGTGCATATATAAATGAGGTAATCTTTAGCAATTTCATGACGCCTACCTCATATATAAAAGAGTGCATACATAGGCAACTGAAAAATTTGCTCGCCCAATGCATAGCTGCAATCCCTTTTTTTAGAGCATTTTACATTACTAAAATTTCTACATTTTTATGTTCGAGGCTTAGAAACCTCATTTACGCTATTACATATATAATATATTCAAGCTGAGGTTTGAAGTAAATAGAAGCCTTTTGCTTCATGTACGTGTCCATTAATCTGTATGTAATTTCACATGCTTCTTTGTTGCTTCTTTTAGGGTTGGGGTGACAAAGGGCTACAGATACATGCTTAGAAGACAAATTCTTTAATTGGATCTTGCCTTGACGCATTTTCCTATGTGTTGCCACATATCCAGTGGTACCAACGAAAGCCGTGATGCACCAGCCCCTTCCTTATAGAACGATTGGTTGAGTCAAACTTTCGCTTCTTCTTATCCAAGTTGTATGTTGCCGTCAATTTAGTTGTTTCCCAATAGTAACATTTTGTAGACCCTTTTTTTTGGATTTGTTTAGTTCAATTTCACAGCTGTTTCATGTTTTCAATTTCGCTTGACATGCTTTGTTGCTACGTGTAATTAGTAGGCTGGTTGGTTAACTCCTTATTTGGGCCATCCTTTACCGTAGACCTTTCGAGCAAGACTGGATTGGATTGCTGTAACTTTTAGGAGTGAGTTGTTTTTTTGTATTTTACACCAATATCCTTAGTTAAATATTGTTTATTTTCGTCAGTACTTTACATTGAAAGATCCAGGTTTTTAGTGTCTAAGTTGTGATACGTGATCGCCTCGGATTACTCCTCAGAAACCTCGTTTTTGACCACACAGGAACCCGATCTTGCCAGCAAATCAATTCAATCCTACAAAAGCTTTCAACTTTAGAACTCCTTGTGATGCAAGTAACAAACTGATTTGAATGATGGTGAATTTGAATGGATCGAAGTTGATAGGATGATTCAAATAGATAGTTCAATTGAATTGGCTCTAACGCTAAATTCAATTGATGAACTAGGATCGATCTTTAACAATCAACCTAGAACTAAACTAGATGAATAACTTATCAACACAATCTGAATTTTCGAAAATAAGAACACGAGAGAGAGAAAATTCGAATTCTGGTGATGACGATCTCGAGATTGCAATGCACACAACACAATTGTATTTTTGAGCCCAAGGACTAGATAAACCTTTCTTAGGGTTTATCTAATCTCAAGCTGATTTTTATTAATGAAACTGAAAAGTATTTATAGAGAATACAAAAGCTAATACTTGGGGAGCAAGGCAAGAGTGTGGCCGGCCCTAGATGGGGAGAATGAGCCTCCTTTGCTTGCTTCCCAAGATATAATAATATCTAAATAAATCTAACTAGATTCCCTTAAATAAATAAATCATGGCTGAATTATTTATTTAAGAAAATAATCCTAACAAACTTAAAATATCTCTAACAAACTAAAAATATCTCTAACAACCAGGAGAGAGAAAATCAACCAACTAACATAAGCCTATTGGCTGATTTCTCTTCATTATTAAACTAGATAGAAATTGTTCATAATAAAATAAATAAGATATTTTCTTCAATTTAGAATGGTCAAGTCAAAGGGTTGACTTTGACCCATATACCAATTCATCTCACCTGGTCACTTACTAAATTCAGCCCTAAAGTGAGACAAATTAATACATGTTTCTAAATAAAGAAATAGTGAATTTCGGCCCTCCTATGATCAATCCATGGAATCCGGGCTCAATTGATGTCGAATGCACGAGACCCACTTCGCCTTGCTAGGCTCTTCAATAACCGCTGCCAATCGAACCAAGATCGCTGTTGTGCCTTGAGCAATCTTCTTAGCTCGACTTCTTGTGATTGGTCCGTCAGAATGCACTCGAATCAACTCATCGACGTCGGTTGGAGACATGACAGGCTTCACTGCATCAAGTTGTATGCATTTAGAGCAAACACCTACAATTATTTCCATGAATAGACCCTTGAAAAGCTTCCCCGTGCGAAGCACGGGGCACAAATCTAGTATTTAAAACAAGTCGTACTTGTAGAACTAAACAACACTAATAAGTGACAAGTTACAAGGCTGACTAGTTTAAGAGGAAAACTATCACAATGCACTTTAATACAGTTAAGACATTCATTCCTTCGATCCTTGAAGAATAAAACCTCTAAAAATACGATGAACTTAGATCCAAGTTATTATATTTTTCTTACGTTGTCACCGTGAACAGAAACAAAACCCTCGCTTGCAAGGCTTGCAAGTGCATTCCTCAGCTGCAAAATTACAAATGCCAATGTGCCCTTAAGAATACGCTAATAGTATATGCAAACATGATATTTAAGCTTGGGATGTACTTACATCATTGAGAGTGGCTTCGGGGCCAGAACTCTGCTTCTTCAACTCTTCAAGCAACTACGTTTTTCAAGGAGGAAAAACCATGTGAATAGAAGATTGATTTGCGAGAAGATACAATTGTATGGTTTGTTAGGATAAGTGATTTTACCTCCATGGAACGAATTGAAGGTCCACCCAGTTGCATTTTCTCCATGATTCTGTTGCGCATTGCCGTCAACAATTGATCCCTTCTCATTCGTTCACTCGCAGAGATGCCAGTTGTAATCAGATCCATGTCAATTGTCCCTGGCAAGAAAAAAACACATGAATTTCTACACTAAGGCTCGACTTAGCAAATACTCCCTCCGTTTCACAATACATGTCCATAGGCAAATTTTCACACCTATTAAGAAAAAAGTTTTTTTTTTCTAAATTACCCCAATTAAATGCTCTTAATATTCTCCCAATTAACTTTTGTACTTTTGGATCAATTTTGAGAGAAGTATAGGTAGCACTAATATGAGGAATAATTATTAAGGCTATAAATAGAAAAAAGTGGATAAAATTAGACATCTATTGTGAAGCAAAAAGAAAAAAGTTTTTGTGGACATGTATTGTGAAACAAAGTTAAAAAAAATCAATAAGAAGCGTGAATAAAAAAGATGAATAAAACTCTCGGCGTTTCCACCTGTGGAGTGATCAGTTGCTGACTGCTGCATTGCAACCTCTAGTAGCCGAAATGCTTCAATCACATCTCGTTTCTAAACCTGCAGACAAACTAATCAGAATGGGACGAAAAGTGGATTGTTGTGTTCTCACTACAGTAGTCAAGCATTTACTAACCCATTCAGAAAAACGCATTCTAGCTAGTGCTTCACTAAGGCGTATCAAACTCTCAATTTGTCTAGGTGTTGCTGTTTGATACACATACGAGTCCGACAAACGAGCCGAGGACTAGGCCGGCTCGTCAGCGTCGCGCTCTAAGCCGATTTCGGCATCAATATTAGTTATTTTATTATTTTAATTTAGTATTATTTAGTATTATTGTATTTTTTTAAAATAGGAGTTCTACTCCCTTCTCAGGTTTTCTTTCAGGTTCTTTCCTGAGACGCTTTTATTGAACCGGTAGGGCATAGCTTATATAAACCCTTGTAAGCTAAGTTGAGATTTTTATCCAAGAAATAAACTCTTTTGCCCTAATTCTCTGTCTTCCCTTCTCCCCTTTCGTCTCTCCCTACCTCGGGCCGTGTGCCCTTCCCCTTCTCGGTTTCTTGGTTCACAATTCTTGGTACGCTAGGATTTCTAGTGTAACAACTGGTGCTTTCAGATCGAACTCTTCTCAATGAGTTCCCCCGACGAAAGTTCGTCCGACACTACGGCGCCTACCCTCGCCACCATTGCCGAAGCCCAGGCACAGATGGCGTCCTCTTTGACGCGTATGATGGAAACCCTAGATGCTACTCTCCGTCAACAAGAGTCCACTCGGATTCGTACCGATACCGTGTCCGACATCTAGAATAATCGCCAAGGACCGGCCACCGGTGCGAACCGCGTGCCACTCGGGCAGCGACAGGCCGTACAGGTTGCAGCGCAATACCCGGCCGCCGAACCACCTCCAACCGCGGGGGACGGAATATTACCAGTACCGGGCGAGCGTGCCCTAGGACTCCAGCCTCAACACGCCGCCGCAATTCCCGATGTTATTCCGGGCGTCTTACCGGCCGTGCCACAGGCCGTCACTACGGGCGTCGAGATCCGTGCCCCACCTGGCCACGGAAACATGCCCCGGATCCGCATTGATGCTCCATGGTTCAACGGATCCGATCCTCAGGGATGGATTTTTAAAATTCAATCTTATTACGATTATTTTCAGACTACTGATCTTGATCGCTTAAATCTCGTAGGTCTTCAGATCGATCATCCGGCATCGGATTGGTATCGTTATAACAGGCAAAATACTATGGGCGCAACCTAGCAACAGTTTCTGCGGGACGTCGTCAGCGCTTCGATCCTCAGTATTACGAGGACTATGACGACCTCTTATCTTGGCTACAACAGCGTACAACTGTGCTCGCTTATCAAACAGAATTCGAGGCTCTTTTGAATAAAGTTACAGGGTTCGCTGAGCCAACTCTGATCTCCTTCTTTAAAGCCGGGCTAAAACAACCTATCCAACATGAGCTTAACCTTCGCAACCCGGTCTCGCTGGCCCAAGCCTTCGAGCTTGCCCGCGAATTAGAAGCCTCGTTTGAAGAAACAGTAGCGGTCCAACAGTCCGCGCGACGTTGGACTCCTAACCAATTTCGAACACCGACAACCACGACTGGTTCGTCGACACCGATTTCACCTGGGAGCCATTCTCCGCTTCCGTCATCCGCTACTGTCTCTAAATTACCGGTCTGCAGGCTCACACAGGCGGAACGCAATGAACGATCAAAGAAAGGCCTCTGCTAGAATTGTGATGAGAAATTTGTCGCAGGTCACCGTTGTAAACATCGGTTCTTAGCTCTTTTAGGAACTGACGACTCGGATGATGAGAATGAGTCAATTGAGCCAACAGATGATACAGTAATCTTGTCCGGAGATGTCTCCAGTGTATTATCTTCTATGGAGGGGTTTGCCAGTCCGAAATCTCTCAAGCTTGTGGGTTTTATTCGGGACAGATCATTACAGGTGCTTATTGATGGAGGTAGCACTCAAAATTTTATTCACCCATCCATCACGGCTGATTTGTGCCTACCTCTGACGCAGATCACACCCTTTCGGGTTTATGTCGGTAACAGTGAGTCCCTTGTTTGCAATCACAAGTGCATTGATGTTCCTTTAGTTTTGCAAGGACACGATTTTGCTGTTGATCTTTTCGTCTTACAGATCCATGGACCCCAGCTGGTACTCGGCGTGCAATGGCTTCAAACGCTCGGGAAAGTCACGCACGATTACGCTAACCTGACGATGGATTTCGTGCTCCAGGGCCATAACATATCCCTCAACGGCGATCGCCAGGCAATTCGGGTGATCTCCATGCACACCCTGCAGACGTTGTTTTCAGTAGAGTCTGTGTCAGCTTGTTTCGAATTCATGTCGCTTCCGGTGGACACTTTGGCACCGCTGTCTGATCCTGTGCCGATCGAATTCTCCGGCGACATTCATCCTGATATTCTCGCCGTCCTTCGGATTCATGAATCGGTGTTCCGGCTACCATCTGGGCTTCCGCCGAACCGGCCCTGGAATCACCGGATTCATCTCCAAACTGGCTCCAAACCGGTGAATGTGCGTCCTTATCGCTATCCGTATTTTCAGAAATCCGAGATCGAGCGTCAGGTATGCGATATGCTTGAGCAGGGTATTATTCAGTCCAACACCAGCCCTTTTTAATCTCCTGCTCTGCTCGTTAAAAAGAAGGATGGCTCGTTTCGATTTTGCATCGACTATCGGGCTTTGAACGCAGCAACTATAAACAACAAGTTTTCGATCCCCACAGCTGATGAGTTGTTTGACGAGCTGGGGACAACCGTGTATTTTACCAAGCTCGACTTGCATTCCGGATATCACCAAATCCGAATGCATGTCGACGACATTTTTAAAACAACATTCCGGACACACGATGGCCACTTTGAGTTCTTGGTGATGTCGTTCGGGCTGACTAACGCCCCGTCTACATTTCAGGCTGCTATGAATTCCATCTTTTCAGAGTTTCTGCGTAATTTTGTTATCGTCTTTTTTGACGACATTCTGGTTTATAGCCCTTCGTTGGAGCTTCATAACCGACATCTTGATCAGGTCTTACAGATTCTTCAATCTAATTAATTTTATGTCAAGAGTTCCAAGTGCTCTTTCGGGACCACATCAGTCGAATATCTGGGGCATATTGTGTCCGGGGGACGCCTGCTAGCTGACCCGTCAAAGCTCGCCGCAATGGCTGAATGGCCGGTCCCCAAATCCGTCCGCCAGCTCCGCGGTTTTCTCGGCCTTACCGGATATTACCGCAAGTTCATTCGGAATTATGCCACTTTAGCGGCCCCACTAATAGACCTGCTTAAGAAAGATAAGTTTTCTTGGAATTCTATTGCTAAGGATGCGTTCTTATTTTTACGGAAAACTATGCTTTCTCCACCTGTGTTACAGTTGCCTGATTTTTCCCGTGATTTTGTGCTAGAAATCAACGCGTCAGATCACGGGGTCGGGGCGGTGTTACTTCAGAATGAGCACCCCATTGCGTTCTTCAGCAAGACATTAGGTATCCGCCGACAGTGCTCATGTGCCTATCACAGGGAATTATTTGCTATTGTCTCCGCAGTGCAGAAATGGCGCTAGTATCTATTGGGTCGTGAATTTGTCATCCGCTCTAACCAAAAAGGTCTCAAGGAACTCTTACATCAGGTTATTCAGACACCGGATCAGCAGTTCTTCATTCGTAAGCTGATGGGGTACAAGTTCCGCATTGAGTACAAAACTGGCCCTAAACAGAGTAGCGGATGCATTATCCCGCTGCATGATCCCAGACGACTCCGAGTTAGGCCAATTTTTCTCCTTTTCGCAGCCACTACCGGACCTCCTGCCGAAAGTGGGCGCCGAGAATGCCAGCTTACCCGATTTGCTCGAGCTGCATGAAGCTGCGACGGCCGGATCTCTTCAGGCTCCGTTTCAGGTGCATGGAGGCCTCTTATATTACGGTCATCGACTTGTTTTGGGCCAGTCCTCTGTTTTGAAATCCGTAGTGCTTACAGAGTTTCATTCTTCACCGAGTGCTGGACATCCGGGTATCGATCGTACATTCCGCCGGGTCGCTGAAATTTTTTATTGGCGAGGCATGCGTTAGGATGTTAAAAACTTTGTGGATTCCTGTCTTATATGCCAATCTACAAAGTATAGCACAAAGAAGCCCGCCGGATTATTACAACCCTTGCCTATTCCTGAGCAAGTATGGGATGAGATCTATATGGATTTCATTACAGGTCTTCCGTCGTCAAGGGGTTTCACTACTATCTGCGTGGTTGTGGACCACCTTTCGAAATATGCTCACTTCGGGCTACTTGGGACATCTTTTGACGCATCTAAAGTAGCATCTTTGTTTGTGGATATGGTAGTAAAACACCATGGTATTCCTTCCAAGATCCTTTCGGATCGCGATCCTATTTTCACTAGCTCTTTTTGGAAGGAACTTCATCGTTTGAGCGGTACCACATTAAATCATAGCACGGCTTATCATCCGCAAACGGATGGCCAAACTGAGGTCCGTAACCGCGGCTTGGAACACTATATCTGGGCTTTCACTCAGGGGCGGCCTACGAAATGGTCCGAATACTTGCCATGGGCGGAGCTTGCTCTTAATTGCCATTTTCATGAAGGTCTGTGCATGACACCGTTTCAAGCTGTGTATGGTCGGACACCACCTCCATTAGTGTGTTGCACAATTCCGGCATCGAATTCCTCGGCCACCGTTGCGGCTCTACGAGATCGCCAGGAGATCCTTGATTACCTCCGTCAGAATTTGCGCAAGATGCAACAGAGAATGACTGCGCAGGCTAATGGCCATCGCCGGGACGTGGAGTATGCCGTCGGCGACCTTGTACTGCTCAAGCTCCAACCTTACAGACAACATTCTGTTGCCCGACCTCTTTCTCACAAGCTGAGTCGTCGCTTTTATGGTCCTTTTCCAATCACAGAGCGCGTGGGGCGGGTCGCGTACAAACTCGATCTTCCGGCCAATGCCAAGATTCACAATGTGTTTCACGTCTCTTTACTACGACCATTCATTGCGTCCACTCAGCAACCAGTGCAACCGGTTTTTCCCTCGGACTTTCTCCATGATCGTCCCATTGCCAAGCCGATCCATGCCGTGGCGGAACGACGGGTTCTCGTGGATGGACAACCGCGACGCGAGTGGCATGTAGTTTGGGACGATGGCTCGGCTGCCGACGCTACGTGGGAGCCGATCGAGTAGCTACAGACAGATTACCCCGATTTGCGGCTTGAGGACAAGCCGAATCTCACGGGGGGGGGGGGGGGTAATTGATACGCATACGAGTCCGACAAACGAGCCGAGGACTAGGCTGGCTCGTCAGCGTCGCGCTCCAAGCCGATTTCGGGATCAATATTAGTTATTTTATTATTTTAATTTAGTATTATTTTGAATTATTGTATTTTTTTTAAATAGGAGTTCTACTCCCTTCTCAGGTTTTCTTTCCAGTTCTTTCCTGAGACGCTTTTATTGAACCAGTAGGGCATAGCTTATATAAACCCTTGTAAGCTAAGTTGAGATTTTTATTCAAGAAATAAACTCTTCTGTCCTAATTCTCTGTCTTCCCTTCTCCCCTTTCGTCTCTCCCTACCTCGGGCTATGTGCCCTTCCCCTTCTCGGTTTCTTGGTTCACAATTCTTGGTACGCTAGGATTTCTAGTGTAACACTGTTATAACCAACCTGTTAACACGAGAATAGATCAGAAACAAGGCGGAAAAGAGCTCATGTATTTCAAGGGATAATTTTTTCGCTCATGTAAAGCTATAGAATCAAATATTGTAAATTAGTTAGCTATATTTATCAAAATACCGTTAGTGTCTTGTTGATATTGTTGAGGACGTTAATGACCCACCGAAACACTAAATTAAGCACTTATTTAAGTTTTTCGAAATGTCTCATCCAAAATATTAAAATCTTCTATGAAAAAAAAAGTAAAGTGCATTATAAATGTTTCGATTCTTATAAAAAAAAAATAACAAGTTTGAGTAAACCAGTGACCTTTTTGCTACTTCCTGGAAAATTTCCTCTTCTTCTCATTTCAACATATCCACGGGTTAGCTCTTCTGCAGCTTCATCAGACAGTTGTGGATGAATGTGCTTCCTGGAATAACTTACATATGCAGTTAAAGTGGGCAGGTCCAAAATATCGTGCAGAGCAATCTGCATATAACAATAAAGGGTATTTGCGACAAGGCATTCCAAAATTAGTGTAAGAAGAATAAGGATAATTTCCGAACACAAGGCAAACAGTAATCATACCTCTGGATTATCAAAGTGCAAGGCAACTATATGCTTTGCCAAACGTCTGTCTGTCTGCTCATCTGCCTTGTCAAGAATCAGATATATCAAGTCGAACCTACATAGCACATCACCATTTTTAACCTTGTGTGTAACTGAATAAAGACCCAACAATGTTTACACAATCCTCGGGTGCTATCTTGACCATCATCTTTCATGCTACCATATATTTAACTGAATCAAAACCCAATGTTTACACAATCCTTAGCTGCTATTTTGACACCATCTTGCATGCATTAACTAAACGATTCTATATCTCCCTCTCAAATCATGATTCGTAATTGATATACTTAAATACTCCCTCTGATCGTTTTTAATTGATGTTTAAGAACATGAAATTTGTTCTTTATCTACCATTTAAAAATGTCCTAGTAATACTGCACTAGCAGATTTCAAAGGATTATTGATGAGCATTGAATATATTTTTGCTGATTACACAATATGCTAGGCGTACTTTCATAAATTTCGTTGATGGTAAATAATGGGAAACAGGATCAAGGCATTGTTTGCTGGTTAAATAGGGTGTTAAGAGTCTAAACTTTTCTTTGCTTTATGAATGAGCCTAAAATGTCAGTTAGTAACTATCAGAGGGGTCTGAAGCTTTGTCAATCAAGAAGTTGATTTCTGAATCTTCTATAAATTTTAAGATTTCTGAATCTTGTATAGGTGTTAAGACTTGAGACTATAAAACCAGGCCATCCATCTATGTTGACCAAAAACCTCCCCTTTTTCATAGAGAACATTGAGATGAAAAATGGTAGAAACATGTCAAAAAACAAAAGAAAAATGAATGCACCAGACTTGTTAGTATGAGATGCCAAGTGATTCAGATGTCTAAAACTGCCAACATAATTAAGTTGCGGAGTGTATGAATGGGAGACAGAACCTGGATAGCAAAGTAGGGGGAAGGTGTATATTCTCAATCACAGACAAACGAGGATTGTAACGTGATCCACTTGGATTAGCACAAGCTAATACAGATGTCCTAGCATTGAGAGATGCAATGATCCCAACCTTTGCTATTGAAACAGTTTGTTGTTCCATCACCTAATCAAATTTGATGTGAAAATAGAGACCTAGTGAGTGGCCGGGTAATTAAATGGTCAACATGTGCATATCACAATTCAAGTTTCCAGGTGAATGTAAGAGTAACCTCATATATCATATGAAATTAAACATTTTAATATGAAAGAAGAAATCTTACTTCATGCAGCATGCTTCTTGCACTGTCTGACATCTTATCAAACTCATCAATGCAGCTGATACCTCTATCACTCAAGACCAAAGCACCACTTTCCAAAACCTTCATTTTTTTTCCAAAATCAAACAATAATTTACTATCCCAGAATTGAAATGAAGCAGTGTCTAGAAAAAATGATTGCGCCAGGCTCAAGTACTATTGAATATGGGTAGTATATTTTGTATATTATGTAGCCTTTTTAGAAAAGATCTCTTGTAATCTTTTATAATCTCTTTCCTAGTTTAGTTAGTTAAGCTTGTATATATTTACCTTTCATTAATGATAATGGTTAAGCTTTTTGGCCACATATATTCTATCTTTTTATGGCATCAGAGCCTTTCTTCCGATCCTAAATCTGACCTATTCAATCACCGGCCGCACCACCGCTAGCGTCTCAGCGCCTCTGCTGATCGTTAGCCGCCGCCGAGCACCATGACCGATCAACATGAGCAGCGACTCGCCCTCCAGTACGAGCGTACTAGTGTTGTGCAAGATAGAAGCCAAGGAAGAGGGTGCGGGATAGGCCTAGCCACTGCAGCGACGGGCGGTGAAGGCACAAGTCTACAGATCGGAGCGCTCACCGCTGCTGATCGGGCTGGCACTGGCC
The DNA here is from genome assembly GCA_964016875.1 of Fallopia convolvulus. Lineage (NCBI taxonomy): Eukaryota > Viridiplantae > Streptophyta > Magnoliopsida > Caryophyllales > Polygonaceae > Fallopia > Fallopia convolvulus. The sequence continues at coordinate 32,224,581 of OZ024719.1, forward strand.
TCTCTGAATCTCAGTTCAAGCAACTGCTAAGTCTCATTAATAATAGAAATTCAGCAAATCACAATTCAGCACATCGGTCTGGTATGTATATTTCTGACTGGATCTTGGATACCGGGGCTTCGTTCCACATGACAGGGAATGAGAAATTATTGATTGATTTATGTACTGTGGCATATTCTACCATTGTTCTGCCAAATGGAGTCTCTACTACTGCAAACAAGGCTGGAAAATTGCGTCTGTCTGAGCACTTAATTATCCATGATGTGTTATTTGTACCTAAACTGACTTGCAATTTAATCTCTATTGCTCAACTTTTGAGAGACCAAAATTGTATTGCTCGGATGACTGATAAGCTGTGCATTTTACAGGATCGCACTTCGATGAGTTTGATTGGAGCGGGTGAGGAGCGGAACAGTGTCTATTGGCTTCGTGTAGTTGCGCCGATGGGACACTCTTCACGGATGGATGTTGCATCACCCGCCTTGTGGCATTCCAGAATTGGTCATCCCTCACTCCCTATTCTTAAAATTTTACCAAATATTAGAATAAATGGTCCCATGGAACCTTGCGATAGTTGTCATAGAGCAAAACAATCTCGTCCTTCATTTCCTATTAGCCAAACACATGCTTCTAATATGTTTGATTTGATTCATTGTGATGTGTGGGGTCCCTATCGGACTCCGTCCGCTCAAGGGGCTCATTACTTTCTTACTATTGTTGATGATTTTAGTAGAGGTGTTTGGGTTTTTCTTATGAAACACAAAACAGAAGTTGCTTCTTTAATTATCGCTTTTTGCGCCATGACTAAGCGCCAATTTGATAAAAATGTTAAATGCCTTCGGAGTGACAATGGAACTGAGTTTACTAGTTTGCGGAATTTTTTTGATGAAAATGGCATGTTATTTGAAACTTCTTGTGTTGGCACTCCTCAACAGAATGGTAGGGCAGAAAGAAAACATCGACATATTTTAAATGTTGCTCGGGCTTTACGATTTCATGCTAATTTACCCATGCATTTTTGGGGCGACTGTATTTTAACTGCATGCTATTTAATCAATCGAACTCCAACCCCAATTTTGCAAAATCGGACACCTTTTGAGCTATTGTATGGCCGACCCCCGGGATACGATCATCTTCGTACTCTTGGTTGTCTTTGTTATGCTTCTATTATTCCAAAACCATCCAACAAATTTGCTCCTAGAGCTAGAAAATGCGTTTTTATTGGCTATCCGAATGGACAAAAAGGTTGGAAAGTTCTTGATTTAGCAACTAACGAAAGGTTCATTTCCCGAGATGTCATATTCTATGAAAATAAATTTCCATATCAGCCAGTCGTTACCTTAACTGCTAGTGATCAAAATACTTCCATTGATAATCACCCTGCTGTTTTTGATAATTGCCATAACCCTTCAGCTACAACGCAGATGGACGACAGGGGGAGTGGGGTTCAATCTTCTCTTGTCGCCATTAAAGATCCTATACCTAGCTCCACAAATGACCATATGCAAACAGATGACAGGGGGAGTGGGGTTCAATCTCCTCCTGGCACTGTTCAAGCCGACGTATTACCTAACTCCTCAAATGACCAATCGCAGGCAGATGATGGGAGTGGTGGGGTTCAATCCTCTCCTGTCGCTGCTCAAGATTTTCCCCGACGTTCTACCCGTGATCGCGCACCATCTGTGAAACTGCGTGATTTCGTTTGCAATACTGTGAGGAAACAAGAAGCACCTCAGTCTCTTTCATCTCAACCGTCAAGCTCATCAGGTACATCCTATCCCATAGCTAATTATGTCAGTTTTGATCGGTTTTCAGCTAGACATGTTGCTTTTGCTGCTTCTGTTGAGTCGGTTACAGAACCACGGTCTTTCTCGGAGGCTGCCCGAGATCCTCGTTGGCGTAAGGCCATGGAGGCAGAGATTGATGCTCTGGAGCGCAATGGCACTTGGACTATGACTGCTTTGCCTCCAAACAAGAAACCGATTGGCTGCAAATGGGTGTTTAAGATCAAGCGTCATTCAGATGGCTCTGTTGAGCGCTTTAAGGCGCGACTGGTTGTTCTTGGGAACAATCAGAAGGAGGGTATAGATTACAAGGAAACCTTTGCACCAGTGGCGAAGATGGTTTCAGTTCGTACTTTTCTGGCAGTTGCCGCTGCCAGAAACCGGGAGTTGCATCAGATGGATGTGCATAATGCATTTCTTCACGGAGATTTACATGAAGAAGTGTATATGCGCCCACCACCAGGTTTTTCCAAACACTTGGCCGGCCAGTTTTGTCGGCTGAATCGATCTTTATATGGTCTTCGACAGGCTCCGAGGAATTGGTTTGCTAAGTTGGCAACAACTTTGCGTAGATTCGGTTTTGTTCAGTCACTTGCTGATTATTCTCTATTCTCATATAATCGATCTGGTGTTAATGTGCATGTTCTGGTTTATGTTGATGATTTGATAGTTGTTGGTAATGATTCCGCTGCGATTGCTAAGTTCAAAGGTCAGTTGAGTTCTTGTTTTCATATGAAGGACTTAGGGCCTTTGAAGTATTTCTTAGGCATTGAGATTGCCCGATCTGAAGGAGGCCTATATCTTTGTCAGAGAAAGTATACACTTGATATTCTGAGTGAGGCTGGTTTGTTAGGAAGCAAGCCGTGTGATTTTCCTATGGAACAGAATCATAAGCTTGCTCTTTCTACAACTTAGAGGTTTGAGTCGCCTGATCGCTATAGACGACTGATTGGGAGATTGATATATTTGACTATTACACGTCCAAAGATTTGTTATGCAGTTCACACTGTAGCTCAGTTCATGCAGGATCCCACCATTGATCATTGGGACGCTGCTATTCGAGTTTTGCGCTATCTTAAGAGTCATCCAGGTCAGGGTGTGTGCCTTCCTAGAGAGTGTAATCTATAACTTACAACCTTCTGTGATTCCGATTATGCTACATGTCCTCTTACACGCCGGTCCATTACGGGTTATTTTGTTCAGCTTGGTTCTTCACCTATTTCTTGGAGAACTAAAAAGCAGAAGACTGTTTCTCGTTCCTTTGCTGAAGCTGAATATCGGGCCATGGCAACTGCTTGTTGTGAGTTGATTTGGTTGAAGTCATTGCTTCGTTCTCTTGGTGTGATTCATTCTAGACCTATGCGGTTGTTTTGTGACAGTCAAGTCGCGCTTCATATTGCTGCTAATCCAGTCTTTCATGATCGGACTAAACACATTGAGGTTGATTGTCACTTTATTCGGGATCTCCTTCTCGCTGGTACAGTTCGCACTAGTCACATTCGTACTCATTTACAACCAGCTGATATTTTTACTAAGGCCCTTGGTTCTAATCAGTTTGGAGTCTTGTTGAGCAAGTTGGGCATTCGGGATTTACATGCTCCAACTTGAGGGGGAGTATTGAATATGGGTAGTATATTTTGTATATTATGTAGCCTTTTTAGAAAAGATCTGTTGTAATCTTTTATAATCTCTTTCCTAGTTTAGTTAGTTAATCTTGTATATATTTACCTTTCATTAATGATAATGGTTAAGCTTTTTGACCACATATATTCTATCTTCTTAAGTACAATCTTACAGTTTCTCATGTCTCTGGATCCTTTGCAACATAAGCTGTTAATCCAACAGCCGAGCTACCCCTGCCACTAGTATATATGCCACGAGGAGATAACTTGTGAATATACTGAAGCAGCTGGGATTTGCTTGTCCCAGGATCACCAACAAGGATAATATTGATGTCACCATGAAAACTAGCCCCAGATTGTAGTTTCAGAGCATTCCCACCAAAAAGCTACAAGGTTGACATTGAGTATCTGTTTTGGTCAAATTCCGACCGACGATCCTCAAAGGTGATTTTGTGAGTTTATGGGGAATATCTAGCCGATCAACGTGAATTTCAATGAACAAAGCACCTTTTTGTATTTGAAAGAAATCGAGAATTACAATGGTTTGATTACAAGTGCTCAATCTGCCTCTCAATTTCTGGGCTAATCCCCTACTAAATACTGGTTTTCGTCTCCACATCTCGGCTCCATCTTCCCACGTTGCTCACCCCATCTTCCGAGTGGTTTTCTCGAACCGTACCTGTCGAATTTCCCGGACGAGCGACGATGCTAGTGATCCGGACGTAGCTTCTGGGCTTAAACATTGATGGGCTGGGCTGATCGTGGGTTAGGTAGTTCTTTGGGCCCAACAATAGCCCCAAAAGATTCGAGTGAATTTTGAATTCACCGGATCTTTTTGCCTGTTGGTTTCCGGGATCTCTGCTATCTCGGATCTCACACGTGTAAGGTGGAGATCTCTCTACGCGCTTTCTCTGGCAGGTGAAAAGACATCAGTCTTCTTTATTTACTGCGCCTCGCGGAAGGAACTCATTACTCCACTGCCCCGTTAGCGATCTCTCCCGAGGTACGACTCTTCTCTTCTTTTCTTCTTCTTCTTCGTTTCCAGTTCTCTCTTCACATTTCTATGGCGAGGGATAGAATGTCTTCTCAGCACGGTTTCTCGCCTTCGGGCATCCTCCAAGAGTGAGACCGAGTTCCAAACACCATGGGCTTAGAAGAAATGAACCAAATCCTTTTAGAGGGTGGCTTTCCGGGGGGGTAGTTGCTGTATGTCCCGGGGAAGAACATTCTGACTGGGTTCGTCCTGGTTGGGTATGTTTCTTCGAATTTCCGTTCACCATCTCTTGCCGATTCCCTTTTCCCCCTATTGTCCAGGAATTTTTAGCCCGGTTTAAACTTTCTCCTGCGCAACTTCTTCCCTCTGCTTGGAAGATCCTCTCTTGGGTGAGTAAGATGGCGGAGGTCGCCGGGGTAGACTTTCCTGTTTCCGATCTGCTTCAGGCTTACCGTATTACCACGGTAAGGCAAGGTCGATTTATCTTACAATCTTGAACCGCTCGCCAGCCGCTTGTCTTAAACACAAAGGTCAATGGGAAGGGTTGGGCAAACCGTTTTTTCTTTGTCGAGATTGCGTCTTTGACCCCTGAAAGTCGCCTGTTTTTGCATGACAAATGGAATCCGGCTAGTAAGATTATCTCGTTTTTCTCCTGTATTACAAGGAGATCTCTTCTTGATGCCTATTCACCCACTGTTCCTTTGTCCTTGTAGGTATCCCAGACAACGTCGAACCGCCTAGTCATTCGGAGAGGGTTCTGTCGAGGCTCTTCCAACTAACTTCCGCACAAAGGACATTCGGGGCATCTCTTTCTGATCCATCAGACGAATCTTCAGAGGACGAGGGTAGTGCTACTTCGTCGGGCTCTGAGAAAGTTTGCCTGCCTATATTGTCAAGATGTCTGTTGTGTCGACTTCGACCCTTGCTTCTGGTCCTTCCGTGGGTGAGTTCCATCGTTTATTAGTTTACCGTGGCTACTGTTGTGCATTTTTGACCCTCGCTTTCTTTTGTTTCAGAAACTCATGCACGCAGATCGGGTTCTTCCTTTTCTGCCTCAGATTTGATCCTTAAGAAGACTCGCTCTGGTGATACGAAGCGTCCGGCTGCCTAGGGTGTCAAGAGGGAGTCTCAGGGGGTCCCTAAGGTTTCTCGCAAGCGTCCTGCTCGGAGCAACGATGATTCCCTCGAGCTTCAGGATGACGCGTCCTCTGAGTGGCAATCTCTCCAACGGTACCGGGATCCTAACTTCAAGAAGTACCCTGTCCATGTGTCCGCTCATGCGATGGCGACCGAGGTAGGCCTCGGAGCTTGGAAGGTAACTGACCCCTTGCGCCGTTTGCTTTATCGGGTAAGGCTACCCCTTAACTTACGACCATTCTCTGATTTATCTTTTCTGGCATATGCAGCTCTTCCAGGAGGTCGGCTTGTTTATTGATGAGATGGATAAGGAGTTTGCAGAGTACGAGCAGAGGAAGCAGGAACTTGCCAAGCATCGCGAGGATATCGACAAAGCGCGAGAACGGTCTGCTGATCGGGCCAAGGCTTTGGCCGCTGAAGAGGTAGCTGCAAAGGCTCGTGTCGCGGAGCTGGAACACACCATTGCTGTCAAGGAGGCCAGAGTGAAGGAGCTTGAAGTCAAGGCTGCTGGCGCACTTTCCATGGGAAAAGCGGACGCGGAGGATATTGGGGCTTTCTTCAGTATGCTGGCGCGACTGGAGACCATCAGGGAATTCGAAGCGGGGAAGCTTTCAGTTGGGGATGCGGACAAGTTCAACGAGCAATTTCTAGATGCTTTCCCTGGCGGTGTGCCCTCGGCTCGCATCGCTTCCTTGTTGAGCTCTCCGACGGCGGCTGGACAAGTACACCCGGAAGGCGATGACCAGGGAGAGGAGACGGTTGCTTCTGGAAACCCTGCATGAAGATTCTACTAATGTGAAGAAGTCTGCTTTTGTTTTCTCGGGGACGAATTTAATGAAGGACAAGCAGTACCTCACCGGCGTGCCGTTTATCGGGCGTCTAGTGAGGGGTTCTCGGATGGTGGAGCGGCGACGAACACTTTGTTTGGATGTTTTGCCCCCCGTCATGGGGCGGGGGTGTTTATCTATCGTTATGCTTTTGCTTCTGTTGCGTTTTGCTTACGTTTCCTGTGCTGGCTTTCGTGCAGGTACTTCTCTGCTCCGTGCCGATCGGTGTTCACGTAGCCCCTGCAGGTGGCTAGGTGTTTTCAGGTGGTGCATAGCTATGGCTTGAAAAGGTGAGGAAAAACCTTAACCAGGATTATGGGTGACCTGAATTTTGGCCTTCAAGCCCCTGCTGGTTGAAAGGAATTACCTGCCTGGAGGCGCGAGAAGGACGAGATCCGTCGTTTCCAGTTGTGCCCTGACGATCTCCGTCGATGATCTGGCGTTTGCTCGGTGGAACTGGCGACGCGGGGTTTTGCCCTGAACTGCCGACCGGCGAGCTTCTGCGAAGCGGCCCTTTGTGGCTGGCAAATCTGCCGGATGGCGGGTGTCTAGGAGATTACTTCCTGTACCTTGTAACCAAGCTTGTAAAGATCATTGTTTGAATACAAATAAAGTATTACTTTCGATTGTTTTTCTTTTGAAGGGCTTGTTACCGTTTGTTCATTTTATTTCTGTTTTTTGAGGTTCCTCTTTCCTGGCGGTAGCTGCCGAGAGTAACTCCTCTGGGGGAATACTGTTGTTATTTTCCGTTGTCTCTCCTTTTTTTGAGTTTATTTGGCCGTTTCTGGCGACTTGGTTTTTCCTCTAGAAGTGGTATCTCCGTAAGTGCGTGGCGTTCCAGGAACGCGGAATGGACTTTCCTTCTTTAGATTCTAGCCGATATGCTCCCTGTCTGGTGATACCAACTATCTTGTAGGGTCCTTCCCACGCAGGAGCTAACTTCCCAGCATTCACTTCGACGGTATTTTGGAAGACTTTTCGGAGGACCCATTCGCCGATGGCGAAGGCTCTTATCCGTACATTCTTGTTGTAGCTTCGGGCCACTTGTTACTGGTGTCTGGCCAGGCGCAGTCGGGCCCTTTCCCTTAGTTCTTCTAGGGTGTCGAGGTTGGCAGCTAACTCGGTGGCGTTCTAATCGAGCGTTTGTAACCCGTATCGCGCAGTCGGCACGGTGACCTCGACCGGTATTACTGCCTCGCAACTGTACACCAGGGAAAAAGGGGATTGTCCCGTGGCAGCTTTTGGAGTGGTTTTGTCGGCCCACAAAACGTATGGTAGTTCGTCGGCCCAACGCCCTTTGGCTTTCACCAATCGCTTCTTGAGGTTGTTGATGATAACCTTATTGCTGGATTCCGCTTGTCCGTTGGTTTGTGGATAGCGAGGAGTGGAGGTTACTAGGTCGATATTCCACCGTCGGCAGTAATCTCGGGTCTTCCTCCCGATAAACTGTGATCCGTTAACGCAGACGATCTCGGAAGGTATCCCAAAGCGACAGATGATGTGTTTCTTGACGAAAGCTATCACGTGGGATTCCTTGATTTCCTTGTATGCTTCAGCCTCGATCCACTTGGAGAAATAATCCGTCACCGCTAGGAACAATACTCGCTGTCCGGAAGACGGCGACAACTTCCCTACGATATCCATCCCCCACCTCATGAGAGGCCACGACGTTAGCGTCGGGTGCAGCGGTTCTGGCGGCTGGTGAAGAGTTGTGGCGTGCTTTTGGCAAGCTTCACACTTTTGAGAGTACTCTGCGGCGTCTTGACGCATGGTAGGCCAATAGTACACCAAGTTGAGAGCTTTGTTGGAAAGGCTGCGTCCCCCTGAGTGGTTTCCACACTCTCCCTCATGCAATTCTTTGAGTATCTTGGGCACTTCTGTCTTTGCGACACAACGGAGTAAGGTCCCTACTGCGGACTGCTTGAAGAGGATGCCGTCCCTCGTGCTGTATCGTGTGGCTCTCATTCGGAGTGCTCTTGCTTCGTACTTATCGGACGGCAGCTGTCCACGGTCGAGCCACCGTAGGTACGGTTCCGTCCAACATTCTGGTTCTTGGGAAGCACTCGGGATGTTGGATGCGGGATTGGGGTCTCCCAGCGTTGCTGCTTCTTGGGGATCTCTCTCACGGGGCCTGTCACTTCCTTCAGGATCTTCGCTGGCGAGGATCCTCAAGGTCCGACTATTTTCTCTGATCTTGCGCTCGTCACCCTGGCGAGGATCCTCAGCTTCTCTTCCGATTGCTGGAGCTAGAACATGGACTAGGGGGAACGACGCAAATTCTTCGGGATCCAGGGCAGAAGCCAAGTTGGCCAGAGCGTCTCCCTGCGCATTCTCTTCTCTGGGGACTTGTTGGATAGTGAAGTTCTTGAACGACTGTATGATTTCCCTGACTTTCTCTGCGTATGCTGCATTCCTGGTGTCTCTAGTGGTGAAGATTCCTAGGATCTGGTTCACAACTAGCAGCGAGTCGCACTTCACTTCTACTTCCTCGATACTCAGGTCTTTGGCAATCATCAGCCCTAGTATGAGGGCTTCGTATTCTGACTCGTTGTTGGTGGCTTCGAAAGTGCACCGTACAGCTTGAGCTATCTTGTCCCCCTTGGGTGATTTCAGCACTACTCCGATTCCTACTCCCCGAGTATTGGAAGCTCCATCCGTATGCAGAATCCATGTTCCGGAATACTCCTTCTCTGTCACGAAGGCTTCTTGCCGTCTGGCTGCTTCATCCATTGTAGGGCTGAAATCAGCCACGAAATCTGCCAGCTTGGGCTTGGATGGCCGCCTTTGGCTCATAATCGATATCGAATCCGCTCAGGTGTATCGTCCATTTCGCCATTCTGCCGGTGATCTCTGGTTTCCTTAGTATGGCCTTCCGGGGGTAATTGGTGCTGACTGTGATCGTGTGCGACTCGAAGTACGGCCTCAGTTTTGTAGAAGCCATGACTAGAGCTAAGACTAGCTTCTCCAAGGGCGAGTAACGTGTCTCTGCCACGAGCAAGGTACGGCTGACGTAATAGACGGGAAGCTGGTTGCCCTCATCTTCCCATACTAGTACTCCACTAACAGCGTTCTCTGTTACAGCTAGGTATAAAAGAAGATTCTCACCTTCCTCAGGTTTGGACAACAGCGTCGGACTGGATAAGTAGTGTTTGAGCTGTTGGAAAGCCTCCTCATGGGTTGGAGTCCATTCGAACCTCTTGTTCCTCCGTAGCATATCATAGAACAAACGACACCTGTCGGAAGATTTTGAGATGAAGCGGTTTAGGGCTGATCGTTCCAGTCAGTTTTTGCACATCCTTCACGCATCTGGGCGAACGCAAGGCAGCTATGGCTCGGATCTGATCGGGACTGGCTTCGATCCTGCGTTGGGTGACCACGAACCCGAGGAAGTGTCCTGACGTTACCCCGAACGCGCATTTGGTTGGGTTCAGCTTCATACGATAGCTATCCAGGATCTTGAAGGCCTCTTCCAAGTGCTGGACATGATGCTCAGCCTGCTTGGATTTTACTAGCATATCGTCGATGTAGACTTCCATTGTTCTGCCAAGGTGCTTCTGAAACATGCGGTTGACCAGCCGCTGGTAAGTGGCTCCTGCGTTCTTGAGTCCGAAGGGCATCACCTTGTAGCAGTAGGTACCCTGGCTGGTGGTGAACGATTTTTTCTCCTGATCTTCTTGATGCATCCTGATCTGATTGTAGCCGCTAAAGGCGTCCATGAAGGTGAGCATCTCGTGGCCTGCGGTGGCGTCCACCATGGCATCGATATGTGGCAGGGGGAACGAATCTTTTGGGCAGGCTTTGTTAAGATCCGTGAAGTCGATGCAAACTCTCCACTTGTCGTTCTTCTTGCTCACCACTACGACGTTCGCCAGCCATTCCGGGTATTTCACTTCCCTGATCTTCCCAGTTCGGAGCAGGTTTTGTACTTCTTCGTCCACAATCAAGTTCCGCTCCGGGGCAAACTTTCGCCTCTTCTGTTTAACCGGGGGATGGCGAGGATCCACATTCAGCCGGTGCGTGATGATGGTGGGGTCGATCCCGACCATATCTCCGTGCGACCATGCGAAACTGTTGTTGTGTTGCCAGAGGAAAGTGATTAACTCTGCTTTCTTCTTCGGAGACAGGTTCTTCCCGACTCGTACGGTTTGCTCGGGTTTCTGCTCGTCGAGGACGACTTCCTCGATCTCGTTGGCCTCGTGGTCCGCTCTTCGCGTAGGTCCCTTAGCTTCTTGTAATTGCTATGCGGTGTGGGCGACAGTCGCCTTCAAGGCGGATTTGTAGCACTCCCTCGCTAGCATTTCGTCTCCTCTGATCTCTCTTATCCCCTAGGGCGTCGGGAATTTTATGGTCTGGTGATAGGAGGAGGGGACTGCTTTCATGTCATGGATCCAGGGCCGTCCCATGATGATGTTGTAGCAGGATGGGCAATCGAGTACGGAGAACCTGACGGGTAGGTTGATTCCTTTAGCGTAGATAGGGAGAGTTATTTCCCCCAAAGTGTGAGCGATCTCTCCGCTGAATCCTACCAGGGCTACCGACTTTCTGAGGATGTTCTCTTCTTTCAGACCCATCTCCTTGAGGGCGTCGAGCATAATCATGTTAGTAGAGCTTCCGGTATCGATGAGGATCCTCCTCATTAATACATTTCCCACCGACAGGGATATGACTAACCCATCGTGATGAGGTCCTACCAAACCGGTCGAATCCGAGTCGCTGAAAGTGATAATGTCTCCCGGACGTCCGTCAGACCGGTGGACGTGTGCCACCAATGGTCCTTCTGGTTGCCCCCGGGCGTGGCGTTTGGCCGCCAAGTAGGTGACCCCACAGATATCGGATCCGCCGCTGATAACATTTACTACTTTGGCGTATTCCGGAGATGAGGGAACGTCCATGGGTTGTGTCATATTCTGACTGGCGGGAGGATTGGCGTTGGCGGAGATTTCTGACAACAAGCCTCTTGAGTGTAGGTATGCTAACTCTTTTCGGAGGGCGAAACACTCGTCTGTCTCGTGCCCGTAGTCTTCGTGGAAGTCACACCATTTAGTTTTGTCCTTCTTGGGATTTGGGTTGTCTGCCTTCTTTGGCCATCTGATGCGATCTCCGAATCTCTCCAGGCTTCTCACGATCTCAGCGTTCCCCAAACCCAGGTTGTACTCATGAACCTTTGGTCGGTTGGGCGCGTCTTTTTTCCCACTTGGCTGCTTGGTCCCCGCCGTGTGCACTTCGGGCGCTTCGTGCCTGCTTTTCGGATACGGTTGTCCTCGGCGCTCCCTCCGCTGGTCAGAGGAAGCCTTTCTTTCGACCCTATCGAAGACCGAAGCGGTTCGAGCAGGGATTTCATCCTCTTCGAGTTGGATGTGCGCTAGGGCCTTTACTTGGACGTCTTCGAAACTGTGGCACGGATATTTGGTTAGCTCCCTATAGAGCTCGATGTTCGGTAGCAAGCCTCTTCGGAAAGCTTCTATCGACGTGGGCACGTAGCAGAGCGGGATCACCACTTTCTCCCGGTTGAACCGGTTCAGGAAGGCACTCAGAGATTCTCCTGGCCTTTGAGCTATACGGTACAAGTCGTTAGACTGTTTCATGAGTTTCCGACTGCTGGCGAATTGCATCCGAAAGGTATCTACCAACCCCGCGAAGGATGAGATTCCCCCCTTGGGGAGGTTGATAAACCAGGTCAGGGTGGCGCCGGAGAGTGTGGCGCCGAATCCTTTACACATGATCGCTTCTCTGGACTCCCGCGGTATTGAGCTGGTCATCATTTTCTATTTGAAAATGGCCACGTGTTCGTCAGGATCCCCCGTCCCGTCATAAGTGGGGACTGTTGGGACCTTGAATCTCTTTGGAATATCCACGTTGGCAATCGGAGTTGCGAAGGGGGACTCGTCGTAACCATCCAGAGCTTCTTTTTCTAGTGGCGGCGGTACTCCGGGTATCTGAGCGATCTTGTCCTCCAGTCCCTTGAGACGATCCTGCATGTACTTGTTGAAGAGGACTTCTAGGAAAGGTTCAGTAGGGGTTACCTGCCTTCTGGATTCTTCGCCATACTGTGGGTGGAAGACTCCCGTCCCTGCGGCTCGGCTCCCCGGCGTCTGGTTATTGGGCACTCCTGGAAGGGTAGCTGCTGAGGTAGCCATATTCACAGTGAGGGATGGTCCTCCAATTTGCGAATTAAACGCTTCCCCTAGGTTGAGGCGGGCGGTGGCTTCACGGACGGTCACGGCTGGGCGGGATCCACCGTGCGATGCCGAGGCTGCCTGCAGTTGCTCGCGAAGGTTCGTGTTTTCGGTGGTGAGCTGCGTGATGTGATCCATGTGTGTCTGGCTGCGATCCTTCTGGCTAACCATGTCCTGCTGCAGGGCGGATATCTTGGTTGCAAGTTCGCTCAGGACGCTGCGCAGACCTTGGACCTCTTCAGGGGTGCCGTCGACGACGTCTTTCCCAGGGCGGCCGCCGCGGCTTCCCCCTTCTCCTCCGTTCGTGGGAGATGACGGCTGCGAGTTGGTCATCTTCTCCGAGCGAGAACGTTCCTGCTTTGATCGAGAGAGCAAGCGAAAACCGTCTAGGGCCCCACGGTGGGCGCCAAATTGTTTTGGTCAAATTCCGACCGACGATCCTCAAAGGTGATTTCGTGAGTTTATGGGGAATATCTAGCCGATCAACGTGAATTTCAATGAACAAAGCACCTTTTTGTATTTGAAAGAAATCGAGAATTACAATGGTTTGATTACAAGTGCTCAATCTGCCTCTCCATTTCTGGGCTAATCCCCTACTAAATACTGGTTTTCATCTCCACATCTCGGCTCCATCTTCCCACGTCGCTCACCCCATCTTCCGAGTGGTTTTCTCGAACCGTACCTGCCGAATTTCCTGGCCGAGCGACGATGCTGGTGATCCGGACGTAGCTTCTGGGCTTAAACATTGATCGACTGGACGTAGCAATTGTTAATGACCGAGAGTGTTGATTTCAAAGCCTATATAATTATACAGTTCCCGTCTACCTGACATATGAGTCCTTTCTTCACGTCATCTAGCTCCCAGATATTTGGCGCTAATGACTTTGTTAGTCTTTCATATATGTCAGGTAGTTTTGACAACTCTTTCAATTGCTCCACCTGTTATACCAAGTCAGGACATCAAGATATGATACTGACTGAAAAACTCTCAATCAATCATCAAAACACTTGTATTGATTCATCAGAGGTTTACAAAACCTAGAACACTCGAGCTCTCTAGATCATCCTCACAAATCTGTTATTACAGAAAAGCTTACCCAACTACAGCTGTATAGAGGGTATTTATATCATCTATTGTAATTACAACATATACCCTCATACTTCACTTATTTACATAAAACTACCCACATTATATTCTCCATATTCCCCCCTCAAGTTGGATTTGGGGGATTATCAACCAAACCCAACTTGAATGCTAAAAACTGGTGTGGAACTTCACCTAAAGGTTTGGTTAAAATGTCAGCCAGTTGCATCTGAGAATGCACATAAGAAGTAGTCAAGAAACCTTCAGTGATCTTCTCTCGAACGTAATGACAATCAATATTGATATGCTTCGTTTGTTCATGAAAAACGGGATTAGGCGCTATGTATTGAGCAACTTTATTATCACAATAAAGTATGATAGGAAGAGGGATTTGAATCTGTAAATCATGGAGAAGACCATGAATCCAGACCACCTCACTTGCAGCAGAGGACATGCTTCGATACTCAGACTCAGCTGACGATTTAGAGACTGTTTTTTGTTTCTTCGTCTTCCACGAAACAAGATTAGTGCCTAAGAAGACACAATATCCACTTAAAGATCTTGCTGAAAATTTGCAAGCTGCCCAATCAGCATCACAGTAACTTGTCATAGTAAAATCAGAATCAACAGAATAAAACAAACCCTAGTTTAAGGTATGTTTAAGATATCGAACCACATGCATAGCTGCTTGTAGATGTGGCTCTCGAGGACAACTAACAAATTGACTTAAGTGTTGAACTGAGTACGAAATGTCAAGCCTGGTAATATTGAGATATAAGAGTCGACCTATTAACCTTCTGTATATTTCTGGTTCTTCAAGAACAACACCTTGATCAATGGATAAATCAAGACCTTTGGGCAATGGAAACTTAGCAGATTTGGCATCCAATAATCCTACATCAGTAATAATATCCAGAATATACTTCCTTTGATTGATAACAGTACCTTTGCCGGATCGAGCAATCTCAATACCAAGAAAGAATCTGGCCATGCCGAGATCTTTAATAGTAAAAGTTGTATCCAGATCAGCTTTAGTTTGTTGTATCATATCATCATCGTTTCCTGTCAATAACAAATCATCCACATACACCAAAGAAATCACCACTTTACCCCCTGATTGCTTAACAAATAATGAGTAATCCTGCTTGGATCGTGAATATCCCAGTTTCAACAAAAAACTTGTTAATTCTATGTTCCATTGGCGTGAAGCCTGCTTTAATCCATACAAAGATTTTTTAAGCTTGCATACCTGTCCTTTAGAGGCCTAAGAATACCCTTGAGGAGGAACCATATAAACTTCCTCATCCAAGTAACCGTGTAAAAACACATTGTTGATATCCAATTGATGAATACTCCAGCGTTGTACTGTTGCAAAAGCTATTAAAATTCTGACTGTTGCAAGCTTGTCCACTGGTGAAAAGGTACATTTATAGTCCTTATCCTTGACCTGTGTATACCCTTTGGCAACTAGACGTGCCTTATACCTTTCTACTGATCCATCAGGTCTGAATTTGACCTTGTAAACCCACTTAGACCCCACAGCTGTCTTCCCTGGAGGTAATGTAGTTAGCTCCCAAGTATGGTTACTTTCCAAAGCTAATAATTCCTTTTCCATAGCTTCTTCCCAGCACTTGACACCTTTATCTTGATGATATGTACGTGGCTCATCTGTAGCACACATATGAGCAAAAGAAGCAACAAAATCTCCTGAATATTCGGATAAATCAAAAAGTTTCTGAACTTGCAAGGAACAAACATAGTCCCGGAGTTTTACTGGTGGTTATCTTATCCTGATTGACTGTCGAGGCACAACAACTGGAGGAGAAACATCTTGAGGATCAGAAGAGGAGGAAGAATTAGAAGAAATAACTTGATGATCAACTGATAATAGGCCTGTGTTATGCAAATCTGGCAAAACAGAATCATCTGAAACAACTGGGAGATTAATATCATTGGGAACTGCAGAATTAACTAATGGTAGACTGGATGTAGTTTCAGAAAAATCATGAGAAGATTCAGAGAAGGACTGTTCTGTAGCAAAGAGAAAACTATCTTCTTTGAAAATAACATCACGAGCAACAAAAAATATTGCTCTTTCAAATCATATAACAGATATCCTTTTTGACCAACAGGATAACCCATAAACACACATCTTCTAGATTTGGCAGCAAACTTGTCTTGTTTATGTGTACTTGGCTTCCAAAAACAGAGACAACCAAGAACTCGCAAGGAACTATAATCTGGATTCTTCTGAAACAACAATTCAAAAGGAATTCGCCATTGCAAAACAGAACTAGGCAGCAGATTAATAATGTGTACAACAACTAAAATACATTGACCTCAAAACCTTTTTGGCATACCAGAATGTAGTCTCATGGCCCTTGCTGTTTCTATGATATGTCTATGTTTCCTCTCAACTCTTCCATTTTGTTGAGGATTACCAGGAACACTCCGTTGATGAACAATTCCTTTTTGAGCAAACAATTCCTGACAACCCTTTTGAAGAAATTCACTACCATTATCACTCCTTACCACTTTGACTTTTCTTTCAAACTGAGTAAGGACATAGGAAATGAACGACATAATAATTTCCTTCCCCAGAAGTAGTAGGAACTTTGTATGGTCCCCAAATATCCATGTGCACAAGATCAAAAGGATATGAAGCCAATGATTCATTCCTGCTGAAAGGTATTTTACATTGTTTAGCAAGAATACAACTTTCACAGAAGAACTTTTACTCTAAAGTGGGCCACAAATGTGACAACTGTTTCATCTTACTAAGAGAGCAGTGCCCAAGTCTGTTATGAATCAAACTACTGGCATGACTTAAAGTACATGCTTTATGTACAACTCTACTATCAACTTGATTACATTCTAATAAAGGAAGCATCATTTCTGCAGTTGAACATCTTTGATTCTTCAAAATGAACAGACCTCCCAGCCTTTGTCCACGAATCAGCACTTCTTTAGTGATACGGTCCTGAAACCATATACCATCTGAATTCATCTTTCCTGATAAACCATGGTCATCTAACAATTTTGTGACTGACAATAAGTTGTGCTTAAAACCATCAACAAGCAAAACATTCTCAATTTTCAATTTATCAGTAATCTGAATTGTTCCAGCATATTCAACAATCTTCACTGATCCATCTGGCAAACCAACTCTAACAGGTTTATCTAGGACATGCTTATCAATCAATTTAGACAAATCATAAACCATATGATCTGTTGCACCAGTATCAATAATCCAGAGATCATGGTCTGTACTAACATGAGCTGACAAAATAGAAACAGTAGCAAGTCTTTCAATATATGTACCTGAAAATTGCATGGAAGATGATGATGCACGATTCTCATCAGATTCTTTGTTTGCTGTATTGGCAAAACTACCCTTTCCAGAACTTGAGCTCACTCCTTTTCCTTTCATCATTCGAGCCATCTGTTTACACATAGCAGCCATTATCTTAGGATCAAGATCCATATCTTTGCCATCATCTGAACCATCAAATGGCGTGTCAAACTCCACTTCTGCAGCATTAGCAACTCTTCTATCCCCACCTCTTTTGTAATCATTCTTATCATAGAACTTCCAATTATCTGGATATCCTATGATTTTATAACATTTCTCTTTTGTATGCCCTTTAACCATACAATGCTCACAAAACTTTCTGTTGTCAAACTTCTCAAACTTGTCTTTCCCTTTCTTTCCATTATCCTTATGAAGCAGACCCCTGTTATACATCTCTTCCTTGGACAAAAAATACTTGCCATAATGTTGTTGATCCCTTCTTGACATACTGTTAACAGAAAAGACATTGCTTTGCTTAGCACCAAAAGAACCAACTATTGTCTTATGCTTCTCAGCCTGTTGCACAAGCGAATAAGCTTTTCTTATCTTAGGAAGAGGATCCATAGCAATAAGAGTTCCTCGGATTGCATCAAAATCATCATTCAAGCCCATCAGAAAATCCATTAGCCTGTCATTCTCTTCTTCTTCTTGTTTTCTTCCAAGATAGTCACAACCACAGTGTGACCATATACCACAATCACAATCAACAACAATTCTTACAGCATTCAGTTCTTCCCACAACTTTTTCATTTTGTTGTAATACTCATTCACTCGCATTGAGCCTTGTTCTAAATTGGCTAGGTTTTGCTTCAACGAATACAACAGTGGCCCATTTGCCTGACCATAACTCTCAACCAGCTCTTCCCACAATTGGAAAGCAGAATCAACATACATGAAGGATTCAGAAATTTTACCTTCCATGGAATTTAACAACCAACACCGCACCATGTGATCTGCACGTACCCATCGCACACAATCATTTGTTCCAAGAGGCGGTCTCCGGCAAGAACCATCTATTAAACCAAGCTTGATCTTCGCACCCAAAGCCAATTTGATGTTCCAGCTCCAACTAAGAAAATTCGTTCCATCAAAACGCTGCGGGACTAATTGAGATCCAGGTTGATCGGAGTTTGATAAAGCCAACGGATCATTTGAAGCAAATCTGTGGTCTCTCTCACGATCTCTCCCTTCAGGCATCATGAAACCAGATCTCGACTCCCTTTGTTGATGTGTTGAACCATTACGCCGTCCATTATCCCCGTCGCTCAGAGTTCTTTGCGGAGAAAAGGATCTTCTTGGCGATAACGACATTCTTGATCGGAAGTAGAGAAATTGGTGAAACAGAACAGAGGGAAAGAAGCGGAAAAGAATTGAGAGCTTCGATTATGCTCTGATACCATGAAAACTCTCAATCAATCATCAAAACACTTGTATTGATTCATCAGAGGTTTACAAAACCTAGAACACTCGAGCTCTCTAGCTCATCCTCACAAATCTGTTATTACAGAAAAGCTTACCCAACTACAGTTGTATAGAGGGTATTTATATCATCTATTGTAATTACAACATATACCCTCATACTTCACTTATTTACATAAAACTACCCACATTATATTCTCCATACTGACATTTTTTCCTGAAGAAAGAGACGGCACTAGTAAATAAAACACAAGTTACTTTATCTTGAAAGACAGGAGGTGTTTCATCTTTCTGAGTAGACCAATTCTCCACATCTAAGGGATCATCAACTTGCATTCTAGATTTATCAGTTTTCTTTATGTGAAGGCAATCAATGTAGGTCTGCAATTAGGAAAGACAAGGGATAATCAGCTTGCAGATAAGACAAAACGAGGAGAAGACAACCCATGATATTTATTCAAGAAAGCAAATGCTACAAAATACTTTGCCTTGAACAACGACTTCACGGTTCTCTGTGTTGGTCCAACTCGAACATTCATGGCCCTGTATATTCATGTAACCTGTTAAAGCAAAATTTAGTTACAAGTATACCCAGCTGAAAGGTAAATAAAGACAGTGACTACTCTTTGCCCATTTAGTGGTCTCATACCTCAACCCGGTCACCTGGTTTTGCTGTATCCACCAGCTTATCATGCATCAGCAAGCTCACTGTGTGCGGTGTCGCTCCCTCAGGAATCTCGTCTGGGGTCTTGATGAGGTATTTTCAGTGGTCGTTAATACCTATCAAAGAAACCTAACTTAACCAACCCAGTAGAGCGGTAAGCAACGGTCGATCCCACAAAGACTTGTGTATTTATGCTTTTACTTATGTGCCAAGTAACCAAATAAGGGTTTTTTATATTTGTAAATTCTAAACTACTAAGCAAAATATAAAACTATCTAAGAATGCAAAAGATTGTTTTAATCAAATAAGAGACAAGCGTGTTCAACTAGTTAAATCCGTCATAGATATGCTTATTAATCATTGATTCTTTTGATTCTCAATTCCCACGAATAATCTACGTGGATTATTATCCAAAACTTTATATTTAGTTGAACGAGCTAACGGTATGAACAACCCTAATCATCTAACAACCTAGAACAACGCCTAGATTCAATTAAACGACAGCGTTAAGTCCAAAGTATCGATAGAAACGAATACTCAACGCAAACAGCTAATCAAGTTATCTGTGATTTATTCCCTCTACAACTGGATAGCCCGAACGGGTCTAAACAATTATAGTTGCTACTTTATCTAATCAATCCCGAACGGGACTTGATCACATTAGTTGTCGATTAACCTAGAAATTCTATTAGGTAGCTAATCTAACAAAACCCTAGAATAATTCTGATTCAATTAAGCACAAGGAATAAAACCTATTCAAGTTGATGAGAATCAATCAAACCTCACAATATTATGCAATCTATGATTTCAATAACTAGTCAAACACAAGAGAAATTAGCAATGCATAATTAAAATAAAATCAAACTTACAAGAGGTTCAAAGATTGCTCCTTTGAGAAAACTCTCTCCAAAGAAACCCTAGCCTCCAAAGTTGATCAAAAGTTATCCAAAATAAAACTAACATAAAGTATTTATATCTCCTAAAAATAACCTCAAAATATTATATCTAACTCGTACACTCGGATAACATAGCCCATAAACCAACTATCAAGGCCCAACATCACAACACGGCCCAAAACAATGTCCGCTGAAAAACCCATATTGCACGGCTTCGGCCCAAATTGCGCGGCCGCGCAATTGCTTCCCCGCGCTTTCCCCAGTCAGTTGAGATTGCGCGGCTTGGTTGCTCGGGGTCGAACCCGAGCACTTGGCTTGTTCTTGGCTCGGTTTTTCCTGGTTCGGCTCTCCTCCATTTATGCTCCTAGCACTCCTTAGTTCCCTTGGCTTGTCCACCACCGCCATGGTCAATCTGTACTCGCCCCGTTGCTGCTCCTGAACCTAAAACCTGTAAAACCGAGCAAACCATCGCATAATACCCGACAACACAAAAACCTAAAAACTACATAAAAACTAACCTAAACCTAACCAAACATATATAAAACATGCAACTAAGCTACTCCTATATGCAAGCTATCAAATTCCCCCATGCTTAACCCTTGCTTGTCCTCAAGCAAGACATAAATCCAATCACACCATAGAAATGCAATCTTACATCCATTTCAAGTCAAACAAACATTTCACATATAATTAAAAACTCAACCAAGACTTCTCAACATGCATTATGGTAAGCAAAAAGTAAAGACCATTCATTCATTCTAGACCTCACCAAGGAAATTGTGTTTGCACTCAGCTCTCAAGTGTATAAAGGACGTGTTTCACTCAAAAATCACCCATGAAAACTAGACTACCATATGCTTGCATCAGAGTTCTAAATCTCCACCGCTGGAGATCAAATACATAACAAAAATCATGAGGTCTTTTTCCGGCTTGTAATGGGGCCAAGGTAAAGAGAAATTTGGAAGGGATAATATTTGGCATGTGGTGCTAAATCCGGGATAAAGAACTAATCCTAAACCCAACTCAACACTTCTTCTTCTTACTTCTTCTAAACTTTTCTTTCTCAACTCCATACATTTACATTAAAGCACTTTGCTTTCTTTTTTTTCTTTTCTTTTGCCTCTTTTCAACTCTTTTCTTACTTTGTTAATGAAGATAACTAACATTTTAAGCATTTTTTTCTTTTGCTTATTTTGCAACATACTTCATCTTCATTTTTTTTCACTTTGAACCCAATAGTTTTATTTCCTCTTTTTCTACCTTCTCATCCAACTCCCCCATACTTACCTCAAACTCACACAAAATACAACCAAAACCTAAAGTCCTAAATCCCGGATTATGGATCAAGCTTATTCGGCTATGGATCATTTTGTGGAGCTATCAAAAATAGGCTTCAAGCTTAAAAGAAAGGGGTGTCAAAAACATGGATCTTGTAGGGTAGGAAGGGAAATAATAGGCTTATGAGAAACATTGTCTCAATCACTTTAATGTCATGCATTCAATCATATAAAGCAGCCTCGAAATAGAGTATTAACGCAAGTTCTAGAGCTAGATAATCATGGTGATACACTCAAGAATGTAATGAACAAATATATCATGAAAGGCCAA
The DNA here is from genome assembly GCA_964016875.1 of Fallopia convolvulus. Lineage (NCBI taxonomy): Eukaryota > Viridiplantae > Streptophyta > Magnoliopsida > Caryophyllales > Polygonaceae > Fallopia > Fallopia convolvulus. The sequence goes on from OZ024719.1 coordinate 32,246,144, forward strand.
AAATCAAATCTCACAAGGCTAATTTTTTTGTCTAGAACTTCAGAATGAATCTAAAACTCAAGCTAAATGCATGCTCCATCCTATAATCAAGTCATTTAATCAATGATCATGCGTATATCACATCAATTTCAGTAAATCATGCACATCATGGGTTAGAACTTATACTCAACTTAGAGAAACAAGAGGAATCAAACAATGGGGAAATAAGAACCTAAATGCAATATTTTTGTATTTTTCTAATTTTTTTCATTTTTGAGGATTTTAATCAATGCATGCAAAAATTTTAAACATGACCTAAACTAATGCAAACTATATGCAATGCAAACAAGTAATCCCCTTCCCCCATGCTTAAAACATACTGTGTCCCCAAAGTATAGTAAAAAAGGTAAGGAAAGAGAAGAACTCACAGAACCTAGTTGTTTGGCAGGTAATAGGGCGGAAGATCCTGTGGTGGTGGTGGCTGGTACTCCGGAGGATACTCTGGATGCAATGGCTGGTAAGGTGGAATCTACTATGCTAGTGGTGGCTGATATGGTGGGAACTGAGGATACGGTGGATCCGGAAAGGCATACTGAGGATAAGACTGATGAGGTGGATAGCCCGCCGAACTCCATCCATCCAATCTAGTGTTGAGCAATCTGAACTGCTCATCCTAGCGGGCCTGAAAAGCAGCAAGCTGCTGATCCTGATGAGTCTGATACGATGTGAACCTCTGATCTACATAACCTTGCATGTTCTGGAAGCTCTGATCGATGTGAGACGTCATACTGTTGTAGCGCTGCGTGTTCTCCAACTGCATTTGTCTCATCATCTCCATCATTTGACTGTACTGCGTATCAGAATACTGGTGATCACCTCTAGCAGGTACAGACTATCGTTGCTGGTTATCCTCCTCAGACTCATCATCCTCATCAGTGTCTACATACTCAGCAGATTCTTCCTCTTCTTCTTCTTCTTCTTCTGCCATGGTGAAATCCTCATCCATCTCCTCCTCTTCAGACTCCTCAATAACAACTGGGGCCTTATTTTTACCCCTAACTGGGCCCCTGACATCAGTCACACTCAAATCACCATCCCGGACATCAATGAACCAGTTAGCTGGGCTGTCTCCAATCCTTACTCGGCTCCCATCAGGAAGCTTCATTACTCGCCCAGAATCCCCAATCGCCCAATAGTAAGAGTTCTTGTAAATGTAAAGGGCTCCCATCTTCTTTAGCATAGTAAAATCAATAGGCACAGGCGGAATGTCAACCTGTAGCCTGCTCACATCAACTCCAAAGTGCTTAGCCAGATGGGTCACAATCCCACCAATACAGATAGCTCCTCCACCCTTGTTTCCAACATGGTACATGTGGTTCATAAGCATAGCACCCATATTCATCTTTTTCTTTTTCAGACAAGCTGCCAGTACAGCTACATCTTTCTTAGGGCAGTTGTTTCCACCATCACCTCGCCCATTCATGGTGTCAGCAATAAATCTCTTAAAGACCTTAATGGCGGGGTGAGTAATGGGAGAAGCTTTTTCTTTAGAAGGTTCATATTTAGCCTTCCCTGTAATGACTCTCCAAAAATGCTGATCAGCCCATGTAGCCCCCGTCTTAGTAAACACCATATCCTTAGTAGAAGGGAAATTAAAGAAACCAAACACTCGGTTGACTTCTTTCAAGGTCAGCTTCCTCCTAACTCCTCCTAGCCAGAATTTAATCTCCCCTTCTCCTCTGAAATCAATAGACAAGGTACTCAAAAACTCCAATGTTAACCCCATGAATGTGGGTTCACACAGCTTCAAAAACTCGCCCATGTGCAAATATGCTCCAATCTCATTCAGCAAATGAGCTATCCCGATCGCATTCATCAAGTTCCAGTCTATGAACCTGGTTGCTTTCCATTCCCTATCCTTCAAAAGCTCAAACCGGATCACATGATTGTTCTTTTCCAAACTGATCCCAAAAGTCGGTGTTTTCTCCCACCACAGCAGGGGGAGCGTAAGCAGCTCGGGATGATGAAGCTCTGTCTGTTCTACTTCTTTTTGGATCCATTATATCAGAAATTCACAAAAACCTGCACAACACCACAAACGGACCAAGCAAACACAATTTTTGTTGCCCCGACAAGGACAACCACAACAATATTTCACAATTAATCGCTCACACACTCTCTTTCCCCACTACCTAGAACAATTTAATCAATTTTAATTAAAATTTAATCAAATTCTAGGTGATTTTCGGATTTATGCAAAAAGCTCAAATAAAACACGAATCTAGGCTAGAATCATGCAATAAACGAACTTTTGTGAAGAACTTAAGCCTAAATCCGAGCCTAAAGGGGTCAAATTCGGGTTTTTCTAGCCAAACCTAGATCTAGATTTAACTAATTAAAAACCGAAATTGAATGGGGATTTTGAGAAACTTACTTGAATCCTTGTTGATGTGGAGTTGTTTGCTTGATTTGAGGTTGGAATTCCGCCTTGAGAGCTTGAAAGGAGGTTGAAAGCTTGAGCTTCAATGGTGTTTTGAGAGGGGTAGGAGAAGGTGGCTGCGTTCGAATGGGGGAGATAAAGAAAGCATCAGGTTTTTATTAAAAGTATACCCGAAAAATTGTCGATTGCGCGTGGGATTGCAATTGCGCGGCCGCGTAATTATGCGCGATCCCGCGCAATGCCCTCTCAGTCGGAATTGCTCGGCTTGGGGGCTTTAGATTGCGCGGTCGCGCATTTAACAGCCCAAGTCGCGCAATTCCAACTGAGTTGGGATTGCTCGGCTTGGCTTTAGATCTTTTTGGCCACGCAATTTTTACCCCATTCTGAGTTCTTCTGTACTTCAAGGCTTGCCCTAGTTTTCTGAACTTTTGAGGTTTATTTCTACCTATACTAACTAATAAAAACAAAAATTGTGAAACAGAAAGAAAAATCAAAGCAAAACTCTCCTAAAACATGGGTTGCCTCCCAAGAAGCGCTTGTTTAACGTCTTTAGCTTGACGTAAAAAGGATATCAAGGCTCTTGTTCCGGCTCTTGTAGAGTCGTTTCTTCTATGGTAGCGTTGTTGAATCCTTCAAAATATGGCTTCAGTCTCTGACCATTAACTTTAGACAGGGCACGAGTGGTTCTGTCATAAATGTCCACATCACCATGTGGATAAACACGAGCAACCACATAAGGACCCATCCATCGAGATCTCAGCTTCCCAGGGAATAGCTTCAGGCGGGAATGAAATAAGAGGACTTTGTCACCCACTTTGAAACTCTTTCTCCAAATATGCTTGTCCTACCAGGCTTTTGTCTTTTCCTTATAGATTGATGCATTATCATAAGACTCAAGCTTAATCTCTTCCAATTCTTGGAGTTGAAGTTTCCTGAATTCACCCACCTCATTTGACTGCATGTTGCATTTCTTTACCGCCCAATATGCCTTGTGTTGAATTTCCACCGGTAGATGACATGCTTTGCCAAACACCAAACGGAATGGTGACATCCAAATTGGTGTTTTATAAGCAGTCCTGTATGCCCATAGTGCATCATCCAACCTAACACTCCAGTCCTTTCTGTTGGGTGCCACAGCTTTCTCTAGAATAGACTTGATTTCTCTGTTGGACACCTCTGCTTGGCCATTTGTCTGAGGATGGTATGCTGTAGAAACCCTGCGTGTGACATGATATTTTTTTAACAATGCACTCACCATCTTGTTACAGAAGTGGGATCCCTTGTCACTAACTAAAGCTCTAGGGACTCCAAATCTAGTAAAAATATTGTTCTTCAAGAAATCTGTCACCACTTTAGCGTCATCAGTCCTGGTGGCCTTCGCTTCCACCCATTTGGAAACAAAGTCCACCACAAGTAAGATATAATAGTTCCCAAAAGAGTTGGGAAATGGACCCATAAAGTCAATGCCCCAAACATCAAAAATTTCACAAAAAATCATAGGAGATTGAGGCATCTCATTCTTTTGGGACATAGTCCCAACCCTTTGACATCGATCACAGGATTTACAAAAACCATGAGCATCCCTAAAAATGCTCGGCCAGTAAAATCCTGCATCCAATACCTTCCTAGCTGTTTTGTTAGAACTAAAATGGCCCCCACATGCATAATTATGACAGAAGGTTAAGATAGAAGTTACCTCATTATTCTGGATACATCGTCGGATTACCTGATCAGCGTAGTGTTTCCACAATTATGGATCATCCTAGATGTAATATCTTGCCTCACTTCTTAACTTGTCCTTCTGAGCCTTTGTGAATGTTGGTGGGAATTCACCCATAACTAGGAAATTAACCAAGTGTGCATACGAAGGTTTTACAACCTTAATAGCAAACAAGGTATCATCTGGAAATTCCTCCTGAATGGGAGAACTCTCTGGCCTTTTCTGTTCTTCCATCACCAGACGACTCAAATGATCAGCAACCACATTCTCAGCCCCTTTTTTATCTTTGATCTCAATGTTGAACTCACTCAACAACAAGATCCACCTGATTAACCTGGGCTTAGCCTCCTTCTTTGTTAGTAGATAGCGGAGTGCTGCATGATCTGTATAAATAATCACTCTTGTTCCCAGCAAATAAGAGCGAAATTTCTCCAATGCAAACACAACTGCTAGGAGCTCTTTCTCTATGGTGTAGTAGTTCCTCTGATCCTCATTTAATGTCATAGAGGCATAGTGAATCACATGAGACGCTTTGCCCTTCTTTTGTCCCAAAACAGCCCCTACTGCATAATCACTGGCGTCACACATGATCTCAAAGGGGAGAGACCAATTTGGGGCTTGAATAATGGGAGCTGTGGTGAGGCGAAGTTTTAGCTCATCAAACGCCGTCTTGCATGCATCACCAAACTCAAATTCTGCTTCCTTTTTCAACAACTCACATAAGGGGGAGGCAATTTTGGAGAAGTCTCTGATAAACCTGCGGTAAAATCCTGCATGGCCTAAAAAAGAACGCACTTCATGCACATTAGTAGGATAAGGCAAAGATTGAATTACTTCAACCTTAGCCTTATCGACCTCAATACCCCTAGAAGACACCACATGGCCTAATAATATACCTTGTTCTACCATAAAATGACATTTTTCAGAGTTGAGAACAAGATTAGTATCTTCACATCTTTTAAGCACTAGTGTCAAATGAGTTAAGCATGAATCAAAATCATCCCCATGGACGGTAAAATCGTCCATAAATACCTCAATAAATTTCTCTATGTACTCAGAAAAGATACTAACCATACACTGTTGGAATGTAGCTGGGGCATTGCACAGTCCAAAAGGCATCCTTCGGTATGCTAAGGTGCCAAAAGGACAAGTGAATGTTGTCTTCTCCTGATCCTCTACTGCTATGGCTACCTGAAAATATCCAGAATACCCATCCAAGAAACAATAGAATGAACGACCGGTAAGTCGTTCCAACATCTGGTCAATGAAAGGTAATGGGAAATGGTCCTTCCGGGTTACCGCATTCAGCTTGCGATAATCAATACACACACGCCACCCGGTTTGGACTCTGGTGGGAATGAGATCACCCTTGTGATTCTCAACCACTGTGATACCACCCTTTTTAGGGACAACCTGAGTTGGGCTGACCCATTTGCTATCAGAAATAGGAAAGATCATACCTGCCTGAAGGAGCTTCAACACCTCCTTCTTTACCACCTCCATCATCGGGGTATTCAGCCTTCTTTGGGGCTGTCTAGACGGTGTAGCTTCATCTTCTAATAGAATCCGATGCATACATGTTGAGGGACTAATCCCTTTAATGTCTGCAATGGTCCATCCTATGGCCGTCTTGTGCTCTCTCAAAACTGCCACTAATCTCCCTTCTTGCTCATTGCTGAGCTTGTTGGATATAATTACTGGCGAAGTGTCCCCTTCACCTAAGAAGGCATACTTGAGATGGTTTGGAAGTTGCTTCAATTCTGCCACCGGTGCCTACACAATGGATGTCAAAAGCTTCTCGCTTGGCAAGGTTAGTGGTATGGGCTGTGAGCCCGGTGGCATAAGCGGACGCTCAAAGTGAGCATTCAACTCAACCACCACTTCCTGCAGGTTAGTCCTTAAATCCAAATCTGAAGTTTCATTCGTAATAGCATTTTCCAAGGTGGATCTCAAAGCTTCATATTCATGCATATTGAAAAATTCTTGAGCAAGTGGCTCTACCACATCAACTAAGGGAAAGCGAGGAATCCTCGGGAGGGTATTTCATTGCATCATAAATGTTATACTCTACCCTTTCCCCGTCGAATTCCATAGTCAGAGAACCACTACAGACATCAATCTTAGTCTTAGCTGTTTTCAGAAAAGGTCTACCAAGCAAAATAGGTGCAGCGTGCTTATCATGGTCCATATCTAAGACATAGAAATCAGTAGAAAATATCAGATTATCAACCATTACAAGCACATCTTCAACTATTCCTCTAGGATAAGCATTTGACCTATCAGCTAACTGTATCACAACACCAGTTTCTTGTAGAGGACCCAATTCAAGCATTTTGTATACAGATTAAGGTAAAACATTGATTGAAGCACCTTGATCTAGCATGGCTTTATCAAATTTTGTATCGCCAATAATGCAGGGAATAGTGAACATGCCATGGTCACCACATTTCTGAGGCATACGCCTTTGAAACACAGCTGACACATGCTCACTTACAGAGATTTTCTGTTTCCCTTTTAGCTTTTGAGTTCTTTTTATGGTGCACAATTCTTTCAAAAACTTAGCATATCTAGGAATGCTTTTAATCAGTTTAAGTAAAGGATTGTTTACCTCACACTTGCTGAATGTCTCGAACAATTCCTTGTCGTTCTCCAGTTTTCGGGTCTCTTTTAGTGTCTCTGGGAAGGGTGGAACAGGTGTATAAGACTTCAGAGGAATTTCAGACGAATCTTCAACAGTGTCTGAATCGCTCGGCTTCGATCTAGATTGCAAGGCCGCGCTTTCCGTGCCCAAGCCGCGCAATCCTGATTGAGAGCACATTGCGCGGCTTGGCAATTGTGCGGCCGCGCTTTGTGGCGTCTCTTCCCGCGCAATCTCAACTGAGATGGTGTTGCGCGGGGTGGCAATTGCTCGGCCGCGTATTTAGCAGGCTGGCCGAGCAATTCGTCCCCGAGTGAATTGCTTGGGATTTCCTTTGTTAGCTCGAGTTTTTCCTCAGTTTCGCCCTTAGCTTCTGTCACTCCCCTCCTGATTGGTACATGCCCGTCCCTGGGCTCTACTTGAAGCTCTCGCCCACTCCTCAGAGTAATAGCATTGACATTCTGTTTCGGATTGAGCTCGTTCTGAGATGGCAACTTGCTTGAATCTCTAGCTTCCAGTTTGCCTACAACATTGGCAATTTGACTGACTTGAGTCTCTAGATTGTGGATGCTAGACTTGGTCTCTTGTTGAAATTGGCTCATTGAGCCTTGCATTGTGGTCACAGTTTGTGCAAGAGTCCGAATCATATCTTCAGTTGACATCGCATTCTGATTGGCCCCCTGAGGACGGGATTGAAAAGGTGGTTTGTATTGAGCTTGACCACCCTGTTGGTTGAACTGCTGGTTATTGGAATTTCCATACCTCATATTAGGATGATCCCTCCAGCCTGGATTGTAGGTGTTGGAGAAGGGGTCATACCTCGGCCTAGGTGGTCCATATCCTCCCACTGCGTTCACCTCAGCATTCGGATCTTGAAGTGTAGGGCAAGAGTCAGTGGGATGCATGTTATCAAAGCAAATTTCACAGGATTTTACCTGCTGTCTACCACCTTGCTGCAACAGCTGCTTCATCATCGTTTTCAACTCAGTGACTTCATCTTGGATTCTTGTATTAGCCACCACTGAATTTGCAACTCTCGAGCTAGTCTCTTTTCTGAATTGTCTTGTGCCCTCAGACAGTTGTGTAAACCGGTCAAACGCAGCAGCAGGAGTTTTGTTGAGAATGTGACCCTGGCAAGCTGCATTGACCATTCTTCTCTCATTATCCAAGAGGCCATTGAAAAGATATAGAATCAGGTCTTGATCAGTGTATCCATGGAAGGGACAGCTGGCTACCAACCTCTTGAACCTCTCATAGTATTCGTACAAGGACTCATTAGCTTCTTGTTCGATGTTACTGATTCGCTTTTTCAGATCGTTGAGCCTTGTAGCAGGGAAATACTTCTCCAGAAAAGTTTCCTTCATCTTAGCCCATGTATCAATACTTCCCGGAGCCAAGTAGTAAAACCAGTCTTTAGCCTGATCCTTGAGAGAAAAAGGAAAGGCTCTCAACGCGATCTGGTCATGAGTCACATCAGCAGGCTTCATGCTTGAGCACACAGCATGAAATTCAGAAAGATGTTTGTTGGGGTCTTCACCACTATGCCCATGGAATGAAGGCAAAAGGTGGATCAGCTCGGATTTCAGCTCAAACTTGACTCCCTCACCGAGAGCAGGGAATTACACCGCCAATGGCTGTTGTGTCAGATTTGGTGCAGTCAATTGTCTCAGAGTTTGGTCACCCATCTCGGCAGCTTCAGCAGATTCAGAGTCAGAGTCAGATTCTTCAAGAAAGAACGGTAAGGCCTGAAAGTGATTCCGGATTTCCTTCCTTAGCTTGAAGAGTGTCCTGTCAATATCTGGATCAAACAACAGAGGAGATGAGTTAGTAGCACGGGTATGAACCATATAACAGGTTCACACCCAAAACAGCACAAAAGTAATAAACACAAATAGCGACGAGTCCCCGGCAACGACGCCAAATTTGATGAGGTATTTTCAGTGGTCGTTAATACCTATCAAAGAAACCTAACTTAACCAACCCAGTAGAGCGGTAAGAAAGGGTCGATCCCACAGAGACTTGTGTATTTATGCTTTTACTTATGTGCCAAGTAACCAAATAAGGGAGTTTTATATTTGTAAATTCTAAACTACTAAGCAAAATAGAAAACTATCTAAGAATGCAAAAGATGGTTTTAATCAAATAAGAGACAAGCGTGTTCAACTAGTTAAATCCGTCATAGATATGCTTATTGATCATTGATTCTTTTGATTCTCAATTCCCTCGAATAATCTACCGTGGATTATTATCCAAAACTTTATATTTAGTTGAACGAGCTAACAGTCTGAACAACCCTAATCATTTAACAACCTAGAACAACGCCTAGATTCAATTAAACAACAGCGTTAAGTCCAAAGAATCGATAGAAACGAATACTCAACGCAAACATCTAATCAAGTTATTTGTGATTTATTCCCTCTACAACTGGATAATAGTTGTAGATTAACCTAGAAATTCTATTAATCCCAAACGGGACTTGATCACATTAGTTGTAGATTAACCTAGAAATTCTATTAGGTAGCTAATCTAACAAAACCCTAGAATAATTCTGATTCAATTAAGCACAAGGAATAAAACCTATTCAAGTTGATGAGAATCAATCAAACCTCACAATATTATGCAATCTATGATTTCAATAACTAGTCAAACACAAGAGAAATTAGCAATGCATAATTAAAATAAAATCAAACTTACAAGAGGTTCAAAGATTGCTCCTTTGAGAAAACTCTCTCCAAAGAAACCCTAGCCTCCAAAGTTGATCAAAAGTTATCCAAAATAAAACTAACATAAAGTATTTATATCTCCTAAAAATAACCTCAAAATATTATATCTAACTCATACACTCGGATAACATAGCCCATAAACCAACTATCAAGGCCCAACATCACAACACGGCCCAAAACAATGTCCGCTGAAAAACCCATATTGCGCGGCTTCGGCCCAAATTGCGCGGCCGCGCAATTGCTTCCCCGCGCTTTCCCTAGTCAGTTGGGATTGCGCGGCTTGGTTGCTCGGGGTCGAACCCGAGCACTTGGCTTGTTCTTGGCTCGGTTTTTCCTGGTTCGGCTCTCCTCCATTTATGCTCCTAGCACTCCTTAGTTCCCTTGGCTTGTCCACCACCGCCATGGTCAATCTGTACTCGCCCCGCTGCTGCTCCTGAACCTAAAATCTGTAAAACCGAGCAAACCAGCGCATAATACCCGACAACACAAAAACCTAATAACTACATAAAAACTAACCTAAACCTAACCAAAACATATATAAAACATGCAACTAAGCTACTCCTATATGCAAGCTATCAGGTCTCCTGGAACCACACAATCTGCTTATCAGCAAATCTGTTTGAACGAATGAAAAATATCATAAAATGGTAAAACAAGTCCATGTCTCTCAATGCTAATTTAATGAAGCTCTACTTGTACAAGTATCAATTCCCAAATGGAATCCCGCCTTGCTTGCTAATCTAATGAAGCTCTACTTGTACAATTATCAACCCCCAAATGGAATCCTGCCTTGCTTATGCTATACAAAATTATGTCACTGTGTTCATTTCCATTAAGGAGTACTTACTAATTTGCAGTACAAACCATTAAAGCCTCATTTTCATGATTCAAAGTTCTAGATTACATGCAGCGATTGTGTACCATGTCATCGAGTTCTTAGCCTGACACTCCTCCTTTCCACAAGTTGTTGGTTCATCAATGCGTCCTAATCATCATCAAAAGTAAAAGGAAATTTTCACCTCGACCCCATATCAACATGACAAAGAAGTATGAACACTATTTACCTCTCTCCACCAGGATAGTGTAGTATCCACATACAAGACACTTGAACACAGCTTCCCTAATCTCCGGAATAATAGAACTACTCCGTATAACTAGGGGTGTTCAAAAATATCCGATCCGGTGATCCGACGATCCGATCCGCGAAAATCCGAATCCGTTGGAAAATTATCCGAATCCGATTCGATCCGAGAAAATTAGCCGGATCACCGGATCGGATACGGATCGGGTCGTCAAACCCCCGAATATCCGAGGGTATAATACTATACATATATATTTTGTGCAATAACAAAAAGTTTAATACTCCAAGTAGTTTTATGTGCTTCGACTTCCTAGTACTACCCCTTTTTTTTTTGTTTTTCTAATTATTTTTAATATATTTCAACCCACAAATAAAATTAACGATAAATAAAACCTAAATCTATATTTTACACCCCATTTTTATTTTTTCTTAAATTATTTTTTCTCTTTCTTTTATGCGGATGATTATTTGGATCATGATTTTTGGGTAAAATTTTCCGACTGAATAAATTATTTGGAACTTAAATACAAAAAAATATAAAAATATGAATATTCGAATATTCGGATATCCGCCACAAATATCCGATCCGATCCGAGCTATACGGATCGGATATCTGGGTATACCCGGATCGGATACGAATATGGTTTTAGAGAAAATTTTATTGCGGATATCCGGTTATGAACACCCTACGTATAACCATTCCTTTAATAGCTACCATCTTCTTGATATCTTCCGCATCCAATCAATAGGTAAACTAGCCAGAGCTTCAGATGAAATAAACATAGCCAAAGAAATTACAAATAAAAAAGCCATACTGAAAACTCACCAGATGGATTCAAATTCCTCATACAAGTGGAGGTCTTGAGATTAAAAATCCTCACTTGCACGTGCTTTTCGAACATGGGATTGATCTTGCTTATTATGTCCATCAACACAATGTCAAAGATAACCAGCACTTCAAGTGGAAATCTCACCATTTTGCTATACATATCAGGATCATAATTCAACACATCTTCTGCATCTACATCAAGCCACTCCCCTTCAAGCTCAAGAACATGATGAACCTCGCTCATACACTTCCCCTCGAAATGGTCGGTATCCATGGAAGAGCTCTCGTAAAAGTTCCTCAAAAATCGAAGGATTGCAGCGTTCACGTCCTGGACGCTGATGTTTGTGCCCCAAACATACACCGGAGGCGCATCGTCCACGTCAAAAGCCTCTCCTGCCTCGGACGAGGCTGGAGCTTCGGCGTCTATAAAGGAAGGCGTGGTGGCCACCGGAGTTGAAACCGGATCACTCTGCCTTCCCCGTGCTCTCCGGCGCGAGCTCGAGGGCGTGGAAGTCGACTCAGGTTGTGTGACCGCAGCGGCAGTATTGGACCTCAAAGCCAGCGGCGTGGAGTAGTTCGACGAAGATTGCCTCGGCCTGCGACGTCTCCGACCGGATCCATCGTAAGGCGAAGACAGGGCGTTTCCGATAGTGCTGGAGCTGACATCATCCGGTGAAGTAGGACCTGAATCGCGACAAAGTAACGAAATTTAAAAGGAAGAACGAGAGCTGCAATGAAGAAAGTGGAAATTGAAAGTAGAGAGAGAGAGAGAGAGAGAGATACCGCCATTGAAGCGCCCCGGGGGAGAGTTGGAAGCCATGACTGATCTCGGAAGAGGAGGGGAGTTCGCGAGATTTGGGGGTTGCGGGTTTTTGTTTGGGGTGAGAAGCTGGAAGGCTAAAGCATAAATTATTGCGTTCGATTTGGCGGCAATTGGGAAATGTATTTGCTCGTTCCCGCTGACTTTTGTCGGGCTGGCTCGAGCATGAGCCCACAAATTTTAAATGTGCAGCCCAAACACTTATTCCAACAAAAAGGTGGCCCATAGTCAAAATTCTTTAATTTTATGGACGTTCATAATAGCGCACCCGTACGGTTTCATAATAGCGTATCCTTTGACCGTACGGCCAGAGGGTGTCCGACTGTAATAGTTAGAAGGTCACCAGTCGTTACGGCTGGATGAGCTCCAGCCGTTACGGTAGAAGCTCACCTGGTTGTTACGGCTGGGGGTCTTCTGGCCGTTATGGCCAGGTTTTTCTTAAACTGAGAAATTAAATGCTCTCACCTACATTAATTCATTATGTCGTATGCCTTTAACTCACCATTTTCGTGAGCCAATCCACTCCATTCCATCTCCTCTGAAAAAATCACAAAACCTCTCCATGGTCATCAATCGTCAACAATGAACAACAGTGGAGCTTATCAACACTTCTTGGATTTGGAAGATCAAGCCTTGAACATCAATCACAATGAGGTATGTTTTATTTGCTAGTTTGTTCATTTCTTTCTTCCACCACTCTACTTTTCTCTATAATAATTATCTATTTTTGGGGTAGAACTACCATGTTTAACTTGAGATGGTAGTGAAGTAGGAAAAAAATGTGTTTGAACTTGCATGTATTGACTAGGCAAACTTATGTAACTATTAGCAAAAAAACTAGGTTAAAGATGATGTATTTGTTGACAAAAGATCGTAGCATTTGGATTAAAAGTTCGAAGTGTTCTTGACAAAAAAAAATCGACCATTGAACATAAGAAGAGTTATGGCCGTTACGGCCGGAGTGGTACCGGGTTGGGGTTGGAGGGGCGAACTGTTGTTCAAAAGTTCTTCCTCCGAGCTAAGGAGAACAACTATTTCATGGAGCAAGGGCTATAAATGAACAGAGTCGTTCGTGAGAAATTCGGTGTTCGGCTCGGTTAAATCTTGTTCGTGTTCGACTCGGTTTGTAAATGAACAGATCTTGAGCACAATTTCAAGGCTCAAAAGATAAATGAACTAAGCTTGTGCACAAGATAACTCGGCTCGTTTGCTCATAAGCAAACTCGATTATATGCTCATGAGCAAGCTCGACTATACACTCATAAAAAACTAGAGTATAATTTCATGAATAAGCTATACTATACATATATTATATACAAATATAGTTTATGTTAAATTACATAGTTTTGGGTGTGTTTCTCAAACCACATAATATAAATTTTAGTTTCATTTGCTTGAATAATTGATCAAGTAAACGAGTTGTTCATGGATTTGTCTCTCGAAAAAACTAAATAAGAGGTTCGCGAGAAAGTTCGAGCTCGATGAACATTTAAATGAACCAAGCTCAAACAAGATTTTAAGCTTGAACCAAACTCGCGTTCGTGCTCGTCTATTTTTTACCAAGCCGAGCATGAGCAACTCAAAGCTCGACTCGACTCGGTTCGATTACATCCCTAGGCATAGACTAGACGATAAAAGCAATAGGATTAGTGATGTCTTCTTCGTCGGTCCTGATTCGATATCAATTCTTAAGGCATTTCCGTACGTTTTAGTACTCGACTGTACCTACCTGCAAACAAGTAAGTCATACTCTTCATTTTTAAGTTTTACGCACTTAGTATGATTCAAATTTAGATTCTGTTGAACTAAACCGTAACGACCATCAAGACACTAGTCGTAACGGCCAGAACGCGTCTACCGTTACGGCCGGAACGCCACTGACCGTTATGGATCATTTCAACATAATTAAAATCTCCCAGCTAATTCATTGATAAACTACAAGTATGGTGTGCCTTTCTTAGAAATTATTGGACTTACCTCAAAATGGTTGAATTACACTGTAGCCGGTGCTTTCATGGCCTTTGAGAGGGAGGACAACTTTGCTTGGGCCGTGGAACAACTTCAAAAGCTTTGTGCATTATTGCAGATTAAGCCTACTTGCTTGGTGATAGATCATGAGCTGGCTTTGATGAAGCCATTGAATAAGATGTTTCCGAGATCAAAGCGTCTTCTTTGTAAGCGACACATTGAGAAGAATATATTGAAGCTATAGCAAAGAGTCTAATGAAGAATGTGACAAGTGCAAAATACTTTTTGAATGATTTCTAGGTATTGTTCAAGGAAACGACAATAAATGGCTATGAAAAGGGAGTTGGCAAGCTAGAAAAGAAATGGAGTATGTGGTCAAATCTTCTGCGATATGTTAGAAAATAATGGCTTGATCCATACAGGACAAGATTTGTTTCTACTTGGACAGACACAGTATTGACTTTTGAGTGTAATACAACAAACAGGTATGCACATCTATTCCCTAAAAGACAACACGACATGTGGTCTCATCCTTTAAATATTTGGGAGCTAATAGTTATTCTGAATTACAGGGTAGAAACACATCATTCATCCTTGAAACATTGGATTGAGAATACAAACAACCGTTTAGATACAGCATTCAGCCTATTTCATACATCACTAGAGATCCGAGTGAATAACATAAAGGCCTCCTTCAATGCATGTCATCTAAGTACGCGATCTCAGTTGGCAATGGTTGATTTTTTTAAGCATTTGAAGTACGTTGTTTCTGACAAGTGCATGGAGTTTCTGATAGAAGAGTACCGTAAGGGTGAAGGTACGTGCCTTGACATGCGGTGTACATGTTCTAGATCGGTGACACACAGTTTGCCTTGTTTCCATACTATTGCACGGTATGTGACTCTATAGATTCCCATTCCTCTGAGTGTCGTGCACATGTTTTGGAGGACACTTGACATAGAGAGAGTAGTACAGAATGAGGATGTTGAAGGGTGCAAGGGCAGAGTTGCAAGATGTGTGATGGATGACTTCTACATGAACACATTCACACAAATATCTGTCGATCTACAACATGATTATGCCAATGATGTATATAATATAGTCTACCTCGAGATTACCACTGCACGAGAACCGGCAACTGAGAAGAAGAAGTATAGGGGGCGGCCCAAGAATAGCTCTAGCAAAAGATTTCTTAGTGATTGGGAGCATGTTGATAAGGAGTTAAATGAAACACCGCCAAAGAAACCTAGAGGCAAGCCACCAACACACCCGAGAACCCCCAATTCACCAACTATTTCGAGGGTGTCCCAAACTCAACCAACACCCCTGACACCAACTATTTTAAGGGTGCCCCCAAACTCCACCAACACCCCTGACACCTCCCTATAGCACTTTGGTCACCCGCAGAGCACTTTTCCCATAAATGGATGACATCCATATGTGTATGAGGCCATACTTCACTGGTTTTTCATATATTCCGCTAGACGGAAACTGTGGTTATAGACCTATTTCACACTCTCTTGGCATCACCCAAGAAAATTGGAGACAAGTGCGTCAAAAGCATGATTAATACACTCAATGAGCAAGAAGGAATGTTTAGTGGTAGTTTCTATGAGCATACGGTTGAAAGCATGAGGCGAAGACTTGATTTCTTTGATAATGGATTTGCCCCATCAATTATTGGTTAACACTTCCAGAGATGGGCTTCTTGGTTGCAACATCATGCAAGCTACAGATCGGCCCCATCGATTATGGAATGAGCTCGTCTCTAGTTGCCATTGCTCGAATGCCTCAATCAACAAAGTATGAATGGGTTATACTTGAGGTGTTGTAGGTGAGCAACTCCACTATTCCTAACTATGTCAATCCAGATGCCCTCCCCAACCAATAACCACCTAGACAACTGGGAAGTACTGTAATATCCGAGATTTTTAGGATAAATTTGAATTTTTTTCTAGACGACTTTCTAAGACTCGTTTAGCAAAGTCGTTACCCGTTTCTTTCATAAACTAGGAACCCAGGTCTAAAAATTTACAAGTGACAGGAAGTAATCATGTAAATAATTTTCTTCGTTCACATAAATTATAAGACCGCTCAGATATATTTTTGAATTTTCCCAACAAGTTCCTAAGAATCGTTTTATAAATTCGTTACGTGTTGCGATCGCACCTTTTTGAAATTTATTCCTAGAAAACTAAAGATAGGGAAATAAAATCATATGAGTTGATTTTTAATACTCGACATAATTTTAAGGATTACTTCCATGAAAGAAGTTTTCGGTTAGGCGAGACCCGCTTAATTAATTATGTACATGTTAAGATTTTACTCTGAAACTTGCGTCTTACAATTTAAAAGTGACAAAATAAAATCATTCGGGTTGATTTTATCAGTCAATATATTTTTTCGGACCGGTCTTATAAAAGGGGTATCATAATACAAATTACGAAGTATATAACTATATTGTCCAAACACAAGTCCCGTTCCAATACCAATATAAGAGTATTCTACCGAGATCAGAAAAAATATCTTCTATTGTACATTATGCGTGTGAATCTAGTTCACCATGTGCACAATTTTTTGCCACCTTCCATTTAATTTTTTTTGAAAAAAAGAGAAAAGAAATTACTCCCTCGGTTCTATTTTACTTGTCACTTTAGTCTTAATTTTGTGTTCCATAAAACATGTCATTTTTAATATTTTATTCATAATTTTCCAAATATACCCCTTCATTTATTATCTAAATCTCTCTCCCAACTTAATTATATTTCAATTTTCTATGAACAACTATTATGTGGATCACTTTTATTGGTTAAAGAAAGAAAATGAATAATAATGTAAGTTGTATTTAATAGGGACATTTTAGTAAGATATTATAGTGTCTTAATATGCGTAAATTTAACTAAAATGACAAGTAGAATAGAACGGAGGGAGTAAAACTTATATATATGTACGTACATGAGGGTGGGAGAGATCACAATCACACACACTTTTAATCTTACCTGCTCACTCCCCCAATTCCCCCACCAATTCCCTATGTTCCAAATTCTGTGAGGAGCCGATCCCACCTCCAAATTCAGCCCTCTATCTTTCTTTTTATTTCTTCATTCGCCCATCTCTAATTCGAGCCGCCCCACCGTTCGGCCACGTTACCGGTCGGTCGTTTGCTCGTCCACCGGGAGCCGCCTGCTCTTCCGCCTGGACAACCCGCTCATGCCTCTCTCCCCTGTACTACAGAAGCTCTTGTACTTAGAAAAAGAGAAGGGTATAATTTCTTTTATTTTTGTTTTGCTTTAAATTAATTTTGGGATATTCTTTTAATTAAATTGCCTTTAGAATTATACCCATACTAATTTCAGACTATTAAAAATCAAAATTTTAAGATTTAATTACTTGTACATAGTTTTTAAGAGAAATCAACATGCATGCATAAGATTTAAGAGAAAATGCTTTTGCAAACTATAAAATAAATCTTAAGAGTTTTAAAAGTGAGTTTAAGCATGGATATTCTAATTTTTAGAAAATATTATAACCTTGACATTCTTCCTTTATTGAAAAATAAATGGCTTGGGAATTTAATAGAATAAAGCTTTTATGAAAGAAAATATCTTGCATGTCAACTTAGACTTAATATATATTTTAAATAATTTATATGTGACTCTTCTCATTAAAAATAGACTTTTAAAGGTCATTATCTACTTAAGCAATTTAAATAAATGATTGCATGTAGATTTTACAAGGTTTTATGAAATAATCCACCTTGCATATTAACTTAGAGCTTAGTATAATTTTTGAAATAAAATTATTTACGACTTCTTGATAAAGAGGAGCTCACAAGGACAAGTTATACTTAAATAAAATAAATAAGTAATGCATGTGAATTTAAGAAGGTTTATATGAAATAATTCATACATGTAAGTCAATTTTAGACCTTACTATAATGTTGTAATAAATTATATGTGACATCTAGAAATAATCTTGATCATGAGAATATTATTTATTTAAGTGGAAATGTCTAAAAATGCATGTGGTTGTACTTTAATGGTTTTAAAATACTTTGCATGTCAAAATTATCCTTTAATATAATTTTTGGAATATATAAAAGTGATCTTAGAATTAGTGGATTCCATGAAGACAATATTTTTAGTCTATTTGATAAAATACTTCCTTGCATGTCTCATTAAAGTAAATATTTTGAATGATTTTCAAAAAATCACCTTAAAAAATAATAATAAAGGATTATTATTATTATTTGATTCCTACCTAAATTATTTAACCAAATAATTTAGATTGACATCCTTCCAGGTGAGGAAAACAAGTTCCTAAGAATCGTTTTATAAATTCGTTACGTGTTGCGATCGCACCTTTTTGAAATTTATTCCTAGAAAACTAAAGGTGGGGAAATAAAATCATATGAGTTGATTTTTAATACTCGGCATAATATTAAGGATTACTTCCATGAAAGAAATTTCCGATTAGGCAAGACCCGTTTAATTAATTATGTACTTGTTAAAATTTTACTCTAAAATTTGCGTCTTAAAATTTTATCAGTCGACATATTTTTTCGGACCGTTCTTATAAGAGGGGTATCATAATACGAAATATATAATTATATTGTCCAAACGCAAGTCCCGTTCAAATACCAATATAAGAGTATTCTACCGAGATCATTCAAAATATCTTCTACTATACATTATGTGTGTGAATCTAGTTCATCATCTACACAATTTCCTGCCACCTTTCTTTTAATTCTTTTTTTTTTAAAAAGAAAAGAAATTAAAGCTTATATATATGTACGTACATGAGGATGGGAGAGCTGACGAATAGACCTGTCTCCCATCTAAAACTGAAATAGTTATACCAAGGGTGAGCATCAAACATAAACAAAAATATCTATCCATTTCTGACCGTAACGGCCAGATGCACCTCGGCCATAACGGCCGAGGTCATCGTCTTCTTCGACGATGCATCCGCCATTGCCGTTCGACATCAACTCCAACCCCGCAAATTCGAAGCCCATACTATTTTCGCGCGTTTATAAGGGATATTTATTGGAATTTAGAAAGCTAACCTTATTATTTCTCTCATTTCATTTTACAAAATCAAATCAAAACAAAAAAAAACCTAACTCGTTTTAAAATCTGAAATTTGAACTAAAAAATTGAATTTTGACAATATAACTTACATTGTAGAGAGTATTTGTTGTTGGAATGTTGCCTTGATATACCCTTTGTCAAATTTGATTTGAGAGAATGGAGATTTAGAGTAGATGTGAAGTTGGAGAGTTGGAGGAGAGGAAGAATGGAAAATGAGGGTGCTAAGAGAGGGAAGTGAAATGTGGGTGAGGGTATAAGTTTAGGTATAATTTTATTTATATGGAGAAAGGGTGCTCTACTGTGGTGCTCTACAATGAAAGCCCATATTATTTTTGTTGTTATTATTATTATTATTATTATTATTATTATTAGGGGAAGAGTTCCGTGCGAATGGGCTCTCATGTGAGAATTGACAAAAAATCTCGTTCGTTCCTTCTAAAAAAGCAATGTTCCTAATTAAACATCCATTAAAAAAATAAAATACGGCACGGGCGAATATTTCCCGTATTATTCATTTATTTTTCAATAAAATACGACACGGACAAATGTTTCTCGTATTATTCATGAATTTTTCGAAAAATACGTTTTTATGAGACGCGTCCAATTTGTTCATAAAAACTAGCGATTTGTTCATCAATATTGACCAATTTTTCATCAATACTAACTATTTGTGCATCGAGTTTTTGATAACAATGTTCATCGATTTTGAACTTTTTTTAATTTTTAATTTTATTTTTTAACCTTATTTATTTGTATGAATACAATATTATATAGTTTTTAATGCACATATAATTAGTTTCAATATACCAATATTTGTTCATTGATATACTACTATTTGTTCATTGATAAACCATTATTTGTTCATTGATATACCCATATTTGTTCATTGATATATTGTACATTGATATAACCTTGTTTGTTCATTGATATATCCTATTTGTGAATAGAAATATACTTATGTTTATGTGTCAATACCATCAATTTGTACATTTAGGACTATTCATATCATCAACTTGTACATTTAGGACTATCTATTTGTGCATTTTGTGTATTTATTTTGTGCTTGTAAAACTATCTTGAATGCAAAGGATAATACAAATGAAGTGCTTTAAGGTTAACTTGTCAATACGGATGAAGTGCTCAATGTAGTACCTAAACAAGATAAGTTTGATTTAGAAACTTGAATACAAAGAATAATAGATAAAGAATCTGACTTTACAATAATATGGTGTATGCTAAGAGGTTACTAATGAACAAACATGCATTTAGTAATGAACAATTATATGAAAACGCAATGAACAAATATGCATAAATCAATAAACAAATATGTACAAACCGATGAACAAATATGCCAAAACCAATGAACGAATATGAATATAACAATGAAAAAATATGCATGTATCAATGAACAAATATGCATAAACCAATGAAAAAATTGATGTTACTAATGAACAAATATGCACAAACCGATGAACAAATATGTCAAAACCAATGAACAAATATACCAAAGTGTTGATGAACAAATCTGTAGTATTGATGAACAAATCCACAATATTGATGAACAAATCCACATTTTCGATGAACAATTTGGACGCGCGTCATATTTTCGTTTTTTTAACCTTATTTATTTGTATGAATACAATATTATATAGAAATATACTTATGTTTATGTGTCAATACCATCAATTTGTGCATTTAGAACTATTAATATCATCAACTTGTATATTTAGGACTATCTATTTGTGCATTTTTTGTGTTTATTTTGTGCTTTTAAGGCTATCTTGAATGCAAAGGATAATACAAATGAAGTGCTTTAAGGCTAACTTGTCAATATGAATGAAGTGCTTAATATAGTACCTAAACAAGATAAGTTTGATTTAGAAACTTGAATATAAAGAATTATAGATAAAGAATATGACTTTGCAATAATATGGTGTATGGTAAGAGGTCACTAATGAACAAACATGCATTTAGCAATGAACAATATATGAAAAGGCAATGAACAAATATGCATAAATCAATGAACAAATATGCACAAACCGATGAACCAAATTGCCAAAACTAATGAACGAATATGAATATAACAATGAAAAAATATGCATGTATCAATGAACAAATATGCATAAACCAATGAACAAATTGATGTTACTAATGAACAAATATGCACAAATCGATGAACAAATATGTCAAAATCAATGAACAAATATGCCAAAGTGTTATGAACAAATCCACATTGTTGATGAACAAATCCGTAGTATTGATGAACAAATCCACAGTACTGATGAATAATCCACATTTTCGATAAAAAAAATCTGGACGGGTGTCCTATTTTCGTTTTTTTAAATACGCGAATAATTCGCCAAAAATTCGCCTGTGCCGTTTTTTCCCCTTTTTAAGTGAAATGATTAGCGCCTTTGATTTTTCTTGATCCAATGGCTCTTGTTCTTTCTTATTTCACACATGAGCGCCCATTCGCACCTGAACTGGACTATTATTATTATTATTATTATTATTATTATTATTATTATTATTATTATTATTATTATTATTATTATTATTATTATTATTATTATTATTATTATTATTATTATAAAAAGTTAGTGGGATTTACAGAAAGTTAGTGGGAAGCCGAGATACAATCTGGGCCCCCACTCCTCTAGCTATAGCAAAATTGACTATAGTGAAAATGTGTGCAGCAGCTGACGCCCTAATATCTTGAGTCTTAGAGAACTTTTGTATTCGCTCAAGCAATGAGACAACATCCTTATATAATTCTCCTAATGAAGAGAAGGAGAAAGGTAGAAAACCATACCCAATAGCAGAGCACTTAGCTTGATACTTGACACGTTTACGATGAGCTGCATCAACCACCACACGTCCAACCACGAAGTCAGACATCCCAAATGATGTCAAGGGAGAGGACCCGGTCAGATCAACACACACATCAAGCCCTCCATTCCAAGAGTAAAGTAACATATCCGCAGGACGGAGGGGTTGGTCCTGTCCACCACACATCCCTATATTTACTTATTTACCCACTAAAATACCAGACCGAAAGCAGATATCTACAAGGGCGTCACGAACAACATTATGTCGATGTTTAATACCAACAATATCAGCACACGACACAACATGGTCTCCATAGACATCTCCAACAAAAACCCGGGAGCAAGTAGAGCACGACTTCGAATTAGAAAACAAGGGTACACCCAGACGGTAGCATAACACGCAGTGATAAGTCTTACCATTCATGGTCTGATCCAAACGTGAAATCGGGACTGCCCTAAGCCAGTCAGAAGTGTGTTCCCCCCTGTTGAGATTTCCATAATGCCATCTGTCACGGAGATAATGAAAATCTGGATTCAGCCTCTTTGGTAACCTTTTTGAAATATATATCTGCCAGTTTCTTCATGAGTTTGGGGGCAGCGATCTCACTCGGATTACTCAAAATATCAGTCTCCACAACCTTACTAAACAGACTCACCGCATCATCAAAAAGTTGCTCTAGATGCAATGACACCAGCCTGTCGAAGAAGCTTAGTCTGCAATTCAGCAAACTGCAACCGCGACGCAAGAAAAGCATAATGCAAGACATCACCAGTAGAATAAACCCCAAGGCCCCCTAATGTAAAGGGTAAGGTGGCAAGCCTCCATTGCGAGTTGCCAAACCCTGGCCCAGAAGCAGTAACGACACGCTCCAAGGAAGAACGAAGAGCCAAGTCAAAAGAGCGTTGAGCCGACTCAAAAATACGCGGGGGGCAAGTACGCATAGCAAAGTAGAGTTTGGATGGGAGCCTAGAAACAAGCTAGGCACCCACACCCTTTTGAATACAAAAACTCAATCTATGAAAAACAAAAACACCACTATTAGCATTGTTAGAGTGGCTGATAGAGAGAGACTTAATATTATTATTATTATTATTATTATTATTATTATTATTATTATTATTATTATTATTATTATTATTATTATTATTATTATTATTCCTATTATTATTATTATTATTATTATTATTATTATTATTATTAGAAAGAGTCTTGTGTGAATGGGCACCCATGTGAGAATTAAGAATAAATGTCACTCGTTCCTTCCAAAAAACCAACGTCCCTAATTAAACATTCATTAAAAATGATAAAATACGACACAAATGATTTTTTCCTGTATTATTTGAATACGGCATAGACGAATTTTTCATGTATTATTCATGTATTTTTCGAAAATTACGTTTTTACGAGACAAGTCCAGTTTGTTCATCAAAACTAGCCATTTGTTCATCAATATTCACCAATTGTTCATCAATACTAACTAATTGTACATCGAATTTTTTGATAACATTGTTCATCGATTTCGAACTTTATTGATTTTTAATTTTATTTTTTAACCTTATCTATGTGTATGAATACAATATTATCTTGTTTTTGATACACATATAATTAGTTTCGATATACCCATATTTGTTCATTGATATACTCGTATTTGTTCATTGATATACTCATATTTGTTCATTGATATACCCATGTGTGTCCATTAGTATACAATTATTAGTTCATTGGTATACTCCTTTTTTTCATTGGTACACCATTGTTTGTTCATGGATATACCCCTATTTGTTCATGGATATACCCCTATTTGTTTATTGATATAGCCTTTTTTGTTTATTGATATACCTTTTTTGTTTATTGATATAACCTTGTTTGTCCATTATTTGTTCATTGATATACCCTATTTGTTCATTGATATAACCTTTTTTGTTCATTCATATAACCTTGTTTTTCCATTGTTTGTTAATTGATATACCCTATTTGTTCATGGATATACCTCTATTTGTTTATTCATATAACCTTGTTTGTTCATTATTATACTCTTATTTGTGAATTGTAATAAACTTATGTTTATGTGTCATTAACATCAATTTATACATTTAGGACTATCTATCTGTACATTTTTGCATTTATTTTTGTGCTTTAAGGCTATCCTTTTCCCTTAACTCATATAATTAGTTTTCACTTACACACTCATATAATTAGTTTTAATGCACATATATATTTACCTACTTTATGTAGCTGTTATACGAATACTTTCTTGAGAGCAAAGTGTTAATATATTAAATATCCAATTCAGCTAAGTCAATTATAAATGGCGGAATATCAGTTACAACGACTTGTTCATGTCTGGATTAAGATACAAACGTGTGATAAAGTGAGCTACACAATTGTCATGTCTACCTATATGAGCACTACAAAAAGAAATGAATGAAGTGCTCAATATAATACCTAAATAAGATAAGTACGTTTGATGTAGAATCTTGAATGCAAATGATAATAGATAAAGAATCTAACTTTGCAATAATATGATGTATGCTAAGAGAACGAGCCAGCTGCAAACCGAAGAGGAGTGCTTGTGCCTTAGCTATGTTCGAAGCCCG
The DNA here is from genome assembly GCA_964016875.1 of Fallopia convolvulus. Classification (NCBI taxonomy): domain Eukaryota; kingdom Viridiplantae; phylum Streptophyta; class Magnoliopsida; order Caryophyllales; family Polygonaceae; genus Fallopia; species Fallopia convolvulus. The sequence goes on from OZ024719.1 coordinate 32,270,861, forward strand.
AGAAGTAGCCACACATTTCACAACAACAACAATGAAAAATTCAAACGAGTCAAACAAGACAATACCGAGACTGACATCAAACTAATTAGGGGGCATTTGGTAACTGGGTATCGGAAATGAAGGTATCAGGTTCGAGAATGAAAACCCCATACCTAGTGTTTGTTACGGTATTTTTTTATTTTCAAACCCATACCCTAAACCCAATAGGTATGGGGTTCTGAAACTCTACCCCTCCCTCGGGTATGAGATTTCATTCCAATTGGGAATACAATTAAAACCTAGCCTCTTAAGCCGCTCTCCACGTTTATTGCTTCTCTTTCGTTTGGCATCGCCTCTCCATTGTTTGAGTGCTTCCACTTCTACTTCAAATTAGTGATGAGCACTTTTATGTCGCTGTAAAAACACTGTCAAAGAATTATCCTAACTTCCTAACCTGAGTAAAGTGGAAGTAAGAGTCGAACCTACAGAGACTCAGATTATTTGTATTCAAATAATATTACTAAGTTAAAGGGGGGGTATGATTGGAAGCTATAAATCTAAGTAAATAAAGCAAATCAAGTAAAACGGTTAAAGATTCAAATATAGAGAAAAGCGTCCAACTAATTTCGTATCCATTGCATACATGAGTTTTGATCCTTGATTATCTTTATTTCGATTTTCCTTGACTAATCTATTGTGAATTTATGAAATTCAAGCTTAAGGTGGCTATCAATATACACCGTCTTTAATAAACTTTTAACCAATTAACCTAGAAAACCTTCTATGTCAAATTGATCATGCAAATAAGTTCAAAGCATTCAATAGAAACATAATTCATGAATTCCACCGTCTATTCAAGAAGTTTTGTGATTAAATTCTCCGTCTTTGATTAACCATATTCCACCGTCTATAAGTTTAATCAAAGGATTCATCCATGAATAATCAAATTCCACCGTCTATTTAATTATTCTAGTTGTAATTCAACCTAGAAATAGAATAGGTGATCAAGCTATTATAATCCTAAGTGAATTTAATCAATCAAGCATGGAGAGATTCAATCTAGTCAAGGCAAATTGAAATAATTCAAACCTCACTAACGATCATGCATACAACTTCAACTAACTAGTTGGACATGGGAAAATTAGCTAGAATAAGACATTAAAGAAGAATTAAACTTACAAGAGTTAGGTTTCTCTTCAATGGTGCAACCTAGGGTTTTGTCTCCCAAAAGTTCTCTCTAGTTGAATATAGCATAAAACAAAGCATAATAATAGCATCCCCATCCAAAGAAACCCTAAGAAAAATATTTATATCATATCTAAAAACATCCAAAAATACTAAAAATGTCGGCCCAAAAGATAAAACGGAGGCCCGAGTCAGCGTCGTACAAATGCACCGAAGCGCGGTAAAGATCACCCAAAGCGCGGTCGCGCTATGCATACTCTGCCCGCGCTCCAGCATCAGCAACTCTATTAACACTTAAGAGCCTATTTTGACCCCCTTCGAGTTGGAATTTGGACTCGGAGTAAAAATTTGAATTGTAGCTCTTCGAGTTAGCTTTCTAGTGATACCAAATTCAGCTTCATCCGACCAGTATAGCTCCCAAACCAAGCATTGCAAGAAAGAGGTGTCAAAATAAGACTCCAATGTGATCCGGGTTTAAAGCGTTTTTATCCCTCAAGCTCTTAGGCCTTAGCACTTCTAATCTTCACTTGCAACACTTTAAGCTTCATCTTGATTTGTGATTTTCCCTTCGGTTCTTCACTTCAATACTCTCTACTCGTTCCTAGTTCCGGTCCTTAGCTTCACATCCATCATGCTTCACCATCTGACCTGCAATATATCATACAAACGCGTAGATTCCGAACTAAACCAAAATAAAACCTAAACTACAACTTAAAGCGAAATTGTAGCTAAACATGCATAAAACGGGAATAAAAAACATGCTCTAAAACCTATATCTATATGCTCTATCAATTACCAAGTAAGATTTTGGATTCTTGTTTGAATTCTTGTTCGAATTTCATCCACATACGTAATTCGAATTGTTGTTCAAATATGAGACCTTGTTCTTTTGTATGTACTTTGTATTTCTATGACCTCAACACACACATTTACAAAGATCGATCAACAACTTAAGTACTACTAAACAATTAGCTAATTAATCCTCCTAATTTCAATTTCTATTTCCATTTCTATTCTTATTAATTAAGTTCAAATTATTCTCCAACCTAACCTAGATTGTTTTAACTAATTTTCAATCCAAATTTTGAATAGTCTTCTTCTAAGTTCATGAAAAAAATATTTATATATTATAGAAACTTGTTTATAAGTCAGGGAAATTGTTGACTCGTCTCCAACAATTCAAAACAAATAATAAACAAGAAATTATTAGATTTTTTTTAAATTCATGTGATTTTTTATTTTTTTAAAATTATTCTCAATTGTTTAAGTGGGTGATTTTTTCTTACTGAATTGTTGAATAGAATATTTTTTATGTTGAGCAATTGATTCAAATCTTCTCAAGTTGAAAAGAAAGAGGAAAGAGTTGCAAGAACAAGTATAAAGTGAAATATTTATAATTTCATTCTAGATTCCATATTTGACAATACCAAATACTGGATATGGGGTTGAGTCTCACTCCAAAATTATAACCAAACACATGTTTTCAAGAATCAAATTCTAACCCCATACCTTCTCAACCCCATACCTCATTCCAACTCTACCTGATTTTGTACCAAACGCCCCCTTAGTTTTATCTCACATACGCCTAATTATGATGCTCACACATATATTAATGCATACAATTTTGATACACATTCGTCCATTTTTTATGTACAAACAATAGATTTTGATGCACAAACAATAGTTTATTGATGAACAAAATCACAGTGTTGAAGAACAATCTGGGAGCGCATCCTATTTCCGTTTTTTATGAACAAAATCACAATGTTGATCTACATATTGCATACAATTTCGATACACATTCGTCCATTTTTTATGTATAAACAATAGATTTTTGATGCACAATCAATAGTTTATTTATGCACAAAATCATAGTTTTGATGAACAAATTCACAATGTTGATGAACAATCTGGACGTGCGTCCTATTTCCTTTTTTTTTCAAAAATACACGAACAATCTAGACGTGCGTCAAATTCATAGTGTCGATGAAGAATCTGGACGTGCGTCCTATTTCCGTGTGAGAATGGTCGCCCAGATGAGAATTAAGAATAAATCTCGCTCGTTTCTTCCAAAAAATCAAACGTCCCTGATTAAACATTCATTAAAAAGGATAATGTAACACCCCTATTTTACAACATTGGGTATTACCGCCAGTGACATCGGATTTTACCGTCCAACGTCATCCAAGGCTTTTAGAATGATATAGAACGATAAAATGCGGAATAAAACATACTCTTAAATTAAAAGGTGCTCACGAAGGAGACTTTGTTCTTACAATCCAAATCACAATACCAAAAGCTTGTTCGGGAATTACAATTCATAAATCATTGTCTTTGAAACATAAATGCAAATAAACCAAAAGGAGTTTCAAAATTCGCGGAGCTTCTTGACCTTCTCTTGCTCTTCACCTTACGCCGGGTTGAACTTCCTAGGTTCTGACATAATTCACGAGGGGCGAGAATATGTCAAGCAACATGCGGAAAAGAAGAATTAGTCTAGGAGACTAAGCAAGCGGGAACGGAATTTCCCACGGGTATTTCGGTAATTTAATATAACAACAACGAAGTTAACAACGGGTTGTGTTTGACGGTAGGGTTTAATCATATGGGGTTTAATGGTACGAAGGAGAGTGTATCCCGAGCGGAGATAGCTCGATAGTTTCGAGAAGAACTACTAGATTGTAGGCTTCTATTAGTATCGAGAATAAAAGACGTGTTGGGAATGTTTATTAATTCATACAAGTTACAATTTCTCGCGCCCTGAGCGGAGCGAGGGCCAAATCGATCATTTGAGATCGGTCCGGTTTTAATATTTAAATGTGCATTAGGCACTTATCGTAACGTCTTCGCTTTAATGATTTTTAAAGGGGTGGGAATTCGGATTGCCCGATCCACCAAGGGAAACCCAGTTTCCCGACACTTAGCTAGGGTGCGCTCATCCCTCCTTGCAATCGGAGCGGATGGGATCATGATCCCGAAAGTCGTACTTCAAACACGTAGGCACTTACGACTTAGTAGGGTTATATAGAGGCGTCGGCTATTCCGCGCCCCTCACTAGTTCGTTTGACGAGGATCTCTGAACGAGTCCATAACAACCAACCATAATCACACTAGCATAAATAGTCCTATCAATATAAATAGAGAACTATACTAACAATGGTTGTTACATCTAGCAATCGATATTTCCTAGATTTATTAATTTCTTAGCACGCAAGTTGTTCCCAACATCAAGAATTTCACGGAGACGAATTATAAAGGTCACAAGGGGAATTTCCACTTGCCTTGGTTGGGATGATAACCGACTTAACGATGAGACGGAGGTAGGGTTCGTGACTTCGAACGAGGTTCCCGACCTATCGACACAGAAATTTTACGAACGGTCTTAGATACGAAAATACTTTTAAGATTCGGATTTCTTAAGAGTACTTAGCTTAGGTGTATGGAACATTCTAAATTATTATTATAATAATTTAGGTAGTTAAATTAAAATAATAACATTCCTCTATTATTACTTTAATTTCGTAATATCCTTTTATTTGATTTGAAATAACACTTATTGCTTATTCAAAATAATTTACTTAATTTCAACAATATCCAAGGGTTATTTAAAAATTATTTTCCCTTTACGAAAATACTCTATTATAATACTTTCTTAATAAAAACCTTTTTAACTAAGGGGTCATAATAAAAGAGATAGAATAATATTGGGTTCTTTCTTAGTAATTTTCCATAAATAGAAATTCTTATTTACTATTTAAGGTAAGTTTTCTTAAAACGATCATAATATAAAATAAATATCCTTATTTATTTTATTTTGAAATTCTTTTTAATAATTCACCTATAGGTACAAGATCATGGTATACAATATTTAAACTTCTCCTTATAGTATAATTTTAGGATATTTCAAGTCACAAAAAGATATTCTTTTCTACAATATCTTTCTAGGTGAGGTATTTTTAAATACTAAATAATATAATGTTATAAATTATATTATTGTCAAATTCCTTCATTTATAAAAGAACTTAGGCCTTGTATGAATACTTTACCCTAGAGATAATTAAACTAATATTATAATAAATAATTAAAATATTTATTATAAATATTCTTATTTGGTATTCTCTACACTTAAACTCTATACTTTTATAATGGTGATATAATATGTAGAGACAACACATAAGCTAATAAGTTTATAATATGAAATAATATAAAAAAAATACTTCTTATAAGGTCTTCTTAGTTTTAATAGCATACTTTAATAACATAAATAAAAATAAATAAATTATACAAATTAGAATTTGGGATTTTTGAGTTTACAGACTCTTGCCTGTGGGTTTCAGAAATGTGTAGAAGAGAGGGTAGAGGGGGCCGGCGGTCAGGGGAGACACCAGGGAGGGCGGCGGCGCTGCTGGGGGAGGCGCGGGGGTCGTCGACGGTGATGCTGGTGGTCGGAGGTGGTGGCCGGCGGTCCAAGGGAGGGAGAAGAGGGACTCCTTTGATGGGATTTTGGGTGAAGAAACTAGAATTTAGAGGCTTATTTTTGGGGGAAATTGGGAGTGAAGTTGTAGAGAGGAAGAGGAGGATGAAAGGAGTGAGTTATTGGGTGGGATTTCAACCTCTATTTATAGTGGAAGCTAGATCCAAGGCTATGGGATTTGCCCAATGGAGAAGAGGAGGGAGAAAGATGATTGGGGAGGGTTGGTAAGGGGGTAGGTGAGGAAGATGATGTCATCTAGGTGATGTAAGCAAGATAGGGTTATGGCTATGGTGGGGAAGAAGGCCATGGATTGGGCAAAATTCTTTTACGTAAAACCTTAGGTTGAAGAAGAAGGAGGATAATATTTTAATGTGTTTTATTTAATAGATTTTTGAGGTTAGAAATAAAATAGGTCCTTATTTTATTCAAGGCTTTTTAAATTGTCAAAAGTCTTATGGAATATTCTTCAATTTTTATTAATTAAAAATTTTCTATGGAATATTCTTTTAATTTTATTAATTAATATCTATTAAGGAATATTCTTTTAATCATTTAATTAATTTTATTTTACAAACATTCTCTTTTTACCTAGAGAAAAGGTTAAAAATAAAAATAGATAAATAAATAAATAATAATAATAAATATTATATTAAATTTTAAAAACTTGAAATATCTCGGATATTACAATAGTACCCCCTTAAATTAGTTTCGTCCCCGAAAATAGGGAAAAGTAGGGCGGTACTAAGACGGGAAAAAGGAGAGTGACTACAACACTTCATGACTCGAAGGATAAAACGGGGTCTAGTACCCCCTTAAAAAGGAATAAAACTACTGGTCCTTAGGGTGACATTAACTCGGGAAATGTCTCTGCATATCTTGTTCGGTTTCCCAAGTTGTACCTTCCTTGCTATCTTTAGACCAGAGTACCCGAACTAGGGGTACCTCCTTGTTGCGTAGTTGCTTCACTCGATGCTCCACTATCTTAATTGGTCTTTCTTCGTAGGTACCGTCCGATTGGATTTCGACATCGTCGAAGTTGATTACGTGAGATTCGTCAGGCACGTACTTTCTCAGAAGGGACACGTGAAACACATTATGCACAAGGTGAGCAGCAGGTGGTAAAGCAACTCGGTAAGTTAGGTTGCCGACTCTTTCCAAGATTTCAAAGGGTCCCACATATCGAGGATTAAGCTTGCCTTGTTTTCCGAATCGAAAGACGCCTTTCGAGGGAGACACCTTGACAAAGACTTTATCTCCAACTATGAACTCAATATATCGTCTTTTTAGATCGGCATAAGACTTTTGCCGACTCTGAGCGGTCAACATTCTCTGGCGTATGAGGGCAACCTCGGATGCAGTCTTTTCTATCAAATCTGGACCTAGAAGGATTTTGTCGACATTGTCGTCCCAACAGAGCGGGGAACGACACTTTCTGCCGTATAAAGCTTCGAAGGGAGCCATCTTCATTGTGGAATGCCAGCTATTGTTGTATGTGAATTCTATGAGACTTAGGTTGTCATCCCCACTTGTGGTGCGGGCCAGCACACAGGCTCGAAGCATATCTTCAAGAGTCTGGATGGTCCTTTCAGATTGCCCATCCGTCTAAGGGTGGAAGGAGGTGCTAAACTTCAGTTCGGTACCCATGGCCTTATGTAGTTCCTTCCAGAAGGAAGCGGTGAAGCGGCCATATCGGTCGGAGATAATTGTTTTTGGAGTCCCATGGAGACGGACAATTTCCTTAACAAAGACTGTTGCTAACTTTGGGGCCTTCAACTTCTTTTGAATGCGGATGAAGTGGGCGCTCTTGGTGAGTCTATCCACGATTACCCAAATGGAATCCTTCTGCTTTTGGGTCTGGGGCAGATCGGTTACGAAGTCCATTGCTATATCCTCCCATTTCCATTCGGGCACGGGAAGGGATTGTAATTTTCCTCCGGGTCTTTTGTGTTCGATCTTTACCTTCTGACAAACTAAACATTTAGCTATGAAGTTGGCGACATCCTGCTTCATATTTGGCCACCGGAAATTTCTTCGGACATCCTTGTACATCTTACTTGCCCCTGGGTGTACCGAATAGGCAGATGCGTGAGCTTCTTTCAGTATGACTTCCGAAGTTCGCCCTCTGCCGGTACACAAATCCGGTTTTGAAACCACAGGGAACCGTCATCCTGAATGATGAATCCTGGTGCTTTGCCTTCTTGCACCTCTCCACTTATCCTGATTAGCATGAGGTCGTCTGTTTGCTTTTCTCTGATTTCGGCTAACAAGTCGGAATGGATCTGCAGGGTGTTTAGACAACCTTGTTGCCTTCCAAACCAGACCTCGATGCCTTCTCTGATCAGTTCTTGCTGCAACTTTGGCTGGATCGTTAGCATTGCGATCAAGCCCTCTTGTTGGGTCTTTCGACTAAGAGCGTCTGCTACGACGTTAGCTTTGCCCGGATGGTAGAGCAGCTCTATGTCGTAGTCCTTTAGTAGTTCCAGCCATCTTCTCTGCCTCATGTTTAGTTCCTTCTGAGTGAATACATATTTCAAACTCTTGTGATCGGTGAAAATCTGACATTTGACCCCGTACAAGTAATGTCGCCAAATTTTTAAGGCGAACACTACTGTTGCTAGTTCGAGGTCGTGAGTCGGATAGTTCACTTCGTAGACCTTGAGTTGCCAAGATGCATAAGCGATTACCTTCCCTCTCTGCATTAGCACGCATCCCAAACCTTGCTTCGAGGCATCACTATAGACCACGTAGTCCTCGTGTCCATCTGGCAGTGTTAGCACTGGTGCACTCGTGAGGCGTCTCTTGAGTTCTTGGAAACTTTCCTCACACTTCTCATCCCATATGAACTTCTTATGTGTCTTTCGGAGTAGCTTTGTCATAGGGAGGGCAATCTTCGAGAATCCTTCAACGAACCTTCTGTAGTATCCTGCTAGTCCTAGGAAGCTGCGGATTTCCTTCACATGCTTCGGTTGCTTCCATTCTGAGACCGCTTCGATTTTCTTTGGATCCACCATAACTCCTTCTTGGTTGATGATGTGGCCTAAGAAGGCCACTTCTGTAAGCCATAGGTCACACTTGGACAACTTGGCGTAAAGTTGATGGTGCCTTAGAATTTGTAGCACCATCCGGAGGTGTTCTTCATGTTTTGCACGATCCTCGGAGTAGATTAAGATGTCGTCGATGAAGACGATGACAAACTTGTCGAGGTACTCATGGAAGCATCGGTGCATTAGATCCATGAACACTGATGGTGCATTGGTTAAGCCAAATGGAATTACTACAAATTCGTAGTGACCATAGCGGGTGCGGAAAGCGATCTTCGGAATGTCTTCTTCTCTAATCCGCAGTTGGTGATACCCGGATCTTAGATCAATCTTCGAAAAGATTCTTGCACCCTTGAGTTGATCTAAGAGGTCATCTATTCTTGGAAGAGGGTACTTATTCTTGATGGTGACTTTGTTCAACTCTCTGTAGTCGATGCATAAGCGGAAAGTCCCATCCTACTTTTTTCACAAAGAGTAGAGGTGCTCCCCAAGGCGAAGCACTTGGTTGAATGTAACCCTTCTCAAGCAGTTCTTCGAGTTGGCTTTTGAGTTCCTTCATTTCCAGCGGAGCCATTCTGTAGGGAGCCTTGGAGATTGGCGCGGTTCCTGGCTCGAGGCTTATTACAAAACTCGACTTCTCATCGGGGAGGTAATCCAGGAAGCTCTTCTGGGAAGACGTCGGGAAATTCTCTGGCTATAGGAATTTCTTGAATATCCTTGACCTTTTTCTCCATCGGCTCAAGGTAGCAAAGATACCCAACGCAACCCTGTCGGAGTAGCCTCTCGGCCTTCATGGAATTAATCACTTTTCCATTTTCTTCTTCTCGCTTACCTTTGAATTTGCATATGTGTTTTCCTCCAGAGTTGATGGTTACTGTTTGGGTGTAGAAGTCAATTACTGCTCCATGCTGAGACAACCAGTTTCTTCCGAGAATGATGTCGTATGGTCCCATCGGAATGCATATCAAGTTGGAGTTGAAGATTCCTCCTTGAATGCATAAAGGAAAACTACCTAACTGTTTGGCACCTATAATCCTCTCTCCGTTGGGAAGATTTACAACAAACGGATCACACTCTTCGAGGTCATTTAATTCTAAGAGTTCTACACATTTTTCGGATATGAAAGAGTGTGATGCGCCGGAATCGAAGAGTATAAAAACATCCTTAGAGCGGATCTGGAGGGTACCTTGGCAGATAGGTTTCTCAGGCTTGTCGGTGGTGCGCATCTCGTACAACCTCTGTCTTTGATTCTGAGGATACATAGGCCCCTTTCCCTTTTGATGAGCTGTGGACTGGGCCGATGTAGTACATGCTGGCTTGTTCGAAGCTTGAGGGCATTGAGACACGGTGTTCGACTGGGTTTGGCCTGTAGAAAAAGTGGGCTGCCTGCAGAATTGTCGAAGGTGTCCGTCCTTGTTACAGTTGAAGCACCTCCTGGGAGATTTGGGGCACTTCCGGTTTATGTGCCCGGGTTCTGCACAATTGTGACAGACTATCGGGGGTCTTACTGACTCCGGCCCAGGGCCAAGCCTGGATCCAGCCGACGAGGCCCTGTGCTCACTGGGATCCTTGCGGAGATGTTGGCCTCTTAAACCCACTGTGACTGGAGTGGTGAGGCTTTCCTTCACCCAATTTCTTGCGCTCGGGGACCTTAAGCGTCGTCTCCATTTGGTGGGCGTGGTCCACATACTCCTCCAGAGTTTGGAAGGAGCGATTTGGCATCCAGGGTTTGATGTGATCATTCATCCAACGGTGAAAGTGTTTGATCTTTTGTTTTTCCGTGGTGATTTCTTCCTCAGCATACTAGAGGAGGTGATTGAACTTCTTTGCTCGCTCCAGCACACTTAACCCATACAATTTCGGGGAGTGTAGTTCATCCAGCTTCTCTTCTCTCATGGATTTAGAGAAGAAACGGCGCATCATCTTGCCTTTGAACATGGCCCAGCTTAGGTCAGTGTATCTAGATAGGCTAGAATTCTCCCACCATTCGCCAGCTTCGCCTTTCAGTTTTAGTGCTGCCATGTGCACTTTTTCAGCTTCGGAACAAGGTATATTCCTTAGAAGCCTTTCCACATGGGAGAACCAATATTGGACTCCTGATGGGTCGCCCGTCTCGTCATATGCGTCGGGTTTCATTGCGTTGAAATTTTTTATTCCCTCAGCGAAGCTAACTTCTCTCTGCCTCTCGAGAATGACTTCTTCTGCTGGGACTCTCTCATGTACTTCCTCGGTGTTTTCAGAGTTTGCTACAGCAGCAGGGATGGCTTCTTGCACTAACTGCTGTACCAGAGTGCGTAGGGCGGCTACTGTATTCTCATTTAGGGCAACTGGGGCCGCTGGTGCAGGAGGCGGGTTAACTCGGCGCCTATCTCCAGCCCCGGATTGGCTCTTTCCATCTTCTTCCCTACTGACATCGGGGTTGAGGGTACAACTCGTGGCTCTCGTGTTGACCATCTGAGGTTTTTGGTCGGTTTCAAAAGTTAATTCAATAATACAAGCAAGAATTAACGCGCAAGCTTTAGTAGAGAAAAAGGGACAATTCACTAATACTTGTTTAAAAAGGTAGTACAAGGCTTTAATGTTTGAGCCACTCCATGCTAAGGAGATAAAGAAAAGCTAAGCTGATATGACTCCTAAAAGACAAAAATGGAGTCATGAAAAGTGGTCTAAGCTCACTCCCTTGAAAGGAAAAAAAAGAAATACATATTATGGAGATCTAGGAGTGGTGGTGTAAATGTCAAGGAAACCTTCCTCGAAAAGTGCTTCATTAATCATTCTTGGATCACTGTTGAGGAGGAGATTCGCCTGTTCTAACCATCGGCTCCGCCGGTTTTCCCGAGCCTGAAGCTCCGCGATGCAGATCCTATGTTGGATCCTCTCATCTTGCTCGCTTTCTCGTTCCTGAACCCAACCGTTCTTGTCGCTTTCCAGAAGGTTGTAGTCGATTCTGCGGTATCCAGAAGACATAATTCCCGGGGGTGGCGGGAGATTTACCAACGGTTGTCCATCCAATTGGTGAATCCTTCCATATGACTTTCCAAGGACGCTTGACGTGCCCTTTCATACAGTGATGGTTTCCCGGGGTGCTCCCACGGGCGGTTCGGGTTGCTGGGTCCTAGGTGAAGTCTTTGGAGGCGCTCCTCGTTCCTTACGAACCGAGCCACTTCTGGCTCGCGTGCTCTTGGAGGTGGGGCAATTTCCACCCTTGGAACCTGAACCGGGGATGGCATGGCCCTCGAAACCTGGATCATGGGTGGCATAGGTGCCGGGGGCACATACTCCATTGCTGGTGGTGGCGACGGTGCCGTCTCGGGGTCGATAACCACCCCGTCCGAATCTTCTTCCTCGGACTCATCAAGCTCTTGTTGATTCATGGCATCCCATTCCTCCTGGGCTTGCCATAGTAGCTCCAACTCCTCGTCGTCCACCTCATCTGGTTCCCCGTCCTCAAAATTGAGTTCGGGTACTATTCCCCCTGGATGGTATTCGGGTATCCAACTGTCGTTGTCGTCATCAGTATGATCCTCTGGCATGTAGTCGGGTGCTATCTCATCATCCCCCGAGGGATAGTCCTCGGGGTATTATGCCGGGGATGGTGGGGGTGCGACGGGGTACTCTTCAGGGAGCTCGATTGGGAGGTCGGGGTCCACCTCCGGATCTTCTTCGGATTACTCCCAGTGTTCCTCATTCTGATCGATCTCCATGTTTCCTCCGAGATGATTCTCTTCGGGTTGATGGAAGAAGTTGTTTGGAGCATCGTCATTAGGGAAGTACGGGTTGGGGGCCTGCATTCCAAAGTGGGCTTCGTGGTCTTGGTTTCCGAAGTGGTAGTTCCGTCCTTGGTTAACCATGATGTCTGAGGAGAGGAAAGGAAAAGGCGTTAACAGAGAACATCCTTAGTTCGTCTAAGGTGAAGACATAGCGAAGGAAGTCAAGGCTTTTGAAAAAAATTACTAAAACAAAGATTTATTACTTTTGGATATTCTTGGCCCTACTTAAAATGTTTAAGACTTTTTGAACTTATTACTTTAAGTAAGGAAAAATTCTTTAGAAGATTCTTTGTCATTTTAAAATTTCCTAACTTATAGGAATTTATGCAGAAGATCTTTTCATAAATAGAAGTTTTAGTTTGCGGAGATGAACTTAGGTTTTGAAAAGTTCTCGGTTTTGAAAATTTTCGGTTTTGAAAACAAAACGTTCGGCTTAAATACCATAATTGTAACACCCCTATTTTACAACATTGGGTATTACCGCTAGTGACATCGGATTTTACCGTCCAACGTCACCCAAGGCTTTTAGAATGATATAGAACGATAAAATGCGGAATAAAACATACTCTTAAATTAAAAGGTGCTCACGAAGGAGACTTTGTTCTTACAATCCAAATCACAATACCAAAAGCTTGTTCGGGAATTACAATTCATAAATCATTGTCTTTGAAACATAAATGCAAATAAACCAAAAGGAGTTTCAAAATTCGCGGAGCTTCTTGACCTTCTCTTGCTCTTCACCTTACGCCGGGTTGAACTTCCTAGGTTCTGACATAATTCGCGAGGGGCGAGAATATGTCAAGCAACATGCGGAAAAGAAGAATTAGTCTAGGAGACTAAGCAAGTGGGAACGGAACTTCCCACGGGTATTTCGGTAATTTAATATAACAACAACGAAGTTAACAACGGGTTGTGTTTGACGGTAGGGTTTAATCATATGGGGTTTAATGGTACGAAGGAGAGCGTATCCCGAGCGGAGATAGCTCGATAGTTTGGAGAAGAACTACTAGATTGTAGGCTTCTATTAGTATCGAGAATAAAAGATGTGTTGGGAACGTTTATTAATTCATACAAGTTACAATTTCTCGCGCCCTGAGCGGACCGAGAGCCAGATCGATCATTTGAGATCGGTCCGGTTTTAATATTTAAATGTGCATTAGGCACTTATCGTAACGTCTTCGCTTTAATGATTTTTAAAGGGGTGGGAATTCGGATTGCCCGATCCACCAAGGGAAACCCAGTTTCCCGGCACTTAGCTAGGGTGCGCTCATCCCTCCTTGCAATCGGAGCGGATGGGATCATGATCCCGAAAGTCGTACTTCAAACACGTAGGCACTTACGACTTAGTAGGATTATATAGAGGCGTCGGCTATTCCGCGCCCCTCACTAGTTCGTTTGACGAGGATCTCTGAACGAGTCCATAACAACCAACCATAATCACACTAGCATAAATAGTCCTATCAATATAAATAGCGAACTATACTAACAATGGTCGTTACATCTAGCAATCGATATTTCCTAGATTTATTAATTTCTTAGCACGCAAGTTGTTCCCAACATCGAGAATTTCACGGAGACGAATTATAAAGGTCACAAGGGGAATTTCCACTTGCCTTGGTTGGGATGATAACCGGCTTAATGATGAGACGGAGGTAGGGTTCGTGACTTCGAACGAGGTTCCCGACCTATCGACACGGAAATTTTACGAACGGTCTTAGATACGAAAATACTTTTAAGATTCGGATTTCTTAAGAGTACTTAGCTTAGGTGTATGGAACATTCTAAATTTTTATTATAATAATTTAGGTAGTTAAATTAAAATAATAACATTCCTCTATTATTACTTTAATTTCGTAATATCCTTTTATTTGATTTGAAATAACACTTATTGCTTATTCAAAATAATTTACTTAATTTCAACAATATCCAAGGGTTATTTAAAAATTATTTTTCTTTACGAAAATACTCTATTATATACTTTCTTAATAAAAATCTTTTTAACTAAGGGGTCATAATAAAAGAGATAGAATAATATTGGGTTCTTTCTTAGTAATTTTCCATAAATAGTGTAACACCCCGCCTTCCGACGAGGCGCTACTAGGGAATAGACCTTACAAGGCACTATTAATTAGGTTGACAACTACACTGTAGGACCTTACAACGCGGGCACGACAAGAAAAAACATAATAAAACATCCAACCTTTATTTAATAAAACTTAGAAAACATAATCATGCATGAATCCCCGAAAATCATAAATATTCAAATACGTCACAACGCCTACTGAAACTGAACTATCCGAACAAAATAATAATAACCGAAACATAGTACTAACTCCGTCTAACAAATATTAAAATCAACATCCAACTAATCTAAATAAACTAGTATAACCAATCCCACTATGACACGAGCTCTTTACCGCTCCGGCCCGCCATCTAGGCTCGGTTCTTGCACGACTCCCTAGCTCATACCTGGAACTAAAAATATTCCACGAAGGGTCAGCGTCTAATCTACCAAGCTAGAAAGAATACGGAAACTGTAGAACGCTTTGAAATCATTTATCTAAAGTCAGCATACCAATCCACAATCACAATCATAACTCTAAAGGCCAATACCTAAATTAGATATATCAGTCACACAAAGCCACATACGCGTTCACATTCATAATCTCATACAATGCAATTCCTCCTTTTTCACAATCCGACTTCCAAGGCGCTCATCACCGCGTCGAGTGCAGAGGCAGGCCCTCCCACTCCACTTCACAATCTCCCTTCTAACCCCTAGCTAAGCCTCCACTGGAGCACTTGCCAAAAACACACAGATAATAATTTTCGTTTTGAAGGGGAACGATTTTCCCAGTCACACGGGTCAAAGTAGCCAACTCTTCCTCAACACCAGCTACGATGGGCCGTGTCGGAAACGGTACCAACACAGAGAAAACGTTCCAAAATATTTTCCGATAAAACACATTTAAAATCATTTACGCACATAACACTCAAGGAGTTCAAAACAATTTAAAAGGTATTCGGGACTAGTTCCCAAAACCCGCCCTACAATAACGATACGCAATCTAACAAGGTAGAGAAGAACCGAGCAAGTCGAAAAATGACTTACCTTAATTGAAGGTTTCCTTCCACAAAGACGAGACTACACGCTTGAGAAAGAACGTTTCCTAAACGGGTGAGATTGAATTAATATAGGATTATATATCAACTTGACGATTCCCAAAAGTAATATAAACTTAGCTTTCGAACCCGTTAGATAAAAGTTGACCACTAACTAACTACCTCTACTAGTTAGTATCAACTACTATTTAACTCAACACTACCTAATTAATTACCTATAAACCCATGAACACCAACTTATTATCACAAACGAACTTTCTCTACTTTAAATATTGATAGCATAAACATTAATGACGATGGATATTAATTAGATTGATGGATATTAATTAGATTATTGAGTCCAAATAAACATGTATGTGTGGACTTGTATATATATATACTCAATATGTGTAAATAGGTGTGCGTAAGGGAAAGCTTAAGGATGACATCAATTTGAGATACAGAGCTCCCTAACCTAACATTAACACACTATACCACTAACTAAAACAATTAATTAATCCTAATCAAACAACCCTTAAAGAATGCCCATGACTAGAACAAAACTACAAGACATATCCACACTACATACAACCCGGTTGTCCAACAAGTTGAAGATGGCTCGACCCATTCCCCTCCAAGAAAACAAATACCATGCTGGTCCGGCCGTGGATCGCACAGCCTTTCGACCCTTGGATAGAGCCCGACACCCGAACCAAACTAAGGATTAAAAGAAAATGTAGAGGGTCTGGTTCTTACCCCAAACCACCGGTGAAGGGTGATCGACGAGCAAAGGGCGAAAGGGTGATGACGATGGCTTTTTGCGAGGACGAACTAGACCGGATCTTCCGAGAGCATGGCAGGACCGGTGATGCTGGTACAAGAGGTACGGTGATGCGATGTCGAGGTTCTTCGGTGTGGTTTAACCGAATCGGATCTCGGGACCGCCGATAGAAAGTCGGTGGAAGAAGGTTAGCGAAAAAGATCGGATTGTTGGTGGCGACGACCACCTATCTTGATGGGTGCTACTGGTGCTTGTTTAACGGAGAAGCTAACGGGAGAGATCGGGGTTGGTTATGCAGATGGTATCTCGGTTTTGAAATGGTAGGAGATCGAGTTTTTAAGGATTAGAAAATCAGTGACTAATGGATAAATATAAAGTTAAGTTAATCATCTAACTAACTAGGTAATTAATTAAAAAAAAAAGCTAGTGGTAGGGGATAAGATCAATCCACTAAGAAGATATGCCCAAGCCCACGTTTTTTTTTATTTTAAAAAAGATGATATTTAGGTAATTAATTTATAAAAGAATTTAGGGATAATTCTAGCGGTTATGAAAATCTATTCCTCTATTCATAGTTACTTGCGGACCAAGTAAAACGATTACTTGTACAACAAGAAAGTCGTCTTCCGGTCTTTATAGGATAAAGTCGAGAAAAGTGAAAACCGACCGTTACAAACAGAAATTCTTATTTACTATATAAGGTAAGCTTTCTTAAAACGATCATAATATAAAATAAATATCCTTATTTATTTTATTTCGAAATTCTTTATAATAATTCACCTATAGGTACAAGATCATGGTATACAATATTTAAACTTCTCCTTATAGTATAAGTTTAGGATATTTCAAGTCACAAAAAGATATTCTTTTCTACAATATCTTTCTAGGTGAGGTATTTTTAAATACTAAATAATATAATGTTATAAATTATATTATTGTCAAATTCCTTCATTTATAAAAGAACTTAGGCCTTGTATGAATAATTTACCCTAGAGATAATTAAACTAATATTATAATAAATAATTAAAATATTTATTATAAATATTCTTATTTGGTATTCTCTACACTTAAACTCTATACTTTTATAATGGTGATATAATATGTAGAGACAACACATAAGCTAATAAGTTTATAATATGAAATAATAATAAAAAAAATACTTCTTATAAGGTCTTCTTAGTTTTAATAGCATACTTTAATAACATAAATAAAAATAAATAAATTATACAAATTAGAATTTGGGATTTTTGAGTTTACAGACTCTTGCCTGTGGGTTTCAGAAACCAGTAGAAGAGAGGATAGAGGGGGCTGGCGGTCAGGGGAGACACTAGGGAGGGCGGCGACGCTGCTAGGGGAGGTGTAGGGGTCGCCGACGGTGATGCTGGTGGTCGGAGGTGGTGGCTGGCGGTCCAAGGGAGGGAGAAGAGGGACTCCTTTGGTGGGATTTTGGGTGAAGAAACTAGAATTTAGAGGCTGATTTTTGGGGGAAATTGGGAGTGAAGTTGTAGAGAGGAAGAGGAGGATGAAAGGAGTGAGTTATTGAGTGGGATTTCAACCTCTATTTATAGTGGAAGCTAGATCCAAGGCTATGGGATTTGCCCAATGGAGAAGAGGAGGGAGAAAGATGATTGGGGAGGGTTGGTAAGGGGGTAGGTGAGGAAGATGATGTCATCTAGGTGATGTAAGCAAGATAGGGTTATGGCTATGGTGGGGAAGAAGGCCATGGATTGGGCAAAATTCTTTTACGTAAAACCTTAGGTTGAAGAAGAAGGAGGATAATATTTTAATGTGTTTTATTTAATAGATTTTTGAGGTTAAAAATAAAATAGGTCCTTATTTTATTCAAGGCTTTTTAAATTGCCAAAAGTCTTATGGATATTCTTCAATTTTTATTAATTAAAAATTCCCTATGGAATATTCTTTTAATTTTATTAATTAATATCTTTAAGGAATATTCTTTTAATCATTTAATTAATTTTATTTTACAAACATTTTCTTTTTACCTAGAGAAAAGGTTAAAAATAAAAATAGATAAATAAATAAATAATAATAAAAAATATTATATTAAATTTTAAAAACTTGAAATATCTCGGATATTACAAATAAAATATGGCCCGGGCGAATTTTTCCCGTATTTTTCGCGTATTTTTCAATAAAATACGGCACGGACGAATTTTTCCCGTATTATTCACGCATTTTTTGAAAAATACGTTTTTATGAGACGTGCCCAGTTTGTTCAAAAAAACTAGCGATTTGTTCATGAATATTCACCAATTGTTCATCAATACTAACTAATTGTGCATCGATTTTTTGATAACATTGTTCATCGATTTCAAAAATTTTTAATTTTATTTTTTAACCTTATCTATGTGTATGAATACAATAATATCTAGTTTTTGATGCACATATAATTATTTTCAAACCAGAAATGGTGTTCTGATTGTTAAAGATAAGGTCATTACGATACTTCCATGTTGTCTACAACATATGAGCAAAAGTTGAACCCCAAATGTTTTCTTTTTTCAAGTTCAATAATTGATGCCAAAAATCTGTCTATGACTGCTAACGACATCGAGGAAAAGCTAAATGTGTCATTTGACGGACCAATCACAAGAACTCAAACCAACAAGATACAAGATGCAACTCATGCTCTTCTAGATCTTTTAGGAGCCATGAGGGATCAAGCTTCGCAACCTCCATAGATTACCATGCTTAGACATCAAGTTTAGACAAACCCGAGCCTGGATCAAGAGGTCTCAATGCCCATATTTGTTCATTGATATACTTCTATTTGTTCATCGATATAACCTTGTTTGTTCATTGGTATACTGTTATTTGTTCATTGATTTGCCCATAGTTGTTCATTGATGGACTCCTATTTGTTCATTGATATAACCTTGTTTGTTCATTGATATACCCTATTTGTTCATGGATATACCCCAATTTGTTCATTGATATAACCTCTTTTTGTTCATTGATATAACCTTATTTGACCAATATTTGTTCATTGATATACCCTATTTGTTCATGGATATACTGATAGCTTGCATTTAGGTAGTGTTTAGGATGCATATTTATGTTTATATTGCATGGTTTTAGCTTAGTTTACTCTAATTCTTAGGTTTTTAGGTTTTCTAGGAAATTCGGGTTTTGCACTTGTTTTGTTTTGTTTTGTAGATCTTCGGGTAAACAAGCATGGACGGGATGAATATTAGATGACTCTGGTGGAGTTAGATGAAGCTTAAAGTGATACAAGTGAAGATTGAAAGAATCAAGGCCCAAGAGCTTGAAGGATAAAAACGCTTAAACTCGGGCTATTCATTGGAGTCCCTGTTTTGACACCTCTATCTTGAAATGCTTGGTTTGGGAGCTATAGTGGTCTGATGAAGCTGAA
The DNA here is from genome assembly GCA_964016875.1 of Fallopia convolvulus. Lineage (NCBI taxonomy): Eukaryota > Viridiplantae > Streptophyta > Magnoliopsida > Caryophyllales > Polygonaceae > Fallopia > Fallopia convolvulus. The sequence goes on from OZ024719.1 coordinate 32,290,587, forward strand.
TTTGGTATCACTGGAAAGCTAATTCAAAAAGCTACAGTTCAGTTTTTTACTCCAAGTCCAAGTTCCAACTCAAATGGGGTGAAAACAGCCTTTGAAGTGTCGCTTGAATGTTGAACCGAGAAGTGCCGCTGGCTTGGAAGACAGTGAGCGCGGCTGCGACATATGGGAATGAGCCCGCGCCACTTGATTTTCAACGGAGACATTGGGCCGTAAGTTTTGGGCCTCGTGTTGGACTTTATTAGATCTTTTTCGACTTGTTTTATTGTATTTCGGGATTTATGGGTATTTAGAAACCTTTGGGTATTTAAACCTTGTTTTTAGCTTTTCTGTCATAACTTTGATCATAATTTGGGAGGCTAGAGTTTTTCTTCGCTAAGGAGCAAACTTTGAACCTTTGTAAGTTTTTCTTTATTTTAATTATGAATTGTTAAATTCCTTTGTGTTTGGCTAGTTATTGAAGTCATGATTTGTATATTATTGTGAGGTTTGATTGATTCTCAACAAACTTGAATAGAGTTTATTCCCTGTGCTTAATTGAATCTAAACTAGGGTTTGCTAGATTGATTACCTAATTGAATTTCTAGTGATAACTGAATCGTATTAATTACCGGTCGCAGTTAATTTGATCAAGAGTATACTTTAATCAATTTAGTACCGTTTGGACTAGTTGGTTAAAGAAGGGAATAAATTCACAAGTCACTTAGATGTTTGGTTGCTCTAAGTGCTTGTTTCTATTGATAACTTGAATCGTTATGTTGTTGTTTAATTGAATCTAGAAGGTCTTCTAGGTTGTTAGATGATTAGGGTTGTTAGACTGGTAGTTCTATCAACTAAATCTGAAGTTTGGACCATAATCCTTAGTAGGAGCATAATCCACAATAGATGATTCAAGTGAATGAGAATCAAGAGAATCAATGATCAATAAGCATATCTATGATGGATTTAACTAATTGAACATATTTCTCTCATATATTTACAATCAACTTTGCATTCATATTTACTTATCAATTTTGCATATTAGATTAGGAAATCATTCACACAAACCCCCCTTTTAGTTACTTGGCATCTAAGTAACAACACAAATACACGAGTCTTTGTGGGATCGACCCTTACTTACCATTCTACTAAGTTTGGTTAAGTTATATTCTTTGATAGGTATAACGACCAATGAAAATACCTCATCATATACCCCTATTTGTTCATTGATATAACCTTTTTTGTTCATTAATATAACATTGTTTGTCTATTGTTTGTTTATTGATATACCCTATTTGTTCATGAATATACCGCTATTTGTTAATTGATATAACCTTGTTTGTTCATTATTATGTCCTTATTTGTGAATTGAAATAAACTTATGTTTTTGTGTTAATACCATCAATTTGTACATTTAGGACTATCTATTTGTGCATTTATTTTGTGCTTTAAGATATCTTTTTTTTCCTTACTCATATAATTAGTTCACTCACATACTCATATAATTAATTTCAATGCACACATATATTTATCTACTTTATGTAGTTGTTATATGATGTATGATAAGTGAACGAGCCAGCTACAAACCGAGAGGCCAGTGCTTGTGCCTTATTTAGCTATGTTCGGAGCCCAAGAAGTAGCCATACGTTTCACATTAGCAACAATAACAAATCCAAATTAAGGAGTCAAACAAGACGAAACCGAGACCAACATCAAAACAATTAGTTTTGTCAAGCATACATCTAATTATGATGCACACACATATATTAATGCATGAAAATTTGATACACATTCGTCCATTTTTTATATACAAACAATAGATTTTTGATGCACAAATAATAGTTTATCTATGCACAAAATCACAGTGTTGATGAACAAAATCACAGTGTTGAACTGTTGATGAACAATCTGGATGCACTTCCTATTTCCGTGTTTTATAAACAAAATCACGGTGTTGATGAACATATTACATACAATTTCGATGCATATTTATCCATTTTTTATGTATAAACAATAGATTTTTTTGCACGAGCGATAGTTTATTTATATACAAAATCAAAGTTTTGATGAACAAAATCACAGTGTTGATGAACAAATCCACATTATTGATGAACAATCTGGGCGCACGTCCTATTTCCGGTTTTTTTTTCAAAAATACGCGAATAATTCGCCAAAAATTCGCCCGTGTTGTTTTTTCCCCTTTTAAGTGAAATGATCAGCGTCTTTGATTTTTCTTCATCCAACGGATCTTGTTCTTTCTTATTTTGTACCTGGGCGCCCATTCGCATCTGAACCGGACCCTTATTATTAATATTATTTTTAATATTGTTTAATTTATTAATATTATATTTTGATAAATAAATTACATAAAGTTGGATGGGAAACAAGATGAGCCCCCACACCTTTCTAAATGCAAAAACTCATTATATGAAAAACGAACACACCACTCTTAGCATTGTTGGAGTGGCTAACGGAGAGAGACTTAATACCTGAAAGCGTGTCCAAAGCCTCTTTATTGAATTCCCAAATGTAGAGAAAACGAAAGGAATAAATTTGTATCCGTTCTCCTCACATTTGGACGTATATTTCTTCTTTTTCCTCTCCACAGCGTTGTGCATGGCCAACCCAGGTGCCCAAGAGCTCGCACCCATACCAGCAAAGCATTATTATTATTATTATTATTATTATTATTATTATTATTATTGTTATTATATTTTTTTATATTATTATTATTCTTATTATGAGTAAGTAATACTCGACTACAAAGTCAAACTAATTACATAAAATTAGTGGGAAGCCGAGATACAATCTGGGTCCCCACTCCTCTAGCTATAGCAAAACCTATTCTAGTGAAGATATGAGCAACAACACGAGCCCCAATGTCTTGAGTCTTAGAAAACTGTTGAACTCGCTTCAGCAACGCTACAACATCCTTATCCAATTCCCCCAGAGAAGAAAAGGAGAAGGGAAGAAAACCATAACCAGAAGCCCGACAACTAGCTTCATACTTGACCCTCTTTCGATTAGCCGCATCAACCACAACTCGTCCTGGAACAAAGATAGACAAACCGAATTGTGTCAAAGGAGAAGATCATGTCAAGTCAACACATACATCACGACCTTGATCCCAAGAATAGAGTAACACATCTGCAGGTCGGAGAGCTCCGTCGTTCCCGCCAAACAGGCCAATATCAACCTCTTTCCTAGCCGAAATCCCAAACCGATAACAAATATCAAGCAGGGTATCACAAACAAAATTGTGTCGGTGTTTAATACCTACAGTACTAGCACACGACACCGCATGATCACCAAAGATATCCTCATCAAAAACCCTGGAGCAAGCAAAGCATGGTGTCGAAATAGAGAACAAAGGAACACCCAACCGATAACACAACACACATCGGTAAGTCTTAGCATTCATCGCTTGTCCCAAACCCGAGATGGGAACCGCCCGAAGCCAAACAGAGGTGTGATCTCCCTGCTGTGATTTCCACAATGCCAATTGCCGAGGAGATAAAGAAAAGGTGGATTCTGTAGAAGTAGTAACCTTTGGGAAATATATATCTGCCAATTTCTTCATAAGTTTAGGGGCAGCGACCTCACTAGGATTACTCAAAAAGTCAGAAGCCACATTTCTATTAAAAAAGACTCAATGCATCATCAAAAGCATGACCAAGACCAACAATGCCAGCATTCTGAAGAAGCTTTGTTTGCAAACCAACAGATTGTAACCGAGAAGCAAGAAAAGCATAATGGCAAACATCACCTGCAGAATAAACACCGAGCCCTCCAAACGCAAAAGGTAAGGTGGCAAGTCGCCATTGCCAATCGCCAAAACCAGGTCCCGAAGCAGTAACAATACGCTCCAAAGAAGATCGAAGAGCCCCATCAAAAGTGCGCTGAGCCATCTCAAAAATATCAGGAGGACAAGTACGCAAAGCAAAGTAGAGTTTAGAAACTCCGGTACCTGCCCTAAGTAATAACAACTCACACTGAGGATAATTAAGCTTAGCAACTTTATCCATAAGCATAATAGTCTTGGTCAACCTCTGCATCACAAGCTCTCCACTAAAAACAGAATTGGAACTGGCCGGACGACCAAGCAACTTAACACCATACATAGGTCGAGCAATATTAGTAAGAAAGACACCCACAAGCCTGCTTCGAGGGTCTTCTATAGGCAAAACAACTTCAATTTTTTCCACGTTGAGATGTAACCCTAAACGAGGCCCTTCCTCCATAATCAACTGCAGAACCTTCCCCACCACCAAGGTGTCACCAATAATAGTGTCGTCATCCAAATACCATGCTTGAAGACATACATCAAAGGCGTCTTTGATTTTACAAACCAGGGGTTGTAAAACCAAAGCAAAAAGCAGAGGACCAAGGGGTCACCCTGCTGCACCCCTTGAGATGACCATAAGGTGTGTTCCCCATAATACAATCTAGTTGGATTAGAGTAGCAGAATTTAACCCAACGTGAAATGGTCGGACATCAAAGACAAACTTCACGTAACATGACTGCACGATCAACTAAATTGAAGGCATTTTGAAAATCCACCAACAACATAGAAAGACCAACATCAGTACCGACCACGATCTTCAATCAATCGATTCACAACATGGAGAATTGCCTCACCACTTGCAAGAACTCCAACACCAAATTGAAGACCATCAAAATAACTTCTCAAAGATTGGCCAACCATAACCACACGGACCTTCGAAACCAGACGCCGCCAGACAGTACCCACAACTATAGGACGAATGCCCCCACCGGGCTTGAGAAGAGGTGTGAGAGGAGCACTAACAATATACTCTCCCAAAACCAAAGGACATTTTCCAGCTAGAAAAAGATTAACCACCCCGGAAATAGAGCCAACTAACTCATTTGAAATTGCCACAACAACACCACTCAAGCAATCCATAAGGTGTTGAGCACGTAAACCATCCCTACCACATGATGTGCCACGTGGAAAACTCTTAATTCGGTTCGAAACAATATCAGAAGTAGCGATGAGATGATGATGATCAATAGGTATATCAGGCAAGGATGGAGTTGGATAAGAAGGGTGTTTTAACTGTAAACCTGCAAGAGTGGCCTCATTATAAGGAGCAATACCAAAAGAAGAAAGAACCCGGACTGCGGCAGTGTAATGGCCATCACAAATATTCCTACGACACTGCTTGATATTACGCCCTTCCAAATCAAGGCCCTCATCAGCAACCATCAAAGGTGGGGATCCAACTGCCAAAGTTTCCCGCAAAAGCAACAAATTACCACCCGGCTCACTCCAAGTACGAATAGCATTAGCTATGCTCTCTTCTTGTCGTTTTCGTCTAACGACAGATGTGCACTCGCGATTACTCCTCGGACTAAAGGTTTTAAGGATACAAAGAGGCAAGACGAGAAGATTAACCCAACAAGAGATATCTTCAGTCTTGCAAAGCACCTTATCAAGTGCGCCTTTCAAAACCCGGGAGAAGCCCAAACGACATTTAGAAGGGATGGATTTCACGGAGCAAAGCCGTTTAGAAAGCAATCTGCCAACGAAAGTGATGGTAAAACCACAAACCTGTTCTTGCACAACATCAGAATTGAGTACACCATCTCCAATAGTATCCACAAGATTGGGTACAACAGAATTGAGTTGCGGTTTAGGAAGATCATAGAGCACAAACCGAGCTACACCATCTCCAACATCTGGTGGGGCCACAAAATTAGAACCTTGACCATGCCGACATTTAGAACGTAGAGAATGCGTCTTAAAACAAACCCCATAAAGCCAAATCCCCATGCGGCGGAAGGTCAACTCAGCCTCAGAAAAAATAGCCAAGTCAGTGGTAAGAGAATGTCATGTAACAACTTGAGCATCGGGTATACAATGGCGATCACGAAGATGAGTGATCAAAGAGCTCTTAGTAAGCCCATTTTCCCCACCATCCCGACACCCATTAAGACCCACAAATGGGCAATGAAAACGCACTACATCAGTAGACATTAGAATGCGAAAAAGGGAGCCTGTGGAAAGAGGTTCAACAACGCAACAAACTCAGCAACAACACAGCAGCCAACACAACATCACAGTAGCACAAAAACACAACCACAGCAGCACAACAACATAGCAGCACAACAACACAACATCACAATAATAAAACCCGCAAACTATTGCAAACCAATGCGATCACAAACACACTTGCGACAATCACCAACAACAACAGCCTCCAAAATTGATGATCACAAAACACAACAGAACACCAACACCAACAGCCTCCAAAACAGACGATCACAAACACAGCAGAACACCAACACCAGCAGCCTCCAAAATTGACGATCACAAACACAACAGAACAACAGTAGCCTCCAACGAACAACAACAGCACCAACGACGAACAACCGAGAGACCACCACCGGAGTTGAGCACCGTCCGACAATAGTGATCACGCCCCAACCCTAACGAACGAACAACAATGGTCCGGGAACGCACCAACGACGGGAACAACACCCTCCAACGAACAACAGCAGGAGTAGCCTCCAACGAACGCACCAGGGAGGCAGGGACGGACCACTCGAGACAACCGGAGTTGGGCAACGTCCGACAACAACAATCACACCCACGTCCTATAGTCCAATGACGAATCTGACGAGCGCTGAAAGTTGCAGCGGCGAAGAAAGGAAACGCGACAAAGAAGGCCGCCTGTGATGACGATGCCCGGACGTGGCCAAAGAAGGTCGAATGTGGCCAGACGTAGCCGGAGATGGCTGGAGCGGCCCGGACGTGGCCGGAGATCTCCCCTCAAACCTTGTTCACCTGGGCGCCCAGCGATTTGTTCATCAATACTAACTATTTGTGCATCGAGTTTTAGATAACAATGTTCATCGATTTTGAACTTTTTTTTATTTTTAATTTTTTTTTAACCTTATTTATTTGTATGAATACAATATTATATAGTTTTTGATGCACATATAATTAGTTTAGATATTCCAATTTTTGTTCATTGATATACTACTATTTGTTCATTGATATAACCTTGTTTGTTCATTGATAAACCATTATTTGTTCATTGATATACCCATATTTGTTCATTGATATACTTCTATTTGTACATTGATATAACCTTGTTTGTTCATTGATATATCCTATTTATGAATAGAAATATACTTGTTTATGTGTCAATACCATCAATTTGTGCATTTAGGACTATTAATATCATCAACTTGTATATTTAGGACTATCTATTTGTGCATTTTTTGTGTTTATTTTGTGCTTTTAAGGCTATCTTGAATGCAAATGAAGTGCTTTAAAGCTAACTTGTCAATACGAATGAAGTGCTTGATATAGTACCTAAACAAGATAAATTTGATTTAGAAACTTGAATATAAAGAATAATAGATAAAGAATATGACTTTGCAATAATATGGTGTATGGTAAGAGGTCACTAATGAACAAACATGCATTTAGCAATGAACAATTATATGAAAAGGCAATGAACAAATGTGCATAAATCAATGAACAAATATGCACAAACCGATGAACAAATTTGCCAAAACCAATGAACGAATATGAATATAACAATGAAAAAATATGCATGTATCAATGAACAAATATGCATAAACCAATGAACAAATTGACGTTACTAATGAACAAATATGCACAAACCGATGAACAAATATGTCAAAACCAATGAACAAATATACCAAAGTGTTGATGAACAAATCCGTAGTATTGATGAACAAATCCACAGTACTGATGAACAAATCCACATTTTCGATGAATAATTTGGACGCGTGTCCTATTTCCGTTTTTTTAAAATACGCGAATAATTCGCCAAAAATTCGCCCGTGTCGTTTTTTCCGCTTTTAAGTGAAATGATCAGCGCCTTTAATTTTTCTTGATCCAACGGCTCTTGTTCTTTCTTATTTCGCACATGAGCACCCATTCGCACCTGAACCGGACTCTAATAATAATAATAATAATAATATTTGTTGTGAAATATTGGGGGAGAGAGAGCTGAGAAAGTTGAGAAATCTGAACTGATTTCGTTGATTCATTACAATGAATTATACAGCCTATTTATAGGCAAAGTTTTGCGTACATGCGAAGTTCAGCCGTATAAAGCTGAGAGAAATTGAAGGTCGTCATTGCTGTAATGATTGCCAGCCTAATAAAACAAGCCTAATAAAACAAAAAGGTGATGATGATATTTCATCTCTTATGCCTAATAAAACAAAAAGCAATGATGAATGAATAATTCACCTTATCTCTTAACACTCCCCTTTGAATATTCATCCTTTCATTTGGGGTTATCTATATGCTGCCTCGTTAAAAACCTGGCTAGGAAAAACCCAGTGGGATAAAAACCATAGCACAGGGAAAAAGAGTACATCTTGTCTTATACGCTTTCATAGTATTGCCTCATTAAAAACTTTGTCAGGTAAAACCCAGTGGGAAAAAACCTAAACGAAGGGAAAAAGAGTGCAATGCGTATAATTCTCCCCCTGAAATCAACGTACTTCTCGAAATCTGCGCATTCCGATCTTGTACACAAGTTCTTCAAACTTCTTGGGTTGTAAGGATTTTGTGAACAAATCTGCAACATTTTCACTTGATCGTATTTGCTGGATTTTGATCTTGCCCTCCTTCTCTAGATCATGAGTTGAGAACAATTTTGGCGAAATGTGCTTTGTCCGATCTCCTTTGATATAACCCCCTTTGACTTGTGTGACACATGCAGAATTGTCTTCATATATAATGGTTGGATTGCTGCAATTGATCTAATTTTACATTCTTTTTGAATATATCCAATCATTGACCTTAACCAGACACATTCTCTTCCTGCTTCATAAAGAGCAATTAATTCTGCATGGTTTGATGATGTAGCAGTAAGTGTTTGCTTTGTTGACTTTCATGAGATCGTTGTATCTCCATATGTGAATACATAACCATTTTAAGATTTTTCTTTGTGCAGATCTGATAGATATCCTGCATCTGCATATCCAACAATAGCAGCATTTGTATTTCTATGATAATATAACCCAAGGTCAAGAGTACCTCTTAAGTATCGGAACACATGTTTGATTCCGTTCCAATGTCGTCTTGTTGGTAATGAGCTGTATCTTGATAACAAGATTACAGCAAAAGCAATATCTGGTCTTGTATTATTTGCGAGATACATTAATGCACCAATTGCGCTTAGGTAGGGGATTTCAGGACCGAGAATTTCTTCATCATCTTCTCGAGGTCTGAATTGATCATCATATACACTAAGAGAACGAACAATCATGGGTGAATTCAATGGATGTGCTTTGTCCATGTAGAACCTTTTCAAAATTATCTCGTTATAATTTGTTTGATGAATGAAAATCCCATCATTCAAATGTTCAATTTGTAAACCGAGACAAAATTTGGTTCTTCCAAGATCTTTCATTTCAAATTCTTTCATCAAGTATTTTGCAGTATTTTCAAGTTCATCGGATGTACCGATAATATTTAAATCATCAACATATACTACAATAATAGCGAATCCATTTTTGGATCGTTTGATGAAAACACATGGACAAACGACATCATTTTGATATCCTTCTTTAAGAAGATATTCACTAAGCCGATTGTACCACATCCTTCCAGATTGTTTTAGACCATATAATGATCTTTGCAATTTTATAGAAAACATGTCCCGAGATTTTTCTTTATATACCTCGGGTAGTTTTAATCCTTCGGGAACTTTCATGTAAATATCACTATCAAGTGATCCATATAAATATGCAGTTACGACATCCATAAGTCGCATCTGTAGTTCCTCTAAAACAGTTAGGCTAATTAAAAATCTTAATGTAGTTGCATCAACTATAGGGAAATATGTTTGCTCATAATCTACCCCGGGTATCTGAGAAAAACCTTGGGCAACAAGTCTTGCCTTATATCTTACAATTTCGTTTTTCTCATTACGCTTTCGTACAAATACCCATTTATAGCCTACTGGTTTCAAGCCCATTGGCGTGGGCTTTATTGGGCCAAAAACATTACGCTTTTCAAGCGATTTTAATTCAATCTGCATAGCCTCTTTCCATTTTGGCCAATCGTGTCTAATGCGACACTCATTAATAGTTTGTGGTTCGATGTCATCATCATCAACCACTATTTCGGTTGCAACAAAGTATGCGAATACCTCATCAAGGATAATGTCTTTCCTGTTGCACTGTATTCCAAAATAGACATAATTTACTGCAATTTCGTAATTATCAATGCTTTTGTCATTATCTGGAACAATTTCCATTTTGTTCTTATCCGGAGCATTCTCCGTTTCTGGAACAGTTTTTATTTCTAACACATCTCCTAGATTTTTGGAGGTATGTTCTCCCCCTGAATAGGAAATTGGTGGAACTTCATTTGCATTATTTTGCCGCCTGTTCTTTCTTGGTTTAGATATTTTGATCCAGGAGGGCGGCCGCGTTTTTGGCGCGCTATAAATTCCTTTTCAAGACTCTTATCTAATTTTCCTGTAGGAATTTCAATTCTTTCAGGGGCATTTACAGCTGGCACATGTGACTTTGTCACTTTCTTTGTGTTTGTAAATGAGTCAGACAATTGATTTGCTATACTCTATAAATGTACAATCTTTTGTACTTCTTGTTCACACATTTTTGTACGTGAATCAAGATAAGATAACGATGAAGCATTCCAAGTAATTTCTTTATGTCCTTTTCCACCAAGATTTGGAAATTCATTTTCATTAAAATGACAATCATCAAATCTCGATGTAAATAGGTCACCCGTGGTTGGTTCAGGATATCTTATAATTGATCGAGATTCAAAACCAACATATATTCTCAATCTTCTTTGGGGACCCATTTTTGTTCTTTGTGGTAGAGCAATAGGAACATAAACTGCACAACCAAATATCTTTAAATGTGATATATCTGGTTCTTTACCAGTCACTAATTGTAATGGAGAATACTTATGATATGCAGTTGGTCTTAATCTTACTAGAGCTGCAACATGCAATATAGCATGTCCCCAAACTGATGTTGGCAGTTTAGACTTCATCAATAATGGTCTAGCGATTAATTGTAATCGCTTTATCAGAGATTCAGCAAGACCATTTTGTGTGTGAACATGAGCCATCGGATGTTCAACTGTAATCCCAATTGACATACTATAGTCATTGAATGTTTGGGAAGTAAATTCTCCTGCATTATCAAGCCAGATTCTTTTGATTGTATAATCCGAAAATTGCTCTCGTAAGCGAATTATTTGAGCTAGGAGTTTAGCAAAAGCTGCATTTCTTGTTGATAAGAGGCTCGCATGTGACCATCTTGTTGATGCATCAATCAATACAATAAAGTATCGAAATGGTCCACATGGTGGGACTATTGGTCCACAAATATCACCTTGTATTCGTTCCAAAAACGTTGGATTTTCAATCCCAACTTTATTCTTGGAAGGTCTGGTGATTAGTTTACCAAGTGAGCAACCTTTATAGTTAAAATCACTTGATTTAAGGACACATGCTTTCTTTATTGAGTGCCCAGTTGAACTTTCAACTATTTTATGCATCATTCCATTACCTGGATGACCCAAACGGTCATGCCATAATGTAAACATCCTTTTATCATTTAATTTCTCATAGGATGTTACATTTGTATCTATTGGACTTGTATATGTTTGATAAAGTCCAGTAGTATGGGCAGGCAGTTTTTTTAAAATCTGCTTCTTGCCACATATTTGTCTTGTGATGCACAAATACTCTTATTTTCATTTATGATTTCTACATGAAAACCATTATGACGCACATCTTTAAAGCTTAGTAAGTTCCTTTGAGACTTACTTGAATACAATGCGTCATTTATGATCAATTTTGTTCCTTCAGGGAGCAAAATACAAGCTCTTCCGGAGCCTTGGATCAATTTTGTCACACCAGAGATTGTTTTAACATTTGCTTCAAGCAAAGTTAACTAAGTAAAGTACTCTTTATTTCTCAAGATGGTGTGCGTAGTAGCGTTGTCCACTAGACATTGATTCTTACTACTTGATATATCTTTAATCGTTTCCATATCTTCAAGATAAAGAAAAACATATATAATTAAAACATAAATAACAGATAATATTATAGAGGTATATATTATAGTAGTTGATATTTTTCATTGATTCCAAATTCATCATCTATGATGGAATCAGAGATGTCCAAACTTGGTGTAGGCTCAGTTTCGTCAACAAAATGAGTCTCCATATTCTTCCCCTGTATCTTTTTGGGAAGATTGGTACAACTCAACCAAGTATTTGGCTATGCGACACACCCTTGCCCAGTGACGTGTAATACCACATCTATAACATATCAATTTGGGCTTTTGGGAGTATCCTTTAGGACCCTTCTGAACCATTTGCTTATCATTTCCTTTGGAAATGGATGCATCAAGAGATTTATGCTTCTGATAATCCCCCTTGGCCACATCTTTGACCACGACTTCGAATTCGGCCATTGCCACGGCCACGATTGCCATCGTGTCCATGATTATTTTTGATGCCTACCATCATTTCTTTGAGAGGCATATGTGGCATTTATTTCAAGGTACGGTATAGTACCAGTTGGCCTCAAGTTGTAGTTTTTCATGAGCAACTCATTATTCTGCTCAACTACAAGTAGTAGCCTGTATCGAATCTGAATACCTTTTTAAACTCCCTTTGTCTGTATTGTTCTTGTAACAACACATTAGTACCATGCCCTTTTTCTGTATTGTTCTTGTAACAACACATTAGTAATATGCATGGTTGAATAAGTTTTATTCAACATTATCTCTTTAGAGATTTTCTTCCGCATAAATGTAATTGAGAGCTTATGCGAAACAGGGTAGAATTATAATCATTGACTGACTTGAGGTCTTTAAACCTTAAATTAGTCCAATCGTAATTTGCTTTAGGGAGCAAAACTTGTTAGTGCCCTCTAGCTTTCCCATAATTCTTAATTTGGGATTTTCCACCAACAGATATTCAAATTTCAGGCTATCATGTATATGATGGCGAAGAAAGATAATCGCCTTAGCCTTATCATGTGGGGAAATATTTTCATTTTCCTTTATGATCTCTTGTAGACCATATTTTCTTTTATGATCTCTTGTAGACCATTTGCTTGGAGGTGAGCTAGTGGATCAACCTTCCATTCCAAATATCTCTGGTATTTTTATTTTCTTTTATGGTCTCTTATAGACCATTTGCTTGGGGGGGTGAGCTGCCAGTGCATCAACCCTCCAATCCAGATATCTTTGGTGTGATAAGTCGAGAATATCAAATTCACACTTTGTAATAATTGTCATTAGATCAACTATATATTAATTAACAAATAATTAATTAACCTTAAGAATAAACAATATTAATTAGTGATACACATATTAGTATCAACGTATTTAACATGAATACTAATATATATATGTATGTACGTGGATGAAAAAAAATAAGATATTAAAACATGAAACATTAATAAAGATGAATAAATTATATGCATGATATCCTTATATTAATGCAAAGGGTTTGATAAAGTGCATGTAATCATTGTACAAACAAAAATAACGTTGAATAAATGGTGGCAGAGAATTGGAAACAAAACTTGTATCTCTTTTGTCTTTTCCCATTTTGCAAGGCTTTGGTTTTGTTCAAGGAAAACTCATACGTGTAGTTTCAATATAATTGTAAATCAAACGTAGCAAAAACATTCAACTTTTGCAAAGCTTTTCTTCAAAAATTCTTCTATCAGAAAAGAAGTTTTTACATACATGAAGAAGAAGAAAGCCAATCTCTCATATCATCAAGTCATTAAAATGATGATCTATAAAAACTATGGTTTAGAAAATTGAAAGTAGTATAAAGTGTGTACTACCTTCAAAAGATCTAGCTTCTCAGTTGGTATTTATTTTGAGAAACTCTCGTGCTGATAACGTGTTGTGAAATATTGGGGGAGACAAAGCTGTGAAAGTTGAGAAATCTTAACTGATTTCGTTGATTCATTACAATGAATTATACAACCTATTTATAGGCAAAGTTTTGCGTACATGCGAAGTTCAGCCGTATAAAGCTGAGAGAAATTGAAGGCCGTCATTGTTGTAATGATTGCCAGCCTAATAAAACAAGCCTAATAAAACAAAAAGGTGATGATGATATTTCATCTCTTAGGCCTAATAAAACAAAAAACAATACTTTTTTTTGATAGGGAAAGTGATTAGGGGCCGCTAACAAGCTAGCGGCTACCCTAGAGCATCCAGATGGATGAGGTCCCGAAGAAACGGGTCAACTGAAAGTGGAACAGATGAAACATGGCGAAACGAAACAACAATGAAGTCCGCCACTGCGTTGCACTCCCGGACGACATGGGCAATGCTCCAGCTCTGGAACTGGCCAAGTAAGCAGTGGATATCCGCACTTAACATCTCGATCTCCCACGGACAGCGCCAGTCACCAAGAACGGCCTTGACCAACTGCAAGTTATCGCCTTCGATCTGAATATGGGAAATGCCGCGTCGGGTGGCTTCAATGATTCCCTGTCGTAAAGCGATGGTCTCGGATTTCAGAACAGATTGTCGACCGATAAGTCCTCCGTCAAAATGAATGGGCTCACCCTTAGAATCCCTAAGAATGAACCCAAACGAAGCCATACCGTCAACGTTGACTGCCCCATCAAAGTTGAGTTTAACAAAATTTGTAGGAGGTTTTCTCCATTTGGCACATGAGCGTTTGCACTTAGTCTGTTATCCGCCATTGGTTAAATTCGTTTTCTCTTTGTTGTGGGCGTTTAGCAACTCTTTCATTTGGTTACGGATGAAGTTGTAAAGGTTGTCCTTCGCATTCGTCGTAGTTGGAGAGTGAGGTTTGAATGCCGCTAACAAAAAGCAATGATGAATGAATAATTCACCTTACCTCTTAACATTATTATTATTATTATTATTATTATTATTATTATTATTATTATTATTATTATTATTATTATTAAGATTTAGGATTATGATAAATAAAAAGAGAGGAAACGAAACGAAACGAAGAATAAAGGAGAGTCGGGAGGAGAGGATCCACGAATCAGCCGGACAGTCTTGGGAATCGTCTGCATTTGAGCGTCTCCGGGCACCAAACGCGATAGGGAAGAGCTCCACTGATTCGCCGGAGATTAGATCTCCAGATCCGACTACTGGGAGAAGAGAACATGTTGCCAACTGTGGTGAAAGGACGAGGTTCCTCTTTCTCTTCCTCCTCTCGTCCGCCGAATCCCGTCTTCCCTCACTACCTTCGCCGAATTGTCAAGGTCTTTCCCTCTCACCTATTTAAAATTCTTCTCTGCTGATTTCCGATTTCTCTGTTTGCTCAGATCTGATTTCTCTATCTCTTGATGCTATGTAACTTGGGAAGAATTTTGAAACATTTTCATGGTTACTTGTGGTAATTGCCTTGAACTGTTGCGCCCGTTAGAACTATCAACTGGGATGTGCTTTCGCTAAGGTTATTAATGCCGATTTTGCTAGAGTTGATGTGCAATTTTTTTATTCCATTAAGTGCTTTTGTTAATTCGTGTCTGAGTTTCTCTCCATTCGTCCAACAAACCCTCAGTACTATTTCTTCCTTCTCCTGATCTGCCATGTTGTTGCCCTTTCCCTATATGATGTATTGTGACAACATCTTTCCATCGCTTTTGCCTTTCAATCCATTTCTTTCTGTGCCATATCGGAGCTTAGAAGTTTATAGCTGGTAACTGAAAGCTGACACCTATTATCTATTAAGTAATTCATTTGTATGATAGTTTTTGACAAATTGATACGGCAAGCCACACTAGCTGTAACACAGTCATAGCTGCACTTTACTCAATGTTTAAAAATTATAGATTTACACCATTCATATTTGATCTGTAAGAAATCCCCCAAATGCATTGGTGCCTTGTTAACTCTAAGTTAAAAGGCTAAATTACTTGTCACTTGAATTTAAATGGTTAACAGATTTGTTTTTATTGGTCCACTAATGCTTTTGTGTTTCAGTTAGTGAGTGGCTGACAAATATAAATAAGGGATCATTATCTTTAATTTTTTTATATAACTAGCTGCACTTAACTACTCAATATAAGTGGAGATCAAACCATATTAGACAGTAGTTAGGTGCAATTCTCCCAGATTTATTAACGTAGATGATTTTAAAATGTCATGTAAATAATTGAGAGTTATATTCATTATTCAGTAAATAATAAGTACTAGCTTGTTGATCCTATATTATATATGCCCTTTCTGTGTTAAAAAAATAGTTTCGATATACATATTATACCTCTATAATCAAAATGTAATGGCTTTATGGAAGAGAAACTTCCATCTACTCACTGCAGGTGGTTTCGATGCTATTTAAATTTCATCCTTAGTTCATGCAAGAGTGAGTTTATAGTGGGAGAGAAGGAAATGATATGAGAGGCAACAGGGTCGAGACATAAGGATTAATGTTCGAATGGGGAAATTTGTATATTACTAGAGCACATCCTCCATTATTTTGCAAAAAGTACTCAAAACAATTCTGGTGAAAAGAGAGTTTATTCACAAAGCTATCTTCATTTATTCTACTTATGTAGTTAACATAATGTTAAAAATAAATAGAGTGATTGTTTGACCATGGGTGCCTTATTAGTTATTACTCATAAAGACATTTTTTATATACTATTTGAAAGTATTTATAAATAAAAATTTCTTTATACATAAGGTGAACACACCCCATATTAATAACTAAACCTATATCTTTTTAGCTTTCCAAACAGACATTCCGATGTTGAGTGATTTTAATAACTAACATCGTAGATATTTTGGTATGTAATCACCCTTTCCCTTTTTGAAGATAAAATTAAATTATTTCAGCAACTTGCCAACTTCCGATATTGTTGAATAACTTGAATCATACATTAAATCGGACATTCTCCTGTTGAGTAGAGAGGTGGTTATGGTGGCGTTGGACTTTGATCTGACCAAAAAGTAGAGATCAATTTTTCTATAGCATTGTTTTCCACTTGTTCTTGTGAGTTGGGAATACTATGTAACTGCTTTGATGCACATGATTGCTACTGATATGACTTATATCTAGGTAGTAGCGAATGAGAAACCTTAAGGAACACTTTGTTATGTTTATCTGCAAAACTTGTAGTTTATACTAAAAATAGTTCTCAATGCCTTCCAAGGCTCCATATGTATTTTCTGTGTGAGGCACTAATTAATTTTGAAATTGCATCTTGACTCTTATTTTTTGTGCAATTGTGCAAGTTTCTGTTGACTAATGGTCTAATTGTTAACTGTGCCCATCAATTCGTTCAACATTGTAACCTATATAGTAACATGTACTGCCAGCCGATGTGTGTTTAGCTGGATTAATATGCTAAAACACAGACCTGTTTTCTGCAGTTTTTGAAATGAGTTTGGGCTATATCCTGGAAATTTGAGGAGCTATATTTGAATTGGTGATCAGTGGTTTGCTCCACTGCAATTGCATGAAGAGATTTTATATATCTTATTTGGTTAAATCACATAAGAGATTTAACATTTTATAGTGTATTAAAAGGCGTTGCCTAGGCGCGCCTGGAGCATCCCATCGCCTGCATCAGGCAAGGCGAGGCTGCTTGCATAAGGCGGCCCCTAGGCGGCTCAGGCGCCCTAAGGCGGCCAGGCGAGCCTAGGCGCCAGGCAATGCGCCTGATCCCGATTTGCTTGAAATATAATGTTGACGATATAAAAAAGGATAGAATCTCAACAAATCAACAATTTATCTTATTAATGTATATTAATATCTTTTATTTTCCCAAATTGAAGTTATTATGATATTTTTTTATATGCAATTATCTATTTTCAAAGATCTCAATATCCTTTATCTAACTATATAATCAGACGTTATTCTTTTTCTCCTTACACAACTCCTCTCCTCTATCTTTTTCCATTGTTCAATACTTTGATTTATTGTCTGGCATTGCTATTGGACGTTTGAGACTTGGAGCTCGATGATGAAGATTTTGATGATTTGCATGACTAACTTTGTTTTAGTATTTTATATTGGAAAAGACTTGTTTTAGTAGTTTGTTTTACTATCTTTAAACTTTGATTTCGTAGTAGTTTATTATTTTATCTTTAAATTTGGATTTAGTACTATAAATTTAATAAAAAATTGGGTTTTTTTCTTTAAGAATATGTTTTTATATCTTACTTAACATTATTTTATGTATATTTATTATTTACCGAAATTTACGTATAAGGCGAGCGCCTTCGCCTTAGAGGCGCGCCTAGGCGATCTGGAGGGTTCATCGCCTAAGGTGTCGCCTTGCCTTTTTAAACACTGGATTATATAGACAATTTTTTTTTTCTGATTCAAAAGGAAAGGGATGTACACCTTTGTTAGTTTTTTAAATGGGGATTGAGGGAGATTGAGTTTCTAGAATGAGCCTTGTGCGGTGCCTTCCATGCTAATTATTTATTGCCTGTCCTTTTCCTGTTGATTTAAATACGAATTTCCAACTCTTAATGCCATTTTTGCTTTCCACTCTTTGTAACAATAATGTCATTGCTTATGAATGATTAAAGATAATTTGATTTATGACTTTAGATCACATTTATCTTCCTTTCGTGATTAATGTTATAAGCTATAGTTATTTTGTTTACACTTAACTGGTTATTGTAGTGGCAACAAATGGACATCGAATATACATTTTGGCAAATGTTTCACCTATGCACATCACCGAAAGTAGTGTAAGTTGTCTCTTACTTGTGCTATCAGATTTATTTTGTTCTTTTCTATAAATATAATTGCCTCTATGTTTAGCTTTATTCATCATCTAACATTATGCGGTTTGTGGTGTCCTTTAAGCAAATTGCCTTTTGGCCATCCTCTAACGGTTAGAACCAAAAGACGATGCCTCTAGTACACTCTGGCAAAGATAATGCGCATTTTCGCTTTTTTGTTTTGCATCATATGCTTAATTTTGTAATGGCATAATTATTTTTTTAATGTGATTGTGCCCTATAAAATTGTAAGTGACAAAATGATTTTTTGTACCCACAACATGTCATTTTATTGATTCAAAGTTCTGAATGTTATTAAGTGAACATGGAGAGTAATAATTACAACCCATTGTTCTGGCATCATTTGCTATTTGCCACCAACAATAATGGAATGGACAAATACAGGAAGGTGGACAAGTAGTTTTGCCTTTTGCACTTTGACTGTGAGTTAATATATACACTATTTATATGCCCAGGAAATATAAATTTGCAGTTCTAGAATGTGGGATATATGAAGGATGGAGCAACATTAGAATTGGGTCCATGTGATTCTCAGTCAATATGTAGACTATTTAGTTGCCCTAATGAATCTGAACTGACTTGGTCCTGTTGCCCAAAGTCAGATACGTTGCTTTGTGCCTGTGCTATGCTTTCTTCCTTAAATAGTTGATATTGGAAAATGAGGGTTCAGGTCTAAGAATAGAATCTTGGATGGTTAAATTAGATCTTGAGGGTGATGTGGGATGTTTGCATATCTGAATTGGTGCAATTCCATATTGCTCAATTGAATTTGCCAAATTTGGAAAATAAGATTTGACAACAAGGTTCTAATCTAAAGATATATATATATGTGATGTTTTATTAGAAACAATATATCAGATGTATCTCCAAATTACACCCTGAAGCATGAAATGTTCCTTTTTTGTAATTATGCAACATATAAAATTTGTATCTTTGCATCAATAAAGAATGCTATGTTTGCTTATGAGAAAAATAAGTTGGTTTTATGTACTGCTCTATTACCATACCTTCTGACTGTGTGTAATGTAATTTCAACTCTATTTTCTGTTTACTATTGCATTTGGAATTGGGCACTTCCTGCAGCTATCAACACACAAAGTACCATAAACGTAAGTTGGGTGACATCATTTTTCTAGATGTATTATGTTTGAATTTATGTTGTATATCTAGATATGTTTTTTTTTGCTTTTGTACAACTGTTTAGTCATCACTAGGTTTAGAATAAAGTTATCGCATGCATAATTTATTATTATCATGTTTTCTCCTATATATATATATTTTAATTTACAAACTCAGTCAGTACATTGGATGCTTAGTTTGTAAATCCTATTCTAATTGTTTGAGAAGCTAAAATTCACTTAACCTCTTTGCAAATAGCTTTGATAAACAGTTGAGGATCACTTCCACTGGTGATAATTTTACTTGAGGTTCCCTACCCTCTACTAAAGTAAAAAAAAATCTACTAGTGGTATCTGCAAGCTGCAGTTGCAAATGCACTTAACATCATTCTCTATACACTTAAATCTATTTTAAGTAAACCCTCTTCCTCTTACCCACCACCACCATAAACCAACATCCAAATCATCTGTTTCTGAGCTCAGACAAATTATACTGGGCTCGAGTGTAGCCCACTGCAACATTGCCAAACTCTGGTGAGTGCCCCTCTCCTCACTGCTTCAGTTTTGGACAAAGAGAAGATGCCAAGGCGGTAATTTCCAATTGAACTCCTAATGAAGGCCAGATATGTTTCCTTAGATATACAAGCATAAAGTTATTCAATTTTAGAAATTTTGGTTCACACATCAGAAATTCATTGCCAAAATACACTGCAACTACAGCTTTTGGAAAATGCTGCTAAGTTTAACCATTAACTAGGAGGCGTTGGAAGCATAGTTGGATGTTCGGACACAGTTTAATGTTTTTTCAAGAAACAATAGTAGTGATTATTTTTGTATTTCTTACAATTTTGATACTCTGCAAATTGGATTCTGCAACTATACAGTAGTCTTTCAAATCTCACTGAGTTCATGAACTTTGCAAGGATATTTTCATTCATTTGATAGTAGTTAAAGGTGTCATAAATTGTATCCTTAATTAGCCAATAAACTGAGATGGGTTGCTTCTGTGTGTGTACAACTGAAATTTATGCACTTCTCTCTTTTGTCCTCAGAAACTAAAAATCAATGGGCGCGTGATGATCCTGCTTTCGTCGTCATATGTAGTCTCCTTCTAGCTGTTTCAACTTTGGCGTATTGTGCTGCGTAAGTTTCTATCTAGTTATTTCTACTAGAGAAAGTCAATTCTGTTCATGTAAACTATATGAACAATTTGGTCACTGTTTAGTCAAATGAGAAAACCTTACCGTTTAACAGTCATGAAATTTGTTCTATTTGTGGTCACTTATTGAATATTTCTTATGATCTGATGGAGATGCTATAGCCTCATCCCTTTCTCTTTGCAATCTTTCATTGTTCTTTCCTCAATATAAAATAGTCTCTCATTAAGTAAGGAACAGCTAATCCTGAAAGTTGATACCAAGTATCATGCAATTTTGGAAAAGTCAACTCATTAGTTGATGTCTGTTTAGCCCCATTCTTGTTTAATGGATGTCACTGTAGTTTCCCATTGCAAATTCATTAAAATGCTTTGAAATTTTGTTTCTCTCAAATAACAATATTGCAGGTATGATCACAGTGCAGGCCATGCGATATTTGTCGTCATCTCAATAGTCATTGTCCACTTCCTATTCAGTGGACTTCTTATTGCTACTTGTTGTTGGTAAGGTTCAACATCTTTGAAGCATAGATTTCATTCCTGATTTATAACTTAAGTGTTTTATGTTGTCATAACTATTATATCGTACCTTTAGTTTGTTTCCATTTGCCACCTGATATGAAGCTTGTTACTTGTTAGCAGCCTCTGAAAGATTTGTTCCTGCTTTTTTTATTTCCTTCATTCAGGCCCATTTGTTTGCCAGCCTCAGATGTGGTCTCAAACCTACTTCTCCACTTCTTATTCTCAACTAAGTTTTGTATGGTTATCGATGAACATTCAGTTTTGTATAGTCAGACATGAATTCTGGCTACAATGATGTTTACTTTTTCTCTTAGTATCTGATGATTGAGATATTTAGCATTTTAATGTATATACTTTCACACATGCAAACAACCGGGAGATGAATTGCATTTTCTCTTATGTCATTAATTATTGTGGGAATTGATTTAGCCACTTCTCTTTTTTGAGAATCTTGCGTTTTGCTATTGACTTCCGTCTATAAACTTATATTGGTAAATAGTATTTGCCCCACCAATAGTGACCTAAGCATCATTTATTCCAACATGGTACTCCGTAAGTACTGTTATATTGAGACATATACATGTTCTTTGTTATTTGCTCTGGTTGACCTTTTATAATGCAGTTTGCTCAATTGAAACATATTTTGTGGTTTAATTGCATTATTATGCATGATTGTAATATCATAAGTCAATACCTATGCAGGTTTCTAACAAACAATTATCTCCGTGAAGAGGTTCCAAACAGTCATGTTGTTGAACAGAGGGTTGAATGGTAAATTCTCCTAGTCTTTCCCCTCTTACTAGGAGAGGAGTCACTCATTTTCTTACTTCGAGATATTGGAATGCCCTACTGGGCTTTATTGCTTCTAGTGTTACATCTTTTGTTTCATTATGAATCTTGTAACTATCCTGATGGTTCTGTTTTCTTGTCAAGGTTGTATGCATTTGATGTGCACTGTAACTCTTTCTTCCCAATGTTTGTTTTGCTTTATGGTAAATTCACTCTCCTTTTTGTTACATCATTTGCTTCTTTGCTGATTATACGGCAATGTGTGTGCAGTGTCTGACTTTTATGTGTTTTGGTGGCAGTGATACATTACTTTCTATCGCCCCTCCTCTTGGTGCACAGTTTCCTGCCTGTTTTGCTATCAAATCTTCTGTTCATGATAGCAATTTCATACTACCATTATCTGAACTTTCTAGGTTATGATGGTAATCCCCTGCTTTCCTTCCATGACATATTTGGTGTAATTTTTGAGATTAAGTTTGAAAAACAAAGCACAGCTATCATGGTCAATGCATGTGTTCCAAATCCTTTCCATTTAGATTCATGCAGTCCTGCGCGCTCATTAAGGCATCCCCTTTCAATGTAATTATTGCTTTGGATGTGGTTTTCTTATAACCCGCTCTCATGCAGTCCTGCCTTTTTTGGAGAGGACCACCTTCTTCCTTTACCCTATTGGCATCTTCATCATCCTTACTCCCATCTGTAAGTATCAGAGGGCTGTGTTAATCTTTCTATACATTTTTTTCCATTATGAATTTATGTTTTATGCCTTTGGCTTTCACAGTAATACTGAGCGGCTTCAATCCGTCAAGATATGTAATGAACATCTACTTCAGTGGGCATTTATGATTGGAAGGCTAACAGAATGCTCTGATCAGCTAGCACATACATTCAGCAAGGAGGAAGATTCTCTTATGTGAAAGAAAACTGGCCAAATGGAAGAACTGGCATAACCCCTTTTTAGTTAAATCACAAATGGCTTTGTGCTGTCCTGGAGCAAGACAAGGGAGGGCAATATTGTTCTTATATTTACTAGATGGAGCTTTTAATTGAAATAGAGACACCGAATGTACATGATTTTGCCCTTGACAATTCTTGTTCTTGTGGACAGATCTTGCGCTTTCTTGTATTGTTTTCTTACTGGTGGATTTTGCTTACAATGTTGGGTTTTCTGATCATTTTTTGTAGTAGAAAATGGCCTTTGGATCAATTGTCTCATTTGAAATGCTACGCGACCAACTGAAGTTCTGTATCGATTTTATAATCCTACACAATGTCACACAAAAGAAGGAATTTTAAGCACCAAATTATAAGAGAAAATGTTTGCGTATCGTTACAAAAGGCTGGGACCTCTGCTTGATGTTTAGGCCGTGATCTTGTGAAAGTTATTGTGTTTTGCGTCTCCTCCTTGATTCTCCTTATTATGGAATGAAGAACACGATCAGAAACACGCCAAAGACTTGCCGTTTGATTGCTTAAGCAATAAGAGTTGAAATCTTCTCAGAATTGTATAAGAGTCACTCTGTGTGTTTCATCCCTCAAAGTCCCTCCTTTTCTGATTTCTTGCTCAAGCAATAAGAGTTGAAATCTCCTCAGAATTGTATAAGAGTCACTCGTGTGTTTCATCCCTCCAAGTCCCTCCTTTTCTGATTTGAACTCGTGTGTTTAATCTTTGGGCGAAATGGTGCATCCTGCTCATTGGCTTTTATACATTGCCTTTGAGATGGATTTAGTCCATATATCAATTTTGGTGCATTTTAACTAAATTCAGTTATTATTGTCACATAGTTGAATTTCAATTTTCTTTCCATCTTGACCCCTCAGATTCCGTTAGCGGAACCTTACGGGATCAATGTTGTAATTGTTGTTGAACTCGTTTGTCTGATTGTACTTGAATTTGTTTTGAGAAGAATAAAAGGAGGATTTGATGGCTTGCACGAACAACGACGACAGTGATCCTCCCAAGCCAGCCCAAACCCAACTTGACACGACGTACTCAACCTACCAACTCCTCCTTGACTGGAACAAGGTGGTGTGTAAGGCACCGACATTGCTCAACGGTGGGTCGACAATGACTCGACAGTGGCTCGAGAGACCCAAGCTTCTCCAAAGGTGATGGTTTGATGGCTTGCACGAACAACGACGACAGTGATCCGACTTCCATGGCCAGCCAGTGGTGGTGGTGGTTTTGGGCTTCATGACCGCGATCACAGGGGTGCTCGGTTTTCCTTTCATGAAGGCTAGCAACTCTTCCAATTTTGTGTTCTAATAAGGTGGGGGTGATGTATACAAACGAGAGCTAGCTAAGATATACATGAGAGAGACAGAAAAATAAAAGTGAGAGGGAGATATGGGCGAGGGAAACCGAGAGATAAGCTTGGAGCAGTACGAGAGGGTAAAGAGATCAACATGGCAAGTCTAGTCGGGCTTTTTACACATTTAAGTCAAAATTTGCGGTTCTCACATGGTTGCTCACGATCATGCAAGTGTGATGGCGGTGTGAAACGTGACGAAAATATAAGGCGGTCCGTATTAATACACTTAACTTATATATATTGACCTTTATTTACCAAAAAAAAAATATATTGACCTTTATACTTATAAGATAATACACTAATCGGACTCCCTTATTAAAAAATGGTTGACCATTAATTTAATGATACGTAAGATCATAATAGTACATTCTAATTTATTCGGGTTGTGCTTTAAACAATTGGGTGAATTATTAGCATCTCGAACTCCCTTATTAATTAGGAAACATTATCATTCAATTATTAATTATTACGACTTAAATAATAATGAAAATATACTTCTTTAGAAAGTAAGATATTAAGCAATTACTGAAAATAAATTGAACTGGTATTTATCAAAATTCAATTCTTTGCCTAAAAATGCCTCTTGACATCCAAGAAATTATGTTCCTAATAACTATTCGTTCAACTTAATTTATCTAACGAAAAATTTAATTTATATAGTAATATTCAACGATCATTATTATATAATAATTAAAATAATTATTTTGAGAAAATAATATTTACCAATTTATCCTTCTATAAGGGAGATGGTTATTACATCACATGCCTGGAACTATGCCCATGTGTTGTGAACTCGTCTTCGGATTCACGAATGGATCTTTGTCTTGAACTCGTAGTTGGTCTCACGATTGCCGAATCGATAGGTTTTGAGGCCTAGAATTTGAGGGAGAAGTAGAATAGAAATGAGAAGTTGTCTAGATCAAGGGATAACTAGACGAGAGGAAGTAGGTTGGAAGGAGTTGACGCCTAGAAGATAAAGTCTGGAGCAATCTTGAATCGTTATGAATTAAACCAAGCGTAAGAAACATAGAGGGGTGTAGCTCCTTTATATAGAGGAGGCCACAAAACCCTAGCAAACAATGAGAGAGGCGCCTAGGGTTACGCATACAAGCGGCCCAACGATGCCTAGCCCATTAAGAACATACTAAATGTGAACAAGTACTTTATAAGCATTTCTTTTGGCCTCACATGGCTAGATATGTGAACAAGTACTATTAGGGTTGTGTGTCGTGCCAAACGGCTAAGTCTCAGTCTCAACCACATGGGCTTTACATGCCTCTCCCTATCCAGGACGCCCCGTGGGAAGATCTTTCCATGGATTTTATCACATGACTCCCAATTTCGAGGTGTGGTAAAGATTCCATCTTTGTAGTCGTGGACTGGTTCTCAAAGATGGCCCACTTCATCATTTGCAAAGGGACCAACAACCCAGTGGATATTGCGAATCTGTTCTTCGAGCATGTGGTGAAGTCACATGGTAGCCCTCACACTATCATTAGTGATAGGGACACCAAGTTTTGCATCCACTTTTGGAGGACACTTTGGGGGAAGTTAGGGACACGACTCATTTTTTCTACTGCTTACCACCCCCAAATCGATGGTTAGACTGAGGTGACCAATCGGACCTTGAGCACCCTTCTTAGGACGGTGCACAAGGCTAACCCACGCTGGTGGGAGGACTTACTTTTCCATGTTGAGTTTGCATATAACAAGTCCTATCACACAACGACAAAGATGACCCCGTTCGAGGTTGTCTACGGGCGTAACCCATGTACGCCGATGGACTTGGTGCCACACCCATTCAAGACCGGCGAGCATGTCGACGCGACCAACCACGCCAACCATTTCTGTCGCCTACACAACCATACTAAGGCCCAACTAAAGAAGTGCTCGGAGTAGTACGCCGCCCAACGCAACAAGGGTGTCGTTCACGGATTTTTGAGCCTGAAGACATGGTGTGGCTGCATATTTGCAAGGATCGGTTTCCCAAGCCTCGCAAGATGAAGCTACACCCTAGGGGAGATGGCCCCTTTCCAGTCCTTCGACGCATCGGGGACAATTCATACATCCTGGACCTCCCGGGTAAGTACAATGTCCACGCTTCCTTCAATGTCTCGGATCTCTCTCCCTATGTGGATCCCGAGTATCATGACGAGGAAACGAGGATGTTTCCCAAACAAGGGGAGGGTGATGTCACCCCGCCTATGGATGGCAACAAAGATAGTCTATGTTAGTGCGCTCCGATGGACCTATCACTAGGGCCCGAACACGCGCAATTGCTCGTGCCAAGGCCTCCATCGTCACACGCACGCTAGCCAACCACTAAACACCCATGGCCAAGCCATCCTTCGCGTGTGTCGTCACTACCCGTCACTCGGCGCCGAGGACCTCATCCCAAACCATGCCCCTGTTGTGCCATCGTTGGGCCAACCGGGTGACGACACTTTAGGTTCGCGTGCATGCCAGGCTGTGTTACACCTCATACAGCGGCCACAACACACCTTGCGCACATGCCATTGGCGAGCCGACTCCCTTGTCGCGCCACGTCAACCCTTGTCATTTCCTTGTCGCGACATCCGCGACTAGGCCACCGTGACCATCTATCCTTTACTGCTATTTTAGCATATTTCCAACATAAAACCTTCTAGTTATGTGTGTTACTAGTTTTAGTAGGTTGTTTTGGGCTTGGGCCGACCTTGGGCTGGCTTGCATGCCATGCCCTAGCCGCCCCTTGCCTCTCTTAGGTTTTTCTTGGATCTCCTCTATATAAGGGAGCCACACCCTATTTGTTTGCTACACTTGGTTTAATTTGATATCGAAACTATCGAGATTTTTCCAGACTTTATCGTCCTAGGCTTCATTCCTCAAATCTCTCTTCCTCTCTCATGTTCTCCCTTGAACTCGAGCCCTATCATCGCTACACTCTTATTTCCTTCCTGATTCTAGGCTTCTCGCCTAAAAAACTATTGCTTTCGCATAGGTGAGACCTACTACGAGTTCAAGACAAGGATCCAATGGTGAATTCGGAAACGGGTTCACACCACACTCCTGAAACTAGATTTAAATGTAACTCAAGTATTCACATTGACTTCTAGAACATCACTTAATGATAGGCTTAATTTAATTCATTTTATTAATAAGAATATTATATATTGGGATCTTTGCTTTTTGAGCCTTTTTCTTGAGCAAGTAATCCATTTTGCAAGCCCAATTGTAGTTATTGAGCCCGTGCCCGAGAGATATCCTTAGCTGGATGGGTATCGGGTGTGTCGGTGTCGTGGCCTAATCAGGGTGAGCGACGTCTTCTTTCTTTTATGATTGAGGCTTGACTCGGTTTATTATTGTTGGCCGATCGGTAAGGTGCTTTAGTAGATGAAAGCTCGATATTGGACTCAGGCGAGTTGTGTAGCTCTCGATGGCACATAGTCTCATCATAGTGTCTACTACTTGTGGAGTGGTTACTCTTTCTCCTTGATCATATGATGAAAATCAAGGATCGTATAGTCCACAATGCAAGGTAAGCCCCCTAGACTTCCAAGGAATTCGACAACAAACACCCAAAAATCTGGCCTTTCTTCAACTGGCGTTTTCTCCGTGGTCCGGACTCCGATTTGAGTGATTCCAACTCGAGGAGCTAGATCTACGAGTTTACTTCAATTAATCAAAATGTTAGAGCTAGATAATGAGTACTTAAAAAGTTATGATAGTTTTACTGAGGTGTCGCAGAATCCACCGAGAAGAGATTTCAATGGGAGTTTCAATGAGAGTGATGGAGTGGCGATGGAAGGAGGTTGAAATTGTAATATCCGCTATATTCGAAGTATAATAAAACGAGTATTTATTCCAATATTTTTTTTTCTCTAACATAGAGAATTTAATAATCTTTATAATTTTATTTTATATTATGAAAGGTTATAAAAGTTTACTACAATGACAATTAAGAATTTAACTAAATATATTAAACAAGCCGGGTATCTATGTAAATATTTTTCCTCTTTAAAAGAGAGTTAATTATTTTTATAATTTTCTTAATAAATTATAAAAATGTTATAAAGGGTTATCAAAGTGACAAATAAAATTTCCAACAAATATAAATCATATGAATTTCGAATTTACAATTAATGTAATAATTACAAGGAGACAAAAATACGAAACAAGGCAAATAAAAAGGGGCAAGAGTCGGGACTCGAACCCAAGACCTCTTGCACCTCTCCCATAATAGCACACATTCCAATCCACTAGGCTAACTCAATTTGACTACCCATATTACAATTCTTTTAATTATAAACAATCCTATTCTTGTTCTTCCAAGAGGACATCAGACGTTTGCATGATTGAACTGACGTTAAACAAGTGCTTCCATCAATGGCCTCCCAATCCTCCTTGTTGCTTCAAAGACCATCCAAATCTATCATCATGCTTTGTCATCATCAAACAAACACAACAACACCCAATTCCCTTCAATCCCCCTTCCTTCTATAGGTCAAATTCATTCATGGTGGATCAAGAGATAGTATTAGATGAAGGGATTTATTAATTTAAGACTTTATTAATGGAAAAATACTTACATGTCTTTCCAAATCATATTATAAACTTATATATAATATGGATAAGTTATTCTTATCATAAGATAATTTTATATGATTAAGTTGAAGACTAAAACGATATATTAAATAATTTGCATATGTTTTATATAAAGAAATAGAGGTTGGTTCTGGTGGAATAAGTGTTAAAATGAAAGCTAGAAATAAATCTGGGACGTTAGATTGAGAAAATTAAAGATGGAGATTAAAAGGGGAAACACGTTAAAAGAAAACAGATGCGTGTTGTGAAAAAAATTTCGGTGGCATTTTTGTGAATATCACCAAAAGACAACCTAAAATAGTAATTTAAGGGGCGGGACATAAAACCCCCAAATAGGTGGCTCGTCTTTCATTTTCGGTTGATTTCTCCCAAGAGAAAGTCCCTATTCAAAATCACAAACCAAAACCCCTTTCAATCTCATAAACATTCTCCATGGCAAATGAGAGGGATTGATCATCAAGAAGTCGTTAAGAAGAAGGTAAGTGTTGGGACGTTGTTGGGACCTCTGGTTCTAAACAACAGATCAACGATTCAATTCTCTTAAGTTTTGATAATGAAAAACACCATAGGGACCTAATGTGGTTTGTTCAAGTATTTCTAAGGAACACAGGTACAGCCAAGAACTCCTACGAATGACCAAAAGCCACTGCAGGCCACAATGAAGAGTTTCCATCAAGGGAACTCTGAAGAGGAAAGTTCCCATGAAGTGGGAACTCCCAGAAACAATCAAGAGAACACAAGCTTACAACGATGAAGAGTTTCCATCAAGGGAACTCTGAAGAAGTCAGTTCCCATGACATGGGAACTCACATGTGAGGACAACGACCGTTCAGCGCAGATCGCGGGTTCTGTCTCAGACAGCCCGAGGGAACAGTCTGAGGATCAGACTGTCACGCTTCATCCAACGGTCCGATTGATCCAAGAAGTTGACCTAGTTCAAACCAAAGTCACATGTGAAGAAAGTACAACTTGGGCATCAAGCAAAGGGCATTTTGGACACAAACGAAAGATGCGACTGCCCAAGCTCATTGGACTATAAAGCCAAATGAATAGTACTCGGTCTGAGTACTTCTCCCAGAACTTACAAACACCCACATCAGAGAAAAGAAAGAAAAGGAAGAGAAGTCCCCTCCGGCGAGTGTGTGATCTCGACGACGGTGAAGCTGAAGTTCCCAGGAGCAAGGGAACTGAGAAGTCAGCGTAAGGTTGGAGTTACTTGTGTTTTGCTGTTGTGAGCTTAGGAACTCAGTTGAGAGGATTTACTAGTGTTGCTAGAGTTAGGAAGAACTTGTAGGAACAGAGAAGTGTAAATCCGGCTGTGTAACTAAGGAACAAAGCAATCAATATAAGTAAGTCATTCAAAATCCTCCAAGCGGAGGTAGAGGTTTACCCATACAACTAGTTGGTTGTAGTGGGGTTCCTCTATAAAGGAACTGTGCCTTTTACTGTTTTTATTACTTGCGATTATTTACTTCCGCTGCCTTGGAAACAGCTTAATTGCCAGTTCCCAAGCTCACTGCTAACCGGTTACGATCCAACAATTGATATCAGAGCTTGCGCTCTAGATTTGTGTTAGCATCGCAGGTGTCAAAATGGCTCAGGAACTTACTCAGGTGGGGAACAATACCAGTAAGCCGCCAAGGCTTATCACAGGAAGATTTGAAAGCTGGCAACGCGACATGAAGGATTGGATGCGTGGCCAAGACTACCAAGCCTGGTGTGTCATCGAAAGGGGGAACTTCGAAATCGATCCAGCTATTGTCAACGACCTCTCAAAGTGGGGTCCCAACGAGTACAAGTGCATGGAGGCAAACTACAAAGCAAAACAGTATCTAAAGAGGTCCATGTGTGTACAAGATTGTGACAGGGTTGCAAACCTTGACACAGCCAAGGAAATGTGGGAAGCCATCCAACAAATGCACGTTGGGAACTCAGATCTCAGAGAAGATCTTCAGATGAATGCAAAAAGGGAGTTCTACAACTTCCAAATGGAAATGGGAGAGTCCGTCGACAGCTACCAATCCCGGTTTGAAGGACTTTGCACTAAGATGGAAGGATTGGGGATCACAAAAGAAGAAATCACCCACAAAATGAAGGTCCAACAGCTCTTCAATGGATTGACTGGAGAATGGGCAAACGAGAGAACGATGTTCAAGGAAAA
This sequence comes from Fallopia convolvulus, assembly GCA_964016875.1. NCBI lineage: Eukaryota > Viridiplantae > Streptophyta > Magnoliopsida > Caryophyllales > Polygonaceae > Fallopia > Fallopia convolvulus. Next base: position 32,321,989 of record OZ024719.1, read on the forward strand.
CCCAGAAAATCGAACGCTTATGCTCCATCAAGTATTTGGAAAGCTAGTGGGACATGAGAAGAGGAAGATCGATGATAAGGAACAAACTCAAGCTCATCGAGGGATCGCACTCAAGATCGAAAAGATGCTCAAATCAACCCAAGAACAACATGAAGACTCCGAAGAAGAAGAGGATGAAGAGCTAGTTCTTGTAACAAAGGCTCTTCGAAACTTCTACAAAGGAAAGTCTCAACGGAACAGTGGGAACTGGGGAAAGGGACAGAGTTCCCAAAGAAAGCCCACAGAGAAGGATCTCTCAGAAGTGACTTGCTACAAATGCAACAGGAAAGGACATTTTGCGAAGGAATCTCCACAAGGAACTGATGGCAGGAAGCAAGGAAAGAAGGCCTACATCGCTACCTGGAGCGATGATGAAGACGAAGATCCTGAGTCATGGGCACTCCCAGACATGTGTGGCATGACCATAGGAGAAACCACTGGGGAACAACCCAGTGAGGTAACCACTGCAACTGTTCTTGATTCCTTGAGTAACTATGAAAAACCTGAGTTGTTGAAAATTCTTTCAAGTCTTGTCAAAGATAACATAAAACTGCAAAACAAGTTGGAAAAACAGGAACACATAAATTCTCAATTAGTTGGTCTTGAGCCCTGTCCCAACTGCATATCCCTTCTAGAAAAACTCAAGTCTCATGTGTCTCACATCGTAGACCTAGAAAGAGAAATCAAAACTCTAGAGAAAGATGAGAACACCCTTTTGCAAAACCTGAGTAAGACTCCAGAACATCTTGAAGCCTCTAGTTCCCAAATTAAGTTTGTCCCAGCCAGATATGGCATAGGATACAAAGGTGAGTGCTCCAAGAACGGAAAGTCACCCCTGAGCGAACATGAGATCCATGAGTGTAGGGCCTTAGAACTCCAGTGCGAGAAACAGAAAAATGCTCATCTCGAGGAGAAAATCAGGGTCCTAGAGAGTGGAAACAATGGTGAGAAAGACTACTATACTGGGAACTCTGGACATAGAATCTATGTCAACATTGCTAAGGGAAATGGGTCTCGAGTGTACAACAAAGAAACCATGGATAGGAACCGTATCCAGAGACCACACCCAAAATACTACCTGGGAGAATACTACAAGACATGTTGGCACTGTGGTGCTCATGGGCACTACAAGGATGCATGTCCCAAGAAGAGAGCCCAAACCCCTAGAAGCCATGAGTTCCCAAACAGACAAAAACGTCATGCTCATCACCAAAGGAACTCCAACTCTCAAAATTCCAAAGACATCAACATTTCTGACTATATCTTGAATGAAAATGTTTTCCCTTGCAAGGGACCTGGCAAGAGTCATCTTGCCTGGGTCTCAAAACACTAACTTTTCCTTGTAGGTGGCAGTGAGAGGGACTAGTACATGGTTCATAGATAGTGGATGCTCGAACCATATGACAGGAAACAAGGATATACTCATCTCATACCACACTCATGCCGAAGGAGGCCACGTCTCATTTGGCAACAAGAACAAGGGAGAAGTTATTGGAAAAGGAGAAGTGTTGCTCAATAGATCTATTAAAGTTAGCAACGTAAATCTGGTAAAGGATCTGGGATACAATCTGCTGAGTGTCTCCCAGATGTGTGATCAAGGGAACAACATCGTCACTTTCGACTCAGATGAATGTCTCGTCATCAACAAGAAGACCAACAAAGTAATTCTGAGAGGAAGAGGATACAACAACGTGTATGTGGTGGACACCAACTTTGAACCACCAATGAAGATGTGCCTTGCGAGTTCCCAAGATGACACGGAACTCTGGCATCGAAGACTGGGACATGCTGGTGTAAATCAAATCCTGAAGCTTTATCTACAGGATCTGGTCATTGGTCTTCCACGGATCAATCTCGAAGGAGTCAAAATGTGTGAAGCATGTGTTCGAGGGAAACAGACCAGGACCACCTTCAAACCCAAGAAGGTGGTAAGCATAACCAGGTCCCTGGAGTTAATTCACATGGATCTCTGTGGTCCCATGAGAACAGCTAGCTACGGTGGAAAAAGGTACATGTATGTTTTAATTGATGTTTTTTCAAGATTCACCTGGGTTATTTTCTTAAAGGCAAAATCACAAGCGTTTGAAGAATTTGAGCCCTTCATCAAAAGAACAGAAGTAAGCTTGGGGCTGAAACTTAAAGCAATCAGATCTGATCACGGAACTGAGTTTCAAAACTCGGAGTTCCTAAACTTCTGTGAGCAAAATGGGATCTCTCACAACTTTTCAGCACCTCGCACTCCTCAGCAAAATCGAGTGGTCGAGAGAAAGAACAGAACTCTGGAGGACATGGCTAGAACCATGATGATCGAAAGTGGAGTTCTTGAGTACTTCTGGACTGAAGCCATCTCCACAGCTACATACATCCTAAATCGAGCCATGACAAGGCCCCTGATCAACAAGACCTCCTATGAGCTCATCAAAGGGAGAAAACCAAACATCTCACACTTGAGAACATTTGGTTGCACATGCTTTGTTCACAACAACGGCAAATACAATCTTGGCAAATTCGACCCCAGGAGCGACGAAGGGATCTTCCTGGGATAATCATCACAAAGCAAGGCTTACAGGGTCTACAATAAAAGAACCAAGAAGATAGAGGAAAGCATTCATGTCGTCTTCAATGAAAAGTCTATAAAGATGGGAACCGAGACCCAAGGGAAAGGAACTCTGTTCAAGTTAGTCAGACATGAAGACGATGATGATGACGAGGATGAGCCAAGGAAAAGGGATGAAGACTATCCAAGTGCAAGCAATATCCCACAACCAGGGAACAACGACGAAGGTCCAACCCTCACTGATCAAACCTCCCTCGAGGCTCCTTCCTCAGAAGAACTACAAGACACCTCCAACTCTCTCGAGGTCCCCTCTTCAGGGAACAACTCTGCTGTTCCCCAAGACAATACCCTGCCAGAATCAAGTATTCAAGGGGAACAAAGAGGGAACCTGCCAGAAATCTCTGAAGAAACATCAAATGAAGAAGCTGGAGATGAGAGTTCCCATGACAAAGAAACACCAACTGAGGATGATACACATGCAAAGGAACTCACTCATACAAGAACCTTTCAACAAAGGAAGGACCACCCCCTTGAGAACATCATCTCCCCTCTTGATAAAGGTGTGCAAACTCGTTCCTCTCTCAATAATTTTTGTGCTTTTAACGCGTTTGTTTCAATGGTGGAACCCAAAAATATCAAAGAAGCATTAAAGGACCCAGATTGGATTCAAGCCATGCAAGAGGAACTCCACCAATTCGAGAGGAACAAAGTTTGGAAGCTAGTTCCTAGGCCCAAAAACAAGAACATCATAGGAACTCGATGGGTCTTTAGGAACAAGCTCGATGATACTGGAGCTGTAGCAAGGAACAGTTCCCTTGAGCTCATTGCATACACAGATGCTGATTTTGCAGGGCACTTGGTTGACAGAAAGAGCACTTCAGGAATGGCCCAGTTCCTAGGGTCATGCTTAGTCTCGTGGGGATCTAAAAAGCAAAACTCAGTGGCACTCTCCACAGCTGAAGCCGAATATGTGGCTGCCGCATCATGCTGTTCCCAGGTTCTATGGCTTAAGTCACAACTCCAGGATTACGGTATGTCATTTGGCCTAGTTCCCATTCTCTGTGATAACACTAGTGCCATAAACATTTCCAAAAATCCTGTGCATCATTCTAGAACTAAGCATATTGATATAAGGCATCACTTTCTACGTGACAGTGTCGAAAATGGGAACATCTCGATGGAACACTGTAGTACTGAAGAGCAAATTACGGACATTCTTACGAAAGTCTTAGACAGACGTCCCTACCAGCTTTTTCGAATGCTTCTATGGATGATAACTCTAAACTAAACAAGTCCCTGTTTGTCTCTGTCTCAATGCCTGACTAGTTTATATAAGATTGCATGAGAGGGAACTTGGATTTATTGCTTTCACTATGCCATGATTACTAGTCTAGAGAAAAATGTGTATAAAGGAACTCTATTTCTTTTGGCCCAAAATGATCAACCAAAGTTCCCTTTATCCCTCATTACAAGCCACCATGACGGTTGATCATATGACCCACCCTAAGCTAGGGACCAGACAAATGCTTCTCATGAGCCAAAATATTTCCTTTATCGAGTTGCAAATTGTCTGGTTCCCTTTGAGTTCCCTAGCCCCACAAAAAGATGAGTGTGAAGTTCCCTTAACCACTTCACTCTCCCTGACCTTGATAAGATCATGGGAACTGATGCATCTACAAAGGGAACGCTGACTAATCTGCAAAGAAAAACCGTCACTTGGGAAGCGGACTTTTGTGTCAGAGGCTCTGAAGCGTTAAAGGCCAAGTATTCAAAATTTGAAAAGGACTTCCCAAGAGATCGTGACGCGTGTCCAGAGGCGTGCTTGAGAAGTTGAAACGGCGCCCCACGTTCATTGGGCAACGGTTATCGAGGTTATTCCACTTCCCTTTCTACCCTTCACCTCCTCTCTCCTTTAAAACCCCTCTTTGCCATTTTTGGGCCCTTTATTCCCTCTTACATCTCTGTCAATCATCTTTCCCAAATCTCTTTCACTCTCTTTTCAAGAAACCTCCAAAACCTCCCAATCTCTTACAAAAATGGCCCCTCAACACACCTTCGCCCAGATCAAAGCGTGGGTACATGCCAATCCTCGCATCCTCTTCGTCTCTCAACTAAAAGAGATCGAGCAAGAATCGGACCCAACGATGAAGGATGTTCTTATCCAAGGGCTGTACAATCAAGTAAGCCCCTTCTTGCCCCCTCCTCCTCCTCAGGCCGACGAAACCGTCTCCTGGACCTCTTCCTCCTCCGAATCTCTTCCTCTCCCTCCTTCCCACACCAACACCTCCTCCGGAGTTGTCATCGTCGACAACTTCGGAGACGCTCGCCCCTCAATCAATGAAAAACCCCACAAATCCAAACACCGCCATTCATCCAAACGTCGTCACTCATCAAAAGACCCCTCAAAACCCAAAAAATCCAAACACTCCCACGACCCCTCAAAATCCAAAAAGCGTAAACACTCTGCGGCCTCTGAATTCTCGGAGCCCAAAAAGAAGGCTTTCTTCAAGTTTGAGGAATACCTGAACTGCTCCAAGGAGAGTTCTTGTGCTCCCAAACCTCCTTACCCTTTCCCTTCCGACGATGGGACCTCTGAACCTCAGAGTCTACTCCCCTCTTCCTCCTCCATCCCTCCTCTTCAAATCGAGGGACCTTCCAAACCTCCTCCCACAAAACGACCAACTCCCCCTCCACCACCTCCCTCAGTTCCCGCCACGATGAGAACTCCACCTCCCCAACCTTCTTCACTTCCTCCATCTCCCTCAGTTCCTGCCACGATGGGAACTCCATCTTCACCTCACAAAACTCCTTCTCCTCCCTCTTCACCCAAACACATCTCCACCTCTCTCACTTCTACTTCGGGGATCTCTACTCCCCAAGTCACCACAACCCTTCCTCCCCCTTCCACACAACTCTCCACACCTCTTCCTTCTTCTCCTCTCCCCTCTTCCACCACATCCCCCACCACCACCAAACTCCCCTCTCCCTCACCATCCAAAAGTGCCGTCACTCTTACCTCAGACGACGACGATCTTCCTCTCTCTCGGCAAAATGACCAAGGATCCTCCTCCAATCATCATGGGAACTCTGGAGGAGGAAGCCCAGCTCAAGGCCATCGAGGAAGAACTCAACAGGGGTCCCTCTGAGCACACAGTCTCCCAAGGGACAAAGTCCCCAGAAAAGGTGGCTCCTGAAGAGCCCACGGAGAGAAGGGACCTCGCACCAGCTGGAGGTGCTGAGGCAACAACAAGTCATCCTGGAGATGACGCGGAGGGCTCAAGTTCGAGCTCCTCCGAGGAAGAAGGGACCTCCCAAGATGAGGTCGAAGAAGAAGAAGAAGCTCCAACTACTAAGGAGCCAGCACGGATCCCTACACCTGGACACCAAATGGTGGTGTCCACGAGTTCCCAACCACCAAGGGACCGCGTGCTTATGATTGAAGCGGCTGCACCTCCTCAGCAGAAAGGACCTCGCACGGTCTCTAGGGGGAACACATCTAAAAGCACTTCAAGGAAGGGGAAGGGGACCACCAAGCATCATGTCGATGAGCGCAGGAAGCTTCTCCCTCACCTCATTGTTTCAGAAGAAGTGCTGACTGAAAATGGTCTAGGGGAACTGTGGGACCTGATCAAGGCCCAGGGCTGGGAGAGACTCTGCCAAGAGACTGTGAGTGTCGATCCCTCACAAGTGCGTCAGTTCTACAACAACTTCAATATCACCAATGACTGCACTCAGGGAACTCTCTCCCATGAAGGCGACGAGTTTATCTTTACAACGTCGACGATTCGCCTTCAACTCCAGGTCCCTGGACAGGGGCTTAGTGAGTTGCCTAGCAAGCTATGGGGCGACTTCAATAGTGCCGAGGTGTGTAACACAATCTTCGAGGGTCGGGTTCCCTCCAAGGTGCTCTCAACGCACCATCTGTCCTTGGTCGCCAAGCTCGCTCACCAATTCATCATCAACGTGGTGATCCCACGCCAAGAGAAGCGTCTGGTGGTCAACATCCCTGATGCCATCCTCCTCTACCATTTCCTTCTCAAGATGCCCATCAACCTCCCTAGAATCATCCTTGGGCACATGGAGAAGTGCATGGCTTCCAAGTCCCACTCCCTTCCCTACTCCGGGCTGATAAAGAAGTTCCTACAAAAAGAGGGTCTCTACGACGCCTCTAAAGAAGAAATCGAGCTTGGAAGGGAACTGGACATTTCAGTTGTCCAGAAGATGAGGCACTCGGAGCCTGTAGAGGAGGCGACTCCACTAGAGTCTGGTACACAAGAGGGGAACTCTCCAGTGTTGCTCCGCATTGCCAACACCCTCGACCAGATTGCTCGGGACCAAGCAGCGTTGGCCAAAGGACAAGAAAAGCTTACACAAGTCTTTACACGCCTCTGTGACGCCTTGTTCCCTCAGAACCCATGATCTCTCCCTTCTTGTTCCCTTAATCCAAAAACGACCACAAATTGTACTTGGGTTCCCATTGTACATATTATCTTAAGTAATGAAATGGTCTTTATTTTGATTGTGTGTTCCCTTCTTTCCTATTATTGCTTTGCTTGTTTTCGATGATGTCAAAAGGGGGAAAGACAAAAAATGCGAGATGAGTTAAAAGTTTAAGTTATCACAGACCACGCATAAGCTAAGGGGGAACAATTGCATAAAAAGCTTAATAGGAACTATGTGTCTCACCAGAAGTGGCTCCCTAAATCTAAGTGTTTCACTAAAAGTGACTTCCCAAAATCATACTTAGGAACTCATCAGCATATCATTCATTGAAATACTTGCATTTTTGTGATGGGTTTGTCATCATCAAAAAGGGGGAAATTGTTGGGACGTTGTTGGGACCTCTGGTTCTAAACAACGGATCAACGATTCAATTCTCTTAAGTTTTGATAATGACAAACACCATAGGGAACTAATGTGGTTTATTCAAGTATTTCTAAGGAACACAGGTACAGCCAAGAACTCCTACGAATGACCAAAACCCACTGCATGCCACAATGAAGAGTTTCCATCAAGGGAACTCTGAAGAGGAAAGTTCCCATGAAGTGGGAACTCCCAGAAACAATCAAGAGAACACAAGCTTACAACGATGAAGAGTTTCCATCAAGGGAACTCTGAAGAAGTCAGTTCCCATGACATGGGAACTCACATGTGAGGACAACGACCGTTCAGCGCAGATCGCGGGATTCTGTCTCAGACAGCCCAAAGGAGCAGTCTGAGGATCAGACTGTCACACTTCATACAACGGTCCGATTGATCCAAGAAGTTGACCTAGTTCAAACCAAAGTCACATGTGAAGAAAGTACAACTTGGGCATCAAGCAAAGGGCATTTTCGACACAAACGAAAGATGCGACTGCCCAAGCTCATTGGACTATAAAGCCAAATGTACTCAGTCTGAGTACTTCTCCCAGAACTTACAAACACCCACATCAGAGAGAAGAAAGAAAAGGAAGAGAAGTCCCCGCCGGCGAGTGTGTGATCTCGACGACGGTTTAGCTGAAGTTCCCAGGAGCAAGGGAACTGAGAAGTCAGCGTAAGGTTTGAATTACTTGTGTTTTGCTGTTGTGATCTTAGGAACTCAGTTGAGAGGATTTACTAGTGTTGCTAGAGTTAGGAAGAACTTGTAGGAACAGAGAAGTGTAAATCCGGCTGTGTAACTAAGGAACAAAGCAATCAATATAAGTAAGTCATTCAAAATCCTCCAAGCGGAGGTAGAGGTTTACCCATACAACTAGTTGGTTGTAGTGGGGTTCCTCTATAAAGGAACTGTGCCTTTTACTGTTTTTATTACTTGCGATTATTTACTTCCGCTGCCTTGGAAACAGCTTAATTGCCAGTTCCCAAGCTCACTGCTAACCGGTTACGATCCAACAGTAAGAAAACCATCTCTATTTCATTTTTTGATTACATAATTCATACGAAAAAGGAGAAATCAATCCTAAAAATTCCAGGGTTCGTTAGATCTGATTTTTCTATTTGAAATTGTCTAAACCTAGGGTTCATATAATTGCATCCAGGTATGATTTTCCTTTTGAAATTGTTTAAATCTAAGGTTCCAAAAATTAATGAGTGCCAATTTGTGTTTCTAAGATTCATGTTGTTAAATCATGTGTTAGATCCATATTGTTCTAGTTACGAAATTCATGATTCGTCATCTATGGGGACTATATTATTCTTGTGTTGAAGTTCATATATTTTATCTATATGTTCAGGAGTGGTGACTATAAGGTTCACATTTTGTTATGTGAAATTGATAAATTAAATTAAAGTTCTTTCATACATAGTTGTACTTGATTAAAGTTAGAATGCTTAAAATAGAAGAAATTTGGATTTTCATTTCTAGAGTTCATATAAGGCCAAAAAAAATCATATGTGAGAACGATTCATTTGAAAATAAGAAGTTTTTGTTTATTGAAATATGGTGTGGTTAAAATTCTTGTTCAGTTAGAAACTTGTTGATTTTTGTGTTAAATGTGTTTTGGTTGAGGTTGTTTGTATGTGAACCCTAGCTTTTCAATTGTCTTTTGCTCCAAGTTGATTTTTGGCACTAAATCGAAGAAGGTTTATAATGTGAGGTTCATGTTGTAACACTCCTATTTTTGCAACATTGGGTATTACCACAAGTGACCTCGGACTTTACCGTCTAAAGTCACCCTAGGCTTTTAATTATTTAATGAGAATGTAATTAAAGAAGAATTTGACGAAATGCGGAATTTTATTCATTGATATGAACTTTCGTTCATTATATTAAGAGTCGTTTTACAAATGATGTAGCAGCGGAAAATGAAGCCCGTAATAACAAGGGTTGAAAAGACGTGTTTAAAAATACATGCATATTTCTCCAAGATAAATCATATGATGATGATTTACTTGGTTAAAATAGAAGAGCTGGTGCACTATCTTCTGAATGCTTTGCTCTTTAAAAATTCCTTCCTTCCTTCAACGTCGTCTTGCCTTGATCTTCTATCCTTGTATAAAGCTTCTCGAATCTTCTAGCCTTTTTCTTCAAACATTGGTGGGAACTTCCTATAGTCTAACATAAGTCGTGAAGGGCGAGAAATGCCAGGCAAAAATGCGAAAAAGCGGAATTAGTCTAAGGAGACTAAGCAAGCGAGAATGGAAATCATCAAGGGTATTATGGTAATTTATAATATTCGAGAGATATTATTGGGATTTGTTTTTAGATATAGAACTTTATGTGGGGCTTATCGGTACGGAAAGGAGTATATCTCGAGATGAGATAACTCGTTAATCGAGAGAAGAACTACGAGATTGTAGACTTCTTAGAGTAGAAAATATGTTGGGAACGTTTATTAATTTATACAAGTTTTGAAAACCTCCTGCGCCCTTGTCGGACCTAAACCAACCTCATCTTATTCGGTGCTCCAGATAGGGGAGGTGGCCCGAAGGTGCTTAAGTACCCTCCCACCTTAGACAAACCCGAATAAGCATTCAAATTGGAAAGACGATCTTTTCAAGAACCGGGAGCCGGGCGGTCTTTCCACGTTGTTCTACTCCCACCCGATTTTGGTTTCTTTTAATTGTGCTTTGGCACTTATCTTATATCGTGATGAAAACTTTCACTTACGTTAACTTGTTTTAAGAGTGTGGGGGCCCCTGCATAGGCCAGGACCACTGACAGGAACAAAGTTTCGGCACTTAGCTAGAGTGCAAGCATCCATCCGTTGCGTAGGAGCGGACATGGATCATGATCGAAAGTCGTAATTTAGGCATGGTGGCAATACGACTTAGTTGGTTATATAGAGGTGTCGGGTTAGTCCCGCACCCCTCACTATTTCGTCCAAACCGATCTCGAAAATAGATTGTAAACAATCAAGGTCACAAACAAGACTAGCATAATAGTCCTATTGAATATTTAAATAGCAGAATAACGATAACAGTGGGGTCATTATTTCTAACAATCGATATTACTAGTTTCGTTTATTATTAGCACACAAGTTGTTCCCAACATCGAGAAATTTTACGGAATAAATTATCAAGGCTACAGGAGAAATTCCACTTGCCCTAGCTTAGTGATCGTTTTCGGATGAATGAACTGAAATCGTTGCCTTAGTCGGAACAGAAACTCGACCTAACGATACGATAGATACGAGTGGACATTAATAAGAATTCTTTCATTCTTCTAAGGTTTTAAATATCTCTTATACCCTTTTATAAGAGAATTAATACTAAATTATTAAAATAATAATTTTGGTGGAGTGATAAAATATAATATTTATTATTATTATTTCTTAGTTGTAATATCCAAATATTCCTTATTAAAACATTATTTTATTTTAAGGATTATAGGATTTTTGAAAACAAGGCTTAATATTATTTAAATTTAAAAATTCATTATCTTAAGGTTATTATTCCAATTAGATTATTTTAATTCTTTTATTCAATTAAGCTCAACCTTATAACCTTATCAACAATAGGAAATTCTTTTTGATATAAGGCATGCAAAAAGATTTAATTTGATAAAGCTCATTTAAAACTATACTTTTTATATTTTAACCTAATTATAAAAAAGATCATTCTTATGATACAAAAGTACATTATACCCCTATCATATTATATCTTTTTATCCTTCTTCATATATATCCTTTATCCATAACTTGATCATAAAAAATTATATTCTTAAGATTAGAATATATTATTATTATATTTTTCTTTTATGATATTTCTTATAATAAGACATGCAACCATCTTACGATATAAAAGATATTAATATATTATACTTATGCTAGTACTTTACTTATATGGAAACTTTCAAATATTATATGGAATTAGAATTATAGTATGCTTTCCATATATGTAAAAATAATAATAATTTCCTATTATTTTATTTAAAAGGTCCTTCATGTCTAGAGCATATCTACCCTAATACATTATAAAGCAGAACCAAGTATGTTGTAAAATTTGCGTCACGTGACATTTTTGAATAAATTAATGCGAAATTATATTTTAATAAAGTTTGTAACAACTTATAGTATTCTTGCTATATATACTAAATAGATAACATGTTTATATAATTTTTTATGTGTATAATTTTCTATCTATGGATTATGTATTGGTTTACTACTACAATAGATAATATATTTATATAATTTTATACATAAATTCCTATGAGATGATATTTTCCATATTAATTTAATATTTTTATCTCTTAACAAGATTTAGGGTCTTAATATATTTTTTTTTATCTTTTAACAAGGCTTAAGCTCCAAGAATAAGATTTATATCTATATAATGATATAATTTTAAATAATAAATTTTGCTATTTTTATAATTGATATATTTTTATTTTGAGAAAAAGATTCTGATGGGCTACTATTAGGCATATGGCCTATTTGAATTAGCCCAAAAGCAGCCCAAACCACCCAAGGGGATATCAGCCCTTATCCTTTTCACGTAACAAAACCAGAGAGATGCATCAGGATGGAACGAACGACGCTCCTGCTGAACACGATGGACGACGGCGGCAAGGCTCCGACGAGGGCTCCTGGGCGGCGGCGTGCGCGCGCAAGGACGACCGTGGTCCTGCCAGGGGGTGGTGGTGGTCCGGCGGCCACGAGAAAGGAAGAAAGAATTTTTGTGATTTTTTTTTCTTAAAAATTCAGATTTGGGAAAAATTCAATTTGGGGCCTCTAGGCTTGAATTATGAAGGAGATTATGAACAAGAAGGAGAGGAAACTTCTTGTGCATCTCTCCTTTGCTCTCCAGCCCTTTTCATAGCCAAATATGGGGCTTCCTTTGATCCACCATTGTTGGATTTGACCAATGGAAGGAAAGGGAATTGAAGGGGATTGGGTGTTGTTGTATTTGTTTGATGATGATGTTGGGGTGGTGATGCAATTTGGGTGCTCTTAGAAGCTACCATGGAGATTGGGGGCAAATTCTCATGCATTGGAAGAGCGTCAAATCATATCAGATAATTTGACTCTTTGAAGAAGAAGAAGAAAGTGGCCTTATTATTAAAAGAGTGGTGAATTGGGTATATGAGTTACATTAGTCTAGCGGTTTGAAGTGTGTGTGGGAGGGGGTGACACAAGAGGTCTCGCGTTCGAGTCCTTGGCTCTTGCCTCTTTTTATTTGCCCTCCTTTGTTATTTTTGTTAGCCTTGTAATTACACCTTATTAATTAAATTCAAAAATTACGAAAGCTTATTTTTATTTGAGATTTTTACCACTTTAATAATCCTTTATAATATGTTTATAATTTTATAAAAATATTAAACTCTCTATTTAACAGGAGAAAGATTATTTGAATGAATACCCGACTTGCTTAATATTTTTAATTTTCATTGTAGTAAACTCTTACAACCTGTTATAATATCATATGAGATTATAAAAATTATTAAATTCTCTACTTTAAAGAGAAATTTTTTTATTGGGATAATTACCCTTTTTATTTTATTTAGAATTTAGCGGATATTACACATGTATTCCATACGAATGTTCATGTATAATCATTTTTAAGGTTCATATATTGGTGGTGTTTGATTAATGTTTGTATTTCTACTCTATTGTCCTCTTATTGCTTTGTTTTTGTAATTTTTGCTTTTTAGTTGTTAATGTATTTTTGTTGCACAGTTGCTCACTACTAATTTTGGTTATTGTTATGTGACAGTTGTGGTGAATTCTGCTTTATATTAGATGTTTCTTGTAACACCTCGTCTTTCCATAGAGCGCTACTTAGTAGTAGACCTTACCATGGGTTGACAACAACACTTTAGGATCTTGCAACACGAGTACAACGAGAAAACTTAATAAAAAAAACATCCAACCTTTTATTTAGTAAAATTTAGAAAACATAATTATGCATGCTTTCCCGAAAACATAAATATTCAAACTCGAAAAAATCCTATCATTCACAAATTAACCTAGTAACAATAATAAACATCACATAACAATAAATCCAACATAACAATAAATTCAACTCCCTAATATAACAAAAGAAACCAAAGTAAACCCGACTCCACTATGACACGCGCTCTTCTCCGCTCCGCCATCTGGCCTCGACTCATGCACGGTTACCTGGAACTGAAAAAATATTCCCCGAAGAATCAGCTACTAATCTATCAAGTTAGAAAGAATGCGGAAATTGCAAGATGTTTGAAAAACATTTCTAAGGTCAGCATCCAAGTCCACAAACACACTCATACTCTAAAGGCCAATACCTAAATTTGTTTTGGTTAGTCACACATATCCACATCCACATTTACAAACACCATTTTACAAAAATGTAATTCCTCCATCTCGCAATCCAACCTCCAAGGCGCAGAAACCCCGCACCGAGTGCAGAGGCAAGCCCTCTCACTCTACTTCACAATCTCCCTTCTAAACCCAGCTAAGCCTCCACTGGAGCACTTGCCAAAACACATAGATAATACTTTTTTCGTTTTGAAGGGGCATGGTTTCCCTGTCACACGGACCATACATAGTAACATAGACAACTCTTCCTCTACGCCATCTACAATGGCCGTGCCGGAAATGATACCAACACAGAGAAAAACTCATTTAACAATCAATTTGTACACAACAACACAAACAATTCCAAAACGCTTCAAAAAGATATTCGGGACTAGTTTCCAAAACCCGTCCTACAATAACGGCATAGAATCTAACAAGATAGAGAAGAACCGAGCAAGTCGAAAACGACTTACCTTGAAGGAAGAGTCTCCAAAAACACAAAACTTAAGGACCCGAACGAAAATATTTTTCCCTGAAGGATTAACGAGTATACTTAAATACGCACCTCCAACAATTCTAGACAAAACTATTAGTTAACCAATAAAAACTCGATCGATACCAACCCTTAAACACTTTCACTCTGGAATACAAATTAGACAACACTATACTAATCAATCCTACTTAACTAATTAACTCCAAACCCATAAACACCATCCACCTATTTGGAAATTTCACCACTGAGTTCTCTTTCCAAACAAAAAGAACTACTAACCCAACAAGACTAACTTATATTACGAACTAAACGATCACTTAAGATTCAAGTCCACCAAACGAGCCATTAATAAGACAAAATTCGAACATCTCTCCCAACGAATTCCTTTTCAACTTCAATATTAGATCAATCAAACTCCCACTTAAATAAAATTAACCCACATAGATAATATATTAATTATCCCACTTCCACTAATTAAAGTTACCTACAACCTCTTACTTAACCAAACTAACCCATTTAATAGGTAGTCTCACACAGTCAAGTCATCACCATGCCTTAAACTCTCACAAATCAGAAATTTATAAACTATAATTGGATCGATTTTAACTCTCTCATCCAAGCATAATTAAACAATTCTAGCCACTGAACATTTTTCTCACTCGACCCGGCTAATAACCATGCCCCACCTCGACGAAAAGAATCCAAGAAGAAAACAGGGGGAACACTCAACATACCGGCGGTTGTTTCAGTCGATAAACGAGGACGACCTCAAACTCCGACGGATCTTGTGAGTGCTCGACCAGGCATCCTATCCGGGAACAGGGGAAAGGCTGGAGTGCGGAATCGTCGATCATAGTGACAAGGACCCGATGGTCAGGAACCGAACAATAGTGCAACACGTCGTCGTCTTCGACAACGCGATTTCATGACGAAGAAGATCGGCGAGCGTGGCGCCGGCAAACCCGATCGGTCAAGCGAAGAAGAAGAGAAGGAGGTGAGCGACGGTTGATCGAAGTTCATTGGATTTATTGGAACTTGGGAAGTTCCGGAAAGAGATTTATACTTAGGGTTAATCTACAATACATTTGATTTTATTAATTAACTAAGAAAATCGGATAATTAGGTGGATTCTTTTACGAAGTAAACTAACATATAAATACCTTTAGTTGGATTTATTAGGAGGAAAAAGGAATATATATTTATATACATTTTTATATCCATGTATATATATAAAGAGCTTAGTGATAAAATCTAACGGATATAAGTAAGTACTCCTTTAGTTCGGGGCTACTTGTAGGACGAGTCATAAGATTACTTGCAAGACAAGAAAGTCATTTCCCGACTTTAAAGGGGAACGAAAACCTGATTATTACATTTCTTTGTAAATATTTGATTTTGTTTTGATTTGCTTCATTTGGTACTTGGCTTAATATAAATTACTGAAGGTTCATATAGTGTATATCTAATAATTGATTTTATTATAGACTATTAGCTCAAATGGTAGAGCATTGTGTTAAGACACATGGATGTGGGTTCGAATCTGATAGGCGTGAAATGGTCGTGCAAATCATGGCTATGCAAAAGAGTCCTAACAAACCTAAAGACTGTAGTCTTAGGGAAGTAAGGGTCGAATCCACAAGGAGGAGATTTATCTTTCAATGTGAGTTTTATGTCAATTAAAGTAAAAGGGGGTTATGAAATAAACTACTAACTATCATGCAAAGACAAATAAAGCAATTAAAGTTTGGATTTTTATCAAATTGGGAAAACACTTAGTCAACCAGAGATCCACATTCGTATGACAAGTTGATCATAGATTCAGTCAATATCGCATGCATATGGAATTCCAATTCCTTTTCAAAGATAATTAATAGCACAACCAGAAACTATCAATCCTAACTAATTGAATAACCCTGAAACTATCAAGATTCAATTCAAAAGTAACATTAAGAATAGGAATATACTTAGGATACAAATCTATCATAAAACAACCAACTTTTATACTAGAATGCAGTTTAACTCTCTTCTGCAATAGACTAGCACAACCAGATACTAGTACAATGCAGTTTGCTACTATGAAATAGAGAAACTCAACCAATAATTTCTCTAGATCTAGCAATTGAGATTCAATAACAACAACCCTAGAAATTGTTGAAATCAATCACATAAACAATTCAAACAAGAGAGAAAAATAATTCCATGCAATAAATAAAGAGTAGAAATCTCACAACTGAAAGTCAAAACGAAGCTTCAAACTGTCTGACTAAGCAAAAGGGCTTAGTTCTCCATAGAAAAGCTAAAAACTCTGAAAGAAAAATATGATAATAGTGTATGAATGAGAGATGCAACTCTCTAAAACCTAATATATCAAACTAGGTCTAAAATGGCTATCCAAAAATACATAAACTCGGACTAAAGCTGATAAAGATATGACCAATAAAATTATAACATGTGTCATCATTCGGATTTGCTGACCGCTAAAGGCGGCGGGCGTCGCTTGGTAGGCGGCGGTCGCCGCCAGCACCAGGACGCGATCTTCAGTTTTCTTCAATCCAGCGCTAAAACTCCAAATTAATGCATCTTCGGGTCTTCCTCTTCCTAGCTGTAAATAGCATATAAAACACCTAAAAATACCCTAAACCAATGCTAAAACTCCTCCTAAATACACAATATAATTGTGCATATCAAACTCCCCCACACTTGAATCTCACTCGTCCCTGAGTGACTTAGAAAATTATCACTCGTAAAAATTATAATTCCCAGATCATCAAAATGCAAGGAAGCTTACAAAGAGGAATAAAAACATTCTCATGCAAGCACTATCCAACCTAAACAAAAAGATATAGCAAATAAGCTCTAACTACCTACCCTACTCAACCTCAACATAAGTGAGCAAATCATCATCAACATCAACATAATGCTCAACTCAAACCACCAAACAATCCCCAATATCCATCAAAACATCAAACATTAAACCACCAAAACTAACCACTAACAAGTCCATCAAAAACACCGACAAAGAGAGTGAAAGTCTCCATAAAATCTACACCTTATACCTCCTAGTGAAAACCTACCTAAAACACTCCTATACTCCACTTCTTATGTCTCATGCGTCGATAAAAGATAGTCCTAAAACACTCTTGTTTTCACTCATTTTGCTTAGGCGCCTTTTCAGGTTTTCACCTAACACTCTCATTTCATTTTTCAACAATGGACTCACCAACTCACACCACTCTGAATCTATTTTTGCCAAGGCCTAGTGCCTGCCAGATTACCTGCTTATTACCTAGACCGCCCTTTGGGGTTTTCAGTCTTCCCATAATTTTATTTTGCCTTTTTTCAATTTTTATGGCTCTTTTTTTATTTTTTTTTATAGCATATCAATAGTAATCTAATTCCAACTCCCCCACACTTAGAACATACATTGTCCTCAATGTAGTAAAGTCAAGATAAAATAAAGGGGAAGTAAATAATAATACCACTACTGATCAGAAGGGGTGGATACTGTGGATAGTCGGGATATGAGGGGTAGGCGGGCCACACGCCCTGGAAAAACTGAGCATGCTGCTGGAAATAGCGAGTCTGCTGCTGAAAGAACTAAGACTGATCCTGATGGAACTGGTGGATCCGGTCTATAGAAGTAGACAAAGCAGACTACTGAACAAACATATCCTCCTGACAAACTAAAAGCTGAGGCATCTAGTGCATCATATCATCCTGCCATCTCAGACCAGTGTCAACTCCAAAAGTACTAGGAAAATCCAAACCAGGAGCATCCTCATGCATAATTGTGTCGTCTTGAGGAAAAGTCTCTGGAATAGGTTGTGGAGCAAATGGTGGGCCGACCTATGGAGCAGAAGAAGAAGAACCAGGAGCGTCAACACGTACTGACAACCGTCTGAGATCAAAGTGATGATACTCAGGTCCAAATGGGAGACCATCAATGGGCAGACGAATCTTATAAGAACCCATAGGACCAAATAGATAATCAATATGATCCCCAACATCAGCAATCACTGAAGCGTTCTTCAAAAACTTCCTATCATAAGTGAATCGAGCAGAAAGCCGCTTAGCCGGAGGAGGCAAAGGAATGTCCAACAACTCAGCAATGAGAGAAACCATACCGCCAATAGCAATCTTGCTCTTCTTCTCACTCCTACACTTCTTGCAGTTAGATAAAAATAAAGCCTTCCAGTCTTTCACCAAAACACACTTCGGTGTCAAACTCCAAACCGCCTCCAAGTAAAGATGATTGATCTTGTTTGGTTTAGAATGACCAAACCAAGCCATCCTAAGCACCCTGTGAGCTAACCGAAGAGAAGGATGTGACCACTTATAATTTTTCTCCCCTCCCTTCGAATCAAATGGAGTGGACCCAATGGAATGATCCCAAAAAGTATAATGAGCACTCATATCAGACAAATCAACAGATTCAGAAGGCTGTTTGGTAATACCAAATGTCTGATCCAGATCATCATAACTCAAAACATGCGGAGAACCACCTAACGGAAAAGTAATCCTAGCTGCATCATGATCATCCTCAAGAGTGATGATGAACTCTCTAGTCCACTCAGGATATGTAGAAGCATTCTTCAAATAAAACTAAGCCAACCCTCCATGATCAAACATCCGCCTAGTGCACTCCTCTAGGCCTAACTCTCTCATAAACACAGGATCAAAGAATATAGTAGAAACAAACTCCTTATTATCCACATTCTTCTTCCGACCCTCATAAATTTCAGATTGAGCGGATCTTGTAGCACCACGCTTCCTAGTACTCATATTTGGTAATTATTGTAACACCCCCTTCCTACCCTGGAGGTATTACCGCTAATAACCCCGATTAAGACTAAACCGAAGTTACCCAAGGCTTTAAACTGGCTGAACAAACTAAAAATCCAAAAGTTGGATTTTATTTAAATCATAACCGGAAAACAATAAAATGTTGCAAAAGAACCTAATCTTTATTAATTCAACTTTACAAAGTTTAAGAAGACGTTACAACGGAATAAGTACAAATGGTCTTAAAACAACATTAGCTTTTATGACAAGATGATAGAACAATCTTCTGTCTGAACAAAACCTTTAGTATGTAAACTCTTAGCTTCTTCTTTCCCAACATAACTTTATAGTGGCCCATCCATAAACTTCGCTCAAACACAACTTCTGGAAACTTATCTTCAACTTCTTGATCCACTTCTCAAATCAACTTCCAAGAAATACTTGATGTGTCGTATACAACAGTGGACACCAGCCGACCATGCAATTGAATAAAGTGGTTGAGTTAGTCTAATGAAAGACTAAGCAACTGGAGAAATTGATTGGTTCTTAGGGTAGTGACTAAACATATTGGCATCGAAATCCGAATAACAACCGGTCGATGATCCGACAGTTAGCAGTCCCATAGAGGATAAGAATGAGGCATGCATAATCAAGAGATAGGACTCCACAACTTGTGGTTTCTTTACGAAACATGAACAATTGTTGGAAACTCATAATAATCACATAACATTTTGAAAAGCCTCCATCGACTAATCACATTGACTTAATCAAAGTTTGATTAAGAATCATTCATAACCGGAAGCAAGAATGGTTATCGAATAGACTAATCACCCGGGTACAACAATGTGCCTAACCCACTTATTTTATATTACTTTCAAAACTTTTCACAAATATGTTGGTAACTTTTAATCGGCTAAAACTACCGAGAATCCACATGTACATGGAGACGTCAAGATGAGAGGGATGAAATCCATGATCATTGACGAACACCTAGTACCAATTTGCAGTTAGCTAGAGTGCATAAACACCTCCTCCAACGTTGAGTGAGGTATGAGTCATGACCCGAATATTGGGATATGATAGCGAACTAAACCTCCCAATATAGACTATGTTATAAAGAGGTCATCGGAGACTCGGCTCCTACCCCTGAAATTAACTTACTTCAGAACAATGTCTCAGCATGAGACAACATACAAGGTCACACATAACTGACCTAAATCCAGTTCTAGCGCGAAACTGAATAAACAACATGGTCATTATTTCTAACAAATATAACAACATATTATATTTTACTAAGGACACAAGTTGTTCCCAACACAAATATTAAATGGGATTCAATTCCTCATTTAATAACAATAATGCAAGAGAGAACCATCCACTTGTCTTGAAAGGCGTGCTCAATGTCCTTAGAAATTCCAACAATAATCTTTATCACCCTTCTGCGAAATATAACAAAAGGATTTCTCAACAACAAGCTCACGGAAACACTTCTTAGTTGTATACTCAAATTCTATAATTTCCTAATCGATAAACGACTTGTTTTCCGAATATCGATTTATAATTAATCCTTAGCTATCAAGCTTTAAAGAGCCATCTTGGCGAATTTATAACTAAATATCCGCTTCACTTTTGAAACAATTTTCTAAATAATTTTTTTTCATTAGCAATATTTCTTAAAGGTGACCAAATCTCGGATCAAACGAATTAACAACGAATCCCGAGTAATTATCCAAAGTCCTTTACTTGCCAATCGGTATCAAAACTTGTATTCGCTATAACTGAAAATCCGGACGTCCGTTTCTCGAGTGGTTTGAACCTGTAGGACCGTATTAACGTCAAGATTATAAAAACCATAAATTTAATTAGCAAAGAAGAAACGAAAGGTACTTACGGTGGCTTCAGAACCAACCCTCTAATTAATTTCGATCATAATTACCTTCACTTGAGCCCATAGCTCGTTTGGTTCGATAGTGGCTCGATTCCCGAGCCCAAGGGTGGCTTGGTGACGCTCGGTGTCAGCCCTCGCGGTGGGTGGTGGTCGGACGAGCCGGTGATCGCCGGCGGCGACACATAGCGAGGCAAAGAAGCTTGACGATGATGACGAATTCTTCCTCCCAGTCCGTCGTTCCGCCCAACTCCTCTCTTTCTCGAACAAGGCATCAAGGTGTGCTAGTGGTGCCGCCTGATGGTTGAAGTTCAGGGGTGGCCAAGGAGGAGGCCGGTGGTTGCCATCGGAACCAGAGGCGAAGCAGAGGAGATTACCGGCGTTGAAGAATTCGAATTCTTTCTTCCCGAGTACGTCGCTCCTCCTGATTCTCTAGCTGGTTCTGGTTCTTAGAAGCGCTCAAGCCCAAGAAAATAAAAAGGAAGAGGGGAAGAAGATAATGATGAGGAGATAAGCCGACGGTGTAGAATTCGCATCTCCCCAGTCCGTCGTTCTGTCCTGATTCGGCTCTCTGGTTCCTTCCTCTGTTCTATTTAGAGCCGATCAATACGGAAAAAAATTTATCAACATCTTCTCTCTCTCTCACTTTACTTAACAAGGCAGAGAAGATATTGAATTTGAAGCCAAAACCCGTCTCGAAACAGGATTCGCGTTAAAGCGGTAAAATTATGTACCTCGGGTGGAAAAACTTACTAAACGAAAAACGTCCCGTAAATTATGTAGAACAATAAAATCAATTTTTCATGATTTTATCACGCTACCTTCAATTTTTAAGGCTACCGTATTGTATTTTAAATCCTTTATAGTACATAATTAAAAAGACGGATTATCCAATAAATACTCTTTTTCCACTAAAAAATCCTAGAATTCACACCGATCCATAAAATCATTTCTTTATTATTTTAGGGTATCACCAACAATTTTCTAGGATTTGAATTCGGACAAAAATATCGTATTAAGTGTTAAAATGGACAAAGAAGTTAAAAAGATATCCGAGAAAAATTCAAAAATATCCTTAATAACCACAGTTATTACATTAGTACCCCCTTAAAAATGGTTTCGTCCTCGAAACCAAGGAGAACTTGGATCACAAGGAAGGTTAGCATAAGCACACATACACACAGACACTACAAACCTATACAGAAGTTTGTAGTACCCCCTTAAAAAAACATGTTGTTACTTCTGCTCCAGGCACAAAATAACCCTTGCTTAGTTTCTAAACTCCTTCTTTACAACGTTCATTAACTTTTGAAAATGGCTCAACATTTTCTGTCTAGTTTCTCAAGTCTTTTCTTCACCTCCATTTTTAGGCCAAGGTAGCCTAACCAAAGGTATTTTTCCTATTCATGATTCAAACTGGCCTTTCTTCATAGGGGTCATTTGGTTGAATATCCATCTTATAATTGTTGAGTACAAGAGATATATTGAACGTATACTATCTTAGAAGAAACACAAGGATGACATTACAGATAGAATACACTGAAGGTGGCAATGCCAACTATTAAGCAAGCTTACCAGTTCTTTCCAGTATCTCGAAAGATCCAATATAGCGAGCATTTACGTTGTCTCGCTTTCCCCAGCGGAACTCGCCTTTCAAGGTGGATACTAGAACAAAACGTTGTTCTTTGCAGTGAACTCAACATGCTCTCTAATTAAAACAACACACGACTGTTGTTGCTTTTGAGCAGTTAACACCCTTGATCGTGTTAGTGCAATATCAGCTGTTGTTCTCTTGGTCAAATCTGGCCCATGAAGAACATTGTCAGCATTGTCATTCCAACAATTTGACAATCAACACTCTCAGCCTGACAAAGCCTCAAAAAGAGTCATTTTCTTTATTGTGGTATCACAATTCTTGTATGTGAAGTCACTCAAACTCAAGCTAACATCCCAACTTGTGTGGAATCCAGAATACATGTCCTCGGGAGTTTGAATTTGTTTCTTTGCATTGTTCATCAGTTTGATGAGGGAGGCTAGCGCTAAAATTCAATTCACTCCACAAAGTTTGTTGTCACTCCCTTCAAAACATGGCATGAACCATCCATCTCAATCAGAGATAATAGTCTTTGGAGTTTAATGAAGATGAAATCCTTCATGCATGAACACCTCAACTAACTTCTGTACTCTTTAAGTCATCTTAATTGCATTAAAAAGAACACTCTAGGTGAGTTTATTAACAACCTCCATATGCATCTTTCTTTCATTAAGTCTTGAATGACTAATGACAAGAATTCATTGTAACATCTTCCCACTTCCATTCTGAAACATAAAGAGACTATAATATTTCATCTGGTCTTCTATGCTCAATCAAGACTTCTAGACAAACCAAACATATCAAAACGAACTTGGTGACATTTCGCTTCATGTCAGTCCATCAAAAGTTTTATCTTAAATCCTTATACATTTACTTGTTCCAAGATGAACTAATTAAGCAAATAAATATGCTTCCTTTGAAATAAGCTTTCAAAGCTCATCAACAACAGATACTCATGAACAATTTTGAAACCAAGCAATCCATAATCTTGAATAATAAATCCCGGTGTCTTACCTTCTTGATCTTCTCCATTGATTTTAAATAATATTACTTTCCCATACTACTTTTCCTTGATTTGGTCAACAAATTTTGAATAAAATCCTAGGGTATTCACACAACCTTGTTGTCATCCAAACTAAACCTTTAGTCATTCTCAAATTATTTTCAATTGTAATACTGATTTAATTGTCAACATGGTTATTAAACTTTCTTTACAAGGATTACTTAGAATCCTTACTCAATTTCCTTTCTTGGGATAAAATCTCAGTATTACTTTAACCAAGAATATGAGATTTATTCAACACATGACAAGATAATAACCCATCTTGTCAATCCTTTACATCCTTTGCTCAACCAAAACTCAGCTTGGGCATACTGACATCCAAAAGTAGTTATCTTACTCAACTACTTCAAACTAAACTATTACGCTTTATTATCCCAACATATTGGACAATAATACCTTTAGTCCAATAATTTCCAACAAAATTGTCTTCGTTGACAATTTTCAGTCTTTTTTAATCAACGAACTGTTTAGACATCACTTAACATTTTGACTTGTTGGGCAACCTAATTCTTAGGATTAAAAACATATCCTCACGTGTCCACTTTCTATATCCAACAACTTATCAGGCTGATATTGAATATCAATACTAATTTACATATCCAAACTCCAGACCCATTGGAGTTCTGCTTAAAGTCCTCACTTGACTATCTTATCTCAAAGAGATTTAAGTTTTCAAGATAACATGAAAACAAATAACAACTAATGGAGAAATTACTAGTACATCCTTTATTCCAAAGAAAGGATTACTACAATATCATTCTTTAGAAAGGGTTCCATCCCAGGAGTCCATATCAACTTATTTTCAAGGACAATTCCGCTAAAAAGGCAATGACTTTCTTAGGTCATGACGTCAACCAAGATGAACTACTAGCAAACTGCTTAGAGAATTCCAATAATCGTTGACTGAAAACAATCCCAAACTTTTTAGAGAAGTACGGAGTTACCCCATGCTCTTCAGAGACCAACACAGATTTGTATTGAATCTTACCAAATTTCTTTACTTATAATCGAACTGTTTTGGGAAGTTTGACCATACTCCTTAAATGGTATATGATACCAAGGATGTACTAACTCAAAGGAGTTTTACAAGATACTAGATATAGAAATTGCTAAAATGCAAAAGAAAGCTTGCATCTTTTCATCTCAAACAACTACACTTGCAAACTCATATAATTGTAAAACTTATATGATTGCCAAATCATACTAGAAACCATTCTTTAAAACCCAAGGAATTATGTGATCTTATTTCACCATGTGATCAGGATGGGAAATAAAATTAAACATAATCCTTTACTGCATTCTCATAGAAATAAGACATGTAATCTTGCCTTACCATGTGATCAAGATGGAAGACAAATTACATTCTTACTCACCACTATGAAAACCGTAGAAACACTTATTCTCAAATCGTTTTAATAACTAACATTGCCTTAAAATTTCATATTTGAATTTTTCTCAAAATCAAAGATGAGTCTCAGAGGAGCAAAGACAAACTAATTTGTTTCTAAACACATCACTTCCCTTTTGAAGTATAACACTTCTTTTCTTCTTCAAGGTAGTTCCTGGAGACGTACCTTGACCTTTCCTCACTTCCAACACACTATCATACTTTTCCGTATTCCATAGTATGAAGTAATCCTCATTTGATACGACTTGGTCAGATTTCATCTTAACTTTACAAGTTCCAGTAAAAAGGTTGATTACTTGAATTCATTTACTTGCAATCCTTACTAAAGAAAAGATTTCAACATCTTTATACTCATAGCATAGATTCTCTTGAGATCATTTTCAACTTAAATATCATCTTGACATACTGCTCTAAGATGATGCATTAATGATTCCTCACTAGAATTCAAAGCTTGAGTTCATCTATTCTCCAAAACTATAGATCTTCTGGAGCTTACTTGTCATCTCAACACTTATATTCAAAGGTAAACAAGCTTACTCTGTAACAAGTCCCAAGGTATTTACTACCCTTTTTATCCTTACATAAGGAAATTCCAATTCCTTATCACATATGAAAGCACATGGCTCCACATAACCTTTGGAGATCCTTCCAAATTCTACCTTGGTTAAACAAATCGAAATCTTCCATTATTGTCTTCACTTCTCACATAGTTGTGTAGAGATGAAACATTCCTTTTTATTATCTTACTTTCAACTCACTTTGAAAGGGAAGAACTTATTGTTAGGAGATCACCTAACACTTAACAACTTCAACTGTACCACCTTGGGCATTGGATTTGACTAATATATAATCTTCAGAACCCAACCATAGCTAAAATTACTTTCCAGGGTTATGGTCTAAGCCTTGTTGATCTTATCATTGTATGATTGAGATTTTCCTCTCAACTGTTTGAAATATCAAAGACAAATATGCTAAGATCATTCCTTGATTGATCTTATCAAAACTGAACTTTATCAATTCCATCTTTGAAGAAACATAAGTCAATACCATTGGCAAATTAGAACATTTCAATACTGATTCCATTACTAGTCCATTATAGACCTCAGGTCTTTTCTCATTATCACGAGTTGGGTATCATACAACGAAACTCCAATAATGTTGTCAGATAGGTTAATCATCTGGATATCAACAACTCATGTAATCAATTAACACTTGTGCCAAGTAGTTAATTGAACATAAAAACATTACTGATGAACTTTTATCTTTTCAATCCATTGTGATCAATTAGCGTTCATCACAACAACCTTGATGATTAACCACTTGTTCACAACTTAAACTGAACCAACATTCTTCCTTCCTTTCTTACTATAATCATAAGAAATTTCCATTCCATTTAGGATTCTCAATCCTCTTAACTCAAAGGATAACAACATATATGAAAATCCGAGTTTGAACACTATCAAATTAAAAATTGAATTGCATTTTCCAATAGATTAACAATTCAATCGATCCAACACTTGAGCACTTCAAAGCTGTTTAACTTCCCACTGGGCAAAGAAAAGTACAAAATATCCATGATTCTATACTATAGAGTCACAAACACAGTTGTTCAAGAAAGTTTCCAAAGGTAATCCTTTTCTATTCAGTATTCATTTACATCACTTCATGATCCATACTGATCTTTTGGAATTACTTGAGACTTATAAGATTCTCCAAATCTTAACATTAAGAGGTAGAGGTTCCAACTCTAAACTTCTCTTAATACTCGACTTTTAGAGTTCGGAAACTATAAAAGTACTCCGAAAAAACTCTTAATCTTATGACTTCACTATCAAAGAAAATCACTTTAAAATTTCCTTTTTGAAAACAATACTTGAACTTTCACATTTCAAGAAAAGAAATTAACAATTTCTTTCACATAACATTGAATTGACCTTTTTAAATGAAATTCATAACTTGAAATCTTCTATCACACGAGCTAGAAATAGGAAACCTTCAAAATAGAAAGTCCTTATGACGTACAATACTTAACTTCAAAATCTCACAAGAAGTTTCATAATAACATGAAAGAAATGACGAGGGTACACCTAATTCAGACTCTCAAGAGAGAATAGGAGTTTATTGAGAACTTGGTCTAGAACCGAATCAACTTTAGGAATCTTCACTTGATCTTACTATGGATCCTTCTCGGAATCCATTCCCATCTACAGGGAATCAAATGTCCACCACAAGACCTTCTTCAAAGAAGTTATTACAAACTTATTACCTCATGTTCTCCAATTCCCTTTTCTCCTTTAATCTCTTTCACGAGTCTGGCCTCCAATCTTAACCACTTTCCGTAAATGGTTTCTAAGACAACACTAATATAGAATTCTCCATAATTCTATATGGAAGGATGAAAGTCTTACAAAAGACTTGAAACTTTTAGCTCTGATACCACTTCTGTAACACCCCCTTCCTACCTTGGAGGTATTACCGCCAGTAACCTCGATTAAGACTAAACCGAAGCTACCCAAGGCTTTAAACTGGCTGAACAAACTAAAAATCCAAAATTTTGAATTTATTTAAATCATAACCGGAAAACAATAAAATGTTGCAAAAGAACCTAATCTTTATTAATTCAACTTTACAAAGTTTAAGAAGACGTTACAACGGAATAAATACAAATGGTCTTAAAACATCATTAGCTTTTATGACTAGATGATAGAACAATCTTCTGTCTGAACAAAACCTTTAGTATGTAAACTCTTAGCTTCTTCTTTCCCAACATAACTTTATAGTGGCCCATCCATAAACTTCGCTCAAACAAAACTTCTGGAAACTTTTCTTCAACTTCTTGATCCACTTCTCAAATCAACTTCCAAGAAATACCTGATGTGTCGTATACAACGGTGGACACCAGCCGACCATGCAATTGAATAAAGTGGTTGAGTTAGTCTAATGAAAGACTAAGCAACTGGAGAAATTGATTGGTTCTTAGGGTAGTGACTAAACATATTGGCATCGAAATCCGAATAACAACCGGTCGATGATCCGACAGTTAGCAGTCCCATAGAGGATAAGAATGAGGCATGCATAATCAAGAGATAGGACACCACAACTTGTGGTTTCTTTACTAAACTTGAACAATTGTTGGGAACTCATAATAATCACATAACATTTTGAAAAGCCTCCATCGAATAATCAGATTGACTTAATCAAAGTTTGATTAGGAATCATTCATACTCGGAAGCAAGAATGCTATCGAATATACTAACCATCCAAGTACATCATTGTGCCTAACGTACTTATTTTATATTACTTTCAAAACTTTTCACAAATATGTTGGTAACTTTTAATCGGCTAAAACTGCCGAGAATCCACATGTACATGGAGACGTCAAGATGAGATGGTTGAAATCCAGTATCATTGACGAACACCTAGTACCAATTTGCACTTAGCTAGAGTGAATAAACACCTCCTCCAACGTTGAGTGAGGTATGAGTCATGACTAATATTGGGATATGATAGCGAACTAAACCTCCTAATATAGACTGTGTTATAAAGAGGTCATCGGAGACTTGGCTCCTACCCGTGAAATTAACTTACTTCACAACAATGTCTCAGCATGAGACAACATACAAGGTCACACATAACAGACCTAAATCCAGTTCTAGCGCGAATCTGAAAAAACAACATGATCATTATTTCTAACAAATATAACAACCTATTATATTTTATTAAGCACACAAGTTGTTCCCAACACAAATATTAAATGGGATTCAATTCCTCATTTAATAACAATTATTCAAGAGAGAACCGTCCACTTGCCTTGAAAGGCGTGCTCAACGTCCTTAGCAATTCCAACAGTAATCTTTATCACCCTTCTTCCAAATATAACAAAAGGATTTCTCAGCAACGAGCTCACGGAAACATTTCTTAGTTGTATACTCAAATTCTGTAATTTCCTAATCGTTAAACGGATTCATTTCCGAATATCGATTTATGAATAATCCTTAGCTATCAAGCTTTAAGGAGCCATCTTGGCGAATTTATAACTAATTATCCGCTTCACTTTTGAAACAATTTTCTAAATAAAAATTGTTCATTAGCAACAGTTCTTAAAGGTGACCAAATCTCGGATCAAATGGGTTAACAACGAATCCCGAGTAATTATCCGAAGTCCTTTACCTGCCAATCGATATCAAAAATTGTATTAGCTATAACTAAAGATCCAACGTTCGTTTCTCGAGTGGTTTGAACCTGTAGGACCGTATTAACGTCAAGATTATAAAAACCATAAATTTAATTAGCAAAGAAGAACCGAAAGGTACTTATGGTGGCTTCAGAACCAACCCTCTAATTAATTTCGATCATAATTACCTTCACTTGAGCCCATAGCTCGTTTGGTTCGATAGTGGCTCGATTCCCGAGCCCAAGGGTGGCTTGGTGACGCTCGGTGTCAGCCCTCGCGGTGGGTGGTGGTCGGACGAGCCGGTGATCGCCGGCGGCGACACATAGCGAGGCAAAGAAGCTTGACGATGATGACGAATTCTTCCTCCCAGTCCGCCGTTCCGCCCAACTCCTCTCTTTCTCGAACAAGGCATCAAGGTGTGTTGGTGGTGCCGCCTGATGGTTGAAGTTCAGGGGTGGCCAAGGAGGAGGCCGGTGGTTGCCATCGGAACCAGAGGCGAGGCAGAGGAGATTACCGGCGCTGAAGAATTCGAATTCTTTCTTCCCGAGTACGTCGCTCCTCCTGATTCTCTAGCTGGTTCTGGTTCTTAGAAGCGCTCAAGCCCAAGAAAATAAAAAGGAAGAGGGGAAGAAGATGATGATGAGGAGCTAAGCCGACGGTGTAGAATTCGCATCTCCCCAGTCCGTCGTTCTGTCTTGATTCGGCTCTCTGGTTCCTTCCTCTATTCTATTTAGAGCCGATAAATAGGGAAAAAATTCATCCTCATCTTATCTCTCTCTCACTTTACTTAACAAGGCAGAGAAGATATTGAATTTGAAGCCAAAACCCGTCTCAAAACGTGATTCGCGTTAAAGCGGTAAAATTATGTACCTTGGGTGGAAAAATTTACTAAACGAAAAACGTCTCGTAAATTATGTAGACCAATAAAATAAATTTTCCATGATTTTATCACGCTACCTTCAATTTTAAGGCTTTTGTATCGTATTTTAAATCCTTTACAATACATAATTAAAAAGACAGCTTATTCAATAAATATTCTTTTTCCACTAAAAAAATCCTAGAATTCACTCCGATCTATAAAATCATTTCTTTATGATTTTAGGATATCACCAACAATTTTCTAGGATTTAAATTCTGACAAAAATATTGGATTAAGTGTTAAAACGGACAAAGAGGTTAAGAGGATATCCGAGAAAAATTCAAAAATATCCTTAAAAACCACAATTATTACAATTATAATGCTCAAAGAACCGAAAATAGAGAAGCAAAGGTCAGAAATACCCGGAAAAATAGCGCGACGAGGAGTGGAACTGCGACAGGCGAGCAAGCGGCGGGCAAGCGGCGGGCAGGCGGCGGGCAGGTGGCGTTCTTGGCGGCGGGCAAGCGGCGGTCGCCGCTATGAACTTGTTCTTGGCAGCGGTCACTGCTGTGAAACGGCGGTCGCCGCTTTGAATATTCTTCCAAAAAAAACCCAGAAAAGTTGGCGGCGATCTCTTTTGTTGGGCGACGGTCGCCGACGGTAATGGCAGCTGTTGGGCGGCGAGTAGGGTAACGATCGGCAAGCTCAAAAACAAGTAGGACGGGCTCAAATCCATATAGATCTGATGTAGATCTGAGATTGAAAGACTTCTCCTCTTCTTCTATATTATTTTTTTTTCAAAAACTCTCACTTTTTTTTCTTTCAAAACCTCACTTTTTCTGATAACTTAACTCTCCCCTCTCCCTCTTTTTGTTTTTAACTCCCAGCACACTCGTTTTTTTATTTTTGATTTTTCGACTTTTTTTTAAGGAAAGAGTGGGTTTACCGTACGGCAGGGGCGGCGACGCGGTTATTAGGCGGCGGTCGCCGTTAACCACTTCGTAGCCAAGCCACTTTTGAGACGAATTAATGGAGGGCGCCGCTACCAAGGCAGCGGTCGCCGCCTTATCTGTGGTGTTCTTTGAAGTACCCTGCAGGTTAGTTCACCCAAAAACAAAAAGGGAAAAACAAAACAAAAACAATGAAACTAGAAAAAAAAACAAGAAAGTACCTAGGCCGGGTTGCCTCCCGACAAGCGCCTTATTTAACTTCGTGGCTCGACGTAAAGCCAATTCATCAGTCTTCAACGTCGGGCTTTGTTAGGACAGCTTCCTCAATTGTGTCCTTGGTATATCCCTCATAATACTGCTTCACTCTTTGACCATTCACTTTGAATAAAGCATGGGTTTTGGAATCATAGAGCTCAATTGCACCATGGGGAAAGACTTGAGCAATCACATAAGGCCCTGCCCAATGGGATCTTAGCTTGCCTGGAAAGAGTCTAAGGCGGGACTGAAATAGAAGGACTTTGTCACCAGCTTTGAAGTCCTTTCTCAAGATATTTTTGTCATGCCAAGCCTTAGTCCGCTCTTTGTAGTGAATAGCATTATCATAAGCTTTAATCATGGCCTCCTCCAACTCCTGTAATTGGAGCTTTGTAAGCTCCCCAGCTTCTTCAAGTTGTAAATTACACTTCAACATAGCCCAATAGACCTTGTGTTCCAACTCAACTGGGAGGTGACATGCCAATAGGTGTTTTGTAAGCTGTCCTGTAGGCCCATAAGGCATCATCAAGCCTCTAGCTCCAATCTTTTCTGCTAGGGGACACCGTCTTCTCCAGAATGGATTTAATCTCCCTGTTTGATACTTCAGCTTGGCCATTTATTTGAGGATGATAGGCAGTAGAAACTCTTTGGTTGACATGATACTTCTTTAACATAGCAGTGATTGTCCTATTACAAAAGTGAGTTTCCCTATCACTTATGAGGGCCTTGGGGATTCCAAACATGTCGGAAATATGGGACTTTAAGAAATCTGCAACAACTTTGGAATCATCAGTCCTGGTGGCCTTCGCTTCCACCCATTTGGAAACGTAGTCCACCACTAGCAAAATATAAATATTCCCACTAGAGTTTGGAAAAGGTCCCATAAAATCAATACCCCAAACATCAAATATTTCACAAAAAATTAAAGTAGTTTGGGGCATTTCATCCCTACTGGACATATTTCAAACTCTTTGGCACTTGTTACAGGATTTACAATAGTTGTGTGCATCTTTAAAGATGGTAAGCCACCAAAATCCTACATCAAATACCTTCCTAGCAGTTGTTTGAACCCCAAAATGTCCCCCACATGCTCTAGAATGATAAAGTGTAAGGAGAGAATTTACCTCATTTTCTGGAATGCAACGGCGGATTACCTGGTCAGAGCAGTGCTTCCAAAGATAGGGGTCATCCCAGGCAAAAAATCTAGTTGTACTACGTGGTCTTTCCCTCTGAGCTTTGTTGAAAGGTTGAGGGAATTCACCTGTGCTGAGGAAGTTCACCAAGTCTGCATACCATGGCTCTATGGTGCTCATCTTGAACAAGGACTCATTAGGAAAGCTTGCTTGAATCTGATTTTGAGGGGTGCTCTCTTCTTGCACAACTCTGCTGAGATGGTCAACCACTAGGTTTTCAGCACCCTTCTTGTCCTTGATCTCAATATCAAATTCACTGAGCAATAGGACCCACCCAATCAATCTTGGATTTGCTTCTTTCTTTGTCAGTATGTATCTCATGTAAGCATGATCAGTATAAATGATGACCTTTGTTCCAAGGAGGTAAGGTCTGAACTTCTTAAGTGCAAATACCACTGCAAGCATCTCTTTTTCTATAGTAGAGTAGTTCCTTTGTGCACCATTCAGGGTCATTGATGCATACTGAATCACATGAGAAGCTTTGGCTTCCTTTTGGCCTAGCACAGCCCCCACCGCATAATCACTAGCATCACACATTATTTCAAAGGGTTTAGACCAACTAGGAGCTTGAATAATAGGGGCACTTGTCAAGCGAGCCTTAAGATCATCAAAGGCTGCCTGAAACTCAGTTGTGAAGTCAAACAACATGTCTTTCTTCAACAGTTCGCACAAGGGTGCTGAAATCTTGGAGAAGTCTTTAATAAACCTGCGGTAGAAACCTACATGGCCTAAAAAAGAACGAACTTCGCGCACATTAGTAGGATAGGGCAAAGATCGAATTACTTCAACCTTTGCCTTATCGACCTCAATACCCCTAGTTGAAACTATATGACCAAGTACAATACCCCGTTCTACCATGAAGTGACACTTTTCAAAATTAAGCACTAAATTAGTGTCAACACATCTAGCAAGTACCAAAGTTAAGTGATTTAGGCATGCATCAAAATTATCCCCATGTACAGTAAAATCATCCATGAATACCTCAACGAAATTCTCAATGTACTCAGAAAAGATGCTTACCATACACCTTTGGAAAGTCCGAGGAGCATTGCACAACCCAAATGGCATCCGACGGTAGGCAAAAGTGCCAAATGGGCAAGTGAAAGTTGTCTTGGCTTGATCTTCAGGGGCAATGGCTATCTGAAAGTAGCCTGAATACCCATCTGTAAAGCAATAAAATGCTCTGCCTGCCAATCTCTCAAGCATCTGATCAATGAAAGGAAGGGGGAAGTGATCCTTCCTAGTGGCTGCATTCAGCTTGCGGTAATCAATGCAAACTCTGAAACCTGTCTGCAGTCTTGTAGGGACCATCTCCTTGCTGATTCTCCACCACTGTAATTCCCCCTTTCTTTGGTACAACATGTGTGGGGCTAACCCATTTGCTGTCAGAGATAGGAAAAATCATACCTACTTGCAAGAGTTTCAAGACTTCTTTCTTCACCACCTCCATCATAGGTGGATTTAAACTCCTCTATGGTTGTCTAGATGGCTTCTCTTCTCCTTCCAGCAGTATACGATGCATGCAAGTGGTGGGGCTGATTCCCTTGATGTCAGCAATAGTCCAACCAATTGCTGTCTTGTACTCTTTTAAAACTGCCACTAGCCTGTTTTCTTGATCTTTTGTAAGCTTGTTGGAGATGAGCACTGGTAATGTCTCTGATAAGGATCGAATCGGTGGAGTCGGTGCAAGGTAACTTTGGTTGCTCTCTTCTTTGCAAGGAAACGGATGGAGTGCCTCGGAATTGGTGAAGGTGGACGTGTAAAGCTTTGGAAAACCAGTAATGGATGGTGGAGTTATGAAAGTGACGGATATGAATTAGTTTAGGGTGTGGATATGACTCACCACACTCAAAACTCAGACTACGAAATTCAAGGACAAGGATGTGACGCACCTTGCTCTTGGATCTCAAGATTGATCCGATATGACTCACGAATCAAGAATTGGAAAAAAAAAAAACAACTTTATTCAAGGCAAAAACGCCTCAAAAACATAGCCTAAACATGGCAATACAAAACAAGTGTTTTCATCATCAAATTCAAGGTGTCTAGCAAGGGATAAGGGGCGCCCCTTTTATCCTAAATTCAACCATCAAACAAGCCTTTTCAATAACCAGCCATTAAACCAAATTGAAGACAAAAAGACCCTTAGAAACCCGACATTAATTGTTTCTTGAAATGAGCACGTAAGAGACGCCAAACTCGGAACAAGCTAGGCGCCCGTCATGGCCTCGGCGCGCCCGGCGACAAGCAACGTGCACTCCATGTCGTCTTTATATTTGATCGGTGCACCATGGTTCAAGAGACCATTTTGAAGCTCTTCTTGCAAGACACGAGCTCGAGCTCTTGTGATCCTCCCTAAATAAGGCCAAGGAGTGTTGTTGGCGCGGTCGGCGCGCCCCGAGGACTCGGTACGCAACTTGGTAGGGAGCTCGGCAGGCAGCTCGGCACCGAGGTCAGGCGGGTTGGCACCGAGGTCAGGCGGGTCGGCACCGAGGTCAGGTGGGTCGGCACCGAGGTCAGGCGGGTCGGCACCGAGGTTGGATTGCTCGGTATCGAAGGCGTCAAAACCATGATGTGGCTTCCGAGGCGTAGTCACATCATCCTCCCCCTCTTGAAAAGGGTTCGTCCACGAACCTTCATCCTGCATCTCATGATCATCGTTAAGAAAATAAGGAGAAAGGTCGGAAACATTAAATACCTCGTACACACTGTAGCTTGGTGGCAATTCCACTCGATAAGCGTTATGATTGATGCGCTCCAACACCACAAACGGACCATCACCTCGTGGTTTCAACTTGGAATTGCGAAGGATAGGAAAGCGCTCCTTCCTCAAATGCACCCATACGAGGTCGCCTGGCTCGAAAATGACTTCCTTGCACCCTTGGTTGGCTTGGCGTACATATTGCATGGTTCGCCTTTCCAATTGAAGACGAGTATCCTCGTGGAGTTTCTTGACCTTAGCAGCATGGTCAAGACCTTCACGGCTCTCCCGATCCTTGGTGGCATATGGCATGAGGTGAAGGGGCGTAATAGGGTTGCGCCCGTAGACCACCTCGAATGTCGTTTTCTTAGTGGCCGAATGCACCGATCGGTTATAAGCAAACTCTATGAATGGAAGACATTCATCCCACCTGCGCAGATTAGTAGACAAAAGAGAGCGCAAAAGAGAACCAAGAGTTTGATTCACGACCTCGGTTTGTCCATCCGTTTGAGGATGACAAGTGGTAGAAAAGAGCAACTTTGTGCCTAACTTGGCCCAAAGAGTCTTCCAAAAATAGCTCAAAAATTTCACATCACGATCAGAAACTATAGATTTAGGCACACCATGCAATCTCACAATATTATCAAAGAATAGACAAGCAACATGAGATGCATCATCAGTCTTATGGCATGCAATGAAATGAGCCATCTTAGAGAACCTATCGACAACAACAAAAATAGAGTCTCTCCCCCTCTTAGAGCGAGGTAATCCCAAAACAAAGTCCATGGAAATGTCTTCCCAAGGAGCATGAGGGATAGGGAGGGGAGTGTACAACCCATGAGGTCGTACCTTAGACTTAGCACGCATACATGTTATACAAGAAGCACAAAATTTCTCTACCGACCTAAGCATGAAAGGCCAAAAGAAGTGCTCCCTAAGAATATGCAAAGTCTTCATGACTCCAAAATGCCCCATAAGGCCGCCCCCATGGGCCTCTTGGACAAGCAAATGCCTAATAGAACTTCTAGGCACACACAACTTAGGACCCTTAAACAAAAAACCATCATGTATATAGAATTGGTCCTTACTTCCATAGGTCATACATGCATGAAATATCTCCTTAAAATCAGCATCACTAGCATATAACTCACGCATGAACCCAAAACCTAACAATCTAGCATCAAGAAGGGATAGAAGAGCATACCTCCTAGAAAGTGCGTCGGCGACGACGTTGTCCTTCCCCTTCTTATGCTTGATGACATATGGAAACGTCTCGATGTACTCGACCCACTTGGCATGGCGCTTGTTGAGCTTGCTTTGTCCCTTAAGAAATTTAAGCGCCTCGTGGTCGGAATGTATGACAAACTCGCGTGGCATGAGGTAATGCTCCCACGTCTTGAGTACTCGGACGAGAGCCAACAACTCTTTGTCGTAGGTGGGGTAATTCAGTTCGGCCCCACCCAATTTTTCACTAAAATATGCCACGGGTCTGCCCTCTTGCAAGAGAACACCGCCTAAGCCAATGCCCGAAGCGTCACATTCGATTTCGAACATTTTGTTGAAATCGGGCAAGACTAGGAGCGGCGCTTGTGTGAGTTTGTCTTTGAGAAGGTTGAATGCAGTGTCTTGGGACCCTTCCCACCTGAATGTGACATTCTTTTTGGTGATCTCGGTGAGTGGCGCCGCTATGGAACTAAAATCTCGCACAAAGTGGCGGTAGAAGCTGGCCAAGCCAAGAAAACTTCGAACTTGTGTCATGGTGGTGGGGATCAGCCAATCTCGGATTGCCTTCACCTTTTCTTCATCAACCTTCCGCTCTTCCCTACTCACAACAAAGCCAAGAAAGACCACATGATCCGAGCAAAAGTGGCACTTTTTAAAGTTAGCAAATAGGCGTTCATTTCTCAAAACGTCTAGCACTTGCCTAAGGTGCTTGACGTGGGACTCAAGGTCGTGGCTATAAATAAGAATATTATCAAAATACACAACCACGAATTTACCAAGAAAAGGACGGAGAACGTGGTTCATCAACCTCATAAATGTGCTAGGAGCGTTGGTTAAACCAAAAGGCATAACCAACCACTCGTATAACCCATACTTGGTTTTGAACGCGGTTTTCCATATATCGCCCTCCTTCATCCGGATTTGATGATAGCCACATTTTAAATCAATTTTAGAGAAAATACAAGCTCCATTGAGCTCATCAAGCATATCATCAAGTCGCGGAATTGGATGGCGATACTTGATAGTAATGTTGTTGATTACTCGACAATCAACACACATTCTCCAAGTACCGTCGTTTTTAGGAACAAGAATTACCGGAACGGCGCATGGACTAAGGCTTTCTCGAACGTATCCGTTGTCGAGAAGCTCTTGAACCTGCCTTTGCAACTCCTTAGTTTCCTCGGGATTGGCTCGGTAGGCTGGCCGGTTCGGTAATGACGCGCCCGGGATGAAATCGATTTGATGTTCAATCCCTCTTGTAGGCGGCAACCCATTCGGCACCTCTTCGGGAAATAAATCCTTGAAATCCTGTAAAAGGCGAGCAATAGGTAAGGGAAGGTCTTCAATA
Source organism: Fallopia convolvulus (assembly GCA_964016875.1). Taxonomy (NCBI): domain Eukaryota; kingdom Viridiplantae; phylum Streptophyta; class Magnoliopsida; order Caryophyllales; family Polygonaceae; genus Fallopia; species Fallopia convolvulus. The sequence goes on from OZ024719.1 coordinate 32,359,711, forward strand.
TCTTGGTTAGAAAGCAACGATTCATGATATAACAATAATAAACAAACGGTACTTCCCTTGATGGCATGAACAACTTCCCTTGGTTTGGCTAAGAGAAGAGGTTTGGAAGTGTTCATGCTATCATCAATGGCCAATGTCTTCCCTTTGCTTCCTTCTCTAAGAGCATGCCTTCGCTTTTGTTCCCTAGCCGTGTGATCAAGCATGATTTTGTGAGGCTTCATGGGATGCAATGTGACCTTCTTGCCATCTCGGTGGAAGGAATAATCATTGGAGATACCATCATGGATCACGCCCCGATCATATTGCCAAGGTCGTCCTAAAAGGAGGTGGCACACCGACATGGGCACCACATCACATTCCACCACATCTTGATATGGACCTATGGCAAAAGAAATCAAAGCCCTTTCCTTCACTTGGATAGGCGATTTAGAATTCAACCAACATAATGGATAAGGCATGGGATGAGGAGTAGTAGGAATTGAAAAACGAGAAACAACCTCCTCATTGATGATGTTACAACAAGAACCACCATCAATAATTAGGCTACATACCTTATCTTGGATTTTACATCGAGTATGGAAGATCAGCTCGCGTTGGCTTGGAGTAGTGTTGTTTTCGGTGGTGAAAAGAGTGCGTTGGATAACAAAGCACTCACCCTCCTCGGCCAAGACATGGAGCTCGTCCTCTTCTTGCTCATCATGGTTATCTTCCTCCTCTTGAACAAGCTCCTCAAACTCATACTCTCCTTGCGGAGTAAGAAGAACCTTGCGCTCGTTCGGACAATCACGAGCATAATGGCCACGCCCGAGACATTTGAAGCATTTGAATTCGCCGGCTCGGTTCCCTCCTTCTTGCTTCGGCCTTGGCTGGTCATGTCGAAACTCAGGCCCCTTAGGCTGATTCGACACCGAGGCGCTATTCCACGGTCTTGAGCTCGGCACCGTGGGTCTGGAGCTTGATTCCTTGGTGGCTCTCCCCCCCTTGCTGGCGCCCATCACCATAAGCGGGTTGTTGTTGCCACGCCTCTTGAAGAGGAGCTCGATAGGCCGCTTGCACATGAGGCGCGCCTTGGACACCTCCGCGCCGAGGGTAGAGAAGGGTCGTGCCCGTGTGCGCCGGTGTCGTCATAGGAGTATAGCCATACCGCTCATTGCCTACATTGTTAGTGTGCGAAGGCAACGGAATATTATTTGGAAAAGTGGAAGGAACAAATTCAGTCCTTACCCCGGAAGACGTCACAAAAGGTTGGTGGAAATTTGATCCCGAAAGATGGCCTTGTGACACGGGTTGAATGTAGGAGGTAGAACCTTCTTCCAAATGTATGCCTCGAGTGGTGGAGATGATCGGCTCTAGATGAGAGCTCACTCCAAGTGACAAAGGTGGTTCTCAGTTGATGCTTTGTGCATTGGTGGCACTAGCTTGGATGAGTTCGTCATGCCTTGTCAACCTTTGCTCAATATCATCAAACCTAGAACAAAAAGAACGAAGATCTTGTTGCATAGATTGTAGCATAGCAGCCACGGATGAATCGGCGTTAGCATCCCGATCCCGAGGTGAGCCATCATTCCCTGCATCCGAAATCTTGCACAAACTTCACCAAACAAGTTAAATCCAACAAGAAAGTGGTACTTCGAGCCACACACAACCAATTCTCAACTTAGACTCGAAAAGTGCCAAACTTGCAAGTGTTAGGACTTTGGTGTAAAACGAACAAGAAATGGCTCAAAAGAAAGGCACAAGCAATGGCAATGCAATACAAGCAACAAGTTTGTCTATCACTCGAATTTAGGAAGCTACTAGGTACCAAGTTTACAAACAAAAGATAAACAAAAGAAAAGCTTATGCAACTCTAGGACCCTTTTAGGAATTTCTTTCTCACGGGGTCCGACTTATTCTGTGCCTGGCCCCTTATTAGCCTTTTGGCCGCCGAGCAAGGTTTTTCTAGCCCTTTTTCTTTCCAAGTCCGAGTTTTGACTTCTAAGGCACAATTTCAGCCTATTACAAACAAACATACAAAGCTTCAAGTCAAGCAAGACTTACACCCCTACTCGGTGTTTCTCTTCTTTTTTTTTTTATACGCCTTGGTACTTTTCCCGTATCCTAACCCGAGTGAGTACACAATATTGTAAGCTTGAATTTCAGTTTTTATGCCATCATGCTCGAAATTTTCATGGAAAGAAGGACAAAAATCAGCCAAGAGGTTGCTATTAAAGAGCGAGTTAGTTGAAAGGCCAAGGGGTGACTCTTGCTATTTTTTTGTCTTTAATTCATTCAATCAAGGAGTAAAAGCTTTCTTCAACCTTTGGACAACCCTACAACTCAGTTTTGGTCGTCCCTCAATCGTAGGTTTAAGCACACAAGGTCGAAGACACGAAACAATGCAAGCAAGCAAGATCGGTAACAAGTTTTAGGGTTCGGTTTTGCAAGGGTTTTATGGCACGACTTGTGAAGGTAAACACTTGCAAAATTCAAGCAAATTCCATATCTAAGACGAGAGAAAGAAGGTGTACCTTGCGTGGCTCTGATACCACATGATAAGGATCGAATCGGTGGAGTCGGTGCAAGGTAACTTCGGTTGCTCTCTTCTTTGCAAGGGAACGGATGGAGTGCCTCAGAATTGGTGAAGGTGGACGTGTAAAGCTTTGGAAAACCAGTAATGGATGGTGGAGTTATGAAAGTGACGGATATGAATGAGTTTAGGGTGTGGATATGACTCACCACACTCGAAACTCACACTACGAAATTCAAGGACAAGGATGTGACGCACCTTGCTCTTAGATCTCAAGATTGATCCGATATGACTCACGAATCAAGAATTGGAAAACAAAAACAAACAACTTTATTCAAGGCAAAAACGCCTCAAAAACATAGCCTAAACATGGCAATACAAAACAAGTGTTTTCATCATCAAATTCAAGGTGTCTAGCAAGGGAGAAGGGGCGCCCCTTTTATCCTAAATTCAGCCATCAAACAAGCCTTTTCAATAACCAGACATTAAACCAAATTGAAGACAAAAAGACCCTTAGAAACCCGACTTAATTGTGTCTTGAAATGAGCACGTAAGAGACGCCAAACTCGGAACAAGCTAGGCGCCCGTCATGGCCTCGGCGCGCCTGGCGACAAGCAACGTGCACTCCATGTCGTCTTTATATTTGATCGGCGCACCATGGTTCAAGAGACCATTTTGAAGCTCTTCTTGCAAGACACGAGCTCGAGCTCTTGTGATCCTCCCTAAATAAGGCCAAGGAGTGTTGTTGGCGCGGTCGGCGCGCCCCGAGGACTCGGTACGCAACTTGGTAGGGAGCTCTGCAGGCAGCTCGGCACCGAGGTCAGGCGGGTTGGCACCGAGGTCAGGGGGGTCGGCACCGAGGTCAGGTGGGTCGGCACCGAGGTCAGGCGGGTCGGCATCGAGGTTGGATTGCTCGGTATCGAAGGCGTCAAAACCATGATGTGGCTTCCGAGGCGTAGTCACATCAGTCTCCTTGTCTCCAAGGAATACATACTTGAGGCGGTCTGGGAGTTGCTTCAACTCGATCACCAGTGCCTGCACAACAGAAGGTAAATGCTTTTCCCTTGCTAGGGTTAATGGTAAAGGAGTTTTGCTAGGTGGCTCAAGAGGAAGCTTATAATAAGCATCCAAATCGTTTACAATCTCCTGTATATCAGTTGATAGAGTAAAATCCAAACTAGAATCAACAATAATAGATTGCATATCATCTAGTTGATTTTCATCAAAAACATCTTGCACCACAGGCTCAAGCATATCAATAGCATAAACAGAGCAATCATCAGAAGGATATTTTATGGCTTCATAAATATTATAATTAATGATTTGACCATCAAATTCCATGGTTAAAGAGCTAGTGCTCACATTGATTTTAGTATTGGCTATTTTCAAAAAAGGCCTCCCTAACAGAATAGGGATTGCATGATCATCATGTTCCATTTTGAGCACATAGAAATCAGCAGGAAAAGTGAGATCACCAACCATAACCAAAGCGCCCTCTACTAAACCTATAGGATGAACATTAGACCTATCAGCTAATTGAATAGAGATATTAGTGGCATGCATAGGTCCAAGTTTCAGAGATTCACAGAGAGTAGAAGGCATTACATTAATGGAAGCACCCAAATCTAGCATGGCTTTGTCAACTTTAGTACCTCCAATTGTAATAGGGATAGTAAACATACCTGGATCTCCGCACTTTTTAGGTAAGCGTTTTTGAAACACAACTAAAACGTGCTCGCTTACTTTCACCTTCTTTTTACCGTTCTTGTCCTGAATCCGCTTTGTAGTGCACATCTGCTTCAAGAACTTTGCATAGTGTGGAACTGACTTGATCAAGTTAAGGAGAGAAATGTTAACCTCAACGTTTCTGAACATCTCGAACATGTCTATGTCCTGCTTCAGGGGCTCTGTACGCTTTAATGTAGATGGAAACGGAGCAACTGGCTTCCATTCAGGGAGAACTGGAGATTTTTCTTCATCGGAGGCTTCAGCAGGTAGGTGGCGGTCGCCGTCAGAGGGGCAGCAGTCGTCCTTAGAGGGGCGGCGGTCGCCGTCAGATGAGAGGTGGTCGCCGATTTTTTCGGAAAATTCAGCCTCGGTTGGATCATCGTCACGGCAGTCGCCGCTTTCTGGGCGGCGGTCGGCGCCTTTTATTTCATGGTCGCCGCTTGAATTTTCTATTTTGTCGTAGCCAAGCTCGATTTGATGGCGGGCGCCGCTACCTTGGCGGCGGTCGCCGCCCTCGCCTTCGTCATCTTCTACCACTGTTTTGTCCTCAAGTTGTCTCCCCTCACAAGGTGACAACACTGATATTGCGAATATTCGGGTTGAATTCTGTTTGAGAGGGGAGCTTACCCGAATCTCTTGCTTCTAGTTTGCTTAAAACGTCAGAAATTTGACTCATTTGTCGTTCCAAGTTGTGAATGCTTGCTAATGTAGTATCTTGGAATTTGACTTGATTTTGAGCCAGTTGAGTCATACTATTTTGATGTTGAGTCATACTATTTTGAAGAGTGAGGTTACTTTGCATCAACATCGTCATCATGTCTTCCATAGAAGGGGCTGCATTGTGATTCTGTCCTTGAGGCCTTGGCACATATGGCTTAGCTTGTTGAAACTGATCCTATTGATGCTTTGACTCAGGCTCTTTCCACCTGATGTTCTGATGATCTTTCCAGCCAAGGTTGTAGGTGTTTGAATAGGGATCATGTCTTGGCTTCATTTGGTACCCTCCAACTGCATTCACTTCCTCTTGTAGTGTAGGACATGAATCTGTAGGATGAAAGGCGTCATTACAGATTCCACAAGCCTTAGCCTGTTGAGCAGTGCCCTTCAGCTTCAACCGCCTCACTTCTTCTTTCAGCACATCAAAGTCAGCTTAATTAATTTTAGAGTGAGAGTTGGCGGCTGACAAGTTTTTAGAACCTCTTCCAATATATTGCCTAGAATCATCAGCCAACGTAGAAAAGATGTCTAGAGCCTCTTCATAGGTTCTTTTCATGATGTTTCCAGCACAAGAGGAATTGACCAATCGCTTGTCCTCCTCACAGAGTCCTCAATGGAGATAGAGAATAAGATCAAGATTAGCATAACCATGGTAGGGACAGCTCTTTACCAGCTTCTTGAAGCGCTCAAAATATTCATAAAGTGACTCGTTGGGGAATTGCTCTATGTTACAGATCTGCTTCTTGAGTTAATTGCACTTGATTGCACGGAAGTATTTGTCCAGAAACAACTTCTTCAAGTTTACCCAAGTAATAACGCTTCTAGGATGTAGAGCATGATACCAGTCTTTAGCGGATTCCGTCAGAGAAAAAGAAAACGCTCTCAAAATCATCTGTTCTTCAGTAATATCAGAGGGACACATGCTGGTGCAGACATCAAGGAACTCATCAAGATGTTGAATTGGATCCTCAAGTGGAGTTTTGTTGAATTTTGGGAGTAGATGAACTACTCCTGTTTTGAGCTCAAACTTCACCCCCTCACCAAGGGATGGAAATTGCACTGCACGTGTAGGGTGATTCAGATTAGGAGCTGTCAAGCTCTCAAGAGTAACTCGATCACCCATTGTTCGGATTCCTTACAGTAGTGCACGTATAGCTCGACGAGTTCTGAAAAGAGTCCGTTCAATTTCTGGATCAACAACAAGTGGTGAATTATTAGTAGCACGGGTGTGAACCATAAGATAGGTTCACACCAAAATTGGCACAAAAATTACACAAAAAGACAATTATTGCCTCCCCGGTAACGGCGCCAATTTGATAGGCATGAAATGGTCGTGCAAATCACGGCTATGCAAAAGAGTCATAACAAACCTAAAGAATGTAGTCTTTAGGGAAGTAAGGGTCGAATCCACATGGAGGAGATTTATATTTCTATGTGAGTTTTATGTCAATTAAAGTAAAAGGGGGTTTATGAAATAAAGTACTAACTATCATGCAAAAACAAATAACGCAATTAATGTTTGGGTTTTTATCAAATTGGGAAAACACTTAGTCAACCGGAGATCAACATTCGTATGACAAGTTGATCATAGATTCACTCAATATCGCATGCATATGGAATTTCAATTCTTTTTCAAAGATAATTAATAGCACAACCAGATACTATCAATCCTAACTAATTTCATAACCCTGAAACTATCAAGATTCAATTCAAAAGCAGCATTAAGAATAGGAATATAATTAGGATACAAATCTAGCATAAAACAACCAGCTTTTATACTAGAATGCAATTTAACTCTCTTCTGCAATAGACTAGCACAACCAGATACTAGTGCAATGCAGTTTGCTACTATGAAATAGAGAAACTCAACCAGTAATTTCTCTAGATCTAGTAATTGAGATTCAATAACAACAACCCTAGAAATTGTTGAAATCAATCACATAAACAATTCAAACAAGAGAGAAAAATAATTTCATGCAATAAATAAAGAGTAGAAATCTCACAACTGAAAGTCAAAACGAAGCTTCAAACTGTCTGACTAAGCAAAAGGGCTTAGTTCTCCATAGAAAAGCTAAAAACTCTGAAAGAAAAATATGATAATAGTGTATGAATGAAAGATGCAACTCTCTAAAACCTAATATATCAAACTAGGTCTAAAAAGGCTATCCAAAAATACATAAACTCGGACTAAAGTTGATAAAGATATGACCAATCAAATTATAACACGTGTCATCATTCAGATTTGCTGACCCCCAAAGGCGGTGGGCGCCGCCTGGTAGGCCGGCGGTCGCCGCCAGCACCAGGACGCGATCTTCAATGTTCTTCAATCTAACTCTAAAACTCCAAATTAATGCATCTTCGGGTCTTCCTCTTACTAGATGTAAATAACATATAAAACACCTAAAAATACCATAAACCAATGCCAAAACTCCTCCTAAATACACAATATAATTGTGCATATCAGAATCCCTCATAGGCTACATATTATACGTTTAATGTCTCAATAGTCGAGTTCTCTTGTATAATGTTCAAGTTCATATATATTACCTTATCGTTCACACATTAACTTTTTATGTTCACATAATCACATATTTATGAACAATGTCCTTATATTTTTTGAACTTATCTACTAGCATTCAAAGCCTTAATTTGCAATTTCTCGACCTTGAATTTCAAGTGGTCTCCCATGCTACATTAACCTCTATCAAATTATCATTTAGAAAGTCTCTTAACTTTTTTGTTTCCTCCCTTGCTATAGTTTAAGAACTTAATACACGTTTAAAATGGTAAATTTTATGTCAAATATATGATGTTGTACAAACATTTTTCCATGTTCATAAATATATTATTACCTTATTGAATGTGTATGTTTTTTTATTTTCGAATAAGGTAAGATCTATTATAAGATGATTCATTCATGTTTGTATATATTACTTTAATGTTCACGTATTGATTATTTATGTTCATATATTGACTATGTATGTTCACATATTTTCAAACAAGGTCCCTATGTTTTACGAAGTCATTTACTAGCATTCAAACCTTAAGTTACAATTTCTCAGACTTGACTTTCATTCAAGCCTTGGTTTAAAAATGAATGTCTGTCTTTGATGCGTTAAATTACATTTCTAGAGTAGGTCTGATCTCATTCGGGCACCCAAGAACAAAATATGTCGATCTGCCTTGAGAAAGCTAAACCTAATAATGGAAGTTAAATCTGAATACTAAATACTGATGCCATCAACACTACCCACGCTGCATCCATGAGACAATTCACCTCTCACATTAACTTAGGTTGATGAACAACCTGCAATAAATGAATAATGTGAGAATATCAACAAAAGCAGAATAGGTTCACAATATACTACAATAAGGTTCATACAAAAATATTTGAGGTTCATATAATGTAAAATTAAGTTTCAACTTGACCATGTATAATAGTAGTAGTTTTCTACTCTTGGAAGCTCAAATTAGATGAAGATTGATTGTTTTGAGACTTTGTTTCTTGAAAACCCAGTAAAGACTAAAGACATTAAGAAGATTATAGCGTTAAATGCTTACAAATCATGATTATGTGCATCGAACCTGTATTTCAATGTTTTGATTACAATTTTAAGAAGCTCTTGACTCTTAGGACTTTCATCAAACAACTTATATGCATCTCATAACTCTTCCAAAAAAATACTTCATAAAAACAATTTCCGAAATTAGACAATGAAAAATCAACATGAAAACACTATATAATTGAAACATAGGATTGATTCACACTAATATTGATATAAAGTCAGATTTAAATGCTGAAATAAAACCCAAAAGTGAGGAAAAAATAAAAATCGAAAGAGAATGAACCACATACCTGGAATTCAATTCATAGCAAGCGAAAAATTGATTGAATGGGTGGTTAGAATCTAAGGAACGATCGAAGATCAAAACCAAATTGAAGAGTGCGTTGAATGCAAATGGGAGAGTCGGTCATCTCTGCTATTAGAATGCCGAGAATGAAATTAGAATGGGCAAAATGACATTTTTACCCCTAAAACATAAAAAATAGAATATAAAGCGCGTTCAATTTGAGCCCTTGATATTATAAAATCTAACAGATGAAATATATTTCTAGTTTCTAGGATAAGCTGGATTTTCATATGATTCAATCTCTAAAGAAATATACTATAATAGACATAGAAAATTTGTTAAATAAAATCATGGAATTAAATAATGAGATTTTATATATATGGAAAGTGTAATATAAATAATATGTATATTTTATTGGAAGTTATTATATATATAAATATAAAAAGATCTAACTTGTTAGGAAAGATAAAGCAATTTTATTAACTTCCTTGTACATAAATATAACTAATATTATGCATGTGTTTTTTCATAAAATAAATCTCTATAAATATGGATATCCTTTTAAATAAAAGAATGGATTTATTATCATTAATTCATATGCATGGAAAGGATAATATAAATATTATGAGTATATACTTGAAGCTTACTATATAAGTAAAAGAGCTAGAACAAGTATTATAAAATATTGTATTAATACCTTTTTATAACATAAAAGTGATTGCATGTCTATTTTTAAAAGAGTTATGATAAAGTTAAAAATATGATGATATGATATATTAGTAATAAGATATAGTTATAATTAAAATATGGAATAAGAGATATATGGGAAGAAGGATAAAAATATATTATAATAAGGGTGTTGTGGACTTTTACACCATGAGAATAATTTTTAATAATCAATTTGGAAAATAATATGGGAAATATTTTATTAATGGACTCTATTTAATGTATCACTTTGCATGCCTAGAATAAAAGATTTACTTAAAATAATAAGAATATTATTATGACTTCAAGTATATATGGAAATGTAATATAAATAATATGTATACTTTATTGGAAGTTATTATATATAAAAAGATCTAAGTTGTTAGGAAAGATAAAACAATTTTATTAACTTCCTTGTACATAAATATAACTAATTTTATGCATGTGTTTTTTTCATAAAATAAATCTCTATAAATATGGATATCCTTTTAAATAAAATAATGGGTTTATTATCATTAATTCATATACATGGAAAGGATAATGTAAATATTATGAGTATATACTTGAAGCTTACTACATAAGTAAAAGAGATAGAACAAGTATTATAAAATATTGTCTTAATATCTTTTTATAACATAAAAGTGATTGCATGTCTATTTTTAAAAGAGATGATAAAGTTAAAAATATGATGATATGATATATTAGTCATAAGATATAGTTATAATTAAAATATGGAACAAGAGATATAATGGAAGAAGGATAAAAATATATTATAATAAGGGCGTTGTGGACTTTTACACTATGAGAATAATTTTTAATAATCAATTTGGAAAATAATATGGGAAATATTTTATTAATGGACTCTATGTAATGTATCACTTTGCATGCCTAGAATAAAAAATTTACTTAAAATAATAAGAATATTATTATGACTATAAGTGAATGAAAGAGTTATAATTATTTTAATAATATATCAACCATAACTTAATTTATAATTTAACAATTTAAATAAGAGTATTCCTTGACTTTAAAAAACTTATAATACTAGTTATAATATAAATATATTTATAAAGAATATTTGGGATATTACACCAAAGAAATAACAATAAGGAATATTATTATTTTATCACCTCCACTTAAAATATTATTATAATAATTTAGTATTAGTTCTCTTATAAAAGGATAGAAGAGATATTCAAAACTGTAGAAGAATTAAAGAAATTCTTATTAAAATTCGTTCGTATCTATCGTTTCATTAGGTCGAGTTTCCGTTTCGACTAAGGCAACGATTTCCGTTCATTCGTTTGTAAACGATCGCTAAGCTAAGGCAAGTGGAATTTCTCCTTGTAGCCTTGATAATTCGTTTTGTGAAATTCCTCGATGTTGGGAACAACTTGTTTGCTAATAATAAAAGAATCTAGGAATATCGATTGTTAGAAATAATGACCCAATTGTCATTATTATTACGCTAATATTTGATAGGTTTATTACGCTAGTCTTGTTTGTGACCTTGCTTGTTTAATATCTCTTTTCGAGATCGGTATGGATTAAATAGTAAGGGGTGCGTGACTAATCCGATGCCTCTATATAACCTACTAAGTCGTATGGCATCACGCATAAATTTTGCGACTTTATGGATCATGATCTATGTCTGCTCCTGCTCGGAGGAGGGACGAGTGCACTCTAGCTAAGTGCCCGGAACTTCGTTCTTGTAAGTGGACCCGAGCCCTTTCATGGCCCCCACACTCTTAAAAATCATTATCGTAAGTGAAAGTTTTCATCACGATACAAGATAAGTGCCAAAGCACAATTAAAAGAAACCAAAACTAGGTCGGAGTAGTACAACGTGGAAAGACCGCCCAACTCCCGGTTCTTGAAAAGATCGTCTTTCCAATCTGAATGCTTATTCGAGCTTGTCTAAGGTGGGCGGGTACTTAAGCGCCTTCGGGCCACCTCCCCTATCTGGAGCACTGAATAAGATTGATGTGATCCATCCCGAGGTCAATCAAGATTCTTCTTTAAGCTTGTGTCGTCACTCTCGATGCTCATTATCAATTCCGTTTGCGTCCAAGTCTCTAATAATTATGTGGGATATATTTATTTATTGTAAATGTTCTAGATTTTTATTATTATATGAAAGTAATAAATAGGTAGTAGGTAAGGTGGTAGGTGAGGTTGTAGGTAAGGTGGTAGGTGTATGTGAACACGAAGGGTTGTTTGTAACCCCATTCTGTGTGCCTATTTATAGGCATTTTGTTCTTCTTGTTTAAGGATGTTTTGAAACCTAATGAAGATGATACTTTGAGTTTTTCTTTTTAGTTTTGATCCACTCGTCCTTAAGGCTAGTGAATTTCCTTGGTTCGTGAGTCATATCGAGCCATCTTCAAGGATCCTTTCAAGGTGAGTCATATCCTTGTTTGAATCCATAGTTTGTGGTTTTGGCGAGTGAGTCATATCTCTCTACTTTCACATCCATATCCATCACTTCATCTCATAAACAAACCCATCCCATTTGAATCCTTTTCCATCACCCTTCCATCAATCTCATTCAAACTTCCATCGAAATCTCTTCTAGGTGGATTCTGCACTACCTTAGTAAAATCAACATAACGTTCAATCTACTCATCATCTAGCTCTCATATTTTTAGAAAATCAACTAGACTCGTATATCTAAATCCTCAATTTGGAATCACTCAAATCGGAGTCCGTACCAGGGAGAAATCGGCAGTTGAAGACAGGCTAGATTTTTGGGTGTTTATTGTCGAATTCCTTGGAAGTCTTGGGGGCTTACCTTGCACTGTGAACTTCACGGTCCTTGATTCTCATCATTTGGTATCAGAGCTACGCAAGGTAACCGCTCGAAATTTGGTTAAAATCTTATCTTATTACTAGTTTGAAAGCAAAAAAGAAAAGAATGATTTCCTTCCAAAGCTTGAACCAACTTATCACAATCAAGTGTCCCATGGAAATGATGCGGATACTACAAGAGGAGTTCCCCTATTTTGAAGAACCGCCCCTTTGGGATGAGCATTTGCAAGAAGGGGAGGTCATGTCGGTTGATGTGGCCACCATGCACCAATATCCACAACATGATCCTACTGTGTCTCTACTTCAGTGTGAGAATGAGTATGTTGAAGTCGATGACATACTTTGTAACACCCCGTCTTTCCACAAGGCACTACTTAGTAGTAGACCTTCTCAGGTACTACTTAAGTGGGTTGACAACAACACTTTAGGATCTTGCAACGCGGGCACAACGAGAAAACTTAATAAAACATCCAACCTTTTATTTAGTAAAACTTAGAAAATATAGTTATGCATGCATTCCCGAAAACATAAACATTCAAACCCGTCAAAATCCTATCATTAATGAATTAAACTAGTAATTAACAATAGTAACATCACATAATAATAAATCCGACAAAATAAGAAATTCAACTCTCTAATATAACAGGAGAAACTAAATTCACCGTTCCGCCCCGCCATCTGGCCTCGACTCATGCACGATTCTCTGGAACTGAAAAATATTCCCCGAAGGGTCAGCTTCTAATCTATCAAGTTAGAAAGAACGCGGAAATTGCAAGACGTTTGAAAAACATTTCTAAGATCAGCATCCAAGTCCACAAACGCACTCATAACTCTAAAGGCCAATACCTAAATTAGTTTTGGTTAGTCACACATAGCCATATACACATTCACAAACACAGTCTTACGACAATGCAATTCCTCCATCTCGCAATCCAACCTCCAAGGCGCTTGACCCCGCGCCGAGTGCAGAGGCGGGCCCTCTCACTCTACTTCACAATCTCCCTTCTAACCCCGGCTAAGCCTCCACTGGAGCACTTGCCAAAACACATAGATAATATTTTTAGTTCTGAAGGGGCACGGTTTCCTTGTCACACGGACCATACATAGACAACTCTTCCTCTCCGCCAGCTACGAAGGGGCCGTGCCGGAATACCAACATAGAGAAAACGTTCGAAAACTTATTTTCGATAAAACTCATTTAACAATCAATTTGCACACAACAACACAAAACATTCCAAAACACTTCAAAAAGATATCCGGGACTAGTTCCCAAAACCAATCCTACAATAACAGCATAGAATCTAACAGGATAGAGAAGAACCGAGCAAGTCGAAAACGACTTACCTCAGTGGAGAATTTTCTTCTATCACGGAAATCTAGGAACTTAAGCACGAGTGATTCCTAAACATGTTAAGAACATAGTAAATGTTCGAGTCAATTTGCACCGTAACCAAAAAAAATTGTTTGGTCAACTAGCTAAGAAACACAACGATCGAATCACCCACCGACCTAAACTTACTAATTAGATAAAGTCTACTAATTTAGCCTAGCTATAACTCCCAATTATTAACAACATTTCCTACAATTGTCCCAAACCAGCAATTTCCATATACACACACTAACCGATAAACCTTAACCACTACTTAATTATACCTCATAGATTAATAATTTTGAAAACAATCGGTCTTACCTAAGAACTAACCATGGACACCATACTAGCCTACTGTAATCTAAATAGCCATTATAAAAAAAACAATTAATTACCGCCCACCACACTCAAATTGAATGTAAAAAAATAACCAAACCTTCAAACCCCACCTCAAGTCATCACCGCCGATTAATACGTTGCACATGATCTCACCTGAACTAATTATCTCAGATTACAATGCGACCACTTAAAAGGATAAATTACACAAGAAACCTTTCCTTTAGTTGCCCAACTACACAACAACAACAACATGATAACCACTCCCATTAACACAGACGACCTACAATAACGGAATTGAAAAGAACGGAAACGGCAAGTCACTCACCGGAGAACCACATGGATGAGTTATTGTCGTGGAAGATGTCCAGTGGTGCTTACAATGATAGAACAGTGAGATCTCGTTCCCTAGAAAGGAGCCTTTGACGAACTGGCAACCAAAGCAAAGCGCGAGCGAGACAGACAACGGTGGTGTGGCTAGGAAGTTAACGACATCGATTCGAAAGTAGAAGAAGTTGAGCGTTTGGTACTTTTACAGAGATGCGATCGTCGGTATGGGTGATGAGAAAGAATTATCGTAGACTAGATTGAGGAAGTAAGAGAGAGCGGCGGAACTAATTACTTAAGAGGCTAGGTTAATTAGGCTTTAAATAAATAGTCTAATCTGGATAGATAATGGATAACTTGAGATGCAAAACGAGGGTTTTATTTAATTTATTTTAATTAAACGTAGGTTGCCAAAAGATAAGTTAATAGGAAATGGGTAATCTACACGTATTAAGTTAGACTCGGTTATGAATACATAAACCAATTAATTAATATATTTATTATTATTATTATTAACGAAAAACCTTTGAGATTCCAACATTAATATCTAGGGTATTACATATTACCCCCCTTATGAAAGTTTCGTCCCGAAACTTTTATTATTATTATACAAGAACGTCCCATAACGGTTCCCGAGATTTCACAACCTCCCCCCCAAAAAACAGGGTTCGTCCTCGAACCTAATTTTTAAATAAGAAACTAACAAGTCAAATCACAACGCATACACACTATTATAAACATGACAAGTAGCACACGAGACATAATTCAAGTACCCAATAAAAACGTCAACAATATAAATGGACTGGCACACACGACCGACCACTATTTCTAAACCCTCACTCACCACAAACTCCTTCACTCGGACACCTTTACTAATCCAAGGTACCGTTTTGGATAGGTCCCACTCCTCCTGGCCCCGGTTTCCCAGGTGGCCTCCTCAATCTAGTACACATGACCTTAGAATATCCTCTATGTCTGAATCTTCCTCTAATTGTGTCGCGATCTGTTAGCCCTGATCAGTTTCGTATGCTAAAATTTCTTGTCCCTCAGTCCTTGTGTAACGACGGTTAGTCAAAGCTCCCTTCCATTTTTTTTGGAGTGCCCATCAAATGTCTTAGCGTAAAAAAAATCTTCTCCACTTACACACTAGTATCAGTAAATAAGTTCTTCAGCATGATATGTCTTGCATTGCATTCCTTTATTCAATGATCACCGCTAAGCTTTATTGATCTAGTAGTTGTCATAGTCACCTTAACGAAAGATAACAAACTTCCAACTTTTGTGATTCCACACAATTAAGCCATCGTGGCTGCTTTAGCTTTATCTCACACTAACCAGATATGTATTTTTATTCCACAGATTCAGTACGATTACCCTTTCTCCTTCTATAAGATACAAACTTTGGGGCATCAACACTTGCGTAAACCTAAAGGTCTTGCGATAAGGGCGTTTGTTGAAACTCTCCCGATAATCTTAATTCATGACACCTTCTTGTTTTCTTTAAAACTGGTTCAAAACAGTTCAGGCTAGGAAACTCATGTATACCCAATCAGCAGTATCTTATTAATTCCAAAAGCTTGACGCTTCCTTTAAAGCTCTACCAATCCACCTATCTTGTGAACATCCCAGTTTTCCACGGGTTCAACTTTTACTTCCTCGGTTAGGATTACTCATTCCCTATAGAGGCTTCAGATTTCATAACAAATTTCACGAGCATTTTACATAAGTCGCATCATTGAACTCCCAAAGTGGTCTCCAAATGGAAAGCTTGTTCCTTCGTCCAAAAGTAACTGAAATATCATAGGTACAAATCTCTACACTAGGTCTGGATACTAAATAAGGCTCTTATTTGAAACTTCACCCACACTAATGGGAATTAGTTAAACTTAATTGTATCCTTACACCTCTTGTAATATTCAACTATCTTCCAAATATCCCCTTCATGCCCCCCTCAACTAGAGCTAGTTCGACCTTTGAACCAATTTTGAAAAATCCCACGTGTTAGTATGGTCGATCCATGATGTTCGCATTTTTAGTATAGTTTTTAGTAGGTTTTCTTTGCTTAATAGGTTTTGTTCTGTTTAGTTTAGGTTTAGTTTTGAGTGTTTTTAGATAGTTTTGCATATTTCTATGAAAAGAGTGGAATCTACGCTATTTTGTGAATTTTGTAGGTTTTAGCGAGGAAAAGATCTATATGGAGTTGAATTTGGAGCATTGCAGTGAAAGACGGAGGAGTGCAAGATTGAAGAAGTCAAAGATCGAGATCACAAGAAGAAGTGTGGAAGCAAACAAAGCCCAGGCTCGTTAACGAGGCTGTGAGGGCTCGTTAACGAGGCCACGAAGAAGAAGATTTGAAGTATTTATTTTATAATTCACCGATCCTGAGCGGGAATTTATTTCCGTGTCGGTTGAGTATCTTTTTAGAATCTTTTGGGGTTATTAGAATATGTATTTTAGGTCTTAATATCTTTTTAGATTTTTTTTCTGTCTTTTAGGGTTTGTTTCTATCTTTTTAGGAAAGTTTATATCTTTTAGCCTTTTTAATTTTTAGCTTTTTAGTATAAATACCCTTTTATCTAGCATAGAAAGGAGGAAGCTTTTTAGAGAGAATTTTTAGGAGGAGATTTTCGAAGGGCCGAGAGAGAAAGTCAGATCGGGAGAGGACCTCCGAGGCTCGGTAGACGACAGTCACCGGGGTCGTTGGTCGTGATTTTGGTTCGGTATTTTTATGTTTTTCGGTTTCTTCTAAATCTCTATAAGACGATATTTTCTTATTAATTCGAATTTGAGTTTTGTTTCAAAGTTTCTTTTGATTGAAGTTTTTAGTTTCTTAGTTATGATTAGTGAGTAGTTTCCTCTTCTAGGGTCGGGGTTAAGCCCGGCATAGTTGAGCATGTTTGATGAGTAAGATTGAGTTGTGAATGCCTTTTATCTTTAATTAAGAATTGTTTGTTGTGCTTATACCAAAACGAAAGTGGGGGTAATTTGAGTTTTTAACTTAATTGAAAGAGAAAGTTAGTAACTTGAAGGTTGATATTGTTTGAACACGAAAGTTTCAAGCTTTAGATCCAAAACAAGCAATTAAGTGAATTAGGATGCGAAAGTTTGTTAATTTACTTGCTAAATCAACGAAAGTTGATGACTCTATCTGTTTAAAGGCATGATCTTTTCTTCTTACGAATTCTTATGCTTGGCTATGTTGTGGTGTCCCCAGTCCTAGATTTTTGTTTTATTTGAATTATCTCTAGTGAATTTTCGTTGCTGAGTACTTGCCTCGGTACCCAATTTTAATTAGATTTTAATTAGGTTGTTAGTTTAAGTGTTTTGTGTTCGGTGGTTCGTTAACGACCCTGACAACGTCGTTAACGAGGCTGCTCCTGAGTGTTTTTATTTGTTTTTGTTTGCTTTTTGGTAGATTGATAGACGAACAACCTTGCTTCCTGTGGAACGATCCTGAATTCGCTATACTCAGCGGGGTCTTGACTTACAAATTTATTTGTTGGCCGAGAAACCCTATCAACAAATTGGCAATGTTGCCGGGGAAGCAACGAGTTGTTAGTTTATCTTTGGGTTCGGGAATAGCCCGACCCCGTTTTTGTTTTTAATTTTTGTTTTCTTTGTATGTTTTCTCAGTGTATGGCGGTAGGACGAAAAAGGCTTCGTTTGATAACACAGGTTATTACTCAGAACCCGAACGTTCCCTGCACCGTCGACTCCGAGACAACCGAGCCATGGCCACAACAGAAGAGATGGCTCGAGAGTTAGAGATCCTCCGGACCCAGATGGAGGCACTGAAAGCCGAGAAGGACGGCGCAGACGCAGAAGCTGAGCGTCAACGAGCTGACAAGGCTCGACTACAAGAAGAGCTTGATGCCTATCCAATGAATGCCAAGCAATACATGCATCTGGAACTGAGGGTGCCAGAATCTTCTATTGTGTTTCCAGCGATAGAGAAACCTTTTGAGATCAAGTCTCAATTTATATCCTTAATTAAACGGGCTCTGTTTGAAGGAAAACCTGTTGAGTGCCCTATGGAGCATATTAGAAATTTTGTTGATTTATGTGATACCATAGCTGCTGAAGGTATCTCGTTAGAATATGTTCTGTTAAAAGCTTTTAGATGGTCTCTTACTGGAAAGGCCCTGAACTGGTTGGAGAGCCTACCTTCTAAGTCAATCAGGACTTGGAAAGCTTTGTATGATCAATTTCTTACAAAGTTTTTCCCTCCTGCCAAGACAACAGAGTTGAGGAAACGCATCACCTCTTATCACCAGTTGCCTAATGAAACATTTGTTGAAACATGGGAAAGATTCAAAGAGATGTTTAGACAGTGCCCTACTCATGGGCAACCTTTATATGTTTTGCAAGAAATCTTTTTCCAGGGTATCAACGCAGAGACCAAGAACCGCATCAACACGCATACTGCGTGCGGTTTTATAGAGATGAACCCGACAGAGGCGTGGAAACTGTTGGATAAGCTGGCAAATTACGATGCTATGTATGGAACCCAGCAGACTCCACAAACTCAAAAATGCCTCTATGTACCCAACCGAGATGAAGTTGACCCAGATGTTAAAAATCAATTCTTACAAGATGAGGTCAACCGTCTGAGGAAACAGGTAAGTTTTCTGAAATCCTCTCAATCATGTCAAGAATGTGGTTCTTTTGCACATAGTACTTCTGCTTGCACTAACATTGAGCAGGTTAGAACCGCTAAGACAATAGCTGAGATGAACTATATGAGAGGACCATACAGGAACCAGCCTAATTATAATGACAGGTCGAACAACTATCAACCATGGGGCAATCAGAATACAAGTCAAAACTACGCAGGGCCCCCACCAGATAGACGACCTGCACCATATCGACCTCCAAGCCATCAGGAGACCCCATCATGGGTTCAGGAGATAAAGAAGAGCATCAACGGAGTGAACAACAAAGTTGATGACGTTCAAGCCAAACTGAACCGACAAGATAAAAGATGGGGAGAGTTCGATATTTGGAAGAGGAGTGTTGATTCCCAACTAGGGGACCTAGCTGCACGAATTCCAAGACCACAAGGGCAACTCTCGGGTCGCCCCGAGGAGAACCCTAGAGGCCAAATAGCAGCGGTACACCTCAGAAGCGGGAAGACATTGCCGGAGAGAATTCAAGCTGAAGAGAAGGAGGAACAGGACATCGCCAACCAGCTCGTTAATGAGCCAGCGAGAGCACATACCGAGCCTACAAACCAGGGTGACGAGGCTCCGAGGGTATCTAACGACCCTACCACAGGTAAGTTCTCTAAACCGAGCCTCCCTCTCAATTCCAGGGCAGTTAACGACCCCACAAGGGTCGGTAACGACCCGCCGAGGCCATCAATCGACCCTAGTGTCGACCCGGTACTCTCACCTCTTGAGCCTAACTTGGTTTCGAGAATGGTGAAATCTCTTCCATTACCAACTAAGAAATCTATGGACTCTACTGAGAGTAAGTTCAAGCGTTTCGTTAAGATTCTTCAGGGCATTAATATTTCCATCCCATTCGCTGAGGCCCTAAGCGAAATGCCGGCTTACACAAAATTTTTGAAAGATATTCTTAGCAGGAAAAGGTCCATTACAGAGTTGCAGGATGAAGTCAGATCAATAGCTCTACTGGAAAAGCTAGGGGATCCAGGAAGGTTTGCAATAACAATCGGCAAAGGCAACCACAAGTTCAAGGCTTTATGCGATCTTGGTGCCAGTGCTAGTCTTGTTCCGCTCTCAATTTGGTCAAAAGCTAATATGGGGCCACTAGAGCCAGTAAACATGAATCTGTACATGGCAGATGGGTCATGTGTCAAAGCCACATGAGTGGTGGACGACTATCCTATTCAAGTCGGGAAATTCTTTTTACCGAATGATTTTATCGTCCTTGATATGCCTGAAGACCCTCATGTACCCATAATTCTCGGGCGACCATTCTTAGCCACAGCAGGAGCAAGAGTTGATGTGCGGAAGGGACTCCTCACTTTTGATATAGGAGAAGAACGGGTGGAATTCAACTTAGATCAAAAAGCCAACGACCCAGTTGGAGTCGCACAAATAGAGTTGACCCAACCCGAAATCGACACAACAGTCCCTACTGAGCCACATCTGCCGATCACTAAGTCCCACGTGCAAGAGTTTAACCAAGGCCCTACTATAGGTATTACAAAAAAGTCCAAACCACCTTGGCTTTCGGACTACACTGACAATCCAGGGATATCGATCGTACTGATTTCCTAATTTAGCAACTCAAGCACACAGAGGCTGCAAGGCTACTAGCGGGGTACCTCCAGACCCCAACATGGCTACACATGAACCACCATGAGACTAGCAAAGGAGCTCGTCGGGCTAACGACGTTAAAAATAGCGCTTACGGGAGGCAGCCCGCTTTTTAGAATAGGTTTAGTTTTTTATTTTATTTTCTTTTTCTTTTTAGATTATTTCTTAGCTTTCTTTTGTAATTCTTTTTAGTTTTAGTTAGAAAAGAAATTAGAATTTTTTAGCTAACAAGATTTCAGGAGAAAGGGTTCGAAAAATCACTCCAAGAGGCCACGGTGGCTCGTTAACGACCCACCCAGGGTCGTTAACGACCCGGTTCGAAGACCCGAATCGTCAGGATACGGGGCAGGTAAGAATTCTAACCTAATCTATCTATTTTTTACCCTAGCCGCCGCCCCCCTTCTACCCTTTCCCTTCCTATATAAACCCCTTCTACCCCCTTACACAAATCTACCACAACCCTCTCAAAATGCATACTCCCTCAAACCCAAAAAGCTCTCAATCCCCCTTCCTTCTCTCCCACCGATTCGGAATCCCCCACTCCACCGACTACCGAGAGGCCGTTGTTACCGGAGCTCGAAAACCGTTCACCGACGAGGCACAAGCTTGTTAACCACCCCGATTCCGACCCTTGTTCTTCAATTTCTCGATTCTCCGGTATGATTTCTAAACCCTTGCTCGAAATTGCATGATTGATTATCTATAGGGTCGAAATTTCGTGTCTTGAATCGTGTTCTTAGAAAGGTCGATTTGCATACTTGATTTTTGTTCATAAAAATTCTTGATTGTGCTTAGTTGTTCATGTTTTAGGAAGAATTATTCATGTTGGATTATCTATTGCAACACTCTAGTTAGGAAAGCATGAATTTTTCTTGTTCTAAATCTTAAAGTTCGAACTTTGCATGTCAAAATTTTGGGTAATTTTAGCATGTTCGGGATGGGTAATTGAGTAATTATGGGGTGCTTATACCCGATGAGGGATATGTGGAAAAATATAGAAGATTGCATGCTTGATTTGTTCTGAATTTAAGGTAGATTAAAATTCGGAAAATTCTGGTTTTGCTCTCGACGGCTCGTTAACGACCCACCCAGGCTCGTTAACGACCCTGCAATGCTTCATCGATCAATCCGAGCCCAGAATCGTAAACAACCCAATTGGGTAGTTAACGCATAATTCCGAGGTTAATTTTGAGACCAAGTATGGGGTCTCGTACCTATTAATTTTGAGTGGATTTTATCTTGGAAGAGTCTTGATTATTTTGTAGGATCCATGGCAAGTTCAAGCAGACCCGCTACCCGAGCTCTGAAGAAGAGGAGGAACCATAGGTCTCCATCTCCACCTCGAGTGGATGATGTGATTTTGAGCAGTCAGAGCCAAGTACGGCGCTACCGAGATTTTCTGGATAAGGACCATTACACCCGATGGTTCTCAAAGTCTAGCGTTGTCACCAGTAGGATCTACACGGATGTCAAGGACGCTTTCATCATCCTTGGGGCCGCCCACCTTTTGAAGCAAGAGGACTTGCCACACTACCCGGCCCTCACATTCGAGTTCTTGGCTACCCTGGAGACCAACTTCTCGTCGAAGACCTCGACGGGACGAATTCGGTTCCGGCTCGGTAACGAGGACCGTGATTTCACAATGGAGGAGTTCAACGCAATCTTGGAGCTCCCAAATCCGTCTAGAGATTATAGCTTGAAGGACTACCGAGTGACCCACACTTGGAGCTACATCACCGGGGAGGTTCAATCCTCCACCGCAGCGCTATCCGGGGCAAACATCGTCAACCCCATCTTCCGGATTATTCTGAGAGTCCTCGCCGCAATATTTTGGCCAAAGAAAGAGTTGAACCGGCCTACAAGGACGGAGGTTGCTTGCTTTCGCACCATCCTCTTTGAGGAGCCCGGCCCCTTGAATTTGGGGTACGAATGGCTCTACTACATCGAAAAATATACCAAGTCCAAGGAGGTTTGGTGTGGCAATTTGGTTAGCCTCTTGGCTAAGAATCTTGGAGTTGATCTCACCCGCTACACACCGGCTCACGCCCAACTCCTCAACAAAAACTATTGGAATAGTTCCGGTGTCTTCATTCAAGCCGAGGGAGGATACAAGGTGAAGGTTCAAGATCGCGTAGTTATACCCACCCTCGACAGGTACGAGCTTCTCTACGTACCGAATTGGTACGAGGCGTGGACGGGGCATCCCTACCCATTGGAGCCAAAACCGGAAGACGAGCTTTCGCTTAGGCCTTGTGAAACCCGGTTTGAGCGGGATGACATGGATGAGGATGAAGAAGAAGATGAAGAAGAGGATACCGAGGTAGTAGGCAACGACACCGAAGAAGCCAACATCGAGGGAGGCACTAAGGAGCTCAATTTCGAGGAAGAAGACATCGACACGGAGGTTTTAGGACGCAACATCTTCGTTGACGAGCCCACCAGGCTCGTTAACGACCACTTCCAGCCCCATCCCAACCCTGTTAACGAGGCACCCAGCTTCGTTAACGAGGTGCCGAGAGCTCCTATTGACCCACCACCAGCTCCTGTCGACCCTCCTGCTTATGGACTCATGCCTTACAACCCGGTGATTTATCAAGACCATTTCCAGCCTCACTACCCACCACCTCCTCATCCCAAGTACACATGATCGAGTATACCACCACCATGGCCGAAGATCTTCTGCACGGATGTAGCAGCTTCACCTCCAGCAGGATCACATTCATAGGAGGATGGATAGATGGGAAACTGTCTATTCTGCTCGCATGTCGATGGAGGATGAGAGGCAGCGTCAGAGAAAGGCGGAGGACGCTGAGCGTTGGAGGACGATGTACGACTTCATGGGGAACTTTGATCACTACTTTCCTCCACCGAACCGTTGATTCAGCTCAAGATGAAGTTTCTTTTCCTTGTATCCACTTTTGTAAGTTTTATGTTTTTCTTTTTCATTTTAAATTTTTTGTTTTGTTTTCTATTTCTTTTCCCTCTTCTTCATATTTTCCTTACAGTGGGGACACTGTAATTTTAAGTATGGGGTGGGAGAAAGTAGAAAACTTATGTCCTAGGTGTTTATGTGTTCTATGTAGTTTTTATTTCTTTAAGTTGCAAACCGAAAAAAAATTCGAAAATTGAAAAAAAAAATTGAAAAAATTTCGAAAAAAAAAAGTTTTAGAATTGATAGATATCCCTCCTTAAGTTCTATGATAGCAATCGCTAGCTTAATCATATAATTCCTTGCAAGCATGTCTTTAAAAGTATAGCCGGATTCTCAAACTTGAAATTATTGGTTTTTAGAAGAAAATAGCATTTGATGAAATTGAGCACATATACTTTATAGCATAGATGATGCAATCCAACAAAATTTACCTTGTGAGTTATTTTTGGCCTTATAGGGAGAACATCATAAATCCCTCTTCTTTTCTTGTGTGATTTACTGTCTTTATGCATATTATCTCTTGGAATTGTGATGGTTATCTATTTCTTGAGACCCTTATAAGATATTTAGTTCATTACTTGTGAAGATCATATGATGGAGAATTTATTTTCATAAGCCCTATTATTCCCTATCTACCTTTACACTATTCCTTCTTTTTCATAACCAATTCTAGCCTGAAAACTTTTATTTTTAGCTCCACAAAAATTATTCCCTAGCCGAGATAAGCTTGACCCTATCCGGGAATTAGGACTTAGATTGGAGAGGAAAGTTTTGTGTTATGTTAAAAAGAGAAGAGTTGCTTATATTTTGCTTTAATTGAAGGGTATTTTGCGAAGGGTAGATTGGAAGTCTCTTGTTATTACATGTAAGAAAGGTCTCTTGATAAGAAAAAATGCACACAATAAAGTTTTTGATGGATGTAGTGAAAAGAGGAAGAAGAATGTATACGGTGGATCGTTAACGACCCTGATGTGGGCTCGTTAACGAGGTAACGAGTAAAGAAAAAAAAAAGTAAAAAGAGAAAAAGAAGGAGAATGATAAAAGGGAAGTAAAGAGTTGAAGTGCATTTGTGTTTAAAGATAATATCAGAGATTCTTTTAATTGTTATGAGACTTTCTAGGATGATAAAGGGTGAGTGAAAATGAGTGTGCATAAAGAAGAGTGAGTTTGGTGATCTTTTATGAGAATTTTGGATAGATGTGAGTTTTTAGGAGTCTTTTGATTCCCGGATATTATTAGCACCACATGACCAAAATATTTCCACTCCCTATTGTTATTACCAAGCCCCATTACAATCCGGCCGAATGGAAACTTCTCTGAAGTTTTTCATTGAGCCCCCTAAGTTCTCTTGATGATTCTTTGCTTGTTTTGACAAATCTTGGGTGGAGAGTATTGGTGATATAAGTTCCAATTTATATGAGTGTTTGTATATAAGATGAGTTGAGAGATTGAATTTATAAGCCTAAACACATGAGAGTTGAGTGAAACACATTATATCCCTTGAGAGGTTGGATTGTATTATTTTATGTCTATTTAAGTGCATATATGTGTGTGAGGATGTTAATAGTCTTTTGCTATAATTTTCTTATGTGTAGAAGTTGCTTTTTGGAAGATGGCTATGTCTTGATGAGCATGATTTGTTTTGGTTTTGGTTAGTGTCTTGTTTATTGCTTGAGGACAAGCAAGTCTAAGTATGGGGTATTTTGATGTTCGCATTTTTAGTATAGTTTTTAGTAGGTTTTCTTTGCTTAATAGGTTTAGTTCTGTTTAGTTTAGGTTTAGTTTTGAGTGTTTTTAGATAGTTTTGCATATTTCTATGAAAAGAGTGGAATCTACGCTATTTTGTGAATTTTGTAGGTTTTAGCGAGGAAAAGAGCTATATGGA
Organism: Fallopia convolvulus; assembly: GCA_964016875.1. Lineage (NCBI taxonomy): Eukaryota > Viridiplantae > Streptophyta > Magnoliopsida > Caryophyllales > Polygonaceae > Fallopia > Fallopia convolvulus. The sequence continues at coordinate 32,385,163 of OZ024719.1, forward strand.
GTTGAATTTGGAGCATTGCAGCGAAAGACGGAGGAGTGCAAGATTGAAGAAGTCAAAGCTCGAGATCACAAGAGGAAGTGTGGAAGAAAACAAAGCCCAGGCTCGTTAACGAGGTTGTGAGGGCTCGTTACGAGGCCACGAAGAAGAAGATTTGAAGTATTTATTTTATAATTCACCGATCCTGAGCGGGAATTTATTTCCGTGTCAGTTGAGTATCTTTTTAGAATCTTTTGGGGTTATTAGAATATGTATTTTAGGTCTTAATATCTTTTTAGATTTTATTTCTATCTTTTAGGGTTTGTTTCTATCTTTTTAGGAAAGTTTATATCTTTTAGCCTTTTTAGTTTTTAGCTTTTTAGTATAAATACCCTTCTATCTAGCATAGAAAGGAGGAAGCTTTTTAGAGAGAATTTTTAGGAGGAGATTTTCGAAGGGCCGAGAGAGAAAGTCGGATCGGGAGAGGACCTCCGAGGCTCGGTAGACGACAGTCACCGGGGTCGTTGGTCGTGATTTTGGTTCGGTATTTTTATGTTTTTCGGTTTCTTCTAAATCTCTGTAAAACGATATTTTCTTATTAATTCGAATTTGAGTTTTGTTTCAATGTTTCTTTTGATTGAAGTTTTTAGTTTCTTAGTTATGATTAGTGAGTAGTTTCCTTTTCTAGGGTCGGGGTTAAGCCCGGCATAGTTGAGCATGTTTGATGAGTAAGATTGAGTTGTGAATGCCTTTTATCTTTAATTGAGAATTGTTTGTTGTGCTTATACCGAAACGAAAGTGGAGGTAATTTGAGTTTTTAACTTAATTGAAAGAGAAAGTTAGTAACTTGAAGGTTGATATTGTTTGAACACGAAAGTTTCAAGCTTTAGATCCAAAACAAGCAATTAAGTGAATTAGGATGCGAAAGTTTGTTAATTTACTTGCTAAATCAACGAAAGTTGATGACTCTATCTGTTTAAAGGCATGATCTTTTCTTCTTACAAAATTCTTATGCTTGGCTATGTTGTGGTGTCCCCAGTCCTAGATTTTTGTTTTATTTGAATTATCTCTAGTGAATTTTCGTTGCTGAGTACTTGCCTCAGTACCGAATTTTAATTAGATTTTAATTAGGTCGTTAGTTTAAGCATTTTCTGTTCGGTGGTTCGTTAACGACCCTGACAACGTCGTTAACGAGGTTGCTCGTGAGTGTTTTTATTTGTTTTTGTTTGCTTTTTGGTAGATTGATAGACGAACAACCTTGCTTCTTGTGGAACGATCCTGAATTCGCTATACTCAGCGGGGTCTTGACTTACAAATTTATTTGTTGGCCGAGAAACCCTATCAACAATCCACCTAGTCATTAATTCGCAACGACTAGCTCTTAGTCCTAATGGCTAGTTTAAATTTTGCCAGACTTTACACGATCTCCTTGCACCAACCTTCTCCCTCGTGAACCCAACAATACTTCTCGCGGAGGTGTACACGACGTGGTTATCTTTTCCCCAATATGTTCATTTCCCAAGCACTCCTCCAACACCCTATTTGGCTCGGGCCCATAAGCTTGATCCTTTTGATCCTCAACCCCAAGTTATTGTTAGAATTTACTTCTTTCATTGGAATGATGCTTGTGATAGTTCCTTATAAGACATCCTTAAAGGCTCACACCACTTAGGTAACTAAGGACCGTATACACCACTTGACTCCTGGCGGATTCATATCAACTAACTAATATAATCTGTGTTCGAATAAAAAAAAATACGACATAGTGCTAACATCTCAACATATCTCTGCTAATGTCCTTAACTCTCCTAGGTCACATTAAACCTCCCCGTTGTCCTTGCACGAATGTCCACCCAAATGGAGTTCCATTGTCCAACTTGACCACAAAGTTTTCGACTGTCAAGCCTATCAAGCCAATCCAATGGAGTTTCAGCTTTGACTAATTAAGCTCTAGACCTCGTGGTCAAGGTTTTGTTAGAGACATTTATTCTGCGTAATACTTCCATCTCGATGGCTTTGGTACTAGTCCAAATCTTTTCTGAGCGAATTAGACACCGCCAATATCTCTATCCATACTCTAATTGTTGTTTCTCACGGAATCCATAACCAAGTATATGTCTATATAAAACTTCTCAACGGGTTCCATGTCATTTTTTTTCATTCAATTTTTTTTAATAGCGCTGAGTGGGTTTTCACTTCTATTCCAAATCTCCTTTACCCTACAATTCCTTCATTGTGGTTCTCAAAACCTCACATGTGTCTTATCGCTATTAAACTTTCTCGGGCTGAACAATGTATTCTCTCTTACATGACTTATCCATAGTAGCCTTGAACCTCTTCTATGGTTTTGTTCCTTCATCGAATTTTTCTATAAGTGTGGATCTTTTGATTGAATCTTCCATAGCTTGAGTCATCCTAGAATCTTATGCTTCAACTTTTAGATATGATAATGTTCTTTAGTTGGTGTTTGTCTATCAACACATAGCATATACCGAATTCGGTCGTATCCAAACCCTTGGGTTTGGTCACTCGTTCCTTATGTTGTTTTTGTTCGCACGGCTCCTATAACTTTATCTCTCCACTCTCCGGCTTCATAAGAGATTACCCAACCTTTTCCCTTGTGATACACCTCTTAGGGTTTTGAGACGTTATTGACACTTATCATACTCAAACCTCACATGTGTTTTATCTCTCGCGATCTTGTCATATCAGCAGTATGAGTATACAACTTATCATATCTTTCAACCAGTCACAACTTTTTTGGTAACCTAACTTCCTTGCGATTTTCTTAATCACAATTAATCTGGTCAATGGTGGGTTAGACTAGAAGTGTTTCTTATACCCCACCAAAAGTACCATTTTTAATTCCAAGAGTTCTAAGATATATCTACAATTCTAAAGGTACATCTAACCTGTTACAACATCAATCCTCCCTCGATCAACCCTTATCTTATCGACCTAGGTCACCTTCTCTCCATAAACTTCTTAATTATTTGAACTCATCCTCTATGAACCTTACGACCATTGATATCATTGATTTTCAATGTGTTCTCCAAAGGGGGAGCTTGCTCTTCTTCTTCTTCTTCTTTTTTCGAAGTCCGAAAGTATATGGGGATATCGTTGGTAAAGACTCTTGCCCAATGAATTCACATACCATATTGGACATTTGTTAGTCTTCATATTATCCCTTGGAATACTCGCAGTGCTTGTATCACATGCAATTACTTTCTGGATATCCTCTTCTTAAGTCTTAAGAAAAAATTATCCTTTCACCGAATCTTGAGAATTGCCATGCTTCACTATGATCGACCCACCCCATCACTATTTCACGATAACCGATTTTTAATTCTTTTGGTAAGTTCAACTTATACTATTATATACAAGATTTCCATATCTCAACCTTCTTTCTCACGAACCAAATAGAACCTCTCATGGGGGTGGAGTCGGTGTATCTACTCTTTCTCCAATAACTCTTTTACTTGATTCGATTCTAGCATCACAATTTGGTTTAAGACTCTAAGCCCTGAGAAACCTGCTTGACTAGTCTAATCCTTGACTCAGTGTCGCTAAAAGGATCTACTTCTCATTAGCTGTGTATTCGTGATGACTCCTTATGTATTCGTGATGACTCATTAGCTGTGTATTCGTTATGACTCATGTAAACATCTTCCAATGCTCAATGGACTTATATATCCAGAAATCGCATGCACTACTTGACTTGTGACAAACTTGCTCGACTGAAAAAAAATACAGTCCACGCTTCAACCACATAGCTAACTTTTTCTCGTGTCCTAGGTAGTATACTTAGCTCCCCTTGGGTTGATTCATTCTTACCATCTTCCTTGTATTATTTTCAGTATTCCAAAAGCCTTTATCCTTCATTTTCCAACTCGCTCATAAAGCTAATTATGAATCGATCCTTGCTCCTCGGTTGTTTATGTTAATAGTCCTGACCTCCTTCCAAGTACTAGACATTGTGAATCTCTCATTTCACGCACAAATACTCACTAAGGTTCGATGAACCCACAACAAAATAGAGTCTACACCCCATGTTCAGTTCAAATTAGCTCTAAACAAAGCCTCCTCTTGTACTAGATTCACTATTCAATGACTGGTAGTACGAAGCTCTTGGAAACCATATAACCCAACACTTCAATCCTAGTCTTGTTTCTGCCTCACACTTCCTTATTAAATCTAACACTGTGAACAAATTTAGCTTTTTTCAAACATACACTAAGAATTAGAAGGTTAAAAATACTAAGCTATCGGAGGTCCTTCAGCTGACGGTGGCGATGTCGCGACGTGTCACCTACCCCCTACATGCAATATGCCTACCCCAGTTAAAACATTTTGAAAACACGGGCCGGTTTTTGTTTTAAGTTGGACCTCGGGTACATTCGTTGGTCAGTTCCATGTGCCCTGTTGTCAACCTGGCTCTGATACCAATTTGTAACACCCCGTCTTTCCACAGGGCGCTACTTAGTAGAAGACCTTACCAGGTACTACTTATGTGGGTTGACAACAACACTTTAGGATCTTGCAACGTGGGCACGACGAGAAAACTTAATAAAACATCCAACCTTTTGTTTAGTAAAACTTAGAAAACATAGTTATGCATGCATTCCCGAAAACATAAACATTCAAACCCGTCAAAATCCTATCATTAACGAATTAAACTAGTAATTAACAATAGTAACATCACATAATAATAAATCCGACAAAATAAGAAATTCAACTCTCTAATATAACAGGAGAAACTAAAGTACCCAACCCATCTATGACACACGCTCTTCACCGTTCCGCCCCGCCATCTGGTCTCGACTCATGCACGGTTCCCTGGAACTGAAAAATATTTTCCTAAGGGTCAGCTTCTAATCTATCAAGTTAGAAAGAATGCGGAAATTACAAGACGTTTGAAAAACATTTCTAAGATCAGCATCCAAGTCCACAAACGCACTCATAACTCTAAAGGCCAATACCTAAATTAGTTTTGGTTAGTCACTCATAGCCATATACACATTCACAAACACAGTCTTACGACAATGCAATTCCTCCATCTCGCAATCCAACCTCCAAGGCGCTCGACCCCGCGCCGAGTGCAGAGGCAAACCCCCTCACTCTACTTCACAATCTCCCTTCTAACCCCGGCTAATCCTCCACTGGAGCACTTGCCAAAACACATAGATAATATTTTTAGTTTTGAAGGGGCACGGTTTCCTTGTCACACGGACCATACATAGAAAACTCTTCCTCTCCGCCAGCTACGATGGGGCCGTGTCGGAAACGATACCAACATAGAGAAAATGTTCGAAAACTTATTTCCGATAAAACTCATTTAACAATCAATTTGCACACAACAACACATAACATTCCAAAACACTTCAAAAAGATATTCGGGACTAGTTCCCAAAACCAATCCTACAATAACAGCATAGGATCTAACAGGATAGAGAAGAACCGAGCAAGTCGAAAACAACTTACCTCAGTGGAGAATTTTCTTCGATCACGAAAATCTAGGAACTTAAGCACGAGTGATTCCTAAACATGTTAAGAACATAGTAAACGTTCGAGTCAATTTGCAATGTAACCAAAAAAAATTGTTTGGTCAACTAGTTAAGAAACACAATGATCGAATCATCCACCGACCTAAACTTACTAATTAGATAAAGTCTACTAATTTAGCCTAGCTACAACTCCCAATTATTAACAACGTTTCCTACAATTGTCCCAAACCAGCAATTTCCATATACACACACTAACCGATCAACCTTAACCACTACTTAATTATACCTCATAGATTAATAATTTTGAAAACAATCGGTCTTACCTAAAAACTAACCATGATCACCATACTAGCCTACTGTAATCTAAATCGCCATTATAAAAAAAAAAATTAATTACCGCCCACCACACTCAAATTGAATGTAAAAAAATAACCAAACCTTCAAACCCCACCTCAAGTCATCACCACTGATTAATACGTTGCACATGATCTCACCTGAACTAATTATCTCATATTACAATGCAACCACTTAAAAGGATAAATTACACAAGAAACCTTTCCTTCAGTTACCCAACTACACAACAACAACATGATAACCACTCCCATTAACACGAACGACATACAATAACGGAATTGAACAGAACGGAAACGGCAAGTCACTCACCGGAGAACCACAAGGACGAGTGATTGTCGTGGAAGATGTCCAGTGGTGCTTACAATGATAGAACGGTGAGATCTCGTTCCCTAGCAAGCAACCTTTGACGAACTGGCGACCAAAGCAAAGCGCGAGCGAGACAGACAACGGTGGTGTGGCTAGGAAGTTAACGGCGTCGATTCGAAAGCAGAAGAAGTTGAGCGTTTGGTACTTGTACAGAGATGCGATCGTCGGTATGGGTGATGAGAAAGAATTATCGGAGACGAGATTGAGGAAGTAAGAGAGAGCGACAGAACTAATTACTTAAGAGGCTAGGTTAATTAGGCTTTAAATAAATAGTCTAATCTGGATAGATAATGGATAACTTGAGATACAAAATGAGGGTTTTAATTAATTTATTTTAATTAAACGTAGGTTGCCAAAAGATAAGTTAATAGGAAATGGGTAATCTACACGAATTAAGTTAGACTCGGTTATGAATACGTAAACCAATTAATTGATATATTTATTATTATAATTAACGAAAAACCTTTGAGATTCCAACATTAATATCTAGGGTATTACATACTTCAAGTAGAGGAAGTTGTTGAACCATCACCTTCATCTATAAGAATCAAGCATCGAATCACCATTGTGCGTAGTTCACTAAATTCCTTGGCTACTCCATGGATGGATGCAACACCTAAGGTTTCTTCATGCTTGCCCTTTCTACTTCAAGAAGAAGAGACTACCACATTCTTTTTGTTGGAGAACGAGGTTGAGGAACCCGATCAAATGGATTCGAGGATGAATCCTTTTAAAGGAGGAGAGGATGATGTGATCCACCCCGCGGTCAATCAAGATTCTTCTTCAAGCTTGTGTCGTCACTCTCGATGCTCATTATCAATTCTGTTTGCGTCCAAGTCTCTAATAATTATGTGGGATATATTTATTTATTGTAAATATTCTAGATTTTTATTATTATATGAAAGTAATAAAGAGGTAGTAGGTAAGGTGGTAGATAAGGTGGTAGGTGAGGTTGTAGGTAAGGTGGTAGGTGAATGTGAACACGAAGGGTTGTTTGTAACCCTATTTTGTGTGCCTATTTATAGGCATTTTGTTCTTCTTGTTTACGGACGTTTTGAAACCTAATGAAAATGATACTTTGAGTTTTTCTTTGTATTTTTGATCCACTCGTCCTTAAGGCTAGTGAATCCCCTTGGTTCGTGAGTCATATCGAGCCATCTTCAAGGATCCTTTCAAGGTGAGTCATATCCTTGTTTGAATCCATAGTTTGTGGTTTTGGAGAGTGAGTAATATCTCTCTAATTTCACATCCATATCCATCACTTCATCTCATAAACAAATCCATCCATTTGAATCCCTTTCCATCGCCCTTCCATCAATCTCATTCAAACTTCCATCGAAATCTCTTCTCGGTGGATTCTGCATCACCTCAGTAAAATCGACATAAATTTCAATCTACGCATCATATGGCTCTTATATTTTGATGAAATCAACTAGACTCGTAGATCTAAATCTTCTATTTGGAATCACTCAAATCGGAGTCCGTACCAGGGAGAAATCGGCAGTTGAAGACAGGACAGATTTTTGGGTGTTTATTGTCGAATTCCTTGGAAGTCTAGGGGGCTTACCTTGCACTGTGGACTTCACGATCCTTGATTCTCATCAAAGATGAGGTTGATTGAGGTCTGACAAGGGCACGGGAGGCATTCAAAACTTGTATGAATTAATAACGTTCCCAACATAATTTCTACTCTAAGAAGTCTACAATCTCGTAGTTCTTCTCTCGATTAACGAGATATCTCATCTCGAGATATACTCTTTTCCATTCCGATAAGTCCCACATAAAGTTCTATATCTAAAAACAAATCCCGATAATATCTCTCGAATATTATAAATTACCATAATACCCTTGATAATTTCCATTCTCACTTGCTTAGTCTCCTTAGACTAATTCCGCTTTTTCGCATTTTTGCTTGGCATTTCTCGCCCTTCACGACTTATGTTAGACTATAGGAAGTTCCCACCAATGTTTGAAGAAAAAGGCTAGAAGATTTGAGAAGCTTTATACAAGGATAGAAGGTCAAGGCAAGACAACGTTGAAGGAAGGAAGGAATTTTCAAAGAGCAAAGCATTCAGAAGAAAGTGCACCAGCTCTTCTATTTTACCCAAGTAAATCATCATCATATGATTTTTCTTGGAGAAACATACGTGTATTTTTAAATACGTCATTTTAACCCTTTTTAATATGGGCTTCATTTTCCGCTGCTACCTCATTTGTAAAACGACTCTCAATGAAATGAATTAATGTTCTTATCAATGAATACAATTCCGCTTTAAGTCATTTCTTCTTTTATTATATTCTCATTGAATTATTTAAAGCCTACGGTGACTTTGGACGGTAAAGTCCGAGGTCACTGGTGGTAATACCCAATGTTGCAAAATAGGGGTGTTATAGAAATGTGATGGTTTTGTATGAGATGAAGTGATGAAAATGGATGTGGAATTAGAGAGATATGACTCACTCTCCAAAAACACAAACTATTGATTCAAACAAGGATGTGACTCACCTTGAATTGGATCCTTGAAGATGGCTCGATATGACTCACGAACCAAGGGGATTCACTAGCCTTAAGGACGAGTGGATCAAGACTACTAAGAAAAACTCAAAGTTTAATTCTCATGAGGATTCAAAACATGTCTAAACAAGAAGAAAAAAATGCCTATAAGACACACAAAATGGGGTTACAAACAACTCTTCGTGTTCAATTTCATCTACCACCCCACCTACCACCTTACCTACTACATTACCTACTACCTCTTTATTACTTTCATATAATAATAAAAATCTAGAATATTTACAATATATAAGTATATCTCACACATTTAGCAGAGACTTGGACGCGAACGGGATTGAACATGAGCTTCGAGAGTGATGGAACCAACTTGAAAAGGAATCTTGATTGACCTCGGGGTGGATCACATCAGGTAATGAACCTGATTTTGATGAGTTGGAAACTTTTAGATTCTACATAAAAGAGTCAGTGTTCAAAGAATTGACAAAAGGAGAATAAGTCTACCTCAAGCTGCTAGAATTTGCCAAAATTTCTTCCGATGGAGTATGTAAAAGTACGTTCGAGCAGTCTTAACCAAGGCATCAACATCATGGGTTGTTTGGCCTATAATATATTCTTGGAATTGAGAATTCAAACTAGCTAGGAAACTAGTGCATAGATTTCTTGGTGACACATCTACTCTAGCGTAATTCATCAACTCTTCAAGCTGCAAGAAAAATCTAGTGGTGACCAAGACCCTTGGCTACACTTGGCGAGCTTATTCACATGCTCAAAATATTCGTATGAAAAATTTCATGGCACAATACAAACCTTGGCTCGGGCAAATTTATAATGGGCTTAAATTCCTCGTCATTGTCGATCATATTGAAGGTTAATCCACCAAGAACGAGCAGTTGCTCTGAATTGGGTGGGTTATACGTGACAATCCAAGGTTGAACTTTCTCATTAGATGTTGGCCCAATCTTGCACTCTTGAAGTTGTTTGATTGTGTAATCGCTTGAAATACACTCAACAAAGCTAAAAATAAACCTTGAAAGAAACAACGACTCAAACTCATACGTAGGGTTAAAGCAGGAGGCTCGTGAATTTGACAAAAAAGTGTTTTGTTGGAACAATTGAGAAACCCTTAGTGAAAGGGTTTCACCAATTTAATTCTAATATTATTCTAATGTTTAAGAAATAAGAATATTTAAAGTGAAAAACCTAGATGACTTATGGGCCAAGCTAATTTAAACCATAAGTCATTTATACTACTATAATAGAATATCTGTTAAAGAAAGGAAATGAAACATTAGAAAGCCCATAAAATCATGGACCAAATCGACCCACATATAATTTGAAACTTTCTGATTAAAACTTTTTCCTAAAAATATCAACTTAAGTTTAAGAATGTCAAGATAACAATGCAACAACCATTGCATGTAGGAATGAATAAAACAAATGCAAGCGTCTTTTCTTTTTAAATGTCGACTAGACATATATTGTTGATGAAAATAGAGATTCTTCAACATCATTCGATATTTAAAAGCTTGAGACCTCTTGAATTGTGTCAGTTGATTGTCTCTAACCCTTTCTTGCTCTTTGTCGCCCCTTAATCAATCTCAACTACACTTTCAAGTTTAATACTAAGTCATTTTACTTGTTAACTTAATCAAGGGCTAGACGAAGTAGGTGACCAATTGAGTTAATTAAGTAACATATGACATGGTCTTATTTCTTAAAATAAAATAATGTCCTACTTAATATTATGGAATAACACACGAAAAGGGGTGCTTAGGTGTAAAATAGGAATGAATCTTGTATGCCCTTCACAAACAAACGTCCCAAATTAGACTTTTATTAAAAAGGAATAGACGTGCGTATTTTTCCCGAATTAGTCGCATATTTTTTGAAAAATTCATTTTCGAGGGATACGCACAGTTTCACCTTGGGTGTGGATCAAAACTAACTCTATGTGCATTAAAACTAGTTGTTTGTTCATCGATTTTTTAATGCACGTTGTGCATCAATTTTTAACTTTTTTGTCTTTAACATTAGTAATGCATATGAATATGTTAGTTATCTAGTTTTTATGCACGTACCTTTAGTTTTATTGCATATGCATAAATATGATGCACTTTTTGGTTGTTTTGATGCTCATACATATTGTTAGTTTTGATGCACATACATAAATAAGACACTTTTGTACACTAGCTTTATCTTGTATGTGCATAAAGCTAACTCTTTTGTGCATCAAATCTAGCTATTTGTGTATCAATTTTTTTATGCACATTGTGCATTGATTTCAATTTTTCTATATTTATTTTTTAATCTTAAATATATGCATAAATAAAGTAAGCTTTTAAGATATTTTTGGTGCATATAAGGGTAGTTTCCAAGCACATACGTAAATGAGGTATGATTTTCAGTTATTTTGATTCACATACGATCCATTTTGTTGTACAAAATTCAACTTTGATGCACATACATACACGTATGTATGCTATAGTTTTGATGCGTGTAATACTAGTTTTGATTCACAAATATATATCCATGCACATATTTTTAATGCACATTCTGCAAGTTCTGATGCACATATAAACGAGATGCACTTTTTTGTTGTTTTTATGCACACAAGGTTCGTTTCGATACAAACATATATCCATATGCATAGTTTAGATGCACATTTTACTAGTTTTGATGCACTCATAAATAAGATACCCTTTTTAGTTGTTTTGATGACATAAGACTAGTTTTGATGCATATACGATATTTGATTTTGATGCACATACGGTTGAATTTGATGCACAAACAAATATCTATGCATAGTTTTTATGCACATTCGACTAGTTTTTATGCACGAAAACTAGTTTTGATATAAAAAAACGGCCGAATACATACATAGACCCCTGAACTTGAAACTTTTGTTCGCTCAGACCCCTGTACTAAAAAATCTATTTTTAAACCCCTATACTATAACGATTTTGTTCAATGAGACACTTTATTTTCGTGAAATTGACGCGCGCCACATAAGCGCCACATAAGCCACTTCATTAAAATTTTATCAAATAAGTGCCACATAATATTTTTTAAAATAATTAAAAATTAAAAAAATTATTAATTACCCCAAATCACATAATCTCCTTTCTTTCCCCTTCTAATTTATTTCTCCTGTGTTTCTAGATCCACCGGAGGACGGAACGACGGACTCTGGATTCTTCACCGTCAGCCGGAGTATAGGGTGTATCTTCTTCCTCTCTTTTTGACTCAAATTCTTCTACAAATTTTCTCTGCCTCCTCAAAGTCTAATTTCTCAAGAGGGCGCTTCCTTTCTCTAATTTTATTTGCCTCGTGTCAAAGTCTACAGATTCGTCTAAAAAATTGGTCGGCGAACAATCCGTATCTAGATCTGGATTTTGGGACTTCGATTTTGGGCGGTGAAGGAGCTGAAATCGGCGGTGAAGAATACCGTGAAATTGGGCATTTGAAGAAGCTGAAGTCGGCAAATTCCGTCGACGGCGGATGATGGAGCTATCTCAAGTGGTGACGACAAGGCACTGGTGGAGCTATCTCAAGTGACAGAAAAACCATTGCGTTGTCCTCTCCATACTGTCGGCAGTTGTAACCACAAAGTTCACTAGTCACCATCTGAATATTTCTGGGCAAAACACCGAGTCAAGGCTATCCTGCTATGTGATTCAATCTGATTTTAACCCTATTCAATCTCATTCAGCAAATCCAAAAGCAAAGAAAAGCACAAGCTTTACACTTGCCTTCTTTGTCTTGTTTTATATATCGGTGGCCCTTAAACTTGGGCATGAAGCTCAATTCCATGCTATAACTTATTATATTGCAGCTTCGAGATTATTATCCAGTGTGACCTTTGGCTGCTAATGACTATCTTTTCTTATCCTTATCTATTCAGTTCGATCTACTTTTATTTTTCGATCATTTCCTTACCTTAACCACTTTCATATTTGGCGGAGGGGGACTTTCAGACCTCTGTTGATTCATTACCTGCTTATCCCCCAAACCTTCTCCTACCAGAAAAGTTGTCACTGCTGTATGGTGGGCACTAAGTTTTGACAATTCCTCGAAATTGGCTCGATTTAGATATGTTTTTGCCCAAATTGGTTAAGGGATTTTGTAGGCAACACCCTCCTTGATATTTTGGGCTTTGAAACAACAAATTTCATTAAGAAACGAAGGAGAAGTTGTGGTTTACAGATTTAGCTCCTTTCTTGATCGAAAACCCAAGAAGAAATCGCAGTGCTTTGTCGTCACCTTCGACTCCGCTGAGGACGCCGCCCATGATGCGGTGATGGAGGGGAGATCCATTAGCGGCGGTAATTTGAGGCGGGTGCTCGCCGACGTCGGAATCAAATCAGAACGAAGAAGATGAACTGGAAATAAAAAAAAAGAATGAATAAAAGGAGAAAAAGGAAATAGAAGAGTGTTTTTTTTTATAAATTGCTTTATAAATTTTATTCTTATTTTTAATTCATATCAACAATGTTGCTCGCATTAACTCGCCAATTAGGAATGTAAAATGCACGCGCGTGGCTAGATCAGCAAAAAGGGCTTAATGGAACAAAAATATAAAATTAGGGAGTTTAAAAATACGTTTTTTAGTACAGGGGTCTGAGCGAAAAAAAATTTTAAGTTCAGGGATCTATGTATGTATTCGGCCTAAAAAAAACCTAGTTTTGGTGTGCTCATACACGCACCCTATGTCTGTTTTTTCGAAAAAATATGCAAATAATTCGCCAAATTTTCAGTCATGCTTTTCCCCCTTTTTTCAGTAAAATGATATGTGTCCTTTATTCCTTTCCATCCAATAACTCTTATCCATTTGATCTCTTCCCTAATATAATTCTCTATCTAGTTTAGTTATTTTAATATTTCAAACTTTAATTTTCAATGAAAATAGATTAGGAAATTCGGTGAGGCTATCATTTGTGAGTCTACCTGAATATATTCTATTATTTTATAGTTTTATAGTACTCCCTCTCCCTCTGTTACAAAATATTTGTCATTTTAGATCATTTCACACTTATCAAGAAAAGTAGTAAATTGACATATATGACCATGTTTATTATTTTATTTTGTTTTATTTTCCAATACTACTACTAACAAATCTTCCCTTATTAATTAAAAAGTAGCAATAAATACAAGGACATATTGTAAAGTAGATGATAAGTACTCCCTCTCCCTCTGTTACAAAATATTTGCCGATCATTTCACACTTATCAAGAAAAGTAGTAAATTAACATATATGACCCTATTTATTATTTTATTTTGTTTTATTTTCCAATACTACTACTAACAAATCTTCCCTTATTAATTAAAAAGTAGCAATAAATACAAGGACATATTGTAAAGTAGATGATAAGAAGTTTAAAATGACAAACATTTTGTAACAAAAAAACAAAGCTAAAATGACAAGTTTCATGTAACGTAGGGAGTATTAGTTCAAGTTAGGACAAGATTTCTTGAATTAATGATTTCTTGAATTAATCAAGTCATAAATAAGGCTTAGAGGTACGATTTAAATGCCTTGATTCCCAAGGAGTCCCACGCCTAACCTAGTTTCAATTTTGTCAACCTAAACTCTGTTTTACAAATTAATGAAATCAGACTAATTTTAAGATTGAACAAACTAGGCTAAGTTCGATCAGTCGTTAGTCCAAAAATCCCTTGTGTTTGTCCATCAACACATTCGTAGTTCTGCAGAAACATCTTCCAATTACTCATACATTTCATTCAAAAATCATTCCATGAAAGAGAGTTAATAGAAAGAAGAGAGTTCGCTTAGAGTTTACAACCCCTATACACTAGCGAATCCAAGGGAAAGACTTTAACTCGGTTCATCAATTCAAATGGCCATACTCTTCCTCAGCTCTCAAAATTGTGTTGCTAGGTACAACTTTGTACAGTGCTATGGAGCCATAACAATAGCCCAACTTATGGAGCCATTAGTCCTTCAATGGTGTATGAGATTGACTTTGCCCAGTCTGCTTTGAACAACATTGTCTGAAGAGTTTGCATTACATCATAGTCTGGGTCAAGCTTCCTCTGCCAACCCTACAAAAGATGCGAGATATGCAATATATTAGTTTAAGAAAACTGAAATTCAGCTAATGTACCAAGATTGATATAGGGAAATTCCTTTTGGTGCCCCTAGGTTTTTTCCTTTTCCTTTCGGTGTCCAAGAGAAAAATTTATTCCTCTTGGTACCCTTGAGGTTTTGGCTTTTCCAGTTGACACCCCTCTCCGGTTCAAATTTGATAATTTCAAGCTTATCATTATATTCATCACCTTAAATTAGTAGAATTTAACTTTTAAAACACTTAAAATTATAACCAAACTACATCAATTTGAATTTTAAAACAATCTATTTTAATGGGTTGTTCACAAAAATAGTTTACAAATTCAAATTGGGATGGTCAGATTATGAATTTTGATGTTTTAATAGTCAAATCCTACTACTTTAAGGATGGGGAACACAATGGTGAGCTCGAAGTTAACTAATTTGAGTCGGAGAAGGGCGTCAATGGGAAAACCCAAAACCTTAGGGGTACCAAAAGGAATAAGTCTAAGGGTGATTAACTTTGTTGACATTAATCAATCTCTTGACTCACAAAGCACCTGATCTTGCTATTATCAATCCTATGATAAGATTATATATTTACAAAGAAAAATACAAAACATTGTGACTTTCTTCGCATTAAAAATATATGTACGAAGCATATGTAAGTTGATAGCCAAGGGACACCAGTTACCTCCAGAACTAAGGTCGTCACTATTACAGTGCAGACATTCCCATCAATGTTGACCCTGTGACGTCTGACATGCTCAAGTAATTGGTGCATGCAGTCTGCAGGGTGTACTAAGTCACCTTCTTCTGTGCCCCAGAAATCAAACGACTCCTTAACCTCCTATAAATCCATATACAAACAGTTATAACCAACCATTATGCTAAATTATGAGCAGACCAGAAAAGCAACAACTTTTAGATTCTACATAAAAGAGTCAGTGTTCAAAGAATTGACAAAAGGAGAATAAGTCTACCTCAAGCTGCTAGAATTTGCCAAAATTTCTTCCGATGGAGTATGTAAAAGTACGTTCGAGCAGTCTTAACCAAGGCATCAACATCATGGGTTGTTTGGCCTATAATATATTCTTGGAATTGAGAATTCAAACTAGCTAGGAAACTAGTGCATAGATTTCTTGGTGACACATCTACTCTAGCGTAATTCATCAACTCTTCAAGCTGCAAGAAAAATCTAGTGGTGACCAAGACCCTTGGCTACACTTGGCGAGCTTATTCACATGCTCAAAATATTCGTATGAAAAATTTCATGGCACAATACAAACCTTGGCTCGGGCAAATTTATAATGGGCTTAAATTCCTCGTCATTGTCGATCATATTGAAGGTTAATCCACCAAGAACGAGCAGTTGCTCTGAATTGGGTGGGTTATACGTGACAATCCAAGGTTGAACTTTCTCATTAGATGTTGGCCCAATCTTGCACTCTTGAAGTTGTTTGATTGTGTAATCGCTTGAAATACACTCAACAAAGCTAAAAATAAACCTTGAAAGAAACAACGACTCAAACTCATACGTAGGGTTAAAGCAGGAGGCTCGTGAATTTGACAAAAAAGTGTTTTGTTGGAACAATTGAGAAACCCTTAGTGAAAGGGTTTCACCAATTTAATTCTAATATTATTCTAATGTTTAAGAAATAAGAATATTTAAAGTGAAAAACCTAGATGACTTATGGGCCAAGCTAATTTAAACCATAAGTCATTTATACTACTATAATAGAATATCTGTTAAAGAAAGGAAATGAAACATTAGAAAGCCCATAAAATCATGGACCAAATCGACCCACATATAATTTGAAACTTTCTGATTAAAACTTTTTCCTAAAAATATCAACTTAAGTTTAAGAATGTCAAGATAACAATGCAACAACCATTGCATGTAGGAATGAATAAAACAAATGCAAGCGTCTTTTCTTTTTAAATGTCGACTAGACATATATTGTTGATGAAAATAGAGATTCTTCAACATCATTCGATATTTAAAAGCTTGAGACCTCTTGAATTGTGTCAGTTGATTGTCTCTAACCCTTTCTTGCTCTTTGTCGCCCCTTAATCAATCTCAACTACACTTTCAAGTTTAATACTAAGTCATTTTACTTGTTAACTTAATCAAGGGCTAGACGAAGTAGGTGACCAATTGAGTTAATTAAGTAACATATGACATGGTCTTATTTCTTAAAATAAAATAATGTCCTACTTAATATTATGGAATAACACACGAAAAGGGGTGCTTAGGTGTAAAATAGGAATGAATCTTGTATGCCCTTCACAAACAAACGTCCCAAATTAGACTTTTATTAAAAAGGAATAGACGTGCGTATTTTTCCCGAATTAGTCGCATATTTTTTGAAAAATTCATTTTCGAGGGATACGCACAGTTTCACCTTGGGTGTGGATCAAAACTAACTCTATGTGCATTAAAACTAGTTGTTTGTTCATCGATTTTTTAATGCACGTTGTGCATCAATTTTTAACTTTTTTGTCTTTAACATTAGTAATGCATATGAATATGTTAGTTATCTAGTTTTTATGCACGTACCTTTAGTTTTATTGCATATGCATAAATATGATGCACTTTTTGGTTGTTTTGATGCTCATACATATTGTTAGTTTTGATGCACATACATAAATAAGACACTTTTGTACACTAGCTTTATCTTGTATGTGCATAAAGCTAACTCTTTTGTGCATCAAATCTAGCTATTTGTGTATCAATTTTTTTATGCACATTGTGCATTGATTTCAATTTTTCTATATTTATTTTTTAATCTTAAATATATGCATAAATAAAGTAAGCTTTTAAGATATTTTTGGTGCATATAAGGGTAGTTTCCAAGCACATACGTAAATGAGGTATGATTTTCAGTTATTTTGATTCACATACGATCCATTTTGTTGTACAAAATTCAACTTTGATGCACATACATACACGTATGTATGCTATAGTTTTGATGCGTGTAATACTAGTTTTGATTCACAAATATATATCCATGCACATATTTTTAATGCACATTCTGCAAGTTCTGATGCACATATAAACGAGATGCACTTTTTTGTTGTTTTTATGCACACAAGGTTCGTTTCGATACAAACATATATCCATATGCATAGTTTAGATGCACATTTTACTAGTTTTGATGCACTCATAAATAAGATACCCTTTTTAGTTGTTTTGATGACATAAGACTAGTTTTGATGCATATACGATATTTGATTTTGATGCACATACGGTTGAATTTGATGCACAAACAAATATCTATGCATAGTTTTTATGCACATTCGACTAGTTTTTATGCACGAAAACTAGTTTTGATATAAAAAAACGGCCGAATACATACATAGACCCCTGAACTTGAAACTTTTGTTCGCTCAGACCCCTGTACTAAAAAATCTATTTTTAAACCCCTATACTATAACGATTTTGTTCAATGAGACACTTTATTTTCGTGAAATTGACGCGCGCCACATAAGCGCCACATAAGCCACTTCATTAAAATTTTATCAAATAAGTGCCACATAATATTTTTTAAAATAATTAAAAATTAAAAAAATTATTAATTACCCCAAATCACATAATCTCCTTTCTTTCCCCTTCTAATTTATTTCTCCTGTGTTTCTAGATCCACCGGAGGACGGAACGACGGACTCTGGATTCTTCACCGTCAGCCGGAGTATAGGGTGTATCTTCTTCCTCTCTTTTTGACTCAAATTCTTCTACAAATTTTCTCTGCCTCCTCAAAGTCTAATTTCTCAAGAGGGCGCTTCCTTTCTCTAATTTTATTTGCCTCGTGTCAAAGTCTACAGATTCGTCTAAAAAATTGGTCGGCAAACAATCCGTATCTAGATCTGGATTTTGGGACTTCGATTTTGGGCGGTGAAGGAGCTGAAATCGGCGGTGAAGAATACCGTGAAATTGGGCATTTGAAGAAGCTGAAGTCGGCAAATTCCGTCGACGGCGGATGATGGAGCTATCTCAAGTGGTGACGACAAGGCACTGGTGGAGCTATCTCAAGTGACAGAAAAACCATTGCGTTGTCCTCTCCATACTGTCGGCAGTTGTAACCACAAAGTTCACTAGTCACCATCTGAATATTTCTGGGCAAAACACCGAGTCAAGGCTATCCTGCTATGTGATTCAATCTGATTTTAACCCTATTCAATCTCATTCAGCAAATCCAAAAGCAAAGAAAAGCACAAGCTTTACACTTGCCTTCTTTGTCTTGTTTTATATATCGGTGGCCCTTAAACTTGGGCATGAAGCTCAATTCCATGCTATAACTTATTATATTGCAGCTTCGAGATTATTATCCAGTGTGACCTTTGGCTGCTAATGACTATCTTTTCTTATCCTTATCTATTCAGTTCGATCTACTTTTATTTTTCGATCATTTCCTTACCTTAACCACTTTCATATTTGGCGGAGGGGGACTTTCAGACCTCTGTTGATTCATTACCTGCTTATCCCCCAAACCTTCTCCTACCAGAAAAGTTGTCACTGCTGTATGGTGGGCACTAAGTTTTGACAATTCCTCGAAATTGGCTCGATTTAGATATGTTTTTGCCCAAATTGGTTAAGGGATTTTGTAGGCAACACCCTCCTTGATATTTTGGGCTTTGAAACAACAAATTTCATTAAGAAACGAAGGAGAAGTTGTGGTTTACAGATTTAGCTCCTTTCTTGATCGAAAACCCAAGAAGAAATCGCAGTGCTTTGTCGTCACCTTCGACTCCGCTGAGGACGCCGCCCATGATGCGGTGATGGAGGGGAGATCCATTAGCGGCGGTAATTTGAGGCGGGTGCTCGCCGACGTCGGAATCAAATCAGAACGAAGAAGATGAACTGGAAATAAAAAAAAAGAATGAATAAAAGGAGAAAAAGGAAATAGAAGAGTGTTTTTTTTTATAAATTGCTTTATAAATTTTATTCTTATTTTTAATTCATATCAACAATGTTGCTCGCATTAACTCGCCAATTAGGAATGTAAAATGCACTCGCGTGGCCAGATCAGCAAAAAGGGCTTAATGGAACAAAAATATAAAATTAGGGAGTTTAAAAATACGTTTTTTAGTACAGGGGTCTGAGCGAAAAAAAATTTTAAGTTCAGGGATCTATGTATGTATTCGGCCTAAAAAAAACCTAGTTTTGGTGTGCTCATACACGCACCCTATGTCTGTTTTTTCGAAAAAATATGCAAATAATTCGCCAAATTTTCAGTCATGCTTTTCCCCCTTTTTTCAGTAAAATGATATGTGTCCTTTATTCCTTTCCATCCAATAACTCTTATCCATTTGATCTCTTCCCTAATATAATTCTCTATCTAGTTTAGTTATTTTAATATTTCAAACTTTAATTTTCAATGAAAATAGATTAGGAAATTCGGTGAGGCTATCATTTGTGAGTCTACCTGAATATATTCTATTATTTTATAGTTTTATAGTACTCCCTCTCCCTCTGTTACAAAATATTTGTCATTTTAGATCATTTCACACTTATCAAGAAAAGTAGTAAATTGACATATATGACCATGTTTATTATTTTATTTTGTTTTATTTTCCAATACTACTACTAACAAATCTTCCCTTATTAATTAAAAAGTAGCAATAAATACAAGGACATATTGTAAAGTAGATGATAAGTACTCCCTCTCCCTCTGTTACAAAATATTTGCCGATCATTTCACACTTATCAAGAAAAGTAGTAAATTAACATATATGACCCTATTTATTATTTTATTTTGTTTTATTTTCCAATACTACTACTAACAAATCTTCCCTTATTAATTAAAAAGTAGCAATAAATACAAGGACATATTGTAAAGTAGATGATAAGAAGTTTAAAATGACAAACATTTTGTAACAAAAAAACAAAGCTAAAATGACAAGTTTCATGTAACGTAGGGAGTATTAGTTCAAGTTAGGACAAGATTTCTTGAATTAATGATTTCTTGAATTAATCAAGTCATAAATAAGGCTTAGAGGTACGATTTAAATGCCTTGATTCCCAAGGAGTCCCACGCCTAACCTAGTTTCAATTTTGTCAACCTAAACTCTGTTTTACAAATTAATGAAATCAGACTAATTTTAAGATTGAACAAACTAGGCTAAGTTCGATCAGTCGTTAGTCCAAAAATCCCTTGTGTTTGTCCATCAACACATTCGTAGTTCTGCAGAAACATCTTCCAATTACTCATACATTTCATTCAAAAATCATTCCATGAAAGAGAGTTAATAGAAAGAAGAGAGTTCGCTTAGAGTTTACAACCCCTATACACTAGCGAATCCAAGGGAAAGACTTTAACTCGGTTCATCAATTCAAATGGCCATACTCTTCCTCAGCTCTCAAAATTGTGTTGCTAGGTACAACTTTGTACAGTGCTATGGAGCCATAACAATAGCCCAACTTATGGAGCCATTAGTCCTTCAATGGTGTATGAGATTGACTTTGCCCAGTCTGCTTTGAACAACATTGTCTGAAGAGTTTGCATTACATCATAGTCTGGGTCAAGCTTCCTCTGCCAACCCTACAAAAGATGCGAGATATGCAATATATTAGTTTAAGAAAACTGAAATTCAGCTAATGTACCAAGATTGATATAGGGAAATTCCTTTTGGTGCCCCTAGGTTTTTTCCTTTTCCTTTCGGTGTCCAAGAGAAAAATTTATTCCTCTTGGTACCCTTGAGGTTTTGGCTTTTCCAGTTGACACCCCTCTCCGGTTCAAATTTGATAATTTCAAGCTTACCATTATATTCATCACCTTAAATTAGTAGAATTTAACTTTTAAAACACTTAAAATTATAACCAAACTACATCAATTTGAATTTTAAAACAATCTATTTTAATGGGTTGTTCACAAAAATAGTTTACAAATTCAAATTGGGATGGTCAGATTATGAATTTTGATGTTTTAATAGTCAAATCCTACTACTTTAAGGATGGGGAACACAATGGTGAGCTCGAAGTTAACTAATTTGAGTCGGAGAAGGGCGTCAATGGGAAAACCCAAAACCTTAGGGGTACCAAAAGGAATAAGTCTAAGGGTGATTAACTTTGTTGACATTAATCAATCTCTTGACTCACAAAGCACCTGATCTTGCTATTATCAATCCTATGATAAGATTATATATTTACAAAGAAAAATACAAAACATTGTGACTTTCTTCGCATTAAAAATATATGTACGAAGCATATGTAAGTTGATAGCCAAGGGACACCAGTTACCTCCAGAACTAAGGTCGTCACTATTACAGTGCAGACATTCCCATCAATGTTGACCCTGTGACGTCTGACATGCTCAAGTAATTGGTGCATGCAGTCTGCAGGGTGTACTAAGTCACCTTCTTCTGTGCCCCAGAAATCAAACGACTCCTTAACCTCCTATAAATCCATATACAAACAGTTATAACCAACCATTATGCTAAATTATGAGCAGACCAGAAAAGCAACAACTTTTCTCACTTCAATATATTATATGCACTATGAAAATAGTAACCAACAGTTTTCTGCATATCAAGCAATACATTCTTGACCCACTTTGAATGATTGACGTCTCAGCCAAGGTAGCACAGGAAAGTATATCGATTGGAGAAATTATGTATAATATAAACGCAATAAAAAAAAATGGGGGGACAACAGTGGGTACTAAGTTAGATTTAGTCATATTCAACACGTCTGGAGTGTCGAGGAGGACATTAAGCATAGAATACAGAGAGGTTGGCAGAAGTGGAGGGGTGCGTCTGGAGTGTTGTGTGACAGAAAGATCTCACTCAAGCTAAAGGGCAAGTTCTACAAGACGGTCAGACCAGCCATACTCTACGGGGCGGAATGCTGGCCGACTACTAAGGCGCAGGAGCAAAAACTGATGGTAATAGAGATGAGGATGCTGAGATGAATGTGCGGGCATACGAGACTGGACAGAATTAGGACTGAAGTGATTAGGACCAAGGTGGGAGTGGCCAGTTTAGGCGACAAGCTTAGAGAGTCGAGGCTTAGATGGTTCAGACACATACAGAGCAGACCGCAGGATGCCCCGGTGCGAAGAATTGAAGGTTTGGTCGATAGCGATTTTCGCATGGAGAGGGGCAGGGCAAAGAAGAGTTGGAAGGAAGTCATAAAACAAGATCTCGCAGCCCTAGTAGTCTCAGCAGATATGGCCCTACGCCCTACGTAGGGACCAATGGCGTGAGAAGATTACAGTGACAGAGCGTTAGTGGGGACGACTTGGAGGGAATGCCTAGATCTTTTACCCTTTTTTACCCTAGTTTTCTCTGTTATAGTCTTGAGTTTTTAGTTTTTTATAGGTTTTCCGAGAGTTTTTCCGTTCTCTCTTTTTACTACTCTTTTCTTTCCTTTTGATTCACGCCGTCTCTCAGTTTTGCTTTGGGCGCACATTTAGATACCCTCCCGATTTTCGAGTCGGGCGACCCCCCAGATCTCGTACCCTACCGTGTTCCACCTGGGTGGTGGTGTTGTTCTTGTTGTTGTTGTTGTTGAGTCATATTCAACACACTCTATACTTCTGCTAGGTTGTTTCAGTTTGAACAAAAGTAGGTTCCAAGTAATCAGATAGCAAGCTTTTCTAGCAAGCTTTTCAGTTTAGATCATAACAGAAGGTTCTTGGAATTTTCTGCCTATAAAGGAATTTAAATCAAATAGCATTTTAAATAGAATATACTTCAATCATTTTTGTTTATGCTGCACAAGCAAATGGTGCCAAAAAACAGGATATGGAACATTATGAGAGATAGATTAATAGCATGACTCTTTTTCTGTGATCCCAATCTAATATTATAATTTAATTTTATAAGACATGACATTTAACTAAACGTCCCTTAAAACTATCAAAGAATGGCATGGTACATTTTCTAGAAATATCTTGATCGTGATTTGATTTCTAACACACAAGATCAAACTCATAAAGATTACATATCCACATAATATGACCAAAAACATGAAAGCATATCCTGGCTTCTAAACATGCCTTGCCTTAGGATACTTTTTTGATGAAAAACAATCACAGCAGATTTCAGTCAATGTGTGTTTCAATGTTTACATTCCTAAAAATTTAATGCAAAATAATGCATTATCTTGTGAATCCAAATACACCCTTAGTTTATTTCAAATTTAGGACAATTTAAGGTTAGTGCTATCGTGTTCAAGTTTAGTTCATGTCAACTCAACTATCAGACCGGCCGACTTCAAATAGGTCAGTTTTGGATAATAGCATCTTTATGTATTATAAAAATTATAGTAGGCCAAGAATTGCATAAATTTAGTCACTTCATGTTCGATAGTCGGTAGGTGCAAATTAGCTACTTTTGTCAACAACAACATTGACCCAGTGTAGTTCCACTACAGTGGAATCTGGGAGGCCAGGATGGGGGCAGTCCTAACCTGACTCAACCACTCAGGGGAGGTGCTCCCGAAAGACCTGATCAAACAATATATCACGTGACATTTACCTTGATGAAAGCATCAGAGTTAGGACAGTTCTGTCGCTTTGACAGCCGAAGTGTGCACTCAGCAGCTCTCTGACCATCCCTACGAGCAACAGCTTTAAAAAACTCTATTAAATTCACTCTATCATTCTTATAAAGTTCAGCAGTCATGCCTACATCGATAAATACAACATGTGGCCTTGAAATCTGAAGCCCCTTCTGACGAGACCTCTTATCAGCCTCCCTGACAAGGATATTGCCCGGATGCATATCCGCATGTATAAAGTTGTCTACCTGAAAAAAATCAAAGGCACTTAATGCATCAAACAGTACATGGCCATATAGATAGAGGTATATAGTGGAATTTAAGGCAGTTAACCCACGAATCCTGCTGAAAATAACAATTCTTATGCAAAACACTCCAATATAAGCAATAAAAACAAACATCAAAATTTTACAGCAGGTCAACAAGCAATCAAATCATATATAATACAGCAAATGCAGTTTTTACCAGTAGCATCTTTAGGAGAGCATGGGTGCCAATGTGAGCAAGAGCTGCTTTAAAGCGTTCATGGCCTTTAAAATCATCAATGTAGTGTGCCACACTCTCTCCTTGTTCAAAAGTTTCCACTAAAACAGCAGGATGTACAAGCGGGTATAGAGGCTTTGGGAAAGAAACATCCCTCCATCTGCGGAAGTTGTAAATAAAACGGCTCAGATTAGCAGCTTCTCTAGAAAGGTCAACTTGTGACATCATGAATACAGCAAATTGCTGCACACTTTCATCCAATCTTAACCACTTCAATGTAGGTATTATGGTTGATATCTTTGCCACTGCATTGATTATGACAAAGTCTCTCCTAATTGACTCGCCAACACCAGGATGCCTCACTTTCACTGCAACATCAACAAGTTTCATTGTTTTTTGACCAGGGTATCGGAATCTCAAAGATGCTCGATGTACCTGAGCTATACTACCAGATGCTACAGGGATCTCTTCAAATCGTTCAAAAATCTCAGTGAGTTTACGGCCAAAAGCTTTTTCGACAGTTCTTTTGGTGTATGCAAAACTATGCTCTGGTGCATTAGAATGAAGCTTTGCAAGCTCCGCACACAGATCAGTCCGGAATAAATCAGGCCGAGTAGCTGCCCATTGCCCCCACTTTATAAATGCAGGACCAGCTTGTTCTAGGGTTCGATGAACAATTTGAAGCCAAAATCTTCTAAACATAGATCCAAAGGTATCAGCAAATGGAGCTATCACTATGCTGGGTGAAAATAAAATTGTGAGATAGAAAGTTCTCAGCAGCAAAAGAAGAACTTCCAATACTGCAGACAGCAGATATATCAAATATGCATGTCCATCTTCTGCATGCATGTGGACCGTATTTCTTGAAGGATAATAGCTTGAGTCTGCACATGATGTTTGTGCCAGAACTAGCTTACCATATATTAGAGTAAGAAGTCCAGAAATTACAATGTGAGATCGGGTTGAAGCTAAGCTAAATGCTTGAGCAAACCTGCCAATTGGGGAAACAGTTCCACTGTTACAAGAACACATCTGTGACAGCCTTCTCCAACTGGTTTGAGCATGGAGTGTCATGCTATTACTGGCATAAGAAACAGAATAGCTCCTCAAAAATTCTCTCTTTGTAGCAGACTGCAAAGTTTTGCACACTGGACTATGCACGTCTGCTCTGTAGGAAGATCTAAATAATAAGGACTGTCTGTATTTTGGCATAAATGGCATAACATACGCTCCATGCTTTCTCAATCCAGAATAGCTGCTGTGGTACTTAACAAAGGACTTAGCATCTCTCCTCAGATGTCCACACATGAAAAACCTGGCATTTACAAACCAACAAAAAGAGGCCTCATTCAACAAAGAAAATTTATCCAACTCACCTGATTTCTAAGGCTTACTACTTAGCAACATAACATATTTAACTGGGTACCACAGTTATGCACAGAACAAGAGAGACGAGTACAATGATCACGTGATCATTGATGTTGATTAATTTTCGATCAGTAGTCCAAGGGGTAACCAAATTACTAATGTTGGACAATTCAATCAATAAGCCCAAGCTGGCTGTATGACATGTTTACGATCCTTGATTTGCAAAAAGGAATAGCTATGCAAAATTGATTTTCAAAATGTTTGATGAAATATCTAATTAAGTCATTGTTTTAGGAAGGCATATTTAGCACCACACAAAATAGCCAGACTAGGTCATTTACCTTCAATTATTAATCAATTCTAATCTAATTAAGACTTTAGATTTACTCAATAATAGTACTCAAGGATGGATCTCAACTCAAATGTAATCCTAACTTCATTGCAAAATCAAAAAGAAAAAGGCATGTCTTATAGTAAAATCAACAATTCAAATCATCACAAGCAGAAGAACGCTGATTGAAAGAATAAGAGAGTAATGTTCAAACAAACAGCAATACCAATTCCCCAACTTCTACTCTATTCTCAGCAAGATTGCTACAACTAAAGTTTTATACTTCCACCATCTCTTCCTACCTCATTCTATATCTGTGTTCTCACCGTCTCCTTTGGTTGTAAAAGCTAAATAATGCCTGAGCACCCTGCAAAGTGAAACGAATGACCAAACAAACGTTCAAAAACGGCAAAAGAGAAAGCAGCTTCTCACACAAGATTCAGAGCTTATAGAACCCGATTACAACAACAACAACATTGACCCAGTGAGATTATAGAACCCAATTATATAAGAAAATACCATTATCCCTCAATTATGTTCGGATCCCATGTAAAAACGCAAGAAAAATAACAAATATAAAATAAAATCACCCATTACTATGAAAATCTGGATATCCGTCGAAATCTTTTTAACAAAACTTGTCCGCTGGACATCTACGGGCTAGAAGGCAAGAGACGACCGACATAAACAAGAATCGGGCAGAATGGGAGTCAGAAGAAAGTAGTGATTACAGAGAATATACGTGGGCCTGAAAACGCGAAAGGTAAATTACACAGGATAATAAAGAAGGTCGATGTGCAGGTTGCATTTTATGCTCAAGTCGATCAGGAGGCGTCCAAAGAGGGCTTTATCCGGATCGGGGAGGGGGAATTAGCAAGGAAAAAGCGGTCTCACGATTATATTGCCTTGACTTTTTTGTCTTTTCCTACTAAGAAAGAAGAAGGTGCGTGAAAAGTGTTATTATTTTAATTTTTTTTGATGGAAAGTAACTACTACTGGTATTAAGCAAGATCAACGTCTAGTACATCATAAAACTCAACCGGTAAATAAAAGTTGCTAGAAACCACAAATGCTCGATCGGTTTTCACCTATTAAGTCAATCAGCCGATTTGTTTGCAACTTTTTTACAAAACACCCACCTACAGGATAAAAAGGAAGCACTATAATCTAGAGTAATAGCCACTAAGTCGCCAAACACAGTGTTTGGGAGCTCTCCACCATCAGCTAAATGAATACGCTTGAGTGAATCAGGCTCTAGAATGATTTGTTCAACGCCCAACAATGAAGCCAACTGCAATCCCCATAAAGTCGCCTCAACCTCAGCGATATCAGGTGACGTACCTCGTTGAATACGTTTTGCCCCAACAAATACAAAAGCTCCATCACTTCCTCTGCCTATAACTCCAATGCCACCCTCGTTTTCTTTGACAAATGCATCGACATTCACTTTAACCCACCCGGATTGAGGCTTTGTCCATTTTTGAATATCTGGATTAACAACAACGGGTAGTATTTTTTGGGAAGCATTGCCTTGCCTATATTCCTCCAGCAAAATCAGGCTATTGTGAATCAAATAACCCACATCAATGTGCTCCTGGGAGAAAATTAACCGATTGTGAGCGCCCTAGATACCCCAACAAAGAAAAGCCCACACTCCTTGATCCCATTCCGAAAGATGAAACACAGACTCTGCCCAATCAAGGAAACTAGTTGTATTTTCGTCCGATACAACCAGGTGAGGAAACTTTTCCGAAACCAGAGAAGGGAAGCGACATTGGAATAGAGCACGTATAACTGATTCCTCTTGCCCACAAAAATTGCACTTAGCATCCTCAGATATATGGTGTTTGTACAAGCTAGATTTACAAAGGAGTATATTCTAACCTGAATGCCAAAGAAAGGATCGAACACGAGGTGGAACTAAAATTGTCCAATGTTTGTTCCAAATAGCGTTCGATTTTGCACCGTCTGCTTGTTCTCCATAACCAATCTTTGACTTCCGCTTTGATTCTAGCAATCTGTAGGTCGATTTCACAGTGAAATTCCCATCTTGAGTGTAGAAACAAGAGAGTCTATCTGGAAGGCGTGCATCAACAAGATGTATACTGAGTATTTTTTCAGCATCATCAGGTACAAACCAGTCTCTGACTCTATCCTCTATCTAGGAATTCTGTTTCCAGTCAATTAAATCAAATACTTTGAGATCAGCAAGCGCACCTTTGAGATTTCCGAGTGTGCTGAATGTAATAGGCCTCGGGATCCATCGGTCCTCCCACACCCTTATCGTAGATCCATTACCTATAATCCAGTACATACCAGCCTTAATGACTTCACGGGCGGAAAATATGCTTCTCCAACAGAAGCTTGGATTGTATCCAAGTGAAGCCTTTAAGAATTCAGTATGAGGATAGTATTTAGCCTTTAGTAATCGAGCCGCTAAGGAGGTTAGATCCTGAATAAGCCTCCTCCATCCTTGGCGAGCAAGTAACGAAAAATTAAAGTCCTCGAGATCTCTAAAACCAAGTCCACCATCTCGTTTTGATTGGCACAATTTTTTCCAACACATCCAGTTATGTTGCCTCGTCTTCTGCCCTCCCCAAAGGAAATTGCACATCAATTGCTCGATTTCTCTAATCAAACCCAAGGGGAGTAGAAAACAGGACATGGTATATGTCAGAATTGATTGTTTTACTTATCTGATCAAAATTTATTTCCCTTCACGCGACAAAGAATTGGCCTTCCACCCTTTAAGCTTCTTCCAGACTTTCTCCTTCACTTGAGAAAAGATCACCTTTTTTGATCGCCCTACCATTGATGGTAAGCCAAGGTATTTTTCATGCTTCTCGACCTCTTGAATGTTTAAGAGTTCCTGTATGCATTCCCGTTGTTCCGGCTTCACATTCTTACTAAAAGATAACTCAGATTTGCTCAAATTCATCTATTGTCCTGAAGCTGCTCCGTATGAATGGAGGATATTTTTATGTTCTGTTGTTTGTTGACAAGTAGCTTGAGAAAAAATTATACTATCATTTGCAAAAAAGAGATGAGAAACTGAGGGAGCAGTCCTAGCAATACGAATGCCTTTCATTCGGCCTTCAAGCTCACTTTGTCGGATTAAAGCCGAAAAACCTTCCGCCACAAAGAGAAAAAGATAAGGAGATAAAGGGTCTCCTTGTCTTAATTCCCGTGTCGGAATAAATTCCGTAGAAGGTCGTCCGGCCATAAGAACCGAGAATGAGACCGAAGAAACACACCTCATCAAGAGTCGAATCCAATTCTCGTTCAAGCCCAAATTGTGTAAGCTTCCTTCCAGAAAATTTCGTTCCACCCGATCATATGCCTTGGCCATATCTAACTTCAATGCCATATATCCCTTTTTGCCTGCTCGTTTGTTTTTCATGAAGTGGAATAATTCAAACACAGCCAACACATCATCCGTGATCAAGCGCCCAAGAATGAAAGCACTCTGATATTCTGAAATCGCTTTGTACAACACCTTCTTTAACCTATTAGTCAATACTTTGGAAACAATTTATATAAAACATTGCAAGGGCTAATAGGTCAGAGATCTTTCATGCGGAAAGGATCAATCACTTTTGGGATTAAGGAGATATACGTATGGTTGAAACGCTCCGGGAAAAGAGCTCCTTGCAAAATCCCTAAGGAAAAAGAAATAATATCGGGGGCAACAATATGCCAATGTTGTTGAAAAACAACGCTGACAAACCGTCCGGTCCCGAGGACTTTGTATGGTGCATAGAAAAGAGAGCCAAGCGTACCTCTTCACCGGTGAATGGACGAGAGAGCATCAGGTTGTCCTCCTCCGTCAATAAAGGCGAGAGTCCTTGGGGAGCCGCACTTATGTGTGCATTAAGATCAGTTTTACATAGTTTTGAGAAGTATTCAACCGCCACTCGTGCCATGTTTTCATTACTTCTCCATTCAAGACCATTATCATCCACAAGACGTCTAATAGAATTTCTTTTCCGCCTTCCACTCGCCTTCTTATGAAAGAAGGCCAAGTTACTGTCACCCCACTTCAGTTCATTTGCTTTAGCTCGTTGATACCATAACATCTCCTCTTGAGCCATAAGATCCATTTCCTGTTGTTCAAGAGCTCTCCTGCGGTGAACCCATTCTCCACGCATCCCGACTTTATGCAATTTCCAAAATTCCTCCCTAACATCATTAAGCTTGACAAAGATATTGCCTATTTCCTGCCTGTTCCACTCTCGTAAATCTACAACACATCTCTGAATTTTGCCCATCACCCCTTCACTTGCCATGTTGGACCTCGGATTCAGCCAACCATTAGCTACAACAACTTCACATTGTTCATGTTGGGTCCAAAGTGCCTCAAAACGGAAAGGTTTCGGACCCTTATTTCTATGATCCTCACAGTCCATGGATCTGAAGCTTTCAACTATGATTGGCATGTGATCCGACCCGACACGATCCAAATTTCTCAAGGAACCAGTAGGAAAAAGTTCAATCCATTTTTCATTAGCAACCCCTCTATCCAACTTTTCCTGAATAAAGTCTTCTCCTACTCGATCGTTATCCCAAGTGAACCGCGTCCCAGACCAATTGATTTCCATCAGACCACAATTATCAAGAGTACTGCTAAACGCCATCATGTCATTCCAACAAGGTTCATTATCTCCTTCTTTCTCTTCTTTTCGGAGGATTTGATTGAAATATCCCATACATAACCATGAGTTATGCTCATCTTCTGCTAGTCGGTTAAGTAAGGTCCATGAAAAATGTCTTTCCTCCTTATTGTATTTGGCCATCCATAAAAACCAGTGAATCTCCAACAAGTGTTGTCTTCTTTTATCCACAATAGAGGCATTGATGTGATGACTTGTATAGGATCGAATTGAAACCACAACACTGTCATCCCATAACAGGCTAAGGCCACCAGATTTTGCAATGCTATTGACAGAAAAACTGCCTTCAAAACCCAACTTAGATCGAACCTCCTCCACCCTTTTCGAGTCACATTGAGTCTCCATTAGAAACACTATATGTGGGGTCTCCCTCCTCACTAGACTAGTGAATTGTCCAATTACGTGGGCCGTCCCCAATCCCCGACAATTGTATCTTAACGTACTCATAATACTCGGCAAGAGAGACTTTCCGTCTCTCCCGCCCCGATCCTAAAGTTTTTTGTTTTTTCCCATCCTCCTTATCATCAATCTAGATAGGCTCTACTACAGACGCCTTCTCTTTGGATTAAGATCTGATGCAGTAGTTGATTCATTTCCCTTTACTCTAGCCCTCCGCTTCCATTTTTTCTTGCGTGTTGTAGCCACTGTTGAATTCCTAACATGTGCCTCTTCCTTTGAACCCACTTTTTGACTATGTTTTATTTCGGCCTTTTCATCTATCTGGGAGTTTCTGTCTTCAACACCTTTCTCTACTGCCTCATTCTCAGTCTTAGACCCCTTGGATCTGTTGATATGCGGCTCTTCATTTGCACTCTTTTTTATTACAATCCCCTCCCTTATCTTGCAAAGACAATATTCCTACTCTTTCTCCAACAGCAATGGTCTCTGCATTCCCCTCTGTTTCATCTTCACCCTCATCTTTGCTATTAGTATCATCCAGCAAATCAAGCAGAGAGCGTTGGATCTTATCTTTGCCTTTCTTCTCTGTTTCTACCTCCTTTTAACAATCTTTCTTGCCAATCAACATGACCCATTTCAACATGACCCATTCGCTTCCTCATCCATGCAGTCCATTTCAACATGACCCAATAAACCACAAGCATAGTAGAAATTCAGCAATCTCTCGTACTTAACCTCTACCCACATTTTTCTTCCTCCAAATCTCAACATGATCCTACGCCTCAACGGTTTCAGAATATTGATTAAGACTCTGATGTGCAGGAATTTGGCACAACTAAGCAGTTCAACATCATCGATCATGATCATCCCATCAAAACACTTTGCAATAACCTCCGCTGTCTTTGATGGTGCGCAAAATAACCACTAAATAATCAAAGGTATATTAGCAAGTATAAACAAAAAAGAGATAACACACCGCGTTGTATATACGCGTCCAAACGTAATATGTACACAAAGTTGGTAAGTGACTTAAAATGGGGGGTCACGTTGGTGTTGTGGCATGGTATACATGCCCATGCAAACACAAATTATATGTGTGTGCATACGTGATCTATTTCCTTGTGCACATTTGCACTTGATCCGAAGAGTTGGGCCGAATCAAGGTCATGGGCTTGGCTCATTAAAGGCAAAATAAAGTTCATCCCAAGAAAATAGATACGCATACACTTGCAACTTGCCAACACCATTTTCATACATGCCAAACTCCACGTAAGCCTTTAAACATATATAGAAAATTAATTGAGTAGATTGTGAGCTACTTGATGATAGTAGATAATTATATGTGGAGCGTCCCACGTCGAGCTCGGCCACAAATGGCAAACACTAAAATGCTATATATACTAAGGCTATGATACAATCTTAAGGGTCGAAAATCCTCTCTGGCTCGAGAACTATCTCGTTTGCCAAAGCTCGACGTGTTTGATCTCTGAGTGAGATCGCGCTATAAACGGTATAAGGTCTAAAGGCTTTATTCGTAAAGAGCACAAAAACAATCGGCCGAGGGGTGGGGAGGAGGAATAATCCACGTACGAAAACCGTTTGGTTGTACGAATCCCGAGAGTTAGTATTTTTATAATCCCGTTTATAGCGCAGATTATATCGGGTTTCAACACTGGCGCCGTCTGTGGGAATTAGCTCTCCCTATCCGACCTACTCTCGGGTCAAAATCAAGTAGGCGTGTCCTCTCCCCTCCGTTCCATCATAGCATATATTTTATATATATATTGGCAAGCAACGAGGTTGTGGAAGCCAACAAGCAAATAGGTTGTGGAATCCAATAAGCAACGAGGTTGTGGAGGCCAACAAGAAAATAGGTTGTGGAAGCCAACAAGAAACGAGGTTGTGGAAGCCAACAAGCAAATAGGTTGTGGAAGCCAACAAGCAACGAGGTTGTGGAGGCCAACAAGCGAGGTTCAACAAGTGGCCAACAAGCGAGATCGCCAACCAAGTGAGGTTGGGCATTGCCAAACAACGAGGTTGGATATTGGCAAACACGCGTGGTTGATCTCCGTGATCATCTTCATGCGAGGCCAACCCCCACGGTCTTCTTCGAAGCAAGTCTCTTGGCGAGGTCGCGGCGTAAGCTAGCTAGCGGGGCCAATGCGCGAGGTCACTTTGTGGGCCAATGTGCGAGGTCGGAATAAGCGAGGTTGTTGGGCACGAGTTTGAGTTTGTTGGGCACAAGTTGAGCAATAAGCGAGGTCAACGAGGTCTAAGGCAAGGAGAGGTCGTGCGGCGAGGCCAGCCACCAAACAAGCGATGTCGTGGCGCCATCAAAAGCAGGGTGCAAGCAAGGTGGGGCAATCAAAAACGAGGTTGGCGCAGGCGAGGTTGTGCTGCGAGGCCAGCCACCAAATAAGCAATGTCATGGCACGTACTTTCTACATGGCGTGATCATGAATATGAATGGTGCACAATGAACGGGTAAGGCCAAACCTCGCGGTCATCATGGCTGACCACTCCTCCTGGTCCTCGAAGACCAACCTCGTTGACATCTCGGCGAGGTGCCATCTCGGCCAAACATCGCACCATCACGGCGTTCTCATGTCATGTCAAAGGCTAGCTAGCGGGATGGCTGGGCAAAACTCAAGGCTATGGGGGCGTGGCCCGCGTGAGGGACATGTGGTTAACGTGATCATCCAAAGACCGTGGCTAAACATTTCGGCCGTTCGTCGCGCCCGGTGCGGTGCCTCGTTGACCAAGTAGGTGCGCGTCGACCAGCCTCAAACTCCGCGACGATCTATCCCATCGAAGACATCGCGCTTTTCCTAAACGCCGCTTCGTTTCGGTGTGCGGCAAGGGTATGCATCATCTCTTGAGGGGCGTGCGGATTGGCTGTCTATCCTCGATACCCTGCCTTGCCTCGGCGTCGACGGCTCCATCCTCAACACTAGCTAACAAGTCTTCAAGCAAGCTAGATGGTGAAGAGGGCGCGAGGTGTCCTCAGACTAAGGCTAGGCATCTCGATCTTATTAATTTCTAGGCGAAACATCGCAGGCTTCGGACCATGGCCAATGTGCGCGTTCTAATGAGGGCGTCTGGCCGCGATCGCGTTGATCTGATTCATGGCTTATGGCCATCAACTCCATGCCAGTGCGTAGTCACCGTGAAATTGCAGGGCATGGCTCAAGGAGACTCGCGGGATTTTGGGTTCAAAAGTGAGAAGACTAAATGATGTGCATGGATGGTAGCCTCGTGTGCAGCGCATGGCAAAGGGCAAGTGAAAAATGTTGGTGGCGGGGCCATAAAAATACAAGGTTTGAAGTGGCGCACTCGAGTGTGGTCCTTCATGGGAATGATGACATGGCCCTCCTCCGTTTGAAAAATCTCGCGTTGCACGGCCGTGGAGCGAGGTAATTCTCGTAATCTTGACTCTCTAATTAATTCCATACGATATATAAATTAGTTGTGTGTGCGGAACCGCTGAGCTTCCCGCTTGGGGTTGGATAATCTCGTTAAAAGTCCACCCCTCGCTTCCCGCTTGGGGTTGGAGAATTTCGTTAAGGTCCACCCCTCGCTTCCCGCTTGGGGTTGGAGAATCTCGTTAAAAGTCCACCCCTCGCTTCCCGCTTGGGGTTGGAGAATCTCGTTTAAGGTCCACCCGTCGCTTCCCGCTTGGGGTTGGAGGATCTCGTTAAAGGTCCACCCCTCGCTTCCCACTTGGGGTTGGAGGATCTCGTTAAAGGTCCACCCCTCGCTTCCCACTTGGGGTTGGATAATCTCATTAAAAGTCCACCCCTCGCTTCTCGCTCGGGGTTGGAGAATCTCGTTAAAGGTCCACCCCTCGCTCCCCGCTTGGGGTTGGAGAATCTCGTTTAAGGTCCACCCCTCGCTTCCCGCTTGGGGTTGGAGAATCTCGTTAAAGGTCCACCCCTCGCTTCCCGCTTGAGGTTGGATAATCTCGTTAAAAGTCCACCCCTCGCTTCCCGCTTGGGGTTGGAGAATCTCGTTAAAGGTCCACCCCTCGCTTCCCGCTTGGGGTTGGATAATCTCGTTAAAAGTCCACCCCTCGCTTCCCGCTTGGGGTTGGAGAATCTCGTTAAAAGTCCATCCCTCGCTTCCCGCTTGGGGTTGGAGAATTTCGTTAAGGTCCACCCCTCGCTTCCCGCTTGGGGTTGGAGAATCTCGTTAAGGTCCACCCTTCGCTTCCCGCTTGGGGTTGGAGATTCTCGAAAAGTGCGCTAATCCACCCCCTCGCTTCCCGCTTGGGGTCGGAAACTCTCAAAAGGACGAGGTCCTAATAATCTAAAAGACGAGATCCTAATTCTCTAAAGGGTTGAGGTCCCAACTCTCGAAAAGTATGCAAACTCCACCCAATCTCGAGTTTAGATCGCGTTGCATAAAGTTGCAAATCGATAAAGCACGCGCACATGTTTGTTGTTTCGTTGCCCTCGTGGAACGAGGACACCAAGCCAAGGGGTTGTGATGGTGCGCAAAATAATCGCTAAATAATCAAAGGTATATTAGCACGTATAAACAAAAAAGAGATAACACACCGCGTTGTATATACGCGTCCAAACGTAATATGTACACAAAGTTGGTAAGTGACTTAAAATGGGGGGTCACGTTGGTGTTGTTGCATGGTATACATGCCCATGCAAACACAAATTATATGTGTGTGCGTACGTGATCTATTTCCTTGTGCACATTTGCAGTTGATCCGAAGAGTTGAGCCGAATCAAGATCATGGGCTTGGCCCATTAAAGGCAAAATAAAGTTCGGCCCAAGAAAATAGATACGCATACACTTGCAACTTGCCAACACCATTTTCAAACATGCCAAACTCCACGTAAGCCTTTAAACATATATAGAAATTTAATTAAGTAGATTGTGAGCTACTTGATGAGGTATTTTTCAGTCGTTTTACCTATCAAAGAATCCTAACTTAACCAATCTGAGTAGAATGGTAAGCAAGGGTCGATCCCACAGAGACTCGTGTATGAATGTTATTACTTAAATGCCAAGTAACTAATATGGGGGTTTTTGATTGTAAATTCTAAACTACTATGCAAAATAGAAACTATCTAAGAATGCAAAAGATGGTTTTAATCAATTAAGAGACAAGTGTGTTCAACTAGTTAAATCCATCATAGATATGCTTATTGATCATTGATTCTCCTGATTCTCAATTCCTTTGAATAATCTACCGTGGATTATTATCCAGAACATTATATTTAGTTGAAAGAGCTAACAATTTGAACAACCCTAATCATCTAATAACCTAGAACAATGCCTAGATTCAATTAAACGACAACTTTAAGTTCAAAGTATAGATAGAAACAAATACTCAACGCAAACAGCTAATCAAGTCATCTGTGGTTTATTCCCTCTACAACTGAATAGCCCGAACGGGTCCAAACAATTATAGTTGCTACTTTATCTAATCAATCCCGAACGGGACTTGATCAGATTAGTTGTAAATTAACCTAGAAATTCGATTAGGTAGCTAATCTAACCAAACCCTAGAACAATTCTGATTCAATAAAGCACAGGGAATAAAACCTATTCAAGTTGATGAGAATCAATCAAACCTCACAATAATATGCAATCTATGATTTCAATAACTAGTCAAACACAAAGGAAATTAGCAATGCATAATTAAAATAAAAGCAAACTTACAAGAGGTTCAAAGATTGCTCCTTTGAGAAAACTCTCTCCAAAGAAACCCTAGCCTCCAAAGTTGATCAAAAGTTATCTAAAAATAAACTAACATAAAGTATTTATATGTCTCTAAAAATATCCCTCAAACTCTATCTTAAACACATATACTCGGAAATCATGAGCCCATAAGATCAACACCAAAGCCCAAAAACCAAATCTCGGCCCAAGTCTATCGTCCGTGAGAAACGCCAGATTGCGCGGCTTCGGCCTGCATTGCGCAGCCTTCTACGCGGCTTCGATCCCGCGCCCTTGGTTCTTGTCTTGGCTCGGTTCTTTCTTCTCTTGTCTCTTCTCCTAGCATGTCCTAGCTTCCTTAGCTTGCTTGACTCGTCCACCACCACCATGGTCCATCTGTACTCACCCCGCTGTTGCTCCTGAACCTAAAAACTTGTAAAACCGAGCAAACCAACGCATAATACCCGACAACACAAAAACCTAAAAACTACATAAAAGCTAACCAAAACATATATAAAACATGCATCTAAACTACTCCTATATGCAAGCTATCAAATTCCCTCATGCTTAACCCTTGCTTGTCCTCAAGCAAGACATAAATCCAATCACACCATAGAAATGCAATCTTACATCCATCTCAAGTCAAACAAACATTTCACATATAATTAAAAACTCAACCAAGACTTCTCAGCATGCATTATGACTAGCAAAAAAGTAAAGACCATTCATTCATTCTAGACCTCACCGAGGAAATTGTGTTTTGCACTCAACACTCAAGTGTATAAAGGGTATG
Organism: Fallopia convolvulus; assembly: GCA_964016875.1. NCBI lineage: Eukaryota > Viridiplantae > Streptophyta > Magnoliopsida > Caryophyllales > Polygonaceae > Fallopia > Fallopia convolvulus. The sequence continues at coordinate 32,423,164 of OZ024719.1, forward strand.
TGTTTCACTCAAAATCAACCATGAAACTAGACTACCATATGCTTGCATCAGAGTTCTAAATCTTCACCGCTGGGAATCAAATACATAACAAAAATCATGAGGTCTTTTTCCGGCTTATAATGGGGCCAAGGTAAAGAGAAATTTGGAAGGGATAACATTTGGCATGTGGTGCGAAATCCGGGATAAAGAACTAATCCTAAACCCAAACTTTACACTTTTTCTTCTTACTTCGCTTCCCAGCTTTCTTTCTCAACTCCATACATTCACATTCAAACACTTTGCTTCTTTTTCTTTCTTTTTCTTCTTTCTTTTGCCTCTTTTCAACTCTTTCTTTCTTTGCTTAATGAAGACTACTAACTTTCAAGCACTTTTTCTCTTGCTTATTTTGCAACAAACTTCATCTTCATTTTTTTTTAACTTTGAACACAAGAGTTTATTTCCTCTTTTTCTACCTTTTTCATCCAACTCCCCCATACTTATACATAACTCACACAATACATCCAAAACCTAAAGTCCTAAATCCCGGATTATGGGTCAAGCTTATTCGGCTATGGATCATTTTGTGGAGCTAATAAAAATAGGCTTAAGGCTCAAATAAGTGGGGTGTCAAAAACATGGATCTTGTAGGGTAGGAAGGGAAATAATAGGCTATAAAGAAACATTGCCTCAATCACTTTAATGTCATGCATTCAATCATATAAAGCAGCCTCAAAATAGAGTATTAACGCAAGTTCTAGAGCTAGATAATCATGGTGATACACTCAAGAATGTAAAGAACAAATATATCATGAAAGGCCAAAAATCAAATCTCACAAGGCTAATTGTTTTGTCTAGAACTTCAGAATGAATCTAAAACTCAAGCTAAATACATGCTCCATCCTATAATCAAGTCATTTAATCAACGATCATGCTCATATCATATCAACTTCAGTAAATCATGCAAATCATGGGTTAGAACTTATACTTAACTTAGAAACACAAGAGGAATCAAACAATGAGGAAATAAGAACCTAAATGCAATATTTTTGTATTTTTTCAATTTTTTTTTTCATTTTTCAGAATTTTAATCAATGCATGCAAATATTTTAAACATGGCCCAACTAATGCAACTATATGCAATGCAAACAAGTAATTCCCTTCCCCCATGCTTAAAACATACTTTGTCCCCAAAGTATAGTAAAAAGGTAAAGGAAAGAGAAAAACTCACAGAACCTAGTTGTTTGGCGGGTAATAGGGCGGAAAATCTTGTGGTGTTGGTGGCTGGTACTCCGGCTGAAACTCTGGATGTGGCGGATAGTACGGTGGAATCTCCTGAGCTGGTGGTGGCTGGTATGGTGGGAACTGAGGATACGGTGGATCGGGAAAAGCGTACTGCGGATAAGACTGATGAGGAGGATAATCCGTTGAACTCCAGCCATCCAATCTAGTGTTGAGCAATCTAAACTGCTCATCCTGGCGGGCCTGAAAAGCAGCAAACTGTTGATCCTGATGAGTTTGATATGATGTGAACCTTTGATCCACATAACCTCGCATGTTCTAGAAGCCCTGATCGATGTGAGACGTCATACTGTTGTAGCGCTGCGTGTTGTTCACCTGCATCTGTCTCATCATCTCCATCATCTGGTTGTACTGCGTATCAGAATACTGATGGTCACCTCCAGCATGTACAGATTGTCGTTGTTGGGTATCCTCCTCAGACTCATCCTCCTCATCTGTGTCTTCAGCCTCAGCAGACTCTTCCTCTTCCTCTTCTTCTTCTTCCTCAGCCATAGTGAAATCCTCATCCATTTCCTCCTCTTCAGACTCCTCAACAATAATAGGGGCCTTATTTTTACCCCTAACTGGGCCCCTGACAGTAATCACATCCAAATCTCCATCATGGGGTTCAATGTACCAGTTAGCCGGGCTGTTTCCAATCTTGACTCGGCTCCCATCAGGAAGCTTCATTGCTCGCCCAGAATCCCCAAGCACCCAATAGTAGGAGTTCTTGTAGAAATATAGGACACCCATCTTCTTAAGCATAGTGAAGTTGATTGCCACCGGTGGATGTCAACTCGTAACCTACTCAGATCAACGCCAAAATGCTTGGCCAGATGGGTCACAATCCCACCAATACAGATAGCTCCTCCACCCTTGTTTGCAACATGGTACATATGATTCATCAGCATGGCACCCATACTCATCCTTTTTTCTTTTAACAAAGCAGCCAATACAGCCACATCTTTCTTTGGGCAATTGTTTCCACCTTCACCCCGTCCATTCATGCTACCAGAAATAAATCGTTGAAAAACTTTGATGGCGGGATGAGTGATGGGAGAAGCCTTTTCTTGGGTTGGGTTATAAGTTCTTCTCCCTATTATAGCTCTCCAGAAATGTTTATCAACCCATGTAGCACCATTCTCAGTAAGCACGACATCATTATCATAAATATGAAGGAACCCAAATGCCTGGTTGACCTCTTTCAAGGTCATCTTTCCTCGTGACACCTCCGAGCCAGAACTTAATCTCCCCTTCTCTTCTGAAATCAATGGACAAGGTACTCAGAAACTCCAGTGTTAACCCCTTGTAAGTTGGTTCACACAGTTTCAAGAACTCGCCCATTCGTAGAGGCGCCCCTATCTCATTCAACAGATGAGCAATCCCGATCTCATTCATCAGGTTCCAGTCAATGAACCTGGTTGCTGCCCATTTCCTATCCTTCAGAAGCTCAAATCTGATCACATGATTGTCCTTTGCCAAACTGATCCCAAAAGTTTCTTGGGTCTTTTCTCCCACCACAGCAGGGGGAGCATAAGCGGCTCGGGATGATGATGCAGTATCTCTTCTACTTATTTTGGGAGCCATGAATATCAAAAATTTACAGAAACCTGCACAACACCACAAACAGACCAAGCAAACACAATTTTTGTTGTCCCGGCAAGGACAACCACAACAATATTTCACAAATAATCGCTCAATCACTCACTTCCCCCACTACCTAGACCAATTTAATCAAAATTTAATTAAATTTTAATCAAATTATAGGTGATTTTCGGATTTATGCAGAAAGCTCAAATAAAACACGAATCTATGCTAGAATCATGCAATAAACGAACTTTTGTGAAGAACTTAAGCCTAAATCCGAGCCTAAAGGGGTCAAATTCGGGTTTTTCTAGCGAAACCTAGATCTAGATTCAACTATGTAAAAACCGAAATTGAGTGGGGATTTGAGACACTTACTTGAATCCTTGTTGATTTTGATGTTGTTGGCTCGATTTGGGGTTGAAGTCCCGACTTGAGAGCTTGAAAAGAGCTTGATAGCTTGCCTTCAATGGAAGATTGAGAGAGGGGTAGGAGAAAGAGAGGGGCGGCGAAGTGATGGGGGAAAGAAGGAATCGAGTTTAATTAAAAGGGATCCCGAAAAAAATTGCCGATTGCGCGGCATCGCGCCTGATTGCGCGGCCGCGCAATTGCCTCCCAGTTGGGATTGTGCGGCTTTGGGGCTATGGATTGCGCGGCCGCACATTTAGTAGGCCAAGCCGCGCAATCCCAACTGAGTTGGTATTGCTCGGCTTGGCTACAGATTGCTTGGCCACGCAATTTTTTTGTCCCTCTTCCGAGTATTTTTGTACTTCATGGCTGGCCCGAGTTTATCTAAAATTTGAGGATTATTTCTACCTACACTAACTAATAAAAACAAAATTTGTAAAACAGAAAGAAAAAATCAAAGCAAAACTATCCTAAAACACGGGTTGCCTCCCAAGAAGCGCTTGTTTAACGTCTTTAGCTTGACGTAAAAAGGATATTAAGAAGGATACGAGTTGTGGAATTCGATCTCCTTCCCATCGAATCCCATCTTCAGTGTGCCCTGTGGTATGTCGATTCTTGTATTCGCAGTTTTTAAAAATGGTCGTCCTAGCAACATTGATATCTTTCCAACTCCCGATCCCATGTCCATCACTAGAAAGTCAGCCGGATACATCTTCAAGTTTTCCTTTAGGCCTTACAGTGGAATGATCAGCCAGCTCTACTATGGTCCGAGTTTCTTTTAATGGTCCCATACCAAGTTTCTCATATAGGGACGAAGAAATCACATTGACAGATGCACCTAAATCAATTAAAGCTTCATTCACTTTGGTGCTTCCAATAGTGCAAGGGATAGTGAACATGCCAGGGTCACTGCACTTCTCGGGCAAACGCTTTTGAAACACAGCAGACACATGTTCTTTTTCTTTGACTTGCTTCTGACTTTTCTCCTTATGTCCCCTTTTCAGAGTACACAACTCTTTCAAAAACTTGGCATACCGAGGTACACTCTTGATTAGATTCAGTAGCGAGACATTAACTTTGCATGTACTGAAGACCTCGAACAGCTCTTTGTCATTCTTTAATTTCCGGGTTTCTTTCAAGGCCTCAGGAAATGGTGGGACAGGCACATAGGCTTTCAGAAGGGGTTCAGAGTTGCCTTTCAGATCGCCCAGATTTCGCGGCGTCGCACCACATTGCGCGGCTGCGCTTTCACCCTCGATCCCGCGCAATCCCAACTGGGAGCACATTGCACGGGTTGCACATTGCACGACCACGCTTTTAGCGGCCAAGCCGCGCAATTGGCCCTCGTTTCGTTCTGTTGATTCTTCAGCTTTGCTCAACTGATTCTGCCCTGCCTTCGAACCATCATAAATAGAGACAAAACTGACATTTGCCCTCGTGTTAAGCTCTGTCTGGGATGGTAGCTTACTTGAATCTCTGGCTTCCAGGTTGCTCACTTCCTCAACAATCTGACTGACTTGATTTTCCAGATTCTTTATACTGGACTTGGTTTCCTGTTGAAGCTGAGTTAGAGAACCATGTATTGTCGAAACTGTCTGAGTCAGACTTCTGATCATCTGGTCAGTGGACATATCATTCTGATTCACTCCCTGAGCCTGAGATTGGAAAGGTGGTCTGTATTGAGCTTGGCGACCTTGATTGTTGAACTGCTGATTGCTTGGATTGCCATACCTCAGATTAGGATGATCCCTCCAACCTGGGTTGTAGGTGTTGGAGAAGGGGTCATACCTCGGCCTAGGTGGTCCATATCCTCCCACTGCATTCACCTCCGCTTTTTGATCTTGGAGTGTTGATCGCTCGTGTGTGCGAGGGTCTAGAGATACAATTTATAACCCGACCCCGTTGTAGCACGTGGTGGGTGTCGAACACTCGGGAAGTCTACTTGATTGATGTGCCTAGACACTAGAAATCTGGAAAGGAGAACTTAAAACAAAGGAAAACAAAGAGAACAGTCGGGACCGACACAGAGGTCACGTCGGGCCCGATGTTGGCGACAAGAGGAAGTCGGGACCGACGTAGGGCAAGTCGGGCCCGAGGTAGCTGGATTTGTCGAACTTCAAAGATTGAAAGTAGATCTTGGGCTTTTGGGTTCCTTCTCTAGTAGATTAAGGCTTTTCCACCCCAATTCAAGCAATAAGTGATGATCGGAGTAGGATCGAGTGCTTTCGCCCTCGTTCCAACCACTTCTACACATCGATCATTGGGGAAATCCCCTTCGAAGCAAGGTCTTGAGATTGACACATGTTCACTTTCGCTACTTTGCCAATCACAAGCCTTGATTCCATACTTTCGCAAGGAATTGTAGCTCTATGTAGAGTGAGTTCCTTAGATCAAACACTCAAGGCTATGGAATTGGGGTTTCTAGCCCAAACTTAGCTAGGGTTTTCCCCCATAACCCAAGATCAAGGAGATCTACTCCATATGGCAAACAAAGAAAGAAAACAAATCAAAAAGCAAAGCAATCAACATCATCAATCTCAAACCAAAGCAAAGTTTCATTCACAAATCAAAAGCAATCCACAAACTCCAATCAAAGGTTTTCCAAATCCACAAGATCAAAACAAAACAAAGCTAATCTATCAACCAAACCTATCAAATCTTCCTTTCCCTTGGGCCGATTCTCTCTCTTCTCCTTCTCCTCTCCTTCCTCCTTGCTCTCCAAGTATCCTCTTGAGGGTTGGTTCCTTGCCAAGTGTGGGAACCTCTTCCTTGTGTGAGAGAACCCCCAAATTAGAAGACAAGAGGGCCTTTTGTAGATTAGATGAGGGGCAAAAGTGGAAGTTCACAATTTCGTGCCTTGGAGCCCAAGTAGTCCAGTGACCGACTCGGACCGACACGGAGGACCTCGGGCCTGAGTTACTGTGCAAGTCGGTCCGAGGTTGAAACTTCAAGTCGGGCGCGAGATTGGTTATAACTCGGTCCGAACCTCGTTCCACCTTCTTCTTGTTGGCTTTCCTCTTGTTCTTATTCATGGCTTGCTCCACTCTTTCCTCCTTTGCTCGGGCCTTGCTCCATGTCTCGACCCTCCTTCAAATCGATCCTCGATTCATGCCAAAACACCTACAAAACACATAAAACGCGCGTAGTCTCCGAATCTCATAGAAATACGGGAACTAAGCTAAAAAGGAACAAAACACACAAGAAAAGGGGAAAAAGAAACATATTTACAAAGGAAATCACATATAAAAACACCACCAAATAAAGAGACATCAAAATACCCCATACTTAAACTTGCTTGTCCTCAAGCAATAACGATGTAAGCAAGACCGAAACATAATCTTCAAGTAAAGCCTCGTATGAAAACACATTTTAGCACAAGTGATTGATATTCAAGCAAGATTACATCATCACACATGATTAATTGTTCCAAGGAATAGAGTCAATGCAACTAAGCCTCACTTTAGGGATATGTGAATGTGTATCACTCATCATGTGTTTGGGTTTAGCAATGAACACTCAAGCTCAAAAATCATGCAAGTAAGGACTTTACTATTGAAGCTAATATCACCAATTCCTCCACCTAGAGATGCCTAATACAAAGTACACAAAGAATTTCGAACTTGGCTCAATGGAGGTCCTCAAAGAGGTTCCATTCGGCCAGGTTGTAATGGGGCTTTTGATATTTCTCAAGGTGGGAATTATTTGGTCTTGTGGTGCTTACAATGGGGATTGAACAACCTAAACTCTCACCAACTTCACCAAAATTCCACAATTACTTTCACACTCACCCAAAAGACTTAACATTTTTCCTTTCAACCCAAAATTTCCCTTAACATTCCACTTCATCTTTGCTCTTAGGCTTTTTGTTGGATTTTCCACGCTTTCTACATTGGACCGACTTTCTTATGACATCGGGCCCGATGTGGTGTGTAACTCGGTCGGACCCTTTTTCTTCACTTAAGCTCTTTGCCTTCATTCCATTTTACATTTCCAACATTTTCTTTCTTTCTTTTTCATTTTCTTTTTATACAACAAAGATGCACTACCCACATGATTCATAACACCATTCTTTGCCCTTAAACCCAAGAGAATCTCAACTCTTCAAATACAATCCAAACCTCTCTTCTAAAGTCCAATCCCATAAGGGTCAAGTCATATAAGGCTAGGAATAATATTTTTGAGGAGTTTCAAACAAAGGCTTAGGCTAGAACGGGGCTACAAACAAAGGATGCACTTCATGGTAGGATATGGAATATTTATGTAACTAGAAGAATAAAGTTCAAAATCAATGTGACAATGCTAGGACAAATCTCATGACGGTCTTGGAAAATAGATAAACACCGCAATAGAAAGGTTTACTAAGCATGAATGAGCTAATCACACAAGAAACATGAGGGATATGCAAATATGAACAAGCATCCCTAAAATGGCCAAAAATCAATCTCACAAGGGTCACTCATACTTAGTTGCATAAGAACTCATCCTAGAACTCACATGTTCAATAAAACAAGCAAGATATCATGATCACATCAAAAGCAACATCATTTTAGAGGCTAAACCATCCAAAAATATGCAAAGGAATTTACATGCTTACATCATCATTAGCTTTCATTTGGCAATCTAAGATGGGAATTTCTAGTCCAAAAACTACAAAACACAAAATCTTTTTGTTGTTTTTAACACAATATTTCAATTTTTTTTATGGATTTTTGCAAACATTTCTCTAAAACGAAAATCAAAGACTCATCCATTCAAGACCAAATCAATCATCCATGTCTTTTATCAAACCACAAACCAAGAAACAAACATCCCAAACACAAACTCGAAACCAAAAACCAAATATCCTTAAAATAACAAACACACACAAGCAAGTGAACTCATGAGCACACTTACCCCCACCCCATACTTAAAATTTTGATGTCCCCATCAAACAAGGAAACCAAAACTTAAAAGCAAGAGAGAAGAGTATGAAGAGCTCACAATTTCTTTATTCTTCAATGGCATGTCTAGGATCAATTGGCGAGGACGAGAGCCCATGAGGCTCCAACTTCTTCGCTTGGACCGGCCTTGTCATAGAACTTCTTCACTCGATGACCATTCACTTTGAAAATATGTCCTCGTTCATCAACCAAGTCTACCGCACCATGAGCATAGATACGGTGGACCACAAATGGTCCACTCCACCTAGTCCTTAACTTCCCCGGGAAAAGTTTAAGCCTTGAATTGAAAAGGAGAACCTTGTCACCGGTTTGATAAGTCTTTGGAATTAACTTCCTATCATGCCATTTCTTGGTCTTCTCCTTGTACAACTTGGAGTTCTCATAGGCTTTCAACCTTAATTCTCCCAACTCATGAAGCTCTAGAAACCTTTTCTCACCGACCAAGTTGATATCCCAATTCATCTCCTTGAGTGCCCATTTTGCCTTGTGCTCAAGCTCTACCGGAAGATGGCATGCCTTGACATAAACTAGATTGAAGGGTGTAGTTCCCAAAGGTGCCTTGAAGGCGGTTCTATAAGCCCAAAGTGCATCATCGAGCTTAGAGGCCCAATCTTTCCTTGATCGAGATACGGTCTTCTCCAAGATAGCCTTGATTTGACGGTTTGACACCTCGACTTGCCCGCTTGTTTGAGGATGATAAGGAGTAGCAACTCGATGAGATACCCCATACTTGATCAACACATTCTCGAAGCACCTCTCAATGAAATGAGGTCCGCCATCACTTATGAGAACCCTAGGCACACCAAACCTTGCAAAAATGTTGCTTTTCAAGAACTTCATCACCACCCTAGCATCATTGGTTCTTGTTGGTATGGCCTCCACCCATTTTGAGACATAGTCCACGGCTACCAAGATGTACTTGTAAGGCCCCGATGTGGGAAATGGTCCCATGAAATCGATGCCCCATACATCAAATAACTCAACTTCTAGAATGCCAGTTTGAGGAGTCTCATTCCTCCTTAATAGGTTCCCCTCTCTTTGGCACTCCTCACACTTCCTCACATAATCATGCACATCTTTGAACATGGTTGGCCAATAATAACCACATTGAAGAATTTTTGAAGTGGTTTTGGAACTCTTAGCGTGACCCCCCGTAGGCAAGGAATGGCAATGGTGAATTATGCTCTCAACCTCTTCACTTGGCACACACCGTCTATAGATTTTGATCACGCCCTTCCTTGTAGAGATATGGATCATCCCAAAAATATTGTCTAGCATCATGTAAGAATTTCTTCCTAGCTTGATAAGACAAATTTGGTGGGATCACTCCCCCTACGACATAGTTAGCAAAATCCGCAAACCAAGGGGAAACCCCTCGTCTTACGGCACTAATAGAAAGAAGGCAAGTGGGAGAGAAAGAATTAATCAATTGAGAACGAGAAGGAATGGAGATCGAGTTAGGAAACTTACTTTCTTCCACGGACCGATATTGAAGTGTACCGAGCCCGACATGGTTGGACGCCGGTCTAGCTTCGCAGACACACAGGTAACTCGGGCCCGACTCTGAAGACCTCGGTCCCGACTCACTCGTACCTGCCCTGCCTTTGGTCCGATGTTCTGGACTTCGGGCCCGACTTACTTGGTTCGTCGGTCCACCTTTCCTTTCCTCCTTTCCACTCATGAGAACTTCATCTGCCCTTGAATCATCTATAGTCAAACCATCCTCCATCTCCAACATGTACTCAATGGGCAAACGGGATAGATGATCAGCTACCACATTTTCCGCACCGGTTTTGTCCTTGATCTCATGGTCAAACTCTTGGAGAAGGAGCATCCACCTTAGAAGCCTCGGCTTTGCATCTTTCTTCTTCATGAGGTATTTGATTGCCGCATGGTCCGTGAAGACTACCACCTTTGATCCCACAAGATATGAACGGAATTTCTCAAATGCAAACACTATCGCAAGAAACTCTTTCTCCGTCGTTGTGTAATTGCACTGAGTTTCATCCAAAGTTTTGCTTGCGTAGTAGATGGCATGCAACTTTCCATCCTTCCTTTTCCCAAGGACGACCCCTACGGCGAAATCACTAGCATCACACATTACCTCGAATGGAAGATTCCAATCGGGTGCCGCCATTATTGGAGCCGAAATCAAGGCATCTCTCAACCTACAAAAAGAACTCATGCAATCCTCGGAAAACTCAAAGGGCACATCCTTCATCAAGAGGTTAGACAATGGTTTTGCAATCTTAGAAAAATCCTTGATGAACCGTCTATAAAATCCCGCATGACCTAAGAAACTCCTAACATCACGAACACAAGAGGGAGGAGGTAGTTTTTCAATTATTTCAACTTTCGCTTTATCTACTTCTATCCCCCTACTAGAAACGAGGTGTCCTAGTACTATGCCCTCCTTCACCATGAAGTGGCATTTTTCCCAATTAAGCACCAAGCTAGTCTCCTCACATCTAGTCAAAACCTTGTCTAAGTTAGCTAAGCAAACATCAAACGAGGAACCATAGACGGAGAAATCATCCATAAACACTTCTACTATATCCTCAACCATATCGGAGAAGATGGACATCATGCATCTTTGAAATGTTGTCGGCGCATTACATAAACCAAAAGGCATGCGTCTATAGGCAAAAGTCCCATAAGGACATGTGAATGTCGTCTTCTCTTGATCATCGGGATGGATAGGGATTTGCCAAAACCCGCTATACCCGTCAAGGTAGCAAAAATATTCATGTTGTGCTAATCTTTCTAGGACTTGGTCTATGAAGGGAAGAGGAAAATGGTCTTTGTGAGTGCCACTATTAAGCTTACGGTAATCAATACACATACGCCATTTTGTTGTGGTTCTAGTAGGTATCATTTCTCCCTTTTCATTTTGCACAACGGTGAGACCTCCTTTCTTAGGAACTACATGCACGGGACTCACATACTTGCTATCGGAAATTGGGAAGATGATTCCCGCATCCAACATCCTAAGTATTTCACTCTTTACCACTTCTTTCATGTTAGGATTTAATCTTCTTTGTGGTTCAATAGTGGGTTTATGGTTATCCTCCATATAAATCCTTTGCATGCAAATTGAGAGAGAGATTCCCTTTAGTTCCTCTAGTGAATACCCTAAAGCTCCTCTATGTTTTCTTAGAACCTCTAACAACTTAGACTCCTCCTCATCATTCAAGTTGGCATTTATGATTACGGGTAAAGAAGAGTTGGGACCAAGAAATGCGTACCTCAAATCTTTTGGAAGCTCCTTGAGTTCTTGAGATGGTTCCGGTGGTGCTTGAACTTCTTCCTTCTCGGCCTTGAACACCTCCAAATAAGTCATCCCTTCCTCCAATTGCTCATGCTCAATCATATTGAGGGCTAGACCTTGGCGCTCTATCTCAATTTCTTTAGGTGGTGGGGTGGCTTTCAATCTAAGCTCCCTTGGCCTTGGATTCTTAGAAACGGCTTCCCATTGCAATCCAAGAGGAACTTGGATCATCTTAGCTTCCTTATGCACGGCCCCTTTTGAAGTTGGCCTAAAGAAAAACTCAATCTCTCTTCCTCCAATGTCAAGAGACAAGTGGCCCTTTTTTACATCAATGATTGCCCCAACCGTAGCAAGGAAAGGTCTCCCTAGTATAATAGGTTCACCCGACACTTCTATCATGTCCACCACAACAAAGTCGATCGGGACATAGTGGCCTTCAATGCAAACGGGGTAATCCTCGACGATACCAATTGGCTCGATGGACGACCCATCCGCTATCGTTAACCTCATGTTGACCGGAGCTATGAGACCCATGGATGTGGATTTCCATATGGTGTAAGGAATGATGCTCGTGCTTGCTCCAAGGTCACACAAGGCTTGGAAGTTTTGAGACCCCACACCAATGGTTATAGCAAAGCGACCGGGATCTCCTAGCTTTTGCGGTAACTCCAAGGTCTTGACCTCATCTTGCATTTCTACAATCGACCTCTTCTTGCTCAAAATCTCCTTTAAAAACTTGGCATAAGATGGCATCTCGCTCAATGCATCGGTGAACGGGATAGAGATGTTCAAACCTTGCAGAAGCTTGAGAAACCTCTTGAACTTGTTCTCAACCATCTTTCGGCTTCTTTGAGGATATGGAAGAGTTGTTGCACCTTGAATCTTGCTTGGATCAACCTCCTTGGACTTCCCCACTTTACTTGCAACATTTCTTGATTGGACCGACTTAGGCACCATGTCGGGCCCGATGTTGTGAATCTCGGTCCGGGGCAGAGGAGTAGGATCGAGGTCTAGGTACGTCGGGCCCGAGTTACTCTCAACCTCTGGTCCGGGGTAGAGGAATCGATCTTCTTGCTGGGTCGACTTCGGGGAACGTCGGACCCGACTTGCTGGGTAAGTCGGTCCGGCTCTCTTCATTCTCCTTAGGCATGTGTGGCTCGGGTAGGTTTCGGCCACTTCTCAATCCAATTGCCCGGACTTCATTTTGATTGTTTTGAGCTCGAGGGTTCTCCTCGGGTCGGCCCGGAAGTCTCCCATTCTCTCTCGGGGCTTGAGTTGCAATTTGGGCAAATTGATTGTCGACTTGCCTTCTCCATGCACCAAACTCATTGAATTGGGTCCTCATCTCCTTGAACCCATCTCTCATCTCTTGAGCAAATGATTGTAGCTCATTGAATCCCGGTGGCCTATATGGTGGTGGTTGCGGCGCCCTTGGCTCGTTTTGGTTGAAGTTGTTGTTGTAGCCTTGAGCTTGACCGTTGTTCCACCGGCCATTACCACCATTGTTGAAGTTGCCTCTTCCACCGAAATTTCCTCGAACATAGTTTGCCTCCTCAATTCGCTCGGCCAAGCGCACTTGGCACTCATTCGGACAAACTTGTGTAGTATGTGCAAAGGATCCACACTCCTCACAAGCTCTAGCATTTTGCTTGTAGTAGTGGACTTGCCTCTTAAGCTTCTCACTTCACCTTCAAGGAATTGGAGCTTCACATCCTTATCAATGTCTTCTCCCCTTGGATCATATAACTTCCTTGCACCTCCACCTTGAATTTTCACCTCTTTGCTAGCTTGACTCACCCCATACATGGCCTCATAATCGGATAGCTTGTCAAGTAGCTCCCAAGCTTGATCCGGTGTCAAGTCTATGAACCCACAATCGGTGTGGAGATTGAGCTTGTCCTTCGTTACCGGATTGATGCCTTGGAAAAAGATGTCTTGGAGCACATATGGTTGTTGGCCATGAGTAGGACATTGGCCATGCTTCGAAGAGAGGCTCATTCGGACCTTGTTGAAAGCTTGCAATTTTCCTTCTTAGCTCGGTTGTCTTTGAGGGCGGGAAGAACTTCATCAAGAAAGCATCATAGAGTGTCTTCCAAGTTGTGATTGACCTAGGAGCTTGGCTCTCGAGCCAATGTGTGGCCTTGCCCCCAAATGACCATTTGAACGCCTTTAGAAGCACATACTCCAATGTCTCCTCGTCGGTAGAGATCGTCTCACACATGTCCACAAAGCGTTTGACGTGCTCTATGGGACACTCATGTGGACGGCCCTCGAATTGATCACGCTTGATGAGGGAGATGAATTGCGTCTTGATCTCAAAATTCTTGGCAACCTCGGGAAGCACAATGGCCGGTTCGGGTACCCTCAACTCCGGATGCATGTATTGGCGTGCATTCCGGGGTAGAGCGTTGAGTTGAGCCTCGACTCTCATCCGTTGCTCCCGTTCTCTTCTTGCCATCGCCTCTTGATTGTCTTTCTCAAGTTGCAATCTAGCCATTTCGGCCCCATGTTGAGCCAACTCCTCATCAACATGGAGAGCTTGATTCTCCATCATTTTCTTTCTTCGGGCTTCCTTGAGAATACTTTCCGGATCACTCACAAACTCAAGCTCAAGTGTTCCTCGGGAGGAACGAGCTAGCATACACCTACAAAACAAAGACACAAACCAAACCAAATCAAAAACAAACAAAGGGTTTGGGTTATTCCCTCACCCAAATCACTACCAAAACACAAGAAACTCACCAAATTGGCACTCAATACACTTAGACTTCCCCGGCAACGGCGCCAATCTTTTGATCGCTCTCGTGTGTGCGAGGGTCTAGAGATACAATTTATAACCCGACCCCGTTGTAGCACGTGGTGGGTGTCGAACACTCGGGAAGTCTACTCGATTGATGTGCCTAGACACTAGAAAGCTGGAAAGGAGAACTTAAAACAAAGGAAAACAAAGAGAACAGTCGGGACCGACACAGAGGTCACGTCGGGCCCGATGTTGGCGACAAGAGGAAGTCGGAACCGACGTAGGGCAATTCGGGCCCGAGGTAGCTGGATTTGTCGAACTTCAAAGATTGAAAGTAGATCTTGGGCTTTTGGGTTCCTTCTCTAGTAGATTAAGGCTTTTCCACCCCAATTCAAGCAATGAGTATTGATCGGACTAGGATCGAGTGCTTTCGCCCTCGTTCCAACCACTTCTACACATCGATCATTGGGGAAATCCCCTTCGAAGCAAGGTCTTGAGATTGACACATGTTCACTTTCGCTACTTTGCCAATCACAAGCCTTGATTCCTTACTTTCGCAAGGAATTGTAGCTCTATGTAGAGTGGGTTCCTTAGATCAATCACCCAAGGCTATGGAATTGGGGTTTCTAGCCCAAACCTAGCTAGGGTTTTCCCCCATAACCCAAGATCAAGGAGATCTACTCCATATGGCAAACAAAGAAAGAAAACAAATCAAAAAGCAAAGCAATCAACATCATCAATCTCAAACCAAAGCAAAGTTTCATTCACAAATCAAAAGCAATCCACAAACTCCAATCAAAGGTTTTCCAAATCCACAAGATCAAAACAAAACAAAGCTAATCTATCAACCAAACCTATCAAATCTTCCTTTCCCTTGGGCCGATTCTCTCTCTTCTCCTTCCTCCTTGCTCTCCAAGTATCCTCTTGAGGGTTGGTTCCTTTCCAAGTGTGGGAACCTCTTCCTTGTGTGAGAGAACCCCCAAATTAGAAGACAAGAGGGCCTTTATAGATTAGATGAGGGGCAAAAGTGGAAGTTCACAATTTCTTGCCTTGGAGCCCAAGTAGTCCAGTGACCGACACGGAGGACCTCGGGCCCGAGTTACTGTGCAAGTCGGTCCGAGGTTGAAACTTCAAGTCGTGCACGAGGTTGGTTGTAACTCGGTCCGAACCTCGTTCCACCTTCTTCTTGTTGGCTTTCCTCTTGTTCTTATTCATGGCTTGCTCCTCTCTTTCCTCCTTTGCTCGGGCCTTGCTCCATGTCTCGACCCTCCTTCAAATCGATCCTCGATTCATGCCAAAACACCTACAAAACACATAAAACGCGCGTAGTCTCCGAATCTCATAGAAATACGGGAACTAAGATAAAAAGGAACAAAACACACAAGAAAAGGGGAAAAAGAAACATATTTACAAAGGAAATCACATATAAAAACACCACCAAATGAAGAGACATCAAGTGTAGGGCAAGCGTCAGTGGGATGCATGTTATCAAAGCAGATTTCACAAGATTTCACCTGCTGTCTACCACCATGCTGCAACAGTTGCTTCATCATCACTTTCAATTCAGTGACTTCATCTTGGATTTTCGTATTAGCCACCACTGAATTTGCAGCTCTCGAGCTAGTCTCTTTTCTGAACTATCTTGTGCCCTCAGACAGTTATGTAAATAGGTCAAACGCAGCAACAAGAGTTTTGTTGAGAATATGGCCCTGGCAAGCTGCATTGACCATTCTTCTCTCATCATCCAAGAGGCCATTGAAAAGATATAGAATCAGGTCTTGATTAGTGTATCCATGGAAAGGACAACTGGCTACCAACCTCTTGAACCTCTCATAATATTCGTACAAGGACTCATTAGCTTCTTGTTCGATGTTACTGATTCGCTTTTTCAGATCGTGGAGCCTTGTAGCAGGGAAGTACTTCTCCATAAAAGCATCCTTCATCTTAGCCCATGTATCAATACTTCCCGGAGCCAAGTAGTAAAACTAGTCTTTAGCCTGATCCTTGAGAGAAAAAGGAAAGGCTCTCAGCGCGATCTGGTCATGAGTTACATCAGCAGGCTTCATGCTTGAGCACACAGCATGAAATTCAGAAAGATGCTTGTTGGGGTCTTCACCACTATGTCCATGGAATGAAGGCAAAAGGTGGATCAACCCGGATTTCAGCTCAAACTTGACTCCTTCACCGAGAGCAGGGAATTGCACCGCAATGGATGTTGTGTCAGATTTGGTGCAGTCAACTGTCTTAGAGTTTGGTCACCCATCTCAGCAGATTCAGCAGATTCAGATTCAGAGTCAGATTCTTCAAGAAAGAACGGTAAGGCCTGAAAGTGATTCCGGATTTCCTTCCTTAGCTTGAAGAGTGTCATGTCAATATTTGGATCAAAAAGTAGAGGAGATGAGTTAGTAGCACGGGTATGAACCATATAACAGGTTCACACCCAAAACAGCACAAAAGTAATAAACACAAATAGCGACGAGTCCCCGGCAACGGCGCCAAATTTGATGAGGTATTTTTCAGTCGTTTTACCTATCAAAGAATCCTAACTTAACCAATCTGAGTAGAATGGTAAGCAAGGGTCGATCCCACAGAGACTCGTGTATGAATGTTATTACTTAAATGCCAAGTAACTAATATGGGGGTTTTTGATTGTAAATTCTAAACTACTATGCAAAATAGAAACTATCTAAGAATGCAAAAGATGGTTTTAATCAATTAAGAGACAAGTGTGTTCAACTAGTTAAATCCATCATAGATATGCTTATTGATCATTGATTCTCCTGATTCTCAATTCCTTTGAATAATCTACCGTGGATTATTATCCAGAACATTATATTTAGTTGAAAGAGCTAACAGTTTGAACAACCCTAATCATCTAATAACCTAGAACAATGCCTAGATTCAATTAAACGACAACTTTAAGTTCAAAGTATAGATAGAAACAAATACTCAACGCAAACAACTAATCAAGTCATCTGTGGTTTATTCCCTCTACAACTGAATAGCCCGAACGGGTCCAAACAATTATAGTTGCTACTTTATCTAATCAATCCCGAACGGGACTTGATCAGATTAGTTGTAAATTAACCTAGAAATTCTATTAGGTAGCTAATCTAACAAAACCCTAGAACAAATCTGATTCAATAAAGCACAGGGAATAAAACCTATTCAAGTTGATGAGAATCAATCAAACCTCACAATAATATGCAGTCTATGATTTCAATAACTAGTCAAACACAAAGGAAATTAGCAATGCATAATTAAAATAAAATCAAACTTACAAGATGTTCAAAGATTGCTCCTTTGAGAAAACTCTCTCCAAAGAAACCCTAGCCTCCAAAGTTGATCAAAAGTTATCTAAAAATAAACTAACATAAAGTATTTATATGTCTCTAAAAATATCCCTCAAACTCTATCTTATACACATATACTCGGAAATCATGAGCCCATAAGATCAACACCAAAGCCCAAAAATCAAATCTCGGCCCAAGTCTATCGTCCGTGAGAAACGCCAGATTGCGCGGCTTCGGCCTGCATTGCGCGGCCTGCTACGCGGCTTCGATCCCGCACCCTTGGTTATTGTCTTGGCTCGGTTCTTTCTTCTCTTGTCTCTTCTCCTAGCATGTCATAGCTTCCTTAGCTTGCTTGACTCGTCCACCACCACCATGGTCCATCTGTACTCGCCCCGCTGTTGCTCCTGAACCTAAAAAAACCCTGTAAAACCGAGCAAACCAGCGCATAATACTCGACAAAACAAAAACCTAAAAACTACATAAAAGCTAACCAAAACCTAACCAAAACATATATAAAACATGTATCTAAACTACTCCTATATGCACGCTATCACTACTTGATGATAGTAGATAATTATATGTGGAGCGTCCTACATCGAGCTCGGCCACAAATGGCAAACACTAAAATGCTATATATACTAAGGCTATGATACAATCTTAAGGGTCGAAAATCCTCTCTGGCTCGAGAACTATCTCGTTTGCCAAAGCTCGACGTGTTTGATCTCCGAGTGAGAGACATAAAGAGCACAAAAAAAATCGGCCGAGGGATGGGGAGGAGGAATAATCCACGTACGAAAACCGTTTGGTTGTACGAATCCCGATAGTTAGTATTTTTATAATCCCGTTTATAGCGCTGATTATATCGGGTTTCAACAGTCTTAGAGTTCATGGCTTCCAAATTAAAGGAAGATCATAAACCTTAACATATGGGGACGTGAGTTATTCGATCCTTGAAGGTTGTTCAATTCCCGATTCTTTCAATGCCAACAACGCCCGATAAAAAGCCCATGGTCCACCCGATTGAACTCGATCTTTATCTTCCTTATCAGCAAACTTGAAGAGAAACAGGTTTGGTTTCAATTCTCTAAAGATGAAACGATGCCTCAACTTCCAAGCCCCTTTCATAGTTGTGTTCAACGCATATGAGTTAAAAGGCCTATATGTGATTAGCTTTCCAACTAGCGTGAGATTATCTGCCTGAACTACTTTAGTTTTTTCAATACCAACATCGATCTCCACACATTCCTCTTCTGTCAATTGCAAATTCCGTTGTAATCCCTTCGCCATATTCACAAAACTAAGTACCTGATCGTAGCACACACAAGAACGGTGACACTTGCACGTGACGGTGAGAATCTACCCTAGCTCCCACTGCCAGAGATCGGAGAGAGGCGAGAACAGCCGGTAACTATCAACAAGAACATTTGCCTGAAGAAAACACTCTCTTTTGCCCTAGGGAGTGTTGTTGAGAAAAGTGTTATTATTTTGATACACTTGGTATAAATAAGCACTTTTTTCTAATTAGTAATGCTTTTTTACATTGTAATGCGTGAGAGATAGTTATATTTTTACTTTGAAAAAAGTAAAAAGTATGCTTTTTTTTTATTTATAAAATTGCTTTCTAATAAGCAAAATGTAGCAAGGCCTTAGTCACTTTTCATTTTAGACTTTAAGTTTAACTAGTTAAATTTCTTTATACTCACAGGCTAATTTTACTAAAAATTATAATATTAATATAAAATTTTAAACTCTTCTATATAATATTGTAATAAAATTACATAATTTATAAAAAAAATCTTTAAGATTGTGCCCCATATTTTATCAACATATAGATAAAAAATTTATGTACTTGAAGCCCGAATCTTGTTAAAAGATAAAAAATATTACGCATAAAATTAATATAAAAATATTAGATCAAGTTATTATCAACATATAGATAAAAAAATTATATACTTGGATCCAAATTTTGTTACAAGATAAAAAAAGATATGCATAAAAATTTCAACATATAGCTCAAGAAAGTTATTATCTTATAAAAAGTTGAATATATAGAAAAAATGATACAAGTAATTATCATATTTATTATTAAAAAATATAACATTATTTTATTCAAAAATGTCACGTGGTGCAATTTTTTTAACATACATGGTTTCTACTTTATAATGTATTAGATAGATTACTAGCAAGCACCCAAACTTTATATTTATTTTTGTCATAATACCAATATTTATTTATTTTCAAAAAATATCACAATCTAAATATTTTAGGGAAAAATAATAAATTATCACTTCATATTTACTCCTTTTTCAAAAAAAAATTAGTTCTTTTTTATAAAAACCATAATTTTAAAAATAAAAGGTGAGTTATAAATATTTATTGCCCTCTTATTGAATTTAATATTATTAAAATATTTTCTAAAATCAAAAAAAAACTTTTCACAAAAAATCTAACTTCTCTTGTTTACCCATTATTTATAACTTTTTTATAAGTGATTTTTAATCCATCATTTTTTTGCAATTATTTTATAAAATTTATAAAAAAAATCATCCCTTATTTACCATTTGTTAAAAAAAACTAGTAATGTTTTTCATATCAAAAGTGATAGATTAAAAAAAATCTAAACTCGTATTTGTTTGTAGAAAATCATATAGTTAAGTGAAAAAGGCGTAAATATGTAGTGATATTTTATTATTTTTCCGTAAATGTTTAGATTGTGATATTTTTAAATAAAAGATAAATATTAGTGTTATCATAAAATTAAATATAAAGTTTGGGTGCTTGGTTGTAATTAAACTTAAAGTCTAAAATGAAAAAAGATCAAATAGTAACACTTTTCAAAGATTAGGGACCTAAAAAACATTTATAAAAGGTTAGGGACTAATAGAAACTCTATGTGATAGGTTAGGGACCATAAAAAGAATTCACCCTTATTTCTCACTCTATCGTATCATTTATGCACTCCATTTTAATTTATATCCACATCCATGCACCTTATAAATTCATATTTTTTATTATTTTCAACACTTTTCTTTCTCTCCATATACAATTAACATATACCATCTTCTCCAATTAGAATTATATATGTGGGTAATTGTAGAATCGTCCTTTTAATTCTTCCCCCACATCGTCTTCAACATGCTTTTGGATCTCCAAACTTAATTGCCTCTTTTGTGATAATTATAGAACCACTCAATTTGGTCCCAAAACGCTTCTCACTTTTGGTCATTGCCAGTGATTGGGTCATTGCTAACGTTGACCTAAGCACTAATGAGAAGAGTGACATCTTCTTTCTCCCAATGATTTTTTACAAGTGGAGCTCTAGTTTCAGCACTAGCACTCCCACCACCATCGCGAGACCCAACACCGCGAGACCCACAACGAGCACAAAAAGGTATAACAGTGGTCATTCCGACATTGTGAGCGCGTTCCCTACTCAAACATTTATAACAGTAGTCATTCCGACATCGGACGACCATTTTCCGTCGAACCTACATGAAGGTTTATTAGATGAGTTAAGCAGATTTCAGATCAAATCTAAACATCTAATCGTAGGATCTTCAAGCATAATCGATAGGATGTTGATAATATATATCTTTGATGCATGAACCGGAACAAATCAATGAGGAAACAAAAGAGAAAGAAAGCCTCAAATGCGACTTCTCTACTTGGTCCACATGAGTCCGGTCTAGATCGCCTTTGGCTTCGAATGCTAGGACGAAGAACAATGGAGAGCACGAACAACGGAGAGGATAAAGCAAGAAGAAATCAATTCCTTATGAGGAGAGTCAATCCCATTTAAATATCACTCTCATCCTCAATTGTAACCTCTCCTTTTAACTAAGGAATAATGAATTTTGGAGGAGAGTTTTGTAACCTTTGTCCAAAATGAAACTCCTTTTCATTCATTCATTATTTATTTCACAAATAAATCTTATCTCATCATTATTAGTATATATTCAATATACATTATAATAAGACATCTTTCATTTTGATCTAGTCCGTCAACTCTAAGTGTGTGACCGCATAGGACCCGTTTATAACAGCCATGAGTTTAACTCGTTCAGTCGTTTAACCCCATTAGTCGTAGTTGACTTCTAGCAAAGCACTATCACTCCTAAAATAACTAGATTGAATATCTCTTATTAATTGTCCTATTCCAAGTTTAGTCATTGCACATTAGATTAAAGAACACAATTCTTTCATTGTGAATGCCCATATCAACCTAAAAATACAATTATTCTAAATTTAATCAAACATGCATATGCAATTTATTGTCTACGGATAGATAAAAAATATGAATTATGGTATATATTTTTTTATAATGTATAAATTGTCCATTTGAACAATTTATAAAACAACCCTTTTATTAAATGAATGAGTGTGCCACGTGTCACCCACTTAGTGAGCCGGTGATGGGTTTGGTTTAACAACACGTGCTTGATGGTTTTATGCACCTCTTGAGAGTTCAGTGCAAATTTTACACCTTATTTCTTGAAACATGCACCTATATTAATAAAAAATTTGTATTTTGACGAGATGAACTCCATGCATGATTTCAGGCGTTGTGGGTGCTGTTAAAGGAAAAAATTAGCCGGGCCTAGGAACGACCTAGTCTAGCACATCTTTTCGAATGATAAAATTCAGTTTTGGATGAGTCAATAGTTGATCTACTGATAACGTATGTCTAGTATAATACAATCAATCGCATCATTGTAAAGACGAGGCATGTGAATTAGTTTTATGGTCTCAATGAATTGCAATAAAATATGATGCATTAATTAGATGAAGACCCGTACCATTTGAGGGTAATGGCAACATAATTTTGAATAGTTCATGTATTTTATAGGGAGAAATCAAAACATAACTATATATTAGATTAGAAGAACAAATTTGTCACCGACTTTTGCGAAGAAGACATAGTAAATAGTTTTAATTGTCACAAAAACACTAACAAAACACTAACAAAACACTAAATCTATTTTATTGTTACAATAACTTATAATATAGAAAATATCAACATAAAGATCAAGTTTTATTAAAAGATATGTATAAAATTAATATAGAAAATATCAATGTATAGACAAAAAATTATATAAATATGTTATCTATTTTATAGAATTTATTGAATGTATGCAAGAATAATATAATTTATTATAATATTTATTAAAAAGAATTAAAATTCATTTATTCAAGCAAATCATATATTTTAAAAATAATTTATTATATTAAAATATCAACATATAGATAGAAAATTATATGCATAGACCAAAGTTTTTCTAAGAGAAAAAAATAAGCATAAATTTAATGTAGAATATATAAACATAGAGTAAGTTTCTTATGCAAATGCTTCTTAAAATGAAAATGCGGAGCAATTCTATCCATTGGATGAGAAACATTCATGGTCTAGATTAGAGATTTGAGTTTTTTTAAAAGCAGCAAAAAAACTCACACGGTGGCATTATTGTAAATATGTCAAACTACCTACCCCTAACCTAATTTAGCAAGAAAATCATTCCCCCACTGATGTGACCATGCCTCATGTGCCAATCCATGGCCAAACCGGTACCGAGCCATCCAAGCGCACCCGGCGCGCCATGACTAAGCAAACATTGTCTTCCGAGCCATCCAAGCCACCTCCACCTTCTATGGAACATAACCACGATGACGCCTTGGAGGGTGACCTAGAGTTGCATGACCATGGGAGCGCCGCTTAAGAACCTATGCAAGACGAAGAGCGCCGTTCACCACTTGGCGCCGCCGACGCCCATGGCCCGGTCACACAAGCCAGCGACACTTGGCCTTATTTAGGTCGAATCACTAGCGCACGAGCTCGTGCCTTTCAAGAAGAGCTTCAAGCTGGCCTAATTGTTCAAGGAGTGCTGATCAACCATGACGGAGACATGGAGTGCACGTTGCTAGTCACCAGGTGTGTCTCGACCATGTCGGGCACCTAGCTTGCGCCAAGCTTGGAGCCTCTTGCGTGCCATGTCAAGACACATCAAATGCCGGTTTCCAAGGGTCTTGTTATGTTCAAATGCTTTAAATGTCTCGGGCGTGGCCATTACGCTCACGCTCGTGATTGTCCGAATGAGCGCAAGGTTCTTCTTACTCCGCAAGGTGAATATGAATTTGAGGAGCTTGTTCAAGAAGAGGAAGAAAACTGCGAGGAGCAAGAAGAGGACGAGCTCCATGTTATGGCCGAAGAGGGTGAGTATTTTGTTGTCCAACACACTCTTTTCACCACCGAGAACAATACTACACCGAGCCAACGAGAGGTGATCTTCCATACTCATTGCAAAATCCAAGATAAAGTATGTAGCTTAATCATTGACGGTGGTTCATGTTGCAATATCATCAATGAGGAGGTTGTTTCTCGTTTTTCAATTCCTACTACTCCTCATTCCATGCCTTATCCTTTGTGTTGGTTAAATTCTAAATCGCATATCCAAGTGAAGGAAAGGGCTTTGATTTCTTTTTCCATAGGTCCATATCAAGACATTGTTGAATGTGATGTGGTGCCCATGTCGGTGTGCCATCTTCTTTTAGGCCGACTTTGGCAATATGACCTGGGGGTGATCCATGATGGCATCTCCAATGAGTACTCTTTCCACTGTGAGGGCAAGAAGATCACGTTGCACCCGATGAAGCCACACGAGATTATGCTTGATCACACAACAAGGGAGAAAAAGCGAAGGCATGCCCTTAGAGAATTAAGCAAGGGAAAAATATTGGCCATTGGTGATAGCATGAGCACTTCCAAACCTCTCCTCTTAGCCAAACCGAGGGAAGTTGTTTATGCCATCATGGGGAGTAATGTTTGCTTATTATTACTCTATCATGAATCGTTACTTTCTAACCAAGAACTTGAAGATCTTCCCTCACCTATTGCTTGTCTTTTGTAGGATTACAAGGATATTTTTCCCGAAGAGGTGCCGAATGGGTTGCCGCCTACAAGAGGGATCGAACATCAAATAGACTTCATACCGGGCGCGTCGCTACCGAACCAGCCAGCCTACCGTGCCAATTCCGAGGAAACCCATGAGTTGAAAAGTCAGTTTCAAGAGCTTCTCGACAAGGTCTACGTCCGAGAAAGCCTCAGCCCATGCGCCGTTCCGATAATTCTAGTCCCCGAAAAAGATGGTACTTGGAGGATGTGCATTGATTGTCGAGCAATCAACAACATTACTATCAAGTATCGCCATCTGATTCCGCAACTTGATGATATGCTTGATGAGCTCAATGGAGCTTGTATTTTCTCTAAAATTGATTTAAAAAGCGGCTATCATCAAATCCGGATGAAGGAGGGTGATGAGTGGAAAACCACGTTCAAAACCAAGTACGGGCTCTACGAGTGGTTGGTGATGCTTTTTGGTTTAACCAACGCTCCTAGCACCTTTATGAGGTTGATGAACCACATCCTCCGCCCTTTTATTGGTAAATTTTTGGTGGTTTACTTTGATGATATTATCATATATAGCCACGACCTTGAGTCCCATGTCGAACACCTTAGGCAAGTGTTAGACGTTTTGAAACATGAACGCCTATTTGCTAACTTTAAAAAATGCCACTTTTGCTCGAATCATGTGGTATTTCTTGGATTTTTTTTAGTAGGGAAGGGGTAACAGTTGATTTAGAGAAGGTGAAGGCAATCCGAGATTGGCCGACTCCCACAACCATGACACAAGTGAGAAGTTTTCTTGGGTTGGCTGGCTTCTACCGCCGTTTCGTGAGAGACTTTAGATCCATAGCTGCGGCTCTCACCGCGCTCACCAAGAAAAATGTACCATTAAGGTGGGAAGAGCCCCAAGAAGTTGCGTTCAACCTTCTCAAAGACAAACTCACACAAGCACCGCCCCTAGTCTTGCCTGATTTCAACAAAACGTTCAAAATCGAATGCGACACTTCGACATTGGCTTAGGCGGGGTTCTTTTGCAAGAGGGAAGACCCGTGGCATATTTTAATGAGAAATTGGGTGGGTCTCAGCTAATTTATCTCACCTATGACAAGGAGTTATTGTCCCTTGTTCGAGTACTCAAAACGTGGGAGCACTACCTCATGCCGCACGAGTTTGTCATACATTCCGACCACGAGGTGCTTAAATTTCTTAAAGGCCAAAGCGAGCTCAACATGCACCATGCTAAGTGGGTCGAGTTCATCGAGACATTTCCGTACTTCATCAAGCATAAGAAAGGAAAGGACAACGTCGTCGCCGATGCACTTTCTAGGAGGTATGCTCTTCTATCCCTTCTTGATGCTAGGTTGCTAGGTTTTGGTTTCACGTGTGAGTTGTATGCAAATGATGCTGATTTTGGGGAGATATTTCATGCATGTATTACTCATGGGAGTAAGGACCAATTATATTTACATGATGGATTTACGTTTAAGGGTCCTAAGTTGTGTGTGCCTAGGAGTTCTATTAGGCATTTGCTTGTACAAGAGGCCCATGGTGGTGGCCTTATGGGACATTTTGGACTCATGAAGACTTGCATGTTCTTAGGGAGCATTTCTTTTTGCCTTTCATGCTTAGGTCGGTAGATAAATTTTGTGCTTTTTGTGTGACATGTATGTGTGCTAAGTCTAGGGTACACCCTCATGGTTTGTACACTCCCCTTCCTATCCCTCATGCTCCTTGGGAAGACATTTCCATGGACTTTTTCTTGGGATTACCTCGCTCTAAGAGGGGGAGAGACTCCATTTTTGTTGTTGTTGATAGTTTCTCTAACATGGCTCACTTCATTACATGCCATAAGACTGATGATGCATCTCATGTTGCTTGCTTATTCTTTGACAATGTTGTGAGATTGCATGGAGTTCCTAAATCTATAGTCTCTGATCGTGATGTGAAGTTTTTGAG
This sequence comes from Fallopia convolvulus, assembly GCA_964016875.1. Lineage (NCBI taxonomy): Eukaryota > Viridiplantae > Streptophyta > Magnoliopsida > Caryophyllales > Polygonaceae > Fallopia > Fallopia convolvulus. The sequence goes on from OZ024719.1 coordinate 32,449,508, forward strand.
CTATTTTTGGGAGACTCTTTGGGCCAAGCTAGGCACAAAGTTGCTCTTTTCTACCACTTGTCATCCTCAAATGGATGGACAAACCGAGGTCATGAATCTAACTCTTGGTTCTCTTTTGTGTTCTCTTTTGTCTACTAATCTGCAAATGTGGGAAGAATGTCTTCCATTTATAGAGTTTGCCTATAACCGATCGGTGTATTCGGCCACTAAGAAGACTCCGTTCGAGGTGGTGTACGTGCACAATCCCGTCACGCCCCTCGATCTCATGCCTTATGCCACCAAGGATCAGGACAACCATGAAGGTCTTGACCATGCTGCTAGGGTCAAGAAGTCACATGAGAATACTCGCCTTCAATTGGAAAGGCGAACTATGCAATATGTGCGCCAAGCTAACAAAGGGCGCAAAGAAGTCATTTTTGAGCCGAGCGACCTCGTGTGGGTGCATTTGAGGAAGGAGCGCTTTCCTATCCTCCCAAATTGAAAACTGAAACCACGAGGTGATGGTCCATTTGTGGTCTTGGAGAGTAGAGTTGCCACCAAGCTACGGTATGCACGAGGTATTTAACGTTTCCGACCTTTCTCCTTATTTTGTTAACGATGATGATGAGATGCGGGATGAAGGTTCGTGGACAAATCCTTTTCAAGAGGGGGATGATGATGTGACCATGCCTCATGTGCCACATCATGGCCAAATCGGTACTGAGCCATCCGAGCGCGTCGGGCGCTCCATGACTAAGCAAGCGTTGTCTTCCGAGCCATCCGAGCCACCTCCACCTTCTATGGACCTTAACAATGACAACGCCTTGGAGGGTGACCTATGCAAGACGAAGAGCGCCATTCACCCCTTGGCGCCGCCGACGCCCGTGGCCCGGTCATACAAACCAACGACACTTAGCCTTATTTAGGTCGAATCACTAGGGCATGAGCTCGTTCCTTGAAAGAAGAGCTTCAAGCTGGCCTAATTTTCCAAGGAGCTCCGATCAACCATGAAGGAGACATGGAGTGCATGTTGCTAGTCACCGGGTGCGTCTCGGCCATGCCGGGCACCTAGCTTGCGCCGAGCTTGGCACCTCTTGCGTGCCATGTCAAGACACATTAAATGCCGGTTTCCAAGGTGATGCAGTGAAGCCTGCCATGTCTCCAACCGACGTCGATGAGTTGATTCGAGTGCCTTCTGACGGACCAATCACAAGAAGTCGAGCTAAGAAGATTGCTCAAGGCACAACAACGATCTTGGTTCGATTGGCAGCGGTTATTGAAGAGCCTAGCAAGGCGAAGTGGGTCTCGTGCATTCGACATCAATTGAGCCCGGATTCCATGGATTAATTATATGAGGGCCGAAAATCACTATTTCTTTATTTAGAAACATGTATTAATTTGTCTCACTTTAGGGCTGAATTTAGTAAGTGACCGGGTGAGATGAATTGGTATATGGGTCAAAGTCAACCCTTTGACTTGACCATTCTAAATTGAAGAAAATATCTTATTTATTTTATTATGAACACTTTCTATTTATTTTAATAATGTAGAGAAATCAGCCAATAGGCTTATGTTAGTTGGTTGATCTTCTCTCTCCTGGTTGTTAGAGATATTTTTAGTTTGTTAGAGATATGTTGAGTTTGTTAGGATTATTTCCTTAAATAAATAAATCAGCCATGATTTATTTTATTTAAGGGAATCTAGTTAGATTTATTTAGATATTATTATATCTTGGGAAGCAAGCAAAGGAGACCTATTCTCCCCATCTAGGGTCGGCCACTCCCCTCCCTTGCTCCCCAAGTATTAGCTTTTGTATTCTCTATAAATACTTTGCAATTTCATTAATAAAAATCAGCTTGAGAGAGATTAAACCCAAATTGGTTTAATCTATCTCTTGGGCTCAAAAATAACGACTTGTGCTTGCTTGCAATTGGAATTTCGAAATCCTCATCATCAATCCGATTCTTCTCTCTTTCATACTCAAATCTGAATTGTGGTGTGATCAATTTGATTGTTCTAAGTTGATTGTTAAAGATTTAACTTAGTTAATCAATCGGATTTAGCGTTAGAGCCAATCCGATTGAACTATTGAGTTGATTTATCTAGAATTCAGATTCAATCCATTCATTCAAGTTTGATTCAGTTTGTTACTTGTGGTCCACGTTTTTCTCACATTGATTGCAAATTCAGGTTGGAATAATCGTTACAAGGCAAGATCGGGATCGTGTGGGTCATATACGAGATTTCTAAGGAGGATTCCGAGGCAATCACGTATCACAAGGGTCTTGTTATTTTAAATCTTGATGTTAAGGCTGGTTGGGGAAGATTCTTGGTGGATACTTCATTTTCTTTTAAAAGGGGCGTGATTATCCCGTGATAGACACACTTGGAGAACTTGAAACTCTCGCTTTGTTTTTAGTCATTTTTTCGACTTTGGTTTGGCGTTTCGCCTTGGATAAAATTGTTTGTTGTTCTTGTTTTTAAAACCTTGATTCTTGAGTAATATCGGATCATCTTTGGGATCCAAGAGCAAGGTGCGTAACATCCTTGTCCTTGAATCTCGTAGCTTGAGTTTCAAGTGTGGTGAGTCATATCCACACCCTAAACTCATTCATATCCAACACTCTTAAAATTCCATCATCCATTTCTGGTTTTCCAAATCTTTACTTGTCCACCATATCCATTTCCGAGGCACACCATCCATTTCCTCGACAAGAGGAGAGCGTCCAAGTGACCTTACATCGACTTCATTGATTCGATCCATATCACCCACTCTCACTCTCGCGTTCAGAAGAGAAGACAAATTAAACGACATTCTGATGAAATGATCGAAGGAGGGGATGATGGTGCAAAGAGATAGCCACGAGAATCCAAGGAATTCCGACAACGAACACCACGCAAACTGACCCGTCTTCAACTGGATGGATCTTCCTCTTCCGAACTCAAAATTGAGTGATTCCAATTCGAGAAGTTATATCTCTGAGTCTAGTTTAACCCCTCAAAATTTCAGACCTATATGATGAGTGGATTGAAAGATATGTCGATTTTACTGAGGGGGTACAGAAACCACCGAGATGGATGATGGATCGAAACGGAGAGAACAAGGGGATATGGATGCTTGACAACTTGGATATGACTCACCAAGCTCTCAAACAAACTAAGATGCCCGAGATTGTCGGATATTACTCACCAACAACTTAGACAACGAGAATTGAACGAACGAAAACAAGAACAAGAACTTGAATTGAAAGATGCAAGGAAAGTAAGCAACAAGTTTTTTCGTTCAAATCTCCTCCAACAAAGGGTGAGGTGGCCGACCATATAACCTAGAAAGCAACCTCACAAAGTTAGCCCCTTAACTTAAGGAAATTACAAAAATTAACCCGAAATCCCAAAAACTTATAAAGTGTCCTTAACCGTAAAAAAATCACTTGTCGGAACACGAGTCAAAAGGAGACTCCAACCTTTTTCTTTGTAAACCTTTGGAAACTTATGATCCATGAGCTCCTCCTTGATCTTTTCAAGCATTTCCCTAGCATGTTCTCGAGTGATGCGCCAATAATAGAGCGTCGTGCCTTGACTCAGCTCCTTAGCGCCTCGGACACCAGCCTTGGATATGTGTCCAAATGAAGACTCTCCCTTGTCGTGCAAATTGGACTTGTCTTTAGAGCTGGTATCTTCACTCAAATCATGGGACCATGACTCAGTAGATGGAATCACATCCTCCTCCTCCCCTTCAAAAAGATTCGTCCTCGAATCTATCAAGCCTTGTGAGCTCAACAAAGTAGGTAGGGCTTCTAGCTCCCTTGGTGTGGCATTCTCCATGACAAAGACATCCTTCTTGGCCTCCACAAGAAAGGGAATGTAATCACCGCTTGGAGTGACTAAAACAGCCTCGTCCTCCTCATGGAGCAAGAAGGGAAAACATGACGGAATCATAGGAAATGCATCCATCCATGGTGTCGCCAACGAGTTTATGGAGCTAGGAGTGATGGTAGGACGATGCTTGGTTTTAGGAGACAATTCCACAAATTCCTCCTCTTCTTGCAATATGTGCATCAATTCTATTGGACACTTGATGGTAATGAGTTGTTCCAATCCATGGAAAGGAGTCTCTCTTTGTGGTTGTTCTGTGTCACACATCACTCTTTGTTGGAAGGAATTCTCCTCCCCTTTACAAGGGGTCGTCCTCGAACCTTGATCCTCTTCTCGTATATCCTTGATCTTCACCACTTGAGGCACTTGTGTCCTCTCGTCCAGCCCTAGGATTTGGCGCTCCAGGGCATCCATGCGTGTCGCCAAAGCTTCCACGGATTGTTGCATGGATTGTTGAAAAGTTTGTATCATGGCAGCCACCGAACTAGTTGACGTCTCCTCAACTTGTTCCTTTTTCTTGTCATCACCTACACTTGTCATCGTAAAAACAAGGCAAAGATCAAGGTATAGAGGTCACACGAATTAATCACCAAGACTTGTCCAAGATGAAAATCCGACAAGTTGCAAGTAGGAGATGACCAACAAAATGGAACAAGAAAAGCTCAAACACAACAACACAAGATGTCTCGTCTTGGTGTCGTTCCCGTATCCTAGCACCGTAACCAACAACAAGCATGTAATGATATAAAGGGGTCAAAAGAAAGCTAGATAATGGACTCAATTCCCACGTTTTTACTCAGCCAAATTCAGCAAGACACACTTAAATAAAGCACTAAAGGAAGACATTAATCAAGCAACAAATGCACCCTTTCAACTACCAACTTTTGATAACTCTTTTGAGTGTTCTATTGGAACGTTTTTTGAGCATGGTTGGCAGCCATGGCTGAACACACACTCAGCCAAGACAACCACAAGATCAAGACAAAGCAACGACCACAACAACACACAACAAGGACACTATGGTCGCACACAACAACACAACGCATCCAATAAAGAGTTCGAACCTAAAACTTGCAACAAGTGGAAATTCAAGGTCGGAACAAGGTTTAGATGGCGATACCTTCGCGTGGCTCTGATACCACTTGATGAAAGGATTGATGGAGGGGATGATGGTGCAAAGAGATCGCCACGAGGATCCAAGGAATTCCGACAACGAACACCACGCAAACTGACCCGTCTCAACTGGATGCATCTTCCCCTTCCGAACTCGGAATTGCATGATTCCAATTCGATAAGTTATATCTCTGAGTCTAGTTTAACCCCTCAAAATTTCAGACCTATATGATGAGTGGATTGAAAGATATGTCGATTTTACTGAGGGGGTGCAGAAACCACCGAGATGGATGATGGATCGAAATGGAGAGAACAAGGGGATATGGATGCTTGACAACTTGGATATGACTCACCAAGCTCTCAAACAAACTAAGATGCCCGAGATTGTCGGATATTACTCACCAACAACTTGAACAACGAGAATTGAACGAACGAAAACAAGAACAAGAACTTGAATTGAGAGATGAAAGGAAAGTAAGCAACAAGGTTTTTCGTTCAAATCTCCTCCAACAAAGGGTGAGGGGGCCGACCATATAACCTAGAAAGCCACCTCACAAAGTTATCCCCTTCACTTAAGGAAATTACAAAAATTAACCCGAAATCCCAAAAACTTATAAAGTGTCCTTAACCGTAAAAAATCACTTGTCGGAACACGAGTCAAAAGGAGACTCCAACCTTTTTCTTTGTAAACCTTTGGAAACTTATTATCCATGAGCTCCTCCTTGATCTTGTCAAGCATTGCCCTAGCATGTTCTCGAGTGATGCGCCAATAATAGAGCGTCGTGCCTTGACTCGGCTCCTTAGCGCCTCGGACACCGGCCTTGGATATGTGTCCAAATGAAGACTCTCCCTTGTCGTGCAAATTGGACTTGTCTTTAGAGCTGGAATCTTCACTCAAATCATTGGACCATGACTTAGTAGATGGAATCACATCACATTCCTCCCTCTCATCTCTCTCTTGAGTTCGATCAAACTCATTCTCCTCTCACTAAGTCAATCGGTTTCTCGTTCCGACATGGTGTGTGACCCTCTCCTTTTGATCTTGCTCGATTTGATGGCCACACAATGTTGGACTGATCTTTAGGAATTAGATTAAGAAATGCCTCCAAATCAAAAGAAAAAGGTAGATCAAAATCCTAAAACCCTAAAATTAGGTGTTTGGTGCTTGTTTGTGAAAGATTATTGTTTGGTTGTTATTTGTGCAATTTTAGTATTTGTTAATTTGTATGTTCAATATGTTGTTTTGATGATAATATGCATCTAGATGCCATTGGTTTCTTTATTTTCGATTGGATGGGAATTGGAAACATGGATTTATTTTTCTTGAGTTCAATTCTCTTATCGGTGAGCTTAATGTCATCTTTGTCAATACACCATGTCAAATTGTAAACTTAAAATCATCAAACATATAACCATGTTGTGACACTCTATTTGTATCATATCTATCCGACTACAATCTATTTGTTCTCGTAGTCCTCATTTGCTCTGTCCTATTACATGTGATATACTTAGATTTGGCAACCGTTGTTGACTTTACTGTAACATTGCTTTGACATGTGAAACTCTAATGTCAGTTCATCTTCCATTCTTGCATTATAAAATAACAAAAGTGCATTGTAAAGTAGGGAACGTTCATTGTAAAATAACAAAAGTGCATTGCTAAATGACCTACAATTGCATTCTTAATCTTCTATAATACTATAAACTTAAATAGCTTGACAATTAATGCTCATACAAATAATAAGTTTTTTTATAATGTCATTGCAAGCATAAATATTCATATTAATAAGATATTTTATGATTTCAATATAAGCTTTTGGTAATAAATGCTCATTCAATTAATAAGGAATTTTACCAAAACTATTCTAAATGGATTTTTTATATTCTAAATGGTTTTTACTATGTTTTATTTTAACTCTCCTTTTTTCTTAAAAATAAATAAATTAAATTTATGATTTTTTTTATATAATAATCAATATATAATACTATAAGACTAAATTATTGATAATTAATGCTTATGCAAATAATAAGATTTTTTATAATATCATTGCAACATACATGTAAATATTAATAAGATATTTTGTGATTTCAGTAAATGCTTTTCAATTCTATATGATTTTTTATAATTTCATTGCAAAATTTAAAAATTTAAAATATATTCATCTAAAAAATATTTATGAACACACTTATATATCATTGACATAATAGATTCTCAAACTGTACTAATTGAAATATTTATGAACACACTTATGGAAAGAAAAGAATGTTATTTCTTAAACGTTAAATAATAAGAAAAGAATGTTTTTTATTGATGCAAGAAACGTTAAATTTTTTTACATCAATCTTCCTAATTTCATTTTTATTAATAATCTTCCTAAACATTGATGGGTAATTCGTACAACGTTACTATTTTCCTAAACCTGCAACATGTTACTCTTTTAGACTTTCAAATTCAAATTGCCTTAACCACATTCTTTCAATATTTCATCCATACCATGCTCACAACTCAAGCACTATAAATTTGAGTTCACCTATTTGGGAGTCCATAAGCTTTTTCCACCAAATCAAAAGAACAATCTCACTAAAAGAGTGTACTATATGGCCTCCCCTACGATTCCCCAAAATGATCCCAACGATGACTCAAAGGTGGCTATAATGTTAATTCATCTTTAACCATCAAATTATCCTATATTCTTCTAAATTAGTATGATTATACATTTCAATTACTAATTACTTTGTATTATAGGACAAGAAAGACGCTTCCAAACACATTCCAGACTTATGTGAAGAAATCCAATGTGAAATACAAATTATGGTATGTCGGATATGGGATGCGACAAACCCATTTGGAAGATACCTAAGCACAGATTTCATTGTTTGGAATGCTAAGGTATATTCGTACATATTAATGCATTCCAATAATGTAGTATGTCTCATTTTTCACATCTAACATATACAGAGTAATATTTCTCATCGCTTTGTTCACAAGCTTCAGGAAGGGAAAATATACACCCTGAAAAACTTCAATGTATTGCCTAATACACTAACATATCAAGTTTGCAAGGGTAATGCTTTTATGGTTCAACTTGAAGGAAATTCCACTCTTACCAACGTCGAATGTGAGCTTGAAGGATTTGTTTGATATCCCTTTCAACTCATTGCTTTTGATGACATTACATTAAATGGAAGTACGCTTTTGATTGGTAAGTTAGGCTAATATACAATATCCACTAAGTTCTATGAATTTATATATATATATATATATTGCCATCCTAAACTCTACATTATTAATGTCCACATGTCGTAGGAAATGTTACCAATGTGGGCAACATTAAGCCCCCAAAAGGGGGTTAGGGTCACAACATGTTGATTTCTACCTTATAAATGAAGGGTAAATATCTATCAAAATCCTCTACAACCTTAGATTTATTGCAAACAATATATCTACATTGCAAATATGTTTATTCACTTCTAAATCCATGCAGGGGAACGATAATTCGAGTAACATTATGGGGGAATTTATGTGATGAGATTATTAGGCGGAAAAATGCAACTACTTCTATGTACAATGTCATATTGCCGACCATGAATGTCAAGGAATTAAGAAAGTATGCCATCACAATTAATTATTACCACATTATTGTATTTCAAAAACAAGTAATTCACATTGCTTTTCCTATTGTTATTTCCACACAAATGAGATTTATTTGTCCAACACTTCAGCAACAACCATATTTGATGCAAAAGCCATTCCTCAATTGGCAAAATTCAAAACCCTTATGGAGTATTTACAATGCCTATACAATAACATATTATTTCTATTTCATTGACATATATTTACAACATATTTTACATGCCTTGTAGGAATAAGGGTCTAGAAGAAGATGTTATGGGGAAAAGATGGACATTATTACAACTATTGGATTGGGGAAGAGATGGAAAAGGCAAAAAAACAAAGGTCCTCCTTCTACACACTTAATAATATTATAGATGTTTACATTACAAAAAATAATCTATTGATATGATAACAAAGATCCATAACCTCAAACTGCAAAGTCAAGATCACACAGGTTCGCACAAACAATACCTGGTACTATTTCTCATGCAACCGTAACAACTGCAAAAAAGGGGTTACAAGGGCTGGAGGCAATTTCTTTTGTGAGTCATGTAACCAAATGATTGATTTCCCACAAACTTGGTAATTTACCTATGATAACAATGTGTATACTCTTTCAATAATGAAATCAAAATTCAGCATTACTTAGTATTCCTTTCTTTGACTTCATAAAATAGCTACAAGGTGCATCTTGAAGTAGAAGACACAACTGCCACCACGGTTGTAACATTGTTTGATGAAGTGGCGGAAACACTGATAAAGAAGACAGTTGTGAAATTACTAGAGGAAACAGTAAGCTATATTTTACACTTCTCAAATAGAGGCATTCAAATTTCATAAACCTAATCAACCTTACAATGTGTGTATGTTCTCGATTTAGGATAATAATGAGGATAATGCTTTGCCACAAGAACTACAAGGCTTGATCAACAAACATGTGGTCCTTGAGTTGAAGTCATACACTTACTAAAATCATGGAGACTATGAAAGCTTCACATGCAACAATGTAATTGAATATGGTAAGGAAGATGAGGGTACTTTGACTAATAAGGAAGCTGAGGGTACTTCGACTAAACGTCGACATGAGGAGTCCACTTCGGACCATGGTATTCCAAAAACTAGCACTGAGGCCAAATATTTGTGAGTGAAGAAAACATACCCTATATTGTTAAAATTTGAGATATGTCAATCTTAATTAAATTATTTGATGTACAGATGTCATGAGAAAGGAAGCATGAAGAAGAAAGGAAAAATGGAAGAAGAGGAGTACAAAGGAAAAATGGAAGACGAGGAGTAGATCGAGTCTTTTGATCTTGCATCAACAATACATAATAAAGACTTTTACCACTATTTCAGTTTTTACTTTGTAGTTTGAATTTCCATTGCATTTCAATTCCGTGTTATTGTCAGGTTTATTTTCCTAGTTACATCTAGACTTCTAAGTTGAATTGTCATTGTTGATGTTCCACTTTACTGTTTTTAGATCCACACTTATTTAATTTGAATTGCTATTGTTTATGTTAAACTTTACTGTTTTTAGAGAGGAAATTGTTTACATCTTCAACAGTCAATTACTTTGATAAATTTGAAGGCTTCCTCCTTCTAATATGACTATACTATATTAAATTTTAAATTTATAACTCCACTAAAAAAGATCCTGCTGCTCATCCCCAAGACAAACAAAACCTCAAATACATGCAATTACTATTATGCTTTTATGTTTTCTTCTTCCTAATTTAAAGTTAGTTAAAGACATATAATTAATGCTATTAGCCCTACACATTCCTTGAATTTGAATACCATATATATGTCAATAAATGTATGGCCCAATTAAATTTGAATTTTACCTTAAATGACATATATAAAATAGCATAATATTAAATTTACAACGGCTAATGACAACCCTACACTTTTAATTATTCCTAAATAATTCAAACAAGGAAAAAGGGTTACAAATTCAAAGTCAACTTTAGATTAGATGTGATGTATAAGGATCTTTGTAACTTCTAACCTATATAGAAATAGACACCTAGATATAAGTACTGTCTATTTAATATCACATTTAATTGGGAATCCAAAAATTCTACATCTATGTTTGCATTTTTTAGTTACCTAGACTCTTATTCTTATAACCTCTTTGTCTTCCCCATTTATTGAGATCCCTACACATTCCTTGAATTTGAATACCATATATATGTCAATAAATGTATGGTCCAATTAAATTTGAATTTTACCTTAAATACCATTTATAAAATAGCGTAATATTAAATTTATAATGGCTAATGACAACCCTATACTTTTAATTCTTCCTAACTAATATAAACAAGGAAAAAAGGTTACAAATTCGAAGCCAACTTCAAATTAAATGTGATATATAAGGATCTTTGTAACTTCTAACCTATATATTAGATACCTAGATATAAGTACTGTCTATTTAATATCATATTTAATTGGGAATTGGGAATCCAATGAATTTCTAAATTCCACATCTATGTTTGAATTTGAATGTTTGAATTACCTAGACTCTTATTCTTATAACCTCTTTATCTTCCCCATTCATTGAGATCCATACATTTATAATCCTTCCTAAATCAAAGGAAAAAGCCTAGAAATTCAAATTCAACTTCAAACATACGATTAACCTCTTTCAATAATCAACAACCATGAAGAGACAAACCAACAAGATGAATCATGGTACAAAGTCACATGTTTTACATACTCATCTCTACGTCAAAATATATGACTTACTTGCATAAGTATTTGTGTTTTTTACAGGAAATGATGTAGCGCAACATACACAATGAAACCCTATTTTACCTGCAGCCCACAAATTCAGCATTAAGAAACTGCATTCCAATACAGAAATTATAAACTTTATTAGTTGTGAGCGGGTAAAACAAACATAGTTACCATAGTTATTTTCTCTATTAAAAGGTATTCCTTAAATTACTGTGCATTTATTATTATTTTTATTATTTCCATATTATTAAATATATGGTAGTTGTGCAACTTTATGGAAGATTCTATCCTGCAAATATGATAGAATTAAACTTGGAGAAGGTGGGAATATTCCTAGCTTGGGCTTTAAGCAACCCTAGGAGATATGTAAAATCAGGCCCATTGATCTCCTTCTTCCATTATAAATACTCGCCCTAGGCGTGTAGGGAGAGCCATATGCGCACATCGGCGTATTCAGAAAACTTGAACAGGCTAATACTCGCTTAGCTCGACTTTTCAGGGATTCTTTGCTTTCTCGTCGTACCTCGACGCCCAAAATGACAATTCGCTCTTTTGATTTAGGCATCGGAGGTGGATTAGGGGGTCCCCGCCCCTTGTGTCCATTGTTTTGCAGGTTTTAGGTCAGAAGATTGGGCGTGGAGCGGAAGATGAAAGAGCATTCAATTAGTACATTGAAGATGTAATTTTTGTGCACTAACAATTGGCGTCGTCTATGGGAACGAGGATTAAATCCATGAGTAATCGTTCCTAGAAGAAAAAGAATCGAATTTTCGAAACCCTGGGACGATCGCGAAGCCTCAACGAGTGAATCGCGGCCGCGGAACAGCGAACAGCGACCGCGGGCACCAAAAGCGATTTTCGACCCCATAGGCCGCGAATGCGACTGATGTCTCTTTATTTGGTGGTGTTTTCATATGTGATTTCCTTTGTAAATATGTTTCTTTTTCCCCTTTTCTTGCGTGTTTTGTTCCTTTTTAGCTTAGTTCCCGTATTTCTATGAGATTCGGAGACTATGCGCATTTTATGTGTTTTGTAGGTAATTTGGCATGAATCGAGGATCAATTTGAAGGAGGATCGAGACATGGAGCAAAGGCCGAGCTAAAGGAGGAAAGAGAGGAGCAAGCCATGAAGAAGAACAAGAGAAGCCAATAAGAAGAAGGTGGAACGAGGTCCGGACCGAGTTGTAACCACGCCGGGCCCGACTTGGAAGTTTCCAACCTCGGACCGACATGCACAGTAACTCGGGCCCGAGGTCCTCCGTGTCGGTCCGAGTCGGTCACCGGACTACTTGGGCTCCAAGGCACGAAATTGTGGACTTCCACTTTTGCCCCTCATCTAATCTATAAAAGGCCCTCTTATCTTCTAATTTGGGGGTTCCAAAGTTGGTTCCAAGGGGTTGGAAAGGAGCACACACACAACAACCCTCAAAAGGATACTTGGAGAGCAAGGAGGAAGGAGAGGAGAAGGAGAAGAGAGAGAATCGGCCAAGGGAGAAGAAGGTTTTGTTGGTAGATTAGCTTTGCTTTGTTTTGATCTTGTGGATTTGGAAACCCTTGATTGGAATTTGTCGATTGCTTTTGATTTGAATGAAACTTTGCTTTGTTTTGAGATTGATGATGTTGATTGCTTTCCCTTTTGATTTGTTTGCTTTCTTTGTTTGCCACATGGAGTAGATCTCCTTGATCTTGGGTTATGGGGGAAAACCCTAGCTAGGTTTGGGCTAGAAACCCCAATTCCATAGCCTTGAGTGTTTGATCTAAGGAACCCACTCTACATAGAGCTACAATTCCTTGCGAAAGTTGGGAATCTCAAGATCTTGCTTCGAAAGGGATTTCCCCAATGATCGAGGTGTAGAAGTGGTTGGAACGAGGGCGAAAGCACTCGATCCTAGTCCGATCATCACTCATTGCTTGAATTGGGGTGGAAAAGCCTTAATCTACTATAGAAGGAACCCAAAAGCCCAAGATCTACTTTTAATCTTTGAAGTTCGACAACCCCAGCTACCTCGGGCCTGACTTACCCAGTGTCGGTCCCGACTTCCTCTTGTCGCCAACATCGGGCCCGACGTGACCTCAGTGTCGGTCCCGATTGTTCTCTCGATTTCCTTTGTTTTACGCTCTCATTTCTAGCCTTTTAGTGTCTAGGCACATCGATCGAGTAGACTTCCCGAGTGTTCGACACCCACCACGTGCTACAACGGGGTCGGGTTATAAATTGTATCTCTAGACCCTCGCACAACCGAGAGGCGATCAAAAGATTGGCGCCGTTGCCGAGGAAGTCTAAGTGCGTTGAGTGCCAATTTGGTGAGTTTCTTGTGTTTTGGTAGTGATTTGGGTGAGGGAATAGCCCAAACCTTTTGTTTGTTTTTGATTTGTTTTTGTTTGTGTCTTTGTTTCGTAGGTGTATGCTAGCTCGTTCCTCCCGAGGAACACTTGAGCTTGAGTTTGTGAGTGATCCGGAAAGTATTCTCAAAGAATCCCGAGAAGGAAAAGGATGGCGAATCAAGCTCTCCATGTTGATGAGGAGTTGGCTCAACTTAGGGCCGAAATGGCTAGATTGCAACTTGAGAAGGACAATCAAGAGGAGGTGGCAAGAAGAGAACGGGAGCAACGGATGAGAGTCGAGGCTCAACTCAACGCTCAACCCCGGAATGCACGCCAATACATGCATCCGGAGTTGAGGGTACCCGAACCGGCTATTGTGCTTCCCGAGGTTGCCAAGAATTTTTAGATCAAGACGCAATTCATCTCCCTCATCAAGCGTGATCAATTCGAGGACCGTCCACATGAGTGTCCCATAGAGCACGTCAAACGCTTTGTGGACACGTGTGAGACGATCTCTACCGACGAGGAGACATTGGAGTATGTGCTTCTAAAGGCGTTCAAATGGTCACTTGGGGGCAAGGCCACACATTGGCTTGAGAGCCAAGCTCCTAGGTCAATCACAACTTGGAAGACACTCTATGATGCTTTCTTGATGAAGTTCTTCCCGCCCTCAAAGACAACCGAGCTAAGAAGGAAGATTGCAAGCTTTCAACAAGGTCCGAATGAGCCTCTCTTCGAAGCATGGGACCGTTTCAAGGAGATGTTGCGCCAATGTCCTACTCATGGCCAACAACCATATGTGCTTCAAGACATCTTTTTCCAAGGCATCAATCCGGCAACGAAGGACAAGCTCAATCTCCACACCGATTGTGGGTTCATAGACTTGACACCGGATCAAGCTTGGGAGCTACTTGACAAGCTATCCGATTATGAGGCCATGTATGGGGTGAGTCAAGCTAGCAAGGAGGTGAAAGTTCAAGGTGAAGGTGCAAGGAAGTTATATGATCCAAAGGGAGAAGACATTGACAAGGATGTGAAGCTCCAATTCCTTGAAGGTGAAGTGAGCAAGCTTAAGAGGCAAGTCCACTACTACAAGCAAAATGCTAGAGCTTGTGAGGAGTGTGGATCCTTTGCACATGCTACACAAGTTTGTCCGAATGAGAGCCAAGTGCGCTTGGCCGAGCGAATTGAGGAGGCAAACTATGTTCGAGGAAATTTCGGTGGAAGAGGCAATTTCAACAATGGTGGCAATGGCCGGTGGAACAACGGTCAAGCTCAAGGTTACAACAACAACTTCAACCAAAACGAGCCAAGGGCACCACCACCACCATATAGGTCACCGGGATTCAATGAGCTACAATCATTCGCTCAAGAGATGAGAGACGGGTTCAAGGAGATGAGGACCCAATTCAATAAGTTTGGTGCATGGAGGAGGCAAGTCGACAATCAATTTGCCCAAATTGCAACTCAAGCCCCGAGAGAGAATGGGAGACTTCCGGGCCGACCCGAGGAGAAACCTCGAGCTCAAAACAATCAAAATGAAGTCCGGGCAATTGGATTGAGAAGTGGCCGAAACCTACCCGAGCCACACGTGCCTAAGAAGAATGAAGAGAGTCGGACCAACTTACCCAGCAAGTCGGGTCCGACGTTCCCCGAAGTCGACCCAGCAAGAAGATCGACCCCTTCACCCCGGACCGAGGTTAAGAGTAACTCGGGACCGACGTACCCAGACCTCGATCCGACTCCTCTGCCTCGGACCGAGATTCACAACATCGGGCCCGACATGGTTCCTAAGTCGATCCAACCAGGAAATGTTACAAGTGAAGTGGGGAAGTCCAAGGAGGTTGATCCAAGAAAGATTCAAGGTGCAACAATTCTTCCATATCCCTCAAAGAAGCCGAAAGATGTTGTTGAGAACAAGTTCAAGAGGTTTCTCAAGCTTTTGCAAGGATTGAACATCTCTATCCCATTCACAAATGCATTGAGCGAGATTCCATCTTATGCCAAGTTTTTAAAGGCGATTCTGAGCAAGAAGAGATCCATAGTTGAAATGCAAGATGAGGTCAAGACTTTGGAGTTACCACAAAAGCTAGGAGATCCCGGTCGTTTTGCTATCACCATTGGTGTGGGGTCTCAAAACTTCCAAGCCTTATGTGACCTTGGAGCAAGCACGAGCATCATTCCTTACACCATATGGAAATCCACATCCATGGGTCTCATAGCTCCGGTGAACATGAGGTTAACGATAGCGGATGGGTCGTCCATCGAGCCAATTTGTATCGTCGAGGATTACCCCGTTTGCATCGAAGGCCACTATGTCCCAATCGACTTTGTTGTGGTGTACATGATAGAAGTGTTGGGTGAACCAATTATACTAGGGAGACCTTTCCTTGCCACGGTTGGGGCAATCATTGATGTAAAGAAGGGCCACTTGTCTCTTGACATTGGAGGAAGAGAGATTGAGTTTTTCTTTAGGCCAACTTCAAAAGGGGCCGTACATAAGGAAGCTAAGATGATCCAAGTTCCTCTTGGATTGCAATGGGAAGCCGTTTCTAAGAAGTCAAGGACAAGGGAGCTTAGATTGAAAGCCACCCCACCACCTAGAGAAATTGAGATAGAGCGCCAAGGTCTAGCCCTCAATATGATTGAGCATGAGCAATTGGAAGAAAGGATGTCTTATTTGGAGGTGTTCAAGGCCGAGAAGGAAGAAGTTCAAGCACCACCACAACCATCTCAAGAACTCAAGGAGCTCCCAAAAGATTTGAGGTACGCATTTCTTGGTCCCAACTCTTCTTTACCCGTAATCATAAATGCCAACTTGAATGATGATGAGGAGTCTAAGTTGTTAGAGGTTCTAAGAAAACATAGAGGAGCTTTAGGGTATTCACTAGAGGAACTAAAGGGAATCTCTCCCTCAATTTGCATGCATAGGATTTATATGGAGGATAACCATAAACCCACTATTGAACCACAAAGAAGATTAAATCCTAACATGAAAGAAGTGGTAAAGAGTGAGATACTTAGGATGTTGGATGCGGGAATTATCTTCCCAATTTCCGATAGCAAGTATGTGAGTCCCGTGCATGTAGTTCCTAAGAAAGGAGGTCTCACCGTTGTGCAAAATGAAAAGGGAGAAATGATACCTATGAGAACCACAACAAAATGGCGTATGTGTATTGATTACCGTAAGCTTAATAGTGGCACTCGCAAAGACCATTTTCCTCTTCCTTTCATAGACCAAGTCCTAGAAAGATTAGCACAACATGAATATTTTTGCTAGCTTGACGGGTATAGCGGGTTTTGGCAAATCCCTATTCATCCCGATGATCAAGAGAAGACGACATTCACATGTCCTTATGGGACTTTTGCCTATAGACGCATGCCTTTTGGTTTATGTAATGCGCCGGCAACGTTTCAAAGATGCATGATGTCCATCTTCTCCGATATGGTTGAGGATATAGTAGAAGTGTTTATGGATGATTTCTCCGTCTATGGTTCCTCATTTGATGTTTGCTTAGCTAACTTAGACAAGGTTTTGACTAGATGTGAGGAGACTAGCTTGGTGCTTAATTGGGAAAAATGCCACTTCATGGTGAAGGAGGGCTTAGTACTAGGACACCTAGTTTCTAGTAGGGGGATAGAGGTAGATAAAGCTAAAGTTGAAATAATTGAAAAACTACCTCCTCCCTCTTGTGTTCGTGATGTTAGGAGTTTCTTAGGTCATGCGGGATTTTATAGACGGTTCATCAAGGATTTTTATAAGATTGCAAAACCATTGTCTAACCTCTTGATGAAGGATGTGCCCTTTGAATTTTCCGAGGATTGCATGAGTTCTTTTTGTAGGTTGAGAGATGCCTTGATCTCGGCTCCAATAATGGCGGCACCCGATTGGAATCTTCCATTCGAGGTAATGTGTGATGCTAGTGATTTCGCCGTAGGGGCCGTCCTTGGGCAAATGAAGGATGGAAAGTTGCATGCCATCTACTACGCAAGCAAAACTTTGGATGAAACTCAATGCAATTACACAACGATGGAGAAAGAGTTTCTTGCGATAGTGTTTGCATTTGAGAAATTCCATTTATATCTTGTGGGATCAAAGGTGGTAGTCTTCACGGACCATGCGGCAATCAAATACCTCATGAAGAAGAAGGATGCAAAGCCGAGGATTCTAAGGTGGATGCTCCTTCTCCAAGAGTTTGACCATGAGATCAAGGACAAAACCGGTGCAGAAAATGTGGTAGCTGATCATCTATCCCGTTTTCCCATTGAATACATGTTGGATATGGAGGATGGTATGACTATAGATGATTCAAGAGCAGATGAAGTTCTCATGAGCGAAAAGGAGGAAAGGAAAGGTGGATCGACGAACCAAGTAAGTCGGGCACGAGGTCCAGAACATCGGACCAAAGGCAGGGCAGGTACGAGTGAGTCGGGACCGAGGTCTTCAGAGTCGGGCCCGAGTGACCTGTGTGTCTGCGAAGCTAGACCGGCGTCCAACCATGTCGGGCTCGGTACACTTCAATGTCGATCCGTGGAAGAAAGTAAGTTTCCTAACTCGATTTCCATTCCTTCTCGTGCTCAATTGATTGATTCTTTCTCTCCCACTTGCCTTCTTTCTATTAGTACCGTAAGACGAAAGGTTTCCCCTTGGTTTGCGGATTTTGCTAACTTTTCCGTAGGGGGAGTGATCCCACCAAATTTTTCTTATCAAGCTAGGAAGAAATTCTTACATGATGCTAGACATTATTTCTGGGACGATCCATATCTGTACAAGGAAGGGCGTGATCAAATCTATAGACGGTGTGTGTCAAGTGAAGAGGTTGAGAGCATAATTCACCATTGCCATTCCTTGCCTATGGGGGGTCACGCTAAGAGTTCCAAAACCACTTCAAAAATTCTTCAATGTGGTTATTATTGGCCAACCATGTTCAAGGATGTGCATGATTATGTGAGGAAGTGTGAGGAGTGCCAAAGAGAGGGGAACCTATCAAGGAGGAATGAGACTCCTCAAACTGGCATTCTAGAAGTTGAGTTATTTGATGTATGGGGTATTGATTTCATGGGACCATTTCCCACATCGGGGCCTTACAAGTACATCTTGGTAGCCGTGGAATATGTCTCAAAATGGGTGGAGGCCATACCAACAAGAACCAATGATGCTAGGGTGGTGATGAAGTTCTTGAAAAGCAATATTTTTGCAAGGTTTGGTGTGCCTAGGGTTCTCATAAGTGATGGCGGACCTCATTTCATTGAGAGGTGCTTCGAGAATGTGTTGATCAAGTATGGGGTGTCTCATCGAGTTGCTACTCCTTATCATCCTCAAACAAGCGGGCAAGTTGAGGTGTCAAACCGTCAAATCAAGGCTATCTTGGAGAAGACCGTATCTCGATCAAGGAAAGATTGGGCCTCTAAGCTCGATGATGCACTTTGGGCTTATAGAACCGCCTTCAAGACACCTTTGGGAACTACCCCCTTCAATCTAGTTTATGGCAAGGCATGTCATCTTCCGGTAGAGCTTGAGCACAAGGCAAAATGGGCACTCAAAGAGATGAATTGGGATATCAACTTGGCCGGTGAGAAAAGGTTTCTAGAGCTTCATGAGTTGGGGGAATTGAGGTTGAAAGCCTATGAGAACTCCAAGGTGTACAAGGAGAAGACCAAGAAGTGGCATGATAGGAAGTTGATTCCAAAGACCTATCAAACCGGTGGCAAGGTTCTCCTTTTCAATTCAAGGCTTAAACTTTTCCCGGGGAAGTTAAGGACTAGGTGGAGCGGACCATTTGTGGTCCACCGTATCTATGCTCATGGTGCGGTGGACTTGGTTGATGAACGAGGTCATATTTTCAAAGTAAATGGTCATCGAGTGAAGAAGTTCTATGACAAGGCCGGTCCAAGCGAAGAAGTTAGAGCCTCATGGGCTCTCGTCCTCGCCAATTGATTCTAAACATGCCATTGAAGAATAAGAAATTGTGAGCTCTTCATACTCTTCTCTCTTGCTTTTAAGTTTTGGTTTCCTTGTTTGATGGGGACATCAAAATTTTAAGTATGGGGTGGGGGTAAGTGTGTTCATGATTTCACTTGCTTATGTTTGTTTGTTATTTTGAGGATATTTGTTTTTTGTTTCTAGTTTGTGTTTGGGATGTTTGCTTCTTGGTTTCTGGTTTGATGAAAGACATGGATGATTAATTTGGTCTTGAATGGATGAGTTTTTGGTTTAGAGAAATTTTTGCAACAAAAAAAAAATTGAAAAAATGTGTTAAAAACAGCAAAAAGATTTTGTGTTTTGTAGGTTTTGGACTAAAAATTCCCATCTTAGATTGCCAAAATAAAAGCTAATGATGATGTGAGCATGTAAATTCCTTTGTATATTTTTGGATAGTTTAGCCTCTAAAAATGATGCTGCTTTTGATGTGATCATGATATCTTGCTTGTTTTATTGAACATGTGAGTTCTAGGATGAGTTCCTATGCAACTAAGTATGAGTGACCCTTGTGAGATTGATTTTTGGCCATTTTAGGGATTCTTGTTCATATTTGCATATCCCTCATGTTTCTTGTGTGATTAGCTCATTCATGCTTAGTAAAACTTGCTATTGCGGTGTTTATCTATTTTCCAAGACCGTCATGAGAATTGTCCTAGCATTGTCACATTGATTTTGAACTTTATTCTTCTAGTCACATAAATGTTCCATACCCTACCATGAAGTTAATCCTTTGTTTGTAGCCCCGTTCTAGCCTAAGCCTTTGTTTGAAACTCCTCAAAAATATTATTCCTAGCCTTATATGACTTGACCCTTATGGGATTGGACTTTAGAAGAGAGGTTTGGATTGTATTTGAAGAGTTGAGATTCTCTTGGGTTTAAGGGCAAAGAATGGTGTTATGAATCATGTGGGTAGTGCATCTTTGTTGTACAAAAATGAAAAAAAGAAAGAAAAGAAAGAAAGAAAATGTTGGAAATGTAAAGTGGAATGAAGGAAAAGGGCCTAAGTGAAGAAAAATGGTCCGACCGAGTTACACGCAACATCGGGCCCGATGTCATAAGAAAGTCAGTCCAAAATGTAGAAAGTGTGGAAAATCCAACAAAAAGCCTAAGAGCAAAGATGAAGTGGAATGTTAAGTGAAATTTTGGGTTGAAAGGAAAAATGTTAAGTCTTTTGGGTGAGTGTGAAAGTAATTGTGGAATTTTGGTGAAGTTGGTGAGAGTTTAGGTTGTTCAATCCCCATCGTAAGCACCACAAGACCAAATAATTCCCACCTTGAGAAATACCAAAAGCCCCATTACAACCCGGCCGAATGGAACCTCTTTGAGGACCTCCATTGAGCCAAGTTCGAAATACTTTGTGTACTTTGTATTAGGCATCTCTAGGTGGAGGAATTGGTGATATTAGCTTCAATAGTAAAGTCCTTACTTGCATGAATTTTGAGCTTGAGTGTTCATTGCTAAACCCAAACACATGATGAGTGATACACATTCACATATCCCTAAAGTGAGGCTTAGTTCAATTGACTCTATTCCTTGGAACACTTAATCATGTGTGATGATGTAATCTTGCTTGAATATCAATCACTTGTGCTTAAAATGTGTTTTCATACGAGGCTTTACTTGAAGATTATGTTTCGGTCTTGCTTACATTGTTATTGCTTGAGGACAAGCAAGTTTAAGTATAGGGTATTTTGATGTCTCTTTTTTTGGTGGTGTTTTCATATGTGATTTCCTTTGTAAATATGTTTCTTTTTCCCCTTTTCTTGCGTGTTTTGTTCCTTTTTAGCTTAGTTCCCGTATTGCTATGAGATTAGGAGACTATGCGCATTTTATGTGTTTTGTAGGTAATTTGGCATGAATCGAGGATCAATTTGAAGGAGGATCGAGACATGGAGCAAACGCCGAGCTAAAGGAGGAAAGAGAGGAGCAAGCCATGAAGAAGAACAAGAGAAGCCAACAAGAAGAAGGTGGAACGAGGTCCGGACCGAGTTGTAACCACGCCGGGCCCGACTTGGAAGTCTCCAACCTCGGACCGACATGCACAGTAACTCGGGCCCGAGGTCCTCCGTGTCGGTCCGAGTCGGTCACCGGACTACTTGGGCTCCAAGGCACGAAATTGTGGACTTCCACTTTTGCCCCTCATCTAATCTATAAAAGGCCCTCTTATCTTCTAATTTGGGGGTTCCAAAGTTGGTTCCAAGGGGTTGGAAAGGAGCACACACACAACAACCCTCAAAAGGATACTTGGAGAGCAAGGAGGAAGGAGAGGAGAAGGAGAAGAGAGAGAATCGGCCAAGGGAGAAGATGGTTTTGTTGGTAGATTAGCTTTGCTTTGTTTTGATCTTGTGGATTTGGAAACCCTTGATTGGAATTTGTCGATGGCTTTTGATTTGAATGAAACTTTGCTTTGTTTTGAGATTGATGATGTTGATTGCTTTCCCTTTTGATTTGTTTGCTTTCTTTGTTTGCCACATGGAGTAGATCTCCTTGATCTTGGGTTATGGGGGAAAACCCTAGCTAGGTTTGGGCTAGAAACCCCAATTCCATAGCCTTGAGTGTTTGATCTAAGGAACCCACTCCACATAGAGCTACAATTCCTTGCGAAAGTTGGGAATCTCAAGATCTTGCTTCGAAAGGGATTTCCCCAATGATCGAGGTGTAGAAGTGGTTGGAACGAGGGCGAAAGCACTCGATCCTAGTCCGATCATCACTCATTGCTTGAATTGGGGTGGAAAAGCCTTAATCTACTAGAGAAGGAACCCAAAAGCCCAAGATCTACTTTTAATCTTTGAAGTTCGACAACCCCAGCTACCTCGGGCCCGACTTACCCAGTGTCGGTCCCACTTCCTCTTGTCGCCAACATCGGGCCCGACGTGACCTCAGTGTCGGTCCCGACTGTTCTCTCGATTTCCTTTGTTTTACGCTCTCCTTTCTAGCCTTCTAGTGTCTAGGCACATCGATCGAGTAGACTTCCCAAGTGTTCGACACCCACCACGTGCTACAACGGGGTCGGGTTATAAATTGTATCTCTAGACCCTCGCACAACCGAGAGGCGATCAGCGGCCCACCGGAGTGCACCTCCGGAAAGTAGATTTACCAGACCTTGAATTTCATTCAAGGTTCGGTAAAACTTGTAGGATCTTGAATGGACTTCAATCCAATGTAGATTTACCGAACCCACTTGAGTCTTCAGTAAGAGGCAATGAATGAGTTAAACAAGCGTCGATATAGTGCATGAATATGGTCGAACACCTTGCAGCCATAATCTATAACTGAGATATTAAATAATAAATAGTATGTGGATAAACAAGAGGGGTGGGGAGGTAGTGGAACACGCACTTCATAGTGATGACAAGGTTAATTTCCTTAAGCCGGTTTAGGTGGAGAGGGTGAATCTAGTTGAGGCATTTGGACGAATACCTTGCGGTCATAATCTAAAAGTGAGAGATTGATCACATAAGTTTGTCGGTGGTGACGAAGGGGAAATCATAAAACTCCATCACTTCTCTAGGAAGATTGGTACGAATGGAATGATAGAGGCTGGAGTGCACGCCTTTTCGATTTGGATCCAATCCAATCAGATCGGACTCAATTTGGGGATTATAAACCCAAATCCCTCCCAATTGCGATTCTCTCTCAAACACGACCACCTTATGCCCTTCCCGGCGCAACTCCCTAGCAGCCACCAAGCCAGCGGCGCCGCCCAAATCAGCCCACCACCTTCGACCTCCTCCAAGAGGAACTCTCAGCCCAAAACATCAAAGAGGCGGACAACCAGACGCGTCGCCTGCTAATCCAGTTGGCATGGGAGGTAGCTCAGAAGAGAGGCTACATGTTCTTCTCGGAAATGCAGTTCATCTCAACATAGGAGTTGCAAGCCATAGACTCGCTCTGCTGTAGGCAACACAACATGTATAGAGGAAGATATGGAAGAAGCGCAATAAAGACTTGACAAAAATCGAAATCAAATTAGGGTGGATGAAGACGCTAGAGACCAGTAAAGTAAAGTAGACGAGTTCAATTAATTTGTTTTATTTAATATACTTCTTTCACAAATACATCACATTTACTCTATCTTCATATATTCAAACTGATATAAATTTTTTTATAACACATCACAATTTTCTATAATATACTATAAGCTCATTACTCAGAGCTTATATTGGAATCTACTTTAATTGATTGAAGTTAAATATTATCCGCAAAAACCCTTATGCACAAAATCAAAAGATTAGAGGAGGATTCTGATGAAAACATTTCTTAGGGTGAGAACTAAGATCAAATTTAGAGCATTGGATCAAGAGTATGTACGGATGAGATTAAAAAAAAAGAAGCTAATCATCAATAAAGGACACGGAATGTAATTTAGAAAAAATAAACTAAAATGTTCCAAAAATACCCCTCCTTCTCCCCAAACACTTATCCCTTTCAAGCAACCTTAGGAAAGAACGTACAGAGAATCAGGATGGAGCGACCGACGGCGTATATCTTCTCCTCCTAGTCAAAATCTACAAATTCTTCTCCAAATTTGATCGATTTGAACTCGTACCTCTCAATTGAATTTTGTTTCTAGAGAATGAAGACGTTGATTGAGCCACCAGAATGAGAGGCGGCTCCGATCAACTAGTGGTGATGGTGGTGGTTGTTGACGGGCCTTTACTCTAGACAACAAATAAATTTATAAGTCAAGACCCAAATGAGTATAGGGGAGTCAGGATCGTTCCACGAGAAGCAAGGTTTGTTTATCTATCGACTACTAATTATGAAAATCAAACAAAAACAAGCAAATACTCACGGCCAACCTCGTTAACGACTTTGTCAAGGTCGTTAACGAACTTGTAGACTACTAACGACCTAAAATTAAGTTCGGCACCGAGGATACGAACTCAGTAACAAATATGATCCAGAAGAATTCAAATAAAAACAAAGATCTAGGACAAGGGTTACCACAACATAATCATGCATATAAACTCGTAAGAAGATAAAGTTCATGCCTTTAAATGGATAAATTCATCAACTTTCATTGACTAGTAAGTAAATTAATCTACTCTCATAAATTAATTCACTCAGTCACTTGTTTTGGATCCAAAGCTTGAAACTTTCGTATTCAAACAATATCAACCTTCAAGTTTATAACTTTCTCTCTCGATCAAGTTAAGACTCAAATTACCTTGACTTTCATCTCGGTATATACTCAACAAGAAATCTCAAAATATATAGAAGGCATTCAACACATCATCTTACTCATCAAACCATGCATAACTATGCTGGGTTTCAACCCCGACCCTAGACAAGAAAACTACTCACTACTCATAACTATGAAATAAACAACTTCTATATAGAAAAACATTGAAAACAAAACAACTTCTTCAAATTAATAGGAAAATATTGTCTTACAGAATTCAGAAGAAACCCAAAAATACAAAACCGAATCGAAACAAGTGATTAACGACCTCGGCTAACTCTCGTCCACCTCGGCTCTCGATCTCTCTCCGACCCTTCTCTCTCTCTCTCGGCTCTTCCTTCTTCTCTACTTGCCACCCCCTCTCTAGGTTATAAAGAAGGGTATTTATACTAATAAAGCTATCTAAATAAATAAAGATATACGATAAAAACTTTCCTAAAAGATAGAAACCTACTCTATAAAGATAGAAATAAAAACCTAGAAGGATAACAAGACTTAAAATATAATATAATAATCCTAAAACTCATTAAAAATACTCTACCGACACGGAATAAATTCTCGCACAAGATCGGTAGGTCATCACTAAGAATTCTCGAAAAACCCTATCTCGAAGCCTCGTTAGCGACCCTGCATAGCCTCGTTAACAAGCCTGGATTTTTGACTTCTTCAACACTTCAACTCAAAAAGCTTTGAGTTTAACATCTTCATCTCGTATTCTTCCGTCCTTCACCATAGCATCCCAAATTCAACTCCAAAAAGCACCGTTTCCTTGCTAAAACCTACAAAAAGACATGAAACGGAGTAGCTTCCATACATTTCACAAAATATGCAAAACCATCCAAAAACATACAAAACTAACCCTAAACTTATCAAAACTAAACCTAACAAACTAAGAAAACACCCTAAAAACTATACCAAAAACACGAACATCAAAATACCCCATACTTAGACTTGCTTGTCCTCAAGCAATCACTAAACAAGAATGAAAAACAAACAACACTTATCAAACTATAGCCATCATCTAAAAAGCAACATCAAAAAATATAGAAGAAAACAGCAAATGACTATTAACGTCATCACACATATATGCACCAAATAGACATAAGCAAATACAATCCAACCTCACAAGGGATATATGTGTTTCACTCAACTCTCAAGTGTTTGGGCTTAGAATAATCAACTCTCAACTCACCTTATATACAAAAACTCATAGAAATTGGAACTTATATCACCAAACTCTCCACCTAAGATTTGTCAAAACAAGCAAAATAATCAAGAGAACTCAGGGGGCTCAATGAAAAACTTCATAGAAGCTTCCATTCGGCCAGGTTGTAATGGGGCTTGGTAAAGACAATTAGGCGTGGAAATATTTTGGCTATGTGGTGCTAATAATATCCGGGAATCATAGACTCCTAAAAACTCACATCTCACAAAAAATCTCATAAAAGAAATACCAAACTCACTCAAACATTATGCACACTAACACTCTTTATTGACCCAATATATCCTAGAAAGTCTCATAACACAACTCAAAAGAATCTCTGGTTTATCTATTAAACACACATGCACTTTAAACTTCTTTCTTTCTATCTCATATTCTCCTTCAGCTCATTTTTTTTCTTTTTCTTTTTTTTCGTTGCCTCGTTAACGAGCCAATATGGTCGTTACCGAGCTTCATCGTGTACTCCTTTTTTTCTTTTTTTCAACAAACTTATTTCGTGCATCTTTTGTACCAAGAGATCTTTCTTTTTACACAATTTAAGCAAGAGACTTCCAATCTACCCTTCCCAACAATCCTTAAATTTTAAACCAAATCATAACATTTCACTCTCCCTTTTAAACTCAACAAAACAAACCTTTCCAAACTAAGTCCTAATCCCCGGATAGGGTCAAGCTTATCTTGGCTAGGGAACAATTTTGTGGAGCTAAAAATAAAAGGCTTCAGGCTCAAATTGGTTTCAAAAAGAAGGATCGTGTAAGGGTGGATAGGGATTAATAGGGATTAAAAAATAAGTTCTCTGTCATCTGGTTTTCACAAGTAATGAACTATATAAATCTTATATAGGTCTCAAGAAACAGATAATCATCACAATTCCAAGAGATAATATGCATATAGAGAGTAAATCACACAAAAAAGAAGAGGGATTCTTTATGTTCTCCCTATAAGGCCAAAAATAACTCACAAGGCTAATTCTGTTGGATTGCATCACTTATGCTAAAAGGGATACATGCTCAATTTCATCAAATGCTATTCCTTCCTAAAAACAACTTCAAATTAAGAATCCTGCTATATTCTCAAAGACATAATTGCAAGGAATTATATGATCATGTTAGCAACTACTATCATAGAACATAAGAAAGGGATATTTATCAATTCTAAAACCCTTTTTTTTCCGAATTTTAAAAAAAAATCAATTTTTTTTCTCGATTTTTATGGTTTATGGAACAAAACTACTCAAAACAAATAAAAAATATAAGGCAAAACACAAGACAACAAGTTTTCTACTTTCTCCCACCCCATACTTAAAATTACAATGTCCCCACTGTAAGAAAAATAAGAAGAAGGAAAGAAATGGAAAAGAAAACAAAAGAAAACGAGAAACGAGAAAACAAAAAACTTACAAAGTCATGAAGTAGAAAACAAGAAAACACTTCTTCAAGCTGAATCAACGGTTTGGTGGAGGAAAGTAATGCTCGAAGTTTCCCATGAAGTCATACATCATCCTCCAGCGCTCTGCATCCTCCGCCTCTCTCTGCTGGTGCCTCGTATCCTCAAAAGTCATGCGAGCAGAATAGACACTCTCCCATCTATCCATCCTCCGATGAATATGGTTCTGCTGAAGGTGAAGCTGTTGCATCTGAGCAGAAAGATCTTCGGCCCATGGAGGCGGGATACTAGATCCAGTGTACTCGTGCTGAGGAGGTGGTTGATAGTGCTTGTGAGGCTGGAAATGGTCTTGGTAAAGCACCAGATTTATGGCATGAGACCATAAGAGTGAGGGTCGATAGGAGCCTGGGAGGGGTCGGTAGATGCTCTCGACGCCTCGTTACCGAAGCTGTGTGCTTCGATAGGAGCATCGGTAGAGGCCTCAAAGTGGTCGTTAACGGCCCTGAATGGCTTGTTAACAAAGATATTTTCGCCCAGAATTTATGTATCGAGGTCTTCATCCTCGAGGTTGAGCTCCTCTGTGCCTCCCTCAGTAGCTGCCTCTCCAGTCTCATCATCATCTTCATTCATCGCTTCTCCTTCTCGCTTAAATCTCGTCTCACATGGCCTAAGTCATAGCTCATCCTACGGCTTGGACTCTAACGGGAATGCATGCCCCGTCCATGCCTCGTACCAATTCGGTGAGTAAAGGGGCTCCAACTTGTCCCGAGTGACGGCAACATCTCGGCCTTGAACTTTAGTAACATACCCATCCCGAACTTGAGTGAAAATACCGGAGCTAACCCAATAGTTCCGGTTGAGTAATTGAGCGTGAGAGGGCGTGTAACGAGTGAGATCAACTCCAAGATTGGTTGCCAGGAGACTAACCCGATTCCCGCACCAAACTTCTTTTGACTTGGTTGACTTCTCCACATAATAAAGCCATTCGTACCCCAAGTTCAATGGGGCGGGCTCCTCAAAAAGCATAGTGCGGAGGCAAGCAACTTCTATCCTAGTAGGCCTGTTCAACTCTCTCTTAGGACAGAATGTAGCAGCTAGGACTCGGAGAATGATTCTGAAAATGGGGTTGATGATGCTTGCCCCAGATAATGTTGTAGCGGAGGGCTCTGCCTCCCCGGTGATGTAGCTCCAAGTCCTTGTCACCTTATAATCTTTGACGCTGTACTCTCGAGATGGATTTGGGAGCTCCAGAATAGCATTGAACTCCGCCAAAGTATACTCTCGGTTCACATTGCCGAGCCTAAATCGAATGCGTCCCGACGAAGTCTTCTTCGGAAAGCTTGTCTCAAGAGTGGCTAGGAACTCGGATGTGAGAGCCGGAAAGTGTGGCAAATTCTCCTTCTTCAGCAAATGAGGCGCACTGAGAATAGCAAAGGCCTCCTTAACATCATCATAGATCCTCATGGCTTTAGCACTTTGATGAGAGAATCAGATCATTGTCGAAGAAAGTTCCAACTCAATTTGATCTTGACGTGCCTTTCTTGTGGTATTTATTTTGAGATGAAAGCGAAAGAGATGACAAGTGATTCAAGAAAAAGGGAAAACTAACTTTAATTATAAATATAAGGATAAGCAATCGAAAGACCAAGGATATGACGCACCAAGGTAATTCGAAAGAGGGATAAGCAATCGAATCTTATGTGGATATGACTCACCACAAGAGAATCGAAAGAGGGTTTGAATCTCATAGGATATAACTCACCTAAAGAGAAACGAAGGATTCGTTCGGATATTACTCACTGAACATGTTTGGATATTACACACCAAACAAGAAATCACTCCCAAACACTCCCATTGGATTTTTCCACAAATTCAACTTATCCTATTACAAGAGAAATAAGGACCTTTAAATAGGGTTACAAAATTGGGTTACAAAACCCTTCATTTTAATCTCACCTACCACCTCACCTACCACATATTTAAATGAATACAATTTATGGAGGATGCCCCTTTTAAGTCCATGTAGGTGATGGAGTTGTTTTGGCTTCTTTTGACTTGAATATGATGAAAACCTTTCACGTCCAGATTCGAGATTCTAGGAAGATTGATGATTTCGAGACTGTTCTTGGCTGATTTAGGAAAAACGTTAAACACAGAAGTTGTAGAGAATCAAGTAAGCTTTCCAACGGTTCTTCAATGGCCCCAATCAGACTACCACAGCCTCGAAACGAGACAAAATACTGAAGCATGTTCTAGGGATCCGAGAACGAGAAAATAACCTTTTTCATTTGTCTTGAACTTTCGGATGCGGAATCCCGGTTCACATCACACATGAACTTGAGAACCACCTAGTGTTGTGGTCCTTGTCTAGAATGGCGTTGTATCGGTCCGCTTGCCCTTGCGTGCGCAGGATCACGTTATGTGCGAGGTGGAGATGGGGACCTCTGATTCCTCTTCTTCTTTTGGGCGCAGGTAGCGGCTCCGCTTGAACTTGCCATGTGGACCTACAAAAATTACGACTTTTCCAAGATAAGATCCACACAAGTAGTTTAGACAAGAGACCCCATACTTGGTCTCGGAATAGCCCTCGGAATTCGTCATTAACTACCCAATTGGGTCGTTAACGGGTCTAGACTGGTTTTGTCAACTTTGAAGATACGTAGGGTCGTTAACGAGCCTGGGTGGGTCGTTAACAAGCCTGAACATGAACCAGTCGCAAATTTCCAAGTGAAATTAACTCTATTAAGCCATGAATCAAGCATGCATCCTCCACAGTCCTACACTAGACACACAATTGGGTATATGCACCCCATACCTACTCAGTTACCCATCCCGAACATGCTAAACTTGCCCAAAATTAACATGGTGAAGATCGAACTCAATATCTTGAAAAAGAAAATTCATGCTTTTCTAATTAAACTTGCAATGGGGAACTTGGCATGAACAGCTCTCCTAGATCGAGAACAACTAAGCACAAATCAAATTCATGGGCAAGAGCAAGACATGCAATTCGACCACTTCTATAACACAATCTAGATATGAAATTTCTATCCTAAAAACCATGAATCATGTAATAAAGAGTTAGGGTTGAGAAATCATACTGGTACATTGAGAAACTGAAGAACAAAAGATCGAAAAAGATAGAGGTGGTGAATTCCGATAACATGGTTGGGTTCCGAGGTCAGTGGAGGTGGTGAATTCCGATCGGTGATGAAGGATTTTGGTAGGGATTTTGAGAGTTTATGGTTGGGATTTGAGGGCTTGAGAGTAGGATTTTGTGTAGTTTAGAAGGGTTATATAGGAGAGGGTAGAAATAGGAGGAGGGGTAGGTAGAGGCGGCAAGGGGAGGGGTAAAAGATAGAAGATAGATTAGGGTTAAAAGAAAAAACTTACCTGCTTGTTTGCCGAGTAGGGTCGGGTCGTTAACGACCCTGGGTGGGTCGTTAACGAGCCACCGTAACCTCCTTGAATGATTTACGAGCCCATCTCCTGCAATCTTGTTAGCTAAAAGGAAAATATCCTATTCTCTATCCTAAAAAAAATTACTAAAAACTCAAAAGAAAACTAGGAAAAAGATCTAAAAAGAAAGGAAAAAATCTAGTCTATACTAATAGCGGGTTG
This sequence comes from Fallopia convolvulus, assembly GCA_964016875.1. NCBI lineage: Eukaryota > Viridiplantae > Streptophyta > Magnoliopsida > Caryophyllales > Polygonaceae > Fallopia > Fallopia convolvulus. Next base: position 32,480,552 of record OZ024719.1, read on the forward strand.
CCTCCCGTAAGCGCTATTTTTAACGTCGTTAGCCCGACGTACTTACCTTGGCTCAAGGTGGCTCTTTTGCGGCTATGTTGGGGTCTTGAGGTGCCCCATGCTTAGCTTTGTAGGCATTATTCACTTGAGTCACTAAACTCGGTCCTTTGTCTTCTATCAGTATGCCCGGTATTCCTACATACGAGTTAGTGAAATCTGAAAGCCATGGTGGTCTGGACTCCTCTTGATTATGCCCTTGTATGTGAGACTCGGTAATGGACTCATGAGGTTCGGCAGGGACTTGTGTGAAATTCTCATCTAGTTTGGTAGTTGGAGGAGGCTTGGTGGGAACAACTATGTCGAGTTCTGGCTGGGTCAACTCGATTTGTGCAACCACAGTTGGGTCATTGGCATTTTGATCCAAGCTGAATTCCACGCGTTCTTCTCCGATATCAAAAGTGAGAAGTCCTTTCCACACATCGACCCGAGCACCTGCTGTAGCTAAGAATGGTCTGCCGAGAATGATGGGGACATGAGGGTCTTCAGGCATATCGAGGACGATGAAATCATTCGGTATAAAGAATTTCCTAACTTGAATAAGATAGTCGTCCACGACTCCTGTGGCTTTCACGCATGATTCGTTTGCCATGTAGAGGTTCATATCTACAGGCTCAAGTGGTCCCATGTTGGCTTTAGACCAGATTGAGAGAGGAAGTAAACTAGCACTGGCTCCCAGAGCACATAAAGCTTTGAATTTGTGGTCGCCAATGCCAATTGTTATGGGAAATCTGCTTGGATCTCCTAACTTCTCTGGTAGAGCAATAGATCGGACTTCATCCTGCAACTCTATGATGGATCTTTTCCTGCTAAGAATATCTTTCAAAAATTTCGTGTAAGCCGGCATTTCGCTTAGGGCTTCAACGAATGGGATGGAAATATTAATGCCCTGAAGAATCTGTACGAAACGCTTGAACTTACTCTCAGTAGAGTCCATAGATTTCTTAGTGGGAAATGGAAGACATTTCACCATTCTCGGAACCAAGTTAGGCTCGAGAGGTGAAGTTACCGGGTCAACACTAGGGTCGTTAGGTATCCTCGAAGGATCGTTATCGACCTTGATGGGGTCGTTAACTACCATGGGATTGAGAGGAGGGCTCGGATTAGAAAACTTACATGGACTAGGGTCGTTGACGACCCTTGGAGCCTTGTCACCATGTTGTCCCAGGTCGGTACTTGCCCTCGCTGGCTCGTTACCGAGCTGAACCGTGGCGTCCTCTTCAGTCTTGTCCTTAGCTTGGACACTCTCCGGTAGTGTCTTTCCGCTCCTAAGGTGTACCGCTTCTATTTGTCCCCTAGGGTTTTCCTCGGGACAGCCCGGGCGTTGCCCTTGTGGTCTTGGAATCTGTGCAGCAAGGTTCTTCTTCCATACATCGAACTCTCCCCATCGTTTATTTTCGTGGTTAAGGTTGGCTTGAACTTCATTAACTTTATTGTGGACTCCATTGGTGCTTTCCTGTAACCTTTGTACGCATGATGGTGGCTCCTAATGGCCCGAAGGTCGATAAGGCGTAGGTCGTCTATCCGGTGGAGGCGCTGCATAGCTTGGATTTCGATTTTGATTGCCCCACGTTTGATAGTGTTTTGACCTGTCAAAATTACTAGGCCGGTTCCTGTATGGGCCTCTCATGTAATTCATTTCAACAATTGTCTCAACTGCTCTTACCTGCTCTATGTTAGTGCAAGCAGAAGTACTATGGGCAGAAGAGCCACACTCTTGATAAGATTGAGAGGATTTCAGAAAACTTACCTGCTTCTTCAGGCGGTTGACCTCATCTTGTAAAAATTGATTTTTAACGTCTGGGTCAACTTCTTCTCGGTTAGGTACGTAGAGACGCTTCTAAGGCTAAGGAGTTTGTTGGGTTCCATACATGGCATCATAATTGGACAGCTTCTCCAGCAATTCACATGCAGCCGTAGGGTCCATCTCTATAAACCCGCACGCTGTATGCGTGTTGATGCGGTTCTTGGTCTCAACGTTGATACCATGGAAAATGATTTCTTGAAGAACATATAAAGGTTGCCCATGAGTGGGGCACTGTCTAAGCATTTCCATAAATCTTTTCCATGTTTCAACAAAGGTCTCATTAGGCAGCTGGTGATAGGAGGTGATGCGCTTCCTCAGCTCCATTATCTTGGCAGGAGAGAACAATTTTGTAAGAAACATATCATACAAGTTCTTCCAAGTCTTGATAGACTTAGGAGGTAAGCTCTCCAACCAGCTCACGACCTTTCCAGCAAGAGACCACCTGCAAGCTTTTAAGAAAACATATTCAAGTGAGCACCTTCAGCAGCTATATTGTCACATAAATCAAGAAAATTTCTAATATGTTCCATAGGGCACTCAGTAGGTTTCCCTTCAAATTGAGCCCGCTTAATCAAGGATATAAATTGAGACTTAATCTCAAATGGTTTCTCTATCTCCGGAAGCACAATTGGGGATTCTGGCACCCTCAGTTCCGGATGCATGTATTGTTTGGCATTCCTTGGATAGGCATTCGGCTCTTCTTGTAGACGAGAATTGTTAACTCGTTGACGCTAAGCCTCGACAACAACGTCTTCTTTCTCGGTTTTCAACGCCTCCATCAGGTTTTGGAGGACTTCCAACTGACGAGCCAGCTCTTCAGGTGTGGCCATGGCTCGGTTCTCTTGGCGTCTACGGTGCAGGGAACGTTCAGGTTCTGAATAATAACCAGCGTTGTCAAATTCAAGTCTTCGACGTCCTACTGGCATACGCTGAGAAAACATACAAAGAAAACAAAAATTAAAAATAAAAACGGGGTTGGGCTATTCCCAGACCCACAAATAAACAAACAAACTCATTGCTTCCCCGGCAACGGCGCCAATTTGTTGACGAGCTTTTACTTTGGACAACAAATAAATTTATAAGTCAAGACCCCGCTGATTATAGGGGAGTTAAGATCGTTCCACAAGAAGCAAGGTTTGTTTATCTATCGACTACTAATTATGAAAATCAAACAAAAACAAGCAAATACTCACGACCAGCCTCGTTAACGACCTTGACAAAGTCGTTAACGAACCTGTAGACTACTAACGACCTAAAAATACGTTTGGTACCGAGGCTACGAACTCATTAACGAATATGATCTAGAAGAATTCAAATAAAAACAAAGATCTAGGACAAGTGTTACCACAACATAGTCATGCATATAAACTCGTAAGAAGTTAAAGTTCATGCCTTTAAATAGATAAATTCATCAACTTTCATTGACTAGTAAGTAAATTAATCTACTCTCATAAATTAATTCACTCAATCACTTGTTTTGGATCCAAAGCTTGAAACTTTCGTATTCAAACAATATCAACCTTCAAGTTTATAACTTTCTCTCTCGATCAAGTTAAGACTCAAATTACCTTGACTTTGATCTCGGTATAAACATAACAAGAAATCTCAAAATAGATAGAAGGCATTCAACACATCATCTTACTCATCAAACCATGCATACTATGCCGGGTTTCAACCCCGACCCTAGACAAGAAAACTACTCACTACTCATAACTATGAAATAAACAACTTCTATATAGGAAAACATTGAAAACAAAACAACTACTTCAAATTAATAGGAAAATATTGTCTTACAGAATTCCGAAGAAACCGAAAAATACAAAACCGAATCGAAACAAGTGATTAACGACCTCGGCTAACTTTCGTCCACCTCGGCTCTCGATCTCTCTCCGACCCTTCTCTCTCTCGGCTCTTCCTTCTTCTCTACTTGCCACCCCCTCTCTAGGTTATAAAGAAGGGTATTTATACTAATAAAGCTATCTAAATAAATAAAGATATAAGATAAAAACTTTCCTAAAATATAGAAACCTACTCTAAAAAGATAGAAATAAAAACCTAGAAGGATAACAAGACTTAAAATATAATATAATAATCGTAAAACTCATTAAAAACACTCTACCGACACGGAATAAATTCCCGCAAAGGATCGGTAGGTCATCAGTAAGAATTCTCGATAACCCTATCTCGAAGCCTCGTTAACGACCCTGCATAGCCTCGTTAACGAGCTTGTATTTTTGACTTCTTCAACACTTCAACTCAAAAAGCTTGGACTTCAACTTCTTCATCTCAAATTCTTCCGTCCTTCACCATAGCATCCCAAATTCAACACCAAAAAGCACCGTTTCCTTGCTAAAACCTACAAAAAGACATGAAACGGAGTAGCTTCCATACTTTTCACACACAAAACTAACCCTAAACTTATCAAAAATAAACCTAAAAAACTAAGAAAACACCCTAAAAACTATACCAAAAACACGAACATCAGTGGTATTTAAAACGGATGATAGCACCAGTAGGCTGAGGAGGAGTTGGCAGTGGCCTATAAAATATATGCCGGTTCAGACGCTCTTCAATACTTGCGAGGAGTTGTTTGTGAATGGCGGATTTGGATTCATTCTACCTCCTCAAGATGCTCACCAGGTGTGCTCGATTTTGGGTATGCTTTGTTTGTTTGACTCAATGATCGTTTCTTGTATGTGTATAAGGTTTTCGATCTTTTTCCACAATGAAAATCGTGTGTACATAAAGCTTAATTTATAATGATGAATCATGAATGGATGTGTGATTGGTTATTGTATGCCTTGTTTGTAATTTGATCATGATAATGCCAATTCAAAACCTTCGTCCAATGCAATTTATTTTATGCAATGCTAGTGTTTGCTTGTAATTTGATGAATCGACTTTGTGTTCAAGTTTAGGACACATTTTGGAGGTGGCAAGTCAACTGGATTTGGCCTAATTTACAATTATGTGGAGAATGCCAAGAAATTCGAGCCCAAATACAAGCGTATCCGGGTAATTAAAACCTGAATTCCCTTCTTTGTTTGTTGCCAATATATATTTCTTCACATAGCCGATTCATTTTTCAATGCTAGCATATTGAATGTTGATATAGTGTACTGAATTTACCAATGTAATATGTAACTTTTATTATTTTTATATAAAGAAAAGATTTTTTGCTTGAAATCTATAATTTTGTGGCTTAATTTGACATTGCTCAACTATGTCTAATAAGGTCATTGCATTCTAGTTTTGTAGGGTCTGTATAGTGAATTGGCTATATATCTCTTTTTCTCTTAGATTTTTTATGAAAAAATTTCTATTCTAAAGCACCGAGGTTATTACTTCTTGTTGTATTGTTGAAGAAGAAATTCTGTCCTAAATTGGAAGCACCAGGGTTTAGTGAGGGGAGGAGGTCATCTATCACTTCTTGTTGTATTGTAGATGGTAAGAACTTGTATATAATATATTATGGTCTTCTCTGTAGACAACAACTAAATGGATGGGTCTGTCCATCTTGTGCGCCCTTTATTTCGTTAGAAGAGAAAATTCACATTGCTTGCATATGATGTGGTGTTTGTGTAAAATCATTTATCACTTTAAAAGCCTATTAGATCAAATGGTAGAGCAATGTGCATGTGCACATAGATGTGAGTTCAAATCTCACATAGGCTAATTCTATAAACGCTTTATATATTTTGGTTCATTATAACTGTTCTTTTGGTTCGTGATTTTGTAAGCTGGAGTTCATAATAGTTCATCTTACAATTCATGGCTTTTGGGTTCATGACATTTGTTCTTTTGGTTCATAGTAAATTAAAGTTTGGTTCATAATAGTTCATCTTACAGTTCATGTCTTTTAAGTCATACATACTAGTTGTAATTTTGGTTCATGACATTTGTTTTTTGGTTCAAAGTACATTAAAGTTTGGTTCATGCGTTTTTAAGTGTACTTGTTATTTCAATTTATACTTGTAGGTTGATTGAACACTACTTATGATTTTAAATTACATTGTTATTACAATAGTTAACTTGTAGTAGTGGAAATCACTAAAGGTGCTACACAATGGAAAGGGTCCATTTTGAGAAAATAATGTAAGAGATTGATCCTTTATTACTTACACGCTTCATAGAATTAATTACACGGTTAATAGTGTGCGACATGAAGGTTCATAGTGTTTGACATAAAGGTTCATATTGTTCAACATGAAGGTTCATAGTATTCAACACGAAGGTTCATGTATTTTATATAATCAGTTCATTTAACAGAAAATGCATAAAATTTGTAAAAAAGACATTCAGCTCATTGGATTCGATGTGAAGTCAAAAACAACCTTAAAAGCAATTACAATGTAGCAAAGTGATTTGTCAAACACAAAGTAACATAAAAATAGACAACTTAATCCCCGAAACACATAACAACTACTAAAAAGACAAATAGAGAATTGGAACTTCAATGTTCAATCTTGGGAATGAAATAAGAACAATCTTGTGACAAGTGAAGAATGTAGTTGTCACTAGCTTCATCATGATAATCCAATGGAACTCCATCAACATTCTCATCATTATCAAGACCCTTCAATGAAACTCCATCAATACTAGCATCATTATCCGAATGAGACAAGTTAGGATGACCGGAGCTTGATGAAAAACCTACAATAAAAAAAGGAAAAAATAATCTAATTTATAAGCAACATGGAACACATAATGGGCAATAAAAATGTGAAAAAACGTTTTTCTTTTGGTTCACAAATATTGTCATTGCGGTTCATAATATTACACTATGAGGTTCATTGAAAATCACAATGCGGTTCATGTAAATAAAAATAGTATTTGACATAAATTATATCAAATTTGGTCAATTTTTGTGGATTTGGAAACCAAATGACCAGTATCTATTAGTTTACTTCAAATGTTAGGATGACCGGATCTTGATGAACCCCATCAACACTAACATCATTATCAAGACCCTTCAATTAAACCCCATCAATACTATCATCATTATTTGAATTAGACAAATTAGGTTGACCAGATCTTGATGAACAACCTATAGTAAAAATGTGCAAAATACCGTTTTTCAGTTGGTTCACAATTATTGTCATTTTGGTTCATAATATTAAACAGGAAGGTTCACTGAAAATAATAATGCGTTTCACATAAAATAAAAATACGACTTTTTATGTGAATCGATCTAACAAAGGTCACAAAGATACTAATTGCATCATATTCAACAAAGCATACTAAGCATCATATGTAGGGCTGTCCAACGAGTCGGCCCAACCCGACCCGTAAAAAAAATAATGTTGACCCGTGATCCGACCCGTAACCCGTAAAACGGGTTGCGGGTTTACGGGTCGGGTCACGGGTCAACCCGTTTGACCCGAGCATTTACAATTTCAGATATTTTCGGACATTTTCGAGTGCATCAGTTTTCAATAGCGAAAAGAATTCGTGAAAGAATAGATAGCCGGCGAGGTAGAGAGTGGAGCCGGCGAGGCGGAGAGTGGAGCCGGCGAGGCGGGTCAACTATCGAGAAAGAACAAAGAGCTAGAGAGTGGGAGAGAACGGAGAAGGAGTCGACGACGTGAGGTGGAGCCCCGACGACGTGAGGTGGAGCCTTCTGCCTTCGAATTTCAACAGATCTCTGGCAGTTTGGCTGGGAAGTGAGAAGGGAAGGGGCGCAAAAAGGGAAGCGGGCAAGAGGAAGCGATTAGAATGAGATTAGGGTTTGTACGTTTCCTTTGGCATTAGTTTTGGATTTTGGGCTTTTGAGTTTTGGCCCAAGTTATAAACTCATAATGTAATAATATATATATTTTTGTTTTTAATATTACGGGTTGACCCATAACCCGACGGGTCGACCCGCAACCCGTAATTTAAAAAATCCTAACCTGTAACCCAACCTGTAACCCGTAATATGAAAAAAACTTGACCCGCAACCCGTAAATTTGCGGGTGGGTCGGGTCGGGTTACGGGTCAACCGACCCTTTGGACAACCCTAATCATATGCAAACATTCATTTTATCCACAAGGGGGAATTTGAACACTAAAACATCATCAATACATGAGAAGGTCTTGCAATGTGTCCACATTATCTTCATATTCACTAATTAGAACAGTAAAAACAATATTCCAAAACAAATTAGCAAAACATGCTCATTGAGACATTTTGTCAAACACTGTGGGCAATGAAATAAGCATACAAATTTTAATTCTAGTTTCTATAAAATTTTGTTTTCAATCCCAAAACCAAGAGTACAACACATTTTTCCATGATCTCAAGCAACAAAGAACGATAAACAACAACAAATTTAGGAATTATTTGAGAGCAACAAATTATCCACCAAACTAAACTCTTCTTAAGTATTCTTCATAACCACTTACCTAAATTCATTTTGCCTTCAATTTGGAGTAGGAGTATGGATCGAACGAAGGGGAGATCGATATTGAAAGAGGGATCGTGGTTGGCTGAAATCACGAACGAGAGTCGGAGAGATTGGCTACACTTAGGTTTAGGGGCTGGAAATTATAAAAAAATAGAGTAGTGTGACAAAAATATCCTTCCAGCTTTAAAAAAAGGCTTTTTTACCTGAAACCACCCGTACAATATGGCATATTAGCGTAAACCACCCTTTCAATGGCTATTTACCGAGAACCACCCCTACAATGTCTTCCGTTAGGTTTTTACCACCCAATTAAAATTTTCCGTCAGAAATCCCGTTAACTTGTGCAATGACCCTTTTGCCCCTCTTTTTTCCCCCAAATTACGTTGCCTCTTTCTCCCTCGAATGAGATTCGGGACCCGCTCCGATGCGTGAGGCTCTGGTTTGGCATCTACAACACTGTCGAGGAGGCCGCCATGGTGTACGACAACGCCTCCATACAGTTGCGTGGCCCCTACGCCCTCACCAACTTCGCCAACCCCGCTCCGACAAAGGTCCCTCCGCCCGTGGTAACCTGCTCCGAGTCCATCTCCGGCGACGACCAGCCACTCTGCTCCCCCACCTCCATCCTCTAGTTTCGATACTCCAACAACGACGAGGCTGAGTCCATCAACCCAAGGTTCGAGCCCGACACGAGCCCGTAAAGGCCGAAAAAGATCTCGGCTTGGATTTCGATTTCAATTTCGACACGCCCACCTCGCTTTTCCCCGACGAAATATTCGTGTTCGATTCGGCGACCTTTCCCACAGCCGAATCGTTCCCAAATTTGAATTGTTCCCAAAAAAGCAGTGAAAAGCTAAAAGGTCCCCGCCGAAAGTGGAAGCGAGCGTCGGCGTCGTCCTCTTGCTGGTGGCGTTCCGTTTGGGTACGAATCCCCGGATCCCATCGCAACTCACTCGGATCCCAACTTTCTTGCTCTTCATCTTCCCCATCTTCACCTCCACTTTCGCATCCACTCGCACGCTGAGCGGGTACCCGCTCTTCTTCCCCAGATCCGACTTCAACTTGCTCGCGAAGTCCGGATCTAGTCACGATTCGGGTCGCTGGCCACCGTCCCCCTCAGAATCGTCGTGTTCCTGGGGGAATGCGTGAACGCCGGGAAAGTAGCGTTGCCGACCTCGACCCTAGCGGAGGAGGCGACGACTACAGTGAATTTGGCGGAGAGAGTGAAGTCGAGCTTGGAGGCGAGGTGCGAGAAGGTGGCGACATCGGAGGGGACGGAGAGGTTGAAGGCGGAGATCTTGAGGGAGGTGACAGAAAAGGTTGGGAGTTTGGGATGTAATTTGGGGGGGGGGGGGAAGAGGGGCAAAAGGGTCATTGCAAAAGTTAACGGGATTTCTAACGAAAAATTTTAATTGGGTGGTAAAAACCCAACGGAAGGCATTGTAGGGGTGGTTCTCGGTAAATAGCCATTGAAAGGGTGGTTTACGCTAATATGGCATATTGTACGGGTGGTTTCCGGTAAAAAAGCCTTAAAAAAAATAAAGGAGTGTGACCCATCTGGACCCTTAATCTCACAAAATCAACGGATGAGAGTTGTTCTCATTTCTTAGGATAAGAATTGTTCTCACTTGAACCCCAATCCAAAAGATTATATGAATTTGAAGCTTTTTTTGTACAATAGCCCTAATTCGGTAAATTAAAAGATTAAATATCATCTTATAAATTATTTAGTTTCAAAAAGCTGGTATTAAAATTAATATTCTTATTATATACATACATTTACAGAATTCAGATAAAAGGACAATAATTATATGGCTCAAATGTAAATACATACTCCCTCCGTCTAAGTCTAATTGGCTTTTGAGCAATATACACACATATTAAGAAAAATATTATTCTTACCCATATTCCTTATTTATTAACTCTTTTTTTAACAACTTTGAATCTAATAATTGCATGTAATACATTTTACATTTTCCAATTCAATTAGTTGAGGGTAAATTTGGAAAGTGTTGGACAAATTGGTAAAAGGCCAAATAGAATTAGACAAATATTTCAGTCTAAAATACCAAATAGACCTAGACGGAGTGAGTATAAATTTTGAATAATAAAAGATTATATGCACATATTAACATTAAAAAACATCATAAACTCAATGTAATGCATACACCGCAACAAACTTTCTCCTTATGAAGAAATGCTCCCAATGAAATCCCCAAAACCTCCAAAATCAAAACCTTATATCTTCTTTATTATGTTTCTTTAAGGAACCTTCTTTTTGAATAAAGAAATTTTTGGAATGCCCCAAACATGAACAAATTTGATGGAATCAAGAACCAATCTCTCTGAAAAATTAGTTTCTTAAACTCATGGGATGAGGAAGCCAATCTTGAGTTTTGTACTTCAATACCAGATCTGACCCTTTAATTTTTCATATATTTTCGTTTAAATGTGAATCTCTTGCCCTCTTTATGATGTTTCTACATCTGATTTTTTGATTCTTTGAATCTGTATTTGTCTACTTGTAAGCTTCAAGCCAGATCTAAGGGTTTATTAACACGATCAATGGCCACCTCTCATGACCCAACACTCGCCAGCTCGAATCCGGTTTTTTGAGCGAGGGATCAATCCTCCTCTAAACTATTGAGCATCGGCTTGGAACACTTATGATCGGAGGCTGCGGCTCCGGTCTCAGAAACGACTATCACCAAGACACCAACCCAGTATCCTTTCTTCTATTCTTTACAGAGAAGCTGCATTTTTAGGGGGGAAATAAAAGGAAAAGAAAGAAAAATTGGAGGAGAAGCCTGTCATAAATTCTAGGGGAAAAAAAGGAAAAGAAAGAATCCTTCCTTCGAGTGCAGGCACTTCCAAAGTTTTTTGTTGAAACAATAAATGAAATTAAACTAGCATAATAATTAATACAAAAAGGTTAAATTTTTTTGGTGCTTGTTCACCAATTTCGAGAGTCTTGATAATAAAATTGCTTGGCCGAAGTTGAAAAAAAAAGAGTAAGGATTTTCTTTTTAACACAATTTTTTAGTTTTAAAAAAATAAGGCCTAAAAGCATTACTTGTGCTCCAAAGTCTAGTTTGTGGGTCACTTGCACGTCAAGTTCGACATCTTTACTTGCGTGGCAAGTTTTATCTACTTGTGAGTCAAGTATTATTACTTGAGGAGTAAGTTTTGTATCTACTTGCGTTGCAAGTAAAACAAGTACATTTTACTTGTAAGGTAAGTTTGACTTCTTTTCTTGCAGGTTAGCTCGAAGCTTATTTATATACTATTTTTCCGAGAAGTTGGAGCTGAGTTTGGCATTGGACCGAGTTGTATTGGGCTAGGTCGCTTGGTGCTCAGAGACTTCTGAAGATCCTCCATCTCGGTGGAGGGAACGTCAGTTGTCCATTTCGCACGCCTAGGAGGGGTTGACCTATTGCCCGCGGCGCTATTCTTTTAGTGCATTACTCACCCCGATCCCAAACTCTTCTTAGTTCCTTTTTCGGAGATTTGTACTTTTTATAGCTTTTCCTGCTTTCTTTTGACTCTTTTAGCCGGTTTCGGCTGCCGTTTTCTTACGGCCTCTCGGATTACCAAGTCTGTTTGGTATTCCGAATTCTTACCTTATCAAAAATAAATAAACTCAATTTAATGCATGTATTATAAATATATTCTTACACCTTTCATGACAACTTAAAAAAATATTTTCTCTCATGTCATTAGAAATATTTAAACCATACAAAAAAATTGTTTCAACATAATAACCGACACAACAAAATATGAAGACAACGAACTTTAAATATTGAAGCAAAATTATAGACCCGTGTGAAGCACGGGTGTAGCCTTCTAGTTAGTCCTACAAATTAAATTAGTCAAAGTGGCTTTTAATGCACACAATTTAACTCCATCTGAATTGAATACATAAAAAGACCATGTAATTGAAAATAATACACTTAATTGAATTGCATAGTTATCGAAACGTGAAACCAAACACCCAACTAGGACTGTCAATTATCCACGGGTGACCGACTCAACCCACCCGAAATAAACGGGTGAAAGCCCACTCAAAGCGGGTGACGGACGGTTCAGATGATGGGCGAAACGGGTTATGGGCCGGGTAAGGGTGAGGGTTTTATCACCCAATAACCCGATCCAATAACCCGACTCATTAACCGACTCATCACCCGTTCACCCAAACCACCCATATAAGCCGTTTCAGCCCATAATTTCTAATATGTATGGGCCTTTGAAGTCACCCATATAACTCATTTCGGGCCATTGATAGATAGACCCATTTGTAACCCATCTTTGACTCCGTTTTGATATTTATTGCTTATGGGATTTGTTTTTGTTTATGTATGGACTAGTGGTGATGCGCGTGCATACGCACGAGTTAATTTCATTCCTAAAGATATATTTATATATTTGAATATTTGAATATTTAAATATCTAAAGATATATTTATTGCTTACTATATTTGTAAATATTTAAATATTTAAATTATGTATTTAAATATTTATTTATTTTAATGATTGTGTATTTAAATAATTAAATTGTTTATTTGAATTTTTTCTTTATAATATAGATATATAGATAGATAAGAAGAAATTTACTATTTTAATTTATATTTTATATCATTGATTTTGTAATATTTTTGTTGAAAAAATTTGATTAATTTGTGATTTTATTGAAATTAAATTGTAACATTGATGATATATTTAGAAATTAATATTTTTTTGACTTTTGGTATTCTATAGGTTTCAATATTAAGTATATGATTAATATGATTTGTATGAATTGATATTAGATTTATGAGTATTAATTGTCAAAGACATTTAGTTTTATAGGAAAGATGGATAGATTTATCATATGCTTTCCAATGAAATTATAAATTATCTTATTATTTTTATTAACATTAATTACCAAGTTATTTAAGTTTATAGTATTATAGATTATGGATATTTGTTTTAGTTTATGTATGACAATTTATTTATAGACATAAAATACAACTACTATTGATGAGGTATTTTCCGTGGTCGTTATACCTATCAAGAAGCCTTGGCTTTACCAAACTCAATAGAGTGGTAAGTAAGGGTCGATCCCACAGAGATTCGCGTATTTGTGTTTAACTGAAGTGCCAAGTAACCAAATAGGGGGTTTTATGATTGAAAGTCTAATCTAATATGCAAACTAAAAAGTAAATATGAATGCAAAGTTGATTGTAAATATATGAGAGAAATATGTTCAACTAGTTACATCCATCATAGATATGCTTATTGATCATTGATTTTCTTAATTCTCAATTCCCTTGAATAATCTACCGTAGATTGTTATCCAAAACTTTATATGTAGTTGAAAGAGCTAACAGTCTGAACAACCCTAATTATCTAACAACCTAGAACAACGTCTAGATTCAATTAAATGACAGCTTGAAGTTCAAAGTATCGATAGAAACAAATACTTGACGCAAACAACTAATCAAGTTATCTTTGGTTTATTCCCTTCTACAACTGAATAGCCCGAACGGGACTTAATCAGATTAGTTGTAAATTAACCTAAAAATTCTATTAGGTGGTCAATCTAATAAAACACTAGATAAAATTTGATTCAATTTAGCACAGAGAACAAAACCTATTCAAGTTGTAGAGAATCAATCAAACCTCACAATAATATGCAATCTATGATTTCAATAACTAGTCAAACACAATGGATTTAGCAATGCATAATTAAATTAAGGGAAAACTAACAAAGGTTCAAAGTTTCTCCTTGAAAGAGAGAAAACCCTAGCCTCCAAAATTATGATCTAAGTTATGAGAAAGATAAAACTAACAAGAGTTAAAATATCTCCAAAACTATAAAAGATAACAAAGGAAACAATCTTCATTAACCCTACAAATAAGCACAAGCTCGGACAAATAATCCAATCAAGCCCAAACGTCGGCCCAAGCCTCAAATTTTTTTAAAATAATAATATTGTACATGGGCTTTAAAAAAGTTATTGGGCCCTTCAAATTTTAGGGGCCCTGTGCAGGTGCACAGCTTGCACCTGCCATGGGTCGCCCCTGTAAAGTATATAAAGAACTTTATATAATTTCGGGGTTTAATTTCGTTAGAGACCCAAGTAGTCATGTATAAAGAACTTGTTGGATCGTAACCGGTTAGCAGTGAGCTTGGGAACTGGCAATTAAGCTGTTCCCAAGGCAGCGGAAGTAAATAATCGTAAGTAATAAAAACAGTAAAAGGCACAGTTCCTTTATAGAGGAACCCCACTACAACCAACTAGTTGTATGGGTAAACCTCTACCTCCGCTTGGAGGATTTTGAATGACTTACTTATATTGATTGCTTTGTTCCTTAGTTACACAGCCGGATTTACACTTCTCTGTTCCTACAAGTTCTTCCTAACTCTAGCAACACTAGTAAATCCTCTCAACTGAGTTCCTAAGCTCACAACAGCAAAACACAAGTAACTCAAACCTTACGCTGACTTCTCAATTCCCTTGCTCCTGGGAACTTCAGCTTCACCGTCGTCGAGATCACACACTCGCCGGCGGGGACTTCTCTTCCTTTTCTTTCTTCTCTCTGATGTGGGTGTTTGTAAGTTCTGGGAGAAGTACTCAGACCGAGTACTATTCATTTGGCTTTATAGTCCAATGAGCTTGGGCAGTCGCATCTTTCGTTTGTGTCCAAAATGCCCTTTGTTTGATGCCCAAGTTGTACTTTCTTCACATGTGACTTTGGTTTGAACTAGGTCAACTTCTTGGATCAATCGGACCGTTGGATGAAGCGTGACAGTCTGATCCTCAGACTGTTCCTTCGGGCTGTCTGAGACAGAATCCCGCGATCTGCGCTGAACGGTCGTTGTCCTCACATGTGAGTTCCCATGTCATGGGAACTGACTTCTTCAGAGTTCCCTTGATGGAAACTCTTCATCGTTGTAAGCTTGCGTTCTCTTAATTGTTTCTGGGAGTTCCCACTTCATGGGAACTTTCCTCTTCAGAGTTCCCTTGATAGAAACTCTTCATTGTGGCATGCAGTGGGTTTTGGTCATTCGTAGGAGTTCTTGGCTGTACCTGTGTTCCTTAGAAATACTTGAACAAACCACATTAGTTCCCTATGGTGTTTGTCATTATCAAAACTTAAGAGAATTGAATCGTTGATCCGTTGTTTAGAACCAGAGGTCCCAACAACGTCCCAACAATTTCCCCCTTTTTGATGATGACAAACCCATCACAAAAATGCAAGTATTTCAATGAATGATACGCTGATGAGTTCCTAAGTATGATTTTGGGAAGTCACTTTTAGTGAAACACTTAGATTTAGGGAGCCACTTCTGGTGAGACACATAGTTCCTATTAAGCTTTTTATGCAATTGTTCCCCCTTAGCTTATGCGTGGTCTGTGATAACTTAAACTTTTAACTCATCTAGCATTTTTTGTCTTTCCCCCTTTTGACATCATCGAAAACAAGCAAAGCAATAATAGGAAAGAAGGGAACACACAATCAAAATAAAGACCATTTCATTACTTAAGATAATATGTACAATGGGAACCCAAGTACAATTTGTGGTCATTTTTGGATTAAGGGAACAAGAAGGGAGAGATCATGGGTTCTGAGGGAACAGGGTGTCACAGAGGCGTGTAAGGACTTGTGTAAGCTTTTCTTGTCCTCTGGCCAACGCTGCTTGGTCCCGAGCAATCTGGTCGAGGGTGTTGGCAATGCGGAGCAACACTGGAGAGTTCCCCTCTTGTGTACCAGACTCTAGTGGAGCCGCCTCCTCTACAGGCTCCGAGTGCCTCATCTTCTGGACAACTGAAATGTCCAGTTCCCTTCCAAGCTCGATTTCTTCTTTAGAGGCGTCGTAGAGACCCTCTTTTTGTAGGAGCATCTTTATCAGCCCGGAGTAGGGAAGGGAGTGGGACTTGGAAGCCATGCACTTCTCCATGTGCCCAAGGATGATTCTAGGGAGGTTGATGGGCATCTTGAGAAGGAAATGGTAGAGGAGGATGGCATCAGGGATGTTGACCACCAGACGCTTCTCTTGGCGTGGGATCACCACGTTGATGATGAATTGGTGAGCGAGCTTGGCGACCAAGGACAGATGGTGCGTGGAGAGCACCTTGGAGGGAACCCGACCCTCGAAGATTGTGTTGCACACCTCGGCACTATTGAAGTCGCCCCATAGCTTGCTAGGCAACTCACTAAGCCCCTGTCCAGGGACCTAGAGTTGAAGGCGAATCGTCGACGTTGTAAAGATAAACTCGTCGCCTTCATGGGAGAGAGTTCCCTGAGTGCAGTCATTGGTGATATTGAAGTTGTTGTAGAACTGACGCACTTGTGAGGGATTGACACTCACAGTCTCTTAGCAGAGTCTTTCCCAGCCCTGGGCCTTGATCAGGTCCCACAGTTCCCCTAGACCATTTTCAGTCAGCACTTCTTCTGAAACAATGAGGTGAGGGAGAAGCTTCCTGCGCTCATCGACATGATGGTTGGTGGTCCCCTTCCCCTTCCTTGAAGTGCTTTTAGATGTGTTCCCCCTAGAGACCGTGCGAGGTCCTTTCTGCTGAGGAGGTGCAGCCGCTTCAATCATAAGCACGCGGTCCCTTGGTTGTTGGGAACTCGTGGACACCACCATTTGGTGTCCAGGTGTAGGGATCCGTGCTGGCTCCTTAGTAGCTGGAGCTTCTTCTTCTTCGACCTCATCTTGGGAGGTCCCTTCTTCCTCGGAGGAGCTCGAACTTGAGCCCTCCGCGTCATCTCCAGGATGACTTGTTGTTGCCTCAGCACCTCCAGCTGGTGCGAGGTCCCTTCTCTCCGTGGGCTCTTCAGGAGCCACCTTTTCTGGGGACTTTGTCCCTTGGGAGACTGTGTGCTCAGAGGGACCCCTGTTGAGTTCTTCCTCGATGGCCTTGAGCTGGGCTTCCTCCTCCAGAGTTCCCATGATGATTGGAGGAGGATCCTTGGTCATTTTGCCGAGAGAGAGGAAGATCGTCGTCGTCTGAAGTAAGAGTGACGGCACTTTTGGATGGTGAGGGAGAGGGGAGTTTGGTGGTGGTGGGGGATGTGGTGGAAGAGGGGAGAGGAGAAGAAGGAAGAGGTGTGGAGAGTTGTGTGGAAGGGGGAGGAAGGGTTGTGGTGACTTGGGGAGTAGAGATCCCCGAAGTAGAAGTGAGAAAGGTGGAGATGTGTTTGGGTGAAGAGGGAGGAGAAGGAGTTTTGTGAGGTGAAGATGGAGTTCCCATCGTGGCAGGAACTGAGGGAGATGGAGGAAGTGAAGAAGGTTGGGGAGGTGGAGTTCTCATCGTGGCGGGAACTGAGGGAGGTGGAGCAGTTCAAGTATTCCTCAAACTTGAAGAAAGCCTTCTTTTTGGGCTCCGAGAATTCAGAGGCCGCAGAGTGTTTACGCTTTTTGGATTTTGAGGGGTCGTGGGAGTGTTTGGATTTTTTGGGTTTTGAGGGGTCTTTTGATGAGTGACGGCGTTTGGATGAATGACGGTGTTTGGATTTGTGGGGTTTTTCATTGATTGAGGGGCGAGCGTCTCCGAAGTTGTCGACGATGACAACTCCGGAGGAGGTGTTGGTGTGGGAAGGAGGGAGAGGAAGAGATTCGGAGGAGGAAGAGGTCCAGGAGACGGTTTCGTCGGCCTGAGGAGGAGGAGGGAGCAAGAAGGGGCTTACTTGATTGTACAACCCTTGGATAAGAACATCCTTCATCGTTGGGTCCGATTCTTGCTCGATCTCTTTTAGTTGAGAGACGAAGAGGATGCGAGGATTGGCATGTACCCACGCTTTGATCTGGGCGAAGGTGTGTTGAGGGGCCATTTTTGTAAGAGATTGGGAGGTTTCTTGAAAAGAGAGTGAAAGAGATTTGGGAAAGACGATTGACAGAGATGTAAGAGGGAATAAAGGGCCCAAAAATGGCAAAGAGGGGTTTTAAAGGAGAGAGGAGGTGAAGGGTAGAAAGGGAAGTGGAATAACCTCGATAACCGTTGCCCAATGAACGTGGGGCGCCGTTTCAACTTCTCAAGCACGCCTCTGGACACGCGTCACGATCTCTTGGGAAGTCCTTTTCAAATTTTGAATACTTGGCCTTTAACGCTTCAGAGCCTTTGACACAAAAGTCCGCTTCCCAAGTGACGGTTTTTCTTTGCAGATTAGTCAGCGTTCCCTTTGTAGATGCATCAGTTCCCATGATCTTATCAAGGTCAGGGAGAGTGAAGTGGTTAAGGGAACTTCACACTCATCTTTTTGTGGGGCTAGGGAACTCAAAGGGAACCAGACAATTTGCAACTCGATAAAGGAAATATTTTGGCTCATGAGAAGCATTTGTCTGGTCCCTAGCTTAGGGTGGGTCATATGATCAACAATCATGGTGGCTTGTAATGAGGGATAAAGGGAACTCTGGTTGATCATTTTGGGCCAAAAGAAATAGAGTTCCTTTATACACATTTTTCTCTAGACTAGTAATCATGGCATAGTGAAAGCAATAAATCCAAGTTCCCTATCATGCAATCTTATATAAACTAGTCAGGCATTGAGAGAGAGACAAACAAGGACTTGTTTAGTTTAGAGTTATCATCCCTAGAAGCATTCGAAAACGCTGGTAGGGACGTCTGTCTAAGGCTTTGGTAAGAATGTCCACAATTTGCTGTTCAGTTCTACAGTGTTCCATCGAGATGTTCCCATTTTCGACATTGTCACGTAGAAAGTGATGCCTTATATCAATATGCTTAGTTCTAGAATGATGCACAGGATTTTTGGAAATGTTTATGGCACTAGTGTTATCACAGAGAATGGGAACTGGGCCAAAAGACATACCGTAATCCTGGAGTTGTGACTTAAGCCATAGAACCTGGGAACAGCATGATGCGGCAGCCACATATTCGGCTTCAGCTGTGGAGAGTGTCATTGAGTTTTGCTTTTTAGATCCCCACGAGACTAAGCATGACCCTAGGAACTGGGCCATTCCTGAAGTGCTCTTTCTGTCAACCAAGTGCCCTGCAAAATCAGCATCTGTGTATGCAATGAGCTCAAGGGAACTGTTCCTTGGATACCAAAGGCACAAGTTATCGTTCCCTTTGAGATACCTGAAAATTCTCTTCACCTCTTTCAGGTGTGATTCCTTAGGGTTAGCTTGAAAACGTGCACAAAGACATACGGAGAACATGATATCAGGTCTACTAGCTGTTAAGTAGAGAAGGGACCCGATCATACCTCGATAGTTCCTTTGGTCCACACTGATACTTGTTTCATCTGCATTGAGCCTTGAATTTGGTGAGATGGGAGTGTCAATGGGCTTTGAATGTTCCATCCCATACTTCACAAGCATTTCCTTGATGTATTTCTGTTGATGAATCTTTGTTACCTCCTTGGTTTGGGATATTTGAAGTCCCAGAAAGAACGTGAGTTCCCCAATGAGACTCATTTCAAACTCACTGCTCATGAGGTCCTTAAACTTCTCTACAAGAGTTTTGTTAGTTGCTCCAAACACAATGTCATCAACATATACTTGCACAATCAAAATGTCTTTAGATTCTTTCTTTAAAAACAAAGTCTTGTCTATGGAACCACGAATGTACCCATGGGACAAGAGGAATTGAGCAAACCTGTCATACCATGCTCGGGGAGCTTGTTTGAGTCCATAAAGGGCCCTCTCCAGGAAGTAGACATGGTTGGGTAGTTTCTCATCTTCGAATCCTGGAGGTTGGGCCACATACACTTCTTCCTTGAGATGTCCATTGAGGAAGGTTGTTTTCACATCCATTTGATAAAGTTTGAATCCCTTGTGAGCGGCATAGGCGATGAGGAGTCTGATTGCCTCGATCCTGGCAACTGGTGCGAAGGTCTCATCGTAGTCAATCCCTTCCTCTTGCCTGTATCCTTGTGCTACTAACCTAGCCTTATTCCTTGCTACAGCTCCAGTATCATCGAGCTTGTTCCTAAAGACCCATCGAGTTCCTATGATGTTCTTGTTTTTGGGTCTAGGAACTAGCTTCCAAACTTTGTTCCTCTCGAATTGGTGGAGTTCCTCTTGCATGGCTTGAATCCAATCTGGGTCCTTTAATGCTTCTTTGATATTTTTGGGTTCCACCATTGAAACAAACGCATTAAAAGCACAAAAATTATTGAGAGAGGAACGAGTTTGAACACCTTTATCAAGAGGGGAGATGATGTTCTCAAGGGGGTGGTCCTTCCTTTGTTGAAAGGTTATTGTATGAGTGAGTTCCTTTGCATGTGTATCATCCTCAGTTGGTGTTTCTTTGTCATGGGAACTCTCATCTTCAGCTTCTTCATTTGATGTTTCTTCAGAGATTTCTGGCAGGTTCTCTCTTTGTTCCCCTTGAATACTTGATTCTGGCAGTGTATTGTCTTGGGGGACAACAGAGTTGTTCCCTGAAGAGGGGACCTCGAGAGAGTTGGAGGTTTCTTGTAGTTCTTCTGAGGAGGGAGCCTCAAGGGAGGTTTGATCAGTGAGGGTTGGACCTTCGTCGTTGTTCCCTGGTTGTGGGATATTGCTTGCACTTGGATAGTCTTCATCCCTTTTTCTTGGCTCATCCTCGTCATCATCGTCGTCTTCATGTCTGACTAGCTTGAACAGAGTTCCCTTCCCTTGGGTCTCGGTTCCCATCTTTACAGACTTTTCATTGAAGACGACATGAACGCTTTCTTCTATCTTCTTGGTTCTTGTATTGTAGACCCTATAAGCCTTGCTTTGTGATGAGTATCCCAGGAAGATCCCTTCGTCGCTTCTGGGGTCGAATTTGCCAAGATTGTCTTTGCCGTTGTTGTGAACAAAACATGTGCAACCAAATGTTCTCAAGTGTGAGATGTTTGGTTTTCTCCCTTTGATGAGCTCATAGGAAGTCTTGTTGATCAGGGGCCTTGTCATGGCTCGATTTAGGATGTATGTAGTTGTGGAGATTGCTTCAGTCCAGAAGTACTCAGGAACTCCACTTTCGATCATCATGGTTCTAGCCATGTCCTCCAGACTTTTGTTCTTTCTCTCGACCACTCCATTTTGCTGAGGAGTGCGAGGAGCTGAAAAGTTGTGAGAGATCCCATTTTGCTCACAGAAGTTTAGGAACTCCGAGTTTTGAAACTCAGTTCTGTGATCAGATCTGATTGCTTTCAGTTTCAGCCCCAAGCTTACTTCTGTTCTTTTGATGAAGGGCTCAAATTCTTCAAGCGCTTGTGATTTTGCCTTCAAGAAAATAACCCAGGTGAATCTTGAAAAATCGTCAATTAAAACATACATGTACCTTTTTCCACCGTAACTAGCTGTTCTCATGGGACCACAAAGATCCATGTGAATCAACTCCAGGGACCTGGTTGTGCTTACCACCTTTTTGGGTTTAAAGGAAGTTCTGGTCTGTTTCCCTCGAACACATGCTTCACACATTTTGACTCCTTCGAGATTAATTCGTGGATGACCAATGACCAGATCCTGTAGATAAAGCTTCAGGATTTGATTTACACCAGCATGTCCCAATCTTCGATGCCAGAGTTTCGTGTCATCTTGGGAACTCGCAAGGCACAACTTCATTGGTGGTTCAAAGTTGGTGTCCACCACATACACATTGTTGTATCTTCTTCCTCTCAGAATTACTTTGTTGGTCTTCTTGTTGATGACGAGACATTCATCTGAGTCGAAAGTGACGATGTTGTTCCCTTGATCACACATCTGGGAGACACTCAGCAGATTGTATCCCAGATCCTTTACCAGATTTACGTTGCTAACTTTAATAGATCTATTGAGCAACACTTCTCCTTTTCCAATAACTTCTCCCTTGTTCTTGTTGCCAAATGAGACGTGGCCTTCTTCGGCATGAGTGTGGAGTGAGATGAGGATATCCTTGTTTCCTGTCATATGGTTCGAGCATCCACTATCTATGAACCATGTACTGTTCCCTCTCACTGCCACCTACAAGGAAAAGTTAGTGTTTTGAGACCCAGGCAAGATGACTCTTGCCAGGTCCCTTGCAAGGGAAAACATTTTCATTCAAGATATAGTCAGAAATGTTGATGTCTTTGGAATTTTGAGAGTTGGAGTTCCTTTGGTGATGAGCATGACGTTTTTGTCTGTTTGGGAACTCATGGCTTCTAGGGGTTTGGGCTCTCTTCTTGGGACATGCATCCTTGTAGTGCCCATGAGCACCACAGTGCCAACATGTCTTGTAGTATTCTCCCAGGTAGTATTTTGGGTGTGGTCTCTGGATACGGTTCCTATCCATGGTTTCTTTGTTGTACACTCGAGACCCATTTCCCTTAGCAATTTTGACATAGATTCTATGTCCAGAGTTCCCAGTATAGTAGTCTTTCTCACCATTGTTTCCACTCTCTAGGACCTTGATTTTCTCCTCGAGATGAGCATTTTTCTGTTTCTCGCACTAGAGTTCTAAGGCCCTACACTCATGGATCTCATGTTCGCTCAGGGGTGACTTTCCGTTCTTGGAGCACTCACCTTTGTATCCTATGCCATATCTGGCTGGGACAAACTTAATTTGGGAACTAGAGGCTTCAAGATGTTCTGGAGTCTTACTCAGGTTTTGCAAGAGGGTGTTCTCATCTTTCTCTAGAGTTTTGATTTCTCTTTCTAGGTCTACGATGTGAGACACATGAGACTTGAGTTTTTCTAGAAGGGATATGCAGTTGGGACAGGGCTCAAGACCAACTAATTGAGAATTTATGTGTTCCTGTTTTTCCAACTTGTTTTGCAGTTTTATGTTATCGTTGACAAGACTTGAAAGAATTTTCAACAACTCAGGTTTTTCATAGTTACTCAAGGAATCAAGAACAGTTTCAGTGGTTACCTCACTGGGTTGTTCCCCAGTGGTTTCTCCTATGGCCATGCCACACATGTTTGGGAGTGCCCATGACTCAGGATCTTCGTCTTCATCATCACTCCAGGTAGCGATGTAGGCCTTCTTTCCTTGCTTCCTGCCATCAGTTCCTTGTGGACATTCCTTCGCAAAATGTCCTTTCCTGTTGCATTTGTAGCAAGTCACTTCTGAGAGATCCTTCTCTGTGGGCTTTCTTTGGGAACTCTGTCCCTTTCCCCAGTTCCCACTGTTCCGTTGAGACTTTCCTTTGTAGAAATTTCGAAGAGCCTTTGTTACAAGAACTAGCTCTTCATCCTCTTCTTCTTCGGAGTCTTCATGTTGTTCTTGGGTTGATTTGAGCATCTTTTCGATCTTGAGTGCGATCCCTCGATGAGCTCGAGTTTGTTCCTTATCATCGATCTTCCTCTTCTCATGTCCCACTAGCTTTCCAAATACTTGATGGAGCATAAGCGTTCGATTTTCTGGGTTTTCCTTGAACATCGTTCTCTCGTTTGCCCATTCTCCAATCAATCCATTGAAGAGCTGTTGGACCTTCATTTTGTGGGTGATTTCTTCTTTTGTGATCCCCAATCCTTCCATCTTAGTGCAAAGTCCTTCAAACCGGGATTGGTAGCTGTCGACGGACTCTCCCATTTCCATTTGGAAGTTGTAGAACTCCCTTTTTGCATTCATCTGAAGATCTTCTCTGAGATCTGAGTTCCCAACGTGCATTTGTTGGATGGCTTCCCACATTTCCTTGGCTGTGTCAAGGTTTGCAACCCTGTCACAATCTTGTACACGCATGGACCTCTTTAGATACTGTTTTGCTTTGTAGTTTGCCTCCATGCACTTGTACTCGTTGGGACCCCACTTTGAGAGGTCGTTGACAATAGCTGGATCGATTTCGAAGTTCCCCCTTTCGATGACACACCAGGCTTGGTAGTCTTGGCCATGCATCCAATCCTTCATGTGGCGTTGCCAGCTTTCAAATCTTCCTGTGATAAGCCTTGGCGGCTTACTAGTATTGTTCCCCACCTGAGTAAGTTCCTGAGCCATTTTGACACCTGCGATGCTAACACAAATCTAGAGCGCAGGCTCTGATACCAATTGTTGGATCGTAACCGGTTAGCAGTGAGCTTGGGAACTGGCAATTAAGCTGTTCCCAAGGCAGCGGAAGTAAATAATCACAAGTAATAAAAACAGTAAAAGGCACAGTTCCTTTATAGAGGAACCCCACTACAACCAACTAGTTGTATGGGTAAACCTCTACCTCCTCTTGGAGGATTTTGAATGACTTACTTATATTGATTGCTTTGTTCCTTAGTTACACAGCCGGATTTACACTTCTCTGTTCCTACAAGTTCTTCCTAACTCTAGCAACACTAGTAAATCCTCTCAACTGAGTTCCTAAGCGCACAACAGCAAAACACAAGTAACTCAAACCTTACGCTGACTTCTCAGTTCCCTTGCTCCTGGGAACTTCAGCTTCACCGTCGTCGAGATCACACACTCGCCGGCGGGGACTTCTCTTCCTTTTCTTTCTTCTCTCTGATGTGGGTGTTTGTAAGTTCTGGGAGAAGTACTCAGACCGAGTACTATTCATTTGGCTTTATAGTCCAATGAGCTTGGGCAGTCGCATCTTTCGTTTGTGTCCAAAATGCCCTTTGCTTGATGCCCAAGTTGTACTTTCTTCACATGTGACTTTGGTTTGAACTAGGTCAACTTCTTGGATCAATCGGACCGTTGGATGAAGCGTGACAGTTTGATCCTCAGACTGTTCCTTCGGGTTGTCTGAGACAGAATCCCGCGATCTGCGATGAACGGTCGTTGTCCTCACATGTGAGTTCCCATGTCATGGGAACTGACATCTTCAGAGTTCCCTTGATGGAAACTCTTCATCGTTGTAAGCATGTGTTCTTTTGATTGTTTCTGGGAGTTCCCACTTCATGGGAACTTTCCTCTTCAGAATTCCCTTGATGGAAACTCTTCATTGTGGCATGCAGTGGCTTTTGGTCATTCGTAGGAGTTCTTGGCTGTACCTGTGTTCCTTAGAAATACTTGAACAAACCACATTAGTTCCCTATGGTGTTTGTCATTATCAAAACTTAAGAGAATTGAATCGTTGATCCGTTGTTTAGAACCAGAGGTCCCAACAACGTCCCAACAGAACTTTTTACTAAGGGTTCAATTTTTTTTTTTAATTTGGAATACGTAGAGTAGTAGTCTACATTGTCGTCTTTGTTTTCTCGTGACCCAGATTCATTCGTTTCTTCACTCTTTACCTGACGGTCTATACCCTTTCTTTCAATTTTTATAAGTTTCGTTCATCAAATATTGTTTTGGTTAATAGTATCTTGGTTGTGGGAAATCAATCATAGTGTCGCATAATTGACAATAGAAATTCCCATTACCTGCCTTTCTTGCATTTTCCATTGGTGCATGCAAAGTAGTAGTACCAAGGATTTCGTGTTTTAATATTTTTAATTTTCACTTGGCATTAT
Source organism: Fallopia convolvulus (assembly GCA_964016875.1). Taxonomy (NCBI): domain Eukaryota; kingdom Viridiplantae; phylum Streptophyta; class Magnoliopsida; order Caryophyllales; family Polygonaceae; genus Fallopia; species Fallopia convolvulus. The sequence continues at coordinate 32,506,097 of OZ024719.1, forward strand.
GATTTTGTGTCATGTTATGTAGTAGATGTACTTATTAGAATGAAATGAGTTTGAAAAGAGATAAGTGTGCTGTAATATCCGGTTTTCCACTATGTAATAACCGAGCACTCGAGATCCCGATAACTTGTTTCCGTTTCAATCCTTGTTCTTTGTCTCATTTTTCGTAAAGGGTCAAAGCCCAATTAAAGCTTTCTTTTAAAAGTGGGCTGAAAAAAAAGGCCAAAATTTGAGCCCGACCCTAGTTTGGATCTCCTCTAAATCCACCTATCTCCTAATCTTTAATTTCCATCCTTTTAGTCCTAACCCTAGAGGACTAACGCGGCGACACATAGAAGAGGAAGGGCGAAGAGCGCCACTTCACCCGCTCCCTCCCTCTCGTCCCTGGCTGATTCCACGAAAAAGATGATCGGTTCCACCGTGGTTAGGGTCACCGTTCCATCTCCATTCAAGGAGATCCTCGATGAGCAGTCACGTCGCACTCGGGAGTTAGCAAGGATCCCCGTTCGTTTGATTGCCCTAACTCAATCGCTAGTTGTGCCGCGTGCCACCTCCTTTCTTGCCTAGCCTCGTTTCAACGCCGGTAAGGATCTCTCGCGCGTCGCTCCCAGCCTGGTTCGCGTTCCCGGTTTCGTTCACCGGAATGCCCTCTTCTTTGTTGTCGGGTTTGGAAGATCGCCGCTGCCGACTCGGAGTTGTCGCCACACCCTTCTTCCGTCAGGAGGTAACCTGGCCCAAGTTCCTTGTCCTTTTCCTTTACTACTGTGGGTATAGATTGTCGTTAGTGATAGCTAATTAATGCTAGTCTTGGTTGATCGGTAGTAGAATGTTTAGATAGAATGGGTGAGTTAACTATGGTTGGTTGGAATTTTAAGTATAATTATATATATGCTTACGCTGGTTTGTTTTCTGGTTGGGAGAAGTTGGGCACTATAGATTTGGTACGAGTTTGATTAGAATAAATTGATTAAATATACTACCATATTAGAGGGTATTAGGAGGTGGTGATATATATTATTTATAATTGTTTCTTTTACCTAAAGGATCGTTGTTAGGCTCGTATTTCTTTTTGGGTGCAATAGTTGTTGATTGTTTGGGTTAAGAGTGTAACCTAATTTACATATAATTTGGATGTGGTAATTGCGCATTAGGTAGTAATTAAGGTTTAGTTATGTCTAGTCAAGGGTAAAGGTAGCTAAAAAGGGTTAGGAAAGTCTTGAGTGGTGCTTGTTTGACTAGTTAATGGTATAGCTAAGTAGTGTATATGAACCACGCACGCGTAAAGTGTTAACTTATGTGGATTAGTAGTAATTAGTACGTTAGTGTTTACTGGTTGAGTAGAAATTGCTTAGGTAATTTGGTCAATTAGTATAAGTAAATTGCTTGCTGGAACACATAAATGTATTGATGTCAATGGTGGAGTTTTTTTCAAGATGGTTGTCAAACTAATTCCACTATCTTTAGCAATTTATGTATATATACCTGGTCTATGAGTCTAGTGTTCGCCCCTCTTAATTATGATATAGGTTAGTGTTAATTGGTGGAGTTTGGTTATCGAAGCTTGCAGATTTGTAGTTGGTTAGTTTCTAGCTTTCATCCAGAGTCTTAAGTAATGTTTTCATACTAGTCTAGTTGGAGAATCTTTCCATTCAAGTGTTGATCCTCCATAGCAATGGGGATTTCGTTCTGGCCAAATCCAGTTTCCCTCAATGAACTTATGGTTTACACCGTGTCTTTAATATTCTAGGTTTCTCGCGTTGCTCACTTTCTGTGATCGTCGCTTATACGAACTCTCCATTTCAGGTAAGTTGTTCTGCAACTTGCTCGGTTTCTGTTCTAATTCTTGTTAGACGTTATGCTGTGCTGGTAGGATTGGTTTTGGGGAACTAGTCCCTACTGTTTGTTTATGAAAATTGTATTTTTATGTAAAATGTGTGCGATTCCATTTTAATTAGTTTTATCGTATGTGAAATATTGTGAATGGTTTTGTAACTATGAATTGTGATTTGAGTGATGGTAAACGTCTTTGTGTTTGTGTTTGTGTCTGTGTCTGTGTCTGTGACTGTGACTGTGACTGAGATTGGTAATTGTGTTTGTGAAATGTTTGAATGTTTGCTCTATGTGTTGTTTGAAAACCGGCATGTAAAGGCGAAGAAGTGTTGCATTGCTGGAATGACATGCAAAGGCGAAGAAGGGTTGCATTGTCGCGTAGAATGCAAAGCCGAAGAAGGGTTGTTTTGCCGCAAAATAAATTATATGGGTGCGTGTGTGTGTGGACGTGTGGAGGAGAGTTGTAGGTGAATATTATGTGCATGAAAATGTGTGTTTGTATGTACGAATGTGTTGATATGCATGTGTGATGATTATTTGGAAATTAGGTATGGACTGTAGTTGGTTTGTGTGTGCTAATCTTGGTTGTTAAGTTTTAGGAACTGTGTGTTGGTTTTAAAACGTCTTAGTGGTGCTGTGTGATTTCTAGCTTGGATTGGAATGGAAACTGACCCCTCGGGGACTTATTTTTCAATTGCAGGTATGAATTAGGAACCGAGATGGATCCTCAGTCGAGTGGTAGAGCGGATGGTTGGCGCGTGTCAATAGGCTTGGTTTAGCATTAAGATGAACATTGGGTTAGTTGAGTCGAAAATATTCGTTATTTTTAATGTTCAGAGGTTGGGGTCTTATGTATGTTTTATAACAGTTGTTTAGTAAGTGAAAGTTGGATACTTTATTTTTGTTTTTTTACGTCCTGCCCGAGTTGCAAGATCCTAGTGAATTTGTTGTTAGACGAATCTAAGTAGACTCGGACAGGGTCTACCACCGAGTAGCGCCCCGACGAAGGTCGGGGTGTTACATGTGCAATAAAATGAGGTTAGGTAATAGACATTACCTTCTTATTTCGTAGCATCACCTGTGTTGCTAGTAGATTCGATATTCGAGCAACCATATTCGGTTTCATAGATGTCAGCGATGTGCCTTCTATATTCATCTAGTTCAGGGATATCGTTAGCATTATAAATTAGTGTTGCTGAAGTTCTTGAAAAATACATTTCTCTTGATTATCTTAGGACTTAGTTTGTAAAATCTATGTAAGCGTTACAATTTTTAATTTGGAATACGTAGAGTAGTAGTCTACATTGTCGTCTTTGTTTTCTCGTGAGCCAGATTCATTCGTTTCTTCACTCTTTACCTGACGGTCTATACCCTTTCTTTCAATTTTTATAAGTTTCGTTCATCAAATATTGTTTTGGTTAATAGTATCTTGGTTGTGGGAAATCAATCATAGTGTCGCATAATTGACAATAGAAATTCCCATTACCTGCCTTTCTTGCATTTTCCATTGGTGCATGCAAAGTAGTAGTACCAAGGATTTCGTGTTTTAATATTTTTAATTTTCACTTGGCATTATGATTTTGTGTCATGTTATGTAGTAGATGTACTTATTAGAATGAAATGAGTTTGAAAAGAGATAAGTGTGCTGTAATATCCGGTTTTCCACTATTTAATAACCGAGCTCTCGAGATCCCGATAACTTGTTTCCGTTTCAATCCTTGTTCTTTGTCTCATTTTTCGTAAAGGGTCAAAGCCCAATTAACGCTTTCTTTTAAAAGTGGGCTGAAAAAAAAGGCCAAAATTTGAGCCCGACCCTAGTTTGGATCTCCTCTAAATCCACCTATCTCCTAATCTTTAATTTCCATCCTTTTAGTCCTAACCCTAGAGGACTAACGCGGCGACACATAGAAGAGGAAGGGCGAAGAGCGCCACTTCACCCGCTCCCTCCCTCTCGTCCCTGGCTGATTCCACGAAAAAGATGATCGGTTCCACCGTCGTTAGGGTCACCGTTCCATCTCCGTTCAAGGAGATCCTCGATGAGCAGTCACGTCGCACTCGGGAGTTAGCAAGGATCCCCGTTCGTTTGATTGCCCTAACTCAATCGCTAGTTGTGCCGCGTGCCACCTCCTTTCTTGCCTAGCCTCGTTTCGACGCCGGTAAGGATCTCTCGCGGGTCGCTCCCAGCCTGGTTCGCGTTCCCGGTTTCGTTCACCGGAATGCCCTCTTCTTTGTTGTCGGGTTCGGAAGATCGCCGCTGCCGACTCGGAGTTGTCGCCACACCCTTCTTCCGTCAGGAGGTAACCTGGCCCAAGTTCCTTGTCCTTTTCCTTTACTACTGTGGGTATAGATTGTCGTTAGTGATAGCTAATTAATGCTAGTCTTGGTTGATCGGTAGTAGAATGTTTAGATAGAATGGGTGAGTTAACTATGGTTGGTTGGAATTTTAAGTATAATTATATATATGCTTACGCTGGTTTGTTTTCTGGTTGGGAGAAGTTGGGCACTATAGATTTGGTACGAGTTTGATTAGAATAAATTGATTAAATATACTACCATATTAGAGGGTATTAGGAGGTGGTGATATATATTATTTATAATTGTTTCTTTTACCTATAGGATCGTTGTTAGGCTCGTATTTCTTTTTGGGTGTAATAGTTGTTGATTGTTTGGGTTAAGAGTGTAACCTAATTTACATATAATTTGGATGTGGTAATTGTGCATTAGGTAGTAATTAAGGTTTAGTTATGTCTAGTCAAGGGTAAAGGTAGCTAAAAAGGGTTAGGAAAGTCTTGAGTGGTGCTTGTTTGACTAGTTAATGGTATAGCTAAGTAGTGTATATGAACCACGCACGCGTAAAGTGTTAACTTATGTGGATTAGTAGTAATTAGTACGTTAGTATTTACTGGTTGAGTAGAAATTGCTTAGGTAATTTGGTCAATTAGTATAAGTAAATTGCTTGCTGGAACACGTAAATGTATTGATGTCAATGGTGGAGTTTTTTTCAAGATGGTTGTCAAACTAATTCCACTATCTTTAGCAATTTATGTATATATACCTGGTCTATGAGTCTAGTGTTCGCCCCTCTTAATTATGATATAGGTTAGTGTTAATTGGTGGAGTTTGGTTATCGAAGCTTGCAGATTTGTAGTTGGTTAGTTTCTAGCTTTCATCCAGAGTCTTAAGTAATGTTTTCATACTAGTCTAGTTGGAGAATCTTTCCATTCAAGTGTTGATACTCCATAGCAATGGGGATTTCGTTCTGGCCAAATCCAGTTTCCCTCAATGAATTTATGGTTTACACCGTGTCTTTAATATTCTAGGTTTCTCGCGTTGCTCGCTTTCTGTGATCGTCGCTTATACGAATTCTCCATTTCAGGTAAGTTGTTCTGCAACTTGCTCGGTTTCTGTTCTAATTCTTGTTAGACGTTATGCTGTGCTGGTAGGATTGGTTTTGGGGAACTAGTCCCTACTGTTTGTTTATGAAAATTGTATTTTTATGTAAAATGTGTGCGATTCCTTTTTAATTAGTTTTATCGTATGTGAAATATTGTGAATGGTTTTGTAACTATGAATTGTGATTTGAGTGATGGTAAACGTCTTTGTGTTTGTGTTTGTGTTTGTGTCTGTGTCTGTGACTGTGACTGAGATTGGTAATTGTGTTTGTGAAATGTTTGAATGTTTGCTCTATGTGTTGTTTGAAAACCGGCATGTAAAGGCGAAGAAGTGTTCCATTGTTGGAATGACATGCAAAGGCGAAGAAGGGTTGCATTGTCGCGTAGAATGCAAAGCCGAAGAAGGGTTGTTTTGCCGCAAAATAAATTATATGGGTGCGTGTGTGTGCTGACGTGTGGAGGAGAGTTGTAGGTGAATATTATGTGCATGAAAATGTGTGTTTGTATGTACGAATGTGTTGATATGCATGTGTGATGATTATTTGGAAATTAGGTATGGACTGTAGTTGGTTTGTGTGTGCTAATCTTGGTTGTTAAGTTTTAGGAACTGTGTGTTGGTTTTAAAACGTCTTAGTGGTGCTGTGTGATTTCTAGCTTGGATTGGAATGGAAACTGACCCCTCGGGGACTTATTTTTCAATTGCAGGTATGAATTAGGAACAGAGATGGATCCTCAGTCGAGTGGTAGAGCGGATGGTTGGCGCGTGTCAATAGGCTTGGTTTAGCATTAAGATGAACATTGAGTTAGTTGAGTCGAAAATATTCGTTATTTTTAATGTTCAGAGGTTGGGGTCTTATGTATGTTTTATAACAGTTGTTTAGTAAATGAAAGTTGGATACTTTATTTTTGTTTTTTTACGTCCTGCCCGTGTTGCAAGATCCTAGTGAATTTGTTGTTAGACGAATCTAAGTAGACTCGGACAGGGTCTACCACCGAGTAGCGCCCCGACGAAGGTCGGGGTGTTACATGTGCAATAAAATGAGGTTAGGTAATAGACATTACCTTCTTATTTCGTAGCATCACTTGTGTTGCTAGTAGATTCGATATTCGAGCAACCATATTCGGTTTCATAGATGTCAGCGATGTGCCTTCTATATTCATCTAGTTCAGGGATATCGTTAGCATTATAAATTAGTGTTGCTGAAGTTCTTGAAAAATACATTTCTCTTGATTATCTTAGGACTTAGTTTGTAAAATCTATGTAAGCGTTACATTTTTTAATTTGGAATACGTAGAGTAGTAGTCTACATTGTCGTCTTTGTTTTCTCGTGAGCCAGATTCATTCGTTTCTTCACTCTTTACCTGACGGTCTATACCCTTTCTTTCAATTTTTATAAGTTTCGTTCATCAAATATTGTTTTGGTTAATAGTATCTTGGTTGTGGGAAATCAATCATAGTGTCGCATAATTGACAATAGAAATTCCCATTACCTGCCTTTCTTGCATTTTCCATTGGTGCATGCAAAGTAGTAGTACCAAGGATTTCGTGTTTTAATATTTTTAATTTTCACTTGGCATTATGATTTTGTGTCATGTTATGTAGTAGATGTACTTATTAGAATGAAATGAGTTTGAAAAGAGATAAGTGTGCTGTAATATCCGGTTTTCCACTATTTAATAACCGAGCTCTCGAGATCCCGATAACTTGTTTCCGTTTCAATCCTTGTTCTTTGTCTCATTTTTCGTAAAGGGTCAAAGCCCAATTAAAGCTTTCTTTTAAAAGTGGGCTGAAAAAAAAGGCCAAAATTTGAGCCCGACCCTAGTTTGGATCTCCTCTAAATCCACCTATCTCCTAATCTTTAATTTCCATCCTTTTAGTCCTAACCCTAGAGGACTAACGCGGCGACACATAGAAGAGGAAGGGCGAAGAGCGCCACTTCACCCGCTCCCTCCCTCTCGTCCCTGGCTGATTCCACGAAAAAGATGATCGGTTCCACCGTCGTTAGGGTCACCGTTCCATCTCCGTTCAAGGAGATCCTCGATGAGCAGTCACGTCGCACTCGGGAGTTAGCAAGGATCCCCGTTCGTTTGATTGCCCTAACTCAATCGCTAGTTGTGCCGCGTGCCACCTCCTTTCTTGCCTAGCCTCGTTTCGACGCCAATAAGGATCTCTCGCGCGTCGCTCCCAGCCTGGTTCGCATTCCCGGTTTCGTTCACCGGAATGCCCTCTTCTTTGTTGTCGGGTTTGGAAGATCGCCGCTGCCGACTCGGAGTTGTCGCCACACCCTTCTTCCGTCAGGAGGTAACCTGGCCCAAGTTCCTTGTCCTTTTCCTTTACTACTGTGGGTATAGATTGTCGTTAGTGATAGCTAATTAATGCTAGTCTTGGTTGATCGGTAGTAGAATGTTTAGATAGAATGGGTGAGTTAACTATGGTTGGTTGGAATTTTAAGTATAATTATATATATGCTTACGCTGGTTTGTTTTCTGGTTGGGAGAAGTTGGGCACTATAGATTTGGTACGAGTTTGATTAGAATAAATTGATTAAATATACTACCATATTAGAGGGTATTAGGAGGTGGTGATATATATTATTTATAATTGTTTCTTTTATCTATAGGATCGTTGTTAGGCTCGTATTTCTTTTTGGGTGTAATAGTTGTTGATTGTTTGGGTTAAGAGTGTAACCTAATTTACATATAATTTGGATGTGGTAATTGTGCATTAGGTAGTAATTAAGGTTTAGTTATGTCTAGTCAAGGGTAAAGGTACCTAAAAAGGGTTAGGAAAGTCTTGAGTGGTGCTTGTTTGACTAGTTAATGGTATAGCTAAGTAGTGTATATGAACCACGCACGCGTAAAGTGTTAACTTATGTGGATTAGTAGTAATTAGTACGTTAGTATTTACTGGTTGAGTAGAAATTGCTTAGGTAATTTGGTCAATTAGTATAAGTAAATTGCTTGCTGGAACACGTAAATGTATTGATGTCAATGGTGGAGTTTTTTTCAAGATGGTTGTCAAACTAATTCCACTATCTTTAGCAATTTATGTATATATACCTGGTCTATGAGTCTAGTGTTCGCCCCTCTTAATTATGATATAGGTTAGTGTTAATTGGTGGAGTTTGGTTATCGAAGCTTGCAGATTTGTAGTTGGTTAGTTTCTAGCTTTCATCCAGAGTCTTAAGTAATGTTTTCACACTAGTCTAGTTGAAGAATCTTTCCATTCAAGTGTTGATACTCCATAGCAATGGGGATTTCGTTCTGGCCAAATCCAGTTTCCCTCAATGAATTTATGGTTTACACCGTGTCTTTAATATTCTAGGTTTCTCGCGTTGCTCGCTTTCTGTGATCGTCGCTTATACGAATTCTCCATTTCAGGTAAGTTGTTCTGCAACTTGCTCGGTTTCTGTTCTAATTCTTGTTAGACGTTATGCTGTGCTGGTAGGATTGGTTTTGGGGAACTAGTCCCAACTGTTTGTTTATGAAAATTGTATTTTTATGTAATATGTGTGCGATTCCTTTTTAATTAGTTTTATCGTATGTGAAATATTGTGAATGGTTTTGTAACTATGAATTGTGATTTGAGTGATGGTAAACGTCTTTGTGTATGTGTTTGTGTTTGTGTCTGTGTCTGTGACTGTGACTGAGATTGGTAATTGTGTTTGTGAAATGTTTGAATGTTTGCTCTATGTGTTGTTTGAAAACCGGCATGCAAAGGCGAAGAAGTGTTCCATTGCTGGAATGACATGCAAAGGCGAAGAAGGGTTGCATTGTCGCGTAGAATGCAAAGCCTAAGAAGGGTTGTTTTGCCGCAAAATAAATTATATGGGTGCGTGTGTGTGCTGACGTGTGGAGGAGAGTTGTAGGTGAATATTATGTGCATGAAAATGTGTGTTTGTATGTACGAATGTGTTGATATGCATGTGTGATGATTATTTGGAAATTAGGTATGGACTGTAGTTGGTTTGTGTGTGCTAATCTTGGTTGTTAAGTTTTAGGAACTGTGTGTTGGTTTTAAAACGTCTTAGTGGTGCTGTGTGATTTCTAGCTTGGATTGGAATGGAAACTGACCCCTCGGGGACTTATTTTTCAATTGCAGGTATGAATTAGGAACCGAGATGGATCCTCAGTCGAGTGGTAGAGCGGATGGTTGGCGCGTGTCAATAGGCTTGGTTTAGCATTAAGATGAACATTGGGTTAGTTGAGTCGAAAATATTCGTTATTTTTAATGTTCAGAGGTTGGGGTCTTATGTATGTTTTATAACAGTTGTTTAGTAAATGAAAGTTGGATACTTTATTTTTGTTTTTTTACGTCCTGCCCGAGTTGCAAGATCCTAGTGAATTTGTTGTTAGACGAATCTAAGTAGACTCGGACAGGGTCTACCACCGAGTAGCGCCCCGACGAAGGTCGAGGTGTTACATGTGCAATAAAATGAGATTAGGTAATAGACATTACCTTCTTATTTCGTAGCATCACTTGTGTTGCTAGTAGATTCGATATTCGAGCAACCATATTCGGTTTCATAGATGTCGGCGATGTGCCTTCTATATTCATCTAGTTCAGGGATATCGTTAGCATTATAAATTAGTGTTGCTGAAGTTCTTGAAAAATACATTTCTCTTGATTATCTTAGGACTTAGTTTGTAAAATCTATGTAAGCGTTACATTTTTTAATTTGGAATACGTAGAGTAGTAGTCTACATTGTCGTCTTTGTTTTCTCGTGACCCAGATTCATTCGTTTCTTCACTCTTTACCTGACGGTCTATACCCTTTCTTTCAATTTTTATAAGTTTCGTTCATCAAATATTGTTTTGGTTAATAGTATCTTGGTTGTGGGAAATCAATCATAGTGTCGCATAATTGACAATAGAAATTCCCATTACCTGCCTTTCTTGCATTTTCCATTGGTGCATGCAAAGTAGTAGTACCAAGGATTTCGTGTTTTAATATTTTTAATTTTCACTTGGCATTATGATTTTCTGTCATGTTATGTAGTAGATGTACTTATTAGAATGAAATGAGTTTGAAAAGAGATAAGTGTGTTGTAATATCCGGTTTTCCACTATGTAATAACTGAGCTCTTGAGATCCCGATAACTTGTTTCCGTTTCAATCCTTGTTCTTTGTCTCATTTTTCGTAAAGGGTCAAAGCCCAATTAAAGCTTTCTTTTAAAAGTGGGCTGAAAAAAAAGGCCAAAATTTGAGCCCGACCCTAGTTTGGATCTCCTCTAAATCCACCTATCTCCTAATCTTTAATTTCCATCCTTTTAGTCCTAACCCTAGAGGACTAACGCGGCGACACATAGAAGAGGAAGGGCGAAGAGCGCCACTTCACCCGCTCCCTCCCTCTCGTCCCTGGCTGATTCCACGAAAAAGATGATCGGTTCCACCGTCGTTAGGGTCACCGTTCCATCTCCGTTCAAGGAGATCCTCGATGAGCAGTCACGTCGCACTCGGGAGTTAGCAAGGATCCCCGTTCGTTTGATTGCCCTAACTCAATCGCTAGTTGTGCCGCGTGCCACCTCCTTTCTTGCCTAGCCTCGTTTCGACGCCGGTAAGGATCTCTCGCGCGTCGCTCCCAGCCTGGTTCGCGTTCCCGGTTTCGTTCACTGGAATGCCCTCTTCTTTGTTGTCGGGTTTGGAAGATCGCCGCTTCCGACTCGGAGTTGTCGCCACACCCTTCTTCCGTCAGGAGGTAACCTGGCCCAAGTTCCTTGTCCTTTTCCTTTACTACTGTGGGTATAGATTGTCGTTAGTGATAGCTAATTAATGCTAGTCTTGGTTGATCGGTAGTAGAATGTTTAGATAGAATGGGTGAGTTAACTATGGTTGGTTGGAATTTTAAGTATAATTATATATATGCTTACGCTGGTTTGTTTTCTGGTTGGGAGAAGTTGGGCACTATAGATTTGGTACGAGTTTGATTAGAATAAATTGATTAAATATACTACCATATTAGAGGGTATTAGGAGGTCGTGATATATATTATTTATAATTGTTTCTTTTACCTATAAGATCGTTGTTAGGCTCGTATTTCTTTTTGGGTGCAATAGTTGTTGATTGTTTGGGTTAAGAGTGTAACCTAATTTACATATAATTTGGATGTGGTAATTGTGCATTAGGTAGTAATTAAGGTTTAGTTATGTCTAGTCAAGGGTAAAGGTACCTAAAAAGGGTTAGGAAAGTCTTGAGTGGTGCTTGTTTGACTAGTTAATGGTATAGCTAAGTAGTGTATATGAACCACGCACGCGTAAAGTGTTAACTTATGTGGATTAGTAGTAATTAGTACGTTAGTATTTACTGGTTGAGTAGAAATTGCTTAGGTAATTTGGTCAATTAGTATAAGTAAATTGCTTGCTGGAACACGTAAATGTATTGATGTCAATGGTGGAGTTTTTTTCAAGATGGTTGTCAAACTAATTCCACTATCTTTAGCAATTTATGTATATATACCTGGTCTATGAGTCTAGTGTTCGCCCCTCTTAATTATGATATAGGTTAGTGTTAATTGGTGGAGTTTGGTTATCGAAGCTTGCAGATTTGTAGTTGGTTAGTTTCTAGCTTTCATCCAGAGTCTTAAGTAATGTTTTCATACTAGTCTAGTTGGAGAATCTTTCCATTCAAGTGTTGATACTCCATAGCAATGGGGATTTCGTTCTGGCCAAATCCAGTTTCCCTCAATGAATTTATGGTTTACACCGTGTCTTTAATATTCTAGGTTTCTCGCGTTGCTCGCTTTCTGTGATCGTCGCTTATACGAATTCTCCATTTCAGGTAAGTTGTTTTGCAACTTGCTCGGTTTCTGTTCTAATTCTTGTTAGAAGTTATGCTGTGCTGGTAGGATTGGTTTTGGGGAACTAGTCCCTACTGTTTGTTTATGAAAATTGTATTTTTATGTAAAATGTGTGCGATTCCTTTTTAATTAGTTTTATCGTATGTGAAATATTGTGAATGGTTTTGTAACTATGAATTGTGATTTGAGTGATGGTAAACGTCTTTGTGTTTGTGTTTGTGTTTGTGTCTGTGTCTTTGTCTGTGACTGTGACTGTGATTGGTAATTGTTTTTGTGAAATGTTTGAATGTTTGCTCTATGTGTTGTTTGAAAACCGGCATGTAAAGGCGAAGAATTGTTGCATTGTTGGAATGACATGCAAAGGCGAAGAAGGGTTGCATTGTCGCGTAGAATGCAAAGCCGAAGAAGGGTTGTTTTGCCGCAAAATAAATTATATGGGTGCGTGTGTGTGTGGACGTGTGGAGGAGAGTTGTAGGTGAATATTATGTGCATGAAAATGTGTGTTTGTATGTACGAATGTGTTGATATGCATGTGTGATGATTATTTGGAAATTAGGTATGGACTGTAGTTGGTTTGTGTGTGCTAATCTTGGTTGTTAAGTTTTAGGAACTGTGTGTTGGTTTTAAAACGTCTTAGTGGTGCTGTGTGATTTCTAGCTTGGATTGGAATGGAAACTGACCCCTCAGGGACTTATTTTTCAATTGCAGGTATGAATTAGGAACCGAGATGGATCCTCAGTCGAGTGGTAGAGCAGATGGTTGGCGCGTGTCAATAGGCTTGGTTTAGCATTAAGATGAACATTGGGTTAGTTGAGTCGAAAATATTCATTATTTTTAATGTTCAGAGGTTGGGGTCTTATGTATGTTTTATAACAGTTGTTTAGTAAATGAAAGTTGGATACTTTATTTTTGTTTTTTTACGTCCTGCCCGAGTTGCAAGATCCTAGTGAATTTGTTGTTAGACGAATCTAAGTAGACTCGGACAGGGTCTACCACCGAGTAGCGCCCCGAAGAAGGTCGGGGTGTTACATGTGCAATAAAATGAGGGTAGGTAATAGACATTACCTTCTTATTTCGTAGCATCACTTGTGTTGCTAGTAGATTCGATATTCGAGCAACCATATTCGGTTTCATATATGTCAGCGATGTGCCTTCTATATTCATCTAGTTCAGGGATATCGTTAGCATTATAAATTAGTGTTGCTGAAGTTCTTGAAAAATACATTTCTCTTGATTATCTTAGGTTAGACCTGTCAATCGGGTCGGGCGGGTCGGGTTCGGGTTTCAGAGGTATTAGGAGGTGGTGATATATATTATTTATAATTGTTTCTTTTACCAATAGGATCGTTGTTGGGCTCGTATTTCTTTTTGAGTGTAATAGTTATTGATTGTTTGGGTTAATAGTGTAACATAATTTACATATAATTTGGATGTGGTAATTGCGCATTAGGTAGTAATTAAGGTTAAGTTATGTCTAGTCAAGGGTAAAGGTACCTAAAAAGGGTTAGGAAAGTCTTGAGTGGTGCTTGTTTGACTAGTTAATGGTATAGCTAAGTAGTGTATATGAACCACGCACGCGTAAAGTGTTAACTTATGTGGATTAGTAGTAATTAGTACGTTAGTATTTACTGGTTGAGTAGAAATTGCTTAGGTAATTTGGTCAATTAGTATAAGTAAATTGCTTGCTGGAACACGTAAATGTATTGATGTCAATGGTGGAGTTTTTTTCAAGATGGTTGTCAAACTAATTCCACTATCTTTAGCAATTTATGTATATATACCTGGTCTATGAGTCTAGTGTTCGCCCCTCTTAATTATGATATAGGTTAGTGTTAATTGGTGGAGTTTGGTTATCGAAGCTTGCAGATTTGTAGTTGGTTAGTTTCTAGCTTTCATCCAGAGTCTTAAGTAATGTTTTCATACTAGTCTAGTTGGAGAATCTTTCCATTCAAGTGTTGATACTCCATAGCAATGGGGATTTCGTTCTGACCAAATCCAGTTTCCCTCAATGAATTTATGGTTTACACCGTGTCTTTAATATTCTAGGTTTCTCGCGTTGCTCGCTTTCTGTGATCGTCGCTTATACGAATTCTCCATTTCAGGTAAGTTGTTCTGCAACTTGCTCGGTTTCTGTTCTAATTCTTGTTAGAAGTTATGCTGTGCTGGTAGGATTGGTTTTGGGGAACTAGTCCCTACTGTTTGTTTATGAAAATTGTATTTTTATGTAAAATGTGTGCGATTCCTTTTTAATTAGTTGTATCGTATGTGAAATATTGTGAATGGTTTTTTAACTATGAATTGTGATTTGAGTGATGGTAAACGTCTTTGTGTTTGTGTTTGTGTTTGTGTTTGTGTCTGTGTCTGTGACTGTGACTGAGATTGGTAATTGTGTTTGTGAAATGTTTGAATGTTTGCTCTATGTGTTGTTTGAAAACCGACATGTAAAGGCGAAGAAGTGTTGCATTGCTGGAATGACATGCAAAGGCGAAGAAGGGTTGCATTGTCGCGTAGAATGCAAAGCCGAAGAAGGGTTGTTTTGCCGCAAAATAAATTATATGGGTGCGTGTGTGTGCTGACGTGTGGAGGAGAGTTGTAGGTGAATATTATGTGCATGAAAATGTGTGTTTGTATGTACGAATGTGTTGATATGCATGTGTGATGATTATTTGGAAATTAGGTATGGACTGTAGTTGGTTTGTGTGTGCTAATCTTGGTTGTTAAGTTTTAGGAACTGTGTGTTGGTTTTAAAACGTCTTAGTGGTGCTGTGTGATTTCTAGCTTGGATTGGAATGGAAACTGACCCCTTGGGGACTTATTTTTCAATTGCAGGTATGAATTAGGAACCGAGATGGATCCTCAGTCGAGTGGTAGAGCGGATGGTTGGCGCGTGTCAATAGGCTTGGTTTAGCATTAAGATGAACATTGGGTTAGTTGAGTCGAAAATATTCGTTATTTTTAATGTTCAGAGGTTGGGGTCTTATGTATGTTTTATAACAGTTGTTTAGTAAATGAAAGTTGGATACTTTATTTTTGTTTTTTTACGTCCTGCCCGAGTTGCAAGATCCTAGTGAATTTGTTGTTAGACGAATCTAAGTAGACTCGGACAGGGTCTACCACCGAGTAGCGCCCCGACGAAGGTCGGGGTGTTACATGTGCAATAAAATGAGGTTAGGTAATAGACATTACCTTCTTATTTCGTAGCATCACTTGTGTTGCTAGTAGATTCGATATTCGAGCAACCATATTCGGTTTCATAGATGTCAGCGATGTGCCTTCTATATTCATCTAGTTCAGGGATATCGTTAGCATTATAAATTAGTGTTGCTGAAGTTCTTGAAAAATACATTTCTCTTGATTATCTTATTAGGTTGTAAAATCTATGTAAGCGTTACATTTTTAATCAATTAAAAGTTGGATTTAGGGAAGTAGTGTGTAGGTTGTACCCTTATTAATATTCACATTCATTCCCACTATTTCAATAACATAGAGCTTGTCTTGAGTAAGTGTCCTTTGGATGAAATTTATCTGCTAAATTGCTCCACAATGTGACTCTCATCGTTTCCTCTTATAATGGTGAAAGTATAATTTATTATAATATATCATGAAATGAACTTCTAATGCTAAATTATATTGATTGAATAAGTGTGTTGTTTTAAAAACTAACTTCTTATTGATTAGTTGGAAGTTAAGAGTTTGTGCAACCACTCTTTGCCTTTTGCATTTGCCAACGTCCTTAGGTGTAGGTGTCCCAACATCTATGATATAACCTATGACATCTGTAAACATTGAAAAATAGATGTTCTTGTATAGGTAAGAACATGTAGTCTTACCAAAAGTATGTGCTCAAGTATATTCTATACCAATTGTAAACACGTCCTATTTCTGGTACAACATAACTTGAATTTCAGAACTCAATTCTTCAATCAACTGGTTTAGAAAAAAATAATTTGCTTGCCATTGTAGCATTATGGGAACTTGACTATTGGTGTAAGAAGGAGGGATAAATTACTGTAAAATGGAGGATGGCTTGCCTTTCATTTATAGGCATTTACATTAGTGCTAAATTGAATTTGCACGTTTTATTGATTTGGCTATTTACAATTACAATGGACGATTGAGTTTACACATTTAATATGTTGGAATGTAGGATTGAATTGAATGGTTTGATTTTGAATTATGTCTATATCGGGGGTATGATGAATTTTTGTACTATTATTACTCTAAAGATATTTTGGAAAAAAAAAGAATTTGTTTACACATTTAGGTGTGAATAAGAAGTTGAAAAGTTAGGTGTGAGTGGGGCAATTGAAAAGTTTGAGTGAATTAAGAATTTAAATTAAATGAATTTGTTTTGACTATTTTAAATATAGTGGCTATTTTATACCGTATTTTCGTTTCAATGGCCATAATTCTGAATTTATTATTATTATTTAATATTTAATATTTAATATATGCGTTAATTCGGATTTGCACGTCAACTTGAAAATGTAGAAGTGATGTATTAATTGATGGGCTGAAGACATCTATAGGAATTTAGTATCCATATGTTATACGCCTGAATGAAATTATAAATAATTGTTAATACTCCGTATTATTTAGTCTTATATATTAATATATTTTTTAAAATTGACATTTCAAACTAATACTCAAAAGAAATATATAAAATATAAAAGTTATAAATCTAATTGTTGTGAAGCTTATTCATGTGAATTGTGATATTTATTTTCTTAGTTGTTTATTTCTTAAAAGCATGATATCTAGTTTAATATATTGTTCAGATGAAATTGTAAAATATCATATTAATTAAATAGTAAATAAAATTTGAATTATAAAATATATACTTATTTTATAGGTTTATAATAATGAAATTAGAATTAAACATTTGGACAAAATGAATGATGAATTAACTGTTCAAAATTTTCTATTCTATAGTAGATATAGATAGGTGTTAACTAAATGAGTCAGTTTGTTTGTTTATTGGCCTTATAGGTAGGTTAAGATATGAAACAAAAGTTTATATGGCTTGAAATCTTTTTTACTTTTACCACTACTTTGAGGACATGTACATAAACAAAATGCTTAAACTACAACTATTTTTGTACGAGTTTAACATCATATCTTATATGAAAATATTCCAAAAAAAATTCATTTTATATAATTTTTGTTCTGTCTTTATAAGCCAAACTATTTAAAACATTAGGAATTAAAAAAATATTTATATTGTGCATATAGTATAATTAAACGTGACATGTGCATAGCACGGGTACATCTCACTAGTATATAATAAAAGTGTTTTCCAGAGTATTAAAAGTGCAGTATTAATTGATAAAAGTGCATTTAAAATGTTTCCAAGTACATTCCAATTTATTTTGAACTCAAAACCACATTCTGAACTATTAAAATTGTATTATAAAGTAACAAAAGTGCATGCCATTTAGATATAAAAAATGGATTCTAGAGTACTAAATTTGAACTCTAAAGTGAATTCGAAAGTAGTAAAATTGCATTATAGAGTAGAAAAAATGCAATTCGAATGACATATAGTGTAATCATGCGGAAGATTTTCAAGAATAGTTGTTGTGTGTCCTTTGTTGTGCGTCCTTGGATTCTAAAGTGCATGTTTAAATGCATAATTTAAGAAAAGCTTATTAGCTCAAATGGAATATCAATGTGCTTACACAAATTGATGTGGGTTCGAATCCCATATAAGCTAATTTGATCATGCCCTTCTTTGAGAAATAGTTGTTGACTAGTTATTTT
The DNA here is from genome assembly GCA_964016875.1 of Fallopia convolvulus. NCBI lineage: Eukaryota > Viridiplantae > Streptophyta > Magnoliopsida > Caryophyllales > Polygonaceae > Fallopia > Fallopia convolvulus. The sequence continues at coordinate 32,523,873 of OZ024719.1, forward strand.
GTCGCACAATGGTAAAATATTATTTTTTCTAGCACCTAGCTAGTTAGGTTGTGAATAAATGTGTTAAGAAATTAATTTGTGTAAGATATCATATTAGCCTAAGTAGGATTCAAACCTACATCTTTGTGCACAAGCACACCACTCTTCCATTTGAGCTAATATGCTACATTTATAAAGGTAAATTATGAAAAGAACTGTTATATAACTATCGCATAGCTTTCATATTCAAGTTAAACGTAAAATTAGTATGATTTGTAGACAAAGCAGAATCAATAATTGAAGAAGACTTGATGTACCCACTAAAATATAAAGAAAAATCAAAGATGTTAATTCAAATCAGTAAAAGTGCATTACAAATATATAAAAGTGCACTAGAAAGTAGGAAAAGTGCATAATAAATATATAAAAGTGCATTACAAACTATGAAAAAGTGCATTACAAATATATAAAGGTGCATTACAAACTGGGAAAAGTGCATGACAAATTTTTTAATTGAAATTAGTAAAATTGCATTACAAATATATAAAAGTGCACTAGAAAGTAGGAAAAGTGCGTTACATGTGATTAGTCAAAGTGCATGCTTATATGATTACCAAGTGTATTGTAAAGTAGGTAGAGTGCAATCCAAAATAGTAAAAGTGCATTGTAAAGTATGTAGAATGTATTACAAAGTAGGAAAAAGTGCATGTCTATATGATTAGTAAAAGTGCACGGACTATGTTATTATTAAAGTGCATTACAAAGTAGATATAGTGCATTCCGAATATAGTAAAAGTGCAATCCAAAATAGGTAAAATGGATTAGAAATTTAGAAAAAAATCCAACCAATTCCGAATTTTTCCTTAATTTGGCCAACATAATACCCAAGCTAACTAATCCAGACAAATTAACACATAGCCTGACCGATACTCCTTGTCGTTTTCATGGATGTTCTAGATGTTGCACTGCTGGAAAACGCGTTTGTAGCTAGGAAAATAGACACGACTTCCGCCACAAAAATAACCACGAAATCACGTTAGCCACGACATCCCCAACGGATTGCCCTACGAAAGGTGCCCTGGGGCTAAAACGCGCGAGGCTAAATATCAATCTGAAAAAGAACCACAAAATTCTAGTGTTGTGGCTATTTAGCTGCAAATAATAGCCACAAATTAGTTCAAAACTAAATGTGTGGCTATTGGCCACGAAAGTCACGTTCAACCATATTAACTAGAATTGAATTTCGTGGTTGGTTTTGAGTGCATCACCATCAAATTTTAGCCACGAATGTATATTGTATCTAAAGTTGAGTCGAATTTGAACTCATAATCAGACCCATTTCGTGGGCATTAGCCTTGAAATTTGCCATGAATTTATTTTGTTTCAAATTTTGTGGTTAAATAATTAGGCATTTAAAAAAAATTATTACACCATAATATTGCATATTTGCATTATAATAGTAATCCAATTACATAGTATATAATACATATTTATTGAAACATCCCACAACAACTATCCACATGCTAACCAAAACCCACAAAAAAACAAAAAAAAATGCAAGAAGATAGATACATGAATGGTTCAACTCAGAGATGTATCCCCTAGGACTTGAACATTTTAAGCAAAGTGTTTATACCATCCACTCCAAGCCTTTTCTCCATGAATGTGAGAATGCTTCAGCAAAGCACTAGCAACAGAACTGCTCCTTAGCTGCAAAAAACAACAAATATGGTTTCCTAAGCCTGTCAGCAGCCATTAAAAAATCAAACTTGTGCCATACACAATGAGTACATATTACAAATTCACACCATATAGGGAGAGGAGAAAGAGAAACAAGTAGTGTTATCTAGGCAGAAAAATAGAGAAGTAGAGGGAGGAGTTGACCAACCCATGAAAATGGACAATATAATGTGAATACATACTAAAATTGACCATTTATAGGAATTGCTTCATCCACCCAGAACCGAAAATTCAATCACACATCTTTCTATCAACAAAAATAGTCATCCTAGTTTTTCAAACTCTAAAAACCAATTCCATACATAAAATGACAGCCTCAAAGTTGTGGAATCTTATTATCACTCCAAAATTCCATTCTGAAGAAAGAATCCAAAACTACACTAGTAAACAGAAATTACGAGTCATGTTATTAAGAAACTTAGATTGGTGACAAACAAAGAGCAACAACAAAAAACAGAAACACGCATGTGATATTCGATAGAAGCATTGTATTTCTTGAGTTTACAAGCATGAATACCTATTGATCATGACATTGCTAGAATCCCCTGAACACGAGCTCCTTTGACATTGATAACTCTCCCTCTTGCAACTTCAATTCGTGCAAGTTCATCTGGCCTATCTGGCTGCCAGCAGAACCAAGAAGTTCATTTTCAGGGATACTAAAAAAGCAACATATATGGTTCTTGTCATTTGTAGTTTTACATAATGTTTTAACAGAAAGAAGGACAACACTATAGAAATCACAAGTCTGCTATATCTGGCTGCCAGTAACAACAAATCATTTTAACAACACTCTCATCCATTCAATTAAAGAAGAAACAAATCACTTTAACAACTTAAGTGGACAACATACTTATGATGACAATAGAGCTTGGATACTTTTTAATAACCAAAAGACAAAGGGCCCCTAATCTAAAACCCGAACAGAAATTTTAAATAGATGCCAAACAAAATTCAGCGTCACTAGAGACATAAAAGCTGAAGCCCAAATGTGTCCAGGAAAAAGGAGACGTACAAGCTTGTCGACACTAGTGGAAGCCATGCGTATCAGGTGGAACCAAGGTGGGGTCACTAAGATTTGGCCTCGTTTGTTTACTCTTGTGGGTTGAAGGTGAATATGTGGAGGATTTCGTAGCAATCTCTCCTTCGTCTTTGTCTTTCGAAGCAGATGAATGGAACAATCACCTGCAAGTGAAAAACTACACAACGATCAGTTTGGATCTCAATGAGAAATAAGAACCTCGATTGACAAAAAGACATTAGTAAAAAAAATTCAATTCAGAAGCAGAAGCTCAAATCGATCAATTTGGAGACGAATTTGTGGACTTTGACAAGGCGGAGAAGATATGCCGACGGTGAAGAAGCCGAATTCTTTCTCCCCAACCCCGTCGTCCCATCCTGATTCTCTCTAGGGTTCCTTCCCTCGATTTGGAGATGAATTTGTGGACTTTGAAAAGGGGGAGAAGATATGCTAGCGGTGAAGAATCCGAATTCTTTCTCCACGAGTCCGTCGTCGTTCCTGATTCTTTCTCGTTCCTGATTCTCTCCATTTGGTGAGAGGAGGCGAGTTTAGGGTTTAAAGATATGTGCGCGGCGGAGGAGGAGGTCAGAGATATGTGCGGCTCAAAGTTAGGGTTTGAGTTTTAGAACTTTTTCAATCAATAAGGAAGAGGCCCACAATATTCAACCCGCCTAAAGAATTTTAAACCAAAATTTCCCTCCTTGTAATATTTTTAGCCCGCCAAAAATTCCTTTACATCAAATTTTCCCTCCTTGTAATATTTATAGCCCGCCCAAAATTTTTTAATCAAATATTTCCTTTTTTTCACTCCTAAACCAAATGTTTTAGATGATTAAATTAGCAATTATTTTTAAAAAAAAAATTTAACTAAATACACTTTTCTATATACAAATAATCTAAATAATCAAACACTTTCCTATATATATACACTTTCCTATCTAGAAAGTACAATAATTAAAAGAGTAAAATTGAAAATTTTATATATAAACCGATATTAATCTAACATGATAATAAATTGAAAATTTTATGTCCACCGTCGAGGGGCGTTGCCCCCCGAATCTCCTACTAGGGGGCTCCGCCCCCTAGGACCCCTGTTGTTGTCGGGGGCTCCGCCCCCCGAACCCCTGGCGTGTACTTGTTAACATCAACCATATAGAGATCATCATAGAGGTTTAGGTATTGTTAATCTTAAACTTTAACCATAAAATGTAAACTAATTAGGTTTCTTATAATAATGAACATTTCTAAGGAAATAAACGACTTCTTATTAGAATGAACGACTCTAAATGAATATATATAAGAATGAACAACTCTAAATAAATATAAAGTTTTCTTATTAGAATGAACGTCTCTAAAGAAATATATAACGTTTTCTTATAAGAATGAACGGCGATAAAGGAATATAACGATTTTTTATTAGAATAAACAATTCTAAATGAATATAACGATTTCTTATAAGAATGAACGAATCTAAGGGACTATAACGTTTTCTAATAAGAATGAACGATTCTAAAGGATTATAATGATTTCTTATAAAAATGAACTGGTCTAAAGGAATATAACTATTTCTTATAAGAATAAACTATTCTAAGTGAATATAATGTTCTTTTATAAGAATCAACGATTCTAAGTGAATATAACATTTTCTACGTTTTCTTATAAAAGTGAACGATTCTAAATGAATATAATGATTCTTATAAGAATGAACGATTCTAAGTGAATATAATGTTTTCTTATAAGAATAAACGATTCTAAGTGAATACAATGTTTTCTTATAAGAATGAACGATTCTAAGTGAATACAATATTTTCTTATAAGAATGAATGATTCTAAGTGAATATAACATTTTCTACGTTTTCTTATAAGAATGAACGATTGTAAATGAATATAACAGTTTTTTTATAACAATGAATGATTCTAAGTGAATGTTATGTTTTCTTATGGGAATAAACAATTCTAAAAAAATATAACGATTTCTTATAAGAATGAATGATTATAAAGGAATATAATGATTTCTTATAAGAATGAACGATTCTAATTGAATATAACGTTTTCTTATAAGAATGAACGATTCTAAGTGAATATTATGTTTTCTTATAAGAATGAACGATTGTAAAGAAATATAACGATTTCTTATAAGAATGAATGATTATAAAGTAATATAATGATTTTTTGTAAGAATGATCAACCCTAAGCCCTAAACCCTAGACCCTAAACCCTAGACCCTAAACCCTAAACCCTTAGAAATATAACGCTTTCTTATAAGAATGATCGATTATAAATGAAAGTAACGCTTTCTTATAAAAATGATCTATTCCAAAGAAATATAACATTTTCTTATAAGAATGAATGATTTTAAATGAATATAACGATTTCTTATAAGAATGAACGACTCTAAAGGACAATAACGATTTCTTACAAGAATGAACTGTTTTAAATGCATATAATGATTTGTTATAAGAATAAATGATTCTAAAGGAATATAACAATATCTTATAAGAATGAACGATTCTAAATGAATATAACGATTTCTCAATAAATGAACGATTCTAAATGAATATAACGATTTCTCATAAGAATGAACGATTCTAAATGAATATTACGATTTCTCAATAAATGAACGATTCTAAATGAATATAACGATTTCTTATAAGAATGAACAATTTTAAATGAATATAATGATTTCTCATAAGAATGAACGATTCGAAATGAATATAACGATTTCTCATAAGAATTAAAAATTATTAATTTATTAGGAAGTCATTTATAATTTATTAAAAATTATTAATTTCCTAGGTGAGCATGATTGATATTTTATTTTAATAAATATTTTTTATAAAGGCCTATGGGTAATATTTATTAAAATTCTAAAATAGTTGTTATTTATAGTGGAAATAATTTTACAAATAATAAAAATTAATTAGGAATGGCCTTGTAGGGTAATTTCCCATCTGATGGGCTTGGGAGTCAAAAGAAATGGGCCCGTTTTTGGATCACCGTACTCGGCCCATATGGAGGAGCAGCCCAATCCAAACGTACTCTTCTCCTCTTCCTTCGTTGAAATCTTTTGGTTATTTCTGAAGATTTACCACGAAATGAGGAACTCGTGGCTAATCTCGTGACTGTTTCTGCAAATTTTTCCAAACAAACAAAGTTAGACACGAAATGAAGAACTCGTGACTAGTCACGTGGTTATTTTTGCAGATTTCTCACGAAATGAAGAACTCGTGGCTAATCTCATGACTATTTCTGCAAATTTTTCCAAACAAACAAAGTTAGACACGAAACGAAGAACTCGTGACTAATCTCGTGGTTATTTTTGTAGATTTCTCACGAAATAAAGAACTCGTGGCTAATCTCGTGACTGTTATCGCAGATGTTTCCAAACAAACTATGTTAGACACGAAAATAAGAACTCCTGTCTAGTTTTGAGGTTATTTCTAAAAATTCTAACGAAATGAAGGACCATTTATGAGTCAATGATTCAAATTACCCACACAAATATCCACAAACCTAGTCACGACTAGTATGTGGGTACTTAGCTCCAGACTTTGTCCTGAATATACACACGAATCTTTTTTCGTGGCTAATTAGCTACTACTCTAGAAATGAATCTAGCTGCGCAAAAAATTCGCGTCCATTGGGCCTTAACGTTAGCCACGAGCTTGTTTTCATGACAATAAGGCCAGAAATCTACAACCAAATCTAGTCGCGCTCACTTTTCGGGGCTATTTGGCCCCAAAACTAGCCACAACTCTATATTTCATGGCCATATTACCGCAAACTGAAATATTTGTGGCGAAATTTATGGCTATTGTCACCCAAATTACCCTCGCCAAAATTCGTGGCTAAATATTTTCTGGCTATAGACGCGTTTTCCAACAATGTTGGTTTGTCGAAGGAACTCAAAATCAATACTCAGAATACAACAAACATGAATGGGGGCTAATGAAAACATCGATTTCGAAATTAACACATTAACACATATGAACGATTCGAAATTAACACGCACAAATACCGATTTCGAACTTAAAAGTCAATAATGGGGGATTTCCAACATGAAAACCCTCTTTTAGATGATTTAGAAACCCTAGAATATCATATAAACTAATGAAAATAAAAAAAGGAAGAACATAATACTAATTTCTCTCATAATCTACAGAGATTGTGGAAAAAAAATTCAATTCAATTTGTGGATGTGAGAACGATGAAGTAGAGGTGGAGTCGATTTTCCCATTTCCCAAAACGTCATCGGGCAAGAGGTTGAAGAAGGAAGGAACAATAAAAAACTTGAATAAATATTTTATTAAAAGAGTTAAAATGACCAACTTACCCCTATTTAAATAAAATAAGATAGAACATCAGCCGTTAGATCTGCTTGATCCAAAGGTTCTGAGAGCTCCTTATTTTATAGGATAAGAATGTGTTTTATTTGAGCCAAACTCTATAAACATATAGATCAAGTCATTTTAATATTTATCAAAAAGTATTCGAAATTAATTTATTGCAACAATTACAGGTAAAATGTGAATTTACATAATATAAATATATATATCAATGTATACTAAAATATATCATATATTATAATTTTTTATTATATTAGAAAAAAAAAATCAACAAAGATAGAAAATTGTATACATAAAACTTATATAAATATGTTATTTATTTTATAAAATCTATTGAATGTATATATAGCAACAATAATTCAAGTTATTTTGAAAAATTGAAAAGTGATTACATGTGGATTCATATATTTTTTATTTAAATTATTTTTAAAGTATATCAATGTATAAACAAAATATAATAATGTAACAAAATATATCATAATCGTAAATTTTGATTTATTATATTAATATTTTTATTATGTATTATGTATTTCTAAAATCTAGGATATATAATGTTTCTATCTATATTACAAATCTTTTTAGAATATATTTAAGGGTTTGTAAATATAGAAAAGAACTAATATAAAAAAATAGATTGTATAGCAAGAATAATATAAGTTAAAGTAATATTTATTAATAAATAATATTAATTTATTCAAGTAATGCCATGTGGCGTAATTTTTTTCAACAAACATGGTTTCTGCTTTATAATGTATTATGGTAGATGACTTGTAAATTATCACCTTCAATTTTATTTATTTAAAGGCTCAATTAAGTAAATTGCAAAAAAATACATGATTAGGTGTTTGTTAAGCAAATATAAAAATTAGGTAAAGAGCAAGAACACCCATGACCCACCCCCACCCCCACCCTACCGAGTTGACTTGATCATTGTCCGAGTTGGGTCGCCCGTTGACCGAGTTGAACAACGTTGACCGACCGTTGATCGACTTTGACCGTCATCACAATCAGCACTTTCATAATTGTCATCACTGCCATCACAACTTTTTTCACCGTCATCGTCGTCATCACAATTTTTTCCAGTTCGGATCTTCTATACCAGTTCTTTTCTACCAACTACTGCTCCAGCCTTTTTATTGGACCACATGTCCATTCTTTTATTTATATTTTCTAAATCAGAAATCTAAGTACGGTTAAAGAAAAGTTTCAGATTTCATCTTGATTTCAACCCTTAATTAAATTAATCTTTTTTTTAAAAAAGACTTAAGATTCTGATATAATTCTTTTACCAAAAACAAATTCTCATATAAATTAAAATATTAAAATATTGTGGATTGGTTTTGGTAAATTTGAAGATTTTTGTTTCCCGACGCAATTGGTCTTCGTTCATCAAAACCTCCTCCATCATCGACACTCAAGGCCGCATTTCTGTAATCCTTCTTTCTTCGTTCTCGATTCCAGATTCGTCTAGAGGCTGTTCACCTTCTGAGATCTCTCTCCTCCTCCTACCTCCTCTCACGATCTCACCTTCCCCATCCCCACTCCTTAGGAATACAGCCTCTTCTTCTCCAATTGCAACACTGAGAGCTTCGTTTCCATGATAGTTTGCACCGAGATGTACAATCTCAATAGCAATGGGGCCAAAGACTACCTCCCCGTTGGTCAGACCTTGCTCCCCGCCCTATTCTTCGTCCTCTCCCTCGCATATGTCGGATTTCTAGGTTTTTGGATTTACCTTCTCTAGCAAATCACCGCAACTGTAGTGGGAACAAGTAATAGACCCTTGAACCGTCATTCTCACCACGATGTTATCGATCTCCGAATTGATTCCATCGACTTAACACTTTGTGTTTCTAGGGATTGAGATTTTTCGACCAAGTTGTAATTGGAGGTTCCTGTAATAGAGTCAAACTAAGGCTAAGGGTGAAATATTTCGTAAGGCTTTTGTTTCTATGGTGAATTATTTCTTTTGAATGTCAGACTGGGTGAAGAGGGTCTTTACGGTGGTTCGATCTGAGAAGGTTTCACCTCGATGAGGATAAATTTCAGTACAATGCTCAAAGCTCTTTCAAACACTAGATGGTTGCCTCCAATCCTAACAATTTAGTGCTGAATTTGATGCTTCTAGGGTTGAGCCAAAGGCCTTATACAAAGGGTACATATGGTAGTAGCTCAAGGAGTTCATTTGTTGGAGATTGAAAGTGTTTGCCAAGTGCTTTTTTGCTCTTCAATGTATAGCCAATTCTCCTATATGCACAGGTTTAGTTCAATGTTGTTGGTAGGAGTTGTAATAGAGAGGCACATGAATAAAATTTGTTTGCAATGATTTGTTAGGAAATATGTCTGTATTTGGATTCTGATCATATATATATTCAATTATTTAAATGAATCAAATTTGTTGTTGATGGTGATATAGGGAGCTTCTGAGTTGAAGATTCGAATTTTGCTACAGAGGGCTAAAATGTCAATTGTAATGAAGTAAATGAATAACTGGATTAAGCAAATCGAAGGATAAAACATGAATTAATTGAAGAAGAATCTAAAAAATCATGTGGCTCTATTTTCTATACAAATCATGTGGATCTAAATTTTGCTTTGTAGGCATTCATTCACATTGCAACGATCACAAAGGAGAAGCAAGGAATCATAAAACATTCTAATATATTCAACCAAAAATTATTCGCAACAATCTTAGAGACCAACATCAACCACTTTCCTCATACTAAGATTTCCAAACCCTAAAGGTCTTGAAAAGTGATTGCCCAAGGCAACCAAAAGATAATGTTACGACTCATACGACATGCATTCGACCAAAGAAACATATAATATTGTATAACCAAACAAACAAGTAATTAAATACAACTGTATAATTGTAAGCTTTATCTACTATCCGCGTTCTAAAAGGAAACAAATCAAACGAGATCAAAATCCCAACATGTTTAGTTCACTCAATCAACCATCCAAGCTCATTCAAGATCATTTTATTCTCACACCCAAGTCATGTACGAGCATTACAATACCATTAGGAAAGAATTGAATTACACTTCCACACCATGCAATAACAGAATTTCTAAATTGAAACTTCACTAAGCTACTCGCACCATTTCAAGCGTACACTTTCAAGATACAACAAAGATGAGATATCAACGGCCAAAACAGTAGCATTCCCAACAAGATCAAACAAACATGCTACGGGAATCTAAAATAATATTTTGAATAGGAGCGTACAAGAATAAGGCCCAACCTTTGGGATGGAAATCAGGATAAGGCTCTAGTAAGGATTCCCGAGAGACCATTGTTCACACTATAGAGCAGATCTCGACGATGCTTGACGACCCCAATCTAGGCGGTGCAACCAACGCTCCTTCTGTTGGTGTCGGCGGACAACAATGATCCCGAAATGCTCGATCGATGGCGAACTCGACCAAAGGTGATCTAGAATGACGGTGTGGCGGGTCAACTAGGCGAGGGCATACCAACAAACTCGTGCATTTGGACGACCGGAATTCGACGTCGACGTGCAACAGGCCGACATCTAGCCCAACCGCGAAGACGAGATCTACTGGGGGTATTGTCACCGGATCAGCACGAATACAAGAAGAAAGATGACGAGGTCAGGACCAAAGAAGGCGGACAAAACTTACCGGCGGTGACAAGCTTAGGGACAATGATGACGGTGGCGCATAGATCTCGACGGCAACGAACGACCCAAGCGGCCCCGCTTCTTGCTATCTCGACGCCGCTGGAGCACATCGGAAGGCGACGAAGGACGATGGCGCGTCAAAGAACGACGATGAGGGGGATGGCCCTCGATCTCTATCAGTCTCCTTCTTACTTTGTTGATGGGGCTGCGACAGATTGGAAAGGCTTGATCTCTCTCTCGCTCTTGTTCCTTCCTGAGTTTGAGAGACGATCAGTTAAGAGAAAAGGGGGAAGACAGGCTCGGTGAGGGAGAGGGGATGACAAAGGATGAGGCACACCGATCAACGACGCTCAAGCTTCTTGCCTTGCTCAAGCTCGAGCAGCGCATCAAAAAAATTAGGAAAAGACAGAATTTAGGGTAAGGTGGTGATGAGGGACCATCCGTCAAGTCACCACCGAGCACGCCCATCCTCTTTGATGGTCCGATGACAAGGGCGCGAGCCAAGAAGCTTCAAAGGGACTTGTTCGTATTCGTGGCATATCATGGAGTCAAGGAAGCCAAGAACGCCCCTGAATGCAAGCCATTGCTCATGAGCCTCGTCGCCAAGGAGTCAAGCCACGATGTGCCAGATTGAGGCACCTACGCCGCGGTGCCTAGGCTGCGGCACAAGCGCGCGCGCCAGCGACACCCCGCACATGTGTGCGTTGCTTGGGCTTGTTAGGCCATTTTGGGCCGCCACCCTTTTATTTGTTTTTTACTTAGACTTTTCTAGCTAGTTCTGATTATTAGGAGGACATATAAATAGCTCTAGTTGCTCTTTATTTCATTTGAGACTATTTTTATCACAAAATTGAGTGTTTTCTCTCCATAGTGAGAATCGAAGACTTGTTCTTCAAAGTATTGCAATTTCAGCTTGGTTTGTCTTGATTGCATCAATTATCGATCATAGTTGGTGTGTTAGTCGAATACGAGCATCTTCTTCGTGCTTTCAAGGCTGGATCCTTGATTGTGTGAAGTCGTACAAGGTTGGTCACTTGATCATTCAATCTGGTTCTCGTTTTCAAAGCAACGAGGGTCCTTTTGTTGTTTCATTTGGTTGATCTTCATTTCCCTATCGTTTTTCATTGAGTCTCGTTATTTCCTTTAAATCCAGTTTGTGTCGAGTCCATTTATTTCATTTCTAACCATTCGTTTGTTTCCCTTGTTTGCTGAGTCGTTGATTGTCGAAGATCGGGCCAATCACGGTTAACCCCGTATCAAATTGGTATCAGAGCTGTGTTTCCGACATTCAACTCGTCCACCATTGGAGTCCTCCATTAAAAACACAAAAACACCAAAAAGAGTGCTCCGAAATCAGGTTCGATTAATAAACTCTCTTTGAATTGAACTTGAAAGTAGTAATCGGTTTTGTTCTTGTGCAGTGGTTTGTTTTACCTAGCCAAACACACCTTATCCCAAGAAGAACCGCCACCCTCAGCCACCACAACCACCAACGTCCACCATCCTCCACAAAATCTACCACCACTTTGTTTCAAAACAGCCAAATTGTTTTTTTTAATTAAATTAGAAATTACAATCTGATTTAATTGAATTCAAATTCAAACCCCTAAACCCATCCCTATTTTTAAGGTTGACCAACAACAACCAAATCCCAGCTCCATATATCACGCGCCCACCTCCTAATATCAAGTAGACTCATTCAGCCCACTTCAAATTCAAACCCCACGCCCAAACCAACCTATTTCCAGCCTATTCATCCTCCTAAAATCAAGGGATTTCGTCCACCAACAAATCAAACTCAAACCGCCATTATCTTTCACATTATTTTCGCACCTGAGGTTAATATTTTATTTTTCATTCAATTTTTTCGAAATTATTTGTAATTCTCTGATTATTTCTGATTAAAAAAAAAGAAAAAAAAAAAGAAAATCAAAAAAAAAAGTCAAAAAAAAAACGAAAATCAGAGATCAGATTTTATTCATCCTTCTTTATTTCATTTATATCATAGTATAGTTTGCATTTCATTTCATAGAGTAATTAAGGTGTGCATTGTCATCTCTTCTTCTCTTCTCTTGAGTTTGGACGACATCCTTTGGAGAGCTTTCAAGCCTGCCATTTTCGAGCCTACCCTCACCTAAACAAACCACTCCAAGTTCATACTTGGTTACGGAACTCAAGGTGAGAGAAGCTTAATCGAGGTTTGACTTCTTTGTCTATTTAGTCCTTCTCACCTCGTTGCTATTTTGTCCATAACATTTCTGTCCACCCTCTAAAACGTCCATCGTTCATACTTCTTCTTCTATCTTGTGTCTAAACTTGGTTTTGTGAGTTGAAGCTACCACTAACTTTTGAACTTGAGTTTTGATTCTTTCAAGGCAGATTGAAACAACGAGAATAATTGCAATACACGAGGGTGAGTGTGAGCGAAACACATTGCGAGGCTGTTTTGGATTACACTAACCTAACGAGTTTGCTTGGAGTTTGTTGTTTTCTTGTTGTCTTAGGATCATGACGGACAGTAGCAATGAGACCACCCCCAAGAGCCCGGAGCCAATCCACCCCGAGGTGTTCAAGTTGTCGAGATCACTCAACAGCAACATTACACGCCTCAACTCTAGGATGGCTGCATTGGAGACGTGTGCACTTGCGCTACCAGCCCCAGGTGTGACGCCAAGCGTTGATGCAACGGCACACGCACAAGCTGTGGGCGATGGCCAGAATCAATATGTCACCAACACGGGCAACCAGGTCCATGGTGATCCGTTTAGGGCGTCCACATCACAACAACTTGGTTCTCAAAACCAAACCAGGGAAGTGTCTCATAATCCAAATCATTTACATAATTCCTCGGGCAATCTTCCTCGAAGAGTGCCTATTGTTCCCCAGCTCACTCCCCTTCGGGATGAGCATAATCGTGCTAATGATTTTCGAGGATTTCAGGAACAAAGAGGTTCACCAAGTGATATGGATCTTTATGATGATGAGTATGATGGCGAGGAGGAGGATAATTGGGAGCGGTTCTCAAGAAGGGGAGGAAGGGAGCGCCGTGATGATAGGCGTCCTAGGAGACCCCGAGAACCGGAGCAGGATGGTGTCGGGAAGGTCAAGGTGAAAATACCCTCATTTGAGGGCCGGTGTGATCCCGACGTTTACATGGAGTGGGAGACGAAGATAGAGCATGTGTGGAGCTGCCACAATTTTCCCGAGACCAAGAAGGTGCAACTCGCCGTCCTTGAGTTCTCCGGTTATGCCCTCATATGGTGGGATAACTTGGTGAAAGAGAGGAGGCGCAACCTGGACGCACCAATATCCAGCTGGGAGCAAATGAAGGCGTTGATGAGGGGTCGTTTCATACCTCAACACTACGCCCGGGAGCTAAGACAGCGGCTGGAGAATCTCAAGCAGGGGTCAATGAGTGTCGAGGAAGCTTACAATGCCATGCAAGTGGCGATGGTGAGAGCTAACGTGGTTGAGGACAACGAAGCCACGATGGCCAGGTTCCTTCGTATTCTCCACCCTTCTTTATCTAATGAGGTTGATCTTTACCCTTACTCTACTATGACTGACCTTTTGCATCTAGCTACCAAAGTAGAAAGGAAATTAAGGTTTAGGAACCAAGGAGGTCGAGGTGCGCCCAGCCAGCCAAGCAATTGGAGGAGCCAAAGCCGAAGCACACAAGCTGGCCAAGGGAGGGAAGCCACGCCTTACAAGGAGAAGGGAAGCGCAGCTGGCGCCCAAGGAGAACAAGGGGGACGAAGTAAGACCCCATGGAGAAATTCATCATCCAACAATAAGGGCAACTTAAAGGGAGCTTCCGCAGCCCCTAAGGGGAGTAATTCTAACACCTCTTCTAGAGCTAGAGACATAGTGTGTTTTAAATGTCAAGGGAGAGGTCATTACATGAAAGATTGTCCTAACTCTAAAACCCTTTTGAATAATCATTTAGGAGAGTATGAATCTGAGGTTGATGATTATAATGAGAATGCTTGTGCTAATGATGAATCTGATTTGCATGATAATAATGATAATAACGACGAGAATGAAGTAGAATATGAGTCTGGGGAGTCATTGATTGCTAGGAGAACATTGCATGCTAAACCTGCCCCATGTGAAGATAATCAAAGGGAAAATCTATTTCATAGTCGTTGTTTCATACAAGGCAAGGTGTGCAATTTAATCATTGATAGCGGTAGTTGTTGTAACATAGCTAGCATGGAAATGGTACAAAAACTGCAGCTTTCTATTTTTCATCACCCTAGGCCTTACAAATTGCATTGGATGAATGATAGTGGTGAATTGAGAGTGAATAAGCAAATGCATGTTACTATTAAGCTTGGTCATTATGAAGATCATATTTTATACGATGTAGTTCCTATGCAGGCTTGTCACATTTTACCCGGACGTCCATGGCAATTCGATCGGAAGGTGACGCATGATGGATTCACCAACCACCACTCTTTTGTGCATAAGGGCCAGAATGTCGTGCTCAAGCCCATGACGCCCACCCAGGTGGCCGAGGCCTTTGACAAGGGCAAGGTAAGTAAAGTAAGTGGTGATGGTGAGGGGGAGAATGGGAAGAACGGGAAAGCTCGGGGTAAGACGAGCCAAACCGACAGCCCTACACCCTCCTCCGTCCTATGAGCTTCCAAGAGGGAGTTAGTGGACAATTACTTGGACAGGGAAACAACGCTTATGCTCTTGTGCAAGGAGCTGATCTTGTTAAGTGAAGAGCTTAGAGCTTCACTGCCCCTGCCCATTTTGGGGCTCATCGAGGAGTACAAGGACGTATTCCCCGAAGAGATACCGGCTGGCCTACCCCCAATTAGAGGAATCGAGCATCAAATTGATCTCATTCCCGGGGCGTCTTTGCCAAATCGACCAGCCTACCGTATGAACCCCATGGAGACCAAAGAGGTCCAATCCCAAGTCCAAGAGCTCTTGGATAAGGGATACATAAGGGAGAGTTTAAGCCCCTGTGCTGTACCGGTATTGTTAGTGCCTAAGAAAGACAACACATGGCGAATGTGTGTTGATTGTAGGGCAATTAACAATATAACGGTGAAGTATAGACACCCCATTCCTCGTCTTGATGATATGTTGGACGAGCTGCATGGTTCCACTATCTTTTCAAAAATCGATTTTAAAAGTGGGTACCATCAGATTCGGATGATGGAAGGGGACGAGTGGAAAACAGCCTTCAAGACCAAATTCGGTCTATATGAATGGCTCGTTAAGCCATTAGGGCTTACTAACGCCCCAAGCACTTTCATGAGATTAATGAACCATGTTTTGAGGCATTACATAGGAAAGTTTGTAGTGGTGTATTTTGATGGTATCCTAGTGTATAGTAAGTCCTTAGTTGAGCATGAAGATCATTTGCGAAATGTGCTTAACACATTGCGTCTAGAGCACTTATATGCTAACTTGAAAAAATGTAAATTGTGCACTACTTCCGTTACTTTCCTTGGTTTTGTAGTGAATGAGAATGGGCTGCAAGTTGATGAGGCTAAGGTGAAGGCGATCCAGGATTGGCCGACGCCTACGTCAATTGGACAAGTGAGGAGTTTTCATGGACTGGCCAGTTTCTACCGGCGGTTTGTGAGGGACTTTAGCACTATTGCCGCACCATTAACCGAGATCACCAAGAAGAGGAGCGAGTTCAAGTGGGGAAAGGCGCAAGAGATGGCATTTCAGGCCCTAAAGGACAGATTGACACACGCCCCATTGTTGGTGCTGCCGGACTTCACAAGGCCTTTCGAGGTGGAGTGTGACGCTAGCGGCATTGGTATTGGTGGTGTACTCATGCAAGAAGGTAAACCTGTAGCCTTCTTTCCTGAAAAGCTTAAAGGTGCATGTTTAAACTACTCGACTTATGATAAAGAATTGTATGCTTTGTTTCGAGTGTTAAAAACATGGCAACATTATCTCTGGCCTAAAGAATTTGTGCTTAAAACTGACCATGAATCTCTAAAACACTTTAAGAGCCAAGATAAACTTGATAGGAGACATGGTATATGGTTGGAATTCATTGAAACATTTCCATATGTTATTAAGTATAAAAAGGGCAAAGATAACGTTGTGGCTAATGCTTTGTCTAGACGCCACACCTTGTTAACCACATTAGATTCTAGGGTGCTTGGATTTGCTTATATTAAGGATCTTTATGTGGATGATGTTGATTTTGGGGTTGCATATAAAGCATGTCATGAAAAGGGGTCGTTTGAGTCTTATTATGTGCATGAAGGATTTCTGTTTCGTATGGATAAAGTTTGCATTCCTAGATGTTCATTGAGATTGTTACTTGTTGATGAAGCCCATAAGGGTGGATTAATGGGTCACTTTGGTAGGGATAAGACTTATCATATGCTGTGTGCACATTTTTATTGGCCTCATATGCTTAGAGATGTAGAACATGCTATTAAGAGATGCATTGGTTGTTTAAAGGCTAAATCTAAATTGAAACCTCATGGCCTGTATACGCCCTTGCCCATACCTTCAGCCCCTTGGGAAGACATATCCATGGATTTTATAGTGGGATTACCTAGAACTAAGAGGGGGAGAGACTCTATTTTTGTAATTGTGGACAGATTCTCTAAGATGGCTCATTTCATAGCATGTCACAAAACAGACGACGCCACTAATGTAGCTTCTTTATTCTTTAGGGAAATTGTTAGACTGCATGGTGTGCCGAAAACCATAGTTAGTGATAGGGATGTGAAGTTTCTTAGTCACTTTTGGAGAACTCTTAGGGGTAAGTTGGGTACTAGGCTGTTATTTTCCACATCTAGCCACCCACAAACCGACGGCCAAACCGAGGTCACCAATAGGACTCTAACCACCATCCTTAGAGCCATTATTAGGAAGAACCTGAAATCTTGGGAAGAAATGCTGCCTCATGTGGAATTTGCATACAATAGGACAATGCATTCATCTACTATGCTTACTCCATTTGAGTGCGTTTATGGTACTACCCCCCTAACTCCTTTAGATCTTACCCCATTTCTGCTGAGTTCATTAAGGAGTTACATGAGAGGACAAGGATCAAGCTGGAACAAAAGGCCGAGTATAATGCCAATCGAGCTAACAAGGGCCGGCGCAAGGTTGTTTTGCAGCCCGGAGATCTCGTATGGGTGCATTTGAGGAAGGAGAGGTTCCCCGAGCAACGAAAGTCCAAACCGTCACCACGTGGAGATGGGCCTTTCAAGGTGCTTCAACGCATTGGTGATAATGCATACAAACTGGAGTTGCCCGGAGAGTACGGAGTAAGTGCTACATTCAACGTGGCTGATCTAACTCCTTATCTTGCTGTGGATGAAGACCTTGATTCGAGGTCGAATCCTTTTCAAGAAGGGGAGGATGATGAGGGACCATCCGTCAAGTCACCACCGAGCACGCCCATCCTCTTTGATGGTCCGATGATAAGGGCGCGAGCCAAGAAGCTTCAAAGGGACTTGTTCGTATTCGTGGCATATCATGGAGTCAAGGAAGCCAAGAACGCCCCTGAATGCAAGCCATTGCTCATGAGCCTCGTCGCCAAGGAGTCAAGCCACGATGTGCCAGATTGAGGCACCGACGCCGCGGTGCCTAGGCTGCGGCACAAGCGCGCGCGCCAGCGACACCCCGCACATGTGTGCGTTGCTTGGGCTTGTTAGGCCATTTTGGGCCGCCACCCTTTTATTTGTTTTTACTTAGACTTTTCTAGCTAGTTCTGATTATTAGGAGGACATATAAATAGCTCTAGTTGCTCTTTATTTCATTTGAGACTATTTTTATCACAAAATTGAGTGTTTTCTCTCCATAGTGAGAATCGAAGACTTGTTCTTCAAAGTATTGCAATTTCAACTTGGTTTGTCTTGATTGCATCAATTATCGATCATAGTTGGTGTGTTAGTCGAATACGAGCATCTTCTTCGTGCTTTCAAGGCTGGATCCTTGATTGTGTGAAGTCGTACAAGGTTGGTCACTTGATCATTCAATCTGGTTCTCGTTTTCAAAGCAATGAGGGTCCTTTTGTTGTTTCATTTGGTTGATCTTCATTTTCCTATCGTTTTTCATTGAGTCTCGTTATTTCCTTTAAATCCAGTTTGTGTCGAGTCCATTTATTTCATTTCTAACCATTCGTTTGTTTCCCTTGTTTCCCTTGTTTGCTGAGTCGTTGATTGTCGAAGATCGGGCCAATCACGGTTAACCCCGTATCAGGTGGGGAAAGATAAGAGGGGTAGAAACTGGGTTGAAAAAAATTGGGTTCGGGTTTATTAGTTTCCCTATTTTTGGGCTTTTGGCCCAACAAACAAGGAAATGTAATAGATTTTGAATAAAAAGGTAGGAGTTTGAACGAAATTATATTATCTCGTCCGCAACCGAAAAACCGGGTCTTACATAATACCCCCGGTAAGAAAAGTTCTGTCCTGAAACTTTCATGGTTAAACGTGGAAGCTCACAACGATTCTCGAGGTTTCACAACCTATCCCCCTTGAAGAGGTTCGTCCATGAATCCCAAATTGTTCACAACAACTTAAACATAACACGTGACCAACAAAACGCATACCAAACAACTAACACCATGAAGAAATGACACCAATCCAAGAACATGTCATAACACAATCAAGCGACAACAAAAACACTTAACTACACTACGTCATAAGAAACGTTACACATACTCTCAAGCGACCTCTAAACTCTACTCTCAAAGGCCTCTACTAAACCCAAGTACAGTTCGGTGTAGTTCTTGTAATACCCAGTTATTCTTTTCAGATACAGTTTTATAATTTATATATATTTATTAAATACAAATTAATTAAATAATTATTATGGCCGGGTTTCGACTATAAGTTTTTGGTAACCTCTGCCACGACTCTGTGATGGTGGTGGATAATGTTGTGGTGGGACAGGGCGATGAGCCACAAATTTACCAGTCCCTGGAGATGATCCTTGCGACGAAGCTACTCCCTTATTAAAGCTGAATTGTGAACGATGTCCCACTCTTCCACAAGAAAAACAAGTAACTAGTGGTTTCGGGCAACTACTCTTAACATGCTCAGTACTTGCACAATTGTAGCACTTCCTTGGGCTCCCAAAAGTACGAGCTTGTTGTGATTGACCATGACGGCTTTGAAACTGACTCACTGGTCCCTTTTCTTGAAACTGACTAGGTCGTCCGTCTTTCTTAAAGTTTGATGACGATTTCTTCTATCTCTTACTGTCTCTTGGATTAACATCAGATGGCCCAGGCCTTGGACTAGCTAGAGCATATGCCAAAGCTGAGTTTTGAACTTCAGTTAAGGTTTTAAGTTGTAATCCAGAGACATAGGCACGTAGTTGTGGTTGTAACCGCTTTAGAAAAGCATAGATCCGAAGTTTTTCTGTAGGTGCAGCGTCAGGTACAACTGCTAACTCCTTTTGAAATTTATCAATTGTACGAGAAATGATGCTTGAGATGAAGAGAAATGATGCTTCGAATGCTCCTACTGCGACAGGTACGATTTGGATTCAATCTAAGTCTGTACACATTTTGTTCGATACTGGTGCTACACATTCATTTATGTGATCTGCATGTGCACATAGATTGCAATTGACATGTAGTAGCAGCGCCTCTTTTCTTGTTAGACTGTTAGATGGTAGTATGATTAGTGCGGATAGAGACATCATGTAGTGTCCGATACGGATCGGAAATAAGGACTGGTTAGCGGATTTCATAGTAGTACAATTAGCACCCGTTTATGTTGTAATTTTGGGAATGGATTGGATGAGGCGATATTGGGCAGTGTTAGATATTCATAGTGGAACCGTAACAATAAATGCAGATGACGGTTCTAAACATGTATGGCAGGAATCAAAGAAGGAGAAGGATGGAGTAATAATTAGTGCAATGAAGGCGGCTAAGTTGATAAAGAATGGATGTGTAGGTTATTGGTGCTATGTCTTACAAGAGGATAAAGAAATTCCGGGAGTCAGATATATTTCAGTAGTATGAGAGTCTGAGGATGTCTTCCCTGAGGAGTTGCCAGGACTACCACCTCAGCGAGAGGTAGACTTCAACATTGACTTAGAGCCCGGTACAAGACCAATATCGTGAGCTCCTTATCGCATGGCTCCAATGGAAATGCAAGAGTTGAAGACTCAATTGGAAGAGTTGTTAGAAAAGGGATATGTGCGCCCCAGTGCGTCACCTTGGGGAGCTCCAATTCTGTTTGTCAAGAAGAAAGATGGGTTGTTGAGATTGTGTATCGACTATCGAGAGCTGAATCGGGTCACCATCAAGAATAAGTACCCATTACCACGAATTGATGATTTACTAGACCAACTTCAAGGAGTTGTGGTATTCTCTAAGATCGCTCTGCGATCTGGGTATCATCAATTGAGGATCCGAGAGGAAGACATTCCAAAGATAACATTTTGTACAAGATATGGGCATTACGAGTTTGTGGTGATGCCCTTCGGATTAACAAATGCCCCAGCTGTGTTCATGGAATTGATGAACCGAATCTTTATTGATTATTTAGACCGGTTTGTCGTAGTTTTCATAGATGATATCTTGGTATATTCACGAAGTCATGAGGAGCATGCTGATCATCTAAGAACAATCTTGGGAGTTTTGAGACAACAACAGTTGTTCACAAAATTATCAAAGTGTGAATTTTGGATGCCAGAAGTAACGTTTTTAGCACATGTGGTGTCTTCCAGAGGAGTAATGGTAGACCCAACGAAGATTGAGGCTGTGGCAGCTTGGAAACCTCCAAAAAATGTGAAGGAAGTACGTAGCTTCTTGGGTTTGGATGGGTACTATAGACGGTTTGTAGAAGGATTTTCTCGTCTAGCCCAACCATTAATCACTCTACTACGAAAAACAACAAAATTTGAGTGGTCAGATGCATGTCAGAAAAGTTTTGATGAGTCGAAGAATAGGTTGACTTCAGCTCCGATCTTAGCTCTTCCTCAAGGGAATGAAGGTTATGTAATATATAGTGATGCTTCAAAATTGGGACTAGGTTGTGTCTTGATGCAAAATGGTAAAGTGATTGCTTATGCTTCAAGGCAGTTAAAGCCGAACGAACAGAATTACCCAACACATGATCTAGAGTTGGCAGCTGTGGTTCATGCATTGAAGATTTGGCGTCACTATCTATATGGAGCAACCTATTAGATTCTGATAGATCACAAGAGTCTCAAGTACATCTTCACTCAGCGAGAGCTCAATATGAGACAACGTAGGTGGCTGGAACTGATTAAAGATTATGACTTAGAGATCCTTTACTACCCGGGAAAAGAAGATGTTGTTGCTGATGCACTTAGCCGAAAATCATCTCAGGAACGAACATTGTCTCATTTGACTACTCAACCATCTTTGCAAAAGGCCTTGGTGAGAAATGAGATTGAAGTAGGGATTCGAAGATACCAGGGTCACTTGCGTACCTTAGAATACCAACCTAGTCTGATAGAAGAGATTCGTAAAAAGCAGGAGACTTGCTTAAAGATTCAAGATATTTGTCAGAAAGTGTATCGAGGTGAAGCACCAGGATTTGAAATTCGAGGAGATGGAATTCAAGAATTCATGGAAGAGTATGTGTGCCCCAAGATCACGAGTTAAGACAGAAAATACTTCAAGAAGCTCATTCTACGCGATATTCAGTCCACCCAAGAGCTAGTAAGATGTACAAGGATTTGAGACAATGTTATTGGTGGGATGGCATGAAGCCTGATATAGCAAGATTTGTGGCAAAGTGTCAGGTATGTCAGCAGGTGAAGTAGAACACCAAAGACCAGGGGGAATACTCCAACCGCTTTCCATTCCAGAATTGAAGTGGGAGGACATTTCCATGGATTTTGTTACCGGATTGCAGATTATTAGAGGACGTGATACAATATGGGTTGTTGTAGATAGACTGACAAAGACTGCTCGTTTTCTTCCCATTAAAGAGACTTGACCAGTGATTAAACTAGTAAATGTATTCGTAAAAGAAATAGTGAGATTGCATGGAGTGCCCAAGACAATTGTGTCTAATCATGATGCGCGGTATATCTCTAATTTCTGGAAGCAAGTACATAAAGTCTTAGGCACAAAATTACATTTCACAACTGCTTACCACCCACAATCAGATGGTCAGTCTGAGAGGACGATACAGACATTGGAGGATATGCTGAGGTCATGTGTGCTAGATTGGGGTGGAAATTGGTCTGATTATTTGGAGTTAGTGGAGTTTGCTTATAATAACAGTTGGCATTCCTCAATTCAGATGGCACCTTATGAGGCTTTATATGGACGAAGATGTCGGATACCTCTATGCTGGAATGATCCATCAGATGTTGTAGAGAGAACGCCACAAATGATCCAAGAAACAGTAGAAAAGGTGGCTTTAATCCGAGAGCACATGTTGATTGCGCAGAGTCACCAGAAATCTTATGTGGACAAGAGGCGACGACCTTTGGAATTCGAAGTAGGAGCCCATGTTTGGCTGAGGCTATCACCGACTCGCGGAGTTAGGAGGTTTAGAGTGAAAGGGAAGTTGAGTCCTCGGTACATCGGGCCGTTTGAGATTCTCGAGTGGGTAGGTGAAGTTTCCTACAAGTTGGCATTGCCACCATCGTTGGATGGAGTTCATTCTGTATTTCATGTGTCACAGTTAAGGCAGTATGTGCCTGATCCTAGTCATAAGCTATGAGGAGTTGAAGATTGAGCCTGACCATACCTTTGTGGAGAAACTGATAGCAGTTCTTGATCGTCGCATGAAGAAATTACGGAATAAAGAGATTCCCTTATTGTTGATTCAGTGGTCTCATCGAGGAGTCGAGGAAGTCACTTGGGAAACTAAAGCTAGTATAGAAAAGACCTACCCTGACCTTTACCCTAGTTTAGTAGAAAGGAGAAATTAGATAGTTAACAGGTTAGTGTTTTGGTACATCACGTTATAATATTCCTTTTGGTTATGAATTAGATGAGTTTGATGATATTTTTGTGGTAGTTACCTACGTTGACGTGATTTTTGTACTTACAAGTTGCTATGGTTAAGCCTAGGGCTGTCAAAACTTGACCCGACCCGAATAACCCGCCCGACCCGCCCGACTCCGAACCCGACCCGACCCGAGAAAACAATAAAAAGTTTTATACCTGAAATATGTTTGACCCGAACTGATTTGACCCGAATCCGAAAAAACCCGAACACGAGATTAACCCAAAACCGATTATACCCGAATGGACTAGCCTGATGCAACCCGATATCCGATGCTACCCGACCCGAAGTCATCCGAAAATCCGAAGTTACCCGACCCGAAACCATCCGAAAATCCGAAGTTACCCGACCCGAAACTATCCAAAAATTATAGTATATTTTAAAATATTAATAATAGTGAATAATTATTATAATTATATTTAAATTAAATGTTACATTAAATATTTAAACCCTAAAGTAGTCAAACTACACAAAATAATCATTCGATATATGGTCTGAATCAAATTCCGGCTTACTCGAAATCAGATTAGCCCGAAATTCGGCTAAAGTCGAAATTCGATTCACCCAATATCCGAAAAACCCGAAACTGAACTCACCCGAAATCCGACTAAACCCGAAACCGAACTAAACCCGAAACCGAACTTATCCGAAATCAAGTTGAACAGAAAATCGAATGACCCGACCGAAATTGACCCGAAACCCGACTTTGCCCGATTAATTGAGCACCCGACCCGAAATGATCCAACCCAATTTGACCCGATTTTTAAAATATCCGAATTTGACCCGAATCCGAACTTACCCGAAACTAAATTAACCCGACCCAAACCCGACCCGCCCCGCCCGATTGACACCCCTAGTTAAGCCTAAATCAAGTTCGCACTCACTTAAGTTTCGAGGACGAA
This sequence comes from Fallopia convolvulus, assembly GCA_964016875.1. Taxonomy (NCBI): domain Eukaryota; kingdom Viridiplantae; phylum Streptophyta; class Magnoliopsida; order Caryophyllales; family Polygonaceae; genus Fallopia; species Fallopia convolvulus. The sequence continues at coordinate 32,548,451 of OZ024719.1, forward strand.
ACATTTTTTTAAGGAGGGGTATATGTAATACCTAGTTATTCTTTTGAGATACAGTTTTGTAATTTATATATTTAATAAATACTAATTAATTAAATAATTATTATGGCCGAGTTTCGACTATAAGTTTTTGGTAATACTATTTTTGGAAATTTATTTTATAGAATCCCTAGATGAATGTCGTACGATAGTAGTATGCATATAAAATTGTGCATACACATATACACGTATATTAATACAAAAACACCTATAATATAAATAACAAAAAGATTAAAAAAATTATTATTATATGAATGTGTCGACACTACTAACGAATGGATTAACTTGAAGTAGCCGACCTTATGCTCATATAAGTACATTCATTGCATCTTCACTTATTTATATACTCACGTTGACATTTCAACCATTTCATGCCACTTTAAGCTTACCTCCATGTTAAGGAAACTATAGCTTCTAGCATATCCATCTTTTAAGAGCTTTCACCGCCCATCTATTTACTAGATCGGGATCTCGGTTCTTGATCATCACCTTCCACCGCTACCATACCCCGCTAGCCTTGTAGTCGCTCGAGTCTCACTGCATAACCCCTTAAAGACAGAATTCGGAGGTCTTGAGCTTGGCTCGATCACCCTCAACCTCGACCGTCGATACCGAGGTTCCTCCGCTCAAGTATTCCTAGCATGGTTGTTGATCTTAATTAGTATATTTCCCGATCTCCTTTTCCTTAAATTTAGTTTGTCTATTTTTAATTGAGAATTAGGAGCATGAAGGGGTGGGTGAGATTTGTTAAGTTCGTTTGGATTCTTAGTAGACTAAAAGTTAAATAGAGTAGTTACGGTTAACTAGGCACTTAATTAAGCTTGTTAGACCTTGTTGTTATATATATACCTTTATATATGTTTTGATCATAAAGATGGGTCAACATGAATTTGAGAATGATTAAAATCGTTTGGTTGTTTAATATACATAGTAGAAGGTTAAATTTAGATAATAGGTACATGTGGTTTAGTGTGTGTATATATATATATATTGTTTAGATTAATCTAAAGAGTATAATTAGTTAGTTTAGTTAAATATTCAAATTAATATAAATATTTTAGCACCCGGTCAACTAGCGGATAAACGGGTTAAATCCTTTCTTTGGAACTCTAACTCAAATCATTTCGAGTGTTGTTTTTGTAAGTATTATTCTTATTCCTAGGTAACTAGCTTGGTCGAGCCCGTTTCAATATCGTTGGAAACTCTTTGTTTGAGGTATGTCGTCTAGACTTACTTAGTTATCAATTTTGATGTGTGTTGGATTTGTAGATATGATGTGTAGACATGTATTTTGGGATTCTTTCCTATATATTATATATGTCTATTTGAAAATAATTCACTATTTTAGAAAATTATAATAGATGAATAATATTCTGTATTTTATTTGGATTTATAAACATTGGCACCTAACCGATACGGCTATGATTAGGGATAGTTGGGAAGACGGAGACACCCCTGACTTAGTTGTATGTCAAGGAGGGCCCCTTCAAAATTATAATAGAATGTTTTGGCGAGTGCTTCCGAGGAGGCTTGACCAGGGGTAAGAAGGTGAATGATGAAGGTGTGAGTGGTTCGGATAAACGGTGGAGGCCGCCGCCCACTACCCCGCGTAAGGCTGGAGGATGCCATGCTTGTTTAATAAATTATGTCGATTGACAATTGATGAGTCGCGATTGAACAATTATTGAGACGAAAAGTGATTGAGGTGATTCTTAAGTCAAACGATGTGCTATTATTAGTATGCATTGTATGGTTGTAAGTATTATTATGTGCGTTTTATAATTATAAGTATTGATGTGCGTTTGTTTGTTATGGTGAATGTGCTATATGTCAATTATTATAATACAACTCTTATTATGTAATTGAATAGATTGATTTTGTTTCTGCATGTTGCATTTACTATCCAGTGTATATTGGAATTGTTAGCTAACCCTTCAGGGTGTTGTTTTTCTTTTAGGTAATTACTCTGGAATGGGTAATGCTCCAAGGAATCTTCTCCAAGATGATGGTGAGCCAGATCGACGTGGTGTGTCTTAGGATGAGGTCGGATAACAGTTTGATGAACTGAAGGTCCTAGGAGTCTATGTTTTCTTGTTAAGTTAGATGGTTGTAAATATTGGTTGAAGTTTAGAGATCAGAAACGAGAGTTGTGTTGTAATGGTTTAACGCACACATGCATGATTTTGTTACTTTTAAAGAAACATAGTTAGATGTTTTCCTTGTATTTCTCGTCGTGCCTTTGTTGCAAGGTCCCACATTGTGAGATTGTTGTCAAATTAGCCTGAGTGGACCCAAGTGATGTCCACAACCAAGTGACATTCTGGTATTTAAAACCGGGTTGTTTCGTCCTATCCTCGATCTCCCAAGTGACCTCCTCGACACCTCGCTGAGACCACTAAATCAATACCAACTGGATCTCCTTGTTCTGCAGCTTCTTCGAACGCTTGTCTAAGATCGCTATCCACTGCTCTCTAAAGGTATGATCGGGCTCAACCTCCAACTCTTCATAGTTGAGCATGTGACTGGGATTCGAAATGTACTATCTCAGCTGTGACACATGAAAGACAGAGTGAACTCCATCCATGGTGGGCGGTAGCATTATTCTGTAAGCTACCTCGCCAACTCTTTCCAGTATCTCAAACAGCCCAATGTAGCGGGAACTTTACTTCCCCTTCACCCCAAATCTCCTTACACTACGTGTAGGCGACATTCTCAAGCAGACGTGTGCCCCTATCTCAAACTCTAGTGGCCGACTTTGCTCGTCTACATAGGATTTTTGGCGACTCTTGTGCAGTTAGCATATGCACCCGGATCAATGTTACTTTCCTAATCATCTCCTCTATCATTGTGGCCTCTCTCCTACATCATGTGACGGGTCATCCTAGCACAACGGTGTCCTGCACCTGCGACCATACAAAGCCTCACACGGAGCCATCTGACTGTGTGTGGTAAACAGTGGTGAAGTGTAATATCGTTCCTAGTGCCCCATGCACTTATTCCAAAATCTGGAAATGAAATACCCTTCACGATTTGACACAATTGTCTTGGGCACACCATGCAGTATAACTATCTGATTTTATGAATACCTTTATTAGCTTGTTTACTGGTCAAGTCTCCTATAAAGATAAGAAGCGAGTAGTCTTTGTTAACCTGTCCATTACAACCCAGATGGCATCATGACCTCTGCTGATCCGTAATCCTAGAGTTCTCCATAGGAATATCTTCCCACTTTCACTCTAGAACAGGAAGTGATTGGAGCATCCCTCCCGGCCTTTGGTGCTAAACCTTCACTTGTTGACAAATTTGGCACTTAGCCACAAATCTCGCTACATCTGATTTCCTGCCATCCCACTAATGATATTGTCGTAAATCCTTGTACACCTTAGTCGTTCCGGGGTGTATCGTTTAAGGTGTAGCGTGGGCTTCTTGCAAAAACTTTTGTCTCAACTCTACATCCCGAAACACACAAATTCGGCCGCAGAAACTCAATATACTGTCTTCTCTCTCTACAAAGATAGGTGCCTCTCCTCGGTTCAACTTCTGCCTCGGATCTTAAATCATCGGGCACATTTCCAGTTCCAACCTCACTTCTTCAAGCAAAGTCCGACACTCCAAGATACTTAGTCTACCCTGGTAACACTGAATTTGTACCTCGATTTGATACCTCATCCGCGCTCTCTACAACTCTGGCTGTAGTCAAATGAGCCAAGATACATTCTTGATAGGTTCGCCTACTAAGTGCATCGGCGACTACGTTCGCCTTCCTTGGGTGGTAAAGAATCTCCAAGTCATAGTCCTTCAACAACTATAGCCAGCTCCGATGTCTCCTGTTTAGTTCTCTTTGAGTGAAGATGTGCTTGAGACTCTTATGATTTGTCATCATCTTGCATGTACTCCCATACAGGTAATGATGCTAAATCTTCAAGGCATGCACCACCGCTGTCAAGTCCAAGTCATGAGTAGGGTAATTCTGCTCATTCAACTTCAACTGTCTCGAGGCATAAGCAATCACCTTATGCCTCTACATCAACACATATATCAGGCTTACCTTGGAGGCATCACTGTAGATCACAAAATCCTCATTTCCTCGAAGAGCGCAAGTACGAGAGCTGAAGCCAACCTCCTCTTCAACTCATCGAAGCATCTCTGGAAGGCCTCATTCCACTCAAAACTAGTGATCTTCTTTAGTAGCTTGGTAAGTGGTTGGGCTATATGGGAAAACCCTTCCACGAATCTCCGATAGTACCCTGCTAAGCCTAGGAAACTCCGTACCTCCTTCACATTTCTTGGGGGTTCTAACTCCTTTATAGACTCGATCTTCACAGAGTCCACCATAACTCCCTTAGCAAACACCACATGTCCCAAGAAGGTGACTTTCGATAGCCAAAACTCACACTTATATAGCTTAGCAAACAATCGGCGTTGATTCAACACCTGCCTAAGGTGCTCTATGTGCTCCTCTTCATTCCGGGAGTAAAATCAGGATCTCATCAATGAATACCACCACAAACTTGTCTAAGAAATATATAAGCACTCGGTTCGTCATCTCCAAGAACACTACGGGATGCATTGATCAATCCGAACAACATTACCATAAACTAATAGCGTTCATATCTGATCCGAAAAGCCGTCTTTGGAATATCTTCCTCTCGAATCCTTAGTTGGTGATATCCTAAACTCAGATACACCTTTGAAAATGCCGTAACCCCCTGTAACTGATCCAACAAATCATCAATACGAGCCAGTAGGTACTTGTTCTTGTTGGTGACTCGGTTCAACTCCCGATAATCGATACACTAGCGAAGGGGTCCATCTTTCTTCTTTACAAGCCAAATTGGGGATCCCCAAGGTGAGACGTTCAGACGTACATACTCCTTCTCTAACAGTTCTTTGAATTGAGCCTTTACCTCTTGCTAGACCTGAACAAAGTCGGGCTAACCCGCCCAACCCGTACCGCCCGTCCGGAAAAATGGGCGGACTTGGACAAGATTTCTAACCCGAAAGGGTAAATAAGTCGGCCCGCCCGAATTCATGGGCGGGACACGGACAATATTTTTGACCGAATATCCCGGATAACCCGCCCGAATACCCGAATATATTAAATATTTAAAATAAATATTTATATTTATAAATAAAGATATGTTTGTAGAGAATACTTGGGGCCATTGATTGTAGAATTAGTACAAAGGAGAGTTAGTTATTATAGTTCCTTCACCTTGTCACCTAAAAAGCTAGCATAAATACAATCTTAATTTCAAGTAATGTTAGACCGTGTAATTATAATACTAGAATTTTCTAATTTTTTAATGGACATAAAAAAAATAATTATTTATGAATTTATATTCGGGTCCCGACGGCTACCCGGGTCCGGATGTCCGGGCGGGATTGGACATCCTTGTCGGCCCGAATCACCCGCTTGACCCGAACCCGCTCGGACAAATGGGCATAATTTTTGTTCAAAGCTCGGCCCGGATCCGACCCGAACCCGACTTTGTACAGGTCTACCTCTTGCATTCTCATCGGATTCATGCGATATGAAGGCCTTGAGATCACTCTCTTCCCTAACTCTAGGTCAATGCTGAAGTCGGTCTCTCTCTCTAAATCCCACACACCCCTCACTAAGCAACTTGGCGGCCTTCATAAGACTAGGCATTGGTTCCGGCTCCAACTTTTGACTCACCAGTACAGTCCCATTACTCGTGGTCACTATGGTTGTACCCCTTGGTGTATCTAGTACCACTCTGAAGCGTCTTATCCAATCCATTCCCAAAATCACATCGTCGTCTAAGGACAAATGTAGTACTACAAAATCTGTATATCCAACTCTACCCCTTATTCAGATATTGCACTGTAGTACTCTGTACTTCAACTCACCTAACCGCCATCAGATAAACCACCACAAAAGATATCCCTTTTGTACAAGTCAAGCCGAATCTAACCACACTGACATAGAACACGAAAGAGGGTGTGGCACCCGTGTCAAAAGAATAAGGATAGGTTTAGACTAAATCCAAAACGTACCTGTAGCTGTCGGCGCAGGTAAGACATCGACCCTCCTCATTTCAAACATTCGAGGCTGGTTGGCCCACGGGGTATTTGCTCTTGTATCATGTTCTCTATTCGAGCCCGATGCTCTGTCTCTAGTGAAGATCCTTGACATGGTGTACCAACCCTCTAATACTGTTGTAGAAGGTCGAGCTTCCCATAGACGAATTAGTTTCGAACTGGCTCCGTTCACTGACTCTTAATGTGATCAGTGTATCCATAGTTGAAACAATCTTCCAAACCCCAAATAGACTGGCCCTGCTGAAACTCGTGTTGACGACCTTGTGATTGAGAATCAGATCGGTTCCACTGAAACGAACCCATTCCATTGTCCCTTTTCGAACATAACCTTTGTCCAACGGTCCTAGCTCAATTCCTACCAATCTTAAGTGCTCTCTTGTAGCGAACTCTGCACCGGATACATCTTCTCCTCTAGCGCCTGATCAGAATTCCAACATCGATGCCACATTACTTAGACACTATTCGACACCAGTACCCGAGGCCCTACTGAAGCTTGACATCTCGGTCTTCTAAACTCCACGAGCCCCTTGTCAGGCTGGGCTCACGACACTGTCTTTGTAGTTCTATCACACTATCAACTACTTCTAGTCTTTGTACTTCTGATAGCCCTCCAAACTGAGCAGCTCTAACAATACTCTGGCTTGGTGCCCTCATCTTAGTCCCTTGAAGCCCAACAAAAGTATTCTGATCATGTACGAGTGGTGCAACCCTACAAGTTTGGCTCTGTAGCAAGTATTCTGTAGCAACCCTACAAGTTTGGCTCGGGCGCCAGATATATCTCTAATGATAATCGAACTAGTGGTGCATTAGCTCTAGACTAGGCCCCATTAACTAGGGGTCCTCCTCCAACGACAAACAAGCTAGCATTCTGATGGTCGTCAACCATCAGACCCCCCATTCTAAGCAACTTCTTATAGATAAACATTTTGATGCTCCTCTACCACGACCTCTACTACGGCCGCTAATGCTAGCAACAACAACTCTGACTCTAATTTGTGCGGCCATCTTCTCAAAAAGTCCATCGGTCCAAACTTTAAGCTTGTTCAAAAGTTAAGGATTTACTTACTATTCTACGTGAAGTCCTTCGGCGGATGGCAACAGAGTCGCGTAGTGTCAGCTATCCCCTATATGCAGCATGACTACCCCATTTAAAACTTTTTAGAAAACACCGGCCAGTTTTTATTTTTAGTTGGACCTCATGTACACTTGTTGTTCGGTTCCATGTGCCCTTGTTGCCAACCTGGCTCTGATACCAATTTGTAACACCCCGTCTTAACGTCAGGGCGCTACTCGGTAGTTGACCCTCTCGGGCACTACCAGAACTAGTTTGACAACTAAACATCTGGACCTTGCAACTCGGGCACGACGAATAAACGAATTTAAATCATCTAACTAATTTTTTTAAAACATATATGTACAATGTCCTGCAAGAGGTCCCAACAACTGAAATAAACCATAAACAACCTGACAACCCACATAAGTCAGCAAATTGAGAAAACTTCCAAAACCGTAACTAAAGACTAAACTAGAACACCCAAACCACTCTAGCACCTATTGGAACGCACGAAAACGATCCACTGCAACATCCTGCTGAGGCTCCAACACGGGACCAGTAGAAGTACCTGGAACTGAAAAATAAAATTCCTCAAGGGGTCAAATAATATCCTAGGCAAGCTAGATAACAAGCGGCAATAATTATCCAACAACTTAACCTGCAACAACGGAATAGAACAAAACATTTCCAATACACATACTAACAAAATGACAACGACAAAATTAAAACATTTGAAAACAATAACTAACAATTCGACATTCAACAAGTGAAAGGAAACACACAACGAAACCAATAGTTCATCAGACATAGCAACAATCTAAATGACAAGAGACAAAAGTGAAGCGTTTGAAACAATAACCAAGGACTCAACATTCAACAAGTGAAAGGAAACTCAACGAACAAACAATTCATCAAAGACATACCAACAACTCACAAGCCAGAACCAACCAAGCAACCAGATACAAACAGAAGCAAAAGTCATTCACAAACCTATTTGGGAATGCAATTCTTCCTCCCACCGACCACCGTTGCATTCCAATCTACGACGCTAACTCACCTGCGCCCGAGTGCAGAGGCAGGCCCTCTCACTTTCCATATATGTCATCCTTCCAACCCCTGGTCAAGCCTCCACTGGAGCACTTGCCAAAAACCAAGCAATTAATTTTTATTTTTGAAGGGGCCCGGCCGACACACGACCATAGCTAGACACATCTTCACGACCGACAATCATCACACATGATCGTGCCGGTTACGTTGCCAGCACAAAGAAAACGATACCATTTCTTTTACGAGAAAACGTTTGGAATGGAAAGTGCATCATATCATGCAAGAAAACATTTCGAAAGGAAAAACATACATTCGGGACTAATTCCCAAAATCAATCTCACAATCACGGCATGAAATCTAACAAGACTAGAATAAAGCCGAGCAAGTCGAGAACGACTTACCTGGAAGGCGATCCTCGAATGAAGTAAGAAACGCGTCGATACTAAAGACCTACGCATCATAACGTTCACGGTTAACCGACTAACCGTGAGGAGCAACTTTCGAGTCAAGATAAGCATACTATAGCAGCCTCTTCAATTTGTGAACCACCACAAAATCATGGAATCCAACAATCGTGGATCGAAAATATTCTAATATATTCAACCAAAAATTATTCGTAACAATCTTAGAGACCAACATCAACTACTTTCCTCATTCTAAGATTTCCAAACCCTAAAAGTCTTGAAGAGTGATAGCACAAGGCAACCAAATGATAATGTTATGACTCATACGACATGCATTCGACCAAAGAAACATATATTATTGTATAACCTAATTGATAACCAAACAAACAAGTAATTACATACAACTGTATAATTGTAAGCTTTATCTACTATTGGCGTTCTAAAAGGAAACAAATCAAACAAGATCAAAATCCCAACACGTTTAGTTCACTCAATCAACCATCCAAGCTCATTCAAGATCATTTTATTCTCACGCCCAAGTCATGTACGAACACTGCAATACCATTAGGAAAGAATTGAATTACACTTCCACACCATGCAAAAACAGAATTTCTAAATTGAAACTTCAGTAAGCTACTCGCACCATTTCAAGCGTACACTTTCAAGATACAAAAAAGATGAGATATCAACGGCCAAAACATTAGCATTCCCAACAAGATCAAACAAACATGCTACGGGAATCTAAAATAATATTTTGAATAGGAGCGTACAAGAGTAAGGTCCAACCTTTGGGACGGAAATCAGGATAAGGCTCTAGTAAGGATTCCCGAGAGACCATCGTTCACACTGTAGAGCAAATCTCGGCGATGCTTCACGACCCCAATCTAGTCGGTGCAACCAACGCTCCTTTTGTTGGTGTCGGCGGACAACAATGATCCCGAAATGCTTGATCGATGGCGAACTCGACCAAAGGCGATCTAGAATGACGGTGTGGCTGGTCAACTAGGCGAGGGCATACCAACAAACTCGTGCATTTGGACGATCGGAATTCGACATCAATGTGCAATAGGCCGGCATCGAGCCCGACCTCGAAGACGAGATCTGTCAGTGGTATTGTCACCGAATCAGCCTGGATACAAGAAGAAAGATGACTAGGTTGGGACCAAAGAAGGCGGACGAAACTTACCGGCGGTGACAAACTTAGGGACGATGACGACGGTGGCGTGTAGATCTCGATGCCGTTGGAGCACATCGAAAGGCGACGAGGGACAATGGCGTGTCAAAGAACGACGATGAGGGCGATGGCCCTCGATCTCTCTCGATCTCCTTCTTACTTTGTTGATGGGGCAGCGACAGATTGGAAAGGCTTGAGCTCTCTCTTGCTCTTGTTCCTTCCTGAGTTTGAGTGACGATCAGGTAAGAGAAAAGGGGGAAGACATCCTCGGTGAGGGCGAGGGGATGACAAAGGATGGGGCGCACCGATCGACGACGCTCAAGCTTCCTTCCTTGCTCAAGCTCGAGCGGCGCATCAAAAAAATTAGGGAAAAGACAGAATTTAGGGTAAGGTGGGGAAAGATAAGAGGGGTAGAAACTGGGCTCAAAAGAATTGGGTTCGGGTTTATTAGTTTCCGTATTTTTGGGCTTTTTGGCCCAACCAACAAGGAAATGTAATAGATTTTGAATAAAAAAGGTAGGAGTTTGAGCGAAATTATATTATCTCATCCGCAACCGAAAATCGGGTCTTACATAAATTCATTAGACGAGCTTGTCTCACTGTCATATTTATTCCTTTAGCTTCAGCTTGTACAACACTCCACGATCTTCCTTTGAAAACATCTTTTTTCTACACTTCACCTTAGTGGTCTCGAATGATATACCCTGCAAGGCGTCGAAATTAAGTTTCACAAATTTTCCTCTAGAGCAACCTACTTATCCTTCCTATGTGTTCGGATTCTTTGTCTAGAATTGTGTATAGTGAGCTCATTATCGAGACACGTTCATGTGTGCTAGGTTTTAATCTAGGTTCTTACATATTCGTTAGAATCTGTACTTCTGTAAGAGATATCTTGTTGAAAAATTGATTTATATTGATGGTGCCATATGCACCACCATAGTGTAGCTAGAGCAGCCAATTGTTTTCAAAGAGCATATTCCTCGGTTCATTAAGTACCTCGATGAAATTATGGGTTGCATTACTATTTGCAATAGTTTTGAGGCCAAGTGTGAGTGAGTGGTCATCAAAACTTGTTGTCTACCTAGTGAATGGGTATTCTAGGAAAATATGTGTTGCATTTTCTATGCCATGATTGCATAAGCCACATTCTTTGTGTGATGTTGATGTGATTGACGACAAGTCTCTCCTTGGTTGGTAGTCCATTTTGACATAACTTCCATAAAAAAATCACTTTGGGGTAAATATCCATTTTCCAAATCCAATTAAACTCACAATGGTTTTGATTTAACTCAAAAGATAGCCAAGCGGTAGAAGAATGGGTAAAAAACCAACCATTTTGATACAAATCAAGGGAGGATCCAAGCCAATGATTCTTTGAAGATGAATAAAGGCCAAATACCAAGACCTTTATGTAGGTCTCGAGGATTCAAGTTCAAGAATGTTTTCATGAATCTAAAATCATCAATGTTACTCTTTGAGATGTCCATCAATGGTGTCCAAGGCCACCAAGAAAGAGGGTCAAATTAAGGAAGTTCGAAATATAAGAAGTCCGTCAAATGGAAAACAATGCTCAGTAAAATGATCATAACTTGTGCTAGAAAATTTATATCGAGTCTAGTCAAAATGCATTGGAAAGATAATTCAATAATCTAAAACTTTGTAGTGTATATCAAATCAAGAATTCAATAGCAAAGAGGTAAAAAAATATGGCTTATTGAGAGTTGTGCAAGTTCATGCAAGAATCTTATCTTTAGTTATAATTCTATCTTTAGCTTGATCATAATTTCACGCATGATAACCATTTCTATCCAAGGACGAACCTAGGGTGGGGCTGGGGTAGGCCTCATCCCACCCTAAAAATAAAAATAAGAATAAAAATAAGGTAAATTTAAAAGAAAAAAAGAAAAAAAAGGTAAATTTAAAAGAAAAAATAAAATAAAAAATAAGGTAAATTTAGCAATAAATTAGTTAAGTTAAGGTAATTGAAGCCACCTAGAAAAATTTGATGAAAATTAGCCCACCCTAATATAAAATCCTGCATTTGTCCCTGTTTCTATTTATAGAATTTCGGCTATAGGCTCTTGTTAGTTGGCGGAAATTATATCTTTTATTTTAATTAATCCTCTTAGAAATTCTTAGGAATAGAATTTTAGTTTTCTTATCTATTATGTCAAGAAATTACATATTTGATTTAATTGATAAGGAGACATATGATAGATGTTTTCTTATTATTATAATAGTTTCTAGAAGACCAAGAGAAAGACCAAAATACCCTTATAGGGCCGATTAGTTATCCTTCTCCTTGGGCTCCAAGAAACTCTATCTTAGCTTTATGATGTATTGTATAAATAGTTTGCATTTACATTCAATAATACTTTACCTTGAGAATATATAAATCTTATACCTTTGACTTTATCTATTCCTTTGGTCAATTAATTCAGCGGCCATCCGTTACAAGGGGCATTTGTTACAAACCAAGCAATTCAAGATATTTTGCTTATTACACATTAAATTTCCTACTTTTTTAGGAAGGGCTAAAGATGGTTGGATGACAATAAAGTTGGATATCGAGAAAGCATATATATGATAGTTAGAATGGATTTCCTTCATAAGGTCATATAGAAATTTGGTTTTTATCAAAATTCATAGATTGGATTTATGAATGTATTCCTACAGTATCATTCTTTTTGTTGGTGAATAATGACCCTAAAGAAATATTTTTCTCTGAACGTGGAATGAGACAGGGGGACCCTATTTTCGTGCTTCTATTTATATTAACCGCATAATTGCTAGCACAACAATTAGATAAAGAATGCAAGGGTTAAAAAAGGCAATTTGGTTTCCAAGAATCTAGAGGAGGTACTATTTCGTTTCTCGCCTTCAGTGTTGATATAATTATTTTTGCCAAAGCATCTGTACAGGCGTGTACAAAAGTCAGATCAATAATTGATACATATTGCGCAATATCGGGCTAGAAAGTCAACTTTCACAAATATTCTTTTCATACAACAAAAGCGATTTAGATGGCTATTAAAAGACAGTTAAAGTCAAGAACTTAGAATAACACACATGGATGCTTTAGAAACGTATTTAGGATGTCCGATTATAAATAGTCGATTGACAAAGCACACATTCCATTAAGTGATATCTTTAACGGAGGGACAACTAACCAAATCGAGAGTTGATAGTTTATCTCAAGCAGGTAGAGTTACCCTAATAAAAGCAACTCAAGCATCGAAACCAAGTTATTTGATGCAAGCGTTTATGTTACCTGATGCAAATCATAAAATGTTGGATGAGATCAACCGAAAATCTCTCTGTAATAAAGGATAAAACCATATCCAATTCATAGGATGGGATAAGATATGTAAATCAAGGGGAAAAGAGAACTTCAGTTGCTTAAATCAAAGACAATGAATCAAGCGTTACAAATCAAATTGTTGTGGAAAATTCTTGATGAGTCGAGAAGTATTTGGGTTCATATTGTTATTGAAAAATATTAAAAAGAGTAGGGATTGTCAGTGTATAGACGTAAACAAAATGTATCTTCACAATGGCGTAATCTAATGAAACTAGTACCCAAGTTTCAAGAGGGATTAATTTGGCAAATTGGAGATGGTAATACAATTAATTTCCGGACTGACCGGTGGTCTATTCCATAGCCTTAATACTTATAAACATATCAATAAGCTCGCCGCATATAAAGGAAAAGGTTAAGAATTTCATAACTAAGGATAAAAAAAATGGCACAAAAAGAATTATAGACAATCCTCCCACCATTATGGGTTGACAAGATTTTAGATATCCCAATCCTATAAACAATTATTCCTAATAGAATGTACTGGTCTCCAAGAAAGAATGGGTGGTTTTTAACTCATTATGCGATCCACTTTATTACGTACAAATGAAAAGGATCAGTCATATTGTCACTTTCATTAGATTGGAAGCTAGACACTTATCCATAACTAAAATTCTTTCTATGAAAACTATGTCATGATGGTTTACCCACAAAAGAGAAATTAGCGAGAAATCATATTGATATCACACAAGAATATAGCCTATGAAATAACCATTTGGAGAGCATGCCTCTTTTCAAGATGCGGGTTTACCGGACATACAATGGACTACTTTGCCTCGAACATGTCAAGGACTGTGTTATAAGCGTTCCAAGGATCACATAACTTTATTGGAGTACTGAATCATTTAAGAGAGAAAGTATCAAATCAAGAATTTATAAATGTCACCATTTATTGTTGGTGTGTATGGCATCATAGAAATAAAACAATCTTTCAGAATGATCTATCGCATGGAGAAAGAACATTTAATGAACATATTCCATTCTAAATGAACAGTTAAAAGACAACAAAAAAAGATTTAGATGAGGACACCATATATAAAAGGAATACTAATATTGGCATGAGGAACACCAGGAAAGCGAAATGGGAAAGCCCAATGAAGGGAATAGCGAAAATAAAATTTGATGGATCAAGGCATATGAATGGTGTTCCAACGCTGGGCTATATAATATGAAAATCAAATTGAGAAGTATTTTTATTGGATGTTGTAAAAGGATAGTACTGTGATACCATACAAGCGGAAGCACATTATATGGCAATAGGAGTTCAAGCAACACAAAAAATGAATTTGATTTGTGTTACTATTGAGGGAGATAACATACAAGCTATTTTTGCGCTTTGAGGAAGTTGTGGCTACCCTTGGACTGTAGACATGATGGTGGCTGACTCACTTGTAATTTTACAATCCTATAAGGCGGTAGAATTTAAACATGTGTCTCGTTCTTGCAATTCTACGGCTGATTGCATCGTTAAACTATGACATTCCTTTTTTTCCGATCAGCTGAAGACTCACCTAGAATTGAGTGTTCTCATCTGAAAGAATGCACTAGGCTAAACCTTCCCGATTTTTGCCTAATTATTTCCTCATAAAAAACACCTTAAGAATCAATACACGAGAAATTTATGTCAATAAAAACAAGTTTTATCAACAAATTTAAAACTCGTTCTCAATTAATTGCGCGCGCGTGCACACACACATATATATTCTAATATGACACTTAAAAGTTCAAAATTTTTGTGTTAAAACGTAACTTAAACTAGATCGAGGAAATATAATAACTTTATTTTATAAGAATAAGTATAAAATACGTACATAGCATACACTGTTAATAATTATTGCATAGAAAATTCACACAATAACTTCTATGGAACCCACAATCTCATACGATTGACATTTATTTACATAGTTGCACCATAGTAGACTTGTCAATCAGGTAGGGTCGGGTGGGTTCGAGTTCAGTCATTTTGTGTTTGGTTTAAACCGAGTTCGGCTTTGTTAAGGTTCACAGGTTAATCGGGTCGGATCGGGTTCACCAATGATTAAATGATTATCAAAATAAAATTTTAATTAAATAACAACATTTTATTATAATATATTATTTTTATTTATTTTAATAATAAATATACTAAATCGGTCAACTCAACGGGCTTCGGGTTCTATCTAGTTCGGTTTATTTCGGCTTTTGGCTTCAAATTTTCGTGTCCTGACCCTAAAATTATCGAACAGTTCGAGTTGGGTTTACAAGTGAGGTAAGCTTTTGACAACTTTGAACCATAGCGAGTGGTGCACCAGAACCTGCATATATATATATATATATATATATATATATATATATATAATTTATATTATTTTATTGAGCTGATTTGATTTAGTTTACATTTACATATTTTTATTTTACCTTTTCCGGCCAAATTTTTATTTTGCTTTTTTTTTTACCTATTCTAATAACTAAATTGTCATAAAGTTATATTAAGAAAAATTGGATCATTCAATGTACATTTAAGCAATGTTGAAAAATATAATATTACTTAGTGGCAAAGACGATATGTAGAAATTAATATC
This sequence comes from Fallopia convolvulus, assembly GCA_964016875.1. Classification (NCBI taxonomy): domain Eukaryota; kingdom Viridiplantae; phylum Streptophyta; class Magnoliopsida; order Caryophyllales; family Polygonaceae; genus Fallopia; species Fallopia convolvulus. The sequence continues at coordinate 32,564,151 of OZ024719.1, forward strand.
ACAATTGTTGCATTCACGATTTGCAGACATATATTAGAAAACGATATACTTAACATGATATATGTTAGAAAAATAAAATAAGAAATGATAAGAATTTGTTATTGAAGTTATAGGGTAATTTTCACAACTACAAGATCTAGCTAGGTCTTAGAAACTATATAAGCATCTGCAAAAATTGAGCAACCTTGCTATACAACAATGCCTTGTCATTACCCCACTTCAATGCACACAAAATAAAGAAACAATGATTGATTAAAAAACTGGAACAAAATATACACATATGGAAAAGAAACCTCTAGACCCACACTTCGAAACATACACATCTAGATAAGAAATCATTATACCAATTGTAATCTTCTCTTTTTCATTTGCTCAAAAATAAGCTCACAAAATAAGACTTCAAGAATTTACAACTTGGTTAGGGGAAGAGTTGCAATGTCGATCCTGCCAAAGCCAAGAAACTCATGTTCAAAAAGGTTAAGAGCTAGGACGTTAGCAAAAAAACAAAGGAAAAATGGACCATTAATCATAAATAATCATAGAAATTTGAAATGATATTAAATGGAATTAAGTATTAAGTAGAATGGGTTGTTAGAGCATTTACCATTTCATACTCATAGATGCCTTCTCTACAACGATTTACAAGACAAAATCCTCTGCCTCCAACAAGAACTCCGAGATTGTTCATCCCCATCTATCCGAGATGTTATGTTCATATATGAGTTCTTGAAAACCAAATGGGGATGCGACATCTACTTTGTATGAGGTTAGATTCGCTATCATTCTATAGTTCTTACAACTACTACACTAGCACCATCTTGCTCATCGTGTACAAGGCAACATTCTTCGACTGGAGGCATTTCTTCTGACTCATTCACTTCTTCGATTTTTTTTCTAATACTTTCCAACTCTGATTGAGTAGTTGAGATTCGTGATATTAGATCAGCTCGTACTCTTCCCCATGCACTTTTCTCTTGTCTCCTTTTAGATTGAACATAATCTATTCTCTTTTGCAGTCGTATGCACTCATCATGGAGAATTGTTTTCTCTTGTAGATATCTTTCCAAATTGATTGAGTTTTCATCAGACCAACAAAAATACCTACATTGCTGTCAGTTTTAGAAAGTATGTTAGCATAAATCTACATCAAAAGTAATATGTCAAACGATAGAAGTGAGAGGAAAATAAATATTACATGATAGTGAACGTTCTTCGAACAATTATAAAACAATCGGAAGGGATTTTTTGAAGTTCTCGATATCCTTAGTTTCACAGGGAGCCCACAAAAACACTCCATCTTAGGATCTTCATCAATGTCTACCTCATGGGAATTTTCTAGCCTATACATTTGATTAACATTTACAATGAGGAATTTTAACAAAAATACAAAACTACAACAAAAGGACCATAAACTTCACGAGGATGAAACAAATTAATCAATTTCTTTTGGCTATTGAGCTTGCACATCGGGTAGAAAATCTTCCAGAACAATTCAAGATGGCGGTTAGTAATTTGGAAAGATAGCTGAATTTTGATGCATTCTAGCTAAATTTAGTTATTATTGTTACATAGTTGAATTTTAGTTTTCTTGAGTCTATCGGACATCCTCCTGACATGTTCAGGTTATAGGTGCCCCCATCTTGACCCTCCAGATCCCTCTTGAGCGAGACTATACTAGGTAATGATTAGAAATTTCAAAATAAAAAAACAAAGTTGAAATACTTTATCCCTTTTCCTTGACCTTGATCTTACCAATAACTCCACATATTTACCTACCACTAATGTTTGAAATTGTACAAAGAAATTAAGAAAGTCCATATACTTCAACTTGTGTAGTGTCCTTGTGTACTTACAACAAAGAAACATATGTTACCGATGACATAAATATGGCTAGTTGAAAATAGAAAAGCAAACTTGTATAAGAGGAATCAAATCGTGTATAATGTTTCCCTATTCTTACAAGTTTTATCAACTAGATTGTAGGTAAAAGTAGAAGCAACAACGATAATGAATAATTATGAACAAAATCAAGCACCTTCCCTTAGTACGCCGCCAAAAAAAAGCTGCGACAACAATACCAACCAATACTGTGGTAGAAATGTTGAAAAGCCAAACTGATTTGTGGTCCTACAATGACTCCAAGAACGTCAATTATTATAGTCCATGGGCTGATAAACAAGGGTTGTGCACATATGAACACACATGCATATATATGGTTAATACATAATGCCCAGTGAGGTTTGAAACCAAAACGATTGTGCTTATATAAACTTTCAATGTGTGGCATCATATTTCAACATCAACCAATAGGAGAAGAAAAAGGTTTGGTATTATTGTGCTAATTTGTAATAGTTCAACTGAATATTATATGGATTAACTTATCCAAAAATTTATCAAATGAAACTGGATTCTTACACACACTTATGTATTATACTTGATTTCATAGACGGATAGACCTACCAAAGACATTATTTATGCTATACAAATCACAACTTGAAATACATTGACCTAGATTATTGAGAGGAGACAGAGAAAGATGAGACATGGTAAATATGAGAACGCATCATGTGACAATGCGCATCCAATACAATGCGAGAACATGCACACAAAGTAAAAATACATATGCATGGTGTGCATTTATTTTGCAGTATGTATACATAGGATAATGTATATGTGTCTCATTCTATTGAAAATGTGTGTTCATTTATTTAATACAACATGTATTTATTTTTTAATAAATCACTTTAATGTTCACCTAGGATCAACGATTCACCTGAACCAACTCATATAAATTTTTATGACCAAAGTTTTATAACATGATCCTCGAACAATACAAACCACCAAGAATAATGTTATAACTCATTAGCTATGAATTTTATTGACAGGATTAAAATTAGATATCATCCCTTTGCTCAGGAATTGGTTCGGAAATTCACCAAGATTGCCAAATTTGGTGATCAATACGAGAAACAATAAAATAGAGCAAAATGTTTAAAACGAAACTAACATCGTGAGAGTTAAGTACATAACGAATTTCCCTCTTATATATCCACAGTTTTAACCCGTATTGGAACAAATAAAAATGAAAAAATGGTTGAAAATAATTTTGGACGAAGAATCAAACGAGAATTTGATAAGAAGTAGACTAGCGGGCAACATACCTGGGCATCCAAAATGGAAAAGGAAGATAAAAGTTTATACCATAAGATGGAAACAAAAATCATTATTCTAATAAACATCCTAGGAATCGGATGAAGAAAACCTAGTAGAAATCTAATTCTTTAGAGATAGAGAAACAAAAGGCTAAATGGTTAGCTAAAAAGGGGGAAATTGGTTGGTGCTAAAATTCGAGGGCTAGTTTCAAAAATTTGGACGTAGAGGATTATTGGTTGGATTTGGGGAAAATAATGAACAAAAAATCAAAACCAATAATTGGGATTATCTATTTCCCTCAAAGCTACTCCCCAATTTTAGGGTAAGCTTTGCATATTATAAATTTAGGTTCAAATGAGATGGGCTTTTATGTCTTATTTCACTTTTCAATCAAAAAATATTTCTCCCTAAAATTGTATTTTAAATCTCTTGAAATCCATGCAATTCTTATATTTTTCTATTTTTCAAGGGAAACAAAACACATTTTCATCCAAAATGTCATTTTAGACACAAAGTGAAACAAGCTTGTACTAGCGAAAGACCGTCCAAGTCACTTCTTTTGAGATTAATATAAATCGTATTAAATTTAATATTAGTTAGTTTTAAGCTTTGAACTGTTTTTGACTAGTGATTGAACAAGTGTTTGATCAGTTAATGTGGTAAACTTTGATCGTTACTAGTCAACGAAATTTTATTTTATTTTTTCAATTTTTTTTTCCATAGAAGATTAAAGTTGAATAATTCATCGTTAAAATTTAATAATTAGATGTTAAAGAAAAAAAATTCTAATTCTTATACAAAATAAAAGTTGAAGAACTACTTGTTGGTTGATTTTTTTTTCCTCATACAAATTAATATTGAATAATTTTCTATTAAAGTTGAATAAATAGTTGTTCAAGTTAAAAATTTGTTAGTTATAGTTGAATAATTCTTTTTCACATACAAAATTAAAGATGAACAATTAACCGTTAAAGTTGAACAATTATTTTCCTCATACAAGAGTAAAGTCGAACAACTAGTTGTGAAAGTTGAACAAATAGTCATTAAAGTTGAACATATATTCGTTATAGTTGAACATTTTTCCCCATACAAGATTAAAGTGGAACAATTAGTCATTTGCAGTTGTACAATTAGCCGTTAAATTTGAACTATTATTAGTTATAGTTGAACCATTATTTTTCCTATACATGATCAAAGATGAACAATTCTTTTCCATCAATCATCAACTCCAATGGTTAGTACACTTGTATCTTTAATTTGGCACATGCCAAGGGTCTTTCATTGCCTTTCTCTCCAACGATCATTCATTGACTTGGTTTCCTCAAAACTTTTGAGCCTTGTTTTTCCCTATATAAACATGTGTATATTAGACAACCAAATTTCCAAAAAAAAAACTCAGTTTATAAATGTCCTAAAACATGGAGATATTCCATTGATAGTACGTTCATCCTTTTCTTTGTGAGTTTATTTAAAACCAATCCCGCTATACTTGGGTGCGTGTGTATATTTGTAGGTGCTTCTATCTATTTTAGAATGTTCTAGAACAAGGTGAGATTCCATTAATATTTCATCCTTGTCTTTCTGAGTTTATTTAAAAGCAATCCATCTATACTTAGGTGTGTTTACAAGTATTAGGTTTTTCTCTTTCAATTTGTAGGGAGAGTTTATCCCCTAAAACTATTTGATCATCCCATACATAAAATCATAAAGGGGAGACAAGGGTTCAAGCTTTTATCTTCATTCTTGTCTAAAGAGGCAACATGGGCGTCTACAAGGTTATAAACCTAGCTAAAAGGACGCCTCTGGCCTCATACTTTGAAAAAGTGACAAAAATATCATGATATCCGCTTTTTAGGTAGGTTTTTAGTGTCTAGATAGATTAGGTTTAGTTAGTTTTTGTGCTAGAGTTTCATATTTGTGAGTCTTTTTGCTTTAGTTTTCGTATTTCCTTGAGATTCGGAAACTATGCATCTTTTGTGTTTTTTTATAGGAGTCTTGAAGTTCAAATGAAGGATTTGGAGCATTACGAGAGGAGGAGGACAAGCTAGGAAGGAGCTACGAGTGGAGAAGCTAAGGAAGAAAGGCAAAAAGAGGAGTGAAATCGAGCCAAAGGAGCTCGTGCATGAGCAAGAACGACCCAAGACCGATCAAACTAGGTCGTGCACGAGCTAACACAAGCCTTGCTCGACCCAACCAAGATTCAAGCACCCAGGACCGACCCTTGGAGGGTCGTGCACGACCCATATGGGTCAATCATGGCGCCGACTTTGCCTTATTCCGAGATCTTTTGTGATATATTCTATCTTTTATTTTAGGAAGTTGTTTTATCTTGTTTCCTAGTTTAATTAGGACTCCTTTTTCTCTATAAAAGGAGGCTAAACCCTTTGTTTTAGGAGTTCGACTTTTGTTCCGGTTTTTAGTTCGATTTTTATTCCGCTTTTTGGCATCGGAAGAAGACTTGAGGAACAAGTTGGAGACTTTTTGTAAGACTTCTTTTAGTTTAATTTGAGTTTTGATTTGGATTGATCATGTCTTCTTCTTTCTTTTCCATGAGTGAGTAGTTTTCTTAGATTCTAGGATTGGGTGAAAACCCAACACAATCATGCATGTCTAAAACGTGAATTTATGATTTGAATGCTTGATGATCATATCTATCTATCTTGTGCTAAATTCCTTTGCGACAGTTGAGGCATGTCTTGCAATTAACCTAAAAGCGAAAGTGTAAAGTTGATTGCTTGATTAGTTCTAATAGGATTATTTACAAAAGTTGATATTCCTAGGTTGAAGGATAGATAGAAAGTTGTTTGATTTGTGAAAGTCGATTGAATAACTTGAATTGTTTGCGAAAGTTGACTCTTCTATAATCTAGATTGCATGATAATTGTGAATTCTTGTTGGAAGCATGTGTGATTGTTGTTGTGGTAGCCCTAGCCCTAGGATTCGTCTTTTATATTGATTAAAACTCGTGTCTTTACTTCGATTTCGACCCTCATAGGGTCATGTACGACCCCCTTCAGTTCGGTCCTGACGTGTTTTGCTCGTTATTTCTTTGCTTTTCATAGTTTATCAACTAATCTTTAGTACTATTCTCATAGGGTCATGCACGACCCCCTTCAGTTCGGTCCTGAAATGTTTTGCTCGTTATTTCTTTGCTTTTCGTAGTTTATCAACTAATCTTTAGTACTATTCTCATTCCCGTGGACGAACCTGACTCCGCTATACTCAGCGGGGTCTTGAATATAAATTTATTTGTTCAAGAAACCCTTCAACAAATTGGCGCCGTTGCCGGGGAATGAGCAATAGTGCATAGTTTAGTTCATATTTGGGTTTGGGACCAGCCCTTACCCTTTTGGTTTTTTTTTAAATTTTGTTTTCTTTGTCTTTGTTCGCAGTGTATGCCATCTAGTTATTCCCGGAGAACCTTTGGGATTAACTACGACAGTGAACCCGAGAGATCCTTCCATCGACGTTTCAGGGATCAACGAGCAATGGCCGACGCTGAGACTCTTGCTCAACAAATGGAGGAACTCCCCGCTCAGATGCAGCGCTTCCAAGAGGACCGAGACACTCAAGCTGCAGCTGCGCAGCGATTCCAGGAACAATTGAACGCTATCCTAAGGAATGCCAAGCAATACATGCACCCAGAACTGAGGGTGCCTGAATCGGCGATAGTGCTCCCGGAGATCGACCGCACTTTTGAGATTATATCTCATTTTATATCCTTAATCAAGCGTTCTCAATTTGAGGGGAAACCCACTGAATGCCCCATGGAGCATATTAAGAACTTTACTTGATTTATGTGAGACTATTGCTGCTGATAGTGTCTCATTTGAATATGTTCTCTTGAAGGATTTTAAGTGGTCTCTTACAGGAAAAGCTTTAAGTTGGTTGGAGAGCTTGCCACCGAGGTCTATTACATCATGGAAAGAATTGCATGATTTATTCATGACCAAGTTCTTTCCACCGGCAAAAACAAAGGAGCTTAGGAAGCGCATCACCTCCTACCATCAACTTCCAAACGAGACGCTTGTGGAGACATGGGAACGATTCCAAGAATTTCTACGCCAATGCCCTACTCATGGGCAACCTCCCTATGTTCTCCAAGAGATCTTCTTTCAAGGCATCAATGCGGCTACCAAGGATCGCATTAACCTTCACACTGATTGTGGGTTCATTGAGATAACTGAATAAGCTAACCAACTATGATGCCATGTACGAAACCCAACAAGCTAAGCCGACGGAGAGGAAGCTGTATGAGCCACAATCTGATGTAGTTGATCGGGATGTGAAGTTCCAATTCATGCAAGATGAGATCAACCGTTTGAAAAAGCAAGTAAGCTACTTTAAATCATCTCAATCTTGTCAAGAATGTGGGTCTTCCGCCCATAATACTTCCAATTGCACTAACTTGCAGCAAGTGCGAGCCACCGAGGCTTATGAGGAGGCGAACTACATGAGAGGTTCCTATAGGAACCAAAACAACTATGCAGGGAGGAACAATGCTCAATCATCTTGGGGCAATTCCAAGTATGACTAATACAAGCAACCCAAACAAGAGCAACGTCCCCCTCCCTACCGTCCTCCGAGCTATCAAGAGCCCCTATCATGGGTGCAAGGGCTGCAAGAAGGGATCAACGGTGTCCAGAATGGGATCAACGAAGTCCGAGCTGAGGTCAATGGAGTACGAGCCGAGATGAAAGGTGTTCATGCAAAGTTGGAAGAATTTGACTCATGGAAAAAGAACGTAGATTCCCAACTTGGCCAGCTTGCTACTCAAATCCCGATACCTCATGGACAACTCTCGGGCCGCCCCGACGAGAATCCTAGAGGCCGAGCAAACAATGGTGAAGTCCGAGCCATGCACCTAAGGAGTGGCAAGGCATTGCCCGAGCCACCCAAGCAGAAAGAGGAGGAACAAGCCTCAGGACCGACCCTGCCAGGGTCGAACACGACCCCAACAAAGGTTGGACCTCTCAGGACCAACCCTGCCACGACTCTATTAGGGTCAAGCACGACCCACTCTGGGTCGAGCACGACCCACTCAAGGGTCGATCCTGAGGGCTCTAATAACGAGGAAGAAGAGGCGATCGACCCTCCAAGGGTCGAGTTCGACCACCCTTCGCCAGGTAAATCTTCTAACCCTTCTCTTTCTATTCAATCTCCATCTAAGGTACTTCCTTTCCCTTCTAAGAAACCCAAGGATTCAACGGAAGGAAAGTTTAAGCGCTTTGTTAAGTTGCTTCCAGGCTTGAATCTTTCCATTCCTTTTGTTGAAGCTTTGAATGAAATGCCTGCTTATACTAAATTCTTGAAGGATATCTTATCTAGGAAGCGATCATTGTCGGAATTAACAGATGAAGTAAGATCGTTGGAGCTTCCCGAGAAGCTAGGCGACCCAGGTAAGTTCGCTATTACAATTGGTATTGGAGCTTACCGTTTCAAAGCTTTGTGTGATCTAGGTGCTAGTACAAGCTTGCTTCCACTTTCAATTTGGTCCAAGACCAACATGGGGCCATTAGTACTGGTAAAAATGAGGTTATACATGGCGGATGGGTCGTGCGTCAAGCCAACAGGAGTGGTAGATGATTTCCCGGTTCAAGTTGGGAAGTTCTTTGTGCCCAATGATTTCATAGTGATGGAGATGCCTGAAGATCCCGTGGTGCCCATTATTCTCGGACGGCCATTCTTAGCCACAACGGGAGCCATCATTGATGTCAAGAACGGTCTTATCACCTTTAACATTAGAGAAGAAGTGGTTGAGTTCTGATTCAACCCAACAATGAAGGAGTCAAATCAGGAGGAGGTCAAGATGCTATACACACGCTATGACTACATTGAGTGCAACAACCCAACGGAGAAATTATTGGCTTGGGATCCTCTACCACACGTTTTTGGGGTCTCAGGACCGACCCTCCAAGGGTCGTGCACGACCCTCCTGGACGTGGGCGAGGAGCCCTACCTTGACTTGGATGCACTTAAGGCGAAGCATGAGGAAGAAGTAAGCTTGCCGGAGCCTACTCCCGAGCTTAAGGAGCTCCCCGACTCCCTGAGGTACGCTTTTCTTGGTCCTAATTCTACTATTCCCGTCATTATTAATGCTAACTTGAGTATGGAAGAAGAGAACAAATTGCTTGATGTGCTTAGGACTCATAGGAAAGCCATAGGGTATTCATTGGAGGAACATAGTGGTATTTCACCCTCATTGTGCATGCATAGAATTTATATATAGGACGATCATAAACCCACTATTGAGCATCAACGTAGGCTAAAACCTAACATAAAAGAGGTAGTGAAGAAGGAAATTCTTAGGATGCTAGATGCAAGTATCATATTTCCTATCTCCGATAGTAAATGGGATAGCCCCGTACATGTAGTTCCTAAAAAAAGGGGGGCTGACGGTTGTTGAAAATGAAAAAGGGGAGTTGATTCCAACTAGGACCACCACTAAGTGGAGAATGTGCATAGATTATAGGAAACTTAATAGTGCCACTAGGAAGATTCACTTTCCACTCCCCTTCATTGACCAAGTCCTAGAATGCTTAGCTCAACACGATTACTTTTGCTATTTGGATGGCTATAGTGGTTTTTGGCAGATTCCCATTCACCCCGATGATCAGGAGAAGACGACATTTACTTGTCCATATAGGATGTTTGCCTATAGGAGGATGCCATTTGAGCTTTGCAATGCCCCGGCCACCTTTCAACGATGCACGATGGCCATCTTCTCCGACATGATTGAAGAAATAGTGGAGGTATTTATGAATGATTTCTCAGTTTATGGTTCCACTTTTGATTCATGTCTTGCTAATCTCTCTAGAGTCCTTAAAAGATGTGAGGACACTAACCTTGTGCTTAATTGGGAAAAGTGTCATTTTATGGTTAGAGAGGGAATTGGCTTAGGACATCTAGTCTCTAAACGCGGGATTGAGGTGGACAAGGCAAAAATTGAGCTTATTTAGAAATTGCCCCCTCCATCCTCCGTTAAAGACATTAGGATTTTTTGGGGGCATGCAGGTTTCTATAGACGCTTTATTCAGGACTTTTCCAAAATTGCTAAGCCATTGACTAACCTTCTAATGAAAGATGTAGTGCTTAGCATGTCTGTAGAATGTCTTGAAGCGTTTTACAGGTTGAGGAAAGCCCTCGTGACGGCCCCCATTATGCAATCACCGGATTGGTCACTTCCCTTCGAAATCATGTGTGATGCTAGTGACTATGCAATAGGAGAGGTTCTTGGGCAAAGGAAGGACAAGAAGCTTCATGCCATCTACTATGCAAGTAAGACGCTTGATGAAGCCCAGAGTAAGTACACCACAACCGAGAAAGAGTTTCTCGTTGTGGTGTTTGCTTTTGAGAAATTTCGTTCTTACTTAGTAGGTTCTAAGGTGATTGTTTATACTGACCATGCCGTTGTTAGATTTATAATGGCGAAAAAAGACGCCAAACCTAGGTTGCTTCGTTGGATGATCTTATTGTAGGAATTCGATCATGAAATCCAAGACAAGAAAGGAGCGGAGAAATTAGTGGCGGATCACCTATCAAGACAACCCCTTGAGCATATTCAGGAGTCCAGCGTTTCAATTCCCATCAATGATACACGCCCCGATGAGACTCTTTTGCAAGGCAACAATGAGCCCCATGGAGACAAGGCTAATGAAGAAGTCGAGGCCTCAGGACCGACCTTGACACAACCCCAACAGAGGTTGGACCTCTCAGGACCGACCCTGCCACCACCATCATTGGGTCGATCATGACCCTAGTAGGGTCGAGCATGACCTCTTCCCTTGAGTCAGCCTTCGAACACGATCCAAATGACTAGTGCATGACCCTCTCCCAGGGTCGAGAAGGTAAGTATTCTTCATCCTTTTTGGTTCTTTCGAGTTCAAATGATCTACCATCTTTATCTTCTCTCCCTACTTCTATTCTTGCTTTACATGGGTCAAAGACCCCTTGATTTGCAGATTTTGCTAACTATATTGTAGGAGGCGAGATTCCGGCGGGTTTAACCCCTCAAGCCAAGAAGAAATTCCTCCATGAAGTCAAGCAATACTACTGGGATGATCCTTACTTGTTCGAGCAAGGAAGCGATCACATCTTTTGACGTTGTATTCCGGATGATGAGATTGAGAACGTCATTCGCCATTGCCACACTCTACCGACGGGAGGCCATGCTAAGGGATTCAAGACGACGACGAAGATTCTTCAAAGTGGCTTGTATTGGCCAATGCTTTTCAAAGATGTACATGAATTTGTGACAAGGTGTGACGAGTGCCAGTGTTCCGGAAATATCACTTGGAGAAATGAGAACCCGCTCACCGGTATTTTGGAAGTCGAGCTTTTTGATGTATGGGGGATAGACTTTATGGGACCCTTCCCTTCATCGGGTCCGTATAAGTACATCCTTGTAGCGGTTGATTATGTATCCAAGTGGGTGGAGGCCATTTCCACAAAAACAAATGATGCTCGGGTGGTTGCTAAGTTCATGAAATCAAATATCCTCCCCCGTTTCGAAGTCCTCCGAGTTCTTATAAGTGATGGTGGCTCACACTTCATTGATAGGAGCTTTGAAGCTCTTTTGGCCAAGTATGGGGTCTCTCACATGGTGTAAACACCATATCACCCTCAAACAAGTGCTCAAGTGGAGGTCTCAAACCGTCAAATAAAGAGCATCTTGGAGAAGACGGTATCCCGATCAAGAAAATATTGGTCTTCAAAGCTTGATGATGCACCTTCGGCATACCACAACGCTTTCAAGACGCCACTCCGCACCACTCCTTACAATTTGGTGTATGGCTAGTCATGTCACTTGCCCGTCGAGCTTGAACACAAAGCTTTATGGGCTCTTAAGGAGCTCAACATGGATCTCGATGCGGCCGGAGCAAAACGTTTCATGGACTTGCAAGAATTGGACGAATTGAGGCTCAAGGAGTATGAGAATGCCAAGATCTACAAGGAGAGAACCAAAGTGGCATGACAAGAAGCTTGTTCCAAAACTCTTCAAAGTCGGTGACCAAGTACTCCTTTTCAACTCTAGGCTCCGACTTTTCCTCGGAAAGCTAAAGACAAGATGGAGTGGACCATTCACAGTTCATCACATTTATCCACACGGGGCGGTCGACCTTATAGATGAGAACGGAGCGATTTTCAAAGTCAACGGGCATCGCTTGAAGAATTACTATGCAAAGGTGGAACCCGATGAAGACATCCGAGCCACATGGGCTCTCACCACCTCGGACTAAGCTCAGGTAAGTCGTCAAGCTAATGACGTTAAACAAGCGCTTACGGGAGGCAACCCGGTTTTTAGATTAGTTTTATTATTATTTATGTTTTTATTTATTTATTTTTATTTTTATTATATCTAGATTAGTTTTTTTTTTCTAACCTTCCTTAGACTAGGATAGATTATATACTTTTGGGATAGAATTTTGTGGGTTTTTTGTAGGGTCATAAGCTTCAAAGACGGGATCAAAAAGACGGGAAAAGACGATTTTACATAAGGAGCAATTTAAGGTAATTTTCGACCACCACCCAAGGGGGTCGAGCACGACCCTATATGGGTCATGCACGACCCTATATGGGTCATGCACGACCCTAGTCGGAAGTTCCGATTTTGCCCTTCTTCTCCTATGAGGTAAGTTTTTCTTTCCCTATTTTCATTAAAACCCCAAGGTCGACCCTTTTCAGAACCTTTTACTTCGTGAACGACCACCCCTAGTCTCCATTGTCTTCCTCTTGCCCTCTCATTCTCATCCTCACCAAACTCCATAAACACCTCACCAACACCCTCAAAACTCCACTGCCTCGCCACTACAGCACCACCAGGCCACGCATGACCCAGATCTGGTCCGAGAACGAGCCCATCTCCCCTACCCAAATCTAGATCTAGGTCGAACTTGACCCCTTTTTTCACTTTTCTTACTTGAATCTCGGAATTTCGGTATGGATCTCTAACCCTATACTCTTGATTTTGGTTATTATTGATTGAAATTGGAATTTATTGGGTTGAATGTGAATTTTTGGGATTTTTGATTTAGGGTAGAGATTTGGAAATTGCTTGCATAATGGGTGTTGTTTTTGATTTATGCATTCTTGGGTGAGTTTAGATTCGAATTTTCTGGGTTATTGTGGTTGAATTCTGATGTTTGGTGCCAATCGAGGCTAGATCCGAAAATTGGGTTTAGGTTGAAGACGATGAACAGTAGCAGGTGGTCGTGCACGACCCCCTTTGGGTCGTGCACGACCATACCCAAGATTGAGCTCTAAAGACCGACCCCTTTCGGGTCGTTCAAGGCCCTTTTTTGGGTCGTGCCAGAGCTCTTTTAGTGTGTTTATGTGGTATTTTTCTAAGTATTGCATGATAGGTTGAGATTTGATCCATGCTTTCATGTCTATATAACTCATGTCTCGCCTTCGTTGTGAATTGCTTAATCGATAATGCTTGCAATACTTGCCTTTGAATAAGTATGGGGTGGATTATGTGGACTTTGTGTTTGATTGATGTAGATACCATGGCCTCAAGCTCCAGACCCGTGAAGAAGTCAAAGAAAGGTGATAGGCCTGAGCTTAACCAGTGCAACCTGGCCTCCGAATTCAGAAAGACATTCAATGCTTGCCTTGGTCTCAAGCATAAAACAAGATGGTATTACAAGGAGGATGGGCAACGCTTGCACATCCATGATGATTTGATGGAGGCATTCACTTACATTGCGGGCGAGAATTTGCTTAAGTGGGACAATCACCATTATCCAATCCTCACTTGTGAGTTCTTGGCCACTTTCTCCACTAAGATCAAGAGTCCTCACATCGGTGGCAGGATGGAATTCCAACTTGGCAACAAATGGTTCAAGCTCACCTTGAAGGAGCTCAATGATGCATTCGGGTTCCCCAACCAGATTTATGATGACGAGGTTGTGCACGAGCCACTAGAGACTTGGAGATATTTTTCTGGGGTTCAGGAGCGTAGATTCCACAACTTGGCTAGCAAGGACCTCGTCAGCCCGCTCTTTCAGATCATCATGCGCATCCTCGGGAGCACGGTCTTCCCAAGGACCGAGTTATCTAGGCCGAACAAGAGTGAGGTCAATATGCTAAGGACGATGTTATTCTCTTCCCCCGAGCCTATCAACATTGGCTTCGAGTGGATGAAGAGTGTGGATGATTTCAAGGCCAAGTCGGACTCGGTTTACCTTGGAGGCATGATCGCTCAGCTTGCCCACAAACTTGGAATCAACATGAGAGCTTATTCAGGGGAGAAGCCGATATTTGTGGACATCCCATTCCTCATTAATGCAAAGATGGTAGAGAAGCACCCCGATGCTCCCAACAAGTATTGCTCCACTTTTCATGGCCACAAGGTTGTCATCACTAAAGAGCGGGTCGACTTGCTCCACTTGCCAAATTGGTATGCGGTGTGGTCCAACAAAAGATATTCTTTGAAGGATCACCCCGAGCACGACGAGTCTCTGAGAAGACGCCCCCGTCGCTATCCGAGTCCCGAGCATGGGTATGACATTCTAGCCTTGCCCGTCCCACCTCCCCTCAAGCACGACCCCACTGGGGTCGAGCACGACCCATTTGGTTCATTCCAGCCAGCACGCCAATCTGTGCACGACCCTTATGGGGTCGCGCACAACCAGCCAGGGTCGTTCTAGCCAGCTCATCACTTCGTGCACGACCCTTATGGGGTCGAGCACGACCCAACAGTGCCATTACATGCCCCTATGCCACCCTTTCAACCTACTTTTGGGGCCACCTATGAGTTCGGGACCTCCTCAGATGCTTACACAGGTCCCAGAAACGAAGATCCAATGCAGGAAGATGAGGCTCCGGTGTATGACATGGCTTATTTGGCTCGGGAGATGGCGGCCATGAGGGTCGATCAAAGGCAACAACACGAGGATGTGATGCGAGGGCAAGCGTCCATGATGGAGAACCAAAGGCAAACCCGGGTTGTGGTGGACCAACATTATCAAGAGTTCCAACAGTTCCAGACATACTATGAGGCCCAACAAGAGATGGATGATTACTGTTGGGCTTATATGGAGAGCTACATGCATTGGAACCAAGGGAACTACCCAGGCTGTGATGAATGGGTACCCCCAGCGCATCCACCATTCCGACCTCGTCGTCGACCTCCACCTTCTCAGTGATGAGCTCCACCACCATTCCAAGCTTCAAGAGTTCTTTGTGAGTTTCTTCTTCTTATCTCTTTACTTTGTCATATCATTTTTATGCATGAGGACATTGCATAAGTTAAGTATGGGGTAGGGGAAGAAGAAACTTCACATGTTATGTTTAGTTGAGTCTTTTTGATTTGATTGTTTGCTGGTTTGCTTTGTTTGAAGAAGAATTGAAAAATTGAAAAAAAAAATTGAAAAATGTCAAAAAATCCAAAAAATTTTGCTTCTTTGTTTTAGGATAGAAAAATGCTCCATCTTAGATGTCCTATGATAAGAGCTAATTTTCATGCTTATTATATAATTCCTTTGGCATATTTGGATAGTATAGCCTAAGTCTTGAGAAATTGCTTTTAATTGTGAAAATTGACTTGTGATGAAATTGAGCATACGTGTCTTGAGTAGAAGTAATTGCAATCCAACAAAAATTTTACCTAGTGAGGAAGTTTGGTCTTATAGGGAGAACATCAAAAATCACTCTTCTTTTTCTTGTGTGATTTTCTCTCTTTATGCATATAAATCTCTTGTCATTGATATGGTTATCTATTTCTTAAAGCCGCTATGAGATCGTTCATGCATGTTAATTATGATTACGAACTTATATTTCATAAGCCACTTTTTATCCTCTCTTTTACCTACCTTTACATTATCCTCTCTTTTGAAGCCAAGTTGAGCCTTAAGCCTTTTATTTTTAGCTCCACAAAATTATTCCCTAGTATTGGTTGTTGTAATGGTTTTGTTGAGTGAGATTTGTTGGTTCAAGTATGGGGTAATTAAGGGTTGGGAAAAGTTAAAAAATCTTGCAGTTTGATATGTAAAAGGAGTTTGGTTCCATTAATGCACCTACAAAAGAGCTGAAAAATAAATGAAAAAAATAATGCAAGTTCGACGTCGGCCTCCCACAGTAAAAAGAAAGATCATAAGGGAGGAAAAGAAAGCAAGAAAAAGAGATAAAATGTATAAAGTGTGCATGAGACAAAATTCCTTAGTATTTGTAAGCAAGATTAAGTTGGGATAAATGGGTGAGTCAAAGAAAAAGTGCATTAAGAAAAGAGAGTTTGGTATGTTATTTTTATGAGAGTTTTGGTACTGTGTGAGTTCTTAGGAGTCTTTGATTCCCAGATATTATTAGCACCACATGGCCAAATATTTCCACGCCTATTTGTCATTACCAAGCCCCATTACAACCAGGCTGAATGGAGTCTTCTATGAAGATTTCATTGAGCCTAAGTTCTTATGATTATTGATATGTTTTGACTTCTCTAGGTAGAGAGATTGGTGATATAAGTCTCAATGGTAAAGTTTATGTTGCATAAAGATTGAGATGAGAGTTGATTTAATAGCCTAAACACATGAGAGTTGAGAGAAACACATTAATATCCCTTGTGAGGTTGGGTTGTGATTGCCTACGCTTGAGACTCATACATATGTGATGACGTTAAAATTGCTTGTCTACTTTTTCACTTGTGTTTAAAATGTTTTGACAAAGGCTATGCTTGAAGATTGTGTTATTGGTCTTGATTTTGCATGATTATTGCTTGAGGACAAGCAACTCTAAGTATGGAGTATTTTGATATCCGCTTTTTAGGTAGGTTTTTAGTGTCTAGATAGATTAGGTTTAGTTAGTTTTTGTGCTAGAGTTTTATATTTTTGAGTCTTTTTGCTTTAGTTTTCGTATTTCCTTATGATTCGGAAACTACGCATTTTTTTTGTTTTTTATAGGAGTCTTGAAGTTTAAATGAAGGATTTGGAGCATTACGAGAGGAGGAGGACAAGCTAGTAAGGAGCTACGAGTGGAGAAGCTAAGGAAGAAAGGCAAAAAGAGGAGTGAAATCGAGCCAAAGGAGCTCGTGCATGAGCAAGAACGACCCAAGACCGATCAAACTAGGTCGTGCACGAGCTAACACAAGCCTTGCTCGACCCAACCAAGATTCAAGCACCCAGGACCGACCCTTGGAGGGTTGTGCACGACCCATATGGGTCGATCATGGCGTCGACTTTGCCTTATTCCGAGATCTTTTGTGATATATTCTATCTTTTATTTTAGGAAGTTGTTTTATTTTGTTTCCTAGGTTAATTAGGACTCTTTTTTCTCTATAAAAGGAGGCTAAACCCTTTGTTTTAGGAGTTCGACTTTTGTTCAGGTTTTTAGTTCGATTTTTATTCCGCTTTTTTGGCATTGGAGGAAGACTTGAGGAAAAAGTTGGAGACTTTTTGTAAGACTTCTTTTAGCTTAATTTGAAAATTGATTTGGATTGATCATGTCTTCTTCTTTCTTTTCCATGAGTGAGTAGTTTTCTTAGATTCTAGGGTTGGGTGAAAACCCAACACAATCATGCATGTGTAAAACGTGAATTTATTATTTGAATGCTTGATGATCATGTCTATCTATCTTGTGCTAAATTCCTTTGCGACAGTTGAGGCATGTCTTGTAATTAACCTAAAAGCGAAAGTGTAAAGTTAATTGCTTGATTAGTTCTAATAGGATTATTTGCAAAAGTTGATATTCCTAGGCTGAAGGATAGATAGAAAGTTGTTTGATTTGCGAAAGTCGATTGAATAACTTGAATTGTTTGCGAAAGTTGACTCTTCTATGATCTAGATTGCATGATAATTGTGAATTCTTGTTGGAAGCATGTGTGATTGTTGTTGTGGTAGCCCTAGTGATGTGTACATGCCCTAGCCCTAAAGTCCCGAGACCGTGGCGACCCCCTTGGGCTAATCCGCAGCTCCGTAGGACTCGTTCCAAGTCTCGTGGTCCGCCTCACCAACGGCACCACGACCCCCGAACGCTCAAGTCGTGCCAACGCCGGGCCAACCCGGCGTCAACACAAGAAGTCCGTGTGCATCACGCCTCGGCTGTGCCACACCACACTCGGTACCGAGCCCCACGCCTCGATACCGACCACCATGTCGACGCCGGCCAACCCGGCGTCACGACATGAGGTTCGCGCCCCGTGCCTTGGCCTTGTCGTTCCACGCCTAGCGTGTCGCGACATGCCTTGCGCGCGCGCTGGAGCGCCGTCGCCCTTGTCGCGTCGCGCCAGCCCTTGTCACAGCCTTGTCGCGACACTCACGACATGGCCACCGTGACCACTATCCGTTTTTTACCATATTTAGTATCATTTCCTTTCCGAACATTACTATTTATGTCTTTACTATTATTAATGAGCATTTATGGGCTAGGGCCTAAACGTTGGGCCGCTTGAATGCGCAACCCTAGTTTACCCCATGCCTCCTTAGGGTTTCTAGGAGTTCCTCTATAAATAGGAGCCTCCTCTCTTTGTATTAGTTACGCTTTGTTTAATGTACTGTTATGCTGTCGAGTTTACTCCAGAGTGATTATTAAGGCGTCAACCCAATTTCTTATCTCATTCCATATTCTTCTAATCTCCCTCAAAAGAGATCACCCTCTCAATCTTTTCAATTTTTTCTCATTCAAGTCTAGTCATTAAATCGGCTCAATCTATCCAAGTTCGACGTGAGAAGACCCAATATGAGTCCAAGATCGATCCTCAACGTGAATCCTTCAACGGGGTTCACATCACCTAGCCCTAGGATTCGTCTTTTATATTGATTAAAACTCGTGTCTTTACTTCGATTTCGACCCTCATAGGGTCGTGCACGACCCCCTTCAGTTCGGTCCTGACGTGTTTTGCTCGTTATTTCTTTGCTTTTCATAGTTTATCAACTAATCTTTAGTACTATTCTCATTCCCGTGGACGAACCTGACTCCGCTATACTCAGCGGGGTCTTGAATATAAATTTATTTGTTCAAGAAACCCTTCAACATATCCAAGAGAAAATTACATAAAAATGCCCAAACTTTAGGCTAAACACACATACAGCTCATGGCGTCGACGATGAAACCAACAAGAGACTTCGCGCCTCACAAGTGTCTTTGGTCGGCGCTCCAAGGTTCATTATGTGACACCCCTATACCCTATGACGTATACTTCATAAAATTTATCTCTTATACAAAAAGATAATTCACATATAGCAATTATCCACATAAGCACAAAGCGGAATTAACAACCATAAAAGGTTGCACACATACATCTATATCGTTACTTCTTATACTAAAACATCTATTACTCTAACTTCTATTACAAGCCATATGTCTATGATGCAAAATGAGGAGGAAAAAGTTGCATTAAGCTTCAGTCAGCCGACCTGTATGAATGTGACCTCTAAAAGGACACACGTCAGTAAGAACTAGCTAAACCTGAAAAATTGTTTTGCGATTTACGTGAGTCGCATACTCAGTGAATATAAACCATCATCAATTATTTCACACAGAGTCAAACATTTAGTCAATATACATATTCCTACATATTATATATGTCATATATGAATTTACTATGCAAATGCAAATGCTGATGTATCCGATTCATTATTATGTGAACTGTTCAAGCCTAAATCTGCCCCGGGTTTCCATTACTAACTCTTTTCCATTACCAACTTCTCCTTTCTTTTCTTTTTCTTTTTTTTCCATTACCTCCATTACCAACTTTTAGGCATCTTAGGCCTCATTTGCTCAATTACCATCTCTTAGGCATCTCAGGCCTCATGTACGACCCGTAGGTCTCGTTTGTATACAAATTCAGGGCAAGACAGTCACAGATCCTTTTAATCTCATGCAATATGCTATGCAATCAAGTGCATCCCGTAACCATATATCATATGCCATCTGTTAACATACCTTCTGTGCAAACAACTCTGGAAATTTCAAAGCTATCATATAAAACACGTATATCCTTATAATCCATATAACACATATATCCATATAGCTCATAAAACATATATATCCATACAGCTCATAAAACATATATATCCATATAGCTCATAAAATATATAGCACATAGGGTTGAATCTTCGGTATATACTCACCTGTTTAAGGCAGATACTATATTTCTCCCCCTTGACTTTGACCAGTCTATTACTTGGGCTCCTATATGTAACCCAATGCAAATTAGGCTATTAACTCTTACAAACTCTAACCCCAAATGCAATGAAATGTCAGAATGCATTATAACTTCTTATGTATAATTCCAAATCCTTTAAAACTTGACAACACTAAACTATATATATAGAAGAACATTTTTCTAGTTCAAACCTTTCTGAAAAACTTGATCAAAGGGCTCCCTAATATCATTACAAGGAAAACCCTAAAATTACTCTGAAATCTTTTACCAAATATAAATCCAATATCAAAAACACCCTCTGAAAACTATAGATCAATCGATTTTCAAATCAAAACCAATTGTAGATCTAGATCTGGAAAAATTAGGAAAATCCAGATAAACCAATAACTAATCAAAAACTTACCAAATCACGCTTGTACTTCAAGATTAAAACCCGATAGAAGAGATCTCGTACCAGATCCAGCAAAAACAAAAATCAAAACAAACAAAATCAACAAACCTCTCGTTTTTTTAGCTCCTCTGTAAAATTGACTTTGCCTTCCTTAATGTATAAGAACATACATATATATATATATATATATATCACGTAAGTCGGTCAAACTTTATGAAAACCACACTTTCCACCCTCAAATCTCCTTTACTACAAACTTTACCCTGAAATAATTATTAATTAACGTTTTCTTAAAAACTTTTTAAAATATAATAAGCTTTATTAGAAAATAAATATTACTTTTAAAAATTCACTATATATCATGCTAATATGCTATGCATATACTCTTAATATGATATGAAGGCGAAATGACGTATGCACTTTGATCGGGGATGTTACACATTAGGCCTCTCTTGAGCTCCTCTTGCAATACTCGAGCTCTATCACGGGTGACTCGACCAAAAAATGGTGAAGTGTCGGTCTTGGAACTTGGCACCGTGTCGGGATCATCAAGGAGGGGCTCTCGGTGCTTGGATGAGTCTTGAAACCTTTCATGGGCGTTCTCGGTGTCATTCGTCCTTATCTGAGGAATAAAAGAGCCTCCCAAAGTATGGTCTGATGGAACTTGAGAGGTTCCCTACGGACTTGTCTTCAAAGCCCCATTCGGCGCGGTGCTCGGCGTTGCACTCGACGCGTCAATGCAAGGCGTTGGCGCATCCATGGCATGCTCATGTTCCTCCTCTTGGTCTTGCTCTAGATGTGGTAGAATCATATCATTTCCCCTTTTAAATTGTGCATATTAGGGTTAGGTCTCAAAGAGAAATCTCCAACAAGCTTCTTTCCAGCTGCATCTTGTCCAAAAAATGGCAAAATATGCACATGTGATTTTGTCTTGAGCTATAACCATCAAAACTCCCATTATCCAATGTTTGAAATTTTAAAGGAACGCTAGATCTGACCAAATGATACGTGTCACCATCTTTTCTAGCCGTTGGCCCCTTAGAAAGGGTCAGCTTCACCGATTTCTTGTTCCTAATGTCGCTTCTCACACTAGATCTGCCCATATTCGAGCTAGGCACTTCAAAGGCCCCATTTTTCCTCTTATCTTCGTCTATGGCTTGCTTTCCAAAAGAAGAGATGTACTTGTGGTGGAAATCTTGCTCAAGTAGCAACTCATCTAGACTCAGCCCTTCTAGATTCCAATTGAGCCTCCTAGTAGGCGTTTCCACCTGCTCAAATCCGGATCCACTACCTCTTGATTTTTTCGAGCTGCTTGAGACTCCACTAGAGCTAAATCTGCCCATCCGCACCTTAGCTTGAGTCCCACCTTCAGATCTGGCCCCAAACTCGTGAGATTCAAACCGCAAGGGTATGAATTTGTATCTTTTGGAACTAGATCCTCTCCTTCCCATGTCACCTCACACGAACAAACCCTAAGAACCTTTTGAGCACTCAAACTCACTCAGCCTACTCCCTCATGTGGTTCTAGCTAGGTTTCAGCCTCACAAGATGTCCCCTCACTCCTCTAAAGTGGATGTCGCCGAAAACCTCCACACAACCCGTGTTTTCCCACACCTCACTGGACCCAACTCCCTCACGTGTTCCGGCCTCCTAAGGAGGCCCCACCGGAGCTTCAACCTCACTAGATGCCATCAACACACAATTTCCACCCCACCGCCAAAGCCAGACAGCGCCGCCCACAAGGCCGGACGGAAGAAGCAAAAGAAGAGAGAAGAAAAAGGTAGAGAGAGGAGAGAGGTTAATCTCTAGAAAACTCAAGCCCACGTCCACTCCCCCAAAATAATAATAATGCATTTTTTTATACAATGAGCTATTAGCTCATTACAAGGCAAATATTAGACCATCCAATAGAAACAGGGCCAGCCTAAATCATCACAATGGATGATCTTTAAAAAATGCAACAAGAGAGGATACAAAAGAAATGAGTCCCGAATATTACCAACGCTAGAATCTAGAAAATCAGAAACTAGAAAAGAAGAACTAAACACATGACGGAAATGAACAATATCAACATGCCTTCTAGCTAGGAAATCTGCTGCAGAATTACATTCCCTAAAGCAATGAAACAAAACATCATCAAACCCCCTGACCAAATTTCGGATATCCTGAACCAAGACGAGAACTTCCCAAGGTACTTTCCAGATATTTTTCGAAGAATTAATCAATACTAAATTATCTCCTTCTATAATTAGTTGTTTAATATTTATTCGAACGACCTCTTTGAGTCCTTGAAACAAAGCTAAGGCCTCTGCTTGAAGAACTGGCATTGGATGAACCTTTTGACGATCAAGGCTAATAACATTACCGGAATAATTTCTTATTATATGGCTCGTATAAGTATTAGAGTTATTCTATTTTGAAGTATCGAACTTTTAATTTAAACCAATTAGGAGGAGGTTTTATCCATGCTACATTAATTTTTCATTTCCGCCTATTACAACTAATCTTATTATGAGGAATACTTTGCAAAGAAATCCATAACAAATAATCGCGCACTGCCAATTCACTGGGCAATATATTACACACACGAGTTCCATGATTAAAAATAATAGAATTTCTATGGTTCCAGATAAACCACCAAAGGAAGCAAAGAACATTGCTATTTGTATTTGCATTTAATGGCGATACTAGATTTTCATTAAACCCACCTAAAGAAATAATTTCGAACAAGACATTTAATTTTAACTCTAAATTTGAAATCATTTTTTGAGTAAAAGGAAAATGGAAAAAGAACTGATTTATAGATTCATTGTTCATATCACAAAGGGAACAAGTATGTGGGACCGAATTATAAATTTTATTGAGTCTTTTTGTTATAGGAAGACAATCTGTACAAGATTTCCAAATCAAATTTTGTATTTTACGAGGAAGCTTTGTCTTCCAAATCCACGCGTAACCTGAAAGAGGCAGGTGACGCATATTATTAATTAGGCTAGATGCTGGTTGAACATAGAAACTCCATCAGACGCAGGTGTCCAAATAATATTATCTTCCACATTAGAGGTTTGTAAGATAATAAGAGAAAGAGTCGTGTGAGAATGGTCGCCCAGGTGAGAACTAAGAATAAATCTCGCTCGTCCCTTCAAAAAACTCAATACCCCTGATTAAACATACATTAAAAAGGATAAAATACGGCACGGGCGAATTTTTCCTGTATTATTCGCGTATTTTTCAATAAAATACGACACGGGCGAATTTTTCCCGTATTATTCACGTAATTTTTGAAAAATACGTTTTTATGAGACGTGCCTAGTTTGTTCATCAAAACTAGCAATTTGTTCATCAATATTCCCCAATTGTTCATCAATACTAACTAATTGTTCATCGAATTTTTTAATAACAATGTTCATCAATTTTGAACATTTTTTTAATTTTTAATTTAATTTTTTAGCCTTATCTATGTGTATGAATACATTATTATCTAGTTTTTGATGCACATATAATTATTTTCTAACTAGAAATGGTGTTCTGATTGTTAAAGATAAGATCATTACGATACTTCCAAGTTGTCTGCAACATATAAGCAAAAGTTGAACCCCCAAAGGTCTTTTTTTTTCAAGTTCAATAATTGATGTCAAACATTCGTTTATGACTCCTAACCAATGTTCTAAAAAACGTTAGGCGGAGGCTGGGCGGATAGGGACCGCCTAGTGCCTAGACGGCCTGAACGGTGGCCTAGGCGGTTCTAGACGAGTGCCTAGGCGGTCCGGACGACTAGACGGGCTAGGACCTTCCAGCGCCTAGGCAGGGCCTGGACGGGGCCTAGAAGGGATTTTTAGAATAGTGCTCCTAACGACGTCGAGGAAAAGCTAAAGGTGTCATTTGACGGACCAATTGTAATACCCGGGGTTTAATTTGGTGAAGTTATAATCTTCGAGCGTTAAAGGGTTTACGTTTTATTCCGGGTATTTAAACTATTGGGCCAAGCCTTTGGAATTGGACCAAATCCCTCCTTCATTCATTTTTTTGGGCCAAAGCCTTTCCCACTCCCCCTCTTTTTCCCTAAATTCCTTTTTGGAGAAGGGTTACTGTGCATCTCCTTCTTTTGCCAACGTGCTCCTCTGAATCGCTTCACGCTCCTTTGACCTCCTCCATCAGATTGGGCGACATCTCTTTCGCCTCTTCTTTCTTTCCGACGACAGCCCTCGTCGTTCTCCCTGCACATCCTGAACTTCCAACCAACATCACCGACCTTACTTGACCTTCCGCGAGCCTCTAGCGTTGAGCCACTTCGATGAAGACGCCTTTGGAAACCCTTCGCCGCTTCCAGCGTTGGCTTCCACCACTGCTGAACTAAAGAACGCCTCGCCGTAAAGCTTGGCGTGTGACTTCTCTACTTCGACGACGCCAGCGTGCACCGCTGTTGTTCTCCCAAGCTTATCGTCTCCCAACCAACGACACCTACCCGACCTCTATTGTTGTAGCTATAAAGAAGAGAGGAAAGGTCGAGTGCGCTACTCCCGGATTCAAGATCGCCGTTCACCGTCCCCGAGCACCGTCCCCACCTTCGATCGAGTTCGAGGCCGACCTGCGTACATGAGGTTGTGTTCTTGTCTAATTCTGTTTTCTTTCGAATCCAATTACATGTCGGTGTTGATGTTCAAGGGGTGGGTTGGGTTTGTAGTGAGGTCTCGATCAGATAAATCGAATCTTGTCAAGGTTATTGTTGTTACAAAGTTGAACTTTTGGTTGTAGGTTGATTCCATTTTTTTTCCTTCAACAGATTGTGTTGTTGTTTATAAAAATGTTCGATGGATGTTGGTTTGAAATAGGGATGTTGACTATGAGGGAAGGGTCAACTCGTTTGGTTTGTGTTGCTTCTGAGGCGTCAATCAATTGGATTAAAATGCTTTGGGAATCTCTTATTTTGTCCAAACACTAATTTGGTTATCAATATAATGTTGTCTTGGAGAGTGTTTAATTGTTTGATTAGCAATGTTGTTATTGAACTTGTTGTTTTAATTGAACGTCTTGATCTAGAGTAGTAGGTAAAATACTATTATATTGTTCAAGTAGATCATTATTGTAAAATTGTCACCGTTGAAGAGTGATAGTAACTTGGTTTAGATTGAACGGGTGACAAGGATAGGTCGTTTTGGAAATCGTAAGTGTTAATTTTAAAATCGATAAAGTCTTTAAGCACCGCGTAGAAAAGATCTTTTAGCTTATGGGGTGTTAAGTTTGTATTTCGCTTTTCTTCGGGCGTTATAGTGTTGGTTATTGATTTGTTAGGAATCGATAACGTACTTGTGTGACTTGTTCGAGCTTCCTTTCTTCCGCTACGTGTTTGTATTTCGCCTTCGAGGTAAGTCGCTTGCCGACTTACTTAGTTTACGACTCGTTGTGTAGCCCTTATTTTGGAATTAAATTATAAAAAATCACTTTTAAACGTTTTCGTTATGCGTGCACTGGGATCCACCGGTATGGTCATGGGTGCGGGTACGCTGGAGATGAAGAGGCGCTCGGGCATGATCATGCGGCTGGGAGGAACCCCCTTCTAAAAATTGAATAAAATGTTTTGGCAAATGCTCTAGTAGAGGTTTAGTCGGGGAAAGAAGGGTGAATGGGGGAAATGGGCACGTGTATAGGACGTGCCCTGACCGTGCGCCATAGATGAGAGGTCGGAGGGTGCCATATACTTCTACTTGTTGCTAATATCCTTTTTATTGAAAGGTCTAAAATGCTTGAGTGGTGACCTAAGAGAATGTATGTTGTGATTATATGTGCTTTGGTAATATACTTCTACTTGTTGCTAATATCCTTATTGACCTTGCTATGGATGATGTCACATTTGACTATATTTGTTGTCTACTATTATATTTCTAGTGTGACTTTAATTGTGTGTGTACCTTTAATTATATGTATATATGCAAGTTTATTTTACTAAAAATGTTTTGTTACATGTTTGATTTGCTTGTTTGGCCCATATCGGGATCGTAGGCTAATGTGATCAACTTGTGGCGTTTTAGGTAAGGATTTTGGCTTGGGAAATGTGCCAGGAGAATACATTCCAGATGGTGGGGATCGGTCTTGACGTGACGTGTTCTAGGAGAATGATGTTAGCATTTTAGTCTTTTGGTTTGTTAGACTTGAGTAGTTATGCTTTGACAATGAACCTTTTGGAGTATGTTGAGTTGTTTAATGCTTAGACTAGCTACATGGTCCTTTTGTCATGACTGTCACATTTTTGGCTTTTGCATGCATATGGTTTTATGACATGAATTTTTGAACTTCTAAATTGGATGGTTTATTTGAATTTACTCACAGTGCTTTTGTTGCAAGGTCCAATACAGTCTATTGTTGTCAGCTTGTTCTGGTAGACCCATTATGAGGCCTACCACCTTGTAACCCTAGGTATTTTCCAGAAAGGGGTGTTACAGATTGGTATCAGAGCCGGCTCTAGGTTATGAGTACACTTGGCCCGATGAGCGGTGACTCAACCTAGAGGGAGGTGCTTGGGCCTTGACGAGGACATCAATTGCTTAAGTGGGGGAGATTGAAACACCCCGATAATACATAAGGAATTAAGGTGCTCCCCATGTCAACAAGAGCTCTTCCTTTTCTGCGTTCGAGTGAGGACAAAGAACTTAGAAGTTAAGCGTGCAGGGGCAAGAGTAGTACCAGGATGGGTGACCTCCTAGGAAGTCCTCGGGTTGGCATGGGATAGAGCTTCTAAAGCCTCGATCTTTACAAAATGGTATCAGAGCTAGGTTGGCAACAAGAGCACTAGGTCCTAACAAAAGAGCTCGTGAGGTCCAATTTATAGTTATGCAAAATTTAAAACCCTTTTTCTTAGGCATGCTGCATTTTAGGTAGGAAAACACGTCGAGACCTCTACATCACCTAGGAAGGATCTCTGTAAGCATTTTGTTTGTTTAATTACAGTTATTACTTTGCGACTGGTAGAGGTAGAGGAAGAGGAGTTACTGTTGAGCCTCGTGTTATTCCCTTGGCTGAGGGAACTGAAGAGAGTCTAGGACCAGTCAGAAATGCTAATCAGGGACTAGGTGATGATCGATCCGATGTTGCGCTGAGTAATGCTAGATTTGGAGGCCCAAATCTTGTAGGGCTTAGGGCTGAAGCTAATGTCAATTTTCAGAGCCGCCAGTTGCTCCAGCTACAAAAGCACCTCCCACTGGTCCACCTGGGCTACAATCTTTAGTCCAAGAACAAGTTATGTCCTTCTTGCAAGTTCTTTTTGGGGGTGTTCAAGCACCAGACCCTGCCGCTGCCGCTTCCCATCTATCTGGTTCAAGGGTACCAAACCCCAAGGGTCCATTGTGAGAGCGTCCCATTCTAGGATGTCAATTCCACCAGCACCCCCAGCTAGGGTGTCGAATATTCAGAGACCGCCCCAACCAGTTCAAGAAGTATCTGAAGAGTTAGTTCGGGTTGAAAGGGGTCGTCAAGACTCCAGACCTGACAAATGGTTGCGTGAGTTCAGCTATATGAAACTTCCGTTTTTCAATGGAGCTCATGGGAAGGACGTGGAATTGTGGTTGAGTCAAGTCACTTCAGCTCTCAACACGATCAAGGCACCAGAGGATCGAAAGATGTCGCTAGCTTAGAGCTTGCTTAGAGATAATGCTTTTGACTGGTGGTCTCTACAGATGCTGGATCACGAAGTGAACTTTGAATAATTTTCTAAGATGTTGATAGATGAGTTCTGCCCTGCTGCTGTAAGGGATGCTCGAGCTCAAGAGTTTGCTCATGCAAAGCCCGAGAACATTTCAGTGGCAGAAGCTGCCCTGAAGTTTCAGAGAGATTTAACTTATGTGGTTGACACTGTGACCACAGAGAAACAACGCATTCATGCTTTTGCTAAGAGGATGAGACTAGAGATTAGGCAGTATGTAGTTGGGTTCGTGATACAAATCAAGGGAGGATCCAAGCGGATGATTCGTTGAAGACGAATGGAGGCCAAACACCAAGACCTTTACTAAGGTCACGAGCATTCAAGTTCAAGAAGATTTTCATGGATTTGATATTATCCTTTGATAATGTTCATCACTGGCGTCCAACGCCACCAAGAAAGAGGATAAAGTCTTGAAAGTTCGAAAAGTTAAGAGACCCGTCAAATTAAAAACAGTGTTCAGTAAAATCGTCATAACTTGGGCTAGAAAATTGATCTCAAGTCCGTTCAAATTGCGTTGGATAGATAATTAAATGATATACAACTTTGTAGTTTATGTCGAATCCAGAATCCAACAGAAAAGAGGTGAAAGTTCCGATTTACTAAGAGTTGTTCAAGTCTTACGGGAATCATATCTTTAGTTTAAATTTCTATCTTTATTTATTTTACTTATGGACGATTTTATGCTTTAATAATGAGAATTTCGACCAATAGTCTTATGTTTGTAATAATTGTGGTTTTTAAGGATATTTTTGAATATTTCTCGGATATCCTTTTACCTCTTTGTCTATTTTAACGCTTAATCCAATGTTTTTGTTGGAATTTAAATCCTAGAAAATTCTTGGTGATATCCTAAAATCATAAAAAAATGATTTTATGGAACGATGTGAATTCTAGGATTTTTCGGTGAAAAAAGAATATTTATTGGATAAGCCGTCTTTTTAATTATGTACCAGAAGGAATTCAAAATACGAAACGGAAGCCTTAAAAATTGAAGGTAGCAAGATAAAATCATAAAAAATTGGTTTTATTGGTCTACATAATTTACGGGACGTTTTCCGTTTAGTAAGTTTTTCCACTCGAGGTACATAATTTTACCGCTTTAACGCGAGTCCCGTTCCGGTACGGGAAATTCGTTTTAACCGCCTTTCTTATTGCTTAATTAGGAAGGGTTGGGAATAGAGTTCATTAGGAGACATATCTCTCTCTGCTAGTCAAAGTCTATCTTTTTGCTTTTCAAAACAAAACAAAACGAGAGAAGTGGGCGAGAACGACGGACTTCGGGATACCTTCACGCCGGCCACGACCATCTTCCTCCTCTTCACCTCCTCTTCACCTCCTCCACCTTACCTTCTTCTTCCTCCTTACTATAAACTAGTTGTTGCTGCTGTAAAATAGGAGCGGGAGGACAACGTCGGATTCGGGAGTAAAGAATTCGAACCTTCACCGTCGGCCAATCTTTTCAGCCACGCCGCAAGACGTCGTCGGCGATTGGTAGCTCCTCTGACCATCAACCACCGCAAGGGCTGCCGTCGGGAACCAACCAGCCACCCTCGGGCTCTTGGGTCGAGCCACCATCGAGCCGAACGAGTCAAGGATTTAAGTGAAGGTATATAGGATCGAAATTAATTAGTGGGGTGGTTACGGAGCCACCGTAAGGACCTTTAGGTTCCGCTTTTGTTGGGACGTTGTTGGGACCTCTGGTTCTAAACAACGGATCAACGATTCAATTCTCTTAAGTTTTGATAATGACAAACACCATAGGGAACTAATGTGGTTTGTTCAAGTATTTCTAAGGAACACAGGTACAGCCAAGAACTCCTACGAATGACCAAAAGCCACTGCATGCCACAATGAAGAGTTTCCATCAAGGGAACTCTGAAGAGGAAAGTTCCCATGAAGTGGGAACTCCCAGAAACAATCAAGAGAACACAAGCTTACAACGATGAAGAGTTTCCATCAAGGGAACTCTGAAGAAGTCAGTTCCCATGACATGGGAACTCACATGTGAGGACAACGACCGTTCAGCGCAGATCGCGGGATTCTGTCTCAGACAGCCCGAAGGAACACTCTGAGGATCAGACTGTCACGCTTCATCCAACGGTCCGATTGATCCAAGAAGTTGACCTAGTTCAAACCAAAGTCACATGTGAGGAAAGTACAACTTGGGCATCAAGCAAAGGGCATTTCGGACACAAACAGAAATGCGACTGCCCAAGCTCATTGGACTATAAAGCCAAATGAATAGTACTCGGTCTGAGTACTTCTCCCAGAACTTACAAACACCCACATCAGAGAGAACAAAGAAAAGAAAGAGAAGTCCCCGCCGGCGAGTGTGTGATCTCGACGACGGTGAAGCTGAAGTTCCCAGGAGCAAGGGAACTGAGAAGTCAGTGTAAGGTTTGAGTTACTTGTGTTTTGCTGTTGTGAGCTTAGGAACTCAGTTGAGAGGATTTACTAGTGTTGCTAGAGTTAGGAAGAACTTGTAGGAACAGAGAAGTGTAAATCCGGCTGTGTAACTAAGGAACAAAGCAATCAATATAAGTAAGTCATTCAAAATCCTCCAAGCGGAGGTAGAGGTTTACCCATACAACTAGTTGGTTGTAGTGGGGTTCCTCTATAAAGGAACTGTGCCTTTTACTGTTTTTATTACTTGCGATTATTTACTTCCGCTGCCTTGGGAACAACTTAATTGCCAGTTCCCAAGCTCACTGCTAACCGGTTACGATCCAACAATTGGTATCAGAGCCTGCGCTCTAGATTTGTGTTAGCATCGCAGGTGTCAAAATGGCTCAGGAACTTACTCAGGTGGGGAACAATACCAGTAAGCCGCCAAGGCTTATCACAGGAAGATTTGAAAGCTGGCAACGCGACATGAAGGATTGGATGCGTGGCCAAGACTACCAAGCCTGGTGTGTCATCGAAAGGGGGAACTTCGAAATCGATCCAGCTATTGTCAACGACCTCTCAAAGTGGGGTCCCAACGAGTACAAGTGCATGGAGGCAAACTACAAAGCAAAACAGTATCTAAAGAGGTCCATGTGTGTACAAGATTGTGACAGGGTTGCAAACCTTGACACAGCCAAGGAAATGTGGGAAGCCATCCAACAAATGCACGTTGGGAACTCAGATCTCAGAGAAGATCTTCAGATGAATGCAAAAAGGGAGTTCTACAACTTCCAAATGGAAATGGGAGAGTCCGTCGACAGCTACCAATCCCGGTTTGAAGGACTTTGCACTAAGATGGAAGGATTGGGGATCACAAAAGAAGAAATCACCCACAAAATGAAAGTCCAACAGCTCTTCAATGGATTGACTAGAGAATGGGGAAACGAGAGAACGATGTTCAAGGAAAACCCAGAAAATCGAACGCTTATGCTCCATCAAGTATTTGGAAAGCTAGTGGGACATGAGAAGAGGAAGATCGATGATAAGGAACAAACTCGAGCTCATCGAGGGATCGCACTCAAGATCGAAAAGATGCTCAAATCAACCCAAGAACAACATGAAGACTCCGAAGAAGAAGAGGATGAAGAGCTAGTTCTTGTAACAAAGGCTCTTCGAAATTTCTACAAAGGAAAGTCTCAACGGAACAGTCGGAACTGGGGAAAGGGACAGAGTTCCATAAGAAAACCCACAGAGAAGGATCTCTCAGAAGTGACTTGCTACAAATGCAACAGGAAAGGACATTTTGCGAAGGAATGTCCACAAGGAACTGATGGCAGGAAGCAAGGAAAGAAGGCCTACATCGCTACCTGGAGCGATGATGAAGACGAAGATCCTGAGTCATGGGCACTCCTAGACATGTGTGGCATGGCCATAGGAGAAACCAATGGGGAACAACCCAGTGAGGTAACCACTGAAACTGTTCTTGATTCCTTGAGTAACTATGAAAAACTTGAGTTGTTGAAAATTCTTTCAAGTCTTGTCAAAGATAACATAAAACTGCAAAACAAGTTGGAAAAACAGGAACACATAAATTCTCAATTAGTTGGTCTTGAGCCCTGTCCCAACTGCATATCCCTTCTAGAAAAACTCAAGTCTCATGTGTCTCTCATCGTAGACCTAGAAAGAGAAATCAAAACTCTAGAGAAAGATGAGAACACCCTCTTGCAAAACCTGAGTAAGACTCCAGAACATCTTGAAGCCTCTAGTTCCCAAATTAAGTTTGTCCCAGCCAGATATGGCATAGGATACAAAGGTGAGTTCTCCAAGAACGGAAAGTCACTCCTGAGCGAACATGAGATCCATGAGTGTAGGGCCTTAGAAC
This sequence comes from Fallopia convolvulus, assembly GCA_964016875.1. NCBI lineage: Eukaryota > Viridiplantae > Streptophyta > Magnoliopsida > Caryophyllales > Polygonaceae > Fallopia > Fallopia convolvulus. The sequence goes on from OZ024719.1 coordinate 32,596,759, forward strand.
TCCAGTGCGAGAAACAGAAAAATGCTCATCTCGAGGAGAAAATCAGGGTCCTAGAGAGTGGAAACAATGGTGAGAAAGACTACTATACTGGGAACTCTGGACATAGAATCTATGTAAAAATTGCTAAGGGAAATGGGTCTCGAGTGTACAACAAAGAAACCATGGATAGGAACCGTATCCAGAGACCACACCCAAAATACTACCTGGGAGAATACTACAAGACATGTTGGCACTGTGGTGCTCATGGGAACTACAAGGATGCACGTCCCAAGAAGAGAGCCCGAACCCCTAGAAGCCATGAGTTCCCAAACAGACAAAAACGTCATGCTCATCACCAAAGGAACTCCAACTCTCAAAATTCCAAAGACATCAACATTTCTGACTATATCTTGAATGAAAATGTTTTCCCTTGCAAGGGACCTGGCAAGAGTCATCTTGCCTGGGTCTCAAAACACTAACTTTTCCTTGTAGGTGGCAGTGAGAGGGAACAGTACATGGTTCATAGATAGTGGATGCTCGAACCATATGACAGGAAACAAGGATATCCTCATCTCACTCCACACTCATGCCGAAGGAGGCCACGTCTCATTTGGCAACAAGAACAAGGGAGAAGTTATTGGAAAAGGAGAAGTGTTGCTAAATAGATCTATTAAAGTTATCAACGTAAATCTGGTAAAGGATCTGGGATACAATCTGCTGAGTGTCTCCCAGATGTGTGATCAAGGGAACAACATCGTCACTTTCGACTCAGATGAATGTCTCTTCATCAACAAGAAGACCAACAAAGTAATTCTGAGAGGAAGAAGATACAACAATGTGTATGTGGTGGACACCAACTTTGAACCACCAATGAAGTTGTGCCTTGCGAGTTCCCAAGATGACACGGAACTCTGGCATCGAAGATTGGGACATGCTGGTGTAAATCAAATCCTGAAGCTTTATCTACAGGATCTGGTCATTGGTCTTCCACGAATTAATCTCGAAGGAGTCAAAATGTGTGAAGCATGTGTTCGAGGGAAACAGACCAGAACCTCCTTTAAACCCAAAAAGGTGGTAAGCACAACCAGGTCCCTGGAGTTGATTCACATGGATCTTTGTGGTCCCATGAGAACAACTAGCTACGGTGGAAAAAGGTACATGTATGTTTTAATTGGCGATTTTTCAAGATTCACCTGGGTTATTTTCTTGAAGGCAAAATCACAAGCGTTTGAAGAATTTGAGCCCTTCATCAAAAGAACAGAAGTAAGCTTGGGGCTGAAACTGAAAGCAATCAGATCTGATCACGGAACTGAGTTTCAAAACTCGGAGTTCCTAAACTTCTGTGAGCAAAATGGGATCTCTCACAACTTTTCAGCTCCTCGCACTCCTCAGCAAAATGGAGTGGTCGAGAGAAAGAACAGAACTCTGGAGGACATGGCTAGAACCATGATGATCGAAAGTGGAGTTCCTGAGTACTTCTGGACTGAAGCAATCTCCACAGCTACATACATCCTAAATCGAGCCATGACAAGGCCCCTGATCAACAAGACTTCCTATGAGCTCATCAAAGGGAGAAAACCAAACATCTCACACTTGAGAACATTTGGTTGCACATGTTTTGTTCACAACAACGGCAAAGACAATCTTGGCAAATTCGACCCCAGAAGCGACGAAGGGATCTTCCTGGGATACTCATCACAAGCAAGGCTTACAGGGTCTACAATAAAAGAACCAAGAAGATAGAGGAAAGCATTCATGTCGTCTTCAATGAAAAGTCTGTAAAGATGGGAACCGAGACCCAAGGGAAGGGAACTCTGTTCAAGCTAGTCATACATGAAGACGATGATGATGACGAGGATGAGCCAAGAAAAAGGGATGAAGACTATCCAAGTGCAAGCAATATCCCACAACCAGGGAACAACGACGTAGGTCCAACCCTCACTGATCAAACCTCCCTTGAGGCTCCCTCCTCAGAAGAACTACAAGAAACCTCCAACTCTCTCGAGGTCCCCTCTTCAGGGAACAACTCTGTTGTCCCCCAAGACAATACACTGCCAGAATCAAGTATTCAAGGAGAACAAAGAGGGAACCTGTCAGAAATCTCTGAAGAAACATCAAATGAAGAAGCTGAAGATGAGAGTTCCCATGACAAAGAAACACCAACTGAGGATGATACACATGCAAAGGAACTCACTCATACAAGAACCTTTCAATAAAGGAAGGACCACCCCCTTGAGAACATCATCTCCCTTCTTGATAAAGGTGTTCAAACTCGTTCCTCTCTCAATAATTTTTGTGCTTTTAATGCGTTTGTTTCAATGGTGGAACCCAAAAATATCAAAGAAGCATTAAAGGAACCAGATTGGATTCAAGCCATGCAAGAGGAACTCCACCAATTCGAGAAGAACAAAGTTTGGAAGCTAGTTCCTAGACCCAAAAACAAGAACATCATAGGAACTCGATGGGTCTTTAGGAACAAGCTCGATGATACTGGAGTTATAGCAAGGAACAAGGCTAGGTTAGTAGCACAAGGATACATGCAAGAGGAAGGGATTGACTACGATGAGACCTTCGCACCAGTTGCCAGGATCGAGGCAATCAGACTCCTCATCGCCTATGCCGCTCACAAGGGATTCAAACTTTATCAAATGGATGTGAAAACAGCCTTCCTCAATGGACATCTCAAGGAAGAAGTGTATGTGGCCCAACCTCCAGGATTCGAAGATGATAAACTACCCAACCATGTCTACTTCCTGGAGAGGGCCCTTTATGGACTCAAACAAGCTCCTCGAGCTTGGTATGACAGGTTTGCTCAATTCCTCTTGTCCCATGGGTACATTCGTGGTTCCATAGACAAGACTTTGTTTTTAAAGAAAGAATCTAAAGACATTTTGATTGTGCAAGTATATGTTGATGACATTGTGTTTGGAGCAACTAACGAAACTCTTGTAGAGAAGTTTAAGGACCTCATGAGTAGTGAGTTTGAAATGAGTCTCATTGGGGAACTCACGTTCTTTCTGGGACTTCAAATATCCCAAACCAAGGAGGGAACAAAGATTCATCAACAGAAATACATCAAGGAAATGCTTGTGAAGTATGGGATGGAACATTCAAAGCCCATTGACACTCCCATCTCACCAAATTCAAGGCTCAATGCAGATGAAACAGGTATCAGTGTGGACCAAAGGAACTATCGAGGTATGATCGGGTCCCTTCTCTACTTAACAGCTAGTAGACCTGATATCATGTTCTTCGTATGTCTTTGTGCACGTTTTCGAGCTAACCCTAAGGAATCACACCTGAAATAGGTGAAGAGAATTTTCAGGTATCTTAAAGGAAACGATAACTTGTGCCTTTGGTATCCAAGGAACAGTTCCCTTGAGCTCATTGCATACACAAATGCTGATTTTGCAGGGCACTTGGTTGACAGAAAGAGCACTTCAGGAATGGCCCAGTTCCTAGGGTCATGCTTAGTCTCGTGGGGATCTAAAAAGCAAAACTCATTGGCACTCTCCACAGCTGAAGCCGAATATGTGGCTGCCGCATCATGCTGTTCCCAGGTTCTATGGCTTAAGTCACAACTCCAGGATTACGGTATGTCTTTTGGCCCAGTTCCCATACTCTGTGATAACACTAGTGCCATAAACATTTCCAAAAATCATGTGCATCATTCTAGAACTAAGCATATTGATATAAGGCATCACTTTCTACGTGACAATGTCGAAAATGGGAACATCTCGATGGAACACTGTAGTACTGAAGAGCAAATTGCGGACATTCTTACCAAAGTCTTAGACAGACGTCCCTACCAGCGTTTTCGAATGCTTCTAGGGATGATAACTCTAAACTAAACAAGTCCCTGTGTGTCTCTGTCTCAATGCCTGACTAGTTTATATAAGATTGCATGAGAGGGAACTTGGATTTATTGCTTTCACTATGCCATGATTACTAGTCTAGAGAAAAATGTGTATAAAGGAACTCTATTTCTTTTAGCCCAAAATGATCAACCAGAGTTCCCTTTATCCCTCATTACAAGCCACCATGACGGTTGATCATATGACCCACCCTAAGCTAGGGACCAGACAAATGCTTCTCATGAGCCAAAATATTTCCTTTATCGAGTTGCAAATTGTCTGGTTCCCTTTGAGTTCCCTAGCCCCACAAAAAGATGAGTGTGAAGTTCCCTTAACCACTTCACTCTCCCTGACCTTGATAAGATCATGGGAACTGATGCATCTACAAAGGGAACGCTGACTAATCTGCAAAGAAAAACCGTCACTTGGGAAGCGGACTTTTGTGTCAGAGGCTCTGAAGCGTTAAAGGCCAAGTATTCAAAATTTGAAAAGGACTTCCCAAGAGATCGTGACGCGTGTCCAGAGGCGTGCTTGAGAAGTTGAAACGGCGCCCCACGTTCATTGGGCAACGGTTATCGAGGTTATTCCACTTCCCTTTCTACCCTTCACCTCCTCTCTCCTTTAAAACCCCTCTTTGCCATTTTTGGGCCCTTTATTCCCTCTTACATCTCTGTCAATCATCTTTCCCAAATCTCTTTCACTCTCTTTTCAAGAAACCTCCAAAACCTCCCAATCTCTTACAAAAATGGCCCCTCAACACACCTTCGCCCAGATCAAAGCGTGGGTACATGTCAATCCTCGCATCCTCTTCGTCTCTCAACTAAAAGAGATCGAGCAAGAATCGGACCTAACGATGAAGGATGTTCTTATCCAAGGGCTGTACAATCAAGTAAGCCCCTTCTTGCCCCCTCCTCCTCCTTAGGCCGACGAAACCGTCTCCTGGACCTCTTCCTCCTCCGAATCTCTTCCTCTCCCTCCTTCCCACACCAACACCTCCTCCGGAGTTGTCATCATCGACAACTTCGGAGACGCTCGCCTCTCAATCAATGAAAAACCCCACAAATCCAAACACCGTCATTCATCCAAACGCCGTCACTCATCAAAAGACCCCTCAAAACCCAAAAAATCCAAACACTCCCACGACCCCTCAAAATCCAAAAAGCATAAACACTCTGCGGCCTCTGAATTCTCGGAGCCCAGAAAGAAGGCTTTCTTCAAGTTTGAGGAATACCTGAACTGCTCCAAGGAGAGTTCTTGTGCTCCCAAACCTCCTTACCCTTTCCCTTCCGACGATGGGACCTCTGAACCTCAGAGTCTACTCCCCTCTTCCTCCTCCATCCCTCCTCTTCAAATCGAGGGACCTTCCAAACCTCCTCCCACAAAACGACCAACTCCCCCTCCACCACCTCCCTCAGTTCCCGCCACGATGAGAACTCCACCTCCCCAACCTTCTTCACTTCCTCCATCTCCCTCAGTTCCTGCCACGATGGGAACTCCATCTTCACCTCACAAAACTCCTTCTCCTCCCTCTTCACCCAAACACATCTCCACCTCTCTCACTTCTACTTCGGGGATCTCTACTCCCCAAGTCACCACAACCCTTCCTCCCCCTTCCACACAACTCTCCACACCTCTTCCTTCTTCTCCTCTCCCCTCTTCCACCACATCCCCCACCACCACCAAACTCCCCTCTCCCTCACCATCCAAAAGTGTCATCACTCTTACCTCAGACGACGACGATCTTCCTCTCTCTGTGGTCATCGGCAAAATGACCAAGGATCCTCCTCCAATCATCATGGGAACTCTGGAGGAGGAAGCCCAGCTCAAGGTCATCGAGGAAGAACTCAACAGGGGTCCCTCTGAGCACACAGTCTCCCAAGGGACAAAGTCCCCAGAAAAGGTGGCTCCTGAAGAGCCCACGGAGAGAAGGGACCTCGCACCAGCTGGAGGTGCTGAGGCAACAACAAGTCATCCTGGAGATGACGCGGAGGGCTCAAGTTCGAGCTCCTCCGAGGAAGAAGGGACCTCCCAAGATGAGGTCGAAGAAGAAGAAGAAGCTCCAGCTACTAAGGAGCTAGCACGGATCCCTACACCTGGACATCAAATGGTGGTGTCCACGAGTTCCCAACCACCAAGGGACCGCGTGCTTATGATTGAAGCGGCTGCACCTCCTCAGCAGAAAGGACCTCGCACGGTCTCTAGGGGGAACACATCTAAAAGCACTTCAAGGAAGGGGAAGGGGACCACCAAGCATCATGTCGATGAGCGCAAGAAGCTTCTCCCTCACCTCATTGTTTCAGAAGAAGTGCTGACTGAAAATGGTCTAGGGGAACTGTGGGACCTGATCAAGGCCCAGGGCTGGGAGAGACTCTGCCAAGAGACTGTGAGTGTCGATCCCTCACAAGTGCGTCAGTTCTACAACAACTTCAATATCACCAATGACTGCACTCAGGGAACTCTCTCCCATGAAGGCGACGAGTTTATCTTTACAACGTCGACGATTCGCCTTCAACTTCAGGTCCCTGGACAGGGGCTTAGTGAGTTGCCTAGCAAGTTATGGGGCAACTTCAATAGTGTCGAGGTGTGCAACACAATCTTCGAGGGTCGGGTTCCCTCCAAGGTGCTCTCAACGCACCATCTGTCCTTGGTCGCCAAGCTCACTCACCAATTCATCATCAACGTGGTGATCCCACGCCAAGAGAAGCGTCTGGTGGTCAACATCCCTGATGCCATCCTCCTCTACCATTTCCTTCTCAAGATGCCCATCAACCTCCCCAGAATCATCCTTGGGCACATGGAGAAGTGCATGGCTTCCAAGTCCCACTCCCTTCCCTACTCCGGGCTGATAAAGAAGCTCCTACAAAAAGAGGGTCTCTACGACGCCTCTAAAGAAGAAATCGAGCTTGGAAGGGAACTGGACATTTCAGTTGTCCAGAAGATGAGGCACTCGGAGCCTGTAGAGGAGGCGGCTCCACTAGAGTCTGGTACACAAGAGGGGAACTCTCCAGTGTTGCTCCGCATTGCCAACACCCTCGACCAGATTGCTCGGGACCAAGCAGCGTTGGCCAGAGGACAAGAAAAGCATACACAAGTCCTTACACGCCTCTGTGACGCCCTGTTCCCTCAGAACCCATGATCTCTCCCTTCTTGTTCCCTTAATCCAAAAATGACCACAAATTGTACTTGGGTTCCCATTGTACATATTATCTTAAGTAATGAAATGGTCTTTATTTTGATTGCGTGTTCCCTTCTTTCCTATTATTGCTTTGCTTGTTTTCGATGATGTCAAAAGGGGGAAAGAAAAAAAATGCGAGATGAGTTAAAAGTTTAAGTTATCACAGACCACGCATAAGCTAAGGGGGAACAATTGCATAAAAAGCTTAATAGGAACTATGTGTCTCACCAGAAGTGGCTCCCTAAATCTAAGTGTTTCCCTAAAAGTGACTTCCCAAAATCATACTTAGGAACTCATCAGCATATCATTCATTGAAATACTTGCATTTTTGTGATGGGTTTGTCATCATCAAAAAGGGGGAAATTGTTGGGACGTTGTTGGGACCTCTGGTTCTAAACAACGGATCAACGATTCAATTCTCTTAAGTTTTGATAATGACAAACACCATAGGGAACTAATGTGGTTTGTTCAAGTATTTCTAAGGAACACAGGTACAGCCAAGAACTCCTACGAATGACCAAAAGCCACTGCATGCCACAATGAAGAGTTTTCATCAAGGGAACTCTGAAGAGGAAAGTTCCCATGAAGTGGGAACTCCCAGAAACAATCAAGAGAACACAAGCTTACAACGATGAAGAGTTTCCATCAAGGGAACTCACATGTGAGGACAACGACCATTCAGCGCAGATCGCGGGATTCTGTCTCAGACAGCCCGAAGGAACAGTCTGAGGATCAGACTGTCACGCTTCATCCAACGGTCCGATTGATCCAAGAAGTTGACCTAGTTCAAACCAATGTCACATGTGAAGAAAGTACAACTTGGGCATCAAGCAAAGGGCATTTTGGACACAAACGAAAATGCGACTGCCCAAGCTCATTGGACTATAAAGCCAAATGAATAGTACTCGGTCTAAGTACTTCTCCCAGAACTTACAAACACCCACATCAGAGAGAAGAAAGAAAAGGAAGAGAAGTCCCCGCCGGCGAGTGTGTGATCTCGACGACGGTGAAGCTGAAGCTCCCAGGAGCAAGGGAACTGAGAAGTCAGCGTAAGGTTTGAGTTACTTGTGTTTTGCTGTTATGAGCTTAGGAACTCAGTTGAGAGGATTTACTAGTGTTGCTAGAGTTAGGAAGAACTTGTAGGAACAAAGAAGTGTAAATCCGGCTGTGTAACTAAGGAACAAAGCAATCAATATAAGTAAGTCATTCAAAATCCTCCAAGCGGAGGTAGAGGTTTACCCATACAACTAGTTGGTTGTAGTGGGGTTCCTCTATAAAGGAACTGTGCCTTTTACTGTTTTTATTACTTGCGATTATTTACTTCCGCTGCCTTGGGAACAACTTAATTGTCAGTTCCCAAGCTCACTGCTAACCGGTTACGATCCAACAGCTTTGCTAATTAAATTTATGGTTTTTATAATCTTGACGTTGATACGGTTCCACTGGTTCAAACCGCTCGAGAAACGGATGTCTGGATCGTTACTTATAGCGAATACAAGTTTGGACATCGATTGGCGGGTAAAGGACTTCGGATAATTACTCAGGATTCGTTGTTAATCCGTTTGATCTGAGATTTCGTAACCTTCAAGAACTGTTACTAGTGAACAATTTTTATTTAGAAAATTGTTTCAAAAGTTAAGCGGATAATTAGTTATAATTCCGCCAAGATGGCTCCTTGAAGCATAATAACTAAGGATTATTTATGAATCGATATTCGGAAATCAAATCGTTTATCGATTAAAAAGTTGTAGGAGTTGAGAATACAACTAAGAAGTGTATCCATGAGCTCTTTGTTGAGAAATCTTTTGTTATATTTGGCAGAAGGGTGATAAAGATTTCTGTTGGAATCGCTGAGAACATTGAGCACGCCTTATAAGGCAAGTGGACAATTCTCTCTTGCATTATTTCTATTAAATGGGGAATTGAATCCCAATTAATATTTGTGGTGGGAACAACTTGTGTGCTTAATAAAATATGATAGGTTGTTATATTGTAAGAAATAATGACCATGTTGTTTATTCAATTTGCGCTAGAACTGGATTTAGGTCCGTTATGTGCGACCTTGTATGTTGTCTCATGCTGAGACATTATTGTGAAGTAAGTTAGTTTCAGGGGTAGGAGTCGAGTCTCCGATGACCTCTTTATAACACAGTCTATATTGGGAGGTTTAGTTCGCTATCATATCCCAATATTCGGGTCATGACTCATACCTCGTTCAACGCCAAAGGAGGTGTTTATGCACTCTAGCTAAGTGCAATTGGTACTAGGTGTTGTTCAATGATCATGGATGAAATAATCCCTCTCATTTGACGTCACCATGTACATGTGGATTCTCGGCAGCCTAGGCCGATTAAAAGTTGCTAACTTGATTGTGAAAAGCTTTGAAAGTAATAGAAGATAAGTGTGTTAGGCACATTAATATACCCGAATGGTTGGTCTATTCGATAACCATTCTTGCTCCTAGTTATGAATGATTCTTAATCAAACTTTGATTAAGTCAATCTGATTAGTCGATGGAGGCTTTTAAAAATATTGCGTGATTAATATAAGTTCCAAAAGAGAACATCCATTGACAACCGGAGGAAACAACGGCTACTACAACCGCATTAGCATCATCCTGCTGAGTCGAACTTGTAACTTAATTACCCTTATCAACCATATCAGTATCATTCTGCTGTTGCATGCATTTTGAAGGGCTAGTAACAGTACCACTATTTTCATTCCCCACAGTCAAACTTTTTCCTCCAACTTGCATGGCAGTACCCTGAACACTTGGTGTTTTTGGATTGAACGAAAAATGTGCAGTGGCCACTTTCTCTCCCGACCGTGCGCGCTTAATTGCAGCAGTAGTTTTTGCATCAACCTTAGTGTTTCCTGCAACAACTGTTGTGTTCAACTGAATACCGAATCTGCCTCCTCGTCTGCTGCCTTTCCATGGTCTAACTCTCGAAGTTGAAGCAACATCCATGTTAAAACTGCTAATCTGAGTATTCAACACAGGCTGCACAGCCTTGTTAATTTCCTTAACATCCTTGGTGTTAGACACCTCACTCTTGTTTTTATTTTCCTTAACAGCCTTGTTAATTTCTTCTTTTGACACAGCCACAGTAGAAGCACTATCTGCCCCAACAGCCGGTTCGACTTCATTCAACACCTCAAACCTGTTCTTATCTTTAGGTTGACCGACCTTCCCAATCTCAGCCTGATTCTTGTTCGACACTTTACGTTGACGTCGGGCCACCATTGTCCATTCACCATAACGTGGTGCATCATCCGCTGGGACAGGTTTGGAAGAATTCGAGACTTGAACACATGACGGAGAAACATTCTCCGCTGCCCCCGATTCCACCATAGTAGTATTCTTAGGGCATTTACTCTCAATATGCCCATAGAGCCCACACTTAATTCATATCACATGTAAACCCTCATACTCAATGTGGAATTTGCTTCCATTAACTATTGATGGTGCCCTTCAAACTTTTTGTAAGATCAACCTCCACACAAACCCTAGCAAACCGACACCGATTCGAGTACATAGTCTTTTGATCAACTTTGATTGGCTTTCCAATACCCGCCGCTAGTCGTAATAGAACTTGCTCCTCATATAAGATCATGGGGAGACCCGTAATACGAATCCAAGTTGGTGTCGTAGTAATGACGTCCGTATACGGGTTAAATTCCGGATGCCATTGACGGATAATCGAATAATGGCCAAAGATCATCCAAGGACCACCCATTGACGGATAATGCTCATTGATTGCAGCTTTGATTTTTCTTCATCTAACCGCTCTTGTTCTTTCTTATTTCGTACTTGGGCGCCTATTAGCACATGAAGCGGACCCTATAATAATACAACTATTGAACGTTATTTAATGAAATAAACAATTGCGATACGCCGATAACCTTTCTCTCTCGAGATCCCTCAATCCCTCACAAGCACCATCGCTTGCTCCCACACCGTAGCAGGAGGAGAAGAATTTCAAACTCTTTAATTCTGCTTGTTGATTTCCCGAATAGACTTATCAACGACTCACCGTCTGCGGAATTCTTCCGCCGGCTACAGATTTGAGGTATACTTTATTGGTATAATCGCCATCTCTTGTTCTAAGTATACTGAAAATTCTCGTCCTTGCTTCTGAAAACTGTAAAAGGAAATCGAGATTACTCTCTGCATCTCTTGAACCTGCCCTTAGAATTAGGCAAATTACAAACTGAATGCACAGCGGTACCATTAATTATTGGTAGCTGAATTAATTTCTATAATATTCTTCCATCTCGTGTTACACAGGATCGATTTTCAGCTTTACCTAGAATTGGATGGAGAACTAGCTTGAATGTTACCCTGATTGCTCCAATTAAACAAATCAACTAGGGATTATACAGTAGGTGGTTAGTTTTTAGTGGTTTGGCTACGCTCCTACCTTCGTTTATGCTTGTTCGTATATGATTTCTATCAGATTATTTCAGTTTTTCATTAAGTTTTAGTTTTTGCTTCCTCCAACCCCAAAATCTTGTCAAAATTAAATGGACTATGCTTGGTGAGTATGTTACAAGGCTAAGATGCTGAATTTTGCTGTTACTCTTGAATAGCTTGCACCCTTAGACGGGTTTTGGGGAAGAGGGGGTGGGGATGGAAGCTCCTACCGTTCATTTATCAGTGTTATTCAGTGCCTACAATGTTATTGCATAGGATCTCTCTCAACCCATTTAGGTGATATAAGTTTAATGATAGATTCCTTGTTTGATCCTCAACGGTTGTTCCCTTCTAAACAGGTATTCAACCTACTACATGTTCTTATAAAGGTATTATGGTCGGGGGGATGATTTCTTTCATCAAATTATTGAATGGTGTATCATGAAAAAATTACCTGTATTTTATCTGGAAAAAAGCATGTTATACTTAAATTGGGTAAAAAGCATGAAAAAATCACCTGTATTCTTCAAAATGGAACCCAATTTAAAGTAAACCATAGGTTATTATTTTGTTAAAATAATTTCCATTTTGTTAAAAAGCTAAAAGATCACCAAGTAAGGTGGTTTTTGAACGATAAACCATTCAATAATTTGACAAAAGGAATCATCCCTAAAAGGCTAAAACTGTGATGCCTTGATCATGAAGTAAGGTGTGTTGAACCTCCATGTTTCACTCCAGATGATTAAATCTTTCTTCCAACTTGTAGATGATTGTATAATATGGATTCATTGGTCAGGATTTACCATTCATCAATATAACTACTTTCAAAGTTTCTCTGGTACAAGTAATTGTAATACTTTAGCAAATTGAAAAACCTACTCTTTCTTGACGAATTATTATATTCATCTTATATACATTGTCAAATTCTTCTCACAATAACTCCTGCTTGAAGTTCCTTTTTCTATTGACAGAAGCATACAATGGCAGAGCTACCTGGTTACATGTTAGCTTGTATTCACAGTGGTAAACTTGCAGTTTTGGCAATTTTGGTTAGTGTAGGAATTGTCTTGCAAATTTTGGTGAGTAAACACCTCTGCCTTGTAATGTAACTACATGGTTTATCAAAAGGCTTAAAGTTAAAGAACAATTTGCTATAGTTCTTCTGTTCTATGTCAGGCATGTGCTTTGTACAATAATTGGTGGCCAATGCTTACAGGTAACTACTACAAACATTATTCCTTCCATGTCTTTAGTTTTCTAAGATTCTTATGTGACCCTTTTTAGTTCGAACAGTTTGCGATTGTGATAGTATGGTTCTAATTGCACAGTGCTTTTGGATTCTAGCCTCTTATAAATATCGCCGTATCATCTTGCAGTTATAACGTATGTTCTTCTTCCTTTACCATTGTTATTCTTTGCTGGGTCTGATGCATCTTCTCTGTTCACCGAGTCTACTAGTGGGTATGTGCTTTCTCTGAACTAACCAAACCAGGTTCAGTGGCCAGTACTTCTCCGGCTGAGTCGATTTCTCAAAATACTATGTTGTTAGCTCTCTACACTTTGTTGATGCAGATGGGTGGATGCAACCAAATTCTTGACTGGAGCATCAGCAGTAGGAAGTATAGCAATTCCAGCTATCCTAAAACATGCTGGTGTAATTGGATGGGGGGCCATGGCCATGGAGCTTTCGTCCTTTTTTATATTCGTCATTGCCATTATGTGCTATTCTAAGGTGAATGGCAATAATGGTTATAGTGGTTTCTGAAGTATGAAAGTTGATTTCCTGTGATTTCCTGTGGAGCTTTCGTGCCCTACCATTGAGTACGAGAGCTGTACCTTGCATTTCTTCTCCATCGATTGCCTGCTGTCAAATAGGATTAATGCTTCTTTATAATCCTAACTATTCTTTTCTATTGTGGGATAATGATATACATGTTTTCGTATGTTTTAGCCAAAATGGCTGGTTTTCTTGTTATGCGCCCAATTATGTCCATGACAAATTGACAATCGCTTCTTCTTTTAGATAGATAAGTGTGTTTAGATGTGCTGTCATGAACACCAATTTCATCACCCAGTTCAAATTACTCCTTGCCAACAACATTATGACTAATACTGAAGCCCATGAATCTGATATTAAAAGTAGCTCCTCAGGACAGTCATTTACAAAAACTCTAGGGCATTTAAAAGTAAATCCGGTGTACATTAATATATTAAAAGTAACTCTAGTGGACATTTTGGGATATTTCCCATCACGGTTGAATTTGGACCGGTTTTTAACTACTAGCAGTGAAGCCGCGCGTTGCGCGGCCAATATTCACCGAGCATTGCTTCTTGTGAGAAGCTGGTGAGTTTGAACCTTAGAGGAAAACAATTAATAGGAAACATACCAAATTAACTGGCAAGAATGCCCACATTAGTCGTCCTCAATCTAGCCAACAACTCCTTAATGGGTCAAAAACCCGAAAACTTTGGCAGCTCACCAGCTCTCGAGACGCTAAATTTGTCTTATAACAAACTCACAGGTCCGGGTCCCACAATTGCTTTGTTCACCACAATCAGGGGCGGATCTACATGGTGCCTAGCGGGGGTTGTAGCCCCCACTGGAATTTTCAAAAAAAAAAAAAAAAAATTTTAAAAAATATAGTAAAAAAATAGGTTTTTTTGTTCAAAACTAGCTTATTTGGTCAGAAAAAATCAGATTAATTTTTTTTATGTACATATAATATTTTAAAATGGTTTTTTATATAGAAAAATACAACTTTTTTCAATATTTTAAAAAAAATACAAAAAAAAAAATTCCTGGCGAACCACAAAAATTAGCCGAAGGAATTTAGCCCCCACTGGCCATAATTCCTGGCTACGCCACTGACCACAATAAACCCGAATGAGCTTGCTGGGAATCCGGGTCTATGTGGTGGCACTAGACCTGGCAAAATATGACCCGAACCGAAAAATCGACCCAACCCGTCCGAAAATTTTTGGGTCATAACCCGAAAAAATTAACCCGAAACTCGATTTTAACCGAACCCGATGATCCGAGAAATTTCTGGGTCAAACCCGAACGGGTTTGGTTCAACTCGTTGGGTCAAACTAAAAAGCGAGAATGGTGAAAAAAAATTCACACCAAGTCAAGTTTGGTTGCAGTCTCGTTCCTTCCTCTAATCAATAGTTGGACTTGACTCCAATCGATTGCTTGAAAAATTAATTTTCTAGATTATTAACAGTAAACAAACCAATTAGTTGAAAATGTTATAAGTTAATATCTCCGAAAAATATGTATATATACTTCTCAAGGTTTGGGCAAACGATTAATAGTAACCAATTAAAATTATTAATAGCCAATCGATTAAATATGGTCTAGGTTATATAAATGATTATGACTTTATCAAAGCTGAAATATATACAAAATGGGGGAATACCATACTTTTTAATAATACGTGGATTGTAAGTTTTCCTATTCTAAATTGATATATGTTTCCTAGTATATGCATACAAGAACTCTATGAGGTCATGTGTTATTTTTTCTTCATAATCAATTTTGAATCTCTTACGATTTGAACTTTGAGGTCAATCATTTCTTGTTGAAATTCTTTTGCCACCAAGCACCATGAATGTGAAATTGGGACTTGTTATTGTGCTTATTCACCCCCTTAGTCTAACACATGATTGGTTACAAAAAATGTTCCTTTTTTTTAGCCAATACAAAAATGTTCTTAAAATAGTGAGATATCACTTTATGATTAAATATTAATATTAATGAATACAAAATTTGAGCGTCTTGTATCCAAAATCCAAATCCTTATATTTAGGCTCAAATTAGATTATACTATAACTTTTTAGGTAAATAAGCGAGAATGAAAAAAAATTAACTAAAAAATAACAAATAAACTGTTAAAATAAATAGGAAAACCGGGTTATTTAACCCGTTGACCGACCCAAACCCGCAACAAACCCGTAGTGACCCGACCTGTTTGAACCCGATAAATTTGTGACCCGAAATGACCCGACTTGAAATTGACCTGAACCCAACATACCGAAACCCGAACCCGACCCGCCCGACCCGATTGACAGGTCTAGGTGGCACACTTGCACCTTGTTCAAAAAGAGACGATTTATTGAGAAGAAGAAATTCCCATATAAAACACATCCTAATTGGATTGTTGGCGGGATTATCGGTTGTTTTTAGCTCTCGGCATAATGTTAGTAACAGGCATGAAAATGTATAGAAGATGGTACTTGTATAGAAACTCAGGTAGAAGAGTGGTTCAAGAAGAACAACAAGGAATGGCCATGGAGGCTTGTAGCATTTCAGAGGCTTGATTTCAAAAGTGCTGAAATCTTAGCATGTGTGAACGATTGTGGCGGTTGGGGTTGTTTAGGGTCTAGCTTATTTGCACCGTGATTGTCAACCGTCAATCATCCAGAGACGTCAAGTCCAACAACATTCTCCTAGATGAGAGGTTTGAGGCAAGGATTGCTGATTTCGGGTTGGCTGAGACAATGCTGCAGAAGAACAAGACGGTTTCTATAGTTGCAGGCTCTACATTGCCCCTGGTAAGTTCCTATCATATCATTTTCCTACTCCCCCAAAAAGCCAAGTATCCAAGTTCTTGCAAGTTAACCAATAAGCTCAATTACTACATATCGTGAACCATACTATGCTTAAATTTCAGTTTGGTTCCAACCCTGTCAAAATCATAAATCCTTGCTGTTAAAAAAAAAAAACAAGTATCTAACATGTTCAGACTCTTATGTGTTACAGAATATGGCTATTCACTCAAGATTGATGAAAAGAGTGACGTCTACATCTTTGGAGTTGTGCTTCTGGAGTTGATAACAGGGAAAATGCCCTTGGACCCTTCCTTTGGGGAATCAGTAGACATAGTAGAATGGGTTAGACAGAAGATAAGGGGAAATGGAGGATTAGAAGCAGCATTGGATCAGAGCATGGCAAGGCAAAGCAAGCTTGTTCAAGACGAGATGGTTCTTGCCCTCATAATCGTTGTTCTCTATACTGCTAAGCTACTCAAAGACGGGCCATCAACAAGGGATGTATTAACAATGCTAAGAGAGGAAAAACCCAGAAGAAAAAGTGTGTGTAACAATGGACAAAAAGTTAATGTAGAAAGATTTGAAAAGCCAGTTTTTAGCACCACTCCTCCAGAAACAGGTTATTTTTTAGAGATTGTGGGTGGTTTCAACCTTTTGAGATTACAATTGTTTCCTTTGTATCTTCACTTGGATGAACTTGCATCAGAGCTGTAGTTAAGAGTGAGAGGCAAAAGGGGAGCTGCTTATTTATCTCATATGCATGAGTCAATTGTTTGTATACAAATATGAATTATAAGTATAAATTGTAGCTCCTTGATTTGTCATAGCTAAAATTATTCATAAAATCATAGACAAACTCTGGGAAGATCGAAACTGATAAATAAATTCATTTAGTTAGTATCATATAAATGTATGAATTTTACGTACAAGAAGACAGGAGAAACCAACTGAACCAGCTCCTAGCTTTAGAATAAGCTAAGTCACAGCCATATAGTCGTGAAGTGAAATTGAGCACCACTTCTCAACGCTTAATCTACTCTATGTGATGATATACATATTTCAGATCAAATCATGAGGTTAACAAAAAGTGAAAGGATCACAAACCGTTGGAGGTTGTTCCGCAATCCGTTGATTCTGATTTTCTTCTATGCAAAATGAACAGGATAAAATGGCGCATGCTGTCGATTACAGAGAAAATTCCCAGCAAAGCTAGTTTGTTAATCCTAGATAAGCATTTTCAAATGGAGTCCCACCAGCAAGATAGTTAACAGACACCAACTACACAAAACAGATGACAAATGAAAATTTTGGATTTGTTTATAAATCGTATGGTCAAGACGACAAAAAAGGTAAGTGACAAACAGATCTCCAGAATACATGCTTGATGATCAGTTCTTTTCCAAACAGTATAGGACACATACTTCGCTTTCATATCCCCTTGAAAGGGAAAATGGCTCTTTTTCTCGAACCCCTCCGTTTTTTACAATAATTTTTTCCAAATCCTACCAAGAAAAAATGAAGCAGGAACTTTTGTGAGTCTATATTATTAGTAACAATGATAATTAGATAGTCCAATACAGTTCTCCATCACTTGCTACCTGGTAGGATCTAGGTTTATACATTTCAATTTTTTTAAGTACATCCGTCATTTTCTCCAAACTAAATTAAGCATAATTGTTCCATTATCAAAAGGCAAGATTCACACCATTTAATTCTAACAAGTCAGCAGAGGGAAATAAACCCAGATAAGACCAAGTGATTTGCATTTCTATGATGTAAGAGTTTAAGCTTTAGAGTTTCAAAACATGCAAAGGTTTGTAATAACAAGAATAAATCCAAAAAAAAAGCTCCTCTAAAAAAGCTCAAAACAGCAGTGGGCTACGAAATAAGATGGCATGTGGTTAATATTCGTGAATTTGATGGAGAGAAAATATAAAGACATTGAAGTAGCATATAGAAAACAAAAAAAACAAGGGGCAATATAAGATCACTCCTTTCTTGATAGAGTTGAAAACTCACGCAGCTCTTCCACAATCTTTTCAAGAACCTGACGATTTTTCTGAAGCATTTCTTTGGCTCTATCATATGCTAAATTATACATCTGTGAAACAATTTTTTTACAAAAAACAGTCAACTATCACATATCGCAATTACATTTTCCAAGATATGAAATATGAGCATCTCAAGAGCATAGTGAAAGGCTCCAGGCAAATCTTCTCAACTTTCGATGGCACTTCAAAAGCATATTGATCCCCCATACTCAAAGGAGTATGCAATATTCAGTTAAGTTTCATTTAAATAGAATCCAGAATAAAATTAAAAAGTTCAAGAAGGAAGAGGACAAATTCGTATTTATAAAGAATGAAAAGCTAGGACTTCCAGCGAGACTGTCACAACCAGAACCCCAGCAAATGGACTTCATAGAGCAATGACATACAACATACTTCTTAACGATGTCAAACAACATGCTAGGAAATGTTAAGCAATCCTAAATAAGTCAAAAGAGAAGGGGAAAAAAACTGATGGATTCATGGCCAAAGACAAGGACAATAAGATTAGTATTGAAGCTATTGGACAACTTTTTTCTTACATTTATGATTTTTTAAGCAGAATTTTCCTTTCCCCTTAAAATCAATAGATTGTTCTGATTGATGTGAGCAAATTTAGTGAATTACTAATACTACTTCCGGCAAAAGAATATGGTATTTTTTCTGAAACGAGAATAGCATAAATTTAGTAAGTTTAGTTGGATAATAAAAAAGATTGCAATGGAGGGTGTAGTAGCTTGATGGTCAATGAAAATGTTGAAAATTATCATCAAGAAAGAAACCAAGAATTAAAAAAATATTATTGAGAGCATTTAAGTAAATCTATTCATTTTGTGAAATGATACCATCCATGGAACGGAAAATGTCCTCGAAATCAGATCTTTGACAAGGCAGTAGCTGACCAAGGGCTTTATTCTCTTAATCATGTTTAGTTGCTATGAACATCTTTCTCAAAGCCTCCATCATCTAATCCGATACCAAAAACTGAATCACAATTAAAGCAAGAGAAAGTTCAATTATAAGTGGAACTCATGTACATAAATAGAAATAACACACATGTTGAAAATAACAAGATAAAGATGAAACCATGTGCTCAATTCTGCAAAGACCAATGTCTTGAGCTCCCTTGTTTCTAGCAATCAAAGGAATCCTTAGCATTTTCTTCAACTCTTTGAGCAAGGACATTTTCAGCAGACTCTCCCCCAATAGCTAGGTTTCCAAGCTCATCTGAAAACTCAAATGGTCCTCGATGTTCCTTGTCAGTGAACATGAACAAAGGCTGCAAGACATTAAAAATTCTCTTCAGCCCTCAGCTTAATAAAGTGAATCCAGTGTAAAGTTGATCACGTCAAGAAGATAAAAATTGCCACTGAAAATTCTCTTTTAACCCTTGGCATAGAAAGTAAGGCAAGTAAGTTTTATTAATTTTAGTTCAATCCACACCTCATAATGAAATATGAATGTTAAATAGTTAATTCATGCACCGGAAAACATTATGCATCCCCTGAATAAAACATAACTCCACAACACAACATCTACCCAGGTGCATAAAACATAACTCCATGAAGTGAAAACAAAATTCAATACAAAGAAGTAGGATAGAAGAAAATGTGAAGTAGGAGCCAACAAAGGTGCTGAGCTATTAAGTCCATGAAAGTTGAAGAATAAAGAGGGCAGGCAAGGAAAATAAATAGTGTGAAAGAGGAGCATAGACCACTGCAAAGAGCTTTCAATTAACAAATATTGCTTCTTATAAACCAATCTTATTGTGGTTGCGTACAAAATAGCTTCTTATTTTCCTGTTCAGAATGAGAATTATAACATACTTGCACAAAAACCTCAAAAAAATGAGAATGAGAAAACAAACCCCATGTGGGAGATGAAATCACAATATTTGCTCCAGGAAAATAACGTTCTATAAATGCTGCTGCTAGGCGAAGAGAACCAGTCCCTGAAAGACCTTGAATAGTTGCAACCTGTAACACAAATAAAGGTAAAAAAAAGATTGGATTAGTACAAAGCGACTTTACAGGAATTTTTTGGAAATGAAAAAGGAAGGTTTTATACAAAAAAAAAATAAAAACACAACTCTCGTCCGAAGATTGCAGAAAAACACAACTTTTTGTTGTTTGAGAAGCGGGCTATCTGCCCCAAACAAAAGATCAGCAGTTGCTTTATTGAATGCAGCCAGAGCTTCAATTGGGAGACACAACTCTCGGTACATACTTGGGGATGCCGGTCCAACACAATCCGGTCTCCAAGGATATGTTCGCTGACCTACTGAACAAGGCACAAACGAAACTTGCAGGCTGGAAGTGCAGAAGTTTGAGCCTAGCGGGCAGAATTACCCTCTCACGAGCGGTCCTATCCACTCTCACCTATTACTCTATGAATACAGTGAAGCTCCCGGCGGCGGTATGGGATGATTTGGACAAAATGAACAGAAACTTCATTTGGGGGGATACTGCGGGCAGGCGGAGAATCCATCTCGTGTCGTGGGAGGAAGTTTGCCAACCAAAGACACACGGGGGATTAGGTATCCGGTCAGCCAAAGAGATGAACATGGCGGTGCTAGGAAAACTAGGCTGGCGACTGATGCAGAACAACGGAGGTATTTGGGGGGAGCTGATGAAAGCAAAATATGGAATCACAATTAGCGGGGGTGAGGTGGCCCAAACTTCAAGAAGACGTCCGTCCCCCACTTGGAGGAGCATTAGCTGGGGCCTAAGTGAGGTTGTTAACCGCGGTATAAGGTGGAATCTGGGCGATGGAAGTCGGATACGATTTTGGGAAGATGCGTGGTTATTAGACAAACCCCTTGTGACACTGAGCACTGGCCTACCAGACCCCGGCAGACGTCAAGTGGTGGTGAGAGACATGTGGAATCCGGAGGGGGGATGGAAATGGGAGGAGATATCATCTCGGCTCCCGGCTTCAACACTGCTGAAACTAGCTGCTGCAGCGGTAGGAGAAACCAGAGATGGAGAGGATTCTCTGAGCTGGGCACCGTCGGCCTCGGGGGACTACACGGTAGACTCGGCCTATGGACTGGTGAAGACACAACTCCAAGTCGAACCGGACATGAGAAGACTCTATACTCGGATCTGGAAAATTCGAGTACCGGAGAGGGTTAGGTGTTTCCTCTGGCTGGCAGCTAAGGGGCGGGTGCTCACAAATGTAGAGCGAGTTAGAAGGCACATGGCCCATACCGCAATATGTAGACAATGCAACTCGGAGGATGAAACGCTCTTGCACCTGTTCCGGGATTGCCCGGTAGCTAGAGATACGTGGAAGGCAATTGTACCACCGGAAAAGATGCAAGAGTTCTATAATGGCGACTTACGAGAATGGGCAACAAAAAACATTGAGAACAAATTCGGGCTGATGCAAGGGTCCGAGGGAGCGGCAGCTTTTGCCATGACAGTTTGGTGGCTATGGAAGGGGAGAAACAAATACACTTTTGACAACGGCACACCTTCAAATGGCCTCCCACAGCTGGTCATGTCTCAAATCAGAAGCAACCTTGATGCCTGGAATATGCAACAAAAAACAGGGGGGAATAGGCAGAGGCAGGAAATATTTATTGGGTGGAAAAGACCAGCTCAAGGCTGGCACATTGTGAACACTGATGGGTCTGTCAACAACGTGATGAGCACGGCAACAGCGGCGGGCGTGCTAAGAGATGAAGATGGAAGGTGGGTACAAGGCTTCGTGTGTAATCTCGGGTCTTGTACCGTACCTGTAGCTGAACTATGGGGGATCATACATGGCCTCCAATTGGCCTGGAATCAAGGCTGTAGACGAGTAGTGGTTGAATCTGACTCGGCACTTGCTATCAAACTACTCAACTCACAAATCCCACCCCACCACCCCTTGGCCAGCCTGGTACGTAAATGCCATGGCTTCATGAGTAGGGATTGGGCGATCCAATTCCGACACACCTACAGAGAAGCTAACAGGACAGCAGACAAACTCGCCACCCTTGCCCATAATTTCCCACTGGGCCTGCACATTCTCATGGAACCACCTTTAGATATCATTGAGCTGCTGTGTAATGACCTTACTGGGGTTTCCTTCCCCCGTGTAATTTCCCTTGCTGATTGAATAAAATTCAGGGGTGTGGCCCCTTTTGACCAAAAAAAAAAACAAAGGTGAAATGAAAGAAAGATATAACTACACGGAGAAGATAGAATAGGGTAACTACTACAATCACTCAAAGATTCTACAAGCAACAAACCTCTTTGTTCTCCCCTCTTTCCAGCACCAGATTCCCCGCCTGAAAAAGAAAGATAGACCCAATGATATTATGCAAATGTACAAAACTAAAATGAAAGCCAATGAAGAGACCAAAGTCCACAAAATTTGACCTCTTTGACCACATCGAGCACATAAGGCTAAAGTTCTTGGGTATTATAGGCCCCAACTCCAAGATTGAGTTTCAGTTCATTTGTATCAGCTTTGAATGCCTCTGATACTCCAAGAATGGGATATGGTGAAGCCATTTCTATACCATCAAAACGTGATACATTGACTGCAACAACCATTCTGACACGACTGAAAGACTGAAAAATAAGGGAATGGAAGAAAAGGTTAAGGTAAAAGAAAAGAGCACGTGATACAATTGCAAAGACCATAAATCAAGAGTTAACCATTGATAGCAAATAATTATGCCGTAAAATAGTATTTGACCACTGATAGCAAATAATAAACTAAAGTTATGTACTTGATTCTATGAAGAACTATGCTATTTTTTGTTGGCTTCACACAAAAGAAAGATAGTGAACAAAGCAAGAACAGTACTTATGCAAGATGTCACTATAAAAATCCAAGCTGAAACTGAAGAAATTGCAAAGCGAGTTGATGTGCTAATTGCAAAGAATACTTCCCTGAGAACAGAAATAAATCAGCCGGTGGGAAATTCCAACAAACTGAAGCACGAAAACTCTAGGGTAATGGTAACATACATTTTCCATTCCTTTGATGCCCAACTCAAACTTGTAATCATTACGCCATCTTGCAATGATACTCTTAACTATGACTACAAAACATTGAAAATAAAAAAATAAAATCCGAATCTCGCTTGTCCCGATAATACTTTGACAGTTCTATCTTTAAGAGTCTTGTATTGACAAATAAATCTGACTTTTACGGCTTGTTTCATATTTTTTTTAAAGATACTCAAAATATTAGAAATAGAGATGCCCTTAGATTCTAGAAAATTGAACCTCTTCTTCATGTGATCAGGGGGAGCCGAAAGAAACACAGCCAGAACAGACAATTCCAAACAAGACCGAAATCAAGAAGACAGCCCCAGTCAGTACTGAAAACTTACTGTCAAGAGTTAACAATTCTGGAAGTGGGAATGTAATTAATTTATTTTCTTATTTGAGATTTTGGGCTCTTTCTCTTCACTTTTGTTATTAGACTCATAAAAAATGATAAGCACGTATTCAAAATTCCAACCAATAGATAAAGTTATTTACCTCAGGAATCTGAATGAAATCTGAAATTAAGCCATACTGGTCCAAAACTCAGGGTGAAAGATGCTTCATGGCAATATTAAGCTTCTCTTCAGGAGTATAGCCAGGAAGTTCCACAATCTGCATCATATCCAGAAGAGGTGGAGGAATATGTTTCATCCTATTTGCAGTTACCACAAAGATTACATTTGAAAGGTAAAATGGAACATTCAAGTAACTGTGAACCATTAAGGATGTACAGTGTGAAAAATATCAAGTTTGAGGAGAACTAAATATGCAACACACTCTTTAGGAAAAAAATCTAATGTGTGATTCGATATATTGCAAATCTTACACAGCTTATCACTCTGCATTATATTTTACAAAGTTCACTCTGCAATTTTATATACCTCAGTGACAGTGATGCTATCCTCACCCTCTCTTTAGAAAGAACCTTGTCTTTGTTATGAGATAATAAGTATAGAGTATAGACTACAGTCAAATAATAATTTAGCAGCAAGGAGAGAGTTAGAAATATAGGGATGGAAAATTTATTCCTAAAGACCAATAAATGACGATCACATGAAATTTTGCTTCTTAATGTAAGTCAAGAATAGAAGTTCATACTACATAAGTAGTCAAGTTCATGCAATGTCAATAATTCCCATGAAAAAATATGAGCTATTATGTTAACGGAATACTTTATTAAAGGATAATGATCATTACAAGTTTTCTTCTACTCAGTAGTGCTTCTCTCTTGCAATATCATGCCATTAACCAGCGCTTCCATGTAAGTTAGCTTATCTAAAGCCGCTCCAACTCTTGCTTCAGAAATATGAACCTGAAAAGTTGAAAAGTGACCAGTGTCATGATTTTTCAAAGACAATTGGTTTATACAAGAAGTGCGATTCCTAGAGACAAAATTGTAACCTGTCTATGTGTTTGAGCAAGCTCTTATTGCAATTCTGCTAGATCCTTCTTCATTGTACCAATCGACTTATACTCACGCGCCAGAGGGTTTAGTACCTCAACAACCTATGTTTATAAATCATCTATCAGCAAATAATCAAAAAAAAAAAGGAATCATATAAAGGATCATAAACAGAAGGGAAGATATTGAGACCTCTTCATGAAGAATCATAATGGTGAGCAGATCTTGGCGTGCCCGTCAATACAATACCTTACATTCTAGCATTCAATTAGGATTAATAAGTATTAAATTGTTTTTTCATTTTAATATAATAGCACGCACTTTTTGAATAATATCATAGCATGCTACTTAATTAAGTTGTAGAAACAAAAGGTGAGGAACTCTGCTGAAAAACAAGGCAGTATTATCAGCCTCTTGACCTGCATTCCTTCAACACCACTGACGCCAACACCAATAGCAGCCTCTTGAAGCATGCCAACATCATTTCCACCATTACCAATAGCCAGTGTACTATTTCCTGTGCTGACTCTGACTAATATCGTAACCTGCATAACACGGACTGTCAAGAAATAACCAAAGATGGAAGAACAACTAAGATAACAATTATAAATTCTCAATGAGCCAAAGCTTGCATTATCGTACCTAATAATATGTTTGAAACAACATAACATTCAGAACTCTTGTGAAAATGGATGTATATCTTTCATATTTGAAAATTATGATTAGTTATAATGGTCTTATAGTTTTGCAGACGTGTTGTCCTTAACATGGAAGTGTGTTCTTCGAGACCCCAGTTTCATAGTTCCACCCATTTGTGTTATTGAGCCCTGTCAACACAACATCATATGCTTTAATGTTTGGTCCCAAAGATGCCTAACAGGCTATTGTTGTAATCAAGAAGGGGGAAAAGAAAAAACACATACCTCAGACATAAATATAACATAATGACTTCTTGTTTTGGAATCAAATTCAGTGCTATTTGCATCTTTTACACCAAGAACTGATCTGGCAAATTAAAATACAGCAATCTGCATCCCCAGACAAATTCCAAGGTTTGGGACTCGGTTTTCTCGAGCATATTTGGCAGCAAGGATCTTCCCTTTAACACCCCTATCTCCAAATCATCCAGGAACCAAAACACCGTCGGCACTATAAAGATTAATAAGAATAAAGTACATACATCAAAACTGAAGTGAAAAGTACTAAGATTTTGCAACTGTATTAGATATCTGATGCATGATAATTTTTTATCCAGAAAACATGTTCTAATAGCACCAATCTTGAGTAGACTCCACACCTTGCTGTAATTTTAACGATTATGCAATATAAAAAACTATTTGGTAGCAGCAACAACCCCCTTCTCATCATGATGCGTCCCTGCCCCAGCTCGGACCCAGCTCCGACGGACCCGAGACGGCCTAGACCTTGGAGACCCCCTTGGATTAGGACTTGGTCTCGTATTATGTTATTATTTATATTTCCGTCATTTCCATTTTAGGCGTGTGTTCCTTTCTTGTAGAATGGGCTAGCCTTGTTATTTCCCTTTCTAGCTAGTTTCCATACTTAGTATGTTGCTATTCCGCTTTCTAGCTCGTTTCCCTTTTTAGTAAGTTATCTTATTGGGCAAAGAGTCGTTGGGCCTTGTTTGCATACAAGCCCTAGGCGCCTCCCCCATTAGGTTTAGGGTTTCGAGTGGCCTCCTCCTCTATATAAAGGAGCCACGACCCCATTGTACTACTTACGTCAAAATGAATTAGCCAATGTTATAGTAGAGTGAGATTCCTCCTAGCCTTGGCCCGACGTCACCCCGGTTCCTTTTGTCGAGTCCTTTGGACCGACGTTCTAGTCCTTTCCCTCGCCTCACCCTCGTTCCGACGAGCACTAGAGGTCGCGAGTCCACTTTTGTGGTCTCGTATTTATCCGGTTACCCTTGTCGGAGAAGAATCCGGACGTTTCGAGCCTAGATCCGCCCCTTGCCGATCGAGGGTCACATCAGTGGTATCAGAGCGTCAGGCGGTTCGAACGGACCCTTCTCCGTCCCTTCAAAAAAAAACACGTCGACTTCTGCCCAGATTTCGGCCACAAAAAAATTTATGAGTCCAGGCATATATAATTTGTCCAAAACGGACGTCGTTTGCCCCTCCAAAAGGCCGAAATACGAACCAGCCAGCGGGCTGGGACGCACCAGCGTGCTAGGACTCCGCCGCCAGCGTGCCAGGACTCGGATCCTGGCACAGTCCAGCCCTGCAGCGACGCACCATCAGCGCGCCACACCGCGCCAAAGGTTCCAGCCCGCGCGTCCCCGTACCAGCCTACCTTTTTTCGAAAACCCTAGATCTTTCCGAAGATTGTGTTGGTTGTGATTTGGGAGCATATCTTTTGTTATCTTTTTTTATTTTATTTATTTTTGATTTTATCCTTTTGTAAAAGATCTTAATTATAAAAGATCTTCTGGTTACTTTTATTTTTAGGATAGATTTTATTATTTTCCGTTTTTAACGGGATCTTTCGGATTGTGGAAGATCTCGTAATATTGTAAAAAAAAACCGAGAGCCAAGTCATGTCTTGGACTTGCTCGGTCGTATGGGACGATTCGGACTCTTGGGATCGGCCTCGTCGACGAGTCAACACTCGTCCCTATAGGCCGCTTCCGAGGGACGATCCGGATTGGATCCCACCATATAGACTCCCAGAGAATCGGGCCCGCTATTACGGAGAAATTCCAAAACCCCGACGTCGATCATAGGTTGAAAGGTATTGGAGTCCGCCACCACGGCGTCCGAAACCCCGATATGAAGAGCGGGATTGGAGTCCTCCGCCTCGGCGCACGCGTACCCGATACGATGAGCGGGACTTGATTCCGCCACCTCGGCGACCACGTCCCCGAGACCGCACCTCAGAGGCCCAAAGGCCTCCCCCGGCCCGCGCATCACCAGCCCCTAGCGTCGACACTCCGACCCTCTCCGAGAACCATCAGCGCACACACTACGCCATGACCGCGGAGCAACGGATCGCAGAGCTCGAGCGCCTTCTCGCCGAGGCCAACCGAGAGGCTCAACCGTGGCCAGCACCCCACGTGCCTTCGCACGCGTCGAGTCCAGCGACGTCGGCGCCCATCCTTAGCGAGGTCCCTAGCGACGTGCCGATACACGAGTTGAGCCCAGCGCCGGACGAGGCCCCTACCGAGGTCCTTTCCGAGGATCCTCCTGAGGTTCTTCCCGAGGTCCTCCCTGATCCCGACGCTGACATCGAGCCCAAGCTCGCGCCTGCCCCTGTGTCGACACAAAATTTATTGAAGACTACACATGTCGATGGCAAGGCTTTGATGAGATTGACGCCTTCTTCCCTTGTTCAACCCACGTCGAAGCGAGGACGCTTCGAAGCTAAGCGGGGGAGAATGATGCGTCCCTGCCCCAGCTCGGACCCAGCTCCGACGGACCCGAGACAGCCTAGACCTTGGAGACCCCCTTGGATTAGGACTTGGTCTCGTATTATGTTATTATTTATATTTCCGTCATTTCCATTTTAGGCGTGTGTTCCATTCTTGTAGAATGGGCTAGCCTTGTTATTTCCCTTTCTAGCTAGTTTCCATACTTAGTATGTTGCTATTTCCCTTTCTAGCTCGTTTCCCTTTTTAGTAAGTTATCTTATTGGGCAAAGAGTCGTTGGGCCTTGTTTGCATACAAGCCCTAGGCGCCTCCCCCATTAGGTTTAGGGTTTCGAGTGGCCTCCTCCTCTATATAAAGGAGCCACGACCCCATTGTACTACTTACGTCAAAATGAATTAGCCAATGTTATAGTAGAGTGAGATTCCTCCTAGCCTTGGCCCGACGTCACCCCGGTTCCTTTTGTCGAGTCCTTTGGACCGACGTTCTAGTCCTTTCCCTCGCCCCACCCTCGTTCCGACGAGCACTAGAGGTCGCGTGTCCACTTTTGTGGTCTCGTATTTATCCGGTTACCCTTGTCGGAGAAGAATCCGAACGTTTCGAGCCTAGATCCGCCCCTTGCCGATCGAGGGTCACATCACCTCAGCAGCCCAGGCCTCCCGTTTTATGCCCTGCATTTGCATAATCTTTCCGGCCTAATCAGCCTCAACCTCGTCCTCCTCAGCCGCCACCACCACCCACCATCACAACCACACCTCAGCCTCCATCCCCTTCTCCTCAGCAGCAGCCTAAGACTCCTATTTTACGCCCTGCATTTGCACAATCAAAAACTTCCGGCTCTTGGAAGATTGATGATGTACATAAGGCTTGAACAAGCAAACCCAAGTGGCTAAGACCACAACAATCCAAATGAAAACCTCAACACTTCACTTCAATACATGGCTAAAATAAACCACGTTATTCTTCAATATAAAGCTCCACTCAATGAAAAATACAGCTAGATGCACAACCCACTGGGTGATCAGCATCCCAGAGAAGATCACCATAAAAAGCAAAACCATTTCCACAACCTCAAACCCTTAAACTCAGCCACACGCATCTTCTCAACAGTTAAGCTACAAACCAAATAAGATAGCAAGAAATAAAACAAACTGGAGCAAAAACTTAACTATCATCCTCATATGATTCCGGGCACTCAACTGGGAAGTGACCCTCCTGTAAACCTCTCACTCATCAGGGCCATCTTTGACCTCCCCCTTACTGCCCACATGAGTCCTCTGGGCTAAAGAACCTGACCGGCTATTGTACATAGGGGAGTCAACAAAATTTGTGCAAGACATTCAAGGCAAGGATTAGAATACAGAGCAGCAAGAGAAATCAGCAGACCATGAAAAGGAAAGCGGAAAATTTAAACCCTAAATTGAAATGCAGTAAGCTTCAAACTTACCTACACAAGTGTAGATTTGGGTCTTTTTCAACTGAGAAATAAGAAACAAGGTTGACATAAAGTCAATTGGAAACCAAAATTGAATTGAGAAGTACAAGTTCAAACCGATCAATTTTTGAGGACGAATTTGAGACGGTGACGAGGCGGCAAAGATATGCCAGCGGCGAAGAAGAGTCCGTCGTTCCGTCCTGATCCTCTCTCTGGTTCAATTGAGAACTCCAAACCTTTGAGGGCGGATTTGTAGAATCTGACGAGGCATGAAGATTTCGATTTCTTTCTCCGAGTTCTTCGCTCTGTCATGATTATCCCTTTGCTTCTAGTTCTTTTGTTCAGTTGAGAACAGCAAGTTCAAACCGATCAATTTAAAAGACGAATTTGTAGAGTCTGACGAAGCAGAGAAGATATGCCGGCGGTGACGAATTCTTTCTTCCGAGTCCGTCTCTCTCTGGTTTTGGTTATCTGGATTAATTGAGAACGACAAGTTGAAACCGAGAAAATTGGAGACGAATTTGTAAAGCTTGACGAGGCAGAGAAGAGATGCCGGCGTTGAAGAATTATTGCTCCGAGTCCGTCGTTCCGTCCTGATTCTCTATGAGATAAAGAAAGTAGGAGTCCAAAGGGAGAGGGAAAGATATGTATGATAGAAAGAAAGCATGAGGTGGAATAGAGAGGGATGGAGTCGGCCATTGAAGTAGGAGGTGGAAGAAGAAAGACGGAAAAAGAGACAAAAGATAATGAACGGACGAGATGTACAAAAACACTATTCTCTACCAATTCTTGTATTCTAGGTCGTTCAGTACCCACACATTTATAGTAGTGTAGATGTAGATGTAGATTGAATTGGGTTTATCCCTAATATCGACTTTGGAAGTCCAAAAATGGTTCCTGTGGAGAGATCTATCTCGGATTGTTATTATCCTCTACTCTTTTAAGTATGATGAAGTGCGTTGATGTTTCCCACACCAGGGCAACTTATGTTGTGCTCGCCGTGCCACAGCCTCCCTTCGGTGTGCCCATAGCCTTGAATTACCATGGATGTCACTCCTTGGAGTATCATTTTCTTTCAATAAGGGCCAACTCATTCATGTCTCTATTCATCATTCCAAAGATGAAGAGATTCAAATCCATGAAGCCGAAAAAGAAGCTACAACCTAAGCATTTCAGCCCAACTTTTTGTTGTGGAACCTCAAACACTACATTGGTATATTGGCTTGTTTTGGAGCTACAAAAGTCCGATGCTTGGCTCATGAGTACTAGTTGGAAAGTTCATTTCAAGAGCTACAACTATGGTGTTTGACACTTTACATGAATCAGCTTCTAAGATGCTCCAAAGTAATGTTTCCACCTTCAACTATTTGTAGAAAGGGAATAGAGCCTCACCTAACTATTGCCCTTGTCTTATTTTGAGAATATAAATACCTACCTTAGCTTTTGTTTTAGGATAGGTAAAATTGAGAAGAAAACTCTTGTATCAAGTTGCTTTGTCTTGGTCAGATGCCAATAAAGACACTCTCTTATTTCGTGAGTTGATTGAGCTATTTTAGGTCCAATTTCGTGGGGAAGTCTATCTCATTTTAATCTGACATTATCTTGTATTTTTGGGTGAGTTTATTCTCAATATTCAATATACTTATCTTTATATACTTTCGATGAAACACCCTATCTTGTAATATGAGTGGTTATTTGGTTGTAGACAACACTTGAGTCTACCAGAACTAGTCTGACAACAAACTCATCAATACTGGACCTTGAAACAAAGGCACAACAAGAAAAACCAAGAACAACATCCAACTTATATTTAGTATACCTATTTTAGGAAAACACTATATATGTAACATATTGACGTATTGAACATCAACCATTCCACCAAGTTCCTATACAACAATGCCTTAGACTATCTTAACACCAAAACAAGCTAATTTTCTTAACAACTTAAGGACTCAGTCAAACATTTCACACTATGACACATCACGTCGAGAACGAACCCCATCCAAAAATTCATTCCTCGGCACATCTCCCATACAAGGATCTTTACGTTAAAACAGGGTAACAAGAACACATTAGCTAACAATCCTGGTATAGGTCAAACAAGCAAATCAAACATATAAAACAATACATAGATTATCAAAATAATATTGTCAATCATTTATATACATACAAGGTTAATATGTGTTTTGGGCGGATTTGCCACGTAAACACGTTATCCGATGAAATGAGGAAACCTTAGTTCATAACAAAATCAAAAACGTAGATGAGTTAAGATAATCAAGATAAAGTAAGCATAAATTGAGATGGCGTGTGATAGAGGAAATACAAATGGGATTATGAGAAAACACAATTAAGACCTCGATAGATCTTCGAGTGAAAAAATTTGTTTTCGCAATATGATGGAGTTTTTCTTTAGAATGATGTGCCCTCAGATGTGATTGTATGTCCTTTCTTATAGCTCATTTTAGAGAGCCGGATAGTTTTTTTACACGCTTCCGAGAATTTCGCTCCACATTTACCACAATTCAACGTCTCCTTCCGGCTTCTTCGTTTACGACTTACAACATGAGATCGAAGTCATGGAAAGATTGAAGATGGGCCTTCAACTTCAACTAGAGCCCAATTTGGGATGGCCTAACAACACTCCTTCAAAAGCCCGCTCAAATTTCCCTCTAGAAATTTCAAGTAGGTTTTGATCTGGCCTTGGAAACCGATGTGCATCTATCTGTCTCATCAATTGGCTCTATTTATTGTAGGCTTAAAGCACTCAAGCCTTTCGCCCTGATTCCCCCTTGCTAGTACTCGTCTCTCCTTCTCTTTCCCTTTCCTCTTCCTTGCTCCTCATCTGGTGTTTCCCTTTTCTTGCCATGAGTTACTCTATGTCTTCATCCGAGCAATTCCTTCGATGTTGATGAAGGATCTTGTTGTTGATTTCAGTGCAAGGCACTCCCAATGCTTATCTAAAGTCAAACTTCAAGGGAAGGTGGAACTCGGTGGTTTAATTTCTCTTGGGATGACAAGGGAATATCTCCCTAGTCCGGACTTAGAATTGGGTTATTCCAAAGCCCAGAGTTAGATCTACGAGTCTTCTTTAATCCCTCAAAAATTGAGGTGAAAATCCTTTGTAGTTTCAAAATTTATGCCTCTTGCACTAAGAGGTTCTAGGAACCACCAGGATGGAATTTCTCAAAGAAAAAGGGTTGCAACAAGGGATCTTCTTGGTAGCGTCTTTGGATGATGATGGGTGGCGAAGATGCACGAATTTGTATGGTGAAATGGAGGATGGAATTTTGATGGTTGGATTGGATATGCATGAGCCCTTGAAAGGATGTGACTGACCTCTCGAAAACACGAACATCACCAAATCTTTGGCCTTGGTCTTCCATTTTTTTGAAGGAGATTAATAAGCAATTTAAGAAGAGATTTACAACTTGAAATCTTGTAGGAATATGAGATTATGAATTAGTGTAGTAGAGAGAGATAAGAGAGTATGAGATTGGTGTGAATAAAATTTAAGGTTGGATACAGTATTTATAGGTGTAAAAAAATTTGTTGGGACCAATGTGATCATTGGAACAAAAAACGCGACCGCGGTTTTGGGAACCGCGACCACGGTTCCAACGGCTAGTTAACCGCGAGTGCGGTTTGGAATCGCGATCGTGGTTCCAAACTAGAAAAACTGTCAGTTCTCCGGTTCCAAGGAACTTGGAACTTGGACCGGCCGACCCCCGGTTCTGTCGATTCCGGTTTTGGTTCTGTTCCGATCCCGATTCCGAAACTGTCGATTTTTTCCGGTTCAGTTCCACAATTCCAATGGAACCAAACCCACCACTACCTTAAACCATCGTTCCACAAGCCACTGGCAATAGTAGGTTCTCCTCCATGTCACGGTTCCAACTCCACCGACCACGTCTCAAACCGTTGTCGGATGAGGGAGAACGAGTCGCTTGAACCAAGAGTTGTCACATTCCTATTCTTGTGACCTACTACTAGGAGAAGGTAATGCAGTCTGGGGGCGCCTAGACCCAACCAGCCTTTTTCCCATTTCCTCTTGTTTATGTGTTTTATTTAAAATGTGTTGGAGAATCTAGGATAGATCCAAGAGATAACCAACAGCGTATTAAGTGGTATCACTTTTCACTGGTTATTGAGTGTTTAAATCCATGTTATTCATGTTCAATTTGTTACAATTCAATTTTAAACTTGTTTTTTTATTAGGTAAAAATTCGGTTTACCAAACAAGCCCGATACAACCAAGAGACCAAGTAAATGTCAGTCGAAAAACGACTAGAACCGACAAAAACAAACAAAGACACATTAAGAAAGTATAACTAGTGAAAAAACATGAAATAGAACAAAAGTGTAGTAGAGAAAGTGAGGGGCTAAAGAGTAACGCCTTTAGTATTCAGGTCAAATGGACAAAACAAGTATGATAAAGTGGACTAATGACGTTGCTTGCAACGGAATGAAGGATCTTCAACAACCACGAACACGTCCTAGCAACAGCGCTAATCACTAACAAACTACACCCAGTCCAAAACCAAATCACGAAGTTGTACAAACCGTGTTCAAGACAGACCTCCAAAGACCAAACTTGAAACAACAAAACAAACAAGAGAAAAGGCTAGTGGGCCAAACATCTAGCCCAACAACCAAAGCCCACCCAAAGGAGTACATGGGCCACCATCATACATAAGGTCTACAAGGGAGCCACGACATCAGAGGCAAAACCACAAATTCTTCTATGGTGGACACAATACCACACATGTAGAGAATGCCTCGGAGGCCATCACCGGGGGCGAATTGAGAAAGCCCCAGACAAACCATTGTTGTCAAGCAAAAGAACCAAGTAAAATTTTATTTAATTTTTTTCTCAAAAGAAAATTGAAAACACCAAAAACAGATCTCGAATTGACGATTTAGAGTTTAAAGAAGATTTCATCATTTCTTTAATCACCAAATATCTCAGTGCATTCTTGTTGAGAGGGATTTACTTGACAACAAATAAATTTATAGTCAAGACCCCGCTGAGTCTAGCGAAGTCAGGATCGTTTTAGGGGAAGCACGGTTGTTTGTCTATCAACTACTAAAAATAAGAAAAACAAAGCAAAACAGGCAAAAACACCTACGACCAACCTCGTTAACGACCTTGTCAAGGTCGTTAACGAACTTGAAAAACCTACGAACACAGACAAATAACGACCTAAACTCAGGTTCGGTACCGAGGTATGTTAACTCGATAACGAATGTTTCTAAAGCAAACGAACTAACTCAATCAAATAAAAGATCTAGGACAATGGTTACCACAACATAGCCATGCATATAAACTCATAAGAAGATAAAGATCATTCCTTTAAAAGATAAATTCATCAACTTTCGCTGATTAACAAGCAAATCAATCAATTCTCATAAATCAATTCACTCTATCACTTGTTTTAGATCCAAAGCTCGAAACTTTCGTTAACGAACAATATCAACATTCAAGTCAATAACTTTCTCTTTCTATCAAGTTAAAAACTCAAATTACCTCGACTATCGTCTAAGCATAAGCACAACAAGCAATGTAATAGATAAAAGGCAGTCAAAACAACAACTACTCATTCAATTATGCATAACTATGTCGGGTTTCAACCCCGATCCTAGATAAGAAAACTACTCACTACTCATGATAATAAAGCAAACAACTTTAATAAAAGAAGACATTGAAAACAAACTAAAACTTACTTGAAATTAATAAGAAAAATATCGTCTTACAAACTTCCGTGAATCCGAAACAAAGAACAACACCGAGTAGAATTCCAATTAACGGCCCTAAGCTATCTCTCTCTCGATCGAACCTGGCTCGAGATCTTCTCCCACTCGACTTCTCCTAAAACTAATCTGACTCCCCCCTTCTTGTCTAAACTTAGAACAAGGGTATTTATACAAAGAAACTATCTATTAAAAAGCCTAAAAGATAAAAACTTACCTTACTAAAAAGATAACAAGATAAAAGATCAACTTAAAGTCGGCTAACCCTCTACCGACACGGGACCCTCGTTAACGACCCCACACAGGGTCGGTAGAAATTACAAATTCCCCTCGAAAAATTCTATCTTATAGCCTCTTTAACGACCTTCACAGGATTGTTAACGAGCCTCTGTTTTGGCTTTTCTTCAACTTCTCCTCGATTTCAACTCGAACTTTAACTTTGATCTTCCTATGAAAATCTCCTCCTTATCTTCACGTCTTCCATCTCAACCACAAGACCTCAACTCATCTCAAAAAGCGCTCCTTTCTGCTCAGAATCCTACAAAAAGACCCAAAATGAAGTAGCTTCCATACTTTTCACAAAATATGCAAACTCATCCAAAAACACACAAAACTAACACTAAAATCTACTAAAACTAAACTAAACAAACTAAGAAACACACCAAAAACTAGACTAAAAACACGAACATCAATTCTCGGCGTTTCCTCCTTGGTATGGCCTTCTTGGCCTATTTTGCTCTTCATCTCTCTCTAGAGAAGACAGAGTGTTCTCTTCCTCTTACACCTTATTTTTAAACTTGTTGATTTGAAGTTGTACACGACTACACCACCTCTAAAAATACATTTTAGCCCTAAAAACACATTTTTCACAACCCCAACTACACCACCTCTAGCATCGTCTTCCAACGACCACACCACCACACATACCCAAAAATTAGACCTAAACCTTGACCCTAACCCCTTCAAAACCAAACCCTAGTTGCTAAGCCAAATATAATTTGGGATTTCAATTTCACTGAAATTTATTTGACAAAGGAGCAACACTAGATAACTAGCTTTCTTTTAATACTTTTTAAGAACAAAACCAAAACCGAATATTTCTTTTATTTTACATGGTTAACTAAAAGATGGACATGTAAAAGCTCTAACAAAACCAAAAATGCAAGAGGAAAATTGAACGGGAGAAACCTGGTGAGAACAACTATTGGAGATATAACTGAGAACGAATTTGTCATCGAATCTCAAAAAATTAAAGTACTAGATCACGCGTTCATTAAATGCAAGAGAAAAATTGAATGGGGAAATCTTGTTGTTGAATGGGGGAAATCTTGTTGGTAGAAAGTAGTTTTTTGGTGAAAAGTTATTTTTGATATCTTAGAAAACGTAAAAAGTAGAAAAATGCACCAATTCAAGTGTACTAAAAAGGTAGTTTTTTGGTGAAAAGTAGTTTTGGGTAACAAGTAAAACACACCCTGAGATCGTATACTAGTCTAATTTACAGAGTTTACATTTTTCTTCAAGTAAAATTGAATGAAATTTTCAAAAAAAAAACGTTGAAGATCAAAAAGCGCTCATACGTTCTTATCTCTCTCATGAATGCATGTTCTCACGGGATGCTAAGTCCAAATTTAGGGCTCGTTTGGTATTGATATCAAAGATATCAGATATCAGGTATCGGTATGGGTATAGGATATCAGAAATCGGTATGGGTATCGGATATCTAATAATTAATTTGCGGATTGAAATTTGAAATCAACCTTCATTACATTGATAGATTGAAAACGATAATGTCAACTAATGAAGCACCATTAAGAAAACATGAAATAAAACACCCTCAATTTTAATTCACACGTAATCAAATTTTGTGAACAATTAGACAAAAATGAAACCTGCAACCTCAAAATTAATGGCGAAGGGGAGAGATTCGACTGGTTGGAGCAACAATGTGGTGTTGGCCAATTTCGACCAGCAAGAACACAAGGACGATGGACCACTAAAACAATGGAAGATCAACAGATCTGGACGATGAGGAACATGAAATAGAACCTTCGCTACTGACGAGATTCCGACCAGCAAGAACACAAAAATAAAATCGTTGCTTTCTCCGACTCGTCTTTGGTCACCGACGAGATATTGCTTCACGGTTCTTCAACGGGCGTGGGCGAGATCTGGGTTAGGATATGTGGGAACTAGGAAGGAGAGCGATATGAGCGTACAAAAAGAAGAAAAGAGAGGCGAAAGGGAAAGTGGTAAGGGAAGATATGAGTGATATCGGTGAAAATTTTGGTATATCAAAGGAATGAAAAAACGTGATTTTTGAAATCAAAGATATCAATGATATCCATATCCAAAAATACGAAAAATGAGATATGGATATGGGTTATGTTGATACCCATATCTGATATATATATATCAATACCAAACGGGCCCTTAATATTCATTCCACTGTAAATACGTTGGTTGATGCCAAAAAAAAAAACGTTGATTGAAACCAACATATACAACATAATATAACTGCAAATACTACTATCTCTCACGTCTTTACAAGTTATTTGAGTACGTCTAGACTAGATAAAGTATTGAAAAAGAAAATTAAAAAAAAGGAGCTGGGGAAAAGGCAAAGGCACAAGTATTTACGATGGCTTGATAAAAACTCACAACCCTCTTCTCCTAGACCTATGCCCATCCCACCTCCATTGATGATTTTGTTGGACGTTTCCTGGACCACCAGGCCACCACCTTCCACCCATTGGTGCTGATGGCTGCTGGAGAGGAGGAGCCAAGGTTGCTATGTTCGGGGACAATGGGGGAAGAGCCTGTGGCTGAGACTGCGGCAATTCAGGCTGCCATTCAGGTATGTCATCGTCGTCGTCGTCATCCCACGGTTGCAAAGGAATTCCACCTCTCATACTAGCAACATTATCATTTTCAGTTTTTCCATATTTCTGAATCATTTGTCTAACTTTATCCACCGACTGCAATGGAGTCGGGGAGGATAGCCTTGGGGTGTTAATCGACAGGCTCAACCCACCACGACCACCACCAACGGAGAATTTAAACTCCGGGAGATCATCGTCTTCTTGTTTGGTGGTCTGGGGGCCAAACCCTGGGGGTACATCGTCATCGTCATCAACATTATTATTAATGTGTCGGGGTATAGGCATACTACTACTAGACGATAATGCAACATTGACATTTGAATTCAACATATCTTTTTGTTCAGGTGTGCTACTACTGCTGCCAATAGTAGATGAGTGGTACTGCTGCTGCCTTTTAGCATTGTCCTTGGTAGATGTTGGTACATGAGCTTTTCGCCATACAACGATGCCAATCAGACCATTGTCAATCGATTTTAGTGTCTTGGTATACTCCTTTGCTAACTGCTTGCTGAGCATGTCAACTGTGGAAGTCTGTGGTGGAATGAAATAAATTTCGAATCCTGGGGCAGGCTCGGCAAACCCTAATCTCTGGTCTGCAACATATGAATCCACTAGCTGCCCATACGAGATTTACTACTTTAGGATACGACGACTAATCAGGAAGTGCCAAAACAATCTTAATAATTCAATCATAGCAATGTGATTTTACCTCTACAAGATTTTTGCTGTCGCTGTCAGTGCACCCCTCCGCCAAAGCAAAATGAACCACCTAGGAGATGCATATATAAACAAAGTTACTATTACAGCTGAAATAACTGAAGCACACTGTTGTGTATAATCACCTTCATCTCATTACGTGTCAGCTATATTAGAAGCCATGTTGCAGCACTAGTAGGCCATTGTTTTAAGACTAATTGCAGATTTGCAGTAAGCTACGTAGATTTAATCCATCAATCTTTTTTAACACAAAAAGATTGTTTCAAAAGCTCTCCAAAAATGATTGTACAAGCAAATAGGCCAATGTACTCAAAGTCAATTATATAAATTCGCTAAAGATGATAACATCCACCCCAAAAAATTTACAACCAAACAGGACTTTATATACGTTCTACAGAACTTGATTCTCCTTTGCAGCTAGTGATCTTGTATTTTATTGTTAAAAATGCTAACGATTTGTTGTAAAGTTAAAGAGACCTCTTTGGTCAGAACTCAGAAAGATAAGAAAGCAAGATCCTGAAAGATAAGCTAAAAAAAGAAGGAAGATAGAAACTACCATGACTGCACGGCTCCGCGACATGGGTAGATCCTGAAGGAACCTCTGGAAAGCATCAAGCCTCACCCTCCCCTTAATCTCAAAAAACCTTGGCCATTCTTTGGTGCTAGTTTTTTCACCACTGTGGAAACATATATAGTGCATCTTTGTAAGTGGATTTAAGAGATTTGACTCTAAAGTCAACACAAATACATGGCCATAGCTAGGCATGAACCAGCACGAAAAAAAATATTGAAGTTATTTAAGCAAAGTTTTTTGCTATAGCAACTAGATGTATTCTGCTTTTATGACTGAAGAAACTCAAACAAGCATACAAAAACCCCAAATAAACCAAATACAAAATGAACAGCAAAGATTGATAAGAGCTGACCTTCTAAAAAGCCCAACAAAATTCGTCATAGAGGATATGTTAAGCTGTAATAGTCCTTCCCAGACTCGTTCGCCCTTAATCCTACCAGATCCGGTGTAGGTTTCAGGTCCTTTCATAACAGAAGTAGACTTCAAAGTAGCATTTGAGATTATGCTCTTAGAATCCACCTCACCAGATTTGTGCTCTGTCTTCTTTCCAGGGACTTCGGAAGTCTTATCAGATAAATTTGCATCACCACCAACATCAGAAGTTTGCTTCCCTGTGCCAGTAGTTCTAGAATCACTATGTAAATTCTCAAATGGTGGCTCCTTGTCAAGGGACTCCATAAACTCATCCAAAGATACAATAGGAGGGAGATCTTTCATATCATCCACCATTAAATTATGCATCACATCACCACTATCACTAGGAATTGTCAGTTGACATTGACCATCCAGTTCTCCATTATTAGATTTTTTCCCTGAAGAATCCTCTTTGACTTTTGCTTCATCACCCTGAACAGGTGACTCGGCTCTAGCATGCTCAGCTTTCCTCCTATTATCTTGTGGCTGATCTACAGAAAGTGTACTTACACCTACTGGTATATCGACTGGAATACTAAAATCCCTCTCCACTTCCACTACCTGAAACTCACCCTTATGAGTCTTCTTCACCAAATGCCTGAGATCTACTTCTGTATCAGGCAAAACTTTCATTTGATCAAGTTCTTCGGCCTTTGCTATTCGCCACTCAGAAAGCTCTCTTGAAGCAAGCTCCTCCGCAGTCATAGAACACAGCTTCTCAGGAGGTATTTTACCAGACATAACACTCTCTCTAAGCTCAGGGTTACTTTTATCTTTCAAGTTGAACAACAATGACCTACCTTTCTCTTTGTACTTCTTATTTACACCCCCAAATAATTTAAAAAGTTCCACTTCAATTTCAGATGCAACAAACTCCGGGGATGGAAGTAATTCTGAACAGGGTTGATGCATTGCCAACTTTGCCTTTTCACTGGGCTCAGATTCCTTTACACCTACAATATCACCATCAAGCTCTAATGCCCAGGATAGCCCATTTCCCATCAGAAGTTCATCTTTTCCAAAGAGGCCATCATTCAATGAAGCATCTTCATAACTTAAGACAGGATTAGATTGATATTCCTGCCCCACAAACTTCCATGACTCAACAGAATCACCTACACTATATTTAGGATCGATGGTTGAAGATGAGCCTTCGATAGTCCTGCATTCCTTAATAGAGTATGACAAATTAACGGTTGCTGGTTCCCCAGACTTTGCAGGGTCGGGACTAGTTACAACCACAGTATCAGACGCGGATTTAGGAGATTGAGCATCTCCCAACTTCTTTGATCCCACCAGACTGTTGTCATTTTTCCCCGCATTAGATGGATTATTATGCCCCTCGAAAACCAGAGCAAGTGCTGCAGCCAATGATTCCTTCAACTTAAATCTCACAGAAGAGGACCCAGATTCCGCTTTAATAGCTAGATCAGTCTGTGCATTTCTATTCTTCTGAGCATGTGACTGGGATCTATTTACATTACTGTCAGCCAGAAGCTTTTTCTTGCTTAATGTCATTAACCTAGGTGAATTTGGCATTGATCCCATTGAAGCAACTTTTCTATTTGGCACAGACAAAGCTGGCATCACTAAGGAGTTGTGTAGGGAGCTGGTTTGTACCACTTTTTTGATAGAAGGATCCATAGAT
This sequence comes from Fallopia convolvulus, assembly GCA_964016875.1. Taxonomy (NCBI): domain Eukaryota; kingdom Viridiplantae; phylum Streptophyta; class Magnoliopsida; order Caryophyllales; family Polygonaceae; genus Fallopia; species Fallopia convolvulus. Next base: position 32,637,974 of record OZ024719.1, read on the forward strand.
ACGAGTTCTACTGCTGCCTTCCTTTTGTTTGGCAACACTGACTTCTGTTCTCCTGAATTAGTTTCAAGAGTTTGCATTCGTTTCATTGGCCAGTTTGGTGCCAGATTTTGCTGCACAGGTGTGTTGTTAGCCACTGGATTCATTGGCTTTACCTGGGAGTATGATCCAGACATCTCTTGTGAATCAGCAAACCTCAACTGTTGGCTCTGTAGACCTTGTATGTTTGACATTGAAAACTGTGGCTGTGTAGCATTACAGTTGAAGGATCCTTGTGACTCCATTAAAATGTTCTCCATTGACGAACCTGGTGAGCTGGTAATGGGATACATCCTACTCCCAAAACTATCTTCAACTGTCATAGGTTCGGAGATAAGATTATCAGACATCAGGATGGGCAGTAAAATGTACACAGCTCTTCAACTTTCTAATTCACTGTTGCACATGCAGTTTCCCAACATCAGTACAGTAAGTGCAGTAACGCATACCAAACTTTTCAATTAGCATTGCAACTAATTAGCATCAAAGCAGTAGTTGGTCATAAATATCAATAAGAATTTTTACATAAATCATAATCACTTGAAGGCCTTGAACAGAACTAGGTTACACAAACAGTTTACGCCAATCCCCAAATTTTATAGGAAGGGATACGTTAGGGAATAGGCAACAATAAATTCAATGTTAGTTTAAAGGACTTGATAAGAGGAGTAACTATATCACCAAAAGATAAACATAAGAAGCTACATTTAAAAAAAATATTAAGTAGGATTGCAATGGGTTAGGTAGTGAATGCATGGACTCTATTTTCAACCTGAATCAATATATGCCTTCGTACAGCCAACCCAACCCCGCCACAAGAAATGCGCTCCATCCGAACCTGAACCACACCCTTCACTGCATCAATGTTATACATTTTCAAATTTTGCCCAGTGCACAAATTTTAACTGCAGTATATTTTACAAAATTATGTTCCATTCAAATATATTATTGTAAATTCTTTTGATTCCTTTTGTATATGTACCATTCAAATAACATGACTGTAGGATTACAACAAACTACAGCTACCCCGTCAATTCAGTCAGTTCCGATCACCCATAGTCATTCCCAATCATCATAAGTTTCAACTAATTTGATTTCTCTCACTAAACCATGCCTCTTTTTTGCTAGGGTTATTTTCACTTTCACAAAGATCAATTCCAATCAAGAAAGTGTCAAAAAAATTCAACCTATAAGAAAGCCTGAACTAGCTTTGCACTTGAACTAACTTTGCACTTTTAAACAAAATCTCTTTTTAGTTCATCAAGAAGATTAAAAGAACAATTAATGTGGCTACAAAACCTGCCAAAGAGACGAGCTTCCAGAGGCGTTGCAAGTCGCAGGTTGGAGTGGTTTCTTGCAGTTGGAGAGTCCAAACTGGGTTGATACCGAGGTAATTGTGTTTGCAATACAGTAACGGACAGAGACCTATAAAAACAAGAGAACATCAACATCTGAGCAGATCTGCGAGAAAGAGGGGAGATGGTGAGAAATCGAAGGGTACCTGTTTTAGGTGGTGTTGATGATCCCAGAGATGGAAGTCCGGTGGGATGACTTCGCTTGGCTAATATCTGCGACTTCGAGAAAGATGGGGTTAAGCTTGAGCAGCTAATATACGATAGAAGAGATGCCCGCCGGTGATGAGTATTGCCTGTGTGCTAAGTGGTGATGGTAGTAGTGGAAAAGACTCCGGCAGCCGGATGTCCGATGGGAGGAGCCGAGACCGAGGAGAGCAACAAAGACACGAACGGCTAGGCTGGCGTTGGGAAGGAAGGGAAGTTAGGGTTAGGTTTTTCATTTGCGCATTTATAAGCAACACCACTTAAAAATAAACGTAGGCCTTGTATTATAAGGCATCCCAAAGATTTTGTAAGAGTGCACCCTTGATTGATGATTGTTAAAACCTCTTAGTTATAATAATGGTATAATTTGAAATATTTTATTAGGAGAAATCTAAACAAAACTGTATAATAAATGAACGATAAACTTTTATAGAAATAGATAAAAAGGTAAAAATAATATAACTTTATTACAAAAAAATTAATCAAATTCAACTCTTTTAAATCTTTCAAATACAAAATAAGAAATATAATTAATAAAAAAAGATGAAACAATATAAAAAACCTCCACATGATCACAAATCTTTCGATTTGTGAACTGCCTCTTACATAAAATGAAACCATATATATAATTTATAAGAAAGGGCATGAAAATGAAACCATATATAATGTAATTGATGTGATTCTGATCCATTATAGCAAGAAAACTAGCCGAAAACCGACACCGACGCCAAGGGCGCGTTGGTGCCAAGTGGAGCTTTGGAGCCAAATTCGTCGGGTACTTTTCAAGTTCCCTCGGACCATATTTTGGGACGCCCCTACAATCCTCAAATGAGGACCAACGATACCAAGAACGCCCATAAAAGGTGCCTTGATTTGTCCGAGCGTCGTGAGCCCCTCATTGATGCTTCTAGCACGGTACAAAGGTCCAAGTTCGATGCTTATCCATTTTTGGGTCGAATCACCCGTGCTAGAGATTGAGCATCGCAAAATGAGTTCAAACGAGGCCTAATGACCCAAAGTGTGTCTGCCAAACATGAAGACGAAGCTTGCAATGTCTTGGTGGCCTCTCCACTGGCACCATGAGCCTTATTTGGTGCTTGACTTAAGTTTGGGCTTTTTATGTAATTTTCCTTGGATATTTTTGTAACTTTTTCAAAACTCTTGTGCTCTTGTGAGACGCGTCCCATGTGGCCTAGGCTTATACCATGTTAGATGCGACTTTTTCTCTCTTAGACAAGATTGAAGCCAAACATGCCAACCCTTGTCTCTTTGTTCTAGAAATCAATTTCCCTTTGATTTTTCAATCAAATTTCAGTTTTAGATCCTTTGGAGTGTGAGTCACATCAATCTAAGGCCGGAGGTTTGATCTAGGTGAGTCATATCCTAGTTTGATCCTTCTATTTCGTGTTTCGGGAGGTGAGTCATATCCTTTCTAGGCTCGTTCATATCAGCCCTTATCCTCAAATTTCCATCCTCCATTTCACCAAAAAAATCGTTCATCTTCACCATCCATAGACGCCACCAAGAAGCTCCTTTGCCACCACCATCTCTTGAAGAATTTGCTCGGGTCAACCTCGGATTTCCTTGCACTGTCCTCATCAACAAGACAGGCTTGGGAATGGTGCTAAAATCGCCACATGAGGATCATATAGCCAAGTAGTTTGATGTACTTTCGACGCCATTAACAATAATGGCGAGTACGGAGTGCTCTTTTTTGGCATTCTTCTAACTAAAGACCTAGGTGCTTGTATACTTGTATGTGATTCAGCCCTTATTGTTAGTCAATTTCAAGGGGTACACACATCTAGAGATTCCCGAATGGCAACCTATGTTGATGCGGTGAGGCCCTTGATTGACGATTTCAGTCGTTTCTCTATTCAGCAAGTGTTGTGTGAGCAAAATGTGTGGGCCGATGCTTTTGCTAATTTGGGTTCATCCTTCAGTTTTGAAGAATTCAAGAGTATCCCACTAGTGTATGTCTTTCATCATGCAATCTCGTAGTGGTCCGATTAGCCTCCAACTTCGATCGCTAGTGAGTCCGTCTTGGTTATTTGTGATGACCGTCTAGCTAGGAATCTTCAAAGAGCAATGACAACTGGTTGTAGTGAGGTTAACTCCTAGAGGTAAAAACTTTACACACTTAAACTCAAAAAAAGTTGCTTATTTTTACGTCCACCAGGGACCTCTTTCACCGTTCTGTGTTAGGTACTCTCCTCAAATGTGTGCTTGAATTTGTCGTTTTTTCTGTTTAGCAATCTCTACATGATGGTGAGTGTGGAAATCACACCGGTGGACTTATCTTGTCTAATAAAGCATCATGCAGCAACTCTTATTGGCCCATGATGAAGAAAGAATCGATAGAGTATTATTACAGGCAATGTGATGCATGCTATTGTTCCTCATCAACTGCCCGAGTTGTTGCATTTGATGCCCCTAGCCCTTCATGCGCTGGGTGACTCGGCTAAAGTCGTTGTTGCCAAGATCAAAAATAAATAACCCTATTATACTTACTAGTATAGTAAGCAAGCAAGGGGTCGAACCCAAGAGAATCGAAATTCTAAACAATCAGCAGGTAACAAGACAAGGGTTTTTGGGATTTAAGCAGGCAAACAATATTTAGGGTTTAAATCAATGGAAGGAAAGCAGAGTTTATTCAACCAATTCCACCTTTTTAATCATTCGATCATTGATTCATCTACTTTTTTTTTATTAATTCCCAAGTTAATTCCAATCCTTATAAAAGATTTCCGCTTGTCCACGGTCCAAGCGAAAGGATGATATGAACAAGAACGCTTAATTCAAATCATGCAAGGTATTAAGGATAGAAGGATATTAAATCATGCAATCAAGCTACGAGTCTCATGCATAAAATAACAATCAAACACTCTTTCTCAATTCTAGTCCACGGTCCTAGAAAAGAGTTGTTTCAAGGATAAATAAGATTGCACAGACAACAATCAAACTAATCCAAACAGTAGAATATCAATCAAATTCAACAAGTTGCGCACCAAGAGAAATCAATTGATAATCATATAAATAAAAACAAGAGTTTTGATATTAACCAAGGGATAGAAAAGTTACCAGAATCTCACAAATTCATAAAAAGGCTTCCTTGTTCAAACAAACTCCAAAGGAAATTAGTTCTCCATAAGAGAGAAAAATACTAAAATCTGAATAATTGAAAACTAGATCTAAGAGAGAATTAATAAAACAAGGCTGAAAAACTAGGTTAAGTAGTCTCGGATACCTCGTACGAAATAAAATAATATCGGAAATAAATAAAGATAGATATATAGAAAGATCAGTCGCCACTTCGGATTTTTGTTGGCGTGGACCTCCGCGGGCGCGGTGAGTAACCTCAGCGATCGCGGACCTGATCGTGACAAAATGCCAGCGCTGTTTTCGGAAGATGTTTTGACCACCTTAGAGTGGGAATTTCTACTCGGAGTAAAAATATGAATTGTAGCTCTTCGAGTCAGCTTTCCAATGATACCAAATTCATCTTCATACGACCACTGTAGCTCCCGAACGATGCGTCACAAGAAAATGGCGTCAAAACAACTCTAAATCAACACTTGTCTTCAAAACTCTTGCAATTCTCCAAATCGTGTCTTCGGTCTTCATATGACAATTATGATCAAAACTAACCTAAACACACTCAAATCATGCCTAAAATACAAGAGATAACCATAATAATATAGAGCGTATCACTGGGGCATGGATATTATGGGCAAGTTGCTACCCGCTTCTAGCTAACACGTTTACTTTTTAGCAATGACATTATTTCACCAAATGGATAAAGGCACCAAGATTTTGCGAGATCAAAGTCAAGTAGGCGGTGTCCATCAAATGCAATATCTTGAGCCGCTTTGGGGTTCCTTCCAAGATTGTTTGTGACAATTGTTCGCGGTTTATCAACGCTAGAACCATCGACTTTTTCCCATGCTTTATGGATCAATTTGGTGAGTTTTTCAGTTTTTCTAGTATGAGAACCCCCTTCTAATTTCTTTCTTTGTAAAAAAAACAATAAATATGATAAAGACAACAGTCTAAAGCTTGATCATGACTTGAATCTCTTCTTAATTATTGTGAATTTGCAAAGGCTGAGCAATGGGAGACAAGGGCTTGTTCTCTCGCACCTCCCCAAAATCTATATTACATTGAGTGAAAAGATTCTTTCGAAGTGAATGACCAAATGTGTTTTTATATTGACTAAGTCAATATTAAATAAAAATACATTATATAAAATTTTTAGACAAAACTACATTAATACGAACGTAGAAAATGAAAGTGTTGCATCTCTTATAAAAAAAAGGCAAAAAGAAAAAACACGTTGGCAAAGAAGCTTCATTAATACAATAATGAAACCGATGCAAATCCTCTCTCCCATTTTTATGTCCCCTTATCTCATTGATTATGATTGGTCAAAAATAATTAAAAATTATCAAGTGATGCTATCATGTGTTGAATCTATCTATAATAATACTATAAGAAAAGCTTTTTGACAATCCATGCCAATGCAATCAATGCAATATCTTATTTCAATCCAAATGACATTTTATGTTACTCCAAACTAAAATCATACACTTCTTTTAAAACGTAATTTGTTTTGAAAACCACACATTTGTATTCCACCCATTTAAATCAGATCAGTTTAAACCTTTAAAACCAAAATATAAAAAATAGAAAATCATAAAAAAAAATAGAAAAATAATAATCATTATTTAAAATCATAAAAAAAGTCAATATAATCGTTGTAAAAATATAAAAAGAAAATTTATATTATATCTTTTTTACTCTTGAAAAAGTCATACAAAAATATAAATTGAAAATAGATTTTATCATTTAAAAAGATAATCTATATATATCTATATAAGATTGAGGTTTATTAGCTATAAGATTTTTACTATCACAAATATTTAATATTATTACGATAAATTTAACCTTTCTTTTCAACAAATTGTCAATATTTATATTGACATATTTATTTTATTGTAAAAAGCTTTAACATTTTTTAACGTTTAAAAAAATCACCACAACTTTTTAATCTTTACCTTAAATACTTAAATGCAATAATTAAAGTCTACATTATCATGAAAGATAAAAGGTGAATTGCAATTGATTCAATATAATTTAATATTTGTAATAGTTTGCAACTCTTTTATTTTTAGAAACCATTTACAACTTTTTAATCTTTATCTTAAATTCTACCAAAAAAAATCCTTATCTTAAATAGTTAATGCAGTAAGTAAAGCCCACATTATCATAAAAGATAAAAGGTGAATTGCAATTGATTCTATATAATTAATTATACGTAACCATTTTTTAAATAAATATTTCACAACCTATTGAATGGAATATTATGACATATTAAAGTTTTAGTAATCGTCAATATCAATTATTAAAATAGATGGTGTTTCATATGTATAAATATCAAATGTAGTGTTTGCCAAGGAAAGAAAATGGCATTTCTAACAAAGGTCAAATTCCAAATGTGTCTACCATTTTTATAATTTTACGAGGTTTGCATCCATATGTTATCCTTTTTAATTTTTATTTTATGTGATATATTGATCTTTTTATTCATATAACATATTATCAATTAGTGCATTTCTTAATTCTACCATTTTTTAAAATTGACATAGGTGTTTCAGACCCCCTCTACTATCTACAAGAGGATCTCTAATTCTTAACAAGAGGGTTGCAATCTTGAAAAACTATCACGATGGAAAATAATGGGGTTGTAAACTACAATTTCGAATTTTTGATCAATTGGAGTAAAAAAATCTCTATATCTGATAAGATTTTTCCTTATTAGTTACAAGTGACAATGAACCTTTAATTTGTTGAGATTTTGAAACATCAAACATTGTAACATTGCTTTTCCTATTACCGTTTTAATTTTGAAGATGTAAATTCTTAACCGTTTACTTGTGCTCGAAATATTCAAGATAATTAAGTATATTTAACATTGTAACGTGACTTTTCCTATTATTGTCTTAATTTTAAAGATATAAATTCTGAACCGTTTACTCATGCTATAAATATTTAAGATAATAAGTATATTTTTCGGTTACAATATTATATTCTTCCTACTACTTAATGAATTAATACGCCTCAATAAGTTTCATTATTCAATTTCTCCTCATTTTACAAATAAGAAGGTAATTAGTGATGAGGTGTCGGCAATTGGAAACATTTTGTTCAAACTGCAGAAGGTGAGAGACGAATTGAGATGTTTGAATAAGAATGGTTTTTATGGGAATTTAGTGATGAGGTGTCGGCAATTGGAAAGGGAGGAAGTTGAGTTGATGGAGAAAGAGGAGTTGCTATGGTTTCAAAAGGTAAAGGAGAATAATCTCAGATGGGGAGATAAAAAAATTCAGCTTTCTTTCACAGTAAGGCGAATGGTAGAAGAAAGAAGAATAAATTAAGGAGGTTGGTGGATGATGATGGCTTGGAGTGGAGAATGAGAGGTAATATGATGAGGGTGGCAGTGAATTACTTTGAAGGGTTGTTTAAACTGATTTGAACACACACTCTTTGTTGGCTCCTCAAAGAATCTCGCCTTTATTATCGGTGGAGGATAACTCTGAGCTCACACGTCCTTTCACTGGTGATGAGGTACTTTCTGCCCCTTTTCTCAATGCATCCAACGAAATTACCAAGCCCTGATGGTATGTCATCTTTGTTTTTCCAAAAACACTGGCATATTATTGGAGCTGAAGTGAGTAGTTTTATTCTTGATATTCTTCACGGTAGGTTTTTTCCTAACAAACTAAATCACACTTTTATCTCCTTAATTCCTAAAATTACTTATCCATATCGCATGAAAGATCTTCGACCTATTAGTTTATGTAATGTCCTTTATAAAATTATCTCAAAAGTGATGGCTAATAGGTTGAAAGTGGTGCTCAATAAGGTTATATCACACTGTCAGAGTGCTTTTGTACATGGTCAGCTCATTACAGATAATGTTATTGTGGCTTTCTAGGTGTTTCATTATATTAAAAACAAGAAGAAGGGGAACACAAGTCATATGGCTCTCAAACTGGACATGGCCAAGGCATATGATAGGGTGGAATGGGACTTTTTGGAGAATTGTATGCTGAATCTTAGCTTTGATGCTTAGTGGGTTGCTTTAATAATGAGATGTGTATGCAGCGTATCCTTTTCTATTTTGACTGATGGTGTACCTTCTCATGAGTTCTTCCCATCCTGTGGACTTCATCAGAGGGATCCGTTGTCTCCATATTTGTTCTTAATATGTGTTGAGGGTTTATCTGCTTTAATCAGGAAGAGTGAAATGGAAGGTCGGATCCAAGGTATTAAGATTGCAAGAACTGCACCAAAAATTTCACACTTGTTTTTTGCGGATGATAGTATCCTTTTTGCTAGTGCTACTTGTCAACAAGCACATGAAATTGTGAAGATTCTCCATGAGTATGGAGTAGTGTCCGGACAATAAGTTAATTTTGCAAAGTCGGAACTATCATTTAGTAGTAATGTGAGTGTGGGTTTGAGGAGTATGATTCAAGGCATTCTTAATATCCAAGAAGTTGAAAAACACGAGAGATATTTGGGCTTACCTACGATGGTAGGAAGAGCAAAAAAGGTGATTTTTGAACAAGTCAGGGAGAATGTTTGGAACAAGATAAAGGGGTGGAAAGCTCACTCTCTATCTAGAGTTGGGAAGGAGATTTTGGTTAAATCAGTTTTGCAGTCAATACCGACCTATACAATGGCGTGTTTTGAGCTTTCGGTTGGTTTATGTCATGAAATTCAGCAACTCATGTGTGACTTCCTATGGGGCTCGAAAGGGGACAAAAAGGAGTGCATTGGATGAGTTGGGATCGACTGTGCCAACCAAAGAACAAGGGTGGGCTTGGTGTAAGACGACTTGAGGAGTTCAACATGGCGTTGCTGGCGAGGTAGGGGTGGCGTTTATCACTGACCCAGATTCACTTGTTGCAAAGTTGTTGAAAGTTAGGCACTTCCATAATTGGAGTCTTCACTTGGGTACATGCCTAGTTATACTTGGAGGAGTATTTTCAACGCCAAAGTTGTGATTGAGGATGGAACGATATGAAAAATTGGCAATGGAACAAATCTGATTGTTTGGATGGACAAATGGATTCCAAAGCCAATCTCTTTTAGACCTCTTGGCAACTTTAATGGCGAAGATTTGAATTTGAGAGTGGCTGATCTTATTGATTGGAATAGAGGAGCTTGGATTGAGGATGAGGTGGGGAGATGGTTTGTTGATGATGATGTAGAGCTGATATTATCAATTCACTTACTTTCGAGTGAGAACCAAGATCAACTGACATGGTTTTATTCGAAAGATGGTAATTTCACAATGAAGAGTGCTTATCATTAATGTATGGAGAGGAGAAAGGACAAGTTAAATGCTGGTGAAGATTTTGACAATGTTGCGTTGCAACGGTTGTGGACTTGGATTTGGAGAGATGAAATTATCCCATGAGCACGAGAGTTTATGTGGAGGGCCTGCAGGGAGCTAATTCCTTGTAAGTACCTTCTGTTCATGAGAAAGATGATCCAAAGTAATCTCTGTGATGTGTGTGGTGCTCTTGAGAGAGCAATACACTGCTTAAGAGATTGTTATATGGCGCGCATCATCTAGAAAAAGTTCCCGGAAGTTGCTAGTTTAGGACGTGTTGCAACCACTGTTTTAGACTGGGCGGAGAGGGTGAATGCTGAATTTGTAGTGGCAGTACAAAGGTTGTGGATGGTGTTGTTGTGGGAGGTTTGGAAGGATCGGAATAGACGGATTTTTGACGGAGCTAGGATGGACTCTGATCAAATATTTTGGCTAGTCTGCGTTGTGTTGAAGAATACAGTAAGGCATAGCTGAAGCTTGATCATGTTGTGTGTAAGACGGGGGCTGAATTTTGGAAGAAACCTGCTGAAGGCTGGGTGTCAATTAATTGTGATGCTTCAATCAAAAATGTTGTTTGTGGTATTGGAGTTGTAGGTAGAAATGAGAATGGAGATGTGGTTTTTGCTGGTGCTCGGAAAATTCAACAGGGGACGAAAATTGAAGTTGTAGAGGGTGAGGCGATCATGTGGGGAATGCAATTGGCTCGTTCTTGTCATATTGATCGGATTAGGGTGGAATCAAATTGTCAATCATTGATTAATAAGTGCAAGAATGGCGCGATCCCAAGAACGATTTTGGGTAATTTGGTGGTGAAAATTGTCGAGTTTAGTTATGAGTTTGATTTATGTGACTGGGAGTTTGTGCGTCGAAGTGCTAACTGGGCTGCTCATTAGCTCAGTCAGTGGCTATCGACGTCTCCATTTTTCGGGGTCTAAAGGGGCGTGTAGACACTAAGAACTCTGGATTAGCTCGGTAAGTGAAAATATGAGTCGAAATTATGCAGAAAATACAAAATTATGAGCTTCATATTGATGAAAGCCGAAATAAACCAGCGCTAGAAGACAAGAACCATATTACTTTTTATTCGACTAGCCAAACACTTGCTTTTATTTATCTATTTCGAACGAGGTTACAAACAGTGAGATAACAAACAACGAGGTTATAAATTATGAGATTATGCCCTAGATCTCTTCTCGGAGGATTCGAGGTCTCGGCCTAATAAGATTCGAGACCTCCTAACTATTGTGAGATTCTATCACTTAAAAGACTATTAACGAGCTCTACCCTAGTTGTAAGCCTAGGCCTGATGTCTTGTGGCGAGGTCGAAGAGTTGATTATGCACGCGGGGATTGTGGTCTGCAAAGTGACGTAGCGAGATCTTTGATTGAGATGAGGTCTCTTTGGGCGAATTGAATTCTTTTGTGGACCTTCACTTGGTTGTAGCGCGATTTTTAACGATGATTCAATACGTCGATCTTGAACGAACAAGATAGTTCTTGAGTTCAAGATGTTTTACGACCCCCTCCTACCTTCGAGATTCTCCTCTATTTATAGAGGTTTGAGGAACATGGTTTTGATGTTTGCTCGATGTGGGACACCCGAGATCAAGCTCTTTGATTGGTCAAGAGTGAGGTAGTTGATCATTGGCTGAGAATATGGTGGCCGCTGAGTGGTTAGATGGGGCGGGGATGTCAGCTTTTGAACAACGAGATTTAGGTCTTGTCATGAGTGGGGAGAGTCCGCCTAACCGTTCTATTTTATGAGTTTAACGAGGTCTGGTCGTCGTGATCGCGGTTCGGAGACCTCGCCCGCACAAGGATTTGCCTTTTTTAGATGGGTATGGCAAAGGTCATCGAGTTTAACCTCGGGAATTCCGCCAGATCCCGCCATTTCTCGTACTCCGGTCCCACTGTTCATATTTCGCTACTTTGCGCACCATCACATATAGAAACATGTCAGAGCCGGGACATCTCAACTCGAGGATACATTAGAAATGTATTGAAACGATTTTTTTTCATAAACAGATTCGATCAACATTATACCATATTCCACTTTCTAATAAATAGATATTCGGGTTATGACTCAATAAGTTTGAGTAAGTATCCATTTGATAAATTTGATGAAATAAATCTTTCGTTTGTGTTTGTAATCCATGAAAAATAAAAAAAAGATCTTCTTATAATCTTATACGCAATGGTGCAAGTGGTGCTTGATAAACCAAAATATTGGAAATGCAACCCTACTTGCAAATGTTTTCTCTTATTTTCTTTTTCATAAACATAAATTGATCAGCAATTATATGTGTAATCCATCCATGATTGACTAATCGATTATAAATTTGTGAAAGTATGTTCATAAACTAAAAAAAAAGGAAAAACTCATTTGAACTATTAAAATTCATGTCTTGGAAAATTGTTACAATACTTATAGTAGTTTGTTACACTATACTTTTCTTTGAAAGTTAAAAATGTCAAATCAATATAACAAACTATTAGTGCACAAAAATTCCGCCTTCAATGCACTAATTGAATGCTCCTTTCCTCTTCTGCTCCAAACTGATTCCTTCAACCTATAACCTGCAAAACAATGGACACAGGGGGCGAGGACCCCCTAATCCACCTCCAATGCCTAAGTCAAAAGAGCAGTTTGTCGAATTGAATGTCGAGGTACAACAAGAAAGCGAGAGAACGAACGAGTATAGATATTCCTGAACAGTGGAGCTAAGCGAATATTAGCCTATTCAAGCTCTCAATAGGTGTGTTCAATAGCCTGAGCGAGGATCAGTCTATCAATCAATATGCAACTTGTGTCTTTCCCTACACGGTGAAGACGTGTATTTATAATGGAAGAAGGAGAGGTTGGGGGCGATTTCTTATCAATATGGCCGAAAATAGTATCCTCCTAGGACTGGTCAACTGCCTTAAAGCCTAAGCAAGAAATATTCCACCCCTTCTCCAACTTTAATTCTATCTTTAATGAAAGATAAAATCATCAATTAAGTTGCATAACCACCATATTTAATATAATAGGAAAATAGATAAAAGATAATAAATACGTAATATTTAAGAAATACCTTTATGGCGATAACGAAAATAAAAATATGGTAGCTGTGATTTTTAACCCGCTCACAAATCCCTCACCTACGTCGTTGAATACGTTTTCTCATATATATTGACGTAGGGTACAGAGGTCTCTTAGTCGAAGTGGCCATGCAAATTAGTCGATTGGGTTCCCCTAACGTGCGTGCATGTGTGCGTGCGTGCGTGCGTACGTGCGAGTTTGTCCATGAGCGAATATCATTGGCATTCATGAGCGAATATCATGAATTTATTCTATGAGAAAATGTCATAGTTCTTATTTCTATGAGCAAATATCATAGAAATCTTACTCACTCTTAAGCGTGTCATTTGTTAAGGTTTAAGGTAGAGCCATTGGGACAAGCAAAACAGAGAAGGGAGAACAGAACGTTAAAAAAGGTTCCCGGCCGGGGATTTTGTTTTAGAAAACAAAGAACATAAAAACGAGGGGCTTGTCCAATAAGCTTTATTCTTAACACAGCATCCATGCGAGGAGCCTTTTCAAGATGGGCGATATCCCAAGCATGAGGGACGACATTCCCGTCGATACTCTTGAACGATTAAGCTTTCCGACTTTGTGTTGTAGCCACCTAATATGACCCCTTCCCATTTGGGTCGAGCTATACCATACACGTGTGTTTTTCCATAACCTTATGACATATAGGCCTCCACGCGTTGGGTTATGGTTGCCCGTTGGTAGGACGCAATTTGTGCAGCGGCAGCGTATCGACGATCCTCGGCGAAGACGAGGTGGTCGGAAAGAGCACAACGATTCTTTTATTGGTTTTCTCGAGGCACTTTTTACACGAAAGGCCACCAATATTTTTGCAAACGAGCTTGGAGACCTGAAATACAATATCAGACGTAACATTTCGTATATGCTTTCACGGATCTTGTACAATGTAGGCTAAACATTGCTTGGGGTACGCTTCTCAAGTCTTTTCCGACGATAGCCAAAATCTATGAGCCCTTAATAGAACCTCTCATGCCCCATCGATATCCGAGGGCTAAACGTTCTCATTCAAGTTATGCATCAAGGGCGTTTGCCATTCGAGATCCTACGTAGTTTCGCTTCTTGTGATCACGATCATAATTGCAAGCACGTTCTTGCTCACAATTTCGATTTAGATGCCAATTTGTTGGACATACCGTTGCCTCGACGTTGCCAAGGCATCAATGGAGTCGTTTTGATCGCTTGATCATTGTCCAATCTTGATCAACTTGAACTCTTCTATCATATTTAAGCATTGTTGACCTTTCGGGTTTACAATGCCCTTTCACTTAGTCTTCGGATCCTTGATTCCGACACGCATCGTACAATTTCAAGGATCTATCTCGATTAGAAGCTTAATGGGGTGAACCGCGGTCGCGATTTGGGAACCCGCGACCGCGGTGTGCGTCAATTGAGGCAACAACCATTTCTGGGGACTGTCCACGACCGCGGAATATGGGGCCGCGACCGCGGAATCCCTGGCCCCTACCGCGGCCTCGCTGGTCCCGATCGCGGTCTTTGTTGATCGAAGAATTTCCGCGATTTCAGCATTTGTTTCGTAGTTGACTTGCATTCCTTCGATCTTCTCATTAGTGTTTACCAGCTCAAGACCGCGACGGTTATCGGCGAATTCGATAACTCTAACGAGCCGTCGATTGGTCCTTTTGATCGCTAATTCACTGATGATGCGCTTTTCTTGGATCTTTACAAAGAACGCTTTAGCCTAGCGATTTCTCCAAGGCTTGAGGCAACAAGACTTTCTTCAATTATACTTGCCTTGAATCCGCTTGTTCCCTTTCAAAGTGGAAGCTAGACTGCGTGTTAAGCACAATCTCGTCTTCATTCTTGGTGGTGCTAGATGCCCCACTAGCTTGATTGCTTCTGATTTCAGCGACGCACATCGCCGATTCACAAAGATGATTGATTTCATCAAATTGTAAAGCGCTATGACAATTGATTCCGTCGCTTGATCTGAACCTCGTTTGGCTTGCACAAAAAGAAACCACGCTTTGATGGTGAGGTCTGGTCACAAATTTCATCATCTTTGAGCAAGTTGTCTTGCTTGGAACATTCTAGGGTTTGATCCTCCGAGCGAATTTCGGAGTTTCGCTTGATCACCCAATGAGTCTTGATTGTTCTCCGAGCGATGATCAGAGTTTGCCCTAGCGATTTTAGGGTTTTCGGTGGTCACGGTTTATCGGGTCGCGATCGTGGTCTTTCTGGTAGTCGATTTCGGTAGCCACACACGCCCGATCGAGCGAATATCGATCGTCGCCGCTTGTGAGGGTCCTGGGTCCGCTCTAGAAAATTACCAACTTTTCCCTTGTTAGATTTTGTTCACTTTGATTGTGTTTTGAATGTTGATTCACAATCATGTTTCCACCTTTGGGCTACCGGGCACGCACCCGGAGCCTAATCGGTCAATTGTTGGTCGACTATCAACCTTAGGCGGGATTGAATTTGACAAGGGGCTGACAAGGTTGCCTGTTGCCCCCAATGTCGTCGATTTCATAGCGCGCATTGCGATCAACATTGGTTGTGATGATTCGATAATGATTTTGCTTAGGGTTCATGTGAATCCCAAAGCGGATCTTTTTTGTTGATCTTTGGAAACGCCCTTAGGCTAGAAAAAACCCAAAAAACACAATTTTTCAGAGTCACAAATTTCCGGAGGGGTACTCTTATCGAAAAATCCAGAGTGCGCGAATTTCCGGAGGCGTGCTCTGGTGGGCCGCGATCGCGGTGTTTGTAGACTGCGATCGCGACCTCTAGTCCGCGGTCGCGGTACTCCATTCCGCGATCGCGGATCTGTTCGTTGAAGCCTCACGATCGATTCGCTTTTCGCGACTGACCCAAGGCTTCAAAAATTTACTTCTTTTTCTTCTAGGAACAATTACTCATGGATTTAATCCTCGTTCCCACAGACGACGCCAATTTTTAGTGCACAAAAATTCCGCCTTCAATGCACTAATTGAATGCTCCTTTCCTCTTCCGCTCCAAACTGATTCCTTCAACCTGTAACATGCAAAACAATGGACACAGGGGGCGAGTACCCCCCAATCCACCTCCGATGCTTAAGTCAAAAGAGCAGTTTGTCGAATTGAACTTCAAGGTAGAACAAGAAAGCGAGAGATCCAGCGAGTATGGATATTCCTGAATAGTCGAGCTAAGTGAATATTAGCCTGTTCAAGCTCTCAATAGGTGTGTTCAATAGCCTGAGCGAGGATCAGTCTATCAATCAATATGCAACATGTGTCTTTACCTACACGGCGAAGACGTGTATTTATAATGGAAGAAGGAGAGGTTGGGGGGCGAATTTCTTATCAATAAGGCCAAAAATATTATCCTCCTAGGGCTGGTCAACTGCCTTAAAGCCTAAGCAAGAAATATTTCACCCCTTCTCCAACTTTAATTCTATCTTTAATGAAAGATAAAATCATCCATTAAATTGCATAACCACCATATTTAATACAATAGGAAAATAAATAAAAGATAATAAATACGTAATATTTAAGAAATACCTTTATTGCGATAACGAAAATAATAATATGATAGCTATGATTTTTTACCCGCTCACACAAACCATTTTACAATGATAAAAAAGTATATTACAAATTTTTTGCTAATGTATAAAGTTCATTTTTATTATAAACCTCAAATTAATAATTAAGAATATTTATATAAATACAAAATAATATCAACAACTATGATCCGTGCATAGCACGGGTTTACCTTTAGTAAAATAATAAAAATGAAATCTCAACCAATCATTAATTAATAGGATATGGATCTACTCCCCTCCTAGAGAGAGAAAAAACACTAGCCTCACTGGGCAAACTCTAACCCCGGCGGTAATCCCGCTACCTCACTCCTAACGTGTACCCTTCAAGGGATTTCTCAAACAAGAAACAAAGGGGAAGATACCCCATTACGCAACTTATAATCCAACTCAAATGCATAAAACAAAAAACTTAAAAGGAAGTTTGCAACTTTGAAACTCTCAAGAGGCATGGAAAAAATCCATACCGACAACATAACAACACCCATGCGTCATTCACTAAGGCAATAATCCAGATAGGGAATGAAAAATGATGGTTCACTAGGTGAATATTCACCTAATTTTTCGACTCAATCTATGATAAGAAAAAAGAAACCCTCTTAATTCACAAGCCTCCAACCCCCACCACTTATTTAGAAAATACGTAAAAGATATGTGATTTCTTTTCTTAACACGTTCTCCACCAGATCTTTTTGATGGTACTAATAATAGATTGTTCTTTGGAAGAAAAAAACCTTTTCATACATCCAAACCTGAACAAAATTGAACAATTTCGATCTAGAACTGACCATACAAAATCGTGGGTCTACCAAATTAAATCCGATCTCTTCATAACATCGTTTGGCTCATTGTTGACTCAACCGACACCATCTGGCCTGAACCGCCTCTTGCCGAATCCACCCGCACCAGTTCTGCCTCTTACGGGGTCAACCCGTACCAGATCCGCGGCTTGCGGGATCGACCCGCACTAGATATGCGACTTGCTGGATTGACCCGCACCAGGTCTGCAACTTACCGGGTCAAACCTCAATGTACCATCTTGGTACCACACCCTCTCCACCTCACTCAAACAAACTGTTCTGCTGGTGTGGCCGACTGTCCTTTCCGCCACTCTGCCTATCCTTCAAATCTATACTAAAAAAGAAAAAGTTAAAAAAATATAAAACGAAATCAAATTCCATGCATCCTTGTTACTTAGAAAGGCAAAAAGCAATTAAAGAAAAACATTCTACTGTAAATCCCAATTTTTTAGCAAGAAGAAAAAAGAAAAGATAATACAAAGACCAATAGGCGTTTTCAAACCTAGCTATAAGTTATGGAAAAAGTTCTGTTGTTCATAAGGCAGATTTAGCAACTGCTTTTCCAAAATTAATCAATGGTACAGGCCTTGTGTGCTTTAAGATCGGCGGTTCGACGGTGATGGTTTGGTAAAAATCATGGATGTGTCATCAACACCTGAAGGCTCCTACGAGTCCAAATCTGAGGTGTCTACAGTTGTTCCCCAGGACCTCGTCTTGTGCATTTTTTCCCAGTTAGCGTCTTCTCTGCTCTTCTCATGGTGTTTCACATAGCCTGCTCCTCACAAGCTTCCTCAGTTCCAGTTCCAGTTCTAGTTCCAATTCCTGCTTTGATCAACGATCTTTTGATTGTGTTGTTGCTTTCTAGTTTTCTTGGTTGGTAGCATGTTTGATTCTTGAGCCAGTTTACTTGGTTGCCGTTTTATCGACCTCTCGATCTACCAAACTTATATGGTACATTGAATTGCTTTTCTTATCAAAAAAAATTAATGGAATATGGAAATGGCACCGAGGACTTTCGATCTAAACGCGGGGTCTTTAACTCGGGTCGACGGGTTCTTTCTTTATGAACTTGGTTGTCCATCTCATTGGCAGAAGAAGCCTTAAATAAACTATACAGGTACATCAATAAGGATACCCTCATTTACAAGACAGCTAAATAAACAAACTTACATCGCACAAAAATCAGCAAAAGCACATTCATTCCTCACCTATGTACAAAAAGGCGATGGGCATCAGATGTCAGCCAAATGCTAACAGATGACGACAAACGGATCTATCGATCAAGTGCAGAAAAGAATGGAGACTGGGACGCCCTTTTCGGTGGTGTCATCATGCAATTGCTGTCTGATCGAGGAGACTGCATGGTGATTTCCGATAATCTGATCCTTTCGTTTTCAATCCGGCTCTGTCAAATTAATATGGAATTTGTAAAAACCTACAGAAAAACATTTGCAAAACATACATATGTAATAACAATAATATCATTACCTTCAATTTCAAATTTTCAAACTCCCTCTCCAAGCAAGTGAATCGACTCCTGAGCTGCTCAAGTGCTTCTTGAGCTGCTGCGACATTAATATCCGACGATGCTTTCTTGATTCCAGCAGCCTGTAAGAAAAATATGCTAAAAAATAATGCGAACATTCATTCTTTCATTCCTACAATCATCACATGTAAATGTAACCATCGTGTTTTTGACCTTTAGAATGCTTGTACACAAACCCACCAACTCTTGTGCAAGTTGTACCCTTTCCTCTTCAGCTTCCTGTCATAAAGATTTTTGCCCTTTTTAGATCTTCAGATAGTTTATAAATCAGATCACCGTCTATCTACTAGTTCCTTTTCACCTTGAGTTTGTTGCTTAGACGTTTCTCTTCATCAAAGTCTATGTATTCCACCTTTCCATCACAGCCACGGAGTCCAGGTATCCCTTCTTTCATGCGCATCAAGAAAGACTCCGCTTCCTGCAACCTAGCGAAGATTTTTTTGTTCTGTCTTCTCAAAATGTTGTTTTCTTCCTGTTGCACGCAACAGAATTTAGCCGAGCATAAAAATCTACAAAAACAAAACAAAAACAAAAACAAAAATAAACAAACAAACATTTCTTACCTTGATTTTTGCATGATGGTGAATTCGTTGGTGGAGATTTTGCTGCCCAGATAGCTGATTAACTTCCCCGTCAAGCTCCACAACTTTATTCTTGTATTTTTGAACATCCACCTTAAATAGTTCAGACAACCAGAGCAAAAATCATTAAATTTTTGCAAGTTATCACACTTCAACTACGGCTGATATTTTATTTCAAAAACCAAATATCCAACCTTCAAAATTTCATTTTCAGCAGTGAGTGATCTGTGTCTTTGATGAAGCTTTTCATGAGCAAGCTGTGCAGCAAGTAGTTCAGCCCGCCTCCTATCAATCTCGTCTAGCCATCTAAAGAACAAGGGAAAAGAATTTTTATGACCGAGGAGCTAATAACAGGCAACCTGATGAGGATGCAAAACTTGAATTTGCTCACCCTTTTCTCTCTTCAACAAATTCACTAAGAACCTTCTTTAACTTATTTATATCATCAACCTGGAAGAAAGGTTACAATGTCTGAATTGTAATGCACAAATAAATTATGGACCGAACTCGGCAGATTGAGCCATGCGTACCTTTACTTCAGAATCGACCTTATCAAGCTGAGCATTAGCAGCTATCTTTTGCACTTGCTGTTTATCTAACATTGACTGCAGTGACAACAGGCAGCTGCTTCAGACCATAGCTTTGTTTCTAAATGAACATTTTTTTTAGAAATAGAGTGTTCTTATTGATTCCTTGATTTATCATAAAATTCACTCCCATATGAGGACAGGAAAACAGAAAGCAGATCATCGTAAACAATAACTGTCGATTTATAATTCTCCCTTAAAATAATAATTAATAATATAATGTAAATATGAATGAAATACTTCTTTGTTGTTGGTTGAGATGAAACTTTAGCATTGATGATTGATAATAAATGCATAGTAAATGAATCTGCAGATCATACCACATAGTTGGTCATGTCCTGTTTAACGCCCAATAAATCGCGAATTACATCATGTGTCATGCTCTCTGCAGCAGCTAACCTGTTGTTCAGCACAAAGATCTGGCGAAGAGCAGACAAGTTAGGACTTGACCAACGACCAGTAACAGATGGAATAGCAATTAAGGATGATGCAATAATAGGTGTAGAGAGTATGGTCTGTTTTAGCCTACTTCTTTCTGCCGATTAGCAGCCAAAGCTTCAAGCTCTTGAATGCGAAGCCTTTCCGCAGTAAGGTCCTCATCCTTGTCTAATTTCAATTGCTGGGCTAACCCTATTCCTATGCATTTGAAAGGAGAACCAGAACCCCTTGACTTAGTGGCATTCTTTTCCAGTTTGTTGGATGAACTTTGACCTTGAGATTTAACTTGTCCAAACATTGCTTCTAATGCCTTGAACTGCCCGAGAAAAAGGTCATATCATGATGTAAATTATTCTGCTAAAAAAAGGTAAAGGTTTACAAAAACAAAAATAATTCAACTGAACCTTTTTCTGATACTCAGAAGCCTGCGCCTCAGCATGCAAGTTCAATTCAGTGATGTGTGCCTTGCAATGGGAAATCTGGCACCAGATTTTCAGAAATGAAAAAGAGAATCAGGACTAATATAGAAAGACCCCCTTGATAGGCAAAAATCGAAAGGAAAACTGTTATCTAGGAACGAATAATACTTCAGAATCTTTAGAATCTAAATCTTTTTCCAGCTTCTGCACATGCTTCAAGGCCTTTTGTAGATTTTTCTCTTTTTCCTCCAAGTGCCTGGAAGTACCAAATAATTTTCAGTACCATAAAGTAACATAACAACTCTGCAGATATAAGAACCAAAATCCAGTAGATTATACAGTTCAACTGACACAGGGAGTCCAAACCTTTTAATGTCTGAATCTGCACTTTTAAGGTTATGCATTTGATGTTTAAGAGACTCAAGTTCCATTTCCAGCTCTTCCCGCTGGAGCCTCTGCCTTTGAGCTTCTTCTTTGAGAATGTCAACCTTCAAGGAGATGAGAAACAAAGCATAAGCAGGACATAGCATCAAATGCCTTTGAGATGGATATAACCCCTATATCAATTTTGGTGCATTCTAACTAGATTCAGTTATCATTTTCACATAGCTGAATTTTAGTTTTCCTTGGGTCTTCTGGGCAATGATAAGACTTGGGCCTTCTTCATACACCCTCTCGATTTTATATTGGGGCAAGGGTGTGTACATCATGGCCCCCCAGATCCCGCCTAAGGCGGGTTAACATTGGTAGATGTTGTTGTGATACATAGCATCAAATGCTGTCTACAGTAGTATTACCTTATTTTCCATAGCATCGACAGTGCGATCAAGCTCTTGAACAGATCTCTCCAAAAGTTTCACCTCCTCTTCCTTCTCTTCTCCATACATTCTATTTGAATCCGCAATCTACAAACTTAGCAATCTAGATTACTACTGTATCAACGTATCAAATTTAAGATTAAAATAACTCACAATAAAAAAAAATTAAGAAAACTAGCCTGCTTAGCTTCCATAGCAATTGCTTCATATTCCTCAGCAAGTGCTTGTGCAGTATCAAGCTTTTCTTCCAGATCAAGTTGCTCTTGTTGCAAGTGGTCTCTGTCACTGCTCACTTCCTCCAGCTCACTCTTCAGAAACTCAATAGAAGCATTCGCTTGATCAACAGAATTCTGCATGTCCATGATTCCAATCTCTAAGCTCTCAATAAGCTTCTTTTTCTCATTTAGGTCCCTCTCTAAGCTAACCTTTACCCCTAAAATTTCATTAACATGAGATGTGAGACCTAATTTTTCCTTGGCTAACAATTCTACATCATTAGTTGTTGTTGACAATTCCCTCTCCAACAATGACATTTTGTCAGTCTTTTGTTTAATCAGAGCCTCAAGTTCATG
This sequence comes from Fallopia convolvulus, assembly GCA_964016875.1. Lineage (NCBI taxonomy): Eukaryota > Viridiplantae > Streptophyta > Magnoliopsida > Caryophyllales > Polygonaceae > Fallopia > Fallopia convolvulus. Next base: position 32,660,359 of record OZ024719.1, read on the forward strand.
GACATGCGCTACAGTGTCATCAAGCTCCTGTGATCTGGTCTTAAGTTCATCTTCCATGAAGTTCAAAGAAGCCATCAGCTTTTGAATCGCATCCTTCTGATCTTTATTGTTTGATGCGGATTCCTGCAAGAGACTCAGATCATATACAAGTCCATTCAGAGCCTCATCCTTCCTAAGCAATTCCACTTGTAGGGCAGAATTTTCAGATATTATGTCTGCAACAATTGTTTCTAGTGGCTCTAATATTTCCTCAATTTTCGTTACCACCTCCAAGTTTTCACAATTATCCTGAGACAGTCGACCTGATACAATTTCTATTTTCTCATTGAGTATTGCAAACATTCTGTGACTTTCCATTTCAGCAGCTTCGGTCAAATGGAGGCACTTCGCAGCTCTAAAGGTCGTCGAGCTAAGATCTTCAAATTTACTGAGCTGAAGAATTCTCAACTGATTCTTCAATGCCGCACTTTCTTCCTCCATTCCAGCATTCTCATCTGCCAACTGTTGCAGCTCTGAAGTCATGATCACCAGCTCCAAGTCTTTTGCAGAGAGCTCCATCATTAAGTATTCTTCCTGAGATGCAGTAGCAGCCTTCTCATCTGCCAACTGTTGCAGCTCTGAAGTCATGATCACCAGCTCCAAGTCTTTTTCAAAGAGCTCCATCATTAAGTATTCTTCCTGAGATGCAATAGCTTCCTTACTGTCATTCAGCAACTTTTCCTTCTCTAAGAGTGATGCCAATGCATCTGAATTACTATGGTCCAAATCCTTCACTAGATTAGCAAGCTGAAATACAAGATAATTTGACCTCTCCAACATTAACTCCTCTTGTCGCTGAAGATCAATTATTTTGGACTCATATGTTCTAAGCTTCGCACTGAATTCTTCTGCTTCATTCTCTTTTCTAGTGACGCAATCAAAGCTTCTCTTAATATCAGAAAGCAGCTTCCCCTTGAGTACATTAAAGGCTTCAAGCTCCTGTACTAACTTTTTGTTCTGCTCCCTCAGATCTTTTATTTCAAGCTTCATTGTTTCATTTGATATCATTAAGCCCTTAATCATATCATCAGCCTCTTTCATGACATCTTGGGCCTCTTCATATTTTGAAAAAAGGCAAGAGGCCTCTGCAGTTTTCTTTGCAACATCTACAGTGGCATTGCTGAGCTCATCCTCAAAGGTCTATCAGAAACAAAGAGGTAAAATAAGCACGATTACATTAGATCATTGATAGGGTGAGCACTCATGCTCATCCAAATATGTTGTATTGTAAATAATTGAAATATGTGATACCTCTTTGGCTTGGGACCAAGAACAGGTGGCTTCATCTACATGTCGTTCCACTTGCTCAAGCTTCTGATTTAAGGCCTTCATTTTGTGTAGACATTGGTCTTCAAAGTCACCAAAGGCTGCTTGAATGTGTAATACTTGAGCCTTCACCATTCCCATTCCTTCACGGCTTTGTCTCTCAGACATAGATAACTCCTGTTTCTCTGCATTTAAGCGGATTACCTCAGCCTGCACATCTTTTATGACATCTTGGGCCTCTTCATATTTTGAAAAAAGGCAAGAGGCCTCTGCAGTTTTCTTTGCAACATCTACAGTGGCATTGCTGAGCTCATCCTCAAAGGTCTGTCCGAAACAAAAAGGTAAAAGAAGCACAAATACATTAGATCATTGATTGGGTGAGCACTCATATGCTCATCCAAATATGTTGTATTGTAAATAATTGAAATATGTGATACCTCTTTGGCTTGGGACCAAGAACAGGTGGCTTCATCTACATGTCGTTCCACTTGCTCAAGCTTCTGATTTAAGGCCTTCATTTTGTGTAGACATTGGTCTTCAAAGTCACCAAAGGCTGCTTGAATGTGTAATACTTGAGCCTTCACCATTCCCATTCCTTCACAGCTTTGTCTCTCAGACATAGATAACTCCTGTTTCTCTGCATTTAAGCGGATTACCTCAGCCTGCACATCTTTTAAGCTTTCTAAGGCCGATTCTATTTCTTTGCGCAGAAGACCAACAGTGGCATTTTTACTAATTTCACCCTTACAAGTCTTGGTGTTCTCATTTTGCTTGACCTCTACATGGATTGAAGTGTCACTACATGCTTCGAAAGTGCTTCCAGACTCATCATCTGTTGGACTAACAACAGAATTGTTGTAGACACGGTATTCCTTTCTGCCTTCAGCATTTTCTCGCTGTATAATTATTCAAAATGTTAGGGAAAATAAAATTAAAGAAAGCAAAAGGGAGATAATCTACTGACAAAGAAATTGTCTAGCCTTTTGCTATGTCATGAAGGACTAACAATTAGAGAGAAAGAGAATGAGAAACACATATTTGCTCACCCATGCATCTGTTGATACATCAACAAGTTCATAGGTGTTCATGCACGACTTCATAGTGGAAACCCCCACTTGGAGCTCACTCAGTTTCTCTTTCGTCTTCAACATGTCGAGTTCATGATATTCTTCAAGCTGCCTTTCCATCACAGAGATGTACACTTGTTGCTTTGCAAGCTCATATCCAAGCCACTTGCAGCTCTCTTCGGTTAATTCTATTTCATTCCTCAAGGATTGGATCTGTCTCTCAGTTTCTTTAGATGCAGCAGCACATTTATCAAGTAAACCATCCTTCTTGTGGTTTGACTCTACTGACTCCTTTAATTGGAGTTCAATATGCTTCAAAGCATCAAGATGACCAGAATTTAATTCTGACAGTCTATTAACAGTGACAAAAGCTACTGTTGCACATTTAGATGCTTTCCTCAATTCATCACAAGCCAAACTGATTTCGCTCTCCATATCCAAATTTGACTTTGATGTGGCACTTAATAATTCATATCTCAACCTATGGATTTCTTTTTCCTTTCCACTGCATTCCTTCTGGTGTGACTCTGTGATGACCATGGCCGCTCCTTTGAGGGATCTTAACATGCATTCCATGTCATTTAACCTAGTATTTGCATTCTCCAAACACGAATTTAAATCTTCAATTACCAACTCCTTTTCAGATGCTTGCTTAATCAATCTATGGACCTGCTCTGAGATCCACCTTCCTTTCATGGGTACATAACTGCAGATAGAATCAAGTTGCTCGGAGGCATCAATGAGCGCCTCATGCCCATCTGTCAGAGCACCTTCAATTTCACTACTAATTAGGTCCCACTCTTTTGAAAGTAATTCTACATCCTTCTCTTTCTCCTTCATTTGCTGTCTTAAGGTTTCATTCTCACAACTCAAAACATTGCAAGCATCCTGTTGTTCTGACAATGTAGTCTCCAGAAGAGCCAGCCTGCTTTCAACTTCTTTCTCTTTCCAGCAGCTATCTTGTAACTGCTGCTGAAGAGCAGAAAGTTCGTCTTGCAAGCAGAGAATCACCTGTGCAGTTTCTTCCTCAACCTGTTTACGGGTTTTGTTTATTTCTTCTTCATTAGCTCTCTGGAATGCATGGTCTCTCTGATATGATGCATTTAGCATTCTAGCTTTCTCAAGTGAAGCTTTCATTTTTTCAATTCTGAACTGAAATAGGGTTCCTTCACGTGTCCCCTCCTTCAACACCGAGCAAACATCAGATTTTGGATAACAAGTTCGCTGCTTGAAAGCCACTAACTCAAGCTCCTGCTTGCGCATAAGCTCAACATATTGCCCGTTTTTGTTCTTTAGATCCTCCAACTCAGTGATTGATAACAGTTGTTGTGATTTGAGTGCTTCAATGATCACTTTTGCCTCCTTTAGCTGCTCATTCACATCTTCATATTGCTTACTAGTTGACAGGATGCCTTCTTCAGCCAACATGAGCTCTCTACTCAAGCAGGTCGCCAACTCATCTGCTTTGGCACGAGATGATCTCTCTTCTTTCAGAATGATCCTTAATATATCTAACTCCAACTCTAAATTCAATAATGCTTCTACTGTAGGCTCCTGGATATTTTCAGAAACAAGGAAACAGCACAACAGTTTATCATTTGAAAGTAAATAGAAAGATACAGAGGAGCAAAAAAATCAAATTGGTTTCCCGTTAGGCAACTTCTTAATTCTTTAATCATTCCTTATGCAATAAATTGCAAAACTTGTGTTTACATAAATTGCAAATTATGCCTTTATTAGCTAAATGCTATAGTCATAATTACAAAAATATCATTAAAGGAAAATTAGAACAAGAAAATATTCCACGTATGAAAGAGAAAAAATAGGATGCCTCATACGTACTGAATCATTCTCCTGGCAAGATTTTGCAGATTCCTACAAAAAAAAAAATCATGTATAAATCTAACTGGAAATGCAGCACTAAAATTGGCCAACAGAAACACGACAAAGATTAAAGGGTTATTTAAGGCAATAATACCTTCGGTGCAATGAGGATGTTTGAGTGAAGATCCTGCTTATTATTTTCATCAAGACGCTGAATAAGCTGTGAACAAATAACAGTTTCATTCTTATAATTAATCTAAGAAATGGAATGGGAAAACTGAAAGTTGTTCATATTTACTAATGAACCTTATCCCGAAGCTCAGAAACTTCAGATAGTAGAATCTCCCTCTCTCCTTCTTCATAAAAATCTTGAAATCTGATAACAGCAAAAAACCACAAGTTTATATCAAAAAAATAATATGGAATCTTGATTTTCCTTTGCTATCAAGCATGTGGAGACTTACCTCTTCACTTGCTCTTGGAGCCTGATGTTCTCTAAAGCAAACCGAGTCACCTCTGGGTTCCTATCGACTTTTTCTTGAAGCATTCGAATCTCTTCAGAGAGAGCATCATTCTCGTCAAGGAGATAAGAATCCACAGGTTGTACACCTTTAAGAAGAGACTGCATTCTTCGGATCTTATCTTCTCGAAATTTTAACTTCATCTTAGAGCATCTAGCATCCTCTTCTCTTTGATGAACCTATGTCGAATTGAACACATTAGGACTATTGCTCTTATACAGGAGTGTACATCACACACTCACAAAACACAACTTACCAAACGGTTCAGATGTTCAATCTCAGCTTCAAGTTTCTTGATGGATGTTTCTGATATTTGCTCCCTTCTCAGTGCACCAGCAACCATCTTCTCCAGTAATTTCAACTGTTGAAACCAATTAGAGTTAAGATTGTCTTCATACGGAAAATAGAAATGAACATGAAAATGTAGGGAAAAACAGAAATGAACTTGAAAATTAGAGTTAAGATTGTCTTCTCCAATAATTTGAACAGTTCAAACCAGCAACTATCTTCTTATAGTGAGTGATGTTTAAGTGTAGGGGTCAAAATAACTCATACAGCTCTACAAAGAACTACATAGTGAACTACACATGTAATATATCTCAAGTAGCAGCATGTTACATGAAAATGTTCCCCAAGTTTGCAGACTAGCTTCGTGTGCTAGATAGAAAGCTAGGAGCGGAATTCCAACTAGGTCAGTTTCAGATGAGGTCAGATCAATTAGTTATTTTGGTTCGTATTGTTCTATACTTCTATGGCTATACAATATTCAAGTCATGTGGGGTTGAATCATGTTTTGACACGTTGGGCACCTTAACTCATGTCATGTTAGTTCTGATTTTAGTTTTTTTTCATGCTTCAGGTCTTATTAGCTCAATATGGATCTTGATGTGTAAAATGAATTTACATTCTAAATCATATAAAATCATCCATATTTATATTCAGGAATACGTAAGCATTATGCCAAAAAAAATCAACTGTTTGTTTAACTGCCTTTGAGATGGATTTAGTCCC